>OY728164.1:1004652737-1009652737 GCA_963277665.1 Viscum album | reverse complement strand
TGTGGGATTAGTTGCGTAATCTTTTTTACTCAGAATCTTAGAGATGGTTGGGAGTACAACTCATGGATGAGCTTTTACAAGGTTGGGAGACTGAAAGATCCAATAGTTCTCTAGAGATATCTTGAGATCCTTTTTAGGTATTATTTTTTCTTTTTATTGATTATAACTTGTTTAGGTTTTACCATGGATTGTTTTTTGGTGAAATTGAGAAATTTAGAAGAGGGGAAGTATACGGTTGGTTCACGATTTTTCCAAACTGTGCACCCTAGAGAAAAAACAATGAAATCTTAGACAAAGAGGGATTGCACATCTAAAAAATAGTTTATCAAAACATTCACCCTATTAGGAGAAAATATGCACCCCCCATAAGTGTCACCCAGTTATGGTGAATGATTTGGATAACTGTGCACCCCTTCCAAGGAAACCGTATGAGCGGTTTTAATTAACCTAAAAATTCTATTAAAAAAACCTAAACCCCCAATATTAAACCTAAATCAACCCTAACATGTCCCTAAATGATTTATCTCATTTTTGGCATTTTTATATAGATTACAAGTCCACCGACCTTCGTTATTGATGATTAGAAGCCCAAATTGAAGATCCACACCTCTCCCAACAAGGGAATTTACCCCGTGTGGTTTCCTCCATCTTTCCCATTATTTGAAGGGTTGTTTTCCCATATTAGTATTATATGTAGATCTAGTTTTGATGAATCATGATCCATTTGATCTTATTTAGTGATTTATATTCAATATCTCATTCTTCATCATGGGTTTGACCTTTCCGTTTTAATTTGGGGAATTTTCATTGGGTGATTGTTCATGAACATTTTTGAGGTAGGTAGTCTAATTTACAATCCCATAGTCTTGATTTAATTATATGTATTTAATTGTTATATATTCAATTTCCATGATTTGGAAATTTTATTGATAAAGAAATTTATTAGTTTTAATTTTTATACGTTAACAATTTTGGTTAAATTGGGGAAATTTAACTGGGGAAATGAATTAACTAATTAATGGGATGTTATTGTTGTGAATATAATTAATTAAATGTGGAATTAATTAATGTTAATTGTTTTTATTATGAAATTTATTGAATCGGTTTAATTAATTGGGGAATTAATTAATGTGAATTTTTTGGGATCATTCAATTGGTTAAGCTAGTTTAACTAATTTGTCAATAAATTAATGGAATGTGTGATTGTGAAATATGAAAGTGGATTAATGTAGATTAAACTAAATACATGAGATATTAATATCCATGTGATATTGTGATACATGTATGGGTGTGATTTTCATGTTTCAGAAATGGTATGCTTCATCGAAATCCCATAGTGATATATACTTCTTATTGTGTGATATTCATGTGTGGGGTAAGGTCTATTGTATCAAAATCCAATAGTGATAAACTGACTAATAAATTTTTTTGGACATTTTCTGCTGTATAAAAATATCGTAGTGATAAATAAGTGTGGGAAATAGATTGTTTCATAAAAATCCCCCTTGTATGATTATTTAATAATGAGTTTTGGGTTATAGATTGTTGATAAAAATACCCAAAGAAACCTAGGAATAATGATCTATGCCCATAATTTTGACATTGGAATATGGTTCCAATTGGTCATGATAATGAATTAAAATGGTGGGATAATAAAATCCCATGTGATATAATGAATCGTGAATTGAAAATGCGATATGGTTCAGAATCTAGAACTAGACAAGAATTTATTAAGAGTTCTAGTTTCCTTAAGAACCCAAGAGTTATGTGGTTAAATAAATAGCGATTGAATAAATTTAAATGGT
Organism: Viscum album; assembly: GCA_963277665.1. Taxonomy (NCBI): domain Eukaryota; kingdom Viridiplantae; phylum Streptophyta; class Magnoliopsida; order Santalales; family Viscaceae; genus Viscum; species Viscum album. The sequence continues at coordinate 1,009,650,932 of OY728164.1, read as the reverse complement.
TACTTTATTGCTTTTATTTTATTTTTTACACAACTAAATTGAATTTAATTGACTGAATATTGTTTTAGTTACCATTTTTGGTTGCCCACTAAGTTATAATCACACCATACTCCGGAAGCTTGATCGGTACCCGAATGGATTTCAAGATTGTAGGACAAGTTAAGTGAAAGGGACCTCTATTAGATGGATGATATAGGATGGAGCATGGATGAGAGAACCAGACTTGGTGTTGGGACCCACTTGAGAGTTATGAGTGTATTTATTTATTTTTGGGTTTTCATATTGATACTATAAATTAATTTTTATGAAATATATACTATTTAGTTTTGGATATTATAGTTCCAATTTTTGTCATCATATGATTCTTGTATTTTTTTGGTTATAGCTATATCATTTGGTTACTCTTTTTTTACTTCCGCTATGAAATTCATCTGATAAAGGGTGTATAGTCTCCCCATGATCGATATTAGACCATCACTATTAGTGGGAAGCCTCCGGCATATGAGGCAAGGATCTTGAGGCCACGTAGAGAACCTGATTAGGGCATTAGTGGGAGGCCCTAGGTTGGGAGAAACCATGCCACCATCTAGAATAAGATCCTAGTTAAGGCACACAGTTTGACAAATTGTGCGCACCTGCCCAGGAAACCGTGAACGTGGTTTTATTTAACCCAAAAATTAGATTTTAAATTTTCAAACCCAGGATATTAACCTCAAATTTACCCAATATGTTAATAATCATTTTATCATATTTTTGGATGTTCTCGGATGAATTCTTCTGGATTTCGACCACCATTCTTGATGGTTCGAAGCATAGATAGAAGATTTACAACTCTCATGGTAAGATAATTTTATACCGTATGATTTCCTCTATCTCCATTGTTCTTATCCTATCCTTTGAAATGATGTTGTCCTCTATTAGTATTAGATCTAGATTTAGGTTTTATGAATCATAATCCATTTAATATTTTTCTAGTATTTTTATTCAATATATCATTCTTCATCATGGGTTTGACAATTCTATTTCAATTTGGGGAATTTTGGTTGGACGATCATTTATCAGTGTGTTTGAGTTAGGTGGTATAAATTCCAATCACATAGTCTTAATTTAATTAAATATATGTAATTTTGAGAATCTAAATTTCTATGATTGGGAAATTTCAATGATAATTGAATTTATTAATTTTTATTTCTATGTGTTAATGATTTAGGTTTAATTGGGGAAATTGAATTTGCATAATAGACATAATTAATTGTTGAATTAAATAATGGGATGTTATGATTCAGAATTTAATTAATTATATAGGAAATTAATTAATGCTAATTTTTGTGATTATGAAATTTTTTCAAATGGGGAATAAAGTAATGGTAATTATTGGGAATTTTCAATTTGTTGAGTTAGATTAATTAATTTGTGAATTAATTAATGAAATGTGTGATTTTGAAATGTCAAAGAGGATTAATGTCGATTAACCCTGATACATGTGATATTAAGATAAAAGTGATATTATGATTCATTTTATTGTTTGATATTTATGTGTGTGACATGGTCTAATGCATCAAAATACCATAATGATAAATACTTGTGATTGGGTGATATTCTTATGTGGGAAACAAACTGCTTCTTCAAAACCCCACTAGTGTGATTATTTGATAATGAGTTGTGAGTTATAGATTTCTTCTTTAAATAACCATGGGGTTCTAGGCATGGTGATCTAGGCCCAAAATTTTGCCATGGGACTATGGTTCCTGATAGGGCTAAAGGGCATCATAATTTCCCTATGGGTCTATGCAATTTTTTATTTATAATAACTAAAACTATGTTACTGAATTAGTCAAAACATATTGTTAGTAATGTTAGAAGCTGGTAAAAAAAGATGGATAAATTATTTTATTTATGTTGTTGAAAGATTTATTTTATTTATTTGTATAAAAATGTGAGAAAAGTTTTGTTTTGATTTATTTTTATAAAGAAAAAAATGATAATGAAGTAGATTGATTGGTTGGTTGAAAATAGATTTTGAAATCACACTACGGTTTTTTAATTTCAATGTTTAGGTGAAATTTTATTTTATAAAATAATTTGATTAATTAATTATTGGTATCCAAGTTGATACAAGGAATATCCAATGGTCATGGTATATCTTCCTTAATGTGGCAATAACATATTTCAATTAGTTTGATAATTTAGGGTTTCATCGAATCAAGTTTGTATCGTTACCTTATTTACACCTGACTTTCCCTAAAGTTGAAAATGTTCATTACTCCATTAAGATTTTCAGTTTCACAATTTTAATATTCATTTTTTATTCAATTAACAATGGTTATGATGAAATTGAAATTAATGGATTGGAATTTGAAGAATATATTTCACAAACCAAATACATGTGAAATTAAACTAAATAAATCCAACACACCTTCTCTATTATGTTATATTACCCTAAAAGAAGGCGGGTTTACCCCTTATCCTTTCTATGAGAGGATTAGAGGAAATTAGAAAAGAAAAAGAAACCGTAAAGGAAGGGGAGTTGAACTTGGGCAAGGCCCTACATAATTCAACCTGTCTTTCCAAGATTTAATCATCTAGTGGATATGAATCTCCCACAAAAGTAGGCTAGATATATTATTTATAGGCTTTATATAGGCTCTGGAATTAATTAATTCCATAAAGTAATGTTCCAATGGTGGTCCAGGATGGGTCACATTTTGGATATTGGGTCAATAAATAAAGACTGGGTGAATCTGGGTGTAAAAACCAAATCAGGGAATTTACACCACGTGTAACTTGGTTACACGAGGTCTAAATTTTCATGATTATTTTAATTTATTCATGCCATGTCCTCATTTTCACCACATTCATTGGTACATGTCTTGAAATTATTACACGATGTGTAATTCTATTTTTTGTATCTAAATCCCTGTTTTTCCTTGGTTCTTCAGTTTTATGCCCTAAAAGTTCTCTATGGTAATCCTAAAAACTCCAATGTTTGAAGATCCAAAATTCACCTCTTTTTGTTCATTTTCCTAGAATCATAGTATCCTATCATAAAACTAAAAACAAGTTAACTCCCTCAATAATTAGGAAGAATAATTATCTAAATACCTAAATAAATACTTAAAAGTAACCTAAAATGTATGCATGGAAAACATTAATCTAATACCCCCACAATTGAATTCATACTTGCCCTAAAATATATAATATCAACAAACTACAAAGTACATTCACCTTACCATGCTTCAAATTTAATTTCGACAAAAAAATTGATCAAATAGGAAATTAAATGTTCCTTCATCACACATGAAACTTATTCAATGCCTCACTTTTCAAAGAATATAAATCAATCAGGTATTTTACTTTTCATATTTTTAAATAGAAAATAATTTTAAATCTTCTATTTTCATTTTTCAATTAATTATTAATATGAATTCCATTTCAATTTATCTCACTTTAATTTCTCTACTCAGCATCAGTGTACAGATCAATAGAGTGATGCACATACCTCATGGACATGTATCTTAACATAGGCTTGAAAGGAATCTAATATCCCCACCATGTAAAGGAAAAAATCACAATAAATAATGAGGGATTCTCTATTTGGGACCAAATGACTATGAGGATTAGGGATAGTAGGTAAATTATGTAAATCATGTAAGGCTCAAAAAGGAGGTTCAACTATAAATTATATTACATGAGAATAAAAAAAACTAAATGAAAGTCTCCTCTTCCCCCAGTTTCTCAGAGAAGGCTCATAAATTAATGAAATGAAATAAACAAAACTCCCTCTTTTATTAATATTTTTATCATATATTTTCTTTTTTTATGTTTTTATAGGGATAATTCTCACAACCACCACACAAAGCCTAACAGTATTCCCATGAAACTATTTTCAATATTTATAACATGATCACCAGTTAAGTAGATATTGATTTTTTAATTTTCCTAGACACTACTCATTTTTATTATTTTTTATTTTTCTTATTTTTTTAAAGAGGGTTCACTATAAACACAATGAATGTGCCTTACCCAAATCACATGAAATTTACCCCACACTTATTCATTACAAAATGTATACCCCTTAAATGAGTCGCTATTTCTCCCACTCTTATATTTCATAATCATGAATAATATTTAGAGTAAGGTAGGAAAGAATAATATAGGCTTATAACCAGGCTCATTTCCCAATAAGGATTTCCATGGATTCTATGGTCATAAAAAGGATTAATGTAAGGTAAATGTTAGGAGTAGGGGTAAGAAATAGAATGTCTCAATCATTTTAATAGTGATTCTATCCAATCATATATTCAATAAGATATAAAACAAGTTCTAGAAGAAATAATGCACGAGTTTCTCAAGAAATTTACAAAAGAAAGAATGGGAAATATTTGGCTCATAGGATGTCTCGATAATGAGAAAAATTATTGGGACAATTACTCATGTAAATGAATACAAATTATTAAATCAACAGATTAAATCATCAGAAATTCAATGTATAGAAAAATCTCATAAAAATATAATTTAGAATGATCAATATGCTTCTTTAAATCATGATTTTTCAACTCCTAATACACATTATTATCTCTAATAATTATTTTTCTCACTTTTATCATCTCAATTTATTAACAAAAAAATTAAATTCATGGAATGGTAATTTTCTAAAGTAGTTTATGTCTCCTAGTTCAGGTGTTTAAAGAAAGAATCAAGTGTGGGTATGCAATTGGAATTTAAAACATGAATTAAATGTGGGGAATAATGTTTTTTTTGAATTTGAAACTATTAATTAACTTTTAATTTATGTTACAATAATGGATGTGAAAGTTATACCTGATTTTATAATCATGATGTGTAAATGATTAGACAATGTGTAAAGTTATTGCAATATATTCTTTTTATTCCTACTGCTTGTTGCTGGATTGAGTCTTGATTGTCCCGTAAATTGAAACTAAAAAGGTGAAATCAAAAAGAAATTATCAATTAATTTATATATATTTGGAGAGAGATCATGAATGCCTATAAAAATAGAAAACAAATAAATAAAAAAAACTAGGGCTGCCTCCCAGAGTCGCTTTTGTTTACTTTGGTTGGATCAACCTTACATCCTTTGACTTCAGCTCATGTGATGGATGATTGAAAAGTTTGTACCTATTTTGAGTCTATAAATATTCTTTGTTGTATCCTATACACATATTTTTTCCCTATCCTTCTTCTCCTAACATCTTAATTCTTACTCATGGTAGTACATGCTTGATCTCCATTGGATCGACCCACAATTTCATCCTCAATCCCAATGAACTAAATATAATTTCATATATCATATATACCTATTGTACTTTATCAAATGTAGTGGAGTTAGTCACTCCTCTGCTGTTAGCAGTATTGGTCTTCAGTTTCTCTTTATTCTTCAGTTGAGATTCCTCTTTCATAGTAGCATATAACTCACGTACTACCTCAATTTCAGCAACCCCCTCAACTTTAGGTGTTTATCCTTATCCAAACTCATTATACTCTTTTACATCATATTTATTAATTTCTCAATGAATGTTGAAACATAAATGATCACTACAAACTATCAAACATAATTCTCCACATTGCAAATGAATCAACGCATGCCTTGTGGCTAAAAATGGATTCCCTAGAAAGAGAGTTTTTCTCTCTTCTTCCACATCCAGTTCTAAAATGTCATGGGGAATGTTTAATTTGTTTAAACTAATTAGGATTTACTCAATGAGTCATTAAGGATTCATTAATTTTGATTCTACTAATTGGAGTGAAAATCTTGTGGGATTCATGAATTCTAGTCCAAAACTCTTGAAATTTGTGTACGATATAATATTGACACTCCCACCTAAGTAATGTAAAGTCTTTCTACATTTTTTTCTCTTATAAAGATGGGAATTGTAAATATACTTGGATACCTTTACTTATTAGGTAGGTCATTGTATACCACATCTGAACACTCCCATGTGAATCAAATGGTTCCATTCTTTTGTATCTTCTTCTTGTTGTTTACCATTCTTCCATGATTTTTTCATATGTCAGTGTGTTTGAAAGAGAATCTACAAAATTTATTTTAATATGAAATTTTTTAAAGTGTTCAAGAAATTTACATTTCTACATTTTGTTATTTACTTTCAACATTATTTCTAGAAAAGGAAGTCTTGTCTTACACTGAGGTGGTTCTTCTTATTCTTCTTTAGCTACTTGTTACTTTCTTTTTTCTAGCTTCGTCTTCTCTTGGTTCCACTTGTTGTTGTATTAAAAATTATATACCACTTACTTTTGTGTTCTTCCCACTTCTTAGCTTTATAGATTTTAAATATTTTTATGGGAATTCTTAAAGGCATCCTGGAAGTGTTCCTCTATATATCTCTCTAATCTGATCACCAGTTTGGCCAACCAGATGCTCCATATGCCTTATCATGACCTTTTGGTTTGATGAAACTTCTTTTATTTCTTTGAGTACATCCCCAAAATCAGATATGAATGTTTCTTGTGTCTCTTAAAATGTATGGACCATATTTTTAGAGTGGGAAATTGGGGTTCTTGTTGTTGGTACCATTTTAGTGCTTACTAAAGGCCTTTACCTTAATTTTACTGAGGCCTCCAACCCTAATGTTTATTAGCCTGATTTTAATGAGCATAATTTTCACCTTCTTCACACATACCTAGGGGGTTTTCTGCTATCACATCAGGATGTCAATATTATTTGTTAATTAATTAAGTTGTTCCACCACACAATCAATTTTTTTGATTGCGTGAACAACTTTTTGTTGTGTCCCTTCTCTTTTCAACTAGAAACTGTTGTTTTACATCTCATCCAACATTTTGTAGTTGGATTCAAGTGACTTCTTCATTAATGATCATAAAAATACATCATCTTGAATTGACCTTTTTCCTACAATAAAAACTTATATAAAGTTCATATTAGAATCCATAGTTCTATACCATGACGGGGCCACTTTTGAGTCATATCTTTATATTTTTCCCATGCACATTATATTGAATCATATTTAAATTTAACTTTTTTAGAATATTTACCCATATGACTATTGAGTAAAGAGGAGGAAATATTAATGTGAGGAAGTTTCATTCCAACTAATCCCATAGAGTGATGGAATGTGAAGAAATGATTTGGATCAAATCTCGAGCTCAATCATGTAATAAAAATCGAAAGAGATGAAGTCTTACCATATCACTTGAGAGATTATGGATTTGGAATGTCTCTCTAAGCCCAAGAAAACGTCCCAAATGTTTGTTTGAATATTCATGTGGATGTCAGATTAATTTCATGATGTTTCATATCATTGAAATTATTGTAGTCTTGATATCGTAGTAATTTTCTACAACGGGGGGTGGGGGTGATAGGATGCTCGGTTGAAATCATGTGTTTGATGGCCGCCCCTAGTTTGCGAGCATCCATAGTCCATTATCTCTTTTTAAAGCCTAAGTAAGTTGATTGATTTTTGCTCCCAACATGGTTGCATTGATTGTACTCCCTGGGATTGGTTCAAAGTTGAGCGTGGACTTGATGATGTCTTTTCTCTTTTCTTATGTATTGTATTTGTGTGTATATGAATTTAAAAATTTGAAACTCACAACACGAACACACCCAATGTAAATAGATAAATTGAAATAAATTATGAACATCAAACAAATTAGAGTAATAAAAACTAGAAAACAATTGTCCTCAACAATAATATTAGTTTGATAGTCCTAGAGGAGGTCATAATTTCTCAACAAGTCTATCTAAATAAAAATTTATAAAAACTGAAACTATGATAATCAATTAACTAAAATTTAGTGTTAACTAAGTTTGAAGTCGATCGATAGAGATGATGAAATTTGTTTGATCATTTTTTCAAAAATATTTTATTTTATTAATTTTATGAGAGGTGAGAAAAATTGGGTTTGATTCGATTTTAAAAAACTGAACGATTAAAGTGAAGTAGAATGATTGGGTTGTGATCAGAGTTGGAAAGCATGCCAATGTTTTTGTAATTTCAAGGTTTGTGTGGAATTTTATTTAATAAAATAGTTTTATTAATTCATGAATGGTTATAGAGTTGAGACAAATAAGATCCAATAGTTGTGGTATCCCCCCATTGACGTGACAATACCTAATTTCCCTTTTTCTAGTAATTTATGATTTCAAGGAATGATGTTTGTCTCGATCCCATATTTAATCCCAATTTCACCTAAATTCGACAATGGTCAAGCCTCATTTAGAGCCCATGCCACTGGGATCAAGGACCGCAACTAACTTGATGCATCAAACTTGAGTTTTATCTTCTTATCTCCTCAGGACTAGCATGAGGGGTAGACCATGTGTGAGGTAATTGTAATGAAGGGGGATTTATATTTTAGTAATTTTTTAAATTTTATTCATTCGGCTCTTACACTACAACCCAAATATCTAAAATTTCTTCTTCATTTATTTATTCATGAAAATTATCTTATAGGCGAGGGAGTGCTATTTTAAATGTATTTACTAGAAAATTATAAAAACAATGAACTTTGGATAGATTTTTTCAAAATAATTATTTTATTTCTCTGTAGAAATAGGTGAGAAAAAGTTGGTTTTTATTGTTTTTCAGCAATAAAAAATTAAAAAAATTATATTGATTGGTTGGTTGGATTTTTTTGGAAATCATGTCAGGGTTTTGTAATTTTAGGTTTCAGGTGTAATTAGATTTTAGAAAATATTCTGATTAATTCAAGATTGGTGTGAGATTCAAGACGAGGAATATCCAATGGTCATGGTATGTCCTCCTGAATGTGATAATACCATATTTTCCTTGGCCCTATAATTTGGGGTCTCACAGAATCAAGTTTGTCTTGATACCATATTGAAACCTAATTTCCCCAAACGTCGACAATGGTCATTCCTTATTTAGGGATGTTAGTTGCACAATTTTAATACTCCCTTTTCATTCGATTATCAATGTCCATGATAGAAGAAAAATAAAGGGATTGGAATTAATGAATAAATTTCACAAACTAAATACTTGAATAATTAAAATAATTCAATCCAACACAGCTTTCCCCCTCTGTTACATCACCCTAGAAAAAGTCTGGTTTAAACCTTAATAATAATGATGATAATATTAGAGGGAAGTAGAAAATAAAAATAAAACAAAAAAAGAATGGGAGATGAACTCAGGGAGGGCCCTGCACAATGCAGCTTTAGACTCCAAGATGTTTTCTTCAGATAGATATTGATCTCCCAATGTATAAGTGTAAATCTATAATTTGTTGGATAAAAATAGGCCTATAATTAATTAATTCAATAAGGTAATGGTCAAATAGTGGACAGGGGTGGGTCCCATGTAGAAGATTTGGTAAAAAAATGATGATTTGGTTAATCTGGGCAGAAATACCAATCAAGGAATTTATACCACATGTAACTAGGTTACACCACATATAAATTTTAAGGATGGTTTTTATTTATTCTATTCAAGTCTTTATTTTCACCACTTTCAATGGTACATGTCATGTAATGATTATACAATGTATAGTTCTATTTTTCTGCTTCAGAAGTTTCATTTTTCCTCAGTTATTTAGTTTTACACCCTATAAGTGCTCCATGGTCATCCTAAAAAATAAGGCATTTTAATCTACAAAATCACCTAATTTTGTAACACCCCAAGATTTTATAGTACTTTATCTCTTTAAAGTAGTTTAATAGCTTATATTTCATTCAACACCAACTTAGCTTGAGTTATATGCGAGATTGAGTTTCTCTGAAACAACACATTGTTATTATAATTATTTAAATGATATATATATTTATCAATTGAATATGTTAATATGAATTGTAAAAAATTAATGTAACACCCCGACCCCAGTTACCCAGAGTCAGTGCATTGTTGCGTAACATTGTCATGATCACAAAAGATCAAGTCTCGAAAGACCGATTAGTTTAGTAGTCTTGGAAACACTAGATACATTCATAAGTCTTACATTAAATCATAAAGTAAAACAAAACTAAAAAAAACATCCTGTCTTCATATCCCCTCATAATATCCCTGCAAGTCATTCATAATATACTTCATCACATCCTGGAAAAATTAAAACATTTAAAGGGGTGAGCTCAGATGCTCAGTAAGGATAACAATATAGCGGAAGATTTCTTAAATAAACAAAAACATTTAAGGAAATGTATAACTAAAAAAGCCTTTTAAACTTGAACTTCAACATAATATGGAAAAATTAAAATGAGATAATGCCATTTACTTATTCTCATGGATATTCTACTTGTCGAATAATCACATGCAATATCAATAACCACTTTCATAATGATGGAACGCATAATGCCAGACTGTCATAACCATGTAGCCAAGGCCTCGTGCAAAGACTACAAAGAAGATTTTGTCAAGGCCTCGTGCCAAGACACTAGTTTGTCTCATGAGACCTACCGATTCATCGAGGAGCTATAGCATGCTCCACCCTTCACTTATTAAGTCCAATTCATTCCTCATATGAACATGTTTAGACATATCATAAACCATAACATAATCATATCACATAAAACATGCATCAAGGAAACATAACATTTCAATATTTCAATCACAAGATATCAATACAACACATTGATATAATAAAAACACTTTCAAAACCATTTTCAATACCAAAATAAAAGAAAAATAAATATTGGTATTTATTTTTCATTTTAAAAATAGTTATGGCTTGTAGAGGAAGCCAAAACTCAAATAATGGTCACGAAATCAGAGAATTCGTTGTTGCCACATACGTAAGACAAAAAAAACATTCCCTTTTGTTGTTTAGTAAAACGCTTCATATAAAAAATATTCCTTCTGAATAAATGTAAAAGTCAAAGGGGTTTATACACCATATAAAATAAAGTTGTGTATAAAATAAAGTATGCCTCAATGAAAGGAGATTGAGACGAAGTCCTTACAAAGATAATTTTTTAAATAAAATAGATCTATTATGTGTATTCACTATAATTACACATAAATACAGAAAAAAATACAAGATAGGACATAATAATATCATGACATAATTTGAAATTAGGAGATTAACCCAAAGAACAGAAATTGGGTTAAAAAGTTCGCGTACCTCGTATCCGACTTGACTCGACCGTTCTTTAACCTCCTGAATAATAAACTAGAGTTAATTTATACTTTCTTAAGAGACCTTTTCATGTTAATTATTCCTTTTATATCACCAATTACCATGTTATGAAAATTATGTAATTATTTAAGTTAATAACGGTCGTTTTGTCGATCTTTGGTGCTTGAGTCAAAAATAAATTTCTTAAAATTACAAGTTGTTCATGTGGTAAAATATCTATTATATCTGAAATTATATTCATTATATAGATATCATATATATCTTATATATCTAGTATATACATTCATTCATAATATTACGTAACATTTAGAGGTAAGAAATGAAATGCACCGTTCATGGAGACGGTAAGTTGTACGTACGCATGAACACTACTTTCATTTCTATTTCTTATTTAATGGAATGAAATCATAATGATATAAAGGTGTATTATAATTCCAGTATAATATAATTTATAATATCATGTACTCCATCCTTTACATGTCCCACATATGGCATTAACGATTCAAATCACTTTGAGGGGGCGGTAGTCCGCACTACCTAAAATGAAATTATCGCATTTACCCATAATGGGAATCATAAATTTATGACATAAATGAAAAATAAAGATGAATAATGAAAACATAAACATAATATATATCATATATAGAAATAGTATCATCATAATGGCCACCATGAGAGGTGTTAAAATAAGATTGAACAATCATCATTTCGTGAGGCAATATTTCGCCACCCACAGAAACAATATGTTCTTTAACCATTAGACGGAGGTGTGTGTAAGTGTAAATAAAATAATTCTCATAAAAACATCCTAGTATATTTTATGTACTGTAATTGTTACAAAATAAATTAATAAAAAGATTTTAAGGGGTTGGACAAGCAAAATAAAGCAAAAGAACATAAGAGAAGACATTAACTTAAAATCGTGTAACTCTTTTTGATTTGATCCAAAGGCTTCCTTGGGAAGACTTCTGCCCAAAGTGAGGCTTCTAGGAGTAAGACATGGAGGTTTAGAGAGTATTTGGGAAGAATTCGGTCGAGCCAAATGGCTTTGATGGTGTGAATAGGGTGGTAGAGGTGGGGGCCTTTTATAAGAGGAGAGGAGGGGCACTCTTGGAAAGTCGTGAAATGTTACATTATTATGAAGTGATTTTAGGATTTCAAAGGTCCCAAAATTTTATATTTATAGGATAAGGTGATAAGGGTTCGAAATATACCCATCAAATAGGTTTTTTACAAGTTTAAATATAAGATTTTACAATATCCTTCCATTTTATTAAAATCGTTAATTAATGAGGTAATCACCGTATCATCATTGTGCCATTAAAATTTAATTTATTTAATGTCTAAAAATTATAAAAAAATTACCATGATGTAATAAATATTTTTATATTTCCAATGAATATTTATAGTAAAAAAGTTAACTTATATAACCCCATGTAATAATAGTTTTAGTAAAACAGCACATGTTTGTGACAATTTTATTTTTTACTTTAAATAAAAAGTTATTAATGTCATTTTATTACCCAAGTGGATCCATGGGGTCCCAAAGTTGACCCATGGATTTTCTTGGCCAGAAATGACTCATCCAATAAGTTTAGGACAAGTGTAAAAGTAATTTCATATTTTTATAATATCATTTTTACCTTAAATTTCACTAATTACCTTTAATCGTGATTAATAAAACATAAAAGTCACTATTTACCAAAAAAATTATTTTAATCCCATTGAACCAAATTTTAAATCCTAATGAAAACCATGTATGTAGGATTTTTGGAATTCAATTCATTGAAGCGGTAAAGTTTAATTTAAACGAAATGTTTTTTTAGCTACCACTTAGTGGTTTCACTATTCATCAAAAATTGGAGTTTTTCAGAACAATGACAAAATTTCACCCTACGATATATTTGATATTCCTAATTGAAAAATGATGTCTATTTTACAAAATTCAGAAAATGTAAGTTTATTTAATTAATTTAATAATTAATTCTCGCTGTCACAACAAATAGCGTGTTTTTAAGAATCAATATATATCAAAAGATTGACAATTGTTTGCGTCCAATTTCAAAGTGAAATTAATTCTAATGACCACCATTGGATAAAATGGTAAAAATATATTCTAATTATACTTTAAAACCACTAAATAGTATAATTTATCAATATAAATTATTTTGATTAAAAAATTGTTTTTATGTTTTTTTCTATTCATAGAAAATTGGAAGTTCTCAGAAAACTACAAAAATTTCAACTTAGGATAATTTCGATATTCCGAATCCAAAAATGAAGTCCATTTTGAAATAGAAAATTTATATAATTTCAAAAAGTGGGTATTACTATTCATAACGACTAATTTTATTTGTCGCGGTGTGTTAGAATATTGAACTTGCATACAATGCAAGCTATTGAATTATTGAAAGAGAAGCATATCGTGAAAGCTAGGGGTGTTACATTCTCCCCTCCTTCAATAAATTGCATCCTCATAATTTGAAAATATTCTTCAAAAATAAAAGGTTGAAAATAGAAAATACCTTTGTGCAAAACCCACATCGGAAATAGGTTTAATGTTAATATAACATTAAAAGAAAGAAAGAGAAGTACAAAGGTCACCTAAGATAGCCCATACTGGGATTCTATAAAAATATGGATATGGAGGAAAGACAAACCATCAAGGTACGATGGAGAGTTGTTGAAAACCAGATTAGGAGAATGTTTAACTACAAGAAAATCACAAACTTGTGATTGGTTAAATGATCATTGATTCCTCAGTAGGAAAAGTTAACCGACAACGTTTTTTTTAAGTTACCTTTCATAAAGTTGAGGAATTCATTTAGGAGATTTACTGAGAACGTAAGGAAATATACTTACTTGTCATGTAGACTTTCATTCTTTAATCAATTTTTACCACAAACCCATCTTCCACTCCAAAAGGTAATAGAACTCAAAAATATTCTATTTATCCTAACATTATAGGGTTCCAAAAATAAATTTATAAATCATCTATCATAACTAAAAAAAACTACATTATACACTCCAGGGACTTCACGTAGTCCAGTGGTAGGCGATAAATCCCAATCGCACTATAGTTTTGGGTTCGATTCCAACATCTTTGTCCGAAGTGATGGGTTGTCACTCGGTCTGCGTGTTGTCCTTTTTATAAATATCCAAAAATAACCTTAATAATAGTATCCAATGTAAAATATAATCCATTCCAACCTTTATAGTTATCCAAAATACCTCTGTCCAGACATTCTCTAAAAGGACACTAAATTCCGAAATCAATTCATCGGATTCCCCAGAAAATGTAATGATTCTTATTGTCACATAATAAAAATATGATTACCTTCAACATATCAAAACCTTAATGAAAACAACAATTACTGCAGTACAATCCTTAGATATCACATTATTCTTATAACCAGAATATAATCCTTGATTCCAAAAAAAATATATTAATTATTCAACTTCATCTGTAGCAACAACATAAGCTTGTCCTTGATCCCTTGGCCTTCTCTGATGTAAGTTTCCTTGGCGCTTAGGACATTCATTTGAATAATGCCCCATTTCTATACAATTTTAGCCTTCAACAATGATAGCCTCTTTCTTTCCCTTGCAATCACGATCCTGGTTACCTTTTTCTCCACATTTATAACAAACTCCCATTCCTTTTAGGCAATTATTAGGGTGATTCTTTCCACAATTATCACATAATGGAAAATCCTTCTTTCCCTTTTTCACTTTATCTATCTCTTGTTCCACCGTTCTCTTCTTCTCTTGCTTTACTTTATTGTCATAAGATTTAGAGAATTCCTTTTTTGTCTTGATAGCACATGAGACTATATCTTCTTATGTTGAGAAATTTTGTGATACTAAATCTTGATGGAGTAATGGTTTTAACCCATCAAAGAAACGATTGATCTTACTTCTTTGGTTACGTATATAATCTGCATCATGCCTCTCTAACCATGTAATGTAAGACTCATACTTTGCGACATTCTAATCCTCCTTTTGCCTCAAACTCAGAAATTTCATTCCATTTCTGCTCGATGGTCATGAGGAAAGTATTCTTTTAAGAAAAGATTTTTGAACTCCCTCCATTCCATATTCAATACTTCATCATCTTCGTTTGTGTTTTGAATCAGCGACCACCGTTGATCGGCATCTCCAGTGAGGTGGTAAGTTTCCATGACAACCTTCTCCCTTTCACTACTCCCCAAGGCATGGAATATTATCTCTAAGGAGTCTATCCATTTCTCAGCTACTAATGCATTTGTACCCCCATTAAATGTTTGTGGTTGTTGCCTCATGAAGCAGTCTAACATTGATCCTCCATGTTGTGGATCGGGGTGCTCCATACGAGTAAGGTTATTATTCATAACCCGAGTGAGTTGTCCCAGTATGTTGATAAGTTGATCAACACCAGTTGTATCTCCAACTCCAAAATAATTGTTTTTAGCAGGAGGGAAATCCCTACATGGAGTGCACACATTTATACGGTTTCCATTCCTCCCACTAGGCGCCATTTCAAAACAATAGAATAAACTAGATTAGTTTATGAATCAAAATACATAATTCCATACTTGTAAAACACATAACATAAATTGAACTATAATCATAAAAATGTTTTCTTTTAGGAATCATATACTCATAAACCATTCATAATGGTTTGTAATGTAAATGAGAATTATCTTAAGCATATCCCCCAGGAGTGTCGTATCCAAGTGTGCAGCAAGGCCTGTTGTGATGCACCGGTTCCCGTTCGAGTCTAGCTTAAAGCGGTGTTTTTGGGTTTTACCCCTAGGTACATCTGTGCTAGATCCGCCTCTACCTGCTCGTATCTAGACATGGATGTATTGCTCAGAAAACTCACAAAATCTCTACAACAATAAAATACTAGGAAGTTTTTCTATACTAATCCTCTAAGTCTATCTTATGGTTATGTGCTCTAATCAGAGTCTTTCTAAATATATCTTCCAAGGTTAGTACTAAACTGCCTCTAATACCAACTGTAACGCCCCGACCCCAGTTACCCAGAGTCAGTGCATTATTGTGTAACATTGGAATGATCACAAAAGATCAAGTCTCTAAAGACATATTAGTTTAGTAGTCTTGGAAGCACTTTATACATTCATAAGTATTACATTACATCATAAAGTAAAACAAAACTAAAAAAACATCATGTCTTCATATCCCCTCATAATATCCCTGCAGGTCATTCATAATAATCTTCATCACATCCTAGAAAAATTAAAACATTGAAAGGGGTGATCTCAGATGATCAGTAAGGATAACAATATAGTGAAAGATTTCACAAATAAACAAAAACATTTAAGGCAATTTATAACTAAAACAAAAGACTTTTAAACTTAAACTGCAACATAATATGGAAAAATTAAAATGAGATAATGCCATTTACTTATTCACATGGATATTATACTGGTCGAATAATCACATGAAATATCAATAACCACTTTCATAATGATGGAATGGATAATTCCAGACTATCATAACCACGTAGCCAAGGCCTCGTGCCAAGACTACAAATAAGATTTTGTCAAGGCCTCGTGTGAAGACACTAGTTTGTCTCATGAGACCTACCAATTCATCGAGGAGCTATAGTGGGCTCCACCCGTCACTTATTAAGTCCAATGCATTCCTCATATGAACAGGTTTAAACATATCATAAACCATAACATAATCGTATCACATAAAACATGCATCAAGGAAACATAAAATTTCCACATTTCAATCACAAGATATCAATACAACACATTGATATAATAAAAACACTTTCAAAACCATTTTCAATGTAAAGACCCGTAAATTTCAAGGAAATTTTTTTCTTAATTTTCTTTGGAATTTTACAAGAACGCAGTTTCTGACGGCACCTGATTCCGAGGCCCGGTGTGCCTGGAATCATTTTCCGATGTTTGGACTCGGGTACGTTCAGTGAATGGATGAGCGGGTTTTTCTAACTTTTGAACCGGTTCCTGGAATCAAATTCCGAGGGCACCGATGGAATCGTAGCTCCGATATTTGCTTAGAAATGCCTCTTCCGGAGTTTCGTTTGCTCAGGTGTGGTTTTTAATTTTCGGGCTTAAAGTTAAGAAATAAAATAATTGTACGACAAACTTTATTTTATTTCACTTAAGCCACTTGGAATCCACTTGAAGCCACTTAAAGTGGCTTAAGCTGAGTTGATGCGGATAGGGTGCTATACAAAAATATTCTACCCTCTTGGTAGGATATTTGTGAGGTGGGACCCGCATGATCCCCACCGTTTCTTTTCCGCTAAGTAACGCACCCGCAAAAACCCGTCATTATGAAGTCAACTGACGCGTTTTCTTATTTTCTTAACGCACCATTTAATTGGGCGGTTTTATTCGTGAATTAAATGGGCAGTTTCTTTCGTTGAATTAATTATACGAATTAATGGGTCGTTACTTACCTCTTTTTCGTTTGTTGGAGTAATAATAAAATAAGACCAATGCCGACTTTTGGAGGATTACACGTTGAGAGGATTTTGAAAGAAGTTCTTGTGCCTTCACCCTTCTTCGTGAAGAACGCGAAGAACACGAAGAACTCCGGCCTCTGACGAAGAACGCTGAACCTGTGGAAATCAATGACGCGGCACCGTGCGCTGCGACGCCGATGTTTCCTTTCCTACAACGTTCTTCTGTGACGTCTCTTCCTCCACAAGGAAATCTTCAAACAACTGTTTGAGGTAAGAGACTTCGGGTTTCTTTTAAATCTCCTTTGTGGTTTTTAACAAAACATGAATTTAATTATTTATAATTAAATCTGTTGTTTCTTGGTCCGTTGAGTTCGTCGACGCAATGCCAGATTCTGCGACAATGCGACGCCTTCCGCGACACGGCGATCGTCTCCTTCCGTGACGATCAACTTCTGTGAAGAACGCGCGCGCGACGACTTGATGGGGTAGGGATTTGATTTTGGAATTACGTTTTTATTCCCGTGATCGTCCCTTTTAAAATAAAGAACCTAGATTCTTATGAACAATTTTATTTTATTAAAATTGTTTTCGGATACGTTGTTTTATCCTCCCGATTGATACCGTCTAACGTGGATGGTGCGGCCCAAATGAACATGGCCCGACAACCCTCCGCCTTTCTTCGTGGTTGTGCGGATTTGGAAGGTGAAGACAAAATGTGACGCAAGGGAGATTTGATGATCCTGCAGGGAAGAATGGAACCCAGGAGGAACAACGACGCAGACGGGAAGGAAAATGGACCACCGGAGCAACTCCGGTGGCCCGCGGAAGCTACCGGCGGCGCCACGGCGTGCCGCCGGACAGAGCCGCCGCGGCTGAAGCCGCGGCGGCGGTGGCCAATAGAACCGCGGCCGCATGGGTATGGTTATCCCGCACGGGACGCAGCATAGCCACGTCCGTTGACTCCAGCGCGGCCCTTCGAGGGCCGCGACTTCTTCCAACCCACGGGGGTGGCGCCCCGTGGCTGCCGCGCTCGGCCGCTCGGCCGAGCCGAGCCAGGCCGGTCCGAACGGCCCAGCTGCGCCCTAGCCGGGCCGGACCGGGTCCATCCAGGTTGGACCGGTTTAGGTCAACCCGGTTCGGGTCGACCCGGTTCGGCCGACCCAGGGGGGGTCGGGCCGGGTCGGCCCGGGTCGGCCCGGGCCTAGACCCCCTGTCTCCGGATGTTCTCGGTATTTTGCTCATAACATGAGCTAAGGGCCTCCGAACGATGCGCCGTCAGCGGAAACACGATCCTTGGATTGAGATGGTCGTTTCGGTATATCTCACTCAAGGTTTCAGATTACTTTGAGTATGACCGGGATGGTTCGTACACGAAACCAATCGGGCCTTCAGAGCGGAAACGCTCATATCTTGAGCTTCAGACGTCCGATTGATGTGCCGTCGGCTGTGGTGGATTCCTCTAAGTGAGAAGGATATTTTGGCATAATCCGCCCGAGGATTGGATGCAAGTGGTGTACGGTCGGGTTGGTTTTCCTTAAAAACCAACTGGGCCCCTGGGACGAAAAAGCCAATAACTCTCAGACCGGGCGTCCAATTGACGCGCCGTCTGTGACGTTGAGTTCCTGTTGACGATACAGAACTTTTGGATACATCAAACTCAGACATGGTGTCAGTTGATGTATCAGCCTCTCGGCTCGTGGAGCGGACCCTCCCGAACGAGCTTGCTGTGTGTAACACCCCAAGCTTCTATGGTACGCTTCTCTTTGAATAATGTGATAGCGTGTGTTGTACGCAACACCGAGTTCTAACACACCATAACTAATCAAACTAGCCGTTATGAATAGTAATACCTACTTTTTGAAATTATATATATTTTATATTTGAAAATGGACTTCATTTTTGGATTCGGAATAACGAATTAAGCCTAGGGTGAAATTTTTGTACATTTCGGATAACTTTCATATTTTGATGAATAGTGAAAATTACTAAATTTTAATTAAAAACAACTTTTTTAATCAAATTAATTACTAGTGATAAATTATGAATTTGAGTGGTTTTAAAGTATATTTAGAATATATTTTTACCATTTAATATAATTTTGGTCATTGGACATAATTTTACAATTAAACCGAACATAAACAAGTGTCAATCTTTTGATAGTTATTATCTCTTAAAAACACGCTTTTTGTTTTAACAGCGGGAATTAATTTTAAATTAATTTCTGCCACTTCTGTGTTTTGATTTTAGAAAAATGGATTCCATATTTGGAATCAGGATGTTCAAATTGTGTAAATAGGTAACTTTTATTTTTAGACATTTTGAATAATTACTGCGGTAAATATTTTATTTACCATGGTTAAGGGTAAATCCGGTAAATAAGGGTTAAAAAAATAATATTATAATAATACTAAATTACCCTAAAACGTGTCTTAACCCTATTGGTTGATACATAGTCGACCATGGGCATCTTTGGGTCTATTTTGGGACCCCATGGATCCACTTGTAAGTGATAATGACACTTTATTTTAATTAAGTCAAAATGAATACAAAAATGACACAAGCATATATCTTTTAGAACAACAATTTTTACATAGGGTTATACATGTTGGATTTTCGATTATAAATATTCATTAGAAAGCTAAAAAGATTTCCTACATAATGATATTTTATTTATAATTTTTAGACATTATATAATTTATTTTATTTATGACACAATGATGATGCAGTAATTACTAAAATAGTGAAAAATAAAAATAATTGATCTTATAAATACCCAAATAATTATAATATGAAACTTTTAATGAATTAAACTAATTTTCTATGATAATATGATATATTAGGATTGATTGAATTGACTTTGTTCGAAGTAATCAATCTGTTAGGAGTTTCACAAAAATCAACTATTGAATAGTGTCAAAATTGACATAAAAGAGTTCTTAAAACAAATATTATATTATTAATTGATATTAAATTCCTAAAAATCTAAGGTTCGGCCAAGAGACTTATATTATGATAGGTTCCTCATTAATGGACCACTTGGGGGTCGCTTGGATGTATATAGTAATTTTATTAACCATATTATATAAAAATACAAAGAGACATTGTAAAAGTGAAACTAATTAACTTAGAGTTAATACTTAAAGATAAGGTTAATATAAGTACCCAAACCTGTCTAAATTCTATTGGATGAGTTGTTTTCGACCTATCCCCACCTCATCCTTTGAATAGTCAACTTTGGAGCCTTTGTAAACCGAATATGAATTTATTATAAATTAATATTTCTAACTTTTCCAAAGGTGCCCCTCACCCCTCTTATAAAAAGGCACTCCTCCTTCTCATTTCTTCACACCTTCAAAGCCTTTTGGTTCGGCCAAACTCTGCCCAAATACTCTCCCAACATCCCTCAATACAACCTAGAGGCCTTAGTTTGATCAGAAAGCCAACCTAAGGAGCCCTTTTGATCAAATCAAAAGGAAGAACCCGAAGAAGAGGTAATGATTTCACCACCCTTTTCTAAGTTCATTTCTTCTTCCACTTCTTCTTCCTTTGTTCTTACCATTCTGAAATAATAACTCCAGTATCTCACATATACTGTGATGTTATTATAAATATGGTACAATCATATTCAGTATTCTATCCACACTTTGAATAACATGTCACCATACGTGCGTACGTACGGCTTACCGTCTCCACGTCGTGGTGTAATTGTTATTCAATATAATATTATTTGGATGGGTATAATAATGATGTGTAACTCATGTAAATAATAAATATAACATGTTAATGATTCTGTATATATGATATACCATCCATTTATATATTATTTTAATATCAAAATAATGATATTGTCGCTCGTGCGTACGTACGGACTACCGTCTCCACGAACGCGATGAGATTCATTCTCCATCGTATCCATTCAAGTATAATTATCATTTTATGATTTAAAAATGATGTTTAAGGACTTGATATCATTCTGGATATGAATAAGATACAACAAACATGGTTTATGTAACAAAACATATAAAAGAAAATGAGTAAGTTAACACCCGAAACGATGATAATTCTAAGATATTATTAATAAATCAATGTTAAAAGATCATATATGATATCATATTAATATATATGATTATTGTATAATTTAATAACAATTATTTCACCATTATACAGGAGGTTAACCAACCCCAACAAAGGAAAAGTACAAGGTAAGGGTTATTTCACAATCTCTTCATTATCCGAGGTTGTATATACGTAATAATCTACTGGGATCTCTTTATCATCCACATCCATGTTTTCTTAAAAATGTATTTCAAAACATTTTTACTATTTACAAGAATATGGGTTAAAGTAATTTATACCCTTGTTTGACTTTTTATAAGAGGTTTATAAAGGAATCTTTCCGTCGTTTTCAAAACAATGTCCTTTTTAACCTTTTCGACAGAATTGAGGTAAGAATGTTTTTTTTAACTTATACGGCGGGTGCGGTTATTTTACGCCGTTATAAAATCTTCAAAGTTTTCCTTACAATCTTATAAGAATATTTTCAAAGAAAATGTTTTATTTTATATGGATCTTAAATGATTTCAAAATAAAAGGAGATACTTTTTTAAAAAAGAATTTTGATTTCATCTATGTCAACATCCTTTGATGGATTTTAAGATTATTTGAAGTTGATTTATTATGATACAAAACTTCTATATTGTATTGAAGGTTTTGTGATATGTTTGACTGTGGATGTGCTATTTTTATACCATTCATTGTTTATGGTGAAATTATTGACATTTCGTATGCTAGTTTTAATACGAATGTTTATGTTATGTTTAAACCTTTTCATATGGGAATGCATTGGACTTAATAAGTGACGGGTGGAGCCCGCTATAGCTCCTCGATGCATCGGTAGGTCTCATGAGACAAACTAGTGTCTTGGCACAAGGCCTTGATAAAATCTTATTTGTAGCCTTAGCACGAGGCCTTGGCTATGTGGCTATGATAGTCTGGCATTATGCATTCCAACATTATGAAAGTGGTTATTGATTTTTGCATGTGATTATTCGATTAGTAGAATATCCATGTGAATAAGTAAATGGCATTATTTCATTTTATTTATGCCATACCATGTTGAAAGTTCATGTTTAAAAGGCTTTTGTTTTAGTTATACATTGCCTTAAATGTTTATTCTTATTGATGAAAGTTTCCGCTATATTGTTATCCTTACTGGGCATTTGAGCTCACCCCTTTTCTATGTTTTATTTTTCCCAGGAAGTGAAGATGTAAGTTATGAATGACCTGCAGGGATATTATGAGGGGATTGTAGTGTGGACTGTGGAAACATTATGTTGTTGTAGTAGTTTTTGATTTTATGATGTAATGTAAAACTTATGAATATATCTAGTGTTTCCAAGGCTACTAAACCAATCGGTCTTTCGAGATTTGATCTTTCTTGTGATCATGCCAATGTTACGAAGTAATGCACCGACTCTGGGTAGCTGGGGTCGGGGCGTTACAGTTGGTATCAGAGGAAGTTTAGTACAAACCTTGGAAGCTAGATTTAGATAAACTCTGATTAGAGCACGTAGACCTAAGATGAACATTGAGGATTAGTGTAGAAGAACTTCCTAGAATTTTGGTATTGTAGAGATTTTGTGAGTTTTCCGAGCAATACATCCCTGTCTGGATACGAGCAGGTAGAGGCGGCTCTGGAACAGATGTACCTAGGGGTAAAACCCGAAAACACCGCTTTGAGCTAGACTCGAACGGGAACTGGTGCACGACAACGGGCCTTGCTGCACTCTTGGTTACGACACTCCCGGGGGATATGCTTAGGATAACTCTCATTATCTTTACAAATCATTATGAAGGGTTTATGAGTATATACTTCCTCAAAGAAAACATTTTTATGATTATGGATTATATCCATAAATAGTTCAATTTATGTTAAGTGTTTTATAAGTATGGGATTTTGTATTTTGATTCATAAACTGATCTAGTTTATGCCATTGTTTAGAAATGGCGCCTAGTGGAAGAAATGGAAACCGTATCAATGCACGCACTCCATGTAGGGATTGCCCTCCTGCTCAAGATAATTATAGTGGGGCTGGTGATGCAACTGGTGCTGATCAGCTAATCACCATACTGGGACAATTTACTCAGGTTATGAATAATAACCTTACCCGTATGGAGCACCCTGATCCGCAGCGTGGAGGATCAATGTTAGATCGATTCATGAGACAACAACCACCAACGTTCAATGGGAGTAAAAATCCCTTAGTAGCTGAGCAATGGATATTTTCCCTAGAGAAAATATTTCAGGCTTTGGGGAGTAGTGAAAGGGAAAAAGTTACCATGGCAGTTTACCGCCTCACTGGAGATGCTGATCAATGGTGGTCATTGATTCAAAACATGAAGGAAGATGATGAAGTATCAAACATGGAATGGAGGGAGTTCAAAGATCTGTTTTTAGAAAAATACTTTCCTCGCGACCATCGAGCAGATATGGAAAGACAATTTCTGAGTCTGAGACAAAAGGAGGATGAGAATGTCACAAAGTATGAGGCTAACTTTACAAGGTTAGCGAGGTACGCTGGTGATTATATTCGCAACCCAAGAAGTAAGATTGATCGTTTCTTTGATGGGTTAAAACCATTTCTCCGTCGAGCATTAGTCTCACAATCCTTTTCATCGTACGAAGACATTGTCTCATGTGCTATCAAGACCGAAAAGGAATTCTCTAAGTCTTATGACTTTAAAGCAAAGCAAGAGAAGAAGAGACCTGCTGATCAATCTGGGAATGGAAATAAGGGGAAGAAGGGAAAGGTTGAATATCCATCTTGTGGTAAGTGCGGGAAGAAACACCCCGGTGCTTGCCTGAAGGGAATGGGAGTCTGTTACAAGTGTGGTGAAAAAGGCCACCAAGCTCATGATTGCAAGGGAAGAAGGAAGCTACCAACGTTCAGTGCTACAATTGCAGGGAGATGGGGCATTATGCAAATGCATGTCCTAAGCGTCAGGAGAACTTACCTCAGAAAAGGCCAAGGGATCAAGGCCAGGCTTATGCTATCACTACTGCTGAGGTAGAAGCTCCGAAAGACGTGGTGGCAGGTAATTTAATGGTTTCCTCAAGTTTAGCAAATGCATTATTTGATTCTGGATCATCGCATTGTTTCATATCTTCCCAGTTTGCTAAGAAAATTAGATATTTCCAATTTGATTTAATAAGGGAGTTGTCAGTTAAAACTCCTAAGGGAAGTATCGTTGCAACAAAGTTTTGCGAATCAGTCCCCATTAGAGCACATAAATTTTCTTTATCTGCTGATCTCATCGTCATACCTATGATTGAGTTTGATATAATCCTTGGTATGGACTGGCTTTCGGACTATGATGCGAAGATTTATTGTAAGAAGAAAGAGGTTACGATTATTGATGATAATGATAAGGAACACCTAATTTTTAGAGCAGAATCGTCACCACCTAATTCTTATTTAGATCCACCCCCAGTAGCTCAACTTAATTCAATTATTGGGGAGGAAGAGAATGAAATAACTGTCGGTGAGGAAAGGAATGTTCAAATAGAGGATGTACGTGTTGTGAAAGAGTTTGTAGATGTATTTCCGGAAGATTTACCTGGACATCCTCCAGAACGAGAAGTAGAGTTTTCCATTGATTTGATTCCTGGATCAAGGCCTATATCGAAGACCCCTTATAGAATGGCTACTGTAGAGTTAGTCGAACTAAAGAAACAACTAGAGGAATTGAGTAATAAGGGATTTATTCGCCCTAGTGTTTCTCCATGGGGAGCCCCTGTTCTTTTTGTTAAAAAAAAGATGGATCTATGAGGTTATGTATCGACTACAGGGAGATCAATGCTATAACGATAAAGAACAAGTATCCCCTACCTCGTATTGATGATTTATTTGACCAACTGCATGGAGCTCAATACTTTTCAAAGATTGACCTTCGATCTGGATACCATCAGTTGTGTGTGAAGAAGGAAGACATTCCGAAGACAGCATTTCGAACCAGGTACGGGCATTACGAGTTTACTGTAATGCCGTTTGGATTGACTAATGCACCCTCTGTATTCATGGATCTGATGAATAGAGTTTTCAAGGAGTATCTGGATGAATTTGTGGTGGTATTTATTGATGATATCTTGGTATACTCCAAAAACTATGAAGATCATGAAAATCACTTGCGCATTATCTTGAAGACTCTGAGGAGGCATGAATTATATGGGAAGTTTAGCAAGTGTGAATTATGGCTTCAGGAGATTTCTTTTCTTGGCCATATTGTCTCTAAAGATGGAATCTCTGTTGATCCTTCTAAGACCAAAGCAATCCAAGAATGGCCAGCACCTACGAGTATAACTGAGGTACATAGTTTTATTGGCTTGGCAGGTTATTATCGACGTTTCGTCCAGAATTTTGCCCGATTGGCTAACCCATTAACGAAGCTCACACGTAAAGGGGTTAAATTTGTTTGGACAAAAGAGTGTGAAGAATGTTTTGAAGAATTGAAGAAAAGATTAGTCAATGCTCCTATATTGACTCTACCATCGGGGAATGATGGGTTCGTTATTTATAGTGATGCATCAAAGAAAGGACTTGGTTGTGTCCTTATGCAGAATGATAGAGTTATTGCCTATGCATCACGACAGTTGAAAATTCATGAACAAAACTATCCTACTCATGATCTTGAGTTAGCAGCTGTGATCTTTTCTTTGAAGATATGGAGGCACTACCTCTATGGTGAAAAATGTGAGATTTATACTGATCACAAGAGTTTGAAGTATATTTTCTCACAAAAAGAACTCAACATGAGGCAAAGGAGATGGCTTGAATTACTCAAGGATTATGATTGTACGATACACTACCACCCGGGGAAGGCAAACAAGGTGGCGGATGCTTTGAGCAGAAAAGACCATGGAGTTCTGAACATGATGAGAATTGAAAGGGATCCAATTTTCATGGATCTAGTGAAGATGGACATGGGAATAACCAGGGAAGGTGAAACATCAATGCTTTTTCAAATGGTTGCCAAACCATCTTTACTAGAAAGGATTAAGAGTTCTCAGACCGATGATGAAGAATTTCAGAAGAAGATTAAAGCTGTGAATGATGGGAGATTGAGAGACTTTGTGTATGAAGATGGAATTTTGAAATTCGGGAAGAGACTTTGTGTTCCCAATATACCTGATCTAAAAAAGGAATTGCTGGATGACGCTCATAGTTCCAATTTCTCTATACACCCTGGGAGCACCAAAATGTATAGAGATTTGAAGGAACATTTTTGGTGGGACAACATGAAGAGGGAGATTGCTGATTTTGTGTCAAGATGTATGGTTTGTCAACAAGTCAAAGATGGAAGGCAACAGCCTGGAGGAGTCATGCAACCTCTTCCCATACCGGAGTGGAAATGGGACAATATTACGATGGACTTTGTCATGGGGCTACCAAAGACTCCTAGAAGGAACGATGCAATATGGGTTATTGTTGATCGTCTTACCAAGTCAGCACATTTTCTTGCTATAAGAGAAGATCTACCCCTGGAACGTCTAGCAAGACTATACATTAATGAAGTTGTGAGACTTCATGGAGTACCCCTATCGATTGTTTCTGATCGTGATCCCCGTTTTACTTCAAGATTTTGGAAATGTCTTCAGAAATCCCTGGATACTGAACTTCATTTGAGCACTGCTTACCACCCTCAGACAGACGGACAATCAGAACGGACTATTCAGACCTTAGAAGACCTGTTGAGATCTTGCTCACTTGATTTTCAGGGTATGTGGGATCAATATTTACCACTGGTAGAATTTTCCTATAACAATAGCTTCCATTCGAGTATTCAGATGGCACCATATGAAGCGTTATACGGAAAGAGATGTCGTACACCAACCTGTTGGGATGACGTTGGTGAAAGAAAACTTGTAGGCCCAGAACTGGTGGAGGAAACGGTGGAAAAGGTGAAGGTAATCCAAAATCACATTAAAGCAGCTCAAAGTAGGCAGAAGAGCTATGCCGATAATCGAAGGAAGGATTTGGAATTTCAAGTCGGTGATCATGTTTTCCTGAAGGTATCTCCGTGGAAGGGAGTCATACGTTTTGGTAAGAAAGGTAAATTGAGTCCCAGGTACATCGGACCTTTCGAAATTCTAGAACGAATTGGGGCTGTAGCTTACCGATTGGCAATGCCGCCAAGTCTCTCCAAAGTTCACGATGTGTTCCACGTATCTCTGTTGAGAAAATACATGCCTGACCCAACGCATGTACTCACCTATGAGGAATTAGAACTGGAACCGGATCTGTCTTATTGTGAAGAGCCCGTCAGGATTCTTGATACAAGAGAACAAGTACTGAGAAACCGGACGACGCGTCTGGTAAAAGTTTTGTGGAGAAATCATAAGATGGAAGAGGCAACGTGGGAACCTGAGGAACTTATGATGAAGAACCACCCGAGTCTTTTTATGCAGTAATACCCTAGAAATTGCGAGGACGCAATTATTTGAAGGAGGGGAGAATGTAACACCCCAAGCTTCTATGGTACGCTTCTCTTTGAATAATGTGATAGCGTGTGTTGTACGCAACACCGAGTTCTAACACACCATAACTAATCAAACTAGCCGTTATGAATAGTAATACCTACTTTTTGAAATTATATATATTTTATATTTGAAAATGGACTTCATTTTTGGATTCGGAATAACGAATTTAGCCTAGGGTGAAATTTTGGTACATTTCGGATAAATTTCATATTTTGATGAATAGTGAAAATTACTAAATTTTAATTAAAAACAACTTTTTTAATCAAATTAATTACTAGTGATAAATTATGAATTTGAGTGGTTTTAAAGTATATTTAGAATATATTTTTACCATTTAATATAATTTTGGTCATTGGACATAATTTTACAATTAAACCGAACATAAACAAGTGTCAATCTTTTGATAGTTATTATCTCTTAAAAACACGCTTTTTGTTTTAACAGCGGGAATTAATTTTAAATTAATTTCTGCCACTTCTGTGTTTTGATTTTAGAAAAATGGATTCCATATTTGGAATCAGGATGTTCAAATTGTGTAAATAGGTAACTTTTATTTTTAGACATTTTGAATAATTACTGCGGTAAATATTTTATTTACCATGGTTAAGGGTAAATCCGGTAAATAAGGGTTAAAAAAATAATATTATAATAATACTAAATTACCCTAAAACGTGTCTTAACCCTATTTGTTGATACATAGTCGACCATGGGCATCTTTGGGTCTATTTTGGGACCCCATGGATCCACTTGTAAGTGATAATGACACTTTATTTTAATTAAGTCAAAATGAATACAAAAATGACACAAGCATATATCTTTTAGAACAACAATTTTTACATAGGTTTATACATGTTGTCTTTTCGATTATAAATATTCATTAGAAAGCTAAAAAGATTTCCTACATAATGATATTTTATTTATAATTTTTAGACATTATATAATTTATTTTATTTATGACACAATGATGATGCAGTAATTACTAAAATAGTGAAAAATAAAAATAATTGATCTTATAAATACCCAAATAATTATAATATGAAACTTTTAATGAATTAAACTAATTTTCTATGATAATATGATATATTAGGATTGATTTAATTGACTTTGTTCGAAGTAATCAATCTGTTAGGAGTTTCACAAAAATCAACTATTGAATAGTGTCAAAATTGACATAAAAGAGTTCTTAAAACAAATATTATATTATTAATTAATATTAAATTCCTAAAAATCTAAGGTTCGGCCAAGAGACTTATATTATGATAGGTTCCTCATTAATGGACCACTTGGGGGTCGCTTGGATGTATATAGTAAGTTTATTAACCATATTATATAAAAATACAAAGAGACATTGTAAAAGTGAAACTAATTAACTTAGAGTTAATACTTAAAGATAAGGTTAATATAAGTACCCAAACCTGTCTAAATTCTATTGGATGAGTTGTTTTCGACCTATCCCCACCTCATCCTTTGAATAGTCAACTTTGGAGCCTTTGTAAACCGAATATGAATTTATTATAAATTAATATTTCTAACTTTTCCAAAGGTGCCCCTCACCCCTCTTATAAAAAGGCACTCCTCCTTCTCATTTCTTCACACCTTCAAAGCCTTTTGGTTCGGCCAAACTCTGCCCAAATACTCTCCCAACATCCCTCAATACAACCTAGAGGCCTTAGTTTGATCAGAAAGCCAACCTAAGGAGCCCTTTTGATCAAATCAAAAGGAAGAACCCGAAGAAGAGGTAATGATTTCACCACCCTTTTCTAAGTTCATTTCTTCTTCCACTTCTTCTTCCTTTGTTCTTACCATTCTGAAATAATAACTCCAATATCTCACATATACTGTGATGTTATTATAAATATGGTACAATCATATTCAGTATTCTATCCACCCTTTGAATAACATGTCACCATACGTGCGTACGTACGGCTTACCGTCTCCACGTCCTGGTGTAATTGTTATTCAATATAATATTATTTGGATGGGTATAATAATGATGTGTAACTCATGTAAATAATAAATATAACATGTTAATGATTCTGTATATATGATATACCATCCATTTATATATTATTTTAATATCAAAATAATGATATTGTCGCTCGTGCGTACGTACGGACTACCGTCTCCACGAACGCGATGAGATTCATTCTCCATCGTATCCATTCAAGTATAATTATCATTTTATGATTTAAAAATGATGTTTAAGGACTTGATATCATTCTGGATATGAATAAGATACAACAAACATGGCTTATGTAACAAAACACATAAAAGAAAATGAGTAAGTTAACACCCGAAACGATGATAATTCTAAGATATTATTAATAAATCAATGTTAAAAGATCATATATGATATCATATTAATATATATGATTATTGTATAATTTAATAACAATTATTTCACCATTATACAGGAGGTTAACCTACCCCAACAAAGGAAAAGTACAAGGTAAGGGTTATTTCACAATCTCTTCATTATCCGAGGTTGTATATACGTAATAATCTACTGGGATCTCTTTATCATCCACATCCATGTTTTCTTAAAAATGTATTTCAAAACATTTTTACTATTTACAAGAATATGGGTTAAAGTAATTTATACCCTTGTTTGACTTTTTATAAGAGGTTTATAAAGGAATCTTTCCGTCGTTTTCAAAACAATGTCCTTTTTAACCTTTTCGACAGAATTGAGGTAAGAATGTTTTTTTTAACTTATACGGCGGGTGCGGTTATTTTACGCCGTTATAAAATCTTCAAAGTTTTACTTACAATCTTATAAGAATATTTTCAAAGAAAATGTTTTATTTTATATGGATCTTAAATGATTTCAAAATAAAAGGAGATACTTTTTTAAAAAAGAATTTTGATTTCATCTATGTCAACATCCTTTGATGGATTTTAAGATTATTTGAAGTTGATTTATTATGATACAAAACTTCTATATTGTATTGAAGGTTTTGTGATATGTTTGACTGTGGATGTGCTATTTTTATACCATTCATTGTTTATGGTGAAATTATTGACATTTCGTATGCTAGTTTTAATACGAATGTTTATGTTATGTTTAAACCTTTTCATATGGGAATGCATTGGA
The DNA here is from genome assembly GCA_963277665.1 of Viscum album. Taxonomy (NCBI): domain Eukaryota; kingdom Viridiplantae; phylum Streptophyta; class Magnoliopsida; order Santalales; family Viscaceae; genus Viscum; species Viscum album. Next base: position 1,009,619,762 of record OY728164.1, on the reverse strand, counting down.
CTTAATAAGTGACGGGTGGAGCCCGATATAGCTCCTCGATGCATCGGTAGGTCTCATGAGACAAACTAGTGTCTTGGCACAAGGCCTTGACAAAATCTTATTTGTAGCCTTGGCACGAGGCCTTGGCTATGTGGCTATGATAGTCTGGCATTATGCATTCCAACATTATGAAAGTGGTTATTGATTTTTGCATGTGATTATTCGATTAGTAGAATATCCATGTGAATAAGTAAATGGCATTATTTCATTTTATTTATGCCATACCATGTTGAAAGTTCATGTTTAAAAGGATTTTTTTTAGTTATACATTGCCTTAAATGTTTATTCTTATTGATGAAAGTTTCCGCTATATTGTTATCCTTACTGGGCATTTGAGCTCACCCCTTTTCTATGTTTTATTTTTCCCAGGAAGTGAAGATGTAAGTTATGAATGACCTGCAGGGATATTATGAGGGGATTGTAGTGTGGACTGTGGAAACATTATGTTGTTGTAGTAGTTTTTGATTTTATGATGTAATGTAAAACTTATGAATATATCTAGTGTTTCCAAGGCTACTAAACCAATCGGTCTTTCGAGATTTGATCTTTCTTGTGATCATGCCAATGTTACGAAGTAATGCACCGACTCTGGGTAGCTGGGGTCGGGGCGTTACACTGTGTGCGGGAATCCTAGTGCTGGCTGCGACTCCGACGATTGTGCAGAGATCCTCAGTGGACTGCGACGACGACTGTGCAGAGATCCTCAGTGGACTGCGATGACTACAGCACTCAGCGATCCTTTGTGGATCAGTGCTACAGGTCCTGTGTGGGCCCGATCCTATGTGGGTCCGATCCTGTGTGGGTCAGCGCTCAGCGGTTCTGTGTGAGCCAGCGCCTACAGGTCCTGTGTGGGCCCGATCCTGTGTGGGTCTTTGCGGGGGTTAGTACCTTTCAATCCTTTGTGGGTCCGATGACTTAGATGGATCAATTATTATCTTTATCATCATACAAGAAGTATACCTGTGTGAGCTGAACCTTGTGTTACTCTCCTTTGTGGATTGTGTTGAACTATCCTGTGTGGATTTAATGGATACTCTCCTTTGTGGATTGTGTTGAACTATCCTATGTGGATTTACTGTTTACTCTCCTTTATGGATTGTGTTGAACTATCCTATGTGGATTTACAGTTTACTCTCCTTTGTGGATTGTGTTGAGCTATCCTGTATGGGAATACGTTTGCTTTCCTGTGTGGATTGGGTTGTGCTTGGGCTCGGATGTTGGAGCCGAATGGGGATTGATGACTTAGGTATATGTATGGGAATATACCTAAGCAGTGTCGGTTGTTACTTCGTGATTGTATCTTTCCGTTGTGGTTTATCCTTTGTGGATTTCGGGAGACCTTAGGGGGTCTCGGGGTCCCTAATGAGTATCTTATACTCACCCCTGCATGGGCTATGCCCGCACTACGTTGTGTTGGTTGCAGACGACAGACAGCGCTGATTGTGGTGGAGGCTTGCAGAGCAAGACGGTACTTGGAGGTGGACCACTGGGCGGGACGTACTTGGAGCGGTCAGGTGGACCCGAGGAGCAGTGGAGGCTATCTGTACCCACCCTTCAGGTGGGACTTCCAGAGGACGGCTCGACGCTGCGGCTTTTCGTTCCAGTTGCTGTTTTCTCCTTTCAGTTGTACTTTACAGTTGGGCTTGTATTTCCGGCCCCTTTTACTTTCATCACAGCTTGTTACAGTTTTTACTTAGTGTTTACTTTTCCACTTGCTTACTCTACGGTGCTTGTTTACTTTTCAAAGGCAATGCCTTCCCTTTTGCTGGGATTTACGCCTTAGTGCTAGTCGCCAGCCCCTGGCCTATGGAAGGCGGGCTTGGGGTAGTCACGACACGGGCCCCGAGGACGGTTCATGCCATTAAATACCAAAATAAAAGAAAATTATATCTTGGTATTTATTTTTCATTTTAAAAAAAGTTATGTCTTGTAGAGGAAGATGAAACTAAAATAATGGTCACGGTGCCAGAGAAGTCGTTGTCACTGCATATGTACGACAAAAAAACATTCCCTTTTGTTGTTTAGTAAAACGCATCATATAAAAAATATTCTTTTTGAATAAACGTAAAATTCAAAGGGGTTTATACACCGTATAAAAGAAAGTTGTGTATAAAATAATGTATGCCTCAATGAAAGGAGATTGAGGAGAAGTCCTTACAAAGATCATTTTTAAAGAAAATAGATCTATTATGTGTATTCACTATAAGTACACATAAAGAAAGAAAAAATACATGATAGTCCATAATAATATAATGGCATAATTTGAAAGTAGGAGATTAACCCAAAGAACGGAAATTGGGTTAAAAAGTTCCCGTACCTCGTATCCGACTTGACTCGATCTTTCATTAACCTCCTGAATAATAAACTCGAGTTAATTTATAATTCCTTAAGAGAACTTTTCAAGTTAATTATTCATTTTATATCACTAATTACCATGTTATGAAAATTATGTAATTATTTAAGTTAATAACGGCCGTTTTGTCGATCTTTGGTGCTTGAGTCAAAAATAAATTTCTTAAAATTACAAGTTGTTCATGTGGTAAAATATCTACTCTATCCAGAATTATATTCATTATGTAGATATCATATATATCATATATATCCAGTATATACATTCATTCATAATATTACGTAACATTTAGAGGTAAGAAATGAAATGCACCGTTCATGGAGACGGTAAGCCGTGCGTACGCATGAACGCTATGTTCATTTATATTTCATATTTAATGGAATGAAATCATAATGATATAAAGGTTTATTATAATTCTAGTATAATATAATGTATAATATCATTTACTTTATCATTTACATGTCCCACATATGGAATTAACGATTCAAATCACTTTGAGGGGCGGTAATCCGCACTTCCTAAAATTAAATTATCGCATTTACCCATAATGGGAATCATAAAGATATGACATAAATGAAAAAATACATAATCCTAAGGAAACCATAAAAATAATATATATCATGTATATAAATAGTGTCATAATAATTTCCACAATTAGAGGTGTTAAAAGAAGATTGAACAATCATCGTTTCGTGAGGCAGTATTTCGCCACCCAAAGAAACAACATGTTCTTTAACCATTAGACGGAGGTGTGTGTAAGTGTAAATCAAATAAGTCTCATAAAAACATCCTAGTATATTTTATATACTGGTGTTGTTACAAAATAAAGTAATAAAAAGATTTTAAGGGGTTGGAGAAGCAAAATGAAACAAAAGAACATAAGAGAAGACATTACCTTAAAATCGGGTAACTCTTTTTGATTTGAGCCAAAGGCTTCCTTGGGAAGGCTTCTGCCCAAAGTGAGGCTTCTAGGAGTAAGAGAGGGAAGTTGAGAGAGTATTTGGGCCGAGGTTGGTCGATCCAAATGTCTTTGATGGTGTGAATAGGGTGGTAGGAGTGGGGGCCTTTTATAAGAGGAGAGGAGGGGCACTCTTGGAAAGTCATGAAAAGTTACATTATTATGAAGTGATTTTCAGATTTCAGAGGTCCCTAAATTAGATATTTCTAGGATAATATGATAAGGGTTCGAAATCTACTCATAAAATAGGTTTTTTTACAAGTTAAAGTATTAGATTTTACATTATCTTTCTATTTTATTAAAATCGTTAATTAATGAGGTAATCGATGTATCATCATTGTTTCATAAAAAATTTAATTTATTTAAAGTATAAAAATTATAAAAAAATTACCATGATGTAGGAAATGTTTTTATATTTCTAATTAATATTTATAGTAAAATATTTAACTTATATAACCCCATGTAATAATTTTTTTAGTAAAACAACACATGCTTGTGACAATTTTATTTTTACTTTAAATAAAAAGTTATTAATGTCATTTTCTTACCCATGTGGCTCCATGGGGTCCCCAAGTTTACCCATGGATTGTCTTGGTCGGCCATGACTCATACAATAAGTGTAGGACAAGTGTAAAAGTAATTTTATATTTTTATAATATCATTTTTACCTTAAGTTTCACTAATTACCTTTAATCTCGATTAATAAAACTTAAAAGTTACTATTCACCAAAAAACTATTTTAATCCCATTGAACCAAATTTTAAATCCTAATTAAAACCATGTATGTTGGATTTTTTAAATTTAATTCATAGAATCCTTAATGTTTCATTTAAATGAAAAATCTGTTTTTTAACTACCACTTAGTGGTTTCACTATTCATCAAAAATTGATGTTTTTTAGAACAATGTCAAAATTTCACCCTAGGATATATTTGATATTCCTAATTCAAAAATGATGTATATTTTACAAAATTCAAAACATATAATTTGATTTAATTTATATAATAATTAATTCCTGCTGTCACAACAAATAGCGTGTTTTTAAGAAGCAATATATATCAAAAGATTAACAATTGTTTATGTCCAATTTCAAAGTGAAATGAATTCTAATGATCACAATTGGATAAAATTGTAAAAATATATTCTAATTATAATTTAAAACCACTCAATAGTATAATTTATCAATATAAATTATTTTGATTAAAGAAATTGTTTTTAAGTATTTTTTTGCTATTCATAGAAAATTGGAAGTTCTCAGAAAATTACAAAAATTTCAAATGAGGATAATTTCGATATTCTGAATCCAAAAATGATTCCCATTTTGAAATATAAAATTCATATAATTTCAAAAATTGGGTATTACTATTCATAACTGCTGCTTTTATTGGTCGTGGTGTGTTAGAATCCCGAACTTGCGTAGAATGCAAGCTATTGCATTATTGAAAGAGAAGCGTATCGTCAAATCTTGGGGTGTTACAATAAATTTTAAAGGCTATTTATAAATTTTTCACATAAATAAAACATATTTATAATTAAATGTATAAGTTTGGTTAAATTAGTGATATATTTTGAAAAACTATTTCCTTAAGAGAACTAATTTTTATGTCCTTTTGTGAACAATAATAAAATTAATTTTAAACACTAATAAAAAATTAATTTGGTGAAAAAGGCTTAATTTTTGAATTTTTAATATCAGAAACATCTTAGGGTGAATTTTGGGTATTTTTCTGAAAACATTCAATTTTTGATGAATAGTGAAAAATACTGTATAGTATATAAAAACAGATTTTTTCTTTTAAATAACTTTTTTTGATTAAAACTTATCTTAAAGTCAAAATAGATACATAATAAATATATTAGTCCAATGTAATTCAATGAATTCATTTTATAATAATATTAAATATGTAAAATTCTATTGAACTTTTTAACATCTTTTACCCACCTTCTAGACACATCTACAAATTTGCATAAAACGCAATTTTACCTCTTCTGAAAACTTAATTCCAAAAATAAGATAGATACAGTTGTCATCAGTAAGTAAAATTTGGTTCAATAGTATGATAATAATTATTTTTGAATAGTAACTTTTGAATTTTATTTAACACAGTTAAAAGTAAATAGGATAATTAAAGGTAAAAATAATATTATAATAACATAAAATTACCCCAACACATGTCATAATTCTGTTGGATATGTTTTTTAGACCAAAATAAATCTTAGTAAAAAAATATTATCTTTTTTGATTTACTTGGATTTGATTACGACATTTATTATATTTTATTGAAGAGTTAAAAGTGTTAAATTCAAATTTTAATAACTAAATCATTTTTAATATAGTGTTATACATAAGATAAAGTATAATATAAATATTATTATAAATATAAAAAATTTAATAAATCACAGTATTTTATTTATAATTTCTAGACATTAAATAATTAAATTTATTTATGATACAATGATGATGCAATAATTATCTTATTAATGAATGATTTTAATAATTGATATTATAAATATTAAAATAAATTTAAATTGAAACTTTTGATGCCATTAAATAATTTTTTAGGTTAACATGACATGTTAGTGTTGATTAAATGTATTTTTTTCGACGGAATCAACTTGTTATGACTTTCTAAAAAACCAAATACTAAATAGTGTCAAAATCGACATAAATGAGTTTTTAAAACAAATACTATTTTATGAAATGATATAATATTCCTAAAAATATAATATTCTGTAAAATGACTTAGATAATGTTAGATATTTCATTAATGAACAACTTTATGTTTTCTTGGAATTTTATAGTAACTATATTAAACACATAGTATTAAAATACAAGAAGACATGGTAAAAGTAAAACTATTTAACTCAAAGTTAAAACTAAAAGATATGGTTAATATGTTGACCTAAACATGTCTAAAACCTATTGTTTTAGATAATTTCTACTCATCCCCTCTTTAGTCTCGAAATAAATTAATTTGGAGCTATTAGATACCAAAAATAATTTTATAATAAATTAATATTTTGAGCTTTTCCTAAAGTGCCCCTCACCTCTCTTATAAAAGAGAACCTCACATTATTTTAATTCACAGCTTCAAAGCCTTTTTATTGGACAAAACCTACTAAAATATCCTCCCAAATTCCCTCACTTCAACCTAGAGGCCTTACCTTGAGAAGAAGGACAATCTAAGGAGCCATTTTCTTCAAATCAAAAGGAAACACCTGAACAAGAGGTAATTATTTTATCATCTCTTCCAAAGTTATTTTCTTCTTCTTCATCCTATTTATTTGTTATTACCATACTAAAATAATAACTCTAGTACCTTATAAATTCTGATATTTTATTATAAATATGGTACAACCATATTCATTATTCTATCTGTCATATGAATGAGAAAGTCACAATGCGTGTGTACATACGACTTACCGTCTCCACGTATTGTTATATTTTGTTATTCAACACTTATTATTTAGATGGGTATAATAATGAGTGTAATTATTTTAAATAATGAATATAACAAGGTAATTATTCTATATATATAATATACCATCCAATTAGACACCGTTTAACCTTCAATATAATGATATTTTCGCTTGTGCTTATGCACAGCTTACCATTTCCATGACGCGATGAGATTCATATTCAACGATCCCCATTAAAGAATTTTTATAAAAATATATACATTTATTAACTGTGGGATATATGAAATAATATTTCTACTAGAATAATATATTATATGTCGTTTACTTACTTCTATACTATATGATAAGAAAATAGAAACAACGTTCATGCGTACGTACAGAATACCGTCTCCATGAATGGTGTTTCTATTTCATATATATATCTATTATTAATATTTATATTCTGAATATATATGGTATGTAAATAATGTTTTATATTATATGAGTATTTAAATCATGATCTATGTGATAAGATCAAGAATAACACGTTAAAACATGTGGAATAAAGAAAGTGATTATTAACCAAAATGTTAATTTAACATGGAAATTATTAATAAATGGGTAGTATAATGTTATAAATGAATCATATATGATATAATAAATATGAATATGGTTCTGGTGTAATTTAATAACATACTATGGTCATTATATATGAGGTTAAACTTACCCTCAACTAAAGGAATGTACAAGGTAAGGGTTAATTCCTCAATCCTATTATCCGAGATAGTTTATGTGTAAGTATTTATTGGGACATATTTATCATCCATGTACATGTTTCATAAAAATGTTATCCAAATGAATATTTTATGATTTTATGGATGAGTATCCTTAACTTGATCATATTTTTAAATGTTTTAAATGTTTTGTTTCTCTAATTATATTTAATTAATGTCCATGTTTTTAAAATGATTTTGAGGATTTATTTATATGGACATGATTTCTTAAAAATGATAATTCCTTTAATAATTTTCAAAGCTATATGAGACACTTTGATTCAAAAATCTATTTTAAATGAATTCCTTTATAAATTTTGTGACTTTTTAAATATTTCATGAAAAAGGGATATTTCTCTCAAAGAGTTTTATAGATCATTTTCAACTATGTCAATATCCTTTACTAAATATTATTCTTGATTGAGGTTTATTTAGTATAATACAATATTTCATATTGTATTGAATGAGTTGTTATATGTCTAACTATGGATGTGATATTTTTATACCATTCATGGTTTATGGTTAATGTGTTGAAATTTTGTATGCTAGTTTTAATACAAATGTTTTTTTATGATTCATCCTTTTCAAATTTGGAATTCATTGATCTTAGTAAGTGACAAGCATGGCCTCCTATAAACTCTTGAGTCATCGATATGTCTCTTGATACAAACTAGTGTCTTTGGAAAAGGCCATGAAAAAATTTATATTTATGGTTTTGGCATGAGGCCTTGAATTTGTTGTTAAGATGACTCACATTATGAATTCTATCATTTTGAGATTAGTTAGTAATGATACAAGTTATTATTCGATTAGTAGAATATACATGTGAATAATTAAATGGAATTATTTGATTTATCTTTGCAATATTATTCTGAAGTTTATGTTTAAATGGATTTGTTTCAATTTTATACCTTTCCATAAAAGTTAGTGATTAATTATGAAAGCTTCAGTTATAATGTTTATCCTTACTGAGCATCCGAGCTGACCACTTTCTTTTGTTTTATTTTCCGAGGATTCAAAGAAGTGTAATTTAATTTATTTGTAGGTTTCATCTAGGAGAATAATGGAATTATCCAAGCCTTATTTATGGAGTGTTTTATGTTAGAATGTTTAATATGAAGTTCATGTTTGTAATCTATTTTCTAAGACTACTAAACTGATCGGTCCTTCGGGACAATATTCCTTGTAATCATTCCAATGTATCAAAATAATGCACTGACTTTGGGTAACTAGGGTTGGGGTGTTACAGTTGGTATCAGGGATATATTAGCAACAAACTTGGAAATAGATTTAGAAAAATTAGATTAGGGATCATAACCCTATGATAGACTTTGAGGATAATTATAGAGGAACCCCATAGAAGTTTTGTAAAGTAGGTATTACGTGGATATTCCATGAAATACATATCTGTCTTGATACTACAAGTGGACGTGGTTCTGGAATGGATGTACCTAGGGGTGAAAAGTCTGAAAAAGTGTTCTGGTCTTGACTTGGGGTAACCCAGTATATGACAACGAGCCTTACTACGAACCTGGTTTGACACACCCAGAGGATATCCTTAGGGTAATTCACATTTTCATTAAAAACAATTATGATGTAATTATGATTAAATATGTCTGCAAGGAATCCATTTTTATGATTATGAGATTAGATATGCATATTTTTTATAATTTATGTTAAGTATTTCACTAGTTTAGAGTCATGAATTATGATTAAAAACGTAATCTAGTGTTTGAAATTATTTAGAAATGGAACCTAGAAGAAGGAATGACTACCCCACCAATTCATATGTTCTAAAGTTTTAGAAGGATCCTATCTTTCATTATCTTAAGTCAACATTTAGAAGGGAAATACCCTCCCATGTAGTCTTATAATATGAGGTAGTAGTATCATGTTTTGATAAGATATGAAAATAATTATCAAAGTCCAATGGATTTGAAGGGTAGCCTGAGAGGAAGAGGGTGGAAGAGAGAAAGATAGAAAAATTGAAGAAGGGAAATGAGGATTTTCCCATATGTGATAACTGTGGAAAGAACCACCCTGATATTTTCTTGAAAAGACTGGGTGTTTTTTTAATGTGTGGAGAAAATTGTATTCAGGGAAAAAGGGTATAGAGGGAAAAAAGAAAAGAATAATATTCAGTTTTTCAACTTTAGTGAAATGGGGAATTATAGAAATAAATGTCCTAATCATCAAAGAAATACAGTTTAGAAGAATCAAAGGGATCAAGGTCAAGAATAATATATTACTACAGATGAAGTGGAATTATTAATGTGTTTGTGTTTCTAGATTAAATAATTATTTTATTTGAGTGTTGAATCAATCATGTACTGGTTATAGGAATTATGAAAATAAATATGGATTGTACTATAGTACTATTTCATTGAGGATTTGAGATTGTATGGTACTATGAAAATTGACTCAATAACAAGTTAAACCTTTTGAAAATTTCATGGTTGAGGGAATGATAAACCTTAATATGGTCATGATACTAATATAGTAATTTTGGAATAATAGATGATTGATTTGGATAAATTATATTGGATATTATTGACTACCTTGGAAGTAATTAATTGTTTGTTTATTCCATCATTGTTGGAGTTTACAAAATTTTTGGATTTGAGGATTATATCTATTATTCAATAAGGAATAAGTGAGAATGGATGTATTCAATAAGTTTTTAATGGAATTCAGGGTGTTAAAATATTTTAATAGAATACATGATGAAGTTATTCACATGTTATTATGTGGAAAGAATATATCTTCATTATGTCTACCTCCCATATAAATTGTTGGACTGTGAGTTTGGACACAATTATTTTGGATAAGTCTAAAGGTTTTAATGGAGTAAGTTGAGAACTTGATATTTTTCTGAGGTTAAAGTATAATTTATTTGATAATTATACCAAGCCTTTTATATTTCAATAAAAATATAGAGGATTAAGGAAATACTTGTGGACCTTATGATTTATAAAATGATCTTCAGGCGTAAAAAAATCATTTTTGAACATTAATTTTCTAATGTGAGGTTTAAAGTGAAAATAGATCGAAGCACAACCAAATAATGAGATTATGATTATGTCAGGTAATGAAATCAAGTATGTTTTCATGAGTTATTATCTTAATAGTTAATAAATCCTTCATAAAAAAAGTACCTAATTTTTTTTATTCAAATGGCTTATGTTTTGTTTAACCGATGATACTTTAAATCATCATAGATTTATGCCTTCAAGGCCCTCAATTGTCCATTTATTGTACGCAAGTTTTTGATTGATGAACCCAATATCTCCCTATAAATATTTACGTTTTCCCACCAATTATGTGTATCTAATTGCAAAAAATGTTCTCCAATTAGAAGTCATAATGTGTTGGTGAAATTTTCATTTCCCTTTCCCTCTTATTGAAACAAAATTTTATTAACCCTATTTCTGATATGGGGTTTCCAAAAATGTATTTTTTATATTCAACCTTTTATTTATGAAGAACAATTTCAAATTAAGAGGAAACAATTTATTGAAGAAGGGGAGAATGTAACACCCCAATATTTCATATTAAGTTATCTCTTTAAAGTATTTTAATAGATTATATTTCACAAAACACCGACTTGGCTTACTTTATAAGTCAGATTGAGTTTCTACAAAACAACACATTAGTATTATAATTATTTAAATGATATATTTATTTATTAATTAAATATTGTAATATTAATAGTAAAATATAAATTTTAAATGATATTTATAATTTTATAAAATATATAAAACATATTTATAATGATATGTATAAGTTTTGTAAAAATAGTTATATATTAAGAAAAACCATTTTCTTAAAAGAACTACTTTTTTTGTTCGTTTGTGAACAATAATAAAATTAAATTTAGACACAAATAGAAATAAAATTTGGTAAAATAGACTCCATTTTTCAATTCGGAATATAAAACTTAGCTTAGGGTGATTTATTGGTATTTTTCTGAAAACATTCAATTTTGGATGAATTGTGCAAAATACTACATAGTACATAAAAACTGACTTTTTCATTTAAATAATTAATTTTAATTATAATTTATCTTAAAGTCAAAATATATAAATAATAAATATATTATTCCAATTTAATTAATTTAATTCATTTTATAATAATATTAGATATATAACATTTCATTGAACTTTTTAACGTCTTTTACCCACCATCTAGGCACATTTGCAAATTTGCGTGAAACATAATTTTATTGCTTCTATGAATTGATTTTCAAAAATATAACAAAAATAATTTTCATAAGTAAGTAAAATTTGGTTCAATAGGTTGAAAATAATTTTTGGTGAATTGTAACTTGAATTTTATTTACCACGGTTAAAAGTAAATAAGGCAATTAAAGGTAAAAGTAATATTATAATTACATAAAATTACCCCAAAAAATTTTCTAATTCAATTGGATAATTATTTTTAGACCTAAATAAACCTTATTACAGAAATATGATCCTTTTTGATTCACTTGAATTAGATTAGGACCTTTATTATATTTTATTAAATATTTAAAAGTGTTAAATTCAAAATTTAATATCTAAAACATTTTTAATATAGTGTTATACATAAGGTAAATTATACTATAAATAGTCATTAGAAATATAAAAATATTTTCTACATCATAGTATTTTATTTATAATTTTTATACATTAAATAAATAAATTTATTTATGACACAATGATGATGCAGTAATTGCATTATTAATGAAGGATATAAAATAATTGATATTATAAATATTAAAATAAATGTAAATTGAATCTTTTGAAGCCATAAAAAAAATTTTATAGGTGAATATAAAACATTATGGTTGATTAAATGTATTTTTTCGAAGGAATCAAGTTGTTATGACTTTAACAAAAACCAAATACTCAATAGTGTCAAAATTGGCATAAATGAGTTTTTAAACAAATACTATTTTATTAAATTATATAATATTACTAAAAATATAAGATTCTAAAATATTACATATATAATGTTATATATTTCATTAATGAACCACTTATGTTTCTTTTGTAATTTTTTAGTAACTATACTAACCATGTAGTATAAAAATACAAGACGACATGGTAAAAGTTAAAGTATTTAACTAATAGTTAAATCTATAAGATAAGGTTAATATGGTGAACTAAACTTTTATAAAACCTATTTTCGGAGAGGATTTAGACCCATACCCATATTATCCTCGAAATAAATCCATTTGTAGAAATTGGAAACAAAAAATAATTTTATAATAATTTAATATTTCATGCTTCTCCTAAAGTTTCCCTCACCTCTCTTATAAAAGGAAACCACCATTTATTTTAATTGACACCTCCAAAGCATTTTGGATCGGCCAAAACCTACTCAAATATCATCTATAATACCCTAAATTCAACATATATGCCTTTACTTGATCCTAAATCAAACCTATGGAGCCCTTTTGTTCAAATAAAAAAGAAACACCTGAAGAAGATGTTATTATTTTATCACCTATTTCAATGTTCTTTTCTTGTTCTTCTTCTTCTCTCTTTGTGGTAACCATACTAAAATAATAACTCCATAACCTTATAAATTCTGAGATTTTATTTTAAATATATTACAACCATATTTATTATTCTATCCATCATATGAATGAAAATTTTATCATGCGTGCATACATACGACTTACCGTCTCTACGTCATGGTGTAGTTTTTTTTTCAACACTTATTATTTGGATGGGTATAATAATGAGTATACATAATGAAAATAATTAATATAACATTTTAATTATTATGTATATATAATATTCCATCCAATTAAACACCGTTTCACCATCAATAGAATGGTATTTTCACTCGTGCATACGTACGACTTACCGTCTCCACAACGCGATGAGATTCATCTTCAACGATTTCCGTTCAAGAATTTATATAAAAAATATATATTAATGAATTATGAGATATATGAAATAATAATTCTACTGGAAAAATATATATTTATGAAGATATAAATATTTCATTTTCATACTTCCATAATATATGATAAGAAAATCGAATCAACATTAATGCGTATGTACGAACTACTGTGTCCATGAATGGTGTATCCATTTCATATATATATTATAAATATTTATATTCTGAATATATATGATATATAAATCAGGTTTCACATTATGGAAGTATGTAAAACATTATCTATTTAAGACAATTAGGATTAACATGTTAAAACACAAACGATAAAGAAAGCGATTATTACCCATAATGTAACTTTAACATGGATATTACTATTATATGGGTTGTATAAAGTCATGAATGAATAATATATGATATCAAAAATATAAATATGGTTATGGTGTAATTTAACAACATACTAGGGTCATTATACAAGAGGTTAAATACACCCTCGACTAAAGGAAAGCACAAGGTAAAGGTTAATTCCTCAATCTCACTATTATCCAAGATTGTTTATGTGTAAGTATTCATTGCAACATATTTATCATCCATGTACATGAATGATAAAAATATTTTCATAAAGAATATTTTAAGGATTTATGGTTGGTTATCTTTAACTAGAACATCATTTTAAATGTTTTAATGATTTATTCCTCTAAATATATTTAATTAATTTCCATGTCTTCAAAATGATTTTAGGGATTTATTTATAAAACATGATTGTTTTAAAATGATAATTCATTTAAAAAGTTTCAAAGTTCTATAAGAAAATTTTATTCAAAAATATATTTTTAATTTCTTCCTTTATAAATTCTGTGACTTTTAAATGATTACATGAAAAATGGATATTTCTCTCAAAGAGTTCTACTAATCATTTTCAACCATATCATCACCCTTTAATTGATATTATTCTTGATTGAGGTTTATTTATTTTAATAAAATCTTCCATATTGTATTGAATGTGTTCTGATATGATTGAATATGGTTGTTTTATTTTTAAACCATTCATGGTTTATGGTTAAGGTGTGGAAATTTCGTATGCTAGTATTACTATGAAAGTTTATGTTATGATTCGAACTTTACATATGGAGAATGAATTAGACTTAGTAACTGATCGGATAGCCTCACAATAGACCCTCGATGCATTGGTAGGTCTAATGAGATAGACTAGTGTCTTGGAAATTGGCCTTGACAAAATCTATATTTAGGGTCTTGGAAAGAGGCCTTGACTTTCTGTTTAAGATGTTAGACATTATACGTTCCATCATTATGAGATTAGTTATTAATGTTACATGTGATTATTTGACTAGTAGAATATCCATTTGAATAATTAAATGGAATTATTTTATTTATATTTTCTATATTATGCTTTAGTTTATGTTTAAAGGTCTTGTGTTTCAATTCTATAACTTTCCGTAAAAATTTGTGATTATTTATGATAGCTTCTGCAATATTGTTTATCCTTACTGAGCATATGAGATAACCTATTTCTTATTATTTATTTTCCCACGATTTTATGAAGTGTATTATGATTTATATGCATGTTTAAGCCAAGAGAATAATGGAATTCTCAAAGGATTATTTATGTTATGTTTTATATTATAAATTATAATGTGAAGTTCATTTATATAATCTATTATCCAATAATGCTAAACTAATCATTCCTTCAGAACATGATTGCTTGTAATCATGCCAATGTATTAAAATAATGCATGGGCTTTAGGTAACTGGGGTTAGGGAGTTACACATTTTGTTCATTTTTTATGAATAATTGTATCCAACTATAAAACATAAAACAAGTTAAATATCTCAACATTTAGAAAGAATATTTATTTTAATAGATAAATTAATACTCTAAAACACCCTAAAATGTACATATGGAATACAGTCATCAGTTCCAATTTTTTGAAATAATAAATTAAAATTAATAGATAATTAAGGACAATGTGATATAATGAATTGTTAATTAAAATTTTGATATGGCTTAGACTTTGACATATGATGAATTAGGTATTGAGAGTTCAGGTTTCCTCGAGAACCTAAGAGGAATGTGGTTAAATAAATAATAGTTGAGTAAATGCAAGTTGTTTAATTTATTTCTTTTATTTTGCTCTTTATATAATTGCATAAATTAATATTTACCGGATATTGTTTTATAAGCCATTAGTGGTGGCCTACTGAGTTGTACTCACACCCCACATGGGATGCCTAATCAGTACCAGAATAGATTTCATGATTGCTAGAAAAGTTAATAGCAAAGGCCTTATGTTAGATGGATGAATGGTATGGATCGTGGATGAGGTAACCAGACTTGGGGTCGGGCCTTGCTTGGGAGTTTTCAGTGTCTTTTTTATTTTTGGTTTTTCATATTGATATTTGACATTGATTGGGCATGACATATCTACTATTTATTTTTGGTTATTGTATTTCTTGTTTTGGTCCTCATTTTATTCTAGTATTATTCTGGTCATGGTAATATAAATTGGTTTTTATTATTTATTTATAATATTTTTCTACTTTGATAAGGAGGGTATAGTCTCCCCATGTTTGATATTAGACCCTCACTACTATTCAGCAGTATCCGACATACGGGTTGTCACGCCTAAGGTCACGTAATCAACCGACTCAGGGAACCTGCATATGGAACCCAAGAAGGGATTTTACAAGGTAGTATAAAAGCATGTTTTTAATTTATTTTATTTTATATTAATTTTTTAGAAATGTAGACAAATGAATAGGATGAGTCAAGACTTGGATAAGATCTTGTTCATGGGAGTAGCTACCACTTGTACAAGGTTAAAAGACAGGTAATCATGATATGATTATTGTTATTAATGTGTGTTGTTATAGTTGATGTTATTTCACCTCTAGTGATGTGATTGTTGTGTGATGTGATTATTTTTGTTAATATTTTTTTTGTGATTTTTCTCATGTCCATGTTTGGCATGAGAGTTGGGTATACATGCATCATTCTAGTAACTCAATATTATTTTATGGCATGCATCATTTGAGGCACACATGGGGAAATGGGTTTTCAGTAAGTTGTTTTAATGAAAGTGCTTTATTTTCTTGTGTGTTTTTATTGAAAAAGACACACAACATGAGTTTATTTTTTTAAAATGATGCAAAGAAGTTGAAAATGGGTTTTTAATGAGAAACTTGATTAGAGAGAATGTGTTTACCCTTTATAACCATGACCTAGAGGTTAGATGGTTAAGTGTAGTTATAGTGACTTAGTTTTGACCATGAGGTAGAGAAATGGGAATTAATTGTTATGGAATTATGTGAATTACTCTTGTTGAATATGTTAAAGATGTGTTATATATCCTGAGACGTGTAGTTGGAATTGTAGAGATATTACTCCACATCAACACTTACTGAGGGGATGATTTTAGGACATGGATAGAGATGATCCTCCTATATTGGAACCTGAGGCACATATAGTTTTGAGTGAAGGGGTTAGAGAGTAGTTCTATGATAACTTTTATAGCTTCATAAAATTTATAGAATGAGACCTAGAGAGGGTAGTGAAGAGCATGAATGATCTGACACACTATTTTTAGTTGTGAAACCCTCATAATTTCACTAGAGAGGGTGGATGTAAGGCAGTTGAGTTATAGATTGATTGTATCCATATGATAGTTAACAACGTGGACAATCCTACTATGAAACGCATCAAATTAGATGCTTATATGTTGTGTGGTCAAGTGAAGCGTTGGTGGGATATGAAAACTCAACATGGATAGATGATGACTATGTAGTGAAATGAATTTTACAAGAAGTTCTTGGAGTACTTTTATCTGGAGATGCCCAGGAAGGAGAAAGTAGTTGTGTTCATGAGATAGACTAAGGGAACATGTACTTGATAGACTATGTTGGATGTATTATAGATTTCTAGTGATTTTATCCATAATTGGATTTATATGAAGCTAATTCAACAAAATGGTTTCAAGAAGGGATTAAATGTGAAATTAAGTCCCAGGTGAATATCGTCTGGATAAAGAAGTTTGTAGAGGTGGTGGATTAGAATCTTATTTCTGTGGGTAACCTAAGGTAGTATTCCATTAGAAGAAAGGTGGTTTCTACTATATTTTTAAGAGGTAAAAATTCAAAGGGGAAGAAGTTTCACTATGATCATGTTAGCTAGGGTGATAGAAAGAAGAGTGGATAGGGGGAAGGATTAGTTATTCAAGATCTTAACTGAGTTCTCATTCACTAGTGTGGTAGATCATGTCACTTTTTTTAAATAGTTCCCCCAAATAATGCCTGATTATCAATCTTATAGTGCGATTCTACATTTATAGATTTTTGTAAGAACCCTTGACATACAATTATTTATGGAGTATCTATAACAAACCTAAGTATGATAGGAGGTACTTATACACTGTACCAAACTAGTAGTTAGAGTTTTACTGGCCATGGTGGTAGAGGCAGTGGACATGGTGTTTCTTGGAATGAGCACCCATATCAGTAGAGTGGTGTACCTTAGGTAGATCAGGTTGTATCATAGGAAAGAGGGGCATAGAAATTTCATGTCGTTCAATATACACTATGGGATAAAAAGGCTAGACCATCAATAGTCAGTGCTATTATTCTGGTAATTTCTATTATTTCCAGTTCCTTATTTGATATTGGTGACTCTCATTATTTTATTTATACAAAAATTATGAATTGTTTGATCTTGGAGGAGGAATTCGTGAGAAAATTAATGATGATACATACACCTTTGTGAGTGAGGTCAAGAGACATATGTTTGTCTAATGGGTGTTCTCTCTTGGTTTGGGAGTATCATTTTATTGAGTATTGTTAAATACATGATATGTTAGGCTTTGAATTGATTATGTTTTTAGACATCTTAGTGGAATAACAAGTCCACATTTATTGTTACCATAATATAGTGACCTTTATATCTTCATGGGTGACAATTAAATCCATCTCGCGGAATGAAATATCTATGTTGGCTATACTGTTATAGTTTATTTACAACTAGGGGAGCTCACCACATATGTTTCTAAAATTTTGTTGGACGATGGTGGCATAATGAAGTATATATTTACAGGAATAGTGGACATGTTTCATGATGTGTTTCCTGAAGATTTCTCAGGTTTTCCACATGAAAGAGATGTGGAATTTACTTTTGAGCTCATCATGGGGTATGAGCTAGTTTCCATTGTTCCTTACAGAATGAGACCAAAAAAGATTCATGAGCTCAATAATTAGGTGGATGATTTGATATATAAAGGGTTTTTCCATCTAAGTATGTTATATTAAGGTTCTCTAATATTATTTTCAAATAAGTATGGTCGAACTCTTTGATTATGTGTTGACTACTAAAATTTAAACTCGATGAAAGTGAAGAATCAATATCCTCTTCTACATATCGATGATCTATTTGACTATTTGAGGGAATATTGTATGTTCTAGAAGATTTAATTGAGTTCGTGGTATCAGCTATTTGGAGTGAGACATTTTGATATACCAAGGTCTTCATTTAGAAGTAAGTATAGACTTTATGAGTTCATTATGATGTCATTCAGGTTAAGAATTCTCTTGAAGTGTTTATGGACTTTATAAACATAAGATTCCACCAACACCTAGATCAGTTTGTGGTAGTGTTTGTGTATTACTTTTTGGTTTACTCCAAGACTCATGAAAATCATGCCAAACGTCTTGATATCATACTACATACACTGAGAGGGAATCAACTATATGCCATGGTATCTAAGTGTTAGTTTTGGATTGATCAAATACACTTATTGGGCCACATTATCCTAGAGTAAGGTGTTTCTATGGAAACAATGAAGGTTCTTGCAGTCATATCATAGGAGTATCCTAGGAATGTTTATGATATCCACAACATTCTGGGATTGGTGAATATTATCAGAGGTTCATTATGTAATGTTACCATTTAGCAGTACCACTGCCAATTTTTCACAAAAAAGGGATAAAGTTTGAATGGTTTCGAGAATCTGATAAATCTTTTTAAGATCTGAAGAAGTGTTTAACATCAGAACTGATCTTGATCCTACCCTAGATAGGTGAGGAGTATACGATGTTTTTTGATGCTTATGGTATTGGTCTTGGAGAAGTGTTGATGTAGGGAGATCAAGTTGTGGTGTATGGTTTCTGCTATTTGAGGCCACAAAAATGGAATTAAAATTTGCATGAACTCATGTTAGTCATAGTGGTTTATTACTTGAAGTGTTGGAACACTATATTTTTTGAGAGACGTTTACTATGAATCCGGATCTAAATAGCCTAATGTATATATTTTCCCAATAAGAATTAAATCTCTAACAACATTGATGGGTCAAGTATATACATTCTTTTTATTTTGAGATAGAATATATTTTCAATAAGAGAAATAGTGCTACTGATGCTTTGACAGGAAATCTCATATTCATGTAGTTGAGGAGTCTAGTGATGAGTAGAAGATGATGACATTTCTAAATGAGTTGTAGGTCATGGTTCAAGAGAGTTTGTAGAAGATGACTCTTGTATCAGTCTAAGTGGACTCAAAAATTTTGAGATAG
This sequence comes from Viscum album, assembly GCA_963277665.1. Taxonomy (NCBI): domain Eukaryota; kingdom Viridiplantae; phylum Streptophyta; class Magnoliopsida; order Santalales; family Viscaceae; genus Viscum; species Viscum album. The sequence continues at coordinate 1,009,599,783 of OY728164.1, read as the reverse complement.
ATCATGGATAAGTAGTCTGAGGATTCAGATTGTTTCTCCAAAATAGAAAGCCTTGAAGGCAATGAGTTACCATCAAATTGGATAGTAGATTAGGATGATATTATCTCTATTAAAAAACTGGTTGTTCTTCCTATGAGTATGGGATAAGAGATGATTTGTGAAATTCATACCTCTAAGTGGGAAGTACATTTAGGTGTGACCAAGATGTATAATGACATACATTTATAGTTTTTGTGGTTGTGCATGAAAAAGGAAATAGCAGGGTTCGTGACATGATGTTACACTTGTCAATAGGTGAAGACCGAATATCTGGTAGTTTACTATAGCCATTTCCCATTCTAGAATGGAAGTGAGATGACATTACCATAGAATTCATGGTATTTATCCCAAGGATGCCTCAAAAAATGACTCTTTTTGGGTTAATGTGGACTTTTTGAAAAATTTATCACATTTCTTATTAATGTGGGATATTTTCTCAATAGACCAGTTGGGAGATTTGCACGTTCGAGAGGTATTCCATCTGTATGGGGTGCCACATGCTATTATTTTAGACTGTGACTCACAAATAATTATAAAAAAATCACACAAGTGGGATTTTGAAGTAGCAGTCCATGTCCCACATACAGATATCGTACTGTCACAAGTATTCACCACTAAGGTATTTTGATGTAGCAGACCACACCCCACACATGAATATCACACAATCACATGTATCAGAGTATCACATGTATATTAATATCATTTGTATTAATGTTAATCAACATTAATCCTCTTTCACATTTGACAATCACACATTCCATTAATTAATCCACAAATTAATTAAATCAATTCAACCAATTGAATAATCCCACCAATTCCCATTAATTAATTCCCGGATTAATTAACCTAATTAAACCAATTGAATAATATAAAGAATTACCATTAATTAATTCCATAATTAATTAATTTAATTCAAAATCATAACATCCCATTAATTAATTCAATTCCCCAATTCAACGTCCCTAATTTAACCTAAAATGTTAACCCTTCAAAGTTAAAACTTATCAATTCAATTATGAATGAAATTTCCCAATCTTGGAAATTGAAAATATCATAATTAATTAAAAATAATTTATCAATACTATGGGATTTGAATTTATACCACCTAATTCAAACACATTGATGAATGATCGTCCAATGAAAAGTCCCCAAATTGAAATAGAAAGTTCAAACCCATGATGAAGTATGAGATCTTGAATCTAAATCCAAGAATTAGATCAAATGGATCATGAATAATCAAACACTGATTTATATATAATACTAATAAAGAAAACATACTTTGAAATGATGAGAAAGAAAAATGAGAAATGGAGGAAATCACATAGGATACGAATCTCATACCGGTAGAGGTGCAGATCTTCGATTCCAGATTTGAATTATCAAGAAGGAGGTTAGGAGCCCTAGTAATTCATTTGGGAACCACAAAAAACAAGAGAAAATGATTAATTATTTTTTTGTGGTCAATTTGGGCTTAATACTAAGGGTTTAAGAATTTAAAATCTAATTTTCGTGTTAATTAAAACCATAAACATGGTTTCCTGGGAAGGGGCACTGAGTTTTTCAAACCACGCACCTATAATGTGTGTGTGTGGGGGGGGGGCGGGGGGGGGGGGGGGGGTGCACAATTTCTACTAAAAGGGAACACAATTTAAAAAACTATATTCCTTCTGTGCGAATCCACTATGTCTGGGTTCACACAGTTTGTTGGCATGTGCACATGGTTAGGAAAAACGATGCGCCAGCTGTGAATTAGCCCTCTTTCATCCAAAATTTTCCAATTTCTCTCTAAAACTATCAAAAGTAATATCCAACCAGAAAATATACAACACATGTGAAAAAAATTACAAAAAAACTAGCACAAAACATCTCTAGGAAAGGTCGGGATATTATAATGCATTAGAATGGTTAGGTGTAGTTAGATTAGAAAGAGGAAAATGAATATTTGATGAGGCCTAACCTTAGTATCATAGTGGTTCCCATAGTGCTTGATCCATTTATTTACCATTTATTTATATAATTCTAAATTAAATATTTGGTTTAATCTTAAATAATTAAATTGTTTATTTTAAATTAATGTTTTCATCCCATTAAGTATTGAAATGAATGATTTATTGAAAATAAAAAACCATCCATGTTTTACAATTATACAACCTTTTAAAATGAAAAAGAATCATTATTTTGTTTTCCAATAAAATAAATTGGATTCAAACCTAATTTTATAATTTTATTTCAAACTAGAATGAAATGTATCCTTAATTTAGAGATTATGTACATGGTGTGGTTTAAAAGGAATTCCTACTGAGATATATTCTCATGCCAATGTATATATTTTAGTTTCAGGTTTTGATTTTATTCTTGAACTCTCTTTGAAAATTTGATTAGTTTTATTGTATGGTGTAATGTATAGTCACATTGAGGTATGTTGGTCATTTTATTTAATTCGTTTCCTTTATAGAATCAACCAAATAGGATCATTTACTTTAATCTATGTTTTGATATATTTATTGGCAGATGAAACGAAGGGATTATATAAGAAACATTATATATCCTTACAGGGGAGGGATACTAGTTTGAGCGGAGGGATTATTTTGATTACTTTTATCATGTTTTATGTTGTTCTTAGTGATTTATATTTTGATGCTTCTTATCTTCTAGTTAATGGACCTCTCATATATGAAGTGGTCATGCCTATTTTTATAATATTTTTAAACTATTATTTCAAGATGAAAATTTTCCCACTTAGTGTTATCTTGGTTTCTTAGCACTTGTTTCCACCCTAGGGTGATTAGGTAGGAATCCACTACAACATGAAATGCCTTTAGCAGCAGTTTTATAGCGGTGGTTTACAAAACCACCGCTAAACCTTTCGTTAAACAGATTTAGCGGCAGTTTATTAAAAACCACCATGAAACCCATTTAGTTTTTTATATTGGTGACACTCCCCCCCCCACCCAAGCCAACGTTCTCTCCCCCCGACCCTACAAGGATTCTCACCCCGAAGATCATGAACCCTAGATCTGGTCCCCTCTGCAGCCCTCCCGTGCCACCGGTGACCTCGCCGCCAGTCGCTGCTGACCCCACTTCTCACCGCGACACCCGCAACACCAGCTTCTCCCCCGACCCCGTCAAGTTTGTACCCTAGGTATGCTCCCCTTCCATGCCGTCAGTGGGATCATCCTGTTACAGTGGATTTTGTGTGTGTAATGGTTAGAGGAATCTTGTGGAGGAAAAATTCATAAGGTTTTATGTAGTTTCATTATTGTTGAGTCATTTACATAATTTATTTTGGTTTATCATCAAATTTGGTTGAATTTATTTAATGGATTGACTTCATATATTTGGGTTTTGTTTAGAAATGAGCTCAGAGGTGTTCCAAGAGTGATCCAAACCCCTTTTCTTAAAGTTACAGTGAGGATACATAATTGATGAGATGTCCCTAAAGTATGACTAATTGGATTAATATGGATTAATTCTCTTAATTAATTATTATTGCTTTATAATATATGTTTTAATTTTATGTGTTAGGGTATTGAGATGGTGTTGGTTCCTAGAGATGGATTTTATGGGGATGGAATGAGATTTATTAAGGGGATAACTCTATGGTCAAGGTAGTTTATGACTAATATTACCATAGGACATGTTTATGCATTTATTGTGTGGATTGAAATTTCATGTAGGTGGGTATGTGACATGAATGGGATCCATGAGTTATTTACCTTATGATACATGAGGATATAGATTCATGTTGGGTTCATAGAATTCCCTATAGTATGATTCATTGATTACACAACCATTGAGGGCTATGTTATATATGTGTGTGGCTTAACTATAGGGAAATTAAAACCCCAATAGGGTGTCCATCATGTATTTATGGGTCAAGTTATCTATAAAGGTCTTGTTTTAGGTAATTGATTCTCTTCTAAAGAAATGTCTAGGGGAGAGGCTATGGGATGGTGTGGTAATGGTCATCTATGGTATGATAATCTATGAGAACATATGAATGACCCAGTATGGAACCATGTTAGGTTCCTTTGCTCGATGAGCAATCAATATGGACTATATTGATAATGATAGGTTCTCTAAACCTTATGAGTTGGGGATGTGGCCCTTGACATACATTTAACCCTTAGGTAGGGGTGAGATACCTAGGGAATAGAACCATAAGTGATGTATTTATCTTCCACATTAATCAAATTGCACAATACTATTGCCAACGGTGACCCCGCGACCTCGGTGACCCGGCTTCCCCCGGCCCCCCGCGACCCCGATGGCCTATAAGAACCCTAAGGTTTGAAATAAGTTTTTTTGAATATTTTTTAAACTAAATTTCATTTCCAACACAGGTTGGGTTCTTAAATAATCAAGTCATGATAGAGGTATTATAGTTAATTACTAATGATATTTCGGTTGTTTTATTAAAACTATGGTAGTGGTGTTAGTGGTATTAGAGTTTAGCCTTATAGGATAGATAATCCAGTATATGTTATGATAGTTGATTCATTACTTCGTAAGGAAACTAATTATATATTGTCTATCATTATTACATATATCATTAATTATAGAATACTATTGGGTCAGTGAAAGAATTATATAATGATCAGGATTTGATTTATGTTCTTGTTTTCATGTGATACATGAACAACCATGGGATGTATAGTCTTGGGATTCCAATGATATATTCTAAATGATTTTATTTATTCTATTTTGAACTTATTGATATTTTTTTCTTTTATATTTGATATTTTATCTTTTAGAAAACTTCTATGTGAATTTATGACCTGAACACGACAAGGTTTACACCTATATAAGTACCACTCTAGATTCATCATGAAGATGATGAGAAATGTTTTGAGGTAAATGAGTATGAGGGGCCTCTACTTATTTCCAATTTAGGAATTTATCTCTATATAGATTCAATTTTCAAGACATAGATGATAATTTGAGATTATTTATTTACACATCATCATAATAAATTCATGTATTCTAAAACATTTCCTTATATAAGTGTAGGTTTGTTAAATCACACTACCTACTTTCCTATCGATCTATATTCATTAATTTTACTAGAAGGATATTTATTTTCTTACTCATTATAGGATAAATATTTTATTTGATGCCTTAATGATAAATAAATGTGATATTGAAAAATTGTTTCAATATTATATTGGAATGTTGTGACTTTTCGGGGATCACATGGAGATGTTTTGAGTTGTGAATATGGTTGTGACTTTTTTGGGAAATTTTATTGTGAGATAGTTCAACTAGGTTTATTTTGTATTTAAATTTTATTTGTATTTTCTTTCATTATATGTTATCTAACTAGATGATTTTTCATTAATATGTATAGTCTTTCATGAAAGTAATAACTTTCATTCTAACTTATTGTTTTGGTTTGGACGAATATAATTCTTCCAAGTTCCTGAATATAATGTTAAGAGAGAATTACTTCATGGATCTTTTTCCACCTACATGATTCTGATTATCTTATTATGTTGTCCTGGATGATAGTACCAACACCCTACATTTCATCTCCAAATTCCCAATATGATTCCACTATGAAACTCCAAACACCAAGCCCAGACACATCAACTATTCTTCAAATACCATAGTTTGAACCCCAAACCACATCAGCCAAATCTTGAACGCTATTTCTGATGTGGTCTGTACCTTACCACATCAATTTTTATGCAATAACACTAGTAAGTCCTTCTCTAGATGAATTATATTAAAGGCGCTCAATACCACCCCCCAATGCACTATCATATCCAAACCACGATGCCTTAAGACTCAAGGAATAACAAAAATGTTCAATGCCTACACCGAAGTCTGAATCTAACTCTTAGTTCAACTCCATGGTCAGATCCTCGATCGTCCTATTTAACCATAATTCTTCACTGATGTGCACTAACACATATATGATCCAAATCACCCCCATGTCACACCTCCACTCTTTCTATGTGAATACACCAAATAGAGGTCTAGGAATTCAATCCACACAAGGTTCGTAGAACCTCAAAACCTAATCTGACAAGTTATTTCATCATGCATTTCCATGAACACCTCCACTTATCATGCCTCCAGATTACCATCCGTCACGTGGTTATTGTCACTCCAAATTAAAAATGTGTTGAGTTTTGTAAGCATCATAAGTTTTTCCCTAAACATTATTTATAATAGATTTAATCGATATTAGAGTTTTATATGAAGACTCTATAGAGAACTTCAGTTGGGGTTATTCCAAATTAACAATGTTCTTTGGTTTTCATGGTAAAGTATCTACCATGTTGTTAGCACACTGTTTCTCTTTACCAAAGAAACTTCCCCTATCCCAAACACTAGAGGGTTAATATCTAACTCAGGGGCTCATCTTTAATATATTATGTTTTGGTAATCTTATACTATCATATTTATGAATCTATTTCTCTATTTAGTAGTAATTATGTGTTTTAATTTTTTTTATTGTTGTTTAGGAACATTGTGATATACATGGATAAAAGATGGATCACATTACAAAGGAACACACCTCAGTATGTTAAGGGATAGAATGAGTTTTTAGATTTTTCAATTTCTAATCAATCTATTGAAGGGAGAATAAAATTTCCATGTCCAAAATGTAAATTTAGAACATGGTTGAAGAGAGATGAAGTTTATTAGAATTTAATACTGAAGCAATTCCCTGGTCCATATTTGTGTTGGATTTGGCATGGAGAATCAAACATTACAGAAAGGTTGAGCGCTGATGTTAATCCACAAAATGAGGTCACAAGTTCTTCGACAATAGAAAATGAAATGAAAAACCTCATATATGATGCATTTGGCACTGCATGACACCACTATCAGCATCAAAACATATCAGCACAAACAGAAGAGGGTGCTATAAATTGCAACATGACAAGTGATGTTTTTGTGACTGTAACACAGTTAGATCAAGATTGTAACATATCATTTGATCCGCCTCTTGATTCTGTGGAGCCAAATGTAAGAGAAAAATTCACTGAGGAAAATGCGTTTCATGATTTAGTTGATGATGGAAATCAAGAGTTGTATAGTGGGTGTTTGAAATAATCAAAGCATTCATTTCTGCTGAAGTTGTACCATATCAAATGTCTATGTGGAATTAAAAATAGGGCAATGTCCATGATATTGGAATTGATTTGTGATGCATTTCCTAAGGCCAAAATACCATAATATTTTTATGATATGAAAAAAGTTTTTAAGAAGCTTGGTCTGAATTATACAAAAATACATGATTGTATGCTTTATTGGGGAGAGGATTCAAGTAGACAAAATTACAAGAAATGTTCTTCTTCTAGATGGTAGACAAAGGGTGATGTTGGAAGTATGAATGAAGATAATTTCATGTGGAAGAAGAAAAGGAACACACCTGCAAAGGTTTTATGTTACATTCCATTGAATCCTCGATTCAAAAGATTATTCATGTCATCGAAAACCGTTGAATACATGAAGTGACATTCTGTAGATAATAACAATGATGGGTTAATTAGACATCCACGAGATTCCCAATCATGGAAGACATTTGATTCATTACATATAGATTTCTCAGCTGATCCTAGGAATGTTCTATTGGGATTGGATGCCGATGAATTCAACCCATTTGGGACTTTGAGCACCAGTTATAGAATTTGGCCAGTTGTTTTGATCCCTTATAATCTGCCTCTGTGGATCTGTATGAAACAAACATCTTTAATAATTTTGATGATTATTCCAGGAAAAAAAATTCCTGGAAATTATATTGATGTATAATTACAGTCTTTGATTGATGAAATGCATGAGTTATGGAGCAACGGTGTTGAGACATTTGATGCTTCTTCTAAAAAGATGTTCAAAATGCATGCTTCTTTAATGTGGAACATTAGTGACTTCCCTAGGCTTGTTAATTTATCAGTTTGGAACAATTACAAAGGTTTAGCTTCTCCCATTTGTAACTTAGATTTTGAGCCCAAATAGCTACCTCACAGTAGAAAATGGTGCTTCTTGTGTCATCGAAGATTTCTCGATGCATATCAAGGATTTCAGCTGAATAGATAAAAATTTAATGGTTCCATTGATCATAGACCACCTATAAAGTTTTTAATTGGTTCTGAAATTTTGAAACAGCTTGAAAATGTTGAAACAGAATTTGGGAAGGTTCATCATTTGAATAATAGGTAAAAATGGGTCTGAAGTGCATCATTAAGCGAAATCAGATTGCAACAATGGAAGAAAAAATTATATTCTTCAAACATCCGTATTTGGAATTTAATTTACTGTGGAATAATCTAGATATGATGCATATTGAGAAGAATGTCTGTGAAAATTTGATTTTCACATTTCATAATGAGCATGGAAAGTCGAAGGATCATCTCAATGCTCGTAAATACTTACAAGCAATGAACATAAAACACGATCTCTGGCCAGATGAGAATGAAATGTATCCTCTGGAAATTTTTGAAATGAAAAATATGTACAAATATACATTCCATAAAATTTTAAATAATGTTAAGGTATCTGATGGGTATTCAAGTAACATCTCGCGGTGTGTTGAGTTGAATAATTGTAAGTTACATGGATTGAAAAGTCACAATTCACATATTTTGTTACAACAGTTACTACCATTGGCATTGTGTACATTATTACCTGAAAATATTACTATTGTTGTACTCCAATTATGCACATTTTTCATACAACTATATGAGAAATATCTACATCCATTTTATCTTGACAACCTCCAGGAGAGGTTTGTATTGACCCTTTGTTCAATGGAGATGATCTTTCCTCTGTAATTTATTACTGTAATGATGCATTTAACTATGCATTTGGTTGAGGAAGCTAAATTAAGAGGCCCCGTTCATTATCGATCGATGTATCCAATTGGGAGGTAATTTATTTATATTTTTTTAAGTTCAGTAAATAATTTTTGGTACTTAATTAAATGCATAATTATGTTTATTTTATTTCACAGATATCTTGGGCATTTGAAATCATACGTGAGATATAAAGCTCAACCAGAAGGCTCTATTACTGAAGGCTATTTGGCTGAGGAGTGTCATTCCTTTTTTTCTCGACACTTGGATGATATTGAGACAATATTTAATCGAGTTTGACGTGTTAATGACACATCGACTCAATCTAAAATACATCAGAAATCCAAAATATTTCCTGTTATTGCCCGGTCAGTTGGGAGGACCTCAAATGTGACATTGACTGAATTAGAATTGTTACAGGCACATAGATATGTGATTCTGAATAGTGAAATTGTAGATCCATTTATTGAAGAGCTGAGGATACAAAAAAAGAGACGATTGAGAGGCCAAACACGAAATTATAAAGATATAACGAAAGCTATTAATAAAGAGCTTGTAGAATGGTTTCCACGATGTGTAAGTTCATAAATATTACAATAATTACGAATATTAGTTTGACACATACATTTTTTAAATCTAATAAAGTATAATTCCCTTTTCAGATCGTAAATACTGTTACTCGAGAAGAGGTGTCAGAATATTTGATGTTTCTAGCTAGAGGTCCTCTAAAACATGTTAGAAAGTTTGACGCTTATAATGTGAATGTCTTTAGATTTCGTACAGTCAATCGAGAAGTGGGTTTGAAAAAACAGAATAATGGTATATTTACATTTGCTAAAGTGTAATACTATGGAAAGATACATGATATTATTTAATTAAACTACCATGGACATTTTTCTGTTGTTTTATTCAAATTGAAATGGATGGATATTACCAGAGGTGTTAAAAGAGATTACTTGAAATTTACTTCTGTGAATTTCTCTCGCTTGATTGATGTTGGTGATCTTGAACTTCATGATCCATATATCATAGAATCGAAATAAAAAATGGTATATTATGTGAATGATGTTGTCGATGAATGGGGGAGTGTAGTTGCTCACATAAAACAAAGAGATTTGTATGATATGGGTGATGAAGTGGAAAATTTGACCTCTGAAATTGAAATTAATCAACAACAAGAAGTAGAATTATTTGTCCATCATGATATTGAAAATATTAGTCTTGCAAGGATGAATGAAGTGGATGTATCAATGGAGAAGGAGACTGACATTATTGAAGGGGAAAATGATTGTATGTACAATTATTTATTTATTCAGAAACCACGTGTTTCATTTTTGTATTCATTCATTACCATTGTTATATGTATTTTGTTTGTTAGTACTGGTCATCTATTATCATTTTTAATTTTTTTTCTTCATATTTTTTTGAAAAATATTTTCTGAACTAAATTTTATTTGATTAAATGAAAATAATACCAAGGGGGAAGTGGTGCACTATTTTATCTAGTTCTGCGATAGTTGAAGATCCATCTGGCTCCCTCCCCACAACATCTAATGCACCAGCTGCCTACACCCTTGCACCATATCCCCCTGCACCATATCTCACACCATCTTTTGATGTCCCATTAGAGGATGAGTCGTCGAATCCCCTTTCAGGAGCCTCAGTAGTGGGGCAGTGACACACCCCTTCTAGTTCATCATGGGAATACTGGAGTGTAACTATCATAGGTACAAATTTTAATTAAATAAATTTATTGCATTTTGTTTATACTAATTTTTTTCTCATTGAAGATGAAAAAAATGAAACCATGGAGAAAAACATAAAACGTTCAGATTTTTGTAATATGATTGGCGAAAAGATAGCCCTGCCATTTGATTCTTATGGGGTCCCTACGGATGACACCGCGAGGTTACTTTGCCAGATTCTAGGCCAGCTGGCAGCGGAGCCCATTTACCTTCCTATTTCATATGACGATTGGAGACATATGCCTCCAAGATAGAAAAATGAAGTTTTTTATTCTCAAATAATGGTAAATTTATTACATTATGGTTTAGTTGAATGTCATTTTATTAATATGTTCAAAACGAATTTATGTATACAAATGTTCTTCCACTTTACAGTTTCTGATGTGATAGCACAGGATTGGATGTTGAAAAATATAGGTAAGAAATAGAAAGATTTAAAATGGATATTGTGGTGTGATGTCAACGATACTTCATTGACTATGCAAAAAATGTATGAGAATCTACGTAGTGGGGTACCTAAAGAACAGAGGAAAGTTTTTGTTGACAGATATCGTGATGAGAAACAGATGGTATTGAAATATAAATTATTATATTATCCTCATTTTTAATTTATACATGTATATGAAGAGGACATGAAATTGAACACATTACTATTAAATTTAATTTTATTTATTTCAGTATCACTCAAGACAGAATGCGTCAAATCGGGATAAGCAATTGATCCCTCACACTGCGGGCTCAAAAAGATTTTCTAGATGCCGAACGACATTGGTAATCTTTTAATTAGTTTAAATATTTATAAGACTGTATTAACTGTTTAATATATTGAATTGATGATTTATCTTTTCTTAATACAGTCACAATGTTTATGGCATGAAGCATCCCGAACTGAACTGTGGTTGGATGTTGACAAGAAATCAGATAGACGTTTTGTTAATGAGCCTGCTAAAGAATTTGGGGTATGGTGTCAATTTTTTGTTATAATAAATTATTATCAATTTTTACTGTGTTAATATATATTGATATTTTATTTATAGGTAAAAATTAAAGAACTATGGGATGACAATCCCACGCAGTCCTACTCAGTCTCCCAAGATGACCCGGTTGCTAATGTCCTTGGGAAGGAGCATCATGGTAGAGTGCGAGGGATGGGTTTGGGAACCGTATCACCTGAGGTTGTTAGCAGGCCACTAGAGATGGAATCTGCATCTTCTTCTAGATTTAGTCAACCCATACCTGGAGATGCTCAGAAAGAAATTGTTTCTCTATGAAACACAGTTCACTGGAAAGGGGATCAAATAACTTCTTTGTAGAAAGAGATGACTGAAATATGTAAGCATATAAGGAGATATTCCCCTGGTGGTAGTGCATCAACTGGTGGTATTCAGGGAAATCACAAAAATTAAAAATCATTTAGTTTTCTAATTTTAATTGGTTTAAGTTTGAATATAAATATGAAACCGTATTTAATTTTCAATATAATGTTCTTACAGGTTAAAACAGAATGTGGAGATGAATGTGGCCAGGGTGAAAATGCATCATACGACCATGAGTAGTTTTATTTTTGATGTTTTGAAAAAATATGGGATCAATTGGTTTGTATATGTATCATTTGTGGCACATAGTTTCCACCAAACATTTTCATGTCCAAAAATTTCCTTAATTTCTCATGTTTCCTTTTATGCGTTTTATTGATTTATGATGTTTCTTTTTATGTCTTTATTTCTCGAGTGTGGTATACATCATTACATTTAGGCCTATGTTTGAATTGGTAGTCGAGATTTTAGATGACTAGGAGTTAAACCCATTGTTGATGTGTTGAACAAATTGGGTCATTTCATAGTGATCAAGGGGATAATGTTGTGGACACTTCGGTGAGGCCCTTGTAATTTGTCTTACTGGGAGGCCCTTGTGAGTGGTAATTGACCGCCACTAAACAACATTTCTCTTATTGTGAATCATGTATTTGTTCTAGGGAACCAAACACTGTGATATATTGGGATTAAAAACACCTAATATACATATATAGATCCGCCATTATATCGTATATCAATAAGATGTAGGTTCCAAATATGGGTGGTATAGAATTTGAATCCACACACTCAAGATATGAATTCCAATAAGGTTGTACTCATTCACAACAAAACTCAATGGAATCCATATAAGAAGTGAAGGAATCCACTAACTCTTAAGATACTACATCCTAGAATACCATCGGGATAATTTCCTTATGTTGATTGAGATATATACCACATGAAGGTAACTATAGATAAAACATTAATGTTGTGGTAATTTGCATCAATTTATTTGATCCTAATCAAGTTGGGCATCTCAGATCGACCTTTATTGATTTATAAATCTACTATTTTTATATAATATTAGATAAATGAGGTATGATAATGTCAACCAAATCACCATACATAATGGGGTTTTCCCTATAGAAATTTAATATTGATTTTCACATGTTATACTATTTTGAATTTGAACTAAGTAATATTCTCTTATGTTGAGATGGTTTTACTATTTTTTAGTGGTGAGGGGGTAGTGGATTCATCCACACCTATTTTATAATCAATATAATCATGTTTCCCAACATCAATTGGGTTAACATTGAAGAAATATACTAGTGTGTTACCACCAATAGGAAACACATATTTACATTGTAAGAGGGATATCATTAATTTGGGCGTAATCCCATAGGATAAATGATACTGGTGATGACCATGAGGAAAAAATGATAAACAATTCCCCCACCCATGTGGATTATGTTTTCCATTGTAATTTTATAGTCACAAAGTCCAATTAAGATAGATTCTGATGCTTTTAGATATTAGAGCATTGTAACCATCCCTTGTATATTATCTAGATATTCTAATGGGCCTCAAGGGTTTTTAAACTAGTAGGGGTATAAATATACTCTTGATTGTCAGTGGTTGGATATCCCCAGTGGGATTAACTTTTAGACGCTTGAGTATATACAATAGTGAAAAACACCCTATATATCTTCTTGAGTACTCAAGGTCACATGTTAATAAAAATGACTATAGTGAACATGATACTCATAATGAAGCTCTAAGGTTATTTTTAACTTATGGTGGACATATTTTTCCAAATAAGTATGATAAGAGAATAATGTGTTCTCATGATCTATTGAAAGGATACAAAAAGGTTGGATGTGAAATTATAGACCAATGTTTTTTCTATACAATATTTTTAGTTGGAAAACCTGTGAGAAATTATTACCTATAGATTACCATGAGTTTCATATAATGTCAGGATAGATCCATTTAGATGGTATTCTTGAAATAATGTGTGAACCAACATTAACTAATTTTACAAGGGTAGGAGACAATGTATGTCAGGGTATGGGGAACATATATTCATAGAAATTGAGTCCTATGTATGACATAACAATTGCTTTCATGCCTCACCATTGTGTTCTTTATGGGTACTATCATCTTGTTTTTATCCTAGAACATAATTGGTGCATTTGGTGATTCAATTTTAAATGAAGGATGTGATGGAGGTATTGAAAAGGAAACACAATGAAGAAACCCATCAATACATCATCAAATATAAGAGTTCATAGTTTATCAATCCAATTCCATGTTAATGGATTCACATTAGCTTATCTATTTTTTGATGAGAACCTCCAATGGGGTTCCATGTATATGAATATTTGGTATGGATGTCCTTTTAGAACTAAATTACAGTGAAAGGTGTTCACTAGTGATTCGTACTATAGATTCTTCAAAATTGTTATTGGTAAAAGGTGTGAGATTTTGGGATCATCAAATATTCATTGGGTGGAATCATTTGAATTATTGGATTCCCTTATAGATTTATAATTTTTTAATGAATAATATCAAAATACCAGTGTTTAACGAGTTACCCCTATTCCTATGATCTCTTTGAATCTGTGTAGATATTAAAATATATGATTTTTAGGTTAATCATAAATATAATACATGTTTATTATTCATTTGTTTAAGTCCACATAGTTAGGAAATTATACATTTTTCGCCATAAAAAGATGTCATAGGTGTTTACATTATTGGGATCAGGCCCATGCGATGAGCATCATATGAATCTCTATAAATAGAATCATAACACACATAGTTTATTAATGATTAGTTGGATATATCATACCATTTATGTTCAATTTAAATAGAAATAATTCAAGAATCTTAACTTTTTGTGAAGGGGAACACTTTGTGAAAGGTACCTAGAAATAGATAGTGTTTGAATTTATCATGAGTTTCCATTTCAGTTTCATCTTGGTCTTTAATGACTAATTGGGAGAAGGTATGGTTGTGGATTACACATATTAGAGGGCCCATATATTGTTTTCAATATCATATATGTTGGTATGATGATAATGGATAAATTCTTAAGAGGCTAGGGCATACAACTTGAAGGTGGATATGATTTTGTGATACTAGGAGGGGTATCTAAAATTAAGGACTATATAAAGAATCTAATACAAGAGTCTTTAACTATGGTATTTTGTAAAAATGATTCATATTATTCTTATCGCACAAGAATAATAGCTTGTTTCTTGAAGTTGGGATTGAACAACATAGGGGAATATATTGTATCCTAGTTAAGAGGAATAAAATACAATATAATCGAAGGCATGAATGATAAGGGAATGTGACATGATTCATCGTAGATTAAAATTGTGTTGAAAGAACATGTGTAATGAATTTTAGAGTCATCATACCAGGTTTATAAGGTGATTACTATAATGTATCTCAATAATTATTTTAAATTATGATCAAATAGAACATAATGTATTTGTGTATCATGATTTTTTTATGAAATAAGTTATAGATGATTAGTTGTGTTACATAAAAGTGCACAATAAGGTATTGAGTGAGGCTAACAGACGAGCTTCTCTAAGACACCTGGTATAGTAGATGTGTGTGGTGATGGTATATTTGGGGTATTAAACCAAGTCGTAGGCCCACACATGGTAAATGTAAATGTGTTTTATGATCACTCCCTATTAGGGAACACCGACACACATGTAGATCTAATGTTTCCTTTTCAAGTGATATATATTATGGGGGATCAAAAGGATCGACTAGAAATATTTTTGTAGAGTAGTAAAATAACAGACCTATGTTTTATAGTTGATTGTATCATATATTTTTTTCAATTTATTATATAATGATTTTCTAGGTTGATGTTTCTTGTTGTATGTTGGTATGTACAATTTGGTTCATTCTTATATAGAATGTCAATGTTTACTTTTTTTTTTCAATTTATTCTATACCGATTTTCTAGGTTGATGTTTCATGTTGTCTGTTTGTATGTACAATATGGTATTTCTGGTTTGATTTGACTTTCAAGGTTGTGGTGCAGTGGAAGAAAATTTTTTTGGTCAGCTTTTAGCTGCGGTTTTAACCGCCGTGAAATGTACATTGGCGTCGATTTAAACCGCCGCTAAACAGTTTTAACCGCCACGAAACGTAAGAAAATTTACGTTTTGTGGTGGTTTTAATTGCTGCTACATAGTCACATCGTAGCTACCTCATTCCGAGACGATTCTCGTGACGTTAGTGGTGGTTTTACGGCCACTAGATTTGAGTTTATTCAGGTAGGTTATAAACTCAGCGAATAAACTGATATCAAGGGCTCGTAAAAAACCGCCGCTAAAATCAATAAAACCACTGCGAAATGGGGCAGCTACGACATTTTCCTTAAACTGTCATGAAATGGAAATAACCGCCACAAATAGATTAGAGACACTGTATTAGGTGGCGGTTTACAGAAACCGCATCCAAACCATGTAGCGGCGGTATAAAATGCCGCTACATGAAATAATAACCGCCGATAAATGGCGTTTCTCTTGTTGTGATCTTGGGGTTGTCATGGACAGGAGCAAGTTTTCGATGAAGGAAAAAATATGTATTGTAAATGATTTTTTTTAGATAATAAATTTTTATTTGGGTATTAATGGAAGTTTGGATTTTAGATCTTCATATATGAGGAGGTAAGTCATTGGTGGATGACTCACCACCACTTCTCATGAAGAAACACGAGTTTCCATGGGGTTTTGTGGTTTTCAATTTCTTTTAGAGTTTTAATTAGGATTCTTTCTTATGAGATTTGGTTTGTGCTGAAATCATTTTGAATTATGATGATATTATAGGGATTTTTTAAAGACTTTACATGTTCTGGTGGTGAGATAGGAGGTGAATAGGTGGTACCCAATGTAACTCCCAACCCCAAAAGCTCAGACCTAGTTCATTACTTTATTACATTACCATAGATATATGTTTCAAATCCGAAGGGAACTAAAAATTTACCAATTTGGGAAGAAAAAATTCATAATTTATACCCATAATAAATTGGGAAATAGAATATAAAATATAACTAAAATAAAATCTCAACATCCTTGGATCTCATTCAAAATATCCCTCTTCATAACATAGGGATTGGAAACCTTATAAGGGTGAGCTCAAATGACCAGTAATGAAACCTAAAGAAAATGAAATAACGATTTAATGATAATAAATCATCATGTAAAGGTAAATAAATGATAACACATGCCATTAAAATAACTATTTGAGGAATAATCAATATAGAATGGTAAGGAACTATAACACATGCCATTTAATCATTAAACAGAGAATGAAATGCGTCTATAGATTTTACTGTATGAAAATATCACAGATAATAAAAATTACAACTAAAATATCTATGAAGGAAATGATTAAAAATTAAATAAATTTTTTGAGGAACATGAAAAAATATAGCATCCAGACCTTTAACAATATGGTTTAAAACTATGGGTAAAAACCTATTTAATTTGGCCAACTGTTTGTCTTGTGAGAACTTTTCGATGCATTTAGGGGATATATAATTGTTGGGCCCCACCAATTACTTAATTTATAAATTATTACTCATATCTAATAATAAATGAAATTAATTAACAATAATCCTTATCAAATATCTATATTTAATGAAGAATAAACATTTATCAATATTTCCCTAGATAATCAAATAACTGGAAAAGTAAACACTGTATGTAAAAATGGAATAAATTTTAGGCATTAATAATATACAACACCAAATAATGTGGATATTTAAGGAATGTTTCAATGAAAAATGATTATAGAAAAGTTATTGTTTCAATATAAAGCTAAAAATAATAAAATAAATTATGATTTCAAATGTAATCATTAAAAACATTCTCGAGGAAAATAATATTTATACATTCCAAAGTGTCTAAAACCACTTTGAAACATTTGAATCATAATAATATTCAATAAATATCATTAAATGAAATTTATAATATCATTAGAATAAGGATATTCATGATATATCATTTCAAAGAAGCATTATATACACCACACAAAAGAAATAATTTGTGAAAATGGTGTATGCCTCACAGATGAAAAAGTGAGACAAGAATCCATTACATTGCATATCCTTTCAAGAGAAAGTCCATTAAAATCTTGTATAATGGTTTAAATCATGTTGATAATATATTTTATAACCATATTAAGATAAAAAATATAATATATGATCTTATTATAATATCTTATTAACTATTTGTTAGTAATAATTCCTTATGTTCACTATTTCATGTGTTAATTACCAAGTTTCCCTAGTATATTTTGACTTATTACTTGTTGTTCCTATTAATTAGATAATTATTTAATCATATCAAGAATGTGAAAAATTATTTAATTATTATATATATTCATTATATATGTATTTATAATAATCCATAAAATTTGGAGATAGGAAATGAAATTCACCATTCATAGAGACAGTAGGCCATATGTATGCCTGAACACTAATTTCATTAATTTTCCATATTAAGAGAATGAAAAGAAAATGATATATATGAATATTATAAATATAGTATAAATTTATTTTATATATTTTTCATATGTTTTTAATACAATCCTTAATGCATTCCATGTATAGTGTGAATGAATCACATCACTTTGAGGAGGTAGTAGTCCACACATCCACAAAGGATGTTACTATATTCCCAAAAATGGAGTGCATAAAGTTATGTGTTATATAAGAATATAAAAAGTATAAATACATTATATAACATATAAAACTGGGGTTTATATCATATTTCCCACCATTATATGTGGTAAAGGAAAACAAACAGTCATAATTTTTGGAGGCGATATTCTACCGTACACACAAACAGTTAGTTTGTTACCCATTAGATGGAATTGTGTGTATGTTCACGTAAAAATATTTTGATTAAAAATATATTAGTATATCTATGATACTGATGTTATTATTTAATAAGTTATTAAAAATAGTTGTGGGGGTGTAGAAGGGAAAAAAGAGCTTGAGGGGGGATGCTACCACTTCTTTGGGTAACTCTTTTTAATTTGTACCAAATAGATTCTTTGGATGGATTTCTAAAAAATTTTAAGATTCTAGGATGAGTGGAGGGGTGTTGGGAGATTATTTTATCAGATTTTCAGAGATCCAAAGGGCTTGAGATGCGTGGAGAAGGGGGAGGGGTGAGTGCTTTTTTATAGTGGGGGAGTGGCATTCTTGTAAATTTCTGAAAAGGGAATTCTACCCAAGTTTTTACCACGTCATGTGGCTCCAATAATGAACAAAATTTTATAAAAAAGAGTATATGGTGAAAGTATAGCAGGAAAATTGTTTTTACATGTTTCAAGGTCATTGTTTCCCTTAAGTTTATGGATTAGTCCCTCATTAGTCTTAATTATACCTTAATCATTATGATATATTTTAATCACTTTCCCTAATATTTTTGATCAAAAAATAATCTAACCTTATTATAAATTAAAAATTATTATGATTCAATATATGGATTTAATTTCAAGAAATTATAATCATATAAGTGTCATAAATTAATTTAAATTTAATCCCATAAATGGGATGACAAAGCAGGGTTTTAAAGTTAAAGGTTTCACAGGATTTCTAAGTTTTTATATCCAATTTAAAATTATTCAAATGAAATATATTAAATTAATTGATTTATAATTGATATAATTAGGCTTTATAAGGAATTATAAACATTATTTAACATTTTAAATAAATTAGATGAAAAAGAAGTTTGGAAATGAAATTCAGTATTTTTCACTCTTCATAAAAAATGAAATATTTCCAAAAAAACACCAAAAATTCACCATAACGTAATTCTAAAGTTTCTATTTCAAAAAAATTGTTTAATTTGTCATATTAAATTTATAAAATTGTTAAAATTCATATTTAAAATAGGTTCTCTAATAAAATATGGTAAAAATGCTCTTGTAAAAATTTAGGTTTTATGCATAAAATTGGATTTATTATTATATTATGCCTATAAAATTGATTGGATAAATATAAAAAATATTTGAATGAATATATAACACATATTTTTTTTATTAATATTATTCAATAATTTTAATTAATTTGTTTTATTAATACAAAACCTCTTTGGGAGCATAAAAATAAAAATCTTTCCTTATATTCAGTCGGTTTATATTTTCATTTTTAATTAATAAAAACCAATTAATTAATATTTTATTTTTATAGAACATATATTTTTATATGTTATTAAATAAAATTCATAACCACTAATACAATGCCTAGGGTATATTTTATTACATTAAATATTTTTTTTTAATAATATATTTTTGTCCAGTAAAAATTAGTCTTATATAAAACACAATCTATCAAGGAAAGTATGTATTGTGTGCAATGAAAGATAAATCAGTATTTCATGAATTGAAACCAATAGAAATATATTATATTTGTTTTAAAAAATTATATAAAACATAATGTATTGATAGGTTATATGTTTTCAAAATAAAAGTTACTCTTTTAAAACTTTTGTGGTGTAACATTCTTCCCAACTTAAATAAATTGCATCCTTACAATTTGAACTTGATCTCGGTAATATATTGTTTTATATTTTATATGTCGAAAACCCGAATCATGAGAATGGTTCATAGAAAATCCACCAGAAAAGGGAGAATGGGAAGTTAAAGGTCACGTGGACTAACATATAACTAGGCCTCCTATTAGGATAACATTTGTTAAAACAAGGATATAGAAGAGAAATATAACTACAGTTTCTGATATAGAATGATAAATAAAATGACCATGAGAAAGTTATTATCCGAAATTCCATAAACCAAATGTGCGAATAAAGGTCATCGATATCATTAAAAATGATGATAATAAGACCACATTTATGTTTTAAGACTCTTTTCCTAGAGTTGAGGAATTATTTCACACTATAAGAATGTAACAAAATAGAATAAATTGATACATTTCTATTTCATAAGAACAACATTATCCTTTGGTTTGACCTTGAACCATTTATCAATCACTTCCACACACAAGTACCATCTTATGTTTATGTAATATGTTAACCTCTAAAACCTCATCCAAAGGTCAAATTAGACAATTTTATAAATGGTTAACATTTCTAAAAGATTAAGATCAAACACTTCGTAAGGAAGGTCACTGAATTCCAAAAATTAACTTGTCATCCACCTTTAATCAACATGATGTAGCTCTTTAATCACCACATACCAATCATGTGAACACCTTCATCATGTATTCCCTTTAATCATGGTAATAACTTTAATAAGTATAAAACTTTATTGAAAACATGCATTTTTCCAAATTCCTTAAGTAAAACACATTTTATTTTATATATTAGACAAATCCAAAAGTATTGTAAACTTCATTAATGACAACATAAACTAATTTTTTCTGAAAAATCATTAATCAGTTCCAAGGTAGTCATGACTTATTCAAATCAACCATTTCTTTATAAAAACAAAATTTTCTCAACATTAGGAAGATCTTAAGTCTTATATTTCCCTCAACCCTGTATTTTAGAAATTTTTAACTTTTCCTTAAATCACTTTTCTTGGTAACATTCAAAATATGATCTCAAATCGTTCATAAAAAAGTACTGCAGAATAATCCTTATATATTTCATAATTTGTATGATGAGAACATCATCAATGAAATAATTTTACAACATAATTTTTAGATATAAATATTTAAGTACATTAATCATTTCACTTCAGTTGTGTCAATAAAATATGATTGAACTAGACCCCTTATCTTCTTAGGAGGTATATTCCTTTGATTGATATGGAATTTTATTTCATAGTGATCATTATCCTTTAAATTATAACACTGAATAAGAATCATTTTACTTGTTCCCCTTGCATTATTTTTCCAAGGGACCTTTGTAAGAACCAAAATTTTATCTCAGGTTTTGATTCTTTAAATTTGGATCTAATTCTATATTTTTGACATAATTTGGATGTCTTATGAATTATAAAAGGTTTTGTGGGTGTAAAAATGTTGTTCATAACTTGAAACCCCAGCTGGTGGGAGAAAATGGAATGCTTCACTATCTGAGTAAACCATGTGAGGTAGACTTCATAGTGAGATTTAAATGTGCGAGGATATATAGTGGGGTTATATGGGGCACACATTTTTCCCAAACAATGTGATTTGGGTCTCATTGTTGTGAAAAATGATGAAGAATAATTATACGGTCATATCACATGGTTTGTTCATGGTTTCCCTAACCATCCAGCCTAACCATGCGATATTCCACTCTCTACAACTGCTTGTACATATTTTTAATATGGTTTGTCCAAATGTTGTGGCAAAACCATGCAAATTCCAATTTTGCATAAAATTAACAAATTATCCATAAATGAAACGTTTTAACAACCCCTATCCTCTCATTTTATTTCCGGTATAAAACAACCCCATTTTATATTATTTTTGATCTTTTTGAAGCCTAATCATGCTTTTGAAGTCTAGAACCCATACATAGTCCGAACCGACCATTGTTTGTATCCTTGGAATTGTTCTGGTAAGATCTTGATTCCCTTCTAATATTTTCTCATTCCTCTTCTTATCAATGATGCTATTTAGATGCAGACTCTTATTCCTCAATTTAAAGGAATTGTTTTTTCTTCATATATCTTCTAATCCATGCCAATCTAGAGGCTGATACTGGACATGGAGAGTTGTATGAGTATGAAGTTGGTGGTTTATAACTCACTCCTCAAATTTTTTCATTTTCTAAATTTCCATGTGGGTGCACTGATTTCATCTGGAATCATTAGTTAAATTTATATTCCTTGCTCGTAGCCATTAGAACTGTGTTCTAATAACCATGCCATAAATTCTATTCAACATTGGTGGTCACATCCACATTGTCAACCACCCCATGTAAGGTGATCTCCATGTTTATTAATTTAGTTTTCTTTATGACTTAATTTTTGTTTTTGACCTCTTTGATCCACCGTTCAAGTGTGTGTCTTGACTCCACTAATGGTAAGAATCTTGAATTAGTTGGATAATGAATTGTTGAATTGGATTGACTAGCTGTTATGTATTCATTTCAATTGACTCATCTAATAAGTGTTCAATTCAATCAATTGAAATTAAATGTAAATGGAAAGAATATTGTATAGGTATGACTTAGACTAAATGATGAAATACAATGTTTGTTTTCATGATATAAAACCCCTTTCCACTTATGGTGGAAGGTAGTAGAATAAACCAAGTGATATGACTATGAGACAAAGGAATTTATTAAATTGTTTCTTTCCCAGTTTTCCTTGTCACACTAATGAAAGGAAATGGTTTGAACCATTTAAATATTAAATGGATTGAGTATTACCTATTACAACTAATTTAATGAATTAAATGAATGCTTATTAAATAAATATGGATATCAAATTCATTATAGGATGTGTTTTGACTCAAGATCACCCTGGATTACTAAGTTAATACCTTTAGCACTCAAGGACACCATTCTAATTCATGGATGATGGTTTCCTTGGTTGCTGCCCACATTGGAACCCAATCCTTTTCTATCATTAGATTCTTAGTATGACACCATAGGATCCCCCATTTTATATTATTGGATTCCTTGGATACAGTCATTAGATCCAGTATGGTTTCTATGGCCATTAGGTGACTTTTTTATATCCTTGGGCCTAACCATTGCTTATCCAATTTTACATTGGATGTATTTATTAGAAACGATTAGATAAAATTATTATAGAATTACTTAAATGACGCTCTTTGGATTACACTCTTACCCCTTGATCTAGGATGTAGTTAAAACTTAGTTGGCAACCCTTGTGTTCTTGGATGCCTTGGTTGATACCTTGGATCCATTTCACTATTAATATTAAACCTGTTACCTTGTAACATCTAAGATCCTTTACTATTACTATCATAAGGTGATGTAAGTAAGAGATATGCCTCAAATGATTTAAATATATATACTATAAATTAATTAATTATTGAAATAGTTACATGTTCAGACACTGGATGAGGGATGAAGGGGGTACTTAGGTATTTACATTATTGTACTTCATTTTTCACAATGTTTCAGTTTTCATTACACAGGAAAGATGTTATAAACTCCATTGGTGGTGACCTAGTGAGATTAATCTCACACCATAAATGATTTCAATTGGTACATGGGAAGATTATATGTTCGAAGGTGTTGAAAAAGAGAAGTGTGTCACTTTTGAAAATTGATTACTGGGTTATTCCGGATGGATCTTGTAACAGATGAACGAGTTGCCGCTCAGGATGCTATGGATAATTTGGTTTATTTTTTCTACTTTTTCATGAAATGATTTTCTGCTTCATTATATCCATACTTTCCATCATTATAGATATATGACATATCATCATCATCTTTTGTATGTTATATCAGTTGCATTTGTTGTATTATTATTCATGTGTGATTCTCTTGTGATTTCTATTTACATATATTTCTTACACCACTTTTCTCTTATTTTTATATGTTATCTGCTATGATACAAATCCATAATGAGGGAATAATATACCCATAGAAAAAAATAGGCCCTCACTGCAAGTTGGTAGCCTCTAGATTTTTGGGAGATGTGAATGAGGCCATGTGGCCAACCAGGATCAAGGCACTAGTAAGTGGCATATGTGTCGGGGATGTCACAAAGTGGTATTTGAGTGGTTAATTTCGTTCATTAATATTTAGAGAAAATAGATTGGATATTAGTAATGCTTGGAACTTGGTTATAAGATGTTCTTGTGGGTCACAAACCGATGTTTTGGGTAAAGTCCGAGTTTCATTAATTATAATTATTTCTCTTGTTTTTTCTATTAAATTTCATATCATTTGACCTTTGGGTGATGCACATGAAATGTGGTTTTGTTAATTATTTTTATTCTTGAGTTTTCATTTCACGCCTTGACGAATTTTTTTTTCATTTTTTGAATGAACCACTTTACGGTTAGTGGGAACTTCCCAATACTCAATATCACATTTAAAACACCCAATGCATTAACCCATTCAAGCTTCAAATTCCACCCCAAAACATTAAAATTAACCTTCAATGTTCAAATTCAAAAAAACAGGACAAATCATTCAAAAAACACAAGTCACCTTGGGTCTGCCTTGAGCCATGCTCCCGGAATTAAAACCCTAATTCACAATCATCCCATCGACACATCAACATCGCCAGGAAACAGAAACCAATGAAGCATATAATCATCGCCGTTGGCATGAATCGAAATCCTTCGAAATGTGTGGGGGGAAATATCCCACGAACCGGAAAACAGAACATCCAAAAACCTTCAACAAACAAAATTAACATCACCTAGATCAGCGACCTTATGGAACACCATATATGTAGGAACAAGCACCGTCGAGCAGGAACACCAAGTCCAAAAATTTTACGATTGAATGATCTTAAGATAACAGAAAGGCCCAAACATCAAACCAGAATGAACCAACATAAAACAAATCCACTAAGAATGAGAAAAATAAAACAGAGGGACAAAGAAGAAGATTCCTACTCCATAAGGGCTTCCCAAAATATCAGAAACTGGTCGAACCACAACTCCCAAATCTCATAAGTATTCAACACACCAGACAGACCTGGAAGGGGTGCTGGAGATTGAAGACACGGAAGAGTTGAGCGGGTGAAAGAAAAACTATACACCACCATCGGCGCTGGAACCACCATCTCCGACCATAGAGAACAACCCAAAGGACTGTCACTAAGCAGAATTAAAAATTCTAAGAAGAAACAAGCACCAAGAAGATAAAACCACAGAAGTAGAGATCAGGGAAGCAAGAAGAGGAGGGGGAGGGAAAAGGGAAGGGGATACGATATAGGAAGTGGCATAAATGACTCCCCCTCCTAAAATTCCACCGAAGAAAACCCTAGAACGGAAGGGGTGAGGGAGAGAATCCACTCTGAGGCACTTCCCAATTTTCATTTCACCCTGGATTGATGATATGAGGGCTAAGTGCATTGTTACATGTATCATTATTAGCTCAAATAATTCTTAGGTAATGCATATTTCTATGATATATAGGAACATTTCATTTCTTTTAATTTCTTGGTATGCCTATGATTGTTGAGGGATCCTTGTTTATATATATATATATATATATATATATATATATATATCTGTGTGTGTGTGTGTGATTCTGCTTCTTTAGGCAACAATTGCGTGATTTGAAGTTTCAATTCATGAGGTGTTATGGCCTCTCATGTGTTGGAATGGGTTATTTACTGAGACTGGACATTAAATTAATATCAAATGGGTGACACTTTCCGTGATATGGTGTGTGGGACCCAATTCATTAGGAATGGTAATCCATTCTATATGATCCTTGATGTATGGAAATAAGAAAATGAAAATTAAAAAGTGAAAATTGATAGATTAAAATTAATTTTTTTATAGTAAATGATAAGGCAACATATAGTTGACCATTAAGCTACTAGAATCCATATAATTTATGCATGGGAACCTTCCATTACCTGGCCTTCTATGTAGGTATTTTTGGGCAGTCTACCATTTGTAGTGATCCCTTTTCTTACATTCATGTTTTTTAGTGTTACTATCTATCTTCTTAAATAATTTTCTGAGGAGCGTGCCTAAAATTTGTAAACCAATACCACCAGGACATCCTCATGTCATGCACAAGTAGGGTGGTGAAAACCATGGTCTAGTAGCAGTAGTCCCTGAGATGAAAGTCTTACACATAAGAGTTCCTATTGAGGCATCACCTTTTATACATGATTTGGGAAGTGATGATCATGTTCCTGATAGTTCCTTATGTTTTATGCATTCCATGCATGGTGCTCCATGTCCTACACATACGATGGATGATCATACACAAGAGTTCCAGTAGCATGATCCTCCTACCTTTTCTAGAGATGGTTTTCCATAGGCTACCGAGTCTTGGCTAGAGGCCACCTTGTATATCTTTGAGCATATAGATAAACCTCTTGAGAGAAGGGCCTATCTTGCTACTTACAAGCTGCATGATTTGGACAAGTATTGGTGGAATGTGATTACACAAGATAGTAACCTTTAGGGAATGGTATGGGATGATTTTCAAAATCCTTTTTTATGACTACATCATTCCTCAAACATTGATAGATGCCCCAATCTGAGAGTTCATGAATATTGAGTGGCGTTCTATGTCTATTATGGATTATTCAGTGGGTTAAACTAAGTTACACAAAGTATTCTACTTCTAGACGGTGATGATATTTCTTATGATAGATATTTCAATGATGGGATTCAGTATTCCATCTTTAATAAGGTGAATGTATTTAACCTACCAAATTTCTCTAAAATATTCAATCAGGCTCTTATCATTGAGATAAATATGGGGGATAGTGATTGTATTAGATCAAGAGGACTAGTGTCACAATAGGCCATTATTTTTTCAAGTATCCAAAAGTTATCTCTTGTGTTTTCTTATCCAGATAGTGGTAGCGAGAGTACACATGATGGTAGCTCAATTGTTTTTCAATAGTATGGAAGACAAGGGCACCTTAGGCCTTAGTGTGATAGAGACCCTATAGAGTGCTGAGCTTGAGGCCGTATGTGGAATCCTCATAGATTCTATCAAGTATTTCCATAAGATTCTAGTGTATGAGGATCCAAACTAGCTACACCTTTACATGTTTCAAGGTCATTTTGTCACTTATGTTTATTGATTAGTTCCTTGTTAATCTTAATTTTACCTTAACCATTATGGTTAATTTTAATCACTTTCCCTCATATTTTTGGTCAAAAATAATTTGACTTTATCAAACACTAAAAATTATTATGATTCAATATATGGATTTAATTTTTACAAATTATAGTCATATAAGTGGCATAAATTAATTTAAATTTAATCCCATAAATGGGATACCAAAGCAGGGTTTTAAATTTAAAAGGTTCAAAAGTTTTATCAGTTTTTATATCAAATTTAAAATTATTCAAATGAAATATATTGAATTAATTGAATAATAATTGATATAATTAGACTTTATAACCAATTATGAACATTATTTAGCATTTTAAATAAATTATATGAAAAAGTAGTTCGGAATTGAAATTCTGTATTTCTCACTCTTCATAAAAAATGAAATATTTTAGAAAAAACACAAAAATTAACCATAACATAATTATAAAGTTTCTATTTCAAAAATAATTTTCATTTTTTCATATTAATTTTATAAAATTGATAAAATTAATTTTTAAATAGGTTCTCTAATAAGAGATTATAGAAATTATATTGTAAAAATTTAGCTTTTATGCCTAAAATTGGATTTATTCTCATTTTACGCCTATAAAATAAATTGGATGAAAATAAAAAATAAATGAATGAATATATAACACATATATTTTATTAATATTATTAAATAATTTTAATTAATTTAGTTTATTAATAAAAATGTCTTTGGTAGCATAAAAATAAAAAAATCTTTCCTTATATTCAATAGGTTTATATTTTCTTTTTTAATTAATTAGAAACCAATGATTTCATATTTAATTTTTATAAAACATATATCTTTATATGTTATTAAATAAAATTCATAACCACTAATTCAATGTCTAGGGTAGATCTTATTATAATAAATAATAATGTTTTAATAATTTATTGTTGTTTAGTAAAAATTAATCTTACATATAAAACGAGCTATCAAGGAAAGTATCTCATTGTGTGAAATTCAAGATAAATCATTATTGCATTCATTGAAACCTAAAGAATATATAAAATTTATTTTAAAAATTATATAAAAAATAATGTATTGAGAGGTTATATGCTATCAAATAAAAGTCACTCATTTAAAACTTTTGGGGTGTTTCATTCTCCCTAAATTAAATAAATTTCAACCTAATAATTTGATCTTGATCTTTTTAATATATTGTTTGATATTTCTTATGTTGAAAACCCACATCATGATAAGGGTTCACAAAAAATCTACCAAAAAATATAGAATGGGATGTATAAATGTCACATGGACTAACATATAACTAGGTCTCCAATTAGGATAACATTTGTTAAGACATAGATATAGAATAGAAATATAACTATAAAATTCTGATAGAGAGTGATAAATAAAATGACGATGAAAATGTTGTTAACCTAAATTTCATAAACCAAATGCGTGAATAAATGTCATTGATATCATTAATAATAAGGCCATATTTTTGTTTCAGGACCCTTTTCCTTTAGTTTATAAACTATTTCACTCTATATGAATGTAACAAAATATAATAAATTGATATATTTATATTTCATAAGAACATTATTATCCTTTGGTTGTGACTTGAACCATTTATACTTCAGTTCCAAGTATAAGTACGATCATATTGTTATAAAATATGTTAATCTCTAAAACCTCATCTGAAGGTCAACTTATACAATTTTATAAACAAATAACTTTTCTAAAAGATTATGATCCAATACTTTGGAAGGAAGGGCACTGAATTTCAAAAATTAACTTATCATTCACCTTTAATCAAAATGAAGTAGCTCTTTAATCACCACATTCCAAATATGTGAACACCTTCATCATGTATTTCCTTGAATAATGGAAATTACTTTAATAAATATAAAACTTTATTGGAAACATTCATTATTTCTCATAATTTAAGTAAAATAGAGGTTATTGGATATATTTGAAAAATCCAAAAGTGTTGTAATCTTCATTAATGACAACATAAACCAATTTTTTGAAAAATCATTAATCAGTTCCAAGGTAGTCAACACATATCCAAATCAATCATTTCTTTATAAAAACAAAACTGTTTCAACATTAGGAACATTTTAAGTCTTATCGTTCCCTCAACCATGTATTATAGAAAAATTATCTTGTCCTTAAATCACAATTATTGGTACCATTCAAAATATTATCTCAAATCATTAATCAAAAAGTACTGAAATATAGTCCTTATATATTTCATAATTTGTATGATAAGAACATCATCAATTAAATAATTTTACAACAAATTTTTTAGATAAAAATAATGTTTTACACTATTCATTTCACTTCAGTTGTGTCAATAAAATATGATTGACCTAGATCCCTTATCTTCTCCAGAGGTATATTCCCATTATGCATAGGGAATTGTTTTCATAGTGACCCATATCCTTGTAATTATAACACTGAATAGAAGTGTTTTACATATTCCCCTTGAATTATTTTTCCTAAGGACCTTTGTAAGGACCAAAATTTTATCTCAGTTATAGATTCTTTAAATTTTGGTCTAATTCTATATTTTTGACATAATTTTAATGTCTTATGCATTAGAAAAAGGTTTCGTGGGTGTCCAAATCTTGTTTAGATATTGAAACCCCATCTTGTGGGAGAAAATGACATGTTTCACTATCTGAGTAAACCATCTGAGGCAGGATTTATAGTCATATTTAAATGTGTGAGGATAGATAGTGGGGTAATATGGGGCACAAATTTTTTCCAAAATAGGTGATTTGGGTCTCATGTTTGTGAAAAATGATGAAGAAAAATTTCAGGGTCATTTCACAAAGTTTGTTCATGGTTTTCCTAACAATGCAGCCTAAAAATGCGATATTTATTTATCTATAGCTACGAGTGCTTAGTTTTAATATGGTTTTTCCAAACGGTTTGGCCAACCCATGAAAAGACCAATTTTGGAATAAATTACCAAATTGGCCATAAATGAAATGTTTTAACAACCCCTATCCTCTCCTTTTATTTCAAGTATAAAATGAACCTCTTTTCTCTTATTTTTGATCTTTTTGAAGCCTAATAAAGCTTTTGAAGTCTTTCACCCATACATTGTCTGAACTAACCATTGGTTGTCTCATTGGATTTTTGCCGGTAAGAACTTGATTCCTTTTTAATATTTTCTCTTTTTTTCATATCAATGATGCTATTTAGATGAAGACACTTATTCCAAAATTTCATGGAATTGATTTTTTCTTCATATATCTTATAATCCATGCCAATCTAGAGGCTGATAATGGAAAAGGAGAGTCGTATAAGTATGAGGTAGGTGGATTATAACTCACTCCTCGAGATTTTTTATTTTCTAAATTTTCATGCGGGTGCATTGATTTCATCGGGCATCATTGGTTAAATTTATATTCCTTGCTCATAATTGTTATAACTATGTTCTAACAACCATGGAAAAAATTATATTCAACATTGGTGGTTACATCCACATTGTCAGCCCCCCCCCCAGTAGGGTGATTTCCATGTTTATTTTTTTAGTTGTCTTTAGGACTTAATGGTTGGGTTTGACCTATTTGATCCACTATTCAGGTTTGTCTATTGACCCCACTAATGGTAAGAATCTTGAATTAGTTGACAATTTCATTGTTGAATTGAATTTACTAACCGTTGTGTTTTTTTTTCAATTGACCCAGCTATTGTAAGTGTTCAATTATATTAATTGAAACAAAATGTAAATGGAAAGTATATTGTATAGGCATGACTCAACCTAATTTATGAAATAAAATGTTTGGTTTCATGATGTAGAACCCCTTTACCCTTATGGTGGAAGGTAACAGAATAAACCTAGGGATATGACTATGAGACAAATGAATTTATTAAATAGTTTCTTTCCTAGTTATCCTTGTCACACTGTTGAAAGAAAATGTTTTGAACCATTTAAAAATTAAATGGATTGAGTATTACCCATTCCAACTAATTTAATGTATTAAATGTATGATTATTAATTAAATATGGATATCAGAATCACTATAGGTAGTGTTTTGCTCAAGATCCCCTTGGATTTCTAAGGTAATACCTTGATCACTCAAGGACACCATTTTGATTCAAGGATGATGGTTCCCTTGGTTATCTCTCACATTGGAACCCAATCCTTCTATATCATTAGATTCTTAGTATGACACCATATGGTCCCTCCTTCAATATTATAGGATTCCTTGGATACACTCATTTGATCCAACATAGTTTCTATGTCCACGAGGTTCCTTTTTTATATCCTTGGGCCTTGCCATTTCTTATCCTATTTTACGTTGGAAGTATTCATTATAAATGATGAGATAACATTATTATGGATTCCTTGGATGATGCTCCTTGGATTAAACTCTTACCCCTTGAGCTAGGATTTAGTTAAAACTTAGTTGTAAACCGTTGAATTCTTGGATTCCTTGGTTGATACCTTGGACCCCTTCACTATTAATATTAAACTTTCGGCCTTGTAACATATTGGAAACTCTAATATTGCTATCAAATGGTGATTTTAGTTTGGGATATTCCTCCAATGACTTAAATATATAAACCAGAAAATAATTATTTAATGAACTTGTTAAATGTTCCGACACTAGATGAGGGATGAAGGAGGTACTTAGGTATTTACATTTCTACACTTCATTTTCCACACTGTATCAGTTTTATTAAATAGGAAAGAAGTTATAGACACTGTTGGTGGTGACCTAGTGAGATTTATCTCACACTGTAACTGATCTACATTGGTATATGGAAAGACTTTATGTTTGAAGGTGTTGAAAAAGGGAAGTGTGTCACATTAGAAACTTGATTTCTAGGTTATTCAAGATGGAGCTTGTAACAGATGACTGAGTTGTAGTTCAAGATGCTAAGATTAATTTTGGTTTCTTTTTTCTAATTTTGTATGACATGATTTTCTACTTCTTTGTATTTTTAATTTCCATCTTTATATATAAATGACATATCATCATCCTCTTTTGTATGTTATATCGGTTTCATTTGTTGTATTATTATTAATGTGTGCTTCTTTTGTGATTTCTATTTACTTATATTTCATACACTACTTATCTCTTATTTTTTTATGTTATCCACTATTATACACATCAATAATGAGGGAATAGTATACCCATAGAAAAAATATAGGACCTCACTTCTTGTTGGTAGCCCCTAGATTTTTGGAAGATGTGGATGAGGCCATGTGGCCAGCCAGGATCAAGGCACTAGTAACTGAAATCTGTGTGTGGGTTGTCACAAAGTGGTTTTTGAGTTGTTACTTTATTTCTTTAATATTTAGAGAATATAGATTGGATATTAGTAATGCATGGAACTTGGTTATAAGATGTTCTTGGGTGTCTCATACCCATGTTTTGGGTAAAGTCTGAGTTTCATGAATTATAGTTGTTTCTCTTGTTTTTCCTATTAAAGTTGATATCATTTATCCATTGGGTGATGCACATGAAATTTTGTGTTGTTAATTATTTTTATGATTGCATTTTCATTTCACCACCGGATCTATGATAAGACGGGGAAGAGAATTGTTACATGTATCATTATTACCACAATAAATTCTCAAGTAATGCATATTTTCAGGCGATAAAGGGGCTTTTCATTGCTTTGAATTTCTTGGTATTCCTATGATTGTTGATGAAGCCTTGTTTATATATATATATATATTTATATACATATATATTTTATTCTATTTTTTTAGGCAACAATTGCATGATTTACAGTTTCAATTCATGAGGTGTCATGGCCTCTCATGGGCTGGAAGGGATAATTTACAGAGTCTGGACTTTAAATTAAAATCAAATGGGTGCCACTTTCAGTGATATGGTGTGTGGGACCCGATTCACAGGGAATGGTAATCCATTCTATATGAACCTTGATGTATGGAAATATGAAAATTAAAATTAAAAAGTGAAACTTGATAAAATAAAATGAAATTGTTTCTAGTAAATGATGAGGCAACGTATTGTTAACCCTTAATCTACTGGAACCCCTATAATTTATGCTTGAGAACCATCCAATACCTAGCCTTCTAAGTGGGTAGTTGGGGTAGTCTACCATCTGTAGTGATCCCTTTTCTTCCATTCAGGTTTTTTAGGGTTTCTATCTATCTTTTTAAAGATTTCTATGAGGACTGTTCCTGGAATTTGTATCCCAATGCCACAATTACATCCTCATGTCGCAAACCCGGAGGGTGGTGAAAACCATGGTTTAGTTGTGGTAGGCCTTGAGATGACCCATAGGAGTTTCAATTGAGGCATCACCTTTTGTATGTGATTTTGGAGGTGATGATCATGTTAATGATAGTTTCTTATGTTTGTTGCATTCCATTCATGGTGATCCATTTACTACACATACGTGCCTCATATGACTCAATAGTTCTAGTAGAATCATCCTCTTAACTTGTCTAGGTATGGTTGTCCATATGCTACCAAGACTTGGCTAGAGGCCACCTTGTACATCTTTGAGCATATAGAGAATCTTCTAGAGCAGAGGGTCTATCTTGCTACATACAAGCTGCGTGATTTGGCCAAGTATTATTGGAATGTTATTACCCAAGATGGTCACCTTTAGGGAATTTTATGGGATGATTTTCCGAATCCTTTCTATGACTACATCATTCTTCAAACATTGAGAGATGACCCAGCCTGAGAGTTTATGAATCTCGAGCAGGGTTCTGTGTCTTTTATGGATTATTCAGTGGGTTTCACTAAGTTACAACACATTTTATACTTCTAGATAGTGGTGAGATTTCTCATTCTAGATATTTTGAGGATGGGCTTTAGTATTCCATCCATTATCAGGTGAATGTCTTTCACCTACCATCTTTATCTAAAATATTCAATCCTGATCTTATCACTAAGAGAAACATGCGGGATAGTGATAGTGTTAGAAATAGAGGACTAGTGTCACAATAGGGCATTAGTTATTCAGGTATGAAAAAGTGATCTATTGAGTTTTATCATCTGGGTAGTGGTAGTGAGAGTACATGTGTTGGTAGCTCCTTAGTTTGTTAAAAGTATGGAAGGCAAGGGAACCTTAAGCCTCAGTTTAATAGAGACCCTATAGAGGGCCGAGCATGAGGCCGTATGGGGAATCCTTAGAGATTATATCAAATATTTCAATGAGCTTATAGTGTATGAGGATCCACACAAGCTACACCTTTACACGTTTCACGGTCATTTTATCCCTTAAGTATAAGGATTAGTCCCTTAATAATCTAAATTTTACAATAAAAATTATGATTAATTTTAATAACTTTCCCTCATATTTTTGGTCAAAAAATAATTTGACCTTATTATACACTAAATATTATTATGACTCCATATACGGATTTAATTTTTTCAAATTATAATCCTATAAGTGGCATAAATTAATTTAAATCTAATCCCATAAATGGGATGAAAAAGCTGGGTTTTAAAGTTTAAAGGTTTAAAAGTTTTCTATGTTTTTATATCAAATTTAAAATTATTCCAATGACATATATTGAATTAATTGATGTATAATTTTTATAATTATATTTTATAACCAATTATAAATATAATTTAACATTTTAAATAAATTAGTTGAAAAATCAGTTTGGAATTGAAATTCAGTATTTTTTACTCATCATAAAAAGTGAAATATTTCAAAAAAAACACCCAAAATTCAGCATAACATAATTCTAAAGTTTCTATTTCAAAAATAATGTTTACTTTGTCATATTAAATTTTTAAAATTGTTAAAATTTATGTATAAAATTGGTTCTCCAAACAAAATATGGTAAAAATGTTATTGCAAAAATTTAGGTTTTATTCAAAAAATTGGATTTATTCTCATATTATGTTTATAAAATAAATTGGATGAATATAAAAAATATTTGAATGAATATATAACACCTATATTTTATTAATATTATTCAATAATTCTAATTAATTTAATATATTAATAAAAAACGTCTTTGGGAGAAAAAAATAAAAATCTTTCCTTAGATTAAATTGGTTTATATTTTCATTTGTTAATTAATTAGAAACCAATGAATTCATATTTTAGTTTTATAGAAAATATATTTTTATATATTTTAAATGAAATTAATAACCACTAATTAAATGTGAAGGGTATATATTATTATATTAAATAATAATGTCTTAATAATATTCTGTAGTTCTATAAAAATTAGTCTTGCGTATAACACAAGCTATCAAGGAAAGTGTCTATTGTGTTAAATGATATATAAATCGGTATTACATGCATTTAAACCTATAGAATATATTAAATTTATTTTAAAAATTACATAAAACACAATGTATAGATAGTTTTTATACTATCAAATAAAAGTTACTCTTTCAAAACTTTTGGGGTGTTATATTCTCCCCAACTTAAATAAATTACATTCTTACAATTTGAACTTGATATTGGTAATAGATTGTTTGATATTTACTATATTTTAAACCCACATCATGAGAAGGGTTCATAAAAAATCCACGAGAAAAGAGAGAATGGGAAGTATAAAAGTCACATGCACTATCATAAAACTAGGTCTCCAATTAGGATAAAATTTGTTAAAATATTGATATAGAAGAGAAATATAACTATAATGCTCTGATAGAGAGTGATAAATAACATGACCATGAGAAAGTTATTAACCAAAATTACATGAACTAAACGTGTGAATGAAGGTCATAGATATCATTAAAAATAACGATAATAAGACCAAATTTTTGTTTCAAGACCCTTTTCCTAGAGTTGAGGAAATATTTCACTCTATAAGAATGTAATGAAATATTATAACTTGATATATTTCTATTTCATAAGCATAATATTTTCCTTTGGTTTTGACTTGAACCATTTATACTTCAGTTACTAGCACAATTACCATTCTATGGTTATATAATATGTTAACCTATATAACCTCACCCAAAGGTCAACTCATACCATTTCATAAAGGTTTTACTTTTCTAAAAGATTATGATCCAAAAATTTGGAAGGAAGTTCACTTAATTTCCAAAATTAACTTATCATTCACCTTTAATCAACATGAAGTAGCTCTATAATCACCACAAACCAATCATGTGAACACCTTCATCATGTATTCCCCTGAACCCTGGTAATAAATTTAATAACAATAAATATTTGTTGTAAACAGGCATTATTCCTTATTCCTTAAGTAAAACACATGTTATTGGATATATTTGAGAAATCCAAAAGTGTTTTAAACTTCATTAATGACAACATAAACCAATTTTTTTAAAAACAATTAATCAGTTCCATGGTAGTCAGCACATATCCAAATCAATCATTTCTTTATAAAAACCAAATTTTCTCAACATTAGGAACATCTTAAGTCATATCTTTCCCTAAACCTGGTATTTTAGAAAAATGTTAACTTGTCCTTAAATAAAGTTTCTTCGTACCATTAAAAATATGATTTCGAATCATTAATCAAAAATGTACTGTAGTAGAATCCTTATATATTTCATAATTTGTATGATGAGAACATTATCAATGAAATAATTTTATAACATATTTCATAGATAAAAATATCAAAGTACATTAATATTTTCACTTAAGTTGTTCAAATAAAATATGATTGACCTAGATCCCTTATATTTTTCAGCAGTATATTCCCTTGATGCATAGGGCATTTTTTTCATAGTCACCCATCTCTCTGCAATTATAACACT
Organism: Viscum album; assembly: GCA_963277665.1. Taxonomy (NCBI): domain Eukaryota; kingdom Viridiplantae; phylum Streptophyta; class Magnoliopsida; order Santalales; family Viscaceae; genus Viscum; species Viscum album. The sequence continues at coordinate 1,009,562,506 of OY728164.1, read as the reverse complement.
AAATATAATAATTTTACTTCTTCCCCGTGAATTATTTTTCTTAGGGACCTTTGTATGAACTAAAATTTTATCTTAGGTATAGATTCATTAAATCTTGGTCTAATTCTATAGTTTTTACCTAATGTGTTTGTTTTATGAATTAGAATAGGATTCATGGGTGTCTAAATCTTGTTCAAATCTTGAAACCCCAGTCGGTTGGAGAAAATGGAAAGTTTCACTATCTAAATAAAAAATGTGAGGTAGACTTCATAGTATTATTTAAATGTGCAAGGAAAGATAGTGGGGGTGATATGGGGAACACATTTTTCCTAAAATAGGTGATTTGGGTCTCATGGTTGTGAAAAATGATGAAGAAAAATTGTAGGGTCATTTCACAAAGTTTTTTCATGGCTTCCCTAACCATGCAGCCTAACAATGTGATATTCCTCTCTCTATAGCTGCGAATGCTTAGTTTTATTATGGTTTTTCTAAACAGTGTGGCCAACCCATGAAAAGACCAATTTTGGAAAAAATTATCAAATTGGACATAAATGAAATGTTTTAACAACCCCTATCCTCTCATTTTCTTTTAAGTATAAAACAACCCTCTTTTCTATTATTTTTGATCGTTTTGAAGCCTAATAAAGATTTTGATGTCTTTCACCCATACATATTCTGAACTGACCATTGTTTGTCTCATTGTATTTTTGCCGGTAAGAACATGATTCCTTTTTAATATTTTGTCATTCATTTTCATATCAATGATGCTATTTAGATGAAGACTCTTAATCCCAAATTTCACGGAATTGATTTTTTCTTCATATATCTTATAATCTATGCCAATCTAGAGGCTGATACTAGACAAGGAGAGTTGTATATGTATGAGGTAGGTGGTTTATAACTCACTCCCCGAGATTTTTTATTTTCTAAATTTTCATGCGGGTGCACTGATTTCATCGGGCATCATTGGTTAAATTTATATTCCTTTTTCATAATCATTAGAACTGTGTTCCAATAACTATGGAAAAAATTATATTCAACATTGGTGGTTACATCCACATTGTCAGCCACCCCCAGTAGGGTGATTTCCATTTTTATTCCTTAAGTTGTCTTTAGGACTTAATGGTTGGTTTTAACATCTTTGCTCCACCATTCAGGTGTGTGGATTGACCCCACTAATGGTAATAATCTAGAATTAGTTGACAATTTCATTGATTAATTTAATTTACTATCCATTGTGTTTTTTTTCAATTTAACCACCTAATGTAAGTGTTCAATTAAATTAATTGAAATTAAATGTATGATTATTAATTAAATATGGATATCAGAATCACTATAGGTAGTGTTTTGCTCAAGATCCACTTGGATTTCTAAGGTAATACCTTGAGCACTCAAGGACACCATTCTGATTCAGGGATGATGGTTTCCTTGGTTATCTCCCACATTGGAACCCAATCCTTATTTATCATTATATTCTTAGTATGACACTATAAGATCCCTCCTTTAATATTATAGGATTCCTTGGATACACTCATTGGATCCAACATAGTTTCTATGTCCATGAGGTTCCTTTTTTATATCCTTGGGCCTAGACATGGCTTATCCTATTTTACGTTGGAATTATTCATTATAAATGATTTGATAACATTATTATGGATTCCTTGGATTATTCTCCATGGATTAAACTCTTACCCCTTGAGCTGGGAAGTAGTTAAAACTTAGTTGGAAACCGTTGAATTCTTGGATGCCTTGGTTGATACCTTGGACCCCTTCACTATTAATATTAAACTTTCTGCCTTGTAACATCTTTGAAACTCTACTATTACTATAAAACAATGATTTTAGTGTGGGATATTCCTCACATGACTTAAATATATAAACTGGAAATTATTTATTTAATGAACTTGTTAAATGTTCAGACACTTGATGAGGGTTGAAGGAGGTACTTAAGTATTTACATTTCTATACTTCATTTTCCACACTGTATCAGTTTTTATTAAACAGGAAAGATGTTATAGAGACCGTTGGTGGTGACCTAGTGAGATTTATCTGACACTATAACTACTATAAATTGGTACATGGAAATACTATTTTTTAAGGTGTTGAAAAAGGGAAGTGTGTCACTTCCGAAACATGATTGCTAGGTTATTCATAATAGAACTTGTAACAGATGACTTAGTTGCAGCTCAAGATGCTAAGATTAATTTTGGTTTCTTTTTTAAACTTTTGTATGACATGATTTTCTACTTCTTTGTATCCTTTCTTTCCATCTTTATATATATATGACATATCATCATCCTCTTTTGTATGTTATATCAGTTTTATTTGTTGTATTATTATTAATGTGTGCTTCTGTTGTGATTTCTATTTACTTATATTTCATACACTACTTATCTATTATTTTTCTATGTTATCCACTATGATACACATCAATAATGTGGGAATAGTATGCCCATAGAAAAAATATAGGCCCTCACTTCTTGTTGGTAGCCCCTAGATTTTTGGGAGATGTGGATAAGACCATGTGGCCAGCCAGGATCAAGGTACTAGTAAATGACATATGTGTCTGGGTTGTCACAAAGTGATATTTGAGTGGTTACATTATTTATTTAATATTTAGAGAATATAGATGGGAGATTAGTAATTCATGGAACTTGGTTATAAGATGTTCTTCGGTGTCTCACACCCATGTTTTGGGTAAAGTCCGAGTTCCATGAATTATAATTATTTCTCTTGTTTTTCCTATTACAGTTGATATCATTTAACCATTGGGTGATCCACATGAAATGTTGTGTTGTTAATTATTTTTATGATTGAATTTTCATTTCACCACTGGCTCGATGATAAGAGGGAGAAGAGCATTATTACATGTATCATTATTAGCACAATAAATTCTCAGGTAATGCATATTTTCAAGCTATAAAGGGGAATTTCATTGATTTTAATTGCTTGGTATGCCTATGATTATCAAGGAAGCCTTTTATATATATATATATATAAATATTTATATACCTATATTTTTTATTCTACTTCTTTTAGGCTAAAATTGCATGATTTCCAATTTAAATTCATGAGGTGTCATAGCCTCTCATGGGATGGAATGGGTAATTTACCAAGTCTGGACATTAAATTAATATCAAATGGGTGCCGCTTTTGATGATATGGTGTGTGGGACCCGATTTAATGGGAATGGTAATCCATTCTATAAGAACCATGATGTATTGAAATATGAAAATGAAAATTAAAAAGTGAAACTTGATAGAATAAAATGAAATTGTTTCTAGTAAATGATGAGGCAACGTATAGTTAACCCTTCATCTACTAGAATCCCTATAATTTTTGCTTGAGAACCATCCAATACCTCGCCTTATAAGTGGGTAGTTGGGGTAGTCTACCATCTGTAGTGATCTCTTTTCTTCCATTCTGGGTTTTTAGGGTTTCTATCTATCTTCTTAAAGATTTTTCTGAGGAGTGTTCCTAGAATTTGTAAACCAATGCAACAATGAAATCCTCATGTCGCAAACCAGGAGGGTGGTGAAAAAACACGGTTTATTAGTGGTAGGCCTTGAGATGACCGTCTTACCCATAGGAGTTTCAATTGAGGCATCACCTTTTGTACGTGATTTTGGAGGTGATGATCATGTTAATAATAGTTTCTTATGTTTGTTGCATTCCATTCATGGTGATCCATTTACTACACATATGATGCCTCATATGACTCAATAGTTCTAGTACCATCATCCTCTTACCTTCTCTAGGGATGCTTGTCCATAGGCTACCGAGTCTTGGATAGAGGCCACAATGTATATCTTTGAGCATATAGGGAATCATTTAGAGCATAGGGGCTATCTAGCTACATACAAGATGCGTGATTTGGCCAAGTATTGTTGGAATGTGATTACCCAAGATATTCACCTTTAGGGAATTTTATGGGATGATTTTCCAAATCCTTTCTATGACTACATCATTCTTCAAACATTGAGTGATGACCCAACATGAGAGTTCATGAATCTCGAGCAGGGTCCTATGTCAGTTATGGATTATTCAGTGGGTTTCACTAAGTTACAACACATTTTCTACTTTTAGACAGAGATGATATTTCTCATTCTAGATATTTCGAGGATGGTATTTAGTATTCCATCCATAATTAGGTTAATGTCTTTCACCTACCAACTTTCTCTAAAATATTCAATCCAGATATTATCACTGGGAGAAACATGCGGGGTAGTGATAGTGTTAGAAATAGAGGACTAGTGTCACAATAGGAAATTAGTTCTTCAGGTATCCAAAAGTGATCTATTGAGTTTTATCATCCGGGTAGTGGTAGTGAGAGTACAAGTGTTGGTAGCTCCTTGGTTTGTTAACAGTATAGAAGACAACGGAACCTTAAGCCTCAGTGTAATAGAGACCCGATAGAGGGCTGAGCATGAGGCCGTACGGGGAATCCTTACAAATTCTATCAAATATTTAAATGATCTTATAGTGTATGAGGATCCACACAAGCTACACCTTTACACGTTTCACGGTCATTTTATCCCATATGTATAAGGATTATTCCCTTAATAATCTTAATTTTACCATAATAATTATGATTAATTTTAATCACATTCCCTCACATTTTTGGTGAAAAAATAATTTGACCTTATTATAAACGAAATATTATTATGACTCAATATATGGATTTAATTTTTTCAAATTATAATCATATAAGTGGCATAAATAAATTTAAATCTAATCTCATAAATGGGAGGAAAAGGATGGGTTTTAAAGTTAAAAGGTTTAAAAGTTTTCTATGTTTTTATATCAAATTTAAAATTATTCAAATGAAATATATTGAATTAATTGTTGTATAATTTTTATAATTATAATTTATAAAAAATTATAAACATAATTTAACATTTTAATTAAATTAGTTGAAAAATTAGTTTGGAATTGAAATTCAGTATTTTTCACTCATCATAAAAAAAGAAATATTTCAGAAAAAACACCCAAAATTCACCATAACATAATTCTAAAGTTTCTATTTCAAAAATAATGTTTACTTTGTCATATTAAAATTATAAAATTATTAAAATTTATGTATAAAATTTGTTCTCCAATAAAATATGGTAAAACTTTTCCTGTAAAAATTTAGGTTTTATTCAAATTTTTTTATTTATTATCATATTATGCTTATAAAATCAATTGGATGAATATAAAAAATATTTTAATGAATATATAACACATATATTTTATTAATATTATTCAATAATTTTAATTAATTTAGTATATTAATACAAAACGACTTTGGGAGAAAAAAAAATAAAAATCTTTCCTTAGATTAAATTGGTTTATATTTTCATTTGTTAATTAATTAGAAACCAATGAATTCAGATTTTAGTTTTATAGAAAATATATTTTTATATGTTTATAAATAAAATTAATAACCACTAATTCAATGTGAAGGGTATATCTTATTATATTAAATAATAATGTGTTAATAATATTTTGTAGTTCTGTAAAAATTAGTCTTGCGTATAACACAAAGTATCAAGGAAAGTGTCTATTGTGTGCAATGAAATATAAATCGGTTTTACATGAATTTAAACCTATAGAATATATTAAATTTATTTTAAAAATTATATAAAACACAATTTATTGAGAGTTTATATACTATCAAATAAAAGTTACTCTTTCAAAACTTTTGGGGAGTTATATTCTCCCCAACTAAAATAAATTACATCCTTACAATTTGAACTTGATCTCGGTAATAGATTGTTTGATATTTACTATATTTACAACCCAAATCATGAGAAGGGTTCATAAAAAATCCACCAAAAAAGAGATAATCGGAAGTATAAAATTCACATGCACTATCATATAACTAGGTCTCCAATTAGGATTACATTTGTTAAAATATGGATATTGAAGAGAAATATAACTATAATGTTCTAACATAGAGTGATAAATAACATGACCATGAGAAAGTTATTAACCAAAATTCCATAAACCAAACATGTGAATAAAGGTCATTGATATCATTAAAAATGATGATAATAAGAACAAATTTATGTTTCAAGACCCTTTTCCTAGAGTTGAGGGATTATTTCACTCTATAAAAATGTAATGAAATATAATAACTTGATTTATTTCTATTTCATAAGCATAATATTATCATCTGGTTGTGACTTGAACCATTTATACTTTAGTTCCTAGAACAATTACCATCCTATGGTTATGTAATATGTTAACCTCTATAACCTCAGCCAAAGGTCAACTTATACCATTTTATAAACAGTTTACTTTTCTAAAAGATTATGATCCAAAAATTTGGAAGGAATTTCACTTAATTTACAAAATTAACTTATCATTCTCCTTTAATCAACATGAAGTAGCTCTTTAATCCCCACAAACCAATCATGTGAACATCTTCATCATTTATTCCCCTAAATCCCGGTAATAACTTTAATAACTATAAATCTTTGTTGTAAACAAGCATTCTTCCTTATTCCTTTAGTAAAACACATGTTATTGGATATATTTGACAAATCCAAAAGTGTTGTAAACTTCATTAATGACAACATAAACCAATTTTTTAAAAAATAATTAATCAGTTCTATGGTAGTCAGCACATATCCCAATCAATAATATCTTTATAAAAACAAATTTTTCTCAACATTAGGAATATATTAAGTCTTATCTTTCCCTAAACCCTGTATTTTAGAAAGATTTTAACTTGTCCTTAAATAAATTTTCTTCGTACCAATCAAAATATGATCTCGAATCATTAATCAAAAAGTACTGTCGTATAATCCTTATATATTTCATAATTTGTATGATGAGAACATTATCATTGAAATAATTTTTCAACATATTTCATAGATAAAAATGTCTTAGTACATTAATCTTTTCACTTGATTTGTTCAAATAAACTATGATTGACCTAGATCCCTTATATTTCTTGGCAGTATATTCCCTTGATGCATAGGGCATTTGTTTTCGTAGTCAACCATCTCTCTACAATTATAACACTGAATATAAGAATTTTACTTCTTCCCCATGAATTCTTTTTCCTAGGGACCTTTGTATGAACCAAAATTTTATCTTAGGTAAAGATTCATTAAATCTTGTTCTAATTCCATATTTTTGACGTAATGTGTATGTCTTATGAATTAGAAAATGTTTCGTGGGTGTCCAAATCTTATTCAAATCTTGAAACCCCAGCTGGTTGGAGAAAATTTAAAGTTTCACTATCTAAATAAACCATGTGAGGTAGGCTTAATAGTATTATTTAAATGTTCAAGAAAAGATAGTGGGGTAATATGGGGCACACATTTTTCCCAAAATAGGTGATTTGGGTCTCATGGTTGTGAAAAATGATGAAGAAAAATTGCTTGGTCATTTCACAAAGTTTGTTCATGGTTTCCCTAACCATGCAGCCTAACAATGAGATATTCCTCTCTCTATAGCTGCGAATGCTTAGTTTTAATATGGTTTTTCCAAACGGTGTGGCCAACCCATGAAAAGACCAATTTTGGAAAAAATTACCAAATTGACCATCAATTAAATTTTTTAACAACCCTTATCCTCTCATTTTCTTTCAAGTTTAAAACGACCCTCTTTTATCTTATTTTTGATCTTTTTGAAGCCTAATAAAGCTTTTGATGTCTTTCACCCATACATAGTCTGAACTATCCACTGTTTGTCCCATTGTATTTTTTCTGGTAAGAACATGATTCCATTTTAATATTTTCTCATTCCTTTTCATATCAATGATGCTATTTAGATGAAGACTCTTAATCCCAAATTTCAAAGAATTGATTTTTTCTTCATATATCTTATAATCCATGCCAAACTAGAGGTTGATACTGGACAAGGAGAGTCGTATATATATAAGGTAGGTGGTTTATAACTCACTCCTTGTGATTTTTTATTTTATAAATTTTCATGCGGGTGTACTGATTTCATCGGGCATCATCGGTTATATTTATATTCCTTGTTCATAATCATTAGAACTGTGTTGTAATAACCATGGAAAAAATTATATTCAACATTGGTGGTTACATCCACATTGTCAGCCACCCCCAGTAGGGTGATTTGCATATTTGTTCCTTTAGTTGTCTTTAGGAATTAATGGTTGGTTTTGACCACTTGGCTCCACCATTCAGGTGTGTGGATTGGCCCCACTAATGGTAAGAATCTTGAATTAGTTGACAATTTCATTATTGAATTGAATTTACTAGTCGTTGTGTATTTTTTTTCAATTGACCCACCTAATGTAAGTGTTTAATTAAATTAATTGAAATTAAATGTAAATGGAAAGTATATTGTATAGACACGACTTAACCTAATTTATGAAATACATTGTTTGGTTTCATGATGTAGAACCCCTTTCCCATTATGGTGGAAGGTAACAGAATAAACCTAGTGATATGACTATGAGACAAATGAATTTATTAGATAGTTTCTTTCCCAATTAGCCTTGTCAAACTGATGAAATAAAATGTTTTAAACCATTTAAATATTAAATGGATTGAGTATTACCTATTCCAATCTACCTGATTTGGGTCTCATGGTTGTGAAAAAAGATGACGAAAAATTGAAGGGTCATTTCACATTGTTTGTTCATGGTTTCCCTAACTATGCTTCCTAACCATGTGATATTCTACTCTCTAATGCTGCCTGTGCATAGTTTTAATATGGTTTATACAAATTGCGTGGCTAAACCATGTAAAGACAATTTTTTGGAAAAATTACCAAATTGGTCCTAAATGAATTTTTTTAACAACCCATCTCCTCTCATTTTCATTCCAGTATAAAAAACCCCCTTTTCTTTTATTTTTGATATTTTTGAAGCCTAATCAAGATTTTGAAGTCTAGAACCCATACACATTCCAAAACGACCATTTTTTGTCTCATTGTATTTGTGCCCGTAAGATATTGATTCCTTTTTAATATTTTCTCATTCCTCTTCATACTAATGATTCTATTTAGATGAAGACTCTTATTCCCCAATTTCAAGGAAGTGATTTTTTCATTATATATCTTCTAATCCAGGCTAATATAGAGGCTGATACTGGACATAGAGAGTCGTATGAGTATTAGGTAGGTGGTTAATAAGTCACTCCTAAATATTTTTCATTTTCCAAATTTCTATATGGGTACATTGATTTCATCTGGCATCATCAGTTAAATTTATTTTCTTTTCTCATAATAATTAGAACTGTGTTCTAATAACCATGCCATAAATTGCATTCAACATTAGTGGTCACATGCACATTGTCATCCAACCCTAGTAGGGTGATTTTAATGTTTATTCCTTTAGTTTTATTTATGAATTAATGGTTGGTTTTGACCTCTTAGCTCCACCGTTCAGGTGTGTGTCTTGACCCCACTAACTGTAAGAATCTTGAATTAGTTGACTATTTCATTGTTGAATTGGATTGACTAGCCATTGTGTATTATTTTCAATTGACCCACCTAATGTAATTGTTCAATTCCAAGAATTGAAATTAAATGTAATTGGAAAGTATATTTTGTATCCATTAATTAGCCTAATTTATAAAATACTATGTTTGGTTTCATGATGTAGAACCCATTTCCCCTTATGGTGGAAGTTAGCAGAATAAACCATGTAATATGACTATGAGACAAAGGAATTTATTAAATAGTTTCTTTCCCAGTTATCCTTATAACACTAATGAAAGGAAATGGTTTGAAACATTAAAATATTAAATGGATTTAGTATTACCTATTCTAACTAATTTATTGAATTAAATATATGGTTATTAATAAAATATGGTTATCAGAATAAATATAGGAAGTGGTTTGACTCATGATCACCATGGATTACTAAGGTAATACCTTGATCACTCAAGGACACCATTCTGATTCAAGGATGATGGTTTCCTTGGTTGATGCCCACATTGGAACAAAATCCTTATCTATCATTAGATTCTTATTATGAAACTGTAGGATCCCTCCTTTAATATTATAGGATTACTTGGATACACTCATTGAATCCAACATGGTTTCTATAGACATGAGTTTCCTATTTTATATTCTGGGGCCTAGCCATTGCTTATCATATTTTACATTAGATGCATTCCTTAGAAACGATTAGATAACATTATTATGTAATTCCTTGGATGATGGTCCATGGATTACATTCTTACCCCTTGAGCTAGGATGTAGTTAAAAATTAATTGGGAACCCATGAGTTCTTGGATGCCTTGGTTGATACATTGGATTCCTTTCACTATTAATATTAAACTTTTTTCCTTATAACATCTTGGAACCTTTACTATTACTATCACAGGGTGATGTCAATGCGGGATATGCCTTACATGAATTAAATATATAAACTAGAAATTAATTATTTAGTGAACTGGTTACATGTTCAGACACTGGATGAGCGCTGAAGAAGGTACTTAGGTATTTACATTGTTGTACATAATTTTGAGCACTATTTTGGTTTTATTTACATAGAAATGATGTTATATACACTGTTGGTGATGACATAGTGAGATTTATCACACACCATAACTGATCTCCATTGGTACATGGGAAGATTACATGTTTGAATGTGTTGAAAAAGGGAAGTGTGTAACTTTAGACACTTGATTTTTGGGTTATTTAGGATAAAGATTTTAACAGATGACCGAGTTGTAGCTCAGGATGCTAAGGAAAATTTTGATTTCTTTTTTCTACTTTTCCATGACATGCTTTTCTACTTCTTTGTATCCATGCTTTCCATTTTATAGATATATGACATATCATCATCATTTATTGTATGTTCTATCAGTTGCATTTGTTGTATTATTATTCATGTAGGCTTTTGTTGTGATTTCTATTTACTTATATTTCTTACACTACTTATATCTGATTTTTATATGTTATCCTCTATGATACACATCAATAATGAGGTAATGGTATACTCATAGAAAAAATATATTCCCTCACTGCAAGTTGGTAGACTCTAGATTTTTGGGAGATGTGCATGTGACCATGTGGCCAACCAGGATCAAGGAACTAGTAAGTAGCATCTGTGTCTAGGATATCACAATGTTTTATTTGAGTGGTTAATTTATGGCTTTAATATTTATAGAAAATAGATTGGATATTATTAATGCCTGGAACTTGGTTATATGATAAACCCGTGTTTTGGGTAAAGTCTGAGTTTCATGAATTATAATTATTTCTCGTGTTTTTACTATTATAGTTGATATCATTTAACCATTGGGTGATGCACTTGAAATGTGGTGTTATTAAATATTTTTATGATTGAGTTTTCATTTCACCCCTAGCTCGATGCTATGAGTTCTAAGAGCATTGTTACATGCATCATTATTAGCACAAATAATTCTCATGTAATGCATATTTCAATGCTATATTAGGGAAGTTCATTACTTTGAATTTCTTGGTATGCCTATGATTGTTGAGGGCGCCTTGTTTATATATATATATTTATATTATTCTACTTCTTTTAGGCTACAATTGCATGATTTCATGTTTCAATTCATGATTTGTTATGGACTATCATGGGTTAGAATTGGTAATTAACTAAGTTTGGACATTAAATTAATATCAAATGGGTTCCTCTTTCAGTATTATGGTGTGTGGGACCAGATTCACTGAGAATGGTAATCCGTTCAATATGAACCTTGATGTATGGAAATAAGAAAAAGAAAATTAAAAAGTGAAACTTGATAGATTAAAATGGAATTGTTTCTAGTAAATGAAGAGGCAGCATATAGCTTACCCGACATCTACTGGAACCCCTATAATTTATGCTTGATAACGTTCCAATACATAGCCTTCTACATGGGCAGTTGGGGTAGTCTACCATCTATAGTTATCCCTTTTCTTACATTCAGGTTTTTTAGTATTTCAATCTATCTTCTTAAAGAATTTTCTGGGGAGTGTGCCTAGAATTTTTAAACTAATGCCACTATGACATCCTCATGTCATGCACCAGGCGGGTGGTGACAACCATGGTCTAGTAGTGGTATCCCCTGAGATGACAGTCTTACCTGTAAGGGTTCTAATTGAGGCATCACCTTTTGTACATGAATTTTGAAGTGATGATCATGTTCATGATAATTTCTTATGTTTGATACATTCCTTGCATGATGTTCCATGTCCTACACATAGGACGACTGATCTGCCTCAAGAGTTCCAGTAGCATTATCCTCCTACCTTCTCTAGGGATGGTTGTCCATAGGCTACCGAGTCTTGGCTATAGGCCACCGTGTATATATTTGAGCATATAGGGAAACCTCTAGAGTGGAGGATCTATCTTGAAACTTACATGCTATGTGATATGGAGAAGTATTGGTGGAATGTAATTACCCATGATAGTCAACTTTAGGGCATGGTATGGGATGATTTTCAAAATATTTTCTATGACTATATCATTCCTCAAATAGTTAGAGATGACCCATACTAAGACTTCATGAATCTCGATCAGGGTTCTATGTTTGTTATGTATTATTAAGTGGGGTTCACTAAGTTACAACACTTTTTCTACTTCTAGATGAAGATGCTATTTCTCATGCAAGATATTTTGAGGATGGGCTTCAGTATTCCATCTGTAATCAGGTGAATGTCTTTCACCTACCAACTTTCTATTAAATATTCAATCAGTCTCTAATCACTTTGAGAAACATGAGGGATAATGATAGTATTATACGTGGAGGACTAGTGTCACAATGGCCCATTATTTCTTCTGGTATCAAAAAGTTATCTCTTGAGTTTTCTCATCCAAGTAGTGGTAGTGAGAGTACATTTGATGGTAGCTCCATGTTTTGTCAACAGTATGGAAGAAAGGGGAACCTTAATTCTCATTGTGATAGAGACCCTATAGATTTCCGATTTTGAGGCCGTATGAGGAATCCTTAGAGATTCTATCAAGTATTTCCATAAGATTCTAGTGTATGAGGATCCACACCAGCTAAACCTTTAGGAGGAGGTTCTTTTACATGGAATTAGGCAGTGCGTTAGATTAACCCTAGAAGGGCAGGTTGAGGAAGAGGTTGTGGATGTAGTAGCCATAATATTGATCACCAGTAGCTTTAGAAGAGCAGTTTTTACCAAGTTAGTCCATCTATTGGATAGGGTTGGTGATTAGTCCAGGTGCACACATTATAATCAATACTCGAGGATTAGGCTGTAGGACCGACTTTAGTGTGAAGTACTATTCTAGTAGCCTATACTATAGTATCGTTGTTATTTTATACATTTGATTCACAATCCTTCATCTCATTATCTTTCATAGAAATAATTGTGATGTAAATACATTATTACTATGGTGTAATGACCTTGGATACACAGTTTGGAGTACAGAAATAGGGCATACACTAATACAAGTACTACCCCCTTCAGGTAGGCAGTTACCCTTTTTTATTGCACCTCTTTATTCTTGATATAACAGACATCAATGTCATTATCAATATATATTGGTTGGTTCCATATCATTCCTTTGTATACTACTATAACCATAGGGTGTCATTTAGATCCCTAGAGGGTAGTAGTTATCTCCAAATGGGTGAGTTGGATTTTCAAGATAGTATAGCTGAACAAGAGAATAATGGTCAAGGTAGAGTGACCATCTAGATTTCAAATCTCTTCATGGGGAAGAAGGGTTTATTTCATTCGAAATTAACTCCTATAATAGATTGTTTCCAGGATATCTTCTCTGATGACTTATTAGGATTACCTCCTCAAATAGAGGTAGAGTTTACGATTGAGAACTTTCTTGTAGTATCTCTAGTGTCTATTACTCCATAAAGGATGGTAGCTACCAAGATTAAGAGATCAAGTGGATGTTACAGGACTTACAAGGAAAAGGTTTTATACATCCCAATACTTCCTCTTTGGGTTCACCCATTCTTTTCACCATGAATGTGTATGGGACCCCATGTCTATGCATCAATTATAGATTGTTGAACCATCTTATATTCAAGAACCAGTACCCACTTCCTCGAACAGATGATCTCTTTGAACTACTCTAAGGAGTGAGTGTCTTTTATAGGATCAACTTAAGATCATGATATCATTAGGTATGAGTTAGGCCATCAGATATACCTCATATAATGTTCAATAGTAGGTTTGGTCTATATGCGTACCTCATTATACCATTCAGTCTAATGAACTCTCCCCCCATTTTCATGGATTTTATGAATAGGGTGTTCTAACAATATTTGGATTCTTTCTTATAGTATTTGTGGATGAAATATTGGTATATTATTAAACTCATAGTGATAATTTCCAACACCTTGCGATTTTTTTGACTATATTGATAGAACATCATCTTTATTCCAATATTTCTAAGTACAACTTATAGATCAAAAAAATTCACTTATTAGGTAATATTATTGTAGAATCAGGGTCCTATGACGTTTTCTTGGGTTTCCACCCCCTTCATCCCTTAAAATGGGTCTTTATCATATAATAAAAAAATTGAAGGCATTTAGGCCATTAGATGGGAGAACCCCAAGAGCATGTTTTATATACAGAGTTTTTTGGGGATTTATGGTTATTAAAAGAATTTTATAGAAGACTTATCATGTCTTTAATCACATCATATTGGTCTTATAAATATGGTTGTCAAGTTCTTATGGTTAGAAGAGTGCAAGAAATCCTTTTATGAACTGAATGGTTGTCTTGTCTCAGCACCGATACTAAATGTAATAGATCTTGAAAAAGGCTATACCATGTTATGTGATGCAATAGACATTAGACTACTTGTGGTGCTAATGTAGGAGGATAGAATCGTTGTGTATGGATCTAAAAAGTTGAGACCGCATGAGAGAAATTACTCAATGCATGACTTTGATATAGTAGTCGTTTCCCATTCCTTACGTTATTGGAGACACTATCAGTTTGGTGAGAACATTATGGTTAATAAAGCCCAAAAAATACTCAAGTATATCTTTACATAGTGTGACATAAATCTTAGATATTGAATATGTGATGGATATCTTCAATCCTTCATTTTTGAGCCTGATTATATGCCTAGAAATGAAAATGCAAGAGCTATTGAACTGAGTCAGAAATCTTAGGAACATTCCATATGGGAAGCTAGTGCTAAATGGAAATCAATGTCTCTATTTTATAAGATATATATGGATATTCATGATAGTAAAGAGTTTTCATATCTCATAGCCTTGATATTTATTAGTTCCATTCTTGAGAAGGTGAAGATTAAACAATTTTCAGATCATGATGGCTTGGTTCTCTATGAGAGTATTTTAGGAGATGACCCACCTTTAGATTGGTTTGTGGATAGAGACAATATCCTACATAAACATGGTCATGTCTGGGTTCCTATTGATATAAGGGAGGAGTTTATGTGCGAGTCACATGATTCTTAGTGGGTAGTTCATTTAGGCATCACCAAAATGTATTTTAATAGGTATCAACCATATTAGTGGCATGAGATGAAACATTAGATAATAGGGTTTGTCACTAGGTGTTCCAATTTTTAGCAGGTGAAGGCAGAGCACCAGATACCTATATGATTTTTTCAATCCCTTTGAGTCCCAGAATCGAAATGGGAAGATGTTTACATGGGCTTTACTGTATGTTTATCTAGGCCTATTAGAGGTACCGATGTTGTATGGGTAGTCATTGACTGACCATAGAATATAGATCACATTATTCTTATCTGGGAGACATTATAAGTTTATGATATTGGAAGACTATATGTCCGTGAGTTCATCCGACTACATAGGGTCCCTCATACTATAATTTTAAATAGGGATTCTCATTCCAAATCAAAGTTCAGGAAATGTTTTCAAAATATCATGGGAAAATAGGTACTTCTGAGGATGACCTTTCACCCTCAGACTGATTGAAAGTTGAAAATAATGATACAGGTTTAAGAGGACATGCTCCGAGAATGCATCCTTGATTTATATGGTTCTTTGGAGAAGCATATCCATCTCATTATGTTCTCCTCCAATAATATCTTATAAGATAAAATTCATATGGATCCTTTTGAGGCCTTGTATGACAACACATTTAATTCACCCTTGTGCTATATTGAGGCTGTAGAGGTATCCCTACTATGTACTCATCTCATGTAGGAGACTTCAGAGAAGGTTCTGTTGACCAGGTAGAATATGCATACCACTCAGTATTGACAAAAATCTGATGTCGACTACAACCGACGGCCTCTAGAGTTTAAGGTTGGGGATCATGTTTTCTTATAGGTATAACCTAGTTTTGGTAATAGACACATAGCCAGGAAAGGGAAGATGTCTCGTAGTTATTTAGGGCTATTTGAGATAATGGAGAGAGTCAAAGTGCTAGCCTGTCGATAATTACTACCTCAAAGGTACCATTGCATGCATTATTTCTTCCACATTTAATAGCTTCTCCATTACAATACAGAACCATATCATACTTTTTTTCCTGAGGAAGTTGAGATAGATGACGATGCTCCTTTTGAGGAGAATGTTATATGAATCGTTGATAAGATCACAAACTCTCTACAAGGCCAGTTAATCCCTTTAGTATGGGTGCTACGGCAGCATAACCATGTATAGGATGGGACATGGTAGCAGGAGTCTAATATAAATGTCAAGTGGTAAGAGTTTTTCTCAAATAGTATTTCACCACCCTTGGAAGGTGAACTTGGGGATGAGTTCTTTTAAAGTGTTGTACTATAATAAACCATTTTTTGAATTCAGTATTGTTCCTTTAAATTTTGGTCTAATTATTTATTTTAGACCAAATGTGGATGAATTATGAGTTAGGGAAGGTTTAATGGGTGTCCATTTCTTGTTCTAAGCTAAAAACCCTAGCTTGTGGGGAAAACTAGCCTATCATATAGTTAGAGTAAACATTGAGAGACAGAACACATGGTTATATTTAACCATACTACGATAGATAGTGGGGTGATATGGGGTGTAATGTTTTCCCAAACCATGCGATTTGGTCTGCATGACTGTGCAAAATGCTGCAGGAAACATTTTGAGGCATTTCACATAGTTGGCACATTGTTTCCTTAAGAATGCAGCCTAACTGTGTGATATTCCCCTTTATACAACTGATCATGCATGGTTTGCACACGGTTTGTCTAAACCATGCATTCAAACCGTGTAAAGCCCAATTTTGGACAAAATTATGAAATTCCCCTTAATTGAAATGTATTTGAAACCCCTCTCCTCCCATTTTCATTCCAATAGAAATCATCCCACTTTTCTATTATTTTTTTGGTTCTTGAATACAAATATATCTTTTGTGATCTAGTTTCCATATGAAGTCCGAATCGACTTCTGTTCATCTCATTGGATCCACATCGAAAGGATCTCAATTCCATTTTAATCTTTCACCATTATTCTTCCAACTGATGTTTCTATATTGATGTAGGATCATATGCCCCAATTCTAGGATACTAATACATTCTTAAAATATCTTCCAAACTACACAAAACTAGAGGTTTAAAATAGATGAGGAGAGTTGTACAAGTATAATGTAGGCGATCTATAACTCACAGCTAAAGATTCTTCATTTTAAAAATTACTACGTGGGTGCACCAATTTCATAAAGCATTGTATATTAAATTTATATTCCTTGGTTATACTAGTTAGAACCATGTTCTATGTCCCATTTCTTAAATGTAATTCAAAATTGATGGTAATGTCCACAACTTCATCCAACCCTAGTTGGGTGATTTTCATATTTATGCCTTTAACGGTCTTTATGCATTAATGGTTGGTTTTTACTTGTTGGATCGACTATTCGGGTGTGTGTATTGAACCCACTAATGCTAATACCATTGAATTAGTTGAATAATAATTTGATGAATTGGATTGACTATCCATTGTATATTCTTTTCACTTGAACTGATTAAGGTAAGTGTTCAATTTAATGAATGGGAATTAAATGCAAATAGAAATTATATTGTATAGGTATGACCTGACCTAATTGATGAAAAAATGTTTGGTTGGATGTCGTGGAATCCCTGTCCACTTATGATGGAAGTTATAGAAATGAACTAAGTGAAATGACTATAACATAAATGAATTGATTAAATGAAATATTTTCCCAATTAGTATTGTCACACTAATGAAATGCAACAACTTGATCCTTTTACATATTAAATGGATTGAGTATTACATGTCCCAACAAATTTAATGAATTAAATTTATGGTTCCTAATTACATATGGACCTTCATATCATTATATGAAGTTGTTTAACTTGAGATCTCCTTGGATTATCACAGGAATTATTTGACTCGTCATGGATGCCATTACGATTCAAGGATTCATACTACCTTGGTAGATAACTACCATGGAACATGATCCTTATCTATCAATGGATGCCTGATATGAAATTATAGGATCCATACTTAAATATTAAAAGTTTCATAGGATACACTTCTTAGATCTAGCATGGTCTCTATAGACATGAGGTGCCTTGGTTATATCATTAGGCCTAGCCATTGATTATCCCATTTTACCTTGTATTTATTCCTTGGACTGGATTAGATAACAACATTTAGGAATGACTTGGATGTTTCCTCTTGGATTACACTCTTACCCCTTGAGCCGGGATGTAGTTACTTCTGAGTTGGAGACCCTGGAGGTACTGGATGCCTTGGTTGTTACCTATAATCCCTTTAATTATTAATATTAATCAGGTTTCCATGTTATATCTTAGAAAATTTACAATTAGTATCACAGGGTGATGTCAGAGATAGATATGCCTCACAAGACTAAAATATATAAATAGGAACTTAATTAATTAATTGGGTATATATCGAGATACCAACCATGGACTGAAGAAGGTACTTGGGTATTTACATTGGCATACTGATTTACTTTAATATTTTGATACTTGCACTCTATTTTAGTTTATATTACATGAACAAGATGTTTTAGACACCATTGGTGGTGGACCACTGAGATTTATCTCACACACTTTCTGGAAACCATGGGCACTCAAGGCGATTAAATGTATACATGTGTTGACAAAGGGAAGCATGTCGCATAAAAAACTTGGTTTCTAGGTTATTTACGATGGAGAATATAGAATATGACCATGTTAGATCTCGGGATACTAGGGATAGTTTTGGATTATTTTTTCTAATTTTATATAACAATCTGGTTTTCTACTTTATAACCATGTTTTCTATCTTTATAGATATTAGGAATGTCATCATTAGCTTTTGTATGTTATTTTAGTTGCATGTGTTTTAATATTGTCCAATTATACTACTGCTGTGTCTTATGAATGATTATATTTCTTTCTCTACATATCTCTTTTTTTCATGTGTTATCTGATGAAATACACTCTTGTAATGAGGTTATAGAATCCCTATAGACACACCCTAGGTCCTCGATGCTAGTCGCAAGCTTTTTCTGTTTTGGGAGATGTACTTGAGACCATGTGTCCAACTGGTCTTTGGGCACTTCTATGTGGAATCTACGTCTAGGATGTCACAACCGTTCTCTCTACACTTATAATAGACTCCCAATCCCTTCATTAATTTCTCAGGGAGATTCTTTCCCCAATTATCACATGTGGAAAAATCTTTCCTTCCCATTTTCCCTTTATCTGTTATTTTATCTTCCTCAATATTCTTCTATTTCTTCCCTTTGAAGCCATAGGACATGGAAAATTATTTCTTTGTCTTGATAGAAAATTAAACAACTTTATCACATTAAGAAATTTTCTGAGACACTAGTTACCTTTGAATAATCCACATATATCCTTCAAAGAAATGATCAATCTTATTCTATGTGTTTCATATGAAATCCATATCATACCTTACTAACATAGTAAAGTTAGCATCATACTCTAAAAAAATTTATTCCTCCTTTTTCTTTCAACTAAGGAACTTTATATTCATCTTAATATGTTTCTCACAAGGGAAATGTTTATCGAATAATGTCTCCATAAATGTTCTCCATTCTATGATTTTTATTTCTTCTTTATCTCTAGTATTATAGATCAATTAACACCATTTATCATCATTAAAATTTGGAAAATACACCATGAGTGAAACCTTTTCCTTTTCACCACATTCCAATGTCATGAATATCTTATCCAATGATATAATCAGTTTCTCATTTTCCATTAGGTTAGTAGTCCCACTAAATTATGGGGTCCTTTATCACATAAAGTGATCTAACATTAAAGAATATTTTTGTATAATAGGTTTATCCATTCAAGAAAGTTTATGTGTCCTAAACTAATTATGATTTCCTAATATATCCATAACATGACCAGTTCAAATTCTTGCTACATTTACTTTCTGAGTATGGTAACCTCTACGTTGTCCAAATGTATGTATATACATATTCCCTCTAATTTATATTTATAAAAAATGGAATATAATATATTATCTCACAAAAATATTAACATTATATAATTCTAAATATGGTTTAACACTTAACATAAATTGAGAAGTTTATGCATTGTTAATCTCATAATCATAAACATGTTTTATTTGGATAAATCTTTACATTTAAATCCATAATATTAGTAGGTAAAGAGAATATGAATTATACTAAGAGTGTCTATTAAGAGTTTCAAATAAGGTTCATAGTAAGGCCCATTATCATGTACCAAGTTACACTTGAGTCTGGCCTAACACACCTTGTCAGATTTGTTACCCCTAGGTACATCTATTCCAAAACCACTTCCACTTTTATTATCCAGATTGGGATATATTTCTAGTAATAACTAGATAATCTGTACCTTATCAAAACTGTAGGATATTATTATATACGTATACTCAAATACCATCATATGGTTTTGTTCTCTAATATAATTTTTCTAAATCTAGTTTCCAATGTTGCTTCTAAACATTATCTGATAACAACTGTGATGCTTCAACCCTAGAAGCATGGAGTTGGTGAATAAATTTATTACATTGGCATAAATACAAGATTCAAATCCCAAAGTACTGAACAATTTAGTATTTTTGGAAAACCAAATTACATTTATGATACCCAAAATGAATTGGGAAATAGAAAATAAAACATAACAAACATTAATGCATGGTATCCTTGAATATCATTAAATAGATTCTTCTTCATAACCCCAGAAAAAGAAATATAAAAAGGGTGATCTCAAATTCCCTTTAAGGAAAAGTAAAGTAGAATAAATAAGGAATTGATGAGAAAAAATCAACATAAAATGGAAAATATCTGATAAAACATTCCATTAAACAACAAGATATGGAATAATCAATATGTGAAGGTAAATAACTGAATAACATTCCATTTAATCAATAAACTAATAAAGTAATGAATTCATATATTTGTTATATAAACATCTCATGGATAATAAATATAATAACTAAAATATCAATGAAGTAAATTCTTAATTATTGGATTTCATATATGAGTCACATGAAAACCTATAACATTAATACATTTCACAAAATTATTTAAAACTATAGTTAAAAACCTGTTTAATTTAGCAAACATATTTGTTTCATGAGAGCCTACCGAGGCATCGAGGTGAAATAGAAAGTATGCCCCTATCGTTGCATGTCCAAAGCATTACTAATATAGATTAATAGATTCAATTAAAAAAAATATGGATTATGAAATATTTGTATTGAATAAAGAATAAATATTTATCAATATTTCTCTAGATAATCAAATAACTAGAAAAGTAAACATCATATTTAAAAATGGTATATGGTTTAGGAAATAATAATATCCATAACCTATGAATATGGATATTTATGAAACTTTAAAATGAAAAATGATTAAGATAAAGTTAATGAATCATGATAAAGTTAAAAATCACAAAATAAAGTGAAATTTAAAAGGTTATCATTAAAAACATCTTTCAGGAAAATAATCATTAAACATTCTATAATATCCAATACCAATTTGAAACATCTGAATCATAATCACCCTTAAGGTATAACATTAATTTAATCCTAAAATATCATGATAATAATTATATTCATGATATAACATGTCAAAGGTTTAGTATATACACCACAAAATATAAATAAGTATTGAAAATAGTGTATGCCTCGTGGAAGAAAGGTGAGATAAGAATCCCTTACCTTGCGTCTCATTTTAGGTTAACTTCATTTAAAATCTTGTATAGTGGTTTTAATCACGTTAATAACTTATTATAGAACCATATTAATATTTATTATATCATAAATGATCTTATTATAATATATTATTACCCTTTTGTTAGCAATCTTTCATTATTTTCACTATTTCTAGTGTTAATTGCTTAGTTTCTCAAGTATGTTTTGACTTATTACTTGTTGTTCCTATTAATTGGATCATGATTTCATGATATCTAAAATTTAAAATATTATTTAATTGTTCCATATATTTATTATATATGAATTTATAATTATCCAAAAAATTTAGAGGTAGGAAATGTAATGGCCTGTTCATGGAGAAAGTAGACCATGTATGCATGAATGCTACTTTCATTATTTTCCATATTAAGAAAATTTAAATTAAATGATAAATATGTATATTATAATTATAGTATCCTATTTTTTCATAGATCTCACATATTTTTATTAAAATTATCCTTAATAAATTCCATGTATAGTGTGAACGAATCACATCACTTATTATTTAGTGTTAAGACCCAAAAATTCCATGGAAATTTTTTTCTTAAATACATGGGAATTTTATGATCCCATATTTTCTAACGGCACTTGATTTCGAGACCTGGTGTGCCTGGAATCAATTTCTGAAGTTTTGTTTGGGTATGTTCAGTAAACATACATGCGAGTTTTTATATCTTTTGAACCTGTGCTCGGAATTAAAATACAAGGACACCGATGAACTCACAGTGCAGATAATCTCTTAAGGAGACCATTATCGCCGTTGTGTTTTATCAGGAGTGGAAGTTAATTTTTGGGGATTCTTAATAAATTAAATAAAAATTATGTGTGACATAATTTTATTTAATTGTTGGTTTTATCCACCGTGGGGAAGTTTGATGTGGGGCCCACCCCACATAACCTCCCATGGGAGGATATTATGTGGTGGGGCCCACACAAGCTCAAACCCCTCAAATCTCCTTGAACCCCCTTAAAACTCTTAAAATTTTCATGAATGTGCCAACACACCCTTGTATTTAATTAATTGAATCCCTTGGAATTCTTGCCAACTCCAATAATTTAATTAACTGAACCAACTTAATTAATTTGAATTATTTTGAACTCACACCAACCATTAAAATATGGAATGAGGTTATTTTATTTTGGGTTGGAATAATCATTGGAGAGTTGGGTTGGAAGAACATCATCCTCTCGATGAAGAACACTTCTCATCACCGAAGAACGACGATACCATCTACGATATTCGACCAAGCTGTTAGTGAAAGAGCCACCCTTGAAGAACATCGATGACGCTTCATCCTTAGACGTTTCCCGAAGTCAACTAAATCTATGCCTTCCCTCCTTCTGTGACATTAACAACATACTCTTAATCGAGGTAGGGGATTTGGATTATTTCTATGCATGAATTATATCCTCGTTCTTCGACGTTTACTTTGGTTTGATGGTGGAAAATTGATATCAAATAACACAGAGGGAGTGGGCTGAACAAACACGGCCAGACATCCCTCCGTTGAGTCTTATTTGGTTGACATCGGAGGAAGAGCTGAAAGGGTGCGGTACTGTCGCATCGCACTAGAGAAAAATCGTGCCGGACGAAAGAGGAACCCCAGCAGGGAGGGCCGAGGCAGATGAAGAAGCACAATGCCATTGTGATGCACAGAGGGAAGTAGGACCACGACACCATCGCGCCATGGTGGAGGTGCGGTGGAGGCCGGCTGAGCCGACCACCTTAGAGCCGGACCGCAGGCCGACCAGCCGGCCCGCTGGAAGACCACGGTGCCTGCAGGCACCACGTGGAGGGAGACGGCGGGCCGCGGGCCGCTCGGCAAGAGGAACCGGCCGGGATGAAGAAACGAAGCACTTGTAGGAACTTCATGGATGAGGACTACGGCCAGCATCCGTGGGCCGCTCAGCTAGGAGAACTGGGCTAAAGAACCGTGGCGCCGGGCTGGGGAGAAGGAAGCGCCGCTTAGTGCTACCGGGCGAACCGGACCAGCCCGCTGTGTGGGCTGGGTCCTCATGTGTTTTGCGCCCCACCAGGCCGAGCTGAACCCCAGTCGGATCAGACCCGCTGAACCGGGTCGGGCCGACCTGCCAACCCACTGGGCTTGATGGGCAGAGCCCATCTTCGATTAAATGCAAATAACTCCTAGACCGCGCGTCCGATCGATGCATTGTATATGGATCTAAGACCCTCGTGATGAGGTGGTCCTTTTCCAATAATCTATGTGAGTTTTGGTCAAATTTGGAAAAAGGCCGGGTTGGATCGAATGTAAAACCGAACCAGGCCCCTGGAACGGAAATGCCAATAACTCTCAAACCGAGCATCTGATTGACGTTCCATTTGTCGTGTTGAGTTCCTTATGATGAGAAAGAACTACAGGATAAATTAAATCAAGAATTCCTTATAGTTGATGTATCGACACTTGGCTCGAGGAGCAGACACTTCTGAAAATGAGCATGCTGTGTGCGAGAGCCCTAGAGCTGGCTGCGACAACTACTGTACCAGAATCCTACGTGGGTTCGACAACGATTATTTATAAACCGAAATCCTCCATGGGTTTGATAACGATTACTACTATAATAGGATCCTCTATGGGTTTGACAGTTCTAACTTCTCTTCCTGTAACCTGTGTGGGTCCGACTGAGTAGCTAGTTCTGTAACCTGTGTGGGTCCAACAGCTTAGCCGTCCCTATATCCTGTGTGGGTCCAACAACATAGATGAATCAGTGAATACATCTAATCATCTCTATCACTCTATGAAATATGTATAACTATGTGATCTGACTCATGTCTTTCAACCATTATCATCGTGATGTTTGACTTTACTTCATGTGTGGACTGGGTTGTGTTTGGGCTCTAGAGTTCTAGCCGGGCTATGACTGGAAACTTAGGTATATGTATGGGCATATATCTAAGTAGGGTTGGTTGACACTTCGTGATTGTTTCTTTCTTTGTGGGTTATCCTTGTTGGATATTGTGAGAACTTGAGGGTCTCGAGGTCCCTTCTGAGTATCCTTATACTTACCCCTACACAGGCTACACCCACACTTCGTTATATTGGTTGTATATGACAGACATCACTGATCGAGGTAAAGAGCTGTAGAGCTGGACAGTACCCAGAGGTGGACCACTTGGCGATACGTACACAGAGTGGACGGACGGACCTGGGGTGCTGAGGAGGCCATCTGTACCCACCCTTCAGGTGGGATTTTCATATCAAGACTTAGAAGTTGATGTTTTACCTTTCTATAGTTGTATAATTTTTGTTGTTGTTTGTACTTTATTGTTGGGCTTGTATTTCCAGCCCCTTTCCTTTCAGCACATACTTTTTTATACAGTTTTACATATTTTTTACTTCTAGTTGCGTACTCAGTTTTTTTGTTTACTTATTAAAGGAAATTCCTTCCCTTTTTATCAGGATTACAACTTTTGTGCTAGTTGCCATCCCCTGGCCTATGGAAGGTGGGCTTGGGGTAGTCACAACATGGTCCCCGAGGACGGGTCGTGGCAAGTTGGTATCAGAGAAGTCGGTTCTACCGTAGAAAATGGACTCTGATTCTTTTAACTGAAATAGTAATAAATATTTTGGGTGTGGTTATCTATTTAGGGAAACTAGTGTTGTTCCGGCAGCTGGCGTATCCATACACTATGACTCTGACTTCTGATCTTCGACTCAGTGTACGAAAAAACTGATTGCGTGTGTGTTTCCTTTGAAAAAGTTTTTTTTCATGATTAATTTGTGTCAGCTCACTAGGTATACTATTTTAACCATGGTGCACCTATTTATTTTCAGGATGGCCCCACGATGGTGGCCATCTAGGGTTCCTAGTTTCGTATGAGATGGTAGCCCACTGAGCGACGAGGCCTCGGTGCAGGGCCCCATCACAGCGGAGGTACCAGCGGTACCACTACCCACTGGGCCACTGATACCACCAGATCTAGCTGTAGAGAGTGCACACTGCCTAAGTGCGTTACATGAGTTCCAACACCAGAGGCCACCCAGTTTCTAGGGAGAGACATACCCACAGGCTGCTGAGGATTGGATGAGGCTGTTGTGAGAGTTTTCAGATAGGTAGGGACACCAACCGACCTCATGGTGATCCTTGTCGCGAGTCTCCTGCATTCAGTAGTAGGCAGATGGTGGAGCCTGACGCTCCATGTGCATGACAAGGAATCATTACTCTGGACAGACTTCAAGAGTCTGTTTTGCTCAGATTTTGTTCCAGCCACCCTTCGTGTGGTGTGGATTCAGGAGTTACTTCATCTACAACAGGGCAGCATGACAGTAGCTGAGTACTCAGCGAGGTTCACTGACCTCTCGCGCTACTCCATAGATTGGTATGGGACCTGTTATTTAGAGGCCGAACCATCAAGAAGGGGATGAAACCTGAGATTACGGCTTCTATGATTCCCCTCAACATCCCTATACAGGCGGGGGTGCTCGAGCTATCCCTTCTAGTGGAGAGTTTTCTCGCTGACCAGTCACCGGTAACGAGACCCACCACAGGGCAACATGTAGTAGAGTCTTCTGCATCTAATAGTAGAAAGATGACACATAGGTCCAGGTGGACCAAGACATCAGGTGGGCGACCCTTGGATATAGGTTCGGCTGTTCGTGGAACACGAAACAGATCCAGCTATATGAGGAGTAGGCTATGCTATGCATTTGGTGGGCGGGACCACATGGTTCATGACTGCCCGACCCACCATTCAGATGAGCAGCAGACAGTAGAGGGACCTCCCAGGCAAAGGCAGAGGTTCGATCATGGTGGTATGCTAAGAGCAGGCGGATGTGGTAGAAGAGCTGGCTGAGTAGTGGGTGGTGGACAATGTTTCGAGGCTCTACCACCACCACCACCTGGAGGTCCACCCATACCATATGGAGCTGGCGGACAGAGGTGGGCTCAGCTCGAGGTAGTCGACACCTACAACAGCGAAGAACCTGAGATGATTCGAGGTACTATCTATCTCTACTCCACCCATTCTATAGTACTTATAAACACAGGTTCAAGTCATTCTTTTATTACCACTACCCTTGTTCGGAGATCTGAGGTTTTGACAGAGCCGTTGGCTTGATCCTTATGACTAGAGACTCCTACGGGAGCAGACTCAATGATTACACACTAAATTCGGTAGTGTGATCTTACTCTATGAGGCGAGATCTTCAGCTGTGATATTCTTGTAATGGCATCGTGGCCTTACGACGTCATCTTGGGTTTGGACTAGTTATCCATAGTTCATGCTCAGATTGATTGTATTAGAAACAAAGTGTGGTGTATCCACATGGATGGGACCAGGTTCACCTTCACTGGTGAGAAGGTATCCTTTGTAGTGCAGGATGGACTTAAGAAAAAGAGGGGGAAGACGATCAAACATTAGTTGGCTAGTATAATCCTCAGATTGGTTGATGTGGGGAGTCGGAATTTTCCAATTTTGGTGGATCCGTACCCAGATGTTTTCCCTGATGATGTTCTAGGACTACCTCCTCACAGAGAGGTAGACTTCTACATTGACCTATACCTTGGGACAACACTGATATCTCATCCAGAAAATCAGATGGCTCCTGTCGAGCTTCGTGAGCTAAGGGTACAACTAGAGGACTTGTAGGGGAAAGGATTTATCTGACCCAGTGTTTCACCCTGGGAGTCTACGATTATGTTCACCAAGAAGGTGGATGGGAGCTTGCGACTGTGTGTAGACTACCATTGCCAGAATCAGTTGACTGTGAAGAACAAGTACCCACTTCTGAGGATTGACGACCTCTTTGATCAGCTCAAGGGAGCACAATGGTTCTTGAAGATAGACCTCAGGTCAGGCTATCACCAGCTCAGAGTTCGAGACGAGGATGTACAGAAGATGACTATCAGGTGTCAGTATGGCCACTACGTGTTCTTGGATATGCCTTTCGGCATAACCGACGCTCTAATAGTGTTTATGAGTCTCATGAATAGGATCTTCCAGCCATACCTCGACCGCTTTGTTGTAGTTTTCATTGACGACATACTAATTTACTCGATTACCGAGGAGGAGCCTGCCGACCATTTGCAGGTAGTAATGTACACAATCCGAGAGCACAAGCTTTATGGTAAGCTCTTGAAGTGATAGTTCTTGATTTGAGAGGTTCACTTCTTTGGGCAGGTTATCTCAGAGGCTGGAGTTGCAGTGGATCTATCAATGATTGAGGCAGTACTTGCTTGGGTGCCACCTAGAAGTGCAATGGAGGTGCAGAGTGTCCTGGGTCTAGATGGGTAGTATTAGAGTTTTGTGACAGACATTTCCAGAGTTGTATCACCGCTTTCATCATTTATTAAGATGTTGAAACCCTTCGTGTGGTTAGATAGATTCCAGTAGAACTTTCATGAGCTGAGGCAGAGGTTGACCAGTGCGCCCATCTTGAGACTAACCGAGGAGGACATAGGGTACGTAGTTTACTGCGACACATCAGGGACCAGACTCGGGTGTTTCCTGATGCAGGAGTGGGTAGTGATCGCGTATGGTTCATGACAGTTGAGACAACATGAGCAGAACTATGCTACCCATTACCTGGAGTTAGCAGCAGTGGTCTTCGCCTTGAATATGTTGTAGAACTATTTTATGGTAGAGTGTTTTACAGTCTACTTTGACC
This sequence comes from Viscum album, assembly GCA_963277665.1. Taxonomy (NCBI): domain Eukaryota; kingdom Viridiplantae; phylum Streptophyta; class Magnoliopsida; order Santalales; family Viscaceae; genus Viscum; species Viscum album. The sequence continues at coordinate 1,009,533,846 of OY728164.1, read as the reverse complement.
ACCATAGTCTCAGCTATATCTTCTCGCAGAAGGACCTGAACCTGAGACATCGATGATGGATTGAGTTCCTCCAGGACTATGACTTAGAGATAGTCTATACTCCTGGGAAGGGGAACGTTGTATCTGATTCTCTTAGTAAGAGATCCGGCATTCAGATGCCAGGAGAGGCGATAGAGAAGTTGGCCGCATTACAGATATCCTTTGTGGATAGAGATGAACCGACATTTCTACAGTCTCTCATATTCACTCTTCCACCTCTTCAGTGAGTCAGATAGGCACGGCGTGGGGATGTTGACTATGAGACATGACGTGCTCAGATATCCTCAAGGCAGGCACCTGATAGGATTTTTTGAAGGTGGGGAGCACATCATCCTCTTCTAGGGACGTATCATGGAACCTTTTGAACTACATGAGGATGTGTTGAGGGAGTTCTACAATTCCCCTCAAGTAATACATCCTCGAGTGGTGAAGATGTATCAGGACCTCAAACGACAACACTGGTGGTTGGGAATGAAAAATGTGGTAGCAGAGTTTGTCTCGTGATGCCTCACTTGTCAGCAAGTGAAGGTGGAGCACTAGGTTCCAGAAGGTTTGGTTCATCCCTTAGAGGTCCCAGAGTGGAAGTGGGATGGGATACCCATGGATTACGTACATCCAGAGGACACCAATCTATCTATGTGATTTTCAACTGACTAACCAAGTTAGCCCACTTCATACCGATCAATGAGCATGGCTCAGTAGAGAGCTTGGGATGCATCTACATATAAGAGATCATACGGCTTCATGGTGTGCCATCGAAGATCATATCCAATCGAAATTCTTCTTTCACTTCCTGGATATGGAAGGGTTGCAGGTGGCTTTTGGGACACAGCTTCGCTTGACCACCACCTTCCGTCCAATGACGGATGTCTAGACTTAGAGGACTATTCAGACACTGAAGGACATGCTCCATGCTTATGTTCTCATCTTTGGTCACAGATGGGAGGATCACTTACCCTTGGTAGAGTTTGAGTACAACAATAGCTACCACTCCACCATCGAGATGACACCTTACGAGGCACTTTACGACCAAAATTGCATATCACCTCTATGCTGGAATGACCTAGGAGAGTTAGTGTTTGTAGGACCATAGATGGTGCACGCTATGAAGAAAAAGGTGTTGATCATCCAAGAGAGGATGAAGACTGCACATAGCAGATAGAAGTTCTATGCTGATAGGAGACGGAGACCACTGGAGTTCGAGGATGGAGACCACGTCTTCTTATGGGTCTCAACTCGACAAGGTCTACAGAGATTTGGCCGAGGCGGTACATTATCTCCATGATTCATTGTACCATTATAGGTCCTTAGAAAAGTAGGCAAGGTGGCTTACCGCCTGGCCATTCCACCTCAGTTGCACCAGGTGCACGATGTCTTTCACATATCTCAGCTAAGGAGATACGTGCATGACCCATCCCACATCATCGAACATTGTGAGATGGACATCGATGATGGGGTGACCTTCACGGAGTTTCCAGTGGAGATTGAGGATCAATAGAAGAGGGTCCTGCATGGATGGTCGATTCCTCTAGTGTGCGTTCGTAGGCAGCACGAGAATCTATAGGAGAGCACATGGGACCAAGAGGCTCAGATGTGTGCTCAGTACCCCCATTTGTTCCCTTAGTGTGTGTGGTTGCTTATAGGGACGTAAATCACTGAGGTGGGGAGTATTTAAAGACCAGGAAATTCCATGGAATTTTTTTTCATAAATATATGGAAATTTTATGAGTTCATAGTTTTTGACGGTGCTTGATTCCGAGGCCCAGTGTGCCCAGAATCAATTTCTGAAGTTTTGTTTGGATACGTTCAGTAAATGTATGTGTGGGTTTTTATATCTTTTGAACTAGTGCTTGGAATTGAAATTCGAGGACACTGATGAACTCACAACACAGATATTCTCTTAAGGAGACCATTACCGCAGTTTGCATTTTATCGAGAGTGGAAGTTAATCTTTGGGGATTCTTAATAAATTTAATTAAAATTATGTGTGACATAATTTTATTTAAGTAGTGGTTTTATCCACGAAGGGGAAGTTGGAGGTGGGGCCCACCCCACATAACCTCCCATGGGAGGATATTATGTGGTGGGTCCCACATGAGCTCAAACCCCTCAACTCCCCTTGAACCCCCTTTAAACTCTTGGACTTCCCATTAATGTGCCAACACACCCTTGTATTTAGTTATTTGAATCCTTTGGAATTATTGCCAACTCCAAACATTTAATTAAGTGAACCTACTTAATTAATTTGAATATATTGAACTCATTCTAACCATTAAAATAATGAATGAGCTTATTTTATTTTTGGTTGGCCTAATCGTTGGAGAGTTGGGTTGGAATAACATCATCCTCTCGACGAAGAACGCTTCTCATCTCCGAAGAATGATGATAAGATCTACAATATTCTACCAAGCCACAACTGAAAAATCCACCCGCGAAGAACATCGATGAAGCATCATCCTCGGGAGTTTCCCGACGTCAACAAAATCGACATCCGCCCTCTTTCCGTGAGTTCGACAAAATACTATGAATCGAGGTAGGGGGAATTTGGATTATTTCTACAGATGAATTATATCCGCATTATTCAATGTTTAGTTTGGTTCGACGGTGGCCAATTGATATCACCTAATGTGGAGGGTGCGGGCTGAACAAACACGGCCCAACGTACCTCCGTTGAGTCTTATTTGGTTGATGTCGGAGGTGGATCCGAAAGGGAGCGGTGTAGTTGCACCGCGCCGGAGAAAAACCGCTATGGAAGAATGAGGAACACTGACCGGGAAGGCCACAAGGATTGAAGAAGCACAACACCATCGCGCCGCGCAGAGGGAAGTAGGACCGTGGTGGAGCTGCGGAGGCGGCCAGCCATGTCAGCCGCTGTGGAGCCGGACCGTGGGCCGACCGGCCAGCTCGCTGGAAGACCATGATTCCTGCAGGCACCGTGTGGAGGGAGACCGTGGCCCGTGTCCACGGGCCGCTCGATTGGAGGAACCGTCTAGCTCCCTGCCGGCCAGGCTAACGAAAACGCAGCGCCCACAGGCGCCGCGTGGAGGAGGACCGCAGGCCGCTTGGCTGGGTGAACCGGCCGGCCGCGTACCGACAGGGTTGGAGAACGGCAGAACCTATAGGCACCACGTGGGAAGAACCATGGATAATGTGCATCAGGAAAAACCGGCTGGGTACAGCCGGCTGGGCTGGGGAGAAGGCTGCGCCTCTGGGCGCCGCTTGGTGAACCGGACCGGCCCGCAGGCCGGGCCGGGTCCGCAGGTGGGCGACGCCCCCCTAGGCTAGGCTGACCCCAACCAGGTCTGATCCGCTGACAGCCCACTGGGCTTGATGGGCCAGACCCGTCTTCGCCTAAATGGGCCGACCCACTAGCCCACTGGGCTTGACGGGCCGGACCCATCTTCACTTAATTGAGAATAACTCATAGACTGCATGTCCGATCGACGCGCCGTCTAGGGCACTGTGACTTTTGCAATGAGGCGGTTCTTTTGTGATACTCTATGTGAGTTTTGCCCAAAATTTGAAAATGTACGGGTTGGATCGAACGTAAAATCCAACCGGGCACGTAGAACGAAAATGCCAATAACTCTTAGACCGAGCGTCCGATTGACACGCCATTTGTCGTGTTGAGTTCCTTATGATGAGAAAGAACTACGAGATACATCAACTTGAGACTTCATGATAGTTGATGTATCAAATCTTGGCTCGAGGATCGGACCCTCCCCAAATCGTGCGTGCTATGTGCGGGTACCCAAGAGCTGGCTGCGACGACTACTGTATCAGAATTATATGTTCTTTCTACAATGTTGATTACCTAACTGGAATCGTCCATGGGTTCGACAACAATGGATAACTTACCAGGATCCTTTGTGGGTCCGATAGTTCTGAGTTCTATTCCTGTAACCTGTGTGGGTCCGACAGAGTAGCTGGTCCAGTATCATGTGTGGGTCCGAGAGCTTAGCTGGTCTTGTATCCTGTGTGGGTCTGACAGTTTAGATGAATTAGTGACTATATCTGATCATCTCTATCACTCTACGAAAGATGTATACCTATGTGAGCTGAGTCATGTCTTTCAACCACTATCATCATGGTGTTTGACATTACTTCCTGTGTGGACTGGGTTGTGCTTGGGGTCAAGAGTTGGAGCCTAATAGTGACTGGTAACTTATGTATATGTATGGGAATACACCTAAGTAGGGTTGGTTAACACTTCGGGATGATATCCTTATTTTTGGGTTATCCTTATTGGATATTGTGAGACCTTGAGGGTCTCAGGGTCCCTACTGAGTATCGTTATAGTGACCCTTGCATAGGCTATGCCCGCACTTCGTTGTGTTGGTTGCAGACGAAGGAAAACACTGATCGAGGTAGAGAGTTGTAGAGATGGACGATACCTGGAGGTGGACCACATGGCGAGACGTACACGGAGTGGACAGACGAACCCGGGGTGCTGAGGAGGCCATCTGTACCAACCATTCCGGTGGGATTTCTGGAGGATGACTTAGTAGTTTCTATTTTACCTTTTCTTAGTTGTACTAGTTTTTTAGTTTTTTGTACTTTACAATTGTGTTTGTATTTCCCGCCCCTTTCCTTTCAGCACTTTCATTTCTATACAGTTTTACTTAGTGTTTACTTCCAGTTGCGTACTCTATTTTTTATTATTTACCTATTAAAGACAGTAACTTCACTTTTTATCAGGATTACACCTTTGGTGCTAGTTTCCTGCCCTTGACCTATGGAAGGCGGGCTTGGGGTGGTCACGACATGGGCCCTGAGGAGGAGTCGTGACATTTAGTCCCTTATTAAGCATACTTTTACCTAAATTATTGTAATTAATTTTAATCACTTCCACTAATATTTTACAACAAATAATAATTTGAACTTATTAGTCATTATAAATGATTCTAATTCCAAATAAGTAATCCATTTTTCCAAATTTCAATCATATAAGTGGAAAAAATTAGTTTAAATTTAATCCCTCTAATGGGATGAAAAAGTTGGTTTTTAAAGTAAAAATGTTCAAATGTTTTTGAAGTTTTTATATCCAATTTCAATGTTAAAATGATTACAGTGACCTAAATTTTATCAATTTATCCATAATTGATATAATTATACTTTATAACCAATTATAAAAATAATTTATCCTTATAAATAAATTATATAAATAACCATTATTTAATTTTAATTCAGTATTTTTTAGTATCCATCAAAAAAATGAAATATATAAAAGAAATAAAAAAAATTAACCCTAACCAAAATTTTATGTTTATATTTCAAAACATAATATTATTTTTTTTTATTAAATTTATTAAATTTTCAATTTCATATTTAAAATTTTTTCTCCATTAAAATGTTTTAAAACTACTTTTGTAAAAATATAGGTTTTTATGCATAAAATAGGTTTTGTTCCCATATTATTCCAAAAAATAAATTGGATGACTAGAAAAAATATTTGACTGAGTTTATGACATATATATTTAATTATTATAAATAAATTATTTTAATTAATGTAATTTATTAATACAAAAGTAATTTGGGAGGAAAAAATAAAAATACTTCCTTTGTATTCAATTTGTTTACATTTTAATTTATAATTAATTAGAAACCAATGAAGTAATATTATATTATTATAGACCATATATTTTGATATGTTAGTTAATAATATTAATAACCACTAATTTAACGGCTATTTTATATCTTATTATATTATATAATAATGTTTTAATAATACTTTTTTGGGTAAAACTATATCTTCCATGTAACACATGGTATCTAAGAATGTATTTGTTGCGTTCGATGTAAAAAAAAACTGTATTTTATGCATTTAAATCTATATTAAATATTAAATATATTTAAAATATTATATATACCTTAATATATTGGGAGGTTATATGCTATCAAGTAAAAGAAAATATTTTATAAATTTTGTGGTGTTACACTTGATGAGCTTGCATGTCTTTAAAAACCATATGAATCCCAAGTAAATGGTTTTATATAACTACTCATGATAATGTTATAACTGGAACATTCCCCCAAGCCATGTGGATATATAATTCATGGCCACTAGCCCATTTTGGAAATATTTTACTTCGATTCCTTTGATCAAAATACTTGTTTGTAATGTGTAGGTTTTTTTTGGAGTGGTTTTTACGAAATTTCACAAAATAAACATCATTTTAAAAAAAATTTAGAAATGTTTGTTTTGTTCTTAATCTGCTGTTTTTTTTGGGGAAGAGCATGGATTTTAATTCTAAAATTATGGTTCTAAAATAGTTAGTTTTTGATATTATAAGTAATTAGTGAGTTTTACTATATTTAAGGAAAAGATAAACAATTTTTTTTGGATATATAATAAATGAATTTTAAAATATAATAATTTTTTTTATGTTTTTTGTTTATAAATAATATGTGATTTGGTTTTAAATGGGTGAAATTTGGTTTTTAACCCATTAAAGTGAATCCTTAATGGTGTTTTAAGGTGTTTTGATGGAAATTTATTGGTGTTTTAAAATGAAAACATAGTTTAAATGATAAGTAATATTTTTTATTTGAAAAAAGGATTTAAAAAATGTTTTGACATGTCGATAGTACTTTATATTTTAGTGATAATTTTAATAAAGGGGTTTGTGAAATTTATTTTTTTATCTAAATTAGTAAAATGATAATGAGGGATAGTTTGTTCTTTAAATAGGGGATATATTTTGGATTGTACTTGTTTCAATGGAAAATTTTTAAAATTTTCAACTTGAAATTAGTGGTCTTTAAAATTTATTTTTTAAAAATAGGAGTTTTAAAATTTGGAAAGCTGTTTGTTGGGAATGTTTTTTATTTTAATTTTAATTCATTTGTATAACAACCCTGATCTTTATTACACATTTAAACATGATTTTTTACATAAATTGAACGTAATAAAACTCATAAGATCGAGAGGTCAAGTGTCTTTGGGTACTAGGAATATTACATAACAAATAAAAACATAAAATACAATATAATTACTGGAAACTTTTTTTACATGACCAAAACATTACTTTTTGTTTAACACTACATGGGATAACTTGAGGACATATATAAAACGGGTGATCCATAATGCACAACAAGGGAATAAAAATGGCATAACATGAGGTAGACAATACATGTTTTGGAATAGACATATCAATGGAGTATAAAATAAACATGAACATAAAGTCATGATATATCATGATAATCATTACATAGAAATGTGGAAACAACATACAACATGATATTATCATAAGTCAAGGATCATTTCACATGGATTATAATGAGTAAACCCTCATTTCACATTAATTATCTTTAGTAAACCCTCATTTCACACGAATTTGCATGAGTAAACCAACATTTCACATTAATTATCATGAGTAAACCCTTATTTAACATTAATTTTCATGAGTAAACCCTCATTTTACATGATGTATCATGATACTAAACATTACCCAATGCATTATAACGCAATCAAGGCATACCCTTTATAATTATTTTATTTCAATGATTTAGTGTGCCGCATATATCATTTATTAAACATCATTAACTATCATAAGAACAAGGAATGTTGAATACATACATGTAATTCCCCAATCAATAAATACATGAGAATAATTTGAATACCCTTGATAAAGAAATGAATATGGTGTTCACTACACAATGATTTTGACATGGAAATCGTAGTGTAATTTCGATAGCATAACGACATCAACTAGAAATTCATAAAATGTGTTGATAATAGAGAAATGTGACTCTAATAATTCATTCATGAAATAGATAGTAAGGAGATCAAGGAACATTATACCCCAACACATGAAATGGACTTTAAGATGCATAATATAAAAGAAGTTCTTGAATGGGAATGAGGAGAGAGGAATCCCTTAAATAATTTCGACACAGTAATAGATGTATATAAAGGATCATGGATGTATTAATGAGATTGGAAGGAAGCACTAATTATTTATACATCAAATTTATAGAAAGGGGATGATGTATGATTATATCCTAACAGAATAAAATTAAAATTAAAAGGCATATCACAAAATGACTGCTTGATAAAAGAGGAGAGTAGAAGATCCTTTACATTGATTTGTGAATAGAAATGAAATAGTGAGGCTTCTTCGGATCATGGATGTGCCTTGGGAGGACTCTAATTAGTAGGGGAAGTAGATTTATTGAGAATCAAAGTGTTTGAGGGAAGAGGAATGGGAGTTCGGGTGGTTTTATATAGGAAAGAATGAGGATTTCATTATAATTTATATTTTGGACTTTACATAGTATAATATTCAAAACCACTAACCATCCCATGGTTTTTCCCATAGTTTATAGAAAATGGGAGTGAAATAAGTTATTTTATAAGGTATAGGGCTGAAGATATTAAAATATTTCCCTTTCTTATATGGAGGTGCATCGTACATTCATGGTAATGATTTTAAAATATAACAATACTTAGTATGACTTAAGGGATTAGATAAGCGTTTATAAAATAAATCCAATAAATCTGAAATAAAATTATTTTAAAGGTAAAATATATATTTGGACTAGTTTCCAATTTATATCATTTATTACATCACTATTAGGTCATTATGATGTCATATAACACACTATATATTTATATTGTATTTAATTTTCTCCAAAAAATTCGATTATCTCAAAAAATTATAATAAATTTACCATTGGATAATTTAGACATCCTGAATCCAAAAAAAATATTCATTTTATCTAAATAATTTTCATAATTTTTGAATTTTCACTTTTAAAATTAAAACCAACATTTATTGAAAATTGATGGGTTTTGAGAAAAATGATTTCAAACCATAATAAAAATTTAATTTGACTTCATAAAAAATATATAATCATTTTTATTTAATAAAAGTAATTTAACTATAATATTTTATTAAAATTTTACTTATTTCCAAAATACATTAATTCATCAAAATATAATTCTTAATTTAATTTGAATATGAACTGAAAATAGTATTTTTTCATTAAAAAGAATTTACAAATTAATAATAATAGGAAACATATATTCATTATTCCATCCAAAAATAATTTACATATCCCTAATTCTAGGGCATTTTAACATATTCCTTTTTTACAATTGTATATACTCCAAGAGTAAGGTGCGCGATGGTGGGGCTTTCATGTGGCTATTTAGGGAACATGGTTTTTGCCATGATCTCGATGAGCTTGAAATTCTCTTATAAATGGGTCCACTCAATATTAAGTTGTTGGATCTCATATTTGTTTTTGGTATTGGGAAAATCTTAGAAATTCTATCTCCCATTGAAGCTCGAATAAATGGGATTTATAGGGAATGATTTTACTGGTTGACGACATCGCTTCCTTTATCTATGCTAAAAGGATTTATTTAAACCCTATATTTATACTAGTCATGTAATCAATATTCAACGACTATATTACCAATGGTAGTGATACTTAAGAGTCATTTAAATTCAAATTGATATAATAAAACAAAAGGAGTGTATGTGTCTTCTATATCCATAAGATATTTAATTAAATCTAAAGAAAAGGAATTTTATTCCAAAATGATCAGTTCGTTACAATTTTATTCTTATTCTAGAATATAGATAATTTGAGATTATGTGTTGTGGTATTTTTGTTAGGACACCCATTAAATTTTGGACTAAATGGGTGAGTTTCAACCTTATAAGGAGTCTTCCTTTAGTTATCTAGATGTAAAACAACTTAAGCTTGGTGATGTATCACTCATTGGGGATTTATTATTACCTATCACAGGTTAGGTGAAGTTTATTTAGTATTACTATTTGTTTTTTCTCTATTTTTATTAGATGAGATGTTGATTATCTTAGGGATTCTTTTGACTCTCTTTTTGGTATCTTTTCTTTGGTTTATTGTGAGTGTAATTCTTCTTTTTTTGTTCCTGTGCCTTCGCCTCGGTAACTATATCCCATTGATGAGGTTCCTTATTTTAGTTCATTTTAATAGGTATGTTTGGGTTTGCATGTCAGTGACTAGGATTATTGATAAATAAAATTTGTGTGATAGGGTTTACTTGGAGTCAGTTTTCTAGAATAAAAGTCCTTGGTTACTCTCTCTCCCCCTTAACCCAATTCCAGACCTATATTTTCATGAGGTAGATTTAATTTAGGGTAATTATATTCATACCTTGTTTTATGTCTTCTGGATTTCCTCGGTTATCCTATATTGGGATGAAGTATTGTATGTATATTTTAGAGATAGTTTCTCATTATGGTATTTTTGGATTTTTTTTGTAAATTTTATGAATCTTTTTTTTAGTGTTTTGATTTTGAAATATTTCAAAATTTAGTGTTGTGTTGGAAATATTTTGTGTTATTGGGATTTAAATATGGTGAGGATACCATCATAAATGGATCATTTATGGGATCCTAGACTTTTGACCGTGGGTTTTCTCCTTTGTTTTTTGGTTTCATAACAATTTGTGATTTATTTCCCTACCAATTTGAACCGAATAAAAGGTATTGAACCATAGTCTTTGTTACCACATTATATCATGACCTTGTTTGTTAGGGTTTTACTTGGGTTGTGAAATGGTCCCTTAAGGAGACTACCCTTTTCTATGTCTCATACATTTCCATCACTAGTTTAGAGTCCTTTACGGTTTTTGATAATGAGGAACTGGTACTTCAAGGAGTCTAACCTTGAATTTAATTATTATTTTATATAATTAATTATTTTTAACTGTGTTATCAAATAACAAGATGGAAAAATTTTACTCTTTTAATTTTTATTTTTTATTTAAGGGATCATGATTGGTGCATGATCTGTAGAAACTTTGTGGAAACCATGGAAAAACATCTATATCTTGGAAATTCACAATTGCACAGATTTCTCGTGGTTTTTATAATCATTCTACCTAATAGTAAAAAGTCTCAAAACCTAGGGGGATTATTTATCACACCTCTTATGCCTTAATTTTTCCTTCCTTCATGATTTTAAGGGATTTTCAGTCGATAAGAGTTCAACTCTTCAAGGTATGACCTCCTTCTCCCTCTATTTTTTCTTCCCCTCTTTGTTTCTAATATTTCTTTACTAATCAGATAAACTAACCATACCATAACTAATTTTGGGTATTCCATACATTTATTTTTATTGTCTAGATTTACTGATCCCTGGTTGATGATGATTCTAGCCATATTTTGTGAATATAAAAATATTCTATTTGAGTCTATTATAGGTCTGGCCTTTTCCTTCCATTGAGATCTAATTTAATTTAAGATGTGTTGATATTTGGGTCCCTATTTTCCTTCTAGGGAGACTTTGGCCTCATTGAGGTGGAATATCACCACCATTATTAGAGAAAACATGTTTGAAGTAGGTTTCCCATTTATTTTGATCGTTAAATTCTATATCCTTGAAATATTTTATATTTAATCCTATATTTTTACATCAAATGATAATAATAAATATTTTATTGAATTTTTTAAATGGAAAAGAAATTTTTAATTGATTTTTCACTTTAATTCTATGACATTATTAGAGTTATAAGAATGTAAAAATCAATTTTAAATAAATTTCTCAAGACTTGTTTGATAAAGAATTATGGATATACTTATAAATAGTTTATTTGAATAAAAATGGGTTATCAGATTTAAATGAAAATTTGAGACTATTTAATGGTATTTCATCATTATGATCTTGATATTTATTTATTTGTCGCTTTGGTATCTTAAATGTTTTCCCCTTTTCTTATGGATTTAAATGGTACTTTTGGAATGCATTGATCAAGAATGAACTGAAGGTGAAAAGTGATTTGACATAAAGGGGAAAATAAGGCACATGTGTACCCTGATTACTTAGGTGGGTAGACAAGGATAAGTTCCCTAGGAATGTTATGTCATTAATATCCTTAGGAATACACTGAAATTGTAACGACCCAAACTTTTGTTAATGAAAATTAATCTTGATGTAATTAAATGTATTTTTATGTAAAATGGTTATATAAAATATATTCACTTTTTTGGTTTTATGTTTTTGGATTTTAAAATACCATTGGTTGTGACCGTTTCTAATATAGCCATTGAACAATGATCACATGATTAGTTGAAATATAGGGCTTTAACAAATACAATTTACTCAGACAAAGGAAGTGATGGGCTCATCTAGTAGGATTTACGCTTACGAAGCCCATTTTTTTGAGCTCAAAAAGGAGTTGGCATCGTTGGGATTTGCTCTTGACTAAGCCCAAGCTGAGTATCAACATGTTAAGCCCAAACAAAACTGTCTACGGGAGAAGTGGAAGTTGATCAAGATTACCACCCGAGTGATGTTATCCGAGCCACCCCATTAGTCTATCACCATCAAACACCTTACCCTTAGGTCATATGTGGGTGTTATAAGGGTTTATGTAACAAGACCTTAACACTTTTATTATATGCATCATTTTTTTATATTATAAATAATACACATTCATTTTATTGATGTTACCTTGTAAATGTTTTTTTAAAGAAAATATATTATTTTTATTTAAAATTCAATTAAGAAATCAATTTTTATGAATTAATGTATTTTCAAATTAAATATTGTTTTATAATAAATTATATTTTAAATTTAAATTATCATATAATTTTTATGAATACAATTTAAATTCTTATTATGTTCTGAAAGTTGTTTTTGTCAAAACCAATGAATTTTCTATAAATGCCTGTTTTTATTTTAAAAGTATAAATTCACATATTTAGAAAATTATTTTGATATAATGAATATTATCTTTGGAATTAGGAATTCAAAATTATCTAACAGTGAATTTTTCATAATTTTTTGAGACAGTCGAATTTTTGGGTAAAAATTATATATTGTTTAAATATATAAGGTGTTTTATGATATAATAATGACCCAATAATTATGTAATAAAATAATATAAAGATTATTTTCGTCCAATATATTTTTTACCATTAAAATAATCTTATTTTAGGTTTATTTGATTTTTTTTACAAAGCCTTAGTGGACCCTCCAAGACTAATAAAACATTTCATCTTTTTAAAATGTTTTCCTTGAGAGTGTGACTCAACTCCACATAAGAAAGCCTAATATTTTTAAAATTTAGGCCATTTAACATATAAAATATTTATTTCCACTACCTTTTGGCTAAAACCATGTATAAAAACCATGGTAAGGTTTTTTTGATTAGTTTAATGCGTACGTTCCAAAACTGAAATAATAATGAATTCCCTCTCTTTTCCTACATAAACCCACCCAAGATCCCACTTCCTCTTCACTCAATGCCCTTGGAGATCGAACAACCTCTTCTCTAGTCTCCCTATAATCGTCCCAAGGCGCCCCAATCTCCCAAGAACCCTATCTCAAGCCCCTTCCCAAGCCTTTGGGATCACACATCCAAGTAAGAGATTTCTTCTTTTCTCATTTTTTTCCAAATTTCATTATGTCATTATGCCCTTTTATTTTTCATTACAAAAATGTGGGGGGGATAATTTCAAACCTCCCCCATAATTCCATATATATGTTTTAATTATGACAGACCCATTTATCTGTCATTAATTCCTTCCATGTATACCTACAACTATACCAAAATTCTATAAGTAATTTCACTTTTCTCATTTACATTCAAGCAATTATTTTTCAATATAAATATAAATTCTATTTCATATTTTCAAAAATGTATCAATATGAACCCCTTACTGTATATTTCATGTCAATATGATGATACACCCCTTTATCTCTCATCAAACATTTTTATGAATTCTTATGTCACATCGTTATGCTATCGAAATTGCATCGCGATTTTTGAAGCCAAAATCATTGTGTCATGAATACCATGTCCATTTATCTATCAAGGGTATTCACATTTATGAACTCTTACTTATTTATTATAGAGTTTCATGTATGAATTAAACATTACTTTATCAGGTAATAAATGTTTATCTTTAACAATTCCATGATGTATGATCCATATGGCACACTTATGGATGAATTGAAATGTTTTTGAAGGGTGTGCCTTAATAGTGATCCAATGCATTTTGTAAATATTAGTATCATGATACGTCAAGTGAAATAAGGGTTTACTCCTGATAATTCAAGTTCAAATAGGTTTTAATCATTCTTCATGTTTAATGAGGGACATATCATTCTAATACCATGTTATGTGTTGTTGCCACATTTCCATGTAATGATAATCATGTTATATCATGTCTTTATATTCATGTTTCTTTTATACTACATTGATATTCCTACTGCTTATCTTTTATTTTATTCTTCATTTCATTAATTGTTTAATCCTTTACTCGACTTTATAGCTCGCCCTTTTTTTATGCATGTCCCCAAGTTATCCCATGAAATTCTATGTACGAGGCACTGTAGTGGTCATGCAACAGATGTTTTCAATAAAGATGTTGTGTTTCATGTTTTAAGTCACTATGTAATGTTACTAATCCTCAAAGATACTATAACTCTTTATCTTTTATGTTGTATCAAGTGAAGGTATTATGTAATAAATCATGATTATATTTAGAATAAAAATAAGGATTGTTATAGTTAGTATTAGAGGGAGGTTTAGTTATTTTTGGGATTAGGATTAAAAAAACCCTATTTAATACATAGAGATAAGAATAAATATAATAAAAATATCCTTATTTTTTTTGTGAGTATTGAGTAAGTGGTTTATAAAGAAAATACATCCCTGTCGGCATATGAGTAGGTATAGGTGGCTGTAAAGACCCACAAATTTCAAGGAAATTTTTTTCTTAATTTTCTTTGGAATTTTACAAGAGCGCAGCTTCAGACGGCACCTGATTCCGAGGCCCGGTGTGCCCGGAATCAATTTCCGAAGTTTGGCTCGGGTACGTTCAGTGAACGGACGAGCGGGTTTTTCTATCTTTTGAACCGGTGCCCGGAATCGAATTCTGAGGGCACCGATGAAATCGCAGTGCCGGTATTTGCTTAGAAACGCCTCTTCCGGAGTTGCGTTTGCTCAGACGTGGTTTTTAAATTTTGCGGCTTTAAGTCAGAAATAAAATAAAGTTTGTGCGACAACTTTATTTTATTTCACTTAAGCTGCTTGGAAGCCACTTGAAGCCACTTAAGGGCGGCTTGAACTGAGTTGAACTGGATAGGAGGCTATCCAGAAATATCCTACCCCCTTGGAAGGATATTTGTGTGGTGGGGCCCGCACGAGCCCCGCCGTTTCTTTCGCTAAGTAACGCACCCGCAAAAACCCGTCAAAGTAACTGAAAAGTCAACCGACGTGTTTTCTTTAATTCTTAACAGACCATTTAATTGGGCGGTTTATTTCGTGAATTAAATGGGCTGTTTCATTCGTTGAATTAATTCAACGAATTAAATGGGTCGTTACTTATGCGTTTTACGTTTGTTGGCAAAATAATAAAATAGACAACTTGTCTATTTTGGAGGATTGCTATCGTTGTGCAATTCCTCTGAACCTCCACCCTCCCCGCGAAGAACGCGAAGAACGCGAAGAACGCGAAGAACGCGAAGAACGCCGGCGACCGTAATTCGACGACGCACACCGAGATCTGCGACGTCGACGAGCCTTACCCGCGACGTTCTTCGGCGACGCCCCTTCCTCCGCAGCCGATCTTCGCTCGGCAACTAAGGTGAGAAACGAATCGTTTGAATTCTCCCTTTTTAATTTCATGGCAACGGATTTAATTAATTAAATCCGTTTGTTCTTGATCCGGAGATTGGCGACGCGACGCCGGATACCGTGACGACGCGCCGATCCCCTTCTTCCGCGACGAGCGATTCCGCGACGACCCCTCGTCCGACGACGACGACAAGGTAAGGGTTGATTGGAATATTTTATTTCTTTTCCCGTGTTTATTCTTTTCAAATAAGGAAACCGATCGGAACAATTTTAATTTATTTAAAATTGTTGATTTGGTTAATTCTTTTCCTCCCGATGATTTTGTGACTAACGCGGAGGGTGCGGGTCTAACGAACAAGACCCGGCAACCCTCCGCCGATCTTCCTTTTTGTGCGGATTTGGCGGGCGACGGCAAAAGCACGACGCAAGGGCCAATTGTTGACTCCGCAGTGAAGGACGCGTCCCGGGAGGAATCATGGCGCAGGCGGGAGGCAAAACGGGCCACCGGAGCAAGTCCGGCGGCCCGCGGAAGGAGGCGGCGGCGCCCCGGCGCGCCGCCAGACAGGCCGCCGCGGCTGAGCCGCGGCGGCGGCCAGCGGACCCGCGGTCCGCGGGTCCGGTCCACCCGGTCGGGACGCGGCAATGCGCCGCGTCCGCTGACCACCCGCGCGGCCCGCACGCGGGCTGCGGCTCCCTCGACCGCGGGCTGTGCCCGCGGCCTTCCACCCGCGCGGCTGGCCAAGCCGCGTCGGCCGAGCCGGTCGAGCCGGACCGGCCCTGGCTGGGCCAGGCCGGCCGACCCAGGGGGGGTCGGGCCGGGTCGGCCCGGGCCCGTACCCCCCATCTTCGGACGTTTTCGTTCAAACGCCCGTATCTTGAGCTTCGTGCCTCTAAACGACCCGCCGTCAGCGGCAACGCGATCCTTGGATCGAGACGGTCGTTTTGGTATATTATACTCAAGGTTTAGGAAGACTTTGGGTTCGGCCGGGTTGGTTCGTACACGAAACCAACCGGGGCCTCGGAGCGGAAACGCTCATAACTTGAGCTACGGACGTCCGAACGACGTACCGTCAGCTGTGGTAGTTTCCTCTAAGTGAGACGGAACTTTTGGCATACTCCGCCCGAGGATCGGATACAGGCGGAGTACGGTCGGGTTGGTTTTTCCCTAAAAACCAACCGGGCCCCTGGGACGAAAATGCCAATAACTCTCAGACCGGGCGTCCGATTGACGCGCCGTCTGTCGCGTTGAGATCCTGTTGTCGATACGGAACTTTTGGATACATCAACTTCGGACTACGTGTCAGTTGATGTATCTGCCTCTCGGCTCGTGGAGCGGACCCTCCTGAACGAGCTCGCTTTGTGCGGGAACCCTAGCGCTGGCTGTGACTTCGACGACAGAGCAGAGATCCTCCGTGGACTGCGACGACGGCAGAGCAGAGATCCTCCGTGGACTGCGACGACGGCAGAGCAGAGATCCTTCGTGGACTGCGGCGACGACTGTGCAGAGATCCTCAGTGGACTGCGTCGACTACTGCACTCAGCGATCCTACGTGGATCAGTGCTACCGGTTCTGTGTGAGCCTCTGCCTACAGGTTCTGTGTGAGCCCGATCCTGTGTGGGTCCTTACTACCGGTTCTGTGTGAGCCACTGCCTACAGGTTCTGTGTGAGCCCGATCCTGTGTGGGTCTTTTGCGGGGGTTAGTACCTATCGATCCTTCGTGGGTCCGACGACTTAGATGGATCAGTGATCATCTTTGACGTCATCTGAAAAAGTATACCTGGTTGAGCTGAATCTTATGTTACTCTCCTTTGTGGATTGTGTTGAACTATCCTTTGTGGATTTACTGTTACTCTCCTTGTGGATTTGAGTCTTGCTTTCCTTTGTGGATTGAGTTGTTCTTGAGCTCGTGAGCAGAGCTAGAATTGGGGACTTAGGTATATGTATGGGCATATACCTAAGTCGAGTCAGATGTTACTTCGTGATTGCATCTTTCTTTTGTGCTATATCCTTTGTGGATTTCGAGAGACCTTCGGGGGTCTCGGGGTCCTTACTGAGTAGTTGTACTCACCCCTGCACGGGCTATGCCCGCACCTTGTTGTGTTGGTTGCAGACGACGGACAGCGCTGATCACGGTTGGGGCGTGGAGCAGGACGGTACCTGGAGGTGGACCACTGGGCGGGACGTGCTCGGAGCGGACGTGGGACCCGAGGAGCCTGGAGGCTATCTGTACCCACCCTTCAGGTGGGATTGCCAGTGGACGACACGAGGCCGCTGTCTTTTCTTCAGTTGCTGTACTTTACTTTTCAGTTGTACTTTACAGTTGGGCTTGTATTTCCGGCCCCCTTTACTTTTCTGCACTTTACTTTCCGCTTGCTGACTCTGTGTGGTTGTTACTTATAAAGGCAATGCCTTCCCTGTTTACGGGGATTTTACGCCTTGGTGCTAGTCGCCAGCCCCTGGCCTATGGAAGGCGGGCTTGGGGTAGTCACGGCACGGGCCCCGAGGACGGGTCGTGACAGTGGCCATGGAAAAGATGTAACTAGGAGTGAAAAGTCCGAAAAGGAGTTTAGGGATTGACCCGTGGTATCCTGGTACATGACAATGATCCTTACTACACTTTTGGTTATGACACTCCGAGGGGATATGCTTTGGTAAATTCACAAGCTTAGTATGAACCATTGTTAATGGAATAAAAAAAATACCTCTAATATTATATGTTGGGAAGTAAATCATGTATAACATAGATTGAAGCATATAGATTCCTAATTTAAGGAAATAAATGTTATTTATAATTCATCCATTGTGTACATAGATTACCCATTATGTGTTACCCCTAGATTTTCTTTTACTCTATCCAATGGCAAGTAATAGGAGGACTCGAGATAACAACTGATGTGAAGATCAATGTGATGCCTGTTCAAATGAGATGCCCAATCCCATTGGAGCAGGAATCACAAAGTTTGTCATGATACTCTCTCAGTTAACTCAACCTTTGAATAGAAATATGGGTCAAGAGGAACGTTCAAACCCCCCAAATAAAGAAAAAGTCGCAATCGAGAGCTTCATGAGACAAAGGCCTCCTACTTTTAATGGATCATTTGATCCCTCAACTTCCGAACAATGGATCAACTCAATTGAAAAGATCTTCGCCATCCTCTAATGTTCGGAACAAGAGAAGGTTTTTCTGGATACTTATCATTTGGGGGGTGAAGCCAGTCAATGGGGGACATTGATAAAAAATACATATCAAGAGGAGGAGATTAAGGCATTATAATGGAAGGATTTCCAGAAAATGTTTTTCAATAAATATTTTTCGTGCACCATCCAACATAAGATAGAAAAGGGAATTTATTTCCCTCAAAAAAAATATGACAAATCCATTAGAGCGTACGAGGAAAAATTCACCAGGATTGCATGATATGCCTATAGAATTGTCATTACCGCTAATGCAAGGGAAAACGCTTCTTTGGTGGTCTAAAACCTAGCTTACGAAAAGCCTTGGCGATCCATGAATTCAATAGCTTTGAGGAAATATTTTTAGGATCCCTCAAGGATGAAATGAAGATTGGAAAAAATCAGGTTTATCATGGGTATAAGAATTATAAGGTGCACTTAAATTCTAGTGTTCCAATGGGTAAATCCTATGGTGCTAAGAAAATACAGCACCCCACTTGCCAAAGGTGTAGAAAGAATCACCCTAGAAATTGCATGAAGGGGATGAGAAAATGCATTAGGTGTGGAAGAGAAGGGAACTTAGCCATTAACTACCGACAAGAAAAACTCATGGCTATGACAGAGGAGAGGGAAGCACTGTTTGAATCTTAATGTATTGTTCATTTCTTTAACTATAGAGAACTAGGGTACCTTGAAAACTAATTCCCTACGCTAAGGGTTTTCAGGGACAACCCAAAACATCCAATGTAGCAAGGGTGAGCTTTTTTCCATCACTACAATAGAAGTGAAACCCAAAAACGATGCAGTTACAGGAACACTAGTTATTATTTCAATAATAGAAAACATACTTTTTGATTCTGGTTCTATGAATTATTTTGTATCCTGAAAGATTAGTAGAACAGTCCCAAAACCACAAAAAATCATGGAAGTAAATATTTCAGTGAGAACATAAATTGGGGAAATCGTTGAATCTCATCAATATAACCCCTCCCCTATCATAATTTGTGGATTGAACATCCCAGTGAACCTCGTCATACTTCCTCTGTGGAAATTTGATGAAATTATCGGTATGGATTGTATCTATTTATATATATCCAACATAAATTCCCATGATAGGGAAATCACTCTCCATATGAAGAATCGACCCCTGATTCTACACAAGTTCAAGTAGGAAGATGAATATTATTTAGCACCATCATGTCAAGAATGGATGTTACTGCCCTATAAGAATGAGTATATGGAACATATGATTGAGTCTAAGGAAGAAACCATCCTTAATGAAATACCTATTGTGAGGGAATTCTCTAAAGTGTTTCTTAGGGAATTGACTGGTCTTACTTCTAGAAGAGATGTGGAATTCTAAATTTACCTTATCCCTTAGGCATTTCCAATATCCAAGACTACATATAGAATGACTATTTTGGAGCTTTAGGAGCTGAATAAACAACTACCGAAGAATCTAGATAAAGGGTTTATACGCTCAAGTGATTCACCATTGGGTGCAACATTCCTCTTCATCAGGATGGTTGGGTCCATGTTCCTTTTCATTGATTATCACAAGGTCAAAAAAATCATGATAAAGAATAGGTATCCTATCCTGTGAATTGATAACATGTTTTATCAGCTACGTGGAGCACAATACTTCTCAAAGGTAGATTTGCTGTCTAGATATTACCAAGTAAGGGTGAAGAAGGTGGATATCCCCAAGATTGCATTTCGTATGAGGTACGAGCACTATGAATTCATTGTAATTCCTTTCAGACTCATTAATGCTCCATAAATCTTCATATACATGATGAATAGAGTCTTTAGATATTACCTCAAGAAATATTTGGTAGTCCTTATAGATGATATTCTAATATACTCCAAATCCAAGGAGGATCATGAGGAGAATCTAAGAACTGAACTAGTGACCTTTAAAATGGATACGCTCTATGAAAAGTAAAACAAGTGTCATTTTTAGTTGATGGAGGTCTCATTCTTTGGTCATATCATCAAAATAAATGGGATATCTATGGATCCCTCCAAGATAGCTACAATTCAGGGATAACCAAGGCCATCAACGGCAACAGATATCTGTAGCTTCCTTGGGTTAGTTGGATATTATCAGCGATTTCTGAGAAATTTCTCATGATTTTCCGACCCTCTTATCAAGATAACATGGGAGGGAGTAATATTGTCTTGGATTTATAAATGTGATGAGAGAATTAAAGATTTGAAAAGGAGGCTTATCACTTCACCCATGGTCCCTTTACCAACAAATGTATAACTTTTTGTGGTATTAATGGATGCATAAAAGAAGGTCTTGAGCTATGTGTTGATTCAAAATGATAAATTCATTGACTATAAATCATGTAAATTGAAGGTTCATGAGAAAAACTATCCAACACATGATTTGGAGTAGGATTTAGTGACCTTAAATTTAAAAAATATGGCGACATTACCTCTTTGGGGATAAGTATGAAATATATACGAACCACAAAAGCCTCACATATTTATTCACACAGAAAGAGTTGATCATACACTAACAAAAACGGTTAGATCTGATAAAAGACTCTGAATACACAATCCATTACCACCCTAAGAAAGTGAACAAGGTGGATGATGCTCTAAGTAGAAAGGACCCAATGATTCTATCATTGATGAGAATTGAAAAGGATCCAATCTTCTTATATTTGATGAATATGGACAAGGGAATCCTAAATAATAGAACATCATCAATCCTTTAATAAATGATTTCTCAACCGTATCTTTTGGAAAGGTTAAAGTATGCTCAGAAGGATGATGTGAGAATTCAGAAGAAGGTGGAAACAATCAGAAAAGGTAAATCTTCAAAATTCAATGTCAATGAAGAAGGAATTGTGAAATTTGGGTCAAGACTATGTGTCCCATTAAATCCAGTGTAAAAAAAATAATTTTTGGAAGATCCACATAGTTAAAATTCTTCCATTCACCTCGGAAAAACAATGATGTATAGAGATCTCTGAGAGCATTATTTGTGGGATTACGTGAAGAGGGAGATCGTTGAGTATACGTCAAAGTGACTGGTATTTCAGAAAGTGAAGTCTAAGGTGTATAATTCAAAGGGGTTAATGCAACCATTACCCATAATAGTATGGAAATAGGAGAACATCACCATGGAATTTTTTACCAGAATTACGAATACATCGAAAGGAAACAATGCTATCTGGGTTGTTGTGGATCATCTTACAAAGACTACACACTTCATTTCAATTTGGGAGGATTTCTCACTAGATCAACTAGCACAAATATATCTTAGAGATGTGGTAAGGCTTCATGGAGTACCACTATTAATTGTTTCCTATCAAGATCCATGATTAACTTACATGTTTTTAAAGAGTCTTAAACATTCTCTGAACATTGAGTTGAAAATCAGTATGGCTTATCATCCTCAAACTGATGTCCAATCTGAGCGAACTATCCAAACACTTGAGGATATGTTGAGAGTGTTCTCAATGGAATTCAAAGGAGGATGGGATCAATATATTCCTCTAGTTGACTTCTCTTACCACAACAGTTTCCACTGAAACATCGAAATGGATCCTTATGAATCCCTATATAGGAATAGGTGCAGAACATTGACATGTTTAGATGAAGTTGTGGAGAGAAAACTCCTAGGTCTAAAAATGGTCGAAGAAATGGTGGAGAAGGTTAAGATCATCCAACCGTACATTAAAGCTCCTCAGAGATGAACAAAGAGATATGCTGATTACCTTCGACGAGACCTAGATTTTTATGTCACAGACATGGTATTTCTCCACATATCACCATAGAATATGGTTATAAGATTTTGGAAGAAGGTAAAGCTTAGTACAAGGTACATTGGACCTTTTGAGATCCTTGATCACATTGGAGGAGTGTCCTATTGACTAAAACTCCCACCAAACCTATCTCAAGTACATGATGTATTCCATGTATCAATTTTGAGGAAGTAAATACACGACCCATTGCATGTCCTCAATACAGAGGTGGTACCATTGGAGAATGACCTCTCCTATAAAGATAATCTAGTGAAGATATTAGATCATAAAGAAACAGTTTTATGAAATAAGAGAATTCCCCTCATCAAGGTATTGTAGAAAAATCACATGTTTGAAGAAGCGATGTGGGAATCAGAGGACATGATGAAACAGAGTTACACATATCTGTTTTAGTGTGGGAAAATGAAATTTCAAGGGAAAAATTTCTTAAGGTGGATGATTGTAATGACCCAATTTTTTTTAATAAAAATTAATCTTGATCTAATTAAATGTTTTATTATGTAAAATAGTTATATAAAGCATATTCACTTCTTTGTTTTTTTTGTTTTTGGATTTTAAAATTCTGTTAATAATTGTGACCATTACTAATATAGTCGTTGAACAATGATCAATGATTAGTATGAATATAGGGCTTTAACAAATCCAATTTAATCAGACAAAGGAAGAGATGGCGTCATCTAGTAGAATTTCCCCATATGAAGCCCATTTGTCAGAGCTCTTAAAGGAGGTGGCGTCCTTGGGATTTTCTCTTGACCAAGCCCAAGCCTATCTTCAACTTGTTAAGCTCGAATAGAACCACCTATGTGCGAATAAGAAGTGGATAGGGATTACCACCTGATCGATTTTATAAGATCCACTGTAAGAGTTTGTCACCATCACACACCTTACCCTTAGGTCATATGTGGGTTTTATAAGGGGTTATGTAACAAGACCTCAACAATATGATTAAGTGAATCATTATTGTATATAATAAAGAATATACATTCATTTTATTATTGTTACCTTGTAAATGTTTTTTAAAGAACAAATATTATTTTTAATTATTATTCAATTAATAAATATATTTTGATGAATTAATGGGTTTTCAAATTAAATAATATCTTAATAAAAAATTACTTTTGGAATATAAATGACAGAATAATTTTTCTGAAAACAATTTTAATTTTTATTATGGGTTGAAAGCTATTTCTGCAAAACCCATGAATTTTTGATAAATATATGTTTTTATTTTAAAATTAATTATTCCAATATTTATAAAATTATTTAGATAAAATTAATAATATTTTTCGAATTAGTATGTTGAAATTATACAATGATTAATTTTTTACAATTTTATA
This sequence comes from Viscum album, assembly GCA_963277665.1. Lineage (NCBI taxonomy): Eukaryota > Viridiplantae > Streptophyta > Magnoliopsida > Santalales > Viscaceae > Viscum > Viscum album. The sequence continues at coordinate 1,009,509,930 of OY728164.1, read as the reverse complement.
AGATAGTCGAATTTTTGGGAAAAAATTAAATACCGTTTAAATAAATAATATGTTTTATAACATCATAATGACCCAATAGTGATGTAATGAAATACTATAAACAATATGTTTGTCTAATATATGTTTTAAAATTAAAATAAAGTGATTTTAATTCTATTTTATTTATTTTAAAAAGCCTTACTGGACCCTATAAGACTTATAAAACATTTTATCTTTTTAAAATGATTTCCTTTGAGAGTGTGACTCAACTCCATATAAGAAAGCCTAATATATTAATAATATCAGCCATTAGGAATATAACATATTGTTTTCCACTACCCTTTGGAAAAAACTATGGGCCAAAACCATGGGATGGTTAGTGGTGTTGATCAGTTTAATGTGTAGGGTCCAAAACCTAAATAATAAAGAATTTCTTCTCTTTTCCTATATAAAACCATCCAAGCTCCCACTTATTCTTCACTCAAAGCCATTGAAGATCGACCATCCTCTTCCATCCTCTCTATAGAATCCTCCAAAGGTTCCACAATTTCTCAAGAAGCCTCTTAGAAGAACCTACCAAGCCTTTTGGATCACACTTCCAAGTAAGGGATTTCTTCCTTTCTCATTTTTATGCAAATTTCATTATATTGTTATAACATTTTATATTAAATTAAAAATGTTTTGGTATGATTTTGAACCTCCCCCATAATTTCATCATTATGTATGAATGATGAGAGACCCCTTTCTCTCTCATTAATGAATTCCATGTACACCCATTACTATGCTGAAATTTCGTAAGGAATTTTACTCTTCTCATTTACATTCAAGTAATTATTTTCTAATATGAGTATAAATCCAATTTAATATGTTGGGAAATTTATCTATATGAACCCATTACTATCAATTTTATGTAAATATGATGAAAACTATTTTATCTATCATAAACCATTTTTATGAATTCTTATGTGATGCCATTATGCTGTCAAAATTGCACTACGATTTTTGATACCAAAATTGTTGTGTTGTGAATACCATGCTGATTTCTCTATCAAGGATGTTCAAATTTATGCACACTTACTTATTGATTATAGAGTTTCTTGTTTTAATCCCAATTCCTTTAAAGTTTTATAAATGATGATCTTTAATGATTCTGTGTTGTATGATCCATGTGGCACACTTATGCATGAAATGAATTGTTTAAGAAGGGTGCTCACTAATAGCACTCCAATGCATTGGGTAAAGATTAGTATCATGATAAATAAAGTTCAGTGAGGGTTTGATAATTATAATTAAAGTGAAATGAGTGTTTAATCTTACTCCATGTGCAATGAGGATTATTCTAATAACATGTTAAGTGTTGTTACCACATTTCCATGTTATGATAATCATGCTATATCATGCATTTATGTTCATATTTCCCTTTTGGTCCATTGATATGCCTAATGCCCAAAATAAAGTGTGTTATTCATGTTATGCTTTGTTTACTCCCTTATTGGGCTTTATATCTCACCCTTTTCTTAGGCATGTCCTCAGGTTATCCAATTAAATGCTTAGTATGAGTGAATATAGTGGTCAGATAAAGTATGTTTTCAATAAAGATGTTGTGTTTTACATTTTAAATCATTTGGTAATGTTCCTATGACCGAAATACATTAGTACTCTCAATCTTCTATTTTTTATCAAGTGCAGGTTTATTTAATAAATCAATCTTATGTGTGAAATAAAAATCTAGGTTGTTATAAAAATAATAACAAAACTACATAATGATGATATATATTTTTTATCTCTAAGACTTTTGATTTTATATCCACAATAACTAATTCATGTGAATATTTTTGTGTGGATAGATCACTAAGAGTATTAATATACTATGATAAGGCCTAAATATATTATTCTTGGGATTCCCATCGTTTTAGATCCATTTATTTACCATTTCTTCCCATTTTATAAATTAACATTTTTTTAATTTTAACTAATTGAAGTGTTTCTTTTAAACCATTTTTTCCACCTGTAAACTATTGAAATGAATGATTTAATGAAAATATATAATCTTCCATATTTTAAAATCATTATATCCTTTAAAATTAATGATAACTGTTTTCTTAAAATAAAATTATTCACAGAAAAAACTACTTTAATAAATATATTTCAAACTACCATGTAATGGATCCTTTATTTAGTGATTATTCATGGGGTGTGGTTTACTTGGAATTAAAATTTATATATATGATCAAAACTATCTATATATTTCAGCTTTGGGTTCCAATTATATTTTTGATTGATCTATGAGAATTTATTAGTTGTATTGGATGGTGAATTTTATAGTCACTTGGTGGTATGTTGGAAAGTTTATTTATTTTATTTATATTATCTCATTAGATAAGTAAACAATTTTACTTTCTATTTTTTGTGAATTATATCTTCTAGTGCCCAAATTAGAGTCATTGTAGAGATAGTTTTATATCTTATTATGGGGGGGGGGGGGTGGGATATTTGGATGAGAAATGAGACTAGGTTTTTTGTGATTTATGTTGTTTTTAATGCTTTAATTTTTTTTTCTCTTATCTAATGGTTCATGGAATTATGATATATAGAGTAGTATTTCTAGATTTTTTACAATTATTAAACTATTATTTCAAGGTAAAATCATTCCCACTTATTGTTATCTTAATTCCATGGCGCTTTTCACCACCTTGGGTTGATTAGGAACATACCTTAGGGATGTCATGTGCTTGATGGGGTATCCAATAGAGGGATGTACCAAGTTATTTCATGAAATATACCCTCTACACTGGTTATTGACCCCTAGAAAACTACTAGTATACAATAGGGGTTCACTCTTGGTTTCGTTAAAGAATGAGGTTTCATTTTAATGGAATCAGGTTGTGAAACATATGGAGAGATTCATTCCATATATTCTCTATAAATCCAAACACCAACATGAAGTTGACTTAAAAAAAATTATAGATCATTAGGCTCTATTTTCCAGTTGGTTTGTAGTGAACTACTCCAGTCCCATATATATATATATACTCTGTAAAATGTTTAGGCACCATTGGAAACTTTAAACATGGGTTTGAAAAAAATTCAATAAATAAAAAAACCATCTAGATCAAGGTTCGTCTATAGTGGTTATGTGTATAAGACATGATTGAAGGAAACCATATGGGATGCTTGATGAAAATGGGTAGGAAATATATTAAATAATAATAAATGGATTGTATTCCCAATGTTGTGCGATGGAATCATACATGGTAGTGAGTAGTATATAAATGAGTTAAGATAATGAACATCTATTTAAAAATATAATAAATGAATTATATTTCATTAGTAATATTACCCTATAGCCAAATATATATTCATATAGATTCACCATTATAAATATGTTCCCATAATGAAAATCGAATTTATATAAATTTTAATAATGGGTAAAACTTTTTAATCCCATTATGTGAAAAGATCAGAGGTATGCCTATTAATCATGTGGTATTGTGATATTTTTTTCAAACATTCTTATTTATCTTTCCTAAAGACATCTGCATCCCAAAAAATGTAGTAGTTTATTGAACCAATTGGTGAAATATATTATTTTCAATAATAATTTAAGACAAAGTGTCATGATAAGAGAGTCTTGGAAGATATTTTAAGTACCCAATAACTTTTCCTGTGAATATAGAGATTTATATCCCATCAAGTTTTGATTATACTGCTAAATGATGATTGCAAATTAAGGGGACAATGTGGTATGAGATTTTAAAATTTTTTATGCTTCTGAAGATCTAATCAAATTTGGAAAATGTGTTTGAGTTTAGAGATACTATCGTTGGATATTCTGTTGAATATACATTAACATGTTTCTAAGGTGTTTGATTTCAGATTTTGAGTCATTTCCAATACATAATAAATGTTATATATCTTTTTAATATTGAAAATGATACTAGTTTTTGAGAAGTTACATGGATTATAGTTCTTGGTATATAATATGTCTCTATTAATAAAAATAAAACTTTTAATGTAAAATTATTGAGCTATTTCCTTATTAAAAATCTTTTTTAAAATATTGAAAAATAAATAAATCTATGAGAAAACGTCATTGTGATTATGGTTCATGAATCATACTATATATTTTAAAATCACACTTGAATAAAAAAGAGTTGATTATTTTTATTTGAATCTTAAATAGTTGTTTAATTAATTGGAATGCGATGAAATCATAATAATTTGAGTTTATTTGTACCTTAAAGTGCCTTGGAATTTTATTGATGAATTTTTTGAAGGACTCATAATTTACTATAATTATTTTAAGAAATTTTAGATGAATTAATGTATATGAGAATGATTAGAGTGGTATTGATATGGATGAAGAATAATTAAGAATGTTTTGAGTTATATATTTATGAAAAAATGGAAAATTATTAAATTCATAATATTAACTTGATTTTTGAAAGGCTAGAAATATTTAACTTGTTATATTTTATATTTAATTTATGTAAAAGTCCTTAAATAAGTGTACACTTCTAGTCTTTCAGCATAAGATAGAAAAAATATGTATATAAGATTAACTATTTGTTTCTAAATTATATAAAATATCTTATGATGATACATAAGATATTTTATTTGTGAAATTTATAGAAACTTACTTAAAGAGATCACCCAAATTGAAGAATAATATAAAATAATAGATGAATAACTTAATCAAAATTTATTTCCATGTATAATTCTCAACAGATATGGTGAGCCCAAAATCTATATGAATTCATTTATATTGGACTTGTACTATAATATCGAGAAAGAATTTCTAAGTTAAATCTAGGAAAATAAATTATCCTTATACGAACATGATGATAAGTTATTATGAATTGAAAGAAAAGGGAAGGGATATAATTTTTGTTAGGAATTATTAATCAGAGGTCAAATATAATACTATTAAAGAGAATGATAATTTTTTGAAATATAAGTGAAAATTTATAAATAACATGATAATAATATTGATAATATTAAAATAGAATTTAATGAAATATTTAGGTCTATTGATGATATGAAAAACACCCTTAATATGATGTGTTTTGAAATTTAGGGGAAGTTAATAAATATGAAAAGTTATTAAGTTAAGTCCATAGAAAAATATGAGAGAATACTTTCTACCGTTAAAACTTATATAGTGGAAATTTGAGTTAAAATAATTCTATTTTGTTGAAATAATAGATTAAAATTACTCAAGATGAATATACTATAGGCTCAATGTAAATGGTACCATTTTTTCTAAATTTTTATTTACACTAATGTTGTATTATTAAAATGTTATGGTTATAATGAAAAAATAAAAAATCACAAAAAATTGGCCTGAAAATCACCACTATATAAAAGTTGTGTGGAAACAAGTATTGAAATCTTTTCACCTTAAAATTATCTCTACTGAAAGATAATGTGTTTTAAAAATAACATTTATCAAAGCTATGCATATTTTTTTTAAAATAAATAGAATTACATTTTTTGGAAACTTCATGTTATATGAATGATTTAAGAACAATTATATTGAATGTTGGAATAATATTTCAATCTGTAGATGTAATGTAAAGCCTAAATCCATGGTCAAAAATATAAGTTAATTAAAAGTTTACAAAAAAATGTTTTGAATGTTTCTATGTTAAATCGATTATAAAGTCATGTAAATTTCCATATAATCTTCCTTAATGTGGTCATATTGATGAATAATTATTATCTATATAAACTAATAATTTTTCAAAATGATTTATAATAAATGAACATATAGGTTGAATAAAAATTAATAGGATAATGATGGTGATTTACCCTTGGGTTATGATAGAAATAAAAATGTTTAAAAATATACCTATGATGGAAATTAATGATGCTTTAAAATAACAAGAAGAAACTTATTTTATTTTGGGAGAAGAGGAAACACCAAGGATTATTTATAAGAAGACACATATATTGGTTTTGGTGGCGGGAAGCCTAAGGAAAAAAGAATAGAATTAATCTAATAAGGAAATAATATGATTATTTTTGAAGAATAAATCCTTAAAAAAATAACTTGAATTATTAATATGTTTTCAAAATATAATTATGTAAGAGTTCTTGAAAATCTTTTTGAAGGTGTAAGAAATATGGTCATGTTTTAAATGATTGCATGCTTATATTTATAGTTTAATAGAAGATTTCAAATAACATAAAGATAGTAAAAAAATATCATGAGACTGAATATATAAAAAATGAAGGTAATTAAATATATAAAAATTTCTCGAATATAATAAGTCATTTTCCCAAGAAGACTATTTAATATAAATCCATGAAGGAAAACATAAAGAGATCTCTCATTTTTTTTAATTGAAAATAACGGAGTTACATGGTTCAGAAGAAACTCAAAACCATATTTATACAACTAAAAAGTATTATAGAACCTCTTTATAATCATATATATTATGTTTATTTTCATTATGTTAACAATTTAATATTATTCAAAAAATGGGAGAGCTAGAATTATGAGATTTACACGAAAGTGTTAAAATTAGAAGAAGTATCCATTTCGGATGTGGTCATAGAAAAATGTAATCCTCCAATTTATTTGATAAATAAATGATTATTTATTAAGATATTTTAAACTACACCCATTGACGGGGGTGGTGGAATATTTTAGAGAGTTTCTAAAATCTATCATTTTTATGAATATGGAATTTTTAGGTAGTTCCAATTAATAAGTATGTTTGTATGATTATTTTATCATTTATTAAAAGAGTCGATTCTAATGTTAAGTGGGATGAATTATTTTTATTAATGATAATAGAAATAATAATACTTTAAGAAATACATGGCTAATAATTTAAACTATTGGGATATTGATTAGCCAATCCTGTTTTCTAATCAAACAAAGATTACGTATAATTGGAGTTGATTAGTTGACAACAAAAAAATTTCATATCAATATTTATATTTAATTTCAATAAGGGAAATATAATAAAATTAAAGGAAACATATTGAAATGAATTTTTATATGATAATTGAAAACAAATCTAAATATGGATATTGAAAAACCCCATGGTGAAGAGTTAAACATATTGTTAATAAGAATTTTTTTCAATATATATTGTGAATATAATATTGGAAGAAGTTTGAAATACCCATGAATATGTAATGAATAGATGAATATTTATATACCCTGAATTTTTAATTATCATGCTAAAGGTATATTATCAATTAAGAGGAAAAGAAATTCTAAAGTGTTTCTATTGGATATACTATTGAAGATCCATTCACATGTAGAAAATTTGATTTAGTTTAAAGATTTAGTTTCATCTAATATTTCATAAATAGTATATATCTATTGAGTATTAGAAAATATAATTTCTATGTGATGATTTCTATAGAGTACAGTTCTTATTATAGAATACGTGTCTAGAAAGATAGATGAAATTGATTGAGGAAGATTTTGATAAGGTTTGTAAGATGTAGAGTTATTGGGAAATTTTCAATGAATATTGAAAAAGAATGAAATATATGGGAAATAAACCAAATGATTATCATTAATAAATACTATTATTTAAATTGAATTTATTGTACCCATCAACCTCCAGTTGGTTTTAGTGACCACAAGAACCATTTGCTAATCTGGCTATTTTATTTGAGTATATTTTAGATGTTATGTTTGGAAAGAAAATAGTGAATTTTTCTTATCAAAATAAGGGTCCAAAAAGTTTATGAAGGACCATTTAAAAGGCCCTCATTTTAAAGGACTAGAAACCATCTTGATAGAATCCACTGACTTTCTGGGGTCTTGGACCGTGTAACTTTTCCAGCATCCAGGCTCACTGACTAGTCACTCATAGGACACTATCTAAAAAGTGGAATTTCTAGTGGCACCTAGGTACTTGTAGTCACATTATATATTGGATGGAGCCCCATCATCTAATTAGTGGTACTTGGACAGACCAAATAATGTCTAGGAATCCCACCAACTAAATAGTGTCCCTTGAATATCGGTGGTTGAGTTTTTACAGAAAAAACTAGTCATTGTGACTTGTCCCTACTATAATATTTTTATTTCAATAGATCCTTTTGTACCTCAATACTCAATGACCACCAAGGGACTTGCAGAGGTAATAAATACACCTCCAAAAAGTCTTTGACACACATAATTACTATGTTATTTAAGATTGATTATATTTTCCCACATTCGAGTTCTCTTTGTGCTTTATTATTGTAACTCATTTTCTCCATCTCTCATTTTTCTATCACTATCTCACTTCTTTACTCATATATTGCTAATATAATTGAGTGTATTTTATAACATGTATTTTAAAAAACCTCTTTATTTTCATTATTCTTGGGTGATCACTAAAACCAATTCAAATAATTTTTTTTATTTCCTTCACTCTCTAAAATAAAGTGTTCTTTTTGGGGTTGTTTCATTCTCCACTTAAAATCAAGTTTCGTATTGGGATTATTTCTTAGATAATTGAAAATAATGTTTCTTTTCACTTTTTAGGTTTCTTGGATACCATTAAATCCAATGGATTGGTACAACCCTTTCAATATTAATCCAGGGATGAGATTTAGACACTCATATTTAGTTTCATCCAATGTTCTCGATCATTTTTTCAATTCCTTTATTTTATTCCACTTCACTCACTATATTAATTCATATATATTGTTTTTACTATTTTAATTTATTGAAATAAATTTAATTTCAAAAAACTATTTGTTTTAATATTTAAAAGGAAATTCGACCACCCTATTACTATTCTAATGAAACCCATAATTTATATCAAATCCATCCTTACTTCCAAATCATCATTAGTTTCATGTAATAATTATGATGGATGTACATTTCAAAGATCAGTCAAGGTTCTACAAAAGGAAACTTAATGAGTTGAGCTTCATTATTTGTTGGATCATATTATCATTATTTGAAAAATCACATGTCAATTTTTTTAAATGGATAGGTAACTTTTTTAGAAAATTATCATGAATGGATATACACCAACTAAGGAATCAGAGGAAAAGTAGATTGTGGATGGAATTATATCCTTTGATATTGATGTAAAAGTATTTAATGATATTCATTAATGGATGAACACTAATAATTTTAAAAAATTACCACTTGTAAAACTAAACATGTAATTCATAAACATCTTGAACTCATAGATGAGAGAACTAATATGGTCAATGAAACTAGACTTGATAAGTATAATCAAGATTTGGAATGTTCTAGAATTCGTACTTATTAGTGTATAATGTATATTTTTACTCATTTTACTAACATTTGGAATGGTTGAAAATATAGTGGTGTCTTTATTTCCTAAAAAATATTTTGATGGAGATATTTTTGGGTTTTCAAAGTTCTTTGTAACCTAAGGTGATGAAAAACAAATCTAAAGTGAATTAAGAATATGTCCATTATAGAACTCATTAGGTGTCTCATGACCTATGAAATTATAATGAAATAGAAATCCAAAAAAAGAAGAAAAGGAAGTCAAGTGGAAAGAAACTATTACCTTTAAATAAATTAAATCTGACTTAATTTTAAATGATGATGGAACTTCACACTTGGTAATAAATATTTACAAGTTTATCATGAAGAAGAATAAATTATTTTATCATGACAAAAAGAAGAATCAAAATGGAGAACTGAAGTTCAATTGATATGAATAAAAGAAGAATGGAAAAATTAAAACAAATTTACCCAAATTAAAAAGTAATATGAAATATAACAGGAAAAGAGATAAATAATTCAAAGTATCAATATCGTGTGAAATATATGGCTCCCTCTCCTCAATCAGCTCAAGTGATGATGGTGCCAAATGTATCATAGGCCAAACTGAGTAAAATTATGAATACAATTTTTTTGTTATACATATTCTTATTTTTTATTCATTATGATCATAAATATATTATATATTCTAGAGGTCACCATGAGTGATGATTTTTTGAAATCACCTCAAAAATCAAAGAACATAAAAAGAAATAAAATCAAGTAGTCAATGAAAAGAAATTAAATCTCAAAAGAAATGGATAAATTGTCCTCAAAATAAAAAGAGGGATATAATATTGAAAGAATATAAAAGATAATTAAAAAAATTTGAATTATATTTTTAATTTCACATAATGTTATTTTATTTAAAAATAATTGGGTTTCTAATTTCATGTGAAAACCATTTTTTCATTCAATTTTCAAATCAAACAACCACCTCTAAAAATACCAATTGTGTGAATGGGTTATCTCAATATAAAATTTAAATTTGTTTTTTAAAAATGTGAAATATCATTTTTATATGATATTGTAAAAAAAATAGATAAAGAGGACCCAAAATTGTACACCTATCCTCAATGATATTGACTAGAATATCATATACTAAACAAATATGGGTTCTGAAATAACTTTTTTCAAACATTAGTGGAACCACATTTGTTGGGGTATCAAATAATTTTTTTATCTTGATTATTTTATAGAAAAAATGTCTCAAGAGAAAATACCATGGAGCTATACCATATATGGATAATGGGTGATCATGACACATGTACAACAACTACTCTGAGTTCAACTATATTAAAAAGTTAGATAGACGTCATGTCACCTTTGGTGATAACTCATGGAGTAATATAATCAGTATAAGAATTATTGGTTTCTTAAATTATCATATAATGAAATATTTTTTATATTTTTAGGGTTTAAAAAATAATATTTATAGTATTGGATAATTCAGTTAGTGTGGTTTTAATTTTTCTTTTGAAAATGAGGCATGCAATTTTTTTTATTCCAATGGTAATATTTCATTTTTAGCCTTTAAATTCTAAAATATTTATGTTATTGATTTAAAATATCTTTCAAGATAAGATGTTAAATTTTAAAGTGAATAATATAGATAAAAATGGTTTTGGTATATGCACCTTGGTCATTGCATCGCACACACAAACATACACTTTTCAAACTCAACCTAAATAAACTTTTATAAGATTTTCCAAAATTGAATTTCAAAAATGACATTTTTTTGTGATCCTTACTAACTTAGTGAGATAAAGAAATATTCTTTAAAATATAAAATTGAAGTTTCCACCTATAAAGACCTTGATCTTGTTTAACTTTATTTATTTTGGCCAACCCAATTTCTATGTACATGAGTAAAATATTACATTATTATAATTATTGATGATTTTATAAGATTTAAATGAATTTATTTCTCGAAATATAAAAATTGGGATTTTAATGTACTTAATATATATAATATAATGGTTGAAAATAAATAATATTATAAGATCATATCCATTAAATTTGGTCTAAGGGGAGAGTTTGAATATAATAACTTTAATGAACTTTGTTATTCGAAAGGATATAATCATTCTTTTTTATTCTCATTGGATTCCCTTAAAAGCAGTGTCTCTCAAAAATAGAATCAAACTCTATATGATATTAAAATATCTATCTTGAATAGATACAAAGTACCTCAATACTTTTAGATTATGGTGGTCAATACTGCTTATTATACATTGAACTGTATTCTCTTAAGACCCATCCTTAAGAAGACCCCCTTTGAGATTTGGACAAGAAAAAAACATAAATTTGGATATTTTAAGTAGTTTGGGTGTAAACTCTATACTTTTAACAACAAATAAAACACTGTAAAATATATCTCCAAATCCGATGATGATATTTTTCTTCAGAACATTACATCAAGTAAATAATAAATTTCTTTAATTAAAGGACCAAGACCATAGAAGAATCAAGTCATAAAAAATGTGATGATAATAATTTCTTAATCCTCATTTTCAAATTTATTTTGTTGATGTTGAAATAGAAATGTTGACCTTGAATGAACCAACTCCTTTTATTGAAATTTATGTTGTGGAAGAACTGATATCTAACCCATTACCCAAGTAATGTGTAAAGTCCAAAGGCCATACATTAGAAATAGTTATCACCGATTCAAAAGATGGTTCTCATTCTAGATGTTCAATATTAAATGGGGTTGAACATCATGATTTTGTTTCACACGTTGAACCCAAAAATATTTATTATTCTAATAATCATGAAAATTGGGTACTTACAATGCATGAATAGTTGAACCAATTAAAAAGGAACTTTTTTTGAACTCATATGGAAAGGAATGATGATCATCCCATTATTAGTAACAAATGGATTTTTATGAATAAATTAGATGAGAATGCAAACATAAAAAACTAGAATCATAGCTAAAAGATATTATCAATAATAATGAATTCATTATAGTGATACTTTTATAACAATTTCATGGCTAGAATCCATTAAAATATTTTTGAAATTTTGCACCCACTTAAATTTTATGCTTTTCAAGTGGATGTTAAATGTATATTTTTAAATATTTTTATTTCCAAAAAGGATTTTGTTGAAAGGATCTTGTTTTTTATGATTCAAAATATCCAAATTATGTTTTAAAGTTAATGAATATTTTTTTATGTTTTAAAACATTCCCCCAAAAAATGGTATGAGTGGTTAAAGATATTTTATTTAGAAAATAATTTTAAATTGGGAAAATATTATTTAATTTTTTTTAAAACAAATATCCAATAATTTATTTTTTAATGAGATTTATATGGATGATGTTATTTTTAGTTTTAAAAAAGAATATATTCATAATAAATTTTTATATTTAATGATAATATAATTTAAAATTAGTTTTATTGGATATTTATAATTTTTACTTGAATTTCAAATTTCATAAAATAAGGATGGTTTTTTTCTATGTCATGGAAAATAAAATAATGAACTTTTAGAATAATTTTCCATGGATCAGGTAAAGAAAAAATACACCTATGAGTACAATGTGTAAACTATATTTGGATGGAATATGTACAATTGGTGACAAAAATCTATTTCAATGTTTGATTTGAAGTCTTTTTTACCATACAACGACTCAGCTAAACTACATGTCTATTGTTTGTATTTGTGGTAATTTTCAACATAATCCTAAATAATCATATTTAAAATATTTTAAAATAATTTTAAATAATTAAAGGTTATAAAAATATTGTTTTATTTTATCTAAAAAATAATTCATTTTAGCATAAAAGTTTTTTCTGATGCTAATTTTAGTGGATTCAAATTATATATAAAAATTAATAGGGGAGTTATCACATAGAAAATCACTTGACTCTTGGATTATTAATAATAAAGACTCAATTTCTTTTTCTATTTCTAATGAAGATTATATAGTTTGGGGTATTTGTTAAATTATTATTATGAAGAAAATTCATTTTAATTATGGGATAACATATGATCATGTTCCTATTATATTTTATAACACTAGTTACACAAGTATATCTTGGAATCTAATTCGACAATCATGAAATTAGAAACCACATATTCAAATACCACTTTAAAAAGTGAGATACATAATATAATTATTATGTATATAAATTCAATTCACCAATATCTTCACTGAACTCCTTACTCTATAACATGTTGATTTTATTAAGGGGAGTTAACTATGGAATGCTTGTGAATACACTATTTTAACTAAAGTTATCTTGATGTTTATCTATTTTCATAGTTTAGATAATGTTATTCGTATTTAATATTTATTCATTTACTAAATTATGTGCTTTATATTATGTTTAATATGTTCATATATCTTCTCATCTCCTGGAAATGATGCTCTATTTGAAGGGGAGATACCTCCTTCATAAAAAACATTTTCATTTATTTATCTTACCATTATTTTATGTTTATTTTTGATAATAAAAATGATTAGAATTCTTTGGTTCTGTTAAAGGTGGGAGAAGCTTTGGGTTTCTTCATAGTGGTATAAAATCATAAATATTCAATTTTTTTCTTAATATTTGACAAAAGATTAAAAATTACATTTTTTCTTGACGTTTGATTAAGCTTATTTTAATTTTTTTTATTCCTAAATTATTTAATTATTTTATAAGTGTAAAATACTATAAAATATTTAATTAATTTAATTAATTTAATTTAATTTTATCTTCAATGATTTTGATCTTCCTGAAATATTTTTATTGATTTTTTTTTAAAATATCATTTTAAATTTTTTTATCAAATAATGATTTGTGTTTCAAAATTATCTCAATTTATTCCTTTGAAATGTTTCTTATTTATAAAATTCATAGATTATAGCATATTTTAAAGTGTTTATGATCATCAGAAACGGGTTGATTCTTTTAAACCTCTCTCTACTAGTGGTTTTAATGATCATAAACGCCATTTTGTAATATAACCATTTCATATGAGTGTATTTTAGTTGTTATATTCAGAAATCAACCAAGTAAGTTGATCTATCAAAAGAAGGTATCAAGAAGTTTCTATATTACTATTTCAAATGTCTTGAATATGATTAACTTGTGACGAACATGAGCGAATCCACTAGCCTACCAATGGATTGGATAATGTCACTTTCACACCATCTAATCTCTCAAAACCAGAGATACATGCCACAAACTCACTGGGTTCTTGTTTAGTGGAATATAGAAAATTATAGGCCCTCAAACCTGCAGTTTGATCTTAAATAGACATAGATATGTCCCACCATCTAGTTGGTGGACCCTTTAAACAAGCTGATGTAGTTTTTTTCATAAATAAAAACTATCTGTTATAGGTTCTCCATCTAACATGTTTTTCTTTCCAATGAATTTAATTGTATTCAAATGGACCCAAGACTACTAAACAAGAATCATAGTATATAAATACACACCTAATATGAATTTGAAACATTAAATAGATATAAATAAAACATTGATACCATTTTCCCTCAATTGATCACTCTTCCTGATTAATTATTGTAATTTAGTTTCTCCGTCTCTCATTTGTCTCCCATTCCCTTATTTTTCACTTCTCTCTTTCTAAGAGAATTGAGAGTGTGTTGTAAAGGGTTTATGTTTAGGGAAAATAATTTTTTATTTCTTATGGGTTTCTCATTATCAACAAATTGAGAGATTGTTTGGTTTCTTTCTTTCACCATCTTAAGGGATGTGTGTTTTTTGGTTTCTTCTCCCACTATATAAAATAAAGTGGTATATTGTTTAAATTTATTACACCATTGAAATATGTTTCTTATATAATTTTGGGTATCATGGATTCCATTATAGCTAATAAATTAATACACCCCTTTCAAGACAATTTAGTGTAAGATATGTAGGAACTCCTATTGAGTATTAGACAAACTCTTTTACCATTTTCATTATCATTTGTTTTATTCTGTTGTGATTAATTTCGTAATTCATATATATTATGAATAGTCTTTTAATTTCTTTTAATCAATTTAACTTCCTCACTATAATTATTTCCCCGTATTTCTATCCTAATCATACTAAAAACATTTACACTTGGGTGGTGAGGTTTTAATGATTATGAGTTGATGTATAAATAAGTTTTGTATCATTTAGAAAGTGATGAAAAAATCATCATTTGAGTATCTTCATAAAAAAAGTTTATTTTAATTTTATCAAATAAATTTATAAAGTCATTTTAATTATATATAATTACCTTAATCAATTTTATATGAAGTAATATAGTCAATAATGATTATACAAAGTTTAATTCTTCTGTAGATTAATTCTTAAAATTTTTATTTGATTTCGTAAGATTAACACCTTTGAGTTTACAACATAAATTACAAGAAACATATTTTATGTATGATTAATCGTTTTTTTCTTAAGGATATATAATATTATTTGATGATACATAACATCCATTAGTGTGAAATCTGTAAAAGTGTAGAATATGGTAGAGTAAAACCACCATGTTTGAATCTATTTCATATTAAACCAAGAAATATAAGAGTAACATAAGAATAATTAGAGAGACACATAAGATTAACATGAAGTAATGAAATATAAATCTGATGATTTTTTAGGCTATGTAAGATATAACAATATTTCACATAATATTAAAATAGTATTCCATGTGAGTCATATGAATAAAATTTAGATGATAATTAACTACTATTAATTTATTTAAATTCCACAAATATTTTTGATTGATGATGTGATTCAAGATATCATAATTCCATAGTATAGTGAAGAATATTTTTATATGAATAAATAATCTCATGTTATGTTCATGCATAGGTGAAAAATATATTTTATGTTTTATATAAATCCAAAGACAAATTGGGTGAGTATTTGATAGAAATTAATGATTTTGTGGCAGATCAAAGAAAACGAGATTCTGAGAAGAGGTCAAGATTATTAGAATGCCAAAGATGGATTTGTTTTCCAAGTAGCCAATTTGTTTTATTATTATAACTATATGAGAGATTATTTAACATACTAAATATTACAAAATATACTTGGGACATATCTCATGTATTTATTTAATGAATTTAGTATCAGATAAAAATATATTTTAAACATATAATGACAATAGAAGAATAAGAATTATAACAGTCTGAATTAGAGGATCATAATAATGATTATCCTAAAATTTTCATATTTTAATATATATAAATATTCATGTTATCATGTTGAGTAGGATACTAAATATTGAAGACAGAGAAAAAGAAAAGGGGTGATATTATGATGAGGTACTGTTTTTGTTTATTTTATTATCATCGCAGGATTATTAAGAGTTCAATGTGAAATTCCTGTTGAATAATATTATCATTAATGAAAAAAATAAAGATAGACTACTATTATACTATAACTGATTATATTTTTTCAATAAAAAATGTATGAGAATAGATAAATACTATTTTTTTAATAGCACTTGTACCGATGTTCTTGAAGAAGGTGTGATACAACCCTTTAAAGACAACTATAAAAATAAAGAATGGATGATATAACAGAAGGAGATTGATTTTCATGAGGTGAAAATTTATTGTTTCCCTATTGTGGAAGATGATTATATTTGTTTTTATTGGGGATATTTGAACATTAATCTATCGTCACACTTGAAGAAAGATCCAAAAATATTTTTTATTGCGAAGAGAAGGAATGGTTGGTGTGAGTTCCTAAAGATAAAAAAATGTCAGTGATGGTTAATGATAGTTGGTGTTATACTTTTAATCACATGGAATGCAATTCCCTGATATTTTATAAAATATTTATCTTTAAATAATTAATTTCTTTGTACCTTTTGTAACATGCAACACCATGTTTAAGCAAATATTGATATACTATAAAAATAATATTATTTATGATAATTATAACCTAACCATTAAATTGGATGGTATGAATATGAATAATTAATTTATGAAATATATAAAAATATACTGCTAAATATAAATTTAATGACACATTTTTAGTAAATAATCACTCAATATTTTCATAAATTCATATAAATCTTCAAAAATACATTTTTTTTGAAAACTATATTTATTGTCCTTTTAAAGAAAATATTGTGATTAATTTATGGAACCTTTAGAAATGAAATTTTATAAAATTAATATAATTTTTAAATCATCATATTAAAATTATATTATGATTAATTTTTTAGAACTTTTTTGAAAAGATTTCTTTTTATGTGAATAGTAAAAAATAATGATTTTATTGAAAAATGTATGTAAAAAGTTTCATTTTGTTTTAAAATTATTTCAAATTAAAATTAGTTTTACTTTAATATATGTAATACAATTATGCCGATTGGAATTAATTTTATGTTTTAATTTAGTAAAAAACATTTTTATAGGTAAAAAGGTATTTTCCAAGAAATTTTTTTTTATGTTTCCAATATGTTTTGATATGAATAAATTAAATTTATAACATATGTGAATTAATTGAATAAAATTTTATATTATATATTAAATAATTTTTTTAACATTTACCTAATATTTTTTTTGCATGGAATAATAATAAATCTTGTTTGATGCTTAAAAGCTGTATTTTTCTAAAAAGCTGTTTTGTTCGCATTTGAACACTTATTTTAAAATTAATTTTTTCCAGACATAGGAATTGAATTTTATAAAAGGGATTACATATTTTGTAACATGATATTAAAATTTAGTAAATATGAAACTTTTAGTTTTGGTCAACATAAATTGTAAACATGGTAATATTTATCACCCTAATAAAGGGTAAAAAATGTTAAATTAGGTTAATAATAATTTATAATGGCATGATTTTCCATCCTAATTATTATTAGATAAATTTAATTCCACCATTATGACATTAGGAAATAAATCGAGTAGTTTAATTAACAACTATCCATGAAATTTACCTATATAATAATTAAATCCATGAAAGTTACAAAATGTCATTCTCTTAGTTTTGAATAGCACTTATATGTCCACACAGGGGGAAAATCAAGTTATGAATGAATATAAACGTGTATTTTGATATTAATAATATTATTTTAATGAGATAAATATATTTATAATTTATATAAATAATATAATAACTTTAAATTATTGTGCTATGCTAATAAAATGTTTATTCAATTAATTGAAAAATAAAATTAATGATTTTAAAAATATTAAAAGTGATATAGTTTGAATGAGTTAATATTTTACCTAAATTTTATAGATATATATAACAAATAAGGATGGTTTTAAATAATTATATTCTAAATCCACCTTTGTTTTGATGTATTTTATGTTAAAATAAACTAATAGTGTTAAAAACATTAATGATAATTTCAATAAATAATATTTCATTAATTGACATAAAATTAATATAAATCTTAAATTAAGAAAAATTGGTTGGATATGGTTTTAAATATCATTTATTGTTATTTTTTTATAGTAACACTATTAACCTTTAAAGGGTATAATACATTAATATTATTGTAATTTTTCAAAGGGTTATTGATGGGTTAAAACAAAAAGATAAGGGTAAAAATGTAATCCAAACTTATCAATATTTTGTTTTATGAAATTTTTTTGGACCATGATCATACTATACTCCAATTTTTTTAATTTGGATCCATTTTTACATTAAATAAATTTATATTAATTTAATATGTTTAATAATTCTAAGAGTTAACCTCCCCTCAATTATAAAAGGGAACCCCTCATTCAGCTTATTCACACAAATTTAAGACTTCTATAATGACTAAAATTTACCAATTTATTTTATAAAATTCAAAATATACAATATTTAGGTTATGGAATTCCCAAAATACTAAACCTATAGCCCTTAATATGAGATCTAAAGGAGTCATTTCAAAGAAGTGGTAATGGCCATAACTGATCACTTCCTTTTTAATTCTTATTTTTGATTCATATACATTTATTATATTATTCCTAAAAAAATAAATTAAGTATCCTAAAAACATTAAATTATTATTATGATTATTAATCCCCCCTTATTCACCTTCTTTCCATCAAATGAGATGTGATAGTATTACATATGCGTATGTAAGACTTACCGTATCCATGTAGTGATACAATTAATTTTTCATCACTATATTTTAGGGATGGGTATTTTGATGGGTTTAGTGTTTAAATATGATAATTATGAAGTAATTACAAATTTTTAATTATAATATCATATCTACCTTCTTACCATTCAATCCATTGGAAAATGATGACGTCATTCATGCATACGTGTGGACTACAACATCCATGCAGTGATGCAATTCATTTTGCATTTAAATTATACATAGATGATAAAAATGCTGGTATTGATGAATTAATATAACAAATATGATATAATAATTACCATACTAAGGTGATTTAATATTTACCCTTCTTTAATTCCATCCATCGAAAAATGAAAATATTGTTTATGCGTTCGTTTGACCTACCGTCTCCATGAACTATGTAATTTAGTTTTCTATATCTATATTGTATCATTGAATATAAATGTGTATATAATGAAACATTATTTTATTTATATCATTATTAACATTATTGAGATTATTTTATCATTATAAAAACATTATTACTAACACCACAAAGCCAAAACACACATAAAAAACGAAGCAGATATGAACTAGAATAATGAATTTAGTAAGGAATTTCTAAAAAATGTGTGATGTATAGTATTATGTAAATAATAAATGATACGATAAATATTGATAGGTTTTATTAATTTATTTAAAATAAATAAATATATTTAATGTTAGGGGTTGTATTGCGTATGAAGAATGTGAGACCTATGTTATGGGATTTCCGTTTCAGTTTTATTTTTATGAGACACATGCCTTAGAAAACGATTGATTCTTTTATGTGATGTATATAATACCCATGATTTTATTTTATAACTATTATTATGAATATTATTGGATATAAATATCCATATAATATTATTTTGTTC
This sequence comes from Viscum album, assembly GCA_963277665.1. Lineage (NCBI taxonomy): Eukaryota > Viridiplantae > Streptophyta > Magnoliopsida > Santalales > Viscaceae > Viscum > Viscum album. The sequence goes on along the minus strand of OY728164.1, from coordinate 1,009,489,752 downwards.
ATGTATCTTATGATTGAAAAGTCACTAAAGTGGTAAAGGTCTTTTGTGACAATCTCAATATTTATTTGGATTGTTCGTGTTTATGATTTTAATAATGAAATATTATGATATAATTCAGAATAAACTAATTAATTTTATTCACATAATGTTATATATTGAAAATAAATGTTTTTAATTAAATTTATTCTCTTTAATTTCTGAAGAAATTGAAAATATGTTTTAATGGAAAATTGAAATTATTTCTCTCTTCGATCGAAATCCCCTATTATTCCCTATCCATGTTTTTGGAAAATGCTTTAAAGAAGGTTTTTACTATTATCCTATTATATTTTTAAATTATTTTTTACCCATATTTTAATTTTTAAAAAAATAATTCAAAAGGAAACTTCTTTTCATTTTATAAATGCGGTACTTGTTTTTATTTAAAAAAGTGTAAAAGGAATGTTTTATTTTTTAATTATACAGAATGAACCGAATTTCCCACTATCATAAAAAATAAATCATTCAAAACATCGTTTACAATTTTCAATATTTATTTTAAAATAAAATATTTTCCATAATGTTTTCGTAATTTCCTGATTTTAAAGAAGTGATTTAAAAATTGAATGATTATTTTCTTCAAGAATGTTTTAATGATATTTTGACTATATTTTATCCATAAAAGGGAAAAAACGTTGATTTGACTTATTATTTCCTAGGGATATTATATTAGTATAACATAATTATACTTATCCTATATGTTTTATATTTATGGTGATAAGATGTTTATGAAACCCATTCATTCTCAATAGTTTTTTCTATGATGAAATATTTTTAAAACCGATTAAGTTTCCATAGGTTATGTTATGATGAAATTTTTATGAAACAAATTTATTTTCATGGGTTTTGATATGATGAATGCTTTATTATATCATGCAAAACAAATTTATGATACCCATTATGTGATGGATGGGACTTATATCTCCCAATAATGCATTTGATAACTATTGACATCTCATGTGACAAACATGGATGTAATCAAAGTAGACCCTGTTCAGTAAGGGAATTTTTCACTATGATAGTACATGGAGTGAACCTTGATTTTACGATAGATTGGGGAGTGAAGCCATTCCTAAACTATAGTCTTATTAATGATCCTTAACAACTATAGAAATTATTTTCTATACATATGTTTCTATTAGAAACTTATGTCTTATGAAAATGTAATGCTTACATGGATCAAGTTATTTTATTTCTTTATGATTCATCCCATATAGTCTACCATGTTTTATTACAAGGATCATGATTATGATCTATAATATATAGGGTATTATTTTCAAATTTTATATTCATGTTCCTGTACTCTTATTTTTTTGTCATGCTAAAGTGATCAATGAAATATCCTTTATTTACCCTTACTGAGCATATGATAGAACCCATTTTATATATTTCCTTTCTCAATTCATTAAGAAAGGTACTATGTATGATATGAAAAATAATAATTCTATTATGAAGAATTAGTGGGAGATGATGTAGATCTTTTATGATCTAATTGTTTATTTTTTAAAGTTTCCAAAGGCACTGGACTTATATTAATACGGAATTAATCATTTTTTTATGAAATTAATATTCATATAATAAGATTTTATAACTATAAATTAAACTTACAGATCATTATAGCTAGTATTTGAGAAAGGTTTAATTTACATTTTAAGATAGGATGAGATAACTTCAATGATAACTCTGAAGGTAAGTCTAAGTATAGGATAAACTCCTATTGTTTTGGTAACTATAATGATTGAAATCAGTTAAACCTAAAGATTTATAATAGAGTATGTTATGATTTATACATTCTTTAAATGATTTTTCATGATTTTGTATTTTCCCAATATGATTATTATTGCTCACACTATGTGTTTTGGTTATATTCAATGGAAGGATCCTGAAGGAATCATGCCAATTTTGACTGTAATGGAAAATGTAATGACTATAATAATGAGAAACCAATTGAAATAAGATATTTAATGTAAAACCTTGTGATTTATACTAATCATATATCTTATTACATGATTAAAAATATCAACTTTGGTGAGTTTCCTAATACACCTAATAATTGAAAAATGCAGTCTCATAAGGTTCATGAATAAAAGATTATTGAGAATCCAACATGTCTAGAATATGGGAAGAAAAATTAAAAAGCATTTATTATAGCAGAGAGAAGATTATTTGAGTGTGAGAAAGAGGGAAAAAAGCAAGTAATTGCTAAGAAAATAAATAGAAAGTTCATTTATCAAAATACATGAGTGTAATGGTCTCTCTAAGGTATCATCAATGGATAAATGTTTTAAGTGTGAAAAATATGGGTATTTTCAAAATCGATTTCGTAGGGGAAAATCTCGAGAAGAGAAATATAAAGGTTGTATGAGTAATAGTTCTACCAGTGATGATGAAGAGAATACTAATGAAATATGAAAGGTGTGGGTTGTGTTAATAGTATTACATATTTTAAATGTAAAATGTGTGATTAAATTAAATTTGTTGATTATTAAGACATAATTCTTATTTTATAATATAGGAAAGAAGTATTGAGGAATAAGATGATGGATCTGAGATAATGGATTAAGAAGGAAGTAGGATTATTGAAGTATTTATGTATTTTCATTTAATAATCAAGTTATATAAGTGTTATACCAATGATATTGTGGTTACAAAAATCATACAACATCTATGTATTATTCTAATATAGTTTTTATTTGAGGATTTAAAAACATATATTGTATTTTAATAATAACGAAGAAAAGTGATTTAGTATTAAGCTATTATTTTTAGAGAACCCATGATTTAGGGGAAGGTAAACCTTAATATTTGTCTGATTTATAGTTAATAATATTTATTTTGGGTAAATAGATGATTGATATTGAGAGTATGGGGAACATGAAATTTATTAGTCAATGACAAAGTAGTTGAAGTCATCATTGATGATGTTTATTTTATTTTATTATTTATGGAATGTATTAAATAGTTCATGAACTTATTTAAGGAATCAAGGTAGTGTTAATTTTTCGAAGAATATTTATTTTTTCATGTAAGGTCAACTTGAAATTTTTATATACCATTATGGGTTTATAAGTATAAGTTTTTCCATAAGTAAAAATTCATTGAAATAACTTTTGATGTTTTATGTGATCGAATTTTAAAGTGATTTGAAACTTTTCAGAAAGAATACACTATTGAGTTTGAAATAAATATTTGTGTTGTTATATGATTTGATGTTAATTTCATTATATACTACAAGATTTAGGGATATAAATAATATTTATCGTTGAAAATTGATTCAATGAAATTGTTACATTTTTATAGATATTTATTGTTATGTTAAAGATTATGTTTTAGGTTTGTATCAAAATTTGATTAATGATATTTTTGTGAAACAATGGTAATTTATAATGGTGAATAATTATATTTATGATATATTTCATTTGGTTTTGGTAAACATAACCCTTAGGATTATCCTGTGATTTTACAAGAAAGATTATTTTAGAAGAATACAATTAAAATTTTAAATATATAAGAAGAAGGGTATTATATAGCCTTTACAGTTAAAAAATAATTTAATTTTTATGGTATTGAGGTAATTTGTCATGTATTATTATTTATTTGTTATAACCTTAGATTTTATCATTAAGGATTTGAAGATTAATTTAATATTTATTCATATTCTGGTTTATTCATTTTTAGAACAATCTAGCATGAATCATTTTTTTCTTAATGGATAAAGATAGTATCAATTTTTTTATATATTTTTTGATCTATTATAAGTTTATTTTAATGATCATGGAATAATAAATTCCTCTTAAATACTCATTTTTTTCGGGAAATAGATTCAATTGTGGTAGAAATTGATTTAATTATTAAATTATATTGTGTCAAGTAAGTATATTTCTATATTTTATTAGTCTGGATGTTATAGGAACTATTAAAACTTAGTTTTTTGGGGACCTTCATACTTCCATTTCCATATTTTATGGGAATGTTTTATTAACACTTTTAATGATGTGGGTTTTCAAAAAAGGATTTTTAAAATATCAAACATTTGATTACCCAGAATAAGTTAAAATTTACATGATAAAATTTATTAAGTGGAGGGGGGATTTAAAACCCTAATATTTAAGAAAATATGTCTGTTATTATAATTTCTCTGATAACTTTTGTTACATGCAACACTGTGTTTAAACGAACTGTGATATACGATTAAAATATAATTATTTGTGATATTTGTCACATAGACATTAAATTAGAAGGTATGAATTTTATTAATTAATTTATAAAATATTTATAAATTCCAACTCAATATAACATAATTAATAAATTAAAGGTAAAAAATCACACAATTGTTTTAATTCCATTAAATTATTTAAAATTACATTTTCTTCAAAAATTATTTTTATAGATTTTTGTGAGAAAATATTTTCATTAATTAATTGATATTTTAGAAATTTGATTTTATAAAATAAATAAAAAAATTTAAATCATAATATTTAAATTATATTAGGATGATTTTTTGAGAAGTTTTTGAAAAGATTGATTTTCCAATGAATAATGAAAAATGATGATTTTATTAAAAAAATGTATGTAAAATGTATCATTTGGTTTTAAAATAGATTCAAAATAATATTATTTTTATCATAGTTTATATAATATAATTATTTTATTTCGAATCAATTTTATATTTGTATTTAATATAAATATTTTTTATATTTAAAAATGAATTTTCCTGAAAAACTGTTTTTATGCCTGCAATTTGTTTTATATCTTAAAAAATTAAATTAATCAATAATTTTGAATTACTTTTATATAATTTTAATACTATATAACCCATAAAATATTTTAATTTTCTTATAATATTTTTATGTAATGGGATAAGATTAAATAATATTTTATGCTTAAAAAATATATTTTTCAAAAAAGATTTTTTTGTCATATTTTCACACTTAATTTAAAATTAATTTCTTCTACTTCTTATTATTTAATTTGATAAAATTTATTCCATATTTTTAATAATGGTATTGAAATTTGGTAAACAAACCACTTTTATTTTTTTCCACTATTAATAGTAACCATAGTGAAATTTATCACCATGGTTACGGGTAAATCGTGTTAATCTAGGTTAAAAATAAGTTATAGGGCAATATAGTTTCTTTAAAATTCTTATTCGATGAAGTTAATTTGAAACTTGAGACATTAGGATATATATTAATTATTTAATGGACAGATTTATATGAAAATGACCTATATAATAATTAAAGCAAATAGGGTTAGAAAATGCCACTCTATTAACATTAAATATCTTTTATATGTCGACATAACGGGAAATCAACTTATGAATAAATATAAATGTCTATTTTTATATAAATGAAATTATTTTCATGATATAAATTTATTTATAAGTTATAGAAATTATATAATTTCTTTTAATTTGTGTTTAACATTAATACAATATTTATTCAATTTACCAAAAAAATAAAATTAATTAATTATATAATATTAAAAGTTATATAATTTTAATGATTTAATATTTAAAATTAATTTTATAGATCTATATAAAATATTAATAATGTTTTAAGAAATTATATTCAAAATATCCATTTTTAATATTTGTCTTTAACGTCAAACTGAATGAATAGTTTTAAAAATGACATTAATGCTATTTTATAAAAAATAATATTATATTAAATGATATAAAATTCATAAAAATATTATATTTGAAAAAATTATTGGTATATTTTTTTTAACATCACAAATGGTTCCTTTATGGATATTTTTTCATTTCATAGTAACACTATTAAACCATAAAAGGTATAAAAATTTAATAGTACAGTAATTGTCTAAAGGGTTATAACAAAATGATAAGGGTGAAAATTTGATACAAACATGTAAAATTATTATTTTATAATATTATTTCAACTCATAATAATCTTATATTAAAATATTTTCTATTTTGAGCCCTTTTGAAATCAAAATTAATTCATATTAATATTATGTTTTAAGAAATTACAAGAGTGCCCCTCCCCTCAATTATAAAAGAGAACCCCAACTTTCCCATTTTTCACACAAAATTGAGCCTTATATCCCAAAAAAATCTCACAAGATAGTTTATAAACATCCAGATGAAAAAATCATTGGTGATTCTATTTCAAAAATACCAATCCCAATTCCTTTAATAGGAGATCTAAAGGAGTCATTTCAAAGTAGGGGTGATCATCATAATCAATCACTTCCTTTTTAATTAATATTTTACCAATTATAAATATGTTATATTATTAATAAAATAAAAAATTAAATCATTAATATAGTTAAATGTTAGTATGATTATTAACCCACCTTTATTCACCCTCTTTCCATCAAATGGAAAGTGAAATTATCGCTTGTGCATACATACGACTTACCGTCTCCACGTAGGGATACAATTCATTTTTCATCACTATATTTTATATATGGTGATTATTAAGTGTTTAATATTTATATATTATAATTATTAAATAATTACACTTCTTGAATTATAATAACATATCTACCTTTTTACCATACAAACTATTGGAAAATGATAATGTCGTTTGGGTGTATGTGTGAATAACCACATACACAAAGAGATGTGATTTCTTTTTCATTTACACTTTACTTTTATTGTAATAATGGTAAAATTTGAAAATAACCAACCCCAATTACCCATAGTTAGTGCATTATTTTATTACATTAGCATGATCACAATAAATCAAATCCATAAGGACTGATCAGTTTAGTAGACTTGGAAAAACTAGATACAAACACAAGTTTTACTTTACATATTAAAATGAAAAACATCATAATGTGTCATATGAAAACAATAATATACCATATATCATCTCTTTAGGTCATTCATAATATACTTATTTTAATCTTGAGAAAAAAAATTAAACCTAAGAAATGGGTGAGCTCATATGGTCACCAAGGATAAACAATATAGCCGAAGCTATCGTAAATAATCATAAAAATTTATGTCAAGGTATAAAAATAAAATAAAAGCCTTTTAAACATAACATTAAGAGTAATATGGTAATAATAAAGAAAATAATTACATTTAAACACTCATATGGGTTTCTTACTTGTTGAACAATCAAATTAAATATCAATAAAAAATCTCTTAATGAGAAAATGAATAATGCTGGATATCATAACCATACCGTAAAGGCCTTGTTCTAAGACACTTGTTTGTATCATGGGACCCATCGATGCATCAAGGGCCTATAGATGGAACCACCCAACACTTACTATGTACAATTCATTCCTCATATGAAAATGGTGAAACGTAATATAAACATTAGTATTAAAAAAAATATAAAATGTTAATACTTAATCTATAAACCATTAATGGTATAAAAATATCACATCCACATTCCAACATATCATTAAACATTCAATATAATATCAAAGATTATATCATAAAAAATCAAACTCAATTAAAAATAAAATCCAATAAAATATGTTGACATAGATGAAAATTATTTAATATATTCCTTAAAACTCTTTGAGAGAAATATACTTTTTTTAGTTTAAAATTATTTATAATCAATAAAATTATAAAAGAAAACATTTTTCTTTAAAAAAAACCATGTGTCATTTTAAGGGAAGCTTCAAAATTTTAATGCAACATAAAAATGCAAAATAGCCGCTCACGCCGTATAAGTTACGAAAAACTTTATTTCCTTAATTTTTCAAAAAGGTCATAAAACACTTAATTTGTAATACTACAAAAAGGTTCATTTCAAAGAATTTTATAAAAAGTAAACCATGGGTATAATTAAGTAAAAAAATTGTCGATAATTTTTGAAATAAAATTTAAGAAACATGGACATTGATGATAAATATATCCAAGTAGATACTTATATATAAACAATCTCGGATAATAAAGAGGTTGTGAAATTAACCCTTACCTTATACTTTCCTTTAGTCAGGGGTGTATTAACCTCCTGTATAATGGGTAAATTATTTTATTAATTTATAACAGAACAACATCCACATTTATGATATCATACATGATTCTATTATATCATTTTGTTAAAAATATTTCACTCTTACCACTATTTCAGGTGTTAACTTCTAGGTTTTCCAATGCATGTTTTATTTTGTAATTAATTTTTGTTATGCATAGGATTCATTTTATTTAGATAAATAATGATATAATTTTAATAATAATTATTTTTTCCCATCCTATAAATTTTATAATCATTCTTGAATGGTTAATTTGGAGAATGAATCTCACCACGTCGTAGAGACGGTAGGCCGTGTATATGCATGACCGACGATATCATTTACTTGATGGTTAAATGGTCCAAAATTGGATGTTTTATTAATTATATAGAATCATTATCAGGATATATTCATTATTTATATCCATTATACTCATCATTAAACCTGTCACAATAAAATATTGTTGGATAACAAATTACACCACAGTGTGGAGACTATAAGTCGTACGTACACACACATTGTGATATTACTGTTGTAGGATGGATAAAAGAAGGAATATGTTTTGTAATGTAGTCATAATATCATATCAGCATTTATTTTATACAATTTTCATTAATTTAATTTGGAAACAACATTGTAGGATGATGTAGAAGAACAAAATAAATTGAACGGAATTAGAAAAACAATTATCTCTTCTTTGAGCGTCTCCTTTTGATGTGTACAAAATGACTCCATAGGATAGATTTATGACCAAAGTATGACCTCAAGGATGAAGAGAGGGATGTTTTGAGGTACATTATTCAGGGGTTGGCTGAGCTAATTGGATTTAGAGGTGTGAATAAAATATAAGGAGAGATACCCTATTATAAGAGAGGATGGGGGTAATTTTGGAATCTACAAAACTATTAAATTATTATAAATTGATTTATAGGTTGAAATTTCTATGATATGAATTATTTAGAGTATAAGGTTAGGATGGGTTGAAATACTCTCCAAAATAGTTTTTAGACAATTTTAGGTAACAAAAGAAACCTTATCTTTTGGTTTTAACCCTTAGTTAAACAGTTAACTCCTACCGTGTCAACTTGTCTTTAAATACTATATGGTTAATATAATTATTATAAAATTTCCAATGAACCCCAATTGGATCATTTATGATATAATTTATACTATCCATGTTTGTTTGTACAATCCTAATATTTTATGAATTTTATAACATTTAATAAAATATTATTTATTTTAAAGTTCCATTTACTTAAATTTTGATACTATTCAATATTTTCATTTTTTAATATACCAACATGATAACTTAAAACAAATAATTAAAAATATATGTTATCTATAAAATCCATTAATGTCATTAATTAAGTAAAATTATATTTATTTTTGTATTTTTAATATCCTTTAATTGATTCATCCTTTAATAATTCAATTACTACATAATTATTATGTCACCATTTAATTTAATTAATTATTTATTAATATTATAAAACAATTATCATTAGTTAGATAAAAAATTTATATTTCTAAATACAATTCAAAATCAAACCTATCACTTATAAAACCTCATATTAGAAATGATATAGTTATTAAAATTTGAATAAAAAATTAATAACTATTATTTACATCAAATGTAATCAATGTCCCAATCTAACACAAGTGGCATAAAAAGGACTATATATTATGCCTAAGGTTGATTATGGTCAAAAAATACTTATCCAATTAAATTAGGTCAAGTTATACAATGATATTATACTATTATAATATTATTTTTATCCTCAATTACCATATTTACCTTTAATCGTGATAAATAAAATTCAAAAAATATTATTCACAAAAAATTATTTTGATCCTATTAGAACAAATTTTTCTTACTGATTACAACCATGTATGTACATTTTTTGAAATTCAGTTTATAGAAGCCATAAAATTATGTTTATTTTTAATCTGCAGATGTGGTTATAAGATGGGTAAAAGAAACATTCAAAAGTTAAATAAATTTTTATATCTAATTATATTATATGATTATTCTTATAAACTATATTTTATTAATATATGTATTATTTATCTTTTATTAATTTGAAATAAAGTTATAATAAAATAACTATTTAAATGAAAAATCCATTTTTTAACAACACTACATCATTTTTCAATATTCATAAAAAAATGATACATTTCCAAAAATTACAAAAACATCACCCTAAGGTAATTTTGATATTTCAAATTAAAAAATTTATTCTATTTTAAAGGATAAAATTTACAATTTTGTAATGTGGTTAGTAATATTCATAGCTACTTTTTAAATAGCTAGTTTGGTATGTTATGTTTCACTTGAACGCGGTGTTGCATGTAGAGAAGAATTTTTAATTATTAAAAAAAACTATACTTTGGAATCTTATGGTGTAAAATTATTATATATTTCCAATAATTTCATCCTTGAAATTTATAGAATATCACTCCATAAAAAGATTCTGATGGTTCTTCATTATATGTTCTTCAAGTTACTACATTGCTTATTCATTTTTATGGTTTATAAAAAATTTACCAGACATGTCATCTGATTTTTCAACACTTATTTTCCAGTATCCAGAATCTTGATAGGCTTTTCACAATATGACAGATCAAGTTCTAGTTCTATTTATTCATAGGTGAGTACATTCATCGGGTTTGGCATGTTTCCTAAACAATGATACTTGTAACACTCCATGAAGATTGGAGGTACTTAGAGGTATTTCCAAACAGTAAACTATTGCCCCAATTCGTTGCAGAATTTTGAATGGTCTGATGTACCTTAGACCTAATTTACCCTTCTTATCGAATCATATAACATCCTTCTATGAGGATACCTTCATAAAAACATGATCTCTTACTTGAAATTTAAAATCATTTATTTGGTTATGGGTATTTCAATTTTTCCCAATTTTAGATATTTTTATATGGGTTTGAATAGTATTCATGTTTTACATAATTTCTTAACAAGTTCTGGACCTACGAGTTTTCTTTCACTAAAATCATCCCAAAAGTTGGTGTATAACATCTCTTTCAATATAATTCTTTATATGGTTCCTTATGAATTATTTAATTGGAGATATGGTTATTGGAAAATTCCATTACAGTTATATATTTTTCCCACATACCTTGAAAGTCAAGTGAGAAAGATCTCAAGATGTCTTCAAAAGATTGAATAGTCTGTTCTGATTTACCCTCAGTTTGATGGTGGTTGGATGTGCTTAAATTTAGATCAGTACCTAAGTCCTTATGAAGACTTTTCTAGATTCTTGATGTAAAAGGAGGATCAAGATCATACTCTTTCAACACGATTACACCATGAAGTCTTACATCATCATTAATGTAAAATCATGCGAAAGGTTCAAGTGGTAAAATTTTTCTTATAGCATGAAAATGTGATGATTTGGTAATATGATAAAAAATAACCCATATCACATCATTTATTCTTAGAGTATTTGGTATCACCATGAAAAATTACATCGTAATACCAAACCATTTCCACACAGGTATAGAAAGTGGATTCATGACTCCTCTAGGATTTTGTAATCCAACCTCCACTTGTTAAAAAACCAAACATCTTTACACATAATTAGCAATTTCCCTCTTCATGTTGTCCCAAAAAAAATATTCCTTCATATCTATATACATATTATTACCTTTAGGGAGAGTAGATAAATTAGAGCAATAAGAATAAACCAATAATTCCATTTTTTTAGATTAGGTATATAGGGTTCACACAACCACTTTCCAAATTTGAATACTTTATCTTAATATATAAATTTTATCAACATTACATAATTCATTACTTTATTTTTTTTTAAATTCTCATCATCAAACTGAGAAAATTTTATCCATTCCTATAAATATTGTTTAAAAAACATTGGAAAAAGTAGTGATGTTTCACCTTTCATGATAATTACCATATCTATCTCCATAAGATCTGTTAACATAAGACCCCTTTCAACTGTAAGTTTGTTTAGAAATCCATGGTCCTTCCTAATCAAACCATCCTCCACCTTATCTGTCATCCCCAGGAGGTATTGTATTGTGAAATATTAATATATAAGTATCTCAATCCATCCCCTTTGCCTCATGTTTAGTTCTTTTTATGAGAAAATATATTTCAAACTCGTTTGATCACTACATATCTCACATATTTCACTGTAGAGATAGTGTATCAATATCTTGTGATCAAATATTACTACTAATAACTCAATATCATAAGGTGGATATTTTTTTCATAAATTTTTAATTACTTTGATGCACATTAAATAACCCTATCAGTCTTCATAAGAACACAACCAATGCCTTTCTTTGATGCATCACTAGAAACTCTAAACCCATAATTCCATGATGGGAAAGTTAGTAAAGGGGAAATGAATAATATTCTCTTCAATTATTCAAAACATTGTGCACAGTGTTTTTTCCAAACCAATTTAAACCTTTTTCATGTGAGGTTGGTTAATGGTTTTTCCAATTGTGAAAAATTCTGGATGAAACATTGATAGTAACATGATAGAACAATAAATATGTGTACCTTGATTTTGCTCATCGATTTTGGACATTCTTGGATTGCCTTTGTTTTTACAAGATTAACAGAAATTCCATACTTGGAGACAATTTGGATAATTTTTTTTATGAAGCTAGAATTCCCACTTGCTAAACATCATACATAGTACATTTATTCTAAGAGTCTTTAGAAAAATCTGCAAGTTGTTCTCATGGTCTTTGTAGATTTTGGATCATACCAAGATATCATGAATAAATATTAAGTCAAAATCATCAAGATATTAATTGAACATTTTTTTCATTATATCTATGAAAATAGTGGGTAAATTAGTTAGTCCAAATGACATTACTGTAAACTTGTAATGCCCATACCTAGTTAGAAATGCTATATTTAGAATATCTTACTTCATAATACAAAATTTATGATATCCAAAATGATGTTAAATCTTTGAAAAATATTGAGATCTATGAAGTTGATAAAAAAATCATCATTATGAGGAAGAGGTTACTTTTTCATTATTGTAATAACCTTGATTTCCCTATAGTTAATATAGAGCCTCATTGATACATATTTTTTTCTAACAAAAAGAACTGGGGCTCCCCATAGAGAAATACTAAGGTGAATAAATCTTATATTACTCAAAAAATCTAATTTTTTATCCAGGTTTACTAATTCCAAAATTTTCATTCAATATGAAGTTTTTGATATAGGCCTTGAATTAGTGATTAAATTGATAATAAACTAAACTTGCCACTCTCGAGGATGTCTGGGTAAATCCCCATGAAATACATTAATATATTCTCATAAAATAGGTAAATTTTCAATATCAATATTTACTTATTCATCCCTATATGTTATTTCCTATCCCCCTAAGAATCTCATGTAGTAAAGTTATCAACGGTGGGCTTTTATAATAATTAGGTGACGATGTTTCTACTCTAAAGATAATGGATTATGCATTTTACCCACAAATCACAACTTCCTTCTTTTTGAAATACTTTTTCACATCATATTTTGATAGGTATTATATACCAAGGATTATATGAATGTCAAACATAGGTATGATGATAAACTCAGAAGATAAATCACGTTTATATGACATAATGTGAACTGCCTGACACATCTTTGTTGCAACAATACTTCTCTTAAGAGTTTTGCTAATAATTACCTTGTTAATGTGAATTGTAAATATTTATTTTTTAAAGAAAACTGAGAATATATAAAGGAAAGTGAGGATAAAAAATAAAATAAATAGATTTCTATATTTTGGGAAACTATTAAAGTACCTACCACCATATCATTAGGAACATCATCTTCAATAGTTGTGATAGAAAAATCTTGGCCTTGCTCCATTTTTATTTTCTGGGAAACGTTTCTTTGACACTTTGGAAAATATTTTTTCTAATATCCCATATCATTACAATTATAGAAATAAAAAATTAATATATTATTTTTTCTTCATTTAATCACAAGTTTGGTGGCCTTTTCTCTACACTTGTGACAGACTCTTATTCCCTTTAGGCAATTTCCTGGGTGTTTATTCCCACAATTACTATAATGTGGAATGTAAACTTTTCCTTTTATTCCCATTATTTCCTTTTTTAGAGTGTTCAACAACCCTATTCTTCTATTTATTTACTTTAATGTAATAAGACATAGATAATTCATTTTCTATCATGATAGCACAAGCGACTATATCTTCATACTATGGGAAATATTATGAGACCAATTCCCATTAGAGGAATGGTTTTAACCCATAAAATAATCGATCAATATTATATCTGGGGTTATGTATGCAGTCTTCAACATTTCTTGATAACCTTATGAATTAGCTTCATACTTTGTAACATTCTCTTCCTCTTTGTACTTGAGGCTCAAAAATTGTCTATCCATATCTGCTCATAGATCACGAGGGAATTATTTCTCTAAAAAGAGTTCTTTAAATTCCATACATTCTATATTTTTTATCTGTTTATTCTCTTTCATGTTTTGAATTAATGAACACCACTAATTTTCGTTTCATGAATGAAGATTGAATAACAGAAAAAATTTTTCTCTCTCATTACTCCCCCAATAGAAAAATATTTTCTCTAAGGAACTTATCTATTCCTCAGCTATAAATGGATTTTTGTGCCATTGAATATTGGAGTCTATTGTCTTTGTAGTGCTCTAACATTGATATTCCATGTTGAATATCAGGCTCCTCCATAGGGGGAGGATAATATTCATAACCTGAGTAAATTATCCTAGTTCGGTTATAATTTGTTCACCACTAGCCGTCAAACCAGCTCCCCTATGATTATCATGCATAGGAGGGAAATACCAACCTGGATTATTTGTATTGATATAGTTTTCATTACTTCTACATGGTGCCTTTTTTATACAATAGAATACACTAGATTAGTTTTTGAATCATATTGAATAATCCAAAACTAGTAAAATACTTTAAATAAATTGGAAAATTTATGCATATATAATTTATAATCCTAAAAATTATTTCTTGGGGGAAATATTTACTCATAAATCCTTCATAATGGTTATCCTAATCATACACCCAAGAGTGTCAAACAAGGTTCACATTAAGCCCCATTATCATGTACCAGGTTACCTCGAGTCAAGCTCAGAACACCTTGTCGGAGTTGTTACTCCTAGGTACATTTATGCCAAAACCACATCCACTTGCAATATCCATACAGAGATGTATTTTCATGGAATACACATATAATCTCTATATTACAAAAATTTAGTATTTTCTTATCTAATTATCCTCAAAGTCTATCTTCGGGTAGTGTCCCATATTTGAAGAGTTTTCTAAATATAGTTTCCAATGAATGTACTAACCTTCCTTTGATACCAACTATAATGTCATGACCCCAGTTACCCAGACTTGGTGTATTATTTTATTACATTGGCATGATCACATGAAATCAAATCTTGAAGGACCGATCAATTTAGTAGGCTTGGAAAAACTAGATACAAACATAGCTTTTCCATTACATCTTGAAATGAAAAACAACAACATGTATCCTATAAAAACAATCATATCCCTTATATTATCCTTACAGTTCAGTCATAATATACTTATTCACATCCTAGAAAAAATGAAACATAATAAAGGCATGCCCTTATATTCTCAGTAAGGATAAACAATATAGAGAAAGCTTTCATAAATATGCAAAAACCTTTTAGGCGTGACATAAAACTGGAACAGAAGCATTTTGAATATGACACTCAATATAATATGGATAGAATAAATCCAAAATATTCCATTTAAACACTCACATGGATATTCAATTAGTTGAATAATCACATAAAATATCATCAACTAATCCCATAATGAGGAAATGATTAATGTCAGACATCATAACCACACCTTTAAGGCCTCATGTGAAAAATCTAGTATGTCTCATGAGACATACCTATTAATGAAGGGGTCATATCAGTTCCATCCCATTACATACTAACTCCAATGAATTCCTCATATGAAAAGGGTGAAACATAAAATCAATATTTATATCAAAAATATCATACAAAATGTTTATACTTTATCCATAAATTTTGAATGTTATAAAAATTGAACATCCATAATCAAACATATCATAAAATATTCAACACAATATGGAAAATTTTATTATAATAAATCTACCTCTATCATGCATAAAATCCAATAAAGGATGTTGAAATATATGGAAATTATCTTATAAATTTCTTAAAATCTTTGAGAGGATTATCCTCTTTTCTTTAAAATTAGTTAAAACAAATGAAATTAAAAAAGAAAATATTTATTTCTAAAAATAATCATGTAATACTTGAAGGGAATCATGAAAATGTTAAGGATAAATAATAGTAGTAAATAGTCTCTCACATCCTATAAGTTAAAAAAATTATTTCCTTTATTTATTGAAAATGTCATAAAGCACCTCATTCGGAAAATGATGATAATATTCCGTTCAAAACTTTTTATAAATAGTAAAACAAAGGTATAAATGACTCTAAAATTTTTTTGATAAAATTTTGAAATATATTTTAAGAAGCATGTACAAAGATGACAAAGATGACCCATTAGAAACCTATGTATTAACAACATCGGATAATAACGAGGTTGCGAAATTAACCCTTACTTTGTTATTTCCATTAGTTGAAGGTGTTTTAACCTACTTTAAAACATTTAAAATATGTTATTAATTTATAAAAAAACCACATCCATATTTATAATATCATATATGATCCGCTTATAGAATTTTGTTCATAATATATCAATATTACCACTGTTTCGAGTGGTAACTGCTTTGTTTTCCTATGCATGTTTTACTTTTATGTCATGTTTGTTATGAATAGGATGTATTTTATTCATTTAAATAATTATTTAAAGTTAATAATCATTATTTTTACTCATTATAAAAAATTTTATAATCATTCTAGAATGGTTAACATGGGGAATGAATATCACCGCATCGTGGAGAGGGTAGGTTGTATGTACACACAAGAAATAATATCCTTCCCTTAGTGGTTAAATGACATGGAATTGAATGGAATATTAATTATATAGAATAATTATAATGTAATATTAATTATTTATATTCAATATACCAATAATTACACCGATCCAAATAAATTAGTGCTAAATAACAAATTATACCATGATGTGGAGATGATAATCCGTACATTCCCAGGCACTGTGATATTTCTATTGTAGGATAATTATAAGAAGGAATATGGTTTTTATCACAATTATAATAAAATATTAACATATATGTGATACTGGAGTTATTAATTGAGCATAGAAACAACATATAAGGAGGAAGTAAAAGATGAAAAGAAATTGAATGGAATTGGTAAAACAATTACCTCTTCTTTGAACATCTCCTTCTGATTTTTACAAAATGACTCCTCTGGATGGATTCATTCCCAATGCATGTCCTCTAGGATGAATTTAGGGAATTTGGGAATAGAATAGGGTAGTTTTTGGACAAGACAAAATGATTTAGAGGTTTTAACAAAGGAGGATATGTAATCTTTTATAAGAGAGGAGAGAGGTACTTTTAAAATCTACAGAACTATTAAATTATTATAAATTTCATTTCAATTAAAATAGTTCCAATGTGATTTATTTTAAGGATAAGGTTATTATGGGTCTATATATTCTCAATCAATGTTTTTTGGAAAATTTTAGGTTATAAAATTAACATTATCATTTGGGTTTAACCCTTAGTTAAACATTTTATCTCTTATCATGTCTACTTGTCTTTTTTTAGTATAAGGTTAATATAGTTTATATAATATGATAGAAGAACCAAAATTGGATCATTTATGAAATATTTGACCATAAAATAGTTTTTTAACTAATTTTATAATATTTAATAAAATATTATTTATTTTAATGTATCATTTATGTAATTTTTTATACTATTATATATTTTTATTTTTAAAAAAAATTAAAACCAAAATGATAAATTCGAACCAATTCTTCCAATATGTATATATAATTCCTATTTTATTTATAAAATTATTTTATGTCATTAATTAAGTCGGATTATATTTATTTTTTATATTTTTAATATCATTTAATTGATTCTTCCATCAATAATTCAATTACAACATCATTGTTGTGTCACCATTTAATTTAATTATTTATATCATAAAATAATAAATAATTCACCATTATGTATATAGTCATTTTATCTTTATATATAATATTTTTAGTTAGAAATATCACTTATATAACCTCATATATAAAATGATATTGTTATTGAAATTTGAATATGAAAATTTTAACACTTCATTATATAAAATATAATAAATATACTAATCTAAAAAAGTGGCATAAAAAGGAACATATTTTCTTCATATGGTTTATTTTGGTCAAAAAATAATTTTCCAATGAAATTTGGACAAGTGTTAGGGCGATATTATATTATTATAATATTATTTTTACCCTTACTTACCCAATTGACCTTTAATAGTGGTAAATAAAATTCAAAAGTTACTATTGAACCAATTTTTTTTTTATCATATTAGAAATTTTTTTCATACTGATTACAACCATCTATGTCAACTTTTTAAAAATTAAATTCATAGAAGTTGTTATATTAAATTTAATACAAATCTGTAGATGTGGTTAGAAGATGGGTAAAGGAAATGTTCCAAAGTTAAATAAATTTTTATATCTAATTCTATTATAAAATGATTGTAATGAACTATATTGGAATAATATATGTATTATATATCTATTGTGACATTAAAATAAATTTATATTACAATAATTAATAAAATGAAAATGTTGGTTTTTAACAATAATACAATATTTTTTCTCTATTCATCAAAAATTGAAACTTTTCAGAAAATTAGAAAAATTTCCCCCTATGCAAATTTTTGATATTTTGAATTAAAAAATGGAATCTGTTTTGAATTTTTTTTATTTATGTGGGTAATAATATTCATAAAAACTTTTTAAATAGCTATTTGGATACGTTATGATGCGCACGAACTTAGTGTTGTGTGTAGAGAAATCTATTGAATTATTTTAAAAGAAGCATAACATGGAAGCTTGGGGTGTTAATCTATTAATGAATATGTATGATATAAATTATATAATAATGATTCAGAAAAGGCGATTTAATATTTTCCTTTCTTTCATTCAACTTGTTGAAAAATTAGAATATAGTTCTTGTGTACATACGACGTACTATCTCCATGAACAATGTATTTCATTTTCTATCTCTATAAATTTTGAATGATTCTAAACATGTATAGATGAATATATATGATTTTTATATCATGATTAAAAAAATTAATTACTTTATCCATGGTCAAAACGGATGCTCAAAAACTCCCAAACCAAAATATAAAAGGAAAGGAAATTATATATCATAAGGAACAATTATTTTTATAAATAATTATCGACAAAAAGGTGATTAACGGTTATAAGTAAGTCATATATGGAATTATATTTATGATTATTATTATATAATAATTTAATAATAAATATAAATTTATTATATAGGTGGTTTCAATGTGTATGAATAAAGTTTGAGCTAATGTAAGGTATTTTCATATCACTTTTATATTTAAGGGAAACATGGCTTATACACCACTTGTTTCTTTTTGTGTAAATAATATACCACAAAGGAATATATTTTATGATTATTCTCATGAAAAATATGGGATATATATATCAATATAATTTTATATTTTTAACAACCTAGGAAATTATAGAATAAATAATTTTTATATTTATCAATATGAATTATATTGTTACATTCATCATAAAAATCTTATGTTCTTTTTGATCAAAAGGAAAATAGTCTTAAATAAAATCTTTTCTTATGTGGATTTTATTTTGTAGATTAATTTATAAATTTTATAATTTTAATTAAAAAATATTAATACAATATTTCAAATCATAATATCAAAATTTACCAAAGCTTATAATTTTTGGATTTTTCAGATAATACTATTTTTTCAGTGAGTAGTAAAAAATAAAGATTTTTGTAAAAAGGTATTTTATATTCTATAAATTATGTAAATTAAAATCACCATTTTATTTTTAATAGGATTTAATGTAAAATTATTATTATTTAGTTATATTTAATCTACATAATTTCTTTAAAATCTTGTTTATATTTGTTTTTAGATTATGTTTGTTTTTGGGTTTGAAAGTTGGTTTTCTCTAAAAGCTATTTTAAAATGTATAATGTTTCTCCATTTTCATTAATTAAAATAATAACTAAAGGGGATTTTTTTTAAATAAATTTATATATTATATATCATTAAATATTTATTTATATCTATACAAGGATTATTATTAGTCATAGAATTAATATAGGATCAAAATTTTCATAAAAAACACTCTTATTGAAAACCGGCTTTTTTGTTGTGTCTGCAAGGTTTGTTTTTATTTAATTTTTTCAATTATGTGAATTCAATTTAGTAAAATGGATAATTTATTTGAAACAAGAATTATTAATACTTTCTAATAAGTTAAACCTAATATTTTACATATATGAATAGTGAAAATAGTAAAAATTATTTACCTTGGTTAAGGTAAAAATGGATTTACTATGGGGTTAAACTAAAAGGTTATGGGTTAAGATGACCTGTAAATTTTTTTAAAAAATATATTTTGTGGCCATATTTAAATATTATACATTATAGGATCAATAATTATCCATTATTAGATCCTTGTGACATGGAAAACACGTGTGTGCAATTCATTATTTTCAAACATTACAAGTGTGCCACTCACACCACATATAAAAGGCCCCCAGCTCTCCACATATGTTCACTCATTAAAAATAGATAAGTTCAAAACTTTCCTAAACAAATAACTTATATAATTCCCTAATAGCATCCTAGAATTATAATTTTTAAAATATATCCACCCAATCATGGGCTTTGGTGGAAACCAAAAGGAAGTTACCCGAAAAGAGGTAACATTCTTCAACTTGGTTTTTTTTATTTCTTCCTACACCCACTAAAATTATTATTAATCCATGATTACATTATAAAATAGGTATATTATATAAAATAATATTTAATTATTTTAATTTAACAACATAAACTCCTATCTTCTTCCATAAAATGGGCTACGAAATCCTTATTCTTGTATATTCTGAACTATTGTCTCATGAACCAATGTCATTATTTTTTTAATTACAACATGTCACAGTAGGGTATGATGATGTATATAGAGATTATATATGGTATTTATAAAATAATTATACCTATGGTTTAAACCTATCACATATAACATTTTTTATATTACTTTCCATTGGGGATACGATAACATCACTTGTGTGTACGACGAACTACAACCTTTTGAAGCAATGTGATTCATTTTTCACTAACATTTTACATGGAAGGTAACAAGGGTAAATATTATTATTATATGTAATATAAACGTAATAATTATGTTATTAATTACATATATATCAGTTTTAAAAAATTACATATCATTTTTTTCATTCATTTTCATTCATTGATAAATGATAATATGGTTTGTGAATGTGGGGACTGCAGTCTTCATGAAGCAATGCGACTCTATTTTCATCACCAAATAAATTGAATGATATATATAAGTATATTTAAAGAAATAATATGGATTATATGATATGATTTTGATTATGTAAGGATACAATATTACTTAACTCTATTACCGAATGATAATTGAAAAATTCTAATGTTACTCATACATATGTATGACTGCCGTCTGCATGATTGTAACATACTTAAGTTATAATTTTTTTAAGGATCATTATTAAAAGATAATTTATGTATAAATATGATAAATATTTCATGATTTATATTATGGATATTATTAAATCATGATCTCATTAACAAAATACAATATACCAAATTCATTTTGATATAGAATCTTAATATGGTAAAAATATCGGATGTAAAATTAATTTTTTAAGTAATTATATATAACAGAGTAATTTTTAAAATAAAATAATTAATAAAATTGAAAAAAAATTCAAAATAAATCAAGTAAATAACATATTTTAATTATTCAGGAATATAAAGACAAACATGACTTGTCAGATTCCAGGTAAGGGACTTTGTCTCAATTTCCTTGTGTTGAGGAATATTTTGATTTTATAAACCTTTATTACATTATAAGGTGTATATAAATCCCCTTTTACATGTTAGATCATGAATTTATCTTTTTGTTTTGTGATATTTAATGTTTTGATTAATTTTTTTTTGAGGCTTACGATTCAAGTGTTTCCCAATGGATAAGATACTTTGGTTTAAAAAAATAATCTTTCAATGTTTTTCCTTCAAAATATATCAATTTAATTTACATGATTTTTAAATTATTTTAGGAATATTTTTATATGTACATAGAATATTTATAAAGTAAATTTTATGTCACTTTTACTTTATTTTAATGTTTTTCAAAGGGAATCTTTTAACATGTTATATATAGAATGTTTTGAAAAATAAAAAATAGAATGTTATATTTTAAAATTTATGATGAAAACGAATTTATCAAGTATTATGGATGTTTTTTTATTTGTATATTCCTTTGCATAATTTCATTCATTCTTTAATAAAAAATCAATTTCCAATTTTTGTCTATTTTTAATATCAAAAATGGGGTTTCAAAAGAAATGGGTATTTTCATGTCCAAAACTGATTTACATAGGATTTTAAAAGAGTTTTTCATATGTTTTATGATGAAATAGTGAAATAATAATTATATTTTATTCATGATGTGGTACTTGATAATTATTTTACAAAAACAGGTATACCCAGATAGCATCAGGGGAACCTATTATAGCTTATACGATGAGTGTGCCCCGATAATACAAAGTGATACAGTTATAACATTAATGATGGGTGGGCTTGGAATGCACTCCAATTAATTTGGTAATGTTATTTGTATTAATAAGAAATTACAAGGAAGTTGCCAAAGGGTTTGTACTATGTATATAACTAGGTTTCAGTTACTTCTGAAAGGGGTTTAAAATTTGTTAATAATGTGATGATCTAAGATAATTAAAAGTGTTTTTAATTACTTGTTTTTAGTTTTAAAGATTATTTTGAGAAAAATGTGTTTTTTTCATAAACAAATGTATTATTTCATATTCTCAAATAAATTTTAAGTAAAAGTAAAATGGTATGGGAGTTTTCATGTTTTCCCCAAACTAATGGTTTTACTTCTTTTTATAACCTTTATGGATCTTTTTGTGCCCATACCATGTTTTTATAATTTTATTTATAGGATTTAAGGATGTGATAGATAAAGGAAGAGGTCTTTAAAAATTTATGAAGTTGTTTCATAAAAATAAATATTGTCTTGTTTTAAATGTTTTATATGGTGGAAAAAATGGATATGACTCAAAAGTTTACACAATGTATTATATATTTTTATATAAGAGTAATGGAATAATTCTCTAAAACAATAAAATTGAAAATATCCTAAAATGTGAGGGAATTATTTCATGACTTAAATATCAATATTATTGAATATTTTGAGGCTGAAACCTTATATTTGGTATCATTGGACAGTTTAGATAACTATAGATGTTATGATAACGTTAATATCCTTCCCTTAAAAGATTTAAAATTATGGTTAATTTGAAATTACATTACATTAATGGATTTAAATACTTTTTTATAAATATAGTTCTGTACAAAATGGTTTTCCATTTAGAAAACGTGGGAGCCGTAGTGGGAATGCATAGAGGGGAAAATATCATTCC
Source organism: Viscum album (assembly GCA_963277665.1). NCBI lineage: Eukaryota > Viridiplantae > Streptophyta > Magnoliopsida > Santalales > Viscaceae > Viscum > Viscum album. Next base: position 1,009,466,037 of record OY728164.1, on the reverse strand, counting down.
AAATTGAAATCCTGGGATGGTTGGAATAGTAATTGAATAGTTATTTTCAACGGTATATCACTTGACCCAAGCTATTAATGGTGGTGGTATCCATTCTAGAGAGGAACCCGATCTACCATGATGGAACATTTCAATGGTGGAGCATTTATGAGACAAATTCCAACATATTTTAGTGGATTATCTGATCCCATGATAACTGAATAACAAATTAATGCCTCAGAGAAGTGATTTGATGTCATATAATGTTTATAATGTAAAAAGGTAATTTTTATTATTTATCGTATAAAAAGTGAAAATTATTGATGGTGGTATTTGGTTAAAAATTGTAGATATAAATATGATATTGATGCCATGAAATGGGAAGCATTTATATATATTTTTCTTGAGAAATATTTCCCTAAGGTTTTCGACTCTAAATAGTAAAAAAATTCCTAGAATTTTGATAAATAGATTAATATTTTGTAGCTACATATAAAGAAAACTATAAATTATTTTCAAGTGATATTATGGATTTTATTTGAGATTCATATATAAAATTAATAGATTTTACATAGGGTTGAAACAAGTTTTACAATTAGAAGTGGCCACACAAGAATTTAAAAGTTAATAGAAAGGGGTTCATTGTGATGAGAATGTTGATATAGAGTTTTTAGAAATGTATGTTCCTCCAGATAATAATAGTAAAAAAATATTCAGGTGGTATGAAATCACAAACAAACCACCTAATACAACTGGAGGTAAGCCCCCAAAATGTACTAAGTGTGGAAAACTATATTTCAAGGAATGTTTGATTGGATTTGTAAAGTGTTTTCAGTTCGGTAAGTTTAGTCATAGGGCTTCTGACTGTAAAGAAAATATTCCTAAAAACCTATAGAATTAGGTAATCAATATCTATCTAGTGGTAAGGAATTTTAGTTGTAATGAGTTAGGATATAAAGCTAACATGTGTTCGAAGTTAGATTCACGTGATGGAAATAATCATGATCGGGAAAAAAGGTGTAGAAAAGTAATTTTTTACTCTTACAGTTGATATTGAGCCATAAAATGAAGTGGTGTTAGGTATATTCATTATATATTAAAATTATTTCAATGCCCAGCTTTACTCTAGATATTCAAATTCGTTTATTTCTGAAAAATTTCATGTAAAATTGGAATGTCACCACTTGATAAGAAGATACAATTGTTACAACATTGGGTGTAAATATTAAAGAAATCAATATTTATCTGAATATTATTATTTTTATCAGTGAGATAGCCTTTCTAGAAAATGTTTTTGAACTATAAATAGTAGTTTTTGATTGTAACACCTCTAAATTTTGTGAATTTTTTCTTGTTAATTTATCCTTTTTTAAATTTTTTGTTCCACACAATACTGAATATAGATTTTATTATACAAAAGAACAACGTTTGTCTTGTGTTATATATGCTGACAAGATAAGATTGTGCTACAAAAAACTATTAAAATTTCAAGAGGTACACATAAAAATATTTTTTTGTTCTGTTACACAAAATCTTAAGTCATTTCAATAGATTTCATTACATGCAAGACTGAGTTTTACCAAACAACACTTTACTATCAATATTGTTTCTAAAATTTTATTATAGTTACCACCTATCCATAGGAATGGAAATTAAAAATAATATTTACTAAATTATGAAAATATAAATTAAACTAGAATATAAAATGAATCCTTTGGTTTATCAATTAGCTTTAAATAAAATTAATAATAATTTGAAAATAATCAAATTCTTAATCTATGAAAACTATTTTTCATTGCACAAACACCATTTTATCTCAATAAATTAAACAAAACACTATTGGTGAATGTATTTAATAAAATTTATATACTAAATATTCAATAAAAATTTATTTTACACTCATCCAATATATTACATTGGCATAAGATAAGAATAAATCAAATTTTTTTAACAAAAAGTATAATTTTTCAAAATGGTAATTTTACTACCTTTTAATGGAGAACCAATTTTATATCTAATTTTTGAAACTTTTATCATTTTTATGATAAAAAAACTTATTATTTAAATTAAGTATTTAAAAATTTACTTTGGTTGAATTATAGGTATTTTCTGATAAGTTTCAGGTCTTGAGGAATAATGGAAAATATTAAATTTTAATTTGAAACATCATTGTCATCAAAATAATTTTTAGTGTAAAATTATATATTTGATTAGTTTTAAATAAAAATGAGTTCCATTTTTTATAATTTAACCAAATGTAGTTCATTGGAATGAATTTTACATTGAAGTTGGATATAAAAACATTTCAATCTGTTGAAAATTTTCTGTTTAACCCATTTTCTCATTCTTCAACAAGATTAATTTTATATTAAATTTATAAAATTATTTGTATTGAATTATAAAAAAATTGATTCCTCATTTGAAATCAAGAGTTTCAAATTTATTATATAGATATTTTCTATTTTTGGAAAATATAAATATTAACTTCAATAGTTTTTATTTCAATGATTAAAAGTAGCGTGGGAAATTAAGGATGAAAATAACATTATAAATTTTTTAGAACTACTCTAACACAGGAAAAAATGTTACTAGATTATTTTAATTGGACACTTAGAATCTAAGGTTCAGAATTTAATTTTTTAATGGACACTTTTATATGAAAATGACTTAGATATTTTTAAAATTAAAGAGAGGGACAAAATGTCACTCTATTACTTTTATTAAATATAGTATTTTTAATATTGAAATAAATAGAATATATGATTTACTATATATATTTTTATGAAATTTAAAATTTTTATATACATAATATAAAATAGTTTTAAAATTTTAGTTAAGAAATAATTATCATAAATAATTACAATATGATGACAAAGTAATTATTCTATTAACGAAAAAATCAATTAAATGATATTAATAATATTAAAATAAATATAATTTGACATAATTAAGGTGATCCATGAATTTTATAGGATACTGTTACATTTTAGGGGTGTAATAAAAAAATTGGTTCAAAATTTTCTTTTTATATTGGTTTTCATAATGTCAATGTAAAGAGTAATGTCAAAGTTGACACATATTACTTTTTATAAAAAAAATATATTATTCAACAATTTAAAAGTCATAAAAATATTAAATGAGGAAAATACAAATGTTAATGGTTGATATTTTCATAATGTTTCAATTTATGTTCAAATTGATACTTTATATTTAAAAATTACATACTCTTTATATTAAAAACATCATTACCATAGTTAAAATTAAAATGGATTAACAATGGGTTAATCAAAATGACATGGTTTCAAAATAATTTTAAAAAAATTATAAAATGTATTAGTTGCGAATATTAAAAAATTATATCATATTATCTGTCAATACATGTAATTTTTAGTTATTTTTTTTGTATTTACTTTATTATAAATTAATCTTTTGAGAAATTCCAAAAGTTTTCATCTCATCTCTTATAAAAGAGAGCAATTATTCTCTTTTTTTGAAACTTCATAAACTTTTTAGTTCATCAAAAATCATTCCATGTATCCTCCCAAATTTACCACATTCATCCTATAATCCTTACTTTGGGTATAAATACAATCAAATTAGTATTTTGTACAAATAAAAAGGAGATACCCAAAGAAGACGTTACAATCATACATTAAAATTGTCATTTTATTTATTCTTTTAATCCCATAAATTATTCTGATTCCATGAGTATATAATATCATAATTATCTTAAATATAATGAGATATGTTTTCAAAGTATTTAACCTACCCTTACACACACTTCCATATAACCGGCAACGAACTTTCTATTCTTGTATTGGGTGAACTGCCGCCTCATGAAACAATGTTGTTTGTTTTTACTTTACCACCTCTCATGGATGGGAATTATGATGAAAAATATATTTTTATAATATATATAAATATATGATTTTTTTATCACTTTAAACATTAATTACTATATAAAACATACCTCCATGATTTTTGTTTTGTGTAAATATGATAAATTATTTGGTGGACGTGTAGACTACCGCCACCTCAAAGTGATGTGATTTTTTCACACATTACATGGAACATATTAAAGATGAGTTTAGTAAAATTATATTACATATATGAAATAATAATTCTACTGTAATGATATTATATATATATATACATATATGATATTTACTTTCTTTATTTCGATATGACAAAAAATAGAACCATCATTCATGCATTCTTACGACCTAACGTCTCCATGAATGGTTTATTTGATTTCAGATTTATATATTTTATAGATAACCATAAATACATATATAATTAATAAAAATTATATTTATCTTGAGATAATTAAATCACGATCTACGTACGGGGACCAAAAATAAAAATTCAAAACTTTTATGAGAAAAAAAGAACTTATTACATGAAACATAACTTAAACTTAGAAATGTTAATAAGGGTATAATATAATGTCTCAAGAATGAAGAGAGTGAAGATATAAAGTAAGAGATTTTCGTATCACTTTTATTTTCCTTGAGATACAAGCCATGTTTACCACCAATTTAATATATGTAGTGATTATTTTACCCATGAACATATTTTATGATATTTTTTTAAATATTGTTTTATTTTGATATCTAGATATATATTTTTTTCATAGGGAATATTATTCATCTAATTACAAGTGGAAAAGGGATTTATTGTCTCACTTTTATTTATGTGAGACTTATTCCATATTCACCATTCATTTATTTTGTGTGGTGTATATATTTAACACGAATATAATATATGAAACATAACCTTAAATTAACGGGTATTTATATATCCATTTTTTAATATATCTTTCATGTGGTTTATGGTTCAATATTTACCAAATTGGTAAGATATATTTAACACAATTTGCCTTCTTTGAGACACATGTTATGTTTTTCACCAATGTTATTTTCAAAGGAGTATATACTACCCTTTTACTGTTGAATAATGAATCTCGTTATATTAGTTATATTATAGTTTTAATGTAAATTTAGTCTCTCTTCGGTCAAAAATCTATATTCCTTCAAATCAATGTTCACTAAAAAATGATTTAAAACAGTTTTCAATAATCATTTAAGTATTTTTATGAAAAAGGGTTTTCAAGATGTTTTAAATATTTTTAAACAATTAAATTATTGTTTTTCAAGGATAATTACAATTAAAGGTGTTTCCAAATGATTTATGTTTTTAAAATAATTTTTTTAAATTGTGAAAGATATTTTCCTCAAGATATGTTTAAAATGAAATAATAAAGCTTTATTTATAAAAACAGATTTTTGAAATAGTTTTTTGAAAAGTATTTTCAAAGAAAGGATATATTACTTAATCAGTGTTGTATATGATATTTTAAAATACTTCACTATCTATCATTAAATACTTTGTTATAATTTATGCTTTATAAGGGATACAATCAAATAATCCAATTAATATTCATTCATGAAAGGTTTATGTTTTGATGGAATGATGTTTATGACACAAATTTCTATTCCTTGGGTTATATTATTTTCAAACCAATTTTTTATGGGTTATTCTTTGATGAAATTATTATTAGGAGTTTCTATTTTTCATAGGTAATGATATGATTAAATTTTTATGATACCATTTTATTTCATGAGCTATTATATGATGTTTATGAACACATCCCTTTTTATGCATCATGATATGATGAACGTTTTATTATCTTATAGAACATGTATGTATGGTTATATTATGTGAGGGGTGGGACCAATATCTCCCTCTAATGCATTGGGTAAGATTTATATTTGACATGATAATCATGGAAACAAGTTCACGAACTTGATACACTATAGAAGATGGGGAAACTGAATCCACTCTGGTAAGATGGGGAAAATCGATTCAATATCTGATGATGGGGAGATACGATACACTACAAAGAAATAGATATTATTGGGGATGGTGGTGTGTCCTTACTAGTAGGTTTATTCCCAATTATGTTCCTTGTTATGTTTTTTTAATATGCCTTGACTTATATTGAATGATATTACGTGTTTATTTGTCTTACACATATTCTATATATTATTATTGTGTTTTGATTTCATGGATTAAGCTCTTGATTTTATCATGATTCTGGTCTTATGAAATTCCATTAATTATTCCATGACTCATGTATATGATATTTTACATTCAGAGTAAGAATTTACAATGATAAACTCATGTTTGAATGCCCTTATGTTTATGATTTTTCTTATGTATCTTCCTTGTTTACCCTTACTGAGCATCTGAGCTCACCCTTTATTATGATTTTCCCCCAGGATGAAAATAAAGGTGTTAAGATTTATATGTTATAATGGGTTATAGTTATAAAGAAATAGGTTGGAGAATATATAGATGTGTTATGAAATATTTGACTTTGTTTTTGAATTTCTAATGGCACTAAATTAATATAGTTTTAGGGTGTGTGTTTGTGTGATCTGTAAAATGTTTAGAAAAATGTTGTATTGTCTATGTATGTTAATATGAGGTCATTATAGTAGGTATGAGAGAAATTTTTTAGTAAACCTTCAGAAACTAGGATAGAAAAACTCTTGTGAGATACCTAGGTATTTTTATTTGGATATTTCTAGGGAGGTGTCTAAGGATATTCCAAAGGTTCAATAGATTTAAAAGTACATTTCATGATTTATGTATCGAATAAGTAATTTTTCCTGATTATGTGTTTTTTCTATGATAAGGGGTGCTCACTCTATTCTTATTAGTATTATTCAATAATGGGAACTAGAAGTAAAATGGTTAACCATGAATGTTTTAGATGTGGAATGTCTGGGCATTCTGAAAATCAATATCATAAGTGGAAACTTTATAAAGAGAACCAAGAAGGTGGCATGATTTTTAGTTATAATCCTGGGGATAAAGACACCATAAAGAACATGTGAAATGTATGAGATGTTATAACAATATTGTTTACATTAAACTTTAGAAGCATGATTAGATTTAGGTTGAGTAACCTTAAGATAAGATTCAAATTTCATATTGAAGGAAAGAATGAGATGACGAAGCCTAATTAATTGTATGATAATGAAGTGGGATAATTAAAGTGTATTTGTTTTTGAATTCTAAGATTATGTTATATGAATCATGAAATATATAAGTCTATTCAGTATAAGTTTTTCATTATGGATTAAAAAGGATATGTTGAATCATGATGAAGACATAGAAATGTGATTTAATGGAAAGGTGATATTCATGGGAAACACAAGATTAAGGGAAAGATAACCATTAATATGTTTATAATTTTTAGATAATGATGATAAGATAAATATATGTTGGATATGAATAAGTAAATTTGACCGTATTGATTACCATGGAACTGATTAAGTATTTGTTTACAAATTGGTTGACACTATAATGGATGTAGCTTAGGGCATTTTTGGACTTAATGAACATATCCAATAATTTATAGAATAAGAGAGAATTAATATTTTCAATAACGAATTATGGTAATTACTATGTTTCAAGAGAATACATGATGAAGTTATTCACATGTTTTTATGTGAAAAATTGAGATACTTTATGATATATGATGAATCAATGTTAGACTATTTTTGAGAAATTTAGTTACATTATTTATAAATATTAGGGATTTCACCTTTCAGAAGGGTTATAAGGTTAACCATTTATGGAACCGTTTTTGATATACTTAAGAAGGTGTTTTATATATTATCTCTCCATATTAGGTTTTATGAATATTATATAACATTTGATCACATTTGTTTTGTGATAAAGAAAAATTGAATGAACTGACATTCTATTTATGGATCTCATGTTCTACTAAAACTCTAGGACTAAAAAATTCTCCTTCATTCATTGGAATAATACATGAAGTAGAGATTGATCGAGGCACAACAAAGGGTGAGGTTTTGTTAAAATATTGTCACCATATATTCTCATGAAAATTGATCAACTTTAGGAAAAGGGTCTTGAAATAAAATGTTATCCTATTGTAATCATTTTTAGGATATCAACTACCTTTTTCAAGAATTATTAGGTTTTGGATTTGTGATCATTAGCTTTATACTCACTATATTCTCTCTCACTTTACATCTAAACATGATTGTTTTATCTTATATATCTGTGTTTTCAAATACAATATATGTTCTCTAATGTGGAAACCTAGTTTTGAGTTACTTTGGGAAACTATTAAGTTTCTAACTTTTCTTTTTTAAGGGATGTTTAGTAATAATTTTTAAGATGTGGGTTTCTATGAAAGGAAATTTAAAGTATTAAAACATTGAGAACCCGATGAGTTTCATTGGAAAAATTCATTTTAAGGGGGGTATAATGTAGCAACCTGCGATTTTATAAAAACAAAATTGAATTAATTTAATCTTTTCAATATTTTCCATTTCATACAACACCGAATAAAGTATATTTTATATGAAAGAACTATGTTTTACTTGCATTATACGCACCACCAAGTTAATATTTCACTAAAGGAAACACTTAGACTAGATTTAGATATTTGCAACACTATGTTTATATTGTTTTAAACACAATTCCGAGTTCTTTAGATAGCTTGAGTAACATGCAAGACTGAGTTTTTTTTGAACTACAATATATAATTAATATTGTTATTAAAATATTAGTATAGTTTTCACCTTACCATTAGAATGGAAATTACCAATATGATTTACTAAATTTTGAAAATATTATTTGAACCAATATTTAAAATAAGTTATTTGTGTTATCAATTATCTATAAATTAAAGTAAAAACTATTTTAAAATAAAGAAATTCCTTTTCTAAGAAAACTATTTTTCTATGTACAAACACCATTTTTTCTTAGTAAATTAAACAAACCACTATTATAGAATCTATTTAGAAAACATCATATACTACATATTAAATAAAATATTTTTTACACTCATATAATAGATTTTATAGGAATAAGATAAGAATAAATCAAATTTTATAAATAGAGAGATTTATTTTTGATAATGGCAATTTTATAGCTTTTAATGGTGATTCCATTTTAAATATAATTTTTAAAACATTTATAATTTTTATATGAAGAAAATGAAATTATTCTTTTAAAGTACGATATCAAAATTTACATTGGTTAATTTTTGGGTATTTTTCAAACATGTTTCATGTTTTGATGAATAGTGACAAGTAATGAATTTTAATTTTAAATAGACTTTTCTTCAAAATTATTTAAAGTGGGAATTTTTTTTTTATTTTTAATTTATAATTATTCTAATTTTTTAAATTTAATCCAGTTTTGGTCATTGGAATAAAATTTATATTAATTTTGGATATAAAAAAATTTCAATTTTTTAAATGTTTTCTCTTTAACCAATTTTCTCATTCTTGAAGAGGATAAATTTTAATTTAATTTTATAAAATTATGTGTTTTGAAATGTTAAAATGGATTACATATTTTTAAATATAAGGTCTTAATTAGGTTAAAACATCCATTTTTTTGGACAATATAAATAACAACTCAAATAATTTTTATTAAAACAGTTAAGGGTTAATCATGTTATTAAGGGTAAACATAATACTACAAATATTAAAATACAACCCCAAAAAATTAGATAATGTTATTGGATGAATTTAATTAAACACTTATCACAAATTCTTAGAAATTTAGTTATTCAATGGACACTTTACCATTAAAATGAATTAGATATTATTAAAATTAAAGAGAGAGATAAAATATTACCCTCTTTATTTTAATAAGTATGATATTTTTAATATGGAATAAAATAGAATATATGATTTATTATATATATTTTAATGGAATATAATATTTTTATCTACATCTTAGGAAATTATTTTTTAATTTTTAGTGAATAAAAAATTATTATATATAACTACAAAAAGAAATATGTTGTAATTATTCAATTAATGAAGCAATCAATTAAATGATATTAGGGAAATTTAAAAAAAATAATTTGAATTAATTAAGGTGATAAGATAATTTTAGACATTAATATTAAATGTTATGGGTGTATTAAATTAATTTGTTTGAATTTATATTTCTTGGTTGACATTCTTAATTTCAATAATATAAATAGTGTCAAAATTGACTCTTCTAATATTTTATGAAAAAAATATTTTATCAAATTATTTACAAATCATAAAAATATTAAATAAGGGAAAATGTTTGATATATCATCTAAAATTTAATAAATTTGTCATTTATTTTCTAATTTAGGCTTTATGTGTAAAAATTAGATCTGCGTAATGTTGAAAACATTGTTACCATAATTAAAATTAAAATGACTTAACAAAGGGTTAATCTAAATGATAATGTTTACAATAATACCAAAACTTTTATAAAATATATTGGTTGAGAATAATAAAACCTTATATCATATTATCAATTAATACATGTACTTTAGGATGTATTTTTATTGAGATTGAATTTATTATAAATTAATCTTTTGAGAAATTCTAAAACTTCAACTCCCCTCTCTTAAAAAGCCTATTATTTTATTTTATTCCCACTTAATTACCTATTTGTTTTGGAAAAAATATATCCATGTATCCTCATGAACTACATACTGTAATCCTTGAATCCATAATTTTTGAATAAATCCAATCAAAGAATTCATTTTTTGCAAATCAAAAGAAGATACCCAAATAAAATGTAACATTCACCAATGGGTTTTTTCATTTTATTTATTCCTTAATCCCCATTAATGATTATTACTAAATTAATATATAATATCCTATGTATTCAAAATATAAAAAATATAATGTTATTTTAAGGCTTGTTCCTCCAATTACACAAACTTCTATATAATCGGTAACAAACTTACCGTTCTTGTGTTTTGTGAACTGCCGCCTCACGAAACAATGTTATTCATTTTTTTCCATTAAAACATCTAATGGTTGGGAATTATGATATAATATCTATTTATATATGTTATATGTGATATATGTGATATATATGATGTATTTATGTTTCTTTAATTATTAAAAAAAGCACATGTTCATGATTTTTGTTTTGTGTAAATGAGATAACTTCGTTTGTGGATGTGTAGACAACCACCTCCTCTTAGCATTGTGATTCGTTAAAAAATTACATGGAATTTATTAAGTATTATATTAGTAAAATTATATGATATATATGAAATTATAATTCCATTGTTATATATATATAATTTACTTTCTCTCTTTCAATTTGACATAAAATTAAATGAGAGTTCATGCGTATGTATGACCTATTGTCTCCATGAAAAGTGTATTTCATTTTTTATTTCAAAAATTTTTATATAAACATGATTAAATATAAAAAAATAAATATTATATATATATTTATATAATTAAAACATTATCTAAGTATGTGGACCAAGAATAAAAAGTCAAAACATGTACGGGAAACAAAACCATTATTACCCAAAACAAAACATAAACTATGAATTGTTAATAAATGTGTAATATAATGTCATAATTAAATCATATATGGTAATATATATTTTAATATGTATATTTAATATATTTTTAATGAAAATATTTTTATTATAAATGCGGTTTTGATGAGCATGAGGTGATTTAACATATGAGCAAAGGTATTTTCATCTCACTTTTATTTTCCATGAGATAGAAGACATGTTCACCAAATATTTAATATATGTGTGGTATATGATGAAAATGAATGTATTTTATGAGTATTATCATTAATATTATGGTATTTTAATATCCATATAATTTTCATTTTATCACAAGGCACACGCTTCGACTCATTATAATGTGGTATGGGTATTTCTAGTCTAAATTATATTTCTGCGAGACTTATTCCAAATTCACAATTCATTTATTTTGTGTGGTGTACAAAATTACTATGAATGTAATAAATAATAAATAAACTTAAATTTATCTGTATTTATATGTCCATTTTAAGACATCTCTTTCATGTGGTCTATGGTTAAAGTTTCCAAATTGGTATGGTTGTTTTGTCTCAATTTTCCTCCATTGAGATGCATGATTTATTTTTCACCTATAATATTTTATAATGTGTATATAATACCATTCAAAATGTTGTATAAATAATCTCCTTATTTTCACATCATTATAGATTTCATGTAATTTTATTCTCTATTCATCTATGAATCTAAGTTCTTTATAAACATTGTTCTCTAAAAATGTTTTAAAAGTTGTTTAAATGACCGTTTATGAAGTTTTATGGAAAAACTATTTCCAAGAATGTTTAAATAGTTTTAAAAAAAATCCTGAATATGTTTTAAAGGATTATTTCAATAATTTTTTTCTAAATTATTTATGTTTTAAAACTTTTTTTAAATTGAAAAATATATTTTCCCCAAGAAATGTTTTAAATGAAACTTTAACGATTTTTTTCTAGGAAATTGAGTTCTGAAAAGGTTATATGAAAATAATTTTCAAAGAAGTGATATTTTCCTTAAGAAGTATTCCATGTGATCTTTAAAAATTCATCTCTATTTAAGATGACATAATTTTTTTTATAGTTTCTTCTTTATTGGGGATATGATCCAAGAATACCATTCATATTATTTCTTTAATGGTTTGTGTTTTAATGAAATGATGTTTATGACACCCATTTCTATTATACTAGTAATATTATTTTGAAACCAATTTGTTTTTCAGGGTTAATTATTTGATGAAATTATGATGATATATATCTATTTTCTATAGGTAATGATATGGTGAAATATTTATGATACCAATTTCATTTTATGGGTCATAATATGATGTTAATAAAACCGATATATTTTAATGGGTCCTGATATAATGAATGTTTTATTATCTTATGGAGCATGTATATATAATTTAATTATGTGAGGGTTGGTTCCTATGTCTCCCTATAGTGAATTGGGTAAAGATATATATCTCATGAGATAATTATGGAAAACATTTGACAATCATGATCAACTATAAAAGATAGGAAAATCCAATCCACTATGGGAAAATTGGGAAACCCAATCCAGTTTGTAAATATGGGAAACATGATCCCATTAAAAGAAATAACTATAACTAGGGATGGTGGTGTATCCCTCCCTATTGGTGTAGTCCCCATTAAGTGCTCTGTTATGTTTCTCCCATGATCCTTAACTTATTTTGAATAATATTACATGTTTATGTGTCTTCCACATGTTCCATGTCATATTCTTATGTTTTGATTTTACGTATAATTCTATTGATTTACTCATGATTCATGTGTTATAAACTTCCATTATTTATTCCATGAATGATTTATATGATCTTTGATTTGTAGGGTATGATTTTCTAATGTTAATCTCATGTTGGAAAACAATTATGTTCATGATTTTTCTTACACATCTCCCTTTTTACCCATACTAAGCATCCACACTCACCATATATTATATTCCTATTCCCCATGATGTAGATAAATGTATTAAGTTCGATATGCCAAAAAGGGTTATAACTATGAATAAATAGGTGATAGAACAAGTAGTTGTGTTATGAACTATTTGTTTATGATTTTGAGTTTCCGAAGGAACTAAACTAATATGGTCTTTGGGAATGCATTATTGTGATGTATAAAATGTTAAAAAAAACAATGTAATGTCAAATTATATTAATCATAGTTTATTATTTTATATCATTATTGATATAGATTTGCTTTCAATTTATCATTATAAGAAATATTATAAATCAAAGGGAGTTGTAGTTAATAATTTCATACATTTTAAAACTTACCAATAAGATAAAAAATTTATTAGAGGAGGTAGTGAATGTTACACAACTGATATTATTTAATGTAAAGAAACTTTTCAAATTTGAGATTTGATAATAGTAAATGAATACATTGTTGTATTTCCTAATGATTTTCCTAGTGTTATTTTAGGTGGAGAGGTTGAGTTTATTATTTTCTTAGTACATGATGGTAACCCTGTTTCTAACCCCATTATCGAATGGATCAAGTAAAAATTTTATAATTGAAAAAATAATTAAAATATTTATGAGGTTAAGGTATCATCCAACCCATATCTTCACTATGGGGTGACCTTATTTTATTTTTTATAAATAAATATGGTTCTATGGGACTTTTCATTGATTATTGATCCTTGAATAACATTATTTTCAAGAATAAGTACCATTTTTCTCATATAAATTATTATTTTGATCATATATAGAGAGTTGTGTTTTTTTGAAGGTTTACCTGAGGTCAGGGTACCATCAGTAGAAATTTAAAGAAGAATAAATTTAAAAGACTGTGTTTTAGACTAGATATGGGTACCATGAGTTTATAGTTATGTTGTTTTGTAAAGGACCATATGAATAAAGCTATTCATGAGAAATTGAACAGATTTTTGGTTATTTTTATTGATGAAATTTTTGTGTATTTTTTTAAAAAAGTGGAAAATAAATTACATATAATTTTTTTTTCAAACCATAAAACAATGGAAACTATGTGGTAAATTTATTAAGTGTTAATTTTGGATGAAACAAATTTATTTACTTTGACATATTGTTTCTAAAGATGAAATAAATGTTTAAAGTACTAAAAAAGGTGTTTAAGAATGGATAAGACCCAACAATATCATAGATAATTGTAATTTACATGTATTAGTGGGTTACAACTAGTAATTTTCTTTTGAAAAAATTTCTCAGTTGTCTAGCCCACTGACTAAGCTAACATGAAATGGAGTTGAATTCATTTGGAAAAGATACTGTGATGGTTATTTTTGAGAACTAAAAAAATATTGGTGAATTCTCTAGTTTTGGACCATAATTCAAAAAATGTTGAATTTTCAACTATAATTAAGGTTCTTTCAAAGGAATTTATTGTGTCCTAATGTTTAATGACTAGGTTATTACTTATGATTCACATTAGTTGAAGCCTTTTAAGTTAAATTACTATACACATGATTTGGAATTAACTATTCTGGTTTTTACTATAAATTTTTAAATAAATCAATTGGATGGAGTAAGGTTTAAAATATATTCTAATCATAAAAGTTTTAAGTTTATATTCACTAAACAATAATAAAATAAAAGATATAGAATATGACTACAAACGATGAAGTATTATCATTTTGTGAATCAATACCATCCAGGAAAATAAAAAAGTGTATGATGCTTTGAGTAGAAAAAATAATTCTACATCAACCATGTTATATTTGGAACATGAACCATTGGTTATTTATTAGATAAATCTTGGCCTATATTTTTTGGATGTAGGGTTATCCTCTATTGTTTTTTTGGATTTAGTGCAAATGGCTTATTATCAAAGAGCTAAAAAAGATCATAAGTAGGATCAACCTTTACAGGAAAATGTAGAATCAATAAATAACGGCAAGTTACTTGATTTTAATATTGATATAGAAGGTGTTTTTTTATTTGAAAAAGATTATGTGTGCCTTGTGATCCCTATTTAAGGAAGGAGTTATTGAGTGAGGCCCATATATCATCATTTTCAATTTATCTAGTCATCACTAATATGTATAGTGGTATTCGAGAGTATTAATGGAAGGATGGAATGAAAATAGATATTTTTTATTAACCATGAAGTTTTTAAATGGACATATGTTTAAATAAGAATGATAGTTATCAAGTGGAATTTTTAACCTTTACCAGTGCTGGAGAAGATATGTAAAAATATATCATTGGTTTTCACGCTAGAATTGCTGAAGACATATTGAGGTAATAATGTGGTTTGGGTTATTGTTAATAAATTTTTTAAATCATAAAACATACTTCTCTTTTGAGATATAATGTATTTAGATCATCTTTCTCGACTATATCTACTGGTGATACTTATGTTAGGTGGATTACTTATCTCCATTGTATGAGACTATGATCCAAGGTTCAAATTTAATTTTTGGAAAAGACATCAGAAGTCATTGGGTACTAAATTAACTTTAATCATATATTATCATCCTAAATTTGATGGATAGTTTGTGCATAATACATAGAACATTAAGGAGATTATTTACTCATGTTCAATAGATTACTAGCAAAGTTGGGATCAGAAAAATTATTTGGTTGAGTTTTATAATTATAATAGTTTTCATTTTAGTATACAGATGACACCATTTGAGTTATTATATGTAAAGAGGTGTCCTAAACTAGTATTTTTGACAGATATAGGAGAAATAAATTTAATGTTAACAAATTTTGTAAAGGAAATAATGGATAAGGTTTAGTTTATTCTACAATATATGGGTACAACTTATAGTAGTTAGTAATTTCATGTGGATAATAAGAAAAATTATCTTTCTTTTATGGTAGGTGATCATGTATTTCTAAATGTTTCTCCATATAAGTGTTATTATTTTTAGTAATAATGGGATCATATGACCATATTTCATTAGTAAACATTAAATCTTGAAGATAGTTGGATCAATTTCCTACCGTGTGTTTTGCCTCTGAGTTTATCTTAGGTACTCAATGTATTTCATGTTTCAATGTTATGAAAATATGTGCCACGTTAATCTTATGTTCTGAACTTGGAAGTAATCTATTTAGAATTGAATGTTTATTATTAAGAATATATATTTCATATTATTGAATATAGTGAGAATGTGTTTCTCAATAAGGTGATTCACTATGTTCAGGTTTTGTGGAAACCCTATATGGTTGAATAGAGAATATGTGAATTTGAAAATGCTATGAGGGGAATATATCCCCAATGGTTTAATAAGTGAATAAAATTGCAAGGAACCAATTATAAAAGTGGTGAATAATATAACAACCTAGGAAATGAAAGAATAAATCATTTTCATATTTGTTAATATGAATTATATATTTATACTCATTATAAAAATATTAAGAAATTTTTATATCTAAAAAGAATGAGTTTTTAATAAACTATTTTCTTTTATGGGTATTATATGAAAATCTAATTTATAAATTTCATAATTTGAATTTCGAAATATCAATATCCTTTTTTAAAATATAATATCAAAATTTTTATATGGTATAATTTTGAGTTTTTTCAAAAACTATTGATTTGTAGTGAATAGTTAAACATACAAAATTTTAAAAAAGTTTTTCTTTTCAATAAAAAAAGTAATTTAAAAATCCAATTATTTATTGAATATTAGTTAAAGAAAAAAAATTATTATCTATTTATATTTAATCCACTTTATTAATTTTTAATCAACTTTATATTGGTTTTTAGTATAATTTTGTTTTTGGGTTTAAAAACAGGGTTGTCCAAAAACTATTTTAAAATGAATAATTTTTATCTATTTTAAATAATTAAAATAATACATAATTGGTAATATTTGAAATTAAACTTACAGATTATATATATTTAAATATTAATTTATTTTGATATAATTATTATTATAATTCATATAGTTAATATAGAACCATCTTTTTCTCAAAAAGAATACTATGCTTGAAAACACACATTTTCATCGTGTGTACGTGTTTTATTTTAAATTAACAATTTATACTTCTGTAAATTGAATTTTGAAAAATGAATCTCATATTTTTAATCATAATGACTTCTTTTTTATAATAATTTGAACTTAATTTTTGACCAAAATGAATAGTGAAGACAATAAAAATTTATTATCATGGTTAGGGTAAAAATGAATTTTCCCATGGATAAACTAAATAAAAAAGGGTTAAATGAACTTAAACCACGTCTAAAATATATTTTATAGAAATATTTCAACCCTATAACTTCTATTATATATAACTGTCCTTTATTTTATTCTTTTAACATGGAAAAAATGTGGTTGAAATTCATTCGTTTTGAAATTACAAGTGCGTCACTCACGCATATTTTAAAAGGCCACCCTTATCATTCTCTATTAAACCTTAAAAACACCTTTGTTTAGAAACTACCTACCCATATACATTTTATAATTACCTATTAAAATTTGATAAGCCTGATTTTGGTCACAAATCTATCCAAACAAGGAATTTGGTGAAAACAAAAGAAGCTAGCTAAATAAGAGGTAACATTATTCAACTAACATTTTTATTTTATTTCTACCTCCAAACCATTATATTATAATTAAATAAATTTATACAATAAAATTACTATATTATATTTATTAATATGTTACTATTTTAATTAAATAACTTGAACCATTATTTTCTTCTATCAAATGTTGTATGAAATCATCATTCCTGTGTTGAGAGGACTACCACCCTGCGAACTGATTTCATTCATTTTCTCATTACAACATCTAATGATTGTGTATTATGATTGATTTTAAGTATATATATATATATATGATATTTATAACATAATTATACCTATAGTGTCATTATATCATATATACCTTTGTTTCATTCCATTCTGTAGTGGATACAATAACATCACTCATGTATAAATCACACTACCGCCTCACAAAGTGATGTGATTCAATTTTTACCAATGATTTAGATAGAAGGTAATAAGGGTAAAGATAATAAATTAATGTGACATAAAATTAAAAATAATGATATTAATAAAATATTTATAATTCTTAAAATATAAATTATCATTTTATTTTTTACCATTTCACTCATTGAAAAATGATAACATCTTTCGTGAACATGTGTACTACTGCCTTCATGAAGCAATGAACCTCTATTTTTTTCACAATACAACATGATTATATAAATAAGTATATTAAAATAAATAAAATGGTATATAAAATGTCTCACATAGTTTTTCAGGTCTTGGTTTTCATCAAATTTGATGGAAATATTGATCATTTTTTTAGGTTTTAGGTGAGATGAATTTTGGTTTTTGAACTTCCATATGTGTTTAATCATCATAAAATGGGTTACACATACAATTTTTGGGTGTTGTTGGAGAATAGGGTGGTTACATTATTATTTGGGCCAACTGTGAGCCCATTTCCAATTTTGAAAACAAAATTTATTTCATATATATATCCTTCATTTTTCAGAATTTTTCAATCATTACACTTCCCACTTTTCCTACCATGACCTATTAAAATCACCATATAAGTTTTTACACATTTAATAATTCATAATCATGGTGCATTTGGGTTATTTATTCAGGTATTGGGCTAGCCCCTAATCCTATATCTAGTTTTAAAAACACAATTTATTTCTATTATATTTTTTATATTTTCTAGTTATTTAACCTCTCACTCGAGCACAAGAACCCTATTTGAACACCCATGTTCCATTTTATCCATTTAGAGATCATCTTTTTCGCGGATTAGGGAAAAATTTCTCAAGTCTTATCAACTTATCCAAATTTGGTAAGGTAATTTGTTTCATTCATGAATCATTACATTTTTTTCTATTTCCACCACAAACATTCTTTCCATGATTATTCTAGATCTAAGGAGACTCTACAAGAAGTTCTAATCTGTTCCCTTTCCTATATGAGTGTAGATATAAGGGAAGATGAATATTTATATAGTTTCTAAGGAGATATTCCTTCTCTTTTCTCCTCTGTATTCCTTCTCCATCCACTTTATTATGGTTTCATCTTCTCCCCTGGTCATGGAATATATTGGGTTATGTTATAACATGATTTTTCTGTTTTTTTGGTTCATTTGGGTCTGGTATTCATAGATCTAGAGTGTTGGGAACTCTAGTGGGTGATATCGTGTGTGGGGTTCATTACTTCCATAGTATTGATTTAAAATATCCCTTGAACATTCCTTTATCATTTAAGTTTCATAATTTTCTTACTTTTCTAACCTAATATTTATTTTTATTAATTTTTTATATCCTTTTTAAAACTTTCATGGTGTGAAAAATGGTTGTTTAAGCCTTTTTTTGTAAAAAGTAGTGTTGTTTTGTTATAAATGTGTACACCGCTTGCTTACTTAAATGTTTTGTTAGAATAAACATTTAGATTATGGTATTTTGAACTTGGTTCAGTATATTAAAAAAAGTTTTTACATTAAAATGGTATTTGATCCCTTTTCATGTGCTTAACATATGTTTTTTGATTAAAAGTGTGTGCCACGTGTTTGGTGAATTGCATGGGTAGATTTTATGTGGTTAGTTTGATTTAATATTATTGGATTGGATTTATAGATACATTGGGAGCATGAATAATGGTATATTGGGGGTTGTTTTATGTCTTTCCAAAGTATTTTTCGTTTTACATAGAAATGGGTTTTTGGTGGAAAACATGTTTGGGCTCGAGTTCCAAAAAATGGATCGTTTTGAATCATTATTAAAATGGTCATGATTTGTATGTGTAATCTAAATATTTAAGGGATATATTAAAGTTTATTTCTACTATAAATGTTTTTTATGCACCTGTTTATTAAAATTTAAATTGAAAATTCTAGTTTTGAGAAATGCTTAAAGGCTCAATTCACATTTTTCTTGTAAAAATGGTTTCCATGTGTATTTTATGTTGTATCATTTAGGGATATTTTATGGTCCATGAAATTTATTTTTTAAGTGGTATTGGGGCTGAAAAATCTATTTTTATTTGGTATTTCTTATTTTTTGTCATTAAAATATCATTTTGAATGTATTTTTTGTGCAAGGCCTCATTATAGTTAATGAAATTATTTAATGAAAATTACGGTGGTTTATTGATATGTGAATGAAATGGGAGACATATGGGTGGTATGTTTGATGTGTGTATGATTTTTAAATGTAATATTCATTATAAAATCTTATTTTATAGATACATAACATTTTTGAGCACTAAAAAGAAAAACCTGGGTATCTAGGTGGGAGGACGTGTACTAGTATGCTAGTGATTTAGAGGGTTTTGTCCCTGTTTCACCTATAATGATTGACTATGAAAACAATAAGACAAATATGTTTATGATGATGTTTGGTATCACTATGTTATGGACGATTCTCCTACTAGTGGGTCATGTTCATGAGAACATATATTTTTATTGTTACTTTTCACTGAGACACGAGGTACCTGGGTCCCACAATGAACTAGTTCCCAGGGGTCTTCCCGTGACTTGTGCTCATTGGATATTTTGTACTCAGCATTGGTATATGGTGTGTTTGGTTGGTAAAATAATCAGTGTGTGTTTTATTTAAATTATTACATTCTTTAATGCACCCCTCTAGAAAACTATTTTCATTTTGATGTTGCACCTCTTTGCAAAATTTTTACCAACATTCTTGTTTATAAAACATGAAAGTTCTTGTCTGGTAATTTTTATTGCATTGTACCATCTTTGGAACACATAATTTTATATATTTTATTTCAAATATTGAATTTATGTTTGTATTATTTTATATTAATTTCATTTTTAATTGATTATCGGTCTAGCCTACAGAGTTTTATTACTCATGCCTATAGTTTTATTTTATTTTTTTCCCTTATAGAGGATTCATATTAAGTTTTATTGGATTTGAAGATGTGTGATCATTTTGTTGGAGAGTAACTAGAGGGGTGAAATGGAGTCATCATGTTGTAGGTTTGTTCAGTTGAGTTTTTGGTTCATTTTATTTTCACTTTCTTGTACAAATAATGATTAGGTCAATTTTTATATGAATGTATATTGGGTTGTCCGTTATTTTTTATATTTTTTTATTGTTTATATTTGGGATAAATAAATCCCTTGTGTGAACTACTGAGGTCATTAATTCTTGTTTTTATCCTAGGGGGGTAAGGAATGCCTCTCTGGACTTGTCAGTGAGTGTCCTGTGGGACTGGTTCACGACCAACCAAGGATGGTTCGTGAGAAAATGGTATGAGAAGAGGTTAGATCCAAGAAGAACATTATTTTTAGAGTTCCCTTTGCTATTTGATGATATCAAGGTATAATGAGTAGTATTTTTGGGACTTGATAGGTATGATTAGTAAGACCATTTCAAACTCTTTCCCATTCCGACCCTCATGTGTTTATGGAAATTCTGGTTTTTTAGTTTCTTTGGTTATTATTGATTTTTTTATATTAGGATATGATAAAGGAATTGGACTAATGGTCTCTAGGAACTGGTAGGGCCTAGAAAGCTAGGTGGATCTAGGGAATGGTCTTGAGAAGTATCTCTATGTCGGTGGTGTTTTTGACATATGGCCACTAACCATATTGTCAAGTCACCCACCGACACCAGTTCCCTTTTTTGGGTCTCTTGGAATTTTCTTGAATTTAATTTTTATTTAAATCATTGTATGAGAATTGTGAAAATGGGTTTTAAAAGAATGGTTGGTTGTTGAAATTTTGAAAATGGTTTTTCAAAATTTAATATGATAAAGGTTTTCTAATGTTGGGTTTTTTGAAACAAATCTTGGGGATAAATTGGAAATTATTTAATGAGATTGAATTTACTTAATCTAAACTTATGGTTTATTGAAATGAAATGTTTTGAAATCAGGGATTATTTTTAAGTGATTCAGAACATTATTTTAAATGGGATTCTTTTTGCTGTTGAAAAGTTTTTTAATCTGATGAATTATTTTTGTAAATTTAGTACTGAGAAGATGATGTTTTTCTTGAATGGGGTTTTGGAATTTGTGGTTGTCAGATTATGAAAAGAGACCATGCGGAATTTTTTAATATGAGAAAGGGATATTTGGAAAAGAATTTTGGTTTTGGATGTTCTGTTAAATGAAATGGATTGGGTTTTTAATGAAATCTTTCTTGATGAAGTATCGTCTATTTTGTTAAATTTGAAAATGGTTTTTCATTTGGTGGTTAATATGCCTTTAGATGTTACATGATTATTTTTGGAGCGATGATTGTTTTATTCCAGCCTTTATTTTTTTCATGCCTGCTCACATGCATGGTATTATGGATATATGGATGAATGGACAATATCACATAGTGGTTGGGTGCCCAGGGTAGTACAGAAACATGTATATGAGTGAGACTTGAGGAAATGGCACTGGTGAAAGTGAAAATACACCATGTTTTTTTGTTTCTCAAATGTTTTCTAATATGAAAAATTGAGGTGTTTATTTTAGACCGATGGTTATATGGATGGTTTTTACTACATCTTAGAAGTGTTTTTTATTTAGTATTCTTTCTTAAAATATGGAAGTAATATTGTTTTTGTGTCTTGATATGGGATCTAATTGTTGGCACCATTTTGGATAAATGTTCAACGTGTTTATAAAGAGGTGTTGGGTGTTGTGATGTATCAAGGGATGGTTCTCGATTTGAAATATTTCCAGGCGATCAACCTAAGTATTTATTCTAAATTTCATGTCCACCTCTTCTAATGATTCCTTTTCCAGTTTTTTGTAACTGAGAGATTTTCGGGATTGATTTAAAGTTCTTTTCTGTTATGGTTCCTTTATCAGTTGGGTATTTGTGATCAGTGAGTTTGATGTGTTTCTCCACGAACCTTGTCCGTTCTGCTCCTCATTCGGAGTGAGATAAAATAATTTTTTGTATATCCATGTTCTTTTTTGGGTAAAAGTGTGTCGTTTGAGGAAGAGAGTTTCATAGTGTCCCTTAGTAATTTGTTTCATCCAGGGAGTGTTATGTGTCACTGTGTGGAAATAATGGGAAGAGTTAAAGTTAGGGATTATCTAAGCCTGACTATGAGGTAGGAGATGCTTCATCTATCAGATCTCTAGCCATTAGTCTTGGAGTTATGCTAGCATATAGTCAGGAGTCCCATGACTGTGGGTAGTATTTTTAAACGCGTTCCACTACAATTGAAATGTGGTAGTTCTTTTATTTATTTTGTGGTTTTAGTGGCCCATATATTGGGTCCTCTTCCCTCCCCACCCCAAGTGGTGGGGGTTTGGATCCGCACAGAGAGTGTTAGCCCAGTTCTTATCCCCTATGTTCGGGAGTGGGAGGTTTAAATTTTCATGTTGTGTTTCTATTAACATGGTTTGGTAGGTTGCTATGGGAGAGTTTTAGTGGGGATGTGTGGGATATATCAGTTCCAAGTTCATGATGAATTCTCATTTGGTCATTGGTAGTTTGTTCTTAATGGTGGGGAGAACCACCACTGGTCTCATAGAGTATCCTCCTAATAATTTTCTAGTGATAGTTGTTTCTTAATAGTGGGGATTCCATTCTGGACTCTCCTATAATATTTGGTTTTCATTAGTTCTATTTGGTTTGGGTGATCATTAGTTTCATTGGGAGAAGGACGAACAATCTAGTTCTTGTTTTGGTTGTGTAGGTAGTGACTCGATAATTTAGTTGATTCTTGAGAGGTGGTTGGGAGTTAATGTTTTTGTTTAGGTAAGAGGATTAAGTTCCATTAATGGAGGATGAGGATTCATTGGCTTTAGAGTCTTGACCATATTTATAAATAATCCTTTGGTGTTGATATATCAATTTGAATGTGTTGTGGCTTTCTGTGGGTGGAAATATTTAATGGCAGGGATAATTGTTACTCGTGGTTTTTCATGTCTTGGTTTTGATCCAGTTCGATGGAAATAACAATCCATTTCATGGGTTTTGGGTGAGTTGAATGTTGGTTTTTAAACTTCCTTATATTTATAATAATCTTACCATGGTTTTACCATAGCTTGTTTGGGAGTTTTTAGTGAAAATGGTGGTTACATCAATATTTGGGCCAACTATGATCCCATTTATGAATTAAAAAGGAAATTTTTTCTTTATAACTCCTTTGTTTTTCAAATTTTTTCACTCATTCCAGTTTCCACATAGAATCATATGACATATTAAAACCAGCATATCCTTTTGGACCCCCTTTATAATCCATATACATGGTGGATTTTGGTTATTGATTTATATATTAGGCCAACCCATGACCTCATTTAATGTTTTAAAAACAATTATCTGTTTATTTTATATATTAATAATTTTTAATATTTATTAGTGATTATAACAATCAATAGGGCACAAGATATCAAGATGCACCCCCATGTTCCATTTCCCCTCTTTGGAGCTCATCGTAGTCGCAGATTAGGGATACATTCCTCATGTCTTCTCAAATCATCTAGATTTGGGAAGATAATATGTTTCATTCATGAATAATTCATTTTTTTTCTTTTTCTGCCAAATATTCTTTACATGGTTATACCATAATTATGGAGACTCTATAAGAAGTAAAAAATCCATTCCCTTTCCACTATGGGTGTAGATATAAGAGAAGATGAAGAGTTCCCTAGTTTCTATGGTTAGATTCCTTCTCCTTTATCCTCCCTCTTCCTTCTCCTTCCACTTTCACATGGTTTACTCTTCTCCCCTACTATTGAAATACCTAGGGTTATTTTATAACATTACTTTTATTGGTTTTCTTTTGTTTGGGGCTGGTATTCATGGATCTAGAATTGTTGGGAACCATGGCAGGAGATATCTAGTGCGTGGTTCCTTTTCGCCATGGTTTTGAGGTAGGATATCCCCTTCACATGTCTTTATCAATTATGTTTCATCATTTTATTGCTGTTAACACCTAATATATATGTTTAGTATTGTTTTTGAGACTTTTTATTATTGTCTTGGTGTGAAAAAATGTTGTTTAATCCTTATTTTGTGAAAAAATAGGGTTGTTTTGTTTTGAAACATGTACATCGCTTGCTTACATAAATTTTTTGTTATATTACACACCTAGTTTATAGTATTTTTAACATGTTTCAGTAGCTTAAGAGTCTTTATGGTGTTAAAATGGTATTTTATCCCTTTTTAAGTGCTTAAAATAAGTTATTTGTTTAAAATTGCATGCCCTGTGTTTGGTAAATTGCATGGTTGGATGTTATGTTCTTAGTGTGATTTAAAATGATTTGTTAGGATCTATAAATACTTGTTCAACATGAAAAATGGTCTTTTTGGGTCCTTTTATGACTTTTCAAAGTAGATTTGGTTTTACCAACAAATGTGTTTTTGGTGATAAACATGTTTTGGCCCGAGTTGCTAGAAAATGGACCATTTTTCATCTTTATAAAAATGGTCATACTTTGGATGTGTAACCTAAATTTTTTATGGAATTTATGAAGGTAGTTTTGTGCTTTAAATGGGGTGTGTAAACCACTTTATTAAAAGTTAATTTTTTAAATTTGGATGATGTTAGTTTTGAGAAGTACATAAAGGAATGTTTGACATTTTTCTTATAAAAATGGTTGCCATGTGTATTACATGTTATATAATTTGGGGCCATTTTGTGGTATATGAAATTGATTTTTTAATTTTTTTTGGGGAAAAAAATCTGGTTTTATATTGTATTGGTGGGATTTAAATGTCAAAAGATCAATTTTGAATTGATTTTATGTGAAAGGCCTCGTTATACTTCTTGAAATTGTTTTATGAAAATTATGGTGGTTTATTGATCTTTGAAAGAAATGGGAGACATATGTATGGTATATTTGACGTGTGTATGATTTTTATATGGAATATTCCTGAGAAAATTTTATTTTATAGATATGTAACTTGTTTGAGTGCAAAAGGAGAAAACCTGAGTATCTAGGTGGGCGAACATGTACTAGAATACCAGTGATCCAAAGGGGGTTTTCCACTATTTCACGTATCACGTATGAAGATTAAAAAACAAAATAAACTATGATGATGATGATATTGAGGACCTCTAGGTTAGGGATGATTATACTACTAGTGTCTAATTTAAATGAGAGAGGATATTTTTATGGTTACTTTTTACAGAGATATGAGGTTCTTGGGGCCCAAAATGAACAAGTCACTAGGGTTGTTCCCGTGACTTGTGATGACTGGATATTTTGTAATAACTGTCGGTATATGGTGTGTTTGTTTGGTAAACTCATAATTTTGGGTGTTTTATTAAATTATACATTCTTTAAATTATCACTCTATAAAACTATTTTCATTTTGAAGTAAAACCTCTCTGAAAAATGGTTACTATCATTCTTGGGTATAAAACCTGCAAGTTTTTGTCTGGTAAATTTTATAGAATTGAACCATTTTTTTGGAAATATACTTTTATATATTTTATTTAAAACATTAAATTGATGTTTCTTTTATTTTAAATTAAGTGCACTGGGAATAGATTATCAGGCTAACATACTGAGTTTTAATAATCATTCATATAGTTTTCTTCTGTTTTTAGCCCTTCTGCAGGTTTCAACTCTCGTTGAATCGCCTTGGGCAACATCAGATCATTGTGTTGTAGAGTGACTAATAGGGTAACATAGAGTTATATAGTTATAGGATTTTTAGTTCAGTGGTTGGTTCAATTGTATTTTAACTTTTTTCTATAAATAATGTTCAGTTCAATTTTTATTTGAATGTATATTGGGCAATTTGTTATTTCCACTATTTTTTTATTGGTTATATTTGGGAAAAACCATTCTGTTGAGTACCCTATTCATGACCTAGGTGATTTTCACCATCCCAGGAGGATCAAGAACACCTCTCGGGAGTTGTAATGGAGCGGCCTGGGTGACTTGTTTAGGGTCAACATTGGATGGTTCACGACATATAATATTATGATAATTCTGGAAAGATAAAATATTATTTAACAATTTTCCATAAAGGTCACTGAAAAATGGAGACATTACTCTTTCATTGGTATGACTTACCATTTTTATGACTGAAATGTACTTCATTTCTCAAAAAAATATTTCATTATAGGTGATAAAAGATAAATAATGTATAAATATGATAAATATTTCTTTATTTTTATTTTTAATATGTTTAAATAATGACTGTTTTCACTATAGTCAACCTACCAAATTCTTTTTTGACACATATGTTGAATAAGGTTTATACAACTAACTTATACATAATTGATCAAGAAATTTTATATTACATGGAAATAAGTGAAATAGATGTAATAATAAAATTAGAAAAGGTTCCCAAAAATGTAAATAATTGAAATAAGTTGATTATTCAAAAATATTAAGAAACACATCACAATTTGGACTCATGGTAAGGGAATTCATCTCAATTTATCTTTCATTGATGCATATTTTGATGTTATATAACTTTATTCTTATATTAGTTGTATATATATCCCCTTTGAAATTTTATATCAAAATTTTATCTATTCTCATGATATTTATTCTTTTTTTACTATTATTATTTCACATGGATTATAATTCAAGTGTTCTCTGATTCATAATATACTTTACTTTAAAAAAAATCATGTTTTAACGTTTTTCCTTCTAACTCTTTCTCTTACATGTACTTATTTTTAAAATGATTTTATTAATGTTTTTATGGACAGAAAATATTTATAAAGTAAATTTAATTTTACTCTTACTTTATTTAAAAGTTTTAAAATGAATATTTTTTACATGTTTTATGCACAACATTTTGAAAAATGGTAAATCAAATGTTTTATTTTATTATTTGTAGTGACAAAGAATTTTTTTCTACTATGATATTTATTTTATTTCTATCTTCCATCGAAATATTTCGTGTATTATTAAAATAAAAACCCTTTCCCTTTTTTGTATAATTATATTGAAAATGAGTTTTAAAAGATAAGGTCATTTTAATATCCAAGCATTAATTTGGTTATGATTTTGAAAGAGTTTTTCAATTGTTTAAAGATGGAAAAGGAAAAGCATAAAAATGTTTTATTAATGATTTGTTAATGAAGAATTATAAAATATAACAGGGTGAATCCAAATATAATAGGGTTATCTCAATAAAGGTTATACTATGGGTGTTCCCAAATAGATATGGTTGCTTTAGTTATAGATTAAATGATGAGTTCACCTAGATAGAGCTCCAATGAGTTTGAGAATTTTCCATGAATTAATAGAAAACAATGATGTAGTTTACATAGAGTTTATCTTATGCATTTAACTAGGATTTATTTACTTTTTAAAAGGGTAAAAATGGGTGATTAATGTGATGCACTAAGTTATCAAAAAGTTTTTTTTAATTTTTTACTATGTGTTTTTATGACTTCCTTTGAGAACCATGTGTTTTTGTTTTTTCTAGTAAAGATGTTTTATTTCATGTGATTAATTAAATTTCTTGATTAAGGTAAACATTATGTGAGTTTTCATGTTTTTATTGGAATAATAATTTTAAATATTTTTATATCCCTTAATGAACCTTTTGTCTTCATTCTATGTATTTTTAAAAAAATCACAAGATTTAATAATGGGTAATGGAATTGAAGAGGTAAAGTTGATATTCATGAAGAGTTTTCAGGAAAATAAACCATGTTTTGTTTTAAAATTTTATGTGGTGGGAAATATGGATACTGATCTAAAGTGTCCATTTTGTATTATACAGGGTTTTTATGGATGGGTTAGGTTTAATTATCTAGAACTCTAAACTTTAAAATATCCTACAATGTAAGAGAATAAATTCTTGATTTAAATCTCCTGAATATTTAATTTTAAATGAATATTACTTGTACTTTCATTCATGGGGATTATGATTTAAAATTTTCCAAAGTGGTAAGGTTTTTATGTTTAAATATCAATTTTTTAGTTGGATTTTTTATGACGATGTTTTTATGATCAAATAATATGATCTACTTCTTAATAAAATAATTTATGTTCTTCATATGGGGTTATATATTGAATATACATGTTTTTTTCATTTTATTATAAATTTCTCAAGAAATAGAAAATATTTTTTTTAAGTAAAATAGTATTTATTTCTCACTTCAACCAAAAAACATTTTTCTTCCATATCCATGTTTTAAAACGTTTATTAAAAGGATTCTACTATTTCTCTTTGATTGTTTAAAGTTTTTTTTACCCATATTTTAATTTTTACAAAATGATTCGAATAGAGTTGTCTTTTTCCAAATTTGGTACTTTTTTATTTTTTTCAAAGTTTTAATAAGAAATTTTTCTCTTAAATTATATGGTATGAACATAATTTGTTGATTTGATGGCCACTGAATTTTCTGACGATTCTTTTATACATTCTCTTGTTTATTTTAATATAATATATTTTCCATAATATTTGGGAAAGTTTTATATTTTAAAAATATGATTTAATAACGGAAAGGTTATTTTTCCAAGGAATGTTTTAATGGTGTTTCTATTTATCAAAGACAACAAACCTTTATTTAACATAATCTTTACTAGAGATATGATCAAAGCATACTATATTTATTCTTTTACTGAATGGTTTATGTTTATGATGATAATTTCTGTGTAAAACCCATTCATTTAACATGGGTTATGATATGATGAAATGATGTAATGTTTTTGAATCCCATTCATTTTCCATGGTATATTCTATAATGAAATGTTGATAAAACCCATTTATTTTCATGGGTTATAATATGATAAAGTTGTAGAGACCCAAAGCATGATGTACATGAACATTACATTACTTTAGCAGAATACTTAATACATAACAAAAACAGACACACAAGGACCGTAATAGTTTAGTGTCTTTGGAAACTTGGAACGTAATCTTCTATTCGTGGTGAAAGATCTTCAACATCTCCCATAAAGATCTTTCCATTTCTTTTTCTTACCTAAAACCTTTCTTTATATCCTGGGGAGAATAAAACATAAAAAGGGTGAGCTCAAATGCTCAGTAAGGGTAAGCATGGATAAAATAAAACATACCATATACATTTGAACATAAAAACATGAACATAATGTTTAAGCAACAAAAGATTGAGAAATGACATAAAACATGGAAGTACGCAAGAAATAGATCATAATGAAACATTAATAATGATAAAATAGCATGGGAATAAAATATGTAATTGTGGAAACCATTAAGCACATGATATGATTTCCATAGTAGCCAAGGCATTGCTGTCAAGACCATCTTAGTGGACAAAGTCCCTTTCTGAATCGAGTTCACTCCTCGTTTCAGTCCTGTTTTACTGAACCGGTCTAACCTACCGTTCCAGCCATGTCTATCTCATGATATATAAATCTTTACCCAATGCATTGGAGGGAGATATAGGTCCCACCCATCTCATAGTTAAATCATTCTTACTTGTGCCACAAAATAAACATAAAACATTCATCATAACCCAAAGAATAAAATGGGTTTCATAAACATCATCCCATCATCACATAATCCATATAAAGAAAATGGATATTTCATTATAAGAAAATTGAAACCATGTAAATCATAGAGACATTATACTTGAAACATACACGTATGAAATAATTTCATCTTAGATGGAAAATGGTTTTGATAAAACACTTGAAATGAATTCTTGAGAAAAATATCCTTTCTTCTTCAAAATCAATTTCTTTTCACAAAACGTCATGCAATTTTAAAAGAATGATATTTTTTTCAAAATAGTCATGAAATCTTTTGGAGGAAACTTCATGAAAATAAGGCTTTATAAAATCGTAAAAATTTGTTCGTGCCGTATAAGTTAAAAAACATTCTTTTCGTACTTTTGCCGGAAAAAGTCAAAAAGTACCTCATAACGTAAAAAAAAGAAAGATTCCTTACATACCATGTAGTAAAAGTCAAAAATGGGTAAAAAGGACATTAAACATACATGAAAACACTTTTATAAAACATGGACATGGATGATAGAAATAAACCCAGTAAATACTTACAAATATGCAATCTCGGATAAAAATGAGAATGTGATATTTTCCCTTACCTTAGGTCCAATATGATTCATACATATCTGAGCCTCCTGTATAATAATTTAAATAATGTTATTGACTTATTATAGAATCATATTAATTGTTATTATATCATATATGGTTCACTTATGACTTTATATTACCCGTTCTTTTGTAAATTCCATGTTAAACAGCGTTTTGGGTAAAATCATTTCATTTTTCGTCCGTGTTTTGACTTGTAATTATTCATATGATTAATTAGATCATGATTACTTACATACAGAATGTAAAACATGATTTATATATAATATATATTCAGAATATACTTATATATAATAGATCAGTAAATGGAAAGAAATACACCGTTCATGGAGACGGTAGGCCGTACGTACGCATGAACGCTGTTTTCGTTTCCTTATTGAGTTGAATAGAATTAAGTAGATGACATACATATATATACACATAAATCCAGTTTCATTATTATGTCATATATTTCATGAATACTTATTATATATACTTTATAACCATGAATGGTTAACGTGGAGAATGAATCTAATCGCGTTGTGGAGACGGTAGTCTGTACATGCGCACGAGCGATGATATCGTTATCATGATTGAGGAATTGTATTAGAGTGTATGTATACTATTTAAGAATAAATATAACTTTACAACAATCATATATAGTTATTATTTACACCATTATACCCATCCAAGTAAGGTGGTGGTGGAAAATAGATTACACCACGACGTGGAGACGGTATTC
Source organism: Viscum album (assembly GCA_963277665.1). Lineage (NCBI taxonomy): Eukaryota > Viridiplantae > Streptophyta > Magnoliopsida > Santalales > Viscaceae > Viscum > Viscum album. The sequence continues at coordinate 1,009,434,035 of OY728164.1, read as the reverse complement.
CGTACGTACGCACGAGCGGTGATTTCATTTTCCGTAGGATGGATAGATGGTGAAATGGGGTTGTTTCATACATATAATAACATATCAGTATATTAGTGATACTTATGTTATTACTTCATAATGAAAAAACCTAATAAGAAGAAGTGGAAGAAGAAATAAATTTGAAAGAATCGGTAACGGACATTACCTCTTCTTTGAAGTGCCTCTTTGAGTCCTCCTCTTAGGGAACTAAAATTGGTCTTTGAAGAAGACCAGGACATCTATGAAGTTTCTAAGGAAGTGGAGAAGATAATTTGGCAGGGGTTGGCAAAGCTTTAAGGCACAATGTGGTGTTAGGAAGAGAGGGAGGAGGTACCCTTTTTATAAGGGAGGAGAGGGACACGTTTGGAATTCTTAAAAATATTAATTTATAATAGTTCTAACCCACTTAAAAACCTCCAAAAATGACTCATATTAGAATATTAGATGAGATAGGGTTGTAATCTCATCAACCAATCAAATTTAGACATGTTTGGATCTTATTTTAAACCTTATCATTTTGATTTATCCTTATTTAATCTATTCATGTTTATTTGTGGTAGTAAAATTCTAAATTTTAAATTATAACAAATAATTACTTATTTGTTGTGAATATTCAATAATTTTTTACTTTATAACATTTTAGACCATATAAATTTAAATTTATAATATTTAAATATTTTTGTGATTTTTAAATTTTTTTATAATATGTTATTTTTATAAAATAACAATCGTGTCAATTTTTCCACTATTAATTTATTTGAATTTAAATAAACTATATACATAAGATATTTTCGAAATAAAAGCTTTAATAGATTAATAAGAGGTCATATGTATCTATAAAATTAGTGGAGAATATTAAACAGTTCATATAATATTTATTTTATTATTTTTAAAACCATTTAATTGGTTTATTTATTAATAAAATAATTACTACAACATTTTTGTATAATTATTTAATATAGTTATATGTGGCATAAAAATTAAAACTAAAATCCTATGATGAAGATAAATCTATTAACTTTCACAATATTACATTTAATCTAATTTATCATCTTAAAATCACAATATTTAAATTGTTAAATTTATTAAATTATGATGGTGACAACATAGGAATCTTTTAAAATAAAATAATATAAGTGTCATAATTGCTTGTATAAGACTCCAAATGGTCAAATATGAGACCATTGGATGATTATAGTTTAAATTTACATTACCAATAAGTTTTGGTCAGGGTTTTGTGCCTTTTATGGTCACTATTAGTTTAATAAAAACTATATTCTTGATTTTTCACTAGATAAATAATTTCTGCATCACTATTGTGTCCCAATTAATGATAATTATTTAATCCCAAAAAATTATAAATAAATTCGCATGATGTAGAAAATTTTGTCAGCTTTCTGTAGACTATTAATGTTTTAAGTTTCATGAATTTTATCACTAACTTAAAATTATTATACTTATAGTATTTAAGAGAGTGACATGTTGTCACTTTCTTTGGTTTTAATAATAATTAAATTATTTTCATAGAAAGATGTCTATTAAATAAATCTAATCCGACCATTAGGTGATATGGGTCGACTGTTAGTCATCCAATAGGATTTTTACAAGTTTTAGGGTAATTTTATAGTCTTATATTTACCCTTAATTACCCGATTTACCTTTAACTATAGTATATAAAATTTACCGTAGTTACTATTCACAATGCCCAAAAAATATAAAGTAGATTATTAACATAATTTGGACCCACTGATTCAAAATATGGAATCCATTTTTCCAAATTCAACACACAAAAGTTGCATAAATTAAACTAAAATTAATCCCGTTGTTGAAAGAAAATGGGTTTTTCTTTAAAACATTGCAAAAGATTGAATTGATTTAACCTACGAATTCAAGGTAAAATCAATGCTAATGACATACATTATATTAAATGGTAAAAATTTATTCTATTTATTATTTAAAACCATTCAATATTATAATTTTACCACATAATATATTACGATGAAAAATGTTGTTTCTAATTAAAATATAGCGTGTTTTTACTATTTATTAAAATATAAAAGTCATCAGAATAAAATGAAAAATTTATTAAAAGTAAATTTTTATTTATTGATTCCAAAGAATAATTTTATTTTGTCAAATGGAACTTATAATAATTTCAAAAACTAGATTTAATGTGGGTGCGTCATCAAAAGGCGGAAAAACTGTATTTTTTGAAAAATACTTATTTTACCCGAAATATTTATTTTGTTCTTATAACATGTTCTATAAATTGTGTAAGATGAATAATAATGTTATAAAATTCAAAATTTAGTTAATACTATTCATAACTGCTAGTTCATAAAAATATTATAATAATATATCGTTGTTTAGTAAAACCCGGTATTGCGTACAACAGACGCTATCGAGGAAGGTCGTGATTGCGTGTAATGTAAGCCAAGTTAGGGTTGCGTGTTGTGCAAGAATCCTTTATTGTTTCATATAACAGAATCCAGCCATATTTCATTTATACATTGAATATATATATATATACACACACACACACACACTCAATGTTGGGTAGAATGACTATTATAAAACAAACATGAAATTGTGTGTAACACGATCCAAGAATAGCGTTGCATATACTGCAAGCTAATACGGTGTTGCGTATAGTAAAAGCTATACTTGGTGTGGTGTATAGAAGACCTCAATGAAATTAAAAGAATATTTTTCATAAAATCTCTGGGTGTTACATTCTACCCCCCTTAAAATGAATTTCTCCCTCGAAATTCGTTGGGGTTATACATGGTTTACTACATGATAATTACTTTAATAGAAACCCACATTGTAAAAAAGGAATACTAAAACTTGGATTTGAAAACTAAAGTATGAAATGTAATGGTTATCCAAATTAACTCATCACTGGGTTTCCACGTAGGATAAAATTGGTGAAAATATGGATATGGAAGAAAAATCTAACCATCATGTTCTGATGGGGAGTGGTAGGGAAAATGGCTATGAAAAAGCCAACAATCCCAAAGCAATAAATTTGTGATGATCTAGGGTACCATCCGGTTCATCGGATATAAGAGCACTAGGACAACATTTTTGGTTTTCAAGATCATTTCCTTAAAGTTGATGAATTAAAAGAAATACTTACATGATTTTGGTACAATCTCACTATTGTTCGTGAATTAAACAATTTACACTTCATATCATAAAGAAATGAAGTTGAATTTTTTATTCGTGAAGAATTAGCAGATCATGTGATAGAATGATGGGTCATTCCATCTGTTTCAAACAAAAGGTCAGCAAAAGTTATAAGTCCGTCTTATGGTGAGATTAATCATATATAGTTCCAAAAATAGACTTATACATTATTTATCATACCGATTAATAAAATAAAACTACTTTCCACTAACCAGGGACTTCCTATAGGCCAGTGGTAGGTGATAAAGGCCTGTCGCACTTCGGTTGTGGGTTCGATTCCCACAGCCCTGTCCGACGCGATGGGTTGTCGCCCGTCCTGCAGGTTGTCCTTTTTCTAAAACTAAACTACTATAACAACAAATAAATAATATTAAGAAAAACTTCTATCCTTAAACAATACTAACTTATGTCCAACATAATCCATTCCAATCATTATGCTTATCCAAAATAATGCTGTCTAATCTCATATTATAATGAAAAAGATTACCAAAGAGTTCATACAACTAGAATGTTAATACCATTGTTGATCCCCATATATCATGAGATATGTCTTGTTGGTCACATTCCAAACATTCTAAGGCCTTAATCATGTATTCTCTTGAAAATAATAAATACCCATTGAACCATAGTGAAAACATGAATGTAGTTAAAAGTTAACATTTTCCACATACCAAAATCCTCAAAATTCTATATACTCAAACCATGATATCACTTAGTCCTTATATAAATCATGAGCTCATGAATACTATCAAAAATTCCATTTTCTCCTTATCCCTTTATTATGCGCATATCATCTGCTTTCCAAAATAGTTGAATCACTTTTCATGGTTACCGGTACCATAAAATTATTGAAACCACAATAGACTAATAAAAAAATATTCTAATACACAATAAAAGTACCTCAACAACATTATTCATGAATACCAATACATAAACACTTCAATCCATACTCTTCAATGTTTGTCCTGGAATAAGTCCTTCCTTGATTTAGAAATAACTTTTTAGGTCAGGGCATTGAGTTGGGTAATGCCCATGTTCTCCACAAATAATACATTGAACTCCATAACAGTCTGTCACTCTATGACCCTTTTCTCCACACAGATAACATCGGTCCCTCCATTTGAGGCATTCCTCAAGGTTCTTATTCCCTTCTTTAGAAATCTCAATCTTCCTTTCTTTATGCTCCTCAACATGCGAACATGCATAATAGTCAGTCTTCCTCTTATTTGATGAATTAGGCATACAACTAAATTTCACCTTGTTAATCATATATCGCGATGACTGATTCGACATAATAACAATATCTTTCTCTCTAGGAATTACACAATTTTGTTTCTCATAGTCACCAATTTTTCCATTGGATTCAATGTTAACTGAATTCCTTCTGTTTCCCTCCATTAACAAAAACACAAAAAGAATTCTGTGAGAGGAAAAAATCATGCTAGAGAAAGCAACATAGTAAAGGGGGAGTACACTCAATGTCAAACATCTTAGGTTAAATTCTATGATTGTTACCGTAGTTTTAGGACTATATCCTATAGATATACTTATCCTTAGGGACATCCCTAGACATACCTTAGAAATATCTCTAGGGATCTCACTAACATTTTCACATCCTAGTTTCCAAAGGTTGACTAAACCTTTCCTCTGATACTATCTGTACAGACCCGAATCTTGATGTACATGGACATTACATTACTTTATCGGAATACTTAATACATAACAAAAACAGACACACAAGGACTGTAATAGTTTAGTGTCTTTGGAAACTTGGAACGTAATCTTCTAATCGTGGTGAAAGATATTCAACATCTCCCATTAAGATATTTCCCTTTTTTTCTTACCTAAAACCTTTCTTTATATCCTGGGGAAAAGAAAACATAAAAAGGGTGAGCTCAAATTCTCAATAAGAGTAAGCATGGATAAAATAAAACATACCATATACATTTGAACTTAAAAACATGAACATAATGTTTAAGCATCAAAAGATTGAGAAATGACATAAAACATGGAAGTACGCAAGACATAGATCATAATGAAACATTAAGAATGATAAAATAGCATGGGAATAAAACATGTAATTGTGGAAACCATTAATCACATGATATGATTTCCATAGTAGCCAAGGCATTGCTGCCAAGACCATCTTAGTGGACAAAGTCCCTTTCTGAATCGAGTTCACTCCTCATTTTAGTCCTGTTTTACTAAACCGGTTTAACCTACCGTTCCACCCATCTCTATCTCATGAGATATAAATCTTAACCCAATTCATTGGAGGGAGATATAGGTCCCACCCATCTCATAGTGAAATCATTCTTACTTGTGCCACAAAATAAACTTAAAACATTCATCATAACCCAAAGAATAAAATGGGTTTCATAAACATCATCCCATCATCACATAATCCATATAAAGAAAATGTATATTTCATCATAAGAAAATTGAAACCATGTAAATCATAGAGACATTATACTTGAAACATACACATATGAAATAATTTCATCTTAGATGGAAAATGGTTTTGATAAAACACTTGAAATGAATTCTTGAGGAAAATATCCTTTCTTCTTCAAAATCAATTTATTTTCACAAAACGTCATGAAATTTTAAAAGAAAGAGATTTTGTTGAAAATAGTCATGAAATATTTTGGAGGAAACTTCATGAAAATAAGGCCTTATAAAACTGTTAAAATTTGTTCGTGCCGTATAAGTTAAAAAACATTCTTTTCCTACTTTTGCCGGAAAAAGTCAAAAAGTACCTCGTAACATAAAAAAAAGAAAGATTACTTACATACCATGTAGTAAAAGTAAAAAATGGGTAAAAAGGACATTAAAAATAAATGAAAACACTTTTATAAAACATGTACATGGATGATAGAAATAACCCCAGTAAATACTTACAAATATGCAATCTCGGATAAAAATGAGATTGTGATATTTTCCCTTACCTTAAGTCCGATATGCTTTGTACGTATCCGAAACTCCTGTATAATAATTTAAATAATGTAATTGACTTATTACAGAATCATATTAATTGTTATGATATCATATATGGTTCACTTATGACTTTATATTACCCGTTCTTTTGTAAATTCCATGTTAAACAACATTTTGGGTAAAATCGTTTCATTTGTCATCCGTGTTTTGACTTGTAATTATTCATATGATTACTTAGATCATGATTACTTACATCCAGAATGTAAAACATGATTTATATATAATATATATTCAGAATATGCATATATATAATAGATCAGTAAATGGAAAGAAATACACCGTTCATGGAGACGGTAGGCCGTACGTACGCATGAACGCTGTTTTCGTTTCCTTATTGAGTTGAATGGAATTAAGTAGATGACATACATATATATACACATAAATACAGTATCATTATTTTGTCATATATTTCATTAGTACATATTATATATACTTTATCATCATGAATGGTTAACTTGGAGAATGAATCTCATCGCGTCGTGGAGACGGTAGTCCGTACGTACGCATGAGCAATGATATCGTTCTCATGATCGTGGAATTGTATTGGAGTGTATGTATAATATTTCATAATCAATATAACTTTACAATAATCATATATAGTTATTATTTACACCATTATACCCATACAAGTAAGGTGGTGGCGGAAAATAGATTACACCACGGCTTGGAGACGGTTTTCCGTACGTACGCACGCACGATGATTTCATTTTCCATAGGATGGATAGATGGTGAAATAGGGTTGTTTCATACATATAATAACATATCAGTATATGAGTGATACTGATGTTATTACTTCATAATGAAACAACCTAAGAAGAAGAAGTGGAAGAATAAATAAAGTTGAAAGAATCGGTAATAGACATTACCTATTCTTTGAAGTGCCTCTTTGAGTCCTCCTCTTAGGGAACTAAAATTGGTCTTTGAAGAAGACCAGGACATCTAGGATGTTTCTAGGGAAGTGTAGAAGATAATTTTTCAGGATTTGGACGACATTTAAGGCTCAAAGTGGTGTGAGGAAGAGAGGGAGGAGGTGTCCTTTAATAAGGGAGGAGAGGGGCACCTTTGGAATTCTAAAAAAATATTAATTTATAATAAATCTAACCCCACTTAAAAACCTCCAAAAATGACTCATATTAAAATATTAGATGAGATAGGGTTGTACTATCATCAAAAAATCAAATTTAGACATGTTTGGATCTTATTTTAAACCTTATCATTTTGATTTATCCTTATTTAATCTATTTGGGTTTATTTGTGGTAATAAAATTATAAATTTTAAATTATAACAAATAATTACTTATTTGTTGTGAATTTTCCATAACTGTTTACTTTATAACATTTTAGACCATATAAATTTAAATTTATAATTTTTAAATATTTTTGTTATTTTTTAAAATTTTTATAATATGTTATTTTTATAAAATAACAACAGTGTCAATTTTGACACAATTCATTTATTTGAATTTAAATAAAATATATACAGAAGATATGTTCGAAGTAAAAGATTTAATAGATTAATAAAAGTTCATATGTATCTATAAAATTAGTGGATAAAATTAAATAGTTCATATAATATTTATTTTTTTATTTTTAAAACCATTTATTTGGTTTATCTCTTAATAAAATAATTACTACAACATTTTTGTATAATTATTTAATTTACTTATATGTTGCATAAAAATTAAAAATAAAATCCTAGGATGAAGATAAATATATTAAATTTCACAATAATACTTTTACTAGAATTTATCATCTTAAAATCACAATTGTTAAATTGTTATATTTATTAAATTATGAAGGTGACAACTTTGGAATCTTTTAAAATAAAATAATATAAGTGTCATAATTGCTTGTATAAGACTCCAAATAGTCAAATATTCTACCATTGGATGATTATTGTTTAAATTTACATGACCAATAAGTTTTGGTCCGGGTTTAGTTCCTTTTATGGTCACTATTAGTTTAATAAAAACTATATTCTTGATTTTTCACTAGATAAATAATGTCTGCATCACTATTTTGTCACAATTAATGATAATTATATAATCCCAAAAAATTCAAAATAAATTATAATGATGTAGATAATTTTTCTAGTTTTCTTTAGACTATTAATGTTTTAAGTTTCATGAAGTTTATCACTAACTTCAAATTTTTATACTTATAGTATTTAAGAGAGTGACATGTTGTCCCTTTCTTTGGTTTTAATAATAATTAAGTTATTTTCATGGAAATAAGTCCATTAAATGAATCTAATCCGAACCTTAGGTGATATGGGTCGAATTTTAGTCATCCAATAGGATTTTTCCAAGTGTTAGGGTAAATTTATAATCTTATATTTACCCTTAATTACCCAATTTACCTTTAACCGTAGTTACTATTCACAATGGCCAAAAAATAAAAAGTAGCTTTTTAACATAATTTGGACCCAATGATTCCAAATATGGAATCCATTTTTCCAAATTCAAAACACAAAAGTCGAATAAATTAAATTAAAATTAATCCTGTTGTCGAAAGAAAATGTTGTTTTTTTAAAACATTGCAAAAGATTGAATTGATTTAACCTACGAATTCAAGGTAAAATCAATGCAAATGAGATACATTATATTAAATGGTAAAAATATATTCTATTTATACTTTAAAACCATTCAATATTATAATTTAACCAAATAAGATATTACGATGAAAAAAGTTGTTTTTAATTAAAATATAGCGTGTTTTTACTATTCATTAAAATATAAAAGTCATCAGAATAGAATGAAAAATTTATCCCAAGTAAAATTTTATTTCCTGATTCGAAAGAATAATTTTATTTTGTCAAATGGAACTTATAATCATTTCAAAAACTATATTTAAAGTTCGTGTGCCATCAAAAGGTGAAAAACTGTATTTTTTTGAAAAATACATATTTTACATGAAAAAATTATTTTGTTCTTATAACATGTTCTATAAAATGTGTAAGATGAATAATAATGTTATAAAATTTAAAATTTAACTAATACTATTCATAACGGCTAGTTCATAATAATATTATAATAATATATCGTTGTTTAGTAAAACCCGGTATTGCGTACAACTCACGCTATCAAGGAATGTCGTGATTGCGTGTAATGTAAGCCAAGTAAGGGTTGCATGTTGTGTAAGAATCCTTCGTTGTTTCGTATAACAGAATACAACCACACTTCATTTATACATTGAATATATATATATAGATACACACAGACTCAATGTTGTGTAGAATGACTATTATAAAACAAACATGAAATTGTGTGTAACACGATCCAAGAATAGCGTTGCGTATACTGCAAGCTAATACGATGTTGCGTATAGTAAAAGCTATACTTGGTGTGGTGTATAGAAGACATCAATGAAATTAAAAGAATATTTTTCATAAAATCTTGGGGTGTTACAATAGTTTTTATGATGTTTTGGCACACATATATATAATTTTCATTATGTGACTGGTGGGACATATATCTCCCTCCAGTGAATTGTGTAAAGACTGATATCTCATGAGATTAATAAGGATGGAATGGAGAGTGAACCCAGTTCAACAAGGGAATTGTTCCACTATGATAGTCTTGGGAGTCATCCTTGACTACTAAAATGGTTTGGAGAGTGATATAATTCCACTATGATAGTCACTGAAATCATCCTAAAAAACTAAGAAAATGATATGATATATTTATATGTATATAATAATATTATTTCATATTCTAATGTTATATTCTCATGGATCATGTTCTTTGATTCATTTTGGATTATTTTATTATGATCTACCATGTTTTATTCCATGACTCAGATTATGATCTACAATATAAAAGGAATTATTTTCAAATGTTATGCTCATATTCTCATACACTTATGTTCACATTATAATAATATTATAATTGATATCTCCCTTATTTACCATTAATGAGAATCAGATCTCAACCCTTTCATATGTTTTCTTTACCCATGTTATGAAGAAAGACACTAAGTGTGATATTTCTATGAAGGATGCCAGTTATGAAGAACTTATTGGGTGATGATGTTCAACTTTTAGTAACAGGTTGTTTATTTTTATATTTTTACCAAGAAACTAGAAAAATATGATTATGGTATGAATCATTATGTTATTAAATTAAAATTCATCTAAAAGGATGTGATATATATGTAGGAATATTTTGGGACACTATAGTTGATTTTAGAGATAGATTTAGTTAACACTTTCAAACTAGGATGAGATAACATTAATGTGAACCCTAACTATAAGTCTAATTATAGGATATAATCATAATGTTTTGTAAAACATATTGAATTAGTAGGATAATGTTATGGTTTCATATAATAAGTTGTTATGATTTATATATCCTTTAAATGTTTTTTTATAATTATGTAGTTTCCCACTATGATTATTGTTTCTTACATTATACTAATTAATTTTAGTAAATGAAAGGAACCTAAATAAATTCTGTAAATGTTAAATGTAATGGTCTATGGACAGACTATACTCATGGGAAGATAATTTAAATAGTACATGGAATGTGAAACCTTGTGAACATGCTTTACCACAAATCTCATTATATGATTAAAAATATCATATTTGGTGAGTTTACAAACAGACTCAGTTAGAGATATATGGATTTCTATAAAGATCATAGAGGAATGAATATTACACTTAAAACATGTCTAGAATGTGGGAATAAGAACTCAAAAAAACATTTAAAAGTAATATTAAGATGTATTAAGTGTGGAAAAGGAGGCAAAGAAATAAATTTCAAAGGAAAAATGAAATATTTGGTTAACACAATGGATGAGAACAATTGTATCCATAACATATCCTAAATGGATGAATATTTTAAATGTGGAAGGTATGAGAAATATGAAAATATATTTCATAGGAGGAAATATCAAGAATATAATTAGAATGGTTGTATGAGTAATGGCTTTAATGATGATGATGAATAGATTACGAATGATGTGCAAAAGGGATGGAATATATTAACAGTACTACTTATGTAAAATGTAATAAGCCTTATTTAATTGAAAATTATGAATTTTAAGACCATATTCCTATAACATACTATAAGAAAAAAGTATTGTGGAATAAGATGATGAATCATAGTTATTGGTTTCAAAAAGAAGTTTCATGATTGATGTATTTATGTATTTGTATTCAAGAATTATGTTTTATAAGTGTTATAGTAATGAAATTATGGTTATAAAAATCATAAAAAAATCTAATGATCATTCTATAAAATGTCCTATTTAAGGATTTGAAAATATATTTTGAATGATACTAATAAATAGTAAAATTAATTTTGTAGTAAGGGGATATTTTTTTAGAATCCATGATTAATGGAAAGATAAAACTTAATATAATTATAATTTTTTGTTAATAATAGTACGTTGGGATAAAAAGATTATTGAAATTGAGAGTATTGATGACCCTAAAATTGGCTAGTTGATGAAAAAGTGGTTTATATCATCTTGGATGATTCTTTTTTTATTTTTGAATATATGAAATATATTCAAAAGATTATAATATTATTTAAAGAATAAAGATAATGTTATTTTTTGGATGTATTCATATTATTTTTCAATACAGGTCAACTTAAATTTTATGGATACCATTATTAGATTATAGTTTTATGCTTTCTCAAAATTTCCAAGGCATAAGTACCCCTTTTGAAACTTTAAGGGATGGGATTCTTAGGGGATTTAAAATGTTTCAGGAAGAATAATCTGTTAAGGCTTAAATAACCCTATGGGGTTGTATATGGTTTGATGTTACGTTTATTTTTGTTTAGTGGATAGTGGTATATAGATGATCTTGATGGTTAGAAAATAATTCCTTGATAAGGTGATATTTTAAAAGATATTTATTTCCATGTTATATATTTCCATTCAGGTTAGTATTTACATTTGATTAATTATAATTTGGAAAAGATATAGTAATTTATCACTATGATTAATGATATCTTGGATATTCTTAATTGGAATGGGGTAAATGTAACCCTTATTATTAAGAACTAATTTAACATGAAATATTACATTGGAAGAATTCAATTAATTTTTTTAAGAATTATGAATAAGGGTATTATATATCCTTTTAGGATAAAAATTTATTTAATTTTGTGGTTCTTGAGGTAATTTGGGATATAAGATAATTTATTGAGTTATAAATTGTATGTTAATATTAATGATTTGGGGATTAATGTTGTATTTCTTCATATGGTATTTTATTAATATTTTGAATTAAGATTTTGTAACCATTTTTGGTTTTGATTATTATCTAAATAAAAGATGAATATTATTATATACTTTTTTTACTAATTATTTTTTTATTAAAGTTGTTTAAGAATAAACAATATATCTTAAATACTCACAGTTTTGGAAACATGTTAGTTTTTTGAAGAAATTGATTAAAGGGTAAAATTCTAATTATAAAGTAAGAATATTTCCTTATGTTATTAGTCTATATTGTAAAGGAATTACTAAACTCTATGAAAATGATCTTATAAGAAAAAGTTTTCTTATAACCTTCTATTTCAACGAATTTATTCTCTTTTTACGCATATATAATTCATAGTTTTCTGTTTGTTAACATTATCCTGAAAACATTCCCAATCACTCTAAATTTGCACTAAGGTGTTTTGTTTCACTTCCATGTACATTTTTTTGTTTCCTACTAAGGTCCTCCTATTGGGAAACATTGTTTTATGGGGACCTTCGAACTTACCATTAGCTCTTTTTAAGGTGAAGTTTCACTAAGAATTTTTAAGATGTGGGTTTTCTATGAAAGAATTTTAATATATCAAAAAACATATTTCCACACATTGTTTCAATTGATATGGAATAATTTATTAATCGTGGGGGTTAATGTAACACCCAAATATTTTAGAAAATATTTTTTTAAATTATTTAATTTCTTTGATAGCATCTGCTACACACAACACTGTGTATAAACAAACCATGGTATACTTTTAAAATATTATTATTTGTAATAGTTATATCCTAGAAATTAAATTTTTATGTTTAGATATTATTAAATAACTTATGATATATATATAAATTTAATACTGAATATAAATTTACTCATAAATGGTTTGTAAATAATCATTCAATTTTTTAGTAAAGTAATTTTATTCTTAAAAAATATATTTTCCTCATAAAATATTTTTATTTATTTCTTTGAGAAAATATTATGAATAATTTTAGACACTTTTATAAATTTAATTTTATAAAATTGAAATCATTTTTGAAATCACCATATTACTACCATCTTAGGATGAATTTTTGAGAATTTTCTAAAAATATTTCTTTTCTATTGTGTAGTAAAAGATGCAAATTTTATTGAAAGATGCATGTATAAAGTTCCATTTTTTATAAAATTATTTAATTGTAATTTTTTTTATTTTAAATAATTCAATTATTTCTATTGGAATAAATTTTTTGTTTTAATTTAGTTTAAAAACATTTTTATAGGTAAAAAGGTGTTTTCCTCAAAAACTATTTTATGTGCGGAATGTGTTATAATCTTAATAAATTAAATTGAAAAATATTTGTGATTTTTTAATAAAAATTATATATATATATATATATATATATAATATACTAAATCAATTTTTTAACATTCATTTATTATTTTCTAGGCATGAGATAAAAATAATTCCCATTTTATGCTTAAATATTTCATTTATCTAAAAAACCATTTTCATCAGATTTTGTGAACTTATATTTAGTTTAATTTATTCCAATTATAGGTATTGAAATTAATAAAATGGATTACATATTTGGAATTATGATATATAAATTTTTTAGTCATTCCACTTATTTTTGGTCAGTATGAGTAGTAATTATGGTAAAATTTATCACATTGGTAAAGGGTAAATCAGGGTAATCTATGCTAAAACTAAGTTATATATCCATAAAATTTCATCTTAATTATTATTATTTGAATATAATTATACCATTATAACATTATTCAGTAAATTTAAAGGTTTAATTGGAAATTTTCATTAAAAAGATCAAAATGGTATTTAAAACAAAGAATGTTATAAAATATCATTATGTTATTTTAAAATATCACTTAAATGCCTTTATATGGGAAAACTTAAATTTAAGAGTGAATATAAATATCTGTTGTGAGATTAATGAAATTATTTTAATGATATAATTCTTTTTTAATTTTTAAAAATCATATAATTACATTAAATTCTTATGCAATGCTAATAAAATATTTACTCAATATTCATAAAAATTAAATTAATGATTTTAAAAATATTAAAATTGATATAGTTTGATTGATTTATATTATAATAGGAATTTTATAGATATATATGCCATATTATGGGTGTTTTAAATATCAATATTCAAAATCGTCCTGTTTCATGATGTATTTTAATCAAATTAAATGAATAGAATTTAAAATTAAAATATTGATATTTTATAATAAAAAATATTTTATTAAATGATATAAAATTTATTAAAATATTATATTCATCCAAAATAATGGTATATGTTTCTAAACATAATACCTTATCTATTTATTTGTCTTCTTTAATTTTGTAATACCATTATTAACCCTTAATCTATATAAAAATTTAATAGTATAGTAATTGTCAAAAGGGTTAACCATGGGTTAAAAAAAAGAAAAGGGTAAAAATGTGATAATAAATTTATTTAATGAGTGTATTTTTACCCAAAATCATATTATAATTTTATATTATATATTTAGATGCACTTTTGAATAAAAATAACTTATATTAATTTAATCTATTATGAAATTTTGAGAGTTCCCCCATTCCATTAAAAAAGGGCACCCTACTTTCCCTTCTTCAAACCACATTGAGAATTATATATCTAAAAATCTATTCCATGATCAACTATACACTCCCATAGAAACATTATACTGGTTATTTCCTTCCCATAATACCAATCTTATATCCGTTAAGATGATATCTGAAGGAGTCACTTCAAAGAAGATGTAATCTCCGTAACTGATCACTTACTTTTTAATTATTAATTTTCATAAAAAAAATAAATTATGCTAAATATAATTAAATTTTATTATTATTATGAAACCACCATTATTAACCCTCTTTCTGTCAGGTGTTAAGTGAAATTATCACCCGTGAGTATGCATTACTTACAGTCTTCATGTCACGATATAAATTTTTTTCATCATTATCCTTTATTGATGGGTATTATGATTGATTTTATTTTTATTTATGATTATTATGAAATAATTATTCTTATTTAATTATAATCACATATCTACCTTCTTTCCATCGAAACCATTGGAAAACGACAACGTTGTTCGTGCGTACGTGTGGACTACAAACTCTAGAAAACAATGTGATTTGTTTTTAATTTTCATTTTACATGGATGGTAGTAAGGATGTAATTAATTAGTATATATGATTTTCAAGATATTAAAATTATTCATTAATGTTTATTTAATATTTAAATTTCATTCATTCCATCTTCCAAAAATTGAGAACATTGTTCAATCGTACGTACGACCTACCGTCTCTATGAATAGTGTAATTCATTTGTCTATATCTATATTTTATAATTGAAAATAAAAATTTATGTCATGAATATATATGTTATCTATATAATGATTAATATTATTTATATTACATAACCATGATCAAATCATAAGGACCAAAACTACCAAAGAAAAATATACATGAAAAACAAAGCAAATATCTTCCAGAACAATAATTTTAATAAAGAATTTTAAAGAAAGGGTGAAAAAAGAATATATGTAAATAATATATTATATGATATATATGATTATTTTTATTTAATATATTTATAATAAATATATATTAATTATATAAGAGGTACCGTCATTTATTAAGGAAGTCCAACCAAACGTAAGTGATTTTCATCTGTTTTTTTTCTGGGGAAATTATTTATGCACCACTTGTTTTATTTGAGTGGTGTAAATAATACCAAGGAAGGTATTTTATGAATATTATAATATAAATTATGGGGTATAAATATCCATATAATGTTTTTTATTTCATGGTTATTATGATTTAAAGGATACTAAAGTTGTAAATGTTTTAAGTTAAAATATTATTGTTTATCAGGAATGTTTATGATTATGTTTATGATTAGTTTATGTCGTAATATAAATCTACAAAAACATATAAATTTTATGATCGTCATGTTATATCTTAAAAAATAAATTTTCTACATTAATTCTCCTCACTTTATGTTTTTATTAAATTTAAAATATTTTTTAAGGAAAATAAAATTTATTTCACTATTTGGTCGAAAAAACTTTTTCTTTAATATCCATGTTATCTAAATATAATTTAAAGAATGTTTTTACTATTATAATATTATTTTTAATATTCAATTTTACTCATGTTTAAATTTTTATAGAATCTTTCAAAAAGAATCTTTTTTTTTTCATTTTTTGAATGAGGTACTCTTTAATTTTTTACCAAACTGTAGACATAATGTTTTCTTTTAACATCCATAGAATGAGCAGACTTTAATACCATACTGAGCACTTAATAATTTTAAGATTTGATAACATGATTCTATGGTTATTTTAAAATAAAATATTTTTGGTAATATTTTGGAAATTTGTATATTTTAAATAATTTAATTCAAAATAGAATGGTTATTTTTCTCAAGAATGATTTAATGTTCTTAAAATGGTCTTTCATTTCATCAATGGAAAAAACCATTTATTTCACTTATTATTTACTAGGGATATGATCCAAATATGACATCATTATTATTTATCTGTATGGGTTATCTTAATTATATTAATATGTTTATGAAGCCCATTAATTCTACATGGGTTATGCAATAATGGAATTATTAAATGTTTCTAAAACAAGTTCCAATTCTAAGGGTTATTCTATTATGAAATTTCTATTGTAAATACTAGGAAATTTCAATGATAATTTTTTATTAATTTTTTGGAATTTTACGAGTCTTTGGTTTCTAATGACACCTGATTCCGAGGCCGGTGTACCCAAAATCAATTTCTGAAGTTCTACTCGGGTACGTTCAGTAATGTAAGTGTGGGTTTTTGTATCTTTTGAACTGCTGCTCAGAATTGAAAACCGAGGACACCGATGAACTTGCGGTACCTGTATTCAATTAAGGGGATCTTTACCGGTGTTGCATTTTATGCGGGTTGAGAGTTAATTTTAGGGGATTTAGAATTAAATAAATAAAATTGTAGCATAAAATTTTACTTAAAGATGTTGGTCAATTCATACAATGGGAAGTTATGGGTGGGGCCCACACACACATAACCTCTTATGAGAGGAATTAGTGTGGTGGGGCCCACACGAGCCCTAATACTTTCATATCCCTTTAACTCCCCATTAACACTCCCCTTTATTAAATTTTTGACCACCCAATTTTAACCTTTGGACTTCCACTTAAATGTGGAGCCTCTCCATCTCCCATCCATTAATGTTTCCAACTCTAATGCCTTAATTAATTTGATTTACATTTTGAATTAATTTGAAAGTACATGGCAATGTTATATTATGGGAGGGCCTTATTATTATTTTGGTTGGAATATAATTTGGGGAGAACTCTTGAGAAAGAAAAGAATATGGTTCTTCTTTCAATAGAGAACCCCCCGAAGAACCACGATAATCTCCTTAAATCTTCGGCCTAGCAAAAGGGAGAGGAGACACCCGCAAAGAAGGCCAACGACGTGCCATCCTCAGCTCCATATTCCCCGACGTCAACGAGTAAATGTCGCCTCCCCGTGACTCCGTCCGTGAACGCACCTTATTTAAAGGTAGGGGTTTGTTCCATTTGAAGTGAATATTTTGTACCCCGTTCTACGTTGAGAATCATAGTTTGTATTTGGATTTATGATACCTCCTAACGCGAAGGGCGTGGGATGAACGAACATTTCCCGAAAACCCCCCGATGTGTTCCGGTTTTGGTTTTCTATAAATGCATGTTGGAAGAGGCAGTGACGGGAGAAGGCGGTGACCGCCCTGTAGAAGAACCGCAGCCCGCAACCGCGAGCTGATCGGCCAAAGAAGAATAGGCCGGTCATAGCTGGACAGGCAGAATGAACCGTGGCACCACGAGGGCGCCACGCTGTGGAGGACCGGGGCCCGTGCTTCGCAGGCCTCTTCGGCAGGTGAACCAGCCGGCTCTTCGGCCTGCCCGGTTGGAGGAGGCCGCGGCGCCACCTAGCGCCGTGAACAGTGGACAACGGCCCCTCCAAGCAGGCCGCTCGTGTTAGAGAAGCCGGCCGGGTAGGAGGGCGGTGCCGCCCGGCACCGCCGGTTCAGGAAAGTGGGGGGCCACACCCCCCGGGCCGCTCGGCTAGCTGGGGCAAGCTGCCGCCAGCTGAGCCAGGCCGCACCGCTTCGGGTTGGGATGCGCCAGCCTGGGATGTGCCCCGCCAGGCTGCACCCCGCTGGGTCGGGCTGCGTGATTCACCAGGCCGGTCCGACCCTCAGCCAAGTCGGACCCAGAAAAACCGGGTTGACCCGACGTGCCAGCCCACCGGGCTTGACGAGCCGGGCCCGTTTCACTTTAATGATAATAAATTCATGACCGTGCGTCCGATCGACGTGCCTTCTACGACATAAGGACCCTTATGATGAGGCGGCCCTTTTTCGGTACTCTAAGTGAGTTTTGGACGACTTTTAAAAAACGTCCGGGTTGGTTAGAAACTGAAACCAACCGGGACCTCAGATCGGAAACACTTATAACTGAAGGACCAGACATCCGATTGACATGCCGTCAACTACGTTGGTTTCCTTTTGATGATATGGTTCTTTCGGCATACACCACTCAAGTTTTGGACACAATTGGTCTATGGTGGGTTGGTTTTAACTTAAAAACTAACTGGGCCCTTGGACGGAAAATCCAATAACTCTCAGACCGGACGTCCGTTTGAAGAACTGTCAGCGGCGTTGGTATATTCGTTGATAAATGGTCCCTTAGAGTATACCCCATGGTATTTATGGGTACAGTTGAGAAATGGATGGGTTTGTTCATGCACAAAACCAACCCCCCCCCCCCCCCCCCCGGGACAAAAATTCTAATAACTCACAGTCCGCGCATCCGATTGATACGCTATTAGTTTCATTGAGACCCCTATGTCGTGGTGGTCCTTTGAGAGACTTATTAATGGGACATCGTGACACTTGGAGTATCGACTAGTAGCTCATGGAGAAGATCCACCCGGAGGCGAGCATACAGAGTACGAAGACCTAGTAGCTAGCTCAGACCTGATGATTGCTTGTCTGATTCGTTTCAAAGTGACTTGAAAAGCCTAGTGGGGAGCACTACTATGTGAGGTGGCAGACCCATGGAGGAGGAGTGCTACCTTTTGAGGTGGAAGACCCGCGTTACTCGACAGAAGGAGTACCTCTCTAGGCTATCAGGGGAGAACTACTATGTGAGGCGGCAGACCCATGGCGGGGAGTGGTACTATGTGAGGTGGCAGACCCATGGTACTCAACAGGAGGAGTACCTCAGTTGTCTATGGTTAGTGAGTAGCACCTCGATGTCACGACATGACGATTGTGTTCGACAAAGGAGGAGTTCTCCAGCAGCTGTGATTTTTACATCATGAATAAATTCCTAGTTTGAGCCGAGTCAATGACGTTTGTGTATTCCTCATGATTGAGATGTGTTAAATGATAACTTAGGTATATGTATGGGTATATACCTAAGTAATGGTTATCCATTGAAATCATACTTTGGGGTTCCTTGTTGTATTTTTGTGAGACCTTGCAGGTCTCGGGGTCCCTACTAAGTATCATTATACTCACCCCTGCATGGGCTATGCCCGCACCTCGTTGTGTTGGATGCAGACGATGGACAACGCTGATGAAGGCCGAGAGCGTCAGGACTGAACGGTACCCGGAGGTAGACACTCGGTGTGGCGGCACACGGAGCAGACCGATAGATGCGAAGTGCTGAGGAAGACATCTGTACCTACCCTTCAGGTAGGGACCCAGAGGAAGATCTTGGAGGACGATCCAGGAGCTTCTTTCAACTTACAGCTGTTTGTCTTTTTCAACGGTACTTTCTTCAGGTGTAGTTGTACATTATTGTTGGGCTTTTATTTCCGACCCCTTTGTATTTTCAACACACTTGTTATACATCTTCTCTTAGTGTTTGATTTCGCTTGTACACTGGTAGTGTGTGTTACGTTTTATAAAGGCAATGCCTTTCCAATTTTTTGAGAATTATGCCTTTGGTGCTAGTCTCTAGACCCTGGCCTATGGAAGGCGGGCTTTGGGTAGTCACGATATGGGCCTCGGGGGATGGTTTGTGACAAATTGGTATTAGAGGAGTCGGTTCTACTGCAGAACTTAGGACTCTGATATTTGCTTTCTGTGAAGCTATAATATTAAGGGTACCGAGTGTGGTTTTTGGTTCAGGGAGTCCAGTGTTGGTGCAGCGACCGATGTATCCATACACCAGGACCCTGACTTCTGATTTTTGACTTAGTGCGTAAAAACACTGATTGCGTGTGTGTCTTCAAAGGTATTATTTAAGTCAACTCAACCAGGTCAGCTCACCATGTATAGTCTTTTGACCTTGTCGCATCTATTCAGGATGACTCCACACAGACAGTCAGTTGGAGTTCTAAGAGAGTACCCGATGATGGCCCACCGAGTGACAAGGCTCCGGTGTAGGGCCCTCTTTCTATGTTGGCACCTTCTGGTGGTGTACCAGCACCACCACCACCCATTTGGTAGAAGATACCACCAACCGCACAGGCGGGCGGTGCACACCAACTGAGCGTGTTTCATGAGTTCCAGCAGTAGAGGCCTCCGAGGTTTTGAGGCGAGACAGATTCCCTGGTAGTAGAGGACTGGATGGAGGCAATTTCTAGAGTTTTCCCCTAGTAAAGACACCATTAGAGCAGATGGTGATCTTATATACTAGACTTTTTCCGTACGTGACCACGAGTTTGGTCTACTTAGTGATGAGGTTTCGGTACGTGGACTAGTTCCTGAGACAGTACCTTCTGGTAGTGTGACAGCTATATCACTATCCATTGATTAGTGGTTACAACCATAAGTACCGATAGAGGACAGTTATAGGCTTAGTTCCTTGCTTGTGTTTCAGAATTAGATACCCCTCAGGTTCTGAGGTGAGCCTGACACATAGGAGGCTGAGGACTATCTTGAGGAGGTGGATGAGAGTTCTCTAGAACTTATACAGCTTCGTCAGGATGACACATCGGTAGCTGAGTATTCATCGAGGTATACCAATCGTTTCAGGTACTCGATGAATACGATTCGATCTGTGCTTTGGGGCTCAAACAACCAAACGAGGGTTTTTTAAAGGATATCCAAGCCAGCACTTTTCCTTTATGCATTCCTACTTATGCTAGGGTGCTAGAGAGAACATTGGTGGTTGAATGTTCTTTGGGTGAACAGATACAGCTAGTGAATGTTAGCAGTGGGAATGAAGGGAACTGATGCCAGTCTCAGAGACTTGGGTGTGTAAAATGTTTTAAGAATAGGAAGTGTTAAGGAAAGATTAATCTGCAGAGCAGAAAGCATGTAAGTAGAGCTAGGAGGGCAGCATATGGTGATGTACATTTCGAAATGTTACAACCACCCGCCTTTTTAATCCCCTCCAGGCTCAGGGAGAAGGAGGGAAGGGGAAGAGGGTAGCTAAATGTGGTCAAATATTGTGACCCAAGTGCTCTAGAAATGATTCTATGTACGGTCTGTGTCTATTACTACCTACCGTATCAATAGACATAGGTACCAATCATTCCGTCCATCCACGGATCTTGTCCCAGACCAAGAGTTTTCAGTTAAACCATTGACTTGAACCTCACGTCTGGGGATACCTTTAGAAGGAGACTCGATAATCACACATACACCGATGATGTGATCTAACCCTTGAGGCGAGAGTTTCAGTTGTAACCTCTTAGTGGCAGTGTCAAAGCCTTACGAAGTTTGTTTGAGTATGCACTGGGAAACCACTGTTCATACAAAGATTGACTATATTTTGCCAAAAGGTTGTGGTTTACCTAAAACGTTGGGATGGGGTTTTCCATGGTTGGAAAAAAGGAAACCCTAGGCAGCATAAGATGGAATCATGCATAAGTGGGTGTATTTGATCACTCATGTGTCAGCTAGACTTAGATTTGTGCCAGATTTCTCCAGAGTTGCTGCACAGCTTTTAGTATTAACGAAGAAGGGGAAACCCTTTGTGTGGTCAGAGAGATACCTGCAGATCTTTCAGGAGATGAGGCAATGGTTGACCAGTGTGGCCATCTTGAGGCTACCATAGAAGGTGCAGATCATCCTGGAGTGTATGAAGACTGCATAGAGCAGTCAGAAGTCCAATGATGATAGGAGGTGAATACCACTAGAGTTCGAGGATGAAAACCACATTTTCCTTTGGGTCTCACCTTGACGAGGTCTATGATGATTTGGCCGGGGTGAAAAGTTATATCAATGATTCTTTGGACCTTTCCAAGCCCTCATTAGTGTAGGCGAGCTGTATTATGGCCTGGACCTTCCACCTCAGTTGCACCGGGTGCATGACATCTTCCACATATCTTAGCTGAGGAGATACTTGCACGACCCGTCCGACATCATCGACCCTGGGGAGAATTTCATGGAGGATCCAGTAGAGATTGAGGATTGACAAGAATGGGTCCTACTTCAATGATAAATTCCTCTTTTGTGCATTCGCTGACAGCACGAGAACCACAAGGAGAGCAAATGGGAGCAGGAGGCTCAGAAGCGTGTTCAGTACCCCCATTTTTTCACTAGTGTGTGTTGTAGCTTTACGGGGGTGTAAAGACCTAAGATTGGAGTAATATAAAGACCTGGAAATTGAAGGAAAAATTATTTCTTAATTTTTTGGAATTTTATGTGCCTGCAGTTTCTGATGGAACCTGATTTCGAGGCTTGGTGTGCCCAGAATCATTTTCAGAGGTTTTGTTCGGGTACGTTCAGTAAACATATGTTCGGGTTTATCTATCTTTTGAACGGGTGCTCAGAATTGAAATCTGAGGACACCGATGAACTCGCAGCACCAGTATTCACTTAAGGGGATCTTTTCCGCAGTTGCGTTTAATGTGGGTTGAGAGTTAATTTTAGGGGATTTAGAATTAAATAAATAAAATTGTAGCACACAATTTTATTTAAATATGTTGGTTAATTCATACAATGGGAAGTTATGGGTTGGGCCCACACCCATATAACATCTTATGAGAGGAATCAGTGTGGTAGGGCCCACACGAGCCCTAATCCTTTCAACTTCATTTAACTCCCCATTAACACTCCCCTTTATTTAATTTTTAACAAGCCACTTTAAACCTTTGTACTTCCACTTAAATGTGGAGCCTCTCCATCTCCCATCCATTAATGTTGCCAACTCTAATGACTTAATTAATTAAATTTCCATTTTGAATTAATTTTAAATTACATGGAAATGTTATATTATGGGAGGGCCTTATTATTATTTTGGGGAAAATATTTTTGGGAGAACTCTTGAGAAATAAAAGAATAGGGTTCTTCTTTCGACGAAGAACCACCGAAGAATGACAATCTTATCCTTCAATATACGACCAAGCCAAAGGGAAACGAGCCACACACAAGGAATGACGATGACACACCATCATCAGCCCCTTCTTCTACGATGTCAACAAGTTGACGCCGCCTCCCCGCGACTCCTTCTGTGAACACACCTTATTTCGAGGTAGGGGTTTGTACAATTTTAAGTGATTATTTTGTACCCCGTTCTTTGTTGAGAATCATAGTTTGTCTTTGGATTTATGATAACGTCTAACATGGAGGGCGTGGGCTAAACGAACACGGCTCGACGAACTTCCGATGTGTTCCAATTTTGGTTCAAAATAAATATGTGTTGGAAGAGGCGATGATGTGAGAAGGAGGAGGCCACACACCGGCTACGTTGCGGAAGAACCAAGGCCCGCAACTGCAGGCCGCTCGGCCAAGGAAGAACAGGCCGGCCATTTCCAGCCATACCGAAGGATCCGCAACACCACGAGGTCTCTACATTGTGGAGGACCGGGGCCCACACTCTGTGGGCCACTTCAGTGGGTGAACAGGCTGGCTCGTCGGTCGGCCGGGTTAGGGTAGGTCGTGGAGCCACCTGGCGCCGCGCGTGGAGTACAGCGACCAGCCCAATGGGGTCTATCAGTGCCAATGGTTCAGGATATGGGGGGGATGCCCCCCCTGACCGTTTGGCCAGCCGTGCCCCTCAGGACAGGTCACGCAATTCATCAGGCCGATCCGACCCTCTGCCGTGTCGGACCCGCCAAAACCGGGTTGACCTGACCCGCCAACCCACTATGCTCGACGGGACGGACCCATTTCACTTTAATGTGAATAACTTCATGACCGTGCATCTGATCGACGCGCCGACTACGACGCTGGGACCCTTACGATGATGTGGTCCTTTTGCGATACTCTAAGTGAGTTTTGGATGACTTTGAAAAATAGACCGGCTGGTTCGAAACCAAAACCAACCGGGACCTTAGAGCGAAAACACTTATAACTTAAGGACCGAACGTCCGATTGACGTGCCATCAAATAAATTTGATTCCTTTTTATGAGATGGTTCACTTGGTATACTCCACTCAAGGTTCATATGCAGTTGGAGTACGATGGGTTGGTTTTAGCTTAAAAACTAACCAAGCCCCTAGAACGGAAAAGCCAATATCTCTCGGACCAGATGTCCATTTGAAGAACCACCGGCGGCGTAGGTATTTTTGTTGAGAAATGGTCCCTTAGAGTATACCCCATGAGAGTTTGGGGTATAGTTGAGTTACAGTCGGGTTGGTTCGTACACAAAACCAACTGGGCCCCCGGGACAAAAAGGCTAATTACTCATAGACTGAGAATCCGATTGACACACTATCTATTGCTTTGAGATCCCTATGTTGTCGCGGTCCTTTGAGATACTTCTTCGTGGGACTTCATGAAACTTGGAGTATCGACCAGTACCTCGTGGAGCAGATCCTCTCAGAGACAAGCATATGAAGACCTTGTAGCTAGGTGAGACCTGATGACTGCTTGTCTGATTCATTTTGGAGTGACCTGACTAGCCCAGTGGGGAGAACTACTATGTGAGGTGGTAGACCCATGGCGGAGGAGCACTACATTGTGGGGCGGCATACCCGCGATACTCTACCGAAGGAGTACTTCTATAGGCTATTAGGGGGAGCTCTATTGTGTGAGGCTGCAGACCCATAGTAGGGAGTGCTACTTTGTGAGGCGGTAGACACACAGTACTCGACTGGAGGAGTACCTCAATAGTCTAAAGTTAGTGAGTAGCACCTCGGAGTCACGATAGGACGACTGTGCTCGACAAAGGAATAGTTATACAACAGCCATAGTTTCGACATCATGAATAAAATCGTGGTTTGAGCTGAGTCAATGATTTTTGTGTATTCCTCATGATTGATATGGGTTACTTGATAACCTAGGTATATGTATGGGAATATACATACGTAATGGTTATCCGTTGAAATCATACTTTGTGGTTTATCCTTGTTGGATTTTTGATAGACCTTTAGGGTCTCAGGGTCCCTATTGAGTATCGTTATACTCAGCCCTGCACGGACTATGCCCGCACCTCATTGTGTTGGATGCAGATGATGGACATCGCTGATGAGGGCAGAGAGCACCAGGACTGGATGATACTCGGAGGTGGAAACTCGGTGTGATGACACACAGAGCGGAACGATAGACGCGAAGTTCCGAGGAGGACATGTGCACCTTCCCTTCAGGTAGGAACTTGGAGGACCATCCCGAAGGATGATCCAGGAGATTATTTCACCTTACAACTGTTTGTCTTTTTTAGTTGTACTTTCTTCAGTTGTAGTTGTACGTTTTTGTTGGGCTAGTATTTCCAGACCCTTTGTATTTTTAGCACACTTGTTATAGAGCTTCTCTTTGTGTTTTCTTCCACTGGTAGTCTGGTAGTGTGTGTTACGTTTTATAAATGCCTTTCCTTCCCAATTTTTAAGTAATTACACCTTTGCTGCTAGTCACCAGCCCCTGGCCTATGGAAGGCGGGCTTGGGGTAGTCACGATACGGGCCCCAGGGGATGGGTCGTGACATCTATGAAACCCATTTAGTCTCATGTGTTCTGATTTCATGAATGGTTTATGATCTTTTGGAACACATACATAAGATTCTTAGAAATTTTTTTGGGGGACCTATGTCTTCCTATAATGAATTGGGTAATGATTCATATATCATGAGATGAACAAGGCCAGATTATGGAGTCGCCTAGTTCAGTAAGGGACTTTGTCCACTATGGTAGTATTGAGAATGCAAATTTATTACTATGATTGTTTGTGGAGTGAACCAATTCTTCTCTTATAGTATTTTTGATGATAATTGAATATAAATAAAAATATTTTCTATACATATATGTCTATAAGAATTTATGTCTAATGCCAATGTTATGCTCTTGAGGATCCTGTTCTTTGATTCCATTAAAATTATTGTATTGTAAACTACCATGTTTTATTCCAAGTATTATGATTATGATCTATAATATTCAGGTTATTATTATAAAATTTTATTCCAATGTACACTTACTCTTATATTCATGTTACAATTAAGTGGTCATTGATATCTTCCTTAGTTACCCTTACTGATAATTTGATCTCACCGCTTTCATATGTTCCTCTCCACAAGTTATAAATAAAAATACTAATTATTATATGAATAAGAAGTTTAATTGTTTTTAATAACATAGTGGGAGATAATTTAGATCTTTTTTGAACCATTAGTTTATTTTTTGATGTTTCCAAAGGCACTAGACCAATATGATTCTGGTGTGGATCATTATATTATGAAATGAATATTCATTTGAAATATGTGAATTATATGTTTGAAAAGTCTTAGTTGTCATACTTATTCTTGATATAAGGGTTTAGTTCTATCATTTATACCCTAGATTATTTAGATAATAAGATATCAGTCAGGTTTGCATGATATTATTACCATTATCTACTAAGGACCATCTCACAAAATTTGTGTGAATCAGATAAAAATATGTATTGCTTTATCTTTTTATTTCCTTATTTATCATTACATTCATCCAGGTCAAGTGAAATAAGAGAGTGAGATTTATTTTCCCTAATAGGTGCATACATGAAATAAGAATAAGATTAAATTGGTCAAATTATACTATAATGTTTCACCCTACCCTAAGAGTGGTTACATGATTGCTATGGGAATAACATTATCCTCCATTAAAATACAGTCTCTATAGTAAAATTAATCCAATCCATTACTCTGTTTGTAACCTGGAAATAATATTATATGGATATTACTATTTTTTATTTAAATATAATCATTTATTAATAATAAATAAATTAAATTTGAAAAAGATTAAAAATGTTTCAATAGTGTAACACAAAATTTAGTTTCTCACTATTTCAAATGAGAGATTAATACTAATAAAATAATGGTTTAGGGACTAATATAAATGATAAAATAGCATTTCAACACCATTTATTAACTAATTAGAGAAACTAACACCTAAATTATATTAAGGTAGAGTCACTAAAATAGAATTGGTTAAACATTGTAAATAGAGAAAAATTTAGCGCCATTTTATTAATAGTCTTTATTGAGGCATAAAATTTGGTTTTAATGTTGCTAAATCAAAAGAATGTTTATTTTAATCACATTATTATCATAATACCATTTTTATCATAATAATCATTTTATATTAAAATAAATATTTTAGCACTACAAATAGAGTATTGGGCGGAATATGATTTAACTGTGTATACTGCATTTTGGGGTAGACATTACTCTATTTTAGTGTTTTGGGATAGAGATGACATTATTTTTTTATCTTTTCATGTGTTTTTCATTATCTATTTTAATATGAATTTATTTATAATTTTACTTATTTTAAATCAATATATATTTAATATTTAATTTTTTAAATTTTAATTTTTTAATCACTTTCCTCTAATAAAATCATTTTTGTCATTTTTATATTAACACGATTTTAAAAAAAATATTATAATTTTTCTCGATTAAAATTTTTCCAATTTTTTATTTTACATTATAATTTTTTTTCTTGAAAAATACAGATTTTTTTATGGGGTATTGTTTTTAAATTATAACATGCCACTAACACTACAAGAAAAAATTATTTTTACCGAACAAATATAACAATGTGATTTTAATATATTTTATTAAATGATACATATGAAAATATAAATATAATCGGTGTTGATATATGTTATATTTAACAACATTTAAAATATAAATATTGTTATTATATTAACTTTTATAAAAAACAACAACACACTTTCTAATTTTTAATATTTTAATTTATATCATATGTTACATATTTTTGAAAATATTGTTCATTGACATGTTTTGGGTAATTTTTTTCTGATAATTTTAGAAAATTAATAATAAATCATACAAAGAAATACTTTATTATTTCAATTATAATTTTATGTGAAATATATGTTATTATTAACATGTGTAAATATAGGAAGCAAAAAATATTCCATTCATATTATTATGAAGAAAATTTTATGATCCATACATGGATAACATGAGTCATGTTTTACCTAAAGGATTATCCCACTCTCATATGATGACATAGTGGTGAAATACTACTATCAAAAGTAGGCCTTGGATTATATCCATCATTGATGTAAATATTTCTCAAATTATTCATACATCATATTCATTTTTAAGGACCTATAGAACTCTTTTATCCTTAAAATACACCTACTATGGTTATACCTTTTATCCAAGGGTACTTCATTCTGTTAGATTTAATTTGACATATTAATGACGATGAATGAAATGGAACAAAAGCCTTATAATTTTATTTTATTTCTATATTTTCACCATTTAACTTGGATAATATAGGACCGTTATATATCTTGAAATACTAGGAACATACACCCTTGAAGTAAATGACTTGTAAGCCCAATGCACAAGACAATTACATCTTGTTATGACTCAACTACACTAAAACAACCCCACCTATCACCGCATTTTGTATTCAATCGCTCACCACATGATGTGGCTAATCACATTTAGTTCCCTTGTGAAATGTTTCATGTGCCAATGACTATCTCTATATCCGTCCTTTATTCTAGTGTTCAATTTACTACTCTTGGTGACTTCTTCTGCTTGGATCCATTAGCCCGGTTTTATATAGGAAGTGAAAAGTGCTCTGTTTCATGTCTCAAGAGGCTGATTGGCATAAATAAATTAAATATTTTTTACCATATAACATATGTCCTAAAGACCCATGGATAGCCCCAAGGCCTTATTTCCTGAAAGCCCAATCTAAGTGAATAGTTTCACTGCTACAATACTAATATAGTATCTCCTACATTACTACTACAATAAATGATACTGTACATGGAAATACCCTCCTACCAAGATTTTAACTTTTGAATTTTATATAGTCTTATGAGTTTATAACCACATATTTAAACAACCAATGAAACATATCATGGGAAAAAATGATTTCTTGGATCAAAAGTTATAATAATTAGAATTTTTTTAAAATCTATTAAAATAGTTGCATCAAAATATAAATTTGTTGGCACAAAAAAATTATTGAACATAATTTATTTAATCTAAATAAAAACATCCTAAAATTTTGGTTATTAGAAGAAGAGAACTCCATGCCCCAAGGTTCTCTCACACTAAGATGAAATATCAGTAGGTGCCCAGCTCAAATTTCAGTGCATTTATTTTCTTAGGATCAATAAAATATATAAGGTAATCTTAGTGTGTTCCAAAGTAAAAGACTAAGGAACCTGAATCATTTTCTTATAAATATACCATTTAATTTCCCCATGAGGGACAAAGAAAAAATAGGGACAATAAGGAGAGAAAATGACCCCAATATGAGTGTGTCACATGTTATCCAATCTCAATGAACTCTCGCATGTGATTCAATAAATAATATAAAATGGAAACAAAAAATAAGAATGGATATTATTATCAAAAGATTTTTTTTGTTGAATACGTGTAATAGCTCAAAATTTTTATGAGATGTTTTTTTAATTTCTTTGATATCTTGTGTTGTATGCTACCCCAAGGTAAACATGAGCTACACGCAACACTGGATTATCTTGTACTATCCACAACACTATGCTATCATTGTGTTGAACACAAATTCATGTTATTTTTATATAATTAATTTTATACAAGGCCAATTTTCAGTGAAAATGAAAACATTATTAATTTACCTTATAACCTAGTCATTATAATGGCAGGTATGAAGAACATAAACATTCCTCTAAACAACTATTTAAATAAGTGAGTTTATAAAATAATAAAATCACTCTCTATAAATTTTAATAATGTAATAAATATGTAATATATTCAATTTAATGTTTAAAATTCTACTTATATGTTTTCTTTACATGATATAAGAACAAATTCATTATTTTTGATAAAAGAAGTATTTTTCAAAAAAATAGAGTTTTGTTGCATTTTGATAGAATACATATTTTAAATATAGTTTCTGAATATTTTATATATTCTATTTAACAAAAAATATATTTTCTCGATTCAAGATATAAAAATTTAATTTGGATGAATTTTTTATATTTTTTTGATAACATTCATGATTTGATGAATAGTAAAAATACACTACATTTTTTTGAAACCAAATTTTATAATTGAAAATATTTATGTGGTTAAATTATATTATTGAATGGTTTTAAAGTTAAAATATAATATATTTTTATCATTGAATAAAATTTAGGTCATTGAAATTAATTTTATATTGTATTTTTATGTAAAAACATTTAAATCTTTTGCAATGTTTTAACTTCTAAAAACCTGTTTTTCATTCCAACAACGAGAATAATTTTAATTTAATTACTACAACTTTTGTGTTTCATATTTTGAAATATTGATTCCATATATGGAAATAGTGGGTATAAATTATGCAAATAAGCTCATTTTATTTTATTTTTTATTTTTGGAATAGTAACTTTGGAAATTTTTATTTACCACAGTTAAAGTTAAATTAGGTAAATTAGGGTGACAAATAATATGTGAAGATTAATCAAATTAAATTAAAAATAAAAAGAAAATATTATTGGATGATTAATAAATAGACCCCCAAAAATTTAGGATCACAATTGACTCATTTAATGGACTCTTGTTTATAAAAATAATATATATATTATTAAAATAAAATAATATGACAACATGTCACATTCTTATCTATTATAAGGAGAATAATTTTTATATAGTGATTAATATGAGATAATCACGATAAAAAATATTCCCTATAAAGGTAATGAATTTATATACATCATGTTAATTTATTTATAATTTTTTGAAATTAAAAAATTACCTTAAATGCTTATACAATGATGATGAAATTTTTTTTAATTGTTGAATAATCAATTATTTTTCTTAATTAAAATGATAATACCTAATAAAATACCAAAAAACGGGACAAAATATTATTTTTAGAGTATAACTTGACTATAATCATACACGGGTCTAGTTATTGTTCATTTTGTGATATATGGAAAAGATTATGACACTTATAATATTTTAATAAAATTGATGTCAAAGTTTTCACATTCATGTTTTAATGAATATTATATTTTTGATGGAGGATTTTAAAGAATATATACTCTACTATATGTATTCATATAAAATATAGAATATTTATCTTCATAATAGTATTTTATTTTTATTTTTTTTTCAAAAAATAAGTATACTAAATAATTACACAAAATTGATGCATTGATTATTTTATTAAATAAAATATCAAATTAACATGATTAATAATATTAAAGTAAATATTATTAAGGATACATAACATATAAATTAATTTTATAGTGGAAATTGATGACTTAGTGATATAATAAAATATTTTATTATAGGATAAAATCTTATATTGATATTTCTAAAAATACATGAAATAAATAGTGTTAAAATTTCCACTATAGATATTTTGTCAAAAGAATGTTTTATTTAATTATTTAAAAATTATAATACTTTTTTTAAAAATTAAATAACTATGATATTGTATAACATGTTCCATAATATTCATTTATGGTCTAATTCACAACAAATTAATAAAAATTACTCTATTATAATATTGAAACGTTTGTTACATTAGTTAAAATAAAAATAGAATAACTAAGTGTTAATTTAAATGTTAATGATTAAATTGATAAACAAAATTATCCAAAATTTATGGGTTGATGAGATTACAACTTTATCTCATATAATCTTCAAAAATATGACTTTTTGGAGGTTTTTTGGATGTGCTTCAATTTTATTATAAATTTATATTTTTGGAGTTTCCAAAAGTGCCCCTCACCTCAATTATCAAAGGGAACCTCTTTCCTTACCTATTCACATTAATTTAATCCTTCATGATATCCCATCCCCTACCAATTTTCCAAAAAACATCCCTATTTACATTCTATAGGTTATGATCTTCTCAAAAGACACATTGTAGTGTCATTAAAAGGATATTTTGAGGGATCACATCGATGAAGAAGAGTTTCAGATACGTTCAAATGAAAATGAACATATGGTTAGGGTTTATTTTTTCTCACTTATATGTAATTAGTATATATTCCTTATAGACAACCTATTTCTTTTTTTGTGGAGTTTATTCTTCCCATAAGTGTTTTTAATGTTATTGTTGTTACAGTTATGATATTTTTAAATGCATATAATTTTCCTTATTTTATGAGCCATATGATGTGACTGATTATAAATTGGTAATAGATAATTTCACAAACTCAATTTTATCAAATATGTTTTATACATAAGTATTTACTGGGGTATATTTATCATCCTAGTCCATGTTTTAGACATGTGTATTATAAAATATTACACATATCCTTATACTGTTGTTTATAGTAAATTTTACCCATTGGTGTATTTTTATGAAATGGTATGAAAGGAATATTTTTTCCCTTTCCTTAACTGGTATTTTTTTACATTCCAACAAAAGTACCAGAAGAAAATTTTATTTTAACTTATATGGCATGAACATATTTTTATGTTTTTCTAAAACCTTAATTTCATGAAAGATCCTTTAAAATATTTCATGTATATTTTAAAATAAATTATTTTCATTTAAAATTACATTGTATTTTGAGAAAAGAAAACTATTTTTAATGAAAAAATAATCTCATGTGTTTTACCGAAATAAATTTCCAACTATGATGATGTTGTTTAAGTAGTGTTATGTTTCTATCCATATTCAAAATATCGTTTTATTATAATTATGATGGAATTATATTTATGAAATTCATTTACTTTATATTGATTATTATGGAATGATGTTTAAGGAACACATATTATTCTTTGGGTTAGGATATGATGATTGATTTTTTTGGCACATGTAAGAATGATTTCATTATAAGATAGGTAAGACCTATATCTCCCTCCAATGTTTTTGGTAATGATTTATATCTCATGAGATAGACATAACTGGACTGACATGTCAATCTGGTTTAGTAATGTAGGGCTAGAATTAAAAGTAAATTTTTTTCAATAATATAGGTATGGAATGACAAGTAAAACCGATTCATTAATGGACTTTTTCCACTATGATGGTCATGGAAATGAATCATGGGAAATATGGAAATTATTTTCTTCACCTATGTGTATGCCACAATTGTATGTTTTATACCAATACTATTTTCTCATAGATCTTGTTTATTTATGACTTATGACTTATAAACTATGAATATTTATTTCTTGACTCAATATTTTGATATTTATTTTACATGGTAAGATTTATAATAGTTATGTTCATCTTTATTACATCATAATTTTTATTCTTTATTCAATATTTTCCATATTTACTCTTATTTAGAATTTTGTCTCACCCATTTTTATGTTTCTTTTCTCCAGGACACCAACAAGGGTAGTAAGTAAGATATGTCAGAAATGGGTTCTAGTAATGAAGGAAAACATAGGAAAAAATGTAGATGTTCTATGAACCAGGTGTTTATGATTCCCATTTTCCAAATACACTAAACAAGTACAATATTTGGGCGTATATTTTTTTCATGTATTAAGTATTCCACAAAAGTAATGTAATCTTTATGTATATCAAGATTTAGGTGTTTATATTCGTTCTTTGAGTGAAGGTTCAGTTAACCTTTAGAAATTAGGATGAAAAAAATATTGTGAGATCTTTAGAGATATTTATAATTTTATGTCTAGGAATGTCCCTAGGGATATATCTAACTATAGGTTATAGTACAATAATTTTGGTAAAAACCATGAATAACCTAGGATTATACCTATGGAGTCATATATTGAAATATTATAAGTAATTTAACTTTGTTATGTGATTTTCATCTAGGATAATCATTTCCAATACTATTTTCTCTAGTCTTATTCAATAGATGGAACTGGACAGAACATGGTTAACATTTAATGTTTTAGATGTGGAAGGTATGGGTATTATGAAAACCAATTTCTTAAGTGTAAATATCATAAAGAGAATCAAAAAGGTGGTAAGTCTATTTGTTGTACTTCTAAGGTTAAGGAGATTGTAAATGACATGTGAATGGTGTGAGATGTTCAAGAATTGTTGTTTACTTTAAACCTATGATGTTGGTAAGATTATGGTTGAGGAACCTCAAGACATGATTGATATTTTATGAAAGACTAAGATGATGGATCCCGAGCAATGGTTTAACAATAAATTCAGATGATCGAGGTGCATATGTTTTGGAATTCAATGGTCTTGTTACATGAATCAGGAAATAAATAAGTGTTATTAATATATGTTTTTCATTAAGGATGAGAAAGGACATTTTGAATTTTTCTAGGGACCTAGAAAAGTTATTTAAGGGTAATGTGATATACTATGAGAATAAATTATTAAGGGAAAGATAACTCTTAATATATATCTTATGTTATGATAATGACGTTTGGGTAAAGATATGTTATATTTGAATAGTTAATTTCGATGATGATAGTTTCTTGGGAATGAATTATAGATTCGTTACAAGAGGGTTATGCTATCATAATGATGTATACAACATTTTGGGAGATAAGAAATAAGCCAATAAGTTTTTGAATAAAGAAACATACATGTTTTTAGTAATGATATATGGTAATTATATTTATTACTACAACTTAAGAGAATACATGATGTAGGAGATCACAGTGTGAAAAAAAATTATACTTTATGATATATTTTGGATAAAATTTAATCCATGTTAGTATAACTATTTCTAAAAGTTTTTCATTTTCAGCATTCAGAAGGATTATAAGGTTATAAATTTATCTATAGAATAAGTTAAACTCTGAATAATGTTTCTCTGATTCATGATATTTTTGTGAAGATATATAGTAATTTATAATACTGAATAATTATATTTAGAATATGTTTAATTTCGTTTAGGAAAACATAACCCTTAGGATTAACATGTGATTTTACAAGATTGATTATTTCATAAGAATATAACTAAAATTTTAAATATATAAGAATAAGGGTATGATATAGCCTTTGTAGTTAAAAAATAATTTAATTTTGATGGTATTGAGTTAATTTGTGATGCAGTATTATTTATTTCATATAACCTTAGAAGTTATCATTAAGGATTTGAAGATTAATTATATATTTATTCAAATTATGGTTTATTAATTTTTAGAATTATCTAACATGAAGAATTTTTCTCTTAATGGATAAAGATAATATGAATATTTTTATATATTTTTGGATCCATTATAATTTTATTTTAATGATCAAGGAATAAAAAATTCCTCTTAAATACTCAATTTTTTGGAGAAATAGATTAAATTGTGGAAGAAATTGATTTAATTATTAAATTAAATATTTTCAAGTAAGTATTTTTATATATTTTATTAGTTAGGATGATATTGGAATTATTCAAACTTAGTTTATTGGTGACATTCATACTTTTATTTCCTTATTTTAAGGGAATGTTTTATTAACACTTTTTATGATATGGGTTTTCAACAAAGGATTTTTAAAATACCAAACATTTTATTTTGAGTAAGAAGTTAAAATTTACATTATGAAATTAATTAAGGGGTGAGGGGGATGTAAAACCCTAATATTTAAGAAAATATGTCTCTTATTTTAATTTCTTTGATAACTTGTGTTACATGCAACACTGTGATTAAACGAACTGTTTTATATGATTAGAATATAATTATTTGTGATATTTATAACTAAGCCATTAAATTGGAAGGTATGAATTTTATTAATTAATTTATAAAACATTTATAAATTTATAACTCAATATAAAATAATTAATAAATTTAGGCTAAATAATCACAAATTTTTTTAATCCCATTTAATTATTCAAAATTACGTTTTCTTCAAAAATGAATTTTATTGATTTTTGTGTGAAAAAATATATTCATTAATTAATGGATATCATAGAAATTTTATTTTATAAAATAAAAATCATTTTTAAATACTAATATTAAAATTATCTTAGGATGATTTTTGAGAAGTTTTTGAAAAAATTGATTTTCCAATGAATATTATAAAATGATAATTTTATTGAAAAATGTATGTAAAAAGTTTCATTTGGTTTTAAAATGGATTCAAAATCATATTAGTTTTATCATAGTTTATATAATATAACTAAATTTTTGGGAATAAATATTATATTCCTATTTAGTATAAAAATATTTTTATATTTAAAAATGCATTTTTCCAGAAAAACTCTTTTTATGCATGCAATGTGTTTTTATCTTAATAAAATAAATTAATCAATATTTTTGAATAATTTTGATATAATTTAAATAATATATAACCCATAAAATATTTTTACATTATTATAATATTTTCACATCATGGGATAAGATTAAATAAGACTTTTTGCTTAAAAACTATATTTTTGAAAAAAGTATTTTTCATGGTATTTTCACACTTAATTTATAATTAATTTATTTTATTTATTATTATTTAATTTGATAAAATATAATACATATTTGTAATTATGATATTGATATTTGGTAAAAAAGAAACTTTTATTTTCTTTCCACTGTTAACAGTAACCATGGTAAAATTGATCACCATGGTTATAGGTAAATCGTGTTAATCTAGGTTAAAACTGAGTTATAAGGCCATAAATTTTCTTAAAAATTCCTATTCAATGAAGTTAATTTGAAACTTATCACATTAAGATATATATTTAGTTTTTTAATGGAGCCATTTAAATGAAAATTACCTATATAATAATTAAAGCAAATAAGGTTAGAAAATCTCACTCTATTAACTTTAAATATCTCTTATATGTCGACATAGGGGAAAAGAAACTTATGAATAAATATAAATGTATATTTTGATATTAATGAAACTATTTTCATGATATAATTTTTTTATAAGTTATATAAATTATATAATTTCTTTTAATTCGTGTGAAACACTAATACAATATTTATTCCATTTACCTAAAAAAATAAACTTAATCAATTATATAATATTAAAAGTTATATATTTTGAATGATTTAATATTTAAAAATAATTTTATAGACCTATAGGAAGTTTTAAGAAGGTTTTAAGAAAATATATTTAAAATATCCATTTTTTATTTTTGTATTTAAAGTCATCTTGAATAAATAGTTTTAAAAATTACATTAATGCTTTTTTATAACAAATAATATTATATTAAATGATATAAAATTAAAAAAAATATTATATTTGAAAAAATGAATTGTATATTTTTTGAAAAATCAAAAATGGTCTATTTATGGGTATTTTTTCATTTCATAGTAACACTATTAAACCATAAAAGGTATAAAAATTTAATAGTATAATAATTTTTTAAAGGGTTATTAATGGGTTATAACAAAATGATAAGGGTGAAAATTTAATCCAAAAAACTACAATTATTACTGTATAATATTATTTCAACTCATAATAATCTTATATTAAAATATTTTCTATTTCGAGCCCCTTTTAAATCAAAAATAAATCATATTAATTTTATATTTTAAGAAATTATAATAGTGCCACTCCCCTCAATTATAAAATAGAACCCCACCATTCCCCTTTTCACACAAAATTGAGCCTTATATCTCAAAAACACTACCAAGAGAGTTTATAAACATTTAAAGGAAAAATATATAGGTGATGGTATTTCAAAAATACCAATCCTAATGCCCTTTATAGGAGATCTAAATGAATCGTTTCAAAGTAGAAGTGGTCATCATAATCAATCACTTCCTTTTTAATTAATCTTTTACCTATTATAAATATGTTATATTATTAATAAAATAAAAAATTAAGTATCTTAAATATACTTAAATGTGTATATGATTATTAAACCACCTTTATTCACCCTCTTTCCATCAAATGGAAAGTGAAAGTATTGCTTTTGCGTACATACGACTTACCGTCTCCATGTAGTGATAAAATTCATTTATCATCACTATATTTTAAATACGGTGATTATGAAGTGTTTAATATTTATATATTATAATTTTTAAATAATTACACTTCTTGAAATATAATAACATATATACCTTCTTACCATATAAATTGTTGGAAAATGATAATGTCATTTGTGCGTATGTGTGAATAACCACATACAAAAAGCGATGTGATTTCTTTTTCATTTCCAATTTATTTTTTTGTAATAAGAGTAAAATATGAAATTAACCAACCCCAATTACCCAGATTTAGTTCATTATTTTATTACATTAGCATGATCACAATAAGTCAAATCCCTAAGGACCGATCAGTTTAGTAGACTTGGAAAAACTAGATACAAACACAAGTTTTACTTTATATATTAAAATGAAAAAAATCATAGTGTATCCAATGAAAACACTAATATACCTTATATCATCTCATTAGGTCATTCATAATAAACTTCTTTTCATCTTGAGAAAAAAATTAAACCTAAGAAATGGGTGAGCACATATGTCCAGTAAGGATAAAAAATATAGCTGAAGCTATCATAAATAATCATAAAATTTTATGTCAATGTATAAAACTAAAATAAAAGCCTTCTAAACATAATATTAAGAATAATATGGTAATAATAAATCAAATAATTACATTTAAACACTCATATAGGTTTTTTACTAGTTGAATAATCATATTCAATATCAATAAAAAAATCCCCTAACGAGGAAATGAATAATGCCAGATATCATAACCATACCATAAAGGCCTTGTGCCAAGACACTAGTTTGTCTCATGAGACCTATCGATGCATCGAGGGGCTATAGTGGGTACCACCCATCACTTACTATGTATAATGCATTCCTCATATGAAAAAAGTGAATCGTAATATAAACATTAGTATTAAAAATAGCATACGAAATGTTAATACTTAGTCCATAAACAATAACTGGTATAAAAATATGACATCCACATTCTAACATATCATAAAACATTCAATATAAAATTAAATATTATATCATAAAAAATAAAACTCAATTAAAAATAAAATCCAATAATGGATGTTGACATAGATGAAAATTATCTAATAAATTCCTTAAAACCCTTTTAGAGAAATATCTTTCTTTTAGTTTAAAATTATTTAAAATCAATAAAGTTATAAAAGAGGAAATTTCTCATTAAAAATAACCATGTGTGATTTTAAGGTAAGATTGAAAATTTTAATGCAAAATAACAACGAAAAATTGCCGGTCATGCTATATAAGTTAAGAAAAACATTCTTTCCTTAATTTTTTAAAAAGGTTCATAAAACACCTCATTTGTAAAACGATAAAAAGGTTCATTTCAAAGCATTTAATAAATAATAAAACATCGGTATAAATGACTCAAAAGTTTTTATCATAATATTTTGAAATAAATTTTATGAAACATAGACATTGATGATAAATATATCCTAGTAGATACTAATATATAAACATCCTAGGATAATAAAGAGGTTGTGAAATTAACCCTTACCTTGTACTTTACTTTAGTCAAGGGTGTGTTAACCTCTTTAATAATGGGTAAATTATTTTATTAAATTGTACCAGATCAATATCCACATTTATGATATCATAAATTATCCTAATATACCATTTTGTTAATAATATTTCACTATTACCATTATTTCATGTGTTAACTTATTGGTTTTCCAATGTATTTTTTTGTAATTAATTTTTATTATGAATAGGATGTATTTTATTCATATAAATAATGATATAATGTTAATAATATTTATTTTTACTCATAATATATATTTTATAATCATTCTCGAATGGTTAATGTGGAGAATGAATCTCACAGTGTCGTGGAGATGGTAGGCCGTATGTATGCATGAGCGATGATATCATTTCATTGGTGGTTAAATTGTTCAAAATTGGATGTTATATTAATTATAAAGAATCATTATCATTTTATATTAATTATTTATTTCAATTATTCTCATAATTATACCTATGAATAAAAGTAGTGTAGAATAAAAAATTACACCACAGTGTGGAGACGGTAAGTCGTACGTACACACTCATGGTTATATTACTGATGTAGGATGTATAAAAGGAGGAATATGTTTTATAATGTAGTCCAAATATCATCTCAGAATGTATGTTATAAAATAGTTATTAATTTAATATGGAAAAAACATTGTAGGAGGATTTAGAACAAGAATATAAATTGAACAGAATTGGAAAAACAATTATCTCTTCTTTGAGCGTCTCCTTTTGATGCGCAAAAAAGGACTCCATAGGATAGATTAATGACCAATGTATGACCACAAGGATAAAGAGAGGGATGTTTTTTGGTGAAGTGTTCAAGGTTTGGATAAGTTAAAGGGATTTACAGGTGTGAATAAAAGATAAGGAGATACACTCTTTTATAAGAGAGGTTAGGGGTAATTTTGGAATCTACAAAACTATTAAATTATTTTAAATTGATTTCTATTTTGAAATTTCTATGAAGTGAGTTATTTAGATTATAAGGTGAGTATGGGTTGAAATACTCTCAAACACTATTTTTAGGCAATTTTAGGCCCCAAAAGTAACCTTATCTTTTGGGTTTAACCCTTAGTAAAATAGTTAACTCTTACCGTGTATACTTGTATTTCAATTCTATATGGTTAATATAATTATTATAAAATTTCCAATGAAACCCAATTGGATAATTTATTATAAATTTTATTCTATCCATGTTTTTTTTCCAAACCTAATATTTTATGAATTTCATAACATTAACGAAATTTTATTTACTTTAAAGTTTAATTTATGTCAATTTTGATACTATTTAATATTTTCATTTTTTAAAATACCAACATGATTACTTAGAACCAATAATTACTAGTATATGTTATCTATAAAATACATGGATGTCATTAATTAATTAAAATTATATTTTTTTCAATATTTTTAAAATCATTTAATTGATTGTTCCTTTAAAAATTCAATTACTATATCATTATTTTGTCACCATTTAATTTAATTAATTATTTATTAAAATTAAAAAAAATCACCATTAGCTAGATAAAAAATTTATATTCCTAAATAATATTTAAAATAAAACATATCACTTATAAAATATCATATTAGAAATGATATTGTTATTAAACTTTGAAGATAAAATTTATAACTATTCTTTATATAAAATATAATCAATGTCCCAATCTAACACAAGTTGCATAAAAAGGCTCATATATTCTGCCTAAGGTTGATTATGGTCAAAAAAATAATTATCCAATTAAATTAGGACAAGTTCTATGGTAATATTATACTATTATAATATTATTTTTACCCTCAATTACCCTATTTACCTTTAATCATGGTAAATAATATTGAAAAAATACTATTCATAAAAAACTTATTTTGATCATATTAGAACAAATTTTTCCTACTGATTACAACCATGTATGTCAATTTTTTAAAATTAAGTTCACAGAGGTGGTAAAATTATGTTTATTTCTACTCTGCAGATGTGTTGAGAAGATGAGAGAAAGAAAAGTTGAAATTTTAAATAAATTTTAATATATAATTCTATTATAGGATTATTCTAGTAAACTATATTGGATTAATAATTATAATACTCATCTTTTATGAATTTGAAATAAATTTATAATAAAATAATTATTTAAATGAAAATGTCATTTTTAACAACACTGCATCATTTTTCACTGTTCATAAAACAGAATCTTTTCAAAAAATTACAAAAATATCACCCTAATATAATTTTGATATTTCTAATTAAAAAATGTAGTCTATTTTGAGTGATAAAATTTATAATTTTGTAATGTGGTTTATACTATTCATAATTAATTTTTAAATAGCTACTTTGATATGTTATTGTTCACTTAAACGCGATGTTTCATGTAAAGAAGAGTATTTAATTATTTAAAATGAAGTGCACTTTGGAAGATTGGGGTGTTAAATTCTTCCATAATTCCAATAATTTCATCCTTGAAATTTCAAGAATATAACTTCATAAAAAGATTTTGATGGTTCTTCATTATTTGTTCTTCAAGTCCCACATTGCCTATTCCTTTTTATGGTTTCAAAAAAGAAATTTTACCAGGCGAGTCATCCGATTTCTCAACACTTATTCTCTAGTATCAAGAATCTTGAAAGGCTTTTCACAATAAGACAGATCAGGTTTTAGTTCTATTTCTTCATTGGTGAGTACATGCGTCGGGTTTGGCATGTTTCCTTAATAGTGATACATGTAACAAATGATGAAAATTGGAGATACTTATAGGTATTGCCAAACAGTAAACTATTGGTGCAATTCATTCCTGAATTTTTAAAGGTCTGATGTACCATAGAATTAATTTACACTTCTAATCGAATCTTATAACACCCTTCAATGGATATACCATCATGAAAACTTGATCTCTTACTTGAAATTTAAAATCATTCATTTGGTTATGGGCATTTCTATTTTTCATTCTTTTAGCTATTTTGATATGGGTTTGAATAATATTCACATTTTACATTTCTTCCTTAACAAGTTCTCGGCCTATGAGTTTTCTTTCACAAACATCATCCCAACTAATTGGTGTATGACATCTCTTTCCATATAACTCTTCATATGGTGCCATATGGATACATTAATTGAAGATATGGTCATTGTAAAATTCTATTAGAGTTATATATTTTTCCCACTTACCTTCAAAGTCAAGTGAGAGAGATCTCAAGATGTCTTCAAAAGTTTGAATAGTCTGTTCTAATTTCCATTTAGTTTGAGGGTGGTAGGATGTGCTTAAAAAAAGCTTAGTATCTAAGGCCTTATGAAGACTTTTCTAGATTCTTGATATAAAAGGTGGATCATGAATAGAAACTTTTCATAGGATTGCTCTATGAAGTCTTGAAACTTTATTAATGTAAAATCATGCGAAACATTCAAGTGGTAAATCTTTTATTATAGAAAGAAAATCTGTTGATTTGGTAATATGATCAACAATCACCCATATCACATTATTTCTTCTCAGAGTATTGGTATCCCCATTAAAAAATCCATCATAATATCAAACCATTTCTACAAAGTTATAGAAAGAGGATTCATGAATCATCTAGGATTTTGTAATCCAACCTCTACTTGTTGAAAAACCAAACAACTTAACACAAAATTAGAAATTTCTCGCTTAATGTTGTCCCATAAAAAATGTTCCTTCATATCTATATACATGTTAGTACCACCAGGGAGAGTA
This sequence comes from Viscum album, assembly GCA_963277665.1. Lineage (NCBI taxonomy): Eukaryota > Viridiplantae > Streptophyta > Magnoliopsida > Santalales > Viscaceae > Viscum > Viscum album. Next base: position 1,009,390,236 of record OY728164.1, on the reverse strand, counting down.
GATAAATTAGAGCTATATAAATCTACTAATAATTCCCTTTTTGAGATTAGGTATAGAGGGAACACTCAACCACAATCCAAATTTAAATACATGATCTTCATATATAAATTTTATCAATATTCCATAATTCATTACTTTAATTTTGTTTTGAAAATCCACATAATTAGGCTAATAACATTTTATCCATTCCTATAAATATTTTTTAAAATCCATTGGAAAAAGTAGTGATGGTTCACCTTCCATGATAATTCCCATATCCGTCTCCACGAGATCTATTAACATAAGATCCTTTTCAACTGTCATTCTGTTTAGAACTCCATGGTCCTTCCTAATCAAAGCATCCTGCAACTTATTTTTCATCCCTGGGTGGTATTGTATTGTGAAATCTTAATATCTGAGTAGCTCAAGCCTCTCATTTTCCCTGTATGGAGTTCTTTCTATAAGGAAATATATTTCAAACTCTTTTGATCAACACATATCTCATATATTTCATGATAGATATAGTGTCTCAATATCTTGTGATCAAATATTACTAATACTAACACAAGATCATAAGTTGGATATTTTTTTCATAATTTTTAATTATCTTGAGGCCTAAGAATTAACCATATCATTCTTCAGAAGGACACAACCAAGTAATTTATTTGATGCATCACTTGAAACTGTAAACTCAGAATTCCCATATGGGAAAGTTAGTATTGGATAATTGACTAATATTATCTTTAATTAATCAAAAAATTCTTCACACTCTTTTTTCCAAAACCAATTTAAACCTTTTACATGTGATATCGGTTAATGGGTTTTCCAATTGCGAAAAATTCTGGATGAAACACCCATAATAACATGAAAAACCAATAATATTGTGTAGCTTTATTTTTATTTTCCTTTTGGACATTCTTGGATTTCCTTTTTCTTTACAATATTAACATAAATTTCATCCTTGGAGACAATTTGGCTTATTTTCTTTTTAAAGCTAGAATTCCCATTTTCTAAACATCACACATAGTACATTTCTTCTATGAGTCTTTATAATAATACACAAGTGGTTGTCATGGCCTTTATTGATTTTTGATCATACCAAGATATCATAAATGAATAGTAAGATAAAAATTTTCAAAATATTACTTGAAAACATTGTTCATTAGATCAATGAAAATTGAGGGTATATTAGTCAGTCTGAATGATGATACTATAAAATTTTAATGCCCATACTTGGTTAGAAATGCTCTATTTGGAATATCTTACTTAATTATACAAAATTTATAATATCTAAAATGAAGTTCAATCTTCGAAAAATATTGAAATATATTAAGTTGATAAAAAATCATCATTCTGAGGAAGAAGTTACTTTTTCTTTATTATAATAACCTTGATTTCATTATAGTTAATGCAAATCCTCATTAATCCATATTTTTTCATAACAAAAAGAACTGGGGATCCCCATAGAGATATACTAAGGTGAATAAATTTATTATTACTCAACTGATCTAATTGTTTATTCAGGTTTACAAATTCCAAAATTTCCATTAAATATGGAGTTTTTGATATAGGTCTTGAATCAATGATTAAATCAATTATAAACATAACTTCCCACTCTCGAGGATGTCCTGGTAAATCCCCTATAAATACATCAATATATTCTCATACAATAGGTACATCCTCAATTTGAATATTTTTTTCTTCGTCCCTATATGTTATTTCTAATCGCCCCCAAGAATCTCATGCAGTAAAGTTATCAAGGGTGGGATTTGATAAGAATTAGGTGATGATGTTTCTACTCTAAAGATAATGGATTATACATTTTCCCCACAAATCTCAACTTCATTCTTCTTGAAATAATTTTTCACATCATATTTTGATAGGTATTATGTACCAAGGATTATATGAAAATCAACCATATGTATGATGATAAATTTAGTAGATAAACCACGTTTATATGATATTAAAATCTTGTCCTTTCTCCATTAGTATTTTTTGGGGAATGTTTTCTTGACTCTTTGGACAATATTTTTTCTAATATCCCATATCATTACAATTATATCCAAAAGGGATATAAAATCTTGGCCTTGCACCAATTGCAAAAAATTCTGGATAAAACACCCTTAGTAACATTTGTAACCAATAAAACTATGTACCTTAATTACGTACCACCATATCATTAGGAACATCAACCTCAATAGTTGTGATAGTAAAATGTAGGCCTTGCTCCATTGGTATTTTTTGGGGAAAGTTTCCTTGACTCTTTGGACAATATTTTTTTTAATATACCATATCATTAAAATTATAGAAATGAAAATTTATAGATTATTTATTCCTCTTTCAATGACAAGCATGGTGGCCTTTTCTCCACACATGTGATGAAATCTCATTCCCTTTAGGAAATTTCCTCGTTGTTTATTCCCACAACTACTATAGGCTGGAAAGTAAACTATTTCTTTTATTCCACTTATTTCCTTTTTTGGAGTGTCCAACGACCCTATTTTTATATTTATTTACTTTAATGTTATAAGACATAGATAATTCCTTTTCTATCATGATAACGCATGCGACTATATCTTCATACGATGAGAAATATAATGAGACCAATTCCCATCAGATGAATTGTTTTAACCCCTTAAGGAATTGATAAATATTATATTTGGGGTTACGTATGTAGTCTGAAACATTTCGTGACAACCATGTGAATTATCTTCATACATTACAATATTCTCATTCTCTTTGTACCTGCGGATCAAAAATTGACTCTCAATATCTCCTAATAGATCATTAGGAAAGTACTTCTCTAGGAAGAGTTCTTTAAATTCCCTATATTCTATATTTTTTATCTGTTTATTATCTTTCATGTTTTGAATTAATGAACACCATTAATTTTTATCTCATGAAAGATGATAGAATAACATAGACTTTTTTCTCTCTCGTTACTCCCCCAAGATAGAAATATTTTCTCTATGTAACTTATCCATTCCTTAGCTATAAATGAATTTTTTTACCATTGAATATTGGTGTCTATTTTCTGATGTATCTCTCTAACATTGAGCTTCCATGTTGAATATCAGACTCCTCCATAAGGGGAGGATAACATTCATAACCTGGGTCAATTATCCAAGTTTGGTTATAAGTTGTTCAGCCCTAGTTGTCTAACCAGATCCACAATCATTATCATGTATAAGATGGAAATACCAACCTAGATTATTTGTTTTGATATAGTTTTCACTCCTTCAAGTTGGTGACTTTTTTATATAATAGAATACACTAGATTAGTTTATGAATCATATTATATAATCCTAAACTAGTAAAATACATAACATTAATTAATAAATTTATTCTTATATAATGTATAATCATAAAAATTGTTTTTTAGGGGAAATATTTACTCATCAATCCTTCATAATGGTTATCCTAAGAATATACCCCAGAGTGTCAAACCAGGTTCATTTAAGTCCCATTGTCATGTACCAGGTTACCTCGATTCAAGATCAAAACACCTTTTCAGAGTTGTTACTCCTAGGTACATCTGTACCGAAACCACATCAACTTGTAATATCTATACAGAGATTTATTTTCATGGAATACACACATAATCTCTATATTTCCAAAATTTTAGGATTTTATCATATAATTATCCTCAAAGTCTATCTTAGGGTAGTGTCCCCTATTTGAAGTGTTTTATAAATATAGTTTCCAAAGATTGTACTAAACTTCCTTTAATACCAACTATACTGTCTTGACCCAAATTACCTAGACTTGGTGTATTATTTTATTACATTGGCATGATCACAAGAAATCAAATCCTGAAGGACCGATCGATTTAGTAGCCTTGGAAAAACTAGATACAGACATAGGTTTTCTATTACACGTTGAAATGAAAAACAACAACATGTATCCTATCAAAACAAACATATCCCTTACATTATCCTTAAAGTTCAGTCATTATATACTTCATCACATATTGAGAAAAAATAAAACAGAAGAATGGCGTTCTCTTAGATGCTCAGTAAGTATAAACAAAACAGCCGAAGCTATTATAAATAAGCAAAAACTTTTTAGGCGTGACATAAAATTTGAATAGAAGCATTTTGAACATAATCATCAGTATATTATGGATAGAATAAATTAAATAATTCAATTTAAACACTCACATGGATATTCTATTCGTCAAATAATCACATGGAATATCAACAAATAATCTCATAATGATGAAATGCTTAATGCCAGACATCATAAACATGCCATTAAGGCCTCATGAAAAGAATCTAGTTTGCCTCGTGAGACCTAATTTTGCATGAAGGGGTTATATTAGGTCCCTCCCATCACTTACTAAGTCTAATAAATTCTTCACATGAAAAGGGTGATACATAACATCAATATTCATATTACAACTATCATGTGAAAGGTTAATACTTTATACCTAAACTATGAATGGTATAAAAATTGAACATCCATAGCCAAACGTATCATAAAATATTAAACACAATATGGAATATTTTATTACAATAAATCAACCTCTATCATGAATAAAATCTAATAAATGATTTTGAAATATATGAAAATAATCAAATAAATTTCTTAAAATCTTTGAGAGGAATATCCTTTTATCTTTAAAATTATTTAAAACACATGAAATTATAAAAGAATAAACATATTTTTAAAAATAACCATGTTATATTAAAAAGGAAGATTGGAAATGTTATGGATAAATAATACGAGAAAATAGTGACTCACGTCGTATAAGTTAAAAAAAATATTTCCTAAATTTATTGGAAATGTCATAAAGCACCTCGTTCAGAAAATGATGAAAATATTCCTTTCAAAACATTTCATAAATAGTCAAACATAGGTATAAATGACTCTAAACAATTTATGATAACATTTTTAAATACATTTTAAGAACCATGGAAAATGATGATAAAGATGACCCATTAGATACTTATGTATTAACAACATTAGATAATTATGAGGTTGCAAAATTAACCATCACCTTGTTCATTCCTTTAGTTCATAGTGTTTTAAACTATTGTATAACTGTTAAAATATGTTATTAATTTATAAAAAAACCATATAAATATTTATAATATCATATATGAACCTCACATATCATTTTTTAGTAATATTTTAGTATTACCATTGTTTCGAGTGTTAACTGCTTTATTTTCGTATGCATGTTTTATTTTTAAGTCTTGTTTGTTATGATTAGAATGTATTTTATTCATTTAATGAATTATTTAACGTTAGTAATAATTATTTTTAATCATAATTAAAATTTTATAATCATTCTTGAATGGTTAACATGGAGAATGAATCTAACTGCATCCTGGAGAGGGTAACTTGTACGTACGCACAGGCGATATTATCATTCCCTTGGTGGTTAAATGGTATGAAATTGGATGGTATATTAATTATATAGAATAATTATCATGTAATATTAATTATTTATATCCAATATACTAATCGTTATACCCATCCAAATAAATTATAATTGAATAAAAAATTATACCAGGATGTGGAGACGAAAAGGTGGACATTCGCATGCAATGTGATATAACTATTGTAAGATGAATAAAAGAAGGAATATGATTTTTATCACAATAATAATAAAATCTTAACATATATGTGATACTAGAGTTATTACATGAGTTTAGAAACAACATAGAAGGAGGAAGTAGAAGATGAAAAAAAATTGAATCAAATCGGTAAAATAATTACCTCTTTTTGAGTGTCTCCTTTTGATTTGCACAAAAGGACTCCTTTGAATGGATTTATGCCCAATGTATGTCCTATATGATGAAGTTAAAGAATTTGTGAAGAGAATAGGGTATTTTTTAGACAAGACAAAATGATTCAGTGGTTTTAAGAAAGGAGGATAGGTAATGTTTTATAAGAGAGGAGAGGGGTACTTTTAAAATCTTCAAAACTATTAAATTATTATAAATTTATTTTCAATTAAAATAGTTCCAATGTTATTTTTTTAAGGATAAGGTTATTATGGGTCTATATATTCTCAGCCAATGATTTTTAGACATTTTTTGGTTATAAAATTTACCTTATCATTCGGGTTTAACCCTTAGTTAAACATTTTATCTCTTATCAGGTCTACATGTATTTTTTTAGTATACGGTTAATATATTATCTATAATATGAAAAAAGAACCAAAAATGGTTAATTTATGACATATTTGACAATAAAATAGTTTTTTTTAAAAATTTTATAATATCACTTATATAACCTCATATATAAAATGATATTGTTAATAGAATTTTAATATGAAAATTTTAACACTTAATTAAATATAATATAATAAATACCCTAATCTAAAAAGGTTGCATAAAACAGAAAACTATTTTCAAACTAAGGATTATTTTGGTCTAAAAATACTTATCCAATGAAATTAGGGCAATTATTAGGGTAATATTATATTATTATAACATTATTTTTACCCATACTTACCCAATTTACATTTAACCGTGGTAAATAAAATTTAAAAGATACTATTCAACAAAAATTATTTTTATCCTATTAGACTAATTTTTTCATACTGATTAAAACTATTTATGTACATTTTTTAAAATTCAGTTCATAGAAATGGTTAAATTATATTTAATAAAAATATGCATATGTGGTTAGAAGATGGGTAAAGGAAATGTTCCAAAGTTAAATAAATTTTTATATCTAATTCTATTGTAATATAATTATAATGAACGATATTGGAATAATATATATATTATTTGTCTATTGTGACTTTAAAATCAATTTATTGTATAATAATTATTTAAATGAAAATGTTGGTTTTTAACAACAATATAGTATTGTTTTCACTATTCATCAAAAATTGAAACTTTTCTGAAAATTAGAAAAATTTCACCCTTTGATAATTTTGATATTTCAAATTCAAATATGGAGTCTATTAAGGAAAAAAACTATAATTATATTAATGTTGGTAATAATATTCATAACCACTTTTTAAATGGCTATTTTGATATGTTATGATGTGCTCGAACTCATTGTTGCGTGTAGAGAAAGCTATTGAATTATTTCAAAAGAAGAATACCATGGATGATTGGGGTGTGAAACAATTAATGAATATATATGACATAAATTATATAATAATGATTCAGAAAAGGTGATTTAATATTTTCCTTTCTTTCATTGAATATGCTGAAAAATGAAAATATCGTTCATGTGTACATATGACATACTATCTCCATGAACAACGTAATTCATTTTCTATATCTTAAATTTTTGAATGATTCTAAACAAGTCTATAATGAATATATATGATTTTTATATCATGATAAAAAAAATTATTTACTTTTTCCATGGTCAAAACACAAGGTCCAAAACTCCCAAACGAAAATATAAAAGGAATGTGAATGATATATCACAAGGAACAATTTTTTAATAAATAATTATCAACAAAAGGTGATAAACAGTTATAAATAAGTCATATATGGAATTATATTTATGATCATTGTTATATAATATTTTTATAATAAATATATATTTCTTTTATAGGTGGTTTCAATGTGTATGAATAATGTTTGACCTAATGTAAGGTATTTTCATATCACTTTTATTTTTAGGGGATACATGGCTTATACACCACTTGTTTCTTTTTATGTAAAGAATATACCACAAAGGAATATATTTTATAATTATTATCATGAAAATTATCAGATATATATATATCAATATAATTTTAAATTTGTAAAAAACTAGGTAATTATAGAATAAATAATTTTCATATTTATCAATATGAATTAGATTGTTATATTCATTAATAAAATATTAAGTTCTTTTTGTTCAAAAAGGAAATAGTCTTAAATAAACTTTTTTCTTATGTGGATTCTATTTTAAAGATTAATTTCTAAATTTTATAATTTTAATAATAAAATATTAATAAAATATTTTTAATTATAATATCAAAATTTACCAAAGATTATAATGTTTGGATTTTTTAAAAAATACTAATTTTTCAGTGAGTAGGGAAAAATACCGATTTTTGTAAAAAGGTATTAAATAATCAATAAATTATGTAAATTAAAATCACAATTTTTTTTAGTAGGATTTAAAGTAAAATTATTATTAATTTTATATATTTTATCCACATAATTAAATTTAAATCTACTTTATATTATTTTTTAGATTATATTTGTTTTTGAGTTTGAAAACATGTTTTCTCTAAAAGCTATTTTAAAATGTATAATGTTTTACCATTTTAATTAATTGAAATATTACCTAACGGGGAATTTATTCAATTAAATTTATATATTATGTATCATTAAATATTTATTTATATGCATACAATTATTATTATTAGTAATAGAGTTAATATAGATTCATATTTTTCATAAAAACCACTTTTCTTGAAAACCCACTTTTTCGTTGTGTCTGCAGGTTTTGTTTTAAATTAATTTTTTCATATATGTGAATTCAATTTGGTAAAATGGATAATTTATTTGAATTTAGAATAATTAATATTTTCTAATATGTTAAACCTTTTTTTACATAGACTAATAGTGAAAATAGTAAAAATTAATTACCTCAAATAAGGTAAAAATGGATTTATGAGGGGGTTAAACTAAAAAGATATGGGTTAAAATGACCTGAAAATTTTAAAAAATTCTATTTTGTGGACATATTTAAATATTACACCATATAGGATCAATAATGTTCTATTATTGGATCCTTGTGACATGGAAAACACGTGTGTGTAATTTGTCTTTTTCAAACATTACAAGTGTGCCACTCAAACCACTTATAAAAGGCCACCGACTCTCCTAATCTATTCACTCTTTCAGAACATGTAGGTTCAAAAAATACCTAACAAAATAACTTATATATTACTTAATATCATCTTATAATTCTAATTTTTAAAATAGGTCCACCCAATCAAGGCCATTGGTGGAAACCAAAAATAAGTTACCTGAAGAAGTTGTAACATTCTTCAACTTGGTTTTTATTTTATTTCTTCTTACACCCCCTAAAATTATTATTAGTCCTTGATTACAAAATAAAATTGGTATATTATATAAAATAATATTTAATTTTTTCAATGTAATATCATAAACCTCTATCCTCTTCCATCAAATGGGCAACGAAATCCTTATTCTTGTATATGATGAACTATTGTCTCGTGAACCAATGCCATTATTTTTTACATTAATACATGTCATAGTTGGGTTTGATGATAGATATAGAGTATATATATGTTATTTATAACATAATTATACCTATGGTTTCATCCTACCACATATACCATTTTTTACATTCCTTTCCATAGGGGATATGATAACATCGCTCATGTGTACGGAAAACTACCACCTTGTGAAGCAATGCGATTCTTTTTTCACTAACATTTTACATGGAAGGTAACATGGGTAAATATAACTAATAAATGTAATATAAATGTAATAATTATGTTATTAATTACATATATATCAGTCTGAAAAAATAAAATATCATTTTTTTTATTCCTTTTCATTCATTGATAAATGATAATATTGTTTGTGAATGTGGGGACTACAGTCTTCATGAAGCAATGTGACTCTATTTTCATCACCAAATAAAATGGATGATATATATATATAAGTATATTTAAAGAAATAATATGGTATATACGATATTATTATTATTATATAAGGATACAATATTACTTAACTCTATTATAGAATGATAATTGAAAAATCATAATGTTACTCATGCATATGTATGACTACCATATGCATGATTGTAACATACTTAATTAAGAAAAAAAAATTAAGGATCATTATTAAAAGTATAATTTATGTATAAATCTTATAAATATTTCATGATTTTTATTATGGTTATTCTTAAATCATTACCTCTTTAATAAAATTCATCCTACCAAATTCATTTTGACATAGAATCCAAATATGGTCAAAACATCAGATGTAAAATTAATTGATCATGTAATTTTATATAACATGGTAATTTTTAAAATAAAATTATTAATAAATTTGAAAAAAAAATTCAATAAGTAAAATAATTAACATAAATTTATTATTCAGGAAGACAAAGACACACATGACTTGTTAGATTCAAGGAAAGGGTCTTTATCTCAATATCCTTATGTTGTGGCATATTTTGATGTTATAAAACAATATTACATTATAAGGTGTATATGAATCCCCTTTTACATGTTATATCATGAATTTATATATTCTCATGATATTTGATGTGTTGATTAATTTTATTCTTTTATGTGGCTTACGATTCATGTGTTTCCCAATAGATACGATTATTTTGTTTCTTAAAAAATAATATTTCAAGGTTTTTCCTTCCAGATATTTTAATTTAATTTAAATTAGTTTTTAATTATTTTAGGAATATTTTTATATGGGCATAAAATAATTATAAATTAAATTTGATGTCACTTTTACTTTATTTTGATGTTTTTCAAAGGGAATATTTTAACATGTTATATGTGGAATGTTTTGACGAACGAAAAATAGAATGTTATTTTTTAAATTTTATGATGATAATGACTTTTTCCACTATTATTGATGTTATTTTACTTGTAGATTAATTTTCATGATTTCATTTAATCTTTAATGAAATACCATATTCCCATTCTTGTCTATTTTTAATATTGAAAATGGGGTTTCAAACGAAATGGGTATTTTCATGTCCAAAAATGATTTAATTAGGATTTTAAAAGATTTGTTCATATGTTTTATGATGGAATAGTGAAAGAATAAATATATTTTATTCATGATGTGGTACTTCGTAATTTTTAAAAAAAACAGGTATGCCCAGATAGCATTAGGTGAGCCCATAATAGCTTATACAATAAGAGTGACCAGATAAAACCAAGTGAGATAGTTATAACATTAATGATGGGTAGGCCAGGAATGCACTCCAATTAATTGGGTAACATTATTTGTATTAATAAGAAATAATAAGGGTGTTTCCAAAGGGGTTTTCCTATGGATTTAACTAGGATTCAGTTACTTCTGACATGGGTTTAAAATGGGTTATTAATATGATGATCTAAGATAATTAAAGGTGTATTTAATTACTTGTTTTGAGTTTTAAGGATTAATTTGAGAAAAATGTGTTTTTTTCTTGAAAAAATTCCGTATTTCATATTCTCAAATAAATTTGAAGAAAAAGTAAAATGTTATGGTAGTTTTCCAGTTTTCCCCAAACTAATGTATTTCCTTTTTTTTATATACCTTTTGTATATTTTTGTTTCCATTCCATGTTTTTAAAATGTTATTTATAGGATTTAAGTATGGGATAGATAAAGGAAGAGTTATTTAGAAATTTTTGAAGTTGTTTCATGAAAATAAATATTTTCTTGTTTTAAATGTTTTATATGGTGGGAAAAAATGTATACAAATCAAAAGTTTACACTCTATATTATATTTATTTATATAGGATTAATGGTCTAATTCCCTAAAACAATAAAATTAAAAAGATCCTAAAATGTGAGGGAATTAATTCTTGACTTAAATATTAATATTAGTGAATGTTTTGAGGCTGGAACCTTATAGTTGGTATCATTAGTCAGTTTATGTAATTTTAAAGGATATGATAACATTAATATCTTTCCCTTGAAAGATTTAACATTATGGTTAATTTGAAATTATATTTCATTGAAGGATTACCATACTTCCTTTTCAAATATATTTCTGTTCAAAATGGTTTTACATAGAGGAAACGTGGATGCTGTAGTGGGAATGCATTGAGAGGAAAATATCATTCCAAATTGGCATCCTGAGATGGTTGGAATAAGAATTGAATAGTTATTCTCCACAGTGGATCACATGACACAAGCTATTAATGGTGGTTGTATCCATTCTAGAGAGTAACTCGATCTACCATGATGGAACATTTCAATAGTGGAGCATTTACGAGAAAAATTCTACAATTTTTCAGTGGACCATCTGATCCCATGATAATTGAACAACTAATTAAGGACTCAAAGAAGTGATTTGATGTCATAGAGTGTTCTGAATGTAAAAAGGTAATTGTTATTGTTTATTGTATAAAAGGTGAAAATTATTGACGGTGTTATTTGGTTAAGAATTACAGCAATTAATATGATATTGATGCCATGAAATGGGAAGCATTTATATATATTTTTATTGAGAAATATTTCCTTATGGTTTTCAACTCTAAATAGTAAAAAAATCACTTGAATTATGAAAAAAGATAAATATTTTGTAGCTACATATGAAGAAAAATTTAATATATTTTTAATCTATCTTATGAATTTTATTTGATATTATTATAAAAAAATAATAGATTTTACATAGGGTGGTAACTAGGTTTACAAAGAGAAGTGGCCACACAAGAATTTAAATGTTATAAGAAAGTGGTTAATTGTTCTGAGAATGTTGATATGAAGTTTGCGGTCATGTATGTTCCTCGAGATAAAAATAGTACAAAACGTTTCGGGTGGTATAAAATACCAAACCAACCAACTAATAAATATGGAGGTAAGATCCCAAAATGTTCTAAGTGTGGAAAAATATATTTCAAGGAATATCTGATTGGATTTGTAATGTGTTTTTAGTGAGGTAAGTTTTTTCACAGGGCTTGTGACTATAAAGGAAAGGTTCCTGAAAAACTAAAGAATGGGGTAACTGATATATATCCAGTGGGGAGGAATCTTAGTAGTAATGAGTTAGGATATTATGCTACTATCTGTCCAAAGTAAGTTTCACATGATGGAAATAATCATGACCAGGAACAAAAAGGTGTAGAAAAGTAATTTTATACTCTTACAGTTGATATTGAGCCGTAAAATGAAGTGGTGTTAGGTATTTTCATTTTATATTCAAATTATTTCAATTCCTAGTTTAACTCTAGATATTCACATTCGTTTATTTCGGAAAATTATCAAGTAAAATTGGAATGTCACCACATAAAAAGAAGATAAAATTTTTGGTTACAAAATTGGGTTTAAATATTAAAGAAACCATGATTTATCTGAATATTCCTATTGTTATTAGTGTGATAGCCTTTATAGAAATTCTTTTTGAACTGAAAATATTAGAGTTTGATTGTAACACATCTACATTTTGTTCATTTTTTCTAGTTAATTTATCTTTTTTGATATTATTTGTTTCACACAATACTGAATATAGATTTTATTATAAGAAAGCATAATGTTTATCTTGTGTTATATGCACTAAAAAGATAATATTGTGCTACAAAAAACTATTAGACTATCTAGAGGTACACATAAAAATATTTTTTTATTACGTTACACAAATTATTAAGTTCTTTCGATAACATTCATTACAGGCAGGACTGAGTTTTACCAAAAAAACAATTTACTATTAATATTGTTTCTAAAATGTTATTATAGTTACCACATAGCCGTTGGAATAGAAATTAAAAATAATATTAACTAAATTGTGAAAATATAAATTAAACGAGTATATAAAATGAATCCTTTGGGTTATCAATTAGTTATAAATAAAATTAATAAGAATTTTAATATAATCAAATTATTAATCTAAGAAAACTAATTTTCAATGCACAAACACAATTTTAACTCAATAAATTAAATAAAACACTATTAGTGAATGTATTTAATAAAATTTATATACTAAATATTCAATAAAAATTTATTTTAAACTCTTCCAATATATTATATTGGCATAAGTTTTGAATTAATCAAACTTTCTAAACAAAAAGTTGAATTTTTTAAAATGAAAATTTTACTACCTTTTAATAAGGAACCAATTTTATATCTAATTTTTGAAACTTTTATCATTTTTTTAGGATAAAAAACTTATTATTTTAATTAAGGATATAAAGATTTACTTTTTTTGAGTTCTGGGTATTTTCTTGATAAGTTTCATGTCTTGAGGAATAATGAAAAATACTGAATTTTAATTTGAAACTTCATTTTCATCAAAATAATTTATAGAGTAAAATAATTTATTTGATTAGTTTTAATGAAAAATTTGATCCATTTTTTATAATTTAACCATTTGTAGTTCATTAGAATTAATTGTACATCAAAGTTGGATATAAAAACATTTCAATCTATTGAAAATTTCCTATTTAACACATTTTCTCATTATTTAACAAGATTAATTTTAAATTAATTTAATAAAATTATTAGTATCAAATTATAAAAAATGGATTCCAAATTTTGGAATCAATAGGTCCAAATTTATTAAATATATATTTTCTATTTTTGGAAAAAATAAATAATAACTTCAATAGTTTTTATTTCTATGATTAAAGGTAACGAGGAAAATTATGGGTGAAAATACAAGTATAAATATTTTAAAACTACTACAACACTTGAAAAAATATTAATATACTATTTTAATTGGACCCTTAGAATCTATATTTCAAAATTTAATTTTTTTTAATGAACAATTTTCAATGAAAATGATTTAGATATTATTAAAATTAAAGAGAGGGACAAAATGTCACACTCTTATAAATATAATATTATTAATATGGAATTAAATAGAATATATGATTGACTATATATATTTTTATGAAATTTAAAATGTTTATATACATCATATGAATTTATTTTAAAATTTTATTGAAGAAACAATTATCATAAATATTTAGAATATGATGATATATTAATTATTCTATTAATGGAAAAATAAATTGAATGATATTAAGAATATTAAAATAAATATAATTTGACATAATTAAGGTGATCCCCGAATTTTATAGGTTACTATTACATTTTAGGGGTGTAATAAAATATTTGGTTCAAATTTTTCTTTCTATATTGATTTTCTTAGTGTCAATGTAATGAATAACGTAAAAGTGGACACATGTGACATTTTATAAAAATAATATATTATTCAACAATTTAAATGTCATAAAAATATTAAATAAGGAAAATAAGAAGGTAAATGGTTTATATTCTCTTAATTTTTCCATTTATGTTCAAATGGAAACATTATATTTAAAAATTACATCCTCATTATATTCAAAACACCATTACTATAGTTAAAAATAAAATGGATTAACAACGGGTTAATCAAAATGATATGGTTTCAAAATAATTTTAGGAAATATTTTATAAAATGTATTCGGTGTGAATATTAAAAACTTATATCATATTATCTATCAATACATGTCAATTTTTGGAATTTTTATTGATATTTAATTTATTATAAATTAATCTTTTGAGAAATTCCAAAAGTTTTCATCTCATTTATTATAAAAGGGTGCTATTATTCTCTTTTCATAAAACATCATAAACTTTTTAGTTCGTCAAAAATCATTCCATGTATCCTCCAAAATTCCCCACATTCATCCTACAATCCTTACGTTGGGTATAAGTCCAATCCAATTAGTCTTTTTGTGAAAATCAAAAGTAGATACCCAAAGAAGACGTTACAGTTATACATACAAATTTTCATTTTATTTATTCTTTTAACCCCATAAATTTTTTTAATTACTTGATTTTATAATATAATAACTATCTTAAATATAATGAGATATGTTTTCAATGTGTTTAACTTACCCTTACACACACTTCCATTTAATGGGCAACGAACTTTCCATTCTTGTATTGGGTGAAATGCCGCCTCAGGAAACAATGTTCGTTTTTCCTCTACCACCACTCATGGCTGAGAATTATGATGGAAAATATATTTTTATAATATATATACATATATGATTTTTTGATCACTTTACACTTTAATTATTATATAAAACATACCTTCCTGATTTTCGTTTTGTGTAAATATGATAAATTCATTGGTGGACGTGTGGACTACCGGCTCCTCACAGTGATGTGATTTGGTCTCACGTTTCATGGAATATATTAAGGATGAGTTCAGTAAAATTATAATATATATATGAAATAATAATTCAACTATAATGATATTATATATATATATAAACATATATTACATTTACTTTCTTTCTTTCAATATGACAAAAAATAGAATCATCATTCTTGCGTTCGTACGACCTAACGTCTCAATGAATGGTATATTTGATTTCATATTTATATATTTATAGATAAACATATATAAATATTTAATTAATAAATATTTTATTTATCTTGAGATAATTAAATCATGATCTATGTATAGGGACAGAAAATAAAAATTCAAAACTTTTATAAGAAACAAAGAACTTATTACACGAAACATAACATAAACATGGAATAGTTAATAAGGGGATAATATAAAGTCTCAAGAAAATCATATATATATATATGAGTCAAGATATTTAATAGATTTATAACAAACATTTATTTATTATACATATGTTTTTCAACAGAACGAAGAGAGACAAGATATAAAGTAAGAGATTTCTGTATCACTTTTATTTTCCGTGAGATACAAGCTATGTTTACCACCAATTTAATATATGTGGTGAATATTCTACACATGAATATATTTTATGAGAACTTTTTTTAATATTGTTTTATTTTCATATCTATATATATTTTTTCTTTCATATGGAATATGATTAGTCAAATTACAAGTGGTAAAGGGACTTATAGTCTCACTTTTATTTATGCGAGACTAATTCTATATTCACCATTCATTTATTTTGTGTTGTGCATATATTTTACAAGAATGTAATATGTGATACCTAACCTTAAATTATAGGGTATTTATATATCCATTCTATGATCTATATTTCATTTCTCTTATGGTTCAATATTTACCAAATTGGTAAGATAGATTTAAAACAATTTTCTTTCTTTAAGATACATGTAATGTTTTTCACCTATGTTATTTTCTAAGGAGTATATAATATCATTTTCTATTTTATAATGAATATATTTATTTTAATGATATGATAGTTTTAATGAAATTATAAATCTTCCTTCATAAGAAAATGATTTTTGAAATGGTTTTTTGAAAAGTATTTTCAAGGAAAGGATATTTTACTTAATTAGTGTTCTATGTGATATTTTAAAATACTTCACTATCTATGATTAAATACTATGTTATAGTTTTTTCTTTATAAGGGATACGATAAAAGAGTGCAATTAATATTCTTTCTTGAATGGTTTATATTATGATGGAATTATGTCTATGACACAAATTTATATTCCTTGGGTTTTATTATTTTCAAACCAATTTTTTCATGGGTAATTATTTGTTGAAATTATTGGGAGGATTTTTTCTTTTCCATAAGTAATTATATGTTTAAATGTTTATAATACCATTTCATTTCATGGGTTATTATATTATGTTTATGAACACATATCTTTTTATGCATCTTGATTTGATGAAAGTTTTATTATCTTATAGCACATGTATATATGATTTTATAAAGTGATGGGTGGTACCAATATCTCCCTTAAATGCATTGGGTATGATTTATATATGACGAGATAATCATGGAAAATAGTTGATGAACTTGATACACTATGAAAGATGGGGAAACCGAATCTACTATGGGAAGATAGAGAAACTCGATTCACTATGGGATGATGGGGAAATGAGATACACTACGAAGAAATAGATGTGATTGGGGATGGTGGTGTGTCCTTACTAGTAGGTTTAATCCCCATTAAGTTCCTTGTTAAGTTTTTTTAATGTTCCTTGACTTATATTGAATGATATTACATGTTTATTTGTCTTACACATATTCTATATCTTATTATTATGTTATGATTTCATGGATTAAGCTCTTTATTTCATCACGATTCAGGTATTATGAACATCCATTATTTATTCCATGACTCATGTATATGATATTAGATATCCAGAGTATGAATTTATAATGTTAAGCTCATGTTTGAATGCCCTTATGTTTATTATTTTTCTTATGTATCTCCCTTGTTTAGCCTTACTGAGCATCTCAGATCACCCTTTATTATGATTTTCCCCTAGGATGAAAATAAAGGTATTATGTTTTATATGTTAAAAAGGGTTCTATTTATAAAGAAATAAGATGGAGAATATATAGATGGGTTATGAACTAATTGTTTATGTCTTCAAGTTTTTGATGGCACTAAATTAATATAGTTTTTGGATGTGTGTTTGTGTGATCTATAAAATGTTTAATTTTTTTTCTATTTTCTATATCATTAGTACTAGGTCATTATAGTTGGTATGAGAGAAAAGGTTTAGTAAACCTTCAGAAACTAGGATGGAAAAATTTTAGTGATATCCCTAGGTATTTTTATAAGGTTATTTCTTGGTAAGTGTCTATGGATATGCCAAAGGTTCAATATATTTAAAAGTATGTATCATGATTTAGGTATCCAATAAGCAATTTTTTCTTGATTATGTTTTTTTTCTATGATATATATTTCTCACACTATTCTTATTAGTATTAGTAAATAATGATAAATAGAAGGAAAATTTTTAACCATAAATGTTTTAGATATGGAAAGTATGGGCATTCTAAAAATCTATGTCATAAGTGGAAATTTCATAAAGAGAACCAAGAAGGTGTCTTATTATTAGTTATACTGCTGATGATAAAGACACCATAAAGAACATGTGAAAGGTATTGGATGTTCTAACAATATTTTTTACATTAAACTTTAGAAGAATGATTATATATTGGTTTTGTAACCTTAAGATAAGATTCATATTTCATATTTTAGGAAATAATTAGATAATAAAGCCTCAGTAATGGTAAAATAATGAAGTTGGATGATTAAAGTGTATTTATTTTTAAATTTAGAGATTATGTTATATGAATCATGAAATATATAAGTCTATTAAGTATGAGTTTATCATTATGGATTAACAAGTTTATATTGAATCATGTTGAAGACATAGAAATGTGATTTAATGGAAAGGTGATATTCATGGGAAACAAAAGATTAAGGGAAAAATACCCCTTAATATGTTCCTAGTGTTGAGATAATGATGATAGGATAAATATATATTGGATATGAATAAGTAAATTTGACCATATTGATTACCGTGGAACTGATGAAGTATTTTTTTACAAAGTGGTTGAAACTATAATTGATGGAGCTTACGACATTTTTGGACTTAATGAACATATCCAATAATTTCTAGATTAAGATTGAATGAATGTTTTTAATAAATAATTATGGTAATTACTATGTTTCAAGAGAATACATGATGATGTTATTCACATGTTTTCTATGTGACAAAAAAGAGATAATATATGATATATGGGGGATCAATGCTAGGATATTTTTGAGAAATTTAGTGACCTTATTTCTAAATCTATGGGATTTCACCTTTATGAAGGGTTATAAAGTTAACTATTTCTCAAACAGTTTTTGATATACTTAAGATGGTGTTTTAGATATTATCGCTCCATATTAGGTTTTATGAATATTATATAACTTTTGATAACATTTCTTTGTGACAGAGAAAAATGGAATGAACTGAAATTCTATTTATGGATCTCATGATCTTCTAACACTCTAGGAATAAAAAATTCACCTTCATTCCTTGGAATGGGATATGAAGTTGAAATTGATCAACGCACAACAAAGGGTGAGGGTGTATTAAAATCATGTAAGAATATATTCTCATTAAAATTGATCAAATTAAGGAAAAAAGTCTTGAAATAATATTTTGTCCTATTATAATCATTTTTAATGATATCAACGACATTTTTCAAGAATATTTAGGTTATTGATTTGCGATCTTTATCTCTATACTAAATGTGTATTCTATCACTATCCATATAAACATGATTGTTTTATCTTCTATGTCTATGTTTTCACTTGAAATATATGTTCTCCAATGTGGAAACCTAGTTATGAGTTACTTTGGGTAACCATTATGTTTCAAACATTTCTTTTTTAAGGGATGTTTTAGTAATAATTTTTATGATGTGGTTTTCTATGAAAGGAAATTTCAAGTATTAAAACATTGATAACCCGATGAGTTTCATTGGAAAAATTCTTTTTAAGGGGGGTATATTGTATCAACCTGGGATTTTATAAAAAAATCAAATTAATTTAATCTTTTAAATATTTTTCATTACCTATAACACTGAATATAGTATTTTTTATATGAAAGCACTATGTTTGACTTGCATTTTACACACCACCAAGTTAATAATTCACTAAAAGCAACATGTAGACTAGATTTAGATATGTGTAACACTATGTTCATATTGTGTTACACACAATTCTGAGTTCTTTCGATATCTTGAGAAACATGAAAGACCAAGTTTTTCTGAACTAAAATATATAATTAATATTATTATTAAAACATTTGTATAGTTTCCACCTAGCCATTAGAATCGAAATTACCAATATGATTAACTAAATTATGAAAATATTTTTTAAACCAGTATATAAAATGAATGCTTTGGGTTATCAATTATCTATAAATTAAAGTCATAAATATTTGAAAATAATGAAATTTCATTTCTATGAAATATATTTTTCTATGTATAAACACCATTTTTTCTTAATAAATTAAACAAACCACTATTATGGAAGCTGTTTAAAAAAATTCATATACAACATGAAAAATAAAATATTTTTTACCCTCATATTATAGATTTTATAGGAATAAGATAAGAATAAATATAATTGTATAAATAAAGAAAAATATTTTTCAAAATGGTAATTTTATAGATTTTAATGGTGATCCCATTTTAAATATAATTTTTGAAACTTTTATAATTTTTATTTGAAAAAAATAAAATTATTCTTTTAAATTATGATATCAAAATTTACTTTGGTTGACTTTTTTGGATTTTTCAAATATGTTTTATGTTTTGATGAATAGTGATAAATAATTAATTTTAATTTAAAATAGACTTTTCTTCGAAATAATTTATAGTGTGAATTTTTTTATTGTTTTTAAATTATAATTATACTAAATATTTTTAATTTAATCAAATTCAGGTCATTGGAATAAATGTTATATTTAATTTGGATATAAAAACATTTCAATTTTTTAAATGTTATCTCTTTAACCAATTTTCTCGTTCCTGAACAGAAAAAATTTTAAATTAATTTTAAAAAATTGTATGTTTTGAAATACTAAAAATGAATTACATATTTTAAATTATAAGGTCAAAATTATGTTAAAACATCCCCTTTATTGTAAAATATAAATAAAAACATTGATACTTTTTATTACCACTATTAAGGGTAAATCAGGTTATTAAGGGTAAAAATAATACTACAAATATTATAAAACAACCACAAACCATTAAAAATGTTATTTGATTAATTTAATTCTACACTTATCACATAATTTCATAAATTTAGTTATTCAATGGACACTTTACCTTTAAAATGACTTACATATTATTAAAATTAAAGGGAGAGACAAAATATAACCGTCTTTATTTTAATAAGTATGATATTTTTAATATGCGATCAAATAGAATATATGATCAACTATATATATTTTTATGGAATATAAAATTTTTATCTACATCATAGGAAATTATTTTGTAGTTTTTAGGGAATAAAAAATTATTATATATAACTAGAAAAAGATGTTGTAGTAATTATTCAATTAATAAAGCAATAAATTAAATGATATTAGGGAAATTAAAAAAATTTAATTTTAATTAATTAAGGTTATAAACTAATTTTAGAGGTTAATATTACATGTTATGGGTGTATTAAATGAAATGGTTTGAAATTATATTTCTTGGTTGTCTTTCATAATGTCAATAATATGAATAGTGCCAAAATTGACACTCATGATATTTTATGAAAATAAAATTTTATCAAATTATTTACAAATATTAAAAATATTAAAATAATTTTTTAGATAAATGATCTAAAATATAATAAATTGGTCATTTATTTTCTAATTTAAGCTTTATGTGTAAAAATTACATCGACGTAATGTTGAAAACATTGTTACCGTAATTTAAATTAAAATGGCATAACAAAGGCTTAATCTAAATGATAATGTTTAAAATTATACCAAAACATGTCTTAAATATATTGTTTGAAAACATTTAAACCTTATATAATCTTATAATTTAATACATGTACTTTTGGAGGTATTTTTATTTATATTTAATTTATTATAAATTAATCTTTTGTGAAATTCTAAAACTTCCACTCCACTCTCTTAAAAAAACACTTCTTCTCTTTTCTTCACACTTAAGAAACTATTTAGTTTAGAAAAAACTTATACAATTATCCTCATTAATTACATACCATCATCATTGAATACATTCTTTTGGAATAAATCAAACCAAAGAATTCATTTTGTGCAAATCAAAAGAAGATACCCAAAGAAAATATAACATTCACCAACAAACGTTTTAATTTTATTTCTTCCTTGAACCCCATAAATTATTATAACTAAATTCTTATATAATATCCTAAGTATTAAAAATATACAAATATGATTTTTTTATAATATTTATACCTCCAATTACACAAACTTCAATTTAATTGGGTACGAACTTACCGTTCTTGTGTATAGTGAACTGCCGCCTCATGAAACAATGTCATTAATTTTTTTCCATTAAAACTGCTAATGGTTTGGAATTATTATATAATATATATTTATATATGTTATATGTGATATATATGATTTATTTATTATTCTTTAATTGTTATAAAAAACATATGTTCAGTCTTTTTGTTTTTTGTAACTAAGATGACTTCATTTGTGGATGTGTGGACAAACGCCTCCTCTTAACATTGTGATTCGTTCAAAAATTACATGGAATTTATTAAGTATAATTTTCGTAAAATTATATTATATATATTAAAATATAATTCCACTGTAATTATATGTATATATATATTTTACTTTCTCTCTTTCCATTCGACAAAAAATTAAATTAGTGTTCATGCGTGTGTACGACCTATTATCTCCATGAAAAGTGGATTTTGTTTTCTATTTAAACATTTTATATATAAACATGAATAAATATATAAAAAATATGTATCATATTTCTATTTATATAATTAATTCATAATCGAAGTGTGTGGACCAAGAATAAAAAGTCAAGACATATATGGGAAAGAAAACCATTATTACCCGAAATAAAAACATAAACTAAGAATTGTTAATAAATGGGTAATATAATGGCATAACTAAATCATATATGGTACAATATATATTAATATTAATATTTAATATATTTATATTGAACTTATATTTATTATAAATGAGGTTTTCATGAGAAGGAAGTGATTTAAGTTATAAGGAATGGTATTTTCATCTCACTTTTATTTTACATGAGATACAAGACATGTTCACCATATATTTATTATATGTGTGGTATATGATGAAAATGAATGTATTTTATGAGTATTAACATTAATATTATGGTATTTTCATATACATATAATTTCCTTTCTATCACATGGCACACACTTCGACTGATTATAAATTGGTAAGGGTGTTTCTTGTCTAAATTTTATTTCGACAAGACTTATTTCAAATTCACAATTAATTTATTTTTTGTGGTGTATAAAAATACCATGAATATAATAAATGATACATGACCTTAGATTTATTGGTATTTATATGTCCGTTTTAAGATATATTTTTCATGTGGTCTATGGTGAAAGTTACCAAATTGGTATGGTGGTTTTGTCTCAATTTTCCACCATTGAGGCACATGATTTATTTTTCACCTATAATATTTTATAATGTTTATAAAATAATATTTCAAAGGTTTTATAATGAATCACCAAATTTTCATGATTTTATAGTTTTTATATAATTTTATTCTTTATTTGTCCATGAATCTATGTTCTTTATAAACTTTGTTCTCCAAATATTTACTAAAAGTTTTTTAAATGATCGTTTAGGAAGTTTTAAGGAAAAAGGATTTCCATGATTTTTAAATAGTTTTAAAAACATTTTTAATATGTTTTAAAGGTTTATTTCAATAATTTGTTTTTTCTAAATAAATTATGTTTTAAAACGTTTTTTAAAATGAAAAATATATTTTCCCCATTATATGTTTTAAATGAAAATTTTAAGATTTATTTATAAGAAATTGAGTTTTGAAAAGTGTATATGAAAAGAATCTTAAAAGAAATGATATTTTCCTTAGGAAGTGTTCCATGTGATCTTTAAAAATCCATCTCTATCTAAGATTACATAATTTTCTTATAGTTTCATTTTTATTTGGGATATGATCCAAGAATACCATTCACATTATTTATTGAATAGTTTTTGTTTTAATGAAATGATGTTTATGACACCCATTTCTGTTATATAAGTTATAATATTTTGAAACCAATTTTTTTCATGCTTAAATATTTGATTAAATGATTATGATATATATCTATTTTCTATAGGTAATGATATGGTGATGTGTTTATGATTCCGATTTCATTTCATTGGTTATGATATGATGTTAATAAAACACATATATTTTTATGAGCTGTGATATGATGAATGATTTATTATCTTATGGAACATGTATATATGATTTTATTATGTGAGGGTATGGACCTATGTCTCCCTATAATGAATTGGGTAAAGAGATATATCTCATGAGATAATAATGGAAACAAATTGACAATAATTATCAACTATAAAAATATTTGAAAATCAGACCCACAATGGGAAAATAAGGAAACCCAATCCAATTTGTAAATATGTGAAAACTTGATCCCACTCAAGTAAATAACTATAACTAGGGATGGTGGTGTGTACCTCCCTATTGGTGTTGTCCCCATGAAGTGCTCTGTTATGTTTTTCCTAAGTTCCTTAAATTATTGTGAATGATATTACATGTTTATGTGCCTTCCACATGTTCCATGTCATATTCTTATGTTTTTATTTTACGTATTATGCTCTTGATTTACTCATGATTCAAGTATTATAAACTTTCATTATTTATGCCATGAATGATGTATATGATCTTTTATTTTTAGGGTATGATTTTCTAATGTTAATCTCATGTTGGAAAACCCTTATGTTCATGATTTTTCTTACACATCTCCCTTTTTACCCATACTCAGTATCCACACTCACCATTTATTATATTATTTTTCCCCATGATGCAAATAAATGTATTAAGTTCAATATGGGAAAGAGGGTTCTGTTATGAATAAATAGGTGAGATAACAAGTAGTTGTGTTATAAACTATTTGTTTATGATTATGAGTTTCTTAAGGAACTAAACTAATGTGGTCTTTGGGAATGCATTATTGTGATGTATAAAATGTTCAAAAAAATGATGCAATGTCATTTATATTTATCATAGTTCATTATTTTATATCATTATTGATATATATTAGCTTCCAATTTATCATTACAAGAAATATTATAGATTAAAGGAAGTTGTAGTCAATAATTTGATAGATTTTATAACATACCAATAAGTTAAGAAATTTATTAGAGGTGGTAGTGAATGTCACACAACTTATATTATTTATTGTAAAGAATCTTTTCAAATTAGAGATTTGATAATTTTAAATGAATACATTGGTGTATATCCTAATGATTTTCCTAGTTTTATTTTAGGCGGAGTGGTTGAGTTTACTATTTACTTAGTAACTGATGCTAATCCTATTTATAAACCCCATTATCAAATGGATCAAGTAAATATTTTATAATTGAAAAAACAATTAAAAGATCTATGAGATAAAGGTATCATCTAACCCATATCTTCACTATGGGGTGACCTTCTTTAAAAAAAAAAGAAATACGGTTCGATCAGAATTTTCATTGATTATTGATCATTGAATAACCTTATTTTCCTGAAAAAGTACCATTTTTTCTCATATAAAGGATTTTATTGATCATATCTAGAGAGAGGTGTATTATTTGAAGGTTGACCTGGGGTCAGGGTACCATTAGTTGAAATTTAAAGAAGAATAAATTTCAAACACTATGTTTTAGACTATATATGGGTACTATGAGTTTATAATTATGTCATTTTGGAATTTAACATAGGAATAAAGTTATTCTTGATAAATTGATCTAATTTTTGTTTATTTTTATTGAAGAAATTTTGGTGTATTTTAAAATAAAAGTGGAAAATAAAATACACAATTTTTTTTTTCAAACCTTAAAATAAAGGAAACTATATTGGAAATTTATTATGTGTGAATTTTGGCTAAAAAAAATTTCATTTCTTTGAAATATTGTTTCTAACGATGAAATAAATGTTGAAACTACTAAAAAAGGTGTTTAAGAATGGATAAGAACAAAAAATATCATAGATTATTGTCATTTACTAATATTTGTGGGTTACAACTAGTCATTTGTTTTTGAAAACATTTCTCAGTTGTCTAGTCCAAAAAATGGTGAAATTTTCAACTATAATAAAGGTTCATTCAAAGGAATTTATTGTGTCCAAATGTTGAATGATTAGGTAATTGATTATGATTCACATTAGTTGGATCCTCATGAGTTAAATTACTATACACATGAATTGGAATTAACTATTAGGGATTTTAATATAAATATTTAGATAAATCAATTGCATGGTGTAATGTTTAAAATATATACTAATCACAAAAGTTTTAAGTACATATTCACTAAAAAATAATCAAATACGAGATAAAGAATATGACTAAAAATGATGATGGATAATCATTTTGTGAATCAATACCATCTAGGAAAATAAGAAAACTGTTTGATGCTTTGAGTAGAAAAAAAATAATGCTACATTAACCATGTTATATTTGGAACGTGAACCTTTGGTTATTAATTAGCTAAATTTTGGCCAATATTTTGTTTATGTAGGGACATCCTCTATTTTGTTTCTAGTTTCAGTGTAGTTATCTTTTTATCACAGAATTAAAAAAGATCATAAGTAGGATCAACCTTTGCAGGAAAAGGAAGAATCTATTAATAACGGAAATTTACATGATTTTAATATTGATAAAGAATGTGTTTTTTGATTTGGAAAATGAATACATGTTCCTTATGATCCCAAATTGAGGAAGGAGTTATTGAGTGAGGCCCATATATCATCGTTTTCAATTTATTTGGTCATCACTAATATCTATAGTGGTATTCGAGAGTATTAATAGAAGGATAGAATGAAAATAAATATTTTTGAATTAACCATGAAGTTTTTGAATTGACTTATGTTTAAAGAAGAATGATAGTTATTGAGTGGAATTTTTAACCTTTACAAGTGCTGGAGAAGAAATGTAAAAATATATCAATGGTTTTCGCGATAGAATTTCTAAAGATATATTGAGGTAATAATTTGATTTGGGTTATTATTGATCATTTTTCTAAATCTAAAAATATACATACCTTTTGAGATATAATGTATTTATATCTTCTTTCTCGACTATATCTATTGGTGATACTTATGTTAGGTGGATTACTTCTCTCCACTGTATGAGACTATGCTCCAAGTGTCAAATATAATTTGTGGAAAAGACTTCATAAGTCATTGGGTACTGAATTAAATTTAATCATATATTATCATCCTAAATATGATGGATAGTTCGAGAATACAGTTTAGACCATAGAAGAGATTCTCTGTTCATGTTCAATGGATTACTAGCGAAGTTGGGATCAAAAAATTTCGTTGGTTGAGTTTTCTAATTGTAATAGTTTTCATTTCAGTACACAGATGATGCAATTTGAGTCATTATATGTAAATAGGTGTCGTAAACTAGTATTTTTTTACTGATATAGGAGAATGGAAGTTGATGTTAACTAATTTGGTAAAGGAAATAATGGATAAGGTTTAGTTTAATCTATAATATATGATTACAACTCATAGTAGTTAGTAATGTCATATGGAAAATAAGAAAAATATCTTTCTTTTAAGGTCGGTGATCATGTATTTCTAAATTATTATCCATGGAAGTGTTAAGATTTTTAGTAATAAGGTGATCATATGTCCATATTTTATTGGTCTATATGAAATCTTGGAGAATGTTGGATCAATTTACTACTGAGTGTCTTGCCTCTGATTTTATATTAGGTACTCAATGTATTCCATGTTTCAATGTTAAGAAAATATGTGCCAGATTAATCTTATGTTTTGAACCTAGAAGTAATCTAGTTAGAATTGAAACTTAATTATAAGGAATATCTAGTCTAGATTATTGAATATTGAGAGAATTTATTTTGCAAAAGGTGATTCACTATGTTAATGTTTTGTGGAAAACTTATATTTTTGAAGAGGAAATATGTGAATTTCAAAATGCCATGAGGGGAAGATATCCCCATTGGTTTAATAAGTGAATAAAATTGCAAGGAACCAATTCTGAAAGGGGTGAATAATTTAACAACCTAGGTAATTATAGAATAAATCATTTTCATATTTTTTAATATGAATAATATATTTATACTCATTATAAAAATATTGAGTAATTTTTATATCAAAAAAGGTAATATTTTTTAATTAACATTTTTTTATGGGTCTTATATAAAAATTTAATTTATAAATTTCAAAATTTGAATTCAGAAATATCAATATCATTTTTTAAATTATAATATCAAAATTTACCTATGGTATAATTTTGGGTTTTTGAAAAAAATATTGATTTTTAGTGAATAGTGAAAAGTACAAATTTGTGTAAGAAATTCAATTATTTTCAATAAAAAAATTAATTTAAAAATAAAATTATTTAATTTATATTATTTAAAGAAAAATAATTATAATGTATATTTATTTAATCCAGTTTATTAATTTTTAATCATCATTATATTGGTTTTTATTATAAGATTGATTTTGCGTTTAAAAACACGGTTGTCCAAAAATAGTTTTAAAATGCCCAATTTTTCTCTATTTTAAATATTAAAAATGGTACATAATTTGTAATATTTGAAATTTAATTTACAGATTATATATAATTAAATATTAATTTATTTTCATATAATTATTATTATAAGTTATATAGTTAATATAGAATCATATTTTTCTCAAAAAAATACTATGCTTGAAAACACACCTTTTCATCCCATGTATGAGTTTTATTTTAAATTAAAATTTCATTCTACTGTAAATTGAATTTTGAAAAATGGATCTCAAAATTTTAATCATAATAACTTATATTTTAAAATAATTTGAACAAAATTTTTGTCCAAAATGAATTGTGAAGACAATAAAAATGTATTATCATGGTTAAGATTAAAAAGAATTTTCTCAAAGATAAACTAAAAAGAAAAGGGTTAAATGAACTTAAAACATGTCTAAAATATATTTTATGGAAATATTTCAACCATATATCTTCTATTATATATAACTGTCGTTTATTTTATTCCTTTAACATGGAAAATATGTGGTTAAAATTCATTGTTTTTGAAATTACAAGTGCGTCACTCACCCAACTTTTAAAAGGCCACCCTTATCCTTCTCTCTTAGATATTAAAAACACATAGGTTTAGAAAATAACTACCCAAATATATTTCATAATTACCTATTAAAATTTTATAAGCCAAATGTTTTTCACAAATCTATCCAAATAAGGGATTTGGTGCAAACAAAACAATCTAGCTAAAGAAGAGGTAACATTATTAAACTAACGTTTTTATTTTATTTCAACCTCCACACCCTTAAATTATTATTAAATAAATTATATAATAAAATTAATATTATATATATATATATATTAATATTCTATTATTTTAATTAAATAACTTAAACCATTATTTTCTTCTATCAACTGGATTATGAAATCATCATTCATGTGTAGAGAGCACTACCACCCCACGAACTGATGTCATTCATTTTTTCATTAAAATTTATAAATATTGGGTATTATATGAGATTTTAAGAATATATATATGATATTTATAAAATAAATATACATATTGTGTCATTATATCATATATACATTTTTTACATTCCATTCTGTAGTGGATACAATAACATCACTCATGTATAAATCACACTACCGCCTCACAAAGTGATGTGATTCAATTTTTACCAATGATTTAGTTGGAAGGTAATAAGTGTAAAGATAGTAATTTAATGTGACATAAATTTAAAAATAATGATATAAATGACATATTTATAATTCTTATAATATAATGTATCATTTTATTTTTTACCATTTCACTCACTGAAAAATGATAATGTCATTAGTGAATGTGTATACTAATACCTTCATGAAGTGATGAAACTTCATTTTTTTCACCATACCACATGAATTATATAAATAAGTATATTTAATTAAATAAAAAGTTTTATAAAATGTCATACATAGTTGTTCAGGTCATGGTTTTCATCTGCTTCGTTGGAAAAGATGATCATTTTCTTAGGCTTTAAGTGAGGTGACTTTTTGGTTTCGAACTTCTATATATTATTAACCATCTTAGAATGGGTTACCAATATATTTTTTGGGTGTTGTTGGATAATAGGGTGGTAAAATTAAGATCTGGGCCAACTATGAGCCCATTTCCATTGTTAAAAAAAAAATTTGTTTCATTTATATATCCTTCATTTTTCAATATTTTTCACTCATTCCACTTCCGACTTGGCCACCCATAACCTATTAAAACCACCATATAATTTTTTTATTCCCTTAATAATTAATAATCAGGGTGTATTTGGAATAGTTAATTCAGGTATTGGGCCATCCCTTGAGCCCATTTCTAGTTTTTAAATCATAATTTGTTTCTATTATATATTTTTTATATTTTCTAGTGAATTAACCTCTCACTCTAGCCCAAGAACCCTAGTCGAACACCCATGTTCAATTTTCCACATTTGGATCTCTTCATTGTCGTGGATTGGGGCTAAATTTCTCATGTCTTATCAAATCATCCAAATTTACTAATGTAATTTGTTTCTCTCATGCATAATTAATTTTTTTTTTATTTCCCACCAAAACTTCTATCCATGATTATTCTAGACCTAAAGAGACTATACAAGATGTTATAATCCATTACCTTTCCTCTATTGGTGTAGATATAAAGGAAAATGAATATTTATATTGTTTCTAATGTGATATTACTTCTCTTTTCTCCTCCCTATTCCTTATCCTTCCACTTTATTTTGGTTTCCTCTTCTCCCCGGGTCATGGAATATCTATGGTTATGTTATAACATAATTTTTATGGTTTTTTGGTTTGTTTAAGTCTGGTATTCATAGATCTAGAGTGTTGGGAACTGTGGTGGGTGATATTGTGTGTGTGGTTCATTTCTTCCACGGTATTGATTTAGGGTATCCTTTGAACATTCCTTTATCATATAAGTTTCATAATTTGCTTTCTTTTCTAACCTACTATGTATGTTTATTAGATTTTTAGAGTATTTTAATAATTTTCTTAGAGTGAAAAATGACTTTTTAAGCGATTTTTTTGTAATAAATAGTGTTGTTTTCTTATAAACGTGTACAACGCTTTCTTACTTAAATGATTTGTTAGAATACACACTTTGTTTATGGTATTTTGAACTTGGTTTAGTATATTGAATAAATTTTTGACATGAAAATGGTATTTTATACTATTTCAAGTTCTTAAAATATATTTTTTGAATAAAAGTGCATTCCATGTGTTTGGTAAATTTTATGGGTTGATTTTATGTGCTTAGTTTGATTTAAAATTATTTTCTTGGATTTATAGATACATTGGGAGCATCAATATTGGTATTTTGGGGTTCTTTTATGTCTTTCCAAAGTATTTTTGGTTTTACAAACATATTGGTTTTTGGTGGAAAACATGTTTGGGACCGAGTTTCCAAAAAAAGGATCGTTTGGAATCTTTATAAAAATGGTCATGATTATTTTGTACAATCTAAATTTTTAAGTGATTTATTAAAGTTTATTTATACTAAAAATGGTTTGAATACACCTCTTTATTAAAATTGAAATTTTTTCCATTTTAAAATTTTAGTTTTGAGAAATTATTAAAGGATCAATTCACATTTTCATGTAAAAATGGTTTCCGTATGTATTCCATGTCGTATCATTTAGGGCCATTTTATGGTCCATGAAATTTATTTATTAGGTGGTTTTGGGGATGAAAAATCTCGTTTTATTTGGTATTTATTGTTTTTTGGCATTAAAATATCATTTTTAATGGATTTTATGTGCAAGGACCCATTATAGTTCTTAAAATTGTTTTATGAAAATGTATGAGGGTTATATATTCGTGAAAGAAATGGGAGACATATGGGTGGGATACTTGTTGTGTCTATGTTTTTTAAATGTAATATTCATCAGAAAATAGTATTTTATTGATATGTAACTTTTTTGAGCACAAAAAGAAGAAACCTGGGTATCTAGGTGGGGGCGTGTACTAATATGCTAGTGATTTGGAGGGTTCGTCCATATTTCACGTAGCAAGATTGAATATATAAACACTAAATAAAATATTATGATGGTGATGTTGGGTATCACTATGTTATAGATTATTATCTTACTAATTGCTCATGTTCATGAGAACATATATTTTTATTGTTAATATTCATTGAGACATGAGGTACCTGGGTCCCACAATGAACTAGTACATAGGGGTGTTCTCGTGACTTGTACTCATTGTCTATTTTTTACTCACCATCGGTATATGGTGTGTTTGGTTGTTAAAATCATCAGTGTGTGTATTTAATTTAAATTTTTTAAATTATTAAAAGCACCCCTCTTGAAAACTATTT
Organism: Viscum album; assembly: GCA_963277665.1. Classification (NCBI taxonomy): domain Eukaryota; kingdom Viridiplantae; phylum Streptophyta; class Magnoliopsida; order Santalales; family Viscaceae; genus Viscum; species Viscum album. The sequence continues at coordinate 1,009,357,837 of OY728164.1, read as the reverse complement.
TCATTTTGAAGTTGCACCTCTATGAAATATTGTAACCAACATTTTTTTATAAAACATGCAAGTTTCTGTCTGGTAATTTTTACAGCATTGAACCATGTTTGGAAAACATATTTTATATATTTTATATCAAATATAGAATTGATGTTTGTACTATTTTATAGTAATTTCATTTTGAATTTATTATCGGTCTAGACTACTGAGTTTTATAACTCATGCCTATAGTTTTCTTCTATTTTTAGCCCTTATAGAGGTTTCATATTAAGTTCGATTGGATTAGGAGACGTGTGATCATTTTGTTGTAGAGTGAATAGAGGGGTTACATAGAGTTATCTTGTTTCTAGGATTGTTCAGTTGAGTTTTTGGTTCAGTTGTGGTTTCACTTTCTGGTACAAATAATTTTTAGATCAATTTTTATCTGAATGTATATTGGGCTGTCTGTTTTTTTTCACTATATGTTTTATTGGTTATATTTGAGATTAATAAATAATGTTTGTACACTATTTATGTCATCAATTCTTGTTTCCATCCAAGGGGGATCGGGAATGCCTCTTAGGGCTTGTCGCTGAGCGACCTGTGGGGCCGTCTCAGGGCCAACCAGGGATGGTTCATGAAAAATGGTATTAGAGGATGTTTGATCCTTGAATAACTTTCATTTTAGAGTACCCTTAGTTATTTGAGGATATGAAGGTAGGCTGAGTAGTTTTTTTTGGAATTTAGAGGTATGTTTAGGAAGACCATTGCAAACTATTTCTCATTCCCACCATCAGGTCTTTATGGGAATTCTAATTTTTTTAGTTTCAATGGTTCTTAATGATTTTTTATGTTAGGATATGATAATGAGAGTTATAATAATGGTCTCTATGAGCTAGTAGGGCCTAGAAATCTAGGCAGATCTAGGGAATGGTCTTTAGAAGTCTCTCTATGTTGGTGGTGTTTTTGACATATGTCCTCTAAAAATATTGTCAAGTCACCCACTAACACCAGTTACCTTTTTTTGGTTCTATTGTACTTTTTTTGAATTTAGAGTTTTTTAAAAATCATTGTATAAGAATTATGAAAATGGTTTTTAAAGTACTGATTGGTTATGGAAATTTTGAAAATGGGTTTTTCAAAATTTAATATGAGAAAGGGTTTGTAATGTTGGGTTTTTTGAAACAAATCTTAGGGATAAATAAGAAATTATTTAATGAGATTGAATTTACATAATCTAAACATATGGTTTATTTAAATGTATTATTTTGAAATCATGGATTATTTTAAAGTGATTCTTAACATTATTTTAAATGGGGTTATTTTGGCTGTTGAAAAGTGTTTGACTCTGATTAATTAGTTTTGGAAATTTAGTGTTGAGTAGAAAATGTTTTTCTTGAAAGGGGTTTTGGCATTTATGGTTTTCATATTATGAAAAGATACCTTGCTGTATTTTTTATATGAGAAAGGGATATTTGGTTTAGAATTGTTTTTTTGTAGGTTCTATTAAATTAAATGGAATGGGTTTTTAATTAAATTGTTCTTGATGAAGTATGGTCTATTTTGTGAAATTTGAAAATGGGGTTTGATTTGGTGGTTAATATGCATTTGGATGTTACATGATTATTTTTGGGTGATGATTATTTTATGTTAGCCAATTTTGTTTTCATGAGTGCTCACATGACTGGTATTATGGATATATGGATGAATGGACAACATCTCATGGTTTTTAGGTTCCCAGGGTAGCACAAAAATATGTATATGAGTGAGAATTGATGAAATGGCATCGGTGAATGTTAAAATACACCAAGTTGGATTGTTTTTCAAAAGATTTATAAGTTTAAAAATTGTGGTTTTTTTTAAACCAATGGTTATGTGGATGGTTTTTCCTATATCTTAGAAGTGTTGTTAATTCAGTATGCTTACTTAAAATATGGAAGTCATATTGTTTTTGTGTCTTGATATGGGATATTATTGGTGGCACTATTTTGGATAAATGTTGAATGGGTTTCTAAAGAGGTGTTGGATGTTGTGATGTATCCATGGATGGTTCTCTGTTTAAAAGATTTCCAGGTGATCAACATAAGTATTTATTCTAAATTTCAAATCCACCTCTTCAAAATATGTCTTTTCAAGTTTGATGGAATTGAGAGCTTTTCAAGAATGATTTAAAGTTTCTTTCTGTTATGGTGTCCCTATTCGTTGGTGTAGTTATGCTCGGTGAGGTTGATGTGTTTCTCCATGTACCTTGTCCATTCTGCTCCTAATTAAGAGTGAGATAAAATAGATTTGTGTATCTCCATGTTCTTTTTTGGGTAAAAGTGTGTTGTTTGAGGAAGAGAGATTCATAGTGTCCCTTGATAATTTGTTTCATCCAGGGAGTGTTATGTGTCACTGTGTGGAACTAACAAAAATATTTAATGTTGACGGTTATCTTAGCATGACTATGAGGCAGGAGATGCTTTATCTATCAGAGCTCTAGCCATAGGTCTCTGAGTTAAGCTAGCACATAGTAAAGAGTCCCATGACTGTGGGTAATATTTCTAAACTCGTTCCACTATAATTTCAATGAGGTAGTACCTTTATTATTTTTGTGGGTTTAGTGGCCCAATTATTGGATCCCCTTACCTCCCCACCCCATGGGGTGGGGGTTTGGATCCACGTAGAGAGTGTTAGCCCAGTTCATGTCTCCTCTGTTCGGGAGTGGGGGGGTTTAAGGTTTCATGTTGTGTTCCTCTTAACATGGATTGGTAGGTTGTTGTGGGAGAGTTTTAGTGGGAATTTTTTGGATATATATGTTCCTAGTTCATGATGAATTCACATTTGGTCAGTGATCGTCGGTTTATAATGGTGGGGAGAACCATCATTGGTCTCATATAGTATCCTCCTAATAATTTTTCTAGTGCTAGTTATTTCTTAATAGTGGGTATTCCATTCTGTTCTCCCCTATAATATTTAGTTTTCATTAGTTCTATTTGATTTGGGTGATCAATGGGTTCATTGGGAGAAGGCCCAACAATCTAGTTCTTGGTTTGGTTGTTGAGGTAGTGACTCGATCATTTAGTTGATTCTCGAGAAGTGGTTGGGAGTTAGTGTTTTAGTTTAAGTAAGAGGATTATGTTCCATTACTCGAGTACGATGATTCATTGGCTTCCGAGGCTTGAACATATTTATAAATAATCCAATGGTGTTGATCTATCAATTTGAATGTGTTGTGGAATTCTGTGGGCGAAAAGCTTTAATGGTAGGGAGAAATGCTACACCTGGTTTTTCATGTCGTGGTTTTGATCAAATTCAATGGAAATTACAATCCTTTTCCTGGGTTTTGGGTGAGTTGAATGTTGGGATTTAAACATCCTTATATGTCTAATAATCTTACCATGGTTTGACCATAGCTTGTTTGGGAGTTATTGGAGAAATGGGTGGTTACATCAAGATTTTGGAAAACTATGAGCCCATTTAAGATTTAAAAATTAAATTTTTTTCTTTATAACTACTTAGTCTTTCAAATTTTTTCACTCATTCCAGTCCCCCCTTGGACCTAGCTGACATATTAAAACCACATATCCTTTTGGACCCCCTTAATAATTCATAGACATGGTGGATTTGGGTTATTGATTTAGGATTTAGGATAGCCCATGACCTCATTTCAAGTTTTAAAAAAAAATATATTTCATTTATATATTATTCATTTTTAATATTTATCAGTGATTATACTAATCCCTAGAGTCCAATATATGAAGACACACCCCCCCAAGTTCTATTTCCACTATTTGGATCTCATCATAGTCACAGATTAGGGATAAATTTCTCAAGTATTCTCAAATCTTCCAGATTTGGGAAGGTAAATTGTTTCTTTCATGAATCATTCATTTTTTAATTTTTGTACCAAATTTTAGTTACATTATTATTTATTAATTAAGGAGACTCTATATGAAGTAAAAAATATATTCCCTTTCCACTATGGGTGTACAACTAATGGAAGATGAAAGGTTTTCTAGTTTCCATGGTTAGATTCCTTCTCATTTCTCTTACCTCTTCCTTCTCCTTCCAAATTCATTGGGTTTCCTCTTCTCCCCTACTTCTGAAAGACCTAGGGTTATTTTATAACATTATTTTTATTTATTTTCGTTCATTTTGGGTAGGTATTCATGGATCTAGAGTGTTTTGAACCGTGGTAGGAGATATCGGGTGTGTAGTTCTTTTCTGCCATGGTTTGGAGGTAGGATATCCCCTTCACATGCCTTTATCAATTATGTTTCATCATTTTATAGCTGTTAACACCTGATATATATGTTTAGTATTATTGTTTTAACTCTTTATTATTTTCTTGGTGTGAAAAACAGTTGTTTAATCCTTATTTTCTAAAAAATAGGGTTGTTTTCTTATAAACATGTACATCGATTGCTTAGTTAAATGTTCTGTTAGCTTACATACCTAGTTTATGGTATTTTTAACATGGTTCAATAGCTTAAAAAATTAATGTTGTTAAAATGGAATTTTATCCCTTTTAACGTGCTTAAAATAATTCATTTGTTTAAAAGTGCATGCCCTATGTTTGGTAAATTGCTTGGTTGGATTTTATGTGCTTTGTGTGATTTAAAATGATTTGTTAGGATTTATAAATACATTTTAAACATTAATAATGGGTTTTTGGGTCCTTTTATGGCTTTCCAAATAAGATTTTGTTTTATTAACAAATGTGTTTTTGGTGATAAACATGTTTTGACCCAAGTTGCTCGAAAATGTATCATTTTTCATCTTTATAAAAATGGATATGCTTTGAATGTGTAACCGGAATTTTTTATGGAATTTATGAAAGTGGTTTTTTTCTTTAAATTGGGTGTATAAACCACTTTATTAAAAGTTAAAATTTTACCTTTGTACAATGTTAGTTTTGAGAAATACATAAAGGCATGTTTGACATTTTTCTTATAAAAATGGTTTCCATGTGTATTTCATGTTGTATCATTTGGGTCAATTTTTTGGCCTATGAAATTGATTTGTTAAATGTTTTTGGGGAAAAATTTTTTTTACATGGTATTGGTGGGATTTAGGCCATAAATAATCATTTTTAATGGATTTTATGTGAAAGGAATCATTATAGTTCTAGAAATTATTTTATGAAAATTATGGTGGTTTATTGATATGTGAATGAAATGGGAGACATGTGTATGATATATTTGATGGGTGTATGATTTTTAAATGTAATATTAATGATTAAATGTTATTTTATTGATATGTCACTTTTTGGAGCACAAAAAGAGAAAACCTGTGTATCCAAGTGGGTGAACGTGTACTAGTATAATAGAGATCCAGATGGGTTTCGTCCCTATTTCACGTATTAAGTTGGAAGATGAAAAAACTAACAAAACTATGATGATTATGATGTTGGGGAATAATAAGTTATGGAGGATTATACTACTAGTGTATAATTTTCATGAGAGGGGATATTTTTATGGTTACATTTCACCGAGATATGAGGTTCTTGGGGCCCACAATGAACTAGTTCCTAGGGGTGTTCTCGTGACTTGTGATCGTTGGCGATTTTATAATAACTGTTGGTATATGGTGTGTTTGTTCGGTAAACATATAAGTTTGGGTGTTTTATTAAATTATACATTCTTTAATGTATCCCTCTTGAAAACTATTTTCATTTTGAAGTTGCACCACTTTGAAAAATTGTTACTATCATTATTGGTTATAAAACATGCAAGTTTTTGTCTGGTAATTTTTATAGAATTGAACAAATTTTTGAAAACATACTTTTATATATTTTTTATATAAAACCTGAAATTGATGTTTCATTTATTTTAAATTAGTTCATTGGGAATAGATTATTAGGCCAACCTACAGAGTTTTAATACTCATGCATATAGTTTTCTTATATTTTTAGCCCATCTGCAGGTTTCAGCTTGAGTTCGATAGCCTTGGGAGACATGATCATTGTGTTACAGATTGACTAGTGGTGTCACATGGAGTAATCCGGTTATAGGTTATTTATTTCAGTTGTTGGTTCAATTGTATTTTCACTTTTTTGTACAAATGATGTTCAGTTCAATTTTTATATTAATGTATATTGGGGTGTCTGTTATTTCCATTGTTTGTTTTATTGGTTATATTTGGGTGAAATAATTCCATTGAGTACCCTATTGATGCCCTTGGTGCATTTTACTATCCTAGGAGGATCAGGAACACCTCTTGGGACATGTAACGGAGCGTCCTATGTGTCTAGTTTAGGGTCCACATTGGATGGTTTGCAGTATAAAATATTATGATCTTTCTGGAAAGATAAAATATTATTTACCAATTTTCCAAAATGGTCATTAAAAAATAGAAGACATACCATTTCTATGACTCCAATGTAATTTATTTCTCAAAAAAATATTTCATTATAGGTGATAAAAGTATAAAGGATGTATAAATATGATCAATATTTCTTGACTGTTATTTTGTATATGTTTACGGAATTAATGTTTTGACTATAGTCAATCTACCAAATTTATTTTTGACACGTAAGTTGAATATGGTCAATACATATAACTTATACATAATTGATAAAGATTTTGTATATAACATGGTAAAAATTGAAATAGTTGTAATAATAAAATTGGAACTGGTTCCCAAAAAGGTAAATAATTAGAATAAGATTATTATTTAGGAATATAAAGAAACACATGACATGTTTGACTCATGGTAAGGGACTTCATCTCAATTTATCTTTTTTTGATGCATATTTTGATGTTATATAACTTTATTCTTTTATAAATTGTATATATATATCCCATTTGAAATTTTATATCATGAATCTATCTATTCTCAGGATTTTTATTGTTTTTTACTCTTATTATTTCATAGGGATTATGATTCAAGTGTTCTCTCATTCATAATGTACTTTACTTAAAAAACCATCTTTTAATTTTTTTCCTTCCAACTCTTTCTCTTCCAAGAATCTATTTTTAATAGATTTTATTAATTTTTTTTATAGACAGAAAAGATTTATAATGTTAATTTAATGTTACTCTTACATTAATCAGAAGTTTTTTAACGAAATAGTGATAAATAATGAATTTTAATTTAAAATAGACTTTTCTTCAAAATAATTTATAGTGTGAATTTATTTTATTGTTTTTAAATTATAATTATACTGAATATTTTTAATTTAATCCAATTCAAGTAATTAGAATAAATTTTATATTTAATTTGTATATAAAAAAATTTCAATTTTTTTAATGTTATGCCTTTAACCAATTTTCACGTTCCTGAACAAGAAAAATTTTAAATTAATTTTAAAAAATTATGTGTTTTGAAATATTAAAAATGCATTACATATTTTAAATTATAAGGTCAAAATAAGGTTAAAACATCCCCTTTTTTGTAACATATAAATAACAACTTAAATAATTTTTATTACTACTCTAAGGGTAAATTACGTTATTAAGGGTAAAAATAAAACTACAAATATTTTAAAACAACCCCCAAACCATTAAAAAAATGTTATTTGATGAATCTAATTCTACACTTATCACATAATTTCAGAAATTTAGTTATTCAATGGACACTTTACCTTTAAAATGACTTACATATTATTAAAATTAAAGAGAGACAAAATATAACAGTCTTTATTTTAGTAAGAATGATATTTTTAATAAGTGATCAAATAAAATATATAATCAACTATATATATTTTTATGGAACATAACATTTGTATTTACATCATAGGAAATTATTTTTTAGTTTATAGGGAATAAAAAATTATTATATATAACTAGAAAAAGATGATGTAGTAATTATTCAATTAATAAAGCTATAAATTAAATGATATTAGGGAAATTAGAAAATTTTAATTTTAATTAATTATGGTGATAAAATAATATTAGAGGTTAATATTACATGTTATGGGTGTATTAAATGAAATTGTTTGAAATTATATTTCATGGTTGTCTTTCATAATGTCAATAATATGAATAGTGCCAAAATTGACACTTATGATATTTTATGAAAATAATATTTTACCAAATTATTTACAAATAATAAAAATATTAAATTAAGAATTTTTTTAGATATATGTTCTAAAATATAATAAATTGGTCATTTATTTTCTAATTTAATCTTTATGTATAAAAATTACATCGACGTAATGTTGAAAACATTGTTACCGTAATTAAAATTAAAATGGCATAACAATGGCTTAATCTAAATGATAATGTCTAAAATTATACCAAAACAAGTATTAAATATATTGTTTGAAAATATTTAAACCTTATATCATCTTATCATTTAATATATGTACTTTTGGAGGTGTTTTTATTGATATTTAATTTTCTATAAATTAATCTTTTGTGAAATTCTAAAACTTCCACACCACTCTCTTAAAAAACCACCTTTTCTATTTTCTTCACACTTAAGAAACTATTTAGTTAAGAGACAAATTATAAAATTATCCTCATTAATTACATACTATCATCATTGAATCCATTCTTTGGGAATAAATCCAACCAAATAATTCATTTTGTGCAAATCAAAAGAAGATACCCAAAGAAAATGTAACATTCACCAACAGACGTTTTAATCTTATTTCTTCCTTGAACCCCATAAATTATTATAACTAAATTCTTATATAATATCTTAAGTATTAAAAATATACAAATATGATTTTATTATAATATTTCTACCTCCAATTACACAAAATTCTGCCTAATGGGTTACGAACTTACCGTTCTTGTGTATAGTGAACTGCCGCCTCACAAAACAATGTTATTAATTTTTTTCCATTAAAACTGCTAATGGTTTGGAATTATTATATAATATATATTTTATATGTTATATGTGATATATATGATATATTTATGCTTCTTTAATTGTTATAAAAAACATATGTTTAGTCTTTCTGTTTTGTGTAAATAAGATGACTTCATTTGTGGATGTGTGGACAAATGCCTCCTCTTAGCATTGTGATTCATTCACAAATTAAATGGAATTTATTAAGTATAGTTTTAGTAAAATTATATGATATATATAAAAATATAATTCAACTGTAATTATATATATTAATAATTTACTTTCTCTCTTTCAATTCAACATAAAATTAATGGAGTGTTCATGCGTGTGTATGACATATTATCTCCATGAAAAGTGGATTTTGTTTTCTATTTAAACATTATATATATAAAAATGAATAAATATATAAAAAATATATATTATATTTTTATTTATATAATTAAATCATAATCTATGTGTGTGGACCAAGAATAAAAAGTCAAGACATATATGAGAAACAAAACCATTATTACCCGAAATAAAAACATAAACTAAGAATTGTTAATAAATGGGTAATATAATGTCATAAGTAAATCATATATGGTATAATATATATTAATATGTAAATTTAATATATTTATTGTGAACTTATATTTATTATAAATGAGGTTTTCATGAGAAGTAAGTGATTTAATTTATAAGGTATGGTATTTTCATCTCACTTTTATTTTTTCGTGAGATACAAGACATGTTCACCATATATTTATTATATATGTGGTATATGATGAAAATGAATGTATTTTATGAGTATTAACATTAATATTATGTTATTTTCATATCCATATAATTTTGTTTTCTATCACAAGGCACACACTTCGACTGATTATAAATTGGTAAGGGTATTTCTAGTCTAAATTTTATTTCTACGAGACTTATTCCAAATTCACAATTAATTTATTTTTTGTGGTGTATAAAAATACCATGAATATAATAAATGATACATGACCTTAAATTTATTGGTATTTATATGTCCATTTTAAGATATATCATTCATATTGTCTATGGTCAAAGTTACCAAATTGGTATTGTGGTTTTGTCTCAATTTTCCACCATTGAGACACATGATTTTTTTTCACCTATAATATTTTATAATTTTTATAAAATACCATTTTAATTTTTTTATAATGAATCTCCAAATTTTCATGATTTTATAGTTTTTATATAATTTTATTCTTTATACGTCCATGAATCTATGTTCTTTATCAACATTGTTCTCAAAAAATGTATTAAAAGTTTTTTAAATGATCGTTTAGGAAGTTTTAGGGAAAAAGGATTTCCATTATTTTTTAAATAGTTTTAAAAACGTCCTTAATATGTTTCAAAGGTTTATTTCAATAATTTGTTTCTTCTAAATAAATTATGTTTTAAAACATTTTTTTAAAATGGAAAATATATTTTCCCCCTGATATGTTTTAAATGCAATTTTAAGGATTTCTATATAAGAAATTGAGTTTTGAAAAGTTTATACGAAAAGAATTTTAAAAGAAATGATATTTTCCTTAGGAAGTGTTCCATGTGATCTTTAAAAATCCATCTCTATCTAAGAAGACAAAATTTTCTTATAGTTTCTTTTTTATTTGGGATATGATCCAAGAATACCATTCATATTATTTATTGAATGGTTTGTGTTTTAATGAAATGATGTTTATGACACCCTTTTCTATTATACGATTTATATTATTTTGAAACCAATTTTTTTTCATGCTTAATGATTTGATTAAATTATTATGATATATATCTACTTTCTATAGGTAATGATATGGTGATGTGTTTATGATTCTGATTTCATTTCGTTGGTTATGATATGATGTTAATAAAACACATAAATTTTTATAGGCCATGATATGATGAATGTTTTATTAACTTATGGAACATGTATATATGATTTTATTATGTGAGGGTTGGGACCTATGTCTCCCAATAATTAATTGGGTAAAGAGATATATCTCATGAGATAATAATGGAAACAATTTGTCAATCATGATCAACTATAAAATATTGGAAAATCCAACCCACAATGGGAAAATAATGAAACCCAATCCACTTTGTAAATATGTGAAAACTTGATCCCATTCAAGTAAATAACTACAACTAGGGATGGTGGTGTGTACTTACCTATTAGTGTATTCCCTATGAAGTGCTCTGTTATGTTTTTACTAAGTTCCTTAATTTATTGTGATTGATATTACATGTTAATGTGTCTTCTACATGTTCTATGTCATATTCTTATGTTTTTATTTTACGTATTATGCTCTTGATTTACTCATGATTCATGTATTATAAACATTCATTATTTATGCCATGAATTATGTATATGATCTATTATTTTTAGGGTATGATTTTCTAATGTTAATCTCATGTTGGAAAACCCTTATGTTCATGGTTTTTCTTACACATCTCCCTTTTTACCCATACTCAGCATCCACACTCACAATTTATTATATTATTTTTACCAATGATGCAAATAAATGTATTAAGTTCAATATGGCAAAGAGGGTTCTAGTTATGAATAAATAGGTGAGATAACAAGTAGTTGTGTTATAAACTATTTGTTTATGATTATGAGTTTCATAAGGAACTAAACTAATGTGGTCTTTGGTAATGCATTATTGTGATGTATAAAATGTTCAAAAAAATTGATGCAATGTCAAATTATATTAATCATAGTTCAGTATTTTATATCATTATTGATATATATTAGCTTCCAATTTAACATTATAAGAAATATTATAGATTAAAGGAAGTTATATTCAATAATTTCATACCTTTTATAACATACCAATAAGTTATGAAATTTATTATAGATGGTAGTGAATGTCACACAACTCATATTATTTAATGTAAAGAATCTTTTCAAATTAGAGATTTTATAATTGTAAATTAATACATTGATGTATTTCTTAATGATTTTCCTAGTGTTATTTTAGGCGGAGTGGTTGAGTTTACTATTTACTTAGTACCTGATGCTAAGCCTATTTCTAAACCCCATTATAAAATGGATCAAGTAAAAATTTTATAATTGAAAAAACAATTAAAATATCTATGAGATAAAGGTATCATCCAACCCATATCTTCACTATGGGGTAACCTTATTTTATTTTTTAAGAAGAAATATGGTTCGATCAGACTTTTCATTGATTATTGATCATTGAATAACCTTATTTTCACGAAAAAGTACCATTTTTTTCATATAAATGATTTAATTGATCATATCTAGAGAGTGGTGTATTATTTGAAGGTTATCCTGAGGTCAGGGTACCATTAGTTGAAATTTAAAGAAGAATAAATTTCAAAGACTGTGTTTTAGACTAGATATAGGTACTATGAGTTTATAATTATGTCATTTTGGAATTTACCATATGAATAGAGTTATTCTTCATAAATTGATCTGATTTTTGGTTATTTTTATTAAAGAAATTTTGGTGTATTTTAATAGAAAAGTGGAAAATAAAATACACAAATTTTTATTTCAAACCTTAAAATAAAGGAAACTATATGGGAAATTTATTATGTGTGAATTTTGGATAAAAAAATTTCTTTTCTTTGAAATATTGTTTCCAAAGATGAAATAAATTTTAAAACAACTAAAAAGGTGTTTAAGAATGGATAAGAACAAAAAATAGCATAGATTATTGTCATTTACTAATATTTGTGGGTTACAACTAGAGATTTGTTTTTGAAAAAATTTCTCAGTTGTCTAGTCCACATAATAAGCTAACACGAAAAGGAGTTGAATTCATATAAAAATGATATTGTGATGATTATTTTTAATAAATAAAAAAATATTTGGTGAATTATCTAGTTTTGGACCCTAATTCAAAAAATGGTGAAAATTTCAACTATAATAAAGGTTCATTCAAAGGAATTTATTGTGTCCAAATGTTGAATGATTAGGTAATTGATTATGATTAACATTAGTTTAAGCCTCATGAGTTAAATTACTATACACATGATTTGGAATTAACTATTAGGGATTTTAATATAAATATTTAGATAACAAAATTGCATGGTGTAATGTTTAAAATATATACTAATCACACAAGTTTTAAGTACATATTCACTAAAAAATAATCAAATACAAGATAGAGAATATAACTAAAAACAATGATGGATTATCATATTGTAAATCAATACCATCTAGGAAAAATAAGAAAAGTGTATGATGTTTGAGTAGAAAAAAATAATGCTACATTAACCATGTTATATTTGGAACGTGAACCTTTGGTTATTAATTAGATAAATTTTGGACAATATTTTGTTGATGATGGGACATCCTCTATTTTGTTTCTAGTTTCAGTGTAGTTATCTTTTTATCACAGAATTAAAAAAGATCATAAGTAGGATCAACCTTTATAGGAAAATGAATAATCTATTAATAATGAAAATTTACTTGATTTTAATATTTATAAATAATGTGTTTTGTGATTTGGAAAAAGAATATTTGTTCCTTGTGATCCCCAGTTGAGGAAGGAGTTATTGAGTGAGGCCCATATATCATCGTTTTCAATTTATCTGGTCATCACTAATATCTATAGTTGTATTCGAGAGTATTAATAGAAGGATGTAATGAAAATAGATATTTTTGAATTAACCATGAAGTTTTTGAATTTACTTATGTTTAAATAAGAATGATAGTTATCGAGTGGAATTTTTAACCTTTACAAGTGCTGGAGAAGAAATGTAAAAATATATCAATGGTTTTCGCGATAGAATTGCTAAATACATATTAAGGTAATAATGTGATTTGGGTTATTGTTGATCATTTTTCTAAATCTAAAAATATACATCCCTTTTGAGATATAATGTATTTATATCTTCTTTCTTGACTATATCTATTGGTGATACTTATGTTAGGTGGATTACTTCTCTCTACTGTATGAGACTGTGCTCCAAGGATCAAATATAATTTGTGGAAAAGACTTCATAAGTCATTGGGTACTGAATTAAATTTAATCATATATTATCATCCTAAATCTGATGGATAGTTCGAGCATACAATTTAGACCATGGAGGAGATTCTTTGTTCATGTTCAATGGATTACTAGCGAAGTTGGGATCAAAAAATTTCTTTGGTTGAGTTTTCAAATTGTAATAATTTTCATTTCAGTATACAGATGATGCCATTTGAGTCATTATATGTAAATAAGTGTCATAAAATAGTATTTTTGATTGATATAGGAGAATGGAAGTTGATGTTAACTAATTTGGTAAAGTAAATAACGGATAAGGTTGAGTTTATTCTATAATATATGATTTCAACTCATAGTAGTTATTAATTTCATGTGTAAAATAAGAAAAATGTCTTTCTTTTAAGGTAGGTGAGCATGTATTTCTAAATGATTATCCATGGAAGTGTTAAAATTTTTAGTAATAATGGGATCATATGTCCATATTTCATTGTTCTATATGAAATCTTGGAGAAATTTGCATCAATTTACTACCAAGTGTTTTTCCTATGATTTTATCTTAGGTACTCAATGTATTTCATGTTTCAATGTTAAGAAAATATGTGACAAATTATTCTTATGTTCTGAACCCAAAAGTAATATAGTTTGAATTGAAATGTAATTATAAGGAATATCTAGTTCAAATTATTGAATACTGAGAGAATTTTTTTTTTCAATAAGGTGATTTACTATGTTAATGTTTTGTGGAAAACTTATATTTTTGAAGAGGAAATATGTGAATTTCAAAATTCCATGAGCGGAAGATATCCCCATTGGATTAATAAGTGAATAAAATTGAGAGGAACCAATTTTGAAAGGGGTGAATAATTTAACAACCTAGGAAATTATAGAATAAATCATGTTCGTATTTGTTAATTTGAATAATATATTTATACTCATTATAAAAATATTGAGTAATTTTTATATAAAAAAAAGTAATAGTTTTTAATTAACTTTCTTGTTTTATGGGTCTTATATAAAAATTTAATTTATAAATTTCAAAATTTGAATTCGGAAATATAAATATTATTTTTTAAATTATAATATCAAAATTTACCTATGGTATAATTTTGGGTTTTTTCAAAAAATATTGATTTTTAGTGAATAGTGAAAAGTACAAATTTGTGTAAGAAAGTCATTTATTTTCAATAAAAAAATTAATTTAAAAATAACATTATTTATTGAATATTATTTAAAGAAAAATAATTATTATGTATTTTTATTTAATCTAATTTATTAATTTTTAATACACATTATATATTTTTTAGTATAAGATTGTTTTTGCGTTTAAAAATAGGGTTGTCCAAAAATAGTTTTAAAATGCCTAATTTTTCTCTATTTTAAAGAATAAACATGATACATAATTGGTTATTTTTGAAATTAAATTTAAAGATTATATATAATTAAATATTAATTTATTTTCATATAATTATTATTATAAGTTATATAGTTAATATAGAATCATATTTTTCTCAAAAAAATACTATGCTTGAAAACACACCTTTTCATCCCGTGTATGAGTTTTATTTTAAATTAAAATTTCATTCTACCGTAAATTGAATTTTGAAAAATGGATCTCAAATTTTTAATCATAATAACTTATATTTTAAAATAATCTGAACTTAATTTTGGTCCAAAATGAATTGTGAAGATAATAAAAATGTATTATCATGGTTAAGGTAAAAATGAATATTCCCAAAGATAAACTAAAAAGAAAAGGGTTAAATGAACTTAAAACATGCCTAAAATATATTTTATGGAAATATTTCAACCATATCACTTCTATTATAATAACTATCCTTTATTTTATTCTTTTAACATGGAAAATATGTGGTTAAAATTCATTGTTTTTGAAATTACAAGTGCGTCACTCACCCAACTTTTAAAAGGCCACCCTTATCCTTCTCTCATAGACATTAAAAACACATAGGTTTAGAAAATAACTACCCAAATACATTTCATAATTACCTATTAAAATTTTATAAGCCAAATTTTTTTCACAAATCTATCCAAATAAGGTATTTGGTGCAAACAAAACAATCTAGCTAAAGAAGAGGTAACATTATTCAACTAACGTTTTTATTTTTTTTTCAACCTCCACACCCTTAAATTATTATTACAAAAAATTATATAATAAAATTAATATATTATATATATTAATATGCTATTATTTTAATTAAATAACTTAAAATATTCTTTTCTTCTATCTAATGGATTATGAAATCATCATTCTTGTGTAGAGAGCACTACCACCCCACGAACTGATGTCATTCATTGTTTCATTAAAATTTCTAAATATTGGGTATTATATGAGATTTTTAGAATATATATATGATATTTATAACATAATTATACCAATGGTGTCATTATATCATATATACCTTTTTTTACATTCCATTCTGTAGTGGATACGATAACATCACTCATGTATAAATCACAGTACCACCTCACAAAGTGATGTGATTCAATTTTTACCAATGATTTATATGGAAGGTAATAAGTGTAAAGATAATAATTTAATGTGACATAAAATTAAAAATAATGATATTAATGATATATTTATAATCCTTATAATATAATGTATCATTTTATTTTTTACCATTTCACTCACTGAAAAATGATAATGTCATTAGTGAATGTGTATACTACTACCTTAATGAAGCGATGAAGCTTCATTTTTTTCACCATACCACATGAATGATATAAAAAAGTATATTTAAATAAATAAAGTGGTTTATAAAATGTCTTACAAAGTTTTTTAGGTCATGGTTTTCATCTGGTTCATTGGAAAAGATGATCATTTTCTTAGGCTTTAAGTGAGATGACTTTTTGGTTTCAAACTTCCATATATGATTAACCATATTAAAATGGGTTACCAATATATTTTTTTGGTGTTTTTGGATAATAGGGTGGTTACATTATGATTTGGGCCAACTGTGAGCCCATTTCCATTTTTGAAAAAAAATTTGTTTCATTTATATATACTTCATTTTTCAACATTTTTCACTCATTCCACTCCCCACTTAGCCACCCATAACGTATTAAAACCACCCTATAATTTTTTATACCCTTAATAATTCATAATCATGGTGTATTTGGGTTAGTTAATTTAGGTATTGGGCCATCCCTTGAGCCCATTTCTAGTTTTTAAAACATAATTTTTTTCTATTATATATTTTTATATTTTCTAGTGAATTAACCTATCACTCTTGCCCAAGAACCCTAGTCAAACACCCATATTCCATTTTACCCATTTGGAGGTCTTTATTGTCGTGGATTAGGGCTAAATTTCTCAAGTCTCATCAAATCATCCAAATTTACTAAGGTAATTTGTTTCTTTCATGAATAATTAATTTTTTTTTCTATTTCCCCCCAAACCTTCTTTCCATGATTCTTCTAGACCTAAGGATACTATACAAGATGTTATAATCCATTCCCTTTCCTCTATTAGTGTAGATATAAGGGAAAATGAATATTTATATTGTTTCTAATGTGATATTACTTCTCTTTTCTCCTCCCTATTCCTTATCCTTCCACTTTAATTTGGTTTCCTCTTCTCCCCAGGTCATGGAATATCTATGGTTATGTTATAACATGATTTTTATGGTTTTTTGGTTTGTTTAGGTCTGGTATTCATAGATCTAGAGTGTTGGGAACTGTGGTGGGTGATATTGTGTGTGTGGTTCATTTCTTCCACAGTATTGATTTAGGGTATCCCTTGAAAATTCCTTTATCATTTAAGTTTCATCATTTTCTTGCTTTTCTAACCTACTATGTATGTTTAATATATTTTTAGAGTATTTTATAATTTTATTGGAGTGAAAAATGGCTTTTAAGCAATTTTTTTGCAAAAAATAGTGTTGTTTTGTTATAAACGTGTACAACGCTTTCTTACATTAATGTTTTGTTAGCATACACACATGGTTTATGGTATTCTGAATATGGTTTAGTATATTGAATAATTTTTTGACATGAAAATGGTATTTTATACTGTTTCAAGTGCTTAAAATATGTTTTTTCATTAAAAGTGCATGCCATGTGTTTGGTAAATTGCATGGGTAGATTTTATGTGCTTAGTTTGATTTAAAATTATTTTCTTGGATTTATAGATACATTGGGAGCATAAATATTGGTATTTTTGGGTTCTTTTATGTCTTTCCAAAGTATTTTTGGTTTTATAAACAAATTGGTTTTTGGTGGAAAACATGTTTGGGACCGAGTTTCCAAAAAATGGACCGTTTGGAGTCTTTATGAAAATGATCATGATTTTTATGTGCAATCTAAATATTTAAGTGATTTATTAATGTTTATTTATACTATAAATGGTTTTAATACACCTCTTTATTAAAATTGAAATTTTTACCATTTTAAAATTTTAGTTTGGAGATATTATTAAAGGCTCAATTCACATTTTCATGTAAAAATGGTTTCCGTGTGTATTCCATGTCGTTTCATTTAGGGCCATTTTATAGTCCATGAAATTTATTTATTAGGTGGTTTTGGGTATTAAAAATCTCTTTTTATTCGTCATTTCTTGTTTTTGGCATTAAAATATCATTTTTAATGGATTTTATGTGCAAGGACCTATTATAGTTCTTGAAATTTTTTTATGAAAATGTAGGAGGTTTATTGATACGTGAAAGAAATGGGAGACATATGGGTGGGATATTTGTTGTGTGTGCGATTTGTAAATGTAATATTCATCAGAAAATGGTATTTTATCGATATATAACTTTTTTGAGCACAAAAAGGAAAAACCTGGGTGTCTAGGTGGGGGCGTGTAATAGTGTGCTAGTGATTTGGAGGGTTCGTCCCTATTTCACGTAGCAAGATTGACTATGAAAACACTAAATAAAATATTGTGATGATGATGTTGGGTATCACTTTGTTATGGATTATTATCTTACTAATTTCTCATGTTCATGAGAACATATATTTTTATTGTTATTATTCATTGAGACACGAGGTACCTGGGGCCCACAGTGAACTAGTTCATAGGGTTGTTCTCATGACTTGTGCTCATTGTCTATTTTTTACTCACCATCGGTATATGGTGTGTTTGGTTGTTAAAATCATCAGTGTGTGTATTTAATTTAAAAATTTTAAATTCTTAAAATCACCCATCTTGAAAACTATTTTCATTTTGAAGTTTCACCTCTATGAAATATTGTAACCAGCATTGTTGTTTATAAAACATGCATGTTTCTGTCTGGTAATTTTTACAGCATTGAACCATGTTTGGAAAACATACTTTTATATATTTTATCTCAAATATAGAATTTATGTTTGTATTATTTTATAGTAATTTCATTTTGAATTTATTATCGGTCCAACCTACTGAGTTTTATAACTCATGCCTATAGTTTTATTCTATTTTTATCCCTTATAGAGGTTTCATATTAAGTTTGATTGGATTAGGAGATGTGTGATCATTTTGTAGGAGAGTGAATAGAGGGGTTATATGTTGTTATCTTGTTGCTAGGTTTGTTTAGTTGAGTTTTTGGTTCAGTTGTGTTCTCACTTTCTGGTACAAATAATGTTTAGATCAATTTTTATATGAATGTATATTGGGTTGTCTGTTCTATTCACTATATGTTTTATTGGTTATATTTGAGTTTAATAAATAATTTGTGTACACTATTGATGTCATCAATTCTTGTTTCCATCCTTGGGGGATCGGGAATGCCTCTATGGACTTGTCGCTGAGCGACCTGTGGGGCCGTCTCAGGGCCAACAGGGGATGGTTCATCAAAAAATGGTATTAGAGGATGTTTGATCCTAGAATAACTTTCATTTTAGTGTGCCCTTTGTTATTTGAGGATATCAAGGTAGACTGAGTAGTATTATTGGGACTTTAGAGGTATGTTTAGGAAGACCACTGCAAACTCTTTCTCATTCCGACCGTCAGGACTTTATGGGAATTCTACGTTTTTTAGTTTCTTTGGTTCTTAATGAATTTTTTTATGTTAGGATATGATAATGGGAGTTAAAATAAAGGTCTCTATGAGCTGGTAGGGCCTGGAAAGCTAGGCGGATCTAGGGAATGGTCTTCAGAAGGCTCTCTATGTTGGTGGTGTTTTTGACATATGGCCTCTAAAAATATTGTCAAGTCACCCACTGACACCAGTTCCTTTTTTTTGGTTTTATTGTACTTTTCTTGAATTTATAGTTTTTTAAAATCATTGTATGAGAATTATGAAAATGGGTTTTAAAGTAATGATTGGTTATTGAAATTTTGAAAATTGGTTTTCAAAATTTAATATGAAAAAGGGTTTGGAATGTTGGGTTTTAGGAAACAAATCTTAGGGATAAATAAGAAATTATTTAATGAGATTGAATTTTCTTAATCTAAACATATGCTTTATTGAAATGAATTGTTTTGAAATCATGGATTATTTTAAAGTGATTCTGAACATTATTTTAAATGGGGTTATTTTGGCTGTTGAAAAGTGTTTGACTATGATGAATTAGTTTTGGAAATTTAGTGTTGAGTAGAATTTTTTTTTCTTGAAATGGGTTTTGGCATTTATGGTTTTCATATTATGAAAAGAGACCTTGCTGTATTTTTTATATGTGAAAAGGATATTTAGAATAGAAATTTTTTTGTAAGTTCTATTAAATTAAATGGATTGGGTTTTTAATTAAATTGTTCTTGATGAAGTATGGTCTATTTTGTGAAATTTGAAAATGGTTTTTGATTTGGTGGTTAATATGCATTTGGATGTTACATGATTATTTTTGAGTGATGATTATTTTATTTAAGCCAATTTTGTTTTCATGAGTGCTCACATGACTGATATTATGGATATATGGATGAATGGACAATATCTCATGGTTTTTAGGTGCCCTGGGTGGCACAAAAACATGTATATGAGTGAGAATTGATGAAATGACATTCGTAAATGTTAAAATACACCAAGTTGGTTTGTTTTTCAAAAGTTTTATATGATCAAAAAATGTTGCTTTTATTTTAAACCTATGGTTATATGGATGGTTTTTCCTATATCTTAGAAGTGTTGTTAATTTAGCATGCTTCCTTAAAATATGGAAGTCATATTGTTTTTGTGTCTTGATATGGGATATCATTGGTGGCATTATTTTGGATAAATGTTGAATGGGTTTCTAAAGAGGTGTTTGATGTTGTGATATATCCATGGATGGTTCTCTGTTTGAAAGGTTTCCAGGTGATCAATATACGTATTTATTCTAAATTTCAAATCCACCTCTTCAAATTATGCCTTTTCAAGTTTGTTGAAATTGAGAGCTTTTTGGGAATGATTTAAAGTTACTTTCTGTTATGTTGTCCCTATCTGTTGGTGTAGTTATGCTCGGTGAGGTTGATGTGTTTCTCCATGTACCTTGTCTATTCTGCTCCTAATTAAGAGTGAGATAAAATAGATTTTTGTATCTCCATGTTCTTTTTTGGGTAAAAGTGTGTTGTTTGAGGAAGAGAGTTTTATAGTGTCCCTTGATAATTTGTTTCCTCTTATGAGTGTTATGTGTCACTATGTGGAACTAACAAAAATATTTAATATTGATGATTATCTAAGCATGACTATGAGGTAGGAGATGCTTCATCTATCAGAGCTCTAGCCATAGGTCTCAGTGTTAAGCTAGCACATAGTAAGGAGTCTCATGACTGTGGGTAGTATTTCTAAACTTGTTCCACTACAATTGCAATGAGGTAGTACCATTATTCATTTTGTGGGTTTAGTGGCCCAATTATTGGGTCCCCATACCTCCCCACCCCATGTGGTGGTGGTTTGGATCCACGCAGAGAGTGTTAGCCCAGTTCATGTCCCCTCTGTTCGGGAGTGGGGGGTTTAAATTTTCATGTTGTGTTCCAATTAACATGGGTTGGTAGGTTGTTGTGGGAGAGTTTTAGTGGGAATGTGTTGGATATATATGTTCCTAGTTCATGATGAATTCACATTTGGTCATTGATCGTTGGTTTTTAATGGTAGGGAGAACCATCATTGGTCTCATATAGTATCCTCGTAATAATTTTTCTTGTGCTAGTTGTTTCTTAATAGTGGGTATTCCATTATTGTATCCCCTATAATATTTAGTTTTCATTAGTTCTATTTGGTTTGGGTGATCATTGGGTTCATTGGGAGAAGGACAAACAATATAGTTCTTGGTTTGGTTGTTGAGGTAGTGACTCAATCATTCAATTGATTCTTGAGAAGTGGTTGGGAGTTAGTGTTTTAGTTCAAGTAAGAGGATTATGTTCCATTACTGGAGTACGAGGATTCATTGGCTTTAGAGGCTTGAACATATTTATAAATAATCCTTTGGTGTTGATCTATCAATTTGAATGTGTTGTGGAATTCTGTGGGTGGAAAGCTTTAATGGTAGGGAAAAATGCTACACCTGGTTTTTCATGTCTTGGTTTTGATCCAATTTAATGGAAATTACAATAATTATCTTGGGTTTTGGGTGAGTTGAATATTGGTATTTACACATCCTTATATGTCTAATAATCTTACCATGGTTTGACCATAGCTTGTTTTGGAGTTTTTGGAGAAAAGGGTGGTTACATCATGATTTTGGGCAACTATGAGCCCATTTAATATTTAAAAATGAAATTTTTTCATTATAACTACTTAGTCATTCAAATTTTTTCACTCATTCCAGTCCCCAGTTGGACTCATCTGACATATTAAAACCACATATCCTTTTATACCCCCTTAATAATTCATAGACATAGTGGATTTGGGTTATTGATTTAGGCTTTAGGCTAGCCCATGACCTTATTTCAAGTTTTAAAAACAATAATATTTTTCTTTTATATATTATTCATTTTTAATAATTATCAGTTATTATACCAATCACTAGAGACCAGGATATGAAGACACCCCCATGTTCTATTTCCACTCTTTGGATCTCATCGTTGTCAAAGATTAGGGATAAATTTCTCAAGTCTTCTCAAATCTTCCAAATTTGGGAAGGTAAATTGTTTCTTTCATGAATCATTCATTTTTACATTTTCTACCAAATTTTCTTTACATGATTATTTCATAATTAAGGAGACTCTATAAGAAGTAAAAAATATATTCCCTTTCCACTATTCATGTACAACTAATGGAAGATGAAAAGTTTTCTAGTTTCCACAGTTAGATTACTTTTCATTTCTCCTCCCTATTCCTTATCCTTCCACATTCATTGGGTTTCCTCTTCTCCCCTACTTCTGAAAGACATAGGGTTATATTATAACATTATTTTTATTTGATTTTGTTAATTTGGGGTAGGTATTTATGGATTTAGAGTGTTTGGAACCATGGTCAGAGATATCTGTTTTGTAGTTCCTTTCTGCCATGGTTTGGAGGTAGGATATCCCCTTCACATGCCTTTATCAATTATGTTTCATCATTTTATAGTTGTTAACACCTGATATATATGTTTAGTATTATTGTTTTAACTCTTTATTATTTTCTTGGTGTGAAAAACAGTGGTTTAATCCTTATTTTCTAAACAATAGGGTTGTTTTCTTATAAACATGTACATCACTTGCTTAGTTAAATGTTCTGTTAGCTTACACGCCTAGTTTATGGTATTTTTAACATGGTTCGATATCTTAAAAAATTGATGTTGTTAAAATGGAATTTTATTCCTTTTAATGTGCTTAAAATAATTCATTTGTTTAAAAGTACATGCCCTGTGTTTGGTAAATTTTTTGGTTGGAATTTATGTGCTTTGTGTGATTTAAAATGATTTGTTAGGATTTATAAATACTTTTGAAACATGAATAATGGGTTTTTGGGTCCTTTTATGGCTGTTAAAATAAGATTTTGTTTTATCAGCAAATGTGTTTTTAGTGATAAACATGTTTTGGCCCGAGTTGCTAGAAAATGGATCATTTTTATCTTTATAAAAATGGTTATGCTTTGAATGTGTAACCTGAATTTTTTATGGAATTTATGAAAGTGGTTATTTTCCTTAAATGGGGTGTATAAACCACTTTATTTAAAGTTAAATTTTTACCTTTGGACAATTTTAGTTTTGAGAAATACATAAAGGCATGTTTGACATTTTTCTTATAAAAATGGTTTCCATGTGTATTTCATGTTGTATCATTTGGGTCCATTTTTTGGCCTATGAAATTGATTTGTTAAATGTTTTTGGGGACAAAAATCTTTTTTTACATGGTATTGGTGGGATTTAGGCCATAAATAAGCATTTTTTATTGGATTTTATGTGAAAGGCCTCGTTATAATTCTAGAAATTATTTTATGAATATTATGGTGGTTTATTGATATGTGAATGAAATGTGAGACATGTGTATGGTATATTTGATGTGTGTATTATTTTTAAATGTAATATTAATGATTAAATGTTATTTTATAGATATGTAACTTTTTTGAGCACAAAAAGAGAAAACCCGTGTATCCAAGTGGGAGAACGTGTACTAGTATAATAGGGATCCAGATGGGTTTTGTCCCTCTTTCACGTATTAAGTTCGAAGATAAAAAAACTAACTAAACTATAATTATGATGATGTTGGGGACTAATAAGTTATGGCGGATTCTACTACTAGTGTCTAATGTGCATGAGAGAGGATATTTTTGTGGTTACATTTCACCGAGATATGAGGTTATTGGGGCCCAAAATGAACTAGTTCCTAGGGGTGTTCTCGTGACTTGTGATCATTGGCTATTTTATAATAACTCTTGGTATATCGTGTGTTTGTTTGGTAAAATTTTATTATTGGGTGTTTTATTAAATTATACATTCTTTAATGTATCCCTCTTGAAAACTATTTTCATTTTGAAGTTTCACCACTTTTAAAAATTGTTACTATCATTACTGGTTATAAAACTTGCAAGTTTTTGTCTGGTAATTTTTATAGAATTGAACAATTTTTTTAAAACATACTTTTATATATTGTATTTAAAACTTGAAATTAATGTTTCATTTATTTTAAATTATTTCATTGGGAATAGATTATCAAGCCAACCTACTGAGTTTTAATACTCACACATATAGTTTTCTTATATTTTTAGCCCTTCTGCAGGTTTCTTCTTGAGTTCGATAGCCTTGGGAGACGTTTGAACATTGTGTTACAGATTTACTAGTGGTGTCACATGGAGTTATCCGGTTATAGGTTATTTAGTTCAGTTTTTGGTTCAATTGTATTTTCACTTTTTTGTACAAATAATGTTCAGTTCAATTTTTATATTATTGTATATTGGAGTGTCTGTTATTTCCATTGTTTGTTTTATTGGTTATATTTGGGCGAAATAATTCCTTTGAGTACCCTATTGATGCCCTTGGTGCTTTTCACCATCCTAGAAGGATCAGGAACACCTCTTGGGACTTGTAACGGAGCGTCATGGGTGTCCAGTTCAGGGTCCACATTGGATGGTTTGCGGCATAAAATATTATGATCTTTCTTTAAAGATAAAATATTATTTACCAATTTTCCATAATTGTTATTGAAAAATAGATGACTTACCATTTCTATGACTACAATGTACTTCATTTCTCAAAAACATTTTTCATTATAGGTGATAAAAGTATAAATGATGTATAAATATAATCAATATTTCATGACTGTTATTTTTTATAAGTTTACGGAATTAATGTTTTGACTACAGTCAATCTGCCAAATTCATTTTTGACACGTAAGTTGAATATGGTAAATACATTTAACTTATAATTAATTGATTAAGATTTTGTATATAACATGGAATGAAGTGAAATAGTTGTAATAATAAAATTGGAACCGGTTCCCAAAAATGTAAATAATTAGAATAAGATTATTATTTAGGAATATAAAGAAACACAGGACATGTTGGACTCATGGTAAGGGACTTCATCTCAATTTATCTTTCATTGATGCATATTTTGATGTTATATAACTTTATTCTTTTATAATTTGTATATATATATATCCCATTTGAAATTTTATATCATGAATATATCTATTCTCATGATATTTATTGTTTTGTACTGTTATTATTTCACGGGGATTATGATTAAAGTGTTCTCTCATTCATAATGTACTTTACTTTAAAAAAAACCATCTTTTAATGTTTTTTCTTCCAACTCTTTATCTTCCAAGTATCTATTTTTTAATTGATTTTATTAATGTTTTTTTATAGACAGAAAATATTTATAATATAAATTTAATGTTACTCTTAAATTAATCATAATGTTCTATAAACCATATTGACTTACTATTCTAAAGATAAGGTTTTATAAAATTAGGTGTTATGATTTATATATCCTTTAAATGATTTTTCATGATTATGTAGTTTCCCACTATGATTATTATTTCTCACATTATATAAATCTGTTTTAGTAAATGGGTGGAACCTAAAGAAATTCTGTAAATGTTAAATTTAATGGTCTATGAACCGACTATACTCAAGGGGAAATAATTTAAATAATACATGGAATGTGAATCCTTGTGATTATGCCTAACCAAAAATCTCATTATATGATTATAAATATCAACCTTGGTGTGTTTCCAAACAGACCTAGTTAGAAAAATATGGATTTTTATAAATATCATATAGGAAATAATATCACACTTACAACATGTCTAGAATGTGGGAATAAGCACTCAAATAAACATCTCAAAAGAATATGAAGATTTATTGATTGTGGAAAAGGAGGAAAAGAAATAAATTTCTTAAGAAAAATGAAATATTTGGTTAACACAATGGATGAGAACAATGGTATCCCTAACATATCCTCAATGGATGAATATTTTAAATGTGGAAAGTATGAGCTATATGAAAATATATGTCAAAGGGGGAGATATTAAGAATAGAATAAGAATGGATGTATGAGTAATTGTTTTACTGATGAAGATGAATAAACTAAAAATGTTGTACAAAAGGTATGAAATATATTAAAAGTACTAATTATTTTAAAAGTAAGAATCCCTATTATATTAAAAATCATGAATTTTAAGACTAGATTACTATAACATACTATAAGGAAAAAGTATTGTGGAATAAGATGAGGAATCATAGTTATTGGTTTAAAAAGTAAGTATCCTAATTAAAGTATTTATGTATTTGTATTCAGGAATTATGTTCTATAAGTGTTATTTTAATGACATTATTGTTATAAAAATCATAAAAAATTTAATGATAATTCAATAAAATATTCTATTTAAGGATTTGAAAATATATTTTTAATAATACTAATAAACAATAAAAGTAATTTAGTTGTAAGGGGATATTTTTTTAGAATCCATGAATAATGTAAAGATAAACCATAATATGACTATGATTTTGCTTTAATAATTGTATTCTGGGATAAAAAGATTATTGAAATTGATAGTATTGGTGGACTTTCAATTGATTAGTTGATGAAAATGTGTTTTATATCATCTTGGAAGAATCTTTTTTCATTTTTGAATATATGAAATATATTTAAAATATTATGAAGTTATTTAAGGAATAAAGATAATGTTAATTTTTGTAAGTATGAATATTATTTTTCATGATAGGTTAACTTAAAAGTTATGGATACCATTATGAGATTATAGGTTATGATTGCTCAAAAGTTCAAATGCATAAATACCCCTTTTAAAACATTAAGGGATGGTATTTTTTGGGGATTTGAAACATTATAGGAAGAATACTCTATTGAGGCTCAAATAAACCTATGGGTTTGTATATGGTTTGATGTTAAGTTCATTTTGGTTTTGTGGAAAGTGTTATATAGGTAATATTTATGGTTACACATTAATTCCTTGATAAAGTTATATTTTAAAATATATTTATGGCCATGTTATATATTAACTTTCAGGTTATTATTTAAATTTATTTTATTATAATTTGGAAAAGATATAGTAATTTATCACTATGATTAATGATATTTTGGATAAGTTTCATTGGAATGGGGTAAATGTAACCCATATAATTAAAAACTGATTTAACATGAAATATTACATTGGAATAATTCAATTAATTTTTCTAATATTTAAGAATAATGGTATTATATTTCTTTTTATGATAAAAAATTATTTAAATTTTAGGTTATTAAGGTAATTTAGGATATAGGATAATTTATTGAGTCAGAAATTTTATGTTATTATTAATGATTTGGGGATTAGTGTTTTATTTCATCATATGGTGGTTTATTAATTTTTTGAATTATATTTTTCTAACCATTTTTGGGTTTGTTTAATATCTAAATTTAGGAGGAATATTATTATATACTTTTTTACTAATTATTTGATTATTGAATTTCTATAAGCATACAAAATTCATCTAAAATACTCATAGTTTGTGAAACATATTAGATTTTGATAGAAATTGATTACAGGAAAAAATTATACTTATCAAGTAAGAATATTTCCTTTGTTATTAATCTATATGGTAAAGGAATTTATAAACTCTATGAAAATGATCTTACAAGAAAATTTTTTCTTATAACCTTCTATTTCAATGAATTTATTATCTTTGAACCCATATATGATTCATAGTTTTCTGTTTGTTAACATTATCCTGAAAGTATTCCCAATCACTCTAAATTATTCCTTAGGTGTTTTTTCACTTCCATGTACATATTTTTGTTTCCTACTAAAGTCCTCCTATTTAGAAACACAGTTTTATGGGGACCTTCGAACTTACCATACCCTCTTTTTAAGGTGACGTTTCACTAACAATTTTTATGATGTGGGGTTTTTATAAAAAAAATTAATATATAAAACAAATTATTACCAAGAATTATTTCAATTGATATGGAATAATTTATTAATGGTGAGGTTTAATATAACACCTAAGTATTTTAGAAGATAGTTTTCTTTAAATAATTTAATTTCTTTGATAGAATCTGCTACACAAAACACCGTATATAAAAAACCATGATATACTATTAAAATATTATTATTTTTAATAGTTATATCCTATCCATGAAATTTTAATGTTTGTATATTATTAAATAATTTATGAAATATATATAAATTTAATACTGAATATAAATCTACTCATATATAGTTTGTAAATAATCATTCAATTTTTTAGTAAAGTAATTTTATTCTTAAAAATATGTTTTCCTCAAAAAATAATTTTATATCTTTCTATGAGAAAATATTATGAATAATTTTAGAATCTTATATAAATTAAATTTTATAAAATTAAAAACATTTTTTAAATCATCATATTACTACCATCTTAGGATTAATTTTTGAGAATTTTCAAAAAATATTTCTTTTCTATTGAGTAGTAAAAGATACTGATTTTTTTTTGAAATATGCATGTATAAAGTTCCATTTGTTTCAAAATTATTTAATATTAAAATTATTTAATTTAATTTTAAATAAATAAATTAATTATGTTGGAATAAATTTTTGTTTGAATTTTGTTTAAAAACATTTTTATAGGTAAAAAGGGGTTTTCCTCAAAAACTGTTTTATGTGCGGAATGTGTTATTATCTTAAAAAATTAAATTGATAAATATTAGTGATTTTTTTAATAATATATATATATATAATATACTAAATAAATTTTTTTAACATTCAATAATTATTTTTTAGGCATGAGATAAGAAAAAATCTGGTTTTATGCTCAAATATTTCATTCTTCTAAAAAATGTTTTTCATCAAATTTTGTGAACTTATATTTAGTTTAATTTTTTCCAATTATAGGTATTTAAATTGAAAAAATGGATTACATATTTTGAATTATGATATATACGTTTGGTAGTCATTCCAATAATTTTTGGTCAATATGAGTAGTAATCATGGAAACATTTATCACCTCGGTAAAGGGTAAATCAGGGTAATGTACGCTAAAACTTAGTTGAATGTCCATTAATTTTCATCCTAATTATTATTATATGAATATAATTATACCATTATAAACTTATTCAATAAATTTAATTGTTTAATTTACAATTTCCATTAAAATGGTCAAAATGGTATTTAAAGAAATGAAAATTACAAAATATCATTCTCTTAGTTTAAAATATCACTTAAATACCTTTATAGATGAAGAAATGATGTTAAGACAGAATATGAATATCTATTGTGAGGTTAATAAAATTATTTTAATAATATAAATTTATTTTTAATTTTTAAAAATCATATAATAACATAAAATTCTTATGCAATACAAGTACAATATTTAATCAAAATTTATAAAAAATAAAATAATGATTTTAAAAATATTAAAATAGATATAATTTGATTGATTTAAAGTATAATTGGAATTTTATAGATATAAATGCCATATTATTGGTGTTTTAAATAATTTTATTCAAAATCCCCTAGTTTCATGATGTATTTTAATCAAATTAAATTAATCGTATTTAAAATGAAAACATTGTTATTTTATAATAAAAAATATTTTATGAAATGATATAAAATTTATTAGAAAATTATATTCATCCAAAATAATGGTATATGTTTCTAAACATAATACATTATCTATTTATGTGTCTTATTTAATTTTATAACACCATTATAAACTATTAAACTGTATAAATACTTAATAGTATAGTAATGGTCGAAAGGGTTAACCATGGGTTAAAAAAAATAAAAGGGTAAAAATGGGATCTAATTTTTTTTAATGAGTGTATTTTTACCCATAATCATATTATATTTTTATCTTATAAATTTAGATGCATTTTTAATTAAGAAAACTTATATTAATTTTATATATTAAGAAATTACAAGAGTGCCCCCACTCAATTAAAAAAGGGCACACCTCCTTTCTCTTCTTCACACCATCTTGAGAATTATTTATCTAAAATAATATTTCTTGATATTTTATACACTCCCATAGAAATAATATATAGGTTATTTTCTTTCCATAAGACCAACCTTATATCCGTTAAGATGATATCTGAAGGAGTCACTTCAAAGAAGAGGTAATCTCAGTAACCGATCACTTCATTTTTAATTATTCTTTTTCTTAAAAAAACATTATCCTAAATATAATTAAATTTTATTTTCATTATGAAACCACCATTGTTAACCTTCTTTCCATCATGAGTTAAGTGAAATTATCACTTGTGAGTATGCACGACTTAGAGTCTTCATGTCGTGATATTTGTTTTTCATCATTATCTATTATTGATGGGTATTATGATTGATTTTTTGATTATATATGATTCCTATGAAATAACAATAATTATTTAATTATAATAACATATCTACCTTCTTTCAGTCCAAACCATTGGAAAATGATAATGTTGTTCGTGCGTACGTGTGGACTACAAACTCCACGATACAATGTGATTTTTTTTTTCATTTCCATTTTACATGGATGGAAGTAAGGGTGTAAATAATTAGTATATATGATATATATGATATAAAAATTATTCTTTAATGTTTATTTAATATACAAATTTCATTCATCCTATCAGCCAAAAAATGAGAAAATTTATCAAGCGTACGTACGACCTACCATCTCCATGAATGGTGTAATTCATTTGTCACTATCTATCTTTTATAATTGAAAATAAACATATATATAATGAATATATATGTTATATATATCATTATTAATATTATTTATATTACATAAAGATGATCAAATCATAAGGACGAAAAATACGAAAAAATATACATAAGAAATGAAGGAAATATCTATCAAAATAATAATTTTAATAAAGAGTTGTTAAAAAAGGGTGACAAAAGGATAAAAGTAAATAATATATTATATGATATATATGATTGTTTTCATGTAATATATTTATAATAAATATATATTTATTATATATGAGGTTCCAACACTTATGAAGGAAGTAGGACCAAAAGTAATGGATTTTCATATGTTTTTTTGGGAGGCAATTTTTTATACACCACTTATTTTATTTGTGTGGTGTAAATAATACCAAGGAATGTATTTTATGAATATTATAATATAAATTATGGGGTGTAAATATCCATATAATGTTTTTTTATATCATGGGTATTATGATTAAAAGGATACCAAAGTTGTAAAATTTTTATGTTAAAATCTTATTGTCTATCAGGAATGTTTATGATTATTTTTTTGATTAGTTTATATTATAATATAAATGTACAAAAACTTCTAAATTCTATAGCCGTCATGTTATATCTTCAAATTAAGTTCTTTAAATTAATTTTCATCACCTTATTTTATTATTAAATTGAAAATATTTTTTTAAGGAAAATAAAATTTATTTCACTATTCGGTCGAATACCCCTTTTCTTCAAAATCCATGTTATATAAAAATTATTTAAAGAAGGTTTTTAATATTATAATATGATTTTTAATATTTAATTTTACTCATGTTTTAATTTTTATAGAATCTTTAAAAATTATTATTATTTTTTCATTTTTTGAATGAGGTACTATTTGATTTTTTTTAAAAAGTGTAGACAGAATGTTTTCTTTTTAACTTACATAGAATGAGAAGAATTTAATACTATACTGACCACTCAATTATTTTAACATTACATTAAATTATTCCATTTTTATTTTAAAATAAAATATTTTTGGTAATATTTTGTAAATTTTTATATTTTATATAATTTAATTCCAAATGGAATGGTTATTTTCCTCAAGAATGTTTTAATGATCTTAAAATGGTCTTTCAATTCATCAATGGAAAACACCTTTTATTTCAATTATTATTTACTAGGGATATGATCCAAGGATATCATTATTATTATTTATTTGTATGGGGTATCTTAATTATGACAATATGTTTATGAAACCCATTAATTTTACATGGGTTATGCTATAATGAAATTATTAAATGTTTATGAAATCAGTTCCTATTCCATTGGTTATTATTTAATGAAATTTTTATGAAACCCATTTCTTCTCATGTGTTCTGATATGATGAATGGTTTACAATCTTGTAGAACACATACATATGATTCTTATAATTTTATGTGTGGGACCTATATCTTCCTCTAATGAATTGGGTAAAGATTTATATATCATGATATAATTAGGGCTAGATTGGGGAGTCACCCAGTTTAGTAAGGTACTTTTCCACGATGATAATATTGAGGATAAGACTTTACTACTACGATTATTTGTGGAGTGAACCGATTCTTCTATTAATGTATTTCCAATAATAATTTAATATAAATAACAAGATTTTCTATGTTTATATGTATATAAAAAATTATGTCTTATGACAATGTTATGCTCTCGTGGATCATGTTCTTTGATTCCTTTACAATTATTGTATGATAAAATACCATGTTTTATTCCAAGGACAATGATTATGATATATAATATTTAGGTTACTATTTTAAAATTTTATTCACATGTTCACATTCTCTTATATTTATGTTAAGATTAAGTGATCAATGATATCTCCCTTGGTTACCCTTACTAATAATTTGATCTCACCGCTTTCATATGCTTCCTTTCCATGAGTTATAAATAAAGGTACTAAGTATCATATGACTAAGAATTTTAATTGCTTTGAATAACATAGTGTGAGATAATTTATATCTTTTTTGAACTGTTAGTTTATTTTTTGAAGATTCCAAAGGTACTAGACCTATATGATTCTTGTGTGGATAATTATATTATGAAATGAATATTTATTCAAAATATGTGAATTATATGTTTAAAAAGTATGAGTTGTCATATTTATTCTTGATATAAGGGTTTGGGTCTATAATTTACACCCTAGATGATTTTGATAATAATATATCAGTCATGTTTGTGTGATATTATTACCATTATATACTAAAGACCATCTAACAAAATTTGTGTGAATCAGATAAAAATATGAATTCCTTTATCTTTTTGTTTTATTATTTTACTTTACATTCATGCAGGTCAAGTGAAATAAACAGGGGAGATTTATTTTCCCTAATAGGTGCATACATAAAATAATAAGAAGATTAAATTTTTAAAATTAGACTATAATGATTCACCCTACTCTATGAGTGGTTGAATGATTACTATGGGAATAACATTATCATCCTCTAAAATATTATCTTTATACTAAAATTAATCCAATCCATTACTCTGTTTGCAACCTAGAAATAATATTATATGGATATTACTATTTTTAGTAATATATAATCATTTATTAAAATAAAAAAATTAAATTAGAAAAATATGAACAATGTTTCAATAGTGAAACACTAAATTTAGTTTTTTACTATTTCAAATGAGAGAATGATAATAAAAATATAATGGGTTGCGGAAAAATATTAACGATAAAATATCATTTCAACACCATTTCTTCAATGATTTTAGAAACTAAGACTTGAATTATAATGAGGTAGAATCACTAAAATAGAATAGGTTAAACTTTGTAAATTGAGAAAACACGAGTTCCATTTTATTAATAGTGTTTATTGAGGAACAAAATTTGGTTTTTGATGTTGCTAAATCAAAATGATTTTTTAATCACTTTATTATGAAAATACCATTTTTAAAATAATAATCATTTTATATTACAATATATTTTTTAGCACTATAAATAGAGTATTGGGCGGAATATGATTTAACATTGCATATTATATTTTGGGGTAGACATTACTCTATTTTAACGTTTTGGGATGGAGATGACATTATATTTTCATCTTTTCTTGTGTTTTTATTTATCAAGTTCACTATGAATTTATTTATAATATTACTTATTTTAAATAAATATGTATTTAATATTTTATTTTTTAAAATTTTATTTTTTTGAATCATTTATCTATAATCAAACCGTTTTTTTCATTTTTATATTAAAAAAATTTTAATAAAAAAAGTATAATATGTTCCAATTAAAATTTTTCAATTTTTTTTATTTTACATAATAATTTGGTTTTCTTGAAATATAAAATTTTTTTATGGGGAACTATTTTTTTTAAAATTATAACATGCTTTTATTGTATTTTATTAATTGTTATATATGAAAATATAAATATACTCACTGTTGATAAATATTACCTTTAACAACATTTAAAATATGAATATTGTTATTATATGAACTTTTATTAACAACAACAACACACATGATAATTTTTGATATTTTAATTTATATCATATGTTATATATTTTTGAAAATATTGGTCAATGACATGTTTTTTGTATTGAAATTTTAAAATTTTAGAAAATTAAATATAAATCATAAAAAGAAATAATTTATTATTTATATAAAATTTTTATGTGAAATATATGTTATTATTAACATGTATACATATAGGAAGCAAAAAATTGTTCCATTCACATTGTTGTGAAGACAATTTGATGATCTGTACACGGATAACATGAGTCATGTTTTACCAAAAAGAGCATCCCACTATCATATGAAGACATAGTGGTGAAAGCCTACTATCGAAAGTAGGCCATGGATTACATCCATCATTGAAGTAAATATTTATCAAAGTATTCATACATCATATTTATTTTTAAGGACATATAGAACACTTTTATCCATAAAATACACCTACTATGGTTATACCTTATATCCAAGTGTACTTCATTCTGTTAGATTTAATTTGATTTGTCAAGGAGGATGCATGAAATAGAACCAAATCCTTATAATATTATTTTATTTCTATATTATCACTATTTAACTAGGATAATACTGGACCATTTTATATCTTAAAAGACTAGAAACATAAATCCTTGAAGTACATGACTTGGAAGCCCAATGAAAAAGACTGTTAAATCTTTTTATGACTCAACTACACTAGAAAACCCCCCACCAATCACCCCATTATGTATTCAATAGCTCACCGCATGATGTGGCTAATGACATTGAGTTTTCATTGTGAAAAGTTCCATATCCCAATGGTTAGCTCTATATCTGTCCTTTTGTCCAAGGTCCGATTTACTACTCTTGGTGACTTCTTATACATGGATCCATTAGCACAAGTTTCTTTAGTAAGTGAATCGTGCTATGTTTCATGTCTCGAGAGGCTGAGTGGAATAAAGAAATTGAATAATTTTTGTAACATAGACCATATGGCATGAACCCCATGGATGACCCCATGGCCTTATAGCCTAAAAGCCTAATCTTAGTGAATATTTTCACTGCTACAATACTAATATAGTATTTTCTACATTATTACCATAGTAAATGTTACTATACCTGGAAATACCCTCCTACCAAGATTTTAACATATGAATTTTATATAGTCTTATGAGTTTCTAACCACAAATATAAACACCCAATGCAACACATCACGGGGGAATATAGTTTCTTAGATCAAAAGTTATAATAATTAGATTTTTTTTAAAATCTATTAAAATAATTTCATCAAATTCTAAATTTTTAGGAACAACAAAATTATTGAACATAATTTATTTAATCCAATGAAAAACATCATATAATATTGGGTATAATATGAAGAGAACTCCATGACCATGGCTTCTCTTATACTCAGATGATATATCAGTGGGTGCCCAGCTCAAATTTTAATTCATTTCATGGTTAGGATCAATACAATATATGAGGTAATCTTAGTGTGTTACAAAGTCAATGTCTAATGAACATGAATAATTTTCTTATAAATATACAACATAATTTCCCCACTGGGGACACATAAAAAATAGGGACAATAAGAAGAGAAAAAGAACCCAAGATGAGTGTGTCACATGTAATCCAATCTCAATGAACACTCGCATGTGATTAAATAAATAATATCAAATGAAAAAAATATAAATGAATATTATTATCAAAATATTTTTTGTATATTACCTATAAAACCCTAATATTTTTATGAGATGATTTTCTAATTTATTTTATGTCTTCTGTTGTATGCAACACCAATGTAAACATGAGCTACAAGCAACATTGGCTTAGCTTGTAATATCCAAAACACTATGCTTTCCTTGTGTTGAACACAAATTCATGTTATTTTTATAGAATTAATTTTATACAAGGCCATGTTTATTTGAAAAACAAAACATTATTATGTTACCTTATAACCTAGTCATTATAATGGCAGGTATGAACAACATAAACTTTCCACTGAACAACTATTTAAATAAGTGAGATTATAAAACAATAAAATCACTCTTTATGGATTTTAAAAATATAATAAATATGTAATATATTTAATTTAATGTTTAAAATTCTACTTATATGTTTTCTTTACATGGTATAATAACAAATTCATTTTTTGGATAAAAGAAGTATTTTTCAAAAAAATAGAGTTTTGCTGCCCTTTGATGGAACAACTATTTTAAATCTAGTTTCAGAAACTTTTATATATTTTATTTAAATAAATAAAAATTTTCTTTCGATTCAAGATATAAAAAATAATTTGGATGATTTTTTTATATTTTTCTGATAACATTCAGGTTTTGATGAATAGTAAAAATACCCTAAATTTTAATTGAAACCAAATTTTGTAATAGAAAAATTGTATACGGTTAAATTATATTATTGAATGGTTTTAAAGTAAAAATAT
This sequence comes from Viscum album, assembly GCA_963277665.1. Taxonomy (NCBI): domain Eukaryota; kingdom Viridiplantae; phylum Streptophyta; class Magnoliopsida; order Santalales; family Viscaceae; genus Viscum; species Viscum album. The sequence continues at coordinate 1,009,320,781 of OY728164.1, read as the reverse complement.
AATATATTTTTATCATTCAATATAATTTTGGTCATTTAAATTAATTTTATATTGAATTTCTATGTAAACTTATTTCAATCTTTTGCAATGTTTTAACTTCTAAAACACGTTTTTCATTCCAACAAAGAGAATAATTTTAATTTAATTACTGTAAATATGGTGTTTTAAAATTTGTAAAAATTTATTCCATATATGGAATTAGTTTGTATAAATTATGTAAGTAAGTTGATTTTATTTTATTTTTGATTTTAAGAATATTAACTTTGGGAATTTTTATTTTCCACTGTTAAAGATAAATTAGGTAAATTAGGGTGACAGATAATATGTTAAGTATAATAAAATTAAAATAAAAATAGAAAAAAAAATCCAATTTGGTGATTTAAAATATTCCCCCAAAAAATAAAGATCATAATTGAATCCTTTAATTGAATCTTGTTCATGAAAATAATATATATATTATTAAATTAAAAGAATGTGATAACAGGTCACCTTCTTTATCTATTATAAGGAGGATAATTTTAATATAGTGATAAATATGAGATAACCATGATAAAAAATATTCCCTAGAAAGTTAATGAAATTATATACATCATGTTTTTTTATTTAGAATTATTAGAAATTAAATAATTACCTTAAATGGTTATACAGTAATGATGAAGAAATTATTTAATTGTTGAATAATCAATAATTTTTCTTAATTAAAATGATAATAACTATTAAAATACCAAAAAACAGGACAAAATATTATTTTTAGAGTATATCTCAACTATAATCATACACAGGTCAAGTTATTGAAAATTTTGTGCTATATGTAAAGGATTATGACACTTATAATATTTTATTTAAATTTGATGTTAAAGTTGTAACATTCATGTTTTAATAAATATAAAATTTTTAATGGAGGATTTTAAAGGAGATATATTATACTATAGGTATTCCTATAAAATATATAAGATTTATCTTCATAATAGTATTTTTTTTAATTTTTTTTTCAAAAAATATGTATATTGATAATTACACAAAAGTGATGTATTAATTATTTTAATAATCAAAAAATCAAATTAACGTGATTAACAATATTATAATAAATATTATTATGGATACTTAACATATCAAATCAATTTTATAGAGGAAATTTTTTACTTAGGGATATAATTAAATATTTTATATTAGGATAAAATCTTATCTTGATATTTTTAAAAATCCATGAAATGAATAGTGTTGAAATTGACAGTATTGATATTTTGTCAAAATAATGTTTTATAAAATTATTTAAAAATAATAATAATTTTTTTAATATAAAATAATGATGATATGGTATAAGAAGTTATAAACTATTCATTTATGGTCTAATTCACATCTAATGAGTAAAAATTACACTATTTTAATATTTAAATGTTTGTTTCCTTAGTTAAAATAAAAATAGAATAAATAAGTGTTAATTTAAATGTTAATGATTAAATTGGTTAACAAAACTGACCAAAATTTATGGGTTGTTGGGATTAAAACTTTTTCTCATATAATCTTCAAAAATATTACCTTTTGGAGGTTTTTTGGATGTGATTCAATTTAATAATAAATTTATATTTTTGGAGTTTCCAAAAGTGCCCCTCACCTCAATTATCAAAGGGAACCACCTACCTCACCTATTCATTTTAATTTAATCCTTTACGATAGGACATCCCCTACCCTTTTTCCTTAAAAACATACCTATTTACATTCTATAGGTTATGGTCTTTTTAAAATACAATCTCAAGATCCTTTAAGAGGATATTTAGAGGGATCACATCAATGAAGCCGAGTTTCAGATATGTACAAATGAAATCGAACCTATGGTTAGGGGTTATTTTTTCTCACTTATATTTCATTATGACATATGCCTTATACACAACCTATTTCTTTTTTGTGGTGTTTATTATTCCCATGGATGTTTTTATCATTATTATTATTACAGTTATGATATTTTCATATGCATATAATTTTCCTTATTTTATGAGTCATATGATGTGACTAATTATAAATTGGTAAGAGATAAATTTAAAATCTCATTTTTAACAAATATGTTTTACATTTTAGTATTTACTAGGGTATATTTATCATCCATGTCCATGTTTTAGACACATGTATTATAAAATACTACTCATATCTTTATACAATTCTTTATTATACATTTTACCCATTGGTCTATTTTTGTGAAATTGTATAAAAGGAATCTTTTATTTACTTTCATTAAGAGGTATTGTTTGATATTCTAACAAAAGTACGAGAATAAAATTTTATTTTAACGTATATGGTATGGATTGATTTTTATGTTTATATAACACCTTATTTACATGAATCATCCTTTCAAATATTTGAAGTTTATTTTCAAATAAATACTTTTCTTTTAAAATTTCATGGTATTTTGAGAATAAAAAATATTTTTAAAGAAAAAATAATCTCATGTGTTTTATCAAAATTATTTTCCAACTAAGATGAAGTTATTTAAGTAGTGTAATTTTTCTATCTATATTAATAATATGGTTTTATTATCTTTTTGATGGAAATATATTTATGAAATTCATTTATTTTATATGGATTATGATGGAATGTTGGTTATAGAACCCATATTATTCATTGGGTTAGGATGTGATGACTGATTTTTTATTTTTGGAACATGTAAGAATTATTTTATTATAATATAAGTAAGAACTATATCTCCCTAAAATGTTTTGGGTAATGATTTATATCTCACGAAATAGACATAATTGGACATACATGTTAATCTGGTTCATTAATGTAGGGATGTAAGGACAACTAAATTTGGTTCAGTAATATAGGGCTGGAATGACATGTAAACCCGATTCATTAATGGAATTTGTCCACTATGATGGTCTTGGAAATGAGACTTGGGTAATATGGAAATGATTTTTTCACCTATGTGTATGCCACGATTATATGTTTTATACCAATACTATTTTCTCCTAGATCTTGTTCATTTATGATTTATGCCTTATAAACTATGATGATTTATTTCTTGACTCAAGATTTTGATATTTATTTTACATGGAAATATTTTTAAAAGTTTTATTCATCTTTATTACATTATTATTTTTATTCATTGTTCAATATTTTCCATATTTACTCTTACTGATATTTTTATCTCACCCCTTTTTATGTTTCTTTTCCCATGGACATCAACAAGGGTAGTAAGTAAGATATGTGAGAAATGGGTTCTAGTAACGAAGGAAAACATAATAAATGATATAGATGTTCTATGAACCAGTTGTTTATGTTTCCCATTTTCCAAAAACAATAAACAAATACGATATTTGGGAATCTGTTTGTTTCATGTGTTAAGTATTCCACAAATGTAATTTAATCTTCACGTACATCACGCTTTGGGACATTATAGTCATTATTTGAGTGAGGTTTTAGTTAACCTTTGGAAATTTGGATGAGAATAATATAGTGATATAATTATTGATATTTCTAATTTTTTTCTAGATATGTCCTTAGGGATATGTCTAACTATAGGCAACAGTACAATAATTTTTGTAACAACAATAAATAACGTAGGATTAATCCTATGGTGTCATAGATTGAAATATTAAAAGTAATTTCCCTTTGTTATGTGATTTTCATCAATAATAATTGTTTCCCATACTTTTATTTCTAGTCATATTCAATAGGAAGAACTATATAGAACATGATTAACATTGAATGTTTTAGATGTGGAAAGTATGGGTATTATAAAAACCAATTTCCTAAGTGGAAATCTCATAAAGAGAAACATGAAAGTGGTAAGTGTGTTTGTTATACTGCTAAGGTTAAAGAGATTGTAAATGACATGTCTATGGAGTGAGAGGTTGAAGAATTGGTGTGTACTTTAAGCTTATGATGTGGGCAGTATTATGGTCGAGGAACCTTAGGACATGATTCATATTTTAATAAAGACTAAGATGATGGATCCTTCATAATGGTTTTAAAATAAATTTAGATGATCGAGGTATATATGTTTCTGAAGTCATGGGTTATGTTACATGAATCATGAAATAAATAAGTGTTTTTAATATACGTTTTTCATTAAGGATGGAAAGGATATTTTGGATTTTTCTAGGGACCTAGAAAAGTTATTTAAGGGTAATGTGATATACTAGGAGAAAACTTTATTAAGGGAAAGATAACCCTTAATATTTATCATATATTAGGATAATGATGTTTGGGTAAAGATATGTTAGATTTGAATAGGTAGTTTGGATGATTCTAGTTTATTGGGAACAAATTATGGATTCGTTACAAGAGGGTTATGCTATCATAGATGATGTATACAACTTTTTGGGACATAAGAAATAATCCAATATATTTTGGAATAATGAAACATTCATGTTTTCATTAAGGATATATGGTAATTAGGTTTATTACTACAACTTCATAGAATACATGATGAAGGTGATAACAATGTGACAAAAAATGATACTTTATGATATATGTGGGATAAAATTTACTCCAATTTAGTGTACCTATTTCTATAAGTTTTTTATTTTCTACTTTTAGATGGATTATAAGTTTATAAATATATCTATTGAATAAGTTAAACTCTGGATAATGTTTCTTAGATTATTGTATAATCTCACTAAAGGTGGAATTATTTATATTTTATGAATTGTTATAACCTTTTTCTATGATATAGACAGACGTAATAATCTATCATTCTTTTTATGGATCACATGATCTACTAATGTTTTAGTAATAGAGAATTAATGTACATTTATTTGAATGTGAGTTGATGTAGAAATTGATCAAGTAGGTTAAACATATATCTTTGGGTTATCATAATTCTAGTTTCACCCTAGATAGTACTCAAATTATTATAGACTTATAAAGTTAAATTAAAAGATAAAAATCATATATATTTTATGTTTCTCCCATGTTGATATAAAATATCCAAAGAATAAGTGAGGTGACAAAACAATTTACCATACATTACCCTTTAATGAGTTAAGGATAGAATTTATTCTTCGACAACTATAGATTTGAATTTAAATCTATATTGTCTAAATACCACAATAATATTTCCAATTATTAATTAAATACAATTTTAGATGAAGTGATCACATCTTAATATTCACATTATCAATATGATATCTAAAATACAATTTCTTGTTGCCACCCTTCACTTCCACATTTTTCAGAACATTATAATTATGAACCTAATATCAGAAAATATTCCACTATAATCCTCTAACAATTTTTTATTGATATCAATATTTCATCCTTATTCTTAATTACACAAGTTTATCCACCCTTTTTAGAGTAAAAAATCTCCAACGACTTCCCAATATCTTTTTTGTTCTTCTTACGAGGAATATTCTTCTCTCTATCTTCCATTTACTTTTCTATTTTTGTAAAATCTTATAGGATTGTGTTTTTTGATATGATATATTGGTATGATCCTGATTAACTATTTAGTGATACAATCGTATTGATCATATATCCCACACACTTCATTGATGCTTTCAAAATGGTTCTTCAACATCACACTTTGTTGTTGAGTATCCACTAGTTGACTTTGTTTGTCGGTAAGGGTTTTATACCTCTATATCAGGGAGGTATATAATTATAAACTTCGTAAATGTACTTAATACAAAAAACCCATTTTACCATATTTATAAAGCCTTTTTAAAACAAACACTAACCGTAAAAGGTCTATCCTTTTCCGGAATCAATAGTAAATCCAATAACAACAATTTTGTGAAAATAATCATTTTTAAAGACTTATTTACATTTTTTTGATGAAATAAAAAAATAAGATACTCTAAATATATTAATATTTATTATATAGTTTTTTTCATTTTTATATATTCCCATATAATAGTATATTTTCATTAAACGTAAAAATTATTAGAATAACAATGATTCTGAATTGTCTTCTCCTGTGTGCTTCTCAAAAAATTTCTCAACTTCTATTAGATTTAAAATTTATCTCTAATAAATCAATGATATTTATAAATAAAATTTTCAGATCCTTTTTCATCATAACAATCATTATGTATCACATCATCCACAACACACTTTCATTTCTTGAGTAATCTCCCACACTATTCTGGAATTTAAAAGGTCATATTTGAAAATATTGATATAATTTTATATCTATCACAAGTAATCCTTGATATATTAATGTTTTTAATTTTAATATAGACATTTCTCTTTCAATAATTCAAAAATATATTTCTTCTTAGTGAGTAAGTTTCTAAATTTATCAACTCATTGGAGTAATGAAATATTTTTTATTCATCTTTATACAATTGAACCATATTGGATTCAATATTAATTATACTATTTTATTTCTCTAACTTTGAAAACATATAAACTATACAATGCATACCCTTATTAAATATTAAATCCATTTAAATTCATGTAAATATGCATAATTTCTTTATGAAACATCTTCTTCTTTATTTTAGTTATCTTCACTATTTGAATTATTAACATCCATTATTTTAGTGAATGTATTCTCACTTCTACCACATAAGAATCAGCCACTCTTGTTTCCATCACCCGATGTATTAAACATTTGGATAAATACCTATTCATTTTAGTAAAAAAATAAATTTTTCATGTTCTCCATTATGATAATTTCAATCCTTTGATGTTTTTCTTATTCATTATTTAAGCGTTATGAGATTAATCCTATTCATATTAAATTTAATCTTCTTCTATCTTTGATGAATTTGTATAAATATGTACAAAAATTCTACAACCGAAACACTTCAAAGGAAAAATGTCATGAAATTTGCATCTTCCTTTCTATATAGCTATTGAGATGTGTGATATGACCTTTTTTAACATCAAATCAATATCTTAATATGAATTTGAACTCAAAATGTTATTTTCATTTTATAACTCAATTTACTTTTAGGCCCTTTCCTTTATCACAAATTAATGTAATATTTCCTTCTTTGTTAAAATATTATTCTTCAAATTACATTAATTTATAATCTTATAGGAAATCAATATGTTATAAATGTTCTCTAAATAATGTGTTTTAATATCATGTTCATCTAGAGTTGTAATTTTATCATCAAATATATTAAATAAAATACAACGCTTTTTTTAACCACCATTGATTATTTAACAGTCTTATTGTATCCTCTAATAGTGCTCACCACCACATTAAACAATGTAAATAATTCTTTAATTGATCCATATTCATGAATATACATATCTTCTTGCTTAAATCATCAAAATTTTAATTTATAATTTTTGAATTTGAAATTTACTTCATATATATTTGGTAATTTTTTCTCAAAATAATTTCACAGTCTTGATCACCAAAAAATTTAAAAAATGTCTCTAAAATATCGAATGATATGGAATTTATATCATAAACATAAATCTTCAAATATTTATAGCATATTTATTCATTAAGACTTCTTATAGAATAGTTGTGAAACCCTCATTCCCAATTTCTATAACATCTATAATAATGAAAATCCTGTATGGTATCATTATATTTTTTCAAAAGGTATAAATTTACCTATTGAATTAGGGAATAAAATTTTTTGGTCACTAAATTTAAATAATTCATTATATATATAATAATATAGATCAAATATCTAAATTCAGTAAACACCATAAATAATAAAACACCAACAAAACATAATTTTTTATATTGGAAGAAAAACTCAAATACCATTTGTATTCAAAAATCATATTATAAAAAACATAAAACTTCTTGATCTTGAGATGAAACTAATAGTTCACTAATACCACTTGTAATGGCCTAGTGTATGTCATTGGTTCAAAATTATGGAGTAAAAAATCAATGAAAATTTTCCATTTTTATTTTTATTATTTATTGTAAAATAAACCTCTATCACTTATTTGGTTGAATTATCTCATTGATAAACTTCTCAGAAATATAGAAAAAAAAATAACTCATGGGGTATAAATTTAACTGCTAAAACGAGTATCTATATCCTCTGAATGATTCTGAAAAACCTGAGACAATACAGTCAACTAAAATAAACATTATGGATATGAATCATAATACAAGAATATCAACAATATTTTCTCCCAAGAATTATACCAAAAACACTAATTTTTATCTTGTAATTTGATGACCTAGATATTACCCTTATTCATTTGATTTTATTATATTTTATTAATGTATATTACTCTTGAACATATTCAATGTATAACAACTGCGACATCTTCCTCAATTAATAAACACAAGTATAAACAAATGTGTGAAAAACTCACTTACAACACAAAAACATTATTTATAATCATATTATTCATTGACTTACTTATCCATTTCACTCTCTTATATGTTTCTATCTAATTTTTTCTACTATAATTCATACAAGATACTTTTTAATTATCTTATATATTTGAAACAATATTTACCTATTCAGCATTTTTTATTTCAAATTCAAAATTCTATCAACTACCAGTAACTAATTATTAATTTCCATTCATTCAAATCTAAGATGTGAAATCATCCCGACCATTATAGTCACAATTAATTTACGTTATATACTTCTTAGGACAATTTTTGATTCCCTCAGATTCATCTATGATTCAAGAAAAAAATTGTTTCAAGTATTTTATATTCAAGTATTTTAATCATTGTTAATTTAATTTTTTTATAAATGTCTAGATTTACCCTTACTTATTAATTTTACCTTTATATTTCATATAGTGATCGTATATATCATAGTGTGACCAATTTTTATTGAAGAGTTACACCTATATATTATAGAGTGACCCATATATATCATAGTGTGATCCTTACTAATCATAGAGTGACCCTATGAATAATAGGGCTACACTAACAAATTGATGACTTTTATAATTTTTATACCCAACCTAATAAGAACCAATAATTTTCATACTTCATCCAAATACCTTAAAATTTTATTCATGAACTTATAAAAAATCAAATAGCCTTTGCGCATCAAAAAAATTATTTCTTGTGAGTTCAAACAGGATTTATATATGGATAAAAGTTAAAAACATATCTACTTTTTATTCTCACAATTATTATTCACTTTTAAAAGAATCATTACGTAAGGAATTTTTATTCCACTCCTTATTTTAGAATAATATCATGAGGTTTATTAATATATCCAAGGTCACTACAACTCCATATATCAATATAGTTTTTAATAAAAACATTGTATTAAAGAATTGTATATGATCAATTATAATTATATGAATGATGTTATATGTTAAAATAAAATGTTTATTTAAGGGGTAGTATGACCATTGGATGGGTTAGCTAATGAATAGAATCTGAATTTTGGGAATTAGATCGATATAATAGTAACTTCCCAATATTAAAATTATAATAGTAATCCAACTACTATAGATACTAATGTCCAATAAAATATATAAAATTATTCGGTTACCATATAATAAAACACCATTAAAAACATATATTGATCAATGAATAGTAATATAATTACACACATATCTCTTACAATGAAAACATGGTTTATTAAAGAATATTTTTTCAATTTTTCGTGCCAAACACATGATTTTTAAACTCACCAAATTTTTTATTTGATAGATAAATTTCTCATAAATGGAAAATTATTTTCAAAAAAAACATTAAATTTTGAATCAATATATCTAAATTATAAAATATAAAATTTTACATAATTTTCTAATATAGTCAATTAATTATATAAATTGTGAAATAGATTATGAATATATACTAATCATTATAAATTTTGTGGAATGTAAAAATGATATAATAATTAATATAATTAAATTATCTACCAAAAAATGTTTATTTATAAAAATAATATATATTAATGGATTAAAATAAATTTCCCATCTTATAATAGACTTTCAAATATATATAATAAAAAACAATGTTTTAAAATGTTCTTTGGGAAATAATGTTTTTCTATAGAAAATGTAATATTAAAAAAAATATATTTTTGTTCCTAAATTTATAAATTTTAAAAAACATGTTATAAAAGTAAGAAAAGGTTTAAATCCATGGCTAAGACAATGGGGTTTCATTCTACACAAGCTATATTTTCAAACCCTAAGTCAAAAAATTAAAAACAATTCTACCTTATTACACACACATACTCCAATACTTCTTCACTCAAAAATAATTTATTATGGTTATCCTATCCATGTTAATCGTAATAGTCCTAATAAAGAGGCCTTGATTTTGAAATGTTTTATTTTCCATGCGTTAAGAGGGTACTTTACATAGAAATAGTTCCAAATATCCTCTTGTCCTTTATTTTATAATCATATATAATTCTATTTCATTTAAATATGAAATTTTCTTATAAATTATTGTAATAAATTACATATTATAATATCAATGAGATATTTATATTACCTATCATTATAATACATTCATTTTTAATTGTAATTCCAAAATATTTTGATAGTGTAAAACACTATTTTCCATATCCCACTCTATTTTATTTATTGGTCGTATTAAGTAAATAGTATTTCTAAGAGGAGGAATTTTTCTGAGGAATGAAGATGACGATGTATCTAGTAGATCCTATATTTGGTTTTATATTAATAAATCTCTATTTTGGTAAAATTTCACCTTTTTTATCAAATAATAACTAAAATAATGTTTATTTCTATGTAAATTTTGGGTCCCTAATGCGTATCAAATAAATGTGTCACATAATCCTATATTTTGAGGGATTTTTTGTTTCATTGAATTTGTTTCCTTCAATTAAAAAATGTCATTTTCAATAACGAGTTCCAATTGACACCCTTATATGATAAAAATATCCTACACTCCTACTCTATTATCATACCTTTTTTAAGAATACATTATATTTCATTATTAATATCATAAATTTTCTTATTTTATTAAAGGATATTCAACAAGATAAACATATTATTAAATTTTTTAAGCAAAATATTGACAATTCATATATCCAACATTTATATATGGGTAACTATTAATTATATATGCATGATTATGTTTGAGGTTTCACGGGCCACAATATGTATCTTAACTATTGACCACTATATTAACATGACATATTCATTGGGATTATTATAATATGGCTGGGTATTATAATTATATATCAATCGATGAATTAGTAGTTCACATCGGATAAACTATATAAAGGATTTAGTGTATGACTTACCATTTATGTATGATTTCTTTGATGAGGCCTTGATGGTATAGTATGATGCCCGACGCCATACATTCAATCACTATGATATCGCTAATTATTTTTTATGTGATTATTTACATTAATTTTTATGTTATCCATTAATATATAATATTAACTTGTCATAAATTTTGAAAAATTTGTCATTATTTATTCTTTCCACATTATTTACGCCTTTTTATGATAGATTCTGTTATATTATACCACTTACTGAGAATTTTGTCCCATATAGTTATTTTGTTTCCCTACATCATCTATGAAACATGGTGTTTTTTATATTTCAATTAATGATAATCAAAGAGAATTAATAAATTTTGTTATATTACTGCATTTTATTATGAATTTCCAGTGCAATGTATTTATCATGTATGCATATAGTCTCTTAAGAATACTAAACTATTAGATCATATGTATTATATCCTTTTATTATATACCATTGTAATACAGTAACCATCATCTTAGGGTTACTAGAGTCAGTGTTCTTACACACTATGGGTTTAATCCCGTGATTCTTGTAACAACATTTTTTACACCTTTATGGTTAAAATTAAATTTTAAAATACACACGCACACACAAACACACACACACAAACACACACACACACACACAAACACACACACACACACACACATATATATATATACAACTTTAAACTATAAGGTAACCACCATTCCTCGTGATAATGATGAAACATACTAATAATTGAGCATAAAGTGATTTCATTTATTTAATAATTCTTTTAAATCCTCCATTTTCAATAAATACCTTTCATTATAGGTAACTGATGTTGTTATAGGAATGATTTGTTGAATATATATAAATTTATACGAGATCCCCACTCTAGATAATAATCTCTCTGAATCGGTATTCCATCTTCTTTCTTTTGGTATGTGCTACCTAATATTCTAAGGATCGTATTTCCTTTAGATGTGGAGAAAAATCAAAAAGTAAGAGAAGGAAACATATCATGAACAACAAGATTGGTGTTTCTCATATTAGAATTATCATATTTTTAATATATCTATATAATAGAGAAATAGAACCCATAAATTATAATAATAATACAAAAACCTAAAACAATTCTCAAATAAAATATGTGGTGGATTTTTTGATATATGGTTCCTATATTTCCCTATCAATGTGGCCCCCAAAGAATATTGTGTTTCACAAAAAATTTCAATTTATAAGCTCATAATTTCTCAATTGTCCAATATCGATTAAGGATAGACTATCCCAATGTTTTCCTCCACAGCATGATCAACTATTTTACTTATTTGCATGTTGTTTTTTTCTTTTTTCACAATAATTATTCCAACCAACACTTTACCAAAATCCTACTCTTTATCTATTTTATATCCTGCTTCAAGTATTATTAATTAAGTTTGATCTACTCCAATTTATTTCATTTTCAATTTTTACATTATAGGATTATGAAATCCTTCACAATTTACCCCCTTCACCATTTCCCATTTTCATCAAATTCTAATTTTTAATTTTTTTACTTTTAATGGTGAGGATTTATTTTAACTTTTTTATAAAATAATGGGTCCTACAAGGAGAAATTTTATATCTACAATCTTTCATGAATGGTATATTTTTGTATTTTATCTAAGAATCCATAATCACATTCTATGATAAAAACCAATATTTTATTAATATATTTTGTGGGTTAATATTTTTTATGTATTATAATTCATTTTATGGGTTTAATTTTATGTTTTTTATATCTGTGTTCATGATCTATAAATAGAAATCTATGTTTTGTGTCTTTATATTCTAGTTATTTTTAATAAATTTTATATTCAAGGTATCAGTGTTCATGTATTTTGAATTATAGTTTATGTTTTGTAATTTATGTGATGAAGATTAACATTTATGGGTTATAGATTATATTTTATGTATATAATTTTTTATTTTAGTTGATGGATTCTTATTTGATGAATGTGGGATATAAATATTTTACAAGGTAAATATTCCTGAGATGTTTTATTTGATTAATTCATCATGAAAGAAATAAATTATTTATTGACAGTTATTTTCTATTTTTAGAATAATTACTTCTCATTTTTTATATTGTTTAATTTTTTTTTAAAATAAAAATAGATTAATTGAAGGAATACATACAATTATTATTGTTTGACAATTCATTGGTATTACTATTATGATTATCTCTACACACTCACCTAAATACTTATTATAGTATGGTATAAACATATTATATGAAAGGATATATATCATAGTAGATTATTAAATATATAACATAGTATGATTTCCATTTTTCTAGAAAATACAGCTAAATAACACAATACAACATAATGAAACACCATGAGGAATATAATGTATAATGAATATCACAAAATATAATTGAAGATATATTTTATTTGTATCCTAATTTTTTTCTTTTTATTTCACCTCATTCATAACAAATTCTTTTATATTTTTATATTGTTTACTTAGATTATTTGTGACTCTAACTCATGTTCATTTTTCATAATATAGGATTAAAATGGTTTGTTTTTTTATAATGGTGTTATTAAATTTTAATTTTATGGATGAAAATTTTCTCATTATGTGAGTTATCACTATATTATGGTTCATGTGATTTATGGATATGATTTTTTTAATTGTTACGTGGAGGGTGCTCATCCACACAAACAATGGTGAAATTAATGTAGGGAACTATAGAATTAGAATTATTCCTATGAAAGAACTTATAAAATATTTTTCTATATGCATTTATAACTATCCATGTCCTTTATTAGAATAAATTGCAACTTTAAATCCATATTTGTTTGTTTCCCTAAGAAATAAATGTTGAAGAAAATAGTCACAGTAATATGGAATTTTATAAATGAGAAATATCTAGGATAAATGTTAATAATTGAGTTTCATAATCTAGTTATCTGTGTCATAATATTTTATACCCATTGTAACATCATATTTAATAAAGTACATGTGTACATGGGTGTGGGTGTTGTTAAAAAATTTAAATTAATCTTAGTAACATCATATTTAACATCATTATTTTCATATATATATATATATTATTTAATTTGACCATTTCCTCTATATAGATCCTATATTACTTTCATTAAATATTAAATAATAATTTATAGAATGCACATTTCAATAGTAATTGTTAAACTAATTAAAATTTCATGTAATAGATATGGGATTGAGGATGGTGTAAGAGACGATGGCTTTGGGGTTTTATTTCATGATGAATTTTATTATACCTTATGTTTATTTTATTCACCTACTAAATATAATGTTATCTAGAACCACTTTAACCTTTTATAATGAATCAAATTTTTTTCCTTTTCAAATTCAATATTTTTTTGGAGGATGTTGATTTATATCAAGCATTATTTCATACAAAAAATATATTCTCCAGGACGTTATTGAAATGATGTTTTTCTTATTATTTATTATTAAGACAATTAAATTAGATTTTTCAATCTAATTATGTTGAGAATATTATATTTTCTAGTCCAAATATTATTGTTACTTATTTATTTATTTGTTATGAAATGATTTAAAATAATTTTTTTTGTTATTAAAAATTTTTGAGTGGTGATATATATTTATTTTTATAGTTTTTAAATATTTTATTATTTACAAATTGATAATAATTTATAATATTTAGTCAAATAATTAATGTTGTTACCTTTTGAAATTTATGTTAATCATAACCTTCAATGTAATAAATTCTTTATATGAATTCATGGATTTTGTGTCATCCTTATGTTAATAGATTTTTAGTATAAATTTGAGAATTCCAAATTACAGTACTCCTTATAAGAATAAATCCATAGTTAATTATCATTGTTTTACACTAAATGAAAAAAATTATCTTAGGTTTAATATTATTTACTTATTTAAGACAACCCTATAACATTAAAATAAACTCCTTTAAGGTAATTTTTATACTATTTATAAATTTTTTAAGAAATAACCTAGTAGTATGTCTCTAAAACACAAATTTAATTAATTTTTTTATTGTTCATTTATATTAAAAATATTTAAAATTAGATTTCTCTATAGTTAGAAAAAATTTACTTTATGTTTTAATATTTTTAGTGTTTATTCTTTTGTAAATCTCTCAATATTTTAAGCATGTTGGGATATGTCAAGTAAAATTTTTAAATGTATTTGAGAAACTTTTTTTAATTATAGAGGAGTGCAGGGGTTTGAAATGAATTTTTTTATTCAGATCAATTCGATAGATTCTAAGAGTATGTTTTTTTGAATTTTTATATGTGGGATATTTGTTTCTCTTGTCGTTATTATCACCTTCTTTTTTAATTTTTGAATATTTATTGTCTAGGGAACTAAGATTAATTTAAAGTAATATGAAAGTGTAATTATTAGAGATGTGATATTTTTTGTTAGTGGTTCCTACTTAACTCTACAGTCAATTATTCAAGTGTAAAATCTAAAATAATTTGTTATCCATTTATAGGATCCACATTTTTAATAAAGCCTTACTTTGTGAAATAAATTTTAGAATAAAATTTCAATGTATCATATTTCTTATTTATTTTCTCAGTCGACCTAATTATTATTGGTTATGATTAAAAGAAACATAAAAATATTCTATCTCCAATATATGGGTTGTAATAAAATTGAAAATTTGTGTAGATGATTTTGATTACATAATTATCCAAAATCCAAGCAAAGAAATTTTAAGAATTTGTGTACTATATTATGGAACCATTCCCTTTTTAATTCCCATTCAGATGTGCTTTTATGTAATTTTTCCATTAGTTTGATTGCTGGTCTTATTATCTATTGTTATATATTAGAAGTTGTGTTTTAATCATAAGTTTTCCCATAAAACACACACATTTCTATAATTGAATATAAAAAATATTATTATGGAAGATACCATATAATAAAAGTTTTTTAAAGGTGTTTTTATAATTCTCGTTGATTTTTTTTCACCAATTTATATGGTTCATTAAATAATTTAAATAATATATCTAAAAATAAAAATGAAGCTAGATATTAAGAATATAGATTTATTAAGAATTATTTGGAAACATTCATTGAAAACTAGTTAAAATATTATTAGTTCTGGTCAGGCCCCCGAAGCAGTCATTGAAATTTATATAAAACATTACATTACATAAAAAAGTATCACATACACTTATTCTACATTTATTATAACTTATTAAATTTTTTATCTATTAACAATTATTATTTGGAGCCACTTAAAATCTCTTAAAACATATTTAGTTCCCTAACCCTCGAAGGCCAGATGTTGGTGTCTGCTATCAATTACATTGGAACGATTACAAAGAATTAAATCTGGAAGGAATGAGAGTTTAATAGTCTTGGTAAAGTAGATACATACATAAGTATTGTATTAAATATTAATACACTAATTAAGAAATATTTTTTTCTAAATAAATAAATAAAATTGAGGATAATAAGTTTTAGGGAAACTTTATTCCATCTAGTATATCCCTACATATATATTTTAGTATGCTTCCTAGATTCCATGGGAATGGAAATATAATAAGGGTGAGGTAAAATGATTAATAATGGTAAATATGATAGAAGAAACAATGAATCAATGAGAATAATAATCATGGGATGGTAAATAACTAAACACACATACAATGTAATTAGTAAACCTAATGGAAGTGCATAAAAAATATGGTAAGGTAATAACTGGAAACAAATTCCATTAACATAAATAGGTAAGGAAAATCAATATGTAAAGGTATTAAACTCATACACATTCCATTTAATAAATTAAATGATAATTAAATACATCCATAGACATGTCGATATAAAATCTCATTGATGAATAATAAATGAATCTAAATGAGGAAAATACTTGATTATTAGATGCCCTATTTCATAGGTTCATGGTTACTTTATCGTCAAGACCTTTCCCAAGACGTTTAACAAAATATCAAGTAAAAACACAAATAAGGAGGCTATCCAAATGAATAATCTCAAGAGACTAGTGATGCATTGAGGGACTATATATAACCATTCCCAACCCTTGTTCTACTAGTCCAAAACATTCCTCATATACCGAATAATCGATTTAACAATGTGCCTTTTCATATACCCATGGTGTATAAGAGATAAATATTTTTCAATATTTACCCTAATAAATAAATAAATTTCAAAGAGAACACTATATAAAATATTATATGCGGTTTAGGGAATGAACATATCCATGATAAATGATATGGTAAAATATAGTAAATTCATTGTTCAATGATCATAGGAAATTAAATATTTCAATGGGGAAAAAGGAATACATGAAGTGATTATGAATACTTTACTTATTCAAATCAATAATAAACTATATAAAATAAGATTAATCATCGTATCAATACAACATACTCAAAGTAAAGTAAAATCAATAGTTGTTTCCATTTATGAATAAAAATATTTTAAAAACAATATTAAAGAAATTATCTTTTTTGAAAACACCTTTTGAAAAAAAGTCCTTTAAAAGAAATTTTAATATCATTTTCATTAAATATTAACATTTTAATCATTTAAAAGAATATTTTAACGAATGATGGTTGGTAAATCTATACATCTCGTATAAGTTAAAATGAACTTTCCTTTTGCTCGGTAAAAAGTTTTGAAAAATGACTTGTTTAGAAAGAGAAAAGAATATTCCATTGAAAAAATAGGTAAAAGAAAAAAAGGTGAAAATATATTTACCATATTATATTAATTTTTTTGAAATCATTTTTATAAAAATGTGTTTAAGAAGAAAAATGTTCTCTAAAAAAAGATAATTCTTGATTTTCTGAAAATCATTTTGTAAAACACCTTTAGTTCCAAATAGTTAAATAATGGTATTAATACATGAAATATGTCATGATAAAATATTCTTGAGGAACATTGATGGGTTTATCCAAAAAATGGTCATATAATTTTTTCTTATGGAAATTAATGTTTCGTAAACTAATTCTTGAGGAAAATAATCTTTAAACATTACAAAGTGTCCCATGCCACTTTGAAACATTTTTAATAAATAAAATCATGAAGGAATAAAATTAAATAAAAGTTATAATATCATATAAGTAAGTATATTCCTGATATATCATGTAAAAGGTCAGTATATATACAATTTATAAGAAACATGGTGCACAACAACAAATAATTCTTAATGGAATGAAAATAAGGAGGAAATCATTTACATTGCATTTTCTTTCAGGTGAATTTCCACTAACATCCTGTATAAAAAGATTGTGTTAATTATCTACTTTATTGAGAACCTTTTTCATGTTTCTCATTAGTTTTATTTAATTTGTCAACATGATAGCTACTACTACTTAATCGATTATGTTTACATTGGGTGTTTTGACCAAATTCAGTTTATGTATCAAAAACAACTTTGGTAGGTCAAATATGGCCAAATGGGTCATTATATAACATCTAAAGAACAATTTTCATAGAATTATTATTATATTAATACAAAATTATAATTTTAAAACCAATAATTAAATATTTTTATGAAAAATGAATCAATTTTATAATCATGGAGATGGTATGCCATACGTACTAATGAGTAACGTTTTAATTTTTCAATGATCATTATATAAAGAATGTAAGTAGAATAATATATTTATATATATAATGATCATTATATCATAAATACTGTTTTTCTTAATCATATATACACACATATATAATTATTTTTTATGTAAAATGAATCACATCACATCGAGGAGGCGGTAGTCCACACACCCACGAACGATATTATAACTTTTTAGTGTGTGAAAGGGTAATAATGAAAATGATATATATATGTTATATTTAAAAAATGGGAATTATGTTTTGATAAACATATATATATATATATATTTTATCTATCACATGTTTAATTATAATTATTATTTATATGTTCCATGTGTTGTGTAAACGAATGAAATCACTTTGAGGGGGTGACAGTCCACACATCTAGAAACAACGTTATCGTATTATTGAAAAATGGGATTAATTAAAGTTATGTGCTATAAAAGGATTATATAAGAATAAAGAAATAATAAATATCTTATATATTATTTATAAACTTATTTACCTTGATAATTGAAATCCAGGAAAGTTGATAAAGGAAAAATTAAGAATCATCATTTTATGTGGTAGTAGTTCATCGTACACAAAAACAATATGTTCGTTAACCATTTGATGGAAGTGAATGTAAGACTAGTACAAAACATTATTAAAACAAAATTATAGTATATTTAGGATATTTATTTCATAAAACAAGCATTATTTAAAAGTCATTGAAGGTATAGAAGAGTAAATAAAATAAAAAAGATCATTGGAAAATGTTTACCTAAAAACTAGGAAACTCATTTTGGTTTATAAAAAATCGAATAATTGGAGGTATTTATGGAAAAATGGTGGAATTAAGTTCTATGGGGGTATTTTTATATTATATTTGGGAATATTATTTTATAAACTAAGTGTTTTGAGAGGTGTGATTAATGAGGAGAAGTGGTGGACATTTATAGTGAAGGAGGAGTGGATCTCTAATAATATTTTGAAAATGGATTTCATCCAACATTTTTAATATTGAATGAGGCTCAAATACTAATAAAATTTTGATAAAATATAGGATTGTGTCAAAATTTTTCCATTCAATAGAAATTTTAAAATTATATAGGTTTTTTTGGGCCTTAAGGTTAAGGGGTAGTCCTTTATTAATCTTAATTTTACCTTAATTGTTGTAATTAATTTTAATTACATTCAGTAATGTTTTTGATAAAAAAATTTGGTATTATTAGACGTTATAAATAACTATTATTCCAATCATATAATTATTTTTTCAAAATTTCAATCATAGAAGTTTCAGAAATTAATTTAAATTGAATCTCATAGGAGGGATGACAATGCAGGTTTTTAAAGTAAAAACATATGAAAGCTTTCAATGTTTTTAAAATCAATCTAAAAATGAAATTCATTCCATATAGATAAATTATATTAATTAACAAAAATATTTTCCAATTAAAACTTAAAAATAGTTAAAATTATAATTTTACCTTATAATTAAGTTGGGCCAAAAAGCAGTTTTGACCCGAGATTCAATACTTTTAACTATTCATCTAAAAATGATATGTTCCTTAATAATATAAAAAATTCACCCTAATAAAATTATTATCAATTTATTTAAAATATATAGCTTATTTTGACATATTAAATTAATTAAAGTCTAAAAATTCAAATTTAAAATGGTTTCCCCATTAAAAGCCATATAAATTGCCTTTATAAAAATATGGATTTTTATGTGCGAAATTGAGTTTGTTCTTATCCTATACCTTTAAAAACTAATGTATGAATATAAAAAATAATTTATTGAATTTATAATATATATATATATATATGATAAATTAATATCACTCACTAATTTTAATTAAATTAATTTATTATGGTAAAACAACATTGTTGGTATAAAAATAGTTTCCTATCAAAATATTCCCTTAAAATTAAAATGATTATTATATACATTTGTAATTAATTTATAATGAATGAATACATCTTATTATTTTATATACCATATATTTTTATAATTTATTTAATACAATTTATAACCAATAATTTAACAGCTATGTTGTGTCTTATTATATTAAATTATAATTTTTTAATAATATATCATTGTTAGGTTAAAACTCATTCCTGCGTGTAATTATAGCCATGAAAGAAACAAGTTGTTGAGTACGTCACATGATTACTTAGTATCACATTCATGGTAATCTATAAAATATATTCGATTCGTTTAAAATAGTAAATATATTATAAATTCTCGTGATATTATATTTCTTCACTATCACATCTGTGTCTTTCTTTTCATCTATTTTTCATTTTCAATTTTGGTATATCATTGTTCCCTTGTTACCCTTGTTAATTGAAGATATAAATGGATTTTTTTTGGGTGGAAAAAACCAAGAGCATGGTTGGTGCACAATTATTTTAAACTATGCGCCAAATCTAAGTTATCATGTGGTAGAAGGTATAACCTACCACACCGCAGCTGCATGACCATGCCCCTTGGACCATGTAACCATGAACTCTAGATATAGTAAACAAATGGTTGCTATATGGTTTATTAAGTAGTAAGACTTAACCATATGCAATGTCTAGCTCATTAAAAATTTAAATTTTATCATTTTTACCTTTCTAGATTTAAACCCTAATCCTCCCATCTTCTTCCCCACTTTAAATTTTCAGCCATAAATGTCCTCCATGCTTCCTCAAGATCCCTTGGAAAATCGTTTTTGAAGGCTATTTAGTGGTGAAACATAAAAACTCTTCATGAAAGTGGAATTCTAACCTTTTCCTTTTTTTTGTAAGTTTTATTCCCACTTTTTGTGGTTCTTATATTCCAAAAACTATGGTTTCATCTCAAATATTTAATATTGGGGTTTTGAGTTAGATATTCATGATTAGGGTTCATTTTTTCTGGCTTGTGTTGCATTTGATGTGTAGCTTAAGATTCAAACCAATTATTGGGAATATTCACAACCAAGGTATGTGGTTCCATGTATAAATATTATTTGGTGAATTTATTTTTCTTTTTTTTGGGTAATTTTGAATGTTCTTGGATCATTATGGGTGGTGCGCAAGTGATGTTTGATAGTGTTAATTATGGATTTGATTTAAAATGGAATTCTTTGTGAAATTGGGTGTCTTCCTTAAGCAAAAGCACATTTTTTCACTTCATGGTGTTTTATAAATTGTGTAATTGGTTTATTAATTTATTTAAGGGCTTAAAATCATGTTTTGATAAGGATTTAGTGTGCAATTGTATTTAAAAGATGGTTTGGGTTCATTATTATTGTAAAATCCTTATAAGGTTTCGTGGAATTGTTTTATAAATTTTTTAAATGATTTATTAAATTAAGTAAGAGTTTTGATAAACATTTGGAAAATGATTTGGTGTGTGAATTATTTTAGAATGAAATTTGCTTGCGCAAGTGGTAGCATGTTATATGTAATTCATTATTTGATTTATGAAATGTACAAGTAGGGTTTTATGACTTGTGAAACACGTTTTACCACAAAAGGGAAACATGGGTATCTATATGGGAAGACTAGAACTAGTATTCTAGTGATTCAGAATTAGTTAGGACCTAGTTTCACTTAGAATGATTTATGATGAAAACACAAACTAAATATGGATTATTATTTACGACCAATAGAATTTTGGATGTTTCTTCTCTCTAGTGGATCATGCATGAGAAAACTATTGGTTGTGGTTTTTATAACACATTTCACCAATATATCATGTACCTAGGGTCCCATTGCAAGCTAGTTCTTAAGGGTATTTCCCATGAATATAGCTTTTTGTCTATATCATAGTTACCATTAACATATACTATGGCTGGTTGGTAGTTGGAAAAGAAAGTGTGTTTTTTTAAAATTTCATTGTTTAATGTTTTTTCTCATTCAAAGTTAATTCCCTTATAATTGTTACTACAATTTACTTTTTATAAAAACTTTTAAGACAATTGTCTAATAATGTCTTTATAATTGAGTCTTGTATTGGGTGGAATCATACTGGGATTAGGCTCATAACATACATATAAATTTGGGTGTAAGTATACTTGATAATATTTGAAATATGTAAGATAATTGCCTTTGGAGTGAGTGGTTCAAGTTGTTAGAGGTTCATCCGGGTGTAGTGTTGTGGAGATGGCTTGAGGGTGGTGCACCTTTCCATGTGGTGGTTTTTGTGTTAGAATTATTGTTCCCTTTTTTGTAGACTTATTTTTCTTTGACTTAAATCATGTAACTCAATTCTGATTTTTTTTTATGGTTTTTTAGTTTGAATTTTATGATTTAGTTTATTTATTATTAATGGGTTTTTAATGCTTATAAATTTAGGTAAATCGTTTTCACCCATTATTTATGATACCCAGGAACTTGTTCTTGCCAGTGGGGATAAGGAACACCCTTCAGGATTGTCCACAAACTAGGTTAGGCACTAGGTTGGTTGATGACCCCACATGGTTCTAGAGAAATGGTATCAGAGCTAGTTTATCTCTTTGGGTCATTTATTTTGGGATGAGTCTAGTTGGAGAGGAGCTAGGACTATCGGGGAATAGAGTTATGGTTGTGATTAGGGTGCCTGGCCAGCACACCATGTGATATACCATGAGTTTACATGGGATATTGGGATTTTTGTTAGACTGTTTCTTTTTGTAGCAACACTATTACACACCCATGAATTTGGATGGTGATATAATCCAATGATATAAAAATTGATCCAATACTCAATAAAAATTCATGATCCACTTCTCAAATAAAATACATGTTCCAATTCTCTAAAAAATTATCCACTGATCAAACTAATTACATCATCTAATGCTCAAAGAGAGTACATACACATGATCCAGTTCTCTAACAAATGAATCACAAGTCAAATTTAGTACATGTAAAAGAAAATATTAACTAAACCAAAATAAAATGTCATATTTCTCTAATATATGCTCTTGATTTAGTCGTCCATGATGGTTTATTTCTCAAAAATCTAGTTTTACTCCACCCTGTCACATTTTATCTTCCATGAAATTATAATCATCTTCATCATCATCGAAATCAGTATTCTACACAAAAAATATCAGAAATCCAATCCAAGGTTTGTCTCAACACCAAGGCTTGGATAAAGCATGAATGATATTCAATGAAAACCTGATTATAATTAACATCGAAATTATTTTCGTCATTCTCATCCTGAATCTCATTATCCCCATCCTTATCTGCACCTTCATTCTTTTCCTTCAGTCCTTCACCCTTGTTCCCCTACCGAATTGGAAATAAGAAATTGAACTAAGAAAAATAATATAATATTTAAAATATCACAATGAAATTCTGTTAATTGTTTTATCAATCTTATTGATATGGAAAAGTTTGATATTATAAAAAACAATTAAATAATCACTTTCTATATAATTTATGGTCCCATAATGAGTTAGAGTGACTAAATAAAGTTTTTTTTGTACATAATTTACTAGATGATTCTATTCCATCTTCTCAAACATATCTAATTTCATCATATTTATAAGAAAAAACTACAATAAGTAAACTTAAATACAATTTTAAAATATAATACCAAAATATATTGGAAATTTATCAGAAACATACACAAATCTATAGCCACATACTAAAATTAAAAAATTATAGAGAAACCTGAATCAAGATTCAACTAAACTTTTTTTTATTAATTTTTTGGTGTCTACCTAAAAATAAAAACCACAACAAGATAGAGAAATAGATAATTATGAAAAATAATTCCAGAAACAAAAAACATCATATACAACATCTAAATCAGTCAATCAAATCCTGATATTTATATAACTTTCGGATCACATGCAAGAAAGCATTCTAAAAATGGGCCACTATTGTGGGGAAAAGAATATAGAATTTTAATAATAACAATGGAATGTTCCCTACCATCAACATGCATTATAATTACTCTAATATGACTGATTTTTGTTGCTAAATTACATTCCATTACATCCTACTCTCCCATAAGAACGTACTCCTCTACCATATGGGATCTAAAGGATATTCACCTCTTATATAAATATTTTGATTAGAAAAAATATATGTCAATCCATATTTTATATGACATAGAAGCTCAATGTATAAAAAATAAGTCCAAAAAATTCTCATTGCCTCCGAACCACTTGGGTTTTATATGGAAATCTATGAACACAATCCAACCATTTAAAATGACATGTATTAGGCACCATAATCACATGAAAATATTCCACGCTTTACCCCTACCAGATATAACTTGAGATGAAATAAATTAATAGGATTATGTTATATCAAAAAGTGAAATAGAAAGTATCAAAGAAATAAAAACTATACCTTTGAACTTCAAGGTAAATTATGTTCCATCTGTTGGAAACTAATCGAAATATATATACATCCTACATTAGATTTGTGGAACATACACCATAATCCTTATATTTCTTGTGTAACTAACCCTCAAGGTATCTGTAGCTACTATAATCTAAAAGATCCCCATCTAGCTCTATATCCTGATGTCCTAGTTAAAGATCTCTTGTTCTTATAAGGTCTGCTTGACCAAGACCTAGAGGCATTTGTCTTTAATTTCGATCTTAAAAATTATATGGAACAAAAAGAAAACATAGATTGTGATAAGAAAACATAGAAGATATTATGAATCACACAATAGTTTCCATAGGTAAAGGAGTCAACACATGTGACTCCATAAATCACCACAAATTCAGAAGAACATATGTGAACACATGTGAAAAGAACATATATGAATATATCCTAAAAAATATCATAAAACAAATATGTGAAAAGATGTGATTTAGATTCAATACTAGTGGGTCATTCATAGAATAGGGTAAACATATTAAAATACCTTTTTTATAAACTGCATATACTAATACCCTTCTTCATGTGAAAATTTATCCAAAAAATAGACATGATAATAAAAAAAGAATCAATTTTTAGTTTCCTTACCAAAAAAACTCCATAATGTTGAAAACATGTTTATACAATAATGTTTTAGGCATAGCATAGACAGAAAACTTCAGCGGAAAATGTGAATAGATGGCTTACCAAAAATACAATAGAAAATATTGATTATAACAAAAGGTATTTTGAGTTAGGACCATTATCTAATCTGATGCATAGTGGGTCATAATTAAATCTTCCCAATTTAACTAACCACAATTTTTTCCAAAATTGTAACTGAAAAACCTAGTTAAATCCAAGACAAATTCAATAATAATCAATTGAAATAGATATATTATGAAATTGGGAAAGAAAACATCATAGAGGTAACTATCAAA
Organism: Viscum album; assembly: GCA_963277665.1. Classification (NCBI taxonomy): domain Eukaryota; kingdom Viridiplantae; phylum Streptophyta; class Magnoliopsida; order Santalales; family Viscaceae; genus Viscum; species Viscum album. Next base: position 1,009,294,805 of record OY728164.1, on the reverse strand, counting down.
TGTTTTTGTATATTAAATAATTTTTTTTAAATTGTAATATATTACCATTAAAACTCTATAATGGGGAAAAACTATTAATGTAGAAAAATATTAGGCCCAATGTAGAGAGAAACCTAAATCATAAAATATGAATGGATAGTTAAAAAAAATAATAAATGAATATAAGAAATATAAAAACAGTTATGTATAAGAAATCTGCAAATAATTTTAATTTTTAGCTAATTAAAAAGAATAAATGGGTCATATGTTTTGATTATAAACAAATTAAAATGTGTAAAAAAAGAATATTTTTCAATTATAATGTTTTAATAAAAATAATGTTAAATTAACAGTACACATATATACCTATGTGGATGAAACATGTACAGTTGATTTTACAAACCCAACATCAATTCTACAACATGGGTTCAACTCAATTTTTCAGTCATATGTCCTAAAAATTAAAATTCCAATTATTTTCATGTTATGTTTATTAGAAAAAAATGATAATAGAAATATTAGTACCTATTAAATTTCTTTATTTCGTATAAAATGAAATAAAAATACATCACTTAGAGAAAAAAACCAGTATTGTATATTGAAAAAAAATATAGAATAATTTTTTTGTTGATACATGAAAAAATATATGATATATAGAAACTGAAGATATATGTTATAACAACACTAAGTGAATATAAAATATGCAAATATATAATCAAAAAACAATCTGTATAATGTAATATGTAAATACCTATGTGTAAGTAGTCTGAAAATAATTAAGTATAAGAAAAAACATATGTATAAGAAATCCAGAAATAATTAAGTGTATGCAATGTGAAATCTATAATGTAAAATCAATTATGTATAAGTAATCTACAGAAAAATGTATGTATTGAATCAGTTGAGACCCAGCTAGGATCCATATGTTATAAGCTATGGACTTTCACATGTCACCCAACACGATTCATCTCAGTTACTTCAGCTTATAAGAAGAATGATTGTGACAAGAAAGTAACCAGGGCCCAGAGATTAATTGTATAATAGGTACCAAATTTTTTTCTAGCATATGGTATAACATACACAAGGGTATGAGACAACCCAATATACAAGCCCTACATGCCATTTGTTGTTGTTATATCCACAAATGAAGACCATATGTATGGTTACCCCTGGAAGCAAATATTGTATCACGTTTCATTCATATAAAGTTCTATAAGGAAAACGAATCATATCACTATGAATAAATGATATAGCTTAGGCTCACCCTATGTATCTAGGATGGTTCAGATAAAATCAATTGGCTATGACATAATGGTCATGGAACATCCAGCTAATTCTCTACTAATGAATTGGTTTTTTCAACACATTATATTAGTTTTTTGAAGTAGAATAAAAAATTTATATCCAAAAATTAAAATAGAGGTAAATCAATGATTATTCAAAACCCAAAAACAACTTGGGATAGTGATATAGGTAGAATTATTATAAAAATATTCACTCTTCATACTTCAAACAATTTGAAAGTGAGTGAAAGAACTGATACACTTTCATATGGATAGGTATCATTGTATGTGTAGCCATTACACTAGAAGAGTGCAATACATGTGTGGTGATCATTGCAAAAAAGAAACCTATGGATGTGTTAGCCAAAATTTCTTTGAGGTTTTTATCATGAAAAACTATATATATTTGTATTTAATTACCAAGATTCAAGTAGAGACATTTCTTATCTAGAAACCAACACAAATTAATTTTCATATGTAAAATCATCAATAAATTTAACATTATTGTTATTTGAAATCATACAAAATATAGCCTCAAAAAAAATTAATCGATTTGATAAGAAAAAATATGGGCAGCTGATCTTACAATTTATCTTTTAGCATTTGTGGATAAACAAAAAAACTGAGGCAAAAATACATATATATTTCACTATAAATAAATCATTAATAATATTAAACATAATGAAACTGCTAACCATAAAACTTTTCTAAGGAGATCATCACAAGCTTGGAACATCCCTGTATAATTTGATTTTCCATAGAAACCACTGCCGAGGAGAACCCATGAAGAAGAATTGTTTAGTTGAACCTATGAATGAGTGAATTTTTTTTTTCAATGTTGAATGTTCAAAAATTTAAATTAAAATATAAATATAAAATTTGAGGGATAGAACAGACACTATCTACAAGAATTTTAAGGGGAACTTACAGTGAAGGATCCAATTATGAAGTTGTTGATAAAGAAGGACTCAGTTACTAATTAAAAATCATAAAATAAACTAACTGGTTCCTTCAACTAAATTAACATAATCTTTGATCATTCATTGAAAACATCCATTTTTTATAAGGGAAGGAAATAGTGCCATAAAGTGGGTCTTAATCACAATAGTATATTAGTTATATCAGTGAACCATGTGAGGCATGTTCTAGGTGAAAAAAAAAATTAATTTATAAGACATGAAATAGAGAAATCAAGGGATGAATGACCCATTATAGGATAACCTTCTAAACTTAATAAATTTCATAATAAATTGTAGTGGAGGCACCAATCCACTAGAAAAACATAATCAATTTTCCCATTATTTTCAATAAAAAAAATAAATCAATACAAAGAAATAGACAACATAGTTTTCATAGCATGTAAGAAATATTTCATAATGTAGTTTTAAAGAAATTGGAAATCATGGATGTAAATTTAGTGATATAATATTATTTTAATTGAATCAGGGGGTTATGTTACAGTCCATCAAACAATGTCAGAAAAGGACCCCGTAATTGGATCATTAAATTTCAATTTAAGCTTGTTGGGATTTTCCATCTATTCCAAAACACTGAAAGCTAGAAATCAACATTCCACATATCAAACATATAATCTTAAAATAAGCTAAAATGGATGGAAAATACCTATAAAGTGGAATATAGATGGATAATGAGGCAGGGAAAATGTAGTAGGAACAGAGGAAGGAGGTGCCAAAGGCGGAGGTAGAGGTGGACGTGGAGCAGATGAAGCAGGCAGATAGGATGGAGGTGAAGAAAATAAAGGTAGACGCTGGGATGTAGGTGGAGTAGGCAGAGGAGGATGACCCATATGTGGATTATCCATAGACGGAGGACATAGAGGATGATAGGGTTATCGAGGTGGGAGAGGTAGCAAAAGGGGTAGGTGGAAACTGTAGGAGGTATCGAGTTATGTAAGAGGAGAGGCACATAATGGGAACTGTAGGTGATGAGGTGGTTTACGGGAGGAGAAGCAAGCAATAGAAACCCAACGTGAGGAATATTGGGTAGATTTTTAGGGAGGAGTAGCTACATGGGAATAATTATACAATATATTAGATGATTTAGGAGTTCCTGCATGGGTTAACAAAAGGGTGAAAATTTCGGAGGGAGGAAGAGGTTTCTTGGGTGAAATGGAAGCATAGATGGCTGAAATGTATGAAGGAATCACCCATATTTAGTATATATTATTGATCTCTTCCCAGAGAGATCTATTTCTACCATGGGAGGATGATGAAGAGTGTTCTCCCACACCGCTTGATCAGAGGTTGATGGATTATGTGGTCCTAGCTCTTTAGGCCCTAGGATAGGGATTGGGTCCTACTCCTACTCCAGTTTGGGAAGATGAATCTGGTCCTAGGAAGGATAAATACAAATAGTTTCTCAAGAACAATCCTCTTAATTTACATGGTTGGATAACGCCCCTAGAAGTGAATTACTGAATTGATTGTATCGATCACAAGTTAAAATTTCTAGACACACCAAAAGAGGTCAGTGTGAAATGTGCCTCATTCTTGCTGGAGGGTCCTAGTCCAAGGTTGAGAGAATTAGTTCTTCATGTTTGGAAGTATGAGCAGATGAGCTGGAAGGTCTTGAAGGATATTTTCAATTTCCAATACTATCCTGAGGTCATGGCTTATTCCAGATCCTAAGACTTTGTGGATCTTGTTCAGAGAGAGTGAGAAGTGATAGAGTATTCTAACCACTTTTCTGAGCCAGTCCAATATAAACCTGAAATAGTCTCTAATTAGAATATGATGGCTCATAAGATCGAAATGGGTTTGTTATGGAGATATTTTATTAGGTATTTCTATTCAAGATGAATACAAATGCTCAGGTAGTTGATCAAGCTTCTATGGTGGGGGTTGACCGTAAGGGAAGTTCTGGTTTCTCTGGGGAAATGTTAGTGATGGGAGGTGGCAGTTCATCTGAGAAGAAGATGAAGTGGGATGAGTATGGGAAGAAGGTAGGTGGTAGTATATTCCATTCTTCCTTGAAGTCATCATCTTTAGATTATGATGAAGGGTCTGTCATGTGCCATCAGTGTGGGAAGACCAGGAACATTTGTGCCACATGTGCATATCCATTGAGGCACTGTCATCAATGGGGGGTTATGAGGAACATAAATATTATTTAGGGAGATGCACCAAAATTTTAGTGGGGTATGATATGTGCCGTGTAGGGGTGTGCCATATTAGGTAGGGCTATACTAGATGATGAGATATTTGGTTAGTGTTAATGGAGATAAGACCAGGGATTCTTCAGGGCATGACCACTTCCAGGCAGAGCTGCCGGCAAGCGGTTGTTCATAGGTAGATACCAGACATCATTAGGTAACGGATTAGGAACCAAATGACAAGATGAAGTTCATTGTATAGTTTGAGGAACCATTCCAATTTCATCTTCATTATAAATAAATTTTTTTTTGTTACTAGTGCATCTATTTCTTTTATCTATATCCATATTGTGAATCTATTGAACTTTCTAACTGAGTTGATGTATTTTTTCAAAGGAGTTAGTAATTCCATTGGGAATGGGGAAGGAGTAGAGTTTCCAGTGATTATCATGTGCACTATCCATACCATAGGTTGATATTTAATTTAATTTTCATGTCTTGGATATGGACATTTTCAATGTAGTCCTCAACAAGTATTTTCTAGTGCGCTTCCGAGTGTATATCGATATCTATACATGATGGGTGAGTTTCCTGACACCCGATGGGATCCATCAAGTATTTCTTAGGGAATGAAATCTTTGGTCAGGTCATGTGGGACCTACAGTCCCATATTTTGGAAATTTGGTCTTTATTTATCATTGCTCACACTAAAGAAAGATGGTGGTGCTTCAGAGGGTGGATTACCTCCTATGGTGGATGGGTTCTAAGAGGTGTTTGTAGATGTTTTTTGGGATTAACCCGAGAGTGAGACATGGAGTTCTTGATTTATTTTTCATTTTGAAAACAACCTATTTCTCTTAACTCATATTGCATGGACCTCACTGATCTAAAAAAATTAATGATAGAGCTCAATGAATTGGAATCCAAAGGGTTCATTTTCCAAAGCATCTCTCCTTGGGCAGCACCAGTCTTGTTTACAAAAAATGATGATGGATCTATCAATCTATGTTTCGATTAACATAAGTGTAATTATTTAACCATCAACAATAAGTACCATTTTCCTAGAATTAATGGCTTGTTTGACCAAATGAAGGGGGAATGTTATTTTCCATGTATGACTTGTGTTCTGGAAACCAATAAATCAGGGCCAGGGAGGCAGATATCCCGAACTTGGATTTACGTAGAAAGTATAACCACATTAAGTATTTTTTCATGACTTTCGGAATGATATAACAATATTTATGGAACTCATAAATATGGTGTTCCACTTGTATATTGAATACTTCATTATGGTATTCATGGACAATATACTAGTTTATTCTGGATCTAAGGAGGATCATGATCATAACTTACATATTATTTTGGGCACTCAACGAGATCATCCCCTTTAAGAATATTTTTCAACATGACCCTTTTAGATTAGTTAGGTGATGTTTTTAGGTCATGTGATTTTGAAGAGGGGGGTTTCAGTGGATCCTGAGAAGATTAGTGTAGTTTTTTATTGGGAGCAGTGGAATAATGTGTTTGGGATTTGGAGTTTTCATGGCCAAGCATGTTATAAAAGGTGATTTTTTCGGGATTTATCTTGGATTTCCTGTTCCATGACCGCACTCACCTAGAAATGGGTTATGTGTGAATAGATCATAGAGTTCTAGGAATCCTTTTAGTAGTTGAAGAAATATTTGACCAGTACACCTATGTTACTCTTTCTAGAATCTAGGAAGGTCCATAATGTTTATTGCGATGTTTTAGTATGGGCCTCAGGTGTTTTCTCATGCAAGATAATCATGTAGTGGCATATGGTTCTCTCCATGTCAGACGACATGAAAATAATTACCTGACCCATGACTAAGAATTACCAGTGGTGATGAATTCCTTGAATATATATTGTTTTTATCTTTTGGGGGAGAATTTTCTGGTCAATTTTGAACATAAAAGTTTAGCCTACATCTTATCCCAAAAGGACCTCAGTTTTAGGTAGTGATTTTGGATTGAATATCTATAGGGGTCCGATTTTGATATCATCTATACCCAAGGAAAGGGTAATGTTGTAGCTGATGTCTTGAGCAGAAAAGAAAAAGTGAAGGCTTGGTGGAAGTCCAGTGATGAGTGGACCATAATTGGTATAACAATCCCATCATTTTACACATAACATTACATGATTTAATACATAATTATACATCATAATACAAGCTAGAAATCATGAATTATAGTGTATTGGAAGAATAGGTACATAATCAAACATAATAAAAACAAATTTTTATTTAATCTCCATAATGATCTCCTAACTCCCATTGGGATCATACATCTTCAAAGGATAACTGGGGTATAACATGAAAAAATAGGTGTGCTAAAAGGCCAATAAGGGATTAAAAAAAATAATTCTTTAGCATATTGGTTAGGAAGTATGACATAGTGATATAAAATGGCATATAATGTAATTGAACTTATGGAAATATAACATGTATAGCTTGGGATTATATAAACATCGAATCATAGTAATGTGGAAGAGACATAAAATATGAATTTAGTACGATTCAAGGATTATTTCACATATAGGATCACAAGTCAAGTTTAACAACCAATATCATTGCACATGGTAGCCCAAGTCAAGGCTAACCCACAAGATCGTTCTACATGGTGGAATAGGTCAAGGATAACTACCATGTTCATTGCCCAAAACATCTCATGAGAAATAACTCTAACCAATTAATTGGAGTGATATCTGGGAACATTCATATTATCATGATCTTGAGTTTTCTTTCCACATATAGAATCACACATAATCAATTATAAACATAAGGTCACCCAAGGAATGAAATGGGTATCATAGTCATGTCATAAAGCATAATGAATGGGTGTATTATACAAGTGTCACTGAATGAAATGAATTAGAAAATACATGGACATTAATAAGGTAATATAGGTATATATAATTTAATTTATCTTAAATAGAAGTAATAACATGTAAAAATATTATATAAGAATCTGGATCATCAAAACATTTTAGTGCGGTTTTAAAGAAAATACTGACGAGCATTTTAAATAGATAAGGGAATAATATTTTGTAAAAAAAGAAGTGATACAAGAAGGTTTTCATAATAAAAACACTAGATTTATAAAAACAATGGTGGCCTAAAACATATGGTAGAGTTCACTTGAAATTGGGTATGAATTCAGGAAGTTCCCTTAAAGTGGTTGTTTTTTGGGAAGTATTGAAGACAGAACCACTTAAAAACAAGTATATCCCCAAAGGAGAAAGAATAATGATTCATGATACATTAGTTCTGAAATACAAACATAAATTTTATGATATACATAAATTGAATATAGTATTTAATTTTTGTAAGAAGAGAGTAAGAATAAATTGAATAAATAAAAGAGGTTCCGGTAGAATCCCTTAACATAAGTCTAATGGTGATCTCCACTTGATATTAATGACCTGAATAATCAAATTAAGTTAATTAATTAATAATTATAAAACCTATTATACATTTAATTTATTTATTATAACCTATTTTGATTTCATTCATAACCTTTTTGATTGGTTATGAGGTTTAATTTCAGTGTTCAGGTCCGTTTGTTTCATGATCAGTTTACTTATACCCATGAATGGTTAATCTTGTAATAGGAGGATGGTTATCTATGATTGGAGTCATATTTTATTATTTAAATTATATAATTTTTCATGTTTGTAAATTTCATTTGACCACTTAGAGTGAATATGAATCATTATATAAATCTTTCATGACAAAATTTTGGGTTAATTGTTGATTTTTGATCACAAGGAACAGATTTTGTTTTACAAATAAAAACCATGAGTAGAAATTGATTACAGAACCATATTTGAGGAATAATACATATATAATAGTCTGGTTCAACCATAAAAATGTTTTAACATATAGAATTAAAGATAGTAATGGAAATTGAAAACCCATTATATTTGAATGTGGAAAATTAAGACATCTTGGGTGGTGTTTTTACTACTAGTATAAAAGAAGTGAAAAAGAGAGATGATAATAACATATTAAATTATGAAAATAAATTTCAGTAAATATATGGTAATGGGTTTTTCCGAACATTATGGAAGAGGATAGGTAATGATATAATAGAAAACAAAGGAACTTGAAATGAAAATAAAAGAAATGAAAAGAGGAATTTACCTCTTAAATTAATCTTCTTTGAGAGCCTCTTAACGGGATAGGATTCGGTATTTTGAATATACCAAGGGATTTTCAATATGGGGGAGGATATTTTGGAGTGATTTGAGTAGAATTTAGGTAAGGAAATAGGCTTAAAATGAGTGAAGAGAAGAGGGGAGTGTGGGTGGTTTTTATAGTGGAGGGGATGAGGGTTTTCTTATGATTTTAATAATTAGTTTATTATTTAACCATAAGATAAGAAATAGTGATGATTAAATGAACAAAAATAGTAACATGTTTCATGTTTATTGAAAACAATGTCCATTTACATCATCTGTGACTCAATCATTATGTAGAAATTCATGTTTAGCATTTATTGTAATTTATCTTATTTTACTAATCATCCAAAAGTCATGTATTTCAGAAAAATCCCGAACATTCCCCACAACAATTTTTTGATGATTATAATACAAATATGAAATCCATTTTTCAACAATAAATATATATATATGATTAATTTGATTTGTAATTAAGGTCACAATTTATTAGAAAAATACAGATTTTAAAAAATAACGGATTTTATAATGCTTTCAAAAATTATGTAATGCCTTATAATATCATCCAAAAACCAGAAGACATAAAATTTATAATTTATGAAATTTTTTTAGTAAAATAAGTTTCCTTTTAAATTAAATAATTAATTGTAATTCTTTATTTATTACTTACAAAAATACAAATACTTTTACTATGGTCATATTATCACTTATAAGATGCAAAAATTATATTTATACATTAATGGGTGTGGTTACTATTATTTTTGGAAGATTTACTATTCATAATGGTTTTATTGATATTTAAATTTTTAGGTTAATATTCACAAAAAAATTACGTTTGTTCCACCAATCAACAGAAATCTCCCAAAATGCAACCGTATATGTCAGATTTTTGAAACTGAAGACCCTGAAGTGGAAAATTTATATTTAATGATCACATAGTTTTTAGTATCATTACATTTCATTTTCTTCTTAATTTTATTATACTATAAGCCATTATTATAAGAAGGGAAATTACATTGATTAATCTTTGGGTCTCTATATCCTTCCTGCTTATGAAATTTCTCCCTTTAAATTTCATTTTACATTCTATGTCGTAAACAGGTGCATATACTTTTCCTTCATTGCCTCCTCAAGTTCTCATGTTTCCACTTCATACTTATGGTTCCTCTATAGTACTTTTACCAGGTGATTTGTCTTGTAATGTACAACTCTATTTCTACGTTCCAAAATCTTCACTCACTGCTCCTCACAAGAAAGACGATTCTCCAACTATATGACCTATAAATAAATTCCATGCGAAGGATCTTATATGTACTTTCTTAAGAGGGATACATGGAAGAAATCATTTACTTTAGAAATGGTAGGTAGAAGTGCTATTCGGCAGGCCGCAGCTCTAACATGATCAAGACTCTTTATGGGGTCGATGTACCTGGGTCATAACATTTCTTTTTTCCAAAAACTCATGACCTTCTTCCATGGAGACATCCAAATGTATTTCATTTCTCCAAATTGGAACTCAATGTCCCATTGACAATTGTATTCATATATATTCTATCTAAAACGGGATAACTTTAAATAATTTTGAATGGTTTTCACCTTCTCCATCATTTCTTTGGAAATTTAGGTCTTAGTAGCTTACGATCACCGACTTCATTCCAACATGTCGATGTTCTACACGTTTTCCCATAAAGGGATTCACATGGTTCTATTCAGATGCTAGATTGAAAAATGTTGTTGTAGTAGAATTAAAACAGTGGTATATGTTGGTCCTACCATCTTTATAAGTCCATTGAACATGAGCTTAACATGTCTTATAGTGTCTGAATAGTTCGCTCAGATTGTCCATCAATTTGAGTATGATAGGCCCTATTGGTGTTTACTTCAGTGCTTAGATCATGTTGGAGAATTATCTAGAACTCAGACTTGAATCTCATATCTCAATAGGATAAATAGATAGTGGTAATTCATGTAACCTTACCACATATTTGATATATATATGTGAAAGTTAGTTAAAAGAGAAGTCATATCGACTTTTGTTAAAGTGAGCTATCTTTGTAAGACATATAATTGTTTCCTATGATGTCCTTGAACATCTAGGGAAAATTTAAATGGTGATGTTCTACCACATCCATATTGGTATGGGTAGTTCTTGCATCATCCCCTTATACTTTTTTCTCTTTCTGTCTTCACTTGTTGACATACAAGACACTTTGATGTATATTCAACAATCATGTTTTTTTTCATATTTTCCCACCAAAAACTCTCTCAGAGATCTCGATACGTCTTTTTATTCCTTGGGTGAATAGAGAAGGTTAAGCTATGTGCATCATTCAAAACCACCTTCTTTACCTCTCAATTATTTGGTACACATAATCGTGACCCAAAATCCTACAACTCCTTCCTCATAAATTTTAAACTCAGACGATTTACCATTTCTGATAGATTCCACACTTTTATAAATTTCCGCATCTTTTACTTGAGCATCCATTATTTTTTCTATGAGGGATGGTTGAGAAATCAATTTAGAAAGGACTGATGTTGTTCTTACCTTAAAGGTTCTCATGTCCATCCTCTAAAAATATATAAAAATTGGATCATTTTCAATTCTCATCCCTGAAAAAGATTCAAAATTATTTCAACTCATAGCATATTCGACATTACTTGCCTTACCAAGATTACAATGGACGGAACAGTCATAATAATTGATGAGCTCTAATGATCTTCACTACCACATATTAATCTTCTTCTCTGTGAATATATATTTTAGACTCTTGTGATCAGTATATATCTCACACGTTTCCCCATAGAGATAATTCCTTCATATTTTCAACACAAAGATCATAGCTTCCAACTCTAGATAATGTGTGGGATAGTTTTTCTCATGGAATTTTAGCTACCATGAGTCATAGGCTATCACTTTATCATTTTTCATTAGCATAGATCATAATCCCTTATTTGAATCATTAATGTACACCACACATAATTCTACAATTGTTGAGAGTGTGAGTACTAGCGTTGTGATAAGTATCTTTTTTAACTCCTTAAAGGATTCTTCACATCCTTGATTCTAGAATCACTTGACCCCTTATATGTCATCTTGATCATTGGGTTTGAAAATTGTGACAATTTCTCCACAAATTGTCAGTAATACCCAGCTAGACCATGGATGCTTAGGATCTACGTTACAGATGTAGGCCTAGGACACTCTCCATTTTCCATTGTCTTGAAAGGTTCTATAGATATCCATTTTTTGGTGATAACATTCCCCAATAATGATAATTCCTCCATATGGAGCTCAAATTTTTTGTACTGTACATAAATTTAATCCCTTTGCAATGTCTTCAGCACAATATTCAAATTCTCCCCATCTTCCTCCTTGCTCATGGAGTATATCATAATGTCATTGATAAAGACTACGAAAAAATTATTGCGGTAATCTATAAAGACACAATTAATTAAATCCATGAATATTTCCTGAGATATAGTGAGTTCGAAGGGAATCACTATGAACTCATAGTGTCCATACCTCGTTCAAAAGGAAAATTGGTAATATCTTCCTTCCCCGCCTTTAATTGGTGATATCCTGACTGAAGGTCCACCTTAGAGAAATATTTATCCCCATGAAGTAGATCAAAAATTCCATCTATCTGTGGTAGGGGATACTTTTTCTTTATCATTATTTTATTAATCTCATGATAATCAATGCAGAGGCACATTAATCCATGAATCTTCTTAATGAAGAGGACTGACACACCCCCTGGTGAAGCACTCAGGCATTTAAAACCCTTCTCTAGATTCTCCTACAACTGCCTCTTAAGATCTTCCAGCTCTACGGTGGCCATTCTATAAGGTGACATTGATATAGACAAGGATATATGAATATGTTCTATTGAAAACTCATCATCTTGATCAAGAGGAAGAAAAAATAACTCCTCAAGGAATAAATTAGTATAGTCCCCCTACAAAGGACATGTCTTCGAGCATGATTATCTCCTTTTTATCAATCATTTGAGAAAGATATGATTTCTCAAAAGGTCGAAATATCCACACTTGAGATAATGACTCTAATGTTAATTAATCTTTCGATTAACACTTGTAATGAATTGGAGGATTCTTCAGGATGTAAATATTTATCTTTTTTTACCAATATTTGATGTTTTCTTTGTATAAATATAGCCAATCCATGCCCAATATAACATCAAACTCCCCTAAATGATGTTTGGTAACATTTTCAGGGAAGTTCAATCCATAAAAAAATATTGGGTCGGAGTTATTAACCTTGGATGCAATATTTTCCCCATTGCAAGTTCTCAGAGATAACTTATCCACTAAATTTTGGGTGGTGTGTGAATAGTTCTACAAAACATGCATGATATGAAAGAATGTGTAAAACTAGAATCAAATAGTATTTTCACTATTCTTTAATGAGAAACTAGCGTACCAATGACCACATCATTTTACAGCTCCACCTCAGTTGTAGTGATAGAATACACCCATCCTTGTTTCCTTTAAGGTTATTTTTGATTTCCACCAACATCCCTTGGATTAGGGAAATTTTGTTACATAATTCCCATGCTCATTGTAGTTTTAACATTGCACCAAATGCTGAGTGTTGATGTGAAACTTCCTTTCTTATTCAACATTAGTGGGATTCTTCAAAACCCTCTAACATTTTTTAGACAGATGTCCCATTATTTCACATTTGAAGCAATTATGGGTTCCCTTTATATAGTTCACAAGATGCTTCTTCCTAGAATTTTGACACAAGGGATGTTAAATATTCTTTTCCTCAAAAGGTTTATTTTCCAAACCACCAATATTAGAGTCCATTTTCCGGGTTTTATCACCTGGACCAAGAGACCATTGCGAGTCATCGATATCCATTTCATCCTTTAGGGAATAACGAACATTATCCTCATAATAGTCAATGTCTTAAATTTTTGACGATTTTGGTAAACATAGCTTTAGTCATCTAAAGAAGCGATCGACCTTGGTTTCAGTGTTCATGAAAAAGATGGAGACGTATCTCGCATTCCTTGTGAAGTTTTCTTAATACGCCCTGATTGAATCATCTTCCTTCTGCTTGAGTCTGAGGAAATATTTTCCATCCTAAGATGGAGGGTTTCAAGAAAATATTTATTGAAAAAAAATTCACTTGAATTCATCCCAATCCGTGGGATCAATTTCCTCCTTAGACTTAATATTTTGTATCAATGTTCCACACTGATCAGCTTCCCCATCAAAATGATATACTTCAATTACAAATTATCTTCTTATTAGAACTAGGGAACATAAAATATCTATTCATTGGATTTAATCAACTGTTCTATAAGGAGGGGATTAGAAGATCCATGATACATGGGAGGCCTTTTCTGCTTTATGGTTTCTATGGAAACATTATCTTTCCTTAAAGGATGGGGTGTTCCATATGATTATAGTTATTATTCCAAACATGAGCCATATAAGAAAGTACTGTCATGAGTTTTGAGAACCCATTCATACTACATTAGGAATTTCATTAAGGAAATCATCACATTTCCTATCACAATGATTGTTGATACATGTTCTTCTATTTCGCACCATTAACTAGTATAAATAACTTAAAATTAGAGGGATTTAATACATATATATTATCTATAAAAAAGGAAACTTTGAACATAAAAGGATAAACATGTAAAGGATAATTATATCCTAACTTGTCATTCCCTATGTTTAATTGTAGGTTATCCCTGATCTATTTCATAACTAATATTCTTATGGGATTTGTTGTTACCTTAATAATGGTTTAAACTATGCTCGTGAATTTTCCAAAGAATATCCATCGAGTGTGTCAAACCAATAGCTCATAAAGTTTTGTTGTCATGCACGAGTTCCCGTTGAGTCTTGCTCAAAGAGGTGTTTTTGGGTTTTAAGCAGATATAAATCTGTGCCAGAGCCAGCTCTATTTATTTGTATCCAAACAAGTATGTATTTTTTTGATAAACCACTTACTGAATACTTACCAAAATTTAGTAGTGTTTTCTTAAACAAGAAAAGTATAGGGATGTCTAGTGTCTTGTAAAACTTGGTAAAACATCAAATATCATAAAAACCACTTCTTATTTAATCTCTATAACGAGTTCCAAACATCCATTGTGCCCATACATCACCATAGGATATATTATGGATTACATGAACAATGGGATTGTGTAAAATCCCAGTAGGGGATTAATTATAAGAATAAAGCTTTAGCAGATTGTTTTGGAAGCATGAAATAGTGATATATAAAAGAATATGACATAATTGAACATATAGAACCATAAAATGAATAATTTGAGATCATATAAACATGGAATCAAAGTAATTTTATAGAAACATAAAACATGAATTCTGCATGATTCAAGGATCATTTCACTTATATGAGCACAATTCATGGTTAAACATCAATACAGTTTCACTTCATAGTACGACTGAATGCTAACTGCCAAGACAGTTGCACATGGTAGTACAAGTCAAGGATAACCGCCAAGACCGGTGTACATAATGTCTCAAGAGACTCAACATTAATAAATTCATTGGAGTGTTATCTTGGTTCACCCATCTTAAACCATTATTTTCTTCTATCAAATGGATTATGAAATCATCATTCATGTGTAGAGAGTACTACCACCACACGAACTGATGTCATTCATTTTTTCATTAAAATTTCTAAATATTGCGTATTATATGAGATTTTAAGAATATATATATAATATTTATAATATAATTATACCTATTGTGTCATTATATCATATATACCTTTTTTACATTCCATTCTGTAGTGGATACAATAACATCACTCATGTATAAATCACACTATCGCCTCACAAAGTGATGTGATTCAATTTTTACAAATGATTTAGATGGAAGGTAATAAGTGTAAAGATAGTAATTTAATGTGACATAAATTTAAAAATAATGATATTAATGACATATTTATAATTCTTATAATATATTGTATCATTTTATTTTTTACCATTTCACTCACTGAAAAATGATAATGTCATTAGTGAATGTGTATACTACTACCTTCATGAAGCGATGAAACTTCATTTTTTTCACCATACCACATGAATAATATAAATAAGTATATTTAATTAAATAAAAAGTTTTATAATTTGTCTTACATAGTTTTTAAGGTCATGGTTTTCATCTGGTTCGTTGGAAAAGATAATCATTTTCTTAGGCTTTAAGTGAGATGACTTTTTGGTTTCGAACATCCATATATGATTAACCATCTTAAAATGGGTTACCAATAGATTTTTTGGGTGTTGTTGGATAATAGGGTGGTAAAATTAAAATCTGGGCCAACTATGAGCCCATTTCCATTCTTGAAAAAAAAAAATTGTTTCATTAATATATCCTTCATTTTTCATCATTTTTCACTCATTCCACTTCTGACTTGGCCAACCATAACCTATTAAAACCACCATATAATTTTTTTATTCCCTTAATAATTAATAATCACGGTGTATTTGGATTAGTTAATTCAAGTATTGTTCCATCCCTTGAGCCCATTTCTAGTTTTTAAATCATAATTTGTTTCTATTATATATTTTTATATTTTCTAGTGAATTAACCTCTCACTCTAGCCCAAGAACCCTAGTTGAACACCCATGTTCCATTTTCCCCATTTGGATCTCTTCATTGTCGTGGATTAGGGCTAAATTTCTCATGTCTTATCAAATCATCCAAATTTACTAAGGTAATTTGTTTCTTTCATGGATAATTAATTTTTTTTATTTCCCACCAAACCTTCTATCCATGATTATTCTAGAACTAAGGAGACTATACAAGATGTTATATTCTATTACCTTTCCTCTATTGGTATAGATATAATGGAAAATGAATATTTATATTGTTTCTAATGTGATATTACTTCTCTTTTCTCCTCCCTATTCCTTATACTTCCACTTTAATTTGGTTTCCTCTTCTCCCCGGGTCATGGAATATCTATGGTTATGTTATAACATGATTTTTATGGTTTTTTGGTTTGTTTAAGTCTGGTATTCATAGATCTAGAGTGTTGGGAACTGTGGTGGGTGATATTGTGTGTGTGGTTCATTTGTTCCACGGTATTGATTTAGGGTATCCCTTGAACATTCCTTTATCATTTAAGTTTCATCATTTTCTTTCTTTTCTAACCTACTATGTATGTTTATTAGATTTTTAGAGTATTTTAATAGTTTTCTTAGAGTGAAAAATAAAATTTTAAGCCATTTTTTTGTAATAAATAGTGTTGTTTTGTTATAAAGGTTTACAACACTTTCTTACTTAAATGATTTGTAAGTATACACACTTTGTTTATGGTATTTTGAACTTGGTTTAGTATATTGAATAAATTTTTGACATGAAAATGGTATTTTATACTATTTCAAGTGCTTAAAATATGTTTTTTGATTAAAAGTGCATTCCATGTGTTAGGTAAATTGTAAGGATTGATTTTATGTGCTTAGTTTGATTTAAAATTATTTTCTTGGATTTATAGATATATTGGGAGCATCAATATTGGTATTTTGGGGTTCTTTTATGTCTTTCCAAAGTATTTTTGGTTTTACAAACAAATTGGTTTTTGTTGGAAAACATGTTTGGGACCGAGTTTCCAAAAAAGGACCATATGGAATCTGTATAAAAATGGTCATGATTTTTTTATGAAATCTAAATTTTTAAGTGATTTATTAAAGTTTATTTATACTATAAATGGTTTGAGTACACCTCTTTATTAAAATTGAAATTTTTTCGATTTTAAAATTTTAGTTTTGAGAAATTATTAAAGGCTCAATTCACATTTTCATGTAAAAATGGTTTCCGTATGTATTCCATGTCGTATCATTTAGAGCCATTTTATGGTCCATGAAATTTATTTATTATGTGGTTTTGGGGATGAAAAATCTCTTTTTATTTGGTTTTTCTTGTTTTTTGGCATTAAAATATCATTTTTAATGGATTTTATGTGCAATGACCCATTATAGTTCTTGAAATTGTTTTATGAAAATGTATGAGGTTTATTGATTCGTGAAATAAATGGCTGACATATGGGTGGGATATTTGTTATGACTATGATTTTTAAATGTAATATTCATCAGAAAATAGTATTTTATTGATATGTAACTTTTTTGAGCACAAAAAGAAGAAACCTGGGTATCTAGGTGGGGGCGTGTACTAATATGCTAGTGATTTGGAGGGTTCGTCCATATTTCACGTAGCAAGATTGACTATGGAAACACTAAATAAAATATTATGATGATGATGTTGGGTATCACTATGTTATGGATTATTATCTTACTAATTTCTCATGTTCATGAGAACATATATTTTTATTGTTACTATTCATTGAGACACGAGGTACCTGGGGCCCACAATGAACTAGTACATAGGGGTGTTCTCGTGACCTGTGCTCATTATCTATTTTTTACTCACCATCGGTATATGGTGTGTTTGGTTGTTAAAATCATCAGTGTGTGTATTTAATTTAAAAATTTTAAATTCTTAAAAGTACCACTCTTGAAAACTATTTTCATTTTGAAGTTGCACCTCTATGAAATATTGTAACCAGCATTGTTGTTTATAAAACATGCAAGTTTCTGTCTGGTAATTTTTACAGCATTGAACCATGTTTGGAAAACATATTTTATATTTTTTATATCAAATATAGAATTGATGTTTGTATTATTTTATAGTAATTTCATTTTGAAATTATTATCGGTCTAGACTACTGAGTTTTATAACTCATGCCTATATTTTTCTTCTATTTTTAGCCCTTATAGAGGTTTCATATTAAGTTCGATTGGATTAGGAGACGTGTGATCATTTTTTCGGAGAGTGAATAGAGGGGTTACATGGAGTTATCTTGTTTCTAGGATTGTTCAGTTGAGTTTTTGGTTCAGTTGTGTTTTCACTTTCTGGTATAAATAATGTTTAGATCAATTTTTATCTGAATGTATATTGGGCTGTCTGTTTTTTTCACTATATGTTTTACTGGTTATATTTGAGATTAATAAATAATGTTTGTACACTATTTATGTCATCAATTCTTGTTTCCATCCAAGTGGGATCGGGAATGCCTCTTAGGACTTGTCGTTGAGCGACCTGTGGGGCCGTCTCAGGGCCAACCGGGGATAGTTCATGAAAAAATGGTATTAGAGGATGTTTGATCCTTGACTAACTTTCATTTTAGAGTACCCTTAGTTATTTTAGGATATCAAGGTAGGCTGATTAGTATTTTTGGGACTTTAGAGGTATGTTTAGGAAGACCATTGCATACTATTTCTCATTCCGACCGTCAGGTCTTTATGGGAATTATACTTTTTTTAGTTTCTTTGGTTCTTAATGATTTTTTATGTTATGATGTGATAATGAGAGTTATAATAGTGGTCTCTATGAGCTGGTAGGGCCTAGAAATCTAGGCAGATCTAGGGAATGGTCTTCAGAAGTCTCTTTATGTTTGTGGTGTTTTTGACATATGGCCTCTACAAATATTGTCAAGTCACCGACTGACACCAGTTACATTTTTTTGGTTCTATTTTACTTTTCTTGAATTTAGTGGTTTTTAAAAAATCATTGTATGAGAATTATGAAAATGGTTTTTAAAGTACTGATTGGTTATTGAAATTTTAAAAATGGGTTTTCAAAATTTAATATGAGAAAGGGTTTGTAATGTTGGGTTTTTTTAAACAAATCTTAGGGATAAATAAGAAATTATTTAATGAGACTGAATTTATATAATCTAAACATATGGTTAATTGAAATGTATTATTTTGAAATCATCTATTATTTTCAAGTGATTCTTAACATTATGTTAAATGGGGTTATTTTGGCTGTTGAAAAGTGTTTGACTCTGATTAATTAGTTTTGGAAATTTAGTGTTGAGTAGAAAATGTTTTTCTTGAAAGGGGTTTTGAAATTTATGGTTTTCATATTATGAAAAGATACCTTGCTGTATTTTTTATATGAGAAAGGGATATTTGGATTAGAATTGTTTTTTTGTAAGTTCTATTAAATTAAATGGAATGGGGTTTTAATTAAATTGTTCTTGACGAAGTATGGTCTATTTTGTGAAATTTGAAAATGGGTTTTGATTTGGTGGTTAATATGAATTTGGGTGTTACATTATTATTTTTGAGTGATGATTATTTTATTTTAGCCAATTTTGTTTTCATGAGTGCTCACATGACTGGTATTATGGATATATGGATGAATGGACAATATCTCATGGTTTTTAGGTGCCCAGGGTAGCACAAAAATATGTATATGAGTGAGAATTGATGAAATGGAATCGGTGAATGTTAAAATACACCAAGTTGGTTTGTTTTTCAAAAGTTTTATAAGTTCAAAAATTGTGGTTTTTTTTAACCGATGGTTATGTGGATGTTTTTTCCTATATCTTAGAAGTGTTGTTAATTCAGTATGCTTCCTTAAAATATGAAAGTCATATTGTTTTGGTGTCTTGATATGGGATATCATTGGTGGCACTATTTTGGATAAATGTTGAATGAGTTTCTAAAGAGGTGTTGGATGTTGTGATGTATCCATGGATGGTTCTCTGTTTAAAAGATTTCAAGGTGATCAAAATAAGTATTTATTCTAAATTTCAAATCCACCTCTTCAAAATATGCCTTTTCAAGTTTGTTGGAATTGAGAGCTTTTCGGGAATGATTTAAAGTTTCTTTCTGTTATGGTGTCCCAATTCATTGGTGTAGTTATGCTTGGTGAGGTTGATGTGTTTCTCCATGTACCTTGTCCGTTCTGCTCCTAATTAAGAGTGAGATAAAATAGATTTGTGTATCTCCATGTTCTTTTTTGGGTAAAAGTGTGTTGTTTGGGGAAGATAGTTTCATAGTGTCCCTTGATAATTTGTTTCATCCTGGGAGTATTATGTGTCACTATGTGGAACTAACAAATATATTTAATGTTGATGATTATCTAAGCATGACTATGAGGCAGGAGATGCTTTATCTATTAGAGCTCTAGCCATAGGTCTCAGAGTTAAGCTAGCACATAGTAAGGAGTCCCATGACTGTGGGTAATATTTCTAAACTCGTTCCACTAAAATTGAAATGAGGTAGTACCTTTATTATTTTTGTGGGTTTAGTGGACCAATTATTGGGTCCCCTTACCTCCCCACCCCATGTGGTGGGGGTTTGGATCCACGTAGAGAGTGTTAGCGCAGTTCATGTCCCCTCTGTTCGGGAGTGGGGGGTTTAAAGTTTCATGTTGTGTTCCTGTTAACATGGGTTGGTAGGTTGTTGTGGGAGAGTTTTAGTGGGAATTTGTTGGATATATATGTTCCTAGTTCATAATGAATTTACATTTGGTCATTGATCGTCGGTTTATAATGGTGGGGAGAACCATCACTGGTCTCATATAGTATCCTCCTAATAATTTTTCTAGTGATACTTATTTCTTAATAGTGGGTATTCCATTCTTTTCTCCCCTATAATATTTAGTTTTCATTAGTTCTATTTGATTTGGGTGATCAATGGGTTCATTGGGAGAAGGCCCAACAATCTAGTTCTTGGTTTGGTTGTTGAGGTAGTGACTCGATCATTCAATTGATTCTTGAGAAGTGGTTGGGAGTTAGTGTTTTAGTTTAAGTAAGAGTATTATTTTCCATTACTGGAGTACGAGGATTCATTGGCTTCAGAGGCTTGAACATATTTATAAATAATCCTTTGGTGTTGATCTATCAATTTGAATGTGTTGTGGAATTCTGCGGGAGGAAATCTTTAATGGTAGGGAGAAATGCTACACCTGGTTTTTCATGTCTTGGTTTTGATCCAATTCAATGGAAATTACAATCCTTTTCCTGGGTTTTGGGTGAGTAGAATGTTGGGATTTAAACATCCTTATATTTCTAATAATCTTACCATGGTTTTCCCATAGCTTGTTTGGGAGTTATTGGAGAAAAGGGTGGTTACATCAAGATTTTGGAAAACTATGAGCCCATTTAAGATTTAAAAATTAAATTTTTTCTTTATAACTACTTAGTCTTTCAAATTTTCTCACTCATTCCAGTCCCCACTTGGAATTAGCTGACATATTAAAACCACATATCCTTTTGGACCCCCTTAATAATTCATAGACATGGTGGATTTGGGTTATTGATTTAGGCTTTAGGCTAGCCCATGACCTCATTTCAAGTCTTAAAAACAATAATATATTTCTTTTATATATTATTCATTTTTAATATTTATCAGTGATTATACCAATCACTAGAGACCAATATATGAAGACACACCCCCCAAGTTCTATTTCCACTCTTTGGATCTCATCATAGTCATATATTAGGGATAAATTTCTCCAGTATTCTCAAATCTTCCAGATTTGGGAAGGTAAATTGTTTCTTTCATGAATCATTCATTTTTTACTTTTTGTAGTAAATTTTATTTACATTATTATTTATTAATTAAGTAGACTCTATATGAAGTAAAAAATATATTCCCTTTCCACTATAAGTGTACAACTAATGGAAGATGAAAAGTTTTCAAGTTTCCATGGTTAGATTCCTTCTCATTTCTCCTCCCTCTTCCTTCTCCTTCCACATTAATTGGGTTTCATCTTCTCCCCTACTTCTGAAATACCTAGGGTTATTTTATAACATTATTTTTATTTGTTTTCGTTCATTTGGGGTAGGTATTCATGGATCTAGAGTGTTTGGAACCGTGGTAGGAGATATCGGGTGTGTAGTTCCTTTCTGCCATGGTTTGGAGTTAGGATATCCCCTTCACATGCCTTTATCAATTATGTTTCATCATTTTATAGCTGTTAACACCAGATATATATGTTTAGTTTTATTTTTTTAACTCTTTATTATTTTCTTGGTGTGAAAAACAGTTGTTTAATCCTTATTTTCTAAACAATAGGGTTGTTTTCTTATAAACATGTACATCGCTTGCTTAGTTAAATGTTTTGTTAGATTACATACATAGTTTATGGTATTTTTAACATGGTTCAATAGCTTAAAAAATTAATTTTTTTAAAATGGAATTTTATCCCTTTTAATGTGCCTAAAATAATTCATTTGTTTAAAAGTGAATGCCCTATGTTTGGTAAATTGCTTGGTTGGATTTTATGTGCTTTGTGTGATTTAAAATGATTTGTTAGGATTTATAAATACATTTTAAACATGAAGAATGGGTTTTTGGGTCCTTTTATGGCTTTCCAAATAAGATTTTGTTTTATCAACAAATGTGTTTTTGGTGATAAACATGTTTTGACCCGAGTTGCTCGAAAATGGATCATTTTTCATCTTTATAAAAATGGTTATGCTTTGAATGTGTAACCTGATTTTTTTATGGAATTTAT
Source organism: Viscum album (assembly GCA_963277665.1). NCBI lineage: Eukaryota > Viridiplantae > Streptophyta > Magnoliopsida > Santalales > Viscaceae > Viscum > Viscum album. The sequence continues at coordinate 1,009,271,911 of OY728164.1, read as the reverse complement.
GAAAGTGGTTTTTTTCTTTAAATGGGGTGTATAAACCACTTTATTAAAAGTTAAAATTTTACCTTTGGACAATGTTAGTTTTGAGAAATACATAAAGGCATGTTTGACATTTTTCTTATAAAAATGGTTTCCATGTGTATTTCATGTTGTATCATTTGGGTCAATTTTTTGGTCCATGAAATTGATTTGTTAAATGTTTTTGGGGAATTTTTTTTTACATCGTATTGGTGGGATTTAGGCCATAAATAATCATTTTTAATGGATTTTATGTGAAAGGCCTCATTATACTTCTAGAAATTATTTTATGAAAATTATGGTGGTTTATTGATATGTGAATGATATGGGAGACATGTGTATGGTATATTTGATGGGTGTATGATTTGTAAATGTAATATTAATGATTAAATGTTATTTTATTGATATGTCACTTTTTGGAGCACAAAAAGAGAAAACCTGTGTATCCAAGTGGGTGAACATGTACTAGTATAATAGAGATCCAGATGGGTTTTGTCCCTATTTCACGTATTAAGTTGGAAGATGAAAAAACTAACTAAACTATGATGATGATGATGTTGGGGACTAATAAGTTATGGAGGATTATACTACTAGTTTCTAATGTGCATGAGAGAGGATATTTTTATGGTTACTTTTCACCGAGATATGAGGTTCTTGGGGCCCACAATGAACTAGTTCCTAGGGGTGTTCTCGCGACTTGTGATCGTTGGTGATTTTATGACAACTGTTCGTATATGGTGTGTTTCTTTGGTAAACTTATAAGTTTGGGTGTTTAATTAAATTATACATTCTTTAAAGTATCTCTGTTGAAAACTATTTTCATTTTGAAGTTGCACCAGTTTGAAAAATTGTTACTATCATTATTGGTTATAAAACTTGCAAGTTTTTGTTTGGTAATTTTTATAGAATTGAACAATTTTTTGAAAACATACTTTTATATATTTTGTATTTAAACCCTGAAATTGATGTTTCATTTATTTTAAATTAGTTCATTGGGAATAGATTATCAGGCCAACCTACTAAGTTTTAATACTCATGCATATAGTTTTCTTATATTTTTAGCCCATCTGCAGGTTTCAGCTTGAGTTTGATAGCCTTGGGAGACAAATGATCATTGTGTTACAGATTGACTAGTAGTGTCACATGGAGTTATCCGGTTATAGGTTATTTATTTCAGTTGGTGGTTCAATTGTATTTTCACTTTTTTGTATAAATAATGTTCAGTTCAATTTTTATATTATTGTATATTGGGGTGTCTGTTATTTCCATTGTTTGTTTTATTGGTTATATTTGGGTGAAATAATTCCGTTGAGTACCCTATTGATGCCCTTGGTGCTTTTAACTATCCTAGGAGGATCAGGAACACCTCTTGGGACTTGTAACGTAGCGTCCTATGTGTCTAGTTCAGGGTCCACACTGGATGGTTTGCGACATAAAATATTATGATCATTCTAGAAAGATAAAATATTATTTACCAATTTTCTATAATGGTCATTAAAAAATAGAAGACATACCATTTCTATGACTGCAATGTAATTTATTTCTCAAAAAAATATTTCATTATAGGTGATAAAAGTATAAAGGATGTATAAATATGATCAATATTTCTTGACTGTTATTTTTTATATGTTTACAGAATTAATGTTTTGACTATAGTCAATCTACCAAATTCATTTTTGACACGTAAGTTGAATATGGTCAATACATCTAACTTATACTTAATTGATAAAGATTTTGTATATAACATGGTTAGAAGTGAAATAGTTGTAATAATAAAATTGGAACTGGTTCCCAAAAATGTAAATAATTAGAATATGATTATTATTTAGGAATATAAAGAAAACACATGACATGTTTGACTCATGGTAATGGACTTCATCTCAATTTATCTTTCGTTGATGCATATTTTGATGTTATATAAATTTATTCTTTTATACGTTTTATATATATATCCCATTTGAAATTTTATATCATGAATCTATCTATTCTCATGATTTTTATTGTTTTTTACTGTTATTATTTCACAGGGATTATGATTCAAGTGTTCCCTCATTCATAATGTACTTTACTTAAAAAAATCATCTTTTAATTTTTTTCCTTCCAAATCTTTCTCTTCCAAGAATCTATTTTTTAATAGATTTTATTAATGTTTTTTATAGACAGAAAATATTTATAATGTTAATTTAAAGTTACTCTTACATTAATAAGAAGTTTTTTAACGGAATAGTGATAAATAATGAATTTTAATTTAAAATAGACTTTTCTTCACAATAATTTATAGTGTGAATTTTTTTATTGTTTTTAAATTATAATTATACTGAATATTTTTAATTTAATCCAATTCAGGTAATTTTAATAAATGTTATATTTAATTTGGATATAAAAACATTTCAAATTTTTGAATGTTATCCCATTAACCAATTTTCTCGTTCCTGAACAGGAAAAATTTTAAATTAATTTTAAAAAATTATGTGTTTTGAAATATTAAAAATGCATTATATATTTTAAATTATAAGGTCAAAATTAGGTTAAAACATCCCCTTTTTTGTAACATATAAATAACAACTTAAATAATTTTTATTACTACTCTAAGGGTAAATCATGTTATTAAGGGTAAAAATAATACTACAAATATTTTAAAACAACCCCAAACCATTAAAAAATGTTATTTGATGAATCTAATTCTACACTTATCACATAATTTTAGAAATTTAGTTATTCAATGGACACTTTACCTTTAAAATGACTTACATATTATTAAAATTAAAGAGAGACAAAGTATAACAGTCTTTATTTTAGTAAGAATGATATTTTTAATATGTGATCAAATAAAATATATAATCAACTATATATATTTTTATGGAACATAAAATTTGTATTTACATCATAGGAAATTATTTTTTAGTTTTTAGGGAATAAAAAATTATTATATATAACTAGAAAAAGATGATGTAGTAATTATTCAATTAATAAAGCAATAAATTAAATGATATTAGGGAAATTAGAAAATTTTAATTTTAATTAATTATGGTGATAAAATAATTTTAGAGGTTAATATTACATGTTATGGGTGTATTAAATGAAATGGTTTGAAATTATATTTCTTGGTTGTCTTTCTTAATGTCAATAATATGAATAGTTCCAAAATTGACACTTATGATATTTTATGAAAATAATATTTTACCAAATTATTTACAAATAATAAAAATATTAAATTAATAATTTTTTTGGATATATGTTCTAAAATATAATAAATTGGTCATTTATTTTCTAATTTAATCTTTATGTATAAAAATTACATCGACGTAATGTTGAAAACATTGTTACCGTAATTAAAATTAAAATGGCATAAAAAAGGCTTAATCTAAATGATAATGTATAAATTTATACCAAAACATGTCTTAAATATATTGTTTGAAAAAATTTAAACCTTATATCATCTTATCATTTAATACATGTACATTTGGAGGTGTTTTTATTGATATTTAATTTATTATAAATTAATCTTTTGTGAAATTCTAAAACTTCCACTCCACTCTCTTAAAAAACCACTTATTCTATTTTCTTCACACTTAAGAAACTATTTAGTTTAGAGACAACTTATAAAATTATCCTCATTAATTACATAACATCATCATTGAATCCATAATTTGGGAATAAATCCAACCAAAGAATTCATTTTGTGCAAATCAAAAGAAGATACCCAAAGAAACTGTAACATTCACCAACAGACGTTTTAAATTTATTTCTTCCATGAACCCCATAAATTATTATAACTAAATTATTATATAATATCCTAATTATTAAAAATATACAAATATGATTTTATTATAATATTTCTACCTCCAATTACACAAAATTCTGTCTAATGGGTTATGAACTTACCGTTCTTGTGTACAGTGAACTGCCGCCTCACGAAACAATGTTATTAATTTTTTTCCATTAAAACTGGTAATGGTTTGGAATTATTAAATAATATATATTTTATATGTTATATGTGATATATATGCTGTATTTATTATTCATTAATTGTTATAAAAAACATATGTTTAGTCTTTCAGTTTTGTGTAAATAAGACGACTTCATTTGTGGATGTGTGGACAAACGCCTCCTATTAGAATTGTGATTCATTCACAAATTACATGGAATTTATTAAGTATAGTTTTAGTAAAATTATATTATATATATAAAAATATAATTCCACTGTAATTATATATATTAATAATTTACTTTCTCTCTTTCAATTCAACATAAAATTAATGGAGTGTTCATGCGTGTGTATGACATATTATCTCCATGAAAAGTGGATTTTGTTTTCTATTTAAACATTATATATATAAAAATGAATAAATATATAAAATATATATACTATATTTTTATTTATATAATTAATTCATAATATAAGTGTGTGGACCAAGAATAAAAAGTCAAGACATATATGAGAAACAAAACCATTATTACCCGAAATAAAAACATAAACTAAGAATTGTTAAAAAATGGGTAATATAATGTCATAAGTAAATCATATATGGTATAATATATATTAATATGTAAATTTAATATATTTATTGTGAACTTATATTTATTATAAATGAGGTTTTCATGAGAAGGAAGTGATTTAAGTTATAAGGTATGGTATTTTCATTTCAATTTTATTTTTCGTGAGATACAAGACATGTTCACCATATATTTATTATATGTGTGTTATATGATGAAAATGAATGTATTTTATGAGTATTACCATTAATATTATGGTATTTTCATATCCATATAATTTCCTTTCTATCACAAGGCACACACTTCGACTGATTATAAATTGGTAAGGGTATTTCTAGTCTAAATTTTATTTCTACGAGACTTATTCCAAATTCACAATTAATTTATTTTTTGTGGTGTATAAAAATACCATGAATATAATAAATGATACATGAACTTAAATTTATTGGTATTTATATGTCCATTTTAAGATATATCATTCATGTGGTCTATGGTCAAAGTTACCAAATTGGTATTATTCATGATCTATATGTAGAAATCTATGTTTTATGTCTTTATATTCTAGTTATTTTTAATAAATTTTATATTCAATGTATAAGTGTTCATGTATTTTGAATTATAGTTTATGTTTTGTAATTTATGTGATGAAGATTAACATTTATGGGTTATAGTTTATATTTTATGTATATAATTTTTTATTTTAGTTGATGGATTCTTATTTGATGAATGTGGGATATAAATATTTTACAAGGTAAATATTCCTGAGATGTTTTATTTGATTAATTCATCATGAAAGAAATTTATTATTTATTGACAGTTATTTTCTATTTTTTAGAATAATTACTTCTCATTTGTTATATTGTTTAAATTTTGTTTTAAATAAAAATAGATTAATTGAAGGAATACATACAATTATTATTGTTTGACAATTCATTGGTATTACTATTATGATTTATCTCTACACACTCACCTAAATACTTATTATAGTATGGTATAAACATATTATATGAAAGGATATATATCATAGTAGATTATTAAATATATAACATAGTATGAGTTTCATTTTTCTAGGGAATACAGCTAAATAACACAATACAACACAATGAAACACCATGAGGAATATGATGTATAATAAATATCACAAAATATAATTGAAGATGTATTTTATTTGTATCCTAATTTTTTTCTTTTTATTTCACCTCTTTCATAACAAATTCTTTTATATTTTTATATTGTTTACTTAGATTATTTGTGACTCTAATTCATGTTCATGTTTCACAATATAGGATTAAAATGGTTTGGTTTTTTTTATAATGGTGTTATTAAATTTTAATTGTATGGATGAAAATTTTCTCATTATGTGAGTTATAACCATATTATGGTTCATGTGATTTATGGACATGATTTTTTTTAATTGTCACGTGGAGGGTGCTCCTCCACACAAAAAATGGTGAAATTAATGTAGGGAACAATAGAATTCGAATTATTCCTATGAAAGACCTTATAAAATATTTTTCTATATGCATTTATAACTATCCATGTCCTTTATTAGAATAAATTGTAACTTTAAATCCATATTTGTTTGTTTTTCTAAGAAATAAATGTTGAAGAAAATAGTCACAGTTATATGGAATTTTATAGATGAGAAATATCTAGGATAAATGGTAATAATTGAGTTTCTTAATCTAGTTATCTGTGTCATAATATTTTATACCCATTGTAACATCATATTTAATAAAGTACATGTGTACATGGGTGTGGGTGTTGTAAAAAAATTTAAATTAATCTTAGTAATATCATATTTAACATCATTATTTTCATATATATATATATATATTATTTAATTTGACCATTTCCTCTATATAGATCCTATATTACTTTCATTAAATATTAAATAATAATTTATAGAATGCAAATTTCAATAGTAATTGTTAAACTAATTAAAATTTAATGTAATAGATATGGGATTGAGAACGGTGTCAGAAATGATGGCTTTGGGGTTTTATTTCATGATGAATTTTATAATACCTTATTTTTATTTTATTCACCTACTAAATATAATGTTATCTAGAACCACTTTAACCTTTTATAATGAATCAAATTTTTTTCCTTTTCAAATTCAATATTTTTTTTGGAGGATGTTGATTTATATCAAGCATTATTTCTTACAAAAAAAAATATATTCTCCAGGACTTTATTGAAATGATGTTTTTCATATTCTTTATTATTAAGACACTTAAATTAGATTTTGTAATCTAATTATGTTGAGAATATTATATTTTCTAGTCCACATATTTTTGTTACTTATTTATTTATTTTTTATGAAATGATTTAAAATAATTTTGTTTTGTTATTAAAAATTTTTGAGTGGTGATATATATTTATTTTTATAGTTTTTAAATATTTTATTATTTACATATTGATAATAATTTATAATATTTAGTCAAATAATTAATGTTGTTAACTTTTGAAATTTATGTTAATCATAACCTTCAATGTAATAAATTATTTATATGAATTCATGGATTTTATTTCATCCTTATGTTAATAGAATTTTAGTATAAATTTGAGAATTCAAAATTACAGTACTCCTTGTAAGAATAAATCCATAGTTAATTATCATTGTGTTACACTAAACGAAAAAAATTATCTTAGGTTTAATATTATTTACTTATTTAAGACAACCCTATAACATTAAAATAAATACCTTTAAGGTAATTTTTATACTATTCATAAATTTTTTAAGAAATAACCTAGTAGTATGTCTCTAAAACACAAATTTAATTAATTTTTTTATTGTTCATTTATATTAAAAATATTTAAAATTATATTTCTCTATAGATAGAAAAAAATTTACTTTATGTTTTAATATTTTTAGTGTTTATTCTTTTGTAAATCTCTCAATATTTTAAGTATGTTGGGATATGTCAAGTAAATGATTTAAATGTATTTGAGAAACTATTTTTAATTATAGAGGAGTGTAGGGGTTTGAAATGAATTTTTTTTATTCAGATCAATTCGATAGATTCTAAGAGTATGTTTTTTTGAATTTTTATATGTGGGATATTTGTTTCTCTTGTCGTTATTTTCACCCACTTTTTTAATTTTTGAATATTTATTGTCTAGGGAACCAAGATTAATTTAAAGTAATATGAAAGTGTAATTATTAGAGATGTGATATTTTTTGTTAGTGGTTCCTACTAAACTCTACAGTCAATTATTCAAGTACAAAATCTAAAATGATTTGTTATCCATTTATAGTATCCACATTTTTAATAAAGCCTTACATTGTGAAATAAATTTTAGAATATCATTTCAATGTATCATATTTCTTATTTATTTTCTCAGTCAACCTAATTATTATTGTTGATGATTAAAAGAAACATAAAAATATTCTATCTCCAATATATGGGTTGTAATAAAATTGAAAATTTGTGTAGATGATTTTTATTACATAATTATCCAAAATCCAAGTAAAGAAATTTTAAGAATTTGTATGCTATATTATGGAACCATTCCCTTTTTAATTCCCATTCAGATGTGTTTTTATGTAATGTTTTCATTAGTTTGATTGCTGGTCTAATTATCTATTGTTATATATTAGAAGTTGTGTTTTAATCATAATTTTTCCCATAAAACACACACATTTCTATAATTGAATATAAAAAATATTATTATGGAAGATACCATATAATAGAAGTTTTTTAAAGGTGTTTTTATAATTCTCATTAATTTTTTTCACCATTTTATATGGTTCATTAAATAATTGAAATAGTATATGTAAAAATAAAAATGAAGCTAGATATTAAGAATATAGATTTATTAAGCATTATCTGGAAACATTCATTGAAAACTAGTTAAAATATTATTAGTTCTGCTCAGGCCCTCGAAGCAGTCATTGAAATTTATATAAAACATTACATTACATAAAAAAGTATCACACACACTTATTCTCCATTTATTATAACTTATTAAATTTTTTATCTATTAACAATTATTATTTGGAGCCACTTGGAATCTCTTAAAACATATTTAGTTCCCTAACCCTCGAAGGCCAGATGTCGGTGTCTGCTATCAATTACATTGGAACGATTACAAAGAATCAAATCTGGAAGGAATGAGAGTTTAATAGTCTTGGTAAAGTAGATACATACATAAGTATTGTATTAAATATTAATACACTAATTAAGAAATAATTTTTTTCTAAATAAATAAATAAAATTGAGGATAATAACTTTTTGGGAAACTTTATTCCATCTAGAATATCCCTACATATATATTTTAGTATGCTTCCTAGATTCCATGGGAATGTAAATATAATAAGGGTGAGATAAAATGATTAATAAGGGTAAATATGATAGAAGAAACAATGAATCAATGAGAATAATAATCATGGGATGGTAAATAATTGAACACACATACAATGTAATTAGTAAACATAATGGAAGTGCATAAAAAATATGGTAATGTAATAAATGGAAACAAATTCCATTAACATAAATAGGTAAGGAAAATTAATATTTAAAGGTATTAAACTCATAATCATTCCATTTAATCAATTAAATTATAATTAAATACATCTATAGACATGTCGATATAAAATCTCATTGATGAATAATAAATGAATCTAAATGTGGGAAATACTTGATTATTAGATTCCCTATTTCATAGGTTCATGCTAACTTTATCGTCAAGACCTTTCCCAAGAAGTTTAACAAAATATCAAGTAAAAACACATATAAGGAGGCTATCCAAATGAATCATCTCAATAGACTAGTGATGCATTGAGGGACTATATATAACCAATCCCAACCCTTGTTGTACTAGTCCAAAAAATTCCTCATATACCGAATAATCGATTTAACAATGTGCCTTTTCATATACCCATGGGGTATAAGAGATAAATATTTGTCAATATTTACCCTAATAAATAAATAAATTTCAAAGAGAACACTATATAAAATATTATATGCGGTTTAGGCAATGAACATATTCATGATAAATGATATGGTAAAATAGAATAAATTCATTGTTCAGTGATCATAGGAAATTAAATATTTCAATGGGGAAAAAGGAATACATGAAGTGATTATGAATACTTTACTTCTTCAAATCATTAATAAACTATATAAAAGAAGATTAATCATCGTATCAATAAAACATACCCAAAGTAAAGTAAAATCAATAGTTGTTTCCATTTATGAATAAAAATATTTTAAAAGTATATTTTAAAAACAATATTAAGGAAAATATCCTTTTTTAAAACACCTTTTGAAAAAAATTCCTTTAAAAGAAATTTTAATATCATTTTCATTAAATATTAACATTTTAATCATTTAAAAGAATGTTTTAATGAATGATGGTTGGTAAATCTATACATCTCTTATAAGTTAAATTGAACTTTCCTTTTGCCCGGTAAAAAGGTTTAAAAAATGACTTGTTTAGAAAGAGAAAAGAATATTCCATTGAAAAAATAGGTAAAAGAAAAAAAGGTGAAAATATATTTACCATATAATATTAATTTTTTTGAAATCATTTTAATAAAAATGTGTTTAAGAAGAAAAATGTTCTCTGAAAAAAAAAGATAATTCTAGATTTTCTGAAAATCATTTTGTAAAACACCTTTAGTTCCAAATAGTTAAAGAATGGTATTAATAAATGAAATATGTCATGATAAAATATTCTTGAGGAACATTGAAGGTTTTATCCAAAAATGGTCATATAATTTTCTCTTATGGAAATTAATGTTTCGTAAACTTATTCTTGAGGAAAATAATCTTTAAACATTACAAAGTGTCCCATGCCACTTTGATACATTTTAAATAAAAAAAATCATGAAGGAATAAAATTAAATAAAAGTTATAATATCATATAAGTAAGTATATTCATGATATATCATGTAAAAGGTCAGTATATATACAATTTATAAGAAACATAGTGCACAACAACAAATAATTCTTAATGGAATGTAAATAAGGATGAAATCGTTTACATTGCATTTTCTTTCAAGTGAATTTCCACTAACATCCTGTATAAAAAGATTATGTTAATTATCTACTTTATTTAGAACCTTTTTCATGTTTCTCATTAGTTTTATTTAATTTGTTAACATGATAGCTACTACTACTTAATCTATTATGTTTACATCGGGTTTTTTGACCAAATTCAGTTTATGTATCAAAAACAACTTTGGTTGGTCAAATATGGCCAAATGGGTCATTATATAACATATAAAGAACCATTTTCATAGAATTATTATTATATTAATACAAAATTATAATTTTAAAACCAATAATTAAATATGGTTATGAAAAATGAATCAATTTTATAATCATGGAGATGGTAGTCCATACGTACTAATGAGTAACGTTTTAATTTTTCAATGATCATTATATAAAGAATGTAAGTAGAATAATATATATATATATAATGATCATTATATCATAAATACTGTATTCCTTAATCATATATACACACATATATAATTATTTTTTATGTAAAATGAATCACATCACATCGAGGAGGCGGTAGTCCACACACCCACGAACGATATTATAACTTTTTAGTGTGTGAAAGGGTAATAATGAAAATGATATATATATGTTATATTTAAAAAATGGGAATTATGTCCTGATAAATATATATATATATATATATTGTTTATCTATCATATGTTTAATTATAATTATTATTTATATGTTCCATGTATTGTGTAAATGAATGAAATCACTTTGGGGGGGTGGTAGTCCACACATCTAGAAACAAAATTATCGTATTAATGAAAAATGGGATTAATTAAATTTATGTGCTATAAAAGGATTATATAAGAATAAATAAATAATAAATATCTTATATATTATTTATAAACTTATTTACCTTGATAATGGAAATCCAGGAACGTTGATAATGGAAAAATTAAGAATCATCATTTCATGTGGTAGTAGTTCGTCTTACACAAAAACAATATGTTCGTTAACCATTTGATGGAAGTGAATGTAAGACTAGTACAAAACATTATTAAAACAAAATTATAGTATATTAAGGTTATTTATTTCATAATACAAGCATTATTTAAAAGTCATTGAAGGTATAGAAGTGTAAATAAAAGAAAAGAGATCATTGAAAAATGTTTACCTAAAAACCAGGAAACTCATTTTGGTTTATAAAAAGTCGAATACTTGGAGGTATTTATGAAAAAATGGTGGCATTAAGTTCTAAGGGGGGGGGGTTATATTATATTTTGGATGATTTTTTAGAAACTAAGTGTTTTGAGAGGTGTGATTAATGAGGAGAAGTGGTGGACATTTATAGTGAAGGAGGAGTGGATCTCTAATAATATTTTGAAAAAGGATTTCATCCAACATTTTTAATATTGAATGAGGCTCAAATACTAATAAAATTTTGATACAATATAGGATTGTGTCAAAATATTTCCATTCAATAGAACTTTTAAAATTTTATTGGTTTTTTTGGGCTTTAAGGTTAAGGTGTAGTCCTTTATTAATCATAATTTTACCTTAATTGTTGTAATTAATTTTAATTACATTCAGTAATGTTTTTGATAAAAAAATGTGGTATTATTAGACGTTATAAATAATAATTATTCCAATCATATAATCCATTTTTCGAAATTTCAATCATAGAAGTTTCAGAAATTAATTTAAATTGAATCTCGTAGGAGGGATGACAATGCAGGTTTTTAAAGTAAAAACATCTGAAAGCTTTCAATGTTTTTAAAATAAATCTGAAAATGAAATTCATTCCATATAGATAAATTATATTAATTAACAAAAATATTTTCCAATTAAAACGTAAAAATAGTTAAAATTATAATTTTACCTTATAATTAAGTTGGACCAAAAAGCAGTTTTGATCCAAGATTCAATAATTTTAACTATTCATCTAAAAATGATATGTTCCCTAATAATATGAAAAATTAACCCTAATAAAATTATTAGCAATTTATTTAAAATATATAGCTTATTTTGACATATTAAATTATTTAAAGTCTAAAAATTCAGATTTAAAATGGTTTCCCCACTAAAAGGCATATAAATTGCCTTTATAAAAATATGGATTTTTATGTGCGAAATTGAGTTTGTTCTTATCCTATACCTTTAAAAACTAATGTATGAATATAAAAAATAATTTATTGAATTTATAATATATATATATATAATAAATTAATATCACTCACTAATTTTAATTAAATTAATTTATTATGGTAAAACAACATTGTTGGTATAAAAATAGTTTCCTATAAAAATATTCCATTAAAATTCAATTGATTAATATATACATTTGTAATTAATTTATAATGAATGAATTCATCTTATTATTTTATATACCATATATTTTTATAATTTATTTAATACAATTTATAACCAATAATTTAACAGCTATGTTGTGTCTTAGTATATTAACTTATAATTTTTTAATAATATATCATTGTTAGGTTAGAAATCATTCCTGCGTGTAATTATAGCCATGAAAGAAACAAGTTGTTGAGTACATCACATGGTAACTTAGTATCAGATTCATGGTAATCTATAAAATATATTCGATTCATTTAAAATAGTAAATATATTATAAATTCTCGTGATATTATATTTCTTCACTGTCACATCAGTGTCTTTCTTTTCATGTATTTTTCATTTTCAATTTTGGTATATCATTATTCCCTTGTCACCCTTGTTAATTGAAGATATAACTGGATGTTTTTGGGTGGAAAAAACCAAGAGCATGGTTGGTGCACAATTATTTTAAACTATGTGCCAAATCTAAGTTATCATGTGGTAGAAGGTATAACCTACCACACCGCAGCTGCATGACCATGCCCCTTGGACCATGTAATCATGAACTCTAGATATAGCAAACACATGGTTGTTGCATGGTTTATTAAGCAGTAAGACTTAACCATATTCAATGACTAGCTCATTAAAAATTTAAATTTAATCATTTTTACCTTTCTAGATTTAAACCCTAATCTTCCAATCTTCTTCCCCACTTAAAATTTTCAGCCATAAATGGCCTCCATGCTTCCTCAAGATCCCTTGGAAAATCATTTTTGAAGGTTATTTAGTGGTGAAACATAAAAACTCCTCATGAAAGTGGCATTCTAACCTTTTCCTTTATTCTTTTTTAGGTTTTATTCCCACTTTTTGTGGTTCTTATTTTCCAAAAACTATAGTTTCATCTCAAATATTTAATATTGGGGTTTTGAGTTAGATATTCATGATTAGGGTTCATTTTTTCTGGCTTATGTTGCATTTGATATGTAGCTTAATATTCAAACCGATTATTGGGAATTTTCACACCCAAGGTATGTGGTTCCATGTATAAACATTATTTGGTGAATTTATTTTTCTTTTTTTGCGTAATTTTGAAGGTTCTTGTATCATTATGGGTGGTTCACAAGTGATGTTTGATAGTGTTAATTATGGATTTGATTTTAAAATAGAATTTCTTTGTGAAATTGGGTGTCTTCCTTATGTAAAACCACATTTTTTCACTTCATGGTGTTTTATAAATTGTGTAATTGGTTTATTAATTTATTTATGGGCTTAAAATCATGTTTTGATAAGGATTTAGTGTGCAATTGTTTTTAAAAGATGGTTTGGGTTCATTATTATTGTAAAAGCCTTATAACGTTTCGTGGAAATTCTTTATAAATTTTTTAAATGATTTATTAAATTAAGTAAGAGTTTTGATAAATATTTGGAAAATGATTTTGTGTGTGAATTATTTTAGAATGAAATTTGGTTGTTCAAGTGGTAGCATGTTATATGTAATTCATTATTTGATTGATGAAATGTACAAGTAGGGTTTTATGACTTGTGAGACACGTTTTAGCACAAAAGGGAAACCTGGGTATCTATGTGGGAAGACTAGAACTAGTATTCTAGTGATTCAGAATTCGTTAGGACCTAGTTTCACTTAGAATGATTTATGATGAAAACACAAACTAAATATTTATTATTATTTACGACCAATAGAATTTTGGATGTTGCTTCTCTCTAGTGGATCATGCTTGAGAAAACTATTGGTTGTGGTTTTTATAACACATTTCACCAAGATATCATGTACCTAGGGTCCCATTGCAAGCTAGTTCATAAGGGTATTTCCCATGACTATAGCTTTTTGTCTATATCATAGTTACCATTAACATATACTATGGTTGGTTGGTAGTTTGAAAAGAAAGTGTGTTTTTTTAAAATTTCATTGTTTAATGTTTTTTCTCATTCAAAGTTAATTCCCTTCTAATTGTTACTACAATTAACTTTTTATAAAAACTTTTAAGACAACTATCTAATAATGTCTATATCATTGAGTCTTGTATTGGGTGGAATCTTACTGGGATTAGGCTCATAACATAAATATAAATTTGGGTGTAAGTATACTCGATAATATTTGAAATATGTAAGATAATTTCCTTTGGAGTGAGTGGTTCAAGTTGTTAGAGGTTCATCCGGGTGTAGTGTTGTGGAGATGGCTTGAGGGTGGTGCACCTTTCCATGTGGTGGTTTTTGTGTTAGAATTATTGTTCCCTTTTTTGTAGACTTATTTTTCGTTGACTTAAATCATGTAACTCAATTCTGAAAATTTTTTATGGTTTTTTAGTTTGAATTTAATGATTTAGTTTATTTATTATTAATAGGTTTTCAATGCTTATAAATTTAGGTAAATCGTTTTCACCCATTATTTATGATACCCAGGAACTTGTTCCAGCTAGTGGGGATAAGGAACACCCTTTAGGATTGTCCACAAACTAGGTTAGGCACTTGGTTGGTTGATGACCCGACATGGTTCTAGAAAAATGGTATCAGAGCTAGTTTATCTCTTTGGGTCATTAATTTTGGGATGAGTCTAGTTGGAGAGGAGCTAAGACTATCGGGGAATAGAGTTATGGTTGTGATTAGGGTGCCTGGCCAGCACACCATGTGATAGACCATGAGTTTCCATGGGATATTGGGATTTTTGTTAGACTGTTTCTTTTTGTAGCAACACTATTACACACCCATGAATTTGCATGTTGATATAATCCAATGATATAAAAATTGATCCAATACTCAATAAAAATTCATGATCCATTTCTCAAATAAAATACTTGTTCCAATTCTCTAAAAAATTATCCACTGATCAAACTAATTACATCATCTAATGCTCAAAGAGAGTACATACACATGATCCAGTTCTCTAACAAATGAACCACAAGTCAAATTTATTACATGTAAAAGAAAATATTAACTAAAACAAAATAAAATGTCCTATTTCTCTAATATATGCTCTTGATTTAGTCATCCAGGATGTTTCATTTCTCAAAAATCTAGTTTTACTCCACCCTATCACATTTTATTTTCTATGAAATTATAATCATCTTCATCATCATCGAAATCAGTATTCTACACAAAAAATATCAAAAATCCAATCCAAGGTTTGTCTCAACACCAGGGCTTGGAGAAATCAAGAATGATATTCAATGAAAACCTGATTATAATCAACATCAAAATTATTCTCTTCATTCTCATCCTGAATCTCATTATCCCCATCCTTATCTGCGCCTTCCTTCTTTTCCTTCGGTCCTTCACCCTTGTTCCCCTACCCAATTGGAAATAAGAAATTGAACAAAGAAAAATAATATAATATTTAAAATATCACAATGAGATTCTATTAATTTTTTTATCAATCTTATTGATATGGAAATGTTTTATATTATAAAAAACAATTAAATCATCACTTTCTATATAATTTATTGTCCCATAATGAGCTACAGTGACTAAATAAAGTTTTTTTGTACATAATTTACTAGATGCTTCTATTACATCTTCTCAAACGTATCTAATTTCATCATATTTATAAGAAAAAAACTAAAATAAGTAAACTTAAATACAATTTTAAAATATAATACCAAAATATATTGGAAATTTATCAGAAACATACAAAAATCTATAGCCACATACTAAAATTAAAAAATTAGAGAGAAACCTGAATCAAGATTCCACTAAACTTTTTTTATTAATTGTTTGGTGTCTACCTAAAATATCAAAACCACAACAAGATAGAGAAATAGATAATTATGAAAAACAATTCCACAAACAAAAAACATCATATACAACATCTAAATCAGTCAATCAACTCCTGATATTTATATAACTTTTGGATCACATACAGAAGATATCAAGAGGAATGTTATCTTTACTGAACTCCAAATAATTTTGAAGGAAACCATGGAAACACTTTTTCTTTACCTTTTTTTTATCCAAAAACCATTATATGTCAACATCTAGGTCATTTGTAGAGTTAGGTAGATTGGCATATTTAGAGAACATTTTTTATAAAAAATCACCTAAAATAAAATACACAGAAATATAATGAATTTTCATAAACCATTTGATATATATACAAATAATACACCAAAAACCGAAAATTTTATCAATATTCAATGATTTTTAGTGTTTTCAATTCAAAAAAAAATAGTGATACAGAATCTAGAAATAAAATTGGACTTTTAATATATTGACAATTTAGAGAGTTCAAAGAATACAGGTTAATGTCATTATAAATTTTCACTGAATCTTCAACATCAATATCATCCAACATAGTCAATAATTTCTCTTCATAACAATTGAAAAAATTAAAAATATAATGTTTAAAAACTATGATATGTAATAATTAAATATGACAATAACAATATATAAAGGAAATGTCAGATCAATTCAAATTTTATGTAAAAGATTTTTGGAAAATAAATGCAAGAAAGCATTCTAAAAATGGGCCACTATTGTGGGGAAAAGAATATAGAATTTTCATAAAAAAAATGGAATGTTCCCTACCATCAACATGCATTATAATTACTCTAATATGACTGATTTTGGTCCCTAAATTACATTCCATTACATCCTACTCTCCCATAAGAACGTACTCCTGTACCATATGGGATCTAAAGGATATTCACCTCTTATATAAATATTTTGATTAGGAAAAAAATATATGTCAATCCATATTTTATATGACATAGAAGCTCATTATATAAAAAATAAGTCCAAAAAATTCTCATTGCCTCCAAACAACTTGGGTTTTATATGGGAATCTATGAACACAATCCAACCATTTAAAATGACATGTATTAGGCACCATAATCCCACGAAAATATTCCATGCTTAACCCCTACCAGATATAACTTGAGATGAAATAAATTAATAGGATTATGTTATATCAAAAAGTGAAATAGAAAGTATCAAAGAAATAAAAACTATACCTTTGAACTTCAAGGTAAATTATGTTCTATCTGTTGGAAACTAATCCAAACATATATACTTCCTACATTAGATTTGTGGAACTTACACCAGAATCCTTATATTTCTTGTGTAACAAACCCTCAAGGTATCTGTAGCTACTATAATCTAAAAGATCCCCATCTAGCTCTATATCCTGATGTCCTAGTTAAAGATCTCTTGTCATTCTAAGTTCTGCTTGACCAAGACCAAGAGGCATTTTTCTTCAATTTCGATCTTCAAAATTATATGGAACAAAAAGAAAACATAGATTTTGATAGGAAAACATAGAATATATTATGAATCACACAATAGTTTCCATAGGTAAAGGAGTCAACACATGTGACTCCATAAATCACCACAAATTTAGAAGAACATATGTGAACACATGTGAACAGAACATATATGAACATATCCTAAAAAAATATCATAAAACAAATATGTGAAAAGATGTGATTTAGATTCAATACTAGTGGGTCATTCACAGAATAGGGTAAACATATTAAAATAACTATTTTATAAACTGCATATACTAATACCCTTCTTCATGTGAAAATTTATACAAAAAATAGACATGATAATAAAAAAAGAATCAATTTTTAGTTTCCTTACCAGAAAAACTCCACAATGTTGAAAACATGTTTATACAATAATTTTTTAGGCATAGAATAGACAGAAAACTTCAGCACAAAATGTGAATAGATGGTTTACCAAAAATATAATAGAAAATTTTGTTTATAACAAAAGTTATTTTGTGTTAGGACCATTATCTAATCTGATTCATAGTGGGTCATAATTGAATCTTCCCAATTTAACTAACCATAATTTTTTCCAAAATTGTAACTGAAGAACCTAGTTAAATCCAAGACAAATTCAATAATAATCAATTGAAATAGATATATTATGAAATTGGGAAAGAAAACATCATAGAGGTAACTATCAAATGTTTTTGTATATTAAATAAATATTTTTTAAATTGTAATATATTACCATTAAAACTCTATAATGGGGAAAAACTATTAATGTAGAAAAATATTAGTCCCAATGTAGAGAGAAACCTAAATCATAAAATCTGAATGGATAGTTAAAAAAAATAATAAATTAATATAAGAAATATAAAAACAGTTATGTATAAGAAATCTGAAAATAATTTTAATTTTTAGCTAATTAAAAAGAATAAATGGGTCATATGTTTTGATTATAAAAAAATTAAAATGTGTACAAAAAAAGAATATTTTTCAATTATAATGTTTTAATAAAAATAATGTTAAATTAACAGTACACATATATACCTATGTGGATGAATCATGTACAATTGATTTTACAGACCCAACATCAATTCTACAACTTGGGTTCAACTCAATTTTTTCATCATACGTCCTAAAAATAAAAATTCCAATAATTTTCATATTATGTTTATTAGAAAAAAATGATAATAGAAATATTAGTACCTATTAAATTTGTTTATTTCATATAAAATGAAATAAAAATACATAACATAGAGAATAAAACCAGTATTGTATATTGAAACAAAATATTGAAATTTTTTTTTGTTGCTAAATGAAAAAATTTATGATATATAGAAACTGAAGATATATGTTATAATAACACTAACTGAATATGAAATATGCAAATCTATAATAAACAAACAATCTGTATAATGTAATAAGTAAATACCTATGTGTAAGTAGTCTGAAAACAATTAAGTATAAGAAAAAACATATGTATAAGAAATCCAGAAATAATTAAGTGTATGCAATATGAAATCTATAATGTAAAATCAATTATGTATAAGTAATCTGTAGAAAAATGTATGTATTGAATTAGTTGAGACCCAGCTTGGATCCATATGTTATAAGCTATGGCCTTTCACATGTCACCCAACATGATTCATCTCAGTTACTTCAGCTTATAAGAAGAATGATTGTGACAAGAAAGTAACCAGGGCCCAGAGATTAATTGTATAATAGGTACCAAATTTTTTGCTAGCATATGGTATAACCTGCACAAGGTTATGAGACAACCCAATATACAATCCCTACATGCCATTTGTTGTTGTTATATCCACAAATTAAGACCATATGTATGGTTACACATGGAAGCAAATATTGTATCATGTTTCTTCCATATAAAGTTCAATAAGGAAAACGAATCATATAACTATGAATAAATGATATAGCTTAGGCTCACCCTATGTATCTAGGATGGATCAGATAAAATCAATTGGCTATTACCTAATGGTCATGACACATCCAGCTAATTCTCTACTAATGAATTGGTTTTTTCAACACATTATATTAGTTTTTTGAAGTAGAATACAAAATTTATATCCAAAAATGAAAATAGAGGTAAATCAATGATTACTCAAACCCAACAACAACTTGGGATATTGTTATAGGTAGAATTATTATAAAAATATTCACTCTTCAAACTACCAACAATTTTAAAGTGAGTGAAAGAAATGATACACTTTCATATGGATAGGTATCATTATATGTGTAACCATTACACTAAAAGAGTGCAATACATGTGTGGGGATCATTGCAAAAAACAAACCTATGGATGTGTTAGCCAAAATTTCTTTGAGGTTTTTATCATGAAAAACTATATAGATTTGTATGTAATTACCAAGATTCAAGTAGAGACACTTCTTATCTAGAAACCTACACAAATTAATTTTCATATGTAAAATCATCAATAAATTTAACATTATTGTTATGTGAAATCATTCCAAATATAGCCTCAAAGAAAAATTAATCGATTTGATAAGAAAAAATATGGGCAGCTGATCTTACATTTTATCTTTTAGCATTTGTGGATAAACAAAAAAACTGAGGCAAAAATACATATATATTGCACTATCAAAAAATCATTAATAAAATTAAACATAAAGAAACTGCTAACCATAAAACTTTTCTAAGGAGATCATCACAAGCTTGGAACATCCTTGTATAATTTTATTTTCCATAGAAACCACTGCCGAGGAGAACCCATGAAGAAGAATTCTTTAGTTGAACCTATGAATAAGTGAAACAATTTTTTTCAATGTTGAATGTTCAAAAATTTAAATTAAAATATAAAGATAAAATGTGAGGGATAGAACAGACACAATCTACAAGAATTTTAAGGGGAAATTACAGTGAAGGATACAAAGATGAAGTTGTTGATAAAGAAGGACTCAGTTACTAATTAAAAATCATAAAATAAACTAACTGGTTCCTTCAACTAAATTAACATAATCTTTGATCATTCATTGAAAACATCCATTTTTTATAAGGGAAGGAAATAGTGCCATAAAGTGGGTCTTAATCACAATAGTATATTAGTTATATCAGTGAACCATGTGAGGCCTATTCTAGGTGAAAAACAAATTAATTTATAAGACATGAAATAGAGAAATCAAGGGATGAATGACCCATTATAGAATAACCTTCTAAACTTAATAAATTTCATAATAAATTGTAGAGGAGGCACCAATCCACTAGAAAAACATAATCAATTTTCCCATTTTTTTCAATAAAATATTAAATCAATACAAAGACATTGACAATATAGTTTTCATAGCATGTAAGAAATATTTCATAATGTAGTTTTAATGAAATTGGAAATCATAGACGTAAATTTAGAGCTATAATATTATTTTAATTGAATCAGGGGGTTATGTTACAGTCCATCAAACAATGTCAGAAAAGGACCCCGTAATTGCATCATTAAATTTCAATTTAAGCTTGTTGGGCTTTTCAATCTACTCGAAAACACTGAAATCTAGAAATCAACATTCCCCATATCAAACATATAATCTTAAAATAAGCTAAAATGGATGGAAAATACCTAGAAAGTGGAATATAGATGGATAATGAGGCAGGGAAAATGTAGTAGGAATAGAGGAAGGAGGTTCCAGAGGCGGAGGTAGAGGTGGACGTGGAGCAGATGAAGAAGGCCGATAGGATGGAGGTGAAGAAAATAAAGGTAGAGGCTGGGATGTAGGTGGAGTAGGAAGAGGAGGAGGACCCATATGTGGATTATCCATAGACGGAGGACACATAGGATTATAGGGTTATCGAGGCGGGAGAGGTAGCAAAATGGGTAGGTGGAAACTGTAGGAGGTATCGAGTTATATAAGAGGAGAGGCACGTAATGGGAACTGTAGCTGATGAGGTGGTTTACGGGAGGAGAAGCAAGAAATAGAAACCCAACGTGAGGAATATTGGGTAGATTTTGTGGGAGGAGTTGCTACATGGTAATAATTAAACAATATATTGGAGGATTTAGGAGTTCCTGCATGGGTTAACAAGAGGGTGAAAATTTCGGAGGGAGGAAGAGGTTTCTTGGGTAAAATGGAAGCATAGATGGCTGAAATGTATGATGGAATCACCCATATTTAGTATATATAATTGATCTCTTCCCAGAGAGATCTCTTTCTACCACGGGAGGAAGATGAAGAGTGTTCTCCCACACCGCTTGATCAGAGGTTGCTGGATTATGTGGTCCTAGCTCTTTAGGCACTAGGATAGGGATTGGGTCCTACTCCTACTCCAGTTTGGGAAGATGAATCTGGTCCTAGGAAGGATAAATACAAATAGTTTCTCCAGAACAATCCTCTTAATTTCCATGGTAGGATAATGCCTCTAGAAGTGAAGTACTGGCTTGATTGTATCGATCACAAGTTAAAATTTCTAGACACACCAAAAGAGGTCAGTGTGAAATGTGCCTCATTCTTGCTGGAGGGTCCTAGTCCAAGGTTGAGAGAATTAGTTCTTCATGTTTAGAAGTATGAGAAGATGAGCTGGAAGGACTTGAAGGATATTTTCAATTTCCAATACTATCCTGAGGTCATGGCTTATCCCAGATCCTAAGACTTTGTGGATCTTGTTCAGAGAGAGTGAGAAGTGATAGAGTATTCTAACCACTTTTCTGAGCTAGTCCAATATAAACCTGAAATAGTCTCCAATTAGAATATGATGGCTCATAAGATCGAAAGGGGTTTGGTAAGGAGATTTTTTTTGGTATTTCTATTCAAGATGAATACAAATTCTCAGGTAGTTGATCAAGCATCTATGGTGGGGGTAGACCGTAAGGGAAGTTCTGGTTTCTCTGGGGAAATGTTAGTGATGGGAGGTGGCAGTTCATCTGAGAAGAAGATGAAGTGGGATGAGTATGGGAAGAAGGGATGTGGTAGTATATTCCATTCTTCCTTGAAGTCATCATCTATAGATTATGATGAACGGTCTGTCATGTGCCATCAGTGTGGGAGGACCGGGAACATTTGTGCCACATGTTCATATCCATTGAGGCATTGTCATCAATGGGGGGTTATGAGGAACATAAATATTATTTAGGGAGATGCACCAAAATTTGAGTGGGGTACGATATGTGCCTTGTAGGGGTGTGCCATATTAGTTAGGGCTATACTAGATGATGAGATATTTGGTTAGTGTTAATGGAGATAAGACCAGGTATTCTTCAGGGCATGACCACTTCCATGAAGAGCTGCCGGCAAGCGGTTGTTCATAGGTAGAGACCAGACATCTTTAGGTAACAGATTAGGAACCAAAGGACAAGATGAAGTCCATTTTATAGTTTGAGGAACCATTCCAATTTCATCTTCATTATAAACAATTTTTTTTGTTACTAGTGCATCTATTTCTTTTATCTATATCCATATTGTGAATCTATTGAACTTTATAACTGAGTTGATGTATTTTTTCAAAGGAGTTAGTAATTCCATTGGGAATGGGGAAGGAGTAGAGTTTCTGGTGATTATCATGTGCACTATCCATACCAGAGGTTGATATGTAGTTGAATTTTCAAGTCTTGGATATGGACATTTTCAATGTAGTCCTCAGCTTGTATTTTCTAGTGCACTTCCGAGTGCATATCGATATCTATACATGATGGGTGGGTTTCCTGACACCCGATGGGATCCATCAAGTATTTCTTAGGGAATGAAATCTTTGGTCAGGTCATGTGGGACCTATAGTCCCATATTTTGTAAATTCGGTCTTTTAGTTATCATTGCTCACACTAAATGAAGATGGTGGTGCTTCAGAGGGTGGATTACCTCCTATGGTGGATGGGTTCTAAGAGGTATTTCTAGATGTTTTTTGGGATTAACCCGAGAGTGAGACATGGAGTTCTTGATTTATTTTTCATTTTGAAAACAAACTATATCTCTTAACTCATATTGCATGGACCCCACTGATCTAAAAAAAATTAATGATAGAGCTCAATGAATTGGAATCCAATGGGTTCATTTTCCAAAGCATCTCTCCTTGGGCAGCACCAGTCTTGTTTATAAAAAATGATGATGGATCTCTCAATCTATGTATCGATTAACATAACTGTAATTAGTTAACCATCAACAATAAGTACCATTTTCCTAGAATTAATGGCTTGTTTGACCAACTAAAGGGGGAAAGTTATTTTCCATGATTGACTTGTGTTCTAGAAACCAATAAATCAGGGTCAGGGAGGCAGATATCCCGAACATGGCTTTACGTAGAAAGTATGACCACATTAAGTATTTTTTCATGATATTCGGAATGATATAACAATTTTTATG
Source organism: Viscum album (assembly GCA_963277665.1). NCBI lineage: Eukaryota > Viridiplantae > Streptophyta > Magnoliopsida > Santalales > Viscaceae > Viscum > Viscum album. Next base: position 1,009,247,563 of record OY728164.1, on the reverse strand, counting down.
GAACTCATAAGTATGGTGTTCCACTAGTATATTGACTACTTCATTATGTTATTCATGGACAATATACTAGTTTATTCTGGATCTAAGGAGGAGCATGATCATAACTTACAGATTATTTTGGGAACACACCGAGATCATCCCCTTTAAGAAAATTTTTCAACATGACCCTTTTAGATTAGTTAGGTGATGTTTTTAGGTCATGTGATTTTGAAGAGGGGGGTTTCAGTGGATCTTGAGAAGATCAGTGTAGTTTTTTATCGAGTGCAGTGGAATAATGTGTTTGGGATTTGGAGTTTTCATGGACAAGCATGTTATAAAAGGTGATTTTTCCAGGATTTATCTTGGATTTCCTAGTCCATGACCGCACTCACCTAGATATGGGTTATGTGTGAATAGATCATAGAGTTTTATGAATCCTTTTAGTAGTTGAAGAAATATTTGACTAGTATAACTATGTTACTCTTTCTAGAATCTAGGAAGGTCCATATGGTTTATTACGCTGTTTTAGTATGGGCCTCAGGTGTTTTCTCATGCAAGATGATCATGTAGTGGCATATGGTTCTCTCCATCTCAGACCACATGAAAATAATTACCTGACCCATGACTAAGAATTACCAGTGGTGATGAATTCCTGGAATATGTATTGTTATTATCATTTGGGGGAGAATTTTCTGGTCAATTTTGAACATAAAAGTTTAGCCTATATCTTATCCCAAAAGGACCTTAGTTTTAGGTAGTGATTTTGGATTGAATATCTGTAGGGGTCCGATTTTGATATCATCTATACCCAAGGAAAGGTTAATGTTGTAGCTGATGTCTTGTGCAGAAAAGAAAAAGTGAAGGCTTGGTGGAAGTCCAGTGATGAGTGGACCATAATTACTATATCTAACCCAACCTTTTATAGATAACATTACATGATTTAATGCATCATTATACATCATAATACAAGCTAGAAATCCTGAATTATAGTGTATTGGAAGAATATGTACATAATCAAACATAATAAAAACAAATTTTTATTTAATCTCCATAATGATCACCTAACTCCCATTGGGATCATACATCTTCATAGGATAACCGGGGTATAACATGAAAAAATAGGTGAGCTAAAAGGCCAGTAAGGGATTAAGAAAAATAATAATGCTTTATCATATTGGTTAGGAAGTATGACATAGTGATATAAAATGGCATATAATGTAGTTGAACTTATGGAACCATAACATGTATAGCTTGGGATTATATAAACATCGAATCATAGTAATGTGGAAGAGACATAAAATATGAATTTAGTACTATTCAAGGATTATTTCACATATAGGATCACAAGTCAAGTTTAACAACCAATATCATTGCACATGGTAGCCCAAGTCAAGGCTAACCCACACGATCGTTCTACATGGTGGAACAAGTCAAGGATAACTGCCATATTCATTGCACAAAACATCTCATGAGACATAACTCTAACCAATTAATTGGAGTGATATCTGGGAACATTCATATTATCATGATCTTGAGTTTTCCTTCCACATATAGAATCTCACATAATCAATTATAAACATAAGGTCACCCATGGAATGAAATGGGTATCATAGTCATGTCATAAAGCATAATGAATGGGTGTATTATACAAGTGTCACTGAAAGAAATGAATTAGAAAATACATGTACATTAATAAGGTAATATAGGTATATATAATTTAATTTATGTCAAATAGACGTAATAACATGTAAAAATATTATATAAGAATCTGGATCATCAAAACATTTTAGTGCGGTTTTAAAGAAAATACTGACGAGCATTTTAAATAGATAAGGGAATAATATTTTGTAGAAAACAGAAGTGATACAAGAAAGTTTTCATAATAAAAACACTAGTTTTATAAAAACAATGGTGGCCTAAAACATATGGTAGAGTTCACTAGAAATTGGGTATGAATTCCAGAAGTTCCCTTAAAGTGGTTGTGTTTTGGGAAGTATTGAAGACGAAAGAACTTAAAAACATGTATATCCCCAAAGGAGAAAGAATAATGATTCATGATACATGAGTTATGAAATATAAACATAAATTTTATGATATACATAAATGGAATATAGTATTTAATTTTTGTAAGAAGAGAGTAAGAATAAACTGAATAAATAAAAGAGTTTCGGGTAGAATCCCTTAACTTAAGTCTGATGGTGATCTCCACTTGATATTAATGACCTGAATAATCAAATTAAGTGAATTAATTAATAATTATAAAACCTATTATACATTTAATTTATTTATTATAACCTATTTTTATTTCATTCATAACCTTTTTGATTGGTTATGAGGTTTAATTTCAGTGTTCAGGTCCGTTTGTTTCATTATCAGTTTACTTATACACATGAATGGTTAATCTTGTAATAGGAGGATGGTTGTCTATGATTGGAGTCATATTTTATTATATAAATTATATAATTGTTCATGGTTGAAAATTTCATTTGACCACTTAGAGTGAATATGAATCATTATATAAAACTTTCATGACAAACTTTTGGGTTAATTGCTGGTTTTTGATCACAAGGAACAGATTTTGTTTTACAAATAAAAACCATGAGTAGAATTTGATTACAGAACCACATTTGAGGAATAATACATATATAATAGTCTGGTTCAACCATAAAAATGTTTTAACATATAGAATTAAAGATAGTAATGGAAATTGAAAACCCATTATATTTGAATGTGGAAAATTAACACATCTTGGATGGTGTTTTTACTACTAGTATAAAAGAAGTGAAAAAAAGAGATGATAATAACATATTAAATTATCAAAATAAATTTCAGTAAATATATGGTAATGGGTTTTTCCTAACATTATGGAAGAGGATAGGTAATGATATAATAGAAAACAAAGGAACTTGAAAGGAAAGTAAAAGAAATGAAAAGAGGAATTTACCTCTTAAATTAATCTTCTTTGAGAGCCTCTTAACGGGATAGGATTCGGTATTTTGAATATACCAAGGGATTTTCAATATGGGGGAGGATATTTGGGAGTTATTTGAGTAGAATTTAGGTATGGAACTAGGCTTAAAAGGAGTGAAGAGAAGAGGGGAGTGTGGGTGGTTTTTATGGTGGAGGGGATGAGGGTTTTCTTAAGATTTTAATAATTAGTTTATTATTTAACCATAAGATAAGAAATAGTGATGATTACATGAACAAAAATAGTAACATGTTTCATGTTGATTGAAAACAATGTACATTTACATCATCCGTGAATCAATCATGATGTAGAAATTCATGTTTTAGCATTTATTGTAATTTATCTTATTTTACTAATCATCCAAAAGTCATGTATTTCAGAAAAATCTCAAACATTCCCCACAACCATTCTTTGACGATTAGAATAAAAATATGAAATCCATTTTTCAACAATAAATATATATATATGATTAATTTGATTTGTAATTAAGATCACAATTTATTAGAAAAATACAGATTTTAAAAAATAACAGATTTTATAATGCTTTCAAAAAATATGTAATGCCTTATAATATCATCCAAAAACCAGAAGAAATAAAATTTATAATTTATGAAACAATTTTAGGAAAATAAATTTCCTTTTAAATTAATTAATTAATTGTAATTATTTATTTATTACTTTCAAAAATACCAATACTTTTACTATGGTCATATTATCACTTATAAGATGCAAAACTTTTATTTATACATTAATGGGTGTGGTTACTATTATTTTTGGAAGATTTACTATTCATAATGGTTATATTAATATTTACATTGTTAGGTTAATATTCACCAAAAATTTATGTTTGTTCCACCAGTCAACGGAAATCTCCCAAAATGCAACCGTATATGTCAGATTTTTGAAACTGAAGACCCAAAAGTGGAAAATTTATATTTAATGATCACATAGTTTTTAGTATCATTATATTTCATTTTTTTCCTAATTTTATTATACTATAAGTGATTATTATAAGAAGGGAATTTACATTGATTAATATTTGGGTCTCTATATCCTTCCTGCTTATGAAATTTCTCCCTTTAAATTTCATTTTACATTCTATGTCGTAAACAGGTGCATGTACTTTTCCTTCATTACCTCCTCAAGTTCCCATGTTTCCTCTTCATACTTATGGATCCTCTATAGTAATTTTACCAGGTGATTTGTCTTGTAATGTATAACTATATTTCTACGTTCCAAAATCATCACTCACTACTCCTCACAAGAAAGACGATTCTCCAACTATACGACCTATAAATAAATTCCATGCGAAGGATCTTATATGTACTTTCTTAAGAGGGATACATGGAAGAAATCATTTACTTTAGAAATGGTAGGTAGAAGTTCTATTCGGTAGGCTGCAGCTCTAACATGATCAAGAATCCTTATGGGGCTGATGTACTTGGGTCATAACATTTCTTTTTTCCAAAAACTCATGACCTTGTTCCATGGAGATATCCAAATGTATTTCTTTTCTCCAAATTTGAACTCAATGTCCCATTGACAATTGTATTCATATATATTCTATCTAAAACGGGATAACTTGAAATAATTTTGAATGGTTTTCACCTTCTCCATCATTTATTTGGAAATTTTTGTCTTAGTTGCTTACGATCACCGACTTCATTCCAACATGTCGATGTTCTACACATTTTCCCATAAAGGGATTCACATGGTTCTATTCAAATGCTAGAGTGAAAAATGTTGTTGTAGGAAAATTAAACCAGTGGTATATGTTGGTCCTGCCATCCTTAGAAGTCCATTGAACATGATCTCAACATGTCTTATAGTGTCTGAATAGTTCGCTCAGATTGTCCATCAATTTGTGTATGATAGGCCCTATTGGTGTTTACTTTAATGCTTAGAGCATGTTGGAGAATTATCTAGAACTCAGAGGTGAATCTCATATCTCAATAGGATAAATAGATATTGGTAATTCATGCAACCTTACCACATATTTGATATATATATGTGAAAGTTAGTTAAATGAGAAGTCATATCGACTTTTGTTAAAGTGATCTATCTTTGTAAGACATATAATTGTTTCCTATGATGTCCTTGAACATCTAGGGAAAATTTTAATAGTGATGTTCTACCACATCCATATTGGTTTGGGTAGTTCTTGCATCATCCCCTTCGACTTTTTTCTCTTTCTGTCTTCACTTGTTGACATACAAGACACTTTGATGTATATTCAACAATCTTGTTTTTTTTTGTATTTTCCCACCAAAAACTCTCTCAGAGATCTCGATACGTCTTTTTATTCCTTGGGTGAATAGAGAAGGTTAATCTATGTGCATCATTAAAAACCACCTTCTTTACCTCTCAATTATTTGGTACACATAATCGTGACCCAAAATCCTACAACTCCTTCCTCATAAATTTTCAACTCAGAGGATTTACCATTTATGATAGATTCCACACTTTTATAAATTTCCGCATCTTTTACTTGAGCATCCTCTATTTTCTCTATGAGGGATGGTTGAGAAATCAATTGATAAAGGACTGATGTTGTTCTTACCTTAAAGGTTCCCATGTCCATCCTCTAAAAATCTATAAAAATTGGATCATTTTCAATTCTCATCACTGAAAAAGATTCAAAATTATTTCTACTCATAGCATCTTCCACATTACTTGCCTTACCAAGATTACTATGGACGGAGCAGTCATAATAATTGATGATCTCTAATGATCTTCACTACCACATATTAATCTTCTTCTCTATGAATATATATTTTAGACTCTTGTGATCAGTATATATCTCACACATTTCCCCATAGAGATAATTCCTTCATATTTTCAACACAAAGATCACAGCTTCAAACTCTAGATAATGTGTGGGATAGTTTTTCTCATGGAATTTTAGCTACCATGAGTCATAGGCTATCAATTTATCATTTTTCATTAGCATAGATCATAATCCCTTATTTGAATCATTAATGTACACCACACATAATTCTCCAATTGTTGAGAGTGTGAGTACTAGCACTGTGATAAGCATCTTTTTTAACTCCTTAAAGGATTCTTCACATCCTTGATTCTAGAATCACTTCACCGCTTATATGTCATCTTGATCATTAGGTTTGAAAATCGTGACATGTCCTCCACAAATTGTCAGTAATACCCAGCTAGACCATGGATGCTTAGGATCTACGTTACAGATGTAGGCCTAGGCCACTATCCATTTTCCATTGTCTTGAATGGTTCTATAGATATCCATTTTTTGGTGATAAAATGCCCCAATAATGATAATTCCTCCATATGTAACTCACATTTTTTGTACTTTACATAAATTTAATCCCTTTGCAAAGTCTTCAGCACAATATTCAAATTCTTCCCATGTTCCTCCTTTCTCATGGAGTATATCAGAATGTCATTGATAATGACTACGAAAAAATTGTTGTGGTAATCTATAAAGACACTATTAATTAAATCCATGAATATTTCCTGAGATTTAGTGAGTCCGAAGGGAATCACTATGAACTCATAGTGTCCATACCGCGTTCAAAAGGAAAATTGGGAATATCTTCCTTCCCCGCCTTTAATTGGTGATATCCTGACTGAAGGTCCACCTTAGAGAAATAGTTATTCCCATGAAGTAGATAAAACATGCCATCTATCTTTGGTAGGGGATAATTTTTCTTTATCATTATTTTATTAAGCTCATGATAATCAATGCAGAGGCACATTAATCCATGAATCTTCTTAATGAAGAGGAATGATGCACCCCCTGGTGAAGCACTCAGGCATTTAAAACCTTTATCTAGATTCTCCTACAACTGCCTCTTAAGTTCTTCCAGCTCTACGGTGGCCATTATATAAGGTGACCTTGATATAGATAAGGATATATGAATATGTTCAATTGAAAAATCATCATCTTGATCAAGAGGAAGAACAAATAACTCCTCATGGAATAAATTAGTATAGTCCCCCTATAAAGGACATATCTTCGAGCATGATTATCTCTTTTGTATCAATAAGTTGAGCAAGATATGATTTCTCAAAAGGTAGAAATTTCCACACTTGAGACAATGACTCTAATGTTGATTCATCTTTCCATTAACACTTGTAATGAATTGGAGGATTCTTCAGGATGTAAATATTTATCTATTTTTACCAATAGTTGATGTTTTCTTTGTATAAATATAGCCAATCCATGCCCAATATAACATCAAACTCCCCTAAATGATGTTTGGTAACATTTTCAGGGAGGTTCAATCCATAAAAAATACTGGGTAGGAGTTATTAACCTTGGATGCAATATTTTCCCCATTCCAAGTTCTCAGAGAAAACTTATCCACCAAATTTTGAGGTGGTGTGTGAATAGTTCTACAAAACATGCATGATATGAAAGAATGTGTAGAACTAGAATCAAATAGTATTTTCACTATTCTTTAATGAGAAACTAGCGTACCTATGACCACATCATTTTACAGCTCCACCTCAGTTGTAGTGATAGAATACACCAATCCTTGTTTCCTTGGAGGTTATTTTTGATTTCCACCAACATCCCTTAGATTTGGGAAATTTTTTACATAATGCCCATGCTCATTGTAGTTTTAACATTGCACCAAATGCTGAGTGTTGATGTGAACCTTCATTTCTTATTCAACATTAGTGGGATTATTCAAAACCCTCTAACATTTTTTAGCCAGATGTCCCATTATTTCACATTTGAAGCAATTATGGATTCCCTTTATATAGTTCACAAGATGCTTCCTCCTAGAATTTTGACACAAGGGATGTTAAATATTCTTTTCCTCAAAAGGTTTATTTTCCAAACCACCAATATTAGAGTCCATTTTCCGGGTTTTTTTCACCTGGACCAAGAGACCATTGCGAGTCATCGGTATCCATTTCAACCCTTAGGGAATAACGAACATTATCCTCATAATAGTCAATGTCTTAAATTTTTGACGATTTTGGTAGACATAACTTTAGTCATCTAAAGAAGTGATCAACCTTGGTTTCAGTGTTCATGAAAAAGATGGAGACGTATCTTGCATTCCTTGTGATGTTTTCTTAATACGCCCTGATTGAATCAACTTTCTTCTTCTTGAGTCTGAGGAAATATTTTCCATCCTAAGATGGAGGGTTTCAAGAAAATATTTATTGAAAAAAATTCACTTGAATTCCTCCCAATCCATGGGATCAATTTCCTCCTTGGACTTAATATTTTGTATCAATGTTCCACACTGATCAGCTTCCCCATCAAAATGATATACTTCAAGTACAAGTTATCTTCCTATTAGAACTAGGGGACATAAAATATCTTTGCATTGTATTTAATCAACTGTTCTATAAGTAGGGGATCAGAAGATCCACGATACATGGGAGGCCTTTTCTGCTTTATGGTTTCTATGGAAACATTATCTTTCCTTAAAGGATGGGGTGTTCCATATGATTAATGTTATTATTCCAAACATGAGCCAGATAAGAAAGTATTGTCATGTGTTTTGAGAACCCATTCCTACTACATTAGGAATATCATTAAGGAAATCATCACTCTTCCTATCACAATGATTGTTGATACATGTTCTTATATTTCGCACAATTAACTAGTATAAAGAACTTCAAATTAAAGGGATTTAATACATAAATATTATCTATAAAAAGGAAACTTTGAACATAAAAGGATAAACATGTAAAGGATAGTTATATCATAACTTGTTATTCCCTATGTTTAATTCTAGGTTATCCTTGATCTATTTCGTAACTAATATTCTTATGGGATTTTTTGTTACCTTAATAATGGTTTAAAATATGCTCGTGAATTTACCAAAGAATATCCATAGAGTGTGTCAAACCAATAGCTCATAAAGTTTTGTTGTCATGCACGAGTTCCCGTTGAGTCTTGCTCAAAGAGGTGTTTTTGGGTTTTACGCTGATAAAAATCTGTGCCAGAGCCAGCTCTATTTATTTGTATCCAAACAAGTATATTTTTTTTTGTTAAACCACTTACTGAATACTTACCAAAATTTAGTAGTGTTTTCTTATACAAGACAAGTATAGGGATGTCTAGTGTCTTGTAAAACTTGGTAAAACATCAAATATCATAAAAACCACTTCTTATTTAATCTCTATAACAAGCTCCAAACATCCATTGTGCCCATACATCACCATAGGATATATTAGGGATTACATGAACAACAGGATTGTCTAAAATCCTAGTAGGGGATTAATTATAAGAATAAAGCTTTAGCAGATTGGTTTGGAAGCATGAAATAGTGATATATAAAGGAATATGATATAATTGAACATATATAACCATAAAATGAATAATTTGTGATCATATAAACATGGAATAAACGTAATTTTATAGAAACATAAAACAGGAATTCAGCATGATTCAAGGATCATTTCACTTATATGAGCACAATTCAAGGTTAAACATAAATACAGTTTCACTTCATAGTACGACTGAATGCTAACTTCTAAGACAGTTGCACATGGTAGTACAAGTCAAGGATAACCGCCAAGACCGGTGCACATAATGTCTCAAGAGACTCAACATTAATAAATTCATTGGAGTGTTATCTGGTTTCACCCATCTTAACATGTTTAGGAATAATATTTACACATATATAATCACACATAATCAATTATAAACATAAGGGCACACATGGAAAGAAATGGGTATCATAATCATGTCATAAATCATAATGAATGGGCGTATCATAAGTGTGTCTAATAAATAAAGGAATTAAAAAATAAATGGAAACTAATCAGGTAAAATAGGCATATATCATGTTAACTGAAGTCAATCATAAGTGATTACATGTAAAAAGAGTATTTATGAATTTTTTTCATTAAAAATTTTAGTGCAGTTTTAAGGAAAATACTAATGATCATTTAAAATAGAAAATGAATACTGTTACGTAAAAAACCTAACGTGATACAATAATGTTTTAATAATATGAATAATAGTTTTATCAAAACAATGTTGGTTTAAAAAATATGTTATAATTCACTTGAAATTGTGTACGAATTTGAGAAGTTCCCTTCAAGTGATTTTTTTCAGAATATATGGAGGAGGAAACCACTTAAAAAATGTGTATCCCTAAAAGAGAATGATTAATGGATATTGATACATGATTTTGTAAATATAAAGAGAAATTATAAGATGTAAATAAACAAATTATAGGATTTCATTTGGGTAAAAAGAGATTAATAATGACCCGAAGGAATAATGGATGTTCAGGTAGAATCCCATATCTTAAGTATAATATTGATCTCCAGTTGATAATAATGACCTTAATAACATAATTAAGTTCATTAATTAATATTTAGAGAACCTATTTTACTTTTAATTTATTTAGTATAATATTTTGGAGTTCATTCATATATTTATTTATTGATTATGAGGATCAATTAATGTTTTTCCGGTCTGTTTGTCCCATGATCAGTTTACTTATATACATGAATTGATAATCATGTAAAATAAAGATGGTTTTCTAGAGTTGGAGTTATATTTTATTATTAAAAATACTTAAGGTTACATGGTTTTAAATTTAATTTGGTCACTTGGAGTTAAGATGAATCATAATATAAAACATTAGTTATTACCTTTTGGGTTAATTTGCGGTTTTTGATCACAACAAACAATTTTTGTTTTATAATTAAAAACCACGTGTAAAGAAAGATTATAGAACCATGGATGAGACATAATACATATCTAATAGTCTGGTTCAACCATAAAAATGGTTTCATGACTAGAACAAAATACTATAATGGAAATTGAGAAACCATCATCCTTGAATGTTGTAAATTAACACATCTCGAATGATGTTTTTACTACTAGTATAAAAGAAGGGTAAAGAGAGACTGTATGGATCCGATCCCAGTTTTATAGATCTAGTGCCTTATCTTATTAAATTTGATTATAAAAAATGAATATAAATCTCAAAGCACCAAGTATTTTAGTATATTTGGAAAAAACATACATACAAAAGTTTATCATTTCAAATTGAAATGAAATACTAGATAAAAGTTTTGTAGGGAACATCCAAAACTATATGTCTATCATTTCAGGTCAATCATAATTAATTTCTTCCTATCATTATAAAATTAAACATAATAAAGGGGTGAGATAAAATTCTTAGTAAGGTTATGAAATAGAACAAAAAAAATCAAATACATAAATATTAGTCATGTTGAATAACAAAAAACACATGCCTTTAAAAATAATGTCTAACACATTATGGAAGACATAAGAGATGAATAAATAATTCCATAGTAAAACATAATCATGGGTATTAAAATAGCCTAATAACCTCATGAACTATCAATACTATTTTCATAATTAGGGAATTCATAATGTGGTACATCATAACCATACTGTCAAGGCCTCGTGCCAAGACCATAAATATCCATTCGTTCAAGGCCTCAAGCCCAGACCAAAGTTTGCCTAATGAGACCTACCGATAAACCAAGGGGCTATAGAGGCCCCCAAAAAAAACTAATTCAAATTAATTCCTCATATTATTAGGGATAAACATACAAAAAATATACACTCAAATTTAAATAAATATATGAAATATAAATAACTTTCCCCATAAATTAAGCATAAACACTAACGATTCAAAGTAAATTGGTGAATGGTTTAAAGATAGAACATACAAAATAAACATAATCATAGACAATTCAATTAAATATGATATATTAAATCAGAAAATATTAATCCCTAAAATAAATAATAATGATGTTACTTTTATAAAATCATCATGTAATCCTTGAGATAAATACTCTTTTAAATTTAAAAGAAGAGTTCTTTTGGAAAAATATTTTGTGAAAAACTAGAAGTGATATAGGATAGTATTTGAATAATAATATGACATATTATATAAAGATAATGTATTCCAAAGACATATTATATAGTGAAAATTAAAATAAGTTAGAATTTTAGAAATTCCATTGAACCGGGTTTGTATTACGGGAAGAATTTTTGAGAGATCCTATTAAAACAAATAACTCCCCATAAATGAAAGTAGGATTCTGGTATATACACATATATAGAACATTATAATGGGATATATGAATAGTATATATGAATAAATAATAATTCAATCGAGGTAAGTAGAAAATATGAGTAACCCTAATGAAAGTGGATATTCAGATAAAAAACCATGACCTTAAGTCTATTGGTATTCACCACTTGATCTTAATGAACTGAATAATAAAATTTAGGTTCATAAATTTATGATTAAAGAACCTACTCTATATGTAATTTATTTATAATAAACGTATTGTGATTCTTCATGTCCTCTTGATGGGTTAATAGATCCAATTTCATTGTTTCAGAGTGTTTTCTTCTTTAGTTTTCATGATCTGTTTACTTTCATTCATGTATAGAAAAAAACATGGAATGAGAATGGTTGTCCATAATAGAAGTTTTATGTTACTAGTGAACAACTAGAAGATTACATGGTTATAAAATTCTTTTTGTTATTGGGAGTGAAGAAGAATTATTATATAAATCTTTAATGACAATTTTTTAAATTAAATTGCTTTTATTGAGCACAAAAAAAGTGATTAATAAATTCATATCACGTTTAAAAAAGGATTATATAACCATAAATAAGTTATAATATATATATTATATTCTTTTTCAACCATAAAAATGGAGTCATTACCAGAATTACATATGGTAATAGAAATTGAAAACCATTCATCCGTAAATGTGATAAATTAACACGTCTCTGATGGTGTTTTCATTTCTAGTATAAAAGATGGGGAAATGAGTGATAATGAATAATTATTTCTTTATAATAACAGAATGATCATACATGAAAGTTAAAGGATTCATCACGACATTTGTATTAAATGATCCAAGTAAATAAAATGAAAAGAATCAATTTTGAAATAAAAGAAATGAAAAGTGGAATTTACCTCTTGAAGTAATCTTCTTTGACAGCCTCATTAGGGGAGAGTTTCTGGTCTTTCAATGAGCCCAAGGGTTTCTAGTTATGGGGAAAGATCTTGGAAGGATATTTTAGAATAATTTAGACTTGTTACATGGCTTGATAGAATTTAATATAAGAGGGTGTGTGGGGGGGGGGGTTATAGTAGAGGAGATGAATATTTTCCCATTATTTTTCACTTTATTTTATTATTTCCCTCACAAAAACCAATAGTGTTGATTAATGTGACCCACTATAGTAATAAGTTCATTTGAGTTCCAACCTAGTGGTCTTACATCGACCTTACATCACTTATGACAGAACAAATCATGTATTTAGCATTTATCGTAAATTATCGTATTTTACTATTCACCCAAAATTCATGTATTTTAGAAAAATACCAAAACATTACCACATAATTCTCTGGATGTATATAATTGTAAAATGAAATCCATTTTTTAAAAATAATTTTCAGAATATTTTTAATTTAATTTTTAATAAAATCATAATTTATACCAAATAAACAACTTTAAAACTATAACTCATTTCATAACACCTTGAGAAATTAATCAAGGTCATATAATATTATCTTATAACCATAAGAAAATAATATAATTATTTATGTTTACATTTAATGAAAAGAAATTTCAATTTTAAATAATTAAATTAATCATAAAATTGTATTAAAAATATTTATGACATAAAAAATACAAAAACTTATACTGTGATCATTGTTTCACTTATAAGATATCTAAGTTGTATTTATACACTCATGGGTGATACTTCTATAGTTTTGGATGTTTTACTATTCCTTAATTTTTATAAGAGTTTTTTACTATTCATAAGGGTATGTTACTATTCATTAAAAATTATGTTTTTCTTATCAGACTCTAAATATCTTAATGAATGAAACTGTGTATACCTATTTTTTGATATTCAAATCATAGTGGTGAAAAAATTATGTTTACGGGTTAGGATATAACAATGTGGTGTTTTTTAGAGACTCAGTTATTCATGCATTCAATATTATATTTATTTGAAAAATATTGTGGTGTTACATTATCCCATGCTTACCAAAATTTTGTCTTCAAAATTACCAAAATGTTACCTCACAAAGAGATTTGGTTAGTTCTTTATCATAAGATTCTAAGGCTCCAATTTTTCCTGTTCAATTTTATGATTTTTTTAAATTATCTTTACCAGTTGATTCATTTGAACCCCAACACTCGTCTTTTAGTTTCCAGAATTCAAATAGGCTCTTTACAGTAAGATATGTCAGGTTCTAATTCTATACCTATAGATGTGACAACATGCGTTGGGTTGGGCATGTACTTTCTTAGTAATAAGATATGGAACATATTGTGTACATTGGACATGCTAGGTGGCATATCCAAATGATAAGAAATCGGTCAAATTCTATCCATAATTTCAAAAGGGCATATGTACCTAGGGATTAGTTTCCATTTCTTCAAAAATCTTATAACACCCTTCTATGGAGAAACTTTTAAGAAAACAGGATATCCCACATGAAACTCCCAATGCTTCCTTCAATTAACATAATAGATTTTTATTCATCGAGCTTCTTTGATATGGCCTTGAATAGTCTTTACCTTCGTTGTTGTTTCATCCACATGCTCTGGGCCCACTAGCTTCAGCTACCATCTTTATAACAACATATTGGGGTATGAAATCTCATTCAACACAATGCTCTATATGGTGCCATTTGAATACTGGAATGGAAACTATTATTGTAGTAAAACTACACCAAGGAAAAATACTAATCCCACATAGGATTAATGTTGAGGGAGAATGATCTAAACATTACTTATAATGTTTAGATAATCCTTTTTTACTTCCCATAAGTTTGAGGATAATAAGTAGTACTCAAACGAAGCACAACATCGATAGATTTCTGAAGACTTTTCCAGAATTTTGATGTAAATTGAGGATCTCAATCAGACACTATTGAAAGTGTTTTTCCATGAAGTCTTATTACATCATTGATATAGAGTGGTGGAAGCCGCTCTAGTGGAAAATCATCACTAATAGCTATGAAATGTGAAGAATTTTTATGTTAGTCCACAATTAATGATATTACATCATTCATTCTTGGAGTTTTGGGTAATCTAATGAAAAAATCCATGGTGATGTCATCCCATTTCCATATAGGAATAGGTTTAAGTTGCATGAATCCTCTTGGATGTTGTCGTTCTGCCTTCACTTGTTGATAGACTAAACATCTTGATACATAATCAGAAATTTCCCAATTCCAGTTGTCCACTAGAAATGTTCCTTTAATTATCTATAAATTTTAATACTACTAGGGTGTATAGAGATATTTGAGAAATGGGAATCATCCAATAACACCCTTTTCAGATCGAATAGAGGGAACACATAACCTCTTCCCAAATTTCAGAATTCCATCTTCATATACAAAGTCATACAACTTCCCCTCATTCACAATATTGAATTTCTTTAGTAGGTTCTCATCATCAGGTTGATAGATTTTAATCCTTTAAAATAATGATGGTTGGGAACCCAAATGAAGAAGTAAATATATTTCACCTTCTTTAATAATTACCATTTCCATTTTCACTAGATCTATGTACAATATATTTTTATCAATCCACATTTTGTTGGGAACTTTTTGATCCTTACTTCTCAATGCATTATCTACCTTATTTTCCTTTCCTGGGTGATAGTGTATATTACAATCATAATCCTTGATTAGTTAGATCCATATCATTTTCCATATGTTGGGTTCATTCTATGAGATGATATACTTCAGATTCTTGTGATCTGTATATATCTCATATATTTCACCATAGAGATAGTGTCTCTCTATCTTCAATGAAATTATTGCATCTATGAACACATGATCATGTGTAGGACAGTTTTGTTCCTTATTTTTTAGCTTCTTTTATACATAGGAAATAACTCTATCATTCTGCAAAAGGACACAACCATGTTCTTTCTTTGAGGCCTCACTATTGATCACAAAATAATTATTCCCCTGTGGTAGGGTTAGGATCAGATCATTCACTAATTTCCTCTTCAATTCCTGCAAACAGTCCTCACATTATTTTGCCGATACGAACTTAACCCATTTGCGTGTATGCTTGGTCATTGTGTTGGATAAACATGTGAAGTTAAAAATAAAATATTAATAATAACCTGCTAGACCAATAAAACTACATACATCAGTTATGTTTATTGGATTAGGCCATTCGTTCATAGCCTTGGTCTTTGAAGGGTCAACATATATTCCATCCTTAGAGAAAATTTGTTCAAGAAAGGAAACTGATTAGAGCCCAAATTCACACATGTCAAACTTCCCATATTATTTATTTCCTCTAAGAATCTCTAGAATAGTTCAAAAGTGAATTGTATGATCTTCATAGATTTTGGGGTATAGCAAGATATCATTAATAAATACCACCAAAAAGTCATCAATACATTCTTTGAAAACCATATTCATTAGATCCATGAAGACAGATGTTGAATTAGGCAGTCCAAAAGCCATTACTATAAACTTGTAATGCCCATACCTAGTTCGAAATGCTATGTTTGGAATATCTTCCTTCCTCAAACAAAACTAATGATATCCAAATTAAATATCAATCTTTGAAAAATATCAAGGTCCGTTAGGTTGGTTAAATAAATCATCAATGTGAGGTAGGGGATACTTGTTATTTATTTTTATAGCATTGATCTCTCTATAGTCAATTCTCAACATCATAGATCAATATTTCTTCTTAACGAAAAGAATAGGGGCTCCCCATAGGGGAATACATGTGTGAATAAATCCTTTATCACTAAATTCCTCTCATTGTATCTTCATTTCTACTAATTCAATAGTGTCCATTCTATAAATAGACTATTATATAGGCCTTGAACTGGGAATTAAATCAATAGGGAACTCAAATTTCCATTCACGAGGATGTCCACGTAAATTTTATGGAATCATATTATCATATTCTTGCACAATAGGTACATCCTCTATTTGAACATTCCTTTCCACACCCATAGATATTACATTCCATTCCTACCCAATAATTGATTTTAATAGAGCTATTTGTGGTGGATATATATAATAATGAGATGGTGATGTTTCTGCCATAAAGATAAAGGATTTAACATCATCCCCAATAACCGAAATCTTGTTATTCTTTAAATAAATTTTGGAATCATAGTTCAAAATCCAATCCATGGAGAGGACTATATCAAATTCAATCATGGATATGATAATAAAATCAATAGATAAATCACATTTATATGCCATTATCAGGACTTCCTAACACAACATTATTACAATGATACTTCCCTTAGGAGTTTTGATGCAAAAGAACTTATTAAATCAAATAGGAAATATGTAATTTTCATGGAATGTTGGGAATATATAAAATAGTTTGATGATCCAATATCAATTAAAGAATCACTTATTTTCAAGGAAATAATTAAAGTACCTTCCACTATATCGTTAGGAACTTCAACCTCTACAGTTGTGATCATATATGCTTGGACATCCTCTATTGGCTTTATTTGGGGTAACTTTCTCTAACACTTAGGACATTAATGTTCGTAATGTCTCATCTCCTTGCAATCGTATCGTAGAACAATGGTAACTTTTTTCCTCCCATTAAAATTTTGAGATAGGTGGCGTTTTTCTCCACACTTGTAATAGATTAACATTCCCTTTAGGAAAGTGCTAGGGTCTTTCTTCCCACAATTACTACAGTATATAAGGTAAACTATTCCCTTCTTCACCATTTCCTTATTTACAATTCTAGATTTTTTAGCAGCCCCTTTCTTATCTTCTTTTAATATAAAGTCATTAGAATTAAAAAAATATTTTTCTGCCTCAATAGCACTTGAGACTATATCATCATAGGATGAGAAACATTGATAGAATAGTTCTCTTTAGAGGAATGGTTTAAAACTATCAATGAATTGATCAATATTTCTCCTTAGACTACATATTTAGTCATCGACATGTATTTCTATCCTTTGAAGTTAGCTTCATACTTTTTAATTTTTTAATCCTCATTCGACCACAAATTCTAGAATTGACTTTCTATATACGCTCGTTTTTCATTGGGAAAATGTTTTTCTTGAAATATTTCCTTAAAATATCTCAATTCCCAAAATTTTATTTTTTAATCCCCATTTGTGTTTTGGATTTTGAACACCACTAATCCACATCTCTTGATAGACTGTACATTTCCATGACACCCTTCTCTCTTTCATTATATCCTAAAGAGAGAAATATCTTCTCTGGGGAAGTTATCTACTGCTTAGCTATAAGTGGGTTTGTAGTCCCACTGAATGAAAGTGGTTGTTGTCACATAAAGAGATCCAGCATAGCTCCTCCATACCATGGATCAGGATGTTCCTTACGAGTAAGGTTATTGTTCATCACGTGCATCAGGTGTTCCTGTATAGTGATAAGTTACTTCACACCAATTGTAGCTCTAGAGCCAATACCATTATATTTCATCGAAGGAACATCCCTACATGGTATAAAATTTTTTATGTGGTTTCTATTCCTTCCAGTAGGCACTATTTCTAATAAAATGGAATACACTATATTAGGTCATAAATAATAATGTATAATCTCAATGTAGAAAAAGATATAGCATAAATTGAAATTCTATAAATGAATAATCTAATTATCATCAACATGATTTCTTTGATGAAAAATTGACATTTAAATCATCCATATTGTCTTGTAATGAATATGTGAATTATCCTAAGAATATCATCAGGGAGTGTTGAACTAGATTCATAGTAAGACATTTTTTTGTGTACTAGGCTACCTTTGGTCATGCCTGAAACTCTTTCTTAGAGTTTTTACACCTAGGTATATTTGTGCCTGAAACACGTCCAATTGTATTATCTAGAGAGGGATATATTTTCTAGAAATATCTATATAATCTATTCATTATATAAAAATACTATATTTTTTTGTATATTTTATCTTCATATACTATCTTTGGGTTTTTTCCCTTATCTATGTTCTCTGAATCTAGTTTACATGTTTTCTACTAAACTTCCTCTGATACCGACTGTATGGATCCGACCCTTGTTTCTAGGAGCCAGTGCCTTATTTTATTATGTTGACATATAAAAAAGGAATATTCATCCAAAAGAACTAAGTAGTTTTGTATATTTGGAATAAATATACATAGATAAGCTCAAAATTAAAACTTGAAATGAAATACAACATATATGTTATGGTGGGAACATCAACGAATAAAAGTTTATCCTTTTGAGTTAGACATAATAAACTTCTTCATGTAATGAAAAAATGAAACATAATAATGTGTGGAGCTCTAAGGACTAGTAAGGAAAATGAAAACTGTTCATAGATTAAGATACTTTTGATACTCAGACTGTATGTTTTTATTAGAATCACCAAATACACTGATCTTTAATGATTAGACGTGAAAAACATTTATGTAAAGCCTTGTTGAAGGAGTCTACATAGGAGTATTCTATTTTATGCACATTAATTAATGAGAATTAGATATATGGAATATGGAGATTTTTCTTAAGTAGAATAAATTCTTATAGTAAATCAGATATAAATCACCGTACACATGAAAAAGTCTGATAAAATTTGGATGAGAGAAGCAAAAGGTATTTATGAATAACTTTTATAATGATATCATTTCCCAAATTAGCTATTTATCAAGGATATCATGAGGAAGATTTATAAAGAAATTTTTATCCAATAAAAGGAGGCAAGTACCTCATTTCAAATCATATCATACCATCCAGTCGACCATTGAGTTTGTGATATCCTCCAAGGATCTATACTGCACCATATTCTTCCTCCCCCTTTTCTTCTTATAAATTTTCTAATTCCTTATTCTTCCCCATTCACTTTGATTACCCTTACCTTGGTGGGGAAATCATTTGACTGATTGTAGAAGGGTTGGTTTTCTGTTTTTTAATGCTTGAGTTATTGGACATAATTGAATAAAATCACTTCTTCTCTTCTATGAAGTTGTTATCAATTTCATATAGAAATTTTTATTATTATGTATTATCATATTCTTTTTTCATTTTCATTTATTATTTTTCCATTAGTCAATGATCATTATCACCATCTACTAGGTTATGGTTTATATTCAATTGATTAAACTAGTTCTTAGTGGTAAATTACTCAATGATCGTCAATACATGTGAAAGGGCTAGTTATTTTCAATATTATTTTAGATAAATGAGGCCTTATTGAGTTTTTCCTATAAAATTTGTGGATATTCATTGAAACTTTATTAGACAAGATATGAAAGTAGAACAAACTAAGATCTTAGTATGTTTTTCTCTCTATATCACCATTTAACCTAGGGAGTGACATGAAATGATCATAGAATGTCATTTTAATCAACATAGTAGAATATGATTGGATTAAGTATAATAATGATATAATTTAAATTGGAAACTCGACCCCAACTTGATCACCCTTCTCATATCATATTTATCAATCACTTGAGTTTTAAATTACATTTCAATCATTTTATTAATTGATTTATATTATTTTTTATGCATTCAAAACCAATTTTTTTTCCAAAATACTATATTATTAATGTAATTAAAAAAAGTGAAAAACTATTTTTTGTGCACACCTCTTTAGTATAACACTGAGGGTTAATCACTATACTATATTTAGGTAATTTAAAATATTGTTTTTCCATGCCCCACGATAGGCGTTCATCATGTATCGAATATATATAAGAGGAGATTGGCTCTCACACAAAAATAATCTCTAAAAGTTCATCATATGTTATCTATCCTCTCCATATTTCTAGAGACAGATGCTCTTAATACAAGTGTTCACATTGAGATTGTCTCTTTTTATGAAAGTAACATTGATTCAGTGGTCTCTAGGACACTGAAGGCATCATTAGATCACTAGGATACTATGTAGAATTTGATGATTGCCACTCTTTAAGATTCTTGATGTGTGTGAGGATAATCACTAGAGATTATACTATAAGTCCTTTAGGAAATGATTTCATAGAATTAGAAACAGAAGTGTGTAAAAATAACTGAATAAGATACATGTTAATCTTTTAATTTCTATGATCTCTTTAATTCATGTGAGATCCTCATACTATACTGGGGCATAAATCACTAGATTTGAAAAGTTCCATGGCTTCGATGATAAATATTATAAAATTCTTGGACCACATTTTTTCACTACACACACAAGAACATTCAATTATACCTTTCATGTAAAACTTATGTGAAGAATGAATTATGTCTCTTTATGAGGTGATATTCCTCCATACAAATGATTTATGTTATTGTATCTCCCTTGCAATAGAATGTAAGATGGTACATGTGTTTTAATAATTATATAAGTAAAATTATTTTACAAATATCAGATATATTCATTTAATCTGTCTTTATTACCATCCAAATAGAATAGAAATGAAAAACACATCAGATCAGTTTCTAAATCCGTAGTTCATCGTACACCTAAAAAAAGATTTTATATCCCATTTGAGGAAATTGGAGATGATATTAGGTCATAGGGTTAACATAAAAACATATTATTAAATTCAAGTTACTATAGATATTATATCATTATGGTTTAATAGTAATTTGAGGCGGTGGAGAAAGAAATAATATAAAATGTCTGGTTTGGAACATAACCTTTAAAAAACATATTTTGGTTTGCATAAAAAAACCTCCTACATAGGATATCTGACCAGACTTAGTGCATCACATTGCCTTTATATTAATTTTATTTTGAATAAAATAAAAATCTTTGATCTATTTCGTTGAACGCTACCCCATGGTAAGCTTGCGCTACACAAAACAACGATTTTAGCTTTTTGTACATACAACATTGTGTTTGGATTTGGTATCACATGAATCAATGTTTACATTACATTACATGGAACACCGGTCTTATATTATGTCACACGAACCAATGATTCCCTTTGGTAGATTTAATTGCATGTAAGATCATGTTTTTCTGAACAATAATATATTATTAATATTGTTATTAAAATGTTATTATAGTTATCACATACCCTTTGGAATGGAAGTTACAAATACAATTAACCAAATTATTAAAATATTATTTAAACATGTACATAAAATGAATTCTATGCCCACTAATTAGTTAAAAATAAGTGTATGATGTATTTGAAAATAAACAAATTCCGTTTCTGAAAAATGTATTTTATATGCATAAACACATTTTATATCAATAAATTAACCAAAAAACTATTGGTGAATTATTTTGATTAAATATTTATATTATATATTCAGGAAACTATTTAACCTTCCTATTATGTGTTTTCTAGACAAGATTTATGAATAAATCAATTTTTTTAATAAAAAGATATATTATTTAAAGGCATTTTACCAATATTTAATGGCACAATTATTTTTAAACTAAAATTTGAAAATTATATAAATTATATTTGATAAAATAAAATTTAGTTTTTATATAGATATTTTAAAATTATCTTAGAGTGATTTTTTGGTATTTATTTGGAGAAGATTCATTTTTTGATGAATAGTGAAAAATATTGAATTTTAATTGAAAAAAAAACTTTTCAAATAAATAATTTATAATATAAAATTTTATTTTAAATTGATTTAAAACTATAATTAGTAAGTTTTTAAAAATATTATTCAAATTTAGTTTATTAGAATCAATTTATCAATAAAATTATACATAAAAACATTTCACACTTTTGAATATTTTCACTTTAAAAAACATGTTGTTTCGTACCATCCATGGGATTTGATTAAAACTAATTTTGGAGACTTATGTAATTTTAATTTGGAAGAATTTATTGAATATTTTTAATAAGAATAATTTATAATGGATAATAACTAAAACTTATTTTTTTACCAATATGATTATAGAAAATAGTTAAAATTAATCAAAATGATTACGAGAAAAATAGGATCACTAAGGGACTGCAATTTAATATTAAGGAAAAAATGTCCTTTAAAAAAATACTAACCCCATTTATGGACATATTTTTACCATATCATATATTTTATTTAAAAAAAATTTATTGGAAGAAAATTATATAAGGGAGACCTCCCGATATTGTTTACCTTCGGGTATTTACAAATTCCAGTCCTCCTCGACTAAAAAAGGATAGTCACTAACCTCACTTATTTCACATATAAATTGTACCGACCCAAAGTTTCATTAATGGAAAATCCCTCTTGATCTTATTAAATGTATCTTTGTAAAAAATGTTTTTATAAAATGTCAACTTCATTGGTTTTATAATAAGAATTGTGACCGTTACTTTTATAACTGTTGAACAGTGATCACATGATTAGTATAAATATAGGGCTTTAACACATCCAATTTACTGAGACAAAGGAAGCGATGGCCTCATCAAGTAGAATTTCTCTATATGAAGACCATTTTTCTGAGCTCAGAAAAGAGGAGGCATCTTTTGGATTCGCCCTTGACCAAGCCCAAGCTGAGCTTCATCATGTCAGGCTCGAATGTGACCATCTATAGGAAATGTGGAAGTTGATTTAAATTACCACTCGAGCGATGTTATCTGAGCCACCCCAAGAGTCTGCCACCATCGCACACCTTACCCTTAGGTCTTATGTGTCTTTTTTAATGGGTTATGTAAAAAATAAGTAGTACTATGTTCATGAACATTATTTTTTTGTATATAATAATGAATATAATTTCTAGTCATTTTTGATACATTGGAAATAGTTTTTAATGTACAAATGGTGTTTTTAGTTATTATTTAATTAAGAAATATATTTTATTAAATTAAGGGACTTTTGAATTAAATAATATTTTAATAAAATAATAATAATATTATTAAATTAATTTTTATTAAATATAAAGGATCTTATAATTTTAAGAATGCAATTAAAATTTTTACTAAGGTTTGAAAGCCATTTCTGTCAAAACCCGTGAATTTTCGATAAATGATGGTTTTTATTTTAAAAGTGAAAATTCACATATTTAGAAAATTATTTAGATAAAATAAATGTTATTTTTGGAATCAAGATGTCGAAATTATCCAACAGTGAATTTTTCATAATTTTATGAGACAGTCAAATATTTGGGTAAAAATTAAATACTGTTTAAATATATAATGTGTTTTATGACATCATAATGACCCAATAGTGATGTAATAAAATACTATTATCTTTATGTTCGTCCAATATAAGTTTTAAAATTAAAATAATGTAATTTTGGTTTTGTTTGACTTACTTTCCAAAGCATTAATGGACCCCTCAAGACTTATTCAACACTTTTCCTTTTTAAATTAATTTCCATTGGAGTGTGACTCACCTCCACATAAGCAACCTTATTATTTTAAGAAGATCGGACTTTGGACTTATAAAATATTGTTTTTCTCTTCCCTTTTCAAAAAACCATGAGCAAAAACCATGGGATGGTTTGTGGGTTGTATTAATTTAATATAAGGGGTCCCAAACCTAAATAATAAAGAATTCCTTCACCATTTCTATATAATCCCACCCCAGCTCCCACTTCCTCCTCACTCAAAGCCCTTAGAGTTAGTCAAACATCTGTCCTACTCTCTCTAGAATCCTCCCATGGTTCCCTAATCTCCCAAGAAGCCTCTCACAAGCCTCTCTCTAGCCTTTGGAATCACACTATCAAGTAAGGGTTTTTTCTTCCTTTCTCACTTTTGTCAATTTTATTTAAGTTGTATTTCCCTTTTAATTTCAATTATTAATGTTGGGGTGTGGTTTCACACCACCCCCATACTTCCCTATTATTTTTTGAATGATGGGAGACAACTTTCTCTCTCATTAAATTCCTCCCATGTACACCGATTACTATGCTGAAATTCCGAAAGGAACTTCTCTCTATTTTTTTACATTCAAGCAATGGTCTTCTATCATGAACCTAAATTACATTACAATTGTTGGTAAATGTATCTATATGACCTCCTTACTTCCATTACATGTAAATATGATGAGTAACCCATTTCTCTCTCATAAACCTTTTTTATGAATTCTTACGTCACACCGTTATGCTGGCGAAATCGCACCGATTTTCTAAGCCAATTCCATTGTGTAGTGAATACCATGAACATTTCTCCATAAAGTGTATTCACCTATATGAAAATTTACTTATTGATTGTAAAGTTTTATGTATTAATTCAATATTCCAATATCGTGGAATAAATTAATATGTTTTATGAATCCATGTCTTATGATCCATGTGGCACACTTTTTCATGAAATGAAATGTTTAAGAAGGGTGCACCCTTATAGTGCTCCAATGCATTGGGTAAAGTATAGTATCATGATAAGTCATGTGAAATGATTTTTGACTCATGATAATTCAAGTGCAACGAGGGTTTACTCTTGATTCATGTGTAATGAGGATTTACTCATTCTCTATGTTCAATGAGGCTAGGCTCATGCAAATATTATGTTAAGTGTTGTTGCCATATTTCCATGTTATGATTATCAAGATTTATCATGCTTTTATGTTCATGTTTTTCTTATGCTCTATTGATATGCCTATTGTCTAACATGTATCTTACTCCTCATGTTATTCCATGTGTACTCCCTTACTGGCCTTTATAGCTCACAATTTTCTTATGCATGTCCCCGGGTTATCCCATGCAATTCTAAGTATGAGGGAATGTAGTGGTCCTGTAAAGAATGTTTACAATAAAGATGTTGTATTTCATATTTTAGGTTTTTATGTAATGTTCCTAAGCCCCAAAGACACTAAACCTCTCGATCTTCTTTGTTGTATCAAGTGTTGTTTTAAGTAATAAATCATGTTTAAGTTGTAATAAAAAGCAGGGTTTTCATAGTTGGTATCAGAGTATAGGTTTAGTTATTTTTGGGATTAGGAAACCCTATAAAATCCTTAGATACAAGACTAAGTATAATAAAAACATCCCAAAGTTTTGGTAAGTACTGAGTAAGTGGTTTATCAAACAAATACATCCCTGTCCGGATACGAGTAGGAAGAGTGGCTCGTGAACTGGTGCACGAAAATAGGCCTTGATGCACTCTTGGTTATGACACTCCCAGGGGATATGTTTTGATAAATTCACAAGCTAAGTATGAACCCTTATTAAGGGAATTAAAAAATTCCCCTACGAATATATGTTAGAGAGTAGATCATGAAAATCCTAGATTGAAGCCTATAGACTCATGAGTTTAGGAAATGAATGTTTCTTTATAAGTCATCAACTTTTGTCTTTAGATTACCCTTTATGTGTTACCCCTAAATTTTCATTAATTCCAGCCAATGGCCGGTAATAGGAGGACTCGGGCTAACAACTGTTGTGAAGATCTGTGTGATGACTGTACTAATGAGATGCCAAATCCAATGGGAGCGGGAATCACAAAATTTGTCACGCTTCTCTCTGAGCTAACTCAAGTTTTGAATAGAAACACTGGTCAAGAGGAATGTTCAACCCCCCTAAGAAAGAACAGGTCACTATTGAGAGCTTCATGAGAAAAAAGTCTCCTACTTTTAGTGGATCATACGATCCCACGATCTCTTAACAATGGATCAACTCTTTTGAAAAGATCGTCTCCATCCTTCAATGTTCTGAATAAGAGAAGGTTCTCCTAGCTTCTTATCGTATAGAGGGTGAAGCTGATAAACAGTGGATGTTGATCAAAAAATACGAAGCCTGAGGAGGAGATCGAGGTGTTGGAATGGAAGGACTTCTAGAAGATGTTTTTCGATAAATATTTTCCGCACACCCTCCGGCTTAAGATGGAAAGGGACTTCAATTCCCTCAAGGAAAATGATGAAGAATCTATTGGAGCGTACGAGTCAAACTTCACAAGGCTTGCACGATACGCTTTCGGCTTTTTCGTTACCCCCAAATTCAAGGTTGGCCACCTCTTTGGTGGGATGAAGCCTAGCTTGCGGAAAGCATTACCGATCCGTGACTTTGACAACTATGAGGAAATTGTCAGATGTTCCCTCACGGTCGAAATGGATATCAGGGAATCACATGGGTATCATGGGGACAATAAGCGTAAGGTGGAATTCAATGCTGGTGGTCTGATGGATAAAACCAACGGTGCTAAGAAGATCCAGCACCCCACTTTCCAAAAGTGCGGATGGAAGCACCCTAGAAATTACCTTTAGGGGACGAGAAAATGCTTTATGTGTGGAAGAGAAGTTCACCTAGCTGTTAACTGTCGGAAGAAGGAACCGTGGCTGCGATAGAGGATAGGAACGCTTCATTGGAACCTCAATGCATTGTTCAATTCTACAAATGAAATGAACCGGATAATTTTGCAAATCAGTGCCCTAATCCAAGGGTTTTTGGAGGCAACCAACAACCTCTAAGGCAGAAAGGAAGAGCTTTTTCCATCACTTCTGCCGAAGTGAACTCCGACAACGAAGTGGTGACAGGTATGCTAGTTATTCATTCAAGAATAGAGAACATACTTTTTGATTCAGGTTCTACGCATTCTTTTATATCTCAAAAGATTAGTAGAACAATCCCAGAACCACCGAAAATCTTGGAAGTAAAGTTATCAGTGAGTATGGAAAATGGGGAAATCATTGCATCCCATGAATATAAGTCCTCCCCTATTATAATCTATGGATTAAATTTCCTGGCGAACCTCGTCATACCCCCTATGGTGGAATTTGATGCAATTCTTGGCATGGATTGTCTTTCTTTATATATAGCCAACATAAATTGTCGAGAGAGGGAAATCACACTTTATATGGAGAATCGACCCCCGATTCTTTATAAGTGTCAGGAGGAAGATGAATCTCCTTTAGCTCCATCATCTCAAGCATGGATATTACTACCCTATGAGCACACGTGTCTGGCTCAGATGATTGAGTCCAAAGAAGAAACCATCCTTGAAGAAATGCCTATTGTGATGGAATTCGCAGAAGTGTTCCCCAAGGAACTACCTAGTCTTCCTCCTAGAAGATATTTTGAGTTCTCAATTGAAATTATACCTAGGACGCTACCATTATCCAATATTCCATATAGAATGGCTATTGTAGAGCATGAAGAGCTGAAGAAACAACTACAGGAGAATCTGGATAAAGGTTTTATAGGCCCAAGTGCTTCACCATGGGGTGCACTAGTCCTCTTCGTCAAGAAGAAGGATGGGTCAATGCGGATTTTCATCGATTATTGTGAACTTAACAAAATCACGATAAAGAACAAGTATCCTCTCCCAAGAATCGATGACTTGTTTAAGCAGCTGCGTGGAGCACAATTCTTCTCCAAGGTGGATTTGTGGTCGGGATATTATCAAGTAAGGGTAAAGAAGGAAGATGTCCCCAAGACTGCTTTTCGTACAAGATATGGGCACTATGAATTCATAGTAATGCCTTTCGGACTCACCAATTCTCCAGCAATATTCATGGAATTGATGAATAGATTCTTTAGAGATTACCTTGACAAATTTGTGGTAGTCTTCATAGATGATATTCTAATATACTCCTAAACCAAGGAGGATCATGGGGAGCATTTAAAAACTATACTAGAGACTTTGCGCAAGGAGAAGCTCTATGAAAAGTATAGAAAGTGTGAGTTTTGGTGGAAGGAGATCTAATTCTTGGGCCATATCATCACAAGCAATGAGATATCTGTGGACCTCTCCAAAACAGATGCAATTGAGGGATGGATGAGGCCAACATCTATAATGGATATCCATAGATTCTTGGGGTTAGCTGGATATTATCGACAAATTGTGAGAAATTTCTCACGATTTTCCAACCCTCTTACGAAGCTAACTTGAATGGGACTAATGTTTTCTTGGAGTGATGAATGTGAAGAAATCTTAAAGGATTTGAAAAGGAGGCTTATCACTGCACCCGTGGTTACTTTACCCACGAGTGGGGAGATTTTTTTTGGTATTTAGTGATGCTTCGAAGAAGGGATTAGGATTTGTGCTGACGAAGAATGATAAAGTGATATCCTATGACTCAATGCAGTTGAAAATACATGAGCAAAACTATCCAACACATGATCTGCAGTTGGCGGCGTTGATCTTTGCCTTGAAAATCTTGCGGCATTATCTCTATGGAGAGAAATGTGAGATATATACTGACCACAAGAGTCTTAAATATATATTCACACAGAAAGAGATTAATATGCACTAGAGAAGATGGATAGAGCTCATCAAGGATTATGATTTTTCAATCCATTACCTCCCTGGGAAAGCGAACAAGGTGGCAGATGCCCTAATTAGAAAGGATTCAACGATTCTATCAATGATGAGAATTGAGAAGGATTCAATCTTCTTAGATTTGATGAAGATGTATATGGGAATCATAGAGAAGGGAACATCATCAATCCTTTCACAAATGATTGATCAACCATCTCTTTTGGAAAGGTTAAAGGATGCTCAAAAAGATGATGTGTGAATTCAAGAAAAAGTGGAAGCCATCAAAAAGGGTAAATCCTCAGAGTTTAATGTTAATGAAGAAGGAATTGTGCGGTTTGGGAAAAGACTATGTGTTACATCAAGTCCGGAGCTGAAGAAGGAACTTTTAGATGATGCACATAGTTCAAATTTTTATATTCACCCAGGGAGCACAAAGATGTATCGAAATCTCCAAGAAAACTTTTGGTGGGATAATATGAAGAAGGAAATCACTGAATATACATCAATGTGCCTGGTGTGTCAGCAAGTGAAGGCAGAGAGACAGAAGTCTAAGGGGATGATACAACCATTTCTCGTACCAGAATAGAAATGGGAGAACATCACCATGGAATTTTTCACCAGACATCCAAGGACATACAATGGCAACAATGAAATTTGGGTTGTTGTGGATCGTCTTACAAAGACTGCACACTTCATTTCTATTTGGGAGGATTTCTCATTGGATCAACTGGCACATATATATATCAGGGAAGTGTTAAGGTTACATGGAGTACCACTATCTATTGTGTCTGACCGAGATCCATGATTCACCTCTATGTTTTAGAATAGTCTTCAATATGCTCTAGATGCTGAACTGAACTTCAGTAAGGCCTATCATCATCAAACTAAAGGAAAATCCGA
Organism: Viscum album; assembly: GCA_963277665.1. Taxonomy (NCBI): domain Eukaryota; kingdom Viridiplantae; phylum Streptophyta; class Magnoliopsida; order Santalales; family Viscaceae; genus Viscum; species Viscum album. The sequence goes on along the minus strand of OY728164.1, from coordinate 1,009,217,663 downwards.
GCAGACTATCCAAACACTTGAGGATATGTTGAGAGTGTGCTCAATGGACTTTAAAGAATGATGGGATCAACATCTTTCTCTAGTTGAGTTCTCTTATAATAACAGTTTCCACTCGAGCATCTAAATGGAACCATATGAAGCCCAGTATGTGAAAAGGTGCAGAACACCGACATGTTGGGATGAGGTCAGTGAACATAAGCTGCTTGGACCAGGAATGGTCGAAGAAATGGTGGATAAGGTGAAACCCATTCAGCAGAATATCAAGGCAGCCCAGAGTCGACAGAAGAGTTATGCAGATAATTTTTGATGAGACCTTGAGTTTAAAGTTGGACACATGGTGTTTCTACGCATATCTCCGTGGAAAAAGGTCATGAGGGTTGGAATGAAAGGGAAGTTATGTCCAAGGTACATCATCACCATTGAGATTCTTGATCGTGTTGGGGCTGTGGACTATCGACTAGTACTTCCACCTAATATGTCCAAAGTACATGATGTCTTTCATGTATCCCTCTTAAGAAAGTACATACCGGACCTTTGACATGTACTCTCTTCTGAGGTGGTACAATTGGAAGATGATCTTTCTTATGAGGAGAAACTAGTGAAGATCCTAGATCGTAGAGAAAATGTTCTACGAAATAAGATAATTTCCCTAATCAAGGTGTTGTAGAGAAACCATAAGTTTGAAGATGCAACCTAGGAATCAGAGTATATGATGAAGCTGAGTTCGCCACATTTGATTTAGTGTGGGAAAATGAATATTTCGAGGGTGAAATATCTTAAGGGGGGAATATTATAATGACCCAATGTATAATTAATGGAAAATCCCTCTTGATCTTATTAAATGACTCTATATAAAATGTTTTCATAAAATGTAAACTTCATTGGTTTTATGATAAGAATTGTGACCGTTACTTTTATAACCGTTGAACAAGGATCACATGATTAGTATAAATATAGGGCTTTAACACATCCAATTTAATCATACAAAGGAATTGATGGCCTCATCGGGTAGAATTTCCCCATAAGAAGCCCATTTGTTGGAGCTCGAAAAAGAGGTGGCATATTTCGGCTTCTCCCATGACCAATCCCAAGCAGAGCTTCATCCTGTCAAGCTCGAACGTGACCGTCTACGGGAATAGTGGAAGTTGATTTAAATTACCACTCGAGTGATGTTATCTGAGCCACCCCAAGAGTCTGTCACAAACGGAAACCTTAACCTTAGGTCTTATGCGTCTGTTTTAAGGGGTTATGTAAAAAATAAGTAGTACTATATTCATGTACATTATTTTTTTTATAGAATAATGAATATAATTTCTAGTCATTTTTGATACATTGTAAATAGTTTTTACATTACAAATGGTCTTTTTAGTTATTATTTAATTATGAAATATATTTTATTAAATTAAGGGATTTTTGAATTAAATAATATTTTAATAAAATATTATTATTATTATTAAATTAATTTTTATTAAATATAAAGGATCTTATAATTTTATGAATGCTATTAAAATTTTTATTATGGTTTGAAAGCCATTTCTGTCAAAACCCGTGAATTTTAGATAAATGTCAGTTTTTATTTTAAATTGAAAATTCACATATTTAGAAAATTTTTTAGATAAAATGAATGTTATTTTTGGAATTAGGACGTCAAAATTATCCAACTGTGAATTTTTCATAATTTTATGAGACTGTCAAATTTTTGGGTAAAAATTAAATACCATTTAAATATATAATGTGTTTTATAACATCATAATGACCCAATAGTGATGTAATAAAATAAAATAATCTTTATTTTCGGCCAATATATGTTTTAACATTAAAATAATATGATTTTGGGTTTGTTTGACTTACTTTTCAAAGCATAAATTGACCCCTCATGACTTATTCAACACTTTACCTTTTTAAATTAATTTCCATGGAAGTGTGACTCACCTCCACATAAGCAACCTTATTATATTAGGAATTTCGGACTTTGACCTTATAAAATATTTTTTTCCTCTTCCCGTTTCCAAAAACCATGGGCAAAAACCATGTGATGGATTGTGGTTTGGATTATTTTAATATAAGGTGTCCCAAACCTAAATAAAAATGATTCGCTCACCTTTCCGATATAAGCCCACCCAAGCTCCCACTTCCTCCACACTAAAATCCCTTGGAGTTCATAAAACCTCTTCCCTACTCTCTCTAGAATCCTCCCAAGGTTCCCCATGTTCCAAAAATCCTTTCAAAATCCTCTCTCTAGCCTTTTGAAGCACACTTCCAAGTAAGGGTTTTTTCTTCCTTTCTCACTTTTGTCAATTTATTTAAGTTGTATGGCCCTTTTAATTTCAATTATGAATGTTGGGGTAAGGTTTCACACCTCCCCCATACTGACCTATTATATTTTGAATAATGGGAGACACCTTTCGCTCTAATTAAATTCCTCCCATGTACACTCGTTACTATGTCGAAATTCCGAAAGGATCTTCTCTCTCTTTTTTTACAATCAAGCAATGCTCTTGTATCATGAACCTAAATTACATTACAATTGTCGGGAAATGTATCTATATGACCTCATTACAGTAAATTACATCTAAATATGATGAGGAAACCCTTTCTCTCTCATCAACATTTTTTATGAATTCTTACGTCACGCCGTTATGCTGCCGAAATCGCACCGATTTTCTAAGCCAATTCCATTGTGTAGTGAACACCATGCCCATTTCTCCATCAAGGGTATTCACCTTTATGCACATTTACATATTGATTGTAAAGTTTCATGTATGAATTCCACATTCCGTTATCGTGGAATAAATTATTATGTTTTATGAATCCATGTTTTATGATCCATGTGGCACACTTATGCATGAAATGAAATGTTTAAGAAGGGTGCACCCTTATAGCGCTCTAATGCATTGGATAAAGTATAGTATCGTGATACGTCATGTGCAATTAGTGCTGACTCATGATAATTCAAGTGCAATGAGGGTTTACTCATGATTCATGTGCAATGAGGATTTACTAATGCTCTATGTGTAATGAGCCTTGGCTCATGCTAATTCCATGTTAAGTGTTGTTGCCACATTTCCATGTTATGATTATCATGCTTTATCATGCCTTTATTTTCATGTTTTTCTTACTCTCTATGGATATTCCTATTTTATAATATGAATTTTACTCCTCTTTTCATTCCATGTGTACTCCCTTATTGGGCTTTATAGCTCACCCTTTTCTTATGCATGTCCTCAGGTTATCCTATGCAATGCTAAGTATGAGGGAATGTAGTGGTCATGTAAAGGAAGTTTTCAATAAAGATGTTTTATTTCATGTTTTAAATTTTTATGTAATGATCCTAAACCCCAAATACACTAAACCACTCTATCTTCTTTGTTGTATCAAGTGATGTTTTATGTAATAAATCATATTTAAGTTGTAATAAAAATCAGGGTTGTCATATAAATCCATTTATATCATAAAACAATTTCCCAAATAAATTAATAATTTCTCTCACCTCATCCTTGATGATTAATACCTAGGAATTCCTTTTGTACTAAATCCAAAATAAGATTCCTAAAGAAGAGGTAACATTATTCAATGGAGGATTTTATTTTATCTATTTCTCGAACCCTTAAATTTATTTCTATATCATTTTTATGTAATAACCTATGTATATTAATTTTTAAATATATTTTTTATTTAAATGTTATACCCTACAATATGAAACACTTTTTTCAAATGGGTTACACAATCATCATTCGTGTGTTTGACATACTACTGCCTCAGGAACCGATGTCATTTATTCTTCCATTACCACTTTTAAAGGATGGTTATAATGATTTATATATAGTTTTTATATGAGATATATTATTTATTTATTCTTATTTAATTTTATATAACATATAACTTCATAATTTTCATTTTTAGGGAATACAATAATGTCGTTCATGTGTTCTACGAACTACCACATCATAAAGCGATGTGATTCATCCATGATTTACCTAGAATGTATTAAGAATGAGATTAATAATAATACGTGATATATATGAAAAAGTATTTATAATTTAATTATAATATTTATATATATACTTTTATTACATTCTTTTAATTTTATAAGAAAATAGAAACAACGTTCATGCATATGTACAACCCATCGTCTCCAAGAAAGGTATATTTAATTTTCAATATCTAAATTTTATTGGATACTATAGATGAATTTATATTAAATATATATCATATTTATACCATGTATTAAATTTTATAAATTATAAAATCGTGTTAAAATTCAGATATCAATAAATAACATGTCAAATGTTATATAAAAAACAAAGCAGTTATTACCTGAGTCCATACTTTAATATGTGATGGTTAATAAATAGGTAATATAAAGTCATATGAAAATAATATATGGTTGTATATAAATAAATATGGTTATTTAATTGATTCATTATATACCTTTATTTATTATATAGTAGTTTTGAACATGTAAAATGGATGTAAAGACATAAGGTAAGGGATTTTCATCACACTTTTCACTATTGTGAGACACATTCTATATTCACCACATATTTCTTCTATGTAGTGTGTATAATGACCTAGAATATATTTTATGATGACACTACAAAAATTTATTAGTATCTACATATCCATTCAATGATATCTATTTCATGGTTTTTACATTTGAAAAGGAACCAAATCAGAACCGAAATTTTGACTCAATTTTCCTTCTTTGAGGAACATGCTTTGTTATGTGCCTATATTGTTTTATGAGATGTATATAATACACCTTTGACATGTTATATCATGAATCCTATTATTTTCAAGAAATTTTATGATTCATGTAATGTTGTTATCTCATTGGTATTATGATTCAATGTTACCAAAGTTGTAAGAGTTTATTGCCAGAATTTCATTGTTTATTAGGATTGTCTACAATTTTGATTCCATTGATGGAATAGAACAATAAATAACTCAAAATATCTCATTAATTTTTTTCTAATATATTTATATACAATATTTTAATGTAATGTCACATTTCCCACTCCTTGTTACTTAATATTATTAAGAAACTTTTTTTATGAGAATCTGCCCTTATTTCCCCCTCCAGTCAGAAATCTGTTTTATTTCAAGCAAATGTTCTAGATTTTCTTAAAAAAAATGGTTTCAAAGATATTTTAATGTAATTTTAAAGGAATTTTTTTATAAAAAAGTTATTTTTAAAAAATTATTTCATATGGGTTTCATATATTCATTTAGAAGTTTTCAGAGTTATTTTCAATGAAAAAGGCTTTCAAAATGTTTTATGTGTTAAAAACAGTTTTACAAAGTATAAAGAATATTTTATCCAATAATAGTTTTAAATTATTTATAGAGATTATTTTATAAGACTTAAAATGTTGTTAAAAAGAAATGTTTTTTTAAAATGGTATGTTTCAAAAAGTGATTTTCGGAGATAGATAAGTTTCTTTGAGAAACGTTCCAAGTGATATTTCTAAATTATCCTCCATATAAAATGAAATATTTTGATATAGTTTATGATTTGTAGAGGATATGACCCCAGGGTAACATTATTATACATTATTCTAAAGATTTATATTTATTATAACTTTTTTTTATGAAACCCATTTCTCTTTCACGGGATATACAAAATTAAAATTCCTATATAACCCACTTTTTTCATGATTTATGATACGTTGAAATGATTATGAATCCCATATATTTTACATTTGATAAGATAGGATGAAATTTTTATGATATAAATTTCATTTAATTAGTTTTTATAGGATTAATATTTAAGATCTTATGGAACACATATGCATGATTTCATTATATGACGGGTCAGACGTATATCTCCCTGCAATGAATTAGGTAATCATGGATAACTCATGAGTATATATGTTATGAATGAACATGATTACAAGTTCACAATGTAATTTGTAAATTGAAAAATATGTTTATAATTTTATGTGTGAACTAGATTAAATGTTAACAATGTTATTCATGAACTTGATTACATGTTCACAATGTGATACATGAACCAAATTACAACCTCAAACTGTTATGTGTGAACCTGACTACATATTAAAAATGCAATGCATAAACCTGATTACATGTTCACATTATTATGGATGAACCATTCTTTTATGTCTATAATTATTTGCATGTACTTTATTTCATGTCCATAACATTATGCGATGGCCTGATTTCATGTCCCTAACTTCTGGATTGAACATGTTACTATTTATACATGTTTACAATGTTATAATATGTTGTGTGTGGAATTAATATTTGTCTTATGATAATGTTATTCTTTCATGGATCTTTTTCTATATGATCTTGTATTTTTCTAGGTATTTCTATCTCTGAGTTCTTTAATGACTTTTTATTTCAGGTATGTTTTTCCGCATCATAAACCCTGGAGGTCTTGTTCCTTCATGCATACATTTCATTTCAATTAACATAATCTTAGGTTGTGAGGATAATAGAGAAGATAAGAGAGGATCCACATGGAGATCTTTTGTTGGGGAAAATGACTTAATGTACATTGATGTATGTTTATTTGAATGAATGGAGTCCATATATATTGGTCAAGTTTTTCATATCTTCATTGTATGTTGAGAAGATATAATGGGGTTTAGGGTTTTTTATAAGGAAAATGGGAACATAAACCATCTTCATAACATTTACACACCATGTAAATGGATTACACATTATGTAATTCATGGGTGTATTTAATAAAATGTACTGAGGTGGCTGGTTTTCAACGTATTCAACTAAAATAATTTTTATAAGATGTGTAACTACATTATACACTGTATAAGTTCCTCAACTTATATTTTAAAGTATGATTTGTGGTTGAATTATTATTGTAACTCACTATAACCTTCTTTTATTGACCCTAGGGAGCCTTCTTTGTGAGTTTGGAGTTATAACCTCTCTTTCAGAAATCTCTATAATTCGATTGATCCCTAGTAAGTGGTTTTGGTCAATTTTTTCCCTTCTACCACTTAGTTCTCCTACTATTGTAGAGAAATACCTTATCCATATGCGTTGTTGATTTTGATCTTGATATGTTTTGATCTGGGATCCTTAATGTGATCCTCCAAACCATATTCCACATGGATTTTTTTCCTTGGAATCATTATTGGATCACTAGTTTAAGGTAGGGGTCCAAATATAAACCCCATGGTTTGATAATTTCCATTTATATGCTATATTATGATTACACCAACATACGTGAACCTGAATCAATTAAATAATCAATTGGATTATTCCATTGATTCCTGTGGGTTCAATTGGATTTTGACCAAAATTATTTCTACTTGTTGGGTGATAGAACCATGAATATAAATGATTGGATAAATAGATTAATATTGGATTATAATTAACTAAGACCATTTTTTATTTCTAGATATAGAATCCCTAAGTTGTTTCTTACTGCTTATTTTTTAAATATTGATAATATTATGGAATAACTAAATGTATTATATGAAAGAGAAATGATAATTCTCATAATTAACCATTGATATTTATGATGTTATATTTTGATATCCATGATATACGACAAGACTTGGGTTCCATTTTAAATTGCTCATAAACCGAGCTTGTCCATGGAACACGTAACCTTATATGATGTAATGATGATATTGAGTGGGCTCTGCCAAGTCGCATTCAATAATTCTTATAGTGAGCAGGATCTAATTAGTCTTATGTTATAATGCTAATTTGGATTTTCCTTGGATTCCCTAATTATTATAAGGATTAGTTCAAAATTATTGTGTATATTCCATGTTTAGGGATTTGGTTGGCGTGGTTGTAAGACATACAGTGAGATATTATGCAATTACAATGAAGTATTTTATTTTACCATGGTTATATTATTGTGGTTGGTATTGTTGTAATTCAATTTCAGAGATATTATGGAATGGAGAAGAAGTAGGTTTTTGTAGTATTAAATAATTAATTATTTAATTAATTAATACACCTATTTATCACTATATTTCATACACTTCTTATAAGACTAATTTTTTAGACATGGGCGTGTTTACCTATAGAAGTATACTCACACCCAATTCATACCACCATTTGGTACCTGAAAATATTACACGGATCCATGTTTTGTAAAAGTAATAAAGACAATGTTTTTGATTGTTTTATTACGAGATGTCCTGAAACATGGGGTTTGAGATCGGGAATGATTGTGTATTTATTTGGTTCATCTTGTATTTTTCTTATATTGTTTCTAGAATGAAATTTATTTATAAATCAACATTCCATTATATTATCAATACTATGATGAGATTTTTTACCAGAGGGTATAGTCTACCCACTATACAATTCACACCCCCACAGCTCGTTGGTAGCCTCTGGCATATGGGGAGGTGTGCTTGAGGTCACGCAACCAGCCCATTATGACCTTGTGGTAGAGAGCAAGATTGGGGGATATTACAAAGTGCTATCAAAGGGGAAGGGATTATTTTCATCAACATTACTATATTTGGAAGTTATAATGGATACTAGGATGTGTAATGACATGGCAATGAGATTGTGAATGGGTGTAGAAAACCCTTGTATGGTGGAAATTATGATTGAACAAGGATGATATTTTTGTTTTGACCATTTAAATGTTACAGTTGATGTTATTTCACCTTGTGTGATTCAAATTTTGTGTGAGGTTATTTGTTTTAGGATTTTATTGTTTCTTGAAATTTCTACTCATGGATTATTACGACATGAGGTGAGGATACATTCATCATAATAGGCACATATTGTTATATTGACATGAATTTTTCATGATAGGTACAAATATATTTTTCATGAAATGTATACATTGTTTTTGAACTATGATTTGAGATATATATTTTACCAAATGAAGGAAACAATTTTAAATGAGATTCTCAAATAAAATTAGGCCATGTTTAAAGAGACCCAGAGTCAGTGGTTCTATACTATAGTCACCTATTGAGGATGACCACATTTCTAGTGAGTGATATAAGGTGAACATTTTTCTTCTAGATAAAATGCATCCTCAACATATTTTAACTAAGCATTGGGAGAGTTGTAATAAGCACAATAATAACAGAGATGAACCAAAACATTATATTGTTCTTATGGATCATATGGATGTTTAGCTTCAAAATTGTTTCCTAAGGTTCATGCAATCCACAGAAATGGAGATTGTTCATACTATGACTTTGATGTCTGAGATAACAAGAGAGTTTTAACTATAGAGTCCACCAATAATCACTTGGGAAGGTGGTCTCTAGGAATCTATGTTTTGGATCAATTCATTCTAGATAACATTCAAGACTCTGGAGAAAACGATGGATATGAGGGTGAATCATTCTGTGTATAATCCTTGTGGACCTTCTATAAATTTGTGTGATATTCTTGATGAATCTTGGAAACATGATAAGCTATCTTGGGAGGTCATCGACAATAAGTTCCAAATATATTTCCTTCCTAAGATATTGATGTATAAAAAAGGTCATGGTTTTTTGCATCTTACAGGGGAGTGCATGCCAGAGATGAACTATTTTGGATGTTTCATCGACCTACAATGCCTTTTTCTATCATTGGTTGTTGTTGAGATTCAAAGGGTGAGACATTTGTAGGATGTTATTCGTTATGAGATCAGGTCACCTATGACAATCGTTTGAGCTTTTTTGAGGACCTGATGAACGAAGCACTCATCATTGAAGGAAAAATGAGAGATCCCACAAGAAGAAACTATGATATTTCAGTAGGCTAAAACAGGATCACTTCATCAAGTGTTAATAAGAATAGTTATGATAGGTTCTTCCAAAGTAGTAGTGGGATAATTAATTAGGGATGTATATAGTCATCTTTGGACTGTGTTCTATTCTAGAACTATTAATGTGGAAAATTTAATCACAAGAGTACGCCTTGTCCTCACACTACAGTTGAAATTCATAGATGTGGAAGATATGGTCATCTTCAGAGTCTTTTTTTTTTGTGAAATTCCCATATCAGACCAGTGGAATGAGACCAGGATAGGAACTAGAGTCAGATAGGGGCTCAACTACCAATCAACAAGTCGGTAACCAGATATCCACTATCCCTTCCGGCCAAGGCATGGGACATGGTGCCCCAAAGATAGAGAAGGAGTACTAAGAAACAGAAATTGCTCAGGGTAGTCAGGCTGGAGCCCAGGGTAGTGGGACAAGTTAGATTCATCTTATACATACTACTCTAACTAATGTGTATAAAATATTGTCTACCGTCAAAGATATAATTAATTTTTCACCTAACTTATCTTGTGTTATTTTGATACATGCGCATATCATTATTTTTCATCTCATTTTTTTCAAATGTTTTGGTCTTCTATGTGGGAAAAATATATATTTAATTGACCATAACCACACTGTTGATAGTAAAATCAGTAAATATCAAATGTTTTCATGGTATTTTCTCTAAATAATGGTGGTTAATATTTATTTTGGGAACCATTCATGTAGGATATGAGAAACTTTTAATTGATTATTGGTATGGATTGGAATGTTCTATACTAGGATCATGTCAAATATTATATGCGGATTGTTACTTTTCTATATCCATAAGAAGGTATATATTCTCGCTAGGGTGAGTGGGATCATTAGGCCGGTCATATAGGACCAATTTACTGCATATTGGATTGTCTCACGGTTCATGTATCAAGACATGATATAGATGCTGGTGGTATGCATCGAGATTATTTTCTTCCAATGGTAGACCATTTCCATTATATTTTTAAAGATTAATTCTATGACTTACCACCTGAGTGAGAGATATAGTTCACAACTGAGTCAGTTCCAAGAGTAAATCCGATTTCTATCCTTCCATACAGAATAGAAAAATAAGAGCTGAGGGAGAGGAAATTTAAATTGGAAGAACTAAAATCTAAAGGCCTTGTATGGACTAGTACATATCCTTAGCATTCTTCTATTTTCTTCACCAAGAATGATGTGGGGTCCTTACTCTTATGTGTGGATTATCAGAGGTGGAACTAGATGACGATCAAGAATTGGTATCCTCTTCCGCAAATTGATGATATTTTATATTAGATTATAGGTTCTATGATCTTCTATAAGATCAATTTGAGATTATTTTACCACCAGTTAAGTGTGAGATGGAAAGAAATACATCGTAATGCATTTATGATCAGGTTTGGACTGTATAAATTCTTTGCAAAGCTATTTGGGTTTGCCAATGCACCCAAGATATTCATGGCCTTGATGAATAGGATATTCCTTCAATTTCAAGATTGGGTTTTCATGGTTTTTTTTAGTTCATCTTAGTGTAATCCTAGTCAATAGATGATCATGACAAACATCTTAACATCACCCTAGATATATTTAGAGTGCATCGACTATAGACAAATATAATGAAATTCAGTTTTGATATTAATAAATTGCACTTCATGGACCATGCCATCTTAGTGAAAAGAGTGCCACTTGACCCAGAGGAAATTTAAACTATGGTATCTTGAATAAAAAACCCACTAATTTCATCAGGATTTGGAGAATTTAGGGTTTACTAGGTTATTATCAACGCTTTATCTAGGATTTCTATCGTTTTCAAGAATTTATGTTTGGTATGAACAACAAAATGGAGATTTTTGTCTCTTGTGATGCTTGAAATATGTATTTTATAGAGGTTAAAGGAACTATGTGATTTCCAAATATTATTATATTATTTATTCTAGGTAAATAAAATACCATCTACTATGATGCAACAAATTTTGCACTCAGAGAAGTTATATTGTAGGAGGATTGAGTTGTTGATTATGGATCAAGGTACTTCAGACATCATGATAGTAATTACCCTACCCACAATATATAGTTAGAATCACTGGTACATTCCATGAGATATTGGATACTCTATCTCATGGGTAAGAGTTCTGTGGAATAGATGGACTAGAAGAGTCTCATGTACATATTTTCTTTGCAGAACTGAAAATTCAGCATAAGAGGTGGGTTGAGTATATGAAGTATTATAACATTGAGTTGGTTTATAAAATTGGAAAGGGAAACATGGTTGTCGATGCATCGATCCAGAAACCAAAGACAGAGGTAGTGTAGGAGTCCTTCAGTGAGTGGTGGATGATGGATCTCTTTGCAGACATACATCTCAAAGGTCAAGATCCACATGTTCGAGTATCTCCGACTAGAACATCTATTATACCCACTATCATGGACTATATTAATACAAAGAGTTTTTCGATCTAGATGGAAACATTTGAAAGGCAACTTATATGGTTGGGAGACACTATCTGGATGGTCTCTTGACTATGGATATTCTCTTCTTTTGTATAGCCATATATGGGTTCAGATAGGCTTCCAAGAAGATCTAGCAAGGGAGTTTCATGCATCTATAAGGGTGGTACATCCTAGTTTGAAAAATATGTATTTTTATCTCTATAGATAGTATTGGTGGTCAATAATGAAGAATTAGGTAGTGAGGATTGCAGATAGATTCTTCACTTTTTACTAGGTGAAATCTAAGCATCATAGGCCAATAGAGATTTTGTATCTTTATCCCATTCTATAGTGTAAATGGGATAATTTTACTATTGATTTTGTGATAGGATTACCTAAGAAAACCCATAAGCCTAATGCAATATAGGTGATTGTGTATCAACTGATAAATGTATACCACATCTTATGAATCATTGAGACCTTTATAGTTAATGATCTAGGTAGTCATTTGGAACGTGAGGTGTTTTGGTTGCACAGTGTTCTAAGTTGTATCATTTTAGAATGATTTCATTTTTTTCACATTTCATTTCTCAAAGTGTCTTCAAAATGATATGTGAACTTAGATTTTTTAGCACATCCTAATATCCTAATACTATTAGTGAATCTGAGAGGACTATTTAGGTTCTGGAGGATATGTTACAAACCATATTTTTTGTATTTTGGTGGTTCACGGGGTGATGAATTTCTAAATCAAAGTGTTTGAAAAAAATAATATATTCTAGGAAATGATCCAAATGGATTTTTTTGGCTTTGTATGGAAGGTTGTTCTATTAATTTCTTTTTTTCCTTTAGGTAGTTGTGTTCACACTTGTTGAGCATAGTCTCATGCAAGAGGCATCTGAGTAGGTTCAGTTGATCATAAAATTATTAGGGATTGTATTGAGGTGGGAAAAATCATATTCTGGCCATTAGAGAAAACCAATGTAAATTAAGGCTGGTTATAATTTTTTATTTTGGGGTTTCAGACATATTGGGGAAAAGCTATATCAATAAATATGGAAAGTTGGCACCCAGTTTTGTTGGGCATTTGAGATAATAGAAATATTCAGTCTGGAGGCATACAATTTAGAGGGTTCCAAAATGCTAATGTTTCATAAATGATGTGTTCCATGTGTCACAACTATAGAGATATCATCTAGTACCATCCAATTTGATAGGGATAATAGATGTTTAAGTATGTTTTGATGCATCCCTTTAGGAGAATCCATTATGGGTTATCAATTGTAGTGATAAATATCAATGGGGTAAGACTATATCGTTTGTTTGAGTGAAGTGGAAGTATGGGCGAGATCACGAGGATACCTGGGAGAGAGAGTATACTATGTGAAAGTAGTGGATAGAATTGTACGTTGAGACTTCATAGTGGTTCCTATAGATTTTGAAGTATATGTTGTTATATGGTGGGGGAGGTTGCAGGATCATTTATATTTCCAGGTATATCTATCAATGAGTATTTATTTTATTTTCCAAGAAATATTTTCATCATATTTAACCCTTGGATATTTTTTTCCTTCTTGGATACATGTTGTTTCAATAAACACAGTCATACCTTGTAAAGAAACATGAGCAAGTGAGACTGGATTCACATAGATATCCTTTATTGGGGAAAATGACTTTACGTATAGACATGTCTATTTATTTGAATTAATCGAGTCCATGAAATGGGTGAAGTGTTTCTTGGGTTCTTGATATATTGAGAATATTTAAAGGGGTATGGGTTTTCCATAAGGAAAATGGGATGAAAAACCATCTGTAGAACATTTAACCACCGTGTATATTTATTATACATCATGTAACATTTAGTTTTTATTAATAAAATAATACGTGGAAACATGTGTTTCATCATATTCCATGAAAAATAATTACACAACATGTAGCTACATTACACGTCGTCTAATTCCCCAAACTGATATTTTGATGTATTCTTTGTGGTTGAATTTTTATTCTGACTTGATATAACCTTCTTCTCTCAACCCTAGGGAACCTAGAAGGAGACTTTCGAGTGTCGACCACCCTTATGAGCATTCTGATAATTCTTTCAATCCCTTGTAAGTGGTTTGGGTCAAATTTTCCCCTTATATCTTTTGGATGTACAACTGTTTCAGTGAAATACCATAACTATGTGCATTTTCGGTTTTGATCATGATATTTTTTGATGTAGGATCCTCATTGTGATTGCCCACATGTTCTTCTTTATCGGAAGTTTCCATTGGAAGTACTATTGGGTAGTTAGTTAAAGTTTAGGATTCTAAATATTAACCATATTTTTTAATAATTTCCAAGTATATCCAATATTTTGATTTCACCTACCAACGTGCACATGAATCAATTAAATAACAAATGGTATTATTCTTTGACATTACGTGGTTTCAATTGGATTGTAAACTGTCTTATGGATACTCATTGGGTGAGAGAACCATGAATATAATTGAATTAGATTATGAATTAAAGTGTGTTTTGCATGACATGAGACCTAAGGTGATTTCTTGATATAGGGTTCCAACATAGTGGCTTACTGGTTATTGTTTTGACTATTGATCAATTATGAAATAATTAAATGTTTTATATGAAAGGTAAATTGTAATTCAAATTATTATCCATTTATATTTATGATGTGATATTGGGAAATCCATGATGTTTGACAAGACTTGGGTTTAATGTTGAAATGATTTTATATGAGGCCTGGACTAGGTACATGCATAGTAATATAATGTAACACTAATATTAGGAAGGCTCAGCCAAGCCCCATTCATTAATTATTATAGTGAGATTGATTTTCCCTATCCCATGTTTTATTTATTATAGGGATTTGATAGGGATTCCATAATTCCTATGAGCCTTTGACCAAGATTGTATTGAAAATTCCATTTGTTTGGTTGTGGTTATAATTGTTGTATGAAATGATATGAAATATTATATCATGATTCAAATGTAGTTTATTTCACCATAGTTATATGGTTTTTGTTTACATGATTGCAATACATGCTTATTGATATTATGGAATGGTACAAAAGCAGGGTATTGTTTTATTTTATTAATTGTTGAATTAGTAAATAAAACTATTTATTGCATTATTGTATACATATTTAATCAAAATAGTTTTTTTGAGACATAATGGTGTGGACCTACTGAGTTGTACTCAAACCCTATTCAGGATGTTGTTCGGTACCTGAGCAGATTAAGTGGATGGAGGTTTAGACTTTGGAAAATGACGGCGCTGTTTTTTTTTGTACAAGATGGGATAGAGTTTAGAGGTGGGACTAACAAGGGCATCAATATTGGGGACTCTTGAGAAATAATTGGGTTATACCATTATTTGACCTGTATTACTTCTATCATGACATGTATTTAAATTCTAGCATGTCATTACATTATTTATATTATTATTTATTGATTATTCTTTTGGATTTTATTATTGGTTTCCAATTTTTCAATACTCTGGTTTCCGTCATTTATGTCGATTCTTTATACTACAATGTAACTTATTTAAAAGGGGTATAGTCTCCCCATTATACATTTCACACCCCTGCTACTATTAATCTACCTATGGTGTACAAGGAGGCGTATTTGAGTCCACATAACAAACCATTTTGGGCCATATGATTCAGAGATAGAATTGGGGACATTACATGTTCTTTAATTGTCTTAAGATTCATTTGTTATGAACTACTAATATTTGTGCAATGAATCATGATTATTGTATTTGATATGAACATTATGGTATTCAAATTTTATTTTAATGTTCTTATACCCCTATGTTCTTGTTATTATTATGTATTTTTATATTTATCCATAATGATCAGTTGAGCTCACCCTTTCTAAATTTTCATTTCCCTAGGTTATTAAGAAAGGTTTTATATAGGGTTTGTCTATAAAGAGTTCGAGATGGAAAGATCTTTGTGGGTAGAATTTCTGATTTTTCACTATATTTGAAGAAATTGTTTTATATTTAATAAGGCACTGACATATTATGGTCCTCCAGTTTATAGTTTTTAATGTATTTAATATTAATCTAAAAAGATGATATCTCTATGTTTGTTAAGACTTGGATTTATATATTTGGAATCAATGGAAAGTTTTTGTTAACTTTCGAAAACTGGGTAGACACAAATTTAGTGATATCCCTAGGGATATTTATAAGGATAATATTAGATATGTCTCTAAGGATATGTGTAAGGATGATTCAATTGTAAAAAATGTCTTGGAATTTCTGTAAAGGATAGAGTGAGTTCTTCCTTGAAATACATGAATATTTGGTACTATAAGTGGATATGGATCTGGAATAGATGTACCTAGTGGTAACAAACCTAAAAAAATGTTTTAAGCTAAACTAAATCGTGAACCGGTGCACTAAAATGGGCCTTACTAAACACATGGTTTGAAAATCCAAGGCGACTTAGTTTTTTAATTCAAAATACCTATGAGAACCATCATGAAGGTTCTGGATAGTTAATTACTATGAATAACTTATAATAATCATAAGTATCGATATATTAAAAAGGATCTCTTTTGATTTAAACATCATAAATGTAATTTTTCATGATCAAGTGGTTTTCCTCCATGATATGTTTTTCTCATAGTATGATTTCTACTTTTAGTCAATGGATAAAACCTAACGAAACTATGTTAATGAGGATTGAAATGGAAAATGAAACGATGTTTCTCTTGAGAAATTGAATGTTATGCAAAATAGATTGAAAAACCTCACTGCTATAACCACAAAACCTTATCAATAATTGAATCATGCTGAGATTATAAATGATCAAATTATATATTTTTTTTGTTGAATCCTTTATAAGGTAGCGCATACATTATTTTAGTTGAAAAACTGATCCAGTTGTTATTGATAAATGGATCTATACCATTAAAAATATAGTTTTCATTATAATTTTTTCAAGATATTATAAAAGTTATTTTGGGCATATATTACTTGTAAAGTGAAGTGAATCAATAGTATACCCTAATCAAAATATGTGGCAACATGATAAATCTAACTCCTTGGATATGGAAGAGTTATTTTTTTTCAGTAAGTACCTTGTATTCATTAGGTTAAAAGGGAGATTAGAGTTTCCCATAAAAATAATGGTTTTTATAAGAAAAGTAACATGGATTTCAAAATAAAATCAAAAAACTATAGACATAATAAGATGATATTTCATTTATTCTAAACGTTTGTTTAGAGACATGAAGGGAATTACTATAATGATATTATGGGAGCAATGAATTTTGAAAGGAAGGTCCTAAATTCTGTGATGTTTAGAATATGAATAATGGTACGGTCAATGAAATTAAAGAGAAGAGAACTCCAAGTAATGCACCACCCACACTTTAGTGTTTAAATTTCATGGATTTTGGGAATTATACTAAAAAGGTCCCCAATCCAAGGACTAATGTGGATGAAAATTGACAAAAAAATATAAGGAAAAAGTAAAAGGGTAAAACTTATACTATAATAATGAATGAGATGAATGATGATAATTTAGTAAAACTTATCCTACCCTTATTTAGTTATGTTTTTCATTTATTATTTTTTATGAATATGCCTTATGAAAATCTTATTTTTCTTCCATTAGTGGAATTTCATGTGATTATCTCCTTGTACATGGATTCTAGAATAATAAAATCACATTTGATATTGTATCAAAAAAGGATGGAACCACATTTTCATTGAAATTTTTTTGGTCTTTGAAAAGATATTATTTATGGAATAAAAGGTGAATTGTATTTGGTAATGTTTATAAGGTTATACATTGGTGGAGTGGTTTGATTTGAACTTTGGCTGAGGTTTTAGGGAATTTTTTTTACTTCACCATATGATGATTTATTCATATTAGATAACATGTGGTAAACATTTTTGTTTTTGTGATACCAGAATATCGACGGATTGACTTTTTGGGTTTTCTATAGATCTTATGATCTGTTAGTGCTTTAACGATAAAAAATTAACCTTCATTTCGTAGAATGATATTTGAATTGAAAATTAATAAAGACATAACCAAAGGCAAAGATTGTGATAATGAAATAAAATGAAATCAAGTAAGTATATATTCTCAAGAAAATTATTCAACATTAGGAAAAGGTCCTTGGAAAAAATATTTTCCTGTTAGTATCATTATTGATGACATCAATGATCTGTTTTCAATCTTATTTGGTTAATGGATTTGTGATCATTAAATTTATCTTGATATTGTTATCTATCCCTCTCCATGCATTTTTGAGTGTTAATTTTTTATTTCATTCCCTTGTTTACACTTCTCACCTATGTTCTCCAATGTGGTACCCTAGTGGTGAATTACTTTAGGTAACCATTATGTTACAAATTTCTATTCATAATATAAGTTTTAGGATTAATTGTTACGACGTGGGTTTCTAGGAATGGAACATTAATGTAATAAACCTTTAAGGAACAAAATGAACTTCAATGGTGAAATTCAATTTATTGGTGGAAGAATTTAACACCATCAGTTTTCATATTTTTTAGACTAAATTAAAAATCTTTGATGGCTTGTATTGGATGATACACCAAGTTAATCTTGTACTATATATAACACTGAGTTTAGATTTTGGTACATAAAAAACTGAGTTTGAATTTTGTTATATGTGATACCAAGTTTATATTTCATTACACCATCATCATCATGTAAATTTTTATTAAAGAGTATGGAAAAGGATGCACAAGAAACTACATGCCACTAATAGCCATGGGAACCCAGGCTTAAGGTGGCTTAAATATTGAAGGAAAAGGGAATCACCTATGACCAGATTAACCCCCTCAGGACCCAAGATATTCAGATAATGAAAACATAAATTATTTTTACCACTTACATCATGTGAGTCCAGGTGATATACTACTTTGTTCCCCTCCCTCTAGGTGTACAACATGTTGATGTTTCATTTTAAGATCCCTCTAATTTTTAAGATGATGTAGGAAATGAACCAAGAGGTAGATCCAATGCCATGAAAAGAATTATGAAGAATCATGGAGTCAGTTTAATATTCCAAGATGTCCAGATATATCTACTAATATATGGACAGACCAGTGAGCATATCCATTACCCCTGCCTGATGAAAAGTGCCCTAGCCTAGACAGACTATAAATGCCGAAATAACCGAACCACATGAATTATAGATGAACCCTCCTCTATTGATGTTTCCTAGAATAAAGTGCATCTGTGTTCATTTTCATACCCCTTGAAGGTGGGTGATGTAAATACAAATTTACATTTAAACCATTTATACCAAGGGGTAGTGTAGGTACATTCATTAATTCATTAAAGGGTGGGAGCCTCCCTCCAACTACAGAAACAAGTTTTATCTTAAAAAATTAAAAAAGACACATTTGGGGAATGATTAAAATGACATATATATAAATATATATAAATATTATATATTTAATCAACTATTTAACATGAATCTTATATGTTTTCCTGTCATGAGAAAAGAATAAATCCAATTATAGGCATAAAAAGATGCATTTTTCTAAAATATAGTTTTACCATGTTTTAATGGTGCACTTATATTAAAACTAAAATTTTAAAATTTTATAAATTCTATTTGATAATATAGAATTTTCTAAAATCGAAACATCAAAATTATCTTAAGATGAAGCATTTGTGTCATGCTGAAAAGTTTCATTATTTGATGAATAGTGAAAAATACCAAATTTTTGTTGAAAAATGACTTTTAATCTATGTAATTTATAATGTGAAATTATGTTTTTAATTGGTTATAAAGTACTACTAGTTTATATATAAATATATTAATCTAATTTGGGTAATTGGAATTAATTTAACATTTAAATTTGATATAGAAACTTTTCAAACTTTTAAATATTTCACTTTAAAAAACATGTTGTCTCGTCCTGTCTGTATGATTAATTTTAAATTAATTTATAAATAATGAATGATTGGTCTTTAGAAAAATATATTTTATATTTGGAAAAATAAAAATTTCAAATTTATAATAATTCCCACTTATTTTTTGATCAAAATTATCAGTCAAATAGTTAAATATATTCACTACGATTAAGAGAAAAAATTTTAAGAAGGGAAAAAAATTAAAATTAAAGAAAATATGGCATATAAAATTTTCCAAAAACCATTTTATATCCATAATTATACATCTATATTATTTTATGTAATTTTTTTTATTTCTCAATTGTGTTTACCTTTAAGTATTTACAAGAATGCAACTCATCTTCCACAATAGAATGGCTCTCACCCCACTCACTTATTTTCATCTATAAATCCATTTGGATTGTACAACAAATGACCAAATAAATTCCCAAATTCCCTACCCATCATATAATTCTCAATTTGGGCATAAATCCAATAAGGTAATTTTATTGGTGCAAACCAAAAACTGGTACGTGAAGAAAATGTAATTTTCTTCAATGAATGTTTTTATTTTATTTATTCTTTATACCGGTAAATTTTCTTTTTATATCATGATTATATAAAAAAATAGATATGTAAAATATACTTATATGTTTTTATTTTAATGTTATTACCAACAAATTCACATTATTCCATCAAATTTTATACACAATCATCATTTTTGTTTGTAGGGAAGACTACATCCTCGTGAATCGATGTTATTCCTTTTTCCATTACCACATTTCATGGTTCGGAATAATGATGGATATATAGTTTATATATAATATATACAATATTTATGATGTATATATTCTTATTTATTTATTATATAATTCATACCATCATGCTTTCAAATTTGTTGGAATACGGTAACACTATTCATATGTGCGGTAGACAACCACCTCATTAAGCACTATGATTCTTTGAGGATTTACATGGAATGTATTAAAGACAAGTTTAATGAACAAATATGGCATATATTAAATAATAATTCAACAATAATGATAATATATATATATATATATATCATTTAATTTCATTATATTAATATGATAAAAAAATTGAAACATCATGCGTGCGTACCTATGAATTACCATAATCATGAACGATGTACTTCATTTCCTGCAATTAAATTTTATGGGTAAAAAAAAATAAAAATAATTAATATATATTATTTTTATATCTTGGTTTAAATTCACTAAATTATTAAATCTTAATAAAAGAAGACAAAAAATAACAAGTCAAAACTTATATAAGAAAACAAAGCAAATGGTTGCTAAATTGGTAATATAAAGTCATAATAAAATCATATATGGTAGGATAAATATGAATATTTATATGTTATATATGTATGATGGACATATATTTTTTATACTCATGGTTTGAACATGTAAAAAGGAAGTCATGACATAAGGTAGAGGATCTCCGTCTAACTATTAACTTTTACAAAACAAATGATATATTCACAACATATTTCTTCTATGTGGTGCATATAATTACAATGAATTTGTTTTATGATGATTATCTTAAAAGTTATTAGTATTTAAATAAAAAAATTCGATATCACTTTCATGGGTTTATGGTTTAAAAGATACCAAATTGGTAAGGAAATTTTGTCTAAATTTTTCTTCATTAAGACGCATTTGATGTTATGCAACTATATTCTTTTAAGAGGTGTATATATTTTCCATTGGACTTGTTATATCACGAATCTACTTATTTTCATGATATTTTAACTTAATTTTATTTAATTCTCTTATTGGGATTGTTATTCAATGTTACCAAAGTGGTAAGAGTTTTTTAATGCAATGTCATCATTAATCAGGATTCCTTAGGATTATGATTCCACTGATGAAATTGTATGATCCACCTCTCATAAAATATCATTAATTTTCTTCTCCTATATGGTTTTTAAATATTTTCAAGTAATTATACCATTACATATAATCCTTGGTACATAATATTTTTATGAAACTATTTTGAGAAAATATGACATTATTTTTCTTTTCATTCAGAAATCAATATTCATTGAAAAAAACGTTTTCTAAAAATGTTTTAAAATAGATTTAAGATATGTTTTATTATAGTTTTCAATTAAAATTATTTTTTTAAAATGGTTTAGGTTATATAAAATTGTTTTAAAATATTCCTTTATATGTATTCAATGTTATTTTAAAGGGAATGGTTTTGAAAATGTTTAATGTTTTAAAAATAATTTTACAATGTGAAAATGGTATTTTACTCACAAAACATTTCAAATAATTTTATAGATTACTATATAATTTTAAACAATGTTTTTCAAAGAAATTTTGTTTGAAATGTTTTATTGGGTTTAAAAAAGTTAATTTCAAATAATGGTTAGTTTCCATAAGAAATGTTCCATGTGGTCTTCCTAAATCCTCATTCCTCTAAGATTCCATAATTTGGTGTAGTTTATTCCTTACTAGGGATATGATTTAAGAAAAACACTCTGGTTATTCCTTTAAATGATTTATTTATTATATGAAATGTTTTTTATGAAACCCATTTCTCTTCAATAGACTATACGTTTAATAATTCTAATAGAACCCACTTCTTTTCATAGGTTATGCTCTAATGAAATGATTATAAAACATGTATTTTTTTTCATAGTATATGATATGAAAAACTTTTTATAATACCCATTTCATTTCATATGTTATGATATGATGAATGTTTATTGACTTTTGAAACAAATATGTATGATTTTGTTATGTGATGGGTGAGATATATATCTGCCTCTAATTAATTGGGTAATGATGGATAACTCATGAGCATATATGTTATTCATGAACATGACATCACGTTCCCATTTTTATGTGTGAACATGATTACATGTTCAAAATGTAATGCGTTAACCTAAGCACATTTTCATAATGTTATGTGTGAATCTGATTACATGTTCAAAATTTAATACGTGAATCTGATTACATATTCACAATATTATCCATTAACCTAACTAAATGTTCATAATTTTATGCATGAAACTAATTACATTTTTACAATGTTAAACATGGACTTATTTTTCATTCCCATAATGATATGAGTAGACCCAGTTATGTGTCCTTAAATTTATGATGGGCCTCATTTCATGTCCTTAACGTCATGAGTAAACCTATTTCTATTTATACATGCTCACAATGTTATAATATGATTTGTATACCAAAAATCATTGTCTTATTCCAATGTTGTGTTCCCATAAAACATGTTCTTTGATTATCTTATGATTCATTTATTATGAACTGCCAATATTTTTTCTAAAAATCATGATTATGGTCTTTGATATATAGTTTATGGATTTCAAATATTACTATCATGTTATCATACACCTATGTTAAGGTTATGATTATATATCTCTTATGTTTACCCATACTAAGCACCGGAGCACATCCTTTCTTATGTTTCATTTACCCAGGAAATAAAGAAAGGTTCTATTTAGGGTATGTTTGAAAAGAGTACTAAATGGGAAGATATTTTTGGGAAACATTGAATATATTTCACAAAATTATAAGAGTGAGATCCAATTTTCCAATGGAAAATAACATTTACAATCCTCAAGCATGAAATTTTATAATGTATTTAATATTCATCTAAAACAATTGAATATACATGTTTGTTAAGCATTGGTTCACTATAATAAATCATTGAGGGTGATATTAGGGAATTTATTAAGGGATTAGGGTAGGTCATGGATAAACCAAAATGGTTTTAAATTTTTAATATGAGAAGAGTGGGGTGGCTTTTTATATGTAAGGTGAGTGGCAGACTTGTAATATTTGAAAAGAAAAAGGTGTGCCCACATTTTCTCATACAAAAAGGCTCTAAAATGGTTAATTATAGAAATTTATAAGTGGTATTGTCTATATATTTTCATAAAATGGGGTATGGAGTAGTTTCTTGGTAATTTTACCTCTAATCTATTTATATTAACCCCTCGTATAATCGAGTTTTACCCTAACTTTGGTAATTAATTTTGAAATATTTTACTATTTATAATGGTTAAAAATTAAGTGGTGATTATTAGATTATATAAATTATTTTTATTCCATAATTGGAAAACATTTTTCTAAAATCTATTCACATATTTTAAATAAAATAATTCATAATTAATCTCGCAAACATGACGAGAAACCTTGTTTCCAAAGAGAATGTTTTCAAAAGTATAAACTGTTTTTATATGAAAATTATGTATAAAATTAATTCGGATGAAATAAATTGGGTTAATAGATATATAATTAAACTAAATTTAAATCTAAAAACATATTAAATTTATTTGGATATTTTAAGTACTTTAAATGAAATTACAATTTAAAAAAAACTATTATTCACTACTCATTGAAAAATTTAAATCCTCAGATAATTATAAAATGTTCATCTTAAGATAAATTTTTCATGATGAAATAAGAAATAAATTTCTATATTTCCAAATAAATTTTCTAAATATGGATCAAATTAATATTATAATAAGTACACAAATTGTGAAAAAGCTATTTTTAAGAAAAATTTTGTTTTAAGCATAATATTTGTTTAATAATTAACTCTTTCCTAGAAACCCATATGTTGAGTGTAAAATTTTTATTGAATATATAATATATAAATTTCATTAAATTAATTCAATAAAAATTATTATTTTTATTTATTGAGATAAATTTTATTTTTTTTAATAAAAATTGTTTTTCAAAAGAAGATTTCCATTATTTCCTAATTGTTTTTATTTTAATTTTTATTATTTGGTCATCAATATAGGAACTGGACTTGAAAATTAAATATTGTAGTGATTTTAAAATAGAATTAAAATTATTATATTTTCAATAATTATTTCGTTTTATAGTTTTAGAGAATTAGGACTAATTATTTCACATTAAACCCATACATTACAAGTGTAAAATATTTCCATTATCCATTTTTTCAACTTATTAATCTTTTTAAAATACCACATTGTTTGTTATCATGATCAATCTTCACAATTTTTTATTGATCAAATTCTTATCTCAAACACCCCTTAAATCCTATGAATTTTTTAAAAAAACGGGTTTGATAAAAAATGAATAGTAAGGTATAAAAAGAAAGGAAACTTTTAGTCAAGTTAAAATCCACAATTGTTTTTTTAAAACCATACCTTTTTACCATAAAAATTGAATCACATTTTAAAAAATATCATTATCTTAAATTTTTAAAGTAAATAAATTTCTTTGGAAACTAATTATAAAGAATATAAATATATATTCTAACTAGGGACTAATTTTACATATCAGTGTTACAAATAGAGTAACCAATATGGACAACCTCTATCTTAGGAGTACCAAAAGCATTAGAGGTTATAATGTAACCACCCATCCTTGGTTTATCAGGGAACTACCTATCATTTGCATACCACGTAACCATCCATAATTGGTTTATCACATAAAAAACTATAATTTTTTATCACTTAACTACCCATATTAATAAATAATGTATAATAACTATAACATAAACCTAAATCATGAAATTTTGCCTCATAAAAACACTCATTGAAGAAAATAAATCTTTTATTTAGAAAAAATCCATTTAGAAAAATTGTGAATGTATGATGGGAACCATTTTTTATGAATGTAACAATAAAAACATTAATGGTAATTTTAATAATATTAAATAAAAATATAAGTGGGAAATTCAGTTCCTTTTGTACATGTTATAAAAACAATTCTTTTAAAAAAGGAACAATAAAAGTGTATTTTTAGATGAAATGCCCATATAAATATCATATCATTGACATGATCATTATTCAATAGAATTGAATATGTTTATCTAATGTTAATCCATATAAAAAAGTTTAAATAATATATAAGATATTCCAAAGACATTTGACACAAAATGTTATCACAACATAATCTTGAAGTAGATGTCCAACCCAAAAATGGATGTTGGGTTATAATATATCCTTACCTCAGGGTTTACGTACTTATAATGTGTAAAAAACTCTTTTATAATGGTTAAAATAGTTTTATTATTTTATTCTAAAACTATATTCATATTTATAATACCTTATTTGATCGTTTTGTAAAATATTTTAGCCCATTCATTATTAATATTTCATTAATGTTATTATTTTGGGTGCGTTTGTTTCATGGTTTTGGGGTTGGTTCATTTGCATATAATTATGTAATTAATTTTTAAATGGAAATAGAACTATATAGCTTAAATAAAATTGTATTCACAAACATACATAAGTTTAAATAATCACATATATCATTTTTCATTCTTACATGAGTATTATTCATTTGATAAAATGTTGTAGATAAATATTTAATTATTTTGGTAGATTTTCTGACCATCATAGAATAGTCTCGTTTAATTTAATAATATGTTTATATAGTTCTCAAAGAACATGAAATGAGTTATAATATAATTATTATAATCTCATTTATCCAAAATATTAGTGTTATGACCATCCTTGTGGGTGGTAATTGGAAATGAATAATCATTATCTAGGGAGATGGTTAATCATCATGATTTGGAATGTGGTTTCCTTTCATTGAATAAGAGTGGATAAATAAAGGGATCTATATAATATGTTCCATTATAGACATAAAAATATATTATATATAAGACTATAGAGTTATCATGACTTTATGGATTAATTAGTTGATGAGAAATTAGAAAAAGAAAAGAAATCATGAGAGGTGTTTTGAGAAAATTATCTCATGAATATTCACCTCTTTGAAAGACACCATAAGGACCTTGGAATTGGGATTATGGTAAGACTAGAAGCACTTGGATGTGAGGAGAGTGTATAAGAGAAATTGTTTCATATATATGATAAAATTTTAATTCATTGAGGAGAAATATTGTGGTGAGGGTTAGTATTTATTTATATGGAGGGGTGGTTTAAAGTGATTAAATAATTGTCATTTTATATTTAAAGCCATCCACATTAGGAAAGATTTAATTATAATTACTTATTTAGAAAATTAATATTTTAATGTATGTTTATGATATATAAATACATCGAAAACCCCTTAAATGTTCTCATTTTTAGGGTTTTCATACCTCTAACATTTAACATCAATCTATTTTATTATTTTATGTGTACTGTAGTAAATCATTCTTTTTAACATACCAAATTTTGTATTACTAAAAAAATAAAATGACCATAATTCCTAATTTGGACCCTCTAATTCAAATTATTTAATCCATTTTAATAAAATTGATTCACATAATCAAACAAAATAGATTAAAAATTAATCTTGTAGACACAAAGGGATATCAGGTTTTATTATCGAAATGTTCAATTATTAATAAATTTTTTTATATAATTTAATACTAAATTGATTAAAAGGGAAAAAATTGTAATAACATATTTAAAATTTTACGATTTTGACTTTAAATTCAATTTAAAATATAATTTTTCATTATGAATTATTTAAATGAAAAGTCAGTTTACAATTAAAATTCATCTGTTTTCACTATTAATAAAAAAATGATACTTCTCATAAATATATAAAAATTAGCCCTAGTATAATATTTATTTTACACATTCAAAAATGAAGTATAATTTTAAAATAAAATTTATAAATGTTTCAAAACTTAGTTTTAAAATATGTTCTCTCATCAAAGGCGGAAAAAATTATTTGAGAAAAATATTATTTTTATAATCAAAAATATATTTATTTAAATATTAAGACAATTCAAATTATTGGATTATTTTTAAAAAATATATTTGATATAAAACATAAAAAATTAATTTATATATTTCTCTAATAGTTATTATTTTAATTTTTTATATAAAATACCATTATGAGCATAAAAATAGCTTTTTAATAAAAACATTTATAATCAATTGATTTTAATTTTCATTATAATAAATTTTTAACAAAAGAATTTATTAAATAAACCTGGTTAAACAATTTTTTCATAATTTAAATAATCTCATACATGCCTTCCATTATAATGCCTATGTTATAACTATCACATTTAAATTAAAATATTTATTCATTTACTTAAGATCTATGTGGTGTATCTTGTATGATAATGAACACATTGTTTACTTTTAAAAATATTTGGATGTTATATTCACCCCTATTTAATAAATTTCATCCACTCAATTTGAATTTGGGATTGAAAAAATTTGAGGTTTGATATATCAACATACATTTTTTGAAATTTCATATTGTAAAAAGTATCAATAAAATATCTTCTTAAAAGGAGGGAAAGGAAAAGGCAAAGATCACTAGAAAAATAAAATTCTAATTAGTGGAAATAGGATATCTAGACATGTAATAAAATTATAACTATCATTTTATGATAAATAATGATAGAGATCACGGTCATTAAAAAGTTAACCATCGCTGAACAGTATGTTTGTGATGGGTTAAAAGGCTATAGATTAATTAATAAGAAAAATAAATGGATAAATCTTTGATTCCAAAATATATACCTTAATGTTGATGAATTCTTATAAAACATTGATTAATAATAGAAAGAAATTTAACTTCTTAACAAGTATAATTTCATCTTAAAATTTTCTCCAAATTATGAGTGTTCAAGATTAGTTTTCATACCCGAAAAATCAGAATCAACTTCTATGGATGGAAAAAATCAAAAAAACCATAACTATATATTCCTATAATATTTAGGAATTAATCAAAATTAAAATTGTTAGTACAAGATAAAGAAAATTTCCGAATATGATGTACCTTTATATAATGAAAAACAACTTTACTCTCTGAAATTTAAAAGTAAAACCCAATGTTCAAAATTGATCATTCAAAAATAACTATCCTTAAAATTCTTAAAAATATTCTAGACTAATACTTGAAAACATAATATTTGAAGGATCAATCACTTAGTGTCATGACATATATATAATATTTATCCTCAAATAATATCTATTGAGCTTAAAGTGTCATACCTAAAATGTAATTTCCCGAATCTCATAATCTCTAGGATACACTAATTATTCTTGAATCACTATAAATCCATTATAAAATACTATATTCTCTAAAATAAAATTCATCATTTATGACACAAATAAAATTCCATAATATTATTTTTACATTAATCGTAGTTGGTTTCCTAAATCAGGAATTTCTTAAAAAACATTGTTCACTTAATCATCAAATCAAATACAAATCCCATATTTATAAATATATTAAAACATATGTTCCCAAAATGAATGTAACTATTATATTTTAGAAATTTCAAATAAATAAAACCTATTTCATTCTAATATATACATCACATAGGCTAATGGTAGGTGATGCACTATTTTATTTCTTCGATTCAAGGTTCAATCACAGGGGTCTTACCCGAGCTGCCGAGTTGTCACCCATCCTGTAGGATTTCCTTTTTATAAAACTATATTAATATAATGATCATCAATTTCTAGAAATTTCTGATTAATTCTAAAAAAACTGTAATATATTTTAACCACAATGTTTATCTCATACATTTCATTTTTTTATCCAAAAATGAAATTACTCATAGTTACCTCAAATTCATAGATAATATAAAAAATTCCTACCAATTCATTTTATTTTTAGACTAAAATTAAATGAACTATTCCTCAAATTACCTTTTTCATGTAATAAAATTAATGGTTACATTCCCCATCAAAATTATATCATTTTTAGGAATTTTCAATGGAATCGATTCTATCTAACATATGTTTCCAAATCTATGAAAACAAAATCTACCTAGAAAAATCAATAGCCATTCCATGATTCCCATAATATTTTTAAAATACCATTATACCATAAATTTGAAAACTAAACACATTAACACATCCTCCAACTTCCTTTATAAATAATTAACCATTTTGTATCGTCTTATTCGTTCATTATTTATTCATACAATCACATATATGAATTATATCCTTTTGATTCATGAATATATACCCCAATGTTTATCCATGCCATTAAAATTATGTCCACATAATGAAAAGACAATTATTCCCCAAGAAAAATTTCACATGATAAAATTGAGGGTTATATATAACTGAATCTCAATAAAAGTCTCACAAAGTACTCCCATCATAAAAGTGTATTAATAGATTTATAAATTTAGTCATCATTTAATCTACAATAACTCTTGAATCCATTATATGTAGACATTTTAATTATGCATCATTATTCTTAATCACATAACCATGACTTTCTATATTATTCCTCTATAATTATTTCCTATAAACAATATGAATCTTTCATAAGATTTGATAATGTACAAACATAAGCCAATAAATAATCTATACCTTTCATATGTCATTTTCTCTTTCTTCATCTTCATCTATAATGGAATTAGGTATGTCTAAACAGATATATGTATAGTCAGGTTGATCCTATTCATGATCATTATCCTTAGAGAATCAATTCTTATAATGACCATACTTCCCATATCTAAAACATTCAATGGATAACTTGGGGTTATTTTCCCATTATGAAGTTAACTGAATGTTTATATTTTTCATCAAATATTATTTTTATTATGACCTCATTTACCACAAATAAAACATCCTCTCATCATTTTAACACATTTTCCTAGGTTATTCCTTCAACATTATTGACAAATAAGTTGTTGAATATATTTACCTTTATGATAATTGTCACCTGAAAATCCAAAGGGAATTATTTATCTTGTATTTTATGCATTATGAAACCCTCCATGATTCATGTGGTTAATTATCAATAACCCTACCACTAATGATACCACAATTAAAAGAGATAAATATTATCCCTAGAGTCCAGCCTCCTGCAGGTCCTGAGATGGTAACTAGCACTGAGTGTATAAGAAAACGTCATAATATGGGAGGGATTTCCCTATATAATAAAACAATATTGGGGGATAGAATAAATCAAACCAAAATAACTCAATGAAGTATTATAAATAAACCCAAAATAATCCCACAAATCATGTATAAATAAATAAATAGAGATAAAATATCTCCAAAATGGATCCCCAAAAGGAATAAATGATATGGTAGTGACACATCATGTAATGTCTCATAAATTCCTTATATTTTTTTAAAAATTATATGCAATTATTTCGAGATAGTAAAATCTGACAGCGCATGATTCCGAGGCCCAGAGTACCCAGAATGATCCGTCGATGTTTTGTTATGCTTTAATTAGTGCGCATAAGAAGTTTTCCATGAAAAGTGGAATAATTATTAAACGGTTACTTGGATCAAAAATTTGAGGGCACTGTTGTGCTCAGGATGGTGGGTTTACCTTAGGTGCTAATTAATCTTAATCGGTGCAAGCCTACGGTAAGAAAACCCGAAAATGGAATAATAGTAAATAAAATAAGTAAACAAAGTTATTTTATTTTTCAAATGACTATAACTAATGAACGGTAACTCATATTAAAAATATGACAAAACCGCTGAACCCCTGAGAGTATTCTTTATTTAGTAAAATACTAACATTCACCAGCACGAGCCACAAGAGAATGTTAGTTTTTGGACGTAAATAAAATAATTAAATGACAATTATTTTACTGTAAAATTCGTAACATCTAGAAGGTAAATCTGATTTGATATCTGAGAGTATTGTTGGGTTTTTTGGGGTGTTTTTCTTTTAATCAGATCCTAACCTCGACTGGCACGGGTCGAGGGTGACTGTTAATAATTTTCTGAACTTCTTTAGGTATGTTCAATAATCGTGTGAGCTGTGTTTTCTATCTTTTGAACCAGTGGTCAGAATTTAAATTTGAGGGAATCATTGAACTCGACTCGCCAATATTTAATTCAAGAGACCTTCACCTTGACCACAGTAGATCGAGGGTGAAATTTAGTTTCCCATATTTTCATGGGAGTGTCAAAAGAATAAAAATAAAATAAAGAACAACTTTTATTTTTTTAAAACCTACCATTTGAAACTTGAAGGTGGGGACCACATAAGGGTGGTTGGGAATATAATTCCAAGCATTAAATGATCAGTTACAAAAATTTTTTAACCACATTCCACCTTAATTAATTTGATTCATTAATTCAGAATTAATGAATCAACATTAAACTCATGGGTTTCTCCAAATTAAATTTGCCAACTTAATTTAATTAATGTACAAAAATGAAATAAAATATTCCTTAAGATTATATAATTTAGAATCTCACATATCATAGGAAAAGGGATTTGAAAATGAGGGGAGAGACTTGGAGAGTTGGAAAGATCTTTATCTAGCAAAGGAGATCCTCCTACGAATAAAGAGTTCTGGAATCGAAGATCAAGGAACCGACCTTAGAGAGTCTTGCTAGAGTGATGAACACTGACGTCAATCTTCAATAACTTCATCTTCTTCCTCGCGCCACCTCCAACAGAAAATCGAGGTAGGGTTTTGTTATTAAATATGTTTGAATTTATCTATCGAGTCTTCATATTCTGGGTTTACAACAATGATGGCCAAAAATTCATGGCCATCGCCCCATGCATATACCATGCCTTTTATATTCTGATTCTCCGTGCGTTCTTCATGCATTTTTCAATGCCAAATATTTAATGATATTGGAAAAAAAGTATTTTGTAGAGTGAGATATATTGGCGCGGATCCCTTGACCAAAATAATATAGATATGTGATCATTTTAATTTTTAGGCTTGGAAAGAAGCCGTAGTGGCTCGTGAAAGAAGGTGGCGGCCGTCACCCGGCCAGCCATGACGAAAGTAGGGTGACGCGCATCTGCACCACCGGATGAGAAAAAGGTCGTGTCCTATCGGCTGTGGTGGATCAGGTTTGTGGCTGGCACGCTGGGCGACCACATGGCAAAGATGCAATGCGCGTCTGCACCGCTGGAGAAGGTGGTTATGGCCGTTTGGCCACTGTAGAGGTTAAAAGGCGACCGACCCCCGGTCGGCCGCAGAGGACTATGACACTGTTTCACTGATTAGAGAATGTGGACCAGCTGGTGAAATGGCCGGTCGTGGAGCACCGATTAGGACCCACTCTAGTGGGTCCCGCATCCAAAAACAAAATGGCCCTTTGGCCGTTCGGGTGACCTAGGGGCGCCTTCCCACCTGGGCCTCGATAAGGGCATACCCCGTGCCTGGTCAGGCGGGCCGCCCATAGTGCAGGCTTGTTCACGCCCAGTGGGTCGAGTCTACCCTTCACGGGCTGTTCCAGTCCATGTCCCAGTGGGCAAGGCCTGCTGTGGCCTAGGCCAACCCGGTCGGGTTGGGTCGGTTTGACTTGGTCGGACCGGACCCAGGCCAAAACAGACCTAGATACACCTTTTTGATATAAGATAAGAACTAGGAATCCGTTTGATGAACCGTCTATGACACTGAAATCCTTGGATCGAGATGGTACTTTCGGTACAGTCCACTAGAGTTTTGGATAATGTTAGAGTATAGTCGGGTTGGATCGAACTCCGAATCCATCCATTACCTGGGACCGAAAATGCTAATAACATACAATTTGGTGTCAGATTGACATGCCATCTATTGTGTTGGATCCCTTATGAAATGACAGACTTTTGGGATACTTCTTCATGGGACTTTGGGGTGGTTGAAGTATGACTGATGGCTTGGGGAGTGGATCTCCCAAGCGCGCTATGTACAGAACGCTGCGACTGGCAGAGACATGATGACTGCTAACAATTTCAACTCGGAGTGACTCAACAAGACCATTGGGGAGTGCCTCTATATGATGCTAAAGATTCATGGTGGGGAGTACCTCTATGTTAAGTG
Source organism: Viscum album (assembly GCA_963277665.1). Taxonomy (NCBI): domain Eukaryota; kingdom Viridiplantae; phylum Streptophyta; class Magnoliopsida; order Santalales; family Viscaceae; genus Viscum; species Viscum album. The sequence continues at coordinate 1,009,183,882 of OY728164.1, read as the reverse complement.
GAAGACCCCTGATACTCGACAACAGGAGTAACTCAGCATGCCATGAGTGGGAGCACCTCTGTGTGACGCGACAGACCGACAGTGAGGAGAGCCTCTGTGTGATGCGACAGACCCATGATACATGATAGGAGGAGTACCTCAGCAGTCCAAGTTTAGTGGGAAGCACCTATGTGTGACACGACAGACCCACTATACACGTTATAGGAGGATTTCTCCAGCAGTTGAGGTGTTCTACATTGTGACTGAGAATGTTACTTGTTCCATGGCCTAGAGAATCAGTGATCGGCTATCAGCATTCATAGTGATCCTATGTGGGTCAGATATTGTGTGTTTCAGCGGTCAGCGGTCTTGTGTGGGTCAGCACTTACCGATTCTGTGTGGGTCAGATCCTATGTGGGACATTGCGGGGGTTAGTACCTATCGATAATGTGGGGGTCAGACACCGTATAATCAGTTGTAGTGCCTCTTGATGGAATAAGAAGATCTAGCATCGCGACTAATCAATTTTACTTATATAATTCAATGGAGACATTGTTTGAGTTGATATTTCTTTTTGAACAAGGACTTTTACCTTCATGGTGTTATCTTCGTGATGATACATGTGTGGTACTTTTACCTTCATGGTTCTATCTTCGTGGTGATATCTGTGTGGTACTTTTACCTTCGTTGGGTTACCTATATGGTTATATTACCTTCATGGTGTTACCATAATGGTGTTACCTTTGTTTTATTCTTCCCTCATATTCAGGATGCGTATATATTGATAACTTAGGTGTTTCTATGGGCATATACCTAAGTAGAGTTGTTGTCATGCTTTTTGGTTTACCTTTTTGGGAAATTAAGAGACCTACGAGGTCTCGGGGTCCCTACTGAGTATCGTTATACTCACTCCGACAAGGGATTCTCCCGCATCTTGTTGTGTATTGTGTAGACGATGTAAAACACTGATCGAGGCTGAGGGAGGCTGGACTGGATGGTACCGGGAGATGGACCATTCGACATGATGTGACACGGAGGAGACGAATGGATGTGGAGTGCTGAGGTGGCGATCTGTAAGTACCCTTCAGGTAATAACCATATAGGATGACCCAGTAACTATTTTCATTTTTCTTCCAGTTGTATTATGTTTTCAGTTGTACTTGTACCTTTACATTTGGGATTGTATTTCATCCCTATTTACTTTCACAACTTTTTTACCACAGTAGTTTAATTTACAGTTCCTCCCTATTGTGTTCTTGGATAATGTGTTTATATAGAAATAAATGTAATGCCCTCCCATTTTAGGGAGTATGCCTTGGGGTGCTAGTTTCCAGCCCATGGCCTATGGAAGGTGGGCTCCAGGTACTCACGACACGAGCCTCGGGGGACATGTCGTGACAAAGTGGTATTAGAGGAGTTCGGTTCTTCCAAATAACTAGGACTCTGATCTATTCTATAAATCAATAGTGTTAAGTGTTATGAGTGTGGTTTTCAGTTCGGGGAGTCCGGTGTTGGTGTTGCGGCAAACGTATCCATACACCTGGACCCTGGATTCTGATTTCTGAATCAGAACACGAAAATACTTATTGCATGTGTTTTTGAAAAGTTGTTCTTTTGATTTATTTGGAGTCACCTCACCAGGTATAACTTAATGACCATGGAATACCTATTCCTTATTAGTATTCCACCACAAAGATGACTAGCTAGGATTCCAGAGAGAGTACATGATGACATCCCACTGAGCGATGAGGCCTTGGCGTAGGGCCCTTTACGGTAGTGGTACTATCAGGTGATGAACCAGCAGGACCACTACCCTTTGGGAATTCTATGCCACTAGCTCCACCAGTAGAGTATGCATACATAATGAGTGCACCGAACGAGTTCCATTGGAAGAGGCCTCCGAGGTTTCGAAGCGAGACATACTCTCAGGTAGCTGAGGACTTGTTGGAGGATACAACTAGAGTTTTCGTCAAGTTGAGACACCGGTAGGGCAGATGGTGATCTTACCTTCTAGTTTTCTACATTGAGTGACCATGAGGATGTTCCACTTTGTGATGAGGATTTTATATGTAGACCGTTGATAGAGATAGTACCTTTGGGTTGTGTGTCAGCTACATCACTACCTGTTGGGTAGCAGTTACAACCAGCGGTACCAGTAGAGTACATATTTAGGGTTATTTCTTTAGATGAGTTTCATCATTAGATACCCTTCAGGTTCCGAGGTGAGCCCATATCACAGGAAACTGAGGACTATCCTTAGGAGGTGGCTGAGAGTTCTCTAGTGCTTCTACAGCTTCAGAAGGATGACATGTCCGTAGCTGAGTATTAATTGAGGTGTACCAACCATTCCTGGTACTCGATGAATACGATAAAATTAGTGCTTTGGGTATCAAAAATTTGAGCATAGTGTTTTTAAGGACGTCCAATCCAGAACAATTATTCTATGGATTCCTACTGATGTTAGGGTGATAGAGATAAACTTTGTGGTTTAATGTTTATTGGATGAGGAGATCCAGCTAGTGAATATTAGTAGTGGGAAAGAATGAAACTGTCACCAGTCTCAGAGACTTGGGAATGTATAAATGTTTCATCGAGAACAAGTGTTAGGGACAGATGAATATCTAGGGTTGCAGACAAGGATGAAAAGCTAAGAGAGCTGAATGAGGTGGTGTACATCTCGACATGTTACAACCAATCCCTATTGTGTACCCCACCAGGCTTAGTGAGCTGGAGGAAAGGGAAGGGAGTAGCTGCATATGATTAAAGAGTGTGACTCAAGGGCTCTAGGAAAGATTCGATGAATGGTCTATGTCTAATACTGGATTCCTTATTAATAGACATAGGTACCAATCATTCCTTCCTTCTAGGAATCTTGTCTAAGACATAGAGTTTTTGGTTAAGCTATTGACCAGACCCCCATGTCTGGATATACATTTTAAAGGAGAATTAATAGTCACACATACAATGATGGTTTGATCTGACCCATGAGGCCAGAGATTAGGTTTTATCCCCTTGGTGGCAACGTCGAGGTCTAAAGATGTTAGTTTGGGTTTGGGCTAGACATCCACAATTCATACTCATATTGATTATATTAGGCAAAAAGGTTGTGGTTTACCTACAACGTTGGAATGTGATTTTCCTTGTTTAGCGAAAGAGGAAACCCAAGAAACCCATGAAAAACTCATGAAAAGGAGGGTGCAACCCATCACACTGGAGTCGATCAGCCCTACTCTTGTGGCAAAGGTAGTTTTGAGTTTTTAGTTTCCAACAGAAGCAGAAAAGTGTGAGATACATCCTTTCAAAATATGTCTCTAGTTTTACCTCTATGAAGGGGGAGGGACTTATACATTGGCTAGGTACTACCAATGTTATGGACCAGACTAATCCGGGGTAGTGGCACCCTTGTATGTTTTGATGTAGAAGGGGGAGCCTTTCCTATGATTGGAAAGGTGTCAGCAGAGTATTCAAGTGCTAAGACAGAGACTGACAAGTAGAACTATTCTACCCATGACATGGAGATAGCAGCAGTGAACTTTACACTAAAGATGTGGTGTCACTACTTGATGGGTAAACATTTTACAGTATACTATGATCACAAGAGTCTCAAGTATATCATCTCTCATAAGGACATGAACATGAGACATCATCAATGGCTAGATTTCTTCCAGGACTATGACTTTGAGATAGTCTATACTCATTGGAAGTGGAACGTCATAGCAGATTAAATCAGTAGAAGGCCTAGTCTACAATAGCTGGGTGAGGCGATAGAGCAGCTTGTCGCGTTGAAGATATCCTTCATGGATAGAGATGGAGCAGAATACCTTTAGTCTATGAAAATAACACCCCCACTCATTTAGTGAGTGAGGGGGGGTGCAATGTGGGGAAACAGACTGCGAGGCATGATGTGCTCTAATATCCATAGGACATGCACCTGATAGAATTTCTAAAGGTGGGGAGCAAGTCATCGTCTTCATAGGAAGAACTATAGTACCGGTGATGCAACAGGATGAAGTATTGAGGGATTTCCATACATACCATCTGTCATTACATCATGGAGTGGCAAAGATGTACTAGGATATCTGACTTTTGTACTAATGGAAGTGGATGAAGAAAGAAGTGGCATAGGTTGTATCCCGATGTCTCACTTGTCAGTAAGTGAAGACTGCACAGAGCTGATAGGTGTCTTAGGCCGACAAGAGATGAAGACCTTTGGAGTTCCAGGATGGGGAACCACATTTTCTTGAAAGTCTCCCCTTTATAGAAACTAGATAGATTTGGTCGAGGTATCAAGTGATCACCAAGGTTTATCAGACCATTTCTGATACATTGGAGGATTGACGAGGTGGCATAACACTTGGCACTACCGCCACATTTGGAGTGCGTGCATGACGTCCTCTACGTATCCCAGCTAAGGAGATACGTGCATGAACCTTCTCAACTCATCAACCATGTCGAGATGGACTTAGATGATGGGGTGACATTTAAAGAGGTTCTAGTAGAGATTGAGGATCGATATGAGTGATTCCTTCATGGACGGTCGATACCTCTACTGCGCATTTGTTGGTTGCATGGGAATCTTTAAGAGAGAACATGGGAGCGGGAGGCTCAGATCTATGCTCAGTACCCCCATTTGTTTTCTTAGTCCATTTTTTGTCTTTTGAGGATATAAATCCATAAGGTGAGGAGAATTTAATGTCTCAAAAAATCTGTATAATTTTTTAATTATATATAATTATTTTGAGACCGTGAAATCTGACGGCGTGTGATTCCAAGGCCCGGAGTGCCTGGAATGATACGTCAAAGTTTTTTAAGCATTAATTAGTGTGCATAAGTAATGTTTTTGAAATAGTGGAATTTCTCTTAAAAGGTTACTCATATCAAAAATTTGAGGGCACCGTTGCGCTTAGGAGGGTGGGTTTACACTAGGTGCGACTTAAGATTAGTTGTTGCAAACCTATGGTGATAAAACCCGAAAATGGAATACCCATAAATAAAATAATTAAAAAAAGTTATTTTATTTTTCAAATGATTATAACTCATGAATGATAAATGAGATTAAATATCTGAGACCACCACCGAATGAATGAGGGTATGATTTCATTAGGCAGATAATAACTTCGGCTAGCACAGGACACCAGAGAAAGTTAGATTTTGGACGCAAATAAAATAAGTAAGTGAAAATTATTTTATTATAAAATAAATAACATGTAAATGGTAATTCAGATTGGAAATCCAAGAGTGCTATTGAGTTTTTTAGGTCATGTTTCACTTAGGAAAAACCTATCCTCGACCGATGTAGGTTGAGGGTGATTGTTAATAATTTTCTGAACTTTTTTTCAGGTACGTTCAGTAAACATGTGAGTGGCATTTTCTATCTTTTGAATTGGTTCATAGAATTGAAATATGAGGGCATCATCGAACTCTCACTGCAGATATTGACTTATGGAGACCTTCACCTCAACCACATGAGATCGAGGGTGAATGTTAGTTTCCCAGAATTTTGTGGGAGTGTTAAAAGAATAAAAAAAATAGTGAACAAATTTTAATTTATTTTTAAAACCACCCATTTGAAACATAAATGTGGGGACCACACGAGTGTGGTCAGGAATTTAATGCTTGGCATTAAATGCCCAATTACACAAAATGTGTAATGAAATTATACATTAATTAATAGGATTCATTAATTTGGAAATAATGAATCTACTTTAATCTACTAACGTTCTCCAAATTAAATGTGACAACTTAATTTATTTAATTTATAGACATTAATTAAATTATTTCTTGAGCCTATATAATTTGGAACCTCTCCTATCATGGGAAAATGGAATGGAAAAGGAGGGGAGAGCCTTGGAGAGTGGGAAAGATCATTCTCCAATAAAGGAGACCCTCCAATGAAGAACGACTTCCAGAATCGAAAAACGTGGAATAGAACATGGAGCATATTGAAGGAGTGATGAATGTTGACATCAATATTCAACGAATTCATCTTCTTCCTCGATCCACCTCCAACAGAAAATTGAGGTAGAAATTTGTTTTTATATATGATTGAATTTATTTATCGATTCTTTATATTCTGGTTATTTAATGATGATGGCCAAACATACATGGCCATCATTCCGCACATATACCTTTCCTCTTATCTTTGGATTTTCTTCATGTTCTTCGTGCGGTCTTCAATGCCAAATATTTAATGATGCTAGAAACCCAATATTTTGTTGAGCGCGACATATGGATGTGGATCCCTCTTCCAAAGGATACCGAATATGCAATTGTTTTAATTTTTGGGATTGGAATAAAGCCACGATGGCTTGCGGAAGAAGGCGTTGGCCGGCACCCAGCCGACCACGATGAAGGTAGGGCGGCATGCGTACACCGTGCCAGATGAGCAGGAGGCCATGGCTTGTCGGCTGCGGTAGAGTAGGTTTGCAACCTAGATGTCAGCCGACCAGGTTGCAGAGCGACGACGTGCATCCGCGTCGCCGGAGCAGGAGGCCTCACCTACTTGGCCGCGACGGAGGCCGAAGGACGGCTGACACCTGGCTGGCCATAGAGGACAGTGGTGTCATCGTGCTATAGGGAGGAGGATTACGGGGTGGCGAACCGTCCGGATGTGGGGCACTGAGCAGAACCTGCTCAGGCGGGTCCCACCTCTAAAAACCAAATGACCATTTGGCTATTCGGGAGACCTGGGGGTGCCTTCCCATTGGTCATTGGCTATGGTAGATCTTGCACATAGATGGGAAATCCGGATCAAGCCCAATGGTTCGGCTCTACTGTGGCCCTGGCCAACTAGGTCGGGCCAATGCAATCTAATCGGGTCGTACCCGACCCGAACCCAATTAGACCTCGAGATTCCTTTATTATCGTAACTTGTGATCTAGGTGTTAGTATGAATAACCATCTATGGAACTAAAATCCGTGTATCAAGATAGTATTTTTGGTATACTCCACTTGAGTTTTGGATATAGTTGGAGTACAACAGACATAGATCGAAACCCAAATCCAACGGGGCCCTTGGAGCAGAAACACAAATAAGTTACAGACTGGGTGTCTGATTGACATGCCGTCTATTGCATTGGGTCCATTATGATGTAACAGACCTTTGGGAAACCTCTTCCTAGGATCATCATGGTGGATGAGGTATGACTGATGGCTTGGGGAGCAGTTATCCCAAGCACACTACATACGGAACCCTTCGACGGGCTGAGACTTGACGATTGGTGACAATTTTGACTTAGAGGGACTCGACAGGCCCAGTGCAGAGCACCTCTTTGTGACACCGCAAAACCATGGTGGGGATGGCCTCTGTGCGATGCGGCAGTCCCATGGTGGGGAGAACGTCTGTGTGATGTGTCAGACCCACAGTACTTGACATGAGGAGTACCTCAGCAGTCCAAGGTTAGTGGGAAGCACCTCTATGTTAGGCGGCAGGCCCACTGTACTCATTAGAGGAAGAGTTCTCCAGCAGCCGAGGGGTTTGACATTGTGTCTAGGAATGTTACTTGTTCCTAGTACTAGAGAATCAGTTACTGGCTATAAGCATTCATAGAGATCCTAGGTGGGCCAATGCTTACCAAGGCTATGTGCGTCAGATCTAGTGTGGGACATTGCGGGGGTTTGTACCTATCGATCCTATGTGGGTCAGAATTCGTATAATAAACAATAATTCTTCTTGATAGAGAAAGATGATCTAGTTTCTCAACTAATCATCTATACTTCTATACTTCACTGAAAACATGGTTTGAGCCGAGAATCTATTTGAACTAATACTTTTACTTTCGTGGTACTATCTTGATGGTGATACCTTTTTGGTAGTTTTTACTTCATGGTAGTATCTTCATGGTGATATCTGTGTGGTACTTTTACCTTTGTGGTGTTACATGTGTGGTACTATTACCTTCATGGTGTTACCTTCGTGGTGTTACCTTTGTGGTATTCTTACCTCATGTATGAGATGTGTATATCTTGATAAATTAGGTGTATGTATCTGAATATACCTAAGTAGAGTTGTTTTCTTTCTTTGTGGTTTTCCTTTGTGGAACTTTAGGAGACCTACGGGGTCTCAGGGTCCCTACTGAGTATCATTATACTCTCCTCAACATGGGATTCACCCGCACCTTGTTTATTCTTGTGTAGATGACACACAACATTGATCGAGGCTGAGGGAGGCAATACTGGACGGTGTCTGAAGATGGAATATTTGGCATGACACAACGCGGAGGAGACAAACGAACATGAAGTGATGAGGAGGCGATCAGTACCTACCCTTCCGATAAGAACCATGGAGGATGGCCCAATAGTTTTTTTCCATTTTCTTTCAGTTTTATTATATTTTTAGTTGTACTTGTACCTTTATAGTTGCGCATATATTCCAGCCACTTTTACTTTCAGCACTCTTTTACTATTGCAGTTTACTTCACAGTTTCTCCTTGTTGTGTTCTTGGACCGTGTGTTTGTACATAATTACTGTAAATGCCTTCCCATTTTATGGATTATGCATTTCGGTGCTTGTTTCCATCCCCTGGCCTATGGATGGTGGGATTGGGGTAGTCACAACACGGGCCCCTGGGGATGGGTCGTGACACATAAACAAATTCAAATGTTTAAACTAGAAATGTCTAGTGGGGTATAGAAAGTACTCCTAGAATCATGAAAATAGTTTTTATATATGTAGGGTGAGAATACAAGTACACTCAGCAGGATAATCAACGTCTCTCATACATTTGTAAAAATATCATGATAATGAATCTAAGAGGAAACAATAGAACCAACGACACCTAAAAATTTCCACTAACCAAACCCCAACCTCAAAAATACTATCTCACAAAATAATGCATCCAAGTATAATAATATAGTATGAATTATATAGATGATAAATTACCCCACATCTCTTTCCAACTAATTTTACACCCTCAAACCCCAATGATGTACGTCCTGGTGCTCCAACCTCTTCTGAATAACATCACATCATATCACATCCCACCAACACACACCTAGGCCATCACAACACATCACAGCTCACCCAAAAATCCCCAGACCTTCACATCACAAAACATAATGACTAAACAATGACACTTTTTACTCATAAACATCATATATTGTATGTGTACATATCTTATCATGGAAATGGGATCAGGGAAGATCATGTAGCCATCAATCCACCAATTAGGTTGTTGGGAAACCACCCCCACGAGACTATGTGGATGTCGACACAAACTTATTGACGAGGGTGGGTGCATATAATATTTTAGAAGAATATATAGGTTATATATATTGTATCAAACCGCATGATCTCATGCTATAGGGTAAAAACCATGGTATAATCCATTTCAAAAAATTCCCATATTCCCTTCAGACTCTAAAATCACAACACCGCATTAACATCTAACAAGCCACTAGCAACATTTTATTTCAAAAAACTCGTATTCAATATTTCCCATTTACTAGAAAATTTCATTCATGAATCCAATTAATTTATCTATCCCATTATATCATATACAAACTTCAACCACTGAAACCATACTTCTCAATTCAATTAACTATTTTATTAGCCATTTCAACCCATGTCATATCACAACTCCTCTTTACATCCCCAACAAAAACAACTCATCACAATATCACAACATCAAATAAATCATAAACATTTTTCATATATCAATATTTTAAAAGGGATTTATTTCCTTGTATTAATATTAATAATTTTATCACACAAATAATAATTCTCATGAGGGAACCATTTTTCTAACCAGATATATGTGGTTATCCAATTTAAATTTATTGAGTGAAGAAAACATAACACAACAATGTATTCATAAAATATATTATATTTCACTAACAAAACCACAAATGAACATATTATTCAATGAAGAATTTAACTAGTAAAATTCAAAATATCAATTAATCAAAAGCTATAAAATAATGTTATTGAAAAACCCTTAATGTTAAATTTCATTTAAATAGGTTTATTATCTATATTTATCCATCACCATTTATCTCTCCAATGATGAAAAAAATAATAATCCGAACATAATGATGAAACTAAATGATAAATTAAGAACCCCTTACAATGATTTTCAGACCCAACAATGATAAGTACTATGTTTATAAAGGCCGGATCAATACCATAATCATTCGATTCTCCATCTTAAATAATTTTAAATGTTAAAATTTTATTAAATTAAATCTGGAAATTATAATGAAATTCATTAAAAAAAACTCATCTCTTACCTTATACTCATCAAAAAAAATATAATGAAACTGGCAGTGTATCAATATGAAATGTATTGACGGAGATATGGAAGAATGAAGTTAAACATATATAGGGCATTTATTTACCAAATTTTTTCATGAATTATCATAATCAATTCCTTTAATCTCTCTATAGAATATATTTCCAATTTATATCGACTAATAATTATAATTTCACTTGTTTTCTTGAGTAGCAATGAAGCTTTATCCTTAAAAATTCCCTTAAAACTAATGTCTTCGAACTATGCTCCCCCCTCTTGATCGGAGGGGGGATGCCCGAGATCTTATTGAAGAGAAAAAGCCTTCTTAATGTTTACCAATTCCAAGTTTCTTCCTTCATTTCTGATGATTATGCTCTCTCTTAAAGTCCCTATACTTTTCCAAGATGCACCCAACTTCATCTTTCCTCAGCGGAGCTCAATGGTGCAACATATATCTGCAACCTCACACTGGTGGCTTGATTTCATCATCAGTGTCCTTCAGTTGATGACTTTGACCACTTTATCTTCAATTAATGGGATCTTCAAGATTGTGAAGTATTATGCTTACTTGATAGGAAGAATTTGATGATCTAGTTTGAGATATAAGACGTCCTAATTACCGCCTGGTCTCGATCCGCTCGAAGATGCAATGGAGATCCCTTTTATCTTTTTCGATGGAGTTTTGATTTCCACATAAGAGTTTATCCCTCGACGATGGAGACATGGGTGAGTCTACCTGGTCTCCCTCTCTCCTTTCAAAATCTCTCCATTTTGTGTTCCATTGGAAATTTTATCGGTCTATACCTATGTTCTGATTGTCGGACAGAGGTGGTTTTCCATCCCAATTGTCCATGAATTTGTGTAGAAGTTGACACTGTGAGTTCTCCATTCAATTGGGTTTGGATTATGGATATGAAGTAGTTTCCATGGTATAAGGTTGTAAAATTTGATTCTTGGATGTCATTTTGTGTTTCCTCTAGTCATATTAGGCATGCAAATTCATTTTATCAAATTAAAGGTCTGGTTAGGGCTTCATTAGGGACTTTGAGAATGGGTAGTGCTGGCTATGTCTCATCTGGTTCAGCTTCACTGATGTTGAAGGTTCCGTCTAGGAGTCTTGGGACAGAGTGTGATCCTGATGAAGGTGCTCAAGGTCGGGTGACTTCCTCTGTATAGGCAATGGATGAATCTCAGGTTGTTATGGTCCAGTCTAACGGAATTTTTGGTCCTATGTCCAAAATATAGGGAAATTCTCAGAAAAAGGTTCAAGAGAGGCCACATAACCCAACGGTTAGGCAGATTTTTGAACATTTAAAGAATGATCTTAGTATTTCTAATGTAATTAAATTGTAGAATTTGGATTCATGTTCTCGGTGGCAGGAGTCTGTGACTAAACAAGATCTGTAATCAGTTGTTTCTGAATTGAGGGAAGTGGATGCCCGTGCTGAGGAGCTGCCAGGGCGGGAGGATATTGCTGTAGGAATGAAAATAATGATCTCCACTGGTAATCGTTTTTTGGAATTGGAAAATGATGTGAATTATCATGCATAGGAAGATGATACAAGGCATGAGAGTGGAATTTTGTAGTCTAAGTTCTCCTCTAAGGATGATGTAACTAAGAAAATTATTATGTAGGATATTGTGAAGCTGCCACACTGTCATTCCATGATTCACTCTAAAAGTCAAATTCAACAAGAATGGGGTTTGAATTACCAAGAGGTTAAAATCCTGGGAAAGTGGGATGACATTTCTTATAGTGACAAGGAATATGGGAATGGAATAGTTCAGCTTTCTAGTAGTGATGTGGTTCAGGGTGGGAGGATGAAGATGTTCAGGAATGAGGATGCTATGAATTCCCCACCACAGTGAAGGTCGAGAAAAGATTACTCTTATATTCCAAGGCTAGTGCCGACCAAATCTTCTATTGTGAAGGAAAGTGGGGTTATGCAGTCCTCGAAGGAGTTTTTGTATTTGGAGAAGTTGAATCTAAGAAGGAAATCTACCATGGTCCTTATGAATTATGAAATTTCAGAGAGGGAATCATCTACTCCAGAAGAAGGATTCTATAATGGATTTGGTGATGGGTGTGATTTTTATGACCTGTAGTTGTCTTTTCTTCTTTACTATACTTGGTCGACATTTTTTTTCTTATTAATAAATGGTCAGAGGCTTTCCTCTAACTGATCCTTTCGATTATATCCTATTTATAAAACTGATTTACCATTAATGTCATGTTTTGACACTTTCAAATCCCATTATAATTATTTTAATCCATAATTACTATATTCTATCTCTATTCACAAATTTATATCTTATTTCATTAATTAAAACAATTCCCCTACTTTAATTCCATAAATATCATATTTTCTCTTATTTTTATAAAATGTACTCATTTAATTCCAAAATTATGAAATACTTTTTGAAATAATTTTAATATTTTAATTAATCATATTTATTTAAATACTAAAACCACCCCATTAATTCTCCTCAATTATTACTATAAATATTATTATATCAATTAATTCAAAAAATTTGTCCACATTAAAAAAAATATTTAATTATTTGTTTTTATTTTATGAAATTATAAAATTAAAATTAATTCTCTATCAAATCAATTTAAATCCGATAGACCACATAATTTTGACTCCTCTGAAAAGTCATCATTTTTTAAACATATTTTTATTTAATAGGCCACTCAATGCACTATTTTTTGTGACATTTTTTATTTCCTTTTATGTGTTTCTCTTTTTTTAACTATTCATGTTTTCTTTTCTTTTTTAAAAAATTACACACTTATATATATAACAATCATTATATATATAGTCTCATATTAAAATTATACAATGTATAGAAATAAATATATACCCATGTATATATATGTTTTTATATACACATATAATAATACTTTTTATTCCAATAATATTAATATATTTATATGACACATTAATATTTATGCAAACAGACACACACACACACATACATCATTTTGTTAAAAATTAGTTTTTTATAAAGTTTAATATGTACACAACTTAGGTAAATATACATATTTTCATATACATATTTAACATGTCACATGATGCTTAATACAATTTTTTTTATTATGTAGAGTTTCCAAAATCTATCAAACCCCTATACAAAAAGTCTTTATTTAATGTATAATATAATTTAATTTTTTAAGAAAAGACTTTAAACATTAAATAAATTTTTTTTGTGAAATAAAAGAAATAATTCTTTTAGGATAAATTCTGTAAACCCATTTATTTATTTTTCTTTTAATGATTCTCTCTCAAATATATCCATTCACAAATTGTTGTTCTATTAAAATCATCACTCCCACACACACTCATCACTCATGAGTCATATTTTGGTTTCAAATTTCACTCTCTTTAATTCAATTAAAATCCACCATCTTATCATTATTACACCACACATTTTACATTTATTATTTTAATTATTATTATTAAAACCATTTAATAAATATCTTTTTTAACCCTATAAATTTATATAAATAAATATAAACATATATACAACCTACCAATATATATATATATATATATATGTTTATATTCCCACACACATATAGATATTTATATACATATATAATAACACTTATTATATATAGTTATTATATATATATATGAGAAGGTAATATATATGTAAACATACTTGAAAATACACATATACATATGTGTAAATTTATATATATCACACTTTGTAATACAAATAATTTTTGACATTATTAATTACTACATGATGAATGTAAAGATACACATTCACACATGTATATAATATATCTTATAATATTTAAGATATCAAATATAATTAAAATTTTGTTAAACATATTTAAATTAAATAATATTGAATTTCATAAAATTAAGTAAAGAATCATAAATTAAATAATTTTATCTTAAAATATAAAAATATATTAGAAACATCCAAATTAATATTAGTAAATTATCAAAACCATTTTAAACGGCTTTTAAAATTTTCTAAAACCACCCGAACCTCGGAACCACTAGTTATCAACAAAGGGAAGGCCTTGGAATATTGTGAACCATTACATTAGATTCCTATAAAACAATTCTCATCCTCGATAATCAATAAAAAACAAGAATGAAATTACAATGGTTGTTCAAACAACCAACCCATGAGTTTCGACTAATGTTTCCCAATGTAGTTGTAAGAAAATAACAACTATAGAAAAAAATATAATCTAAAGAATACCTAAAAAATATCCCCTAGGAGTCACCTTTAAAAAATAATAAGACCACATAGATGGTTATAGGAAACAAATCAAGCAATATATATCAACCAATTCAGAACAAAAATTTTTTTAAACTCAATTAATCCTTTACAGTTTTAAACAAGTATATGGAATTAAAAATCAACCTTCCTTTAAAATCAAATTACCTAATATTTTAAGAAATTTTTGTCAACCCAATATTTCAAACACAATAAAATATTGTTTTATTTCATAATTTGAAGAAATTTAATTCAATAAAAAACAATAAATGTTGTTGTAAATTTTCAACCCATGCCTCTTATTTCAAATCATTTTTTAGAGCCCCATATTTGAGATATGACATTCTATGTAAACAAAAAAACATAAGGTTTGAACAATCTGTCGTTTAATACTTTTTTTAATCAAATTTTATAAAAAAGTAATATTTATTAGGATAAAACTCATGATAAAATTTCACATAATATTTATCAATCAAAAAAAGAACAAATATAAACATAGGCAAAGATTTTGATAGCATAGAAATCCAATTAATTCATCGACCATACCATGATATGGTATTCTTTGGGTGGCACTGACTCTCCTACACACTTTTAAAATGTGTCGCAATAAAACACCTCTTTATATAGGGAAACAATTTCCCTCTATTCATATATTTGAGGTCATAAGACATTTCATCAATATACGGTAAATCACAAAAAAACCAACAAAAAATATAGTAGTAAAATATTCTTATCACTTCCGTAATAAAGAGATTTACACATGGGAGGAAAGCCCATATTTTTTAATTTTATGATTTCCAAAGCAATCACTTAAATTTATTTCCAACTTGATGTGATTTTTACTTATTATGAGAGATGCGGTATTCCGTCAACATAATCACCCAAATACAAAAACAAATCATCTCACCAAAAAAATAACACGTCTCAGCCACAACACACCCCCGCCATTAAACAAAACAACCACTATCCCAAACCCACCGACCCACAACCCCCCTGGCATTTCAGACAACCAAATCACCACACCAATTTCACATTAGAAGAAAACCAACCTTTTAACATAACCAACTTCTATATATCATCATCTATATTTCACTAAGTAAATATCACCACTATCATCACACTTCAATCCCCCAAGCATAGAAATCAAGGAATTACCTTTCCAATGTTGGGATATTATCCTGTTTGGGAGACACTGACTCACCTGCACAATTTCAATCACATGAATGTATAACATGTCTTGACTAGGGATTAAGTTTTCTCATATATTTATGATTTATTATTTTAATCACACATAGAACAAGGGAAATCAACAAGAAAAACCAGGAATAGAAGAAATGAATTCTATCTTCCACAATTATTCATGGGATTACATTACTTCACTTAATTATTTATCATGGGTATCCTCACACAATTTCTAATTTTTCATGTGTAACTAGTTCATTAGAAATATATAATTTATTATCAATTAAATTCACAATGAGAATAATCATGTAGTCACATTAAGGTACTCATAATCCATAATAACCACAACATAAAAACAGTTTCTGACAACTGTTATTTTTAGCTACTTATAATTACACTTCCAAGAAAAAAATACAACCACAAATAACACTTCATATTTGTAACTTCATTGGAATTTTTTTACCTGATAGGTTCTTGTGAAAAATTCAAATATACCATTGCATACAAAACATTCCTTCAAAATTTTCAAAATTAAACATTCTTTTTGATAGTAAAATTAAAACTACACAAGTTTTATTACTTTGTTTAATGATTTATCATGATCGAACTAAATATTCTTAATCATTTCCCAGATCAAAAAACATGATTACATATAAAAATAAGGATAAAATTATTCATAATCCATATTTAAATATGCTATATTAAATGTGATATATTCTAAGGTCCAAAAAAATAAAAATTCTATAGAAATCACATAAATGAGTTTAGACTTAAGCATGATTTCCATAAAAAACAAGTCATGACTTAACATGTGATGAAATTTTGTTATAGTACAAATTATTTTATATCAAACCTAGACAGAATAAGTTTATTCATTTTAAAATTATAATGTCTCAACTAGTTACCAAAAAGAATGATCACCTTTTTCCGAAATATTAGAAACAATGTCCAAATAATTTTCAGCCTAA
The DNA here is from genome assembly GCA_963277665.1 of Viscum album. Classification (NCBI taxonomy): domain Eukaryota; kingdom Viridiplantae; phylum Streptophyta; class Magnoliopsida; order Santalales; family Viscaceae; genus Viscum; species Viscum album. The sequence goes on along the minus strand of OY728164.1, from coordinate 1,009,167,282 downwards.
AAAATACATAAAATATATGATTATTTTAAAATTTCATAACTACAATCGTGGAAAAAATAAAGAGAGTTTTATTCTTATCATGGTTCTGAAAATTCAAAGGAATTATCAATAATCAAGATACATAATTGTTTTAGAAATCATAGAATATAAATATCCAAAGCTATGTTTTGAAACAAATTTATAGCCATTGCTTAGTAAAAATTACAAAGGGAATGAAACAGATGATATATTATCTCACATGTATACTTGAATACTTATAACCTTAGTATCAAAAAAATTAATTTTATCATGCCGGTTTAAAATATATTTTAGGTAACATGATTTATAATTATTATAAAAATTAAATAGTTGATCAAAAATATACACTACACATTATTCTTTAAAAATTTCAAACATTATAAGAACCTGATAGCATGTTATACATAATCATAAAGGAAACAAAATTAAATTCATTAAAAATTATGCTTTAACTATAAAAGAAAATGAAACATTTAATTTACCAAAAAATGGTTTCAAACCAAAATCATGGGCTAGTTAGAAATCATTTTACTCTTTCCATCCATGAAATAAAATTAATCCATGAAACATTAATAGTTCATTAGAAACCATATAATGAACAAAATAATAGCAATGCACATTAAATGTCATTATTTATTTAATTAATTTCCCTTGATTCCCCAAAACACTTCATTAAATCACATTAATAATAAATCATGATAGATGTACCTCTCCTTGGTTTCTACCCTACAAGAGGCCCCACCTCACTTGGTCTTTATATTGGATTAACGTCTTTGCATGGATCATGGGGAGCCATAAAATCACATGTCCTAGCTAGTCTCCCAAGCCTATCGCATTTACCATGGTCAACTGGAATCATTTTCATATTAATATATGCAATTAGTACTATGCCTAGATTTTAAATCCATCATTTCTCTCAACCATCATCTTAGATACCACTCTATCACAACCCCCTCCCACCAAAGATAATGAAATTAAGGGAGGGAGAAAATTAAAATTGAGTCCCACGTCTAGTAGGCTTTGGGTTGGCGACTAGCACTGACGGTATAAAAAATATCACAATATGGTAGGTAGTTCCCTCTATAATAAAACTAGATCAAGAGATAGAATAAATAAACTTTAATATACTTCATGAAATAACAAAAATAAACACAAAATCATCCCACAATGCATATATAACTATAATAGATACAGAAAAAATGTCTCCAAAATGAAAACTCTAAAAGAATAAAAGCTAAGGTGGAGACACAATAGCTCCAATTATTTAAACTAGAAATGTATAGTGTAGTTCACAATGTCCACCTAGAATCTAGATTTTTATATATATAGGGTGAGTTCATAAGTATACCCAGAAGGAAAACAAAATTATCATGTTAATATATGAAAAGAGCATGATACTGCAATCACGAGGAAATAGTAGAACCAAAAATACCTAAACATGTCAAATAACTATACCCCAACCTAAAAAATCATATCTCACTAAATAATGCATCCATTTATAATAATATAATTTAAAGAATATGGATGATAGGGTACCCTACATCGATTTCCAGCTAATTTTATTTTGTCACACCCTAGTGAGGTACGTCCTAGAACTTCCACATTTTTTGAATAACATCATATCACATCACATTCGGTCTACATACATCTGGGCCATCACCACACATCATATTCCACTCGAAAAAACATTGGCCATCATGTCACATCACAACACAACTCAACAAATACACTTTTGAATTATGATAATCACAATCCATGCATGTACTCCTCATCTCCTAGAAGAGAGAGTGGGGAAGAGAGAGTATCTATCCATCCATCCTTCCATTGGGATTTTAGGAAAAAACCCCAACATGACTATGCAGGTGTCAGTACATACTATTCGATGAGGTTGGGGTGCATATATAATATCACAAAAATATACAAGGTATATATATAGTATCAAAGAACCTTATCTCATCATATGGTTTTACAACCAAGGTACCAACCATTTCACATAATTCCCACATTCGCTAGAACCTATAAAATCACAATACCACATAAACACCCAACAAGCCACTACGATTTTTTTCTTCAAATAATCCATTTTCAAGATTTCCCATTTACCAATTAATTTCATTCATTAATAAAATTTTTTTATCATGTCCAGAATTTCACATGTAAACATCAACCTCTTAATCCACACTTCTCAATTAAATTCATTTTCTCATTATCCATTTCAGCCACGTCAATCATAACACCTCTTCACATACACCACATCAAAACCGGACACAAGAACACAAACCACTATCACTTTTCAATTTTTCATATTTATGAAGGGATATAATTCGATGTATTTAATATAAGGTTATTCTAACACAAACCATAATTCTCTAAGGGGACCCATTTTATTAACCTTATATATATGTGGTTATCCAATTTTAATGTTCTTTTGTGAAAAAAACATCAAACAACATTGTTTTCATAACATATCATATATTGAGAAAAAAAAACCAACAACAACCATATTATTTAATGGGAATTCTAACCTATACAATTCAAAATATCAATAAATCAAAATATGAAAAATCACGTTATTATAAAACCCATCCCCTTCAATTTCATTTATATCAGTTTATTATCTTCATTTATATAGAAGCAACCATCTTACGAATGATGAAAAAAATCTTAACCCCAAGCAAATTATACAACTAAATAAGAAATAGATAATCCCATATCTTGATTTTTAGACCCAATAAAGATGAGTAATAATGTTTTTAATGGCCGGTGCAAACCCACAATCGTCTGATTATCCATATTCAATAATTTTAAATGTTAAAATTGGATTTAATTAAATATGGAAATTATAACTTAATGGCTTGAAAAGAAATTCCCCTATTACCTTATAATCAACATGAAGTATCTAAAAACTGGACAACATGTTAATCCAATTGGTATTGAAGGAGATATTGAATAATGAATTTGAATATACATATATATGGTATTTATTTACCTCATTTTTACATGAGTTATTACAATTAATTCCTATCATTTAATTATAAAATCTAAATTTAAGAGATAAAACAGACTTCTCATTAAAGTCACTCATTTTGAAACATTAAAATCCCATTATTTATATTTTAATCCATAATTACTACATTCTCCCACCAATATCACATTTATATCTTATTTAATTAATGAAAATAATTTCCTTACATTAATTCCATCAATATCGCATTTTCTCTTATTTTTACACAATGACATCATATTATTCAAAAAGTATAACATAATTTATCCTTTAATTTTTATATTTTAATTGATACTATTTATTTAAATCCTACCACCATCCACTGAATTATCTTCATTAATTTCTATTATTATTTCTCATTCAATTAACTCACACATTTTACCCATATTAAAAACTCATTTAATTATGTATTGTTCTTTTATAAATTATACAAAACATAAACTATTTATATCTACAATCAATTTAAATCTCATAAACCTCAAAATTTTGACTCCTTAAAAAGGGAATCAATTTTTAAACAACTATTATTTTAACATGTGACTCAATGAACAGTTTTTTGTCAAGTTTTTCATCATTTTTAGACATTTCTATTTTTTATTTGTAAATGAATTATTTTTTTAGAGACACCATAGACACACACACACATATATATATAGGCTCATAAATAAAATTCCATAATGAATATATATAAATATATACCATGGTATATATATGTATTTATATACATATATAATGAAACTTATATACATATAATATGAAAATATTTATATGAGTAAGTAATATTTAAGTGTACAGACGCTCACACACACACACATATATATATGTACATCATTTTGTTACACAATTATTTTATTAATGTTTAATATGAAAATAACTCATATAAATATATATGTTTTTACACACATAAATGACATGTCACAGGATGCATGAAACAGTTTTTTTATTATACAGGGTTTCTAAATCTATCAAATCCCTATATACAAAGTCATTATTTTATGTATAATATATTTTTCAATTTTATTTAATAAAACCCTTTAAATATTGAATAAAATTTTTAGTGCAACAAAAGAAAAAATTATTAGATGATAAATTTTGTGAACCCCTGTATTTTGATTCCATTTAATGATTCTATCTTGAATAATCCATTCATGTATTTTTATCCCATAAAAATATTAAATAACACACACACTCTCCATTTATGAGTCATATTTAATATAAAAGTTCTCTCTCTTCAATTAAATTAAAATCCTCACATTTATCATTATCACACAACACAGTTTATAGTCGTTATTACTATTATAAAAATCATTTAATATCTATCTTTTTAACCCCATATATATAAAATAATACACACACATATAACACACACACACAAACATATTATCAGGCACATATATGTATTTATATACATGTATAGTAATTATTATTATATACTATATAAATATATATTAATGTAATATTTATAAATATGTACATGAAAATACAAATGTACATATGTGATAATTTATAAATATCACTCTTTGTGACATAATTGTTTTTCGAAAATATTAATTACAACATGATGCATGTAAACACACATATTTATACACATGTATAATATGTTGTACAATATTTAATATATTACACGTAATTAAAATTTTGAAAATCATATTTAAATTAAATAATATTGTATTTACTACAACTAAGTAAATATTCCTAAATTGAATATTTTTTTAAAGAACATTCAAAATGTATTAAAAATATCAAAATTAATATTTATTATCACACCCGTTTTTTCCCTTTCATGTCTTGGTTTTGATCTGGTTCATTGGAAATATAGATCATTTTCATGGTTTATGGGTTAGATTAATTGTGTGTTTTGAACTTCCATATATTTCTAATCAGCCTACCAAGGGTTTTTTATCGCTTGTTTGGGAGTATTAGAGAAAAGGGTGGTAAATTCATGATTCTGGCCAACTGTGAGCCCATTTCCAAATTTAAAACCAATTTTTTTTCTTTTATAACTCCTTAATTTTTAATCATTTTTCAGTTTTTTCACATCCCCAATTTCCTCCACTAACATATAAAAACCTCCATATCATTTTGGGTCCCTTATAAATTCATATGCATTGGGAATTGGGGTTACTTATTCAGGTATTGGGACAGCTTGTGGGCCCACTTATAGTTTTAAAAATATTTTTTGTTGATTTTATATCATATTCATTGTTTTTTAATTTTTTGTTATTCCACCTCCCACCCAAATCCACGAACCCTAGGCAGACTATAACACCCCAGGATTTTATGATATATATTATTTTTAATTTCATTCATATCTTCTATTGTATGCTACACCAAGATTATCTTGAGCTATACGCACCACCGTATTAGCTTTCAGTATACACAACACTAATCTTGGATTGTGTTACACACAATTTCAAGTTTGATTGATAGTAGTTATTCTTCGCAACATTGAGTGTATATATTTATATATATATATTCAATGTATAAATGAAATATGGTTGTATTTTTTTATACGCAACAACAAAGGATTCTTGTACTACATGAAACCTTGACTTGGCTTGCACTACACGCAATCTCAACCTTCCTCGATAGCATGTGTTGTATGGAATACCGGGTTTCACTGAACAATGATATATGGTTATTATATTATTATAAACTATCCATTATGAATATTAGTAAATAAATATTGAATTTTATGACATTATAATTAATCTTAAATTTTTTATAGAACATGGTATGAGAACCAAATAAATTTTTCAGGTAAAATAAGTATTTTAAAATAAATGCAATTTTGCTGCATTTAGATGGCGCACCCATTATTAATATAATTTTTGAAAATTTTATAAGTTAAATTTTACAAAATAAACTTCTTTTTTTGAATCAGGATATAAAAATTTACATTGGATAATGTTTTGATATTTTTCTGAAAACATTTATATTTTAATGAATAGTAAAAACACGCTATATTTTCATTAAAAACAACTTTATTCATTGTAATAATTTATATTGTTAAATTATAATATTTAATGGTTTTAAAGTATAAATAGAATATATTTTTACCATTTAATATAATTTATGTCATTAGGATTGATTTTACATTGAATTCATAGGTAAAATCATTTCAATATTTTGAAATGTTTATCCTTTTAAAACTCGTTTTCTTATCAATGAGATTAATTTTAAATTAATTTCTGCAACTTTTTTTGTATTAAATTAAGAAAAATGGATTCCATATTTGGAATCAGTGGCTCCAAATTATGTTAATAGGTTACTTTTTATTTTTGGGCATTAGGAATAGTAACTACGGTAAATTTTATTTACCATAGTAAAAGGTAAATCGGGTAATTAAAGGTAAATATAATATTATGAAATTACCCTAACACTTGTCTTAATATAATTTGACGCTTATATGTTTTCCTAAGGCATATTTGGGTCAAAGTGGAATCAATTGGATTCCACTTTGAGGTGATTAAGACCTTTAGTTTATTTTATTTAAAGGAACGTGAAATATGTCTCACTCATCGTTAATAATTAAAGTATTTTTAATATAAGTTTATACCGAATACATATTCTTTTATAAAAAATCATTTGAAATATAAAATGTTTTGATTTATCATAGTAATTTATTTATATTTTTTAAAGGATATTTAATTACCTTAATATCTTATACAGTAATGATGCAGAAATTATTTATTTAGTGAAAAATAAGTAATATTGTTTTTATTTAAATAATATACCCATTAAAAGGCTCAAAAACCTGACCAAAACTTATTAGTAGTATATATATACACCATAATCATCCAATGACAGAATATATGACCGTTTGGAGTCTTATAAAAGTGATTATGAAACTTATATTATTTTATTTTAAATGATGTCATAGTTGTCACCTTCATAATTTAATAAATATAACATTTTAAAAGTTGGGTATTTTAGACTATAAATCTGACTAAAAGTATTATTATTAAATCTATACAATCTATCATCATCCTAGTATTTTATTTTTAATTTTTATGAAACAAATAAGTAAATTTAATAATTATACAAAAATGTTTTAGAAATTATTTTATTAAGAGAAGTATCAAATAAATGGTTTTACAAATAGTAAAATAAATATTATATAAACTATTTAATATGATACACTAATTTTCTAGATGAATATTACATGTTGGTAACCTATTAAATATTTTATTTCGAATAAATCCTCTATGCGTATTTTATTTAAATTTAAATAAATGAATATTGTCAAAATTGACATTATTGTTATTTTATAAAAATAACATATTATTAAATTGTTTAAAAATCACAAAAATATTCAAAAATTATAAATTGAAATTTATATTGTAAAAAATATCATAAATCATCCAATTATTGAATGTTAACAACACATATGTGATTATTTATAGCCATTTATAATTTATTATTTTACTACCACAAATAAAATTAAATAGATTAAATAAGGATAAATCAAAATGATAAGGTTTAAAATAAGATCACAAAATCCTTAAATTTGATTGGTTGATTATATTAAAACCCTATATTATGTAATATTTGGATTGAGTCATTTTTTGAGGTTTTTATGTGGGGTTTGAATTTATATTAAACTAATAGTTTTGAGGATTCTAAATGTGCCCCTCCCCTCCCTTATAAAAGGGCATCTCCTCCCTCTCATCTTTACACAACTTTGAGCCTTAAAGATCAGAAAAACCCTACCCATTTACCTTCTCAACTTCCCTAGAAATATTCTAGAGGTCCTTGTATTCTTCAAAGGCCAATTTTATTTCCTTAAGAGGAGGTTTCAAAGAGGATTGTCGAAGAAGAGGTAATATCTGTTACCGATTCTTTCAAATTTAATTCACTTTCTACATCCTCTTATTTATTTTTTTCATTATAAAGTAATAATATCAGTATTACTTATATACTGATATGTTATTAAAAATATTAAACAACCCTATTTCACCTTCTATACATCCTATAGAAAAAAAATCACCACACGTGTGTACGTATGGAATACCGTCTCCACGCCATGGTGCAATCTGTTTTCGTCCACCACCTTATTGGATGGCTATAATGGTGTAAATAAATAACTATATATGATTATTGTAATGTGATATTTATTCTGAAATAATATACCTACACTTAAATACAATTCCACGATCATTGGAATGATATCATCCCTCGTACGTACGTACGGACTGCCATCTCCACGACGCGATGAGATTCATTATCCATGTTAACCATTAATGAATGATTATAAAGTATATATAATGAATAATAATGAAATAAATGACATAATAATGATACTGGATTTATGTATATATATATATGTGTGTGTGTATTTCATCTACTTAATTCTATTCAATTCAATAAGGAAACGAAAACAGCGTTCATGCGTACGTACGGCCTACCGTCTCCGTGAACGGTGTATTTCATTCAATTTATTGATCAATCATATAAATATGTTTTTGCTGAATATATATTATATATATAAATCATTTTTTACATTATGGAATTAATTAAATCAGGATATAAGTAATAATATCAATAACAACAAGTCCAAACATGTAAGATAAATGAAACGATTTTTCCCAAAACGCTTCTTTAACATTGAATTTACAAAAGAAAGGGTAATATAAAGTCATAAGTGACCATATATGATATCATAACAATTAATATGACTCTGTAATAAGTCAATGAAATTATTTAAATCATTATACAGGTGGTTTGGATACATACATATCATATCTGACATAAGGTAAGGGATAATTATTCCAATCTCATTCTTATCTGAGATTGTTTATTCGTAAGTATTTACTGGGGTTATGTGTATTATCCATGTCCATGTTTTCTAAAAATGTTTTCATAAAATTTTTAGTATTATTTTATGTATGTTTAAAGTCATTTTTACTCTTTTATGACTATTTCAACAAGGTATGGAAGGTATCATTCATTTGTTTACCATACGAGCTACTTTTTGAATTTTTTTGAAAAAAAGCATTAGGAGAATATTTATTTAACTTATACGGCATGAACGGATATTTATGGTTTCACAAAACCTTATTTTCATAAAGTTTACTATACAATATTTCATAAATATTTTCAACAAAATCAACTTCATTTAAAATTTCATGAAATTTTGTGAATAGAAAATGATTTTGGAGAAGAAATGATATTTTCCTCAAGAATTCATTTCAAGTGTTTTCTAAAAACTGTTTTCCATCTAAAATGACATTATTTAATATATTTATGTTTCATGTATAATGTCTCCATTATTTAAATGGTTTTATTTTTCTTATGATGAAATGATATCCATTTTTTATATGGATTATGTTATGATGCCCTGATGTTTAAGAATCCCATTCTATTACATGGGATATGCTATGATGTATGATTTATGATTTTGTGGAAGACAAAAGAATGATTTCATTATGAGATGGGTGGGACCTATATATCCCTCCAAATAATTGGGTAAATATTTATATCTCATAAGACAGACATGGATGGAACGATATGTTAATCCAGATCAGTGATACAGGACTGGAACAAGGAGTGAACTCGATTCAGAAAGGGACTTTGTCCACTAAGATGGTCTTGGACACAATTCCTTGGCTACTATGGAAACCATATCATGTGCTTAATGGTTTTCCACAATTACATGTTTTTTGCCATTATATTTTCTCATTATTGATGTTTCTTTATGATATATGCCACATGTACTTCCATGATTTATGTCTTTTCTCAAGATTTTGATGTTTAGATTTGATATAAAAGTTTTTTCATTCAAATGTTTATGGATTGTTTTATATTCTCTATGTTTACCCTTACTGAGAATTTGATCTCACCGTTTATATGTTTTCCTTTCCCCAAGATATAAAGAAATGTTTTAGGTAAGAAAACAAAAGGGGAAGATCATTATGGGAGATATTGAAGATCTTTCACCATGATTAGAAGATTGTGATCCGAGTTTCCAAAGTCACTATACTATTATGGTCCTTGTGTGTTAGTTTTTTTATGTATTAATTATTCCCAAAAAGTAATGTAATTTCCATGTAATTCAAGATTTGGGTCTCTATAGTTGGTATCAGAGGAAATGTTTAGTTAAACATTGGAAACTAGGATATGAAAACTTTAGTGATATTCCCAGAGATATTTCTATGTTATGTCTAGGGATGTCCCTAAGGATTAGTATAACTATAGGTTACAGTACTATAATTACGTTGAAGATCATGAAAAACATTGGGTGAACCTAAGGTTTCATGTATTAAAGAATGTGTGATAAGGTAGACATCCCATAAGTGACTTTTTATGATAATGTGGTTCCTCGTTATTTTAATAGTTTCTTACACATTGGTTTTTGGTTTTAATCAATGGAGGGACCCATAATGAATTGTGTTAACATTGAATCTAATGGAAAAATTGGTGACAATGAGAAATTAAATTATGTAATGCCTATATAGAAAGATATGGTGATTATGTCGAATTAGTCATCTTGATATATGATTTAGAAGGTGAACTTTAGTTGTATTCTAAAGTCATCAAATAAGAGGAAGATGGAATTTTATGCATGTTCACATGGTGAGGAGAAAAGAGAAAGGAAGATTGAGATTTATAATGAAGGGAAGAAGAACCTTGAGGAATACCTCAAATGGAGGGGAATATGTTTTCTGTGTTGGGAAAAGGGTCATAGAGTGATAGGATGTCATGGAGTTCAATTTCTTATTTGTGGAGAACATGGTCATTACCCAACTCAATGCTCAGACCTAAGAGGTTGCTTCTAAATCAAGTAAGGATGTATTTCATGACAATCATTGAAGAGTATTCATTGAAGTGTTTATCTATTGGTATTCAAGAATAATGTTATTGAGGTATTTTCTTGAAATATTGGAATATCTATGTATTGGTTAATTCTGGTTTTCAATAATTATATGGTATAGGTAACCCTGAAAAGTGTTTGAAATATGTTTGGAAAGTAGATGATATGCGCATAATGAAGGTATAAGGATAAAATAATATGTTTGGTAGTATTCATGAGCTCATTATTGATATAAGGACAAAGTTATATCATAGTTTGAGTATATTGAATTTTTGGGAGTTTTGGTATGTGGAAAGAGTTAACTTTTGATAGCATTCATGTTTTCACTAAGGTTCAATGCATATTCATTTTTCAAGAGAATACATGATTAAGGTATTCACATGTTTGGAATGTGATCAACAAGATATATATTATGATATATAAAGGATAAATGATGGTATTCACGTGCTTGTTATATGACCATTCTAGTAATAGTTTTATTTATACTATTAGATTGGACAGAAGTATTTTGGATAAACTTAAAGATTTCAATCAATTAATTTAGACATCAAATACTATTGTTTAAGGAAAGAACATTTTGTAATGTTATAATTGTATAGTTTTAGAAAAAGGACAACCCATAGGATGGGATACAACCCGTCATGTCGGACAAGGCTGTGGGAATAAATCCCACAATCGAAGTGTGACAGGCCTTTATCACCTACCACTGGCCTACATGAAGTCCCCGATTAGTAGAAACATGTTTTATTTTATTAAGTTGTATGATAGATGATGTATAAGTCCATTTTTGGAATAATATACTATTTATATCACCATATATGGACTTATGTATTTTTAATAACTTTTTCTAAACTTTTGTTTGAGACAGATGGAATGACCCATCATTTTATCACATGATCTACTAACACTTCAAGAATGAAACATTCAACTTCATTTCTTTAAGAGATGATGTGGAAATTGTTCAAGGCACAAACAAAAGTGAGATTGTACCAAAATCAAGTAAGAATTTTTTCTAATTATAAATTTTCAACTTTAGGGAAATGATATTAAAAACCAAAAATGTTGTCCTAGTGCTCTTATACCCGATGAATGAGATGGTACCTTATATCATCACAAATTTAGGGCATTGTGATTGTTGTCTTTTTCATAGCCATGTTCTCTACCACTCTCCATCAGAACATGATGGTCAGATTTCTCTTCTACATCCATATTTTCAGCTATGTTATCCTATGTGGAAACCCATTGATAAGTTAATATGGGTAACCATTACATTTCATAATTTAGTTTTTACTGTTCAGTTTTGGTCTTCCTTTTTACGATGTGGGTTTCTATTAAACTTTCAAATAGTAACCCATTTATAACCCTGACGAATTTCAAGGGAGAAATTCATTTTAAGGGGGGTAGAATGTAACACCCCGAGATTTTATGAGATATATTCTTTTTAATTCCTTTCATATCTTATGTTTCATGCTACACCAAGATTATCTTGTTCTATATGCCGCACAGTATTAGATTTTAGTATACAGAACACTGATCTTGGATCATGTTACACACAATTTCAAGTTTGTTTGATAGTAGTTATTCTACGCAACATCGGGTGTATATATTTATATATATATTCAATTTGTAAATTAAATATGGTTGGATTTTTTTATACAAAACAAAAAAAGAGTCTTGCACTACACGCAACCCTGACTTGTCTTGCACTACATGCAATCGTAACCTTCCTCGATAGCGTGTGTTGTAAGCAATACCGGGTTTCACTGAACAACGATATATGGTTATAATATTATTATAAACTAGACATTATGAAAAGTAGTAAATAAATTTTGAATTTTATGACATTATAATTCATCTTAAATATTTAATAGAACATCATATGAGAAAAAAATAAATTTTTCGGATAAAATAAGTATTTTTCAAAAAATGCAGTTTTGCCGTCTTTTGATGGCCACCCATTTTAAATATTATTTTTGACAAGTTTATAATTTAAATTTTAAAAAATAAACTTCTTCTTTTGAATCAGGATATAAAAATTTACATTGGATAATGTTTTGATATTTTTCTGATAACTTTCATATTTTAATGAATAGTAAAAACACACTACATTTTAATTAAAATCAACTTTTTTCATGATAACAATTTTTATGGTTAAATTATAATATTTAATGGTTTTATATTATAAATATAATATATTTTTACCATTTAATATAATGTGTATCATTAGCATTTATTTTACATTGAATTCATATGTAAAATCATTTCAATCTTTTGCAATGTTTTAACATTTAAAATTCGTTTTCTTAACAAAGGGATTAATTTCAAATTAATTTCTGCAACTTTTGTGTATTGAATTTAGAAAAATGGATTCCATACATGGAATAATTGGGTCCAAATTATGTTAATAGGCTACTTTTTATTTTTGGGCATTATGAATAGTAACTACGTAAATTTTATTTACCATAGTAAAAGGTAAATCAGGTAATTAAGGGTAAATATAATATTATGAAATTATCCTAACACTTGTCCTAATATAATTGGATGCTTATATTTCGTCCTAAGACATATTTGGGTCGAAATGGAATCCATTGGAACCCATTTGGAGGTGATTAAGACCATTATTTTATTTTATTTTAAGGAAAGTGAAATATGTCTCACTCAACTTTAATAATTAAAGTATTTTTAATATAAGTTTATACAGAATACAAATTCTGTTATAAAAACTCATTTAAAAGATAAAATGTTTTTATTTAACATGGTTATTTATTTATATCTTTTTAGATATATTTAATTACCTTAATAACTTATACATTAATATTGCAGAAATTATTTATTTTGTGAAAAATAAGTAATATTGTTTTTATTGAAATAATAATACCCATTAAAAGACTCACAAACCTGAAAAAAACTTATTAGTAGAGTATATATACACCATAAGCATCTAATTACTGAATATATTATTGTTTTTAGTCTTATAAAAGTGATTATGACACTTATATTATTTTATTTTAAATGATGCCAAAGTTGTCACCTTCATAATTTAATAAATATAACATTTTAAAAGTTGGGTGTTTTAGAATATAAATCCAAAAAAAAAGAATTATTATGAAATATAGAATATTTATCTTCATACTAGTATTTTAATTTTAATTTTCATGCAACAAATTAGTAAATTTAACAATTACGCAAAAATGTTGTAGAAATTATTTTATTAAGAGAAGTATCAAATAAATGGTTTTACAAATAGTAAAATAAATATTATATGAACTATTTAATGTTCTCCACTAATTTTATAGATTAATATGACATGTTAGTAACCTATTAAATATTTTATTTCGAATATAATCTCTATGTGTATTTTATTTAAATTCAAATAAATGAATAGTGTCAAAATTGACACTATTGTTATTTTATGAAAATAACATATTATTAAAATGTTTAAAAAAAATTATATTTAAAAATTATAAATTTAAGTTTATATAGTTGTAAATGTAATAATGTATCCAGTTATGGAAAATTAAGAACACATAAGTGATTATTTATAACCATTAAAATTTCGAATTTTATTACCACAAATAAAATTAAATCAATTAAATAAGGATAAATCAAAATGATAAGGTTTAAAATTAGATCAAAACATGTATAAAGTTGATTGGTTGATGATATTACAACTCCATATCATTTAATCTTAGAATTGAGTCATTTTTGGAGGTTTTTATGTGGGGTTAGAATTTATATAAAACTAATATGTTTGAGGATTCCAAAGGTGCCCTCCCCTCCCTTATAAAAGGGCACCTCATCCCTCTCATCTTTACACAACATTGAGCCTTCATGATCGTCCAAAACCTACCCATTTCCCTTATAAACTTACCTATAAATATTCCATAGGTCCTGGTATTCTTCAAAGGCCAATTTTATTACCCTAATAGGAGGTTTCAAAGAGGCGTGTCATAGAAGAGGTGATATCCATTACCGATTCTTCAAAATTTAATTCTTCTTCTACTTATTATTCTTTAGTTATTTCATTATAAAGTAATAATATCAGTATTACTTATATAATGATATGTAAATATAAATATGAAACCCTATTTCACCTTCTATCTATCCTACGGAAAACGAAATCATCACGCGTGGGTACGTACGGAATACCGTCTTCAAGCCGTGGTGTAATATGTTTTCAACCACCACCTTACTTGGATGGGTATAATGGTTTAAATAAATAACTATATATGATTATTGTAAAGTGATATTGATTCTGAAATATTATACATACACTTAAATACAATTCCACGCTCATGGGAATGATATCATCGCTCGTACGTACGTACGGACTACCGTCTGCACGACGCGATGAGATTAATTCTCCATGTTAACCAATCATGAATGATTATAAAGTATATATAATGAATATTAATGAATAATATGTCATAATAATGATAATTTATTTATGTATATATACATATATATATATATGTATTTCGTCTACTTAATTCCATTCAATTCAATAAGGAAACAGAAACAACGTTCATGCGTACGTACGACCTACCGTCTCCATGAACGGTGTATTTCATTCCATTTATTGATCTATAATATATATATATAATTAATATTTTATATATATCATGGTTGACATTATTGAATTATTTAAATCAGGATATAAGTAATAATATCAAGAACAACAAGTTAGAACATGTACGATAAATGAAACGATTTTACCCAAAACGCTGCTTTAACGTGGAATTTACAAAAGAACGGGTAATATAAAGTCATAAGTGAACCATATATGATATCATAAAAATGAATATGATTCTGTAATAAGTTAATGAAATTATTTAAATCATTATAAAGGAGGTTCAGATACATACAAATCGTATCAGACATAAGTTAAGGGATAATTATTCAAATCTTATTCTTATTCGTGATTGTTTATTCGTAAGTATTTACTGAGGTTATGTGTATCATCCATGTCCATGTTTTCTAAAAAAAATTTCATAAAATGTTTAGTATTCTTCCATGTATTTCTAAATTCATTTTTACCCTTTTATGACTTTTACCACAAGGTTTGGAAGGAATCTTTCTTTTTTTTACCATACGAGGTACTTTTTTACTTTTCTGAAAAAAGTACGAGGATAATGTTTTTTTAACTTATACGACATGAAAGGATATCTACGGTTTCATAAAACCTTATTTTCATGAAGATTACTCTAAAATATTTCATGACTATTTTCAAAAAAATCAACTTCATTAAAATTACAGTGCATTTTGTGAAAAGAAAATGATTTTGAAGAAGAAATGATATTTTCCTCATGAATTAATTTCTAGTGTATTCACAAAATAGTTTTCCATCTAAAATGAAATTATTTAATATGTTTATGTTTCATGTATAATTTCTCCATTATTTACATGATTTTATTTTTCTTATGATGAAATGATATCCATTTTTTTATATGGATTATTTTATGATGGCATGATGTTTAAGAATCTCATTCTATTACATGGGTTATGCTATGATGTATGGTTTATGATTTTGTGGCACACGAAATAATGATTTAATTATGAGATGAGTGAGACCTATATCTCACTCAAATTAATTGGCTAAATATTTATATCTCATGAGATAGAAATGGCTGGAATGGTAAGTTAATATGGTTCAGTGTTACAGGACTGGAACAAGGGGTGAACACGATTCAGAAAGAGACTTTGTCCACTAAGATAGTCTTGGCAGTAATGCCTTGGCTACTATGGAAATCATATCATGTGATTAATGGTTTTCCAAAATTACATGTTTTTTTCCCATTCTATTTTATCATGATTGATGTTACATTATGATATATGCCTCACGTACTTCCATGACTTATGTCTTTTCTCAATATTTTGAAGTTTAGATTTTATGTTCATGTTTTTGCATTCAAATGTTTATGGATTGTTTTATGTTCTGTATGTTTAAAATTAATGAGAATTTCAGCTCACCCTTTATATGTTTTATTTTCCCCAGGATATAAAGAAAGGTTTTAGGTATGAAAACAAAAGGGGAAAATCTTTTTGGGAGGTGTTGAAGATCTTTCACCACGATTAGAAGATTATGATCCGAGTTTCCAAAGACACTAAACTATTACGGTCCTTGTGTGTAAGTTTCCGTTATGTATTAATTTTTCTCAAAAGTAATGTAACATTCATTTCTTTCATGATTTGGGTCTCTACACAGACCCCCCATGTTCCATTTTCCCTATTTGGAGCTCATCTTAGTTACAGATTAGGGAAAAAATTCTCAATGTTTCTCAAATGATCCATATTTTCCAAAGTAAGTTTGCCACATTCATAAATCAATTAATTCATACTATTTTTTCTACAAATATTTTTACCATGGTTTCCAAATACCATAGGCGCCTCTACAAAGAGTTTCAATCCATTCCCATTACTTTAAGGGTGCAGTTCTATGGGAATACAAAGAGTATTCTAGTTTCCAATGTGAGATTCCTTCTCATTCATCGTACATATTCCTCCTCCATTAATTATTTCTTGGTTTAATATTATTTTATAGTTTTTATATAAGTCAAGTTTTATTATAAAACGATTTTCATGGTTTTTTTTTCAATTGAGGATGGCCGTCATTGGTTTAGAGTTTATAAAACCTCTGATGGTGATATCGGGCGTTCGTTTCCATTACGCCAAGGATTTTATGTAGGATATCCATTTCACATTACAATATCATTAAAGTTTCATTATTTTCATATTTTTAGAAACTAATATATATTATTATTGTTTTTCATCCTTTGTATAATTTTCTTGTTGTTCAAAATTGTTGTTTAAGCCTTGTTTAGTGAAAGGTAGTGTTGTTTCATCATAAAAGTCCACACCAAGTGTTTGTTTAAATGGTCCTTTATCTATAGAACCTATTTATTGAGGTTTATAACATGGGTTATGGTATATTGAACACGTTTAAGTATCTTGAATATAATATATAATGTAATTGGTGTTTTATTCCTTGTCATGTTCTTAAAATATTTTTTTTATTTAAAAGTGAATGTCATGTGTTTAGCAAATTTCCTTGTTGGATTTTATGTGTTAAGTGTGATTTGAAAATTATTTTTTAACATTTATAAATGTATTGGAATCATCAAAAATGTTATTTTTGGGTCCTTATATGGCTTTCCAATGAGTATTTCTTTTTACAAACAAATGGGTTATGGTTTACTACAATTTTTGGCCCAAGTTTCCCGAAAATGGCCAGTTTCACATCCTTATGAAAATGGTTGGGTTTTGAATATGTAACATGATTTTTTATGGGATTTATTAAAGTGTATTGATTATTTAAATGTTTTTTATAATCCTTCTTAATAAAATGGAAATTAAAACATTTGTCAAATGTTAGTATTGAGAAAGGCTTAAAGGCATGTTTGGCATTTTTTTCTTTATAAAAATGGTTTCCTTGTGTATTTCATGTTCTATCTTTTGGGAGAATTTTATGGTCCATGATATTGATTTATTAAATGTTTTTGGGGATGAAAAATCTGGTTTGATATGGTATTTATGGGGTTTTTCCTTAAAATATATTTTTCTAATGGATTTTATGTGCAAGGCCTCATTATACTTCTTGAAATTATTTTATGAAAATTTTGGTGGTTTATTGATATATGAAAGAAATGTGATACATGTGTGTGGCCTGTTTGATGTGTGTGTTATTTTCAAATGGAATATTTATGATAAAATGGTATTTTATATATTTCTAACTTTTTTGAGCACAAAAATGGAAAACTTAGGTATCTAGGTGGGCCTACATGTACTAGTATGCCAGTGATTCAGACGGGTTTTGTCCATGTTTCACGTAGCAAGTTTGACGATGAAAAAACTAACTAAAAAATGATAATGATGATGTTATGGACCACTAGGTTATGGATGAATCTCTTACTACTGGATCATGTGCATGGGAATGGATATTAGTTATAGTTAGGTTTACACCAAGATACGAAGTACCGGGGTCCCACAACAAAATAGTGTCTAAGGGTGTTCTTGAGACTTGTGGTCATTCGATATTTTGTACTCACCATCGGCATAAAAATTTATTAGTTGGTATATTCAGTATCATGGGAGTTTTATTTAAAATTTTACCTTCTTTAGAGAATCCCTCTTGAAAACTATTTTCAGTTTGAATTTTCACCTCTTTGAAAAATTGTTACTTGCATTCTAGTTTATAAAACATGAATTTTTTTGTTTGATAATTATTATACCATGTAAAATAATTTGAAAAAAAATACTTTTATATATTGAATTTAATACTTGAATTTTTTTTTCTTTTATTTTAAATTAAATGAATTTGGAATAAAATATTGGGCTAACCTACTGTGTTTTAATACTCATGCCTATAGTATTTTTCTGTTTTTAGCCCTTTTGTAGGTTTAACATTTAGGTTGATCACCTTGGGAGAAAAGTTATAATTTTTTTGGATAGAGAACATCGGTTTCAAATGGTGTAAGTTGGTTGTTAGGTTTGGTCAGTTGAGTTTTTGGTTTAGTTTTACATTCAGTTCCTTGTACAAGTGATGATTAGTTCTGTTTTCTATTTATATGTATATCTGGTTATACGTTTCTTTCTGATATTTGTGAGATTGTATGTGCTTGGGAGAAATAATTCCCTTGTGCACTCTATTGATACCCTTGGTGGTTTTCACCATCCTGGGAGGATGAAGAACACCCCTTAGGACTTGTCGCAGGCTTGCATGGGTGACCGGTTCAGGGTCGACTCAGCTTGGTTCATGAAAAAATTTTATCAATGGAGGTCGACTTTTAGAAGACCTTTATTTTTCGAGTTCCAATGTTATTTGGGGGATTTAAAGGTATATACAGTAGGATAGTTGAGACTTGAGGGGTAAGTTTGGGAAGAGCATTAAAAACTCTTGCTCGTTCTGATCCTCAGGTTTCCACGGGAAGTCCATTTTTATTAGTGTTTTTTGTTCTAGTTGATTTTTTGGTGTTGGGATATGACAATGGGAGTCTAAATAATGGTCTCCATGAGCTCTCAAGGGCAAGAAATCCTTGTGGAGGTAGGTCATGGTCCTAATAAGTCTTTTTATGTTGGTTTTGTGTTTGAAATATGGCCACCAACCATATGGTGAAGTCACCCACCAAAACTATTTTTCTTTTGTGGGTCTCCTGGGCCTTTCTTAAATTCTGAATTTTTGTTTTGAAAAATATTTTGTGAGAATTTTGGAAATGTGTTTCGAAGGAAGGATTGGATTTTGAAAAGCGGAAAATGGGTTTTAAAAAATTCAATATAAGAATGGTTTCGGAAGGCTGCGTTATTGCAAAAAAAATTATGAGGGAGTGGAAATGATTTATTGGGATTGTATTATCCGTAATATATTCTTGGGCTTTGTTGGAATAAAATGCTTTTAAAGTGTGATTCATTTTAAGCTGATTATAAATCATTGTTTTAATTTGGGTGTTTTCTGATGTTGAAAAGTGTTTTAATCAGATGAATTGATTTTAGAAATAGATTTTGATCGGTTGGTGTTTTCCAAGAAAGGGTATTGATCTCAATGGCCATCAGATTATGAAAAGATACCTTGCTTAATTTTAGAAAATGGAAAGCGGTTGTTTGGAGGATCATGGTTGTTTTGAATGTTTTAAAAATTAAAAGGGGAAGGTTATTAAAAAAATGGTTCTTGAAAAAGTGTGGTTTGTTTTTCAAATTATAAATTTTTTTTGACTTGGTAGTTAGTGTTCCTTTGGAAGGTACATGATTTTTGGAATTTTGTTATTTTCCTTTTTCCTTTGGTGTTTTCATGGGTGCTCACATGCATGGTTTCACTGATATCATGAAGGATGTTCTAGATGGAATGGTGGTTTGGTTCCTAGGGTGGCATGAAAATGCACATTTAAGTGAGACAAGATGAAACAATTTTGGGGAATGTGGAAATCCACAAACTTAGTTTTTTTTGGAAAAGTGTTTTGAGATGAAACAATGTGTCATTTGTATATAATTTTATGGTTATGTGGATTGTTTTTTAAATGTATTAGAAGAGTTTTTTATTCAGTATGATTCCTTATGATCTGGAAGTCATACTCTTGTTGTTTCATGGGATTGGATCTTGTTGGTGTCTCAGTTTTGGAGTAATGTTTAATGGGTTTCTAAGGATGTGATGGATGTTGTGATGTGGCCCTGGATAGTTCTTAGTTGGAAAACCATCCTTTTGATCAAACTAAGTATACATTTAAAATGTTAAATCCACCTTGTTGGATGATTCCTCAACCTTATTTTTTTAATATAGAGCAATTTGGGATTGATTTAATGTGCTTCAAGGTCGTGATAATTCTTTTAGACATAGCAGTTGTGTTCAATGATGTTGACGTTTTTCGATGTATTCCCGGTCCATTTTTCTCCTCGTTCGGATTGAGAGATAATTTTTTATATTTCTATGAGTTCTTATTTATTTGAAGGTTTGTTGGTTAGAAAGTATGTTTTTTGAGTGGTGGGATCCTTTTCACATGACTACAGTGTCGTGGATGCTTCAAGAATCAGGTCTTCAGCCATAGGGCTTCGAGTGAAGCATTTCACACCATTAGGAAATCAAGAGAGGTGTGGAGTGCTTTAATAGTCTGATGCCTCCAACAATTAGGTAAGGTAGTTTCTACTCTCATATGGTTCCACATCAGAATGAATTTCCTCTCGTTGCAATGAGTGTGTTGGACTTAACCCTCACACAGTGTCTATGGTTATACCCTCATTGATGTGTGTTTCTAATAATTGTCTCTATGTGGACTGCCAGTGTAAATTGGATGCTGTATTAGTTTTACCTATTCATATATGGATAGTGTTGTGTAGTTCCATCATTTCTTTTTTGGTTTCAGTGGGCTAATTATTGGTTTCCTTCCCTTCCCCTCCCTGAGTTTTGGAGGATTGGATCTGTTTGGAAAGTGTTGGCTTAGTTTTTCTCCCCTCCGTTCCAGAGTGGGT
Organism: Viscum album; assembly: GCA_963277665.1. Classification (NCBI taxonomy): domain Eukaryota; kingdom Viridiplantae; phylum Streptophyta; class Magnoliopsida; order Santalales; family Viscaceae; genus Viscum; species Viscum album. The sequence continues at coordinate 1,009,145,494 of OY728164.1, read as the reverse complement.
GGTTGAGATATTCCTGGATTAACCCAATTAATTTTGGTTTTTAGGTTTTTATGGGAGATTTTTTGTGGTCCTATGTAGGTGAGCCCAAATTCCAGTTTGTTTTGGTTTTTTTCATTTCAATTTTGTCTTTACTGGTGGGGAGACCCACTATGGGTCTCAAAGATCATTCCTTTATGAATTTTTTCGATGGTAGTTTTGATTTAATGGTGATGAGTGCATTTCAAACTCCACAATCCATTTTAATTTCCTCTTGTGAGTGAAATTTGCTTTGGGTGATCATTCAGTTCATTGGGAGAAGGCCCAAAAATCTGGTTCATGGCTTGGTTGTGGAAGTGGTGGCTTGATCTTTCCGTTGATTCTCAAGAAGTGGTGGTGAGTTGTTGTTTTTTAGGGAAGAGGATTAAGTTACACTGATGTTAAATGATATTTAATTTTCTTTAGAGGTTATATCATGTTGATTCAGAATCCTTGGGGGATTTTCTATAAGCTTTAAAGTGTTATCTCTTTCCAGGGAGGGAATTCTTTAATAGTGGGGTTAACTGTCACACCTCTTTTTTTTCTTTTCATTTCTTGGTTTTGACCTGGACCATTGGAAATAATTATTCTTTTAATGGGTTTTGGGTGAGATTAATTTGGTGTTTTGAACTTCCATATATGTCAAATCATCCTAACATGGGTGCCCTATAGCGTTTTTGTGTGTTTTGGAGAAAAGGGTGGTTACTTCAGGATTTGGGCCAACCTTGAGGACATTTCTAGACTTAAAAAACAATTTTTTTCTTTTATAACTCTTTCATTTTCAACATTTTTCACTCATTACACTTTCCACATGGACAAAATTGATATATTCAAACCACCATATCCTTTTTAATCCCATATAAATTCAGAATAATGGTGAATTGGGGTTATTTATTCAGGTATTGGGACAACCCATGGGGCCATTTCCAATTTTAAAAAAAATTAATTATTTCATTTATGTATTATTAATTGTTTTATTATTTTTAGTTATTCCACCTCCCACCTGAATCCAAGAACCCTAGGAAGACCCACATTTTCCATTTTCCCTCTTTAGAGATCACCTTAGTCATGAATTAGGGATATAATTCTTAAAGTTTTTCAAATAGTCTAGATTTTCCAAAGGTGATTTCAATCATTCATAAATAAGTTAATTCATATAATTATTTCTAGAAATATTCTTCTCATGGTTCAAACATACCGTAGGATCCACTAAAAATAGTTTAGATACATTCCCTTTTCTCTAATGGTGTAGATATAAGGGAGTATGAAGAGTTTTCTAGTATCCGAGGTGAGATTCCTTCTGATTCCCCATCCCTCTTCCTCCCCCTTTCATTATTTTATAGTTTAATATTTTCATATAGTATTTAGAGAACTATGGTTCTATTATAACTTGATTTTTATTGGGTTTTTTTGTTTAGGTCTGGTATTCATTAGTTTAGGGTTTATAAACTCCCGGATGGTGAATCGGGTACGCGTTTCCATTACTCAAAGAATTTGAGGTAGGATATCCCTTCCACAAGATGTTATCATTTATGTTTTATCATTTTCATATTGTTATAAACTGATATATATTATTATTATTATTTTTCCACCATTGGATAATTTTCTTGGTGTGAAAATTTGTTGTTTATTCCTTTATTTGTAAAAGGTAGTTTTGTTTTGTCATAAAAGTGCACACAATGTGTTTGTTTAAATGTTCTGTTATATTTTGAACCACTTTTTTGAGGTTTAGAACCTGGTATATGGTATTTTTAACATGTTTCAGTAAAAAAATATAGCATGCAATTGGTGTTTTATTCCTTGTAAAGGGCTTAAAATATTTTGTTTTGTTTAAAAGTGCATGACATGTGTTTGGTAAATTGCCCGATTGGTGTTTTTTGTGTTAAGTGGGATTTAAAAACAATTTTTTGCATTTATAAATGGATTTTGAGCATTGAAAATGGTATTTTGGGTCATTCTATGTATTTTCAAAGTTTATTTGGTTATATAAACAAACGGGTTTTGATTTTACAACATGTTTTGGCCCGAGTTGTCGAAAAATGGCCTGTTTCACATCCTTATGAAAATGGTAGTGTTTTGAATATGTAACCTAACTGTTTTAATGGATTTATAAAAGTGTTTTTATGATGAATTTTTTTTATATACACCACATATATAAAATTAAAATTCATACATTTGTCAAATGTTATTTTTGAGAATGGCTTAATATCCAGTTTGGCATTTTGTTTCATGTAAAAATGGTTTCCATGTGTATTTCGTTATCTATATTTTTAGGCCATTTTATGGTTCTTGAAATTGATTTATTAATTAGTTTTGGATCTTCCAAATCTATTTTTATATTCTATTTATGGGTTTTTTTCCTTAAATGATCATTTTGAAATGGATTTTATGTTCAAGGCCTCGTTATACTTATTGAAATTGTTTTTTGAAAATTTAGGTGGTTTATTGATCCGTGAAAGAAATGTGAGACATGTGTGTGTCCTGTTTTATGGGATTATTATTTTTAAATGGAATATTCCCATGAAAATGGTATTTTATAGATTTTTAACTTGTTTTATCACAATATGGAAATCCTGGGTATCTAGGTGTGTGACATGTACTACTATGCTAGTAATCCAGAGGGGTTTTGTCCCTTTATTATGTATCAAGCATGATGATGAAAACACTAACTAATATACAATGATGATGATGTTGGAAAACAATATGTTATGAATGATTCTCTTAATAGTTTCTCATGTTCATGAGAATTCATATTTTTTATAGTTACTTTTACACCGAGATATGAGATTCCTGGGGCTCTCAACGAACTAGTGGCTAAGGGTATTCACGATACTTGTTCTTATTCGCTATTTTGTACTCACCATCAGAATTAAGAGTTCTTAGTTGGTAATTTCATAAGAATGTGGGTTTAATTAAATATTTTACGTTATTTAAAGAAGCCTCATTGAAAACTATTTTCATTTTGAACTTTCACCTCTGGGAAAATTTGTTACAAGCATTCTTGTTTATAAAACATGCATGTTTTTGTCAGATAATTATAATAGCATGGAACCTCATTTGAAAAACATACATTTATATCTTGTATTTAAAACTTGAAATTGTTTTTTCTTTTATTTTAAATTATGTTCATTGGGAATAAAATATTGGGCTAACCTACAGATTTTTACTACTCACTCCTATAGTCTTCTTTAGTTTTTAGCCCTTGTGCAGGTTTCAGCTTGAGTTCAATCACCTTGGGTGATGTGTGATCATTGTCATGGAGTGTTAATAGAGGGTTGACATTGAGTTAGTTGGTTATCATGTTATAGCTGCCCCTTTCATTATGCTATTTGTTTTATTGTTTATATTTGGGAGAAATAATTACCATGTGTACTCTATTGGTGTCCACAGTTCTTGTGTCCATCCTAGTAGGATTGGGAATGCATCTTGGGACTTGCCGAGGGTTGGATTGGGTGATCAGTTCGGGGTTGAATTGGGCTAGTTTGCGAAATTTATAAATTTCCAAAACCGGTTTAAAGTAATTTTTAAATTTTAGAAAACTGCCCAAACCTCAGAACTACTAGAAAACACCAAAGGGGTGGCCTGGGAAAATTCTAGACCTTTATATTAAAAATTACTAATGATGGATGATTTAGAATAACCATAATAATTTAAATTTCAACTTCCATTTTATTTGGTTTATCATTCATACAACCCACAAATTTTCCTTCAAACACATTATTACTTTGGTTCCTACTGGCACCATCTATTTAAAAAAACAAATACTATTATTTTAAAAATATCAGCAAAATCATAATAGATCATCATATGAGGTTGATAAATACTAATATATATTTGTTAATGTTATCTCAAACTCATCCAATTTATCCAAAAATAATATTAATATCCCTACCATGCTAACCATTTTTTATATATGACTTGTAACTTATTTTTATAATAAATTAGCCGCAAATGTTTTCTAAACTGTGCTCTCATATCAACTGTTAGGACATGAGATCAATCATTACATATTCTTGTGACATTAAAGTAGAATTCAAATTATTACCTTTCCAATAATATTATAGGTTTATATTTTTGGAGAATTAGGAATAACTCTTACATATTAAACACATACATTACAAGTGTACACTTATACCTAGTATCTGTTTTTCCCACAATGAAAACTTTTTAAAATAACACATGGATTGTTTTATTGATTACTATTAATAATTACCTACTAGATCTTATCCATGTCCTTAATCCATTATAAATCATATGAAAAACATTTTAAAACTTGGTATGACCACAAAATCATAGTAATGGAAAAAATATAAAGGAAACTATTTTTGTGATGAAAACCCAGATAACATTTTTATAAAACAGATAATTTTAACAAAAAAATAAATAATCTTTTTAAAAATATCATTATCATTACTTTATTAATTCAATATATTTCCATGAAAGCACATTAGAAAGATATATAAAATATATGTACATAAATCGATATATCATTTTGCATATCACTCTTATATATGAAGTAAAGAATATGACCAAACTCATACTCATGAGTACTCAATGATTTAGAGGATATAATTTAACCACCAATCCTCATTTTATCATGGAACCAACCATCATTGGTTTATCATGTAACCAACCATCATTAATTTATCACATAACCACCTATAATTGGGTTATCATGTAACCACCCATAATCATGAAAAATTACTAAGAACAACAACATAAACATAAATCATGAAATATTTCATCATAAAAAAACTCTTTGAGGAAAATAATCCTTTCATTTTAAAAGAAATAGTCTTGAAAAATTTCACACATAATAGAGAAAACAAATCTATGAAATTAAAATTATAAGATTATTTGGTAGTATTTAAAATAATAAATCAACATGAATGAGGGAAATTCTATTTGTGCTTCTTATGTAATAAAAATATTATTTTTAAAAATGGAACATTAACAATTTACTTTTAAAAGGATATTCCTTATAAACACTACATCGTTGAAGTGATCATTAATAAATTAAATTAAATATTTTTATCCCTTATAAACCCACCTAAAACAATTTTAATACAACATAATATATTGTAAACTCCTTTCAGAAAAAATCATAGAACTATGTATTCAAGAATTATAAGTTTATCCTATAGAATGGAAATTGGGTTATAAAATCCCCATACCATAGGTTAGGAATCCTTAAAACATGTTCAAAACACCTGCATAACGGCTTTAATAATTATATTAATTTATTCAACAAATATTTTTATATAAATATAATACCTTATATAATAATTTAATTACATGTTGTAACACGTTCGTTAAAAATATTTAAATATTTTTGTTGTTTCAAGTGGATTCGTTTCTTGCTTTCATGGTCAGGTCATTTACATATAATTATGGGTTTTCAAATAAAATTGAAAGAAAAATGTAGAAGCTAAATAAAATCATATTAATGAACAAAAATATTTTTAATTTGTACGATACTTTTCATTCTTACCTTAGTATAATTAATTTGATCAAATTTTAATGATAAAAATTCATTTTAATTTGGCACATTTTCCAAGAATCATGAACTAGTTTCGCTTTAATTAAAATTATATTTATATAATTCTTCCATAAAATTAAATAAGTTATTATCTATTTATTAAAATATTATTTATCAGGAATAAAATTTTTAAGACCTATCTTGATGGTAGTAATAGAAAACGAATAATCATTATCCATGGAGACTGTTAGTATTCATAATTTAGACAATGATTTCATTTGTTTGAATAACAGAGGACATTAAAAGGGATCTGTATAAGTTATTAAATGATAAAAATAATATTACAGTATATAAATGACTCTATAGTTTTCATTACATTATAGATAAAGGAGTTTAGGAGAAAGTGTAAAAATAATAAAATTAAGAGAGTTATTTTGAGAAAACTACCTCTTGAATATAACCACTTCGAAGGAACCCTAAAAAACATTAGAAAGGATATTTTGGATAGAAAATAACAACTTATATGCTATTGGATTTGTGAGGAGAATTTTTATAATATATTTTTTGAGATTATAGGATTTGGAGGAGAATTTGGTTGGTGATGGATGGTATTTATACTTGTGGAGGGGTGGTTTGAAGTGATTAAATAATTACTATTTTAAATTTAAATCCATCAATATTGGTGTAGAATAAATTAAAACAATTTTTTTATGATAATTAATGTTTTATAAACTAGTTAGGGTCTATTTATACTTCAATGAACAATTAATTTTTGTATTTTTAGTGTATTTTATGTCTTTACCTTTTAACTTTAACCGATTTCATTATTTTACCTATATCACAGTAACTATTTATTTTTACCATGGTAACTTTTTATGACTAAAAAATAAAATGAAATTAATAAATAATTTGGAACTTATAATTAAAAATATGGATTCTATTTTACCAAATTAAATTTACATATATAGAAAATTAGATTAAAAAATAACTCCGCAAACGCAACAGGATATCATGTTTTGAAGGTGAAAAGGTCAAATGATTACGATGTTTTTATATGTAATTTATACATGAAATTGATTTTGATGACCAAATGTTTTTGAATATTTTATAATAAATTTATTTATACTCTAAAACCCATTTAAGATATAAATTAACATTTTAAATTGTTTAGATAAAAAATTACATTTCAATTAATGTTTAGTATCTTTATCTATTCATTAAAAAGCTAAACTACTGAGAAAAATACAAAAAATTAAATGTAATATTATTTTGATATTCCACATTAAAAAATGTTTATTTTTTCCTATAATGATTTTAAATATTCAAAAATTTATTTTTAAAACAGGATCTTTATTAAAAAGAGAAAAAAGTTTCCTTTTAGAAAAATATGGTTTTTTATTTTAAAAATAGTATTTATTTATTATATTAATCCAATGAAACTCTATAGATGAAATTAAAAACATTTTATTTGAATAATAAATTATAAATTTCATTAGTATATTTTACTAATAGTGATTAATTTAATTTATTATGATAAAGTTACATTGTGGACATAAAAAATATTTTTTAATAAAAAAATCCATTTTATTCAATTGGAATTTATTTTCATTTTTAATTATTAGGTTACCAATGAATTAATTTCAAAACATGCATAAATTATATTTTCATTATTTTTTTAATATCATTCAGTTTCTTCATTCCAATGTCTAAGTGATAACTAGCACATTAAAATAATAATATTTCTTCTTTTTTTTAAGATCGATGTGGCGTATCTTATATGATAATGAGCAAAGTGTTTCCTTTAAAAAAATCCATGGATTTTACAATCAAATAAATAATTTCATATATATGTGTAGACATTATATTTGAGAAATTATTTTAATCATATTCATACCCACAATTCTAATGTCTAGGTCACAAATATCATATTAAATAATAATAATTAATAGTATGTCACATTTTGTTTAAACTTGATATTATGTCTAATATAAGGTATACTAAGTGTTGTGTTTAATAGAAGATACAATTTGGGATGAATGTAAAAAATATCAAAATGATTAAATTTATTTGAAAAATTATAATTCTCAAAATCTCAAGAGTGTTAAAAGGTAAATCTTGGTTAATACCCTTGAGGAGAAATATGGATTGTTATTCACTATATAAATTTTCAGCATGGAAAAGAAAAGGAAAATTTCTAAAACATAACTAGGATATATAAAAATTCATGGAAGGGCTTAATGAGAGTTAAATGGGTCTATAATTACTTTGAAATCATATTTGGTGTAAGAGGTATGCCGAAAAAACATATCCCAATGTGAAAATTTTGAAAAACAAAGTACAATATAATGAAGTTGCTTGAATAAAGAGAAGAAGGACATGATCCCTTACATTGAGATGGTACTTATATAATATTATGTGGTGTTTCTTAATAGATTTGGTGCTCATAGGGAGGTATCCAGAGATGGAAGAAAAGAGGCCCCTATTGCTCAAATGGTTTTAAGTGATGATTAATGGGTGGTTGAGTGGGTTTTTGTAGAAAAAGATAAGAGAATTAATTTTTAATTTATAAACATAGATTTGGGAACCTATGGGATAAATTACTCCAAAAAAACATACAGTCCTATTCCTCCATGGTTTCTTCAAATGTAGAGTGGCTTTAATTATTTTATAAGGCTAAGAACCAAACTCCGTGAAATTAAACCCTTAGGGATGTTGAAGTGAATAATGTTTATATAGAAATTATTTTAAAACCATAAAATATAATATATGTTCTAGAGGATTAATTTAGTTTTTATAAAATTAATAAATTTACTTAAAAACAAAATATATTTGAATTGGGATATTATTGTATGTGGATACTTTTTCAAATTATTTGACAGATCACTTTTTTGGATTTAATGTTCTCATAATAAACACTATATAAGTATACCAAATTAAATTTCCACCCAAAAATTATAATATCTCAAGAAATTATGAAAATTTCACCATTAGATAATATCAATGTACATATTATAAAAATAATTTCAATTTTATCATAATTTTTATATAAATATGATAATTTATACTAAAATAAAAAATTCCCATTTATTAAAAAATATTGATTTTTTTTTTCAATAATAGTTTTCGAGTCTTATAGAAATTATGATTGGATTCATAAAATTTTATTATAATTTATTTTTAATAAATAGTTTTTTATAATAATATTTGATTCAAATATAAATAATTTTAATCTTTTTTTATTCATTAAATAGTATTTTTTTACTGAAACAATATATTTCTCGAAAATACAATTTGTATTTCATTATATCAAAATCTAATTTTTATCTAAATTATTCATTAATCATTATAAATCTATAATAAAAGATAAAAATAATCATTAATTTATATAAAAAATATAATAATCTAAACTTTTAGATTCTAGATTTATATCCCTTTACTAAACTATTGAATTCCCCTATGGTAAGTTGTGTGATGTTGATATTTTCTTGGGGAAGATCGGTGAACATGATTTTTGAAAAGATTTCGATGAGATTAAACTTCTCAAAAAAATGGTTACGCTTATTCTTTGGTTGTTTAATCTTATCTTGGGATTAGTCATGGTAAAATCACATTGACTCTATTTCCCTTGGAATGTTAGATAAATTAGGTGCATAGCATATGATTCTACTTTTCAAGGTAATGACTTCCTTTCTCAATTTCAAATGGATTTATCATAACTCTATATATGAATATTAATAATAATATCACTATATAATGGAAATTATAAAAATGGTTATGATTAATATGGGTCTTCTACATCTGGTAGGGTATAACTAATAATGGTCCTAAAATTTTTTAGTGAATTTGTTCTCTATAATTTCAGTTATTAATGCATAATTTACTCATTAAAAAAGGAATTTCATTTATAATTATCAGGGTCATTACATTATTTACCCTTCATAAATTTCTCCCCTAAAATCTCAATCTAGATATAAATAATATGTGGTTAATTATATTTCATCACTTATTCTGGTTCACATGTCCCTTGCTCAATCATTTTGATACACCAAAACACATTAAATAGGTTGGCGGTCTTGTTTCGTAGAACCTTGTTTCGATGATATAAGATCTTCACCAAATTATCCTCATATGAAATATCATTATCCAATGGTACCTATTATTGATTCATTAAGTTTGAGGGGTTTGGTATGTAGTTCTTCAAGAGGGATACATGGAATTCATCATGTACTTAAGATATGTTAAGTAAGGGACTAGTCAATAAACTACTGCACCTATGTGATCAAGGATCTCAAAGGGGCTTATATATATTAGAATAATCTTTTCCCTCTTTCCATGCCTCATGAATTCCTTCCACAGTGATATATAAAGGAACAATCGATCATATACCTCAATATCAAGTTCCCATTACAACTTTTATTTATATATTTTTTATCAAATTTTTTTATATTTTATATTATTTTGAATAGTTTGAACATTATCTATCACTTCTTGTATTAGATCACGTCCCATCAGTTTCTGCTCTCTAAATTTCTCCCTAAATATCGGATTCTAACACCTCTTCCCATATAAAGAATCATAAGGGTTCATTTAAATGATTTATTGTGAACTATTTTTATATAATAACTCTATTAGGGGAAGGTGATGATCCCAAAACCCTTTAATATCTATTGAACAAGATCTCATCATATCTTCTAGAGTTTGAATTATTCCTTCAATCTACCTATTCAAATGAGGGTGATAAGAAGTGATAGAGATCAGTTATATATCCAATTATTGGTGAAAAATTCTAAAAAACATATAGGACAACCTTGGATCTTGATTAGATAACTAGAGAGTGGAACTTTGTGAAGTATTACCACTTTCCTTATATATATCTTGGCATGTTGTTCAAGGTATAAATACTCAATAAAGGTAATTAAATGAATTAACTTGTTGAGGTAATCAACTACTAACTGGATGGAATTTTAACCTTTAGGGTCATGGAACGTCCAATAGAGAAATCAATGGATATGTTATCCCAATTTCATATAGGCATGGTAAATGGTTGCATCACACCCTTTGACTTATATCATTCATCCTCAAATTATTGTTATACTAAGGATCATGACTCAAATTATATAAAATCAAACCACATGTTATGAAAGAATATATTTTTATTTAGGTCCCTTTACATGTAATTGATTCTTGGATGAATAAAGAAGGATGATCTATTCCCATTATCCAGAATATCACTCTTTCATTAGGGGTTTTATGGGACACATATCTATGTTACAAAACTCACTAAAACATAAATCAACTTTAGCAGTGATCTTTTAGGGGTGGTTTTGTAAACCGCCGCTAAACCATTATTAAAAGGTTTTAGCAGCGGTTTATTAAAAACCAATTATAAACCCCCCATTTTTTTAAAGCAGCGACACTTCCCCCCCAACCTAACCCTGACCCCCGTTCTCCCACTCGACCCCCGTGACATAATATTCTCCTCCCTGAGACGAACCTTAGATCGGCTCCCCACGTGCCGTCGCTGACCTCGCCGCCCATAAGCACACTCCACTGCCCATCATTGCACCTCTCTACCCATCATCGTCAACCCGCCAAAGCCATAGCTCGCCTCCCATGTATGGTTTCAAAAGTTCCAATTATACATGAAAAGAATTTGAAAATTCTATTACCAATTTTATAACATACTCATCACTAGCACTCATCAACCCAGACATATGTGTTGATTCAGGAAAAGAATAATTAGGATTGTGAATTGGATTTAACCCATTATTTTAATTTAATATAAGATGTTTTAGTATATTAGGATGTTTATAAAGTATACAATTTTAATATATTTTATTCGTTTTTCCTCCCACTATAATTTACTTTTAAAATTTAATCCTACCCCTCACATTAAAGTTTGTTTTATAAGAGTAAGTGGATGTTTGTGTGTTCAATTTAATAATGGAGAGATAAATTTCATTTTAGCATTTTTTATATTTTTTATAATTATGTTTTGATCTATGAGTGTATGAATTGATCAAGAGTTGAGAAAACATTTATCTCTTTACAGAGATAATTATTAACTTAGAGAGGGTTGTGTATGGAGTGACCCCCAAAACGAACGTGGAAAACCACACCAATAATGATTGAGATACATTATATGGGCTCCCAATATGAGAAAGAAAGTGGTAAAATTTCACATCAATGAGTGTTAAACATAATACTTCTATTTGTGTCTTGATAGGTATCCCAATGGTGGCTTTGCACTAAACTAAAATGGTCATGGACTATGTCGAGGGGGAATTCCAAAGAACAAGTGGTGGATGGTCAATCAAAATAGTTTAAAAATGAGATGATTTATCTTTTTTAGAAGTAGTCTGACTCACTATATGTTTTTACCACTTCTAGTGGAGCTAACATCATATTTTTCAACTTATATTAGGTGATCTATAATCAAAATTGGCCATATTTTACACATTAAAAAATTCTCCCATTTCCAACATATAATATTTGTTTTATGTATTAATAAATTATAGTAGTAATTTTATCCCATCCCAATGGATATGACCTCATGTATACAAGTATTCTGCTGTATAGAATAGAGGGAGTGTTTATTCCACCACTACAAATGATACACGTATTATATAAGGAAATGATAAAAATACATTCCCTATTCCAATAAAAATAATTTTAAGTGGAATTATAATGGTAATTAGTAAACTTAAAACAATCATGTATCCTAGGATATATGATAATGAAAAATTATACAATCATACAAATTTTGGGTTTTTATGTTAATAACTGGTTATTATAAACACAATAGCATCCCACATGCACTTGAAAATTGTTTATAACATGATATAAAAATGAGATCATAAAAATCATATAAAAGTCTTAATATTGGGATGTGAAAATAATCATGGATGACTAATATAGTAATTGAAGAGCATAAAATAGTGAGTGAAAAGTAGTTTAGACAAGTCGATTTTGACAAGAGTGTTGTGGAACCCTATAAGATTGTCTGCAAAGTGGGATGGGAATCATGGTTCTTTCCAAATTTACTTTTTCATTAATTTAAATCTTTAACCCTCACAAGCCATCAAATATTATTCTTGTGTGAGACAGATCATGATTAATCTAGCAATTTTTTCCATTGACATTGAATTTAAAAAACAAATACGGACCTTAATGCACAAAAAACATAAGGTTATATTTACTTGTTTCATATGAACTAGGTTTCATCTAAAGGGAACACACATGATGAAGTTTCAATATAAAAAAATTCCCTATCATATAATTTTTCTCTTAGATATAAATATTTTAGTTGTGGCCACTACATTCCAAGGAACACTTCCTTTATAATTATTTTGTTTTTGATCAAATGTCACCCTAGTAAAACCCCATTTGCTTCATTATACATACACTAATTCAAGGAAAAAATTGGTTTATACAATTGTATTTATCTTTCATATTAGTATAGGATGAAAATTGTTTTGTACTTATTTAATCCTAGGTTTTATGTGGTGTTGATCTCGATGTTTTTGTGCACTTCTTATTCAATTCCAGATGATATCACCTTCTGGATGAGAAAGTCGATTAATTTTAACTCCACATAATGAAAAAAACAACAATATAAAACACCATATAGAGAATAATTATATCAATATAATTATCTTATTATGCTCTATTTTAATCACAATCAACTAGATTAATCATTGTAACTACATTAACAATAAATCTTTATCCTCAAATTTCTCATTATGGAACTTTAAAGATGAATAAATCTTACTTCTTTATTTTCAATATTGATTGTTATGGTATGTTCTTCAAATTTATAGGTTCCCATTATGGTGCGTATTTATGTGGTTCAATAATGGTCATCTATGATCAAGATCGTAATTTACCTCCCAATTATAGATTCTTTTATAGCATGCTTTTTTCATTATTTTTTCTAAGTTTTACTTTTCATCCTTGGATGGAAGGATAAATAGAGAGAATGATCTAACTTCTAATGGATGTATTGTAGATGTTTATTTCAGATATTATAGGTTCTTGGGTGAATCATTTCCCTTTGGTTGTGTTTTATTATGATAATACCTAATGATTAACCATAGGTAAAACTCCATTTAAAGAATCATGTGAGTGTTCTTACATGTCTTTATTATATTGGGATGAGGTTAGAGAGTTATTTAATATTAGACCAAATTGGGTGAAGAGAATGATAAAGAAGGTGTAGTTGTTCTATGAGCGAAATAAATATGCTCAAGACCGTAATGTGATGGACCCAGGTATAGAGTTTTATAAGTTAGATGGGTTTGAAGCAGTGAACAGTAATTCAATTCTCTTTTTATGATTTCTTACAAAATAAACCCAATTTACCTATTAGAGTGAGAAAACTCACAGTTTAACTCAAACACACTGTGGAAACAAAATAGAAAAAGACACATGATATATAAGTTCCACCATCCAAATTGATAATTTAACCCTTGTCATGATCCATAATCACTTAAACCTATATGATCCACTAGAATCACCATGATGGATGAAGTGAGAAGGGTATATCTTTAACTTGTATTATAACATTAACAATAATTTCATCACACAAAATATATCAATATTGTCTTCACTACCATGGAAAGATAGTCCATAGAAGGACCAAGAGAAACAAAAAATAAAACCAAACCTCTATATTTCAAAGATGACATAGAGTTTTCATATACCTATTATTCCACTAATACTTATCCACCAATGGGTCAAATATAAATTGTATACTTTCCCATCTACTGATATAATGTTCCACATTAAGGTAAGAGTTTGTTTTAATTTCATATTCCAAACTTCTATTCAATTATTATATGATTTATCAATCCCTTACCTTAGTGATATCAAAGTTATGGATTCATTAGTTTTTCCATCTGTTTTGGTGGAGCACAACATACAAAAAACTACATGGATGGGATCATTGTTCTCATCTTCTTTTATGGATTTTTTTAATTTTCATGCTTTGGTTTTCTAGTGATTGATTTACCATATGTATTTATACAGTAAAACCTTATGTAACATATTTATATATTTTTTCAACTAGTATATATGAATCTATTTACCTGTTTAGTATTAAATATTTGTTTTATTATTTTTAATATTGTGTAGGAATATTGTGATATACATGGATGGAAGATGGATCACATTACTGAGGAACAAAACTCAGTATGTTATGGTTTTGAAGGAGTTTTTAGATTTTTCAATTTCCAATCGATCCATTTTAGGGAGAATAATATGTCCATGTCCTAAAAGTAAATTTATAAAATGGTTGAAGAGATATGAAGTTTATAAACATTTAATACTGAATCAATTCCATGATCTGTATTTGTGTTGGATTTGGAATGGAGAATCAAACATTATAGAAAGGTAGAGAACTAATGTTAATCCATAGAATGAGATCCCAACTTCATCGACACTAGAAAATGAAATGGAAAACTCTAAATGATGCATTCAGCACTGCAAGACACCACTATCAACATCAAAACATAACCGAACAACTAGATGAGCGTGGTGCAAATTGCAACGTGACAAGTGATGTTTTTGAGACTATAACACAAAAAGATCAAGATTGTAACATATCATTAGATCCTCCTCTTGATTCTTTAGAGACAAATTCTAGAGAAAACATCATAGAGGAAAATAAATTTCATGATTTAGTTGATGATGGATATCTAGATTTTGTATAGTGGATGTATGAAATATTCAATGTCTTTTTTTCTATTGAAGTTGTACCATATCAAATGTCTATGTGGAATTAAAAATAAGTCAATTTATATTATATTGGAATTGGTGTGTGATTCATTTCCTGAAGTAAAAATCCCGAATTCTTTTTATGATATGAATATAGTTGTCAAGATGCTTGGTCTGAATTATACAAAAATACATATGTGTCACAATGATTATATGCTTTATTACTGAGATGATTCAAGTAGACAGAATTGAAGAAAAATAATCTTCTAGATGGTCGTCAATGGGTGATGATGGAAGTTTGAATTAACCTACTTTCATTAAGATGATGAAAGGCAACAAACCTACAATAGTTTTTCATTACTTTCCTTTAATGCCTTGATTGCAAAGATTATTCATGTCATAAAAAACTGTCGAACACATGAAGTGGAATTTTTTAGATAATAACAAGGATGACTTAATAAGACATCCACTAGTTTAACAACTATGGATGACATTTGTTTCATTTCATCCAGATTTCTCAGCTAATCCTAGGAATATTCGACTGGGATTGGCTGTCGATGGATTCATCCCATTTGGGAGTTTGAGTACCAGTTATAGCATTTGGCCAGTTGTTTTGATCTCTTACATTCTGCCTCTATGGATGTGAATTAAACATACATATTTTATCATTTAGATTATTATTTCAAGAAAAATATGCCTTCAAAGGATATTGATGTATACTTGTAGCCTTTGATTAAAGAATTATAGGAGTTATGGAGCCACAATGTTGAGACATTTGATTCTTCTTCTAAAACAATGGTCAAAATGCATGTTGCTTTAATGAGAACCATTAGTGACTTCCATGGGCTTGAGGATTTATCTAGTTGGAACATTTACACGGGTTTGGCGTGTCTTTTTGTAACATTTATTTTGAGCCAAAATGGAAACTCCCAGAAGAATATGGTGCTTCTTGTGCCATCTAAGATTTCTCGATGCATCTCTTAGATTTCAGCTGAACAGATCAAAATTGAAATGTTTGATTGATCGTACAACACATACAATGTTTTCAACTTGTTCAAAAATATTAAAACATCTAGAAAATATTGAAACAGAATATGGGAAGGTTCATCATTTTTATGATAGTGAGAAATGATTTCGAAGTGCATCATCAAGTGAAATCAGGACTCAACAAAAGAAGAAAAAAATTATATTTTTCAATCCTCTGTAATGGGAATTTAATTTGTTGTGACATAATCTTGAAGTGACACATATTGAGAAAAATGTCTTTGACAATTTGATTTTCACATTGCTTATTGAGAATGGAATGTCGAAGGATCATCTCAATGATCAAAACGACTTATAATTAATGAACATAAAATGTGATCTCTAGCCAGATGAGGATGAAAAGTATTCTCCAACATTTATTGAAAAAATAAGGATAAAGATACATTCCTTCAATTTTTAATGAATGTGATTGTATCTGATGGGAATTCAAGTAACATCTCGAGGTGTGTTGACTCGAATAATCATATGTTACATGGATTGAAAAGTCACAATTCACATATTTTGTTACAATAGTTACTACAATTGGCATTGTGTATATTATTAACTGAAAATCTTACTGCTATTGTACTCCAATTTAGAACATTTTTCAGAAAACTATGTGAGAAATCTCTACATCTATTTCTGCTTGAAAACCTCCAGGAGAGAATTTTATTGACCCCCTGTGCAATGGAAATGATATTTCCTCCACTGTTTTTTACTGTCATGATGAATTTAACTGTGCATTAGGTTGAGGAAGCTAAATTAGAAGGCCCAGTTCATTATCGATGGATGTATCCGATTGATAGGTACTTTATTTTTTGTTTTTTCAGTTATGTAAACAATTTTTGGCATCTAATTAATTGCATAATTATGATTATTTTATTTCACAGATAACATGGGCATTTGAAATCATACATGAGAAATAAAGCTCCACCAAAAGGCTCTATTACTGAAGGCTAATTGGTTGAGCTGTGTATTAACTTTTTTTCTAGATACTTAGTTGATATTGAGATAAGATTTAATTGAGTTGGATGTGTTGACAACACATATAATCAATCTAAAATACATCAAAAATAAAAAATATTTCCAACTATAGGCCGATCAATTTAGAGGACCTCAAATGTGACACTGAAAGAATTACAATTTTTACAGGAACATATATATGTGTTGTAGAATATTGAAATTTCTGATCCATTTGTTGAAGATTTTGGGATACAAACAAAGTGATGAATGAGAGGTCGAACATGAAATGAGAAAGATATAACGAAAGCTGTTAATAAAGAGCTTGTAGAATGGTTTTCACGACGTGTAAGTTCATAAATATTGAAATTAAAATGAATATTAGTTCAACAAATATATTTTGTAAATATAATAAAGTTTATTTACTTTTTTAGACCATGGATATTGATACTCGAGTAGAGTTATCAGAAGATTTGATGTTTCTTGCTCGAGGCCCTCTAAAACTAGTTAGAAAGTTCGATGCTTACAATGTGAATATCTTTAGATTTCATATAGTTGATCGAGAAAGGGGTTTGAAAACACACAATAGTGGTATATTTACATTTTCTGAAGTTGGATACTATGGAAAGCTAACTGGTATTATTAAATTAAACTACGACGGGTATTTTTCGGTTTTTTTAAATGAAATTGGGTAGATATTATCAGAGGTGTAAAAATAGATTCCTTGAAATTTACTTCTAAAAACTTCTCTCGCTTGATGGATGTTGGTGAGAGTGAACTACATTATCCCATTATCTTATCATTGGAAGAAAAAATGGTATATTATGAGAATGTTGTTGTGGATGAAAGGTGGAGTGTAGTTGGTCACATAATACAAAGAGATTTGTATGATATCGGTGATGAAGTGGATGATTTGACCTCTAAAATTGAATCTCATCAACAATAAGAAGCCTAATTATTCTTCCATACTGATATTGAAAATATTAGTCTAGCAAGGATGAATGAAGTGGACAAATTAATGAAGCAAGAAACCGACATGATTGAAGGGGAAAATGATTGTATGTAAAATTATTTATTCATTCAGAAACCACTTATTTCATTTGTGCAGTTATTTATTTTCATTGTTATATATATTTTGTTTGTTAGTACAAGGCATCTATTATCTTTTAAAAAAGAAAATCTGCAATTTTTCTTGGAAATATCAGTTCTTGTACTTAATTTTTTTTGATTAAATGACAGGAAATCCAAGGAGGAAGCGATACACTATTTAATCCACTACTGAAAAAGATGAAGGTCCATATGTCTCCCTCCCAACTTTATCTGAGCCACTAACTACCTACCCCCTTTTCCATCTCCCCCTACACCATCTCTAACACTCTCTATGAGCATCCCATTCGAAGCTGAGCCGTCAACTCCCACTTCAGCAGCCTCAGCAGTGGGACGGCGACACACCACTTTTAGTTTATCACGAGAATACTAGAGGGTCACTTCTATAGGTACAAATTTTAATATAAATAAATTTATTCCACTTTTTTTATACTAATTTTTTGCTCATAAAAGTTGAAAAAAATGAAACTATAGAGATAAAAAATTAAAAGTTCCGATGTGTGTAATATTAATGGAGGGAAGATAGTTTTCCGATTTGATTCATATAGGGTCCTGAAATATGACGTCACGGGTTTACTTGGCCAATTTCTAGGTCAAATGGCAGCGGATCCCATTTCCCTTCCAATTTCATAAGATTATTGGAGACATATGAATCCATGTTGGAGAAATGAAGTTTTTTTTATTCCCAAATAAAATTAATTGTAATACATTAAGGTATAATTGAATGTCATGTTATTAATATGTTCCAAATGAATATTTGTATACAAATTTTTTTACACCTTACAGTTGATGATGTGATAGAATGATAGAGGGCATTGAAAAATCATGGTACGAAATGGAAAGACTTCAAATAGAGATTGTGGAGCGATGTCAAAGAAAAATTTTTTATCGTCCAACAACTTTATGAGAAGCTACCCAATGGTGTGCCCAAAGAAGAGTGGAAGGTGTTTGTTAACATAAATCGTGATGAGAAGAAGATGGTTTTTAAATATATATTCTTATATTAACCTCATTTTACATTTATACATGTATATGAAGAGGAGATGAAATTGAATACATTACTATTAAATTGTATTTTATTTATTTCAAGATATCTCAAAAAGACTGCATCAAGACAGGCTGAGAAAGTCATCGCTCACACTTTGGGGTCAAAAATCTTCTCTAGAAGACGATTTACTCTGGTAATGTTTTCAATATTTTAAATATTTATAAGACAATATTCATTTTTTAATATATTAAATTGTTTATTTATCATTGTTTCATGTAGTCACAGAGTTTAGGGCACCCATCATCCCGAACTAAAGTGTGGTTGAATGTTCACAAAAAATCTGATGGATGTTTTGTTAATGAGCCTGCCAAGAAGTTGGGATATGAACTCATCTTTTAATTATAATAACTTATTATCAGTTCTTAATATATTAATATATATTAATATTTGATTTATAGGTAAAAATTAATGAAATATGGGATGATAATCTTGGGCAGTTCTACTCAGTCTCCCAGGATGACCCGGTTGCTAAAGTCCTTGGGAATGAGCATCCTGGTAGATTGCGTCGGATGGGTTTGGGACCCATACCATCTGAGGTCTTTGGAATGCCATCAAGGATTGCAGATGCATCTAATCTTGGTTGTAGTCCGTCCGTACCTGGAGATGCTCAGAGATAGTTTGTTTCCCTATGAAACATAGTTCCAAAAAAGAGGCTCAAATATCCACTTTGCAAAAAGTGTTCACTAATATATGTTATTAGATTATAAAATATCTCCCAGCGGTATTACATCAACTAGTGGTGAGCAGGTAAATCCCAAAAATTGAAAATCATTTAATTTGAAAATTTATATCAGTTTTAAGTTTAAATATAAATATGAAACACTATTTAATTTTCAAAATAATGTTCTTATAGGTTGTAGTAGGAAGTGGAGATGGAGTTGGTGAGGGTGAAGATATCTATTCATCATCGAACAGTGATTAGTATTATTGTTGAAATTTGGAAAACAAATTGACATTCGATTGGTATATGTATCATGTGTGGCTCATAGTTGCCTCTATACATTTTCATGACTTATCATTTTCTTGATTTCTCATGTTTACTTTTTTTTATTTTATTGATTTATGATGTTTCCTTATATGTATTGATTTCTCAAGTGTGGGATGCACTATATATATTGACTCTTTATTATGATGATTCATTTTTTATGATTCATTTTTCCTAAAATTATTTTTTCATTATACTAACTTATCTTATATTTTCTAGCCCAATAAATTTACCACTACATTTACATTTCTAATAAGTACTTCTTAGTTATGCTCTAGTATCAATCCCTAGGGATGAGAATGTGTGTCTCACTAACATGTTGAAGATATATCATCATTTAGTGTGGCATAATCCTAGTATCCATAATTTCAAAAAATAGTTGGATTCCTAGTCACTAATACAAGATTATTGGATATTTTTCTACATTTTCTGCAATGGGGTTTTCCCACAATTTCCAAAGTGGCCTCTAAGAACAATTAGGCGGTGTGAATGACAGTTTCGATTATCTTAGTAGGCATGACATGCTGATGGAAAACTCCTAGTTGATTTTGTAGAAACACCTGCCCTAGAAAATTTTTAAATAGACTACATGATCAGTTACTTACCATTCATTACATCAACTAACCTATCACAAATAACTTATTATAGGCATCGATATTACTTGATAGAATATATCAACCCCCTTAATAAGACACTCTTCCATTTGTAGGAATGTTCCTGATCACTTCTATTATATTCCTTACATCAAAATAACATTGATGCATAATGGGAGTTACAATATATTATGAGCCAGATTCCATTCCTTCTAAGGAAACCATAGTAAAGACTCTATTTCCAAAGAAATCACATGGGTGAATCAAATATGATACTTGAAACTGATCCATCACTCTTAAAAAATTAGGAACCCTTATACATGGGAGATATGATTTTACCTTTTTTTACTTTTAGTATTAATTATAATAATTCCAAAAGGAATAACCCAAGCGAGAGAAGATTTTACTTAATTCCTGTGTTATGATTTATTTAAAATAATTCCATACGGAACACCAACAAAAATTAATCCCAAGAAAATATTACCACATTATTATTCCCATGATAAAAGATCTACCACCAACATACAACACCCCACAACTTTTGAGTAACTAAGGAATAAATAAATAACCACCCAATCATGATCTTAAATGACGGTATGGGGGTTTAAAATTATCGACACATAGATGGAATAGAAATCTAAATATTTAAAAAATATATAGATTATATAAAATTCATCCACCTATATTGTCAAGGTATGTGAATATTTTTGTATCCATTTACTCATAATAATACTGATTAATAGACCATGTCATTAATCAGACAACCATAACTAGTCTAATGAGACTATGTGCTCATATAATTGGGTACATTCCCAATATCCCAATAGAGTGAGAGATGCTATGGAACTACACATGGGATGTTGAGTGTGCCATCAGGTCAAAATTCTATTCATGAAATGTTGTGAGAAAATTACAATACTTATATAGTAATAGTTTTGTGATGCACCATTCTCAACACTTGATATAAGGATTTGTGATATCTCCTTGCTCAACAATATCATTCCATCATACCACAACCTCTATAAAGGAATATATCAAATATAACTTGTAATGGGAATTACATCAAATATATCTCTTCTATGTACACCATTTATGTAATAAAGGCATAATCATTTGTGTCATAACAAATAAGGAATAACCTCTTATTCAAGTCTTTATCCATGTTCAATTCCCATTTAAAATATTACAGTTTCTATGAACAATTTTATAAATCATAAATCAAGAGCATGACATTACAATTACTTGGGGTCATTCCATTTAAAACTAATTTATTTATTTTAAGAAAGAAAACCCATCATTAATTATCCATTTCACATTATCAGTTACATTTAACTCATTAAATTCATTAAAACATGGGAAACCCATATAAAATCTCAATGGAGTCACTTAGATGGTGAAATGTTAATCTTCGAAATTTCATAATTTAGAAATTCCAACTATAAGTGGTCCAAACACCTAAGGGATGCCTTGGTTTCTATCAAATAATCATATATAAAGGGATATTACATTATAGAAAAATTCCAAAAGATACGTGGGAGTATGAACATTTGAAAAAAAATCATATTGTCCAATTTCACATAGATCACCAAATTAGTGACCATATAAGTTTCACACAACATGTGAACATCCAATCAAGGATCAACTATTACATTTGAGTCTGAAAGTATCATATTTAAATACATAAAATCACCACTACATTTTATTAGATACTAGGATTATGCCATTTGACATGTTTATTTGGATTCTTTTACTCACTGAATGATGTATTTAGTTGTTCTTAGTTATGAATATCTTTCCATATTGACTATAATTTTTATTCTGTTGGTGTCTTAGTATTCTTGGAATGGGTTTTTTAGGGCACTGGTTCAGGGGCTCCAAAAACTGGTTCTTTTTTTCTTCTAAATCTTCTCTTTAGTGGTGATTTTAACCATCGCTGCCACCTTAAATTAAGCAGAGGTTTTAACTGCTTCTATAGTGGCCCATCTTCTGTAAATTTTCACACTAGTTATACTGTTTTACATGGAAGATTTTATCGATAGGGCATAAATTTATTTAGCAGCGATTATAACTGCCCCTAAAAAAAGGAATCCCTTGCTCAGAAAAATGGCTACGAAAAACAATATAACCACCGTAAAAATGCACCAACTATGACAGATCCCATAAATCACCGTTTAACCACCGAAAATAGTTTCCTGAAACACAATTTAGTGGTGGTTTAAACAGTCACCATAGGCATAAAAACCACCGTGAAATTGAAATTTTCTGGTAGTGATGTATAACTCCATATTAAGAAGTGTTGATCGCTTAAATATGGGCTACTATTTTCTGTATCACCTCATCATCCTTATAATCATATTTTATCTTCTCAGTAATAGATGGTTGATAAATCATTTGAAAAATCTAGGATAAATATCTTTTATTATCACCATGTTCACCCTCTATTTGTCTAATAATATTGGACCCCTTTCAATTTTCATCATGGATAGAGTTGCAAGATCATTTTTACTCAAAGTATCTTCTACACAGTTCCAATTCCTAGGATAGTAACGGATCGTACAAAGATAATCCATGTTATGCTTTAAACACCTTGATTGGAACATATTGTGTTCATTTTATGTGAATATATATTTGAGGCTTTTATGACCCTTATATATGTCACAGTTCTCACCATATAGATAATGTTTCCAAATAATCTAGGAAAAGTTCACTAAAACCAATTCTAAATTATGTGTTGGGAATTTATACTCATGGATATTTAATTTGAAGGAGTAATAGGCTATCACTTTTTTCATTTTCAAGGAGTAATCAACCCATGTATTTTTAGACACATCACTATAGATCACAAATCCATCCCCGCTAGTGGGTAATGTGTGGATAGGTTTACTGATTAGACTCCTCATCTTTTTAAAACAATTTAATTTCATCATTCCATAAAAATGTCACCACCTTATGAGTTATATTAGTTAGTGGGATTGATAATCATGACAATTTTGTCACAAATAGACAATAATACATGGATAATACATGGAAAATATGAATTTCCATCACATAGGTTGGTTTGGGATATCCTTCAATTACCTCTTTTTTTGAAGGATCCATAGATATCACATTAATAGTGTCAAAATTTCTTAGTAATGTTACATTATCAATATAAAACTCTAATATAATATAATTTTAATATATATTTTATTTTTATTAGGTCTTCAGTAAAGAATTCAAAAACTACTCATGATCTACAATAATTATGGAGTAGAAAATAATATCATATATAATTTATAACATAACCTTTTCATGTTAATAACTAAATACTTTGTTAATTAGGCCTAATAAGTTTATTGGATCATTAATGTGTCCATATTGAATCACTATGAACGTGTAGTGCCTATAACTTGTATAAAACGTTGTCTTGGGTATATCCTCATTCTTCACCATTACTCGATAATGCCCCAACTAAATATACTCCTTTGATAAATACTGTGATGCACATAGATAAATAAATAAATCATCAATCAATGTGAAATGATAATTTTTCTTTATCATGATTTTATTGAGTTCATGATAATCAATGTAGAGGCACATTAACACATCCTTCATTTTGATGATGGGGATCAGTGCACAACATGATGAATCACTTGGGCATATAAAACATTTATCTATATTCTCCATTATTCATTATCTATTCACATTCAATTATATAAATTATATACGGAGTGTTGGATATTTTAAAATACCTAGGTATATGTTATATTTACCACTCAACCTCTCACCTAGAAGAAAGACTAGACAATTCTTTGGGAAACACATTGGAGAATTTTATTATAATTGATATGTAATCAAGGATGATCTTTTCCTTATTCTAAATAATTTTGGATAAATTTTATTCCTCAAAATTCAATAATATCAATGACTTATATAATTACACCACAATATATTCATCCTCATCCTTAAACTTGAATAGAATCAGAATGTGATTTATGATACAGAGAGTGATTTCATTATCTTAGAAATTTATTTTACCTCTATACAAGGAAATAAAATACCTTCCTAGAATATAATATAATTCCACTAAACTGAGAATGAAAAGGGTTTAAAAAATAAAACTCCAAAAAACATCATCTCGTGAAACAATAATCATTTAATTTATTACCGATGATATTAAATCATTTTGGGTGGTAACTCGATGTTCTTAGAAAACTTACAAGATTTTTTAGTGTAATATGAATTGATTTAAAATAATATATACCCAAATACTGAGTATAGTTTATGTGTAATTCAATCATCATTATATATCATTGTATATAATTTTATTTTCACTTTATATTAGAGTTTTTTGGTTCTGATCATTCTTATTATCCCTTACAATAGAGAATTTTCCTTGACAATACCCAAGTTCCCCAAATTTACAACAAAGAGATATTAATTATTCATTTTACTGATATTTATTTTCTTCTATAATGTTAATTGAATACTTTATTTTTAACTGAAAACTAGATAATGTAAGTGCTATTTTTACACATTGTAAACATATTCCAATTCCTTGGGACATTTCCCTTGGTGAATGTAATTCTATAGCTTTAATCATTACATAATCATGAGTTATGTACATAATTCACATTGAGGATATTTTCAAGTTTAGAGTTTTAGAGAATTTGTCCATAACTATTACATTATATCTCAAATATTTCTATGTAGACACTTCTAGTCAAACAAAATTTTCACCACAATAAAACTCATTAAATAAAACAACTATTATTTTCTCGAAAAAAATCTTCTTGCATTTTTCCTTTCTCTTACCCTTACTTATAAGCTGTGAAAAACAGTTCAAAATCAAGGGATGACCATAAAAATCTCAGTGAGGGATATAAAATAATGGAATAAAACGTTAGTCCATTAATACATACAAATCAAGAAATCATAAATTTCAATCATAAGGAATAATTCTATAACAAGCCTCATGAAATCATAATATTAATTAATTAAAAATATTAATTATAAATCATAAAGTTAACTTGTGGAATCTATAACATACTTACATTATATCTTTCACAACTACATTAGGAGTTACGCTTGGAATACTCATCACAAAAGTTAATAAACTTGTTAGGACATAAATTGTACATGTTGTTAAAAGTAAATAATCTATAATATTGTATTAAGGGATTAAGTGTCATATATATTTAGTACATATGTATTTATATTAGTCAATAACATCTGAAGAAAAGAAATTAAATATATCGTTCATGGAGATGGTAATCCGTACGCATGCATGAATGCTACTTTCATTTATTTTACATATTGGAAGTAATGAAAACAAACTAATAAATGGGTATATTATAATTCCATTATAATATCATATGTTATATCTATTACATAAGTTAATTAATCCTATCCTTTATATGTTCCATGTTTGGCAGGAATGAGTCATATCACTTTGAGTGTGTGATAGTCCACACATCCTCAAATGATATTATCATATTTACACATTATATAAAGCATAAAGGTATAGTTTAAATGAAAATTCATAATCAAAGAGAAAATATAATATATAATATATATCATATATAAACATAGTTCCATCATAATAGCAACAATGAGAGGTGATAGGGGAAAATCGAACAATCATTGTTTCATGAGGCAGTAGTTCACCGTACACAAAAATTGTATGTTCATACCAATTAGTTGGAGAAGTGTGTAAGTGTAGTTATAATCTTTATCATAACAAAATACTTGAATATTTAGTATATTGTTTTTTCTATGTCATCAAAGTATAAGAATATAATAGGGAGTGGAGAAGGAAAATAAAGGAAAGTAACTTTAGAAAAGACACTACATCTAAAACGTGTAACTCTTTTTGATTTGATCCAAAATGATTTATTGAATTCCTTTATTCTGAAGGTGAGGAATATATGGTGATTTTGTAAATGTTAGGATCTTATTTGGTCATAATTTTGATGATCCAAGGGGCTTGATATGTGTGAGTAATTGGGTATAGATGGTGAATTTTTTTATGAGCGAGGAGGGGAACTTTCGGAATGTCAAGAAATAATAATTTATTATAAATTATATTTCCATAAAAAATTAGTTAAAATTAAGTTAGATAGAATATAATATTAATAAGAAGTCTAAATAAAATCATAAAATAATTATTAAACCATTTTTGGATATTTTTTTAATATTTTCCATTTTGATTTAACTCTTTTTTACTCTCACCATTTTATCAAGTATTTAAAACATTAAGAGGAAAACTAGTTACCAAAACAAATAAAATGTCCAATAAAATAGAAATTAATAAATTTTTATACATACCATAATACTTTGGAAGAATATTAGATTATTAAGATTTTAATATCATTTAATAAACTATTTTATATTTTAAGTTACCAATTAAGTCAAATTTGGACACAATTCATAGTTGACTTTATTTACAAATTCATAACCACCAGATTCATTCAAAAAAATATAATTTAATCAAACCTAATATGTAAATATCATTTAAAAAATTCGTGGATGAAATCAAAATTACCAAATTAAATTTATTTTCACATTTATAATATCATTTATTTGAATCCTTTTTTAATGAACCAATCACTGCATCATCATTCTATCATAATTAAATTTATATATATATAATTTATAAAAATTATAAATAAAATATAATGATATAGGAAATAATTTTATATTTTTATTGAATATTTAGAGTTGAAGTGATCACATATATAACAACACATAATTTTTTTTACTAAAAGATACATGTTTATGTTATATTTTTCATTACTTTAAGTTAATTATCTTAAAATGTCATTATTTCTCTTAGGTGGATCCATTGGGTCCCAAAATATAAAAAAGAGTTCCTAGAATCGTATATATATAATTTAATATGGTTATTTTTATGTGTTAAGGTAGTTTAATATTATTATAATATTATTTTTTACCCTTATTTTCTAGATTTACCCTTTAACTACGGTAAATAAAAAAATTACTGAAGTTAATATTTATAATGTGCAAAAATAAAAGAAACATATTACCTAAATTTAGACATTCTAATTCCAATCATAGAATCAATTTTTTAAAATTCAAAATGCCTAAGTTGCAGTAATTAATTTAAAATTAATCCCTATTGTCAAAACCAAAAAGAGGGGTTTTAAGAAGTAATAAATAATAAAATATTGACATGTGTTTATATACACTTTAAGGTGAAATTACTTCCAATGAAAAATATTGCATTAAATGATAAAAATATAATCCAATAACACTTTTAATCCAGTTAAATGTACAAAATAACTATTTAACTAAATTATATGAAAAGGTCATTTGACTTAAAATGCGATAATTTTCACTATTTCTTAATAAATGATCTTCATCCGCAAATTACAAAACATTTATCCAAACTAAATTTTGATCTCTCGATTCAATATAAGATTTTTATTTTGTCAAATAGAATATATAAAAGTGAAAAATACTAGATATAAAAATGTTTTCCATTTAAAAGTCTGTAAACCTACTATTTAAAAATATTAGAGTATTT
This sequence comes from Viscum album, assembly GCA_963277665.1. Taxonomy (NCBI): domain Eukaryota; kingdom Viridiplantae; phylum Streptophyta; class Magnoliopsida; order Santalales; family Viscaceae; genus Viscum; species Viscum album. Next base: position 1,009,117,045 of record OY728164.1, on the reverse strand, counting down.
TAGGCTTATAACCATATTCCTTCTTATTTTAAGCCTATAAAATTTATTCGATAAATGTAAAAAAAATTTAAAAACTTTTATAATCAAATTTTAGTTAGTTTTTTTCATTCTCACCAATACAACGACAATGCATTAACTACAATTTAAAAATATATTAATATTATATTATTTATCATTATAACTCAACGTTGTGTGCAACATAAGATTTTGAAGAAACACTTTTTGGCGGGTTGAGTATGCTATATAAAAAAGTTTCCAACATAACATAAAATTAATATCTTATTCATTAATATTAATAGAAAAAATTATTATTTTACAAATACATGGGTCGTTACAATGAATCTGTATACATTTATGACACTTAGGAGGTTTAATAGTATTTCATTTTTTACCACAATAAAATTAACATCCATGTGATGTTTTCCTCCTCATAACTTATGTTTTTTGGTTCATTCAACTATGATCTAATTTTTTATTTCAATTTGAGATGGATGGTCTGGAATAATCTAAAGATATAATACATTATCTTCTATAATATAAGGCATCTCATTTGGGTAGTCATTTCACAATCTATCACAATATTTTTTGACTCAACTCCCACTATTTATTGAAATTAACTAAAATAAACATAAATGAATGGCTGATATTTATTGAAATATGAAACTTATGAAGGGTAGACAATGAAAATTAAATTGATGAATCATAATTGAAACATATTCCATAACCTATGAATTTATATGATTCAATATAATTTATCAATGATCTATTTCAAAACATAATGTCTTTTGGGAATTTCCACCATAATAATGGTTTGAAATGGCCTTGCATATTTTTTAAATTATATCCCTTGGATGTTTCAAACCAGGTGTGAAGTAAGGCATCTTTTTCATGCACAGGGTGAAAATTATTCAATATCAATGAACCATTTTAGGGTTATTTACCTTTAGTACAACTGTTCCATATTCACATCAACTTTTTATATCCAAAAAATAATGTATTTTATTTGAAAATATTTAATATATACATCACCAAAATTTAGGGATGATTTACATTGATCAGTGTTATTCATAAGGATTTCAATATAGTTTTCTAATCATAATAACCAAAATTACATTATCTTTTAAACTACATTAGATAGATAGAGGATGTACATAAGAAATTAGTGAGCTAAAAAGGACATTAAGGGATTAATAAAATAATAAGATTAATAAATTTATACATGTATGTCAATAGGTATATCAAGGTGAGAATAAAATTTGTGATAATCATCAACATGATCATCGAATCATGATATAAGATGATGAAATAAAGGCAATATAGTAATTTGGAAACCACATAAAACATGGTATGACAAGAATATGTTAAATATTATATCTAATAAATCATAAAATATTTTTCATAGGTTCACCTCTCAGGCATCATTCATGTTATCTCATGAGAAAAAAATATTACTCAAAGAATTTTTGGGCTATATAATTCTGGTCTCACCCATCACATTCATATCATGTACATACATAAGTGGGGAGCATAGATCATGTGACATAAGGATATATTTAATTATGTTTAATATCATGATTGAGAAGTGTGAGATACATACATACATGACCCTAATCTATAATGTATAGGTAAAGCTTAGTGGATAACTTTGAGTGTGAATAGGGTTGGGTATTTGTTATACAAATTTTGGAATGGAAAACTATAGGATAATTTTGGCGGCAGAAAATGGGTATATAAAGATTCATGAAAGGGTTTAATAATTTTTAAAGGGATATATTATCATTTTTAAATAATATTTAATGTAATTGTGATTTTCAACATTAAAATTTGGAAATTAAATTGCATATTATACAGAAGTTTGATGGATAATGAGGAGAAGGAGATGATCCCTTACCCAAAGATGAAACGTATAAAATAATGGGATCAGATTCTTAAGATATTGGAGTATAATTATGAGAGATGTATAGAGGTACGGTAAGAGTAATTTCATCCTCCATGGGTTTTGAGTGAATATTAATTGGAGTTTGGCATGGTATTTATAGAAAAAGAGAAGAGAATTCGTTATTAATTTCTAAAAAATGGTTTTGTATTTTATATGATAAAATGATACAAAACATGAACCATCCCATGGTTTTCCTATGGTTTCTACCAAAGTGGATTTTACATGATTATTTTATAATTATAATAACTAAATTATTTGAAATAATTCCCTTTGTGATTTGAAAGTGAGCAATTTTTATAATGAATTTATTTTAAAACCTCAAAAAATAATATATGTATTGAAGGATTAATTAAGGTTAATAAAAGTAATAAAATTTCTTTTTAAAAAAATTAATTTAAATGGTAAAAATAATTTTGTTTATTTTTACTAATTATAGTATTAATTAAATTACTTTCGGTATTTTATGCTGTCATAATACATTCCATATAATGTTTTCACATTTATTTTATACCAAAAAATTAAATTATCTTTATTTATTTTATAAAAATAACCATTGGATAATTTTTATGTGATGTTTTTAAATATTATATTTATTTTGTCATATTAATTACATAAATATAATAATTACACTTTTAAATAAAAATTCTAATTCATTGGGAAATAGTACTCGTTGACAACAATAGTATATTGAACTATACAAAAATTACATATGACTTACTGAAATTATTTTATCATTTATATTTTATAAATATTATTTAATAAAAATATTTTATTAAAATATATTTTATTTCCAAAACTATTGAAATCATCAAAAAACTTGTATTTATTTATTTTTTGGACTAGGCATGGGGGAAACCCACCCTTATTTATTAAAGGGAAACTCATCCCTTTTCCCTTGGAAGAGGGAGATTTAAATACTTTTTATTAAAGGTCCAAGGCACGTAAGGCAAATTACATGGAACAAAAGTCCCAATTCTCATAGGCCTAATAGTGGATAGGATCAGTGTGCCACACCCCGTGCACTATAACAAGTCCCGAACCATGCCACCACACTCTACCTTTTTCATTAGATGTCATCACCTCCCATGATTGTGCCACTGTGTCGAACCACCATCGAGTGTTCCCTTCACTTCATATATCCACTAATTCAATATAGGTGTCCCCACCACCTTTCACATGACTCTACACCGATTTTGTGAGGGTTGTTTCCTCAACACGCACTGGATGATCTTTCACCGATAGTGAGTCCTTACCCTATGTGACTGACACCCTTACCACCATCATGCATCACCAGGATGACTAGTTTCACCTAATGGAAATTCAACTACTATCCAATAGGTCACTCAAATATGTGTCAATTAGGATTTGAAACTTGATAGAGATGCAATATTATGGGAAAACATACAACATAGATGCAACCCCAATTTCGTAAAAAGAGTGTATGGATTGACACTATTTATTTCACAATAATAAAATTCATATTTTATCATATAAAATTATAATTCTTATCATAATTTTTCATTAATTTTTACAATGTAATAATATATATATATATATGTACATATAATCCTTAATTTAATGAAAAAATATAAACAATCATATTTTAATGGCCTAGATACATGGCCCTTTTTATACCACTGAATGACCTATGAGAATAGTGTGTGATATTGAAATATTCTTGGGGTGGTATTATGAACATGGATTGGGTCGTCATCTCAATGATCTGGAATTTTTCCTATAAATGGTTTCATGCATACTTTATTTTTTTAATGTTATCTTGGTCTTGGTCAAAGGTGAATCCAAATGACGCTATTCCACTTCAAATTTGTGATAACTGGGCATCATAGGGTATGATCCTATAGGCAGAGGCCATCACTTCTATTTTTTGTTTCAATTGAATATTTCATAACCCTATATATATATATTAATCATATAATCACAATTCTTATGATTATTAATGGCCTTTTTCCTCCAATAGTATATAAATTATGATGGTACAAAATAACAAAATTAGTGCATGTTTTTTATTTTATTTCTTATATTATTAAGAAATTTACACATTTAAATAACTAATTCATTTATAAATGTTTTCTGTTTTACATAACTAGATATTAGTATCTAAAAAATAGACACAAAATATTTATTGTTCAAAATTAAAACATGAAGCTAAATAGAAAAATATTATAATATTGTGAAGAGAGTGTTTTTTTTTTGTTAGAGTATCACTAAAGAGTTAGACAGATGTCGTAGAGAATATAAGTGTGAGAATGAATGGATCAACCCTTTTTAATAGAAACAAATTTTAATGAGGTAATCACTGATTTTGATACATATTTGAGATATAAAAATTATTTTGAAACTAAATTTGTAGAATTATATAAGAAAATTGAAAAGTTTTATTAGAATATTTTATGAATGGATTTGATTAATAGATAAATGGAAAATGGAAATTTGAAAATGGTTATATAAAATAAGAAATTTTTTGTGGAAAATAAAAAAAAATATTTTTCCCAAATTAATGAATTTAGAAAATAAAAATGATGTTGACTGTAAAGAATTATATTTATGATTACATAATGAGAAACTCAAACATTAAAGGGGAAGATTTGAAAATGTTCTCCCAAAAAATGAAAAAGATTGAGAAAGGGGATTCAAATTAGTATTGGAATATTTATGAAAAGGTGATAAAGAATTTTATAATCTCAAATAATAATATGATATAAGAGGAAACCCAACCTCATGTTAATCCATCAAACATTATGATTTTTATTCAAAAAGGTGACCTAAAAAAGGAAATTCAAGGAGAAGGTGACTAGCTTTAGGGGGTCAGAAATAATGAAGGCCAAGGGAATCACCCTAAATTAGATTCACCCCCTTTAGTTTAAACTGAGAATCATTATAAGGGCACAAAACCAGGACATTGGGAACCACAAGCAAGGATAGATAGACCACCACTTAGTTCCCCTCACGTCATTTATGGGTGGAGATAATATTTCATTAAGAAGTTCCTTGAAATGTCTAATAGTATAGGAAATTGACTAGGGAGAGGGGAATTTACCATGTAGAGAAATATGAATAATCATATAATTTATTTTCAGTTGGGCAATGATAATTTACCTCTGACTGCATGTGGACAGACCTGTAAGAACTATAAGAACCTTCACCCGAATAGAATTTCCACTTCCATAATGAGCAGTTAAAGTCAACACCACACTCCCCATGAGGTCTCAGATAACTCCTCCTCCTCACATGTTACCCCATACACAAGATCCGTCTGTGATAAACTTGATACTGCACCTGGGGGTATCCAACGAATCCATCTTTCATGATCCTTGGAACCATTCTAGAGGGCCCCCTCTGGGAAACATGCATCGCACGAAGGGATAAAGCCTCCTTCCTGATGTCAGCTAGTCCGATAAATTTAATCAGTATACATATTGTTATAGTCACAATTGATCCAAATGTTGAAGAGTTCCCCTTAAACTTGACATGATTCTTTGATTTCCATAAACACCAGTAGCCCAAATTGAGGATGACGGCTCACACCTCTGACTCCACCACAGACCTGTTGGCCCTGGGAATAAGTGCTCTATGAACAGATTGTTGCAAACTGCTTTGGGAAAGTACCCAATGCAATCTCCAATGAATCTCCATACCTGCTGAGGCTATTCACCCTCGAAGAAAATGTGATTCATACTCTCTTTACTTTTATTTCAATAAAAATGAAAACTAAAATCCACTCTAATTTCTAACCATATTATGTGATAATTAGAGGATATAACATTATTACAAATCCTCCATGTGATGAAATTAAGTTTAGTCGGGATTTTGATACACCATTCCATACTATTCCATCTATCATGATGCCCTTAAGAAGCATTCCTCCGAAAATCCTTCATGTTGACCATACCCGGCGTGGATGTGGTATAGACGCACCTATCTTCCTCAGAGTCAATAAGAATATAGTCAAAAACAATTCTTGTTGCGGTGCGTCCAGAACCAATCTGAAAAATAGAAGATGCATGATTACATCCCTGAAAAAGATAGTGTGGGGCAGACATCCTGGATAACCCGACACACCACTCTACCAATTATGATACTAGTAAAGAATGATCCCCTCCCCAATAATCAATTGTGAGTGTAGAAGGAGAATCAAGATTATGTTACATACTGAGGACCATAATAAAAACCCCTAGAAGATACAATTTCATCATCATACCTATATCTTTGAGACATATACTTCCCCTAGAGAGTGTTTTTCTCAATGATTTCCCATGAAATCTTTGAATGCATGACAAGGATTGTGTACACCAGACTCTTGAAATTAATTTCCCCTTCACAGAAGGGCCAGGAAATCTTACCCTACAAAACCCACATCCATATCCCCTTATCTAACGCATCACAAATTAAGTGAGAAATAATCCTATCGATGAACCTTATAACCCACTTCGGTACACCGGTAGAGGCCAAAGCATGCACCGAAATTACTGAAAGAACACTTTTTACCATGGTAATTCATCCTCTAAAGGATAATAAATGGTTTTTCCAATTCAGAATATGTTACATAATCTTGTTCCCTACTTTTTCAAAGTCCTTGGTAACTAATCTTTCTGGAGAAATAGGTGTAATGAGGTACTCCATAGGGAATTAGTTTCTCCCCATACCCAACTCATTGCACATCCTATCCACCCTACTCAAGTTGCATGTGTTGGGAAAATATAAACAACTCTTATCACTATTTATGATCTACCTACTCTAATGGAAGTACTCTGCAAGGATCCTATTAATTACATGGGGGGACCTCCACCTAGGATTTGTGAATATAATTGTATCATAAATAAACATCAAATGAGATATTGGAGGGAGGATATACATTCTACAGTATGGCATAATGTCCCCCTTGAAAAAAACTTTTTTTATCATCCTACTAAGAGTGTCTTGTAAAAGGATAATGATACATGATGATAGTAGATCTCTTTTCCCAAGAACACATACAGTCTTGAAGAATCCATGTATTCTTCACATAAACTACACAGCTGTCCATGACTAGAAAACCCTTCGGAACATTATATCACTAGCAAAGTTAGATACTCCAATTTTCTCAAGGACCCTATTGATGAAGCTACACTCCGTCCTATCACATGCCTTATTCATATCCATCTTAATAACCACATTATAGCCACATGATATAGTATTAAGATCTCTAAGAATCTCCTATGTCCTCTCCATGGCTCCCAAAATCGAACGGTCTTTGAAAAAACCTTGTTTTTTCTTGGATATCCATTGTGGGAGAAGAATGGATGGCCACCTATTGATTATGTTCGCTATGATTTTATAGAGAAATTTTCACATGATCATAGGTTGATAATGGTTGGGGGAATATGGGGCTTTTTTATTCAGTAAGAGAAATAGAGTGGTCACTAACGTGATCTGAGGAAGGACACCACCTTAGAAAAATTAATGGATGGAAGAGTTCAGATCACATTTTATCGCCTCCCAAGAGCCCCTATAGAATTAACTAGGGAATCCTTTGAGTCATTATACACTATCAGGATTCATATTCACAATGATGCATACACATCCTCTTCATTAGGAAACACACTAAATAGATCATTATCTTGCTTGAAGACAAGATTGAGGATCTCTTCCCAATGATGAACCTCCCCAAAAGGATACCCCTAAGGCATACTCTCATTCGTACACACAATGAGGTCTTTAAATAATGAGAATTCTATGCCCCGGACCACCCCTTGTTGCTAGTGTACGAGCCATCCACCAAAGCTAGATTCGATTTCACAACACACCTCCTCTCCAAATGTATGAAAGAAAATATGCAGTGTTCTTGTCTCCTTCCTTAATCCATTTATCCCTGGAGTATGTTTTTTCCAATTGCTCATGTGAAAGCACCATCACCGCCAATGAATTATTAATCTCAAAGAGTTCATCAAAAATGACATCATCCCATATCTAATATAAACTGGCCTTCAGGATATGAATGTCCTATTTGATCACAACCATCTCCTAATCAATTGGAGGAAATGACCTTGTCCACAATGTGAGTTCCTCCATCAGACACCTAAATTTGGATTGAATAGCCACCCATGAGTGACCCTAAGAATCTTCATTCCAAATCCTTTTTACCATGTGGTGGTAGTCCAAATTACACACCCACTAGATGGATAACTAGAAATTCTCCTATAAGGACTTTATCCAACATCGAGCTAATAAGAGAAGATAATGATCGAAAATACTTCAGTTCAAGTGGTTAATATTCTCTTTTGGATACACGGAAATTCCATGGACATTGAAAATGCATTGGTCAATTCCGATATAGCATCAAATCCTACCCTATTGATTATTGGACTAGGTGAATGGATCACTGGAATAACCCAGGTCCATTAACCCCTTCCCAACAATGAACATCACAAAAGATATACTTTCCCACCTCAGGAATTCGCCTTGCCCCTTCCTCTAGTCTGTATGCGTTTTGATATTTAAATCCACTCCCACTAAACAAGGATGATCCTTTAGGTTCTCCCCGTTCAGCTCTGACAACAATACCTCCATCCTCTGGGCATCACAACATATATAAATAAAATACATAAACATATCTTCCTCACCACTCAACACCTTCTTCCTGATATGTCGGTCTCCCACTTGAATCAAATCCACTGAAGCTTCCCTCTTCTATAATAACAATATATCTTTTTTGATCAGATATGCATGCATTTTGATCTGATTAGTACAATCTTGAATCCTATTAGAATCCTCGTCATCCTCGATTATCACAACCATTTTGACTTTGGGACTCTTAGACTCTGAGGAGATTAAATTAATTTTCACCCTTTCCTTGATTCATCGGGAGTTCCAGATCATGAATGGAATGATTAAAAAACGGTGGCCTAGATTTTTCCCTAGGAACTATAGTCATTTTTATGGGATTTTAGGGATCCACCTTCCATACAACTTCTTCTTCATCTGTCATGTACAGACTCTTAGCCTCAAAACCGGCATGACTGCGTATAGAGGTGGATGTTTAGAATTGGTCTTTGAGTAGTTCCCACCCTCTGCCTCATGTTCAAATGTTAATGTCTGTGATGAATTAAAAGTTATTCATAAATAAAAGTATAAATTAAAATAAAAAATTTGTACCTCAAAAGATTATTTATATATATTTATTCAAGGTAACTAAAAATATGAATAATGATTTCTATGATAAAATCTAATAAAATATAACATGTTAACGATTTAATAGTCATTAACTAATGATGAAAAAAATTAATTTGTTAAAAGTTGAAATGAAAAAGTTTAGTGTATAACTTGTTTTATGTGTATAATATATTAAAATTATTCTAATGGATTTTACATAAGATTTAATCAATCATTCGGTTAAAATAAAACAGTTAAATCAAAGAAATTATTCTCTAGACAGCCTATGAATAAATGTTCACAATATTTTTGGGGGCATAAATATTATACTACTAGTCCAACTAGACCCATGATGTAGTTGGTACAAAAACAATATTTTACTTGATTCATTGTAGAAAGTATGCCTTATAAGTCTCAAATAATCAAGGTATTTGTATATTTGGTGTCCAAGTCACATGAACAATGATATATTAAATTGTACAACTTCTAATTAATTTGATTTAGGCCTATTCATTTTTTGAGGTAATTTTAATGATTATATTAAAGGGTTGAGAGATGTTAGAGTTTTAAAGACAATTATAATTTTGAAAGTATTATATGTAAGAGGATAAAAATGAAAAATAATAAGTATATCATTACTTTCAAGATATGGAATGCGTGTAATGTTTCAAAAAAATAAATTTCTAGAATTTAAATATAATTTTATTTTATATTAGGAAAATATAAAGGACTCTCTTTATAATGTTTATTTCTCTAAGCTAACTAAGAATATTATAAATTGTTTTAATTGAATAGAAATATATAATGTTATTTAAGTGAGATGGTTGATAGATGTTAATTTTTTATAACTATATAAATGGGAAAGAATAGATATTTTATTTAGCCACCGAAGATTAAATAAATTATTATCTTTGTTAATGATTATGGTTTATAAGGAAATCATTAAAAAACCATTAGATCAATTAAAAATGTTAATAAATTAAGAATTATAGAACTGTTAAATATATGTTTTATATATCCCGATGAATAATGGTTGTTTATATGGTAATTTTGTTTTAATTTTTTATGATTATATTAGATTTACATGGACTTATTTCTTAACTCATAGAACTGAATCTTTAAACAAGTATATTTCAATATGTAAAATTATTCAAAAATAAATGGAAAATATAATAATTTATATTAACTATAATAATGTTTGTGAAATTTCTAATCTATAATTTTTTTAAAGATAATAGGTACTTTCATAATTTTTTTCTGGTAGAATACCACTAAAATGGTGTTTTGTAATGGAAGAATAGAAATATTCATGAAATGGGAAGAACCATGCTTAATTAACATAATATTAAAAAAAATGGTTTAATTAGTCATCAATACATTATTTATATTAAATATAATTTTAGTTATACCCTTGGTGAAGAAAACACCTAATGAACTATTTAATGAAACAAAACCCAAGACATGTAATTTTATTATTTTTTGGTGTAATGTTTTCATTTAAATACAAATGATATCCTATAAAAGTTTGATTCTAAAAGTGATGAATGGATATTTCTAGTATATAATAATAATTTTAAATCATAAATAGTATAAAAAATAGTAACATGCCTATTGAATAATCCATTATTATAATTTTTTTTGAAAATAAAAAAAAATAAATTCAATTTAGATAATATTAAAGAAGTGTTTAAGGAGTTTAACTTTGGTAAACATAAAATTTAAAATCATTATTTATTTTATTATTCAGAGATTAAACATTCTCAATATTATCTTTGAAATTGGAAAAATCATTGAAATTATTTTTTAGAAAGTACAATAGGAAATGTTGAATTCATAATAAGAACTAGAAAAGAAGTCTTAATTTTATTTCTAAATTATTTTTTATTAATTATTTTTTCTAATTAATGTTAATAATGCACTGGATAATTCAAATTGGATAAATTCATTATCTTGTGAACTCAAAATTTTGAAATAAATAATGTTTCAAATCTATTTGAACTCATTAAAGATAAAAAACTATTGAAACTAATTGGATTATTCAAAATAACTTCATTAATATGTTAATATTGTTCAAAAAATAGTTTGGCTAATTTCAAAAGGAATTGTATAAGAAAAAGGAATTTATTTTTAGGAATATTTTACATTAGTTTCAAGAATATCCTCCATTTTAATTTTATTATATTATTCATGTTTTAAATATTTTTAACTGTTTCAAATGTTGGTTAAGAGTGAATTTTTAAATGGTTTAATTTATAAAGAGGTTTTTCTTAACCAACCACCATGGTTTGAAAATGAAAATTTACAAATTTGGTATTTAAATTATCAAATATCTACATAGCATAAATAATTATCTTAGAGCTTGTAACAATATAACTATATTATTTCTATTGAAAAGTGGTTTTGATAGATGAAATGTTGATCAAAAATTGTTCATTAATAATGCTTGATGTGTTATTCTATTCAGGAAAAAATATGTTTTTAATAATTAATTTGGTTTTATAAATGTGTTTTAGTATTGATTTTTCAGATTAGACGATTAATGAATTTGATATGTCTCTTGTGGGAGAACTAAAATTCTTTTAGGTCTTCACATTCATTATGGAAAAATAGCATATTAATAAAAAAATATTAAAATGCATAAAATATTTTTAAATAATATGGTTTTAATTCATTTAAATATTGTAAAGAACCATTGAATATAAATTCTAAGAATTATATTGATATGTTTAGGACAAATATTTTTGGGTAAAGATATGTAGTTTTATTTATTCAGAAATATATTGGCATGAAATAATTTTTTTAGTTTTATTAAGTGAAAACTTTCAATCTATTAGGAAGGAAAATAAGCTAAGATACATTTAATGTATTATATCATTCATTAATGGAACAATTAATACTAGTTTATTTTTTAAAAACTAGAATTGATTGAATTTTTTTTCCTGTTAAAGTTTTTATTTTAAAGGTTTCAAACTTGATAGAAAAATAACCATTTTGCGAGTGATTTACATGGTAAAATATTAATCTCATGGAGCTCTTAAAAGAAATTATCAGTTTCTTTATCCTTCGCTCATAATGATTAAATAATTGTTGTTAGTTGTTGTTCACAAACATTATGGATAAAACAAACATTATTTAATTTCAATATTAATTTTCATATAGTACCCCAACATTTTAATATTAAATATGTTATTTCAATATAGAAACATCCTTTACATAATTCTTGGACAAAACACATTAATGTTAGATTTCATTTATTTTATGAGATCATATTTATAAAAGAGACAGTGTTTCAAAATTTATTTTAATAGAAAAAAAATTGAAAATATATTTTCTTAACCATTAGAACATTTTATGTTTGGTAGAATTATGTTTAACTTGGAATTATTTATATTTAACATGAATTGTTTTTTTAAAATTTATATTAAAATTTTAAAATAACTACTATATTTTCTATATATACATGACTTTTTATTACTCCCTAATTTTTATGTTTCATGAAATCATTCTATAGGAATTAACTATACAGATAAAAGCTATTTGATGTTTTATTATAGAACATTAAAATATTAATTGCATTAATTTAGAGGGAGTTTATTTTTTTCATAATTATTTTACAACTATGGTTCTTAATTGTTTAAAAATATATATATATTCAAAATTATTTTTTTCACTATGACAAGAGAGAGTTTCATTAAATAAACTATAACTATTTTTAAATTAACATTTTAATAAATTTACTAAATGGGAAATAATTTAGTGAGAACATATAAATGTTTTAAATAACTCTAAATGTATGGTTTTATAATTTAAAAAAGGGGTAAATTTTATTTTTTGAAAATTTGGACATATTAATTGATTTAAAATGGTTCTTATTTGTTTTTTAATTAATTTAACACACAATAATTTTATATTATGTTATTTTTTATCAAATGTTTGAAATTAAATTAACCTTTACATATCATTAAATAAATTTAAACCATAATTATGTAGACTCTATCATTCCGTTACATAGATATCAATTAACCCATAAAAAAATATTAATCTAATCATCTTACATTTATACGACTCTTCATGTTACCCATATTCTAGTTTGGTGAAAACGCTATTACCTTTACAAAACATTTCTATTAGCCATTACAAAGCTCATATTTTTTTACCACTAATCATCAAGTAGAAACATCATTATCCATTTTTATTGATATGGTTGTTATTTGTTCATAGTGTATACCATTTATGGTTATACAGGTTATTAAATATAAAAAACCAAGAGAAAATATTATATTGATGAAAACTAATTTAATATGAACCCAACACCAAAATTATAGTCACTTTTGATTATAAGTGCTTAATAATTTTGAAATCATATCAGGTTTTCAATTTTTATATTAAAAATGGACACCTAAAATTCACCACATTGTATTCATGGATCTTATCTATCCAAAGTTATCAAAATGACTTGATGGAGAACACTACACCATGTTGGAATGCATGATTCATCATAGAGTATATAAATTAATTAAATTTTAAATATTTTTAAGGTCATAAATTTTTTCAAATTGCATACAAATTTTCGATTACATATAGTCATTTTATAAGTCATAATGTAACTATCTTCAAAGTCGTAAGTTTTTAACGTCATAAGACACAACTACAAATACCCCATTTATCAACGCTAAAATGGCCTTTAACAACACTAGAAGGACATTTTTAAAGTCGGTGAAGATAGGGGTCCCCATTATCAGCGCTCCAAAAAGCACTGATAAAGACCCCTTTTATCAGTGCTAAAAAGCCCTGATAAAAGGGGTATTTTATCAGTGCTTTTTTAACACTAGTAAAGGTAAAAAAAATTTAAAAAATTTAAATTTTAAATTTTTTTTAAAAAAATTAAAAAAATCATGCCAATCGGGGGGGGCTTTTATAGTAGTTGAGCCCCCCTTTTAATAGTTATTTCAAGCCCCTCTAGCGCCCGCACACACCCCCTCCACCCTTTATTAGTGCTAGACCCCCAAATCCACCCCCATGTCTGTGCCCCTGCCTCCACCAGGTTTTGAACTCGAGACCTCCTCCATGCGCGCCTAAGCCCTTACCACTCCTCTATTTTGATTTGTTCTCCATTTCATGATATCCTTATTTAAATATATATGTATATATTTAGTTATATTTATTCGTATAGTAATATATATTTATATTAACATATATATATATATATTTATATTAATATATATAGTTATATTAATATATATATTTATTGTGATATTAATAAATATATTTATAGTTATATGAAAATATATATGTAGTTATATTAATATATATATATATATAGTTAGATTAATATATAGGTATATAAATATTCATATATTTGTATTTTAAATAAAATAGATATTAGTTTTTATTTAGATAAATAAAATATATTTCATATGTAAATATATTTTATTATTTATATTTATAATTAAATTTTTATGTCTGAATATATAAAAATATATATATATATTATTATATATTTGATTATAAATTGTAGTGAATTATAACAAAATATTAAATTTCAATAACATAATATTAATATGAATGTAATACCTTGGAATAAATTTAGTCCCCACCAAAAAAGCCAATAATACCCCCATAAATGGGGATAAAAATCCACATAATGTTAAATATTTGGGGTATCCCAACTAAAAACTCTATTTAGGAGGCCTCTTGGGCCTTTTTGGCCTCAAAAAATGTGACAATGGCTTAAAATATGTCACCAGAACGTAGATATCATCACAAGTTTAGATTTGATATGCTGTAGAGTTCAAAAGGACACCCGGATCAAATGTTATTGTAGTTTGAAGTTCGAGTTGCGTTTTCAACAAATTTTGGATCTTTTTTATTTTATTATTATTTTTTTGTCTTCAAATTGTGGTTAAATGACTATTACTCCATAATAATTATCAAATTATTTATTAAAAATATTTTTTAATTTTTTTATAATCCATTTTCACCAAATATCTTATATATTAAGTGTAACTGTATATTTATACTTATCTAAAATATATTTAAAAATATATTTAAAAAATAGATATTATATTTATATCAGTATAACTATATCAATATATTTAAATATTAATATATTTTTTTAATGATTTTTTTAGAAGTAGACCGTTTATCAGCGCTTTTTTTAAAAGCGCTGATAAAGACCCCCTTTTTCAGCACTACTAAAAAAGCGCTGATAAAGGGGTACCCTTTAACAGCACTTAAAAAAGTGCTGATAAAGGGGTACCCTTTAACAGCACTAAAAAAGCGCTATTAAAGGGGGTACCTTTATAAGTGCTAAAAAGCACTACTAAAGGGGTACCTTTATTAGTGATTTTTAGCGCTGATAAAGGAAGACTTTACGAGCACATTTTTTAGCAGTGATAAAAGTACCCCCCCCCCCCATTTATCAGCACTTTTTCATTACTGCTGATAAAGGTTGGCACTAGCCTTGCCCAATTTTGTGGTAGTGTGATTTAATGTCTTGTAATCCATTTTTAAAGACCTAAAATGAGAAAATCCAAATTATAATCAAATAATTATGATGAGAAAATTTATAATATGTTCATATACATATGATCATTGAAGTATTAATATTCAAAATGCATTTGAATTATCTTAAATATATATAAAATTCTATTTTAAAATTTTTAGTGTATTCAGACACTCTATTGTGATGTTGTTTTAACATTTTGAATCACAATATGTTTATATTGTTATTTTAAATATTTTTAAAAATATTTTAAATAAATATCTTGTATCTCCCTGACCATTGAATCTTGGAGATGGTTCCTTACATTATTACATTAGCATCATTATAAGGATTCATTCCTCGAAGGACTGATCATTTATTATTTTTAGAAATCAGATTATATATGTTATACCCATTTTATATTGGTAAAAGAAAATGAAACACAATAAATAGAAAATTATGTTAAATATAATTATTAAAACTCATTTAATAAATTTATATTTATAACACAGTGATATGAAACTAAATAATATTGATCTCAAATCCTATGTAAGGGATAAGTACTACAAAATCAATAATGAATCAAATAGAATATTCAATATCACATGGTAGATAATGGAGAATAAATTCCATATAATCAATAACAATAATATAAGTGAGTACAAAATATGTAAAGTTAAATAACTTAAAAAACATACCATTGAATCAATAAACTCTGAATGAATTACATCCATAGATTTTATTATAGTGAAAATCCTCTGACAATAATAACTAAAATGAATGTAATTATTAATTATTGGACCCTATATTTACCAATTACACAGAACAACAACTGTAAAGAAAATTCACATGAATACTGAAAATATACTAGTAACAACCTAATTTGATTTGGCCAACCATAATCGTATTGTAAAAAACATTCACATGAAAAATTAAAAAAACTATTTACAAATGCAAAGGGTTTGCCCAACTAAATATGTCACATGATTCTACAACTTCATTAAGTGTATTGAATTTAAAAATCCCCAAACCATTTATTTTATATAAATATCATTTCCAATATATGTAAAAATAAATTCAATTCATGAAGAATGTTCCTCGTCAAATATCTTATATGATTAGTGGATATGAATTTATCCATATTTCACAAGTAAATTAGAAAGATTTCCAAGTAAAAACCATTTGTAAATATGGTATACAATTTTTAAAACAATAATATCTACCATAAAAGAATATAAATATGAGAATGAAATAAAATTTTAATTTAAAATGGTTTTGATAGAGTGAATTTTTAAGAGAATGTCCACAATCACAAAAGATGGTGAGATTGCAATATAACTTTTACCAGTCGGTAATTTTCATTTTAAAACCCTCTTTGATGAGAATATTAATAGTAAAAAAAGTTAAATAAAATAAAAATAAAATGATTAATGATATAATATATTAGTATTGGTAGTTTATACAGCACACAAAAGAATATTGTGATGAATATGTCAATTATCTCATAGATATCACAAGTGAGATGAAAATCCATTACTTTACGCTCTCTTTGGGTTAAACACTATATAACCACATTTATAATGGGTTTTATAATTTTATTAACATATAAATACTATTTTATAATTTATGATATCATATATAGTCCTCTTATAGCATATTATAAACTCCTCATTAATAATATTTCATCACATTTTTCAGTTCATTTGTTTATTACCTTGTTTTTAGGATGTTTTGACCAGTAATTTTTATTCCTATTACATAGATTATGGTTTAATAATATCAAAGATATAGAAAATAATATAAATATTATATATATTCAATATATTTTTTATTATTAATCCATAATGTTTTGATATAATAAATGAAATACACCATTCATTGAGATGGTAGACTGTTCATACACATGAATATTGTTTTAATTTTCTTATCATATTAAATAAATTGAACGTATATGATATATATGTATATTATAATTTTATTTTCATTTTAATGTCATAATTGACATATATTTTAATTTAAAAAAATCCCTAATACATTTCATTTGAAGTAGGAATTAATCACATTGCATTGAGGAGGCTGTAGTCCACACGTCCAAAAATGATGTTATAGTAATCAAAAAATAGATATAATGAAGTTATGTGTTATATAATAATTATATAAGTCAAAAGAAATTATATATTGTATATTTCATATATAAACTATAAATACATCATTATTTATAACCTTTAAATGTGGTAATGGAAGATTGAATGACATTAGTTTGCGAGGTGGTAGTCCACCAAACACCTGAACGATGATTGTATATCACATTAGATTGAAATATATATGGTTGTAGGATGAAAATTTTACCTAAATAAATTAAATTAAATTTATGATACAAATTTTATTATATAGGATATATATAAGAATAATTAAAGGAGTGTATAAATAGATGAAACAAAATGATTTTTGAAGAATGTAACCTCGTTTTTTGGTAATTCGTCTTGGTGTATCCCCAAAAACATCCTTGAATGGATTTAATCTCAAATTTAGTCTTATAAGATGAGGGAGATATTTTATTTAGTTAGTTTTATGTTGTGCCAAATGTATTGTGATGTGTGAAGATGATTGGGGAGTGAATGCATATTTGTAACTTAGGGGAGTGATATTCTTGTGAATATAAAAAAGAAAACACTATTGGGAGGTTTTCATTAAATAATTTTCCTAAAAAATTGAAAAAATAATCAATTAAAATGAAATTTGGGTCACGAAAAATCACCAACACAAAAAGAATTGATTTTTACTATTTTGTTTCATAAAATATATGTTTCCGAACTTTATCCGTTTTGGATTTTAATAAAGGTAACTAGTTTTCTAACTTAAGTAATTTAACCATTAAGGATAAATTAAAATGAGATTTTTTAGAAAATATAGAACCACTTAATTGTAAATATGATAATGAATTTTATAAATAATAAACTATGTGTTTTGAAAATTAATTTTAAAATAAGCTCATGTAATGCACAAAAAAATAGTTTATCCTGAACTATGTGAACAATGATTTTTCAATTTAGGTGTCAACATGTTCATTAATGAATTAAAATTAGTCCATTAATATTACATATTTTATATCTATCCAAATTTAAAAATCAAATTTAATATGTTATTAATTTTATTAAATTTTAAATCATTAAATAAAATACCATTTATTATAAAATAACATTAATGTAAAATTTTACATTATTTGCGTAATTTAAATTAAAAATTAACTATACAATATTGGAATTAAAATATATTATGTTAAAATCTATGTAACTGAAAATATTAATCTTACAAATTAATTAAATACAATAATTCAATCAATTTACTTCACTTTTAATATTTTTAGTATCATATATTTTAACTAATTATTAAATAAATAATTACATCATTTTAATTACATAGGCATATTGACAAAATAATTCTACTCTAAAAATTAAATATAAACTAATATTATGACAATTACCCATTTAACTTTCAAAATAATGTGTACGATATAAATAATATGGTTTTTTCATATCTCAAGGCTTTCTAAATGCTAATGGTAAGGCTGTTACTTTTTTACTTTTTTCATACTTTTTTTATTCTATAGATCACTTTCTTGGAATAGTATCCCAATAACTCATATAATTTATAAAAAGGTGGTCTATGATTGAAATATTGGCACAAAAGGGTTTTTAGACATGTTTTTATGTTATTTTCCCCCAAATATGAATGTATGACCACTAAGTAAACGAATAATTACCTTAATCATTGTAATTATTTTTAATTATAGTAATTTTTATTTTAGGTCAAAAATTTCATGACCCAACCCAATAGGCCTTGAGACTCAATTACCCAATACCACCTCTAATAGGCCAGGGGCTGGAGACTAACTCCAAGTAGGATATCCCACACATAAGAGGCCATAGCCTAGGGTACCTGTATGCATGAACCCATATACTCCTCCATGAAAATACTGTAGATATATATATATCCAAAATTAAATGCATGCATCTATATATCCCAACCAGAGTATTGAAAAAGTAAAAAAAAGTAAAATACATGCCCACAAAATAAAAACTACCAAAGAGTTTAACCAATTCAGATAGAGGGGATCATTGTTAAACTCCCAACGGTAAGCTCCACAACCCATCTCCAGTAAACACCCTGGTCAGTCTAGATCACTATGTTCTATGTGCATCAGGTCTTATGGGGATTTTATCAAAAGTCATGTTGACTACAGAAGACAAAACACGTGAGGGAAAATCCCATGCATGAGTGACTATAAAAATACTCAGTAGGTCTCCCAAAATACTCAATCTAAAAATAGGGAAACTAGTATGCATCAGTCCACTCATCCTAGCTAGAGGAATGAAAAATGAGAGAGAATGTCCATCTCAAGACCATCATTGGCTACACAAGAATAGTCAACTTAGACACATTGTTGGTAAACTAAGAAGTGACAAAACCACAAATAAAACTAGGAAAATACACCCAGATATACTCATCTATTGTGGTTCCAACCTCATAGCCCATGATAGACTCATACTCGATGCGTTAAGGAAAATTATTACTAGTAAAAAGAAATCCACAAACACTTTCATCCCATATGACACTCTCCCAATAGATATACACCATAAAGTGCCATTCCACCTTCCTAGATGAAACATCTGAGAGATACCACTCAATCACATATCACAAAGCCAATGGCACAACGCTTCCATCCTATGGGTATACATCCGAGAGAGAATGCTCATCATATATCACTATTAATAATGTCATAATGAAATAGTGGATCACAATACATATATAGGGGATCTCACACATCCCAGATGGGGGACCCTAAATACACTATAGAAACTATGTTAAGACATATCTCTCAGAATGGGGATCCCTCCCAGGATTCGTTAGGGGACACGATGAAACCTGTCTAGAAAACTAAACATTAAGAGGGGTATCACACCATAACCCATACCTGAAAAAACCCTCATAGTAGAAGATCTGTTTCTATTCAGATTTTTTCATGTCGATTCTATGATGTATGCCTTGGGAGAATGTAACAACAAATCACTAGAGGTTGGATCAGATTGTAATACAATGATACAGGGTCTGCACCTAGGGATCATTGGGGGCTTTGTCCTCAATTAGAACAACATCCTAGGTAGAGGATCAATACCAGGGTAAATATTGTCCACACCAAATCTTAGAACCCTACCTGGGATACATGAAAGGAAATGAGGATTGTACTAGCCTTCTCAGGGTGACACATTCCCAAAATCCACTGAGTCTACTATCTATGTGGATGGAGAAAACTCACTCTAGAATGTGGGAAACACCTATGATGCACACACAATAAGAAATCATAATGGTGTCACAATCTGGGGAAGAAGATGTGATATAAAAAACCTTTAAAAAAAAGGACATAGGGACACACTCAACCGTGCTAGTAGAATCATTACTAAAAGAGACTAGGGGGAAAACCTAAACCATACCAGTCCAAAAATCACTTACTAGGACTTGGGGGAGCCACTCATCCCAGCTGGTTAAGGAATCATGAACCCAAATGAACCACACAACAACCCCTTCACACCACACCTCGTAGGCCCAAAAAGTGGTCACCATCAATTTTACACAAAATCATGCTTAGAATGGACCAATCATAATCCCAATTTTGACATCCGGGAACACAATACCCAAAAAAAACTAAGCTATAAAAATTATATGGCATGTAATTTAAATTACACGATGTGTACTCTAATCTCTATCCTTTCCATGTACTTTTATATGGATAGAGAAAAATGGTATCCTACTATGTAAAACTACATGACATGGACTTGAAAGAACGCATTGTGAATTATCCAAAAAGCATATTTTCATGTTCTTTTTCACAAGGCCGAACACATGACCATGTGCTACTACATGACATGTAATAAGAGTACATAGTGTATACTTATGAAAATTCATTTCTTTTTGAATGGGAAGAACACACGGAATGTAGAACTGGTTTACAAATCATATTCATGGAAAAATACAATAGTATTTCCCTAAAAAAATCCCAAATCACCATATTTTACCCCAAAACACACAGATCAAGCCTCTAGGGGTCCCTAGAAAGTGTCTAAGGGATCTAGAACCTTAAAACAATTCATAAAGAATGGGATCATGACATAATACTCAAAACCACCTACCTTGAGGGTGAATCACTAAATATTTATGGTATAATGGACACTTAGAAAGTGTTGCTGCTCGATTCAGGATCATCCTCCATCAATATCCAAGACCGAAGATGCTTTTTTTTCTCGAATCGTCCTGAGTTTTTCATCATAAAAGATATATTGGGAGGGTCTTTATATCTTCGTGTCATGTAAACTAAGGGGTTGTGGAAGAGGAATATTGGTTTAATTTTATTACTAAAATATCCACCATTTATCTACCCCCTCATGATACGCCTCAAAACCATCACCCGACGCCGACAAAGTTTATCTATCACTTAGGGTAAACACGGTTTTCTAAAATCAAACATAGTCTCAGAAATCCGACCCAAGAATATGCAGAGGAGTTATCTTTGTTTCCAATGAAATTGTGCTCAAGTGATAAAAAATATATAATATTTATAAAATCACCTTGTGGAGTCTCTAAAAGCCCCAAGTTCTCACACCGACTCAATGCCTGGATTTAGAATGATTTTATGGAATATTGCAAAGTCATAAAAATCAAAACCTGATTCACTACATCATCCCAAACATAAGGCTTCTCATCCCCAGAATGAGAAATCCTAGGAACTTGGGAAAGAAACCGAACTCTCAACTAGGGCTCCCATGCTGGCATGCTCACCACAACAAACACAAATCCCACAAAGGGTTCATATAATTCCTATAAGTGTACACTCTAGGGACACCTCAAGTCCCAAAACACCCAATCCTACTGAAATAGTTTTTCATTTTGCAACTAGTGGCACAAGACTCCTCAAATGCGACTTGTGGAAAACCCAAAGCACCTGGTTCAGGTGAAATCATAGGGTCTAGTGAAACAAACCCCTTGCTAACCTCACATAGTTTCAAAAAAACACAAATATGAGAACACAAGTCAAGAGAAATGATCCACCGCACCTTAATACTATCTTCATTGGGTGGAACTGACTCACCTATAGAGTTTTGAATCACGTCACACGAATGGATCTTATTGGGGAACGAGATCCTCATTATCACGAACCCGACTTCACATAAAACTGAACCAAGATATCCTTAAACTTCATGTGGAAAAATCTGATACTGAACATGTGAGGATAACAATGAACAAATAGGACTTCGTAGGTACACGGACTAGGTATCACATACCCTTCATGAAAACGACCCTATACCTAACCCTGCTCAAAATAAACAAGTCCGAGGGACTCACCCACCACACCTCGACACTATCCGCTTTGGGTAGAAAAAACTCACCCATGAAATTTGAGATCATGTCACAATAACATGTCATGATAGAGGAATTATATCTCTTCCTCAGGAATTCAAATCACATTGAACAAGACCAAAACAGGGTCTTACCGACACCCTAAACAAACCTCGATCTAGAAGCAGAAGATAAAGAGTGCCTCTTAACAGTTTCTAAAAAAATACTACATAAAGTAGAAAGGACACATAGTATACCTCTATGCTCACTAAGAGCATTAGGTTAAAGGACCCTATTACATTCAGTTGTCCTCAAACACGTAATCCAAATCCATGATCCAGGTGTGGACCTCCTAGGTGTGGAGGTGGGGGAAACTGATACCATTTTCCACCTCTTTCTACACCTGCTCCTCCGTCACATCTATCGCCCTACTGACCTCCATGCTCGAAACAATGCCTTTAGAAAGGAGGTATACCAAATGTATCACTCTCACCATAACGATAGGTTGTGGAATATCTTGAATAATTTCCACATCCATCACAAATGTAACAACAACTCTCCTTCAGCAACCCAAAACCTACCAGAGAGCCATGAGCCTCATATCCCCCATCTTGGGATCGACTCGGGAAACATCATGAATGCCCCGATCCCTAAGTATGACTTCGAGAAAATGCTACCAAAAAAGCTATATAAGACTTAGTTCACGTCTTCAGAACACTAATGGTCAGATTCTACTCAGCCAGAAAGCTATCCACCAATAGGGCCCTCTCTATAAATCAAGCATAGGTGGAAAATCATAATGACACCATTGATGACTTGACCTCTTGGTTAAAGCCTAATAAAAGGATCATTCTTGGAATAATTCATCCCACAACATATCCAGGGAGTAATTATACATATCATTGAACCATTCTGAGTAATAATCCATGGTCCTTCTATCCTGTCGAACCTGCATAAGATCCTGAATATTAACAGACCTAAGCATGTCTGAGTAGAACTCCACCCTGAAGGGATGCTCAAACTACAAAAAAGAGGGCATATCATAATCACGGGACTGTGCCACAAGAATTAAACATTACTTGACCGAATTGTGAAAAAGTAACTCATCTAGGACCACCATCTTATTAGGCGGTTTCCTCACAAGTAGTTAAACATGCATGACTACATCAGGATGGTATTTAGCTGTATGGGGGTATGGGTAACCCCCAAACCTAATCAGTTGATGCCTATGGAAATTGTGTAGTGCACTAAACCTAGTGCATCCATAGACAAAACTGCTGGAACAACCTAGTTTTCAATAGGTGGTGGCACAATACAAGGAACACCCGACGGTCCATCATTAGAACCTGTGCATTGCGCTGAAACTTCACCTTGGGGGAATCATCACCACAACCCTACCTTCCTATTGTAGTGGATGCATCCTAAAACAAAATAAAGATGAACCATGATCAAATATTATCTTTGGTTAGATGACTCAAGAGGGATAAAGAAAAAATAGAAAATCATTCCAGTATGATACATGTACTATTATTTTTTTATGACTAGGGTCCTAGTGTACATAGTCTAAATGAAGGTTATCCGTGTCATAGTGAATGGATACGTCGACTGTCACACCAAAACTAGAGTCTTTAGCCTAAAAGCTGAAATCAAAACTCCATAACACTTTATCTATTTAACCCAAACAAAAATTAAAATTAAATTAAATGCATGCATACATTAATCCCAACCATAGTATAGAAAATTTTCAAAAAGTTAAAATAAAGGCCCATTAAAAGAAAATTGCAAAAGCATTCAACCTGCTTAGATGGAGTGGATTAATTTCAAACTCATGTCAGTAAGCTCCTCAGCCTAGCACTGGAAAACACCCCAGTCATTATAGCTTACTAAGCTGCACCTATGTTAGGTCCCTTGAGGATTCTATTGAGATGCATGTGGACTACACAAGACACAAAACCTATAGGAAAATCTATTACATGTGTAACTATAAAAATACATTGTAGGAATCCCAAAAAAACCCAAACCAAAATCAGAGAAAATGATAGGTGTTAGTCCAAACATTTTAGCCAGAGGGTACCCAAACAAGAGAGAAACTCAATCTCAATACCATCTTAGGATACACATGACTAGTCAGCTCAACCATACTGCATCATAACCCAGATGTGATAAAATAACAAGGAAGACTAGGACAAATCACCAAGACAAACTCATACCTTGAGGTTTCAACCTCATAGATAGCGAAAAACTCATACTCGAGGATCAAATGTAGCTTTTTACCACTTGAAAATACTCTACAAGCACCGCCACCCGAGATGACACTCATCTGATAGATATACACCATTGAGTACCACACCACCATATAATATGTAACATTTGAGAGATACCACTCAATCAGGTATCATGAAGCTGATGGAACAATGCTTCTATCCCAAGGGAATGCATCCGATAGGGAATGATATTCGTATATTTCCAATAATAATGTCACATGAAAACAACAGATCATGATATGTTGACATGGGATCTCACCCATCCTAGATGGGGGACACGAAAAACCCTATAGAAACCACTTCAAGACATCTCTCTCAGAAAGGTGATCCCTCCCAGTATCCACTAGGGGACACTACAAACCCATACTGGAAAAAAAACGTAGAGGGGTATCAACCAACAACCCACCTCTGAAAAAACCATCCTTGAAGAGAATTAATGCCTGTGTGGAATTGGTCATGCTGATTCAATGAACTTTTCCTATGGAAAATGTCTTGATAGATCACAGAAGGAGTGATCAGATCTTGATCCAAAAATAGAGGGTATGTTCCCACGGATCACTAGGGGTTCTACCCCATATAGGAACAACATCATGAGTAGAAGGTCGATTCCTAGGTAAATATTGGTAACACCGATTCCAAGAACCCAACCCAAGAAACAAGAAAGGATGTGAGGATCATACCAATCCTCTTAAGGTGTCACATGGTCCAAATTGGATAAGTCTACTATCGAAGAGGATTGAGAAAACTCGCTCATTAAAGTGACAAACACCCATGTTGTGTGTATGCAAAGCAGCCAAAAGGGGAAATAATCTGGTGAAGGGGATGTGATACCAAAAAACCTCAATGTGAAAGGAATTAGTTGACCCACTCAACCCTTCCAGTCAAAACATCACTAATAGAGACAAGGGGACCCCTTCCACCCTACAAGTCTAAAAAGCAGTAACAGGGACTAGGGGGACCCACTAAAACCAGCTGGTCAAGGAATTAAAAACCCAAACGAACCACACAATAAATCATTCAAACCATACCTCCCAGTCCCAAAACATTTCCACCATCACGTTTTATGTGAAAAAACATATCACAATAGACTACTAAGAATCCCAATTCTCACATACAAGTGACAAAATACTCAAAACATCTAATATGGATATAGTAAATTGTGTGTAAATTAGAGTACCAAGGAATGTACTCTAATATCTCATCTTGGCATTGTAGCTTTACATGGACAGAGAAAAATGGGTTTTCTTATGTAAACCTACATAGCGTGTACTTGAATGTACATGGAATGTACTGTACCAAAACTCATTTTCACAAGCCCCAACAGAAGACCAAGTGCAACTACACAGCGCGTACTCTTGAAAAGTCCTTGTTCCTTAAACTGGAAAACCCATGGTGTGTGGAAATTATTTACTCATTATTTTGAGGCGAAAATATGATGGGATTTCTTAATAAATGTATTAGAGCATCCTCCCCTTACTCCAAAACACCTAGATCTACCCTCAAGTGGTATCTAACAAGCTTCTTTGGTCTTTAGAAACTTTAAAGGATGCATAAAAAAGGGGATTAGAAATAAAAAAACAAAATATCATATCTTACGGGAGAAAAAGTAAATCATTTAGAATGAATTGGTGCTCAGAAGCTGCTGCTTCTCGATTCGAGAGCATCCTCTATCAAGATTGAAGACTGATGGGGTATCGTTTTCTCAATTCGGACTTTAGCTCCGTTGTCACCAAAAAGGGAGAGGGAGGGGATTTTAACTCTCTTGTCATGTGAACCAAGGGATGGGGGCGGTGAAATATTGGTTTAATTTTATTAAACCAATATCCTCCCTTTAATACCCCACTCAAGATACACCTCTAACTCGTTACCCGGTGATTAATTGTTTTCCATTATCACGTAAACACGACATTATGAACTCGACTGCAATATCAATAATCCGACCTGAGTCACCTCTTAGGATTTATCCCTATTTCGAAATAACATATTCTTTGGTGATAAGATATATTTAATATTTTTAAAATTTCCTCCCTAGGGATCTCTGGACCCTGGGTTCTCACGCTGAATCAGTTCCTAGCTTAAGAATTATTCTTTGGAATAATCCAAAGTCTTATAGGTCAATAAATGAGTAGCTAAAAAACTAAGTTTATATAATTATATGATAAATATTATATTTATTCAAAATATTTATTTCTATTTTTTCAAATAAAATTCATAGAATTGTAAAAATTAAATTTAATGGTGAAAGCATAGATTTAATGAAAAATGAGGGTTTTAAAGTGAAAATATTCAGATGCCTATTATGTTTTTATATCTAAATTCGACATAAAAATGATTTAAATGAACTAAATTGGATTAATATATTAATGAATGATCTTTACTGACTTTGATACCAATTTAAAATATAATTGAACATCAATAATTATTTAAATAAAAAAGATTATTTCAACAAAAATGTATTATTTTTACTATTCATCAAAAACTAAAACTTCTAAAAAAAACTAACCCCAAGATAATTTTGAGATTAAGAATTCAAAAATGATGTTTATTTTTTAAAAAAATATAGTAGTGTAAAAATGTAGTTTTCAAATAAATAATCCATTAAAAGGTCGTAAAAAACTTGTAGAAAAATATATGTTTTATGGATAATCTAGATTTCTTCTTAGTATATCTATATTAGATCTATTTTATGAATGGTTAAAAAATTATTGAATATATATCACAAGAATAAATATATCATAATGACTTGGGATGTTATATACCCTTCTATGTTGATTTTTTATGTCTTATACATGGTCGAAGGAACTCAGTATTGTGTATAACAGAAGCTGACATTGTGTTTTATATAAAGAAAACATTAAACAAAAAATAACATTATACTAAATTGAAAATATTTTACTGTATTGTGGTGTAAAATTAACTCCACCTTAAATAAATTGTGTCCTAAAATTTTAAATTTATTCTCGAAAATAGAGTGTTTGATATTTGAAAATAAACTTTTATTTAAAGACCCACATTGTAAATAGAGTTTATAAAATATATTATTAATAAGAGGTAAAATAAAATGAGAAGTTCAACACAAAAATTAGCATCCATATGGGAGAAAATTAAGGATAACATCGAAATGGAAGTGAAATCTATCTACTATGTTCTGATGGAGAGTGATATAGAACATGTTCAACAGAATGTTGATGACCACAAAGACTTAAACCATAGTTATGAAAAAGGTAGTTAATATCAAGAAAAATTATGATAATAGGATTTGTTTTTTCAACACCGTATTTCCTAGAGATGATGAATTTTATATCTATTTAATAATATATGTAAATATATGTTTCTATTTTATTAACAAAATACTCTCCTTTTTTTGTGCCTTGAACTATTTCTACTTTATTTTAAAGCACAAGTTGCATCATGTGGTGAAGTAATACATTAACCTATAAAACCTCATCAAAATATCATCATAAACCATTACATAAATGGTATATCATTCAAATATATTAGGATCCAAAACTTTAGAAATAAGATCACTGAATTTCCAAAATGAACTTATCAAACTAAAGGAAGTTGTAAATACCCGTAAAATTCAAGGGAAATTTTTTCTTAATTTTCTTAGAATTTTACAAGAGCGCGGTTTCAGACAGCACCTGATTCCGAGGCCCGGAGTGCCCGGAATTAATTTCCGAAGTTTGGCTCGGGTACGTTCAGTGAACGAACGAGCGGGAATTCCTAACTTTTGATCCGGTGCTCGGAATTGAAATCCGAGGGCACCGATGAACTCGCAGCGCCGATATTCGCTTAAAGAGACCTTTTCGGGAGTTGCGTTTGTTGCGGGTTGAAAGTTACGTTTTGGGGTTTTTAGTTTGAGTTAAATAAAATTGTGAAGAACAATTTTATTACATCAAGTTAAAACCTATCAAAGGAGGTTGGAAGTGGGACCCACACCCACTTAACCTCCCTTGGGAGGATTAAGTGTGGTGGGGCCCACACGAACCCCTAATCTTTTCAACTTCTCTCAACATACTCAACCCCCCTCTTAATTGGCTTAAGTTACTCTTATTTAATTATGGGAGTTAAGTCTTTTTGAATATCAAACATTGAAATTCTTTTGTGTTATGTGTTAATAAAATAAGAGGTAGTCTTATTTTTTTTGGAGTTCTTTGTTTGTCATTTTGAGAGCTCCCTCTTCATCTTCAAGCTCTGACGAAGAACGAAGAACGCTCAAACTCCGACGAAGAATGACGCCCCTCTTCTTCATCCTCGGTGTCAACAAGAGGGAACGCCGCACCCTCCTCGGGCCTTCTTCGTCGGCAAACGAAGATCCGCCAACGACGTGTCTCTTCGGGCATATCTCTTCGTCAACGGATTTGACGAACGACGACCGCGACGCCCGACCTCCGCGACGCCATCTTCCGCGGAACGTAGACGAATCTTCGAATCTTAAACCCGAGGTAGGGGTTGTCGTTTTCTTTTGGTTTCCTTATTTTATTCTTGATCGTGATTTTATCAAGACTAACGTGTGACTTGATTTATTTGAAGTTGCATTTTTATTTTAACGTGAGGGGGGGGGGGGGGGCCGGACCGCACGAACACGGCCAAACCCCCCCCCCCCTCCATCGTTCATGTTTATTTTTGCGGAAGAAAGCAAGTGGCGTGGTGCCGTCGCACCACGCGGATGAACGTGCTTATAATTTACGCGGCGCCTTCGCGCTACGTCAAGAAAAATCTTCAAGAACGTGACGCCGTCGCGCCGCGTTGAAATGAATGTCAAAGCACGGCGAAGGGGCGCGGTGCCGTCGCACCGCGCCGGATGACGAACGTCGCGGCCGGTTCCGGGCCGCGGCGGGACGAGAAGACCGCAGCCGGTTCCGGGCCGCGGCGGGACGAGGAGACCGCGGCCGGTTCCGGGCCGCGACGGAAGGGAAGACCGGCGGCCGGGCCGCCGGCGTCGGAAGTCGAAGGCGGGACCGGAATTTCCGGTCCCGTAGGTAAAAACCGGCCGGCCAGCTGGCCGGCCGGATGTCACAAAACCGGGGAATTAAATTCCCCGGCCGGTTCAACAAAACCCCCCTCTTAATGAGGGGGGGGGGGGGGTCATGAGGGAAGGGGGCAGCCAGCCCCCTTGGTTCACCGCCAGCAGGCCCCCCACATGGGGGGGGGGGGCGGTTTTAAAAAAAACGGCGCGGCCAGTTGCCGCGCCGCCCTCCCGCAAAGCGGGGGCCTTGCCCCCCGCGTGTCACCCACGAGCGGCGCCCGGCGCCGCCGCCGCGGCCTGCCGCCGCCGCCGCCGCCGCGCCTCCGCGCCGCCGCGCCGCCGCCCGCCGCCGCCGTCCGCCGCCGCCGGCCACCGCGCCGCCCAGGGGGGGGTCGGGCCGGGTCGGCCCGGACCCGGACCCCCCCGTTTCGAACCAGTTTTCGTTTTTGGCTCATATCTTGAGCCTCGGACCTCCGATTGACGAACCGTCAGCGGCAACACGATCCTTGGATCGAGACGGTCGTTTTGGTATATCGCGCTCAAGGTTTCGGTAAACTTTGAGTTCGGCCGGGTTGGTTCGTTCACGAAACCAACCGGGCTTTCGGAGCGGAAACGCTCATATCTTGAGCTACGAACGTCCGATTGACGCGCCGTCAGTCGCGTTGTGTTCCTCTTAGTGAGACGGATCTTTTGGCATACTCCGCCCGAGGTTTGGATGCAGGTGGAGTACGGTCGGGTTGGTTTTGCCTTAAAAACCAACCGGGCCCCGGAGACGAAAATGCCAATAACTCTCAGACCGGGCGTCCGATCGACGCGCCGTCTGTTGCGTTGAGTTCCTGTTGACGATACGGAACTTTTGGATACATCAACTTCGGTCTTTGTGACAGTTGATGTATCAGCCTCTCGGCTCGTGGAGCGGACCCTCCGAACGAGTTTGCTGTGTGCGGGAACCCTAGTGCTGGCTGCGACTGTTCTACTGCTACGACTGCTACTGTGACTGCGACGACGACAGTACAGAGATCCTGTGTGGATTCGACGACGACAGTACAGAGATCCTATGTGGATTCGACGACGACGACTTCAGCACTCAGCGATCCTACGTGGATCAGTGCTACAGGTCCTGTGTGGGCCCGATCCTGTGTGGGTCCTTGCGCTCAGCGGTTCTGTGTGAGCCAGCGCCTACAGGTTCTGTGTGAGCCCGATCCTGTGTGGGTCTTCTGCGGGGGTTAGTTACCTATCGATCCTTCGTGGGTCCGACGACTTAGATGGATCAGTGATCATCTTTATCGTCCTTGAAGAAGTATACCTGTGTGAGCTGAATCCTGTTGTTTTCCTGTGTGGATTGTGTTGTGCAATCCTGTGTGGATTATATTTTGCTTTCCTATGTGGAATACGTATACTTTCCTGCGTGGACTGAGTTGTACTTGGGCTCGGAGGTTGGAGCATATTTTAATTGATGACTTAGGTATATGTATGGGCATATACCTAAGCAGTGTCGGTTGTTACTTCGTGATTGTACTTTTCTTCGTGGTTTATCCTTTGTGGATTTGAGAGACCTTCAGGGGTCTCGGGGTCCCTACTGAGTAGCTTATACTCACCCCTGCACGGGCTTCGCCCGCACTACGTTGTGTTGGTTGCAGACGATGGACAGCGTTGACCTTAGCTGAGGCTTGCAGAGCGGGACGGTACCCGGAGGTGGACCACTGGGCGGGACGTGCTCGGAGCGGACGGCGGGACCCGTGTAGCAGAGGAGCTATCTGTACCCACCCATCAGGTGGGATTTCCGGTGGACAGCTCGGAGTTGCGGCCTTTACTTTACAGTTGCTGTTTTTCCATTTTCGAGTTGTACTTTACTTTCAGTTTGGGTTTGTATTCTGGCCCATTTACCTTTCCGCACTTTCAGTCGTACTCTGTTTGCTTAGTGTTTACTTTCCGCTTGATTACTCTGTGGTGTGTGTTTACTTTTCAAAGGCAATGCCTTCCCTTTTTACCAGGATTTACGCCTTGGTGCTAGTCGCCAGCCCCTGGCCTATGGAAGGCGGGCTTGGGGTAGTCACGGCACAGACCCCGAGGGCGGGTCGTGACAAATTGGTATCAGAGGAGTTCGGTTCTACCGCGAACTCTGATCTTTTCTATGTGAAGCAATAATGTTTAGCGTATTGAGTGTGGATATCAGTCCAGGGAGTCCAGTGTTGGTGCGGCGGCCGACGTATCCGTACACCAGGACCCTGACTTCTGATTTCCGACTTAATGCACGAAAACATTGATTGCGTGTGTGTTTCAATGTTTTCTTTGTGATTACTTATATCAGCTCACCAGGTATACTGTTCTAACCGTGGCGCACCTGTTTCCTTTTCAGGATGGCCCCACGACGGCTGCCAGCTAGGGTTCCGAGAGTCGAGCGAGACGACAGCCCACCGAGCGACGAGGCCTCGGTGCAAGGCCCTTTTCCAGTAGTGGCACCGGCGGTAGCTTTACCCGCCGATTCCCCGATGCTTCCAGCAGCAGCCGCTGACGATGCACGTCGCCTCAGCGCACTGCATGAGTTTCAGCGCCAGCGACCGCCCAGGTTTCGCGGGGAGACGGATCCCCAGGCAGCAGAGGACTGGCTGGAGGCAGTGGTTCGAGTGTTTAGGCTAGTGAGGACACCAGCAGACCTCATGGTGATCCTCGCTGCGAGCCTACTACACACAACAACAGGACGATGGTGGAGCTTGATGCTCCAGGTGCACGATGAGGCATCTCTACTTTGGACAGACTTTGAGAGCCTCTTCCGCTCGGAGTTCGTCCCAGCCACCCTTCGTGCGGTGCGTATCCAGGAGCTTCTACAGCTGCGGCAGGGCAGCATGACGGTCGCTCAGTACTCGGCGAGATTTACCGATCTCTCGCGCTACTCGACCGACATGGTACGGGATCCATTCTTTCGGGCCCGGACCTTCGAGCAGGGTTTGAGACACGAGATCAGGGCATCGCTGATCTCCCTCAGCATACCGACTCAGACAGGAGTACTGGAGCGGGCTCTTCTGATCGAGAGCTTCCTTGCTGAGTCTACACCAGCACAGCGACCCACCGCAGGGCGGCACGTGGCAGAGTCATCTGCAGCAGGCAGTCGACGGATGACTCAGGGGTCCAGACAGACCAGACCTTCGGGCCGACGACCTCAGGGCACTGGCTCAGCAGTTCAGGGCACACAGCGCGGAGCCAGTCTTCCGAGAGGCAGACAGTGCTACTCGTGCGGCGGGCTGGGCCACATGGCTCGTGACTGCCCGACCCGTCGTGCCGAGGAGCAGCAGACAGTTGATGGACCACCGAGGCAGAGGCAGAGGATCGACCGTGGCGGTCCGCAGGGAGGAGGCGGACGAGGCAGAGGAGCTGGACGAGTAGCTGGTGGTGGCCGACGCTTTGAGGCTCTACCACCACCACCACCAGGAGGTCCACCCCGACCACAGGGAGCTGGCGGGCAGCGACAGGCACAGCTCCAGGCAGCAGAGGCCTACGACCACGGCGCACCTGAGATGATTCGAGGTACTATCTGTGTCTATTCCACCCTTGCTGCAGTTCTTATAGACACAGGAGCGAGTCATTCTTTCATAGCCGCTGCCCTTGTTCGGAGCTCGGAGATTCCGACAGAGCCGTTGGCTCGATCCTTACGGCTAGAGACTCCTACGGGAGCAGACTCGACGATTACGCACTGGTGCTGGCAGTGTGAGCTTACTCTAGGAGGCGAGAGCTTCGGCTGGGATCTTCTTGTAGCAGCGTCGAGGCCTTACGACGTCATCTTGGGCATGGATTGGCTGTCTACGGTCCATGCACAGATTGACTGTTTTAGGCGCAAGGTGCGATGTGTACGCACCGACGGGAGCAGGTTCACCTTCACCGGCGAGAAGGGAGCCTTAGCAGCACAGGATGGACTTCCGCGGAGGAGAGGACAGCCCATCACTCATCAGTTGGCTAGCCTTATCCTTGGAGCAGTTGACGTGCGGAGTCCTGGTTTTCCTGCAGTGGTGGATCAGTTTGCGGACGTTTTTCCCGACGACGTTCCAGGGCTACCTCCTCGCAGAGAGGTAGACTTTTATATTGACTTGTACCCCAGGACAGCCCCGATATCCACTCCAGCATATCGGATGGCCCCCGCCGAGCTTCGAGAGCTACGGGTACAGTTGGAGGACTTGCAGGGCAAGGGGTTCATCCGACCCAGTGTTTCACCCTGGGCTTCCCCGATATTGTTCGCCAAGAAGGCGGACGGGAGCTTGCGACTTTGTGTTGACTATCGTCGCCTGAACCAGGTGACAGTGAGGAACAAGTATCCGCTACCGAGGATTGATGACCTCTTTGATCAGCTCAAGGGAGCACGGTGGTTCTCGAAGATAGACCTCAGGTCAGGCTATCATCAGCTCAGAGTCAGAGACGAGGATGTGCAGAAGACGGCCTTCAGATGTCGGTATGGCCACTATGAGTTCTTGGTTATGCCCTTCGGTGTAACCAATGCTCCAGCAGTGTTCATGGCTCTCATGAACAGGATATTTCAGCCATACCTCGATCGGTTTGTCGTGGTCTTCATCGACGACATTCTGATTTACTCTACGACAGAGGAGGAGCACACCTATCTCTTGCGAGTTGTTCTTGACACACTCCGAGAGCACCAGCTTTATGGTAAGCTCTCGAAGTGCCAGTTCTGGATACGTGAGGTCCACTTTTTGGGACATGTTATCTCTGAGGCGGGAGTTGCAGTGGATCCCGCGAAGATTGAGGCTGTGTTAGCATGGGAGCCACCCAGGAGCGTGACTGAGGTTCGGAGTTTCTTGGGACTAGCTGGATACTATAGGAGATTTGTGCCGAACTTCTCCAGAGTTGCGGCATCACTCACAGCTTTGACAAAGAAGGGGAAACCCTTCGTGTGGTCAGACAGTTGTCAGCAGAGCTTCCAGGAGCTGAGACAGAGATTGACTAGCGCACCTATCTTGAGGTTGCCTGAGGAGGGACTAGGGTACGTAGTCTACTGCGATGCATCAGGGACAGGACTTGGATGTGTTCTGATGCAGGAGCGGGCTGTGATCGCCTATGGATCACGTCAGTTGAAGCCGCATGAGCAGAACTACGCTACCCATGACCTGGAGTTAGCAGCAGTGGTCTTCGCTCTGAAGACACGGTGACACTATCTGATGGGCGAGCGCTTTACAGTCTTTTCCGATCATCAGAGTCTCAGGTATATCTTCTCGCAGAAGGACCTGAACCTGAGACAGCGACGATGGCTCGAGTTCCTCCAGGACTATGACTTTGAGATAGTCTATACTCCTGGGAAGGTGAACGTAGTAGCCGATGCCCTCAGCAGGAGGACGGGCATTCAGCTACTTGAGGAGGCGACAGAGCAGCTAGCCTCTTTGCAGATATCCTTCGTGGATAGTGATGGAGCAGCCTTTCTTCAGTCTCTCACAGTCACTCCTCCACTACTGCAGCGGGTCAGGGAGGCACAGCGCGGGGACGCTGACTGTGAGACACGGCGTGCACAGATATCCTCGGGACAAGCACCTGATGGTTTCTCCCTTGGAACAGAACATGACATCCTTTTCAGAGGACGTACCATGGTACCAGTCGCATTGCGAGAGGAAGTTCTGAGAGAGTTTCACACTTCTCCTTTAGCGGTACATCCTGGAGTGGCGAAGATGTACCAGGACCTCAGACGACAGCATTGGTGGCCGGGCATGAAGAAGGCTGTAGCAAAGTTCGTTTCTCGATGCCTCACCTGTCAGCAGGTGAAGGCAGAGCATCAGGTACCAGCAGGCTTGGTACAACCCTTGGAGGTTCCGGAGTGGAAGTGGGACGGCATTTCTATGGACTTCGTGACTGGACTTCCACGTACTTCCAGAGGTCACGACTCCATTTGGGTGATTGTTGACCGACTCACCAAGTCGGCACACTTCTTACCCATCAGAGAGCAGGGCTCAGTGGAGAGCTTGGGACGTCTCTATGTTCAAGAGATTGTGCGGCTCCACGGCGTGCCATCATCTATCGTCTCTGATCGAGATGTCCGCTTTACTTCCCGGCTTTGGAAGGGGTTACAGGAGGCGTTCGGGACGCAGCTACGTCTTAGCACAGCTTTTCACCCTCAGACAGATGGTCAGACGGAGAGGACCATTCAGACTCTCGAGGACATGCTCCGCACATGTGTCCTCGACTTTGGTCGTAGCTGGGAGGACCACCTACCCTTGGTGGAGTTCGCATACAACAACAGCTACCACTCCACCATCGGGATGGCACCGTACGAGGCGTTGTACGGCCGACCATGTAGATCTCCTTTGTGCTGGACAGACCCTGGGGAGTCAGCACTGGTGGGACCGGAGATGGTCCAGGCCACGACAGAGAAGGTCCAGGTCATCCAGGAGCGGATGAGGACAGCTCAGAGCCGGCAGAAGTCATACGCTGACAGGAGGCGGAGGCCACTGGAGTTCGAGGATGGCGACCACGTCTTCTTGCGGGTCTCACCTCGACGTTGTATTCGGAGATTTGGACGAGGCGGCAAGTTATCTCCGCGCTTCATCGGACCTTTCCAGATTCTCAGCAGGATTGGTGAGGTGGCTTATTGCCTGGCTCTACCACCTCAGTTGCACCGGGTGCACGGCGTCTTCCACGTATCCCAGCTGAGGAGATACGTGCACGACCCGACGCACATCATTGACCATGGGGAGCTTGACGTTGACGATGGGGCGACTTTTACGGAGGTCCCGGTGGAGATAGAGGATCGACAGGAGCGGGTCCTGCGTGGGCGATCGATTCCTCTTGTGCGCATCAGATGGCAGCACGGGAATCTCCAGGAGAGCACATGGGAGCGGCAGGCTCAGATGCGTGCTCAGTACCCTCATTTGTTTCCCTAGTTTTTGTTGTATCTTTACGGGGACGTAAAGCCCTGAGGTGGGAGTAATGTAAAGACCCGTAAAATTCAAGGGAAATTTTTTCTTAATTTTCTTAGAATTTTACAAGAGCGCGGTTTCAGACAGCACCTGATTCCGAGGCCCGGAGTGCCCGGAATTAATTTCCGAAGTTAGCTCGGGTACGTTCAGTGAACGAACGAGCAGGAATTCCTAACTTTTGATCCGGTGCTCGAAATTGAAATCCGAGGGCACCGATGAACTCGCAGCGCCGATATTCGCTTAAAGAGACCTTTTCGGGAGTTGCGTTTGTTGCGGGTTGAAAGTTACGTTTTGGGGTTTTTAGTTTGAGTTAAATAAAATTGTGAAGAACAATTTTATTACATCAAGTTAAAACCTATCAACGGAGGTTGGAAGTGGGACCCACACCCACTTAACCTCCCTTGGGAGGATTAAGTGTGGTGGGGCCCACACGAACCCCTAATCTTTTCAACTTCTCTCAACATACTCAACCCCCCTCTTAATTGGCTTAAGTTACTCTTATTTAATTATGGGAGTTAAGTCTTTTTGAATTTCAAACATTGAAATTCTTTTGTGTTATGTGTTAATAAAATAAGAGGTAGGCTTATTTTATTTGGAGTTCTTTGTTTGTCATTTTGAGAGCTCCCTCTTCATCTTCAAGCTCTGACGAAGAACGAAGAACGCTCAAACTCCGACGAAGAACGACGCCCCTCTTCTTCGTCCTCGGTGTCAACAAGAGGGAACGCCGCACCCTCCTCGGGCCTTCTTCGTCGGCAAACGAAGATCCGCCAACGACGTGTCTCTTCGGGCATATCTCTTCGTCAACGGATTTGACGAACGACGACCGCGACGCCCGACCTCTGCGACGCCATCTTCCGCGGAACGTAGACGAATCTTCGAATCTTAAACCCGAGGTAGGGGTTGTCGTTTTCTTTTGGTTTCCTTATTTTATTCTTGATCGTGATTTTATCAAGACTAACGTGTGACTTGATTTATTTTAAGTTGCGTTTTTATTTTAACGTGAGGGGGGGGGGGGGGCGGACCGCACGAACACGGCCGAACCCCCCCCCCCTCCATCGTTCATGTTTATTTTTGCGGAAGAAAGCAAGTGGCGTGGTGCCGTCGCACCACGCGGATGAACGTGCTTATAATTTACGCGGCGCCGTCGCGCTACGTCAAGAAAAATCTTCAAGAACGCGACGCCGTCGCGCCGCGTTGAAATGAATGTCAAAGCACGGCGAAGCGGTGCGGTGCCATCGCACCGCGCCGGATGACGAACGCTGCGGCCGGTTCCGGGCCGCGGCGGGACGAGAAGACCGCGGCCGGTTCCGGGCCGCGGCGGGAGGAGGAGACCGCGGCCGGTTCCGGGCCGCGGCGGAAGGGAAGACCGGCGGCCGGGCCGCCGGCGTCGGAAGTCGAAGGCGGGACCGGAATTTCCGGTCCCGTAGGTAAAAACCGGCCGGCCAGCTGGCCGGCCGGATGTCACAAAACCGGGGAATTAAATTCCCCGGCCGGTTCAACAAAACCCCCCTCTTAATGAGGGGGGGGGGGGGGTTCATGAGGGAAGGGGGCAGCCGGCCCCCTTGGTTCACCGCCAGCAGGCCCCCCACGTGGGGGGGGGGGGGTTTAAAAAAAACGGCATGGCCAGTTGCCGCGCCGCCCTCCAGCAAAGCGGGGGCCTTGCCCCCCGCGTGTCACCCACGAGCGGCGCCAGGCGCCGCCGCCGCGGCCCGCCGCCACCACCGCCGCGCCGCCGCGCCGCCCAGGGGGGGGGGGGGGGGTCGGGCCGGGTCGGGCCGGGTCGGCCCGGACCCGGACCCCCCCGTTTCGAACCAGTTTTGGTTTTTGGCTCATATCTTGAGCCTCAGACCTCTGATTGACGAACTGTCAGCGGCAACGCGATCCTTGGATCGAGACGGTCGTTTCGGTATATCGCACTCAAGGTTTCGGTAAACTTTGAGTTCGGCCGGGTTGGTTCGTTCACGAAACCAACCGGGCTTTCGGAGCAGAAACGCTCATATCTTGAGCTACGAACGTCCGATTGACGCGCCGTCAGTCGCGTTGTGTTCCTCTTAGTGAGACGGATCTTTTGGCATACTCCGCCCGAGGTTTGGACGCAGGTGGAGTACGGTTGGGTTGGTTTTGCCTTAAAAACCAACCGGGCCCCGGAGACGAAAATGCCAATAACTCTCAGACCGGGCGTCCGATCGACGCGCCGTCTGTTGCGTTGAGTTCCAGTTGACGATACGGAACTTTTGGATACATCAACTTCGGTCTTCGTGACAGTTGATGTATCAGCCTCTCGGCTCGTGGAGCGGACCCTCCGAACGAGTTTGCTGTGTGCGGGAACCCTAGTGCTGGCTGCGACTGTTCTACTGCTACGACTGCTACTGTGACTGCGACGACGACAGTACAGAGATCCTGTGTGGATTCGACGACGACAGTACAGAGATCCTCTGTGGATTCGACGACGACGACTTCAGCACTCAGCGATCCTACGTGGATCAGTGCTACAGGTCCTGTGTGGGCCCGATCCTGTGTGGGTCCTTGCGCTCAGCGGTTCTGTGTGAGCCAGCGCCTACAGGTTCTGTGTGAGCCCGATCCTGTGTGGGTCTTCTGCGGGGGTTAGTTACCTATCGATCCTTCGTGGGTCCGACGACTTAGATGGATCAGTGATCATCTTTATCGTCCTTGAAGAAGTATACCTGTGTGAGCTGAATCCTGTTGTTTTCCTGTGTGGATTGTGTTGTGCAATCCTGTGTGGATTATATTTTTCTTTCCTATGTGGAATACGTATACTTTCCTGCGTGGACTGAGTTGTACTTGGGCTCGGAGGTTGGAGCGTATTTTAATTGATGACTTAGGTATATGTATGGGCATATACCTAAGCAATGTCGGTTGTTACTTCGTGATTGTACTTTTCTTCGTGGTTTATCCTTTGTGGATTTGAGAGACCTTCAGGGGTCTCGGGGTCCCTACTGAGTAGCTTATACTCACCCCTGCACGGGCTTCGCCCGCACTACGTTGTGTTGGTTGCAGACGACGGACAGCGTTGACCTTAGCTGAGGCTTGCAGAGCGGGACGGTACCCGGAGGTGGACCACTGGGCGGGACGTGCTCGGAGCGGACGGCGGGACCCGTGTAGCAGAGGAGCTATCTGTACCCACCCTTCAGGTGGGATTTCCGGTGGACAGCTCGGAGTTGCGGCCTTTACTTTACAGTTGTTGTTTTTCCCTTTTCGAGTTGTACTTTACTTTCAGTTTGGGTTTGTATTCTGGCCCATTTACCTTTCCGCACTTTCAGTCGTACTCTGTTTGCTTAGTGTTTACTTTCCGCTTGTTTACTCTGTGGTGTGTGTTTACTTTTCAAAGGCAATGCCTTCCCTTTTTACCGGGATTTACGCCTTGGTGCTAGTCGCCAGCCCCTGGCCTATGGAAGGCGGGCTTGGGGTAGTCACGGCACGGACCCCGAGGGCGGGTCGTGACAGAAGTGGCCCTTAATCGTCACATACCAAACATGTGAATTTAAAAATAACATTAATTACCATAACTCATTATTGAAAAACAATTTTCATCCTTACTGGTTACAAACTGATTTGGTATGGATAACCCTAACCCGAATTTCAATACATTTCTTAAGAGAGTTTAAAATATACTGGTTACAAATGTGATAGGTTTTTCAAACTAAATTCATCCCATGAGAATACTGATGCATCTAAGGGCATGAATAAATTGGTCCCCAACCCATGAATTTAATGTGAAAATGATTTCTCAAATCTCTAATAATAAATATTATTTTTTGAACAATGTTCCTTTTTAAATATACATATTCAGCAATGGATACATATTTATCAATACTATCCCTATAAATCAAATAACATTAAATGTAAAAACCATTAAAGAAATATAGTATATGAGTTAGAAAATATTTTTATCTATATTACAAGAATTTGGATATAAAAAATAAATATAAATTTCAATTGAAAGTTATTACGAAAAAATTATTGTTTCCGGATAATGTTAACAATCCCAAAATAATGTGACAATGCAAGAAAACTTTTAATAGTTAGTAAGATTCAAGTTAAAACAACCTTCGATGATATAATTCAAAGTAACTAAATTAATAAAAATGATAATAAAAAGGATTCATGATATAATAAATCATAAGGGGTAGTATATATACCACACAAAACAGGTAAGTGGTGAATATTACATTTATCTTAGAGATGTAAAATATGATATGAAAATCCATCACATTACGCTCTCTTTTGGTTGAATGTTATTGAACCTCTTTTATAATGGGTTTAATAATGTTTTAACTTATAAAATAAACAACTAAATATTTATGATATCATATAAAGTCCATTTATAATATATTAAAAACCATTACAATAATAATCATTCATAATTTTCATCGTTTCAGGTGTTAAGTTCCTTGTTTTTTGAGTATGTTTTAACTCATAATTTTTGTTCCTATTACATAGATCATGATTTAGTAATATCCATAATGTAAGACCTGTATAATTATTATATATAATTATTATATATAATTACTAAATATATATTTATATTAATGCATAATGTTTGGATATTTGAAATTAAATACTCCGTTCATGGAGACGTATGCCATATATACAAATGATCATTGTTTCAATTTTCTTATCGTATTAAAAGATTTAAAATTAAACGGTATGTATGTATATTATTATTATTATATAATATTAATATGACTTTTATCACATATATTAATTAAAACCTTCCTAAATACATTCCATTTAAAATGTGAAATAATTACATCGCATTAAGGAGGTAGTAGTCTATATGTCGAAAAACGATGTTATCGCATTCCCAAAAAATGGACAAAGTGAGGTTTTATGTTATAAAAGAAATAAAGAAGAATAATAACATTATAAATAATATATATATCATATATAAACTATAAATCCATCAATATTTCCAACCTCTAATAGTGGTAATGGAATAATGAAGGACATTAATTCCTAAGGCGGTAGTCTGTTATACACGCGAATGATGATTGTGTATCCCATTTGATTGAAGAGTATGTTATATTAGTTTATAAAATTGAAATAAAAAATCTAGTATATTTAGGATCCATATGTTATTATATAGGAATAATTTATTAAGATTTTGAGTGTTGTATAAAGAAATGAAACAAGAAATGATCATTGATGAATATTACCTCTTTTTCGGGTAACTCGTTTTGGTGTGTACCAAAATAAATGTATAGTTGGATTTATTTTTGATGATTTTATTACGAATTTATAGATATAGGAATATTATTTGGGTAGGGTTTTGATAATACAAATAGCATGGTAAGTGTGAATAAGTGGGGGGAGTGAATTTCATTATATAGTGGAGGGGGATTGACATTCTTACAAATATAAATAGGTAAACACTCTTGGGAGGCCTCCCTTACATAATTTTCATACAAAATTAAAAGGATAATAGATTAAACTGAAATTATGTTTCAAAAAACCACCAAATGACAAGACAAAAAAAATTTATAATCTTTTGTTCATTAAATTTTAAGTTT
The DNA here is from genome assembly GCA_963277665.1 of Viscum album. NCBI lineage: Eukaryota > Viridiplantae > Streptophyta > Magnoliopsida > Santalales > Viscaceae > Viscum > Viscum album. The sequence goes on along the minus strand of OY728164.1, from coordinate 1,009,074,406 downwards.
CCCCACCTTTACCATTTCGATTTTTTATAAAGGTAAGTTATATTATAACCTATTTAACATTAAACATAGTAATAATTTAATGTTAAATTTATTAGAAAACATAAACAAAATTAATTATAAATATTATATATATTTTAAAAAAAAATTCCCATGTGTGCTATAAATTTAGTTTAAGACAATCATATGTAACATATTGGAACACTCTTTTCACCTGAACTGTGATAATAATGTTTTTACAATTTATGGATCAATATATTATTTAAAAAAGATAAATTGACCCATTAATAGATCATATTTTATATTTATTATAACTAAAAACTCTAATTTCATAATATAGTTTTTAGTTAAATTTTAAATCATTAAATAAAATATCATTTATTATAAAATTACCTTATTGTAAATTTTGGCATTATTTATTTAATATAAATTTAGAAATATCAATGTAATGATGGAATTAATATTTATTAATTAAAAATATATGAAATCTGAAATATTAACCTATAATAATAATTATAGAATATCATAAATTCAATTTACCATTCTTTTAATATTTTTAGTACTGTTTGTTTTAGTTAACTATATACTGTATAATTATCGCATGGACATTCCTTAAGTAGTTTAACTAAATTATTCATCTCTAAAAATTAAATATAAATTAATATGATGACAATAACCAATTTAAATTTCAAAATAATGTGTTTAAGAGAAATAATTTAATTTTTTGACTATATCCCAAGGCAAAATAAATGTTAAATGTAAGGAAGGTTCCTTTTTTCCTTTTTGCTTACAAAACATATTATATAAATATCTTTCTGGTAATTGTATCCCAATAACTGATAAAATAATAACAATTGGAGATATGGTCTAAATATGTGAAGAAATTGTCTTTTGGATAAGTGTTTAGGTCACCTTTTTCTTAATATCAAAGATTAACTACTTTGTAAACAAATTTTTACCTTAATAGTTGTAATTAATTTTAATTACATTCACCATTATTTTTGGTCAAAAACTAAGTTGATATTATTATAATATAAATATAATTTTAATAATAAATATTTATGTACATTTTGACCAATTCAATTCACAGAAGTGAAAAAATAAAATTTATATCTAACCCCACAGAAGTGATGAGAAAATAAGGTCTTAAAGTGAAAACGTTCAAAAGACCATTATGTTTTAAAATATTATTTAAATATAGAAATGAGTTAAATTTAATAAATAGGATTAATAGATTAATAATTGATATATTTGGATTTTGAAACGAATTCGAAATCTAATTTAACATTTGTAATTATTTTAAAAAAATGCATTTTTAACTAAAATACTATATTTTCACGTTGCATTGTAAAATAAAACTTCTCATAAGAAGACCAAAAAACTGCCCCAAAAATAATTTTGACATTCCTAATTCGAAAATAAATTTTATTTTAAAAAATAATTTTTTTAAATTGTCAAAATTTCATTTTAAGCATAATCTTTCGTGTCTTATACGCTATGGAAGTAACTCAGTATTGTGGGTAACAAAATAAAACATACTGTTCTATATAAAAAATCTTGAAAAATAATTATATTTATTATAAAATGATAATATTATTCAGTCTTATGGTGCTTCATATATATTATAATGATGAAAAGGGATGTTATTTTGATTTTTTTAAGAAATGATTAAGAATGGGATATTTCAAAATAAATTTTCGTGGTATTTTCAAATTTATATTATTTTCAAGCTATAGTACCCTATGATTTGATATCATGAATCTCATACATGTCTGAGAATATTGTAATTTTAATGAAGATGGAATTTTCTATTGGAATGTGATCATGATGATTTGATAAAATTTCAACACATATCATTCAAGGGAAAAAAACATGATATTCAAAAAAAATGTGATGTGTTGAATAAATCTGTTGATTACTATTCCATTATTTTTCGATCATATTGGAACTTTAAAGTCCATTTATTTTATAGTTTTATAAAAAATATACATAGTATTTTTGATATATCACAATTTTACAGTTTATAGTTTAATATTTTTTTTCATCACTCTAATATTTTTGTATTCAGTTTTTACTATAAGAAATAAAATTTCTATTTTACTATTAAAAAGGAGGTCTATTTTGTTATACCTCATTAAAAATGGTACATCATTGTGTTATGACTCCCAAAAAAGTATTTGTTGTTTTCTGGTTTTTCCTTAGTCTGCAAAATGGTATGTGTCATTGTGTTTTACCTATGTGTAAGATAATTTTATGATTCATTAAAAGGATGTTATTCTTTTCAAAAGTGCGGTCTTATTCTTAGCGATTACCATTCTTCTCACTAGGTTGAGGATATTGAAGATTATATATATGTTTAAATTTTATTTAACTATAATAAAATCCCATGTTTATAATATTTTATTTACACAATATTTCATATTTTAAGAATTAATAAATATGAAAATATCTCTAATTGATTTTTATTTAAGCAGCAAGTTTTAATTTTTAAAAGGTCTCTCTACTCCCCCCTTCTAGACCACTATTGTCATTTAAACCACCCATCCAATTCTATTTATTTCATATTAAATAAAAATCCATTTTATGGTATTAATGTGAACATGAAAAAACAAATAAAAGTTGACTATAAAACATTCCAAAAATTATTAACATGTTAGTACGTTTTACTTTTGTCTACTCTAGTAAATATCAAATTTCCTTAGCTTCCATGCTTAATGAATGAGATCACAAAATAAATAATCTATCATACCCTAAACATGGATGCATTCCACTAAATTTATCTTCTGTTTTTAATACAATAGACTAACATGATAGTTTATATGTTTATCTAAATCCCTTATTCGTCAATATTATAGACATGAGTCTCCCTCATTAATACTATTTTTCACATTCTCTATTGGGGCATTGATGGAAAATTTTTATTCCACTATCTCCTACTTCGTATGAAAAATCATGTCTTTGATATGAGGACATCAACCTATTATTCAATCTCCCTTCTTAATCCCCTTATATCATTGATCTAAATCTAAACATCCAAAAATATACCAACTACCTTCGATTCCACTAATTCATAGGTATCATTCCCCTACATTTCAATTCCAACTTCAATTTAAAGATGTTGTTTGCCTATGGATTACATTATCATGGTTTATCCTCTACCTTTCCCAATGGATCCCTTACTTTACGTAGTTATCTATCAGTCATTGCTTTTGGTATGCTGGAAGAATATTTACTAGTTATAGTTTTTTCCCTTTGTTAAAAAAATATTCTCGAGAGAGGAAACCACCCTTCAACATGTTCCTCACACCTTTTTGTTAGAAATTAAAAATTTATCTTATTCATAGTCAAAAAATAAAAAGGATTATTCCACTTTAATGTAATACTCATCACTCATTTCTTCTCAGTCCTTAGGTCATGATTTTTTCCATAAGTTTGTTTCTTATTCTACTTAGACATATCCATTTAACATCCCTTGGATTTTTTTCTACCCAAATAATCTTCTTCCTAAGGTTCTAAACATGTTTTTTAAGATTAGCCCTATATTATTCTACTATACATCAGACTCAACCCCAATGGATGGAGTGATCACTCAAACTATAACCCTCATCCCCTTCTCACTCACCTCAAGAAACGTTCTAGATATCACTTGATCCTCATGTTTATTAGAAATAAATATAGAACATATTTGATGTCCAGTGATAGCATTTTCATCCAAATAAAGTATTTAATTTTAACCAATATAATACTATCAAATAAAAAGTAAATGATAACATGAATTTTACTTATAAATCAATAAAATTAATTGATATAAGTACTAAATTAGTAAGAAGGATACTTTGAAAAAACTAGTAAATAGTGTATTTCAAACAAAATAATGATATGTAGAGACATTTCCCTCAATCTGTGGAAAATAATTCAACTTCATAATATATATAAGGTTTAGATGAAAAATCCTTAACTAATCATTTGAATCATAAAATTTAATGTATGAATAGACAGTATCCATAGAATAAAACACTAAGGATGAATATATTAGGATAATAATAAATAATATGTATAAAAGAGGAGTGATTAATGATAAATATTTTAGGAATATGGGTTTTAAATTTGAAGATCATATGAAGATGATGGTGTAATAAAAAATATGTTTGGAGTTGAAGGATACAAAAATTGAGGGGATTCTTGAGAATTTGAAAGACTTCTGGGGAGGCTAAGTAAGGTAATAGTAATGAAAATGTAAAATTTGAAAGTACAAAATCTAACTTATGAGAAGCTCTTATGGTTTGTCCACATGGATATGGAAACCAAGTGATAATCCTCAGATATCTTTTAGAGTCATCTGAGTAAGATACATAGTTTGATAAACAGTTCACTACCTATATATATTCTTATAGAAAGAAAAATATGTTTATTAATACTTATGATTTATTATTAGCACTAACCATGAACTAATATATAATCCTACACTATCCCAATATATTCTTATTTTCAATATTAAATTTCAAAATTCCCAAGGTAAAAATAACTAATATTGATTTAAAAAATTCCAGGATATTGAGGTTTCATATATATTTAACATGTGTGCTATATAGGAACTTATCCACGCTAAACTCTTTATTTCACAACCAAGAACATGATGGTTATATGCTAATAGTTTAAAGAGATCTTGTATTTATTTGAATATATAAAAATATATCTATTAATATAAAATATCTTTAGTACTACATATATGATATCTATAATATTATTATATTATAAGGAGTCAATAACACTTATTAAAGGGATAAGAAACAATAATGACTTATACTGTTTATGAAAAAAATGAAAGAAGAACATAGCTTACACCATAGAAATCACTGCTTCATATTTATATGATATTGATAGAGATCACTAAAGAACAATCTAATTATTATTATCTCAATGGCGTATCCATGGGCTAGCTGGATTTATTTTCATATAAGTGGGAGTTTACATGCTCTATGGTGTGCTAGAACCCCATGGCATAAAAGTTTTAAGAAATGATTGATTACAGAAAAGGTAATTTCAATAGAGCATTTAGTAAGCATTCACTCACACCATTATATAGAATTAAACTTTAACAACCTTCAAGGAAGATGATACATTATAAATGTGTTCACTCTTGTGTTTGAATACATGGGTTAATTCATCAACCAACTCATGTGTGAATACATTGAACTCCATTTCATTACATCTCATGTAATGATCATTAAATTATAGATTATATGTGAATACTGGATGAATATTAACTCTTAACATTTAGTCCCCCATATAATAATATTCAGTGTCATGATATACAATGCAATTTGATATTCCAAGTCATACATTATGACTTTCATGTAAATGCCCCCATATGAAATACCCGGTCATATTTATTATTGAAAGGGATGCAGTATGAAATAATACCTCTTCAATTATGATGTAGACTAATCATACATTATTTGTGTCCATGGAAATTTATATTAATGTACATCATGATATGCCAAATTATGAAAATAGAAATATGCAATTATATCTCATGAAAAATTATTTTTTGTAAATTCCCCCCTTCAATCATACATTTACACTAAAGCGTAGTAAAATTTGTTTCCCTTAAACATATATTATTTTATATATGATAAAGGATCAAATGATATCCAAAATTATATTTGATGTCTAAGAAAACGCTTTTTAAAATATATCATCAACTTCACCATATGTTACATCATATGTAATACATTTTTAATACTGATCAAAAACTATAATCTATCAACTCAAAAATAATTTTAGAGTAGCTATTTGATTTAAAATATATTTGAATTCATTTGAACAAATATTATGGCCCCATAAGACTTTTTATAATTAAGAGAAAATATGAATCTATAGATCCATACATGTAATTAATGAACAGCCTCTAGCGAAGTATTAGTGCTTCTCAACCTAGAAATGGATCTTGTGTGATCTCCATTAAACACATGTTTCTCTATATAAGCCTCCACTAGTTGCAACACTAGATAACTTGGAATACCATTCATTCCCTTTGTCTAATATATTTAGTGATCATGGGAATGGTAGTATTCCAATCCAATATTTCTAACTAAAAAATCCCTGATTATCCATGTACAGATTGACCAAGATGATGAATACATCACATGTGATTCATCTATATCAATGATACCATTATATTCCCCTCATTTGTATATATAATCACATCATATGAAAAATATAAGTTCCTTCTCATACTACAAATTCTATCTTAACTGGGGGAACATATTTCATTATCATAATATTAGAGGATTCAAATTGGTTGAGCTTAAAAGGAAGAATTTATCAACAACATACACAACCACCCTTAATTATCTAGTCTTGAAGGATTGAGAATGAAGGGAATCAAAGTATTAAGGTTATCATGAAAGGTATCTGTCTAACTATAGGTAGTAGTTAATTCTATATGACCCCTACACTCCTAGTATACCAATGACATAGTGTATGCCACTCTTTAGGGTATACTGTTGGCGTTGGTTCCCTATAACCAAATCTTATTTATATTATGGTTAAATATTATTATCATGTTTAATATTAATAATCTTCTTACCAAATTATGAATTTTGCTCTGTGTGGCATATGATGTGATAATATCATATGTGTAACTGTCACACTAAATGGTTTTGAGAGTTCCCCTCTATGATGGGAACCCAGATGTTCCATGATAGTATTCTTAAATTTTTTTTTTACAGAATCATGATATCATTTAATGATACCAAAATGATATATGTTATTGGGGTTATAGACTTATTAGACGTTGAAGCACTTTCTCATGGTGTATTCTATTGGTAATTTATATTGTATGATATTTTTAGAACATAACCAAACATTAGGGAATATACATTTATATGTGTCATTGTATGTTTATATTAGTGTACATGAGTATTTATTCTTTGTCATTACGATTAATTTTAATTAATATTATTAGTCACTTCAATTTTTTCTACTGATGAAAACTATGTTAATATATGTTCAAAAAACATATGATATGTTGGTTGTGTCATGAGTGAAATTTAATTACATAATAAATTGATAAATTATTTATTTCTTTTGTTCTTTACTAGTGGTAAAAATCTCATTCCTTTTACAGAAATTGAAAAACCTATATAAATATTTGGCAATGGGGTTATGTGTTCAGGTTTATTTTCATAATTCCAAAGAATGATTTAACAAATAGTTAGATGTTTGAAACCCACTTTCAACCTACTTTATTAGAGAGATATTGATAAAGCGATTATACTAAAAAATATTCATTCATATGAGGTTGTATATTGTTGTGACCTTAAATTATTTCTCTATGGATTCATTAGAATGTTTTCAAAGGTAACCATGGACTTTGGGCTGCTATGCCCAATGCCACCATGAAATAGGCCAAGAGAGACACACACTAAGTGTCTCACGAACCGAGTATAAATGTTTTGAGGAAAAATATAAAATTTCATATTATTTGAATAAATTTTATGTAATTTATTTAATAAATAAAATTTAATTAATCTATGATTTTGGTGCAAGCCAAGAATAATAACAATATTAATTATAATTATAACGATGATGATGATGATAATTATAACGATGATGATGATGATGATGATTGTGATATTTGGACATGGGGTTCACTTGTGATAAATATAAATAATTTTTTCCTATGTGCAATTATTATTTTCTAGCACAAGCACTATTTAAACCAAATTATATTATTTTCAACTCCAGATAATGCTATCCATTTTTTTGTGCTCAGTGGCACCCTTAGAAACCTAAAAATCCTTGGAGAGATACTCTCCTTGAATGGTCTCAAGAATAAAGGGTGATTCCACTCCCCACCCCTCTCTATTTTTGATAGAATAAGTAAATCCATTCTTTGAAGTGATTTTGATGATGATCAAACAACAGTGGCATAAGAGTTAGGATCTTCAATGATTGTACTCAGAGATTACTATTCCAATGAACATAGGATATTCATTTATGTCTAGATCACTATATGTGGGAATTTATAATTGATTCCCATGATGAAAATATAGTATAACTAAGATATATTTTTATATTCATAAATGAAGAAATATTTCCCATGAAGTTATTTCTTTAATTGTTTGAACTAATTATAATTTATTATGTGACGATACTAGATTTTTTCTAGTGTGATTTCATCAATTAATCCTTTAATTAATTCTATTGGACCTAGTGTTCTGAGTTATTTACAACTCATAAATAAAATAATTTATAATAAAAATATGAATTTTGCATGCCCTACTAATTCTTTCTCTATGATTAGAACCTTGAAATGGTATCTAATAGTTCATATAATAATTTATAGTTATTTAAATATTTTTGATTGAGTTATGTATTTATCATTATTTTTCAATATAAAATTTTCTATTATTTAAATTGACGAAAATGAGAATTTCATTCTTCCTCTTTTTTCTCAAAAATATCTAAAAAATGTATTAATTATGAAGGAAGAACATTTAAATAAACTATCTAGAGGCGGAATGTGTTATAGCTAGATAATACAAGAATAAATAGTGGGGAACCTTTAGGTACACATCATGTAACCATTTTTTTTGTTCCATGATGACTCATGAATTAATTTGAATCATTGTTAATTTATTTCATGTGTTATGTAATTAATAATTATCATGTGTGGAATACTCTACACAAATTAAAACATAATATTCTGCATAAATAACATGCATTTATGTGTCATTTATTTGATATAACACACCATGAAATTATGTGAAAAGAAGTTTATAATGTATTCCATATGATTTTATAGTTTATGACCATAATACACACTTGGTTGTTTGGATGGGTACTCATATATTTGTCTCCAAATGTACATAATTTTTACTTAGTAAATTTTAAGTAAATGTATTCAGTTTTATTAAAATTTTGATTGATGGTAATCTCAATAAAGATTCCATGATAACTAATATAAAATATGTTTTTAATTAAATATGATAATAAATTTATTTAATTATAATTTTTATTAAATAAGAATGATTTTAATTTAATGATAGTTTATTAGAAGGGTAATATATTTCTATTATATTTAATGATCAAGAACATAGACCAGACCTTTGTCTGATATTAATTTCCTTTTAATTTAATGTTATTATAAAATACAATTTATGGTTACTGCATCATACCTCTTCTAATTATATAAGGGCATTCATTCCCTTTGTTTCATTTTTATGTGAACCCCTTAAAGAAATCATTTGGTTTCCAAAACATTCATTTGATTAAGAGATTGTGTAATGGATTGATATATTAAGTGAATAGAGGTGGTTAATGTTTATAAATGAGATGAAATAAATCAAGAAGATAAATGGGAGGACTTGTGGAAAGCTATAACAAGAGGCAAACTATGGTTTGAGGTTTTTTCCAATGGTGGAATATCATTTTATCGTGCACTGATAAACTAAAATTTTGGAAAGTATCAGAATTATACCAAGTATTTTTTATTTCTATCATGTCTATTAGTTAAATTTTTTAATTAATTTTTTTATTGATCATATACATTAATTAATTTATATTCATGAAAAATAGAAATAAAATAAATTTGGTTCTGTGTAATTTTATAAGGTGTGGTTAATCATTTATGTAAATCAATTAGTATAAAAAATCATGTAATAAATATATAAATGGGTTATTTAGGTATAAATATAAAAAACTACCACATCAATATATATTTATTTGTTTTATCCTTCTACTAGTTATGTTAAAGTAAAACCATAGTTCAATGTACCTAACCATCCAAAGGTGTATTTCATTCAACTATCGAGGAATTATATCTTTCATTTTCAGTCGGAATGATGAATTTTACAACAAGGGTTGATTTCCAATGTGGGAATTAGTGTCACATAGAAGAAATGGTTAATTAAATCCCTATTCAAGATTTCGTGATTGGGGAGTCCACTCAGCATATTAAGTATTTTCTTGTTAATGCAGTTGGTAAAATTATGCCGATATAAAAACATTCAAATAGCTTATCAGACCAATGTCTTGGTTATATGGGAATATGGGTCCTTTAAAATATAATATCCAAACAATGGGATATTCCAAAACATATAGTGAGGGATATTTATTTTCGATAAATAATTATGAGATTAATAAATTTAATATTCAATACCAAAATTTATAAATCAGATTACATATTTAAAATTATCTCTTATTAATTTTGGAAATGTAAACCAATATAACTTCAACTATATCTCTATGATCCATACATGAGAAGGATATCATTTACAACCACACTAATTTCTATGATTGGAAATACTAATTGGGAGTTATTCTATCACATGAATTGAAATTATATGTTCTGGAAAACTCTATTATTGAAGCACCTATCCAAGGGGAGAGTGAGGAAGAATTGACTCTCAACCTGGAAAATTTAGATCATTCCAAAAATGTCCAATGATTCATGCCATCATCCATATCTAGTGAGATTCAAAATCAACATTTGATATAGATATGTATAACATAACATCTCACCTTTTCAATGCCTATCAATATAAGGCGAGAGAAGAGTGATATGAGATATCCAATGCACTATTCATATAAAATATTGGAGAGTCATTTGAAATTAGACCACACATAGTCAAATTAGTTAGCTACATAGAGAGATTAAATATCATCGGAATTGGATTACCAGATTATCTATGCACATATCTCATTCTATCCTCACTATGATAATCCTTCTCCATTTTTAGTATTAGTTTCCTCATTAGAAATAGGGTGAAGTCCCTCTTAGAGTCGATTACTATTGCTCTATTAGTTGATAAAAACACGGGGAATGAAATTCCCACAGTCCTTATGGTGAAAAAATAAGTAAAAATAAACAAGAGGGGCCCAAGTCTCAGACAAATTATAGCTCTCCCAAGAAAAATCCTTCCAAGGGAAAGAAGATATAAAGTAATGTGAAAGGGAAAAAGAAGAAATATTTTTTTAATGAGGAAAGAAAGTCCACTTGAAGAAGAGATAGATCAAGAATAATGTGGAAGATAAATGTGAAATATTTATTGAATTTAATAGTTCTAAATCTACAAACCATGAATTAACTACTACTTATGGTGATGAAATATGTATCAAAATGTAGGAACTATATAGAATTTTCAATAGTTCCAGATAATAGGTTTATCATTTAGTAGAAAATAGAAGATAACTTATTCTTGAGCTACTGGATATCAAAACTAAAAGTTTCCATCCAAAATGGTTTTTTTTAGAAATAATATTCATTTTCTATCCATTGTTACTAAGAAAAAAAAATATTTTTCATTCCTTGAAAATGAATATTTTATATTTATCTTTTTAAATACATAGTGATTATTTTATAATAACAAAAATTATTATGGTATGGATTGACTAAATAATTATATTTAGGAATTAAATTATTAGAACCACATATTAGAAATAATAAAAAATTAATGTCCACATGAAGTATATAAAACCATCTTTGGAATCATAATATAATCAATTAAATGATAAGAATCAAAAAACATATCTCCCAATATGGATATATAGTCACTTTTATGCTCAAACCACTTGAATTTTTTCATGTTGTATTTTAAGAAAAAAAATGAAAAAATTATCATTTTAGTATTGAGTGATGGATGTACACTGATTTTAGGTTTGGACATATTAATTTGGGTGGATATTTTCAATTAGAATATAGAGGTGGATATTATTACATACAAAATTTTAATGATGAATTGAGTAGATACATCCATTCCCAATATAGAAGGTATGTGTCCAATACCTTTGAGAAATTGAAAGAGTTTATAAATTAAGTCAAAAATCAACTTGTTAAAAAGGACATTAAGATTCGATTTGATCAGGGTGGTGAATATGTTAACGAATATTTTATTGACATTTATGTGAGATTATGATTATATCTAAAATTAGTCTACCTTATTCACCATTATAGAATAGTGTTTGTGAAAGGAGGAGCTAAAAATTTCTTAATATTTTAAGGTCATGTATGATTTATAAAAATCCACCATTATCCATTTGGGTATATTCATTACAAAATGTGGCCTAAAAACATAATTGAGTACCAACTAAAATGTGAAATTTCATTCCCTTTGAGTTATGTTATAGAAATTAACTTGTTATGTAACATATACATGTACAGGGATGTGAGGTTTTTGTTAAAGTCACATTCAGTAAAAAAATAGAACACCGAGGAACAATTTTTTTATTTGTAGTGTATCCTATGGAAACAAAAGGATGTTATCAATAAAACCCCATAGACAATAATGTTACTATTATATGAAAATAAATTTTTCATGAAATGGTGAGGATACCCAAAAATAATAATGGGAGAAATATTAACTTTGATGAAGTTGATACTGAATATACACATGAATTGGTATAGGAATAGGTTTTATAGGTACCCAAGGAAGTTGTTTTTATTTAAACACAAGTACTAAATTGGATATATAGAGAAGAAATAAATCTAGAATGATGAAGTTTTATAGTAACTAAATATCAAGACTAATTATTGATTGAAAATAATGAACCTCTATCCAATTAAGTATAAGTTGAGAGATTAGAATATATAAGATGAAAAGAAGCCATGAACTCTCATATGGATTACATGCATCATACAATGTTTGGTTTTAGAGAAATTCCCTATTTGATGTAATAATTATGAGGTGTATATGGTTATTTAAGATAAAAATATATATATGAGATAATGTAAATACCTACATTGTACATCTAGTGGATATAGGGTTTAAATAGAATCATGTAATATATACAATGTATCCTTTTCTCTTAATTTCATATTTAAATACCTTATAGTTATATTATCTATAGTATATTTCTATGATTATGATATTTTAAAGATTTATGTAACAAAAATTATTAATGAAAACATTTAAGAAGATGTCTATATGAAAAAATTAGATGGTTTTTACACTATGTAATGCCAAAATGTATTGATGTTCAAGAGATCAATTCATGGATTTAATAAAACTTCAATCCCATGCAACATTCAATTCGATAATGCATTAAAATAATTTATTTTCATTAATAATGAATATGAGAAATTTGTTTTAAATAGGTTCATTTAGAGTGTTGTCGTTATACTAGTATTATATTTTGGTGACTTATGACTTATCGGAAAGGATGTAGCAGTATTACAGTCTGTTAAAGACTAGTTAAATATGTCATTCTCTATGATGGGACAGGGTGAAGTAGCCTATATTATAGGGACAAAATTAATTTTTTTATAGATCCAAGATGATAATAAGACTAAATTTTGGTACATACACTGACCATATACTTTTGTATGTGGATAAAACCTTGAATAAATAAATTTCTTAGAAAAAATAAAGATTTTCTAGCGGGAGCGAGTAGACTAAAAGTTGTAAGAAGTTAGAACTTGTGTATGTGGGAGTATATTGAATTTTGATTCCTAGAACCAAATTTTATATACTTTATGAATACCTATATTCAAAATTTTGAATATTTATAAACATATTAACATATGAAGATTATTATTCTATGTGAATTGGTATTTGATAATATCCTAAGAATAATTGTCACTGTAAAAGGTCATAGCGGTTCCCCACTATGATGGGAACCTTTTAGTGACATGATAATGTTTTAAATTAAATATTCTAAAGATGGATTATATTATTTGACAAGAAAATTATGTAGACTATCAGGGGTGGAGAGTCAGAGGAGTTTTATATAATATTTTATGGTGTATGCCCTTGTTAATTTCCAAAGAGCTTGTAATTTAGTGGTATATGATACTTCTTATCATCCAATAAGACCCTGGTTCATATTCCAGTAAGTTTGGATTATCTAAATCACTTTAGTAGAATTGTAGTAGGAATTTTAGTTGTTATTGTAGAACATTTTGTAGTATTAGAAATATTCACGTAAATTGGGCCAACGAGCCATATATTTTGGACATCAGGCTATAAGTCATCCGAGACCTCAAAGGCCTACTAGTCACAAATCATATATGATAAAAGAAGGTAAGGAATATGGGTTATAGGACAATTAAGGCATCAAATTATGGTATAAGGGATTCATGTTTATAAAATTTTAAACTAATTGAGAGTATAAATATGTAAAGGCGGTCTAAAGTGAATGGTTGTTTGGGGGGGGGGGGTTCATCCATGGAGTGGCTATGACACATCGATTAAAATCCTTGAATATGGAGTAAGTAATGAAAATGAACATATATGAATGTTAGGACATACAAATTTTAAAAAAGATGTGAGAATATGGGAAGGAGCTATGCTAGTGTGGGGTCTTCTCCTATGACATTTTTCATGTAATGTTCATTAATCCACTAGGCCATCAGGACATGTATATAAGAACCTTATATTCATGTAAGGGCTCCCTATCTACCCAATTAAAAAGGGGATAATCCAAAAAATAAAAAATAGTTATTTGTTAGACAGTATACCCTTGGTAATTTCTAATGTAGATGTTTTGATAATAAGAACTGATAGTATGAAATCGATATTTATTTTTATCATCTTATGTTCCTATAAAAATTCATGTGAATTGATATTAATATTTTTATATTATAATCATTGTATGTTATTAGTTTCATACATTAATATATTGATGATAATTATGAAGTTATATTTTAGTGGTGAATTAGAATATGGTTGGTGTTTCATTGGTGATATTTCATTAATGAGTAATTATAGAAATGATTTTTCATTTTTTATTTAATATAATTTAATATCACATTCCATTGATTGGACTAGAATATCCTAAATAAATTTATTGATATGGTGATATATGGGCTAGTACGGTTTCTGAAATTCAAATAATGAGACATCAAGCACATAGTTTGATGACACCAGAATGCAACCTGCTTTATTAGACATACAATAATGAAGGGATTATATTATACAACTAGAATTTGTATGAGGTTTTATATTGATGGGATAATATCATCTTTCTCTATGGGTACCTTGGAAAATTTCAAGATGATAACCTTCAACATTGGGTGTTTCCACCTTATGAAAATGAGAAAAAGGACTAGATGGTGACACACTAAATGTATCAAGAATCTAAGTTAAATATTATTATTTTTTAACATGTTAAAAAAATATTACACCCATTTTTTGTTTAATATTTTTACATGTTTGATAAATCAAATTTATTAAGTTAGTACTTATTTGAGAGAATATTTGTGACCAAAATATTTGATTATTTTTTATATCTTATTTATAAATATAATATTAATATATTTATTAAATAATAAATTTTTGATATTTTTTATTAAATAAATAATCATTAATCAAGGATTGATAAATATAGTAGAGGAATAGAGGACATAGTTTAAAATGCTGGGGGAGAAATAATATGTTGTATTTTATTTAAATAAAATTTAAAAAATTTAATCTAAAAATACTACTTAATTAATCCATAAGTTTTGTTCATGAAAAGAAAAAGAATAACAATATTACTATTATTTGGACATGAGGTTTTCCGTGTATTAAGAAAAAAAATAAGGGCTTGAGTTTAATTATTATTTTCTTGCTCTATAACTATTTAAATCCAATTATATTACTTGTAGCCCAAAAAATTCCTGCCTTTTTTTCTGTTGTTCACATTGACATCCATATAATCCTCTCAATCCATATATTGATACTCTCTAAGAACTCTCTCAGAAATGAAGAGATATAATTATCCACCAACCTCTCAATTCTAGAGATTATAATGAGATACCTTCTTTAAAGCAACTGTAAAGGAGATTATATATTAATGATGTAATCATTAGGATATTCCAAGTTATAAACAAGAGTCTCCTAGGAAATGTCAACGATATTATTGGTCCATGTTTGGATAACTAATTGATTAAATATATACTTTATTCGAATAACACAATAATGGTACTATGTTGGGACATTTTCAAATTCATCTTCAAAGAATAAATTAATAGAAATTTCTTTTAACAACATAAATTTATTATAAGTCATTATGTGTTGATCCTATAGTTTTTGTTTTTTTGTTGTTCTATTAATTAATTATTGAAATAATATCACTATTCCTAATGTTCTATGTCAGGTATATTCCAAAATATTAATCCATTATAACATAATTTCCAAGTTGGTAAATCCCTACTAGTGATTCCATTGTACATGAAACATTAAACTGGTTAAAAATATTGGTTTCAAAATAATTTATAACTATTTCATGACTATTGATTGATTTATAAATTTATCATTTGTTTTAAATACATTTTAATCATTATTTAAATATGAATAACGGTGTCTCAAAATTTTTCTCTTCATTAAATCAAATTTTATAAAAAATTGATCAATTATAAATGAATTACATTTGAAGAAACCATCTAATGGTTCCATGAATTATAACCAAATAAAATTATAATACATGACATGAATTCTATAGGAACACACTATGTACTTGTGTTTAATGAACCAGGATGACACATGAATTAATATTGAGTGAATTCATTTATTTTACATGATATTTAATTAATAAATATTGTGTGTTGACTTGTCTACTCTTGTGCATTGTTATCTGTACTTCATAGCATGTATCCTGTTTATACAATATGTAGTCTATTATTAAAAGATGAGTCATGTGTAGATTAATTGATATATATTATTGGTAACCATATAACATGGACACAACACAAAATGTACCCCTGGGACACACCATGTACACTATTAATGTTCAAAACTAACCAACATTCGGATTTCATTGGCGTGTTCTGTTGATAAATGATGAAAAATTATGTATGATGTGTAGCTGGAGAGTACATGCCAAGCACATTACACATTTACCTTTAAATTAAAATAAATTTTTTATACTATTTAAACCTTATTAACATATGTTGTATGTGTTTTTTATTTGAAAATTATCTTCCATGTGATGGATTATATATATATATATATTAAATATAAATTTAATTCTTATTTAATATTCAGGACTAAATAACATGTAAAATTGTAACAAAATGATTACTCTACACACATTAAAAAACACACTACATTAATAATATGTTTTCATGTGTCATTTATTTGATAATACATTCCATTAAATGAAATGATAATACATGTATGATATATTTAATTTGATTAAATAATATATTACCATCATACACACTATTTAGTACAAATGATTACTCACAATAAAAACTTTTTACCAAGTAAATATTAAAAAAAATTCAATTTGTTTAGAATTTCAATGGGTGAGAATCTCAAGAAATCTTTGATAATAATTAATATAAAATAAATAATTAGTTAAAGAATATAATTAAATAATTTGATCATGATTTGTCTTAAATAAGAATTATTTGTATTGAATTCTAGTTTATTAAATGTGTAATGTTTTGGATATATGTGGTTGAACAAGAGAATATGTCAAACCATTGTACGTGATTGGTTTTATTTTAAATTATTGTTATGGTAAAATTATTTTCATAGCATGCATGTTATCTGCCCTCTCATTATGTAAATACATTAGTTCCCACATTTTCATTTTATGTAAACCCGTTAACCCAATATTTTGGTTCCCCTAACATGTGTTTTAATGAAATATTAAGTAAATAATGGATCTCTTAGGCGTGTGTAGTTAGTTCATGTTTTGGATTCAAGGTGAAACCAATCTATGAGATATATGAGAGGTCTATTAAAATGCTGCAATATGATCTATGTTGTGGTGCATGTTGTTTTTCCTCTAGGTTAAATGTATGTTAATCATCCTCGTGATTAAATAACCATTAAGAGAGGCTCATGATCATACCACATATTAATATTTTATTTTTATCAAGTGGAATGGATAATTTAATTATAGATGTATTATAGTGATCACATTAATTAATTACTTAACTAAAATGAAAAAAAAACTAAAATAATTTTGATTACGAATAAGCTATTTTATAATACATGGTTAATCACATAAATAAATATACTTAGTATTAATAAGATTGTAATAAAGATTAACGTGGGTTATTTATACATAAAGATAAAAAAATTGTGATATATATTATATTTGAATACCATTCCATCACATAAGTTAAAAATTAAATGTACTTCAATGTACATGACAAAACAAAGTCGAGGTTCTTTCAATAATTGAAGAACTGAAAATTGAATTGTTGGTTGAATTATCATAGTTCAAATCAAGGTTTGACTACTAAAGTAAGAATTGGTGTGATTGGGAGGTAAGGGTTGAGGCAATAATTATTCATGATTACATGTTTGGGTATCCCACTAAACATATCCTGGATCTGTGACTTAATCCAGTTGGAAAATTTATTCCAACATAAAACCCTCCAAATAACTTATCTTGAGAAAGTGTAGGCTATGATAACAGTTATATGATTCCTTTCCATAAGATTATCTAAAAAATAGGACTTCTAAATCAAAATGTGACGTCTATTATGTTTTGATAAAATTGTGGGATATTTATAAATTTAAGATTTAATATTTAATTTTAAAAATAAATTAAATATAAAAACTCATTCTTCTTAATTAGAAAAATAGAAACCTACAAAGCCTCTACTATATAAATATTATCTATATCAAATAAGTATAATCATCCCACCAAAACTAATTTCCAAGAATAGAAATGGTGTTTGTGTATTATTCTACAACATGAATGGAAATTTTTGGGTTGGAAAACCCTATTCCTGAAGGACTATGACACGAGGCTTGTGGAGAAGAATTGTGTGTCTCTACGAAAAATTTGGATGATTCCATAAATTTCCAATGATTCATGCTATAATCCTTATAAAATTTGTTTTTAAAGAAACATGGTGATGTGTATTCTTATATAAGTATGTATCACATTCACAATATATATCAAGAGAAGGGGAGATAAGAGATAGATGATATTTCTAAATCACTATTAACAAGAAATATTTGAGATTAGGTACATGATCGGTCACACTTAGTAAATTAATTAGTGAAAATGCACTTATAAATATATGGGATTAAATTCCCAGATGAGCTACGTATAGATTTCATTATATCCTTTCCACGTAATTCATTATCCAGTTTTATTTTTAATGAAAAAATGAGAAAAATGAGATGATCCTTTTAGAACTTATTTCTCTCATTCTCCAATTTGACAACGATATGGGGTGGGAAAAAACAACATTCATTATGGTGAACAAGAAAAGGAAGAATGTGTAAAGGGGGTCAAAGACTCATGCTATGTATAAAACAACTAATAACCATCCATTTAAGAAGAATAAGATCCAATGGTAGGTAAAAGAGAATGATGAAGTAGGTTTTGAATGTGGAAAACTATGAAACTGGAAGAATAACTACACCCATAAGTTAGGGGAAATAAAATACACATTCATTATAGAGAATATTATTTCTATATATACAAACAAGGAATTAGATGCATCTTATAGTGCTGAAATTTTTATCCAAATATAAGAACCAATTAGATAAAGAATTCAATAAGAGAGGAGGATCATCATGAATCAAGTAGAGAATGACTTATATTTTGGAATAAAGTGGTGAATATATTAATCAAGATTTTATAAAAAATATATAGGAGTTTGGGATTCTATCTCAAATAGCTCCACCTTATACACAAAATCATTATGGTGTTAGTGAAATTGTGAACTTTTCCACACCAAACATGGTTTGGTCAAGGCTGAGTCGTATAGATTTGTCATTACCCTTTTGGGGATATTTATTCAAATCTCTTCATACTCACTAAATGAAGTATAAAATGACGTAAAAATTGGTATTCATTTTGTGTTATCGAGTTGAAAGACACCTATCTTTTCACAAACACATGAATGATGATGTGAAGCAATTATTAAGGCCTCCTTCAGAAGAAAACGAACTCTCTCTGGTATAAAGTATATATTTGTAGTGTATCCAATGGAAATTATGGGATATTATTTATATAACCCGTCACATAAAAAATTAAATTTTGTAAGATAATATTTGCTTTCTAGGGGGGAACTTCTTGTTTTTTAGTTTAATTTAAAATTAAATTATACAAATTCTTTGAATTAAACTTTTATAAAATTCAGTAAATATTTATAAATATAATAATTAATATTATTTAGTAATTTGAACTTAATTTTGGGTAATAATGAATAAAAAAAATAAAAAATATGATACCGCGGTTATGTTTAAAACTAGATTATCTAGGATTAAAATAAATTAAAAGGGTTAATATGACATAAAATATATCAAATTCACCCATTATGAATATATTTGAACCATATATTATTTAATATTCACTAATGACACATTTTGAATCCTTTTTCTAATAAAGTGACATAGAAATTATTTTAAAACTTTGAAAAATTACAAGTGTGCCACTGAACTCAATTATTAAAAAAAGCCTCTTATCCTCTACTCTTCACAATTAAAATGATTTTTTATTAAGACAATACCAAACCAAATTCCCTACTTAAATCCCCACATTACATAAATTCCTTGTTTTGATCATAAAACCATCATAAGAAGGATGAAGGTATCAACTAGAAGAGGTTCTCTAAAGAAGAGGTATCATTTTGAACCATATATTTTTGTTTTATTTCATATTAAACATCCATAAAATATTCACCAAATATGATTAAATAATAATAAAATTCATTTAATATAATTATATTTTATTATATTAATGGAATAACGTATATTCGTCTTCTCTATCAAATGTGAAACAAAACTATCAATCTTCTGTAAGGTGGAATAGAGCGTCACGAAGCGCTATGATTAATTTTCTATCATAGCATACCAAAGATGGAAATATATATTATATTTATGGAATAATTGTACATATATAATTATAATATCCCATACAAC
This sequence comes from Viscum album, assembly GCA_963277665.1. Classification (NCBI taxonomy): domain Eukaryota; kingdom Viridiplantae; phylum Streptophyta; class Magnoliopsida; order Santalales; family Viscaceae; genus Viscum; species Viscum album. The sequence goes on along the minus strand of OY728164.1, from coordinate 1,009,053,584 downwards.
ATCTTACAATCAAATATTTTGAAATATGATAACGTTTCTCATGGATATGTATGGACATTCACCTCCATAAACAGATGTGATATGTTTTCCATTTTATTTTGTAATGGATGGTAGTAATGATGTATTTAATGAATAAATACGAAATAAATTATATAAAAATTATTATTTAAAAACTGAATTAATATTTAAATTTTTTTGATCCATTTTAAAATGATAATAATGTTCCTGCAGACGTATGACCTACCGTATCAATGAATTAAGTAATTAATTTTACTATATATAAATTATACAGATAGAAATAAATATTTATATAATTAATTTTTATGTTATTTATCTCATTATTATAAATATGGATATTATAGAACTATAATAAAAGTACAAGGACTAAAACAATGAAACCAAAAAATACTTGAAAAGCGAAGTAGTTATTACATCGAACCATGATATTAGTAAAGAAATGATAAATAACAAGTTATAAAATGTTATAATTAAATATTATATAGTATGATATGTATTATTATGTTTTTTAATAGATTGATGATAAACCTATATTTATTATACATGAGGTTCGAATATATAAAATGAAAGTTGAGATATAAGGTAATGGACTTTTATCTCACTTTTATTTTCATGAAACACAGTCAATATTCACCACTTATTTCTCTTGTGAGGTATTTATACTTCCTAGGAATATATTTTATGAATCTTATCATGAAAATAGTGTTACATACATATCCATATATGTTTTATTATTTTATGGGTCTTATGATTCAAAATTTATAAACACTGTTATGGTTTTATGATACAATCTTCGTATTTACAAGGATTGCTGATGATTATGTTTACAATGATAAAATATTATAATATATCTCCCAATAAACTCCTTAATTTTATTATCCTATGGTTATATCATGAAATTAAATGTTTGAATTTAATTGTTCTCTCTTGAAGTTCAAAAGTTAATAATAAAATTTTAAGGGAAAACCAACTTAATTTATTGCTTCTAATGAAAATACTTTATCTTCTATTTACATGTTTTCTAAATATGTTTTTTAGATTTTTTTAATATTCTCCCAATATTTATTAAATTAATTTTCACCCACTTTTTAATTTTTATTAAATGGTTTAAAATTAACATTCTTGTCATTTTCTAAATGAAGTAGTTTTTACTTTTAAACCACAATGTTAAAGGAGTCAATGTTTTAATGTAAAGGTCATGTACAGAATGTATAATCATAATGATTGATTAATAATTTGATACTTAACTTATAGGCATCCAATTTTACATTAAAATATAATGTTTATTTAATATTTTTGATTTTTTTGGATTTTAAATAAGTTATTTCAAAGTGAAAAGGGCATCTTACTAAATAAAATTTTAATAAACTTTTATTTGAATTTGAATTCATCAACAAAAATTAACCTATATGTTTCATAATAATTACTAGGGATATAATTCAGTGATAGCTACCATATTATTTCTAAGGATGGTTTATGATTCTGATTTTTTTTTGTGAAATAGGTTTCATTCCCATATGTTATTATGTGATGATATATTTATGAATCTCATTTACTTTTCATGTTTTATAATATAATTAATGATTTATTATCTAGTGGAACACATATGTATGAATTTTAATATGTTATTGGTGGGACAAGAATTATATAACACTCTAATGATTTGAGTAATGATTAATTTATATCAGATTAAGGGTAATATCAGTGGTAGTCTTAATCCCGAATGAGTGTACTCAAGAGGTTATACCAAACCCAAAAGATGGTACAACAGAGGTTATCTCAATCCCAAAAGAGAGTAAATTGGAGGTTATCCTATTCTCAATTTATGTAGTTGGGTAGTATTTCCAATACCAACATTTTATGGATATCTTGTTGCGTAGCTTTGATATAATATTTTTTTCTTATGCGTATGCAAAAAATCTTGGTCCCATTCACATGTTAGTCTATATTTTTGATTCTATTATGATTTACGTCTTATGAAAGAACATTATTTTTTGATTGAATCATGTTAATATATTTTATATGTAGGGCATGGATTTCAAATGTTTTTCTAATTTCCTTATACCATTATTCTTATGTTATGTTGATATCTACTTTGTTTAATGTTACTAGAAATATGATATTTTACATATTTATTTTTCTTTTCACAGGATATTAAGTACGATATTATGTATTAAATTTTCAAAAATGGTGCTAGTTATATATAAATTATATATAGATGATCTTGTTTCAATACCCCATAATTTGATGTTTTTTTGAAGTTAAATGGGATTATTTCGAGGCAAGGCCCTGAGACGACAGATCATTCCAAGGCCCAAACTTGTGGAACATATTTTTTATTTTGTTGAGATGTATGAAATAATCACATGGGTGTGTTTTTATAACATTTAAAACAGTGATCAGATCAAAAATATAAGGGCACCATTTAACATAGAGCATCAAGATTCTCCAAGAAAGGGTATAACGTTGGCCGGTGTGGGCCAATAGTGGAATTATGTTTTTGGTTGTAAATAAAATAAGTAAGTAAAAATTATTTTATTTTCAATTCCATTTAACCCATAAAAAATTACATATATTTTAAATAGGAGAGTACTATTGAGCTCGTGGGGGCATGTTTCCCACATGCGGAGCATAACCTCAACTGACACAGGTCGAGGGTGAAAGAGTGATTTTGTTCTTTTTAAAAAGAATTTAAGTGGCGCACGTGCACAGTTTTTGAAACTTCTAAACGTGTGACTAGATTAAAACTCCTAGGGTACCATTGTGTTCGGAACATCAATGTTACCTAAGAATGGGCCTAAAATTGACCGGCGCAGGTTAAGGGAAAATTTTAATTTTCCGAAATCTTAAGAAAAATTAAATAATTTTAAAACATTTATTTTATTAAAAGAAATTGTTTCACTACAATGCAGTGATGGGCATACTATTTCTGTCTATAAAATAGATAGTTTAATGATTGTTTAAATGAAGAATAATAAGAAAAATGTTTCATAAATTAAATAGCGTAATGAAACATTGACTAATTGTAATAGAATTGTTGAAACATATTTCTCTTTTAATGACATAATGGGGTTGGAGAGACAAATCATGTTCTAGAATTAATTTGAAAAACGATGAAGGAATCATCTCCAATAATTAATTCCAATGAATTGTAAGGAAACTATGACCCCCTTGAATTATGGATCTAGCACTGATGATCGACAAATGCCAATAGCTTCGAACAGATCATGAATACTCACAAATAGATCACCACCAGCAAAGATCCAACCCTCTGATAAAAGATTCTCTAAGTTGGGGCTGTAATTTAATTTTGTTACATCCCTGTTATTGGTTTTAAAAAATAGATAAAGATCATCCCACAAATAGGTTGACCCATGGATTATTCGTTATTATATGAGGTATTTCAATTGGGTTAATCTTTGGGGAATTAATCCATTCATGATTTAATTATTTTTTATTTGGCCCATTTTACCCTTATAACAAGAATGGGTCAACACTGTTACGAATGATGACAAACTTTTGTTCCTCACATTGGTTGATGTGTATTTCTACTCTTCTTTTACCTAGAATTCATTGAATTCTTTGTGGGTTGATGAATGATTGGTCATTGAAAAACCATTCATAGAGAAATGATCGGACATCTTGGATCCAGAATGGATAAGACATAATATAGGTGCGATGATAATGATAATAGATGGACCGAGGTAGTGCCTGAGACGTCGCCAATTGAACGTTTTCTTGAAGAAGGGTTTGAAATGGATATTTCAATCCCAAGAGATGAAGAACGTGACCGGTGGTTTTCAGAGAAATTTTCTAATGCGGCGGTAGCTGCTACTTGATGCCAGACGATGGGGGGCTGCGCAGCAGTGGTGGTGGTAGGGGTAGGGGTAGCTTCACTACTCGGCTTCAAGTGTGGAAGAGTTGCACCTTCGATTATGGTGTGACCTAGACCCACTACAAGTTGGGGGTTGTTTGAGATAACCAGTCCATGTGAGTGGACTAATAGACCATATAAGCGGCACCGCCTAGTGCTGCGTGATGTGGAAACAGATGGGACACTATCATATTTGGGTAGGATGAATTTTCCCACCTTTAGGCAGGTCGGGCTGGTGTTGGAAGGCCAAGATAGAAGAAAGTCGAACTAGAAGTAGGACGGACCCATGACCCAGTGTTCTGGGTCGTACCCAAAATTTTCAGGCTATGATCAATGATCCGGTTGGGTTGGAACGAGTCCTACTATACCCAAAGCCAACCGACCCCTGTTTCACAAAACATTCCATTAACATTCAAAGTAAGTGATTGTTTGACGAGCCATCTAGGTATTTTGGACCCTTGTGACGAGACAAAAATTTTGGGATACTCTGAGTGTGTTTTTTAGAAAGAAGGAGGATAGAATTTTGATTTGAAGAGTAGGCCTTCATGATACAAACAGACATTGAGCATAGTTAGGGTAGTTATCTTGAAGAGATGCTTCTATGGTTAGTCCCTTGACTACTTAGGGTGCAGGTATTCCTTCTCACTATTCATAGGTATAGATGGGATTTCCCATGTCATGGGTGTGGGTTCGTTTCCTTCAAGTAGTTTATTATGAGAATTTTACTCCATTGATGTACAAGGGTGAGTGTTCTGGGAGAAGGTCTTGAAGGAAGAGTAGATACTCCCCAATGTGACCACGGAGCGGGTTCCTTAAAATTGGAGTTAATAATCCCCTTTTGTTCCAGGGTGTGGGGCCTCCTTAAGCATTATTTTGACAGAGTTGGTACTCCCCTGTCATTGATGGGAGTGGGTCTTCTAGCATGGGGCATTACTCCACTAACGTACTAGTGTGCCGGTCCCCCATAGTGAATAAACTGATAGAGTTGGTACTCCCCTAGTACCATGGTGTGGGTCCTCTAGTCACTGAGTAGTACTCCCATATAGGGTAGGGTATGAGTCCCTGATATACGAAGTAGTACTCCCTTAGGATAACGTGGTGTGGTTCCATTATGAGTAGTAATCACTTATTAGAACTTGGGCATGGGGTCCTTAATTATGGAGTAGTACTCCCCAGTATCTAAGTAGCGATGGGGATCAGATCTTCCAGAGGAGTTTTAGATCCCTCAACTGTAGGGAAAAGCTACAAGTTTCAGGCCACTCTACTTGAATATAGTGATACCTAAGTAGAAAAAGTTCTCCCATGATGGAATGAGGTGTGGGCTACTCCTTATATGAGTAATTCAGGTATCACGTGATATTATAGAGTAGTGGACCTCAACTGAGCGCAGTGGCAAGGTGTGGACCTCTTCACTCGAGTTTCCTTAGTCATGAATTTGGTTAATGAAATTGAAGACTTGACCTTTATTTTTGGGAACTATAGAGGAAACTAGTATAATGTTCCCGATGGATCACATTCTCTCGAACGTGCAATTATGAATGATAGATTTTTACCTGATGGATTGTATCTCTCATATAGTTCCATCATCGAATTCTGAGCTCATGGAGTGTGATCTCCTGGTTTAGGTTTTACGTTTCAAATATTTGGTGATAATATTGATTTTGGTTATATGGATGGGACCTTATTATTCTTGGTGTTTAAGATGAGTATATCTTGATGACCATAGTATATGCATGGGAATATACATGGGAAGAGCTGACTGTGTGTTTCCTTGTGGATTTTCTATTGGGTTTTAAATTAATGGTTTTAGGGTCCCCTACTGAGTATTGTTTTACTCACCTCGACATGGATGTTCCCTCCTGTTTCATGTATTGTGTAGACGACAGACAATTTGATAGTGTTCAGGGAGAACCAAGACTAAGTGGTGTTTAGTGAGAGAATACAAACAATGTGTACTCCTACAACTTCAGGCAGCTACCCTCCACCTACCATCAGGTAGGGTTCCCAGTGGATGACGTTCTGAAAATGTGGGCTTTACTTGTGTTCTATAATTCCATTGGTTGGCTTGTATAATGGACTAGTTTTCCACATTTTACTTTAACTATTGTCTTACTCTGGTTTTTGTTTTCTTAGTTGTTTCATAATGTGTTTCTATTTTTAGATTTGTGGGATGGGGTTGTGAGAGTGCATGGGTACATTTACTCAGAAACTTCCTCCCACATGAAGGATAATGCCTTCATCACTAGTCTCCAACCCTTGGAATTTGGGAGGTGGTATTGGTGTAGTCATGGAACGGGCACCAGGGGACAGGTCATGAAAAAAAATTATCATAGAAGGTTCAGTTCCACCTTTGGACCAAGAGTTAGTGAGATTTTCTATGGGATTCATCACGACGGTGATAAGATGTTTCAAGTTCGACTCCTAGGCCAGAGGTTCTAGTTTAGATGTGGTGGTTGATGTATCCATTCCTTGAGAATCTGATAACCTACTTTCTTGACTCGATACATTTGGACACTCCTCACATGGAAATGATTGGTACGTGCATCATAAAGGATGGGTTTGTGCCTTCCATGTCCTTCTTTTGTCAACTCTCCTGATGTACATGTTTAACCTTGTTTAATCTCAATTCATTTCATGATGGCACCATGAAGATTTACACTTAGTATTTCATGAAGAGGCCACGAGGATGGTCCCCTGAGAGATGAGTCATTAGTACTGGGACCAGTACTGGAGATTTCCCTATAGGGTGGTTCACCAGAGGAACCACCACCCGTCGATCATCAGTTGGTACTAGTTCTACCATTAGAGGATGCACATAGGATGAGTGTACTACATGACTTACAAAGGCAAATCGTTCGTAGGTTCAGGGGTGAGACTGACCCAAGGTGACTTAGTATTAGCATCAGTCAATTACATGAGTCTGCCACCTAGTTATGATGCCTCTTGACCAGATAGAGATCTTGGTCATGAGCCTCCTTCAGGTCTCGGTGGGCAGATGGTAGAGCTTAAAGATCTAGACATACAACTTGGAGACCCACAATAGGATAGAATTTGAGAACCTCTTCAAGGATAAGTTCTTTCCAGCGACGTTACGCTCTGTGTGTATACAATAGTTGATGAACCTATTGTAGGTCACCATGACAGTTGCTGAGTACTCAGAGAGATTAACTGATCTTTATCACTAATCTAGGGATATGGTGTTGGATACATACTTTAGGGAATGAAAAATCTAGAAGGGACTACACATGGATATCAGGGAATTGGTGATTCCCCTTAGCATTATGACATATGATGGGGTGATGGAGAGAGACCTGGTGGTTTAGAGTGTCCAGACGGAGGGGATGATGGATGTGACCTACCACAGAGATCATGAGGTGGAGGCTTCTGCTGGAGGTAATAGATGATATGAGATAATATCATAGTGTATGAGAAATACCTTGGACAATACACATACACATGGGTATTTGGATCAAGAGCTTCACCAAGGAGAAGATCAGCCATAAGAAATGTGGGGTTATGCTTGAAATAGTTAGGACATATCGAAAGGGATTGTCTGACCCACTATGACACTATGACAGAGCTGGATGATGATTCACCTTGGTAGAGACAACATTTGAAGCATGAAGTTTTACAAGATAGTAGACAAGGAAGAGGAGTTAGATAAGTAGTATGCGGTGGTATGCAGTTTGTAGAATATCCACATATAGCCTAGGTGGTCCATGATAGGCTCCGAGAGATGGAGGATGTGGGTGAGGAAAGCTTCATGCGGTCATGGATTATGACCGAGAAGCTCCCAGATGGAATTGATGTATGATTTGTGTCTTTTCTTTTGGATACTGTTTTAATAAAATAAGTTATAGTCATTATCAATTTTTGTGAGTTATTTTTGAGACTCTGAGGATCCAGTTAGACCATGGATTTTACCCTCATGCTTAGAGACTTATGTTGTAAGAGACCCATAGATCACCAACTAGCACTGATAGTGTGAACTGACTCTTAGATGAGAGAGTTGCTGTTTGGATCTCTTAGTATTGGCCTCAAGGCCTTATGATGCCATTCGTTGTATGGACTACTACCATTCATACCCATATTTAATGTGTTAGTAAAAGGGTGTGGTGTGTCCATGATGGTGAAAAGGGGTTTTCCTTTAAGGTGAAGGAGAAGAACGATTGGCACAAAGTAGGCTATCACAAAAATTCATGCTTAGGATCATTCTGTGGTGGGAGAGGTATACCCCTATGATGTTTTTCATAGCATGAGATCATGACTTACCATCCATACTCAGCTAAGAGTTCGCTAGTGATTGTGGCTGTGTTTTTTTGAAATTGATGTGGTCACAGAAGGTTATAGGAACCAAGCCGAGAAAGACCCAATGTTCTCTCTTGGGTAGCCCTATTTCACTCGAAAATACAACTACATGTTTCTGTAAACCCTAACACATAACACTTGTGGAATATTTAGAACAGTTCATCCAAGGATGGATGTGAACTATGTGATTCTCTCTGTATCTATGTCAGGTTAGCAAGGAGGTGATCTGCTAGACTCCATAACAACCAATAGATCATAGTGAGTGGTGATTTCCAACTTTTCATAGATAAATAAACATGTGACCATTATTTCAGGATGTTTTCCTTGAAGAAGCTAAACATAAGAGTGGTCAATCTCCGTGGTTCCTTGAAGTGCATGCTTGTAAGCAGTGCATGTACCCCTAGGGAACTTAGTTTTCTTACCTTGAGTGTAGGTTTTGACTTTTGAGGACATAAAGCCCTAGGGGGGGTAATATAATACCCCTAAAATACCTGAGTTTTTTTAAATTAAATGGGATTATTTCGAGACCACTTCCTGAGAAGAAACGTAATTTGGAGACCCAGATGGCCGGAAAATATTTTTAGAATTTTTTTGATGTTTTAAATAGTTGGGTGAGAGGGGTTTTATAAAATTTGAACCATTCATTATATCCAAAATCCAAGGGCACCGTTGTACTCAGAACATAGAGACTCACCTAGAAAGGGACAAATGTTAGCTGTCATGAGCCAACAATGGAAGCTAGTTTTTGATCATAAATAAAATAATTAAGTAACAATTATTTTATTTTTAAAATCCTTATAAATCCTAAATTGTAACTCAGATTGGACATCCAAGAGTACCATTTAGCTCCAAAGGGTGTGTTTCCCGTATGCAGATCTTAACCTCGACTGACATGGTTCGAGGGTGATAGATAGTCATTGAACTTTTTTTATGAGAATTAAAATCCTACACATTTTTTGTTTTGGAAGCTTCTAAATGGGTTCCTAGATTGAAAATATAAGGGCATTATTGTGTCCAGATGGAAAATATTACCAAACAATGGACCTAACATCGACTGGCGTGGGTCGAGGGAAAATCATAATTTTAAGATGTTTTAGGAAAAATAAAATAAACATAAAAAGTGTATTTTATTCAAAAAAAATATTTTTCCCTGAAATGAAGTGATGAACCAACTATTTTATTCCATAAGTGAAATAGTGAAACAACTCTTTAATTGAAGCGTACCATAAATTTTGTTTTATAAATGAAATAGCATAATGACACAATGAATAATTGAAATAGAAATGTTGTGATGAATTATTCTTTAAATGGGATAATGGGGTTTGAGAATCATATCTAGATGAAGAATTCCTTTGACAAACAATAATGGAATACTATCCAACAATTAACGTTGACAAATTAGAAAGCAGAAATGACCCCCTTGAATAATAGATATGGGATATAAGATTGATGAATGCTATTAGATTCGAACTGATCAAGAATCCCTGTTGATGGATTGCCTCCCAAAATGAGCCTTCCCTCTGATAGACTATTCTCTATGTAGGGGTTTTTATTTAATTCCATTATTTCCCCATTCCATTTTTTAAATTATAGACACGGATCAAACCATGAATAGGTTGACTCTCATATCTCTCGTTCTTGCATGAGGGATTTATATCGAGTTAATATTTGAGGAATTAATCCACTCATGGTTTAATTATGTTTGATTTGCTCCGTTTAAGCCTTCTAATAGGAGAGAATCATCACTGTAATGTACAATGGTGAAGGTTCGTTCCTCACTTTGGTTGATGTTGATTTATTTTCCTATTTTACACGATTTTCATCATGTTCTTTGCGTTTTGACAAATGTCTAGTCCGTCCACAACTGTTCTTGGTGAAATGATCTAACATCATGGCTCCTAAATGGAAACGGAACAAGAGAGGTGTGATGACAAGGAAAATAGAATGATTGATTCAATACATGAGAAACCACCAATCGAACACTTTCTGGTGGGAGGGATCACAATGGAGATTTAAACCCCCGGGCGATGAATAATGGGGCTCAAGGACTACAGAACACCCTCTAGATTGAAAAATAGATGTCTAAAGCATGGATGATGGCCCATAGAGGATTATTTCACCACTGCTGTGACACGTGGTGATAGTTGCATGCTAGATGGCAGGGCAGTGTGCCGCGGTGGTGGTGGCGGTGGCAGACGCACTACACTGCTCCTCACGGGGAGGAGCAACAGATCCATCAATGTCATGATGTTGACCCTTAAAAAGGCATAGGTTGTGTGGGTTACTCATTCTACATGAGCAGACCTGTTGACTGGGGAGGTGACACCACATAGAACCTCGTGACCCGGCACAACCGTTTCTGGGTTGGAGGAACCGACCCACCTTTGAGCATGTCAGGCTATTGTTGGAAGGTCCCACCTGGATAAGCGGGTTGGGCCCAATGGGTCGGGCTGAACCTGGTCTAGGTCGGACTCAGGTCGGGTCGGGTCGGTCCGACTGAGTGGGACTGGACTCGGACCCAACTGGCCCCTGTTTCAATAAAACACATATAACTTTAAAACGGTGCATCTATTTGATGAGATGTCTATGGAATTGGAACCCTTGTTATGATATGGTCCTTTTGAGATACTATAAGTGATATTTTAAAGAAGTTTTAGGACAACCTGTTGATTTGATTAGGATTCCCTCTCAATACAATTATCCATTGAGAAGATTCGGTACTCCCCTTTCATACCAGTGAGTGGGTCATCTTCCCTCGGGTCAGTACTCCCCTGATGTACTAGTGTGAGAGTCCCCCATAGAGAATAAACTGATAGAGTCGGTACTCCCCTAGTACAAGTGTGGGGGTCCTCTAGTCACTGATTAGTACTCCCCTATAGGGTATGGTGTTGGTCGTTGATATATGATGTACTACTCTCGTGTCATAACATGGTGCAGGTCATTCATGAGTAGTACTCTTGGGTTGGGACCAGGGTGGGGGTCCCCATATAAGGAGTAGTACCCACATTCTCTGAGTACCAATGTATAGTGGGTCCTCCATAGAATTTGGTGATCCCTTGACTATAGTAAATAGGTTAGAGGATCGGGACCCTCCACATAAAGGGATAAATACCAAATTTGGAGAATGTGATCCCTCAACAGACGGAGGTGTGGGCCACTCCCTATTGGATTGACTGGGGTATTAGAGGTTAGTCTGGAGTAGTGCTCCCTCAACGGAGCATAGTGGTGAGGAACAAGACTCTTCACATTGGTTTCCTTAATCTTGAATTGGGAACAAGATGGTGATGACTAGACCAATAGTGTCTGACCGTAGATTGGAACATAGTAGAATGTTCTTGATGTATCACATTCTCTCACACATGCCATTAGTAATGGTAGAGTTGTACCCAATAGAGTGTATCTCTTGGACAGTGCCATCAGGGATGGATAAGCACATGGAGCATGTTCTCTTAGTTTCTCTATTAGCTTTCAAATCTTTAGTGAGAATCTTGATGATGGTTATAAGGCTAGGACCATATTTTTCATAGTGTTGACATGAGTATATCCAGATGACCATGGTATAAGTATGGACATATAGCTGGATAGAGATAACTATGTGTTCCCTTATGGTTTGTATCTTGTGTTTTACCTTTATGTTATTGGGGTCGCCTTCTGAGTTTTGTTTTACTCACAGTTTCACATGGTTTTCCTGCACATGTCATGTCTTATGTAGATGGTTGATGCTTTGACAGAGTCAGTGGAGGACTAGGACTAGGTGGTATCCTAGGAGAGCAGATAGATTAAGCGTACTCCAATGGATTCAGGTAGCTATCCTCCACCTACCATCAAGTAGGGTTCTCAGTGGATGATTTTTAGAAACCTTGTGTTTTAATTGTGTTATATATTTCCATTTGTGATCTTCTATACTAGAATGGTTCTCCACCTTGTAGTCTACTTTCTTTTATACATTGGCTGTGGTTTTCTAAGTTATTGCACATAGTGTTTCACTATTCAGCTATGTGGGCTATGATTGTTACTGTGTGTGTACATGTACTCCTAAAATTCATCCCACTTGTAGGATAATGAATTCAACACTAGTAGACATCCTATATCCTTTGGGATGTGGTCTTGTGGTAGTCACAACACAGGATCCTAGAGACGGGTCGTGATAGTAGTTCACTCATGAACTAGTTGTTTATAGTTCCATGTTTCCATTGATACTAGACCTATATGATTCTGATACAGATCGTTATGTTATATAATGAATATTCATATATTAAGTTGTAATTAAAATTTATAAAAAGTGTTTGTCAGTATAGTTGGTATCATATGAATGATTAGTTAATCATTGGAGGCTAAGATGAGAAAAAATTATTGAGAACACATGGGGCAACTCAAACTATAAGAAAATATCCAAGAATGTTACTAAAGGGTGGAGTGAGTGGTTACTATGTAATCAAAAACATATCTATAAACTACATGTGGATATGGATCTAGAACAATTTTCCCTATGAGTAATAACTTTGAAAATGGTGCATTGTTCTTTAACACGTTCATTACCTAGTTCATGAAAATGGGCCTTCATGTACAGCTTATTTGAATCTTCTAGGGATATGTATTGGAAATCGATAAACACTTTATTAACCACCATGAAATATTAGAATAAATTATGACCATGAATGAAGTTTTATGAACCTAAGGTTTCATTAATTCAATGAATTTGTCTTGATTTATACTTCTGAAAAACTATTTTTCATGATTATGTGGTTTCCCACTAGGATTATTATTTCTAAAACTATGTTTTTTTGTTGTATTTGATAGTTTGAACCCAAAGTAATCTTATTAAAGATAAATTAAAAGGAAAATAAAATTATTTTCCATATAGGAAACCAAATTCTGTTGGAGATAGAATGAGAAATATCATTGTTATTCTCACAAAACATTCTCAAGATTTGGATCATGTTGGACATACAAATTGGAAAATGAGGGTACAATATTTTGTTGACTCCTTCATGAAGAAAAATCAAAATTCTTTTATAGGTACATCGGAACCAACAGTTACTAAGAAATTGATACATAATAGTGAAAATTTATTTTCAGTTCTCTATAAATTCGATAATTAAAAAGTCATTTTATTTGTTCGTCCTTGGGATGGTGAATTAGACCAATCGCGAAATCTTATCAAGAATACTTCAAAACAGAAATAAATCAACTCCATGGAGTGGGGTGTTCTTAAGAGTGTATTTTAAAATAAGTACATTCAGTGTATTATTCATAGGAAAATGGAGAAGGAATTACGTTGGATAAAGAAAATGGATGATGAATCTATTGGAACGTTTGATGTCAATTTTACAAGAATTGGAAGGTATGATTTCAGTAGTGTAATCCAACATGAAATTATGGTTGATTGATTTTTTAGGGGATTAAAACCATGTATTGAAACTGAGTTATAGATAATAGACATCATTATCTATGTTGAATTAATTAGATGTGAAATCAGAGTAAAAATGGATATTGGAGTTACCAATCAATATCACAGTTTTGATAATGAAATTAGGATTGAATTCAAAGGAACCATTAAAAAATGGAGTGGAGAATATTAGTTTTCCTTTGCGCTAAAAGTGTGAAAGGAAACATAGAGGAAGGTATCTTAATTGGAATGGTAAATGTTTTATGTTTCTAAAGGAAGGTCCTCAAGACAAAAAATGCCAATGTGATGGTAATGAGTTTTTTAATGATAAAAATATAAAGAAAAATCCAAAAATGAACCACCCACACTCTAGTGTTTAAAATTAACGGAGTATGAAAATTTTCAAAACCATAAATAAAACACAAATCGTAATGGTGATGATTGAAATTAGCAACCTATAAAGGTGACAGAAAAAGTGAAATATCCTATAATCATTATTTCTAATGATGGGTACAATAATAAAATGGTGAAAGGTACACTAACCATCCAACCTAGAACTACAAATGTCTTATTTGAATCTGGATCTACTATCTCTTTTATATTATAAGAATTAAGTAAGGGTATTAGAATAACACATATGCAACTAGATGTCGACTTATAAGTGAATGTTTATAATGTCATGATGATGGAATTTCATGTCTATGATTCTTCTTCTGTTGATGTTTATGGGAATGTGCTTCTTGAAAAACATGTTATTCTCCCTCGGGTTGAATTTGATGTTATTTTAGGAATGCATTATCTCTCTATACATAAATCCCATGATTATTTCAGAGGAAGTGAATCCAAATTTGATATTGGAAACTATCTAATGACCATCTATTAGTGTAATGATAAATATAAAATGTATATGGAAGTCACATCCATTGCAGGGCTCTTGATACCTATTAAAAAGAGGTGTTTATGGTAGATGGTTGGGTCCCAACTTGTCATCAATGATATTCTTATTTTGTGGGAGTTTTTTGATGTATTTGTATAAGAGTTTCAAATTTTCCATCAATTCATGAGTTAGAGTATTCAATAGAACCCTTGCCTGATGCTATACATATTTCGAAGAATCCATATTTAATGGACTTGATTGAGTTGTAGGAAATCAAAAATAATCTCCCTAAGAATATTGAAAAGTGATTACTTTGGTTGAGTTTGGCACCTTGTGGTGATTTTTTTTAAAAATGATATATTGATGCGACTATGCATTCATTATTAAGAACTAAACAAGATCATAATAAAGAAAAAGGATCCTCAACCTAGTAATGATGATTTTTCTAATCAACTTAATCGATCTCAATAATTTTCCCTGATTGATATTTATTAAAGATATCATCAACTGAGGATCAAAAAGAGGAAACACCCATGATGGAATTCCAAATATGGTATAAAAACTATGAATATATAGTGATTCCATTTCATCATACCAATTCCCCTGTTATCTCTTTTTGTATAATGAAAAGAGTATTTAATGAATGGATTCATCTGTTTGTGTTAGTGTTTACAGATGATATTTTTATATATTCAAACATAATTAAGAACATGAATATCACTTGATAATTGTGATAAAGACCCAAAGGAAGGATAAAATATATGAAATTTTTTAAAGGTCTTCCTTTTTTATACAAAATATATACTTTTTTGGGAAATATAATCTCAAGAGGGGGTGAATTTTTGGATCCATCAATGACAGATGTTATTGAGTATTTGCACATAAATACCATTATGATATAGATATTTTTTATCATGGATATTATTTATGGTTTATGTATAATTTCACATGACTGTCTAATCTAGTTATAAAGTTGACTCATAAGGGATACAATATACTTTGGACAGATAAATGTAAAGAAAACTTCATGGAACTAAAGGGATGGTTGGTCAATGAAACTATTCTTAAATTACTGTATAGTGGATAATGGTTTTAAATCTATAGTGATGCATCAAAGAAGGTACTGGTAATTTTCCTCATGTATAATGATATGGTTATTACTTATGCCTCATGATAATTGATGGTTCATGTGGAAAACTACCCAACGGATTAGTTTGTTGTAAATTGTGGCAAATTTTTCATTAAATAAAATAAATAATTATGTGTAAGTTGAATTCTGTGATATATATATTGATCATAAATATTTAATGTATGTTTTCAAAAAGAAATATCAGAATATGTGCTAGAGAAGATGGTTGGACCAGATTAAAGACTATCACTACTCATGAAATTCCACCCTTGGAATTTGAACGAGGTGGCATATGATTTGATTAAAAAATATCATGATATTATAGCCATGACCAGTATCACAAGATATTCTATATTTTTAAATTTTGAAGAGATGGATCTCCAAATCATAAAGGAATGGAGAAAATCATATCTTACTTAAATAATTGTTCAACCATTTATCTTTGTGAAAGTGAAAGTGTCTTATAAGTAAGAGGTAGAGTTGTAGTGGAACTTGAAAAATATTTTTGAGTATAATAGTTATTATGATGGAATGATATGTTTTAAGAAGCATGTATGTTTTTTTCTATAATGGATTTATGGAAGGAGATGTCAGAAAAGGTTCAAATTTCTTTATTCTCTATTGATAATAGAAGTTCAAAGATGTATGGAGATTTTAAATTTTATTTGTAGTGGGAAAACAAGAAGATAGATACTATTGAGTTTTTATTTTTGTTTCTTGGTATTTCATTAAGTTAAAGAAAATTGATGAAATCTGAAGTTGATGGTATATATATTACCCATAACAGAATCAAAATGGGAAATCATCACTGTGGATTTTTTTATTGGAATCCACATAATATCTAAGGGCCAAAATGATAATTGGGTTGTATTAGATCATTATAAAGAATTTAGCGCACTTCATTAAATTTAGAGAATATTTATATTTGGACCATATTTTTAAAATATACACATAGGAAGTTGTAATGTTTCATGGAGTACTAAATTAGATTATATCTGACCAGGCTCTGAGGATTACCTTAATGTTTTAGAGAAGTCTTCAGCAAGCCCTTGATATAGAGTTGTGTTTATGCAATAGATATCACCTTCAGACAAATGATTAGTCTATGAGAACCATTCAAACCGTATAGGATATTTTGAGATATTGTTATATGGAATTAAAATGTATTTTGGATAAACACCTTCCTATAATCCAGTTTTGTTATAACAATATCTTCTACTTGAGCATTCAAATGGCTCCATATGAATCCATCAATGGAAAGAATTTCAGAAATATAATTTTTTGTGATGATATTAAAGAAGCAATGATATTGGTTCTATAGGTAAATGCAGAAATGGAAGGAAAGATTAAATTTATTTTGGATCAAATAAGGGAATCACAAAGTCCATAGAAATATTATACCGACAATCACCAGCAAGATCTAGAGATCAATGTTAGTGAGAAGTCATTTGTAGTGTATCATATTTTCCATGTATTATTTTTAAATATTATATGGAATTATTATGAGACCAGGCACAGAGATGGAAAATCATTCAGAGGCCCGGTGATCCTGGAATCTTGGTTCGAACTTTTTTTAAGTTATGTGATTTGGCACCTATGCACGGTTATCGCAGTTCCCAAACGGATGCCTGGATTAAAAATCTGAGGGCACCATTGCATTCAAGATGATGACTTTACATAAGAATGAGTCTAACCATGATTGGAGTAGGTCGAGGAAAAATGTTATTTTTTGTACTTTTTCAGTAAAATGAAATAAAATATATTTGCAATGTTTATATTATTTTATATGGAATCATCTGCTGTAGAGCGACGACAGGGCATCCATTTCTTTAAAAAATTCCATTTCATAATGACTCAAGAATGGAATGATTGACTCATAAACACCGCAACATATTTTTGAATTCAAAAACATGTTTATATTTTTACGGGGATATCGGTCATTGGAAAGGATTGAGAGGAAACTTGGAAAAATCCATGGTGCTTCGGAGAAGACTCTCGGTGACGAACAACAATGAATCGAAGCTGTGAATCACTGTGCCAAACGAAGTTTAAGGATCTCGACGACGATGAAAGCACAACCCTTTCATAAATGATAGATCATTTCTTAAATGTAGGGGTTGTTATTTCCTCCCTCCTTCCTCATTTTTGAATTTAAAGGACGAATGCAGATCAGCCGTGAAGAAGTTGATCTGCAGATTCGTACGTTCTTGTGGGAGGGTTTTATTGGGATGACTGTGAAGAGTTAATCAATGTTGATTATTTTTGTTGATTCTTGCTCCATTTAAGCCTATCAACAAGAGTGGATCAACGCCGTAACGAACAAAGGTGGATGTTCGTTCATCAAATTTTTTCTATTGGTTATTCTTTCCCCCTTTACTTCTTGCGAATTCTTCGTGTTCTTTGCGTGGTGATGAACAACGGATTGTTGCAAACCCATCTGGCAACGCAACGATCCAAAACTAAAGATCTGATATCACAACAACCCTACAGAGGTGCGACGACCATGACAGATGATGAATTGTATCTGATCAAAAGTGGCCATTCATTGAGCATTCTTTATGCGGGAAGATCAAAACATGTTTTCAATGCTGATCGGAGGTCCGAAAGCAATGGAAGTAGCTTCATGCTGTTGGGGTGACCAAAACCCGGGTGTTCCCTAGCGATTGGATGATTGGATCTAGGAACAAGACATCATCGAAGGCACAACCGTGGAGGTATGTGTTTCTATAAATTTCTAGAATACACAGTGTGTACTTCCGAAGAACATGTCATGTGGTACTTGTGGCGGCGGCAAGGGTTTCAGTGGTTAGAGAGGAATATCACGGAATGTGACCCTAGTCACATGGCGTGTTGGAATTTCCTTGAAGCTCAGCATGTATTTTTGGAAGTACACGGACACAGGATAGACTACATGGTTTCAGAACATAACGTGTACTCTCTACGCAGTGTGGAAGAGGTAGCTACGTGGGACTCGGCGTGTATCTAGTGGATACATGGACACGGGATAGAGTACATGACCATGTAATCTATCACACGGCCAAGCGAGTCTCGTAACGCAGGTCACCCCATGTACTGATTGCATAGGTTTGAGAACACGAGTTGATGACCCTGTGTGGGAAAATGGCTAGCATACATAAAGCCAACTCCAGTCACTCAGACACGAAGTGTACACCTTACTACACGCCATGTACTAACTTTTCTAGATGACCAACCTTACGACACGAGCCATTGTACACGGGAAGTACCTGGGGTCAGACGACACGGTGTGTAACTTTTCTACACGTCATGTACTTTTTGGAAAATGGCACAATCCTCTTTTCCACCGTATCTTGGACATTTTTCATTTTGGTTAGTGACACTTTTTATTTTTCCCTTATAGTTCAATCATCGTTTCCTACTACAAGAGTATGATTCATTTAGCAAGACTTTATGTGATAGAGTCGACATCCCTCTGAGATGCCCGTAGTGAGATCTTATATCAATTCTGGACCCTAGGTAGAGTCAGGAATCGATGTGACAAACTCTACCAGGAGTTGATCCTCTACCTAGATGGTGAATCCACCTAACTGGTGAATCCGGATGAGTTGCGGCATTCTCCATGGCCTTAGTAGTGATCCTCATCTATGTATCATGATATTTCCAACTGAGGAGTGTGTCTCCCGTAATGAGTTTAACTACCTCTCGTGATGTTTCCCGGTGAACATTACTTCTCGGATCGACATCATCAGAGCTATCAAACTCGTGGAGTGTGTTCTCCCGGAACGAGTGATTTGTGGAAATCTATGAACTGAATCCCTAGTGGGTGTATGCGGTTGTGTGACTTGTCTCTAGACTACAGGTATGGGTTTTGAGTATATCTGGATTGTGATATCCTATTATATATTCAGTAGACATATGTTTTGTAGAGATGACTGTGCCTTTCCTTTGTGTATTTGCTATGTGTTTTTGGGGTCCCCTACTGAGCATTTTTATACTCACCTCCACACGATCTTTTCCCGTACATGTCATGCCTTGTGTAGATGAGAACCCTTGTGACAAAGTCAATGGAAAACCAGGATATTACTGAGCTTTCTTTGTTCCCTATAGGCCGAAGAGTTAATTTATCTATGAGAATCAGTCCCAGTACCTCTTGTGTTTATAGGTTGGACATTTCAGTTTTTCAGACTCTAGTTTTTGGTGGTCTTGTATTCTGGACCAGTTTACTGTCAGTACTTTACATTCCATCGTACTCTATTGGTTCGGTTTATTTGTATGCATGAATTTTTTTCCATAGTGGTTTTTTACATTTCATCATTTGTGGGATCAGATTTGTGTGCATGTTTATAGGTTTTTAGGCAATGCCTACAATGTAGTAATATGTCTACTCGATGCTAGTCACTATACCCTGGCCTATTTGAGGCGGTCTTGGGGAGTGATGGCGCAGGCCTCACTGGGATGGGTCGTGACAGAGTGGTATCATGGGTGGTTATTTTTACCTTAGAACCAAGTGACTGTGAGATTGGTTTGGGGAAATAGTTTTAAGTGTTTCGAGCTCGGATTTCATGCTAGGGACTCTAGTGTTGGTGCGGCAGCCAACATATCCATACACCAAGACTCTGATAACCTAATTTTCGACCCAGTACACAATAATACTGGTTGCGGGGAAATAAAATAAAGGAAGATGCATCATATAGAAATGTGTTGTGTTTTCCATGT
This sequence comes from Viscum album, assembly GCA_963277665.1. Lineage (NCBI taxonomy): Eukaryota > Viridiplantae > Streptophyta > Magnoliopsida > Santalales > Viscaceae > Viscum > Viscum album. The sequence continues at coordinate 1,009,033,294 of OY728164.1, read as the reverse complement.
CCTTGAGTCAACTATCCAGATATACTCATGCTGCATCTTTTTTCTTTGCAGGATGTCTCTGTGACGCATACCCGCTAGGATTTAGCAGCATGATCACGAGGATGACCCCCTCAGTGATGAGGCATCGATATAGGGACCAGTTCCCTCAGGCTTTGTGGTGCACCTATTATGCCACCACTAGTGGACAAGCCCATGGTACCTGTAGTTCCAACTGAGAAGGAGCACAGGCTTAACGTGCTCTGTGAGTTCCAGAGATAGAGACCCCTCAAGTGTTGAGGTGAGCCCAACCCTCAGGCGACTGAGGACGCGCTCGAGGTAGTGACCAGAGTATTCTGTCTAGTGGGGATACCAACAGACCATATGGTGATCATAGGGGTGAGGCTTCCACAGGGTTCAGTGGGATGATGGTGGAGTCTGACTACACAAACTCAATACTAGGATACTCTTTCGTAGACAGAGTTTGAGAAACTATTTAAGGAGGAGTTCTCACTAGTTACACTAAGATCCGTACGCATCTAGTAGCTTCTTCAGCTCCAACAGGGCAGTACGATGGTAGCCGAATATTCATAGAGGTTCACCAACCTCGCCTGGTACTTTATGGATATAGTCAGGGACTAGTACATCAGAGCTGGGACCGGTGAGAGATGTCTTCAAAGAGACATAGGATCTATTTTCAGTCCTCTATGAATTTGGACTTATTATGGAGTGATCTAGTGGGACATGGTGTTCGAGAGCCTCTTAGTGGAGCAGAGACAGCCAATGACAGTCAACAACATGTAGATATGATTGGAGACCCTGGTTACATGGAACTGATGTCGGACACGATGAGCTACTTATAGGGAAGCAGGGGATAGACCACCGAAGTAGAGGCAGAGAGTGGAGCAGACAGACCCTCCAGGTGGTGGATGTGGAAGAGGATTCGCGAGAGCTATGGGTGGTGGCAGACGCTTCAACATACTTCCACCACGACCCCCTTGAAATCCATACAAGGCCCAGGGAGCTGGGAGACATGGGCGGGGACAACTGCATACGGTCGAGGCGTATAGCCCAGGGGCTCTAGAGATGATACGAGGTACAATCTATGCTTTCTCTAACTCAGTTTTCATACTTATAAAAACAGGTGATAGTCATTCCTTCATTGCCACATGTCTTGTGTGAAGCCTTAGGATTCCGGTAGAACTGGTGAATCAATCCTTACGCTTGGAGACACCTGCCGGAGGAGACATGATGATCACACACATTTGCAGACAGTGTGATATTACCCTTGTAGGTGGGAGTTTCAGTTGGAACTTCTTGGTGGTAGTGTCTAGGCCTTACGACGTCATTCTCGATATGGATTGGTTATCCTCAGTCCATGCCCATATTGACTGTTTTAGGCGAACAATGCAGCGTATAGGCAATGATAGGATGAGGTTTACCTTTGTGGGGAAAGAGAATCCCAGGCAACACATAAAGGTCTTATTCATATGAGTGTGCAGCCAATAAATCATGAGTTGGCTAGCTTTTCACTCATAGAAGTTGAGGTTGTGGGATCTCAGTTCCCATAAGTAGTGTTGGAGTATGAAGACGTCTTTCCCGAAGATGTACCTGGACTACCTCCCCACCGGGAAATCAACTTCTCCATCGACTTACACCTCGGGATGACACATATTTTATCATCAACATATCGGATGGCTCCTATAGAGGTTCATGAGTTGAGGATTCAGTTAGAGGATTTGAAGAGCACGGGTTTTTTGAGACCCAATGTTTCACCCTGGGTAGCCCCAGTCTTGTTTTCAAAGAAGGTAGACGGGGGTTTGAGGTTGTGGATGGATTACCGGTGCCTGAACCAGGTGACTGTGAAGAATAGGTATCCACTACTGATAATCGATGACCTCTTCGATCAGCTGAGAGGGGCACAATGATTCTCAAAGGTTGACCTTCGATCAGGATATCACCTGTTTCGAGTACGGGACTAGGATATAACGAATATGGCTTTCAGATGCATCTACGGTCACTATGAGTACTTGGTGAAGCCTTTCATCATGACGAATGCCCCCACAGTGTTCATGGGATTGATGAATCAGATCTTCCAGCTGTACCTCGACCGGTTCATTCTGGTCTTCATTAATGACATCCTTGTGTACTTGGCGTCAGAGGAGGAGCACGAGAGACACCTGCAGATAGTTCTAGATGTACTTCGAGAGCACCAGCTATCTGGGAATCTCTCAAAGTGGTAGTTCTAGATTCAGGATGTCCACTTTCTCAGACATGTCATCTCGGTAGAGGGAGTAGCTGTGGACCCAACCAAGGTGGAGGCAGTTCTAGCATTGGAGCCACCTCAGAGTGTGATGGAGGTATGACGCCTCCATGGGATTATAGGGTATTAACAAAGATTCATCCCTTATTTCACCCAAATATCAGCACCAATGACAGCCTTGACCAAGAATGGGCAACCCTTTGTGTGGATGGAGAAGTGCCAGCTGGATTTCGATCGGTTGAGATAGATTTTGATGAGTGCCCTAATCATGATATTTCCGAAGGAGGGTGTCGAGTACATAGTTTAATGTGACGCATCAGGGACCTATCATGGTTGTGTCCTGATGCAGAAGTAAGCGGTAATTTCTTATGGTTCGCGCCATCTTAGGCCACATGAGAAAAACTATGCGACCTATCATCTTGAGTTGGATGCGGTAGTCTTCGAATTGAAGATGTGGCGACACTACCTTATGGGTGAAAGGATCAGCATCTACTTTGACCACTAGAGGAACAAGTACATCTTTTTGCAGAAGGGTCTGAGTCTGAGGCAGAGGTGTTGGCTAGAGGTCTTCCTGGAATTTCATTTTTATATAATCTATACTCTTGGGTAGGGGAACAAGGAGGTAGATTCTCTTAGCAGAAGGTTGAGCTCACAGCTATTGAGTGAGGCGACCGAGTTGTTAGTCGTGTTGCAGTTATCCTTCAAGGACAGAGAGGATATAGCATACCAATAGTTGATGTTTGTCGCCCCTCCACTCTTATAAAATGTTAGGGAGGCACATGTAGGAGATGTTGACTGTGTGGATTTACATTCTCATTTATCCATAAGACATACTCCTGATGGATAATCAAAAGGTGTGGAGAACGTACTTCTTTTCAGAGGAAGCACTATTGTACCGGTGGAAGTGCAGGAGGAGGTCCTGAGGGAGTTTCATACATCCATCTTGGCAGTACATCATAGTGTGGAAACGATATACCAGGATCTCTGACGACAGTTCTGGTGGTTGGGCATGATTCCATCTGGGTGATCGTTGACCGACTCACCAAGTCATCCCACTTCCTAGCTATCTTAGAGTAGAGTTCCGTAGAGAGATTGTGATGACTCTATGTTCAAGAGAATGATCGGCTTCATGGGGTTCCCTCAATGAAATTATATGATCGATATTCCCTCTTTACATAACATTTTTGGAAGGGATTTCAGGAGGCCTTTGGGACTCAGCTACACTTGAGCACAATGTTTCATCCCCAGATAGATGGTCAGACAAGGAAGACCATTCAGGTTCTCAATGATATGCTGTGGCCCGGTGTCTTAGACTTTGGTCGCAGTTGGGAGGACCTCCTACCACTAGTGGAGTTTGCGTATAATTACAACTACCACACCACCATAGGTATGGCACCGTTCGAGGCCTTTTATGGAAGACCCAGCCTATTACTACATTGTGGGACTGACCTCGAGGAGTCATCACTCATGGGTCCAGAGTTGGTGCGAGCTACCACCGAGAAGGTTCTGATCATTCAAGAGTAGATGAAGACAACACAAAGCCGGCAGAAGTCCTATGTTGAAAGATGATGGAGTCCTCTGGAGTATCGAAGAGGGAGACCACATCTTTCATTGGGTATCACCTCGACCAGGTCTGTGGATATTTGGTCAGGGAAGAAACCTATCTCCGAGGTTCATTGAAACTTTTTAGATACTATGCAGAGTTGGCGAGGTGGCACACCTCCAAGCTCTACTGCCGCAGTTGCATTGGGTACATGAATTCTTCCACATATCGCAGCTGAGGAGGTATATGCATGACCCCTCACACGTCATCGACTAGGGTGAGATGGACATAGAGGATGGAGTGTCCTTTTCTGAGGACCTGGTGGAGATCGAGGATTGGCAAGACATGATCCTTCGTGGGTGATCGATTCCATTGGTGCATGTTTGGTGGAAGCACTTGAATTTTTAGGAGAGCACGTGGGAGCGGGAGGCTCAAATCCATGCCCAGTACCCACATCTTTTTGAGTAGTCTTATTTTGGCTTATTAGGGACACAATGTCCCAAGGTGTTGAGAATGTAGTGTCTCATATTTTTGTGTCTATTATTCTTAAATATTATATAGAATTATTATGTGACCATGCTCAGAGACGACACATCATTCCGAGGCTCAGGGATCCTGGAATGTTGGCTCGAACTTTTTTAAAGTTAAGTGAGTTGGAACTATTGTGCAGTTGTGGAAACTTCCAAATGGATGCCCAGATTAAAAATTGGAGGGCACAGTTGCACCATAAATGAAGAATTTACCTAAGAATGAGTCTAACCTTGACCAGTGTGGGTCAAGGGAAAAAGTTAATTTTTGGACGTTTTTAGAAAAATGAAATAAAATAATTTCGCAATGTTTATTTTATTTTATATGGAAACATTTGTATCAGTGTGGTGATGGGGAAACTATTTCTTTAATTAATGCCACGTCATAATGACACAAGAATGGAAAGATTGACTCATTAATACCGCAATGAATTTTTGAATTCCAAAACATTTTTCCCTTTTTGTTGGGATGTCGATCATTGGAATGGATTGAGAAGAAAATATAGAGAATCTGTGGCTCTTTAGAGAAGACTCTCGGTGACGAATCAAAGCTCTGAATCATTGCGCCAACAAAGTTCAAGGATCTCGATGACAAAAACAGTGCGCCCCTTTCATCAATGATCTATCCTTTCTTAAAGGTAGTTTTTATTTCATCCTTCTTTCCCCGTTTTTGAATTAAAATGGCGAACGTGGATCAACAATGAACTAGTTGATCCGTGGATTTGTACATTCTTACGAGAGGGTTTTATTTGGATTATTATGGGGAATTAATCCTTGTTGATTGTTGTTGATTATTTTTTCTCCATTTAAGCCTATTAATGGGAGAAGATCAACACCGTGATGAATGACGGTGGGGGTTTGTTCCTCAAATTTTTTCTTTTGGTTATTCTTTCCCCCTTTCCTTCTCGTGCGTTCTTCGCGTTCTTCATGGGGCTCCAAACAACGGATCATTGAACACCCTTATTGCAATGCAACGATCCCAAACTAGAAATCTGACAACACAATGACTCTATGGAGGTGCGACGACCATGACTGACGATGAATCATCTCAGATTAGAAGAGTTCGTTCTTCAACAGTGCATTGCGTAGGAAGATCAAAACATGTTTTCGGGGATGATCGGAGGTCCAAAAGCAACAAAAGCGGCTTTGTGGTGTCGGGGAAACCAAACCCAAGGTGTTCCATTGTGATCAGACGACCAGATTGATGAACAGAACATCACTTGAGGTGCGACAGCAATGGTCCACATTTCTGGAAATTTCCAGAATACACGGCATGTACTACAGAAGAACACGACATGTGGTACTGGAAGCAGTGCCTTGGGTTTCACAAGTTAGAGAGGAATCAAACGGCGTGTGACCCTTGTCACATGGTGTGTTGGACTTTCCCCAAAGCTCAGCGTGTATTTTGGGAAGTACACGGACACGTGATGGACTACATGTCCACAGAACACCGTGTTTACTCTCTACATAGCATGTTACAAAGTGGTATCATAGGAGTTATTTTCACTTTCATACTATTTCGGTATGGTAGATAAGAGAGTAGGGTAGTGTTGGGGTTTGGTAATGAGCTCGTTCCTCAGAGTAGGTAACCCATGTATGAAGGAAAACCCAAGTCACTCTGGTAGGGAATTGTTGTTCATATTGTGCACTGTTACATTGGATGATATTTCACCGTTAGGTGGTGCACATGTGGTGGGATATGATAGTTTTATGATATTTTTCTCATGGATAGAATTCCATGAGCTTGTGTATTCATGAATCTTTCTAGGAACCTATGTATATAAGTGACATGAATCATAGTAGCCACAAAAATAAGGGATAGGTGTGTGGGACATAAAGGGTATAATGCATTTTACTTTCTTAAAAGTGGTTAAAATTGTATTAAATGAAACAATTAAAATGTGTAAAAATGGGTGAAAATGTAAACTATAATTAATGAATTATGGTTGATAAAGGCTGGTTTGTGAAATAAATTTTATTCTATTAAATTGGGATAAGGAAATCATTTTCAAAAGTTATAAATGATATGGCCTGTAACCATGTGATTTAGTTAACCCATGTTAGCCATGACCATAGAAAAAATGGTTGAGTGTTGTGTTCTAGATATAATAAATACCAATGGGTAGTGTATGAGATATGATTTTATGGCTAGTGATGAGCCTTACATTATACTTTGTGAATTTTTCATGGTTGCATTCTAAAGAGTATTTTTTTGGAATTATAGGGAAACACCACCACGAAGGCGTGTTCCGGTTGGTTAAAAAAAGGATGTTACAAGGAATGCACCCCCAAATGTGGAGAAAGAATATCTATTGGTTTAGGATGATAGGTTAGTGTATTTTTGTGAGAATGCTTCTCTTTTCATGAATATGTTGGAATGGGGACAAGGGCGGGTCGCACCGAGCATGTTCGAGTTGACTAGGGAGTTTCAGCTGCAACACCCTCCGACCTTTATTGGAGAGGGTGTTCTAGAGACTACTGAGTTCTAGATAGAGTCTATCTAGAAAATTATTGACCAATTGAAGACTTTTTCCAACAAGGGAGTTAACATGGAGGCTTAGATTTGTATGGTCTAGGAAAAACGTTGGTGTGATTTTTTAGTTTATACTGATCAAGTAGAGGGAATGGTTTGGAAAAGTTTTCAGGAATATTTTCTAGAGAAATAATCCCCAGAATCTTTAATGATGGAAAATGATGAGGATTTTATGATTTTGACTCTTGTTATGATGTTTATAATGGAGTATTTAGTCTGGTTAACAGACATACAACTTTTTGTTACTACTTTAGTTGGGGATGAGGTCGTGATGTCAAGGCACATTAAGGATGGGCTTCAGCATGAGATTGTATCCAAGGTAAATATATTTCAATTTAAGAGGTTCATTGGATTAGTGTATTATGCCATCATCATATAATAAAACATTAAAGAGTCCCCCATAAGCAAACATGTTGTTCCGATGGGGTGAACCGATAGTGCGACTTATGATTGTATGAATCACCACAATGAAAATTTACCCTAGGGAATTGGTGGATAGCATAAACAGAAAAAATCAAAAAATCCCACTATTTAGTGATTTTGTTTTCAATTATCACTGTGGGAGGAAAGGGAAAATGGGAAGTTAGTGTTCCCGACCACCATTTGAGTGATGAGAATGTGAAAAAATGGGCCATTTATAGAGGTTTTACAAGAACCCCGGACAATCATAAAATGGTGTAGGAAAGCGGAAAGTGAAGAGTGCTGCCAGGGGGACAGTTACCCCAAATCAAGTTAGATGTTGGAGATCCACTATCTATACTAGTATGGGTGGTGGATGTTGAACTTTAGGATGAGACCATCTTCACCAGTAGGGTAGTGAAATGAAGAAAACTCAGTATAGATTCCAGGGTAGAGGGATAGTTCATCTTCACACAGTTCTGTCTATATATGGAGGTGGTGAGGTTGGACCATCTATCGCTTGAGGTATGATTCATGTAGCTTCCAAACTCACTTTTGATTTATTTGACCTAGGAACCATACACTCTTTTATGTAATCACAATTCATGGTTGTGTTAGACCTAGCCATGGAAGAATATTGTGGTGTTACGTAAATTGATACTCCATTTGGGGTGTGAGATGAAAATATCATATACTACAGAGGTTGTGCATTATAGGTTAGTGGTTATCAATTTTTCTAAATACTATTTTTTCTCGAGATTTTAGGTGTGGACCTGATTTTGGGAATGGATTGACTAGTGATGTATTCGTACCATACAAATTTTTAACAATGTAGGGTGATGCTAATGTATCCTGATAGAGACACATATTTACATCGTAATGAGTGTGATGTTCAAGAAGGCCATCCATGGACATTTCATCAGCAGTTGGGGGAACTCACAACCCAAGGGTCATGAATTATTCTTGATGATAGAGAGGTGGATCAACATGCATTTCTTCCTATAGTGGATCAGTTTTAGGATGTGTTTCCTAAGGATATCTCAGGATCATCTCCCATAAGGGATATGTAGTTCATGATTGAGTTGCTTCCAGGGGTAGAAACAATTTCTATTCCAAAATATCGAATAGCATTGGGATAAATCCAAGATATTATGGCAAAGATTGAAAAGTTTTAGTGGAAGTAATTCCTTCAAACTAGTACATATCCATGGGGATTACTCGAGCTTTTTTCTATGAAGGATGATGGGTTGTTGAGGTTATGTGACAATTAAAGAAAGTTGAATTAGATGATGGTTACGAACTAATACCCACTTCCCAGAATTGATGACCTATTTAACAAACTGAGGGTTGCCTTAGTGTTCTCCAAGATTGATTTGAGATTTGGATACCATTAGTTGAGGGTGAGACCCTTTGACATACCAAAAATACTCTTCCAAAGTAGGTACATGTTGAATGAATTTTTTATACTGTTTGGGATAACTAACACACGAGCTTTGTTTATGATGATAAAGAATTTGATATTTAACCACTATCTATATCAGTTCAATGTTTCCTTTGTTGATGACATCTTTGTGTACTCAAAAACTCTTGATGGTCATGTCAAACATTATGACATCTTTCGTAGTAATCTAAGAGAGAATATTATTTATTATAACATATCAACAGATTGGTTCTTGATTGATAAATTTCATTTCATAGAACATATCATTTATGAGATAGGTGTATTGGTGGATCCAGAGATGGTGCAGGCTGTGGTGTCTTAGGAGTATCCAAAGAATGATTCTGATGTCCGTTGTTTTCTTTATTTAACCCACTTTTACCAGTGGTTCATTAGGTATTTCTCTCATTTGGACTCACCACTCTCAAGATTGACCATTAAGGGTGTTATGTTTCAGTGTTTAGAGGAATGTGAAACAAAATTTCAAGAATTGAAGAAGCATTAGACTACCATACTGATTCGGATCTTAACTAAACATGGTAGGATGTATACCTTGTTCTGTGATGTGTCCAATGTTGGACATCACGAAATGTTGAGGCATGATGATTGGGTTGTGGTTTATGGGTCAAGGAAGTTAAGACCACATGAAATAAATTACACAACTTTTTATCTTGAGGTAGATGTTGTGTTATATTCCTTGAAGTGTTGGACAAACCACTTGTTAGGGGAGTGGTTCATGGTGTTTACTGATCATAAAATTCACAAGCACAGCTTCTCTATGCAATATTTGAATCTTTTACAGCAAAGGTGGACTAAGTACCTATAATCTGTCGATGTTGAGTTGTTGTACACACCGAGGAATGGGAATAGTATTGTGGATGATCTGAGCTAGAAGACATATAATCAGGTGGTACAATAATCCAACTCTGAATATATAATGATGGATTGGTTTGCTGATATTCACCTAGACTTATAATATGGTCCCAAAAAATGAACCTTGCTTCTACAACTATTTAATAAATACATTTTAGTTGGGTCAAGGAATTTCAGATAGATGATCCAGAGTGCTTTTCCATTAAGGAATGTCTTAAAAGTGGGGAGTCACCTTATAGTTGGTGTATGGGGGCTTATGGAGTTGCCTATATTCAGGGCCATGTTGTGGTTCTGAAGGGTGTTATCAAAGATTTTATGGGCGATTTATATGAATCAAAGAGGGAATTATATCCTGGAATGACTAAATTGTATCGTGATCTTTTTCGGTAGTATTGGTTGTTTGGAATAATGAATGATGTTGTAGGTTTTTCAGCATGATTCCTAACATATCAACATGTGAAGGACGAGCATTAGCATTATGGTAGGTTGTTACAATGATTTCCCAATCTAGAGTGGATGTGGAATGACGTAATGATGAGCTTCATAGTGGGTCTTTTGAAGACACGTCAAATGAATGATGAAATCTGGGTCATTGGGGATCAGTTGAACAAAGTGTCTAATTTTTTTACCGATCCATGAAATTTATATTATAAGGACCTAGGCTTAAAACATACACAATCTTGAATTAAATTAATAATTCTCATTTTGGATCTTTTTAGGTTTAGAGTTTTTGAGAATTAGGACATAATTATTACATCTCAAAAGATTACAAAGTAGACACATCTACTCAGTTTCCATTTTTTTCATAAAATAAAAAACTCTTAAAAAGAATGGTGTCTAGTTCCAGGTTTTAGACAACATATCTTTCCTTGATCGAATCCTTGACCCTATTCATCATTAAGTCCTATTGGAAACTTTTCAAAAACATGGGATGAGAATAAAAAGCTCAGGTAGGGTTATAAAATAAGGAAATAGAACATTATTTCAGCAATACATACATAAAATAATCTCTATAGCATATCTCATGAAAAAATAGGATTTATGAATAAAACATAGTAATCAAAAATTATTAAGGTAACTTAAGGAATACATAACATACTTATATTGTAGCTATCACAACTACATAGGGAGTCACATTTGGAATACCCATCACAGTATATTTCCTAAATCTCTAAAGAGAAACATTAATGTTTTCTTCCGTCACGTTACCCAATTAGTTTTAGATCTATCTCGAGCTCTCCTGTCCTAGGTTTATCGCAGAACCACCCATATACGTAACAATGGACAAGAATCATAACATAATCATAAAACATAACTTAGGTGTAAAGGAAAGATAACATTCCCATATTGCAATAACAATATAAAATTTTAAGATATTGAAATAATAAATCCATTCTAAATACCATTTTCAATACCAAAATACGTAAAAAGAGTATACGGTATTGATTTTTCTTTTGAAAACATTTCGGCTTATTAAGGAATCAGTAGATCTAATAATACTCGTGGCGACAGAAAATATCGTTTTCACCGCTTACGTTAAAAAGAAACATTCCTTTTTGACATTTAGTAAAACAATGTATAGAGAAAAGATTCCATTTGAATGAATTGAAAAGTGAAAATGGTTTTATACCCCATATAAAATAAATTCATGTAGAAATCAAACAATTCCTCAATGAAAGGAGATTGAGACGAAGTCCCGTACAAAGATGTTATCCTTAGATTAATGATAAATCAATTAAATAATTATGTGTGAAAAATATTAATACACCCAATATAAGTGGATATTAAGTGTAAAATAATCAGAGGTCATCCACACATATTCATAGAATAAAATTATCAAGAAGTAGAGGTTTAACCCAAATAACTAAAATTGGGTTAAGAAGTTCCCTTATAGAAATTTCAAATCTTAATGAGGTGACTATAAAATTCAGAAAATGAATTGATGAGAGATAAAAAGGGTATATCGTCACTTGGACATAAAATTTACAGAAATAAGGATATATAAGAACATATCCCAACATAATAAGATGTATATTAATAGACCTAACAAAAATATGTCTTTTAAAAAGAGGAGGGTGAAAGGTTCCCTTACCGATTTGAGTAACTTTCGAAACGTACACCCCATGAAGGAAGGACTATAAAATGTTGATGTAGATAGACATAAACTAAAGTATATTACACAAATATTATAATAATAGGCAATACATACTCAACTGAAAGGAGAAAGTGACAAATATAGCTTGAATCTCACAGTAATAAATAGTGAGATAAAATCCCCTTACCTCATTGTAATAAATCGAGTCGAATGACCAAAATATAATAAGCACCAAATGAATCCCAGAATACCATGAATATAATTATAATCATGATAATATATATCAAATGGCAGTACACAATACACCAAATGAAATAAATAAGTGTCGAACAATGGAAATCTCACAGAATTAAAAGTGAGATAAGAAATCCCCTTACAAATATTTGGCAGCCTAACACGCCACTTAAACATTCATAAAATTAAATGATGAGATTAAGAGGAGATCTCTCATAATATGATAAGGAAATTTTTAGTAATAGGAATATAAAAGAACATCCCCCAACATAAGAATATGGGGATTAAATGAAATGACATACAAAAGACTACTTGAAAATAAAGAGAGAGGTAGGATCCCCTACCTCAAGTCCAACTTGTCTTGTTCGTTTATTTATATTCAGGAATAATAATAATTTTTAATTTTATAATTCCTTAATGAAATAATTTAAATTTTATTATTCAATTCATATCACATATTATCATGTTATAATATTTACTTAATTATGTGAGTTCATATCATACGTTTTTTCGATGTTCGGTACATGAGTCAAAATTGACCTTGTTTGAAAAGAATTGTCCATGTAGTTTTAGGTACATCATCTCCAGAATGGTGTTCATGATTTAAATATCATATATATCCAGTATATATGTATTTAATGATATTCCATAATTTTTGGATATAAGAAATGAAATGTACCATTCATAAAGACAGTAGGCCATGCGTACGCTTGAACGCTACTTTCATTTCTTGTCATATTAATGGACTTTAAAACTAAATGAGACTTAGATATATTATAATTATAGTATAATATATATTTTATATAGGTAAAATAATTTTTTTAATTACATTCTATATATATTTAATATTTGGCATGAACGAGTCCCATCACTTGAGGGGGCGGTTGTCCACACATCCTCATATGAAATTATCACATTTGCACAACATGAAAAGCATACAGGTATGTTTTAAATATAAAATACAGAAGCATAGAGTGGAAATAAATATAATATATATGACATATAAATATAGTTCCATCATAATGGATACTATGAGAGGTGTTAAAAGAATATTTAACAATCATCGTTTCGTGAGGTAGTAATTCACCACCCACATAAACAGTATGTTCGTTAACCATTAAACGGAGGTGTGTGTAAGTGTAGGTAGAATAATTTCCATAAAAAAAACCTATTATATTGTGGATAATAGTGTTATTATATGATAAAAAAATAGTAACATAGTGGTGGGTGAAGAAAGAAAATAAAATAAAGAAACTTGAGAGAAGACATTACCTCTAAATCGGGTAACTCTTTTTTGATTTGAGCCAACGGATTCCTTGAAAAGACTTCTACCCAATGTGAGGCTTCTAAGAGTAATAGTGGGATGTGGATAGATAATAGGAGCAGAGTTTGGATGAGCCAAAAGATTGACAGGTGTGGGTAAGGGGGTAGTGGTGGGGGGCTTTAATAAGAGGGAGGAGGGTCACTTTTGGAATGTCATGAAATGTTACTTTATTATAAAATTATTTTCATATTTTAAAGTTCCCAAAAAGATATATATTTAGGATAAGGTGATAAGGGTTCGAAATATTTCCATCCAATAGGTTTTATACCATTTTATTTCTTATATTTGACCATATCATTTTATTTTATTTAAATCGTTCATTAATGAGGTAATCGTTGCATCATCATCGTGTCATAAATAAATATATATATATATATATATTGTCTAAAAATTATATAAAAAATACCATAATGTAAGAATGTTTTTTATCTTTCCAATTATTATTTATAGTCTATGATATCTTTTATGTAAATAAAATTAAAGTTGTTTTACTTAGGATATACAAACCTTTGTTATATTTCTCTTCTTTTTTAGAAAATAATGTCATTAATGTCACTATCACACCCATGTGACTCCATGGGCCCTCAAGTTTGGTAGAAATATTTTCATGGTCGGCCACGAATAAAAAAAAGGGTTTTGGACACATGTTGGGGTCATTTTATATTATTATGGTATTATTTTATTACCCTTAACTACCCGATTACTAATTAATCACGACAATTAAAGATAATTGTCGTTGTTACTATTCATAATGTCCATAAAACAAAAGAGTCTTAATTGAATTATTTAGAACTTTTTATTCAAAATATAGAATCCATTTTACCAAATTCCAAACATATAAATTTCAGTAATTAATTTAAAAATAATTCCCGTTGTCAAAACCAATGATGGGTTTTTAATATGTAAAATCTATCAAAATATTGATTTGTTTTTACATCTAATTTAAAATTGAAATTACATCCAATGATCAAAAATTTATTAAATGATAAAAAAATAATTAAATTAAACCTTAAAACTAATTAAAATTACAGTCTACCTATATAAATAAATTGGATGAAAATGCAATTTTCAACTAAATTGCTGTATTTTTCACTATTCATTAAAAAAATCAACATTATTAGAAAAATACAAGACAATCACCCTAATATATATTTGATATTAAAAATTAAAAAATGATGTCCATTTTAACAAATTCAAAACATATAAGTTGTATTAATTAATTTTTTAATTAATTCCAACTTTCAAAACTAATAGCGTGTTTTTAAAAAATAATATCTATCGAAATATTGACACTTGTTTGTGTCCATTTTCAAAGAATAATTAATTCTAATGACCACTAATGGATTAAATGGTATAAATATATTCTAATTAAACTTTAAAACAAATTAAAAATATAGTCTTACCATATAAATAAATTAGATTAAAAAGAGGTTTTTAATTAAAATATAGCATTTTCACTATTCATTAAAAAATGATCTTTATCAGAAAAATACAAAAAATTTACACAAATTAAATTTTGATGTATTGATTAGAATGAAGGATTTTATTTTGTCAAATATAACATATAAAAGTGACAAAAATTATATTAAAAATGGTTTTCCATCAAAATGCAGTTGATCGACCTTTTAAAGAATATTAGAATATTTATGCTTAAAATTAGATTCATTCAAATTTTAAGCCTCTATAATTTATTGGGCAATTGTTAAAATATTTAAAAAACATATATAATAATTTTTTAGTTTGTTCTATTCCTTCTCGCCATTTAAATGGCTAGGCATTTACTACCATTTGAAATAATATTATTATATTATTAGTGTGCAACATAAGATTTTGAAGAAACTTGTTGTTGCGTATTGGATACTCCATCGAACATATCATTCCTTTTAAATAAATATAAAAATTATATTCACAAATATTAATAAATATGGAAATGTGATATTCTTTATTTACCTAGGATGTTACATCCTTCCCCCCTTTTGGGAATTGCGTTATCGCAATTTTAATTTTGGGCTCAGAAACATCATTGAAATCCCTAAATAGGAAAAAGAGTAAATTAAACTATCAATTTAAAAGAAAGAAAGAAAATTACAAAGTTCACCTGTGACAAAAGATACTAGGATTCCATGAAAACATGGATATGGAGGAGAAGAAAAACCATCATGTTATGATGGAGAGTTACCCGAGACAATAGATACTAGGATTCCATGAAAACATCCATATGGAGGAGAAAAAAACCATCATGTTCTGATGTAGAGTGACAGAAAATATGTCTAGGAGATAGTTAACCACCAGAAAATCACAAACATGTGATGGGTTAAACGGTATTTGATTCCCCAGCAGGGAATGTTAACAAAAAACGTTTTTGTTTTAAGTTACATTTCATTGGGAAATTTATTTACGAGTTTAACTAAAACAGAAGGAAACATACTTACTTGTCATGTATACTTTCATCTCTTACTAGATTTCTTACACAAAGTCATATTTTTTCCAAAATAATACTATTTAGGATGACTTTTTCACATTAAGAGTGCTATAATCAACTTCTTGAGAATAACCTAATCCACAAAATATGAACTATATATTTCCCATGTTTTTAGACCATAACCAAAACCAAAATTGTTAGTATAGGATCAGATAATCCCTAAAAGGATAATACATTACAAAAATAAAAGTTAATCTTAGTCCCCAAAATTCTTCAAAAATAACACAATGTTCCAGAAATACCATTAAATAAATAGCTATCCATAAAATTCTTCAAAGTAATCCCAACTAATATTGAAACCCAAATCACAAAAGGATTTAATCATATAGTCTTCCAGGATAAATCATAACATTTATCTCTAAATACCATAAGTTACTCTTAATGTATCATAATGAAAAGTAATTAACTTATTCACATATCCTCCCTGATTGGTTAATTATTTCCATAGATAACCCAAAATCAACTTATTCTTGATTCATAAGATCATCTAACTTAATAGAATCAGTCATACTAACCAGGGACATCACATAGTCTATTGGTAGGAGATAAATACCTGTTGCACTTTGTTTGTGGGTTTGATTCCCACAACATCGTCCAACGGGATGAGTTTTCACACGACCTGCATGTTGTCCTTTTTCAAAAACTATATAATTTTATAGCTTTCCCAAAAAGATATAAATTCATCAAAATAACATTAACATATTTAACCACAAATGTTATCTAATAACTTTCATTTTGCATCCCAAAATATATTAACCAGTAATTGCCTCAAATTTAAGGATCATATAAACCCAAATTGTTCTTTATAACTATATCCACACAAGAAAAGATAATTATTCCTTGAATAGAATTTTTATATATCAAACATCAGGGTTACACATACTATAAAAAGTCTTCTAATTTAATCTCATCATCAAATAATCCTTAATACTTTTAAGAATTTCACTATCCTAAAATCTAAAATAACTGTTGAATCCCTTACATGTTGACTTCTCACTCATTCAACATTCTTCATGATCCATTAACCATTCCTTTCCAACTTATTCTGAAATACTTATTTCCTAAAAACAAAATCATGAATAAAATCCTACGATTCAATTATAGGAAAACATATATTAAGAAATAATCCATACCTTTCATTGGTCATTATCAGTTTCTTCATCCTCAATAGGAATGGAATTATGTATTGGTAAACGAATATTTGTACAATCCTGGTGATCCCATTCTGGAAACTCCTTCGTAGGAAATTTGTTTGCATAATGACCATGCACACTACATTTAAAACATTCAATTGATCCTTTATAAAGAATTTCCTTCCCATTCCTAGACTCAACTAGATGTTTCTTTTTCCAGGGTAGGTTCATGCTTTATGACCTTCATTTCCACATATATAGCATCTTGATGTCCCTTTGAAACATTTTCCTATTGGTTACTTTCCACATCTTTAACACATTGGTTTTTGAACATTCTTACCTTTATGATTATTACCTGAACTTTTGTAGGTATTTGTTTCTTGCATAAATGATTCCATATGAATATCACTAAGGTTTGGTTGGTCAATCATGATTCCAATTAGTTAGTTGAGAATAACCACAATATTTCTAATTGTAGCTCCCATATCATTTAGTTTCTAATTCAGAAAACCATCACAGTTTTCTTCACATCCACTGTTACATTGGTGCTTACTAGATCCAACCATTTACTAAAACCAAAATGGTCAGTGTGAGTATATCCATAAAATCATCATATAATACTAAGATATAATAATTCATGTTATCTTAAACTCTATCACTTTACAAAAATAACTATGAATCATTCTAAAATCCTAACCATTATGGAAATGTCACTTGTGATTAAAGAATACCCTACCCAATA
Organism: Viscum album; assembly: GCA_963277665.1. Taxonomy (NCBI): domain Eukaryota; kingdom Viridiplantae; phylum Streptophyta; class Magnoliopsida; order Santalales; family Viscaceae; genus Viscum; species Viscum album. The sequence continues at coordinate 1,009,015,732 of OY728164.1, read as the reverse complement.
AAGTTATCTAAACCAACCTTTGATACTAACTATAAGGAAATGACCTTAAAAAATTTAATAATCTTGAATTAAATGAATAATTCTTATTAAGGATACTTTAAGGTTTAGAGTTTTAGAGAATCAGGACATAACAATTACTTCTCAAATGATTACAAAGTAGACACTTCTACCCAGTTTCAATTTTTTTCATAAAATAAAAAACTTTTAAAAAGAATGATGTCTAGTTCCATGTTTTAGATAGCATGTGCTCCCTTGATCCCATCCTTGACTCTATTCATCTTTATGTCCTATGGGAAACATTTCAAAAACATGAGATGATCATAGAAATCTCAGTAAGGGTTATAAAACAATGAAAGAGAGAATTAGTTCATCAATACATACATAACATAACCTCATTATCATATCTCAATAAAAAATAGGATTTATGAATAACAAATAGTAATCACAAATCATAAAGGTAACTTATGTCATACATAACATAATTACATTGTAGCTATCACATCTAAATAGGGAGTCACATATGGAATACCCATCACATTATATTATCTAAATATCTTAGGAGAAACAATAAAGTTTACCTCCGTCACATTACCCAGTACATTGGAGAGCTATATCGGGCTCACCCTCCCTAGGTTTATCCCAGAACCACCCATATATGTAACAATGGCCAAGAACAATAACATAATCATAACACTTTACTTATGTATAAATGAAACATAACATTCCCATATTGCAATAACAATAAAAAATTTTAAGATATTGAAATAATAAATCCGTTATAAAAACCATTTTCATTACCAAAATACATAAAAAGAGTATATGGTATTTATTTTTCTTTTGAAAACATGACGACTTGTTAAGGAAGAAATAGATCAAATAATACTCACAATGGCGGAAAATATCGTTGTCACCAATTACATTAAAAAGAAACATTCCTTTTTTCCGTTTAGTAAAACACTTCGTTCAGAAAAAATTCCCTCGACATGAAATAAAAATTCAAAAGGGTATTATGCACCATTTAAAATAAAGTCGTGTAGAAATCAAAATATGCCTCCCTGAAATGAGATTGAGACGAATTCCCGTACAAAGATGGTATCCATAGATTAAGGATAAATAAATTACATAATTATGTGTGACAAATATAAATACAAGGAATGTAAGTGTATATTAAGTAAAAAACAATCAAAGGTCATACACACATATTCATATCATGAAATAATCAAGAAGTAGTGGTTTAACCCAACGAATTGAAATTGGGTTAAGAAGTTCCCTTAGAGAAATTTGACAGTCTAGCGACGTCACTTTAAAATTTAGAAAATGAGATTATGAGAGATAAAAAGGGTATCACATCACTTTTTTCATAAAATTTAAATCAATAAGGATATATAAGAAAATATCCCAACATAATAATATGTAAATTAAATGACCTAATAAAAAGAATACTTTTAAAAAGTGAAGGGTGAAAGGTTCCCTTACCGATTTGGGTAACTTTTGAAACATAAAGCCTATAAAAGAAGGACGATACACTGTTGATGTAAATACCCATAAAAAAAAGTATATTCATAAAGATTAGAATAATGGGAATTAAAAACACCACTCAAAGGAGATAGTGAAAAATATAGCATGAATCTCACGGGAATAAATAGTGAGATAAAAACCCCTTACCTCATTGTAATAAAACAACTCATATGACCAGAAGATAGTAAGAACCAAATGAATCATAGAATACCAAGAATATAAATAGATTCATGATGATATATATCAAATGGAAGTTCACAATACAACACATGATATAAATACGTGGAGAACAATGGAAATCCCACAGAATTTAAAGTTAGATAAGAAATCCCCTTACAAAAATTCGGCAGCCTAATGGCGTCACTTAAACATTCATAAAACGAAATGATTAGAGTAATAGGAGATCTCTTATCATATGATCAAGAAAATTGCAGTAATAGTAATATAAAATAACATCTCCCATCATAAGACCTGGGGCTTAAATGAAATGACATACAACAGAGTACTTGAAAGGAAAGAGGGAGGTAGGATCCCTTACCTCAAGTCAAACTTGTCTTGTTCATTTCTTTTTATTATTTAATAATAAACCTTGGTAAATTTATATTTGATTAAGGAAATCCTTTAAAGATTATTATTAAATTCTTATCACATATTATCATGTTATAATAATTACTTAATCATGTGAGTTCATATCATACGTTTTGTCTATGTTTGGTACATGAGTCAAAAATGAACTTTTATGAAGATAATTTTACATGTAGTTATAAGTAAATCATCTTTAGAATGGTGTTCATGATTTAAATATCATATATGTCCAGTATATATGTATTTAATAATATTCCATAATGTTTGGAGATAAGAAATGAATTGTACCATTCATGGAGACGGTATGCCTTACGTACGCATGAACGCTACTTTCATTTCTTTGTTATATTAATGGACTTCAAAACTTAATGATACATAGATATATTATAATTCCAGTATAATATATATGTTATATCAGTAAAAAAAGTTCATTAATTACATTATTTATAAATTCCATGTTTGGCATGAACGATTCACATCACTTGAGGGGGCAGTTGTCCACACATCCTAATATGAAATTATTGCATTTTCACAACATGAAAACCATAAAAGTATGTTTTACATATACAATACAGAATCATAGAGTGTAAATAAATATAATATATCATATATAAATATATCTTCATCATAATGGCCACCATGAGATGTGTTAAATGAATATTGAACAATCATCGTTTCGTGGGGTAGTAATTCACCACCCATAGAATCAGTATGCTGTTTAACCATTAGACGAAGGTGTGTGTAAGTGTAGGTAGAATCCTTATCATAACAAAATCATTGTATATTAATTATACTGGTGTTATTATGGGATAAAATAATAAGAATATAGTGGGGAGTGAAGAAGGAAAAGAAGATAAAGAAACTCGAGAGAAGACATTACCTCTAAATCGGGTAACTGTTTTTTGATTTGAGGAAAATGATTTCTTGGAAAGACTTTTACCCAATGTGAGGCTTCTAGGAGGAATAGAGGGATTTGTAGAGATAATTTTATAATAGGTTGGATGAGCTAAATGATTGAGAGGTGTGGGTAAGGTGGTAGAAGTGGGAGCCTTTTATAAGAGGGAGGAGGGTCACTTTTGGAAAGCCTTGAAATGTTATATTATTATAAAATGATTTTCAGATTTTAAAGGTCCCAAAAAGAAATATTTTGTGGATAAGGTGATAAGGGTTCTAAATAAACCCATCCATTAGATTTTTTACAAGTTTATGTATTATATTTTACCTTAAATTTTGATTTTATTTAAATTGTTCACTAATGAGGTAATCACTACATCATCATAGTGTCATAAATAAATTTATTTATATTATGTCTAAAAATTATTAAAAAAATACCATGATGTAGGAAATATATTTACCCTCCCAAATACTATTTTTAGTTTAAGATATCATTTCTGTAAACAAAATTAATTTTTTTAATTAGTATATACAATCCTTTGTTATACTTCTCTTCTTTTTTAAAAATAATGTCATTAATGTCACTATCACACCCATGTGACTCCATGGGCCCTCAAGTTTGGTAAAAAACATCTAATGGTCGGTATTTACTCAAAAAAGTGGATTTGGACACATTTTGGGGTGATTTTATATTACTATGATATTATTTTATTACCCTTAACTACCCGATTACTAATTAATCATGATAATTAAAGATAATTGTCATCATTACTATTAATAACGTCAAAAAACAAGAGTCTTAATTACATAATTTTTAAATTATTATTACAAATATGGAATCCATTTTACCAAATTCCAAACACAAAATTTCAGTAATTAATTTGAAAATAATTTTTGTTGTCGAAACCAAAGATTAGTTTTTAAGATGTAAAATCTATCAAAATATTGATTTATTTTTACATCCAATTTGAAAGTGAAATTACATCCAATGACCATAATTGTATTAAAAGATTAAAACATAATTAAATTACACCTTAAAACGAAATAAAATGAAAATCTAACTATATAAATAAATTGGATGAAAAGGAAATTTTGAATTAAAATGCTGTATTTTTCACTATTTATTAAAAAATGAACATTATCAGAAAAATACGAAACATTCACCCTAAGATATATATGATATTAAAAATTCAAAAATTATGTCCATTTTACCAAATTAAAAACATATATGTTTCATTAATTAATTTCATAATTAATTCCCACTGTAAAAAACAGCGTGTTTTTAAGAAATAATATCTATCAAAAGAGTGACACTTTTTTATTTTTATTTTCAATGTGAAATTAATTATAATGACCACCATTGAATTAAATGGTAAAAAAAATTCTCATTAAACTTTAAAACCAATTAAAAGATTATCTTACCATAAAAAAAATTAGATGAAAAAGTTGTTTTGAATTAAAATACAACATTTTTCACTATTCATTAAAAAATGAACTTTATCGGAAAAATACCAAAAATTTACACAAAGAAAATTTTGATATCATGATTCTAAAGAATGGTATTATTTTTTCAAATATAACATATAAAAGTGAAAAACTATAGATTTAAAATTTGTTTTCCATCAAAAGGTGGTTAATCAACCTTTTAAAGAATATTAGAATATTTGTGCTAAAAATTGGATTTATTTTCATTTTAAGCCTCTATCATTGTTGGGTATTTGTTAAAATATTTAACAAATATATATAATCAATTTTTAGTTAGCTCTATTCATTCCTGACATTACAACGGTTAGGCGTTTACTACAATTTAAAATAATTTTTTTATTTTATTAGTGTGCAACGTAAGATTTCAAAGAAACTTGTTGGTGTGTATTGGGTATGCCATCGAACATAGAATTAAATTTAAAGTAATATTAACATTTTATTCACAAATATTAATAAATATGGAAATTTTATATTATTTATTTACCTGGGAGGTTACATATATAGATGATCATTTGGGTGAGTTATATGTTAGAGAGATAGTGGGACTACATGGGTGTGGCGGGAACCATAGTTTCAGATTGTCATCTTTGTTTGAAATCATTCTTATGGAAAGGGATTCAGAGGGAACTTGGTTCCCATGTGCTTCTGAGTATGGCTTATCACCCATAAACGGATGGACAGCCTGAGCATACTACTCAGCTATTGGAGGACATGTTGAGATCCAATGTTTTTTATTTGTGTGGCTTGTGGGAAATACATTTATCAATTGATGAGTTTCCTACAATAATAGTATTCAGGCTACGATACATATGGAAACTTTTGAAGAACTCTATGGGAGTCCTTGTAGATCACTTTATGCTGGTTAGAGGCCTAAGAGTCTAAGCTATTAGGACCGAGTCATTTGCAGGAGACGTTGGAGAAGGTTTATTTGATTCAAAAGAACATGGTAGCAGTTCAGAGTAGTAGAAGTCCTATTCAGATCGACACAATAGACATATTGAGTAATTAGTGGGGGATAGTGTGTTTCTTCATATGTCTCCAAGGTGTGATCACCATTGAATTCGGAGACAGGGCAAGTTAGCACCCAGGTATGTGAGGCCATTTGAGATTGTGGTGAGGATCAGACAAATCTATTACCGATTAGATCTTCTCTTATAGTATACTGAGATGAAGGATGATTTTTATGTTACAAAACATCAAAAGTATCATCCTGATCCATGTCATGTGATAAACATTGATGATGTTGAGCGAGATCCTAGTGAATTCTTTTGAAGAGCATCAGTTTCATTTTTTGGATCAAAACAAAAAGGTTTTGTGGGGCCGGATTATACATTTGGATCATGTTATATAGAAACATGGAGACATTCAAGAATAAACATGGGAGTGATAATTAGATATGCATGCCCAGTGGATGGATCTATTTCTTTCGATGCTTAATGATGCTCAGGATAAGTGGCTCGAGAATGAGCCATCCTATGGTTGGGAGGATGTAAGATATAGTATTTTTTAAGGTTTCTTTTATATTATATACTTGTTTATAAACTTTATTATGGTTAAATAATTTGTGACCAAGTTCATGTAATGACATGGGGGTGTTTTAGGGGTCCGAGACATGAAAAATAAGGAAAAAGTTTTTCTAGTCATGTTGCATGGTTAATTAAAACCGTGAAGAGAATCCTAGGTAACCATGTATCATTGCGAAGATATTTGCACACAGTTACAACACAGTTAAGCTAACCATGTATAATTCCCAAGAAATTTTGTGTAGGGGCTATTTTGGGACAGTATCACTCACACATTTTTCACATAGTTTGGAAAACCATGTGGGTAAACCATGTAGCCCAGTAATGTTGAGAAATTTAAATTAATGCCACTACGAGATTCTTACCCCAACCTGATATTTACTTATTTCTTCCCCCTTAAAACCCCAGTGACAAGAAAGATCACCCCAGATCTTCCAATATTGATTCTCCCGCATCTCTAAGTTGTTTATAGTGTCGTCAATTTCAAATTGAAGATCTAGGTAAGGCTAATTCCCCTCTTACTTCTCCTTTTAGTTTTGGGTTCACATATATTATTTGTGTCCTTATAATACACTAAAAATCTTATTTTAAAGTGATATATATTTTTAGGCTTCAAAGGGGTGTTTAATCGAGTTCCAAGGCCTTTATTAAGTGGGCGTTCATCCATGATTCCATCTTATGTGGTCTACAAGTTAAATTTTATAGTTTTGTTTGAGTTTTTTGCATGTTGTGGAATATTTCTTGTTTACCCTGTATTTTGATGTTGATACATTGATGAGATTCAGTATAATAAATTTAGAAATGATGAGTGGAAACACCCATGGTCCCTATGGGACACATTGAGAATGACTTGACCTTTGTAGGATCCCCATAGGGTCTACTGATACATATGTACTTAGAAGTTGGCTAATTATGAGCATGATTTTCTTTTGACAATGTAGAGACGTTGATAATCTTTTTGAGATGTTTAATAGGAGTGAAAATTAATTTTTTTCATGTTCCTATTCATATTAATGGAATAAGGTATTGTTTGGAATGTTAATAAAAATGGGTAAAATTGTTTTAATGGGGATTTGTGGATTATTGCTATTGAATTATGTTTAAAACCATAAGAGGGTTGGTGTATATAAAACGTTGAACATGTTGGATGGGTAATGGTTTATGAATTGATGAATAGGGTTAATGGGATGAGACATGGGAAAAAGAATTGGGATAATGGGTTATGTATTGCAAAATGAATTTTTGAATGGGTTATGGAATACCATTGAATCCCATGTTGATAATTGTGAATCATAATTGTTATATTTGTTGTTTTTATTAGTCTTGATAAGGATAAATGTGGTGAATGTATAAAAATGCTTGTGCACATGGCTTGGGGGTTGGATAAAGGACCGATTCTCCTCCCACGAATTGGGTTGGACTGATATTCTAACCTACCCAAGAATGCACGTGTTATGGGGTAAGACTGATGGTCTATTCCCCCAATGGTTGTATTCAATGAATATACCTAGAATGAGTCCCCAAGGTAGGTGTGGTGATTATATGATATTCTCATTCATAGTGATATAGTCACATAACAGGTTATGTTATGTGGCCTGATAAATTCCATGAATATTATGTTAATAAGGTAAATGCCTTACCAATAGACTACTTTTTGATGATGAACTAAATGATGTGATTATGTACAAAATGATCTTTGTACAATAATTATAATAGTAGTAGAAATTTATATATTTCTAGATAGTGGACCCAATCATATCTTTCACTTACTTTCCTCTAATTTTTACATTCATGGAAAATCCTTTTATATTGGATATTTTGTAGACACCATTGGTGGGGGCCTACTGAGTTTTACTAACACCCTTCCCGGTACCTTGTTGAAAACATGAACAGATTTCATGCTTGCTGGTCAGGAAAAGGGAAATGATGCAATGTTATGTGGATGACTTGGATATGTGGAAATTATGAATGTGTTTCCAAACATGGATTTAAGAAAATTTTTGGATTCCACTGTTTGTCTTTATTTGGGGTTTTTTACTTGTAATTATAGCATGACATTACATATTAATTGTTTCCTGTTTATTTTACCTAGTAAGGGAGAGGTTTGACTATGCATGTTACTGGTTGGTTCTGATTGTTTCCACTATTCATATTGTGATCTACTGTGTCATTCTCTAGTAAAGAGGATATAGTCTTCTCACATGCCCTCTTAGACCCTAGATTCTAGTTGGAGACCTTTGGAATACGTGGATGCACGCTTGAGTTCATTTGACAACCCAGATCAGGGGATCGATTTAGTGGTACCTGGGTTAGGGATGTTACATACCATCACATATTATATATAATTTTGTACTGAATTTCTTGCATTCTAGTTCTACTATACAAAATTATATGTCACATTTATGAATAAAGTGTCTAATTTCTGAAATCATATTTCATTCATTATGATATGTCACAAACATACCTTATAATTGGCTATGTAAAATGCATTTTATCATGGCTGATGATATGTCATATCAGAAAAGGTTATATTGAAAATTTTATCTCTAAAAAAATTCATTATGGAATATTATATTATTCACCATATATAGAACAATTCCAAAGTTCCATATCCATATCCCTTGATTCAATGCCTCATAACATGCTAAAAATATACAACCTTGGCAGTTAAGGACGAAAGAGTCTTTAAACTCTTATATAGATCAAATCACCAAGAAATTAGGTCGATATAGGTTGATTTAGATCTCCTACAATATTGGAATCCTATAAAATTAGAATTATAATAACTAATGATCTCAAACTAATTTTATTTCCAATATATAGGATTTAATAATTTTTTTATTTAGAAGAACTTTTGGAATATTTTAGTTACTCCTTTCAAATATTATATTGGGACAGTTAAATATTTTCATAGTATCCTTTAATTTTTTGAAATATATTAATACATAAAAACTGGAGAATGCATCAAGATTCCTACATTTGAAGCATAATAATACTTCTAAATTTCCTTATTCTCAATGTCATTCTTGGAGAATTTACTTATACTAAAATGGTAAACATTACATAAATGATTATCTCCAAGATTATAGTGATGTATGTTGAATATCTATATAACATTTTCAATGTAGTTATAATTTGATTATATAATTATACCTCGACATTATTCCTGATATATCTTGACCTCTAATACAAAATAACCATTTTTATGATATTTCATACAATGTTATTATGAAAAAATATATTACTTTTCAGGAACATGAATAAATTTTTAGGGGAAATATATATATCATCAAATTAGATGACTTGAAAAGCTAAACTAACTCACACTATAATTGTATTATATATTCATAAGCTACATTAATCTGATTACCAAATGAGAGACTATACCTGTTTATCTTATTATACCATTTTTGTTATACTTGGTTGACACAATAATTTTATTTCGTCAATTTACAGACCATATTCTTCGAATCTTCAAAAATAATGTTGTCTAGATTCATAATAGAAATCATTTATTTAATATATCCCTTGATAAACAAGGAATTCACATATATCCTATTTAAATCAAGACCAAAATTTTCAACTAGGGAAATTAGTTTTTTGAATGGGAAGTTTGATGTAATCAGAAAGAAATACTACTTATAATTTATGCCTTTCTTTTGTGGAAAGATTTTAATAAAAGGACATGTATTTTAGCTTCACAAATTACCTTCCATGTATTTATTGGTTATTAAATCCATCTATAAACAATGGGATTTACAACTATATAAAATTAGATATGATACAATACATTATTTTCCTTCATGGACATCTTCTAATTATTTTTTACATCAATAAATTTTTGAGAGTTCATTATTTTTATTGATTGGTGGATATTGTTTGTATTATATTCCTTAAATAAAAATTAAATGTCATGTTATTGAAGAAAAATATTATAGTTATCTAATATTTTATTTATTCTCTAATTAGTAAATCTAATTTAATGAATGGGATCAATCTCTCCTTCTCTAACATTATGAATAATTCCAGATTGATGGTTTCTATAGATTACTCCATGACATTCTGTAAACACAACTAGACTAGAACGACTTTAATCTCTATGATTTCTCCTGAACAAACTCTTGAAAACACCAATTGATATATCAATGACACTTTAACTTCTCAACATGATTATCTTAAATGAACTATTTTGAATCTCATTGAAAACTATCCTTTTTCTTTCAATTATGATTTCTTAATTTGGGAACCTACTCATAGTGGTGTGCTTACCTAAATGCATTACTAAAATCATTCTTGATACAACAAAGAGAATGAATTAAACTGGATTAAACACTTCAACTCTCCTTGGATAAATCCCTTAAGATTCAGTCTCATCTAGAGACTTGCTCTCAACAGAATTCCCACTGAGGTTTGTTTTCAATCATTTGGAATTCAGAATTTCTCTAAATGTAAAATCTTTAACCAACATAAAGAATATGATAACCACATATTCCTTTATTATTCTACTTCTTATGACCATTGGAACTATATTTTTGAATTCTTTGATTTTATATGGTTGATACTTGACTCTGTAAAAACTCATCTTAAGAAATGTGCAGAGATGGAGGGCTCTCAGCAAATCAGGAACTTCTTTCTTGCGGTAGCTTATAAACTCTACCATGTGATTTGGTATAATTTAAATGCTATTATTCATTGAAACTAGTCACTCAATTTTTATGTAGGTTAGACCCAAATTCACATTTCCATAAAAGAAGTTGCTTTATTATAAAAAGCTAGTTGCAACAACCCCATGCATGGATTTGGAATCCTAAAACATATAAGGATCAAAGACAAATTATGTCAGCCGCATCACACTTATGAAGTGTTCTGGAGATCCCCTCTCATTGGATGGATCAAAATCAACATTTATGGTTCCTATAAGGGTAATCTGGGGCTTGAAGGGTGTGGTAATGTCTTCAAGAACCACCTCGGCTAGTATCTAGGATGCTTCATGGGCCATTGTGGCATTGCCAGCTCCCTTGAAGCTGAGATGATGGGTTTGATTTATGTGATAAAATTTTTCATGGTATTTGGTTAGAACAACCTTTATATTTAATGTGAATCGAAAAAAATTGTACAACCTATATGGAATGGTGAAGCTCATCTAGCTTGGATGATTACTACCCATTGGTTGTAATGAAGACATTCGTTCACCCATATGAACTACATCATCATACATGTCTATTAGGAAGCAAACAATATTGCAGATGTCATCGCCAACATGGGAGTTAATCAAGACATGACCAGGTGAGAAGACCTCATTGCTGCTATTATTCCTTTCCATGTAAATGATAGTAATATGATCCCATACATTAGACTCTTGAAAATATTCTTTTAATAAATTTTGTGCTATGGCCACATAGGTCATGGCATCTTCCCCCTTAAAAATATAATCTTCTACAAAGAAAAAATACATATTGTAACAACCATAGATTAAAAAATCTATTTATCCCTTATATAAATATTGTCTTCTATTGATTAATACCCAAATAACACTGATCCATAATAGACCATGAGTCATTTTTAAGAAAAATATCAACTATGTTTATGTATGTCACAACCCGACCCGAGAGTGCTTGAGCCGTGACTCCCCATGCCCACCTCCAATAGGCGATGTGCTAGAGACTAGCATCGATTAGGCTATCACACACATGGGAGAGATTTTCCAAATGTACATGTACACAGGAACCCACATACACCTCCACGAAATAATGCAGATATATATATAAAAAACTAAAAAAAAAATTCATGCATACATCAAGCCCACAACCAGAGTGCAATAGAAGTAAAAATAGGGAAAAATAGGGCCCACCAAAGGAAAATCACAAAAGTGACCAACCTACTCAGAAGAAGGTGTACACTGCCAAAAGCACCACTGGAAATCTCCTCAGCACAACTCTAGTAAGACTCCATGGTCAGTCCCACTCACTCAACTCCTCCTACTCCAGGTCTTCCTAGGACACCATCGAAAGGCTTGTGGTCTGCACAAGACAGAAACTTGTGTGGGAAAATCCCATGTAGGGGTGAGTATAACAATACTCAGTAGGCACCGCAAAAACTCAATGAAAAATAGAGAAACTAAAAGGCAAAAATCTTCTCATTCGAGCCAGAGGGAACCCAGCCGAGAGAGAAACTCCATCTTTTGACCATCCTCAGCTAAACACAACTAGTCAGATAAATCTAGGTGTATGACCATTAATACACCACGAACATCCGCTCTGGTATACACCCAAACATATATCTCGAACATCTTCCATGGTATGTTCCCATTCATATAACATGAACATACGCTCAGATATACGATCTTATGTTTAAAAAAAACATCTAGATATACTCATCACATGCACCAAGCCACAAGAGGTACCAACCTCATCACCAACAATGGTTCACACCAAGGAGAGAACACTCCACGATCACTGTCATCCCAAATGACACTCGTCCGAGAGATACACTCTATCAGGTCCCACACACACATCTCAAATTATCACCTGGGAGATCATGCTTTTCGGATATCATCACTGAGGAAACCTCGTTGATACAATATAAACACCAAACTCGTCGGATAGGGGATCGCTCCTAGGGTCCTCTAGGGGATACCAAAACTCACACTGGTATTCAAAGATCCCATAGATTGGGGATCACTCCCAGGGTCTTATAGGGGATACCACAACCTGATCTGGAATTCGTAGATCTCCCTGATAGGGTATCACTCCCAGGACCTGCTGGGGGATACAACAACCCGATCTGGTGCTCTTCAGAAACACATCAATCAGATAGGGGATCATCTCCCGTGTAATGGTGGTCACAATGATACCCGAACAATATCTAGTATAACTTATGATGTAGGGGATCGAACCGACGATGCACCAACCCTACTGAAACCACTCACTGAGTAGGGGATCGTATAATAAACAATACTGCAACCCTACTATAATCCTCATGTTGAGTAGGGGATCGTATATCTGACGATGCCACAAAACTACTGAGCATGGCCCACTGCATAGGGGATCATATTACCGATGATGACACAAACCCTATGAAGCTAACCTACTAGATAGGGGATCGCGGCCCGTGGATAAGAGCTTAAAGCAATACCAATAACCTGATCTAGGGAAATGATGCTAGATTATCCCACTACGGGCCCAACGGAAAGGTGCCACAAGTCTACTAGATTAAACATCCAATCAAGAGGATCAAAAAAATATACTAATGTAGTGATCCTGTGCGAACCCTTGTAGGATAAAACCAAGGGAGTACCCTCAACCACTACTAGTCCAAAATATCACTAACCCGAACGACCCACCACAACGCCACACCGCGCACCTCTAAGCCGATATCGTGGCCACAATCACGACTCACATAGAAGAACACATAGGATATGCTGTTTACTCACCCCAAACAGTCAACCGGTGAAAAGGCACTGTTCACCATAACTAGTACATCTGGGGCACACACTATGATCTCGAAACTCATCAAGCAGATCATACCACTACGACCCCTTCAGCAAAACACATGGGATCGACTACTCGATCGTCCCAAATGGACAACTGGAGAAAAAGGGTACTATTCACTAAATCCGGCCCTGGTGGATCCCGCACCACACTACTGAAACTCGTCAACCAGATCGCACCACTACGATACCCTCGGAAAAACACATGGTATCGACTACTCGGTCGTCCAAAACAGACACCTAGTGGAAAAGTTGAGTTTCTCCGAAAACGCCAAAACCCGGCTTCATGGGGCCCACACACTGTTCTCAGTCAGAACACCCAAAATTCATAAATAAAATTCCACCATACCATTAGGGCCTCAATTCCACTAACAACACATCAATCAGACTCTCCGGGTAGAAGATACAATGACTTGAAATCGAATAATAAAAAAATATCATTATTTTATTCCGCGTTTCTAGCACCCGGGCCACGATCTCGAACATCGAAACCCATGAACCCACACTGAAGAGTTTTCCTCATCACCAGTTTCACGTCACCTTAGATGGTACACAATTATGATCTCCAAGGAGTATGTTACGGGGGTTTTAAAACACCCCGTGTACAAGGAGAGGGCCGGACCGGGCAGAACCGGTCGGTCCGGCCGGCAGACCGTGCAGTCGCGGCGCGGTGCCCGCGCATATGCCGACCCCCACTCCACCCCCCCCCCCCCTCGAGGTTCACCAATGATTGAAGGAAGGACAACCGTGGTGATGCGGTCCCGATTGACTCCCACAGCCCGCGAACGGCCTCCACTGCGCCATCGCGCCGAAGCTACGCCGACAGACATTCTGAGGCCTGCCAGGGGTACCCGGGGGTCCAAACATACTTTCGAAGCCATTTGTGCACCTCCCGGGACCAGATCTATGCATCTGTAGGCATAAAAAGGAAAAAAACCAAACCAATTGGGATCCAGGAATTGAGAACTCAAAACGCCTACCTATTGGCGGATTGCTGAAGCTTCTAGTGCAGAATGACACCCGCGACACCCTGAAGCTCGATCTGCTATTGATCAGCACCAAAAATAGAGGTCTACAGCTCGATTTGGTGAATAATGAAGGTAGGGGTGGGGGTTTTATCGTTCCGGCATGCGATAGGAGGGAGGTGAGGGGTGTGGGGTTTCTAAAACCTTTTTTTTAATTTAAATTGATTCATTTAATTAAGAACCCCTGACCGGACCTCCTAGCATGGAAAAAATTAGGTCACCCCTAGGGTAAACACACTGTTTTGAACGTAACAGCGGACTTGGATTTTTGATCCAATCCTCCGCTCATATGTTATTCGAGCCGATGCTCATAAATAAACATTTCCCTTTATATAAAAAATTGATCCTTGGTGGCTTTTCTCATAGCAGGCCCACGCCTGCAATTTTTACACCCTGCATAGGGTAGACAACATTTTCTAGACGCATCTGTACCCTCATATTCCCTTTCTGAGCTACAGATTATGTGATAGCACACCCCATATATGTGCACAGTATAAAAATACTTAATATTTTTATAAAATTAATTATGAGCACACTGGGGCTCGAAATCACGCTTCGCCTTTACACCTAGCTCTTGAATTATTCATAGGATTATTCCAAAGTCTGACAGATCCAAAACCCGAGTCGCTACATCCTCCCCACCTTATAGATTTTTGTCCCTGAAAATCCATAAGCACAAGGAAAGAAGCTGGACTCTCAACTGGGTCTAACATGCCGGCGACTTTTCCAACAAACACCCCTGCCTAAACACATAAGTCATAGGGACTCATCCACCACATCTCAACACTATCTACATTGGGTGGAACTGACTCGACCACACAGTTTTGATCGCATCACAAAAATGCCTCTCGGTGGGGGAAGGATCCCTCTTCCTTACGCATTCGAAGCACGTTGAACAACACACACACAACGTGTTACCAACACCATGAACAAAACTAGAGCAAGCAACAAAAAGGGAAGAGTACAGCTAAACACTGTGTATCAAAACTATTGTAGAAATTTGAATAGGTGGAAGGTGTACCTCTATCCATCCGCGGAGCCTCTGGGTCAACAACCTCTTGGGCATGCAGTTGTCCTCTCCCTCTACCTCCAGCTCCCTGAGCTCGGCTTGGACCACCTGGGGGTGGTAGTGGTGGAATCTAATACTGTCTACCACCTCCCACAGCTGTACCAACTCCATCACCACGTCCACCACCCTGCGGACATCCAAACTCGAGACATTGTCGCTACCAAGGCGGTCTATCAATTGGCTCCCTCTCAGTAGCACGAAGGGTTAGAAAATATCTATCAAGATATCCCCAACCGTCAAAAACGTAACACCGCCTCTCCTACGGCTGACCAAAACTGGCATGTGGGCCCTGTGACCCCGGATCCTTAGATCCACAATCCTGGGGTCACCACCTGAAACTTCAGTCATGTCCAAACCCTTGCGCCTACCGCTGGCTACCAGTTGCTGATGTCTCAACTTCCATGTGCCCAACACTGACGAGCTATATCTGCTCAGCCAGAAATCTCTCCACCACTAAGGCTCATTCCAGTACTCCAGCATAGGTGGGCATACACAAGGAAACCACACCTTCCTAGATGTCTCTGTGTAGGCCTAGCTCGAATGAACACTTCCTAATGAATGGGTCTTGAACCATATCTAGGGAGTAGCACGACAAGTATGTAAACCTCGTTGATTACTCCGACACAGTCATGCCCTCCTGCAGAAGCTGTAGAATCTCATGAACCCGCACTGACCTCAGCCTCACCAGATAGAACTATTCCCTGAATAGCTGCTCAAAATCTACCGACATGAGTGTGTCCTCGTCTGGGGAATCACCAAACTCCACCATCACTCAGCCAAACCATGCAGAAGTCTTGCCACTAGGACCACCATCTAATCGTGGAGTTTCCTTACCAGGTGGAAAACATGGGTGACTGCTTCGAGACAGTCATTAGCTACATGAGGGTATAAATCTCCCTAAAACCTAAAAGGTCCCAACCTATGGAACTCGTGCAGTGCACTCATTCTTCATGCAACCTCATCCTACACTACTGGAAAAACCAGCTGCTCGATAGGTGGTGGATCAACTAGTGGACCACCTAGAGGTCCCGCCTCATAAACTGCGCTATGGTCTATAACCACTACATGGGGTGGATCGTCACCATAATCCTGCTATGGACCCCTCTCTGGCTGTCGTCATGGGGGAATCCTAAAATACAATCAATACACACCATAGTCAAAGAGTATATATGGGGAGATGACGTAAGAAGAACACAGGAAACCCAAAACCCAGTCCTACATGATGCATGTACCACTATGTCCCTACGACTATCGTCTAAACATCCTAAGTTGAAAGGATGGTTATCAGAGTCCTAGTGAATGGATACTTCAGCCACCACATCAACACTGGAGTCCTTGGCCTGAAAGCCGAACTCAAAACATCTTGGCACTTCTACTATGAAACCCAAAACAAACTCACAGATAGACCAGTTATGCTCTGAGATCTGAAAGATGGAACCTCCTCTGATACCACTCTATCTGGACCCGAACCAAAGGGGCTTGAGCCGTGTCTCCCCATGCCCATCTCAGATTGGCCAGGGGCTAGGGAGTAGCGCTGAGTAGGCCATCACACACTTGGGATGAATTATCCCAAGGTACCTGTACACACACACCCACATACACCTCCATGGAACAATACAGATATTTATTTAAAAACTGATAAGAAATTCATGCATACATCTAACCCAAAAACAATGTGCAATAGAAGTACAAAAGGGAAAAACCAGGCCCACAAAAGGAAAACCAAAAAAGCGGCAGTAGTAGAAAAATACCCTATACCATCGGTTTGGAGAAATGTGGCCAAGTAATCCATGGGGAAGGGTCTATACCAACAGTTTTGAATACCATTCGTATAATTAATATGAAAAATATATACCAATATTTCCATAAAACCATTGGTATATGTCTTTAAAAAAATAAGCATTCGGTGGGTTTTGATCCCAGTACCTCCAGTTTATTATTGAACGAACTAACCACTATCCTAACTTGACTTTTGTGAAAATAATTTCATTAATATATATATTTAATATCATAAATATTTTAAATTTTGATTTATTTAATATTCTCGGTAAGAAGCCTCTATAAAAAATACATGTAACTATACCAATGGTTCTCAATACCGTTGGAATATATTTTTTGATTTTGGTACCTATACCAACAGTTTGGGGAAAACCATTGTTATAGGTCTATATAAGTGACCTATACCAATGGTTTTCACAAAACCATTGGTTTATGTCCCCCCTACCAAATTTTTGTCAAAAACCATTCGTATATGTCCAAATTAGTGACCTATACCAACGGTTTTGGCCAAACCGTTGGTATAGGTCCATATATGTGAACTAGACAAACGGTTTTTCCAAAACAGTTGGTATAGATCATATCTCCTGTAGTGCGACCAACCTTCTCTAAAGAAGGGGTACACTGCCAAAAGCACCACCAGAATGCTCCTCGGCACAGCTCTAATAAGACTCCATGGTCAGTCCCGCACACTTAGCTCTGCTTGCTCCGGGTCCTCCTGGGACACTGTCAAAAGGCCTGTGGTCTGCACAAGACACAAACATGTGCTGGAAAATCCCATGAAGAGGTGAGTATAACAATTCTCAGTAGGCACCCCAAAAACCGAAAAAAAGAGAGAAAATGAAAGGCAACTATCAGCTCATCCCAGCCACAGGGAACCCAGTCGAGAGATAAACATCATCTCATGACCATCATCAGCTAAACACAACTAGTCAGCTCAATACAGGTGTATGACCATATATACACCTGGAAAAACTGCTCAGGTAAACTCCCAAACATATATCTCGAACATCTTCCTAGGTATATGCCCATACATATACCATGAGCATATTCTAAGATGTACGCTCTAAGGTATACAAAAAACCACCAGATATACTCATCTCACACACCATGCCACATGAGGTACTGACCACATCACCAACAACAGTTCACAACCAGGAGAGCACACTCAATGATCACTATCATCCCATATGACACTCGTCCGAGAGATACACTCCATCGAGTCCCACAAAAACATCTCAGACACTCACCCGATAGATCACGCTGTTCGGATATCATCATTGAAGAGACCATGAAGAAACAATATAAACACCATGTTCCTCGGATAGGGGATCTCTCCTGGGGTCTGCTAGGGGATACCAGAACCCACACTGGTATACAAAGATCTCACAGATAGGGGATCACTACCATGGTCCACTGGGGGATACCACAACCCGATCTGACATTCGTAGATCTCACAGATAAGGGATCACTCCCATGATCCGTTGGGGGATACCACATTTCGATCTAGCATTCGTTAGAAAAACTTCACTCAGATAGAGGATCGTCACCCATGTAATGGTGGTCATCACGATACCAGAATCCTATCTAGTATAACTCGTGATTTAGGGGATCGAACCAATAATGCACCAACCCTACCGAAACCACACGCTGAGTAGGAGATCATATAACCAACGATACCACAACCCTACTATAATCCTCATGCTGAGTAAGGGATCGTATACCAAAAAATTCCACAACCCTACTGAGAATAGCCCACTGTGTAAGGGATCATATTCCCGATGATGCCACAAACACTACAAGGTTATCCTACTAGATAGGGGATCACCACCCATGGATAAGAGGTCACAATGATACCAAGAACCCGAACTAGGGAAACGATGTTAGAGGATCCTGTTTCGAGCCCACTAGGGGAATGCCACAACTCTAACAGATTAAACATCCCATCAAGAGGATCACAAAACTATACTACGGTTGTGATGCTGCGCGAACCCTCATATGAATGCACCAAGGGAGTACCCTCAACCACTTTTGGTCCAAACGTTGCTAACCTGAGCGACCCGCCACAATGCCACACCACGCACATCCAAGGCCGATACCAAGCCCAACATCAAGATCCACACAGCAAAACATGCAGGATAGGGTGTTCACTTGCCCGAAACGAACAACCGGTGAAAAAGGTACTATTGACTATATCTATCCCATGTGGGGCCCACACTACAATCATGAAACTCATCAAGCGGATCATAGCACTGCGATCCCCTCAAAAAACACATGGGATCTACTATTGGATCATCCCAAACGGACAACCGCTGAAAAAGGGAACTATTCACCGAAGCCAGCCAGGGTGGGGCCCACAAAATTCTCCCAAAACGGATCAAGAAGATTGAACCATTGCAATCCCCTTGAAAAAACATAGGATATCGACTTCTCTTTCGACTAAAAAGGACACCCGTCATAAAATTTGTGTTTCTCTGAAAATGCCAAAACCCGGCCTCGTGGGGCCCAAACCTTGTTCTTGGTCAGAACACTCAAAAAATGTCCTGAAAATTATACAATACCATCAGGGTCTCAACTTCACTGATGGCACATCAATAGGATGCTCCGGGTAGAAGATACAATAGCCTAAAGTCGAATAATAATAAAATATCATTATTTTATTCAACGTTTCTAGAACCCGGGACACAATGCCAATCATCAAAGCCCCCGAACCCACAGCGAAGGGTTATCCTTGTCGCCAATGTCATTTCTCTATAAACAGCATGTGATTCTGATCTCCAGGGACCAAGTTACAAGGGTTTTAAAACCCCCTGTGTACAAGAAGAGAGTCGGACCGACCGGAACCGGCCGGCCCGCACCGGCCGCCCGACCACCGCCGCAGCATGGAACACGCACATCCTTCCCCCCCACCCCATTCTGGGGTTTTCCAATGATTGAACGCCGAACTGACATGTTGCGGAGGTCCCGGTTGACTCCTGCGGGCCGCAGCCGCACCAGAGCCTCACCGAAACAATTTCTAAGGATCACCGTGGGAACCCTGGGGGTCCAAACGTGCTTCTGAAGCCATCTATCTGCGCCCGAGACCAGATCTATGCTTCTCCAAGCTCAAAATGGAGAAAACCCTATCCTATCAGGATAAGATATTTTAAAACTAAAAAATCCAACCTGTTGGCGGATCACCGAAGCTTTGGGTGCAGAGTGATGCCCTGAAGTTCAATCCGCTGACAATCAGCGCCAAAGACGGACATTTGCAGCTCGATTTGGTGAAGAATGGAGGTAGTGGTTGGGGTTTTTTCATTCTGGCATGCTGGAGGAGGGAGGTGAGGTGTGAGGGGTTTCTATTCTTTTTTTTTAATTTTAATTGATTCATTTAATTTAACACCGCCAACCAGACCTCCCAGTGTAGAGGAAATTAGGTCGCCCTAGGGAAAACACGTCGTTCTGAATGCAATAGCAGACTTGGATTTTCTATCCGAGAATTCATTCATAAGATATTCAAGCTGATGTCATAAATAAACTTTTCTATTTTTTTACGAAAATGCCTCTTGAGGTTTTTTCTCACAGTAGGCCTACACCAAAAAATTTTACACCACACATAGGGTAAATGGCATGCTTGGGACGCAGCCATTCGCTCAGATTCTTATTCTGAGCTACTTTTTCAGCGATAACACACCCTCTCTATCTGCATAGTTTAATAATACTTAGTATTTTTATAAAATTAATTCTGAGCACACCGAGGATCGGAGTCGCATGCCATCTTCGCGCCTAACTCTGGGATTATTCATACGAATATTCCAATGTCTGGCAGTGCCAAAACGCAAGCCGTAACAATGTACTCACTGAATAAGATGTTATAAACAACCAAAAACATCTTATAAAAAAAATTATATTTTAATACAGTTTCAATAAGTGTGACTAAGTTTCAAAAAAATATTTTTCTATTATTGAAGTGTTTTTTTATGTTGATATTTTTTCAAGTTTAATGAATTTATCCTTAGAAATAATTTTTGAATAATAATTAATATGACAAAACAATTCCTATGAATTTTTTTAATAAATATTATATTTTAATTTTAATTTTTAGTTTAAAAATTTTAGAATATAAATTTGATAAAATAAAATTTATTTTTTAACTTATTTTAGAATTATTATGTTATTATTAAATTTTGGGATTTTTCTATGTAGATTTTTTAGGTGGAGCTTCACAAGGATAGTCTAACTAATAACAAGACTTTTATGAAATTATTAGTATATAAGACGGAATTTTAAATCCATAAAGCCTTTTTCAATGTCCAAATATGTATTTTATAAATGAATTTATAATTTTAAAAATGATATTTTTAATTTTAAAAGATATATTTTTGATTTTGAAACATATTTTATATTTATAAAAATATAATTTTTAATAAATTATATATTTAGTATTTTAAAATTATTTTTACCACTTTAAGAAAATACATATAATAAAATTTAATTATAATGTGGAATAATTAGGCCCCAATTATGTAATAATTACAAATTTATTTTCATGCATAATAAATATGTGACTTTTTTTAAAATAGTTACCTTAGTAAAAAACAAAAGGGTTAAAAGAGGTTTAACCTAGAGGGAAAGACAACAATAAATTCTAAAACACGTTTGTGAAATTGCTATTGATGAATTTATTGAACTTATACCTTATTACCCCCTTAATTTTATAATTTTTTTCCTCTTTAATTTAGACTAACTTTTATTATTAAATTTTTTGGGTATTTACAAAAATATCAACCCTCTTCACTTATAATAGTTGAACTCCAAGCCTCAATTCCCATTACACAAAAACTGACGTAGTTTAAAGAAAAATCTTCCAAAACCTCACCTCAAAATTATTTTCCACATATAAGAGGATATTTTATTCTCAAAAGTCTATCCCTTATAGGCTTACCTCTTTGTAAAAGAGATAATTCAATAATTCTAATAAAAATATATAAACACACCTTTCTTATTTATATTTATTTATGTGCACTTTTTCTTCATAATATTACACTAAAATATCTTAAAATGATAAAAAAACTTTCATTATTTAATTTATAAATTTCTAAAATTATGTTAAAATAAATAACCACATTTTAATTTTTCTATTAGAAAAATGAAAATGTGAATCATGCGTACGTTTAGACCACCGCCCTCAAGAAGAAACTTGTATCATTTTCCTCCACCACATAACATAGATGGTCAAATGGGGGAATTAAAAAAATATTTATAACATATATTCACATATATATCATATTTAATATCCGAAAATGAATGAAAAATTAACTTCTATCTTCCTCCATTTGAAAAATGAAATTACTATCCATTTGCACGTGCAGACTCCCTGCTTCAGGAAACAATGCTTTCCATTTTTCACTGATACAATCTTGAATTGGTTTAGTCTATATCTGATGAGTGTGTATGATATATATATATAAGTAATATATATCATAAATATGATTCATTATGGATGAAAAAATTAATGATATTTATAATATAATCCATTAAAATTAGTAAATAACACGAAACTAGTTCATCCCCACATTCATCTTAATGAAACATGACTAAAAATTCCATTTAATGGAATTATAACATTATAGGTATTTAAATATCATAAATTTGATTAAATTTATTGGGTTTTCATTAATAATATTTTGGTGTTAAATGAATATCAAAATAGCTTTTATAAATGTAGATCAATAGTGTTATGATTTCTTACACCTAATGTAGAAAAGAGATTACAAAAATAATAAAAATGAAGAGAATTTTTATTAATAAAGAGTATAAATGATATTTTACATGAATAGGGTAATAAAATAGGTAATTAATATATTAATATTTATGATACAGGTGGTTAAAGACCTCATTTGTAAATCAACTATTTAAATGTATGGGTTTATTATCTCAAATTTTAACCCCTTAATACGTCTTTCTTATTATACATCATATTTTATTTATAATGGTGTCTCTATTACCCCTTTAATAATTTTTATCATGATCCAATCATTATTAATCGTATTTAATGTCTCATTTTATATCATATCCATCAATGGGTTTTGATTTGAAAATTTATAATGAATGAAGGGACTAGATAACTCAAACTCATTTTTTGAGTTATAGAATTTCTTATTGATCATTTTTAATTCAATAAATTCAATTTTAAATAATTTTTTCTATTTTATTTATGGATAAAATGAGATTTTTATCCAAATATATTTTCATTAATGGTGTTTTTAACTTTTTTTAAAAAAAATCTGGGGAGCATTTTTTAAAATATAGTCATAACTATGTCAATTAAAACAATGAATACAAAATTAGTTCATGGATAATATTTTCTTAATTTAGATTTTGTTTTCTTCTCTATATTTTAAAAATTATCTACCACTGATGGAGTTATGTATCATGTTTCATCCTATTTTTTTCTTTTATTATTTGATTATTACGGGTGATCGTGTTTTCAATATAAAAGGATTTATTTCATGATTTTATTTTTTTCCATTTGGAAATTTTGAGAAACCTATTTTATTTTCATAGGATGTTTATAAAAAGTTAATGAATTCCATTTGGATATTTTATGAATCCAATTTTATTTTCATTCGTTCTTTATGAATAGTGAATTATTTCCATTTGGAGTTTTATGAGACTTATTATATTTCCATGGGTTCTAAAAAAATTTATTGTGATGATTTAGAAAACTCATTTTATATCCATGGGTTATTTAAGATGTGAAAAGTGAATAAATTTTAATTGGAACATTTATTTATGGATTATTTAGGTGGGGGTCTTCTATCTCCATTCAATATATTGGTTAAGATTATATATCTCAGGAGATAAGTATTCATGAGTAAATTTTAGTTTCTCAAAATCATGGGTATGGATTGTGTGTATCATAAATGTAATATTCGCAACACTAATTCATGTTACATATATGGAAATTATTCATCATTATTATCAAATTCACTCAGGGTATGTCTTAGGAATGTATTATTTCCCATTAAAAATGTTTCTTACAGAGTCAAAGGATGTTATTCAAAATGACCTTATAATCACATGATTCATGGGTTAATTTAGATGCATATAATACATGTTATTGTTATTATTATTCCATTTTGGTGATTTTTGTATTTAATTTATTATTCTGTATACTTTTAATGTCACTTATGTCTCGTTATTATCACATATGATTTTAAGATATTTCATTTATGATTATTTTTTAACTTGTTCTTACGAACTCATACGTGATGAATGTTTATTCAAACATAGCTAATATTTTAAACTCATGACTTTTGTGTGTCTTCATTACACATGTTTTAATGATGATTATTACTAATTATACATCTTGAATATGGCCTATTATGGTTCATTAAAAGACAAATGACCATTAGTTTCATAAATAATACTTATTATGTGATAGTCTCTTATAACACTGATCATATTAGTTCTTGAGAAACTATTATATATGGAAAATAATGTTTATGTCATGTAAAACATGTAAAATAAAGGCCTGTTTGGTTAGGGTTTATATAGTAGGTTTCAATAAAGAATTTTTATTTTTAATTTTGGAGATTAGAGAAGTTATTTTTGAGAATTAGGGTTAGAAAACCTCTGTAGAAACTCTATAGATGAGTCTAGGTAACGAATGATATCTAGATGTTTTTTTAAAGTAGATATTATGTGGTTATATTATAAATTGGAACCCTGTATGGATACTAAAAGTGAATGAGGACTCCAGTATAGATGTACCAAGGGGTAATAACCCTGAAATGTGTGTGTTGGGTATGAACTCAGTCATCACCCATGGAAAGACAAAGAGGCCTAACTACACACATTGTTTAATAATCATAAGGGATATTGTATTTTTTTAAATTCAAAATCCATCTAATGAATCATTATAATAGATTTGGGTATGATGTTATCTAATATTTTTAGAGAACATATTAAGAAAAATGACTATGGATAAACAGTGAATAAACCAAGAGGTTTATAGGATGAACTTAGCATTAAATAGGTTAAATTATAGTATCATAGGATGAAATTACGGTTCATTGGAAAATAGATATTTTGATTCATCTTTCATATTCATATTATCATTAAATTGATTATAATGGATATAATTATAACCTTAAATGGTTTAATATTTGGTCAGAACCATGGTCATGAATATAAAGTCACTAAAGGTATATTTATAAGAACTAATAAAGATGCACGTTTTAGATAAATAGTTTCCTAGTTATACCAAAGAAAATGAGGTTGAACACTCATTAAAAATTAATTCCAGATTCATGTATATTTTATGGACACCAACAAATGTTCAATTATTTATGAATAATAAAAATAGATATGACATAATTTATTTAATTGGGGGGAATGTAACACCTTGAGATCTTGGATAATATTTTGATCTTAAAAAATATTATGTAAAATAGACTACTCATCCCAAAACACCACACCTGAATAGACCATTAGACATTTTAATCATATACTTATTGACACATTTAAATTAGTTTTCGAATAAGTTGTTATAAACACTTATAACTATATTATGAAAAAATGTTCCCTTTCATACTATATAAACAAGTGTGACTAGGAAACTAATAAAATATTTTTTCATTAGTAATATTTCTTTAAATAAGTGTTTATTTTTTATGTTTGATATATTTATAATTAAAAAAATTTGTGAATATTAGATAATATAAATAAAACAATTTCCTATAAAAATATAATTTTATAATATTTCATTAATATATTTTAAATAAAAATTTAATAATTTAATAATTTTAATTTGAAAAGGTTATATTAATAATTTATCTAATCTGAAAATTGTTAACTTAATTTTTTTTTTGATATTTATTAAAAAATATTGTTTTAGGTCAATATTTTAAAATATTGTTTTTATGAATAACATGAATTTATGACATTTTTATTATATAATCATGAATTAGAAATCCATGAAACCTTTTTATAAGAAAAATATATTTTTTAATATATTTTTTAATTTTCAATATTTTCTTCTTAATTTCAATACACAAATTTGACATTTTGAAACATAAGTTATACTTTTAAAAAATCATTTTAAATACATTATACATTTATTATATTAAAATATTTTTTTATCAATTTTATTAAATCAATATAATAAAATAGATTTCAGATTTTAAATCATATGGTCTAAATTGTTAAATTAGGACTAATTTATTTTCAATCGAAAATGATAAATTACCTTGTAAAAAACTAGATACCTCGTTAAAAATATTAATGGGTAAAATGGGTTTAAGTAAGATGGAATGTTTAATAACATGTTTAAAAATTGTATAGTGATAGGTGGTTTAGGAAATGATCATATTTATCCCTTAAACACACCATTATTTCAAAATTGATTATCTACTTTTACTGATAGTGACCTCCCATTATTAAAAATATTTTCGTGTTTACAAACATGCAACCCCCTTTCACTTATAAAAGGGATACTCCCCTCATCATTTCTCCTTACATAAAAAACCAATTAGTTCTGACCAAAATCTCCCAAAAAATATCATAAAAATTCATATAAACCAATAATATATTATATTACTCTAAAAATTCCACCCCTCAAGGGGTTAACACCCTTTTCAAACAATATAATACAATAATTGAGGCATGAATTTTTTACCACCGCATTTGATTTTTTATTTTTTATATGCCTTTATTATACATGAAATTTCATTACAATATATTAAAATGATAAATTAAGTGTCATTAGTAAAAAAAATTCATAATTATGTTACATATGATAACTACATTTCCCTTTTCCTTTTAGAAAAATAAAAACATGAATTGTGACTACATGCACACTAGTACATCCTTGATGAAATGTGTTTCATTTTACATCACCAATAATCCTAGATGGTCCAAATAGAGAGTTGAGTAAATATTTTTGATATATAAATATATATATATATATATATATATCAAATTTATGTTTCTAAAATTATAATCCATGTTACTTATTTGTTCCTTCATTCAAAAAATGAAATCATTTTCCTTACGTATGTGCAGGCTTCCACCTCCATGAAAAGATGCCTTTTGTTTTTCAGTACCACCTTCATGGATAGTTTTAGTTTATATTTTTTGAGTATATATAAATTATATAATGAATATATAGATATAATTAATATGTTTCAATATGTATAATAGAAAAATTAATTATAATTATACAGAAATCAACCGATATGAGGGAATAACCCAAAACTAATTCATCACTGTTTTCATCTTCACAAAACATGAATAAAAATACCATATAATAAAATTATAACATTATATTTCTTTATAAAAATGCACATTCAAGAGTTTTTTTTTAATTTTGAACATTTGTATAAAAAGGATTATCATCACTTAGTTTATAAATGTAGTTCAAAAAGTCTATGATTTTTAACACCCAGTGTTGAAAAAAGATTATAAAAATATAATAAAAAATGAGATTTTTTATTAATTAAGACTAAAATTATAAATATATATTAGTAAAGTTATTATATGATTAATTAATATTTTTATCTTTATAATAAATTATTTTAAATAACTTTTGTGTAAAATAAGGGTAAAGATTACATTTTCTTATCCAGTATTTATACCCCTTGAGATATTTTTCTAATTATAAATGATGTTTTATTTGGAATGGGGGATCAACTAATCCGTTAATATTTTTTATCATGGTATTATAATTATTCATGGTATTTAATATTTCATATGAAATTATATCCTTCTGTGGGTTTTATTTGAAAATTTATTATTTTATATGGGACATGATAAATAAAACTCTATTATTTGAGTTATAAAATTTCATATAGAACATAGTTATTACATGAATTTAAATTTTAAATGTTATTTTAGAATTTTTCTATGGAATAATATTTCTTGATCAAAATCCATTTCCATGATTGGTTTTCCATTCACATATTATAGAAATCTATGGAGGCATTTTAAAAATAGACTCACAAATATAGATTTTATATCGATGAACAATAAATGTTTTCAAGGAATATATTTAAATGATTTACATTCCATTTTACTCTCCATATTAAGAATTATCTACATCTAATGGGATTATATTTAATAATTCACATTATATTTTTCTTTTATTATGTGATTAATTTTTGTGATTAATTTTTCAATAGCAAAAAATTTATTTCATGATGTTATATTATACTATTTTAATGTTTTAGGAAAATCATTATATTTCCATCGGTTATTTATAAAAATTAAAGGATTTATATTTATATTTTTCATTAAACCTATTTTATTTCATTTGTTTCTTTACAAAAACTTGATTATTTACACTTTTATGTTTTATGAAATTTATTTTTTTCCATTGGTACTTTAAACAAAGTTAATGATTTCAATTTTTATATGTTATGAAAAATATATTATTTCCTTAGGTTATATAAGAAAATAGAATGATTTTAATTTGAAAGTTTTATGAAACCCATTTTATTTCCATGGGTTCTTAATGATGTGGAAATTAATCATTTTTTAATTGGATCCCATATGTTTAGATGAATGAAAGTCAGGTCATATATCACCACCCCTAATTTGTTGGTTAAGAGTTTTTATATCATGACATAATTATTCATGAGTGCCATTTAGTTACTCATATGGGTGGGCACTAATTCAGTGGCTCATGAATGTAATGTTCCTTATACTAATGTATGTTATATATTTCAAATTTGTTCTTTGTTATTATATAATGCATTCATGGCATGGTCTTTGAATGTAATGATTCCCTGTAGTAATGTGTGTTCCACATTTAAGGGAGGTTATTCATTATGATATTATAATCTCATGAATAAAGTATTAATTTAAATGATTCTAAGAAACGTTATAGATAATATTCTTTGTGTAGTTGGGGTTTGTCTTAGTGGTAAGAACCCCTTAATTAGACATGTAAAATAGGGGTTCATAACCCATTGGGCGCATGTACGGTCGCAGTACTGTAGCAGTAGTGGCCACTGTAGTAGTGGAAGGTCACTATAGTGGTGGCAGGGTACTGTAGCAGTAGTGGTTACTATGCATTAATGTAGAAGCGTGGGTATTGTAGCAGTAATATTCACAAAGTGGGTCTTTGGCCAAAAAAATGGGCCTACCTGCCATGTAATGGGCTAAATTCTCACTGGGCCTTCAGGATATGTAATGGTTCTCCCTCTACTCAGTTGAAGAGGTCTTTTCTTTTCTTTAATAACAAATGATGCTTCGGCCCCAACCTTCAAAAAAATAGATAATATTCTTGGATATTTACCTTTAGTGGCTTTAAATTCTTATGAAATTTACTTTAAAGATCAGATATTTATTATGAGTATCGTTAATGATATTATGATATTTCACTTATTCTCTAGTTTTTCACTTATTCTTATTAAATATTCCGTTATGAAATGTTTATTCGTTACTTAATAAGAGTTTTATCTCATTCCATTCTTATATTTTCATTCCCCAAGTCTGGATGATGAGTATTACTTATGATATATCTTATAGATGGTATATTATTGTTCCTTTAAGGGAAAATGATCAGGAATTTTTTTAAATAAGAATATTATATAATTATAATCCAAAGACAATGAACCTATAAGTTCTTGGGATAAATTATTTATTTAATGTGATGTTTAAACTATATAAAAATGTAAAATATAGGAATGTTTTTTGGGCCACTATATATAGTCCCCCAAAAATACATGACATCAAAAAAAATTCGGATCTACTTATCTAAACAATTGAACTATTAACGAGATTATAAAAATTATAACCCTTGGATATATAATAGTATCCACTAATGTAAAAATCAACACTTCTTGAGTCCAGATTATTTTTATTTGTCTTATATGGCCATGCATTAGCTAGAAATCCCCAAATATAAATGTTCTTTATACTAGGGTTAATTACTATAAAAATCACCTAAGTGTTATTTATAGTTTCCTTAGTCTTAAATCTACTGAGTATATATATTTTGGAGTTTAAATATTATCCCTTGAGTAACTCTTGTAATTTATAATTAATAATAATAATTTTTAACTTCTCCATAATAGTTCAATTTATTCTTTTAGAAACATCATTCATGATTCAAGAACATATCAGGTTGTATTATTTGATATAGCTATAATACTATCAGAATTTAAAAGATAAAATTATACATTTTTTGTGTCCCAGATTTTTATTTGTATTATTTTTAAATATTACATTGAATTAATTTGATATTAGGCACTGGGATGACATGTGATTATGAGGCTCGGTGTGACCAAAATAAATTTTTGAAATATATTAAATTACATGAGAATTTAGTTTTCCTAAAAAAGTAGAATAATGTATAAATGGGTGCCTAGATCAGAAATCCAAAGTCACTATTGAGTTTGGAGAAGTTACTTTACCCAAGGTGTGACTTAACTTTGGTCGGCAGAAGTCATCTGTAGAAAAATTAACTGAGGATGTAAATGTAAATTAAATAATTAAACAAACATATTTAAGTTTAAAATCAAAATAACTCATGAATGGTGACTTGGATTAAAAATCTTACACCACCATTGATTTTTCAATGTGGTTCTTAACCAAGGGGAGGCATAACATCATCCCACGTTTCTCGGCTGCGAAAGAAAATTTTTAGAAGTTTTAAAGAATAAAATAATTTAAAAATTTATTTTATTTTAACATGACACAATGATGCATTAAAACAAATTTGTATACAAGTAGGTTCCCAGGGATAGTCTCATGACCTTGGATAACTTCCTAGAGTCTTTGGAGAAAACCTAAAGAATTCTCTTGATTGAAAATAACGACATATCATGGATCGAAGATTGATATATGATGTTTGGAAAAATCTCGCTAATGACAGTGACAGAAAAATAGATCCTCTTCAGTGAACAATCCTACCCTGAGGTAGGGCATGTTTTTTGTTATTATTTTCCTCATTCAACGATTCAACAATGAATAGGGAGTATCCTATGAGTAGGGGGATATGCAGTTTACTTATTCTTTCAAGATGAAATTTTTTTGTGAGTTTTTATTTTATGATTATTATGATCAGATTGCTATTTTGTTATCATTATTTTAATTATATAATAAATTGATTCTATAATGAAAAATGACTGAGGTTCATTCCTTGGGATTTCAATTCTGGTTTTATACCCCTATGTTCTTCATGTTCGTCATGTTATGTGATGCTTATGAACATATGATTGTCGCACCTATGATTCATGGTGCCACAATATGAAATCAGAGAACCAAACTCATGATGACCTAGTGATTGTGTGATGATGATGTAATCAGACAAATCCATGTATTCATGGAGATATCGCTTTTCGAATGACTTTGATGCTGATGATCGGAATATGTTTTCAAATCCAATTGAAGTTTTTAAACTGATCGATTTAGTGTTATAATGGTTAGAAGACCCTTGATATTTAGTTTCAAGCTGAACAGACCATCAGATAGAACACTAGAATATCAAACAAGGCACATGGTGGAAAATTTAGTGTTTTTGAAAATTCTAAATAACACAGTGTGTAATCTGGTCTCAATGGTGTGTGTGCCCCCACTAAGTGGCGTTTAGGGTTTTGAGAGTGATTCAAGTGTCCCATGACATGTGAACCATATCAAACGGAATGTTTTCCATTCCACGAGACTCATACTATACTCAAGGATTAGAAAGACCAGGTTTCTATACACGAATTGCCTACACAGTGTGTACCCCACCACACAATTTTTTTGATATAGTAACGTGGATAACCCCAAGTAATTGTACATGGGTAGAGGACGCAGGTTAACACCACGTACTGTCATTTAGCTAGTGTACACAAGTCAACCCCATATATAAGTAAACAACATGTTACTCTTATTAAAAACTGTTTACACTATTTATACACGACACATACTTTTGAGATGGGCGGATTTACATAGGATGTACCTGGGGTTAAGTGAATTGATGTGTTACTCTACTACACGTCATGTTATCTTATATATATGGCCATATCTCTCGTTTTTTTAGGGTTGGTATATGACAACCATTCTTTTTATTACAACTTAAACATGCTTTATTACATAAAACTTCACTTGATACAACAAAGAAGATTTAGAGGTTTAGTGTGTTAGGGGCATAGGATCATTACATAAAAACATAAAACATGAAAATACAACATCATTATTGAAAACATCCTTTACATGACGACTACATTCCTTCGTACTTAGCATTTCATGGGATAACCTGAGAAAATGCATAAGAAAAGGGTGAGCTATAAAGCCTAGTAAGGGAGTACACATGGAATAACATGAGTAGTACAATACATGTTAGGCAATAGGCATATCAATAGAGCATAAGAGAAACATGAACATAAATTAATGATAAAGTATGATAATCATAACATGGAAATGTGGCAACAACACTTAACATTGAATTAGCATGAGCCAAGGCTCATTGCACATAGAGCATGAGTAAACCCTCATTGCACTTGAAGCATGAGTAAACCCTCTTTGCACTTGAATTATCATGAGTCAACACTCATTGCACATGACGTATCATGATACTATACTTACCCAATTCATTGGAGCGCTATAAGGGCGCACCCTTCTTAAATATTTCATTTCATGCATAAGTGTGCCACATGGATCATAAAACATGGATCATAAAACATGGATTCATAAAAAATAATCATTTATTCCACGATAAAGGAATGTGGAATTAATACATGAAAGTTTAAAATCAATAAGTAAATGTTCATAAAGGTGAATACCCTTGATGGAGAAATGGGCATGGTATTCACTACACAATGTCATTGGCTTAGAAAATCGGTACGATTTCGGCAGCGTAACGGCATGACATAAGAATTCACAAAAAAGGTTGATGAGAGAGAAAAGGGTTCCTCATCATATTTACATGTAATGGACAGTAAGGAGATCATATAGAAAAATGTCCCAAAATTTTTAATAGAATTTATATTCATGATACAAAAGTATTGCTTGAATATAAAAGAGGAGAGAAAAGTTCCTTTCAGAATTTCGGCATAGTAACGGGTGTACATGGGAGGCATTTAATTAGAGATAAAGGGGTCTCCCATCATTCAAACAATAAGAGGGCAGTATGGGTGAGGTGGGAAACCATAACCCAACATTCATAATTGAAATTAAAAGGGCAATACAACATAAATAAAATTGACAAAAATTAGAAAGGAAGAAAAAACCCTTACTTGGAAGTGTGATTCTAAAGGCTAGAGAGAGGCTTGTGAGAGGCTTCTTCGGAGCTTGGGGCACCTTGAGAGGATTCTAGAGAGAGTAGGGCAGAGTTTTGATGAACTCCAAGGGCTTTCAGTGAGGAGGAAGTGGGAGCTTGGGTGGGTATATACAGGAAAGGTGAGAGAATTCTTTATTATTTAGGTTTGGGACCCATTATATTAAAAAAATCCAAACCACAAACCATCCCATGGTATTTGCCCATGGTTTAGGGAAAAGGAAAGAGGAAAAAAATATTTTACAAGGCCAAGGTCGAACGTATTAAAAAAATAGGGTTTCTTATGTGGAGGTGTGTCACAACCCCATGGAAATTAATTTAAAAAGGCAAAGTGTTGAAGAAGTCTTGAAGGGTTCATTAATGTTTTGAAAAGTAAATCAAACAAACCCAAAACCTCATTATTTTAATGATAAAACATATATTGGCCGAACATAAGGATTATGGTATTTTATTACATCACCATTGTGTCATTATGAAGTCATAAAACACATTATATATTTAAACGATATTTAATTTTTACCCAAAAGTTTGACTATCTCAAAAAATTATGAAAAATTCACCGTTGGATAATTTCTACATTTTGATTCCAAAAATAATATTTATTTTATCTAAATAATTTTCTAAATATGTGAATTTTCACTTTTAAAATAAAAACATACATTTATCAAAAACTCACGGGTTTTGACAGAAATGGCTTTCAAACTTTAATCAAAATTTTAATTGCATTCATAAAATTATAATATCATTTATATTTAATAAAAATTAATTTAATATTAATAATAATATTTTATTAAAATATTATTTAGTTCAAAATTCCTTTAATTTAATAAAATATAATTCTTAATTAAATAATAACCAAAACACCATTTGTACTTTAAAAACTATTTACAATGTATCAAAAATGACTAGAAATTATATTCATTATTATATACAAAAATAATGTACATGAACATGGTACTACTTATTTGTTACATAACCTATTAAAATAGTCGTATAAGACCTAAGGGTAAGGTGTGTGATGGTGACAGACTCTTGGGGAGGCTCGGATAACATCGCTCGAGTGGTAATCTCTATCAACTTCCACTTTTCCCGTAGACGGTCCCGTTAGAGCTTGACATAATGAAGCTCAGCTTGGGATTGGTCAAAGGAGAAGGCCAAAGACGCCACCTCTTTTCCGAGCTACGACAAATGGGCTTCGTATGGGGAAATTCTACTGGATGAGGCCATCGCTTCCTTTGTCTAAGTAAAATTGGGTTCGTTAAAGCCTTATATTTACACTACTCATGTGATCACTGTTCAATGGCTATAAAAGTAACGGTCACAAACCTTAACATAAAACCAAAAAAGTTGACATCTTATAAAAACATTTTTCATAAAGTAATATTTAACTAGATCAAGAGGGATTTTACATTAATGAAACATTGGGTCGTTACAATATTCCCCCCTTAAGAAATTTATCCCTCAAAATTTTCCTTTTCCCACAGTAAAACAAATGTGGGTAACTCAGCTTCATCATATCCTCCGACTCCCAAGTTGCTTCTTCAAACTTGTGGTTTCTCCACAACACCTTGATAGGAGCATTGTCTTATTTCATAGAACTTTTTCTCTACGATCTAAGATCTTCACTGGTTTCTCCTCATAAGAAAGATCATCTTCCAATTGTACCACCTCGGAAGAGAGTACATGTGAAGGGTTCGGTATGTACTTCCTTAAGAGGGATACATGAAAGACATCATGCACCTTGGCTATAGTAGGTGGAAGTGCTAGTTGATAGGACACAGCCCCAACACGATCAAGAATCTCGAAGGGTCCGATGTACCTTGGACTTAACATCCCTTTTTTTCCAAACCACATGACCTTCTTCCATAGAGATATGCGTAAAAACACCATGTCTCTAACTTTAAACTCAAGGTCTCATCGACAATTATCTGCATAACTCTTCTGTCGACTTTGGGCTACCATGATATGCTGCTGAATGGTTTTCACCTTCTCCACCATTTATTCGGCCATTTCTGGTCCAAGCATCTTACGTTAACCGAACTCATCCCAACATGATGGTGTTCTACACCTTTTCCCATACAGGGCATCATATGGTGCCATTTAGATGATCAAGTGGAAACTATTATTATAAGAGAACTCAACCAGAGGAAGATGTTGATCCCATCCTCCTTTAAAGTCCATTGAGCATACTCTCCACATATCCTCAAGTGTTTGGATAGTCCACTCGGATTGGCCATCAGTTTGAGGATGATAGGATGTACTGAAGTTCAGTTCATTATTCAGAGCATGTTGAAGACTCTTTCAAAACATTGAGGTGAATCTTGGATCTCGATCAGACACAATAGATAGTGGTACTCCATGAAACCGTACCACATCCCTGATATATATCTGTTCCAGTTGATCCAAAGAGAAATCCTCTCGAATAGCAATGAAGCGTGTAGTCTTTGTAAGACGATCCACAACAACCCAGATTACATTGTTTCCTTTGGATGTCCTTGGAAGTCCTGTGACAATGTCCATGGTGATGTTCTCCCATTTCCATTCTGTTATGGGCAATGGTTGTATCATCCCCTTAGACTTCTACTTCTCTGCCTTCACTTGCTGACACACCAGGCTCTTTGATGTATATTAAGTGATCTCCTTCTTCATATTATCCCACCAAAAGTTTTCTCAAAGATCTCGATACATCTTTGTGATTCCTAGGTGAACAGAGAAATTTGAACTATGTGCATCATCAAAAAGATCCTTCTTCAGCTCCGGACTTGATGGAACAGATAGTCTTTTCCAAAAACAAACAATTCCTTCTTCATTAACATTAATCTCTGAGGATTTTCCCTTTTTGATAGTTTCCACTTTTTCTTGAATTCCTGCATCATCCTTTTGAGCATCCATTAACCTTTCCAAAAGAGATGGTTGAGCAATAATTTGTGAAAGGATTGATGATGTTCCCTTCTTTATGATTCCCACATCCATCTTCATCAAGTCTATGAAGATTGGATCCTTCTCAATTCTCATCATTGATAGAATAGCTGGATCCTTTCTACATAGGACATCCGCCACCCTGTTCGCTTTCCCAGGGTGGTAATGTATTGAACAGTCATAATCCTTGATGATCTCTATCCATCTTCTCTGGCGCATATTAAGCTTTTTTTGTTTGAATATATATTTAAGACTCTTGTGGTCAGTATATATCTTACATTTCTCTCCATAGAGATAATGCCGCCAAATTTTCAAGGCAAAGATCACCGCCGCCAACTCCAGATCATGCGTTGGATAGTTTTTCTCATGGATTTTCAACTGCCTTAAGGCATAAGATATCAATTTATCATTCTTCATCAGCACACATCCTAAGCCCTTCTTCGAAGCATCACTGAATACCAAATAGATCTCCCCACTTGTGGGTAAAGTGAGCACGGGTGCAGTGATAAGCCTCCTTTTCAACTCCTTGAAGCTTTCTTCGCATTAATCACTCCAAGAAAACATTACTCCCTTTCGAGTTAGCTTGGTAAGAGGGTTGGACAATCGTGAGAAATTCCTCACAAATAGTCGATAATATATCCAGCTAACCCAAAGAAGCTACAGATATCAGTTACCGATGTTGGCCTCAGCCATCCCTCAATTGCATCTGTTTTGGAGGGGTCCGCAGATATCCCATTGCTTGTGATGATATGGCCCAAGAATGAGACTTCCTTCAACCAGAACTCACTCTTTCTGTACTTTGTATAGAGCTTCTCCTTGCGCAAAGTCTCCAGTACAGTTCTTAAATGCTCCTCGTGGGCCTCTTTGGTTTTGGAGTATATTAGAATATCATTTATAAAGACTACCAAAAATTTGTCTAGGTAATCTCTAAAGACTCTATTCATCATGTCCATGAATATTTCTGGAGCATTGGTGAGTCCGAAAGGCATTACTATGAATTCATAGTGCCCGTACCTTGTACGAAAAGCAGTCTTGGGGATATATTCTGTTTTCACCCTTACTTGATAATATCCCGACCGCAAGTCCACCTTGGAGAAGTATTGTTCTCCACGCAGCTGATCAAACATGTCATTGATTCTTGGGAGAGGGTACTTGTTATTTATCGTGATTTTGTTAAGTTCACGATAATCGACGCAAAGCCGCATTGACCCATCCTTTTTCATGACAAAGAGGACTGGTGAACCCCATGGTGAAGCACTAGGGCGTATAAACCCTTTATCCAGATTCTCCTGTAGGTGTTTCTTCAGCTATTCAAGCTCACCAATAGCCATTCTATAGGGTGTCTTGGATATTGGTAGCGCCCCAGGTATAAGTTCAATTGAGAACTCAACATCTCTTCTTGGAGGAAGACCAGGAAGTTCCTCGGGAAACACTTCAGCGAATTCCCTCACAATAGGCATTTTTTCAAGGGTGGTTTCTTCCTTGGACTCAATCATCTGAGCCAGATATGCGTGCTCATAAGGTAGTAATATCCATGCTTGAGATGATGGAGCTAAAGGAGATTCATCTTCCTCCTGACACTTGTAAAGAATCTGGGGTCGATTCTCCATATGGAGTGTGATTTCCCTCTCCCGACAATTTATGTTGGCTCTATATAAGGAAAGGCAATCCATGAAAAGAATTGCATCAAATTCCACCAGAGGGAGTATAAAGAGGTTCACCGAGAAATTCAATCCACAGATTATAATAGGGGAGGACTTATACTCATGGGATGCAATGATTTCCCCATTTTCCGTACTCACCGACATCTTTACTTCAATGATTTGTGGTGGTGCTGGGATTGTTCTACTAAACTTTCGAGATATAAAAGAATGCGTAGAACCTGAATCAAAAACTATGTTCGCTATTCTTGAATTAATAACTAGCGTACTTGTCACCACTTCGTTGTCAGGGTTCACTTCGGCAGAAGTGATGGAAAAATCTCTTCCTTGCTGTCTTGGAGGTTGTTGGTTACCTCTGAAAACCCTTGGGTTAGGGCACTGATTAGGAAAATGACCCGGATCTTTTCATTTGTAGCATTGAAAAACGATTTGAGGTTCGAAGGGAGCATTCCTCTCCTCTATCGCAGCCGCGAGTCCTTCTTACCGACATTTAATAGCAAGGTGCCCTTCTCTTCCACACCTGAAGCATTTTCTCGTCCCCTTAAGGCAATTTCCAGGGTGCTCATTTCCGCACTTTTGGCAAGTGGAGTGCTGGAAATTCATAGCGCCATTGGATTTATCCATCGGACCACCAGCATCGAAGTCCACCTTACACTTCTTGTCCCCATGATACCCCTGTGATTCTCTGATCTCCATTTCAACCTTGAGGGCACATCGGACAATTTCCTCATAGCTGTCGAAGTCACGGATCGCTAATGCTTTACACAAACTAGGCTTCAGCCCACCAAAGAAGCGGTCAACCTTGCATTCGGGGGTAACGACAAAGTCAGAAGCGTATCGTGTAAGCCTTGTGAAGTTTGCCTCATATGCTCCCATAGATTCTTCATCTTTCTACATGAGGGAAAGGAAGTCCCTTTCCATCTTAATACAGAAGGTGTGTGGAAAATATTTATCGAAAAACATCTTCCGGAATTCCTTCCATTCCAAAGCCTCGATCTCCTCCTCAGGCTTCGTATTTTTGATCAACGTCCACCATTGATCAGCTTCACCCTCAATACGATAAGCCTCCAAGAGAACCTTCTCTTGTTCAGAACATTGGAGGATGGAGAATATGTTTTCAATGGAGTTGATCCATTGTTCAGCAATCGTGGGATCGGATAATCCACTAAAAGTAGGGGGCCTTTGTCTCATGAAGCTTTCAATAGCGACTTGTTATTTCTTAGGGGGGGTTGAACGTTCCTCTTGACCCGTGTTTCTATTCAAAACATGAGTTAGCTGAGAGACAAACGTGACAAAGATTGCGATTCCCGCTCCCAGTGGATTGGGAATCTCATTAGTACAATCATCACCCTGATCTTCACAACGGTTGTTAGCCTTAGTCCTCCTATTACCGGCCATTGGCTGGATTAAAAGGAAAGTTAGGGGTAACACATAAAGGGTAATTCAAAGACAAAAGTTGATGACTTATAAATACACTTTAATCTCTTTAACTCATGAGTCTATAGGATTCAATCCAAGCTTTTCATGATCTACATCATAACATATATTCTTAGGGGCATTTTTCCCGTAATAAGGGTTCATACAAAGATTGTGAATTTATCAAAACATATCCCCCGGGAGTGTCGTAACCAAGAGTGCAGCAAGTCCCGTTGTCGTGCAGCAGTTCCCGTTCGAGTCTAGCTCAAAGCGGTGTTTTTGGATTTTACCCCTAGGTTACATCTATGCCCGAGCCGCCTCTACCTGCTCGTATCCAGACAGGGATGTATTTGTTTGATAAACCACTTAATTAGTATTTACCAAAACTTAGGGATGTTTTTATTATACTTAGTCTTGTATCTAAGGCTTTACTAGGGTTTCCTAATCCAAAAAATAACTAAACCTATCCTTTGATACCAACTTTGACAACCCTGCTTTTTATTACAACTTAAACATACTTTATTACATTAAACTTCACTTGATACAACAAAGAAGATCAAGAGTTTTAGTGTCTTTGGGGCTTAGGATAATTACATAAAAACATAAGACATGAAAATACAACATCTTTATTGAAAACATCCTTTACCTGACCACTACATTCCTCTGCACTTAGCATTGAATGAGATAACCTGAGGACATGCATAAGAAAAGGGTGATCTATAAAGCCCAGTAATGGAGTACACATGGAATAACATGAGAATTACAATACATGTTAGGAAAAAGGCATATCAATAGAGGATAAGAGAAACATGAACATAAAGGCATGATAAAACATGATAATCATAACATGGAAATGTGGTAACAACACTTAACAATGAATTAGTATGAGCCAATGCTCATTGCACATGGAGCATGAGTAAACCCTCATTGCACTGGAAGTACGATTAAACCATCATTTCACTTGAATTGGCATGAGTCAACACTCATTGCACATGACGTATCATGATACTATACTTTACCCAACGCATTGGAGCACTATAAGGGCGCACCCTTCTTAAACATTTCATTTCATGCATAAGTGTGCCACATGGATCATAAAACATGGATTCATAAAACATAATCATTTATTCCACGATAAAGGAATTTGGAATTCATACATGAAACTTTACAACCAATATGTAAATGTGCATAAAGGTGAATACCCTTGATGGAGAAATGGGCATGGTATTCACTACACAATGTCATTGGCTTAGAAAATCGGTGCGATTTCGGCAGCGTAACGGCGTGACATAAGAATTCAAAAAAAAGGTTGATGAGAGAGAAAGGGGTTCCTCATCATATTTACATTTAATGGACAGTAATGAGGTCATATAGAAACATGTCCCA
This sequence comes from Viscum album, assembly GCA_963277665.1. Taxonomy (NCBI): domain Eukaryota; kingdom Viridiplantae; phylum Streptophyta; class Magnoliopsida; order Santalales; family Viscaceae; genus Viscum; species Viscum album. The sequence continues at coordinate 1,008,974,737 of OY728164.1, read as the reverse complement.
ACAATTGTAATGGAATTTAGATTCATGATACAAAAGTATTGCTTGAATATAAAAGAGGAGAGAAAAGTTCCTTTCGGAATTTTGGCATAGTAATGGGTGTACATGGGAGGCATTTAATGAGAGATAAAGTGGTCTCCCATCATTCAAACAATAAGAGGGAAGTATGGGGGAGGTGCTAAACCATACCCCAACATTCATAATTGAAATTAAAATGGCAATACAACGTAAAGAAAATTGAAAAAAATGAGAAAGCAAGAAAAAAACTTTACTTGGAAGTGTGCTTCCAAAGGCTAGAGAGAGGCTTGTGAGAGGCTTCTTGGGAGCTTGGGGCACCTTGAGAGGATTCTAGAGAGAGTAGGGCAGAGGTTGGACGAACTCCAAGGGCTTTTAGTGAGGAGGAAGTGGGAGCTTGTGTGGGTTTATATAGGAAAGGTGAGAGAATTCTTTATTATTTAGGTTTTGGACCCCTTATATTAAAAAAATCCAAACCACAAACCATCCCATGGTATTTGCCAATAGTTTCTGGAAAAGAAAAGAGGAAAACAATATTTTACAAGGAAAAGGTCCGAAATTATTAAAAAAATAGGGTTGCTTATGTGGAGGTGAGTCACACTCCCATGGAAATTAATTTAAAAAGGCAAAGTGTTGAATAAGTCTTGAGCGGTTCATTAATGCTTCGAAAAGTAAGTAAAACAAACCCAAAACCTCATTATTTTAATGATAATACTTATATTGTCCGAACATAAGGATTATGGTATTTTATTACATCACCATTGTGTCATTATGATGTCATAAAACACATTATATATTTAAACGGTATTTAATTTTTACCCAAAAGTTTGACTGTCTCAGAAAATTATGAAAAATTCACCGTTGGATAATTTCAACGTTATGATTCCAAAAATAATATTTATTTTATCTAAATAATTTTCTAAATATGTGAATTTTCTTTTTTAAAATAAAAACCGACATTTATCAAAAACTCACGGGTTTTGACAGAAATGGATTTAAAACCTTAATCAAAATTTTAATTGCATTCATAAAATTATAAGATCATTTATATTTAATAAAAATTAATTTAATATTAATAATAATATATTATTAAAATATTATTTAATTCAAAAATCCCTCAATTTAATAAAATATAATTCTTAGTTAAATAATAACCAAAAACACTATTTGTACTTTAAAAACTATTTACAATGTATCAAAAATGACTACAAATTATATTCATTATTATATAAAAAATAATGTACATGAACATGGTACTACTTATTTGTTACATAACCCCTTAAAATAGCCTCATAAGACATAAGGGTAAGGTGTGCGATGGTGACAGACTCTTGGGCGGCTCGGATAACATCGCTCGAGTGGTAATCTCTATCAACTTCCACTTTTACCGTAGACAGTCCCGTTCGAGCTTGACATAATGAAGCTTAGCTTGGGCTTGGTCAAGGGAGAAGCCCAAAGATTCCACCTCTTTTCCGAGCTCTGAAAAATGGGCTTCGTATGGGGCAATTCTACTGGATGAGGCCATCGCTTCCTTTGTCTGAGTAAAATTGGGTTCGTTAAAGCCTTATATTTATAATACTCATGTGATCACTGTTCAATGGCTATAAAAGTAACGGTCACAAATCTTAACATAAAACCAAAGAAGTTGACATCTTATAAACAAATTTTTTATAAAGAAACATTTAACTGGACCAAGAGGGATTTTCCATTAATGAAACTTTGGGTCGTTACATGGTACCCTTGATCCATCCCCCGAAGGTCAGTTGGTATTGTTTCCTACTCAAAGGTGTATGATCCCTTTAGCATGACTTTCTGGAGAGAGAAGATTGAATACCCTCTCAGAGGCCCGGAGTAGGATCATCTATCTATTCTTGTTCCATAAGTAGAGTCTTGGTATAAAAACACTTGAATCATACAGAATGTATATCCTATACTAATATATTGAATTCCATTGAGATGTGGTATCACCCCATGGACCTAGATGCGATCTTCATCTATGTATCATGATCTTCACCACTCATGGAGTGAGTTCTCAAAGAGATAGAGTGTCATATCATTATTAAGATCTGTCATAATTTCTCTCTCATGAATGTTTCTGATGAGCATAAACTCTCAGATGGATTTCATTAGTGCTATCAGACTCAAGTGTCTGTGCTCCCAAATGAGTGCTTATTGGAATATCCAGACTGAATCTCTAGTGTTGGCATACGATAGTTTCAACATACCTCAAGACTGTGGGTCTGATTTCGTGTAAATTTGAGTATAATTATTACATGTGATGTAGATGCCTATTTTTTGTAGATATGATAGTACATTTTCTTGGGGTTTTTCTTTTTTGTTTTGGGGAGTCCTATTAGGTATTGTTATAATCACCCCTAAACATGATTTTTCCACATGTGTCATGTCTTATGGGGGCATGAACCCTTTTATAAAGAGTCTCAAGAGGACAAGGAAAAGCACTAGGACCAGGCAGTGCCACATGGTTTCAGGATAGTGATGGTGTACCTACAGATATAGAAATTAGTCCCAATACTTTTTCTTTATAGGTTGGACTTTGTAATTACATACTCTTTAATTTGGTGGGATGGTATTGTAGACTTGTTTACATTATAATACTATACTTTTCCCAATTCTATTATATTGGTTTTGTTTAGTGGTATGCATGAATTTTGTTCCCAAGTGGTTTTTACATTTCACCATTTTTGGGTTCGTATATGTCTTTTTCTATAGAGATACATAGGAAATTTCTCCAATTTTAGTTATATGACTACTCATTTCTAGTTAGTAGCCCCCAGAATATTGTTGGGTGGCTTGGGTGTCGTTCCATGGGTCCTAGTGGGGCAGTTCATGATGGAGTGGTATCATAGCTTTTCAGTGTTAATTTTGGACTGAGAGTCTGTGATATTTGTTTGGGGGAAATAATGTTAAGTGTTTTGAGTTCATATTTCATGTTAGGGACACTAGTGTTAGTGTGGTGAACACCGAATCCATAAACCGGTACTCTGATTACATTCATTTCGACTTGTTACATGAGAACACTATTTGTAGGGAAAAAATAATAGAACATGAATTATATAAGAATGAGTTGTCGTTTCCATTTAATTCTTGAGTCAGGTCTCTAGATATACTCAATGAATGTGGTATGTCTAGTTATTTTATTGTCTGTATTCGCAACATATACGATCTTGGATTTAGCAGCTTGATCAAAAGGATGACCACCTCAGTGATAAGTCTTTGATACATGGATCAACTTCCCATATGTCACCTATTGGTGGTGCAATAGCCATACCACCACCAATAGAGGAGCACATGGTACTTGTAGTACCAGCAGATGAAGAGCACATGCTGTGCATACTGCCTAAGTTTCAGTAACAGAGACCCCTTAGGTTCTGAGGCAGGCCCGACACACAGGTGATTGAGGATTACTATGAGGTGGTGAATAGATTTTTCTATCTAATCACGACACCACTAGATTAGATAGTGGTTCTTGTAGAGAGCTTCCTATTTAGATTAATAGGGATATTGTGGGGTTTGAGTACCCAATCTTACAACGACGCGACCCCTCGGTTGGAAGAGTGTGGGGACCTTTTTGTAGATAATTTATTACCTTTAAAGTTAAAGTTTACATGTATCCAGGAGCTTTTATAGATCCATAAACACAAAATTTCAGGGTATGAGTATTCATTTAGTCAGAACTACCTCTCTACGCACGTGATGGATATAACACATGATCAACCCTATAGGGACCAGATCTCCAAGTGAGGTCTGCAAAGAGACACCTGAGCCGGTGTACCCCCTTTGTGCATTCATACCTATACTAGTGTGCTAGAGTAGGCTTTGGTGGTTGAGAGTTTCTTTTCTGGGTAGATATAATCGGTAGTAGTCTACCAAATCAAATTAGGGTTAGAGACCTCAGTAGTGGAAAAAAGAAATCAACCTCAGAAACATGGGAATTTGATATTTCCCAGTTGGAAGACCCAGAATTAGGTGTCTACCATTCACGACTCAAAGGGTGGGTCTAATTACCCTATAGAAATGAGATGATATTCTTGTGGCGGTTGGGGATATCTCGCTAGAGATTGTCCAACCCATCGAGTAGCTAACCGTGATATAATGGATGGGCCCCCCAAATAGGTGCAGAAATAGGAACAAGCAAATCCACATGGTCGAAGATGTGGAAGAGGAGTGGTAGAGAATCAAGAGATGGAAGACACTTCAACATGATACTACCACCACCCCTATGTAGTCTGTGCCATGCTCTAGGAGTTAGTGGATAGGGGTAGTGATAGGTGTGTGCAGTCGAGGCGTATGACCTAGAGGCTCCAAGAATGATTGATGGTACGATCTCTATCTTTTATGATTTATCCAATTTATTTATTGAAACATATTATAGTCAATATTTTCATGTCAAAAATATTATATGAGACCTTGATGTTACATTAGATGAGTGACAAAACCCATACGCTTGATGACACCTACAAGAAAAGACTCTATGATCACACTTATTTCAACAATGAGGCCAAATGTTGGAGGCAAGAGTTTCAGTTGGATCACCTTGATAGAGGCATCATGATCTTATAAATTTTTTCTTGGTGTGGATTGGTTATCTTTGGTCAATGACCAGATTGAATGTTTTAGGGGATTGGTGAGATATGTCGGCAATGATGGAATGATGATTTCCTTTTCAGAGAAAAGGTAACCCAAGTAGCACATGATGAACTGATGCCTAGGAGGGTGTAGCCTATAATGAAAGAGTTGGATATCCTGACCCTTGGAGTAGAATATATTAAGATTTTTCAATTCACAACAGTAATAGAAGAATATAAGGATGCCTTTCATGTAGATGTTCTAGGATTCCCTCCACATCAAGAGATAGAATTTGTCCATTGTTTTGCACCCCATGAAAAAAACTATATCATCACCGACTTATCAGATAGCTCCCATAAATCTTTGCAAGATAAGGGTGCAGTTGGTGGACATTCAGATGAAAGGAATAATAATACGAAGAGTTTCACCCTAGGAGGCCCTAGTTTTTCTTACCAAAAAAGCATTTGGGAGCTTAAGGTTGTGTGTATATTGATGATACTTAAACCAAGTGAATGCAAAAAAGGTGTATCCATTACCAAGGATCAATGAACTCCCATAATAGTTGAGAGGGCCATGAATGTTCTTAAAGGTTGAACCCAAGTCAAAGCTTTTAGATGTTGAGGTCGAGTTTGATGATTTCCTTGAGCATGAGATTTCAATAGATGGGTGTTGATTACGTAGTGTTATAATGTGTATCTGTGACCATACATGGTTATTTCTTGATGAAAATAGAATTTGTCATTTACCATGATTCATTCTATATGTGACCACATTAATAGAACTATATAACGCACAATCTTGATTTGGCAGGGGTAGTCTTCGCATTGAAGATATGGCGACACTACCTGATGGGCGAGTAGATTATACTCTACGGTAATCATAGGAGTCTCTAGTATATATTCTCTCTGAAGGATCTAAACATGATATAGATGCCATGGATAGAGTTCCTTTATGACTAAGACTTTGAGCTTGTATATAATCCTAGGAAGTGAAATATAGTGGCAAATTCTCTTATTAAGTGATCTAGTTTGCAGTTTCTGAACATTATGTTAGAGCAGTTGACATTATTACATTTATCCATTGTGGATAAAGATGATGCAACCTACCTCCAGTCGATATTTTTCACCCCTCAATTGATGTACTATTTTAGGGAGGCCCAACTTAGGGATTATGACTATGAGACCTTACGTTCTTAGATTTCTACATGGAATTCCCTTGATGGATATTCCAAAGGTGGTAAGTAGTTCATTATTTTGAGAGGAAACATTGTTGTACTAGTGTATTTGTGAGAGGAGGTTCTGTAGGAGTTCTATACATCCCCTATTGCAGTACACCCTAGTTTAGAGAGGATGTACCCAGACCACTAATGTTAGTTTTTGGGAAATACTTATTGAAGATAGTGGTAGAGTTCATTTCTCGATGCCTTACATGCCAATAGGTGAATGTTGAGCCCTAGTTTCCAATGGGTTTATCTCAACCCCTTGAGGTTTTAGAATGTATGTGGGTTTAAATATTGATGTACTCCATGATACTTTTACCAGGTACATAAAGGGGACTTGCTAACATCAAGGTGATCATTGACCAACTCACCATGTTTTCCAACTTCCTAGATATCCATTAGTAGAGTTCATTAGAGAGGTTAGGACACCTCTATGTGTAGGTGATATTTTGACTCCACGGAGTACCATAAATGATAGTTTCATACCGTGATTATTTTTTCAGATCCCGGTTGTGGAAGTGATTATATGAAGTGTTTGGGACTCAGCTGCGCTTGAGAATAGAGTTTCACCCACAAACAGATAATAAGATGGTGTGGGAAATTTATGTCATAGAGAGAATTCCATGGTATTGAATGTTTCACTTCATCCAGAGTTAGGAGGATAACCTACCACGCGTGGAGTTCACGTACAACAACATCTAACATTTCACGAATGGTGTGAAACAATTATAGCTCTCATACTGGTGACCCTACTGGTAACCAGAATTCTAGAAAAACCAAGGAGAGTACACACTCATGGGCCCAGAGTGGGTGTGAGATACTACCGAGAAGGTGGAGATCATCCAGGAGGGAATGAAGACAACACAGATCCATCAAAAATATCATTCTGATAGTCAAAAGAGACAGTTCAACTTCTAGGAAAGAGACCATGTGTTCATTTGGGTTTCACCTTAATGAGGGTTGTAGATATTTGGCCTGGGTGACCAGTTATCAATGATATTTATCATCCCTTTTCAAATAATACATAGAGTTAGAAATTTGGAATACTTCCTAGATATACCACTAATATTGGGTTGGGTACATGACGTCTTCCATGTGTCCTAGCTGAGGAGATACATGCATAACCCATCACATGTCATCAACTAGGGGGACCTAGAAAATGATTATTGAGAGACATTTTCTGAGTACCTATTGGAGATTGAATATTTGCATTATAGAATCCTTCCAGGGAAAGATATTCCCTTGGTGCATGTTTTGTGGTTTTTCAAGAATCTATAGAAAGGAATGTGGGAGCGGGAGCCTCAAAGTAGGGTGAAGTTGCAACATATTGTTGTGTATCCTTGTTTTTGTTTTTTTGGGATACAAATACCTAAGGTTGGGAGAATGTAATGACCCATATTTTTAAATGTGTTATTCTTAAATAAAATATGGAATTAATTCAAGACTACGCACTTAGTCATCATGTGATTCTGAGGCTTGGTGTTCCTGAAAAAAATGATTGAAATAAATTAAATAAATTAAATAGAACTCATAAACAATTTTCCTGAAAAAGTGGAATAACTTATAAATCGGTTCTTGAGTAAAAATTATAAGGGCACTGTTGAGTTCAAAGGAGTGGATTTACCCTAGGAGTGACCTAACGTTTGTCGGCATGGAACATTTGTAGAAAATTTCACCAAGGATGTAACCTAAAATAAAATAGTTAAATAAAATTATTTTTTTCATATCCAAATAAATCATTAATAGTGACTAGGATTGGAAATAAGATACCACCATTGAGTTTATAATGTAGTGTTTAACCTAGGTGAGTCCTAACATCGGCCGACATGTGTCGAATGAAAATGTTAATTTTTAGATGTTTTAATGAATTAAATAAATTAATAAATTAATTTAATTTAATGTTACACAATGATTTAGTGATGCATTTTTTAAATAAGAAGGATCCTAGGGTTTAGATCATAACCCTGGAGAACTTCTTGGAGGCTTCGGAGAGAACCTAAAGAATTATATCAATGAAAAATGATGACGAAGCTTGGAATAGAGATCTACAAATGTTGTTTTGATAAATCTCACCAATGACAGTGAAAAAACAATCAATCCTCCTCATTGAATGATCCATCCTTATGGTAGGGTATTTTATTTGGACTATTCTTTTTGTTGTTCATAGATTCAACGTCGAATGAAAACCAAACTACAAATTGGTTGATTCATGGTTCTCTTGTCATTAAATGTTGGGAATATATTGTGTTTTTTTATTGGGTGATGATTATTATTATATTACTATTTTGTTATCTTGCTTCTTCATATGAAATGTATTGATGCCAAAATGAACAATGACTTATGTTCGTTCCTTGGGTTTTTAATTTGCGCATTTCTTCCCCAATAGTTTTAGCATTCTTCACGATATTTGTGGGATATGAATGGATGATCATTGCACCTAAAATTCTTGGTTCAAGGATAATAAATTAGATATTAATCCTCATGATGACCTAGAGGAGGTGTGATAATGATGGAGGGAGACAGATCAAAGTATTTTTTGAGATATCATTCTTTGGGTGACTTTCGTGTGGATGATCAGAATTGGTTTTTGGAGCCAATAGAAGGCCTTAAATCCACCATTTCGGTGCTGTAATAGAGATATGACCTTGAATCATCAGTTTTAAGGGAAACTAATCATCATATCGAACACTGAAGGATCAACAGAGGTACATGGAGGAAGAACCAATGTTTTGGAGAATACCAAATAACACGATGTGTAGTCCGTACTACACGATGTGTGGCACCCACTGAGCGGTGTCTAGGGTTTTTAGAGTTAGTAGAATGTCACACAACATGTGACCCCTATCACAAGGTGTGTGGGACCTTCCCTGAGACTCAACATGTACATCGAGAGTACACATATATGGGGTGGAGTACATAGATTTCTTACATAGAGTGTATCCCAAAACACGACTTTGTTGAGATGGTTATATGGATAACCCCATGTACAAGTACACAGGAAATGGACATAGATTGAATCCATGTATGTGAACATGAAAAAAATACATGAGATGACCCCAGATATAAATATATGGTGTGTGAGTCGTACTACCCTTTGTGTACTCTGTTTTTACTTGACATGTACTTCTAACACGTGCCATTGTACACGGGAAATACCTGGGGACAACAGATACAACATATGACTATACTATATTCAATGTACTCTATTATATGTGTCCTAGTATCATTTTTCACCATATATTGGACATTTTTTTGGGTTGGTTACTCTGATCCTTCCCATGAAGGTTAGTTGGTATCATTTCCAACTCATATGTTTATGATCCCTATAATAGTACTTTTTGTATAGAGTATTTGGAATCCCCTCTGAGAGGCATGTTGTAGTATCCTTTATTCATTCTTATGCACTATTTAGAGTCTTGGTATTAGCATTACCAATCCTACTTGATGTCGTTCCTCTACTATGCACAAAAATACAGATGTGTCGGGGTGTCACCCTATGGCCCTGGCAATGATCTGCATATGTGTATCATGATTTTTTCAACTTGTTGAGTGAGATCTCTAAAGCGAGTGTATTGTATATCTCATTAGATATATTAGTGTATCTCTCTGATAATGGTTTCTATTGATAATTACCACTAGAATAGATGTCATTCGTGGTATCAAACATAGGATTATAATGTCTCATTTGTGTGCTTCATGGAATATTCAGACTAAATCTCTAGTGTTTATATACAGTATTTTCAACTTACCACTAGATTACGAGTCTAGATTTGAGTATATTTGGATATCATTATTTTATGTGTTGTAGACTCATACTTGAGTAGAGTATAATGTTCCATTAATTTGTGTATTGCTTTGTGGTTTCAAGGTGTCATACTGAGTAATGTTATATTCACCCTTGCACAGGATTTTCCCACAGGTGTCATGTCTTGTGCAGACAATAGACCTTTATGACAGATTTTTTGGCAGAACAAAACCAGAAGAAGGACCAGGATGTGCCTCATGAGTTCAGACAGGCCAAGGTGTTCATACAGCTACAGAAAATAGTCCTGATACCTTTTGTTTATAGGTTGGACTTTGTAGTTATAGACTCTTTCTTTAGGTGGTCTTGTATTCTAGCCCTATATACATTACTGCAGTTTAATTTCCTTATTTTTCTATATTTGTTGGGTTTAGTGGTATGCATGATTTTTTTTCCTTATTGGTTTTTAAATTGCATCATTTTCTAGATTGGTGATGTGTGTGTGTTTAGGTAGTTAGACAATGCCTCTCATGTCAGATATATGTCTACTTAGTGCAAGTCAGCAACCCCAATCCTATTAGAGGTAGGCTTGGGGAAGGACAACACGGTCCCCACTAGGATGGTTTGTGACAACATTATGCAACTAAACCATCACATCTTCCATAATTCTAAATTATATGGTTAAATATTTTGTTTTTATCCTTTTTAGAAGATGACTTTAAACATTATAATAATAGTTATTTAACAAATCATGTGATTGAAATATTTAATGAATGAGATTAAAATAGTCATATTTCATGTAGTCATCTTAGAATTTATGAAATATTATTGACCATTCCAATAATTAATAGAGAATGGGCTGAGAAATTTTTTTTGAACTTGTTCTATGATATATAGTTTCCATTTTTATTAATATCTCCAATTTTTTTGTTTACCATTGATATATAATCAATATTTATCTCGCAATTCCTAAAATAAAGACGGTTGAGAATTTTTGTGGCAGTATTCATATTATTCCCATTTTATATATGTGGCCAATTTTCTTATGCTATAATGATACTCAATTTTCTATGGTCAGTTCATAAATAACACCTTGAGAAATAATATGAAATGTTTTAATTTATACAGAAATGGTATATAAAAAGTATATATTTTCATAAGCTAGTAAGTAACTAGATCCACCAATATTTGAATATTTAATATGACTAAAATTTTTCTCTTCCAAATGAATAATATTATACAAATAAACAAATATCAGGAAAAATTATATTATATTTCATTCAAATGAATGTATAACATGTAATTTGTGGTGTTAAACAAAAGTGGTCATGCAATTCCCCACCCCAGAAATCCCTGAGAAGGTTCATTATTTTAATACATTGGCATGATTACAAGGAATCAAGTCCCAAAGGACCGATCAGTTTATCAGTGTTGAAAAATTGGTCATATACATGATCATTACATAAAAATTTATAAACTAAAATAATTCATAAATAATACTTTGATAACGCCATTATTACCCTTGCTTATCCCAACGCACCAATCATAATACATTTCTTGGAATCCTGGGAAAAGAAATCGTAATAAAGGGGTGAGCTCAGATTCTCAGTAAGGGTAAATAATTTAGCAGAGGCTATAAAATTTTTATGCAATTTGTATTATAAAAAAAATTGAATTTTAAACATTAAACTTGATCATAATATGGTAAAAATAAGTAAAAAATTACTAAATAAACAAGCACAAGGATATTCTACTAGTCGAATAATCACATGTAATAACTACTTTCATAAAGAGGGAATGCATAATGCTAGATATAATTACTTCTACGTCAAGGCCTTATGCCAAGAACATTTAAAAATATTATGTCAATCCCTTATTCCAAGACACTAGATTGTCTCATGAGACCTACTGATGCATTGATGGACTATAGCGGTCCCCACCCATCACATACTAAGTCCAATGGATTCCTTAGATGAAAAGGGTGAAACATAACATATACATTAGTATTAAAACTAACATACGAATTGTCAATACCTTAACTATAAATCGTGAATGGTATAAAAATAACACATCCATAGTCAAACATATCATAACTCATTAAATACAATATTGAAGTTTGTATTGTAATAAATCAACCTCAATTAAGAATAATATCTATTAAAAGATGTTTACATAGTTGAAAATTTTCAGTAAAAATCTTTGAGAGAAATATCCCCTTTTCATGAAATCATTTGAAAGTCACAAAATATTTAAAGGAAGATATTTAAAAATTATTTTTGAATCAAAGTGTCCCATACCACTTTGAAACACTTGAAGGGAATTAACATTTTAAAACATTTATTTTCATATAACTAAATCCTTAAAAACATTTTTGAAAACATCTATATTAATGAGAGTGGTTTAGAAGAATAATTATTTAAGACCATTAAAATGATTTTTTTGTCAAAGAGTTCCTGAAAAAGATACCTTTGGAAAACTATTGTATGAAACATGGTCATGGATGAAAAATATGTCTCATTACATACTTACACATAAATAATCTCGGATAATAATAAGATTGAGGTATTAACCCTTACCATGTACTTTCCTATAGTCAAGGGTACGTTTAACCTCCTGTATAATGATCAAAATATGTTATTAAATTATACCATAACAATATTCATATTTATTACGTAATATATTATTTATTTATGTCATGATAATAACCATAAAATCATAATTTCCATGTTAAAGTAACATTTTCTGATAATAATTGATTTCTTTATCGTACATGTTTTTACTTATTATTCTTGATCGTATCACATAGATCATGATTTAAAAACTTCTAAACTATAAAAAAAATATAATGTATATTCCAAATACAATAATGTATAATATATAGAAATATTAAATGTAAATAACATTCATGGAGACTTTAGTCCTTACGTATGCCTGAACATTGTTTCCATTTTCTTATTGTATAGTATGGATGTATGTAAACCACATATATTTATCCACATAAATATATATCATTTTAGCTGAAATATTATTTCATATATCTCATAATTGATATATATATATATATATATATATATATATTTATAAAAATTATTTAATGGTGATCGTTTAAGATGATTCTCATCGTGTTAGTGAGATGGTAACCCGTACATATGCAAGAGTGACAATATCATTAAATTGATGGTGAAATGATGTTTAATTGGATTGAATATTATAAATAAACAATTATTCACATGTTAGTTTAATTATTTAGATTAATTATACTCATTATAACACCCAACCAAATAATGTATTATTGAATAACAAACTACACCACGACGGGGAGACAGTAAGTCGTACGTACACATGCATGTTGACTTTGTAATTCATAAGATGGATAGAATAATGAATATGGTTTTCCCATTATTATAATAACATATCAGTATGTAGAAGGTAATAGAGTTATTATTTTATTATGGAAACAATAGTCAATGAGGAAGTAGAAGAAGAAAAGAACTTTGAAAGAGGTGATGAATTAATGATCTCTTCTTTGGGTGATTTCTTTTTATTTGAACAAAATGGACCATTACGTTAGATTTATTATAAAATTAAGGCCTCTAGGTTGATGTGAGGGTATTTGGGAGGATATTTGATCATGGTTTGGCTGAGTAAAATGGCATTGGAGGTGTGAATTTAAGAGAAGGGGAAGTACCCCTTTATAAGGGAGGTGAGGGGTACTTTAGGAGAATCCTGAAATATTAATTTATTATAAAATTATTTTCAGTTTTATTAAAAAAAGTGACTTTATTTAGAGGATAATGTGGAGATGGGTGAAAATACTCTCAGTCAATATGTTTTAGAAATGTTTAGGTCACCATATTAACATTGTCTTTAATATTTAAACCATAGTTAAATAAATTAATTTTTACCATGTATTCTTGTATTTTTATACTAAATGTTTCATATAGTTACTATAAAACGGAAAGATAACCTCAAGTGGTTCATTAATGACATAAATAACAATATATAAGTCATATTTACTAATCTTAGATTTTTATGAATATTATATCATTTAATAAAATTGTATTTTTTTAAAAACTCATTTATGTAAATTTGACATGATTTAGTATTTGTTTTTTTAAAAGTCATAAAAACTTGATTCCTTAAAATAAAATATATAAAATATATAATAAAATGTCATATTCAGCTAGAAAATTCGTGGATGGAATAAAAAGTTTCAATTTTCATTTCTTTTTATATTTATAATATCAATTATTTAAATATTTCATTAATAATTTAATTATATCTTCATCATTGTGTTATTAATAAATTTAATTATTTAATGTATAAAAAGTAAAAATAAAATAATATGATGTAAGAACTATATCTAGATTTTGAATTAATATTTATATTCAAATTTATCTTAGGAATAACCCTATATTAAAAATGGTCTAGCCATTAATATTTGAATTTAACACTTTTAACTCTTCTTTAAATAAAATATAATAAATGTTCTAATCTAATCCAAGTAGATAAAAAAGTTCCATATTTTTTTCTTATGATTGATTTTGGATGTAATACACTTATCCAAATAAATTTAGATATGTGTTGAGGTAATTTTATATTATTGTAATATTCTTTTTAGCTGTAATTACCATGTTTACTTTTAAGTGTGGTAAATAAAATTCAAAAGTTACTATTCACAAAAAACTATTTTCATCCTATAGAACCACATTTTACTTAAAGATGGAAACCATTTTTTTTATTTTTTAAATTATATTAACAGAAGCAGTGAAATTAAAATTTTATGGAAATTTGAAAATGTGCCTAGAAGGTGGGTAAAATATGTTATAAACTTCAATAAAATTTTGTATATTTAATATTATTATAAAAATGACTCCAATGAAATAAATTGAACTAACATAAGTATTATGTATCTATTTTTACTCTAAAATAAATTTAAATTCAAAATAATTATTTATATGAAAAAGTCGGTTTTTATGTACTATATAGTATTTTTCACTATTTATCAAATATTTAATATTTTCAAAAAAATACCAAAAATTCACCATAAGATAATTTTGATATTCCATGTTCAAAAATGAAGTCTATTTTACAAAATTAAATTCATTAAAGTGTCTAATATTAATTTTATTATTGTTCACAAAAGGACATAAAAAGTAGTTCTTTTATGAAAATAGTTTTTCTAAATATATAACTATTTTAACAAAACATATACAAATTATTATAAATATTTTTTATTTATGTAAAAAAATTATAAATAACATTTAATATTTATTTTTTACTATTCATATTACAATATTTAATTGATAAATAAATATATCTTTTAAATAATTATAATACAAATGTGTTGTTTCACAGAAACTCAATCTTGTGTGTAACGCAAGACAAGTTGGTGTTGGGTGTTATATAGGTTATTATACTACATTAAATAGCTAATTTACTTTGAAATATTGGGGTGTTACATTCTCTCATCCTTCAATAAATTGCATCCTCACAATATGAAATTGTTCTTCAATAGTAAAAAGTTTGAAAACATAAAATAACATTGTGGAGAACCCATATCGGAAATAGGGTAAATATAATTTACTCTTAATAAGAGAGAAAGGGAAATGAAAAATACACCACAAAATTAAGATTTCGAACAGAAGAAAATTGGTTGAAATTAAAGACACATAATTGGAAGAAAAAAATAAATACTTATATGGAATGATTGTGGTCACTAATCATAAACAAGTGAAAAATAAAAGGAAAATTGAGGGCCTCAAAGCCATAAATATATGATGATTTAAAATATCATCGGTTAAAAAAACATAATTTATCAGGATAACACATTTTTTATATAAATTATTTTTTGAATATGAGGGATTGATTTACTATCATGATAATAACTCAAGAAAAGGTACTCAATTTCCTTACCTGTCATAATCATATTCTCAACATTTGGTTGTGCTTCGATCTATTTTCAATTCATACCGTACACTAGTAAATGAATGTTCCAAAATAATTTTTTTATTCCAGATGCACATTTGATAAATCATATGTTCCACAAGTATTTCCTTAATCCTCTAAATGTATACTAAAAACCAAAAGGCGAGGTCAAGGAATCCAATAAATCATACATTAACCTCTAAAAAATATCAAGTGTTCAACTTACCAATTCCAACCATTAGACTTATCGAAAATACCATTGTCTAAACTTACAGTCCAAAAATTTATTAGGAAGGTCAACATAACATATTTAAGATCTCTTTTGTCACATAACAACATGTGAATACCTTCATCATGTATTCTATTACATCATTCTTACAACTAGAATTACCATAAAACCTAATTTGAATATGTATGTACTTGTTTATTCCTTCTATACAACATCGAATACTAGATATACTTCTGAAGTCCATAATTCTTTAAAACATCAAATAATGTTGGTATAAATCGCTTTTTATGCACACCATCAATCAGTTCTAAGGATGTAGATAATATCAAATATACTTTTCCAAATCAATTATATTTTATTCAAAAATAAACATATCAATTTCCTAACCATATTAAGGGTTATATTTCCCTCAACCATATTTTTTCCAAAATGTTTAAATTGAAACTATTTCACTTTACATGGTACCATACAATCTCAAATCCTTAATTAAATAGTACTATATTACAATCCTTATATTCTCTATAATTATTATAACAGGTACATCATTAATAAAACACTGAAATGAGAAAATTATTTAATAAAAAAATTAGAACACTAATCATTCCTCCTCATGTGCCATAGTATCATAACATGATTATTATAAAATAACATCATTTGTGGTATACTTATATTATTAGAATATTGATTTTCATAGTGTCCTAACTTCTTGCAGATGAAGCATTGTATATTTGAATCCCTTTTTCTTACCCTTTCAATCACGAACTTGGGGTCCTTTTTATCCACACTTATAAAAAACACTCAGTCCTTTAAGGCATATCCTAGGACGATTCTTTCCACAGTTTCCACATATAAAAAAGTTTTTCTTTCCCTTATTATTTACATCCATATTTCACTCTACCATATTTTTTTCTATAGATTTCCTTAGAATCCATATGACTCATAGAATTATTTATTTATCTTGTTAAAAAATGATACTATTTCATCATATGATGAGAATACATGGGAGTCTATTTCCCTTGGTAATGTTGGCACAAGACCATGTAAGATAAGATCCTTATAACCCTTTTAAACTTGTGTATTGGTGGGGTATTCATTCCTTCTACTAGGTGCCTTTTCAAAAAAATTTAATACACTATATTAGGTTAGAAATAATAATTCATGATTCTATACTGGTGAAATACTTATCAAAAATTATGCATATCTAATATCCTAATTATAAATATGGTTTCTTTAAGAACATATTTATTCATAAATCCTTCATAATGGTTTGTAAAGAAAATATGAATTATCATAATCATGTCACCTGGGAGTGACAAACTATGAGGAAGTTAGGCCAATTGCCGTGTACCAGGTTACCCCGAGTCAAGAACGAAACACCTTGTTAGAGTATTTACCCGAAGGTATATATGTTCCAGATCCACGTCCACATGCAGTATCCTGAAAAGGATGTACTTCGTGGAATACCCACGTAATCGTACTTAACCAAAATTCTACGGGTTTCTTTTATACCAATTATCGAAGTATAACATAGGGTTATGATCCCTAGTCTATGTCTTATATTTCTATTTCCAAGGTTGATGCTAAAATTCCTATGATACCAACTATAACACCCCAACCCCTGAAGCCCAGAGCAAGTACATTATTTTAATACATTGGCATAATTACAATTAATCAAGTCTCGAAGTACTGATATATTTAGTTGTCTTGGAAAATAGATTACATACATGAACCTTACATTACAATTTCTATCATAAAATATTGAAAAGTTAATCCTTTTATAACATCATTATTCACCTAGATTAACCATCCATATCAATTATAATACAGTCTTTGTCATCTAGGGAAAATAAAACATAAGAAACAGGTGAGCTCATATTCTTAGTATAGGTAAATAATTTAGTGAAAGCTATGAACTATTATGGAAAGATATATAATAAAAATAGATGCCTTTTAAACATAAAACATGATCATAATATGGTAAAAATAAGTGAAAAATTACCCAAATAACATGCACATAGATATTATACTTGTATAATAATCACATGTAATAACTACTTTCATAACGAGGGAATGCTTAATACTGGACATAATACTACTACGTCAAGGTATTTTTCCAAGAACGTTCACAAATATTCTATCAAGTCCTTGTGCCAAACCAATAGTTTGTCTCATGAGGCCTACCAATGAATCGAGGGTCTATAGTGGGACTCTACTATCACTTATTAGGTACAATTAATTACTCATATGAAAAGGGTGAAACAAAACATAAACATTTATATTAAAACTATATTACGAAATGTCAATACATTTACCGTAAATCATGAATGGTATAAAAATAGAACATCCATAGTCAATAATATCAAAATTCATTCAATGAAACCTGGAATATTGTATTATAACAAATCAACCTCCATTAATAAAAATATCTAGTAAAAGATTTTGACATAGTTGAAAAGGATCAGTAAAACTCTTTGAGAAAAATATGCCTCCTTCATGAAATTTTTTAAACGTCACAAAATTTTTAAAGGAAGACACTTAAAAGATATTTTTTAAACCAACTGACCCAAACCACTTTGAATCCTTTTAATGGAATTAACATTTTAAAACATTCATGTCCATATAAATGAATCCTTAACAACATTTTGAAAATATAGATATTAAAGAAAATGGTTTAGACGAATAACTATTTAATTCATTTAAAATGATGATTTAGATGAAGAGTTACTAAAAAATAATCATTTTGAAAAATGTTTTATGAAACATGGACTAGAATGATAAATATGTCTTAACACATTCTTACAAATAAATAATCTCAGATAATAATTAGATAGAGTAATTTACCCTTACCTTATAATTTCCTTTAGTCATGGGTATGTCGAACCTCATGTATAATGACCATAGTTTGTTATTAAAATATAAAAGAACCATATTCCTATTTATTATATCATATATGATTCATTTATGGCTTTATACTACCCCTTTAATAATAATTTCCATGTTAAAGTAACATTTCAGGTAATAATTACTTTCTTTATCGTACGTGTTTTAACTTGTTATTCTTGATCACGTCACCTATATCATGATATCAATACTTCCAAAATATAAAACATGATTTATATATCATATATATTTAGAATAAAAATATTTATAATAGATAGATATATGAAATGGAAACATTGTTCATGTTGACGACAGTCCTTACGTACGCATCAACGTTCTTTCCGTTTTCTTATCGTATAATATGGAAGTAAGTAAATGAAATTTATTTATCTGCATAAATATATATTATTACAGTAGAAATATTATTTAATATAACTGATAGTTAATTATTATATGTATTTTTATAAAAAGTCTTGAATGGTGATTGTTGAAGATGATTCACATCGCATCGTGGATACGGTAAGTCATATGTACGCATGAGCGATAATATGACTCTATTTTTTGTGAAATGATGATTAATTGGATGTTATATTATATATAAAGAATAATTAACATGGTATATTAATTATTTAAATTAACTATATGCTTTATTATACCCATCCAAATAATGTATAGTTGAATAACAAATTACACCATGAAGTGGGGATGGTAAGTCACACATATGCACACCTGGTGACTTTTTTATTCATAGGATGGATAGAATAATGAATATGGTTGAAACATATTTATAATGACATATAATTATTTATAATTTACTAGAGTTATTATTTTAGTATACAAACAATAAATAAAGAGTATTTAGAAGAAGAAAAGAACTTTGAAAGAGGTGATGAAATAATTACTTTTTCTTTGGCTGCTTTTTTTTATATAAAAAGGGATCCATAGGTTAGATTTATAGTAAAATTTAGTCCTATAAGATAATTTGAGGGTAGTTGAGAGTATATTTGAGTAGGTTTTGGCTGAGAAAAATGGCTTTGTAGGTTTTAATTATTGATAAGGTGAATTACCCTTTTATAATAGAAGTGATGTGCACTTTAGGAAAAGGCTAAAATATTAATTTATTATAAAAATATTTTCGGTTTTTAATAGCTCCAAATGGATTTATTTAGATTATATGGTATATAGGGGTTGAAATCCTTTTAGACATTAGGTTCTATACATGATTTGGTCACCATATTAACCTTGTGTTTTAGATTTAACCCTTAGTTAAATAGATTAACTTTTGCCATAACTTCATGTTTTTTAATAATAAGTGCTTAATATAGTAACTATAAAAATCCAAGAGAACCTAAAGTGGTTCATTAATAACATATCTAAAATTATATAAGTAATTTGGCCTAATATTGTATTTTTAGGAATATTTTATCAGTTAATAAAATGTTATTTTTTCAAAACATATTTATGTCGATGTTGACACTATTCAGTATTTGTTTTTTTAAGTCATAAAAACTTTATTTCTTTGAATAAAATACATTTAATAAATCCTAAAAAGACATATTAGCCTATAAAATTAGTGGATGGCATAGAAAGTGGAAATGTTCATTTATTCTAGTATTTATAATATCAATTATGTTAATAAATTAATGACTGCATCATATTTGCGTCATAAATAAATTTAATTATTTAGTGCCTAAAAATTATAAATAAAATACTATGATGTATGGAATATTTTTAGCTTTGTAATGAAAATTTATAGTCTAATTGTCTGATGTATAACCCCATATTAATAAATGATTAGTTATTAATATATGAATTTGAAACTTTTAGAACTTCTTTAATTAAAATATAATAAATGACTAAATCTAATCCAAATTTGATAAAAAAGGATCATATTTTTTTCTTAAGGTTGATTTTTGTCAAAATTAACATATCCAATAGAATTAAGACATGTGTTTTGTACTTTTATATTATTATAATATTATTTTTACCTTCAATTACCCGATTTACTATTAACCATGGTAAATAAAAATCAAATGTTACTTTTCACCAAAAATTATATTAATCCTATTAAACCACATTTTACATACCTATGATAAATATGTCTATTGGATTTTTTAAATTCAATTCAAAAGGGCTATAAAATTATGATATATGAAAATTTTCTTATGTCCCTAGAAGGTGGGTAAAAGATTTTAAAAAGATCAATAATATTTTATATATCTAATCGCTTTATAAAAATGACTCCAATGAATTAAATTGGACCATTATAGGTAATATGTATCTATTTTGAATTGAAAATAAATTTAAATTATAAATAATTTTTTAAATGAAAAATTCAGTTTTAATATAGTAGGCAGTATTTTCACTATTAATTAAAAATAAAATATTTTCAGAAAAATATGAAAAATTCCCATGAATCTAATTTTGAGATTCCAAATTCAAAAATGAAATCATAGGTGTTTATAAAATTAATTTTATTATTGTTCACAACAGAAAATAAAAAGAACTTTGTTTATGAAAATAGTTTTTCTAAATATATTTAATTTTTTTAAAAAATAAATACCTTTCATTATAAATAAGTTTTATTTTTGTGAAATCATTATAAATAACATTTATAATTTAACTTTTACTATTAATATTAAGATATTTAATTGATTAATAAATATTTCGTTTAAATAATTATAATACTAATTTTTTTGTTTTGCATAAACTCAACCTTGCATATAATGCAATCCTAGTTAGCGTTTCATGAAATATAATCTGGTACATTACTTTAAAGAGATAAAGTCCTTTGAAATCTTGGGGTGTTATAGGTCAAAACCATGACCAGTAATGAAAATTCATCAACGATTATGTATTTTTCCTCAAAATTAGAAGAATAACCACACAAGAATCATTAAGACATGAACAAAACATGTAATTTATATCTAATGTGTATATATATTAAGAATTACCACACATTAGAATTATTTCTTTGTTGAAGATTATGTTGACCACTTCAATATTTACCAGCCTTTATTTGAGAGTATTCAACAGTAAAATCAATCTAATAGTGATCCAAAAATGATTCCCAAACCACAAATCATTACAATAAAAATCAATATATTCTAGTACAAAAGAATAAAATGATTTCATTATTCCTTGTTGATGTGAAAAATAATTTATTCAATGTAGAAGGATTCATTTCTTCTCTGTAGACACAATAGGGTGAGAAGGATGACTTTATATATTCTT
Source organism: Viscum album (assembly GCA_963277665.1). Taxonomy (NCBI): domain Eukaryota; kingdom Viridiplantae; phylum Streptophyta; class Magnoliopsida; order Santalales; family Viscaceae; genus Viscum; species Viscum album. Next base: position 1,008,952,906 of record OY728164.1, on the reverse strand, counting down.
AAAAGACTTGTAGGGGAATATCTATCATGGGATTTAAAGGATTCTCTTTATAACTCATTGTGTTAAATGATTCGAATAGATATTATAGGTTTAGTGAATGAAATAACTGATTATTTATAGACCTAGGGCTAGAGAATAAATAAATTTACATAGGTAATTATTATTCTCATAATCCCTATTGAACCCCTTATCTAGAAAATAATAATAATATAATTATTTACCTGATATATGCTAAATTCATTGATAAATAAATATTATTTATTTAATAATAATATTAGAAATTATTAAAACAATATGTAACATATCATTTCCGATCTGACCATTAACACAGCCCATCATTCCACCTATGTATTTATCAAATCCTAAAAAATATGTATTTATTTTAAAAAATAAATATAACTTTATTATTTACATATAAATAGATAATTATTGTTTTTCACAAAAATAGATAATAAATAAAACTAAATATTATATTCACTTATATTATCTTAAATAACTTGTAATGGAATATTTTCAATCAAACCGACATGAATAATTATTAAACCATGTTTGGGAATAATATTTTATAATCATGTTAAATTAATAATGTATTTTACTATGGGGTTTAATAAAAGTAATATGTGACCCATGAGGCCTCTTTCATAGTGGAATTAATATGTACCACCAATATTCCAAGGATAAAATCTAGTAATATCATAGGGAACCCATAAATTAATAATTTAATGTTCACAACAAAAAGAACCACATATTAACTTACATTGTGTAATATAATATAATTATATAGATATTGATAAAAATGATGGTTGCATACAAGTGACATCTTCCAATTCTCTTGATATCTCATTCTTTTACATTATATAAATAAAATTTTAAATATAATTCCATGTCCATGGACATGATCATGAATTTCTATTACCATCAAAGGGTTTAGTATATCAAATTTCATTAAATAATTTTAGGGGACATTCATTTATCATATTATTTAATAATTAAATATTATTTGTGACAAAAGAATCATATCCAACCTCATTTGGACCATATTTAGTCATGGGTTTCATCAATATATCAACGTTTGAAACCAATGATACAAATTAACATTAATATTGATGTATAAGGAATATTTTAATTGTTTATATGTAAGATCAACAGATGACACATATAAATTTAGATTTTCGTCAGGTGGGTATAGTTCAAATAACCGTATTTAAATTATTTTAAAGGATGAACTTAATGAGATCAAGTTTCAATGTCTTATGAATCGTGTTGAACCCTCTAAGAATCTAGTTGCTTTACTATATTTTGATAATCCCAATTACACTTTATTATATTTTGATAATCCCAATTATTCTTTATTATATTTTGATAATCCCAATTATGATTTATTATATGTTGATAATCTCAATATTTCTTATTTATAGTTTGATAATTCTTGTTATGGATAAATACTTTAGTATTTTTGTACATCAGAAACATATTCATATGTTATGATAATTATATTTAAAAGAATTTGGTTAAGAAATTCTCTATTATTTAATGTTTAGACTTAGACTTTCGGTTACTGGATGTATGTATACTCTGACTTTACTAATTTTTCCAATAGAATTCTTAAACAAAATAGAGCTACCGATACAGAACAGAGCTATTGGTACAAATTAGTCACCATTACAAAAGTATACCGATACATCAAAGTCTACCAATACATCAAGGAAGCTACCAATAAGGACTTACCGCTACTGATACAGACAAGTCTACCGCTACTGATATAGACAAGTCTATCGCTACTGATACAAGACAAGTCTACAGCTACCGATACAAGAAAGCCTACCGCTACCGATGTAGTAAAGCTTACCGCTACCAAGGTATACCGACTGACATGAAGTCTACCGATAGAAGGGTTTCTAATGGAAAGGCTACCGTTACACAAAGGGCTACCGTTACACAAGAAGCTACAGATACTCAGACCTACCGATACACAAGGCTACCGATATCCAAAGGTACCATTCCAGAGACAGAACCAGGTGATTCTTTAATTTATTTATCATTATTTAATCTAACCAACAGTCATATCATGTATATTTAAACACACTGACATTTATTTATTATGTGTTATTGGATGTCAGGGAACCCTACCTCGTACCTGCAAAAAGGAAATCATTTCTATTTCTGGAGCTCGTGCTTTAAATAAGAGATGCTCCTGCTGATAAAAGTAGAAGTTGGAAAAAAAATAAGAGCATGACAAAAAATAAGAAGGTGCTGAAAAGTGTGCATGAAAAGAGACGACTGAACTTACATGAAGAGCTCATACATTCCTGCATACTAGAAAGAGCTGAGAACGAGAACAAGAACATCCACACAAGAACTTCATCGACTACAGTTTCATTGTCTCTGAACCTGGATGTCAAGCGAATGACACTCTGTTTTTCAGACAATATCCAGAAGAGGCCTCAGAACCATTTTTGATCAAATTAGAAGAATTCCAGAGCTGCACTCTAATCACTAGAGCCATTCTAAACTCTACATCTTTGCCTCTGTGATTTATTATTTAATTTTCGAGCAGTGTGTGTCATCTGCTGTATTTTTACACACACACTATCTCATGTACTTTAACTGGAGGATCTGTAAATCCTCACTCAAACTCTTACATCTTTTATTCCCACTGGGATAGTGGTAGAGGTCGTGCGTGACCTGGATAGATGGTTTGCTGTTGTGTTTGTTTCCCACGAATAACACTGGTAGAGGTCTTAGACATGGATAGTTGTATACCGTTGTAATCCCCGATCCAGGGTGTGGATCACTTTTATATAATGTTTTGAGAGGACAAAGTCTCTGCTTGAGACTAAACCTCTTGGTTATATCTGTTGTGCTTATTTATTTTCGAAGTTATTTTTATTCCGCTGTAAACTCTTTAAAACCAAAAACTATTTTAATGTCACTTTGATAATTAATCTCGCAAGTGTTTATATTAGCTGTAAATCAGTAAGTTAGTTTCAAAAGTTAATCAACTATTCTGATTTGATTAATTGGGAAATAATCAATCCCTTGAGAAACTAACAGAACCTTTACGTTGATATAAATTTACTACATCTTAATTCTGTGTTTTATTTGGGGGAATTTGGTAAAGGATTTTTATGAAGAAATTTTAATTGGAACTCAATTCACCCCCCACATGCATGTTCACTCTGAACAACATTTGGTATCATAGGTTTTAAAATATTTTCTAAAGTACTCTGTTTTTCAACTGTGATTTTAGTTGTATTTTAATGTTCTTAAAATTTCTGTTATTTTTAAATTTTTATCTCTTTCAAATTTTTATTTTAACCTATTTATCATGGATAACAGACTTGAAGGTGTTTCTACTAATATACCACCAATTTTCAATGGAAAAACTATTCTCAGTGGAATATTAAGATGAAAATTCATTTATAAAGCATGGGTTTTGATATCTGGACTACCATAGAATAAGAATATAAAATTCCTACTACTGTTAGATCTACTTGAAATGAAGATACCAAGACAACCTACGATAATAATTTCACAGCTATGAATTCTCCGTATTGTGCTTTAGGAGATGAAGAATTTAATAGAATATCTTCTTGTAAGACCGCACATGAAATTTGGGATACTTTAAGTGTTTCTCATGAAGGAAAAACTAACGTTAAAGAAATGATATTGAACACATGTACTATTAAATATGATAATTTTAAGATGAAGCCAGATGAACCCATTTATGATATGTATCTCAGGTTTAACAAAATTGTCAACATAATGATCTCACTGGGAAAAGATGTTTCATCAAAGGAGCAGATCATGAGAATTTTGAGATGCCTACCTGAAGGATGGAGGGGCACTTCTGTTTCCATTAGATAATATTGTGATATTGGTGAACTTCTAGTTAATGAACTTATTGGTAAGTTGATGATGTATGAAGAAGAGCATAAAGTAAACAAAGAAGAAGAATATGAACCAAAAAGGAAGTCAGTTTCCTTCAAGACATCTACTTCAAAGAATAAGGAGAAACTTTAAGCTGTAAGAGATAGCTCAAGCTGTGAAGAAACTGAAATTGCATCTGATAGTGATGCAGAAATCGCTTACATAGCCATAAAATTTAAGAAGTTTTATAGGAAAAAACGTTTTCCAGAAAATCAAATTACAATGGTAAGTATGACAAGGAGAGACACTGGAAAAAGTACTTGAAGAAAACTGACAAATCTGATGAAGTTTTCTGCTATGAGTGTAAGAGAAAAGGACATATAAAAGCAGATTATCCAAAACTAAAATACAAGAAGAAATATGAGTATAAAGATAATAAGTATAAGAATGCCATGAAGGCTACTTGGAGTGCTTCTAAAGATAGCACCCGTGAATCTGAAGCTTCTGAAGCTGAAATCAGAAATAAGGAAAAAATGTGTTTTATGACAAACACCTCTGAGGTAACATATGAAACTCCTACTTTAAATTATTATTATTATGGAGATGATTATCATTCTGAAAATATATCAAAATATGAACTATTTGAATACTGTGATATGTTGGAAGAAACCTGTAATGAGCTGAAAGACAAATACAATGGTTTAAAGAAACATTTTGCTTTAACTGTTAATCATAAATCTGATCTTGACATAGAAATGGAATAGAATGCTCGTTTACTTAAAGGAAACACTGAATTGAAATTGTCAAATGAGAAACATAGGAAGGATTTAAAAAAAATCAGAAATGGAAAAGATTCTCTTACTAAAATTCTAGGTAAGAAGATTGCACCTAGATATACTACTGGTATAGGATACCAACCTGGACAAAGAAAAATTACCAAAATTAAATTTATTCCTAAATTTGGACAGCATGTAGATATTTATAATTTTGGAGGTTCATATGCTTCAACTAGTTATATTCATAGTTACGGATCTAATAAAGTTTATCTTTCCAAATCTGTTAATTCTACAAATTTTATGAGACCCATAAGACAAATTTGGGTACCTAAAGTTTTATTGGCAAACTTGTCTGGCCCCAAGAAAATCTGGGTACCAAAATCATTTCCTGCCTAAATCTATTTTTTAGGGAACCTACTTAAAGATATCTTCTAGAAAGACCTGGTACATGGACAGTGGATGTTCAAGACATATGTCAGGAGACTTATAATGCTTCAAAAGCTTAGTCAGAGTTGATGGAGTTTTTGTCACTTTGGGGATAATTATAAACAGAAAATCATCGGCTTGGGCCAGATTGGTAACACTGACTCAGTATTAATTTCTAAAGTTCTATTTGTTGATGGACTTAAATATAATTTAATAAGTATTTCTCAGTTATGTGATGATGGTTTCAATGTTAAATTTGAAAATGATTCTTGTAATGTTTATTCTAAAAATGATTTAGTATTTTCTGCCCTGCGAAATGAAAATGTTTATGCTGTTGATTTAAATTCTTTAGCTATGCAAAAATATTACTTGTTTAAATTATTTTCATAAAGAGTCTTGGCTTTGGCACATATGATTAGGACACTGCAATGTACATTCACTTAGAAAACTTTCTAGGAAGAACATTGTTAGAGACCTACAAAAACTTGAATTCCCAGGAGATAAAGTTTGTAATCCCTATCAAAAGGGAAAGAAACATAATGTTTCATTCAAATCAAAGATAGATGTTTCAAATTCTCCACCTCTCGAGTTGGTTCACATGGATTTGTTTGGACCTTCTATAGATTCTAGTTTAAATGGGAAGAACTATGTCTATGTTATAGTATATGACTATTCTAGGTATACTTGGGTATATTTTTTAGCTCAAAAAAGTGAATCTTGTTCTTACTTTGTTAAATATTCCAAGTCTTTAGAGAACCATAGTGGTCTTATGATTAAAAACTTGAGATGTGATCATAGTCGTGAGTTTGAAAATCATGAGTTTGAATCCTACTGCTCACACAATGGCTATAGTCCCAATTTCTATGCCTCTAGGAAACCTCAGAAAAATGGTGTAGTGGAAAGGAGTAATAGAACCCTTCAGGAAATTTCCAGAATCATGCTCAATGAGTATGACCTACCTATTTATTTTTGGGCTGAAGCTGTCAATACAGCTTGTTATATTATCAATAGAGTCTTGATCAGACCTGTTCTTAAGAAGACCCCTTATGAGTTGTGGAACCATAGGAAACCTAAGGTTAACTACTTCAGAGTTTTTGGTTGCAATGTCTTTATTCTTAATACTAAATATAATCTTGATAAGTTTTCATCCAAGAGTGATGAAGGAATTTTCATAGGTTACTCTATTTCTAGTAAAGCCAATAGAGTTTCCAATAAGGGAACCAAAAGTGTGGAGGAATCTGTTCACATCAAATTTGATGAAACTGATCCGCATGAACCTAAGACCTCTCTTGAAAATCATGAAGATGATCTCTCTGTTTTGAACCTTAATGATAAAGACAATGGACCTATAGTTAAAATGTCCAGTTCTGGAAATTTTCCAGAACCTACTTCTATTGACTCCCAACCTGTTAATGAACCTAAAATATCTTGCCCCACCTTTTCAAGACCAACTAGGATTCAAAAAAACCATACGTTAGATGTTGTTGTAGGAAATCTTGAAAGAGGAACACAGACTAGAGCTTCTCTAATAAATCCGGTTAAACATCAAACTTTTCTTTCACAGTTAGAACCTAAAAATATCAATGATGCTATCAATGATGATTTTTGGGTAATAGCTATGCAAGAAGAACTAAATGAATTTGAAAGAAATAATGTCTGGGAACTTGTAGAAAGACCTAAAGACACATTGACTATAGGCACAAAGTGGGTGTTTAGAAACGAAGTTGATGAATCTGGAAATATCATTTGAAATAAAGCTAGACTAGTTGCACAAGGTTACAATCAAGAAGAAGGAATTGAATATGAGGAAACCTTTGCACCTGTAGCTATATTATAGGAAATTAAGATCTTACTTTCCTTTGCATCACATCGGAATTTCATGTTATATCAAATGGATGTGAAAAGTGCTTTTCTAAATGGTTTTATTGTTGAAGATGTTTTTGTAGAACAACCACCTGGTTTTTCAAATCCTCATTTTCAAAATCATGTGTTTAAACTTTATAAATATTTATATGGTTTAAAACAAGCTCCAAGATCTTGGTATGAAAGAATTACAAATATTCTTATTTCAAAAGGATTTAAAAAAGGAATTTCTGATCCCACTCTTTTTATAAAAATAATTTCAAAAGAAGTTTTAATAGTACAAATCTATGTTGATGATATTATTTTTGGATCTTCAAAAAATTCTTTATGTACTGATTTTTCAGAGGTTATGAAAAATGATTTTGAAATGAGCTTAATGGGAGAGCATAAGTACTTTCTTGGATTTCAAATATTTCAAACTAAAGATGGTATTATTTTAAATCAATGTAAATATGATAAGGATTTATTAAAACATTTTTGTTTGGATAGTATTAAGGGAAGTGATACACCTATGAGTACCACCAGTAAATTGTATATTGATGAAACAAGTAAACCAGTAGATCAAACTAATTATAGAGGTATGACTGGGAGTTTACATTATCTTACTGGTAGTCGACCTGATATTATGTTTATTGTATGTATGTGTGCTAGATTTCAAGCAAACCCAAAGAGTCACACTTACTTTCTGTTAAAAGGATTTTCAAATATCTTATGTATACTTCATATTTAGGTTTGTTTTACCCAAAAGAACAATCATTTGATTTAATAAGTTATTCAGATGCTGACTTTGCTGGAGGCAAGTTAGACAGAAAGAGAACATCTGGAACATGTCATTTACTTGGAAAGTCCCTAGTATCATGGTGCAGTAAGAAACAGAACTCAGTTGCATTATCTACTGCAGAAGCAGAGTATATAGCTGCTGGTAGTTGCTGTGCACAGATTCTGTGGATGAAACACACTCTATTTGACTATGGATTTGAGTTTAAACATATTTTAATTAACTATGACAACACTAGTGCGATCAACATCTCAAAGAACCCTGTGTCTCACTCTAGAACTAAACACATTGATGTTAGACACTACTTTCTAAGAGATCATTATCAAAGAGGTGATATAATTCTTGAATTTTTAGGTACTAAACTTCAATTAGATGATATTTTCACTAAGCCTTTAAGTTCAGAAAGATTAAGTTTCCTTAGACACGAATTAGGAATGATAACTTACTCTTAAACCGTTAGGGAATCCACACCGTTAGGGTATCCTCACCATTATGGATTCCTCAGCGTTAGAGAATCCTCACCGTTAGGCAATCATCACCATTAGAGAATCCTCACTATTAATGAAACCTCACCGTTAGAGAATCCTCACCATTAGAGAATCCTCACCGTTAGATAATTCTCACCGTTAGAGAATCCTCACTCGTAGAGAAATCTCACTGTTAGAAGTCCTCACCGTTAGAAGACCTCACCGTCAGGAGACTTTACCGGTACATCTCACCCTGTTTTAAACATATGTAAAGCCGATACATCGAACCGTTTTTAAAAGATTTTTTTTATTTGTGAATCCTAAATGATATTAAACCTGATATTAGACTTCACTCAATATCACCGAGAACTCGTATGTTCAAATCCCTCCAACCTCAACCTCTCAAGCCGCAAAATCCAAAACCTCAGATCTATAATGGCCCACGTTAAGAGACCTCAGGTTACATATGGTAGTGATGAGCTGCAAGCGAAAAGACAGAATGTGACCAATGCTGAATCCAGTGGAAGCGGTGAAAGTGTAGCTTGAAGGAATTCAGTAAAACCGCATCTCTCAAGGCGAGAGATTGTCATTGAGAAAGAGGTGTGTGCAAAATGGCTCATGGAGAGAAAGTCCTGGGTTCTTAAGGTTTTAAAAGAACAAGGTTTGCTCGAGTGCTTCACAAACAAAAATGGACCTTATTATCCAGGACTGGTGAAACAGTTCTATGAGTTCGTTTGTTTTGAGAATTCCGAAGAAGAAAACAGGACGTTTTCTTATGTAAATGGTCAGGAATTCTCCTTTACTTTGGTTGAATGGGCTGGGAAATTAAAAGTTCCACATGAAGGTGATTATTGTTTTTTTTCAAAATCCATACCCTCAACCAGTTACTTGTTTAAGTATGAAGATGCTTTGTTAGAGCTGACAGGGAATGGGATCCCTAGAAAAATCATAGCTGTAGAGATGGCAGGGGAAGATAAACTTATTTTCAAGTTTATTAAACATGTACTTAGTCCAAGGAGAGGAGACATTGCTACATTGAGATTTCAGGACATTTATTTGTTGCATCTGTTGAAGCATGGAGTTAAGGTAAATATGTGTAGATTTATTTTGATTCAGATTTAGGATATGACTAGACCGAAGTTTAAGTCAAATGCACTATTCTTCTCAAAGTTGATTTCTGTTATGATGAAAGAAAAGCAGGTGGATGGACCTTAGGATGAAATGATAGTAGTTAAAGATAACTTCTGCATCACCAGGACTGTCTATAAATATTTGAAAGTCAGCTGGAATCCTTGGAGAAAATCATTGGTGAATATGAAGGAAGAATATATGATAAGTTCACACCAAAGGACCATCCCTCTAGACCAATGAATGTGAGAGATCATGGTCTTGGACTTGATGAGCCAGAACCGTTCTATAATAATTATGAAGCTGAGGAGGAAGAGACATCAGTTGAGGAAGGAGGAGACCCGGATTTACCTCCTAGTCCTATGCCTCAAACCATTTCCTATGGAGCAGCTAGCCCTCCAAAAGAACTACCAAGGAGAGAAACTATTTTGAAGGACAATGATACTGAGACTGAGGAAGAAGCAAAAGAAGCATGTCATTATATTGTTACGGACACTTCTTAAGAGGATGAGGCAACCGAATCTGATCATGTCATTAATGGAGAAAAGGAGGCTTCTGGTGAAGCAAATGATGAGGAAAATGAAGAATAAGAGCTCAGTTTGAGCCTTCTGATAGACAGTAGAGTCAAGATAGTGCCTGATTCGGATGTAGAAGTAGCATATTTTGTTGGGAGAGTTATTGAGCCATCATATAAAATGTCTATTGAATCTGATGTAGTTATATAGGAAATTATAGAATTACATCAAGCAGAACAGTTGGAAGAGATACCTCCAGAGAATATTCCAAGTGAGGGGGAGCATCTTGGTTCAGTATCTGTTTTGTATGACATTGATGTTTAGTCATCAGATCTAGGATATATGGTTCTTGGACATTACTATGGAGATTCGGATTAGGAAGACCAGCCCCAAAAGGAATATTTTACCCCACCTGCTGTGGCTGAAAATGTGTCAACCAAGGAGGACCTTGAGTCCTTAAAGGCTGAATTGAAAGAAGCACTGAGAGAGTCAATGGCAGATTTGAAGACAAGTCTGGTTTATGAAATGAGAAGTGTGGAGAAATCACTGGAGCTATCTCTGGGATGTTCTATTGCTAGTCTAGTGAAAGGAATTATGGATGAAACTAAAGTATTACATACTCCAATTGAGAGTTGTACAGGAGCTGTGGTTGCTCTCAGAAAATCAATTGCTTCATTGACTGCTTTGAACAGTTGTCAAACCCAAGTGCACACTGATATCAGATATATCAAACAATTAGTCAAGAAATTTGTGGAAGTTTTGCGGATTTTAAGACTTCAGTCAAAGAACATTTGAACAGTCAAGACGAACTTTTTCAGAAGGTGGTTAGTAATATAACACAATCTTTCAAGGAGACAGTAGCTTTCTCAGTTAAACCCCTTCCCTTATCCAGCTCCTCTATGAACCTTGACCAGATCAGAACTGTTATTCAGGAAGAGTTGGCTAAGGCCAGTACCAGTGGCTCCTTGGATACTCAGATCCTTGCTACCACTAGGGAAGTTAGTAGTTTTGTTCGTGATCACCTACGAGCAGCTACAGCTTCTCAAGAGGCAGTTAAAAATAAAGTGGATGCTTATTTTGAGAAGGTCTATACCAATCATCAAATGACCAACCATTTCAAGCTCTTGCTGGATAATATGATGTTTCCTCCAGTGACTCAGGCTTTCAGAGAACATGTTAGAAATCTAAGGGAGCTTACTCTTTCCTTGGATAAATTCATTGAAAATCGAGATGATTTTGTGACTGCAATGGAGAGAGGGGGGAGTATTATTATGGATTTCAGGAACATGTTGCTACCCTTCTTGCATGTGGATGCCAGACCTGTGATTGTACCTCCTTCTCTTCCTACTTCTGCCTCTAGGAGTACACCTCAGTTGACTCCAGCTCAGGATATTCGCAGCTTGACACCTATGATTCCATAGAAGAGCACATATTTCAGATCCAGAACAGTTTCAGTGGCTGACCCTTCGGTTGTTCTTTATGCTATTCCTAAGCCTTCTACTGAATCTGACACTGCACCCACTTCTGATCCTAAGGGCAAGAATCCTGTTCAAGAGGAATATTGAGTGATTTTAGATCTTTTTGATAGGATTCATTTTTATTTTTGACCTTCAGATTTTATCAGCGTATCTCTTGTCCATTAATGAAATACCTCTTACTTCTCTCTCATGTACTATGTTTCTATTCCTTTTCTCATCTTTATCATTTCTCTAATACCCTTATTTTTGTTAATCACAAAGGGGGAGAAAAACATGAGTCCTAAGAGTTAACAAAGGGGAGAAAAACACAAAGGGGGAAAATGAGACCTAAGAGAATCTTGTAGTACATTTGAAAGGGGGAGGAATATGGAAGCTTTATTTTTATAAAAGCAATCTTTTTCCTCCGATTCTAATTCTTCTCTGATTGTAATTATTTTCATTTTGGAATAAGTTGTGATTATCAAAAAGGGGGAGATTGTTAAACCCTCTAGGAATCTAGTTGATTTACTATATTTTGATAATCCCAATTATGCTTTATTATATTTTGATAATCCCAATTATGCTTTATTATATTTTGATAATCCCAATTATGCTTTATTATATTTTGATAATCCCAATTATACTTTATTATATGTTGATAATCTCAATATTGCTTATTTATATTTTGATAATTGTTGTTGTGGATAAATACTTACTTTAGTATTTGTGTACTTCAGATACATATTCGTATGTTATGATAATTATATTTCAATGAATCTGGTTAAGGAATGCTCTATTATTTTATGTTTAGTATTAGACTTTCGGTTACTGGATGTTTGTATACTCTGACATAAAACATTCTACCAATATAATTCTTAAATAGAATAGAGCTACCGATACAAAAAAGAGCTACCGATACAGATTAGTAACCGTTACACAAGTCTACCGATATATCAAAGTCTACCGATACATCAAGGAAGCTACCGATAGGGACTTACCGATACTGATATAGACAAGTCTACTGCTACTGATACAGACAAGTCTACCGCTTCTCATACAATACAAGTTTACAGCTACCAATTCAAGAAAGCCCACTGCTACCGATGCAGTAAAGCTTACCGCTACCAAAGTCTACCGACTGACATGAAGTCTACCGATAGAAGGGTTACTGATGGAAAGGATACCGTTACACAAAGGTCTACGGTTACACAAGAAGCTACTGATACACAGACCTACCGATATACAAGGCTACCGATATCCAAAACTACCATTCCAGAGACAGAACCCGATGCTGCATTAATTTATTTATCATTATTTAATCTAACCAATGTTCATATCAGGTATATTTTAATACGCTGACATTTATTTATTGTGTGTTGTTAGATGTCAGGGAACCGTACCTCGTACCTGCAAAAAGGAAATAACTTCTGTTGCCAGAGCTCATGATTAAAATAAGAGATGCTCCTACTGCTAAAAGAAGAAGTTGGAAAAACAAATAAGAGCATGACAAAAAATAAGAAGGTGGTGAAAATTGTGCATGAAAAGAGACGACTGAACTTACATGAAGAGCTCATACATTCCTGCATACCAGAAAGAGCTGAGAATGAGAACGAGAACATCCACACAAGAACTTCATCGACTACAGTTTCATTGTCTCTGAACCTAGATATCAAGAGAACGACACTCTGTTTTTCAGAAAAAAACCACAAGGGGACTCATAGCCATTTCTAATCAAATTGGAAGAATTCCAGAGCTGTACTGCAATCACTAGAGCCATTTAAACTCTACATATTTGCCTCTATGATTTATTATTTACTTTTCAAGCAGTGTGTGTCATCTGCTGTATTTTTACACACACACTGTCTCCTATATTTTAACTGTATGATCTGTAAATCCTCACTCAAACTCTTACATCTTTTATTTCCCACTGGGATAGTGGTAGAGGTCATCCGTGACCTAGACAGCTGGTTTGCTATTGTGTTTGTTTCCCACGAATAACAGTGGTAGTGGTCTTAGACCTAGACAGTTTTATACTGTTGTAATCCCCGATCCAGGGTGTGGATCACTTTTATATAATGTTTTGAGAGGTCTAAGTCTCATCTTGAGAATGAACCACTTGGTTATATCGGTTGTTCTTATTAATTTTCAAAGTTATTTTTATTCCGCTGCAAACTCGTTAAAACCAAAAACTGTTTTAAAGTCACATTGATAATTAAACTCGAAAGTTTTTTTATTAGTTGTAAATCAGTAAGTTAGTTTAAAAATTTAATCAAAACTTATGATTTGATTAACTGGGAAATAATCAATCCCTTGAGAACCTAACAGACCCTTTACTTTGATATATATTCAATACAACATAATTCTGTGTTTTATTTGGGGGAATTTGGTAAATGATTATTTGACATAAATTTTAATTAGAACTCAATTCACCCCCCTCTTGAGTGTCCACTCTGACCAAAAAATCACTTTCATTAATATATTTTATCATTTATGTAACATCCTGAGAATTTAAGAAATATATTTTATTTCAATTTAATTTAAATTCGTTAATAGTTTTTATTAAAGAAAATTCATAGACTATCATAAACTTTACAAAACAAAAATCTTATCTTTTGTTATACCCAACATTGAGATACTTCTATAATTTGTGTTACATGCAAGAATGAGTTTTATAGAATAAGAATATACTATTAATATTTAATATGACAGTGATTACCTAGCCATTGGAATGGTGGTAATGAATAGTATTGTCAAAACATTTAAAATATTTTAAAAAAATTCACATTTAATTAAGTATTTTTTGAACATTTAATTATTAATGAAAATATATACCAACAGAATATAAAAGATGTAGCGACTCAGGTTTTGGCCCTGTGAGACTGTGGAATATTCCTAAGAATATTTCCAGAGTCAAGTGAGAAGACGGTGTGTGATTCTAAGGCCTGGTGTGCTCATACTTAATTTTATAAAAATATTAAGTATTTTTATACTATGCACATGGTGGGGGTGTGTTTTCTCCAAAATGGTAGCTTGGATCAGAAATCCGAGGGCACGATTGTGTTCCGAGCATGTCGTTTACCCTAGGCAGGGTGTAAACTTTGTAGGTGTGGGCCTACTGTGGAAAAGGCCACCAGGGGAATTTTCATAAATAAATAGTCAAGTTTATTTATGAGTGTCAGCTCGAATTACTTCAGAATGGTGTCTTAGATTTCAATTCTTAGACCGTGGTTGAGTTCTGAATGCCGTGTTTACCCTAGGTGTGATATAATCTTTGTCAGCGCCGGGTGTCGGGTCGGTAAGTGGAGCTGAAATTTTTTTAAAATAACAAATATCTAATAGTATCTCTCTCCCCACCCACTTGTATATGCATCACCCCGCTCCCCCTCCTCTCCTCAATGAACTGGCCAAATCAAGCAATCAAGGTGTCGTTGAGATCCAATTTTGACGGCGATCTCTCCTAGATTGAGCAGCGGCAATTGAAGAGCACGTAAAGCATCAACGATCTGCCAAAAGGTAGTCAGTTTGAGTTTTAAAATCCCAGATCCTATTTATGCATTGTTTTTCTTCAAAGCATCTTAAGGGTCGTGTAGTTCGGGTCCTGAGATTTTGGAAACATGTTACAGATGTGAATTTGGAGCACCAGCGTGCTCCTGGTGGCTCCCTGAAGTTTTATGGTAGTAATTATAGTCTCTGGAGGAATCCATGAAGAATTCTGACAAGGGTGGTAGTCGTGAGATAAATTCTAGAGAGGGTGGTGGTAGCGCGGTGGATTCCGGCTGTGGCGTGGCGGTTTCTGGCGAGGTAGGCGGTGGTCATGCCAGAATTTTTCAGGGGTTTTTAAACCCATGTAACTCGCAAACCATAATTCTGATTTGTGAGACATTTGTGACAACACATTCCTTGTGTCGATAAAGACCTTTTTAACTCACTTTATAAATTTTGTGAGTTGGGTTTTCGAGCCGGGGCCGTGAAATGTTGAAAATAATAATAATATTTTATTATTTTCAACTTCGACCCATAATAACTTTTACATGGGGAGTCTGCTTGACGTGTCTTAAGTTATGTTGTGATCATGACAGTAAGGCATATAATTCTAGATAGGTTCTGGGTGTTGGGACGAAGATGAAGATGTGGGCCCCAAGAGGCTGCTTTTGTGCATTTACGAGGAAACATGACTTTTCTGCTGGGTGTCTATTTTGGACGAACAAGTAGTGAATCTAGTGCGTTTTCCGAGGGGCTCTCCATGATGCAGTAATATTGATGAGTTACACGATTGAGGCGTGGGCCCACCTAGTATAGCAATGGTGAATAGCACTTCTTTCACCGCTAGTCTATTTCAAGTAAGTAAATGGCATATCCTGTGTATTTTTTCACATAGATCGCGGTGGTGGCCTCAGTGTATGCCTATAAGGTTCGTAGTGTGGAAATGTTGCAGGTCACTCAGGTTAGCGATGTTTGGACAAGTAGTGGTTGAGTGTACTCTCTTGGTTCGTTCTTATGAGTGTTTATGTTGCATTACAACCCTATTATAGGTTTTGATCCCCTCGATAGGATGTTTTCCTGATAGAGTTGTGGAATCCCTCTGGTGGGTCCTGAGTGGGAACCTCTAGGATTGCTTCCCTATATTGGGTTCTTGGCATTGTTGTGACTGCTTATATACGGGAGGTGATCCCTTATCTAGTAGGTCAACTCCGTAGGGTTTGAGGAATCATCAAGAATATGATCCCCTATACGGAGGGTAGTTTAGTAGGGTTGTGGTATCGTTGATTATACGATGCACTACTCAACGTGTGGTTTATTGGGGTTGTGGAATTGTCGGGAATACAACCCCCTACTTAGTATGTGGTTTATTGTAGGGTTTTGTTATCGTTTGGTATACAATCCCCTACTCCACGAATTGTTTAGTAGGGTTGTGGAATCATTGGTTATACAACCCCCTGCTCAGCGTGTGGTTTTTGGTAGGGTTGGTGCATCGTCGTTTCGATACCCTACATCCCGAGTTATACTAGATGGGGTTTCTGGAATCGTCATGACCATCTTTACATGGGAGACGATCCTCAATCTGAGTGATGTGAACTGTAGAACGTCATATCGGGTTTTGGTATCCCCCAGCGGATCTTTGGTGTGATTCCCCAACTGTGAGATCTTTTTATACCAGAGCGGGTTCTTGTATCCCTTAGCAGACCATAGGAGTGATCCCCTATCAGAGAAGTTTAGTGTTTCCACTTTTTCAGTGTTATTTTCTCATCTACGATATCCGACAAGTGTGATCTTTTAGATATTCAGCTCGGATGTTGGTGTGAGACCCGATGGAGTGTATCTGTCAGATGACTGTCATCTCGGATGGCAGAGCTCATGGAGTGTGTTCTCCTAATTATCCACCAATTGCAGGTGCTGTGGATGGAACCAAATGAGGTTTGGTGCGTGGAATGTGTATATCTGTTTTCTCATGGTATATGTATGGGAATATACCTGAGTGGATGTTCATGGTGTGTGTATGGGCATACACCTGAGCTGAGATGACTAGTCATGTTAGACGAGGATGGTCTCAAGATGGAGTTTCTATCCCATTTGGGTTCCTTATGGCTGGGATGAGTTGACTGTTGTCTTTCAGTTTCTCCCTTTTATTTTTGGTTTTTTTTGGGTGCATACTGAGTATTTTTATACTCACCACTACACGGGCATTGACTGCACATGCTTGTGTCTTTTGCAGACCATAGGATATGCGATGGAGTCCCAAGAGGACTCAGAGTAGGTAGATCTTAGTGAGGGAGACTGACAGAGGTGTTTACTAGATGTGTGCCTAGGGGCTTACAAGCAGGTGCATTTGGTAGTGTTTCCCTCCTTCTAAGAAGGTTGGACACTTTGTAGTTTCCTTTTGGTGGGTCCTATTTTCCCTTTTGTAGTTTTATTATACTTTGGTTGTGGGTTAGATGTATGCATTCATTTCTTTTCAGTTTTTATATAAATATCTGCACTATTTCATGGAGGTTTATATTGGTGCATGTGTACATATACATTAGGCTAATGCCTCCCATGTGTGTGATAGCCAACTCAAAACTAGTAGCTAGCCCCTGGCCTATTGGAGGCCGGCTTGGGGAGTCACATATCGAGCCCCTTTGGGTCAGGTCATGACATAGTGGTATCAGAGAAGGTTCCACCTTTAGGATCTTTGAGCGTAGATGGTCTAGTTGTGAGCTTGGTTTGGGAAGAATAGCAGTAGTGTTATGATGTTTTGACTTTGGCTTTTAGTTCGTGGACTCCAGTGATGGTTTGGAGGACAATGTATCCATTTAGGAGGACTCTGATAACCATCCTTTCAACTCAGGACATTATAACACTAGTCGTAGGGACATAATGGTATATGCATTATTTGGGACTGGGTTTTGGGATTTCCTTGTTCTTTTTGAGTCTGCTCCCCGGATGTACTCTTTGACCATGGTGTGTCTTGATTGTATTTCAGGATGCCTCCATGATGATATCCAATGAGAGTTATGCAGTGGTATTGTGGTGATGATCTACCCCTTGTAGATGCTGTTAACCCGGGCATATGTTCTGAGGCTAGACCTTCAAGTGGTCTTCCATTTGAGCCACCACCTGTCGAGTAGCTAGTTGTGCCGGTAGTGCAGGACGAGGTTTTGTGTAGGCTGAGTGCACTGTACAAGTTCCAGAGGTAGCGACCTCTAGGTTTCTAGGGTGATCCAGACCCTCAAGAAGCTGGTGACTAGCTCGAATCAATCACCAGAGTTTTCCACCTGGGGAGGACACCTCTAGATCATATGGTGGTTCTAGCAGTGAGCCTTCATCATGGATAGGCCAGGAGATGGTGGAGTTTGGTGACACAGTCCCATGACGATGAGAGGCTCACATGGGCTGAGTTTGATCATACCTTTATGGAAGAGTTTTATCCAGTGACGTTGAGGACAGTGAGGATTCAGGAGCTACTACAGC
Organism: Viscum album; assembly: GCA_963277665.1. Taxonomy (NCBI): domain Eukaryota; kingdom Viridiplantae; phylum Streptophyta; class Magnoliopsida; order Santalales; family Viscaceae; genus Viscum; species Viscum album. The sequence goes on along the minus strand of OY728164.1, from coordinate 1,008,934,675 downwards.
TTCGACAGAAGGGCATGACTGTGTCAGAGTACTCAGCGATGTTTACAGACATGTCGCGCTACTCGCTGAATACGGTTTGAGACCCGTTCATCAGAGCTTGTACCTTCGAGCAGGGGCTAAATAAGGACATCTGGGTATGCATGGTTTCCTTGTCCTTACCCACCTATGATGGAGTAATGCATTGAGCCTCTGTGGTTGAGAGATTTCTAGTTGAGAAGATTCAACAAGTCAGTGTTGTGCGCGTGGCAGCTGAGATGTCAGCAGTTGGTAGCCAGTGGTAGGTGCAAGGGTCAGGATTTGGCTGCCGTTTCAGGAGCTAATCGAGGATAGAGGATCTGAGGATTAGGGATCACTTGTCTCATAGGACAGTTTTGGTCAGCATTAGGAGAGGCGGTGTTACGCTTGCGATGGTTGGGGAGATCTTGCTAGAGATTGTCCGACCCGTCATGCTGCTGAGAGGGAGCTGGTTGACAGGTTGCCTTGGCAGCGGTAATGTGTTGTGTTCAGAAGTCCACAGGGCGGAGGATGTGGTAATGAGGCTAGTGCAGTAGAGGGGGGCTGGTAGGCGGTATCTGATGCTGCCTCCACTACCCCTAGGTGGTCCACGCTAAGCTCTAGGAGCTGGAGGATGAGGGTAAAGACAACTGAAAGTCTTATAGGTTATTGTCCCAGAGGCTCCACGGGTGGATGGAGGAACGCTCTATGTATTTTCAACATCTATATAGTTTCAATAGACATTTTTGAGAGGCGCTCTTTCCTTCCTTTTCTTGTTCGGGGTTTGTTCAAGGTGTTGGTAAGACCCTGTGTGTGTGTTGTTCGACGTGCTTCAAATACATGAGGAAGTGTGGTCCTTTCCCCACCGAGAAACTTTTTTTATGTGATTAAAACTGTGTGGGTGAGTCAGTGCCAACCAAAGTAGATAATACCGAGGTGTGGAGGATGAGACCTTCTAACTGATGCGTTCATGCACAGGTGAGTGTCGGTGAACTCACTGGAATGGGAGACCAAGTTGAGACTTCAGTTTCTTTCCTTGTTCTTATTTATTTTTGGGGAAAAAAAGTTCTATGGTGGGGAGTATGTAGCGACACGGGTTTTTTGCCCTGTTATACTTTGGAATATTCCTACGAATATTTCCAGAGCTAAGCATGAAGACGACATATGATTCCGAGGCCCAGTGTTCCCAGAATTAATTTTATAAAAATATTAATTATTTTTATACTATGAACATGGTGGGGTTGTGTTTTCTCCAAAACGGTACCTTGGATCAGAAATATGAGGGAATGGTTGCGTCCGGAACATGCCGTTTACCCTATATAGGGATTAAACTTTATAGGCGTGGGCTTGTTTTGGAAAAAGCCACCAGGGGAATTTTCGTAAATAAACAGACAAGTTCCTTTGTGGGTGTCAGCTCAAATAACTCCGGAATGGTGTCTCAGGTCACAATTCTGAGACCACGGTTGAGTTCAGAACCCCATGTTTACCCTAGCTGCGACATAATCTTTGTCGGCTCTGTGTGTCAGGTCGGGGCGTGTTGGGATGGGAAGTGGAGATAATATTTGATTAATAGAAAACAAATATATAATATTCTCCCTCTCACTCACCTAATTTTACGTGCAACACCCCTCTCCTCCTCCCCTTCTCAACAAACCGACCAAATCAAGCAATCAAGGTGTTGTTGTGCACCGATTTTGAAGGCAGTCACTCCTTGATCGAGCAGAGGCAGCAGTAGAGCACAAAAAGTCTCCATGATATTCCAAAAGGAAGGCGGTTTGAGTTTTAAAATCTTATATCCCATTTATGAATTGTTTTTCTTCAAATAGTCTTAAGGGTTGTGTAGTTCGGGTCCTGAGCTTTCTGAAACATGTAACAAATCTGAATTTGGAGCACCGAGGTGCTTCAGATGGCTTCTGGATGTTTTCCGGCAGAAACTGCGATCTCTAGAGGTGATGATGCTAGATTCTGGTGTGGGCGGCAGCGGCATGACGGATTCTGGTGGTGGCACGGTGGTTTGAGGTGAGGCAGGCGGTGGTCTAACCAGAATTTTCCCAGGGTTCTTTAAACCCCCATAACTCGCAAACCGTAAGTCCGATTTGTGAGCTGTTTGGGGCGATGAATCCATTGCATCGAGATAGACCTATTGAACCCACTTTGGGAAATTTATGAGTTTAGTTTTTGGCCCAATCCCATGAATAGTTGAAAATAATAATTATATTTTTTTATTTTCAACTTCGACATGCCGTAACTATTACATGGAGCCTCCGATTGACATGTTGTCAGTGGTGTTATGATCCTGATAGTAAGGCAACCTTTCTGGATAGTTTCCAGGTGCTAGGATAGAGACTAGTATGTCCACCCCATAAGGCTACTTTTGGGTGTTTATGGAGAAACATGACCTTTTGACCATGGGTCCATTTTGGACGAATGATTAGTCGATCTTCTGCATTTTCAAGAGGGGATCGCAATGGTGTAGTCCGCTTGAAATGATTCGGGATCAAGGCATGGAACCCACCCAGGCTAGCTGTGGTGAATCGTACCTTTTTCTCTATTTTTATGTTTCGAGTGAATAAATAGCCTATCCAGTGTGTTTTTTCATGTAGATCGTTGTGGTGGCCTCGATGTAGGCCTGGGAGGTGCATGGTGTGGCAATTTAGCGGGTCACTCGGGTTAGCGATGTTTGGATGAACAGTGGATGAGTGTAGTCCCTTGGTTCATTCCTATGAGGGTTTATGTTGAATTACAACCCTATTATAGGTTTGTTATCCCCTCGATATGATTTTTTCCTGATAGAGTTGTGGAATCCCTCTGGTGGGTTCAGAGTGGGATCCTCTAGGTTCTCTTTCCTAGATCATGTTCTTGGTACCACTGTGACCGCTTAAACACGGGCGGTGATACCCTATCTAGTAGGTCAACATCATATGGTTTGAGGCATCATGGAGAATATGATCCCATATGTGGAGAGTAATTTATTAGGGTTGTGGAAGCATTTGTTATACGATCCCTTACTCAACATGTGGTTTAGTAGAGTTGTTGAATCGTCTGGTATATGATCCCCAACTCAGCATGTGGTTTATAGTAGAGTTGTGGCATCGATGTGTATACGATCCTTTACTCAGCATGTGGTTTATAGTAGGGTTATGGTATCATTGGGTATACGATCCCCTACTCAGCTCATGGTTTAGTAGGGTTGTGGAATCATTGGTTATTCAATCCCCTAATCAGTTCATGGTTTTCGGTATGGTTGGTGCATAATCGGTTTGATACCCTACATCTTGAGTTAAACAAGATGGGGTTTCTTGCATCGTCATGACCATATTCACACGGGCTAAGATCCACTATATGAGTGATGTAAGCTGAAGAACGTCAGATTGGGTTCTTGTATCCCCCATCGTATCTTGGGTGTGATCCCCCATCGGTGAGATCTTTGAGATACCAGAGTGGGTTCTTGTGTCCCCTAAAAGACAGTAGGTGTGATCCCCTATCCAAGAAGTTTAGTGCTTCCATTGTTTCTATGTGATGCTCTCAGTAATGATATCTGACGAGCGTGATCTCTCAGATGGGAGTCTGGGATGTTGGTGTGAGACCCGATGGAGTGTATCTGTCGGACAAGTGTAATCTGGGATGATCGAGCTCATGGATTGTGTTCTCCTAGTTATCTATATGTCTCATGTGTTGTGGATGGAACCACATGAGGCTTGCTGCGTGGAATTAATATATCTTGTTTCTCATGGAATTTGTATGGGCATATACTTGAGAAGATGTTTATAGTGTATGTATGGGAATACACCTGAGTTGAGCTGACTAGTCATGTTAGTTGAGGATGGTCTCGAGATAGAGTTTCTCTCTAATTTGGGTTCCCTCTGGCTTGGATGAGCCAATGGTAGTCTTTTAGTTTCTCCCTTTTATTAAGGTTTTTTTGGGGTTCCTAGCGAGTATTTTTATACTCAACCTTGCATGGGAATTTCCCGCACATGTTTGTGTCTTGTGAAGACCACATGCCATTCGACGGAGTCCCAGGAGGTCTCGAAGCAGGCCGAGCTTAGTAAGCGAGATTGACCGGGGTGTTTACCAGAGCTGTGCCGAGGAGCTTACCAGCGTGTGCATTTGGCAGCGTTTCCCTCCTTCTGATCAGGTTGGATGCTTTGTAGTTTCCTTTTGGTGGGTCATATTTTTCCCTTTTGTTCTTTTATTGTACTCTGGTTGTGGGTTAGATGAATGCATGCATTTCTTTTCAGTTTTTATATATATTTTTTCACTGATGCATTGAGGTGTATGTGGGTGCATGTGTACATGTACATTTGGCTCATTCCTCCCGTGTGTGTGATAGCCTACTCGGCGCTAGTCACTAGCCATTGGCCTATTGGAGGCGGGCTTAGGGAATCACGGCTCAAGCCCCGTTGGGTGGGGTCGTGACAAAAGATATTTTTTTATGAAAATATATTTTCTTCCCATAAAAGTGTTTTATATTAAAAAATTAAATTAATCAATATTTTTTAATTACATTATTCACATTTATAATATATTTTTTCAATAATATATTTCCTAGTTCATACAATATTTTTTCATGCATAAAATAATAATAAATCCAATTTTAAGTATAAAAAGTAGTATTTTTTATAAAAGGCATTTTTGTAGCCATTTAATGGAAAACATGTTTTTAAAAAAAATTATAACACTTTTATAAATTATATTTGAAAAAATTGAATTTATGTTTGAAAAATTAATGTCAAAATTATGTTATGGTTAATATTTATTATTTCTCTGTAAAGTTTTATTTAATGATGAATAGTAAAAAATAAGGAATTTCAATTAAAAATGGGCATTCCATATAAATTATTTATAATGTGAAATGGTATTTTAAATTTTTTTTAAATTAAAAATAGTTCAATTATAAATATATTCATAAAATATTGGTCATTGGAAGTAATTATATGTTAAATTTTGATATATATCCATGTATACTTTTGGACATTTTTATTTTAAAAACTCGCTTTCTCATTGCTCATGTAGGATTAGTTTTAAATTAAATTATTCCAATTATGTGATTGAATTTAAAAAAGGATAATATATTTGAAATAATTATAATATATATAATTTATTATGTTAACCTTAGTTTTTTTACAAAAGTATTTTTGAAATCAGTTAAAATAAATTAAATTCATTAAGGAAAAAAAGAAGTTTACTTAGCGGTTAGACTTTAATATTATTGTGATAAATGAATTAGAAACTTGTCAAAAACCCATTTTATATAAATATTTCTACCATATACACTATTTTATATAATTGGTTTCTTTAGTTTAGATACATTATTTAAGGGAATCCTCCAAAAAATGTTTTCTTATTGATATTTACAAAAATGTCACTCTTCCACAATATAAAGGCACTCACTCTACCTAATTATTCACCCTTAAAATGAATTTGTAATCATACAAACCCTGACCAACTGAAATATAAAATTCTATCCTCTCATATAATTAGCCTATAAGTTATCCAAAATCAAATCAAGGAATTTATTTGTTGTAAACCAATTAAGTTACTCGAAGAAGAGGTAATGTTTTTATAAAATCACATTAGTTTTATTTCAATTTCCACCACTTAAATTCATATTATACCATGGTTATATAAAAACTAATTATAATTAATATTATACACAGTTTTTATGTTTCGGGTATTCTCTAGACCTACAAACACTTCCATAAAATGGGTTACAAAACATCATTTTTGGACATGTAGACTATAGCCTCAGGAAATGATTTCGATCATTTTTTATTCCTCACAAGGTTGGAATTTATAAGGGAAATAAAATTTATATATGATAATTATGATATTATTTTACTTGATAATAAATATTTATTCATTATACCATATTCAACTTTTTTAATTGTTATACTATAGGGGATACGATTACATCGCATGTGTGTATGGTGGACTACAACCTCATGTAATTATGTGAAGAGTTTTTCACAAACTTGTCACATAGAAGGTAATAAGGGTAACTATATTGAATATATAATCACTAAATGAAAAAATTATTATATTAATTACATAATTATTTGTCTTTAAATATAATATTTCATTTTATTTATTACCTTTCAACACACTGAAAAGGTGAGAACATAATTAGTGGACATGTGGACTTCAACCTCCTCAAAGTGATGTGATTACTTTTGTATCACCATATTGATATATACAATTATATAAAATTAAACATTATTCTATTTAATATATAATTATCATTATTTAACAGTAAATTTTACTTTTCTTTTTTACATAATCATCGTTGAAAAATATGATCATTAATCATGTGTACGTACAACCTACCATCTCCATGATCATAACAGTGGTTCATTTTTCATTACCAACATATATGATTTTTTAAAAGAATAATCTATTTATAAATATGATTATTATTCCATGATTATTATTCTATAGTTATTTATAAAATGGTATCTTTAACTATAGTCAACCTACCAATGTTGATTTCGATACATAAGTAGAATATTGTCAAAAAAACCTTTCATAAACGTAATCAATAATGTAATGGTATATAAAATGTTAATAAGTGAAACCAGATTAGTAATAAACATTTTAAATTTTATCATGGAATTAAATAATTATTATATGTTTATTATTCATGTATATAAAGAATTAGTATAGAGAATCAGACTCAAGGTAATGGTTTTTCACATTGCACTTTCATTTCTGTGGGATGAATGCTATATTCACAACTATTTATTATTATCTGGCATATAAATTACCTTTGAATGTATTATATTATTATTATACTTAAATTTATTTTGATTTAAATATCTATTTTAGAATTTCTCTTTCATGGGGTTTATGGTTTCGAAGCTACCTAAGCGGTAACCGATTTTTATCACAATTTTATTTATTTGATTCTTATGTCATGTTATACACTAATATTATTTTTCAATGTTTATATAAATAATATGTGAAAAATAAAACCATAAATTTCCTTATCTTAAAGTTATTTTATGATTCATTTAATTTTTTTCTTTTATAGGGATTATGATTCAATGTTAACAAACTCGCAAGTGACTTTTATTACAATATTATCATTTATAGGGAAAGTGTATAATTAATTATCAGATGTGGAAATCTTATAATTATAACTAATTATATTATAAAGATATTATTAGTGATAATTTATTTTAAATTTACCATTTTTTACTATTATTAATTAATTTTTTTTGAGAAATATTTTTAAAAAAATACGACATCATTTCTCACTTTTATCATAAATTTGTGTTCTTTCAAAATAATGTTTTCTAAAAATAGTATTAAAAAGTTTATAAGTAATATTTATATATTATATTCAATGAAAATAATTTTATTTTTTATATTTTGAAAGGTTTTAAAATTATTTTTGAATATTCCTTGATAATTTTTTATTTTAAATTAAAAAAATTGGGTTTAAAAGATTTTATGTTTTAAATACTGATTTAAAAAAAATTATTTTAGTAAACATTTTAATAATGATATTTTAATGGTATTTACAATAATCAACTTCAACAAACCTATATGTTACCTAAACTTTAATGGGGAAATTTTTTGTTGATTCTATTCTCATTCTTTTCAGGTTTCATCAATATTATTTTAAAGAGATTGTTATGCAACCCGATTCTTTTCCACAAGTTAATATTCTATCAAAATTATTATTATAAAACTAATCTAATTTACGAGGGATAATCAATTTATGCATGTTATATTTTTTTGGTTGATCTTATGACTGAATATAATAGTTAATGTGTAATAATTATGTACTAGTACATGGATATTTGATAGATGGTTACGTCAAAAACCAATGAAAGGTAGTTTATTGATAAACCAATTATGGGTGGTTCCATGGTAATCCAAGAATTAGTGGGTACAATATATCACTCTAATTTATTGGATATAGAAATCAAACAAATTATTATTTTATTTTTAATAATTATTGTAAGAGTTTAACGATAATGATGTCCCAAGTTACGTACATGTTTTATTTATACATTGAATGGGTTTATAATGGTTCTCATGATCTAGATTGATATCATATGGCTCATGATTAATGATTATAATGAATCTTTCCCCTATCATGATTTCATGTTTTATGACATGGATATTTATGTGTATCAGTTCATTTATGATTCTCTCATGTACATTGATTAATACATCATACCCTTATTATAAGGACCATGCCTTTAACATTTCTTAATCTTAAGATAAGAAAATAGTTCACATAGAGGATCTTTTAAAGTTTAATGTCTTAGAGAATTAATAAATAAATCATACATAAATGATCATATAAATACAAAGTGGACACTTCAAATAGTATCCATTTCTTCAATAAAACAATTTTTTTAAATGAAACAAGGTTTCTTTTCATGTTAAATCATATATTTTTCTTGATCCCCACCCTGACTCTATTTTTTTAAACTGCGAAAATCATTTCCAAACATGGGATGTGCTTAAAAATTGTATTAAGGAATTCAAATTGAAGAAAAACTATTAGACTTGTGAAAACATGTATTCCCTGAATACTTTATTATAATGTAACAATTTTCACCTTAAATAATTAGTAATTACACTATACTGAATATGTGCTCATTTAGTACACTTTTTTGTATTCAAAAGATAACCTTAAAACCCATAGAGAGTAACAAATAACTTATAATGGTAACTTAGGACCTAAAAAACATAAAATGAATTATCATATGGTCTACTTTAACACATATCACTAAATGGAATATCTATATGGATGACTTCCGTAACCAATGAATTTGAGGTTATAACGTAACCACCAAACCTTGGAATATCATGGAACCACTCGTATTTAGTTTATCACATAACCACCCATCCTTGGTTTATCGTGTTACCACCTATCAAAAGTTAAAGTGACCTTATATATTCTTAACACAATCTTTTTTAGACTTTCCAACATTCCTCTCATAAAATTACATTTTCAATCACATGAAATCATTTCTAGTTATTGAAATATTCAATCCATTTCCAAAACCGTCTAAAACTATTAATAAAAAGGAATTATTATCAATGTGTCCCACACCACATTGAAAAACTGAAATAAACTGAAAATTTAAGACATTCATGTCAATAAACACAAATTAATAAAAACCATTTTTAAAACATAGAAATTAAATAGAAGGATTTACAAGAACAAATCGTTAAAAAAATTAAAACGATGTTTTAGTAAAAGAGTCCCTTACCACTAGTGAAACAGTTAAATAGAAATCCTTATAGAATAACATTAAATAAAACATTAAATATCATGAGAATATATTAATTCAAGATATAACATGTCAATTTTGTTGTATAGACACCTTATAGGATAATTATGGTAGAAAACATCAATATATACCTCCATCAAAGGATATTGAGACGAAGTCCCTTACAAATATTTTATCATTAGATTAAAGTTAAATCAATGAAATAATTATGTAGGATAATTATAAATACAGAAAACAAAATTAGATATTTAGTGTATAATAATCAGTGTTATTTCACTCATATTTTTGGAAAAACAAAACCAATGACATGGGTATTTAACTTAATGAATAGAGGTTGAGTTAAGATTTCCCTTAACATGAGTCCGAATTGTCACGTATATTATTTATTTTCATTAATAAAAAACATAGGTTAATTTACAAATTATTCATAACATTTTAATCTTTTTTTCCCATATATACCACTTATTACTATGTTATATAAATAATTTTATTCTGTGTGTTCATGTTAGATGCTTCTTCTATATTAGGTACTTGAGTCGAAAATGAAAATTATCTGATGTAATTTATCATTGTGGTGATAATAATTTCATATATAGAATATTATTCATGATTTAAATATAATATATATTCTATATATATGTATTAATAATAATCCATAATATTTTGATAAAAAAATAAGATTCACAATTCCTGGAGACGATAGGTCATAAGTACAAATGAACACTACTTTCATTTCTTAATCTTTTTAATAGAACAATAATTTAAGGATATAAATGTATATTATAATTATAGTATTATATTACTATCATTTATGTCTCATATTCTTAATAAAACCATCCATTATATGTTCCATTAATAGTGGGAACAAGTCACATCACTTTGAGGGTTCGATAGTTCAGACTTCCTCAAATGAAAAAATCGTATTTACCCAACATGAAAACAATACATGTATTTTATAAATAAAAATTACTGAAGAATAGAGAAAATATAAATAAAATATATATCACATGTAAAATACATTACAATTTAAGGGCTTCCATAATAGGTGGTAGGTAAAATTTAACAATCATCATTTCATGAGGCAGTAGTTCACCGTACACAGAAACATTAAGTTTGTTACCCAGTAAATGGATGTGTGGGTATGTGTAGTTCAAAAAGATAGCATATAAATATACTAGTGTATTTAAGAAACTGGTTTTGTTATTTAATAATATAATTAGAAGATTATAGTGAGTGTTGAAGGGGAATGAAAGTAAAAAAAGCAAGAGAGAAGGTGTTACCTCTTAATCGAGTAACTTCTTTTAGTTTATACCAAAAATCTTTCTTGGGAGGATTTCTGCACTAAGGGAGGATTCTTGAATGAATGATGGTATTATAGTAAGATTATTTAGAAGGGAATGACAAAACCATAAGTCTAGGGAAATGTGAATAAAAAAGGTGGAGATGTTCACTTTTATAGGAGAGATGAGGGGCACTTTAGGAATATCTTGAAATATTAATTTATTATTAATTTATTTGTAGTCTTTAATGGTCCCAAACTTATTAATATCAAATAAAAGATGATATTGGGTCGTATAACCATTATAAAAATAAAATTAAAGACATTTGGAATATTTTTACGCCCATATCTTTTTTGTTTAACCCTTATTTACCTTTTTTAATCTTACCATCAAACACATTATTTACATTTTGTTTTTTTAATGTAATTACCATAACATGTAAAATGAAAAAAAAATTCATTTATGATATATTAGGACATATACTAACCATTTGGTCGAATATTATATTTCAACAGTTTTCTATCATTTTTAAATCTATTTTATATCTTAAGTTATGAATTATGTCAATTTTGACACTATTTATACTCCACTATTTCAAATATTCATAACTATTTGATTACCTAATAATAATACATTAACCGAATCGTAACATGTAATATTCTTCCATAGAATTCATGGTTGGAAATAAATTATTCTTATAATATTTATATTAACATGTATAATATCATTTTTGAAGCTTTTATTCGTGAATTAATCACTACATCACCATTGTGTCATAATTAAATTTATATATTAAATGTCAATTTTTTTAAATAAAATTTCATGATGTGGGAAATATTTTCAGATTTCTAATAATTGTTTATAGTCTAATATATGGTTTATATAAACCCATATTAAAATTATTTTAGTAAGAAGATTCATGTTTATAACATATTTTCCTTTACAATAAATTAAAGACTATAAGTGTCATAATCACACCCAAGAGGATTCCAAATGCTAAGTTTTCTTCCCAAGGGTATTGTGGATCATCCATATGTCATCCAATAAGATTATTAAATGTGTTAGGATAGTTTTATTTTATTATAATTTTCTTTTTTCCCTTATTTACCTTATTTAACCTTTAATAGTGGTAAATTAAAATAAATACAATTGATACTATTCATAATGTCCAAAAATAAAAGGGAGATATATAAAAAAATGTGTCTTTTGATTAAAAATTTGTAATCTATTTTTCTAAATTCAAAACATATAACTTGTAGTAATTAATGTACAATTAAGTCCTCTGGTCTAAATAAAAAAACTAGGTTTTTTAAAAGTATAATATATCAAAAGATTCACTTGTGTTTATAAAAAATTTCCATGTGAAATTAATTCTAATGACCAAAATTGTATTAAATTATTTAAACATGATATAATTAAGCTTTAAGACCAATTAAAAGGACAATCTAGATATATAAAAAATTAGTGAAACGACTGTTTTGAATTAAAATTTAGTATTTTTCACAGTTCATTAAAATATGGATTTAATCAAAAAAATACAAAAAATCAGTAAAAGTGACATTTTATATTCTTATTATGAATAATAAGTTTATATTGTCAAATATAACATATAAAACTATAAAATACTTAATTTAAAATGGGTTCTCCATTAATATGAGGTAAAAAATCCTTTTTTGAAAAATACTTCTTTTATAGTTAAAATTGATTTGGTTAAGATATATTATATAGAAAACACATAATATAAATATTATATATTTAAATGAATATATTAAATTTATATTTAATAAATAAAATATATCAAAAGTGGTTTTATTATTTTTTAAACTCATTTATTTGAATTATTTTTTTTTCAAATAAACATTTCCTTTTAAAAAGGGGTTTTATTTTCATTTATAAATAATTTTTCACAAAAAAATTAATTATATACATGTGTAAAAACTTATTTCATTAATCAATTAAAATTATTCATTCCCTCCATTCCAATAGCTAGGTTATAATACAACATTTAAATTAAAGTATTTAGTTTCTCGTTTAATATTGATGTAGAATATTATGTACACTGTTGAATATAGTTGTTTTTTCTTAATATTAAGGATGTTACATCCTCCCCTTATTAATAAATTGATTCCTTACAATTTTAATTTGGGGTTGGAAAATAGGGTAAGACTTTTCCAAATACCTGTTTGCAAACCCACATCAGAAAAACGGTTAATAAAACTATAACATTAAAAGAAAAAAAGAGGAGTACAATGGTCACTTGAGATAACACATACTAGGATTCCATATAGTAAAAAATTGATATGGAAGAAAACCTAACCATCTTGTTCTAATTGAGAGTGATAGAAAATATGATTAGGAAAATCTTAATGATCAGAAAACTATTGTGATCGGTTAAACGATCATTTATTTCATTATAGGAAAAGTAAACATAAAATGTTTTTGATTTAATATCATTTTCATAAATTTGTGGAATTTATTTACACGATTGAATAAGAACATAAGGGAAAATACTTTTCAAATAGAGTTTCTTACTTTAAAAAATTTCTACCACAAACTCATCTTTTTTCAAAATAATGAGTATTCAAGATGACATGGTCACACTTGAAGAACATGAATCGAATTATAGAGAATCACATAATCTAAAAAATATTAATTATCTATCCATCCGTTCTTGAAATATTAACCAAAAAAAAGGTATAGATAAAATCAGATAATTCCACTAATAGAATAAAACATTTTATGAAGAAAAGATTCTTTTAAATATCTAAAATTCAATAGTAATATCCATGTTTCAGAAACAACCATTTGATAAAATATGTGTCCATAAAATTAGATAAAATAATCAAAAAAAAGATTCAACCCCAAAAATTAAAAGTATTTGATAACATAGTCTTCCAAGATAAATTGTAATATTTATCTCTAATTAACATCAAACACTCTTAATGTATTGTACCAAAAATTAATTAATCTAATCACATTTTCTCCATGATAGGTTAATATCTTCCATAAATAAAAAAATTTCAATAAATCCATGATTAATTAAAATATTTCTCCAAAAATAGATCAAAATTTATTCCTAAAATTAAATCCCATAGTAATCTATTTACCATAAATATATAATGTTCCCAAAATATTGAACATCTTCTAAAAGTACATTTATCACATAATACCCAAATCATTTTCCAATAACACTAATTTCCATTTGATAAAGAATATATATCCCAAATAAATTTATAATTAATCCATAAATCCATTTAACTATAAATAATATATTATACTAACCATTGAATTAATGTAGGACAGTGTTAGGTGATTCACCATTATCGCCCTTCTCTTGCAGGTTCAATTCACATGGCCTTACTAGATGCAACAGGTTATCACCAATTTTGTGGGTTGTAATTTTTATAAAACTACAGAATTATTATCATATATAAAAAATATAATAGAGGCATCCAAAATAACCAAAACTTGTTTTAACTGGAAAGGTTAGTTTATACCTTGAATTTTTCATCCCCTAAACAAAAAACCCATATTTTTTCTATGGTGAATGACACAAAAAATATGATTACCCACCATAATATTTCAGATCATAAAGCATTAAAATAGGTTTTTAAGGAATTTATATTATGATATAACATAAAATTATAAGACCATGATGATATCCTTTACTCTTATGAAAGCATTCAAATCTCAAATTTTGTCTAACCCATCCTCTAATAACAACTATAAGGACCTCTCCTTAAACATTACTTAATCATGAGATAAGTAAAGATATAACATTGTGGATCTTTTCACATTTATAGGTATAGAGTGTTAGGCCAAAACCCATACCTAATAAAACCATATAAATACAAAGTGGACACATCCAATAGTATCCATTTCTTCTATAAAATAATATGTCTTAAAATGAAACATGCTTAATTTTTATGTTAATTAATACATTTTCCTTGATCCCATCCTTGGCTTTATTATTCTTTAAAACTAGTGAAAAACAATTCAAAAATTAGGGGGAGAATAAAAAGCTTAGTAAGGAATACATTAATAAGGGAAATTTTTAGTCTTAGAAAACATGTAAACCACAAATACTATATCATAAAGTAATAATTTTTACCTTTAAGAAGTAGTAATTACAGTTTACTAAATATAAGCTCATTTTTTAACCATTTTGTAATCAAAATATTTCCTTAAAACCCATAGAATGTAACATATAACATATAAAGGTAACTTAGGAAATACATATACTTAAATTCAATAACCAGTTGATCCAATTAAGTACATACCACTAAATGGAATATCCACACAACCGACATCCATACCCAATGAATTGGAGGTAATAATGTAACCACCAGTCCTTGGTTTGTCACATAACCACCCATTTTTGTTTATCATGTAACTGTCGTCATTTGGTTTATCACGTAACCACCTGTCAAATTTAAAAATAGCAATATATTATCATAACACATAAAATATTTAGATTTTCAACATTTCACTCAAATAATTTCATTTTCATTCCCCAGAAATCATTTCAATATATTGAAATATTCAATCTACTTCCAAAACCATTTAAAACATATAAACATAGTCTTTTGAATCAATGTGTATCATATAACTTTGAAACATTTGAAATAAATTGAAATTTTAAAAAATTCATGTTCACATAAATAAATTCATAAAAACCATTTAGAACACATGGACATGAAGTAGAATGATTTAAAATAATATATCTTTAAAACATATAAAATGATATTTTAGTAAAAGAGTCTCCAATCACTAGGGAAACAATTGAATAAAATTCATTATGGAATAAAATTAAATGATACATAAAATATCATGAGAATATTATAATAAATAATATAACAAGTAAAAAGGGTTTTATATACCACATATAGGATAATAAAGGTGCAATACATCAATATATGCCTCAAGGAAATGAGATTCATAAAAAGTCCCTTAAAATGAACATGTCATTAGATTAAGGATAAATAAATCATATAATTATATGTGATAAATATAAATAAACGAAATATAATTTGATATTTCTTTTTGAACAATCAATATTCATTCAAATATATTCTTGAAAAAACCCAACGACATCGATATTTAACATAATGAATGGAGATTGAGTTAAAATTTCCTTTACCTTGAGTCTGACATGTCTCTTACGTTGTTTATTTTCATGAAAAATAAAATTAGGTTAATTTATAATTGATTTAAAACCTTTTTCATGTTTTTAATTCCCTTAGAATAACTTATTACCATGTTATATAAATTAGTTAATTCTTTGAGTTCATGTTGGATGTTTTGTCGTTATTCGGTACTTGAGTAGAAAATGAACATGGAATGGTGTAATTTGTCTATGTGGTCATAATTAAATCATCAAAAAATAGTATTCATGTTCTTAAAATCTTATATATCCTGTATATATTTTTCTAATAATCCATAATATTCGGTGATAAGAAATGAAATACATCGTTCATGGAGATGATAGGTCGTACGTACGCTTGAACAATACTTTCCATTCATATCCATATTAAAAGATTAATAATTAAATTATATAGTTTAATATTATAATAGCATTATTATATTAATTTAATTTATATTTCATTGGATTAATAAAAAAATCTTCCATACATTCAATGTCTTTTAGGAATGAGTCATATCGCTTGTGGGGGTGGCAGTCCACAATTCCTCAAACAAAATTAACATATTTACAGAACATGGAAAGCATAAAAGTATGTTCAAAATATATTTTAAAGAATCATAGAGACAATATAAATATCATATATATCATATTTAAAATAGTTTCCATTATAATTTCCACCATGAGAGATGGTAGGTGAAAATCGAACAATCTCCATTTCGTGAGGTGGTAGTTCGCCTTACCCAAAAATAGTGTGTATGTTACCCATTAAATTGAGTTATATGAAAGTGTTTATTAAAAAAATATAATAACAACATCCTAGTATATTTAATATTCTTGTGTTGTTGTGAAACCATAAAATAATAAAATTTTAGGGAGTGGAGAATGAAAACTAAATAAAAAATCATGAGGGAAGGTGTTACCTCTAAATAGAGTAACATCCTTGGGTTTATACCAAAAGGATTCCTTGGGAGGATTTATACCCTTATAGAGGATTAAATAATTAGGGGAGGGATTATAAGAGTATGTTTAGGATGATCTTTTCTGAACCACAAGGCTTTGGATGTGTGAATAAAAGAGGATGATATGTTCTGTTTTATAGGAGAGATGAAAGGTACTTTGGAGTGTATTGAAATGTTAATTTATTATAAATAGATTTTCGGTTTATAATTGTACCAATCTAAATTATTTAAAAAATAAGATTATTTAGGGTCTTATAAACATTTTCAAGTTAAAATTATATATGTTTTGAATAATTTTTACTCCAAATCTATTTGGTTAGAACCTTGTTTTATATTTTTAATCATACCATGGTAACACTTTATTTAAACTTTTTGTGTTAATATAATTATCATAACATGTAAAAAGGCTCTAAAAAGTGTCACTTATGCCATATTAGGACATATAATAACCATTTTGTTAAATATTATATTTTTTTAGAATTTTATAACATTTAGTAAATTATATTATATTTTAAGTTACTCATTTTGTCAATTTTTGACACTATTCATACTTGACTTTTTAAAAAATTCATAACAGCCCAATTCCTTCAAAATAAAATACATTAACTAGATCATACTATGTCATATTAATCCATAAAATTCATGCATTGAATAAAATATATTGGATAATATTTTTTTATACATTTATAATATCATTTATTTGAATCTTTTATTGATGAAGCAATCAATACATCCCCACTGTGTTATAATTGAATTTATTTTTTTAATGGCTAAAAATTATGAATAAAAACCATTATGTAGGAAATATTGATATATTTATAATTAATATTTTTATTCTAATATAACATTTATATATACCCATATTAAATTAATTTTAGTAAGATAATTCATGTGTATAACATAATTGCCTTTACTTTAAATTTGAAGTTATAAGTGTCATAATCATACCTTAGTGGATTCCAAATGCCAAATTTTATTCCAAAGGGTTCTTTAGGAAAGACATATCTCCTAAAATTAGAATATGATACATGTTAGGGTATTTTTATATAATTATAATATTATTTTTATCCATATTTACCGGATTTAACCTTTAACAATGGTAAATAAAAATAATTACTAAAGTTACTATTCATAATATCCAAAAATAAAAGGGGGCTATTTAAAAAATTTGTACCTTATGATTCCAAATATTGAATCAATTTTTCCTAATTCAAAACATTTAGCTTTCAGTAATTAATTTAAAATTAATTCCCGTGGTCAAAATGACAAAAATGCTTTTTAAAAGTAATAACCATGAAAATATTGTCATGTGTTTATATCAAATTTCACTATAAAATTGCATTCAATGTAAAGATTGGATTAAATGATAAATAATTAATCCAATTAAACTTTAAGACCTATTAAATATGAAATATAACTATATAAAAAAATAGATGAAAAAGGCAGTTTTGAATTAAAATGCAGTATTTTTCACAAATTACTAAAATATGGGTTTAATCAGAAAATACCAAAAATTAAACCAATGTAAAAAAATAATTTCACTATTTCAAATAATATTTTTATTTTGTATAATTTAAAATATAAAACTGTCAAAATCATGATTTAATCTGGGTTCTCCATCAAAAGGAGTTAAAAATGCATTTTTTGAAAAAATACATCTTTTATGCTTAAGATGAATTTTGAGATTATATATAGAATAAAAAACATATAATATGAATATTAAATATTACATTGAATATATTACATATACAATTCATTAATAGAATATATTAATATTAGTTTTATTATTTTATAAGATCACTTATATGAATTTAAATAGTTTTTCAGAAAAACATTTCCATTTAATAAAGGGATTTATTTTCATTTATAAATAATTGTTCACTATAGAGTTAATTATATGCACGTTTAATCAATATTTTCATAAATCAATTAATGTTTATCATTCTCTATATTCTAATGACTATGTTATAAAAATATCATTTAAATAATAATTTTTAGTTTTTCTTATAAGCTTGATGTATCGTATCACGTACGATGTGGAACATAGTGTTTATTTCTTAAAAATTGTGATTTTATAATCATTCACTCTTATATACATTGATAAAATTAAATAATTAAGGCTTATATCTAACTTTACTATTCATTTTAGTTCCATGTTCTTATCATTCCTTTTTAACATAGTTTAAATAATGAGGTTGAAGGATATATGTCTATAGATGATTTGCTAAGGATGATTTTGATGAACTAATATAAAATAAGAAAATCAAGGTTCTCATGGTGAATTTATCATTTAAAGTCATGTCAGTTGTTTATGTAATTTTTTTTTCAAATTCCCTATAAATCTAAACCTAAAATGTCTTCCAGGATATAAGTGATCCAATTTTCCTTTTGATAAAAACTAGGTGAAAAAATTTTAACATTAAATCTGGATATGTGAAGGTCATGTTTTTAGAACAGGATCCAGGAGTTCATCTCCCATGTTTTTATAATTATTATCAAAGTTAATTTAAGATAAATTTCGAGGATATTATGCTTTCATCTAGGGTATTATTAAGACAAATGTATATATTAATAGTCCTATAAGATTAAGAATGATCACAAGTTTAAGGTATTAGAAACCCTTTGAGGTTTTAAGTGATGAAAACTTAATATTAATGATGAAATTTTGGGACACATTAATTTTTGGGTTGGGGTAATTTTAACCCCTATTGTCAGCATAATGTGTTATTTAGAAAGGAATAATATTTCTTATTTGAAGAAAAAAACCCATACGATGGGTAGAATCCCATTGCATCTGGTAAGGCAGTGGAGCATAAACCCATGAAAAAAGTAAGATTAAGGTTTATCATATACCAATAGCATACACAATGTCTTGGTTAACATGGAATTTTTATGGGTAAATAATAAGTTAAATTCAGAAAAATATGTTATCTTATTTGAAGAATAATGATTTATTTATTTTGGAAGAATATATAATCAAATCCTTCAAATATTTGTGATTCAAACATGGTCAAGAAATGATTGATGAATTTTAAGGATATGTTTTTATGGAATGGTTTGGACTTAAATATGGGTAAAAATTTTGAATATTATTTTATGATATTAATTAATACTCATTTTAGGAATTACCGAATCATGTGAGAAACATTTTTTTAGTTACTGTGTATATATCGGTTAAATAGCTCCACTGTCCCATTTATGGTAATTTGGACATTAAAAGATTATTTTCATGCTTTATGCATAAAAAATTCATCTCGAATACTCATTGTCTGGGAAAAAAATATAATATTGTGTTGTAAAATGGTTAAGAATGAATTTTTTTGACATTTAAGTTTTTTTTATGTTTTAGTCTAGATGGTGGAAAATTAATTCAAATTTTTGATAAGGATCATTAAATAAAATCTTATTATATTACAAAATTTATAACGAAATAAATGACCTTTTCCGCATCTATTTGGTCTGTGATTGTTTTATCATTTTATCCCTATAGACCCTATTCTTTATTAATCTCTATTAGTCCATGGGAATTAGTTTTCCACTCCAAATTTGTCTTTCAATTTACCACCAATGTTCTCCATATGTATAATCCTAGTTATATGTATCTTTTGGCGATATTTATGTTTCACATATACTATTTATAATATTATTTATTATATTTTCTCTATGTTGGCTTCAATAAAGAAATTGTAAAAATATTTATTCATTCATAACAAAGACAAATTTTTAGGGTAAAATTCATTTTAATGGGGGTAGGATGTAACATCCCAAGATTTTATGAAATATCATAATTAAACACAATTTTAAATTATTTGATATCTTATGTAATATTTAACGCATATTTTAGGCTAATTTATATGAAACACCAATTGTATATTATGTTTCATGAAACATCGAGATTCTTCAACAACGTGAGTTACACGGAAGGCAGAGATTTATGGAAAAAAATATATTATTATTATTTAACATGATGGTTATCACATAGCTATTGGAATGGAGGAAATGAATATTATTTACTATATTATAGATATATGCTTTTAAAATTTACATATAATGAATTATTTGGTGACCATTTAAATAAAAATGGGAATAAAAACCAATTGAATATAATAAATGTTCCTTTATAAAAAAATTTATTACAAAAACGAATTTTTATCATAAGTCATTAAATTAATCACTATATGTAAACAACATTAATTAGATTTATATGTTATATATTCATTCAAATATATTTCAATTCATCTAATATGTTTTACATGCATAAAATATTGAAAAATATAATTCTAATAACATAATGCTTCATTTTTTATAAATTTAAAATAGATCAATTATAGATATATTAATCTAATATAGGTCACTGTAGTCAATTCAATGTTTGTTATTGATATAAGAAATGTATACTTGTGGAAATTTTTACATTAGAAACATGCTTTCGCGTTGAGTCTGCAATATTAGTTTTAAATAAAATTCATGAATAGATGTGATTAAACATTGGAAAAATGGATTCTATTTTTGGAATAATAATAATTAATATTTTTTATTAAGGTCAAATTAATTTTTCCAAAAAAAATTAGCGAATGAAATTAAAATTAATTGATGTGATTATGGTAAAAATGAGTTTTTTTAGTGGTTAAACATTAATAACGTGGGGTAAAATATCCTATATACTTTTTAAGAAACCATTTTATGTACTTATTTATAGAAGATAACCCCATGTATATAATTTTTATTATTATTTAATGGATATGATTTAACAGATTCCTCTTAATTGAGATTTATTTTGGTATTTACAACAACGCCACTCCTCCTCCCCTATAAAAAGTCACTCACTTTTCCCACTTCTAAACATATATCAAGAATTGTGGCTCAAAAAAACCATAAAAAACCAATCCAAAATTCCCTCATATCAGAATAGAAGAATTTATTTTGGAATAAAGAGAAGCAATAAAGTCTTTTTGTGTAAACCAATCTTAGTTAACCAAATAGGTATGATTCATCAATGAGAACATTGTTTTTATTTCTTTATCCACACCATCAATTCATATTATAAAATTATTATATAATAATATCATCATACTAAATAGAATGATATGTTTTTATGTTATCTATTTGACCTACACAAACACAAAACCATTAAACAGGTTTTGAAATCATTAATCATGGATATGTGGATGACCACCTTGAAAAATAGTGTCGTTCATTTTTCCATTACTAGATCTCATGGTTTGGAATTATGATGGACATAAAATTTATATATAATATTTAAAAAATAATAATACATCTATAAAAATTATATCATATGCTCCAATTTTAAATTTAATACCATTGGGGATATGATAACATCGCTCATGTTTACGGTGGACTATAGCCTCCCCGAGTGATGTGAATAATTTTTCGCTGACATGTTACATAGTAGGTAATAAGGGAAAATAAAATAACTATATATGAAATACATAAAATAATTATGATATTAAGGATATTATTATCATTCTCTAAATATAATATATCATTTTCTTTATTACCTTTTAACACACTGAAAAGGTGATATTATCATTCATGGACCTGTTGACTACGACCTACTCGAAGTGATGTGAATTCTTTGACATCAAAAGAATGATATATTAAGTTATATTTAATTAACTATTATGAAATTATTTATATAATTATAATTAGGCAGAATTAAATGTTACTTTCCTTATTTTATAATGATCATTTAAAAATGAGAATGTTACTCACTCATGTGTACGACCTACCATCTCCATGGTCATAACGTTGGTTTATTTTTCATAACCATATTCCATGATTGGTTTTAAAAGAATATTTTATGTATGATTATGATTATTATTTCATGATTATTATTCTTTATTTATTTATATAATGATCTCTTTGACCATATTCAACCAAACAAATTCAATTTTGACACATAAGAAGAATAGGTCAAAATATATGATGTAAACCAAATAAATTAAGAAGTGGTATATAAAATGTTAATAAGTGAAATAAAATTAATAATAATATTTAGAAATTTAATTATAAGATTAATAATTCACTTAAGCATATTATTCAAGAATATAAATAACAAGCATGTCAAATCAGACTCAAGGTAAGATTTTATCTTGTCTCACATTTATTTAAGTCAGATAACTTACATATTCCTAAGAAAAAATTTGTTGTGTACATACCGACTATTATTGTATTTTGTGATTATTATATTTAACTTTATTTAGATTTTAATATCCATTTTATAATCTCACCTTCATGGGGTTTATGGTTTCAATGTTACCAAAGCACTATCTATTTGTGTAACAATTTGTCTTATTTGAGACTTATGTCTTTTTAAGAAGCGATATTATTTAATGAGCTATATATACATCAACTTTAACATGTAATAACATGAAAATATTTATGTTCATGATTTTATTTGTTTTCATTTAATTTTATTAGTTCATTTGGATTATGATTCAAAGTTACAAAAGTGGCTAGGGTATATTATTACAATCTCATCATTTTTCTAGATTGTTTATGATTATGTATATTATGTTGAAATCTTAAAATTTTCATTAATTATATTACCCTATGGTTGTTCATGATAATTTAATATTAATTTACCATTTTTCATTTTTGGTACATAAATTTCTTAAAAATGTTTTTTTTAAAATTTACTCTATTTCTCTCTTCGGTTGGAAATCTATGTTATTTTAAACAATGTTTTGTAAAAACATTTTTAAAGGATATTTTAAGTTAATTTTCATGGGAAATAATTTTAAAAAATCTTAATGTTTTTTAATTTTTTAAATGACTTTCAAAGATTCCATCTTATTCATTAATGGTTATTTTCAATGAAAAATGTTTTCAAAATGTTTTATATTTTAAAAATTGATACTAAAAATATAATGGGCATTGTCCTCAAAATATTCATTATGATATTTTAACAGAATTTAAATTCATCAAAGTTAAAACAAATGTCGTTACTTATACTCCATTTTTGATATTTTATATTGATAACAACATCATTATTTTTGTATGGCTTAATATTGATTTAAAAAGATTATTATGGATCCCATTTCTTTTCCATAAGTGAATCACGGTTTAAAGGTATTTTTTTAAAAAAAATTTATCTTACATGGGTTAATATTATTATTAAAGCGATAATGGTTGTTCCTATGAAATATTTTATGCATTATTATTATGTAATGGTACTTAAAAATTAGATAAGTCATTGTGTTACAAACCAATGATAGGTTGTTTTATGATAAACTAATGATGGGTAGTTCCAAGATAATCAAAAGACATGTGGATCTAGGATATCCCTCTAATTAATTAGGTATTGATGTTGACCATATATTTATTTCATTTTGAAGAGTACTATTATGACAAAGGTTAAAATGATGCCCCATGTTATGTATATATTTTCCATATTCCTTCTATATGTATGTAATGATTCTCAGGATCAAGATTCATATCACGAGGCCTAGGATTATTTATTTTTATGACACTTTCCTTTTCCATATTTTCTTGTTTTATGATCTTATTATTTATGCATATAAGTTATTTTACAATTCTAAAATTTATATTTATTATTTAATCATACCCATATATACTTTTATGCTCATTTATGATATTCAATTGTTAATTCTTAGGTTTCCCTTTACTAATAATTTTAACTCAACTTTATTTTATTTCTATTTACCCAGGTAAAAAAGAATTATGTTTAATGATATATATATATAAATGATTTCATAAGGATGATTCTGATGAATGAATATGAAGTAAGAAATGATGGGTTATGTGGTTGAATTTCTTATTTAATGATATGTTAACTGTTTATATAGTGTTTTTCCAAATTCATTAAAAATATAAACCCATATAGACCTTTATTTTATATGTGGTCCCATTTTCCTTTTTTATTATGTATGTTTTATGGAAAAAAATTAGGTCACATTTATTGTAATTAAATATGGAAATGTAAAGTTCAGGAATTTATCATAGGATCTAGGAGTGCAGCACCTGGGTTGTTATATTTGGTATCAAAGGCTAATTTATATAACCTTAGTGATTAGGATGTTTTAATGTGATGTTATATTTAGACTTATGGATATCATTATCGGTCCATGAGATTATGATTTACCATAAATTTATTATCTTATGCACCCATTGAGGTTTTCATCCTCTTAGTTTTAATGTGAAGAAATACATTCTGAGAGACATTTTCTTGGTTGGGGTGTTTTTAACCCCTCAGATCAATATGAAGTGTAATTTAGGAGGAATTATTTTTATTGTTCAAATAAAAAATAATCAACCCATATGATGGGTTACAACCTGTCGAATTGAGTAAGGTGGAGGGTATTGAATCCATTACTAAATAATGTGAAGGGTTTCTGATGTACCACTTTCCTTCAAGATGTCCAGGTTAACATGAAATTTTAACTTGTAACGATTAAGTATATTTCAAAAACATATAATATTTTATTTGAGTAATAATGTCTTATTTATTTTGGGATGATATATAAATAAATACTTCTAATAATTTTTTTCAAACATGGTTAAGAAATGTTTGAAAATTTTTATGGATAATTTTTTATATAGTGGTTTTTTCCAAACATTGGGTATTAATTTTTAATATTAATGTATCATCTTAACGTTTACTCATTTTGGGAATTATTTTACCATGTGATAACATTTTTTATTTTAGATAATTTCATAAGACATGTGTTATATCTTAATTATATGTTTTATGGTTATAAAGTATTTAAATGTTTATTTTTTTGCTTCAAGAATAAGAAAATTTATATTGAAAACTCATCTTCTGGAGAAAATATGAGATTGTCATGGAATTTAGTTAAAGGGTGAAATTTAGTTGTCAAGTTTGAATATTTATTTTTGTTTTCATTATAGATGGTGAAAAAATCCTCCAAAATTAAGAAAAGGATATTAAATTAAAATGATATGCTTTTACCATATTTTTAGATGATATCAATGAACATTCCACACCTATTTTTTAGTGGTTTTATTTTATAATCAAACTTATATTGACAAAATTATCAATCACTCTCTATTATTACATGATAATTAGTTTTTCTATCAAAATCCCTCTGTAAATTGTCCACCATGGTTCATGTAATAACCTTGATCTTCATTTGAGGTATGGTTTTTCGTTTTGCTGGAGTTAAAAAAAACAACATTCTAGAAATTTTGGAAGTACACACCATGTACTTTGTGAGTACACGCCTTGCACTCTTCTCCAGCTCGAAGCCGTGTGCTGGTCATGCTCGGGCCACACACACAGTGTGTAGGGGTGACTTGGAGGCCAATTTTGGTGGAGTATGGAACAAACCACTACATGTCGTGTACATTAAAAATACACACTATGTACTTTTTTTCATTAAACAGATCGGGGTCGCGCCTAACACCCAAATTCACCTTCTTCTCCAAATTCTGTCTGCCCGAGAGTGACCGTACGACCGGATCTTCGACGAGCTTCCACCTCTTCGCCGGTTCTCCGATTCTAGCGCGGTTAATTGCGTTTGAATCGCAGCAGTGATCTCTCCCTTCTGGTTGAGTCTTGTTTATTGATTCCTCCTGGTTTTCAAGTTATCATAGGTTGACCGTTTTGTGCGTTTTTTCAGATCTATGTTTTTCTAAGGGGAATCTATCATTGTCGTTCACGTATATCGATCTCCTTGGATCGAGGTAGGTGGTTTGTACATTTCGGTAGAAATTTGATGTTTATTTTGTGCAAATTCCACCAATTCCTTTGAACGGGGAATTGGGGGTTTGTTGTTTTTCCCTGTTTTTTTTCATACTTTGCTTGATTTCTGTTGTAGAGGTTGATGCTTGTGAGTAGAGTAATTTATTTTGTGCTCAGGTTGCTTTTCCAAGCTTGGTTTTCTTTGTAGGTGTTTCGCCAGTTGTCATGCCTAGTTATAGGATTGTGGACTATTTCCTTGTATTTCTATTGAGCCTTAGTTGATAGCCAAGTACTTCCTGAGGTCTACTTGAACGATGCACACGTGATAAGCATGTGTAGTTTCACTCAGGACTATGAGAACCTAGAGTAGTAGTCCAAAGGGATAATTGAAGGAAGGGATTCTCTAGAGTGTCTTTTATTACGATGCTAGACCACAATGGGAATTGATATTGAGTTCTTCCTCAGAGAGTCTGTAGTTCCTCGACGCAGGCCACAGGGGGAATAGATGTTGAGTGCTTCCCCAGAAATCCTTTAGCACAATACGAGACTATAGGAGGAATTGACGGTGAGTGCTTCCCCAGGGAGTCTATTAATTTCATAACTGAACCAGATGGGTGAGAATCTGTGTGCATCCTAGAGGGTTTCTAGTGCATATAGGTTGAACCATAGGGGTTAGGCTATGAGAGCTACCCAGAGGGATACCTTTTCTCCTTTATTGCTGGCTTTTTACTATGTACATTTTTTATTTGAACTGTGGATTGTAGCTTCTGGTGCTTTCCTGTTTACTACTTCTTGTTTTTATTACTTCCATGTATTAATTGAATATTAGGCATAAATCTTTGGGTGATTGCCTATAGGGATTGTATCTCACACCCTATTTGGGCCATGCTTGTTGGGCTAAGCAGACTATGTTTCTGTTGGTATAGATAAGGGAAAGCAACCTTCTACTTCAGGTTCTTGATTGCATTAGAGCTAGAGAGCATGGGACCGAGCTACGGCTCGTGATGCTGAGGATTTTATTTTGTTTTCCTTGCACTTATTTTCAGTTGTATTCCAGTACATTGTTGTGTTTGCTTCATTCCATAGATACTTGTACCTACGACATCATTTTCATCATTGTACATATATTCCTTGCTTCTGCTGTTGGGTTTCTGTTGTTATGCATGTTCTTACTACTTTCGCTGTTGAATGTTGTTTTTTCAGGTGTATACATATCGAATGAGGGAATAGTTTCCCACTGGCTCACCAAGGCCCTCGCTGCTAGTCGGTAGCCTCAAGTGTTTGGGGAAACACGCTTGAGGTCATGTGCAGAACCGTGTATGTGGCACCAGTGGAGGGGCTCCAGATTCGGGTCGTTAAAGTTCACCATATGTTGAATAATTTTTATGAATATCTTCTGGTGAACTCTTATTTTTCTCTCATTCCCTTTTTATGGTATGTTTTATTTATTTGATATTTATGTGGATTTCAATAATTTAATTCTAAAAAGGTTAATTCTTTTATAACTAAGATAAATTTCAATGGAAATATTTTTTATAGGGGTAGGATGTAACACCCAAATATTTTAAGGAAAATACTTTTTCAAAGTAATATAAATTCTTCGATATCATATATTGTATGTGATGAATAGTTTATATTGTGTTATATATAACACCATTTTTATCATTCGTTTCACATAACATTGAGTTTCTTCGATAATGTGTGTTATATAAAAAACTGCGTTTTACAGAACAATAATATGCTATTAATATTTATTATGATAGTTATCACCTTATCATTAGAATAATGGTAATTAATAGGATTAAATAAACTAATAATATAGGTTTTAAAAATGTATATATAAATAATAATTTGGTTTCTATTAAATTATAAATTAAATTTAAAACCTACTAAATATAAAGGATATGTTTTTATAAAAAATTAATTTTTTGCTCATAAAGGCATTAAATTTGAATAAATTTAAATAATCACTATTATTGAATGACATTGATGAAATTTATAAGTTATATATTAAATAAAAATATTTTTAAATTCTTCCAATATATTTTTCAGGTATAAATTAAGGAAAAATATAATTTTAAGCATAAAATTCAATATTTTTTAATAGGTAGTTTTCCAGCCTTTTAATGGAATAATTATATTAAAACTAAAATTTGAAACTTATATAAAATATATTTGAAAAATATAAGATTTATTTTTGAAATTTTAATGGTAAAATTATCTGATAGTGAATTTTTGGTATTTTTCTGAGAAGATTCATTTTTTGATGAATACTGAAGAATAAAGAATTTTAATTAAAAAATAACATTTCATCAATATAACATATTAGGATAGATTATATTTTCAATTGGTTTTAAATTTACAATTGTTAAATTATACATATATTGTTATAATTTAGGTAATTTTAATAAATTCCATTTTTAATTTTTATAAAAAATAGTTATCTTTTAAACATTTTAACATTAAAAATCTACTTCTCATTGCATCTAAAAGATTTGTTTTAAAATAAATTATGGAAGTTATTGGATTGTAATTTTGTTAAAAAATAACTCCACATTTGGAATCATAACAATTCATAATTTCTATTAATGTCAAAATTGTTTTTTTCTAAAATTAGTAGTGAATGAAATTAAAATTAATTGTAGCCATTATGTTAAAAACAAGATTACATAATGGATAAACATTAACCGTATAGGAAAAAAGACATATTAAATTTCAAAAAACCAATTTTATAGATAAATTTTGACCATATACCATCTTTATTTGAATTTTCTTCATTATTGTAGTAATATGATGTATGAGAGTCCTCCCAAAATTGATTGATTATTGGTATTTACATGAATGCCTCTCCTCATCCAATATATAAAGGAACTCATTGTCCAAAATCATTTAGAGCATTAAATCCATTTTAATCATCCAAATAATACCCAAATAAAATACAAAATTTCATCCACCCCTCCTATAGGCCTCACTTTGGTAATAAATCAATCTACGAAATTATGTTACTGTAAGCCTAAGGTAGTTTTATAAAGAAGTGGTAACATTAATCAATGAGCACTATAATTTTGTTCCTTTCTCCACCACGAAAATTATTCTCATACCATGATTATTATAAGATCCCAGATCTTAAATTCATGTATGGATCTTTATTTCATGTGTTTTTAAGGAAAAAAGAAGAAATGAAGGATTTCTAATTACACGCTGTGTACTTTGGAGTGCACGCCATATAACCAGTACCCACATATAACCATGTATTAGTTGTGTAACAGCTATCTATGGGGTTGTGTAGTTGACTAGGTAGACTACCTAAACTAGGGACCGATTGAGGCTAGTACACAAAGTGTACATTAAATGAACATGCCATGTACTTTTCATTGTTTTTGATAAATCGGTGTGGGGTTGCATCTCACATATAGAACAATCTTCTTCCCCTTGTTTTTAGTACAGGAGAGAAACAAAAATCCAATGAACTTCAAACGTCTCCCAGTTCTTCATCTGACCTCTGATGTAGACATCATTCGGTGCGTTGGAATCCCTCTAATGAGTTCAAAATTCCCCAATAGTCATTCAACTTGATTCCTTCTCTCTCGAGAGTGATGCAAGGATGATAATGTTTCACCTTTTTTAGATTTACATCATTCTAGGCCGATTAAAAGGCTGAAATTCAATTGTGTCAATCGTACAACCTTGAGGTAGGTGGTTTTTTCCCTTCATTGTTCATCTTTGGATTATATATGATAAATGTTCCATATAATCACATTTGGGGTAATTCTTGATTGGGAAATTAAACCTATTATTTTATTTTAATTATTTAATTGATTGAATGGGGGTTTTGGTATATGTGTTTGGTTAGATTCCTTGTTTACGCGACACTCCATGGGTTCTTTTTTGTAGTTTGACTATACAGGATGGGACCTTTATGTCATAGAGATTACAGGCCTTGAAGTCATTCTTGGAATAGACTAGTTGGTCTCCATTCAGGACTTTATTGACTACTATCTTCGTATGGTGAGTTTTACATCACTATAGGGAATGTCTCTTCTACACAAGGGAGAATGGGAAGTCCATACAAGAAGAGCGAGACCAGAGAATCATAGGTTGGGAAGAATTATATCCTAGATAACTACATTATATCTCGATGACTAGGGGACTTCCTAGATGGACTTTCCACCAGTGTTGGAACATTTCAGGGTTGTCTCCCTAGATGAAATTATCTATTTTCCTCTAGAGTGAGGGGTAAATATCTCTATTGTTCTTTTTCTTGAAGTATAACTAGTGTCTATTCCTCCTTATAGGATGGCTACACCATAGTTAAAGGAGCTCAAGAAGTAGTTAGAGGAGTTGTAGGTGAAGGGTTTCATCCATCCATATACTTATCCTAGGGTCTCACCTCCCCTTTTTGTGAAGAAGGTAGACAGTACCCTCAGACAATGTGTGGACTATTAGAAGTTGAACTAGTTGACGGTTAAGAACTGATATCCCTTGTTGACAATTGATGATATCATTGATCAGATTTGAGGAGCCCAAATGTTCTCAATGATTGAATTTAGATTTGGCTATCAGTAGTTGTTCATTAGACCAACAGATATAACACTTAAAGGCTTTTGAAGAAGGTAAAATTTATATGAGTATTTGGTTATGTCATTCGGTCTCACGAACAGACCAATAGTTTTCATGGTACAAATGAACCGAGTGTTCCATCCATTATTGGATTCTTTTATGGTAGTCTTCACAGACAATATATTGGTATACTCTCACACTCAACATAGTCATGCAATCCATATTGAGATCATATTGATTACACTGAGAGGGAATAAGTTATATTTCATGCTCCCAAATTCCACTTTTTGACGGACCAGATTCACTTCATGGGTCATGTAATCTCAGAGACCAAAGTATCAGTAGACCTAAATAAATTTCAGAGTAGCAGTTTCATGGGAGCATCCAAAGAACATCCCTGAAGTAAGAAGTATTTTGGGGATGGATGGTTACTACATGTTCATTATAAAATACTTTTCATGCTTATTAGTTCCAATGAAGGGCCTAACTAAGAAGGGTGAAAAGTAATTTTGGAAAGATTCCTATGATTTAGCTTTTCAAGAGCAGAAATGATGGTTGACTTTAGAAAAGATATTTGTTTTTTGGAGTCAGGAAAGAGTTACACGATCTAATATGATGCATCAGATATCAGAATGGGATCAGTGCTTATATAGGCCGAATGAGTCGTTGCATATGAGTTTTAGAGGATGTGGCCACATGAGACTAATTAACTGAAAAATTATCTCGAGTTGGCTGCAATTGTACATGATTTTCACTATTGGAGACATTTTCTTTTTTGAGGGAATTTTTTGGTATAAAATAACCAAAATTTCTTCAATTACATATTTACTCTATATGATCTGAATTTAAGTTAGAGAATGTGGATTTAGTACCTTCAGTCTTATGTATTTGAGATTTCCTACATTCCTGTGATAGGAAACCCAATGGCTGATGCATTGAGCAGGAGGAATCAGATACAAGTATTTTAGGAGGCCAATAGTGAGTGGTAGCTTATGGAACTGTTCTATGAAATTCATTTTGAGGTGCACTAATGATAGAGGAAGATGTTTCTTTCTTCTATAATAGTCACCATTAATCTACTGAATTGAGTGTGAATGATGGAGCTATTAGATTCTTAAGGCCTGTTATTACAATAGATTGTGTCAGGAGAGGACCAAACACATGGGTGGGATGTATGAGATGACGAGTTCTTGCATTTTCATGGATGCGTATGGATGTCAACCGACATACATGAGGAGTTGATAAAATATTTTCATTCATTAGTTTGGGCAGTTCATCATGGTGTCACCCAGATGATTCGAGATCTACATAGTGAGTACTGGCGGCCAGGATTGAAGAGGGATATAGCCATTTTTTAATGACATACTCCACTTTTCAGTAGGTAAAGGTGGATCATCATTTATTGTTAGGGATTATATAGCAGTTACACTTTCTTGAGTGGAAATGGAATGATATAACATTGGATTTGTGACGCATTTACCGATGTCGTGTCAAGGGAATGATATTGTTTGGGTTTTTATTGACAGAATAATGAAGGTTTCCCATTTTATTATGATCATGGAAATCATCAGTGATTATGATAAGGGAAGGTTGTAAATCATATAGATTATACATTTTTATGGGGTTCTACACTCTATCATTTCAGGCAGGGACACTTGATTTACTTCTTGTGTTTGGAAGGGACTATAGAGGGGTTTGGGTACATAGGAACTTTTGAGTACAGCTTACATTCCCTATATAGTTGTCCAGTTAGTGAATACAATTCAGGTTTTGTAGGATACTCTACCATCATGCATCCTAGATTTTGGGGGCTCTTAGGGGAGACACATTCCCATATTGGAGTTTTCCTACAATAATAATTGTAAGGAGATAATTGAGAAGGATCCTTATGAGGCTTTGTATGGTAGGACATACTAATCACCCCTATGTTAGCTGGATGTAGGAGAGGCAGCTATGCTGGGATCTTGTTTTGTCTAAGAGACCACAAAGTAGGTGGAGTTGATTCGGAAGAAAATAGATATTACAAAATCTTTCCTGAAATCTTATGATCGTCGACGGAGATGACCTGTCGAGTTTGAGGTCGGAGATCAGGTTTTATTATTTGTCACACCATGGTTGGAACATAAGAGAATTAGGAGGTAGGTGAATCTTTCACTGAGATAAATTGGACTGTTTGAGGTTTTAGAGAGATTCGGTCTAGTTTCCTATCAGTTGTAGTTACATCAGAGGTACCAGGATATGCACATCATTTTCAATTTTTCTCATCTACGGAAATACTCTTCAGACCTGCCCCACATTTTAAAACCCGAGGAGGTTGAGTTAGAGGTGGATGAATCCTTAAAGGATCTCCCTATTTAGATTGTGGATCAAAACCAGAAGGTTCTAAAAGGATGGTATGTTCCTCTATTAAGGGTGCTATGGAAGAACGTGAAAGTATATGATGAGACATGGGAGAGGGCGGAGACTTGTGATCCCAGTTGCCAAAGTTGTTTGAAGTTTCTTCTTCACCACCCTTGGTTGGAAACTTTGTGGTTGAATTGTTTTAAGGGGCGAATTGCTTAAGAAAAAAACCTTTATTTAAGGAATGGATCATGATTTTTAGTGTTTTGGAGGAAAAATTCAGAAATTTAATTTTTTTTAAACACACCATGTACTTTTGAGTACAATCTATGTACCTGGTTTCCACGTACATCCATGTACAGGCCATGTAATGGATGAGTAAATAGCCATGTAGGTTATCTGACAGATTTCCTAAATCAGGTGCTAATTGAGGATAGTACATGGAGTGTACAATAAAATAACATGCCATTTACTTTTATTTGTCTTTGATAAATTTTTGCAGGTTGGAACCTCATATCCAAAACACCCTTCTTCTCCATGGGTTTCATAACAGGGAGTGACAGAACACGGATGGACTTCATTCCCCTCTCGATTCTTCATATAGCCTTCATTTTGAGATGCCATTGGGTGTGTTAGAATCCCACTGGTGAGTTATCAAACACGCTATAGTATTTATTTCTAACTCCACCCCTCTAATGTCTATTTTAAGGATGATCATTTTCAACTATTTGTAGATCTACATCACCTGAGGCGGATTTATGGGCCGATGTTAAAGAGTATTGATCATACGATATCGAGGTAGGTGTTTTGTGCATTTCAGTGTTCTTTATTGGATTGTATATTCTAAAAGTGATGCATAAGAACATTTTTTGGTAATGATTGATTGGGAATTAAACTATATTATTCTTATACTATTGATTAATTGATTGAAATGTGGTTTTTGTATATGCATAAGGTTAGATTCGATGTTTACCAGACCGTCAATGGGGTTTCCCCCTAGTAGGAATATTTATGGACATTTGTACTAGGTTTTTTTGGGGCGTACCTTGTTTCAATTCCTTGATTGTTTAGGATGGAGTTTGATTGATTATATGAATTTCATGTGCAATACTTGTGAATGTTAGCTATGTAGAAGTTTTAGATTATATGTGCTGCTTTGTTATGATATGTTCATATCTCTTCCAATGGAATTTGAGAGCCTTGGACTAGGAAAACTGTGGGGGTTTCCATGTTTATTTACATAGGACAGTGAGATCATTGGTGTAGACTTTGACGTACGGGTATTGATTGTGAGAGATACCCATGAGGTCATTTATGAATATTTATGCGATGTTGACCCTATGGGTATTGATAGTGAGAGCATCCCAAAGGTTGTTTATAATTTATTCATGCCTTGATGACATAGGTGTATTGACTATGAGAGCTTCCCTAGTGGTCATTTGAAAATGATTTGTGCTATGTTAATCTGAAGGGGGTAGCCCATGAGAGCTTTCCTAGAGGGTTGTTTCTGAATGATTGAATGGTTTTGGTGAGTCTTCCAAGCCAAATAACAAGCTTGGACTCGATATTACTTTGTTTCTTATATGTTATTCTGAAAAGTCTACTATTACTATTACACAGGGCATACCGAGCATAGTCTTGATCCCGATATTTTATTATTCACTGTTTTGAATAATTAATAAATGTAAATAAATATAATTGAAAACTATAGGATTGTTTAATTTAGATTACTTCCAAGTTTATTAAATTTTTTTGCATATTATCTGCTATATGTATTCACTAATAATTAGTCATAGATATTTGGGTGGGTGCCTATTGGGATTTGTCACACACCCTATTTGGGTCATGATTTTGGACCCAAATAGATTATATGGTAACATGTATAGATAAAAGAATGTGTACTTCTTCATTAGGTAATTGATTTCTATGGAGTAGGAGAGCATGAGACCAAGATGAGGCTTGTGATGCTTTTGCAGTTACTTCTTTTCTTTTCACAGGTTTCAGTATTGTATTTACCACATTGTTAGTTGTTTGGCTGATTTCATAGACACATGTGACATTCATCATTTATATAGGATCCAATTGTTATATTACTATTAGTCTTCCACTGTCCACATTTTGTGTATAGTATTAATGATTCCTCTACTGTTTACATTTTTTTCTATGTTACTCTGCCACTAAGGTAATAATTTCCCCACTGTCACACCCAAGCCTCTCACTACTAGTCGGCAGCCTTTGGCATTCCGAGAAATGTTCTTGAGGCCATGTGACTAAGCGGGTACGGGGAACCTATGGGTAACAACTAGATCATGGATGGTATAATTATATAATATCCTAAGTATCCTAAATATACTAATATGATTTTATGTTATTGTTAATTCCTACAATGAAACACACAACCTTCAAATGGGTTATGAAATCATCATTTGTGGACATGGGGAGCACCACCCCAGAAAATTATATCTTTCATTTTTCCCCATCCACCCCTGATGGAAAGAAATTAGGATGGAAATATTATTTATATATGTTATTTATGATGTTTGTAACCTAATAATACATCTATATTAATTATATCATATAAAAATTTTTTACATTTCAAACCACAAGGGATACGATAACATCACTAATGTGTATGGAAGACAACTCCCTCATGAAGTGATGTAAATAGTTTTTCACAAATGTGTTACATGGAAGGTAATAAGGGAAAATATAATGAATATATATGATATACATGATCTATTTATTATATGAATGATTTAATTATTTTTGGAAAATATAATATATCATTGTCTTTATTAACTTTTAACATATTGAAAATGTCAAAACATCATCCATGGATGTGTGGAACTATTATGACCCTTGTAGGGTGATATGCACCATTAAGACATTATCACATACAATTTAATGTATAATAATAATCATGTTGTGTTAATAAATTTATTAACATTCAATAAAAAATAATGGTTGTTAATCATAAATTACATAGAATTTGATTCAAGGTCACCAACTCCACCAGACCTCAACATTCGATAGAGTCAATATCAAACAACTGTCGATATTGAACTCTCACATGATTTCCATGCTTCTACTGAGATAAGGATTTAGTCAATGTGTTTCATATGTTATACATTATAAATACTCTACACATTGTAAATTCAACCCATTTCATTAAGTCACACAAGATATAATATTTATGAAGTATGTGCTTCATATGTTGATGTGGTCATAGATCCAATCCAAGAGCCACCAGTATATTATTATCATAATATAAACTGATATGGTCATTACTATTTGGAATGAAAGAAAGATCACTTATGAAGTTTCATATCCTTAATACTTTTTTAGATGCATTATAAGATCCAATATAAACATAAGACAGTAGATAATGAATTAGAACTAGCTTTGCTGAACTCTTCTAGATTATTTATCCTCTATTGATACTGAATACATGTCCTAACATTAACTTCAGATTATTCTCATCATTTTGGAAGTAGAACACGTAGATCCTTTTATGACTATTTCTTCATCTCCGACCTATACCGAGAACATATCCTTAGTACACCTCATATAATTTAGTATATGATTAACAATAAACCATTGTAGTTTCATAAATCATGTTAATATATTCCTATAATACTTATAGAAGATGGAATATTAGTAATAGTACATAGCATATCATACATTATTGATCCTATCACATATTCATATGGGATCTTACTCATCCTCATCCTCTCCCTCCCTCACTTATTTTTCTAACGATACATTTATATGGAAGGATGTATACTACCTGACACTATAACCAATCTCCACATTGATTGTACTATACATAATCTTTTCAACGTCTGTTCAATTTATATACCTTTACATTGTACATATATCATCTTGGATCCATAAAAAATTATCTTGATCCTAAGAATATAGGATTTTTATCCTAATTCCTTCCTAGATAAGATCTTTTTAAACTAGTCTTTAACTGACTATATTTCCTATATGAACTATATTTCATTTATATTAAGTAAGATGTCATCAAAATATACTTTTAGAAAATAGAGATATTTAATAATAAACTTCTTGAAAACACATGGCTCGTATTAATTATTTGTAAAACCAAATTTTCATATGTACTCATTTTACAAATTGATTTATAGCCTTGAGGATTGACTCAAGAAATTCAAGTTTCTCTATAACATACAGACATAATTAGAATTACCTAGAGTTAGGGACCCATATTTTTGTTTCATAAAGACATCATACTAAATGTTTGCAACAAGGAATGATATTTTGATTACTATATTCCATATATAATGTTTTTTAGATGTCTTCAATAATAAGTCTAATTGTGATGGATTTAAACATAGAAACCTGATATTAGGATTCACCATTGTATATATCTTGATGTTATTTAAACCCTTTATCCACTAGAAATTCTCTAAAAGTATTAAATTTACATTTCCCATGTATTTTTTATATTTAATTCCCATTTGAACACAATAGAGTTTAAATTTATAAAAGATTAAAAAAACCCACAATTTATTCTTAACATGAAATCCATCCCATAATTCATGTATTCTTGATATATTTCAATTTTTGATCTCTCTACTAACTATTTAATGGAAATAGGATCAATATTTTCATCTAATAACGAATCACCATTATTAGTAGCTAGAAAAATATATCCTTATATTATCTTACATCTCTTATGTGCTTATATTGTACTTGTGTTTTAAGAACAACATCTTCCATGGGTACTTGTAGAATATATGTTTACCAACCATTTGTTTATAATGAGTATAGAATCTATTCATAACTGTAAAATGATTATCTTGAGCATAAAATTCATCAAAGTTTATTTTTATCCTGCCATTTCTTGTAGATATGTTTTCTCTATCAATAAATATGGCTTGTCTTTCTACAATGACTTTATTTTTTGAGGATCCATACAAGTAGTATCCCTTTGTTTCCATGGGATATCCTATAAATATTCACTTAGTGAATCATGAAGGAATGATTTATCTAGAATTTATCTTAATAATTTCCTTACAACCACATATATGATTATGTGACAAAATATGTTTCTATACAATCAAGAAATAAAATAGAATTCCATTTCCACCTTAGATACAACTCAGTTTAGTTCGTATACCATATTTTATAATTCATTCCCACAAATGGATGATAAATGATATTCTGGAATCATCAAAAACCTTAGTATTCCTAGTATGATAAGATTCCTTATTTTACTGATACTACATCAGTATGGTATTTGAGGAGCGAGTTAAGGTCAAATCCCAAAATCATATAAATAATTGTTGAATTATTAGTTGATATATTTACCACCTCAATCAGATTGAAGCCTCTTTATGTTCTACCAATTTTATTCTCAACATTATTCAAGAATTATCATAATTTATAAAATTATTCGTAATTATTCCTTGTAAAACCATCATATTTTATTATATATTTATTTTTTAAAAAATATACATTCATAAATAGATCTTGCTAAATGAAACCCCAAGCCTAAATAAACAATAATATATTATATAGTTATCACATAATCGTCATATATAAGGGAATTAATTCGACTAACTAAATTATAAAAATTTATTATTTTCACTTGTATAAAATGAATTCATTGTTCATAATTTTATTATAAATGAAAATAAAAAAACATTTTAATGGAAAAGAGAATTGTTTTTTAGAAACTATTTTTATATGCACAATTTTAATTTGTCGTAATAAATTAAATTAATCACTATTGGTGAATTATTTTAATGATATCTATATATTATATATTAAACAATTTTTGTAACATTGATCTAATGTATTTTGTTTTAATGGGACAAAAATAAATCAATATTTATGCATAAAAATGTATTAAAAATAGTTTTTATTGGACTTTATGCACTTATTTTAAAATGTGTTTATACCACTTATAGTAATTGAATAATGAAAAATCGATCCTATATTTTGAATCCAGAGATTAATATTTGGTAATGATATCCCTTTTATTATTCTTCATTTAGAATAGTATCTTTGATAAAAAAACTACTTCGGTAAAGGGTAAAATAGGTAAATATGGTTAATGAAATTTGTTTAAGTTATTAAAATTCCTATAAAACTTACATTTATAAATTTAGATGAGTAATGTTTCACTATTATCATCAAATTGTCTAAAATATAACCACTCGGTTCAAATTTATTTGATTTTTACAAATATATTTTTTGAGTATAGATAGATTGTGTATGAACACTGAGTGGGGGGGGGGGGGGTGAATCAGATTACTCACATTTGTATTGAGTTTATACTTTCGTTTCAATTATTCAATCTCACTCTTGAACCTCTTCTCTAGTTAATATTAATGTATATGATATAGACTCCAAATAACATAAAGTTGATGAGAAATGAGACATCAACTCATAAATTTTTTTATAAGGATGGAACCCATTGGGAACCTACTCTATATCGTTACCCACCCTTTGTTATTTCACATATTTTATTATCAATGTTATTTTATTTTGATTAAGAAAACCCATAATTTTTTAAAAATATTTGTTCAAAAGATTATTAACATTCTTATGTTTACGACATTCCTTATATTGGTACCACTAGTTTTTCAATGGTGTTTTTATGCTGGAACCACCCATTCTTCAATGATATATAATAAAAATATAAAATGAAATCTCTAATGGACTAGATGTGTTTTCATCAACTAACTAACCTTTCTACTATCCTATACGTCTTCTACTACTATTGTGTCAATAATATTTCATGCACACTGACCAAGTACTCTTCTGTATGTGGAAGTTGAAACATTCACTCCAACATACTGTTCTCTCACAATAATCAGCTGAATAATCTCTAGAACACTACTAGATTTATTATTCATTAATGATGAAAAGCTTGGGCATATATATCCTTATCACAATGAAGTTATTGACCTTAATTAATTGTTTGGAATCAGTTTACATTATTAATTTGATATTTTATGAAAGAATAAATGTAGAACAACTAACATGTCTTTTCTTTTTTTAACACTAAAACATATTATTTATTTCACTATAATATTATGTTCAATTGTTATCTATATTTATATAATTTTTTGTATTATTTTTAGTGAACATGTCTTGGTTATTTTCTCCAAAGATACATTTGTTCATACAAGTATGCATGAAACCCGGTTTATTTTCCCCTTAATCATTACACACAAATAAATATGCACACACACTATCATATTTTGGTTAATAAATGTTTATCATACATGTTCACATGACCTAATTTCTTTGTGTTAACTGATGTGGATTCATGATCCTGAAAACAAAAGTAAAATATCCTTTTTCTCCTTGAAAATTGATAATAATGGGATCTCTCTACTATATGAAAACTATATGTGTCATCATGTAACTATGTGAGTATTCTTCTTCTTCATGTATGTTTTTAGCACATTACACTGGAATTTCTTTTTCTTCACATACAATTTTATACACCGAACAATACTTCATGTAACATAATGTTTTTATGCTATTAAGACACTAAATTCTACTATTTCATGTATAAGATCTCATCTTTCTTCATACCACCAACTTTATCTAATCGGGGGTTCTCTTAATGAAAGAAAAAGGGATAACATGTCTTATTTATGGAAGAAATTTATTTTATGTATTTTTTTTCTCTAAAAAATGAGAACTCTCTATATTAATTAATAATAATGAGCTTGGTCCTAATAATTTTTTAGGAATAGGTATCCACTACCTTTTTAATACTCTTCCACCAACTTGAAGGCCAAATAATTTTTTTGTTTTGATCCTATTTAGAATAAAAACTTATCTGGGGATATATGAACATTTGTCATGTGTATCCTTATTTTAATCAATATTACACCAATAATCATGGTATCTATTGTTACATAAAAAAACCTCACATACTCACTTGTATTCAAGAATAATCTCATGAATCATTTTTTCATGGTTGAACATATCCATGTTTGTAAATGCCCTGTACAAATTTTTTTACATTCATCAAAATCTAACACCTACATTTATTATGAGAATGTATGATTTAGATTGCATTTATGATTTAGATGTGATCTTACATGTCTCAAATAATTTAAGTGATAGTGGGAGATGGTCAGAATAGTGATCATCATGTACTGGTATATCTTCTTCAAACACTGCATGTGAATGATGTAGGAATTCCTAATTTAGTGGTAGTAGATGATGTTGGCGATGATTGGAAATCATGAACCAGTCACATCATGTAGATATCTTTTTTTTTCTCTATTTAATTCTGGTGAATATTACCTTATATTCAATATCCCACATTGATTTTTAACGAATTTGATCACTTCCATATATTATTGTGGGTGTCGCAACACCCTCGAGCTAGCAATGAGGGATCACCACCAATAACACAATCACACCATATAAGTTTTGGTT
Organism: Viscum album; assembly: GCA_963277665.1. Classification (NCBI taxonomy): domain Eukaryota; kingdom Viridiplantae; phylum Streptophyta; class Magnoliopsida; order Santalales; family Viscaceae; genus Viscum; species Viscum album. Next base: position 1,008,893,030 of record OY728164.1, on the reverse strand, counting down.
ATTCTTTCACCTATTGGAACAACAAAACCATTGACACATTATCTCAAATAGGTGTAGGATTTTGTAGGCCTATAAACTCCCTATCCTTACCTCCGCCATCATGTGGGTTTTCATGCTAGATTCCTCGATGTGTTTGAGGTCCTCATCCCATAATGTGGGGTTGATCATTCTCCATGTTCAAGTGGTTAAATATTTTTTTGGAAAATACCCCCAAAAAATAATTTTCATATATGAAATATGTAAAAATTCCAACCTCAAATGTATTAATGATATATATAAATATATATTCATGGCAGCATGAATTTTAATTCTTCTTTTTTAATTATTAGTCATGAAAAATTTCATTTTTTGTGGTCCTCATTAAAAACTCCCAATGAAATATTTTACATTTCATGATCATTTTAATTACCTAAAAATAATCGACTTAAAAACAACATTAGTTCATTGGAGGCATCATCTTCACAATTCAATAATTTCATTTATTTTATAATTTATTTAAAAATTAATAATTCCTTCAAGATTATATATCCAATTCACCACCATGAAAATAGTATTTTTCATCATATTCAACTACCACAAGAAAATAAATATTTTCCTGGTCATATTCCACATTTTAAATTTTTTAGAAAATATGAATACTAATTGGAAATTTGGAAAATGTCAATATACTTGAAGAACAACTTTTCAATGGTCAAAGTGAACATGAAATGTTGTCTATTCAACTGAAATCCAATTAATCAATACCAATTATCCAAGAATCATCACTAATATGGATAATTGTTTTATTAGTTGAAATAAAATTAATTTATAATAATTCTATAGGAATCATCTATAAAATGGAGAATTATCTTAACTGCTGAAATTCAATGAATCCATAATAAATCAGCAGGAATCATCACTATCCTTCTTCAACAACTCTCAAGGGCTTTCCATCATTCTCTTTCCATGACTAATCACCGGTAACAAAATAATTCATCATATATTGACTTGGATTTATTAATATATATTGATAAAAAAATATAAATATAGTCATCAGCCATCCACGTGACTATTCAATGTTATTTTATGAAAAAGAAATATACAAATACCACTCTCTTGATCACAATAAGTCAAAATGTTTATTATAAGGAAAAAATTGAATATGATTTATTATAAATTATTGCTCAAAAGATTAATTATTTTTTTTATCATGGTAAATTATTTCCAATTTTTAAAGACTGGATAATTTTCTTAAATTCATAGTCAATGTCGACTCGACATTTCTTCCGTTAATAGTAAAATATAATAAATTATTTAAAAAATTAAAATTAATAAAAATTTGATGAATTATTATTTTCATAATCTTTTAGAGATAAATTTAAAAAATTAGTCCTTTTTATGGAATAGATTCAAATTATTTTTGTTCCATGTTGCCTTTAAAGTCATATTAAATGAATAATGTCAAAAATGACATTAATTATAATTAATGTTAAATATAATTTTTTAAATTTATTTAAAAATAATATAATATTAATATAGAAAAATTAGGATAATAAATATTTGAAGATTTCATACTTTAGTCATTTATGAGATAATTTTTACTTCATGAGTAAAATTATAGCCCTTTAATATTAAAATAGTCATTACAGTGGTTACGATTAAAATTGGTTAACAAAGTAGTAAAACATAAAGATATGATTTAAAATAAAAAAACTTAAATAAATGTTATTAGATGAATATATTTTGACCTTATCAAATTTTTATTCTAAAATATACCCATTTGGATTCTTTTTTATTGATAATGTCTTAATTACAATTTAGTATTTTTTGTAACACGAGGTGTGTCCCCCATATAAAAGGTCATCCCTTACATCTTTCCTTTAAACCCCATTGAGATATATATAAAGGCAAAAACTGGAAAATTTCACTTATAAGCATCCATAACCATGAATTAGAAGTGATTTCATTCTTAAAATACCATTACAAGGGTTCTTAACAAGGGTTCTAAATGAGGCCTACAGAAGTAGTGGTAATCTTCACACCAAACCACTTTCAAATTATATCTTCATATTTCTCCTCTAAATATGTTGTATTTATATAAAAAATATATATATCCTCAAAATATGAAAATGATATTTTTATTACTATTATGTAAATTTTATTATCCCCCATGTTTTGCTTCAACAATGATGTTAAATTATCGCTTGTGTGTACGTGTAGTCTACCTCCTCCTTCTAGAGATACAATTAGTTTTTGTCACCATATTTCATGGATGTGTATTATGATGGTTATAATTTTTATAAATTATTTTAATGAAATATTTATGATTCTGGAATTATAATATCATATATACCTTCTTACATTCTGATCTATTGGAAAGCTATAATTATTCTCAAGCATACATGTAGACTACCACCTATACAAGAGGTTGCGACTCATTTTTTATTCCCACTTTATATTGATGATAAAAAGGATAGGTTTTGTCAATATATATTTCATATATTATATAATAATTTTTATAAAGGCTAATTATTTTTTATCTTCCCTTCATTTCATCCTTCAAAAATTGATAACAACTTTCACGCATATGTACGGTTGATCGTATCCCTGAATGATGTAATTTATTTTTATATATCTATCACTTATGAATGAATATAGATATATATATATATAATGAATATATATGATATTAATATAATGATTAAATTTATAAAGATAATAGAACAAATATCAAAATAATATGACTGGAACTACTAAACAGAAATTCACATGAAAAACAAACCAATAACACCCAGAAAAAAGATTAAAAAAATTACTTATTAAGAAAGGTGTGTTTAAATGTTATAAGTTACTCATATATGATATTATAATCTAGTAAATTTTTTATATGATTATATTAAATTTATCTTTATTTTATATGAGGTTAAGGATCTTTCAAAGCAATCTGAACTCGATGTAAGGGATTTGTGTTACAGTCTCATTATTTATAGGGTTTATTTGTGATCAAGTTTATGATGATTATTTTTCCTGTTATAACATTAAATAATATAATGTATTTTATTATCTTATTTTTAATTCTAGATATTAAATTTTTCTTGTCATTTTCATCTTATTATGTTCACCAAAGACCAAAAAATTAATTTTAAAGAAACCTCACTTTATTTCTCACTTTGGTTAAATATAAATTTTCATACTGGTCAATGTTTTATAAAAATGTTACACGAAATTTTTTTTTATTATCCTATGTATTTTAATGTATTTTTTCCAATGTTTTAATTTTAATAAATGGTTGAAAAGGAATATTCATTTCTCTTTTTAAATGAGGTAAATTTAATTTTTTCTTCCCAAAATGTGAAATGAATACTTGTGTTAATGTACATGTGATAAATTGATGTTCCCAGTATCTTGACCCATAAAAAATTTTAGGATTCACGTAAATATTCTAAAGGTTCTTTTAAATAAATTTTTTTCCTTAATTGTTGAGATATTTTTAAATTTTTAATACGTGATTTGAATATGAATAAGGTATTTTTCTAAAGAAATTTTCCTGTGATCTTTTAGAAGTATTATTCACTAATAATAACATCATTTTATGATACTTAAATTTCATAGGGATAATTATCACATGATAACATCTTTATTCTTTCTATAAATGGTTTATTGTTATGATGATTAAATATTTATGAAACACATTTTGTTTTCTATTAGTTATGTTATAATTAATGTTTTTAAGATATTGTGGTAAACATCTGAATGGATTTATAATTATGTGATGGGAAAAACCAAAATTATATATAACTCCAATGAATTGGGTAAATATTAATGTTATGTGAGATCAAAGGGTTCATTTAAGGTTATCCCAATCCCAAAATAAGAGGGTACATGATGGGTTATCAAAATCTCAAAACAATAGGGTACAAGATAGGTTATCCAAAGTGCGAAACATGAGGGTACATGGGAGGTTATCCCATGACTAAAAGAGGTAAATATTGGGTTTTATAAGTCTTAATGTAGTTATATGTTTTGTTATCCCAAGTCGAACATGTTCATAATGTCTTGGTGGATTTCCTTGATATAATATTGTCATCATTATGGTTATGACAAACTTTATGCCAATTTTTTATGACATGATATTATGCTAATATTATTTTTTCATGGATGGTGTTTTTAGATAATTTTATATGTAATGTCTTAAATAATTCCCTAGATTATTCCATGACTCATATTTATGATAAAATAATTGTAGGGAATGATTTTCAAAGGGTAAAATCATGTTCATATAGACATTATGATCATGTTATGTTTAAATTATCCTTGATATCTCCCTTATTTACACATACTAACAGTATGATCTCACCCATTATTATGATTTTTTCTTATGTTGTTAAGAAATATTTTTAGTATGATATATCTGACATCTGTTCTACTTATATTGATCTAGGAGGAAGATAATGTAGTTCTCTTATTAAATATTTATTTTTGTATCCATTTTTTTAATGACCCTAAAACAATATGATTCTAGAATAGATTATAATTCAATATACCAAATATTAATCTATTAATATATAATATATATTAATGAAATGTATGTTTTGTTAAATATTTTATCTAAATAATTTATAGTTATCATTTGAAACTTGGATGAAAAAAATTAGTGAGAAACCATAGGATATTATCATATATTAGAGAACATCCAATGTAATGGTATAAAAGGAGGTGTGGTATTCCTTAAAAAAACCAGTATTGACACTACTAGTGGATGAGTTTTTTTTATAAATGAATCTATGTGTAATAACCGTTAAAAGAGTTGTTTGAGTATATATTGACTTTTATTCTGGTGCATGGTGAGTGTGACCTTACTTCACACTTGGTTCGACACTCCCGAGGGATACGATTAGGATAAATCATAATTCTTTAAAAATAATTCATGATGAATTTTAATAGATTATGATCATGTAAGAATTATGTTAAACATAAGATTTCATGGATTAAAAATAAGGTGTCATGACGAGGACACACTATTAATGATTTTTCATGTTTCTATCAATCTGATTAATGATTAATGATGTTCATGCTAACCATTTTTGTTTTAGTATGTGATTTACATATAATGATTAATTTTATGTGGTGAAATTTATTATAAAATATCGATGTATCATATTTGATATTAGTTATATAAATGTTCTAAAATCCTAAAAAGTATTTATGAATATAAATTCACATCCTCAATGATTATATGTAGATTTTTCATTGAAAATTCTTCATGTAATAAATATAACATCTCATGTATATTATTTTTATCCTATTGATGTTTGGGGATTGTGCTACTAAAAAATATCTTTATTCTATCTCTAGTTGAATTTAATGTTATCTTAGGCATCTATTGGATATATTTTCATAAATATCCCATAATATTTTTGGAAAATTAAGTCACATTTGATATTCTAAACCGATCCCTAGTCATATATCAATGTTAGTATAAATACAATATTCAAATTGTAATTATATCTATTTTTTGGGTCATTCATCTGTTTCAATATTGGTGTTTATTTTATATGGTTTTAGAGAAACACAATGTCAATGATATTCCAATTGAATGAGTGTTTTTTTGGATTTTTTTCCAATATTTATTTCTAGGTATTTCTCCCAGTCATGATGTCCTAGTGCAATAACTATTTCAATGAATCCATATATAATGAACCCGATTTAGTTTGAGGAACAGACGAAGAAACCATAATAAAATCTTGATAAGGAAATCATTTTCCCAAGTACATCACCTTAGGGTTAACCTATTCTTTTTGAAAATAATTAAGATATATTAAGGAGACTCTATATATATTATTAGGAAAATAAAAGTTTCAAATCATTAATAGGTATCATATACCCTATATTAATATCTTTTTTTATCAATTCCATTTAGCTCACTAATATTCCAAGATTTAACTTCATTATTGATTTCCTCAATTGAGGGTAGATATGATGAATATACTAGATATATCATTCCTTATAAGGTATAGATTCAATGAATTTATACTGATTCTATTTGGTCTTAAAACCTTTCCTATTATCTTGATGTATTTAGTGAATATTGTGTTTATAAATTACCTTTACTAGATTGTTTTAGTATTTTTGAATGATATTATTATATATTAGAATATTAAGGATGATCACAAAGATCATTTGAGGGGTTTTAAAAGACCTTGAGGAAAGATAATTTGTTTGAAATATTTACCAAATGTCAATTATGTTAAAAAAAATTTCATTTTTTAGGTCAGATAATCACTGGAGACGGTATATCTATGGATCCATAAAATAATGGAGTTATTGAACATTGAACCAGACTGACCACTATGGATATGATCTGTAGTTTTCATGGTTTGGAATTATATTATCTAAAATATATGGAGAATTTCTCTTGAATATCTTTCCCATTCACCATGTATTCATGTAATGGATTACTATTCATTTGGATAAATGAATATGATGAAAATTTCAAGTAATGGAAGAGAATCCCAGTCATCACACCTATGTATACATTACCCTATAATGGGGAAGGGTTTGTGATCTATAATGATTCATTAAGTAAGGGAAATGGATATTAATTCTTGCAGAATGATATGGTTATAAATTATTCCTCATTTCAATTCAAGGTTCATGTTCGAAGTTAAACAATCCATTATTTGGAGGAAATGGTGCTAAAGTTTTCATCAAACATATGGAAGCATTATTTTTTTAAAATTAAAATGTGTCATATGTATACTGATAATAAAATATTAAAATAATACTCACTCAAAAATAGTTAAATATATAAAAAAGTTGAGGTTGAAAATTGATTAATGATTATGAATTATAGATATATTACAATCTTGGGAAACAAAACAAGGATGAAGATACTCTAAGTCAAAAATATCACACTATCTTATATATGCTGAGGATAATGAATGATCAAATATTTTTGACGTTTCAATGGATGGATCTAAAAATATTGAATAATGGGGAGACACCTTATCCTCCTCAAATGGTTATTCAATCATCTACCCATTTGATAATTATAGATGCACATAAGGTTAATGTCTAACTAATGAAGAAAGTTAGTAATATCCTTGAATGAAACCTTTATTATGATAGAGTGATAATGTTATGGAAGCATGTATGTGTTCTGTACATACCATAGTTTAAGAAGGAGTCATTGGATGAAGCTCTTAGGTCATCATTCTCTATTCATCATGGATTTATAAAAATGTGTATAGATTTTAAAGAGTGAATATAGTGGGACATGATGAATAAATATATTGTAGAGTATGTATCCTAATGAATGGTATGTTATCATATTAAATCTATAAGATTGAATTTATGGGGATGTTTTAACAATTAGCTATACCAAAATAGAAATGATAAAGTGTTATGATGGATTTTTTCATCATAATCCCTAAAACATATAAAGGGAATAATGTTATTTCAGTTATAGTTGATCAGCTTATGATGCGACTACACTTCATTACAATTATATAATATCTATATCTTGATAAAATTTCCAATGATTTCATTAATTAAATTTTAAGGACTCAAAGAGTTTCACATTCTATTTTATGTAATTGTTATATGAGGTTTTCCACCTAGTTATCGATAATTCATCAATATATTCTGGATATAGAGTTATGTATTTTTATTAATTATCATACATAGATGGATGGTCAATCTAAGTGAATAGTTAAAACTCTAGAGCATATTCTAAGATCTAGTTATGTGTATAAAAATTTTGGTCAGAATCAACACCTTCTTCTAGTTGAGTTTTCTAACAACAATAAATTTCACTCAATCATTCAGAAGGATTTTTTTGAATACCAATATAAAAAATAGTGATTAAATCCTATTTGAGGGGACATAGTTAGATAATAAAATCTATTTGGACCTCATATAGCTTAGAAAAGTGAAAATAATTTCTAATCCAATTAGCAAAATATCAATGTAACTATGTGTCAAAAAAATATATGAGATCGTTTGTATTCAAATTTCTCTATGGAATAAGGTTATGAGACTTTGAATGAAAGGAAAGAGTATCCCCATGTATATTTTCCTATTGAAAATTCATGACCAGGTAGGGATGGTATCTTATTTCATGGAACCCTAATGAATCTATCTCATGTTCACGACATGTTCCATGTATCTATGAAAAGGAAGAACAAACCTGATTCATCAAATGTGATAAAATAAGACATCATACATCTCGATGAAAAAATTTCATATAAGTAACAACTAATATAATTCATGGATCATAAATATAAATTTCCACAAAACAAGTGTACTTTCATGGTAAAAGTTCATTAGAGGAATCAAAAATTCGATGAATCTACTTGTGAATCTAAGGGTATTATGTAAGAGAGATATAATCATTTTTTATAATATATTGATTGTATTTAAATGGAAAAAATCATTCTATGGTGGCTAGAATGTACCCCCTTGATATTTTATGATATATCTCTTTTTTTAAATCAGTTTCTTCGATAGCTTGTGATACATTCAACCTTAGGTCTAAATAAAATGTAATACAATATATCATTAACTCATATCCATTAGAAATGTGGGTATGATTATGGCATACTTATTTATGTAAATTTATCATTTACACATGTATAAAATGAATTTCTTCGTTATTAATTGGCTATAAATGAAAATTAAAATAATTTGAAATAGAAAGAGAATGTTTTTATGAAAAACTTTTTCTTGTTGTATAATGTGCGTTTATCTTAATAAAATAAATTAAACATTGTTACAAAAGTATTAAACATAATTTATTTATATTATATATGCAATCAAATTATTTAACAAATATCTAATATTTTTTTCCTAGGCATGGTATTAGAATAAATAATGTTTTATGTATATAAATGTTTTTAAACAGTTTCTGTCATATTTTGATCACTTATTTTAAAATTTAATTTTTTAAATTATATAAATTAAATAACGAGAAGGGATCAAATATTTTTAATTAGGAGAATAAAATTTGTTAAATAGGTTCATTTTATTTAATTTTTTATGAATAATTACATTTGAAAATTCATGTCAATATATTATGGGTAAAATATGTAAAATAAGTTTAAAAAATTGGGTTGTGGATTTAAAATTACTCTAATACTTTAATTTAACATATTGTATGTGTGGTTTCATAATATTAAAATCTTATAATTTAAAATATATTCATGGTTCCATTTCACTTTTATTATGAAGAATAAATTGTTCAATGAAAAGGATATAAACAAATTTCACAATCATGAATTTAATAACTCTATTTTTTTAGTATAATGATAATAATGGGATAAGATAATGTATAGATTTATATTTTAAATTTTAATTATTTTTTATGGTAATTTATTTCTAATTTTTTGTGACTGAATAATTTCTTTAAATGACCATGCAATGCTAAAACGATATTTATTGATTAGATATAAAATAAAAATAAACGATTCTACAAATATTTATAACAACAATAAATAGGTGAATTGTTGTGTTTAATGAATTTTATAGAAAATATAACATATTATGAATGTGTGAAATATTTATATTGGAATCATTATGCTTTAAAAAATTGTTTTTATTGTAAAATTAAATGAATAGTGTCAAAAATGACATTAATGACATTTTAGGTTAAATAATATTCAATTAAAATACTTAAATACAATAGAATTATTTAAATATGATAGTTATGATGATTAATGGTAAAAAGATTCTTTTATTTTCATTTATGAGATAATTTTTTCCTTATAAGTGAAATTATAACCCTTTAATATTAATAAACCCATTACCAGGGTTAGGATTAAAATTGGTTGGCCAAGGAGTTATACGAGAATATAAGGTTTAAAATGGCACCAAATCCAATATAAATTTAATTTTATGATGATATTTTTACCTTATAATATTTTTTTTAAATCTCTTCCATTTGAATGTATTTTTTTGAGAATTTCTTAATTATATTTAGACATTTTATAAATTCCAAGTTTGTCCTAACCCTCCCCATTAAAATGAAAACCATTATATATTTTCATTACACCTACCTGATCTATATATGTATAAAAAAACTATATAATATCTCTTTTAAACTCTACTAACCATGAATTTGACTTTGATAAAGGATCTAAATGCGGATTACCGAATTATAGGTTCTCTTCATACTCGAAAAATTTAAATTTATTTCTTATTTTAACTCTTATAAATAAAGGGTATTATTTAAAAATTAATAAATTAAGTATCCCGATATTCAAAAATTTTGTTATAATTGTTTAACTTCCATTATCCACGCTATTTTCCATCAAATTGGAAGTGAAGGTATCGCTCATGTGTAATTGTGGACTACCAACTCCACATAGTGATATATATCATTTTTCATCATCATATTTCATGTATAAGCATTGTGATGGGTTTCATATTTATAAAATAAATTTTATCAATTTTATAATTATATTAATTTCTTATAATATCTAACTTATTACCTTACAATCCATTGGAAAATGACAACGTTGCTGGTTCATACGTTTGGACTACCACCTCAATGAAACATTGTGATTCATTGTTCATTTATATTTTACATGGATGGTAATAAGTGTGGATGGAATATATATATATAATATGATATACTAACAAATCTTTAAAGGTGAATAATTATTTATGATTCTTTCATTTTATCTTTCAAAAAGTGAAAACTATGTTCATGCAAATGTACGGTAAACCATCCCCATGTATAGTGTAATTCATTTTTATATCTCTATACTTTTTTTATGAATATAACCATATTTATATAAATAATGAATATATATGAAATTTTAATCATAATTAACATTATATAGAATATGTAAGATTGTTCAATGTACGTGGGATGGAATAGCTGAACAAAAACTCTAATGAAAAACAAACCAACAAAACACATAAATGATGGTTTTAATAAAGAATTACTAATAAATAAGGGATGAATTGTTATTTTTTGATAATATATGATATTATAATTATGTACAAAATTATGGTATCTAATTATTAAAAATTTAAATTTATTATATATTATGTTAGTATTATTTTGAATAAATTCTTATTTTAGGTAAGTAATTAATGTAATAAAACCATTTTTACTGTGTTTTTTATGAATCAATTTTTTATAATGAAATTTAATGATTTAAATCTCATTAAAGTAATGTATTTACCATATTTTTTGTTAGTAGATTACATATTTTTATTTTATTTACCCCTCATTATATATATAAGTTAATTGAATAATATTTTTAAGGAAAACCAGTATTTCTTCATCTCTTCAGTCAAAAATCATTTTTCTTCCATGTCCATGTTTTCTAATTTTTTTCAATTTTTTTTTTACTATTATCATATTATTTTTAAAATTAAATTTACCAATTTATTTCTTTTTATAAAATTGTATAAAATTTTTATTCATGTCACTTTATGAACAAGGTACATTTGACATTGTACCAAAAATTCAAAAGGAATCATGGTTTTAACATACATAAAAAACAGAATTTACCACCATTAGGAGCACTAAATGATTTGAATCATATTGTATAAGTATACAAGGTTATTTTAAAAGAAAATATTTTCCTTAATATTTGAGAAATTTTAAAATTTAAAATTTCTGATTTCAAATTGAAAAAGGAAATTTTTCTCAATAAATTTTACAATGATAATTTAATGTGATTTTTCATATATGATAAAATTCCTTTGATGTTACTCCAGAATGACTATAGATATGATCTAATGATTTTATATATATTCATTATCTATATGGTTTATGGTTTTGAAGATGAGATATTTATGAAAACCATTTTCTTCCATACAGGTTAATTTAGGACGATTTTTTATGATCATGAGCCATACATGTGAATGGGTTTATGATTATTTGATTGGTGGGACTAGAATTATATAGTCCATTAATTCATTCAGTAAAAAATAATTCTCTATGAGCTCAAATAGTAATATAGGATGTAATCCAATTCCTAAAATATAAGGATACATGGGAGGTTATACCATGCCTAAAATAAGAGGGTACACGGGATGTTATCTTAATCCCAAAACAGAGGGTACATGAGAGGTTATCCCAAAAATGAAATAGGGTTCTTGATAGGTTATATCTCTTAAGAAGTGGGTATATGGGTGATTATCCAAATCTTGATATGTTATGAATGTATTGGTTGGTATCTCTGACATAATATTTCTAGGACTATTATTTTTCCTTGCATTATTTAAATCATTTATAAAATGATCTTATTCCAATGATATGTTTTAATAGATCATATTCATTGATCCATTTATTAATTATGTCTTATGAACTAATATGTATTATTAAATGACTCATATTCATGAACTAATATTTTTTTGAATTATTTAGGAAGGTTAATATTATTTTGGAAAACCCATTATGCCCATGTAATAGTTAAAGGATCATTTTTATGTCCCTTGTTTACACTTACTCAACATCTAAGATCATGTGTTAGCATATTTCCATTCTCATATTTATAATGAATAGTTTCAAATTTGATATGTATCAGAAGGATTCTAGATATGAAGAACATAATGGGTGATAATGTATATCTCTTTTAAAATGGTTGTTTATGTATTAAATATTATGAAAACCCGAAACCTGTATTAATCTAAAATTATTCAAAATTTTATGTATTGAATATTAATCTATAAAGATATAATATCTTGGTATGGAATGATTGGGTTTCTATATTCCTTATTAAGTATACATAATCATATATCTTCCAGTAATCAGTAAAAGTAATAAAGAAATAATATCCGCCTCTATATTTTATAGTCAGAGGACCAAAAACATCAGTATGTACCAATAATTTAAGATCTCAAGCCCTTTCACCAAACCCACTAAAATTATGTTTTGTAATATTTCCTTGTAAACAAGGGAGACATTGTTCATGTGGATTTAGTTAAAAAATATACATTTTCATCTCCCTAAAACCTTTTCGACAACATCTCATTAAAATGAACATGTATGTGATGCCACAATATACTGTGACATAATTTATGAGAACATGATTCATTTTCAATTATGAAAACTGGTTTTTTGAAAAATAATATAAAAATACATTTATTTAAATGTTTCATACCATGAAATATACTATCATATTAAAATAAAGGGATTTTACTTCCAATTTTGTAAATAAAACCATCTGCATATATGAAGGATACAAAAATTAAGTTTTCTTGGTAATAATGGTTATGAAATAACAATCATTCAAAAATATAATAACCCCATTCAGAATAAAATTTTAGTAGTATCCTATTGGCAAAGAAACAGTTCATGCATCATTAGTTGCTCAATTATCCTCCTAACCTCTTGAAATCTATGATAATATTCTTAATTACTACATTTTTATTTATATATTTGACTTCCAAAATTTTTATATAATATCCATTTAGTACATATGGGAAGAATTTACATAGTAAATAACACACCAAATGTTTCCCCTTTCTTCCTCGATTGGGTGTAATTATTCTTCTAGTAACCCATATCTCTATAATGAAAACATATTGTTTTTTTTCACTATCATATATTTGGATCTTCCTCTTATTGCAATTACAATACTTATAATCCATAGGATTAGAGCTAATACCATTTTCTTTTGGTTTGATTCATATATCATAATGGACACCTAGTTTTCACACCCTATTTTTTTCATATCTTGTTGAATTAATGTAAAAATATTGAGAGAGACTTCCCACAATTACTCATACTATAATTCATAATAAAACTATAGAAACGATTTGGTACTGGTGATGAATGGATAATAATATTAAATTCATTAGGGATGTTAAAGCCCAAGATAACCTTGTAATATTTGTATCCAATCATCTTATCCATATTAGGCCCAGCTAGTGTAGTCTATACAATAATGAAAAGGAATAGATAATTGGAGATATCATATCATTCTTATCTCAATTTATATTGATATATATCAAAAATATATGACATCATGAAATAAAAATCCAGTTCCTTCATCATTACACTTAACATAGATGACAACATGAATCATTTGAAATCTATGGAATCGTCTAATTTTTTAGATTGAATAAAATTTCTTCCTTACTAGCCTATTTACAATGAACTTTAAGAATAGGGATTTATATAACATAATTTCTTTGTATGGTGTAGTATAATAAAAATTTTCCTGTATTATTCCAAGAAATTTGATTTGGTGAGTAGGATATAATTATCTAATATATATTTTAAGTATATATATGAATCCTTATGGATTTCAATTTCAAAAATGAATAGGAGTATATCTTTAAAAAAATTTCTATATTATTTAAATAGGCTATAATTTTTTATTAATTTATTAATATTACACTATTTTTATAATACCCAATATCATTCAGCATTGGTTTCAAAATATCCTATCATGTTGATGTTATTATGTAATGAAACTATATATCCCATCTAATAAAACAATCTTTGTTCTAATAATATACTAAAAGTTTTTTAGGTCAGTGTGTCTTTCATCTAAAATAACATAATGAACCTTATTATATTGAGTGTACTCCTCAATACTGAATTATTAGACTTAAATTTTAAAAAAAACCTCTTATTCACATCATGACTTTCTTGTGAATTCAATCCTTTATGTGAAGAAATGTTAGTCAATCAATAATTTAAGACAAAACTATAAGTTAATTGAAAGTACCATGAATTAAGATAGACAAGTACATTGAAATATGGATTCATCAGAATATAAGTAATTGTTGACTTTAATAACATAATATTTTCATTTGAGGGATTACTTTTATCTTTATGAATAATATTTAAATTTTATCTTATTACAAGCATATAAATATTAAGTCGATTTCACTTATCGAATTAACAATGTCTATTTAAAATCAATTCACATAATTATTTTTTTTTAAATACTTATTTCATTCTTATTAGATCATTTATTTATTTATTGTAATAAAAAACCAAAAATATATAACCAACATTGTAATAAAATAATTAAATGGAATTATCATGATATTCTGTAAATGCTGGTTTGTTAAGTGAATGATAAACCAAACCATGACCTTATGTCAAATCTCCTAGAAACACACTCTAGTTTGGGTTAAAGAATTCCCCCAATGCACCATGTATGTACTAGGTTGGTTTCACCTTAGATTCAAATCAAGCCACATCTACTTTCCAGATTGCTATATATTATCAATAGCATTTTAATCATTCATAGTTTAGGGGAACCGATGAAAGGGTTGGGGGGGTTACATGAAAAAATGAAAGGGAAATTATTTCTTATATATTATAGAGGAGGGGATGACACACATGGAATCATTATAATATAATAATTTTAATAATACATCCAACGACCTAAGGCCTTCAAATTGTTTATTACATGATAAAGCCCCCTTTTAAGGTATGAAGGGAGTGGAAACCCAAAGACATCATTAACATAGGACAATCACGCATGAAGGATAGAAAGAGAAGAACCCAAATAAAAAATTGAACAACTCCTCCCCAACAATTAAACATGAAGAAGCTCTCCACCGTTGCTTGGAATATTGGCAAACAAGTGCCATGTGTTATAGCACAGGCCTGATTAGATGGATTGCGCCATACCCTATCAAAAAACCAATTCTAAAAAAAATTCCAAGAAGGATCACCAGCTCTGAAACCACCTCTGAAGACTGTCCATAAAGTCACGTCCGGATCACAGTCTTCTCACCTTCAAATAAAAAACCATTCAATCATGGAAGAACCACCATGCTACGACCCTCCAACCAGAACCATAGAGGACTGACACAACCAGACATCTACTGCAACCAAGAGTTACTTTACAAAGTCAAAATGGACCCCCCTCCAAGACAATTGACAAAACCCATACCACACCAGATCACGCCAAAAGTAGACATCGAACTGGGATGAAGATGCAAGATAAATCTAGAAGTACGAAGAGACCACAACCACGCACACTGTAACCGATGCCAGACAATCACAGGAAGCTAAATCCAACCTCAAGAACACTGAAAATTAGCCAGAGACAGAAGGCATAGGGAACCCAAAGCCACTATTTCCAAATCCAGACCACACACGACACTCGCCTGTGACTATCCATGTCCCTAGATAGACATTTATTTAACTATAATTCATATAAATCATTCATAATTATCATAATATAAAATTTAATTAGTTAATTATCATAATTAATAAATAAATTAAATCATTTTTCATCATTGTTCAATCAAAATACACTTGATGTTCCCACCCACTATAGTTTATAAATAAAATAAAAAAATAAATTTTATTAAAAACTAAAAAAGTACCCCACGTGTACTTAGAGAAAATATAGTGTCTGCCTATCTAAACTTCCTTCCATGATCCTTAGTGTGTTTTGGTAACTCACATAAAATTAAACATAAAAACCTACAAAATCATTCCATTACATGCACCCTCAATAAATGACACATGAACAAATGTGAATTTTGTATTTTGTAATGATTTTAATGGATTTGTAGTTCAAAGAAAGTGAAAACCATACTCAGGGTATTGTTCCATAATTTATGCAGAATTTAATTCAAAATATAATATATATATATATGTATATATATATATCCTATCTAATATCATTTACTTCTAATAAGTTATACTCAAATAATATTTCACTTTTTTGTATGTAGTATTTAATTTTTTTTACTTTTTCCAAGTAAATTGGTAAGATACATGATGTGTACAAGAGAACTACATGTTGTTTATGTATTTTCACGATCTATTTGTGAGACATGTATACGTACTAAGCATGTATGTCATCTTTGAATATTTATCAGATACACGATGTGTGTGGGAGTTATATGCCTCTTGTAACTCCATGTTGAATAGTTTTTACTCACATGACTCATGTAATGAATATATGACTCGTTATTGACAACATGTCCTCCACCCTGAAAATGTGTGGAATATACGATGTGTAAGAAAGATACACACATTTGGTTTCTGGAAAACCATCTTCCAGGCTAGCATGGTCAATACATGGTGTATATTAATATTTTTTCTATGTATTTACTATATTAAAAACTGTATTTATTATTGTTTTTTCTTGTTTTTGTGTACACGAGTATAAGAAGTGTAGTAATGGGTTACATACCATGTGATGTTGTCATATGATACCAAAATTCATCGAATATCTTGATGGGTTCTTTAGTTGATCTTTTTATATTATTAATTCAATTTTATGATATCAGAATGAAAGAAAAATAATAAGAGAATATCTCAACATTAAGATGAAATGATCTATTATACAAGAAATGAAAACTAATATAAAATTTATGTAATCAATCAATGAGTAATAAAAAAGTATAAATTGATGTGTGAATATTTTTTATACCACTTTTAGGTTTTAGTTTGTGATAAAAGTTGTTAAGACCTTAAACAATAAAAAAAAGTCTTCCACTTATTTAAAATTATACTGAAACAAATATGAATTTAAATAATAAAAACCCTATAAAAAGTTGTAACACCCTTATATTTTAAAATAGGAACACAATATTCAATTCAACAAATGACATAGATCGCCTATCCTAAACTAACCATGATATATTATTATTTAAATATTATAAAGAGAGACTACCAATTAATTTGGTTGTTATGAATCTAATTGACTTCATTATGACACATATAAAAATTTACTACTCATCAAAAATTAATTATTAACAAAAATGTGATAATTACTCAAATTTTAATAAAATTATTTTATTATTAGAAAATAGGTTTTCATAAAAAATGTTTTTTATTTATTTTTAGGAGAATATGAAAATTAATTTATTAAACTTTTAGAATTTTTTTTCATAAAATCAACATTGTTTTGGAAATCAATATATCAAAAATATATTAGGAAAATATTTTTTAATTTGATGGAAATATTTATTTTATAATGAATAGTGGAAAATACATATTTATTGAAAACCTTATTTTATTTAAATATATTTAAAATATTTTTTTAGTTAGTGTTAAAATTTTATTAGTTCAATATGAATAAAATTAATACAATTATGTACTTTTTAATTAATTTCATATATGAATTTGGTAAAAATACATTTTATACTTAGAAATTTTTTTTTGAAAAAATTGTCTTTTTACATTTCTCCTTATTATATTAAATTTATTTATTCCAATTATAGAAATTAAATCTGAAAAAATGCATTAAATATAAATAGCTAGAATTTATATATTTGGTTAATTGGTGACTTTAATTTTATGTCATTTTTATTAGTAACCATTTAAAATAATTATTACCATGATAAGTGTACATCAGTTAATTAAGATTAAAAGTAATATAATAAAGTCAAAAAAATTAACCTAAAACATGGATTAAATTCATTAGGTGAGTATATTTACTTCATAATAATCAATTTTATGAATATATGGCATTTTGTTGTACTTTTTTTTAGATTTTTACCTCTATATTCTTTTAATTAAAGAAAAGAGAAAAATGTCATTATCATTGTTTTATTATTATTAAATTTTTGACAAACTAATAAAATAAAGTTATGTTTAATTATAAATAGTTATTTGAAAGATAATTATTTTTACCATTTCATTTATTTATAAATTTTAGTGACGAAAATATTTTCATTAAATCTTAGACAATGCTGACATAATAATTATTCAATTAATAGAGAAATAACTTAAATTATTTTACAAAAATCAAAAGTACTATAAATTAAAATTATTACTATGTTCTATAAATTATGTAGGTAAATATTACATTATATGGAGGTGTAAAAGTATTATATTAAAATTACTTTATTTTCATGTTGTTTTCAAGGTCAAATTAATTGAGTAGTTCCAAAAGTGACATTAATTTTATTTAATAATAAATAATATTTTAGTAAATGATTTCAAATTTCTAAAAATAATTTCATTGGAAAAATAATTGTGATATGGTAGAAAAAATAATCCATGGTCCATTTATGTGACAATTTTTCTTCTGAAGTTGTAACTGTGACCCCTAAATAGTGAAAAACGTTGTCATCTTGATAATTATCGAAATAGTTAATGGGGGGTCAAAATAAAAAAGGTAAGGATGAAGAAATAACCTAAACATATCCAAACTGTATTGGATGAGATTATTTTGATACATTAACATCATTTATTTTAGTAAAACCAGGTTGGTAGTTATTAAACATGAAAATAAATTTATATTAAGTTAATAATTTATAAAAAACCATATTTCCCCTCCCTATATTATAAAAGGATAGCTTCCCTCTTATTATTTTCACACTTCAAAAGCCTTTAAGATCCAACCAAGAAAATATAAAATACCTTCATTACATTCCTACGCAAATCATTGAGGCCCTAGTTTGATCATAAAACCAAACTAGGATGTCTTAAGGTATACATCAATAGAGGTTCTTAAAAGAGGAGGAGTTAAAGAACATACATGGAAATTTTGGAGGTGAGTTATGTGACTTCATCTCAATTTTGCTTCATTGAGGAACATTTTAATGTCATGCACCTACTATATTTTATATTGGGTATATAATACCCCTTTTATATGTTATAGTATGAATGATTCATACCTTATTTTTTTCCATTTATCAAATAAAATTAGTTAATCCAAGGGAATTTGAATTGAACGTTACCTTATGGTGAAATGTTTTTAACTAAATTTCCATCCATTGATTTATAACACTTTTTCATTAACTTTTTAATTCCATGATTTTGTGAATTGATATTTTTTTATTTTTTTACGTTAACTTATTTCATTTAGATTTACATATGTTTACTTAATAACATTATTGATTAATTATAAATTCAAATGTTATATTCATTTCAAGGTTTTTCATTGTCTGAATCTCATTTTCATGAGGCATGATTCATGTCCTTAAATATGATTCCATTAATGGTGTAAATAGCACATCATGAATTAATTCAGACATATTAATTCATCAAATTAATGGGATTTACATTTTTATATCATAATATTTCTTTTAATGAATATTTATTAGAATTTTACCAAAGTGGTAAAAGATTTATGATCCAATCACTTTCTTTTTTTAGATTGATTATTTTCAAGAAGTTTTATGCTCTTATTTTCTTAAACCCCATTGTCCTAACCCACTCCATCAAGTTACACCACAATTATGTGAGAGAGATAATGACCCTCCCAAATCCCACCTCCAGTAGGCCCCGTGTGTGCGACTAGCATGAAGGACAAAAAAAATATTATAAAATGTGCGATATAACACTCTATAATAATGTAAGATTATGAGATAAGAAGAATCGACCATAAAAAAATCAATAGAATTGTATAAATGAATCCAAAACCATCCCACTAAAGAATGTATAAATAAAACAATCACAGATAAAAGTTCCCAAATAATATAACCAAAATCAAAGCTAAATCATCCATATAGAAGCTATTAAAATTTCCAAGATAGTAGCATACTTCATTGAAATGTAGAACTATAGGAAACCTAAAAATCAGTTTATACAAATAGGGTCATAATGCAAGTATACTCATTAGGAAAACCAAACTCTCTCATACACAATTTAAAGAAGCATAATAATTCATCTGTGAACAAATAATACAACCAAACATCACCTATACAGCTATACTAACCAAACCCAACCTCACCAAGGAAAACTCACTAAATAATAAAATCGAAGGAAATTAACATAATTAGAATCATATAGATAAAGGGAACCTGACATTACATTACCATTGGTATGCATCTCTAATTCCACACATTATACATCCTGACACTTCAATATTTTACAAACACCACAATTCCCCTAAGCACAGTCACATCACATCATGCCCACATTCCCTCGGGCTCACTATCCCACAATAAAGACTAAATCATGTAACACCCAATAAAACATTGGTTATCCCACATACAAGACCATAACCATAGTATTAGGATATTGTGATCATGAAGAAAATCAAACTCATTCCTTCCTCTAAACTTGAACATCCCCCATCATAAGACACATAATCCCATCGAATCCAT
The DNA here is from genome assembly GCA_963277665.1 of Viscum album. Taxonomy (NCBI): domain Eukaryota; kingdom Viridiplantae; phylum Streptophyta; class Magnoliopsida; order Santalales; family Viscaceae; genus Viscum; species Viscum album. The sequence goes on along the minus strand of OY728164.1, from coordinate 1,008,872,051 downwards.
CTTGTAGACACTTGGCCTACATCACATTTCACTTGATGACACCCATCCTTAATACCCTACAAGTATAAAATATTCATAACTCCCCCAAAAGGAACCTACACTATCACATCCACCATCTATTTTTCTAAAAATACTCCCACCATCAAAGAATATGAAATACCTTCCTCAACTAGACGAGAGAGTAGGAAAGATAAGGTAACAATCCATCTGTCCTTCTCATGAGATATTGAAAAATATCCCCCCACATGAACATTTTTTTGTTGTAACATAGTTCTCGATGTGTGTGGGGTACTATTGAAATCATAAGTAATATACAAGTATATTCATATAGACACATAAAATCTAAAACTATGGGTTCATAAATAAATTAAGAAAATAAAAAAATAAAATATTAACCAACTAACAACAAAATAACTTTTTAAAGAACCTATAAATGTATAACACAACACAGGACTCAAGCCACATTTCAAAGTGCCAACTGATTCCCATTATCTATCCAATTTGTTTCACTATTAGGATTCAATCACACTAAACTAGACAACCCATAAATTATTTATGCATTATCAATTCATATCCCAATAACCTAACCAATCCCGATAATTTCCAAATTATTAACCAATTAATTATTTATTCCATCACTACAAGATAATATATAAAAACACACATACACATATCAATCAGCTCATAAAACCATACCCCCATTGCCTCATCACCCGAAAAGCACGGTGAAACAACTACCACCTCACCTACCATATGAACAGTCGAACAACAACTACTTCACCACCAAAAAATAATGTCCAAAAAACCACCACCTTGCCACCACAAAATCATGGACAAACAACCACCACCATGCCTCCCCAAATACACAATCAATCACCCACCACCCACCACCCCAAAATCTTGGAAAAAACCACCCCATACTTCTCCAAAAGCATAACCACATGATACACTTCATCTGAACATTGCATCAAAAACACAAATCTCTGCCCCCCAAACAATACCACACATCAAAACACATCAAATATCTTTTACATATTTAATAAATGACCGTTTATCACATTTCACTTTATTTTAGGAGTGTTGTAACATAATCAATAATCTTGGGTAAACCATACCATAAGCCAAATAAAAGTGGCTAATCAATTTCAATTTTATAGTGATATAAAATCAATTACAATAGATACAATATTACCAAAATATATCATCCTACAAAAACAAATCCCCCAAATACCACAATTTTCAGTGAGGAATTAAGCCCACACAATTCATCAAATCACAATAATATCAAATCTATTAAAACTAGTGAATAATTTTACATTTTTCCCTTATAATTCCTTTTGAATTTTCATTATCATTTATTAATAAAGAGAAACCATAACCTAGAGTTGAACTAGGTTTAACCCATCCCACATTATATAATGTAATGTGAAATGATGGTTTCCTTACATCGAGGATTATTTTTTTACTCGATGTGAACCCCATGGTGAAGGAGAACATCCCGCATACTATAACCAAACAAATAAAAATCGTTGATCATCCTACATCACACCTATGATCCATACAAACATATCCCACCACACACTATAATCCAAAACAACATTACTATAGTTTTTAAACAAGAAAAGAATAAAACAAATACATGGGGAATGAATAGGAACTCACCAGGGATTGCTAGTGAGGATCCCCCCGAACCTATAACTCAAAGAGGTAGGAAGGGGGATAAAAGATCCTCTTAGGGAAAATAGGACTCATCTATGAAAATAGATATTGAGGTGTTTCTAAATGAATAAAATTTCTTCTATTAAAAGAACCAAAAACCAAGAATCCTTTTGGTTTCATGTTTTGTAACTATTTTAATGCGTGTAATTGCCAGGTTTCTGAAAATACCCAACATTAACTAAAAAATCAGCCTCTTCAACACCCATTTAATACGCATAATTATTTATATATACATGATGTGGAATAGATATCCCATAATCCCCCTTGTTAGATTTATAATCAAATAACTCACATAATTGACAATAAATTAAATACCAGTTCACATCATTTAAACTATACGTGACTATATTCTATACATAAGCATTGCTTCACCTCCATCATCCACAAAAACCACTAATAACCTCTTCCAGCATCCTCTAAAACACCTATAAAACAAAAAAAATAGAAATTTAATGGACCATGGTGGAATTGAAGATTACATCAAATACTTGAAAAGTGTTTCGGTCTCTCGAGAATCCAAAACCAATCCCAAGAGTAAAGGTGTCTAAACAACAACCCCATGAGGTACATGTCAAGGATATCATCATACCACAAATTGTACCACCCATCAAACACACTAAACTAAACAACAAAAATCATCTCATAAGACCTCATCACCCCAATTAGTCTTCCTCCATTCAACACAATCCTACAATCCTTAAAACCAATTAATAATGCTTCCCTGAACATATAAATAAGTAAATTACATCATCCATGTTAAAATACTATAGGATCCGGTTGATACGGACTTTCCCAAATTGGATTAATCACATCATAGATAGTGCATCTAGATTATGAATTTGTTCCACCCCCTTTAATATGTCAATAATTTGTTACATATCATACATAAAAAACAATACATATGCTAAAACAACAGTGTATAAAACATCACATCACATGAAAAATATAGAAAATAAAATCTGAAAACTACTTTAGGAACATGGAATAGATCTGCGTCACTCACTCTTATGCACTCTCATCCCAATCACCTTGTCACCACAACACCAACACCAATGGAATGGTGTGTCCACATAGGGAATTATATTAGAGATCCTAGATCTCTACTAGCCACTCCACAAACATCACATCATCCATGTAATACAAATATCAATTGTCAATGACATGGGAGTCATTGTGATGTTACCAATGAAGCTGATAAACATAGAATAAATCATGAATCCTCTCTATTCATGGTAGAAATTCACATGATATTCCAAATATATAACTCTCAAGAAAAACACAATGCGCTTAATACGCCTATGCGAAAGCCTAATCCTTCTTCCAAACCTATGTTACCCACATTGAGTGGGAAACTTCAAGATCATTTTGTCCCCAATGAAAACCTTCAAGGGTATCCTCCTTTGATATACATAAGAATTATATTAGTAATTATCTACTTTCTTAATATTATGAACAACATAATTCTTCTCTATTGTTCTTTTCTCCACATCAAGTCCAAGAACCCCTACCTCACGAACCTTCATAAAGCACAATGGAGAATGACATAGTCTCCGGTAACAAGCCTTACATGGGTCCATACCTATGGATGAGTGATATATATTTTTAATATAAATATAACCCAATGAAAATTTTAATTCCCAAGATCCACAAAAGACCATGATTCACACCCATAAAATTACCTCAAGTGTTTTTATTTTTTCCTCCATCTTTATATCTGTTTGAGGGTGGAAAGCATTACTGAGGAAAAACTGAGTGCCAAAATCTAGCTAAAATCCCATATAGTCTTATTTGGTTAAATTTGCATATTGATACAAGATAATGGACTTAATATCTCAACGAAACAACACCACCTCATCGATATTCGTATTAGACAAAGAATATACTATTTTTGAATCCTTTATAACAAAGAAGCCGAATAATTTCATTGATTGATTTATGATCACCTAGATTGAATCAAAACATTCATACTCCCTAGGTATCCATATAGTTAAATCAATTAAGATGTCATCTTATTTTTACTTGAGATCAACCCAAGGAAGAAAAAAACTCTGGGAAGACAAGTTTATTCCTTTATCTAATATCAAACTAATCACTTCACAATGAACTCTTCCATTGGTTGTTTAATCTCGTGACACTAAAACTAAATTTTTATTTCATGAAACATGTTTCAAACTAAAAGTTTCACAACCAATGTTGTTCTATGAATGTCTAAATAAACTCTACCATTCACCAATATTGGGAAAAGCCTCCAAAAAAATCTAGTTCTGACCATCCCCTAACCATTCCTCCGGATCACCACCATGGACACCATGATCATGAATCACCATTTCCAATGTGTCTCCCAACTAAAACTCCTCCACTAGATACATGAATAGAGGATTCATTTTAATATGAAAAATATCCTCTACCACCATCCAAATTTTCTTCTAAGAGAAAGGCTTCCAACTTCTCAACTTATCTCCATGCATCCCTAGACTCCCAAATAAAATTCTTCCTTGATTTAATACTTATATAACTAACCAAAAAGTTACATTTTTTACTATAGTTTATTATGTCTAAAAAATGAAATCCTAGAGAACATCATCCAACTCTACTGCCAAAAGTTCAGATCCTGCTGAGAATATAGAAACATAAAGAAATTTTGTTCCACAAAGACCAAAATATAGTCATAAATGATGTAATTACACCACAACATTAGTGAAAGAACCATCACATACAAATCCAAATCTTGGATGGCATAGTAACTCTCTTAAAATTTATCCTTATAGACCGATAATAGATCCAATACCACTGATTCATTTAAAAACATCTAAAAATCAGTTGGTTGGCATCAGAGAACACCATAAATATCACTCCATCCTTATGAAATTGAAGCATTGGAGCAATGACCAACTTCCCCTTCATGTAAATAAATTTTAACTTGAAATTAACATTAAAATTTAAATTTAAATCCATCCCAGTGAAGATTACAAATGATTTATAAAATCAAAATAAATCATGCTCAAACCTTCTTTAATATACAACTATACTAAAAAAATTGTGAACCACTTCCATATTTCTTTTACTGCCCAGGAAGATACCGCCTCAACAATAAAAAAACCACTATCAAAACCTAAGGAGATAAAAAATTACAGAGAAAATTAAACTAATGTTTCCCAAAAATATATGTGGGAAACATTCCATAGAAATGGTGGCATCGAAGATGTTTTAAGAAAGATCTGAGACGATCGGCGTGCCCCCTATGAGATTGAGTACATCAAGATATCATCTTTTATTATGGAGATAAACTGGTATAGAAACTATCCAAACATGGATTTAATAATACCCATGAACATGAATAGTCTGTTCATTACATATAATGGAATGAATACAAACCTAAAGTTCGCATACAATCATCTGAAAGAAGTCTCCTGAATATATCTCGAATTCACCATAAACTGGTGATATCCAAACTAATAATCAATATTATAAAACAAACTCCCCTCTCTCAACTAGTTTAAATGATCCTCTATTCTTAGATGAGGGTAATAGTTCTTGACTGTCATTGGATTCAGCATTCTATATTCTATACACAACCTCATAATACCAATTTCCCTTTTAGTGAACCAAACTAGACCGCCCCTAGTGACAAACTGGATTGGACAAAAACCTTCTGCATCAAATCATATATCTACAACCTCAACTCCCACTACTCATAAAATGATATATGATAAAGATAAAAAAATGGAATTATCCCTTGTATACAACTTTATCACAAACTCAAAATCATGTTGAAGGGGTAGCATCACAACCTCCTTGAGGAAAACATTTAGAAATTCCCCAATGATCATGGAACCTATACCATCCCATAATATTCTACTTCCATAGAAAAATTATCTAATACATAAAGAAGGGGCTTCGTATACTAACTTCAAACCTAAAAACTGTAATCCTCAATGTAGCTGCTTGTTGGCTATCCCCACAAGGGAAAGCTACTCTCTTCTGGAAGAAGCTGATAAAAACACATATGAGATACAACCGATTGACTAATAAGATGAAAAATTATGACTTTATTTATTTCATGAATTTATTCCCCTTTGACTGATGTGACCGCATCATCAGTCTATACCCCATGCACACATCAAACAAGATTTTCATAAATTTAACTCGAATAGTCCATACCAAGGGAACTAGAAGCCTCTCTACGTCTAGTACCAGAGAATATACTAGAATAGGTTAAAAATGTGTGAAAAGATCCTCAATAAAAAAGGGGAAATAAGGCTACATAACAAATAGATCATACCTCTAAATATATATGTACTCTTTGGCAGTTCTTCTTACACTACACACAACTTAACATTATGAGATCCTCTACTTCTATGCTTTACAACCACCTCCCGGACAATGCTCATGTCGGGGTACTTGAAAAGGATTAAAATCCTAATGTCAGCCTCTGCCTTCTCCATTTAACCTCATAGTCGAATAATCCATACACCCCTACATAAAAAATGGTCTTATTAAAAACTACTTCCGATGATATATCTAAACTGTTCCACCTCCACCAAACCGAGATTAAGGAACTACTCGACACAAGTTCTATTGAAAATTATAAACCTCAAAACTAAATTAAAATGGACTAAATCCCCTATAAAATATTTTAAAACAATAGCCCTGGAAGTTTTGAAATGAATATTATGAGTTCGACTCACCACTATCAATACCTTAAAGGTCCTAGTGCCCAAGACCTAACATTAAAAACTATTCTCCTTAAAGAACCCTACTAGTTATCCATTTGTGGTAAACCTCATCAAGAGTCCATCCCCTCAGCTACCTCTACATTCTTATGAATATAAATATATTTTTTTAATGAAAAATGAGTATATATATACAATATTGAAGTATATAGATCCCACAAAGAACATATTACACAAGAATCCTCATCTGAAAAAAAGTTATTTGGAGAAGTGAAAAAAATTCATGAATTGATTCTTAGCTCCCAAACTAACATACTACCCAAATGAATAGAAAGAAACTACATCCTCTTAATTTCCATCATATTCTATGAATGAAACTATTCCTAAAACCCATACTAGAAGACTACCCAAGATACATTTTCCAACTCCAATCTACTAGACATAGTGCCCAACATTAAATGCTTATCCCCACATCTAACTATCTACCCAAGGAACCGAGTACTCTATTAGGTCCTAGATTAAAATGAAATCGATATCATTCTCCTCCATATAGCTCTCTATCACCTCATTTGAAAAACTATCGCCTATATTTTCCTAAAGCATACCACTAAAAAGAACACACTACTCTATTCCAAGTCTCATATTATTTTATCCATTCAACCCTTAAATGATCAACTATATTAGAATACTAAACTAAAATTTCATGAGATACATGTTGATAATGAACTTGATCCATAACTAAAATAAGAAAAAATGACCTCCCACTCCCATTTACATTACAATTTTATTTAGTTTTATTTTAATTTAGCTTTATTCATTTTAACCTTCCAAAATCAACCCAATTAAAAAGGAACCTAAATAATAATGATGAATGTACCAATCCTAGGTCTCTACCATTCATAATGTTCCACAAAACTGGGTTGTTCAAAAATATCAAAATCTGTGCAATAGACCATGGGTGGCCCTAAAACCCCATGTCCTAGGTATTATCTCTTGCCTATGTCACTCCCTAAGGACAACTACCACTGTTACCATACCAAACCATGAAATCTTTACTCTTCGAAAATCCAAACTATATGCTATCTCTCAATCATCACATCTTATATGACTCTTTCACATACCCCAGCCTCTAAAGTTACCATAATGATGGTAGATAGATAATGACCCTCGAGTCCAACATAATGTAGTCCCCATGTTGGAGACTTGAAGCAAGGGTATAAAAATCTATTTATAAGGGAATAATTAGCCTCTATAATAATATAAGATAAGGTGATAAGGTGAATCTTCAACAAAAAAACATATTGAATAATATAAAAGAAACAAAAACCATCCCATAAATAAATCTATAAATAAAACTAATATAGATACAAGTCATTAACGTAAACACCGAAAAGAAAAACTAATGAAATGATACAATATCTACCCAAAGGTCTGAGCTAGTAATATCTAGAATATTATAATTAGACCACCTGGAAACCTGTAAATTAGTTTTTATTTATAGGGTGATCGTGTAATAATACTCAGAGTGAAAACCAAATTATCTCATGTACATGTTAAAGAAGCATAATAATGCACATGTGAGCACATATTAGAACCAAAGAAAACCTATATTGGTATACTAACAAAACCCAACCTCACTAAAGAATGCTCACTAAATAAAGAATGTCATGTAAAGTAGAATAATATGAATGAAATTGATAATGGGCACCACACAACACTTTCATTCTCATATTACACCCTCAAATGCCAATATCATACATCTTGGAACATCCATATTTTTTGAATAACCCACCACCCTACATGCATGGTCACCTCAAATCACACATAATGAATCTTAGGTTTTCTACCCCACAAGAACGGACACGTCACATCTCAATGGGAAACACTGGGGACATAAAAAATCCGTAAATATAACCATGTAGGGTATCAGGAAAATGACATAATTCAACCTCATAAACTCCTCCAACAATGAATTAACACCACTGTAAGACACCTTATTCCATCTCATCCAATCTGTATACACCCGGCATATGTTACATCTTACTCGAAGACACCTTGGCTCGCTACCCCACAAGCATGACCACACCACAACTCACCCAAATCCACCAGGACTATCACGAACACCATCTAGTTCTCTAAAATACCTCTAACCATCATAGATTATTCAATACCTAACTCACCTTGAAATGAGATAAATAAAGAGGGGGTACCCAACAATCTGTCCTCCTCACTGGATTTTGGGAAAAGAATCCACAGACGTGACTATGTTGGTGTTAGTAAAAAGTGTTCAACGTGAGTGGGTGTGTGTAGAAATAATAAAGAATATACAATTATATACATATATCAAAAAATATACAAAAATATGGGTTTTAAATAAATACTAACCAACTCACAACATCATCACTTTTTTTCCAAATCTACATTAACAAATTCCTAAAAGCCACAATCAAAATTCCACAATTCCATCTAATTCCCATTATCGACCCAATTCATTTAATTATTAATAATCATAAAAATTTAAACACCTATTGTATCATGAATTTATTCATCATCAATTTGCATCTCATTAACCAGAAAACCAACCATATCAACATTATTTACAATTTAATTATTTTTTCCATCGCTACCTAGGCATCTAGAAAAACAGAACCACAAATTGCAAGTAGTTTATAATCCCCATCACCTCACCACACCAAAAGAATAACAAAAAACCACCACCTTTCCACCATAGAATAACTACCAAACAACCACTATCTCACCAGCCCAAAAGTATGACAAAAACATCAACCACTAAAGTGCACAAAAATTGAATCAAATCAATCGCCACCTGACTACACTAAAATAATTACAAAAATACCACCACCTTACCACCCCAAAATCACATCAAAACAACCACCACCTCAAAACATCAAACTCACAACCTCATATCACCTATCATCCCCACATCACATCCCAAACACACATCATCACCCAAAAAGTATTTACACACATCACAACACATAAAAGATCACTTAAATTTTAAAAAATTTATATTTTAACATATTTTACATTATTTTAGTGGTGTTGTCACAAAACCCATAATCCTAGGGTAACCATTTTATTATCCAAATATAGTTGGTTAAAAAAATTCCATTTTATGGTGATATCACATTAATCCCATAAGACACAATATTCAGAAAATACATCATCCGGTGCAAAAATGTCCCCAATGTCCATGATTTTCATCAGGGAATAAAGAATGTACAATCTAGTATATCACAATAATATCAAATATATAAAAAATGTAAATCATATACATTTTACCCCAATAGTTTTAATTAACCAATCCAATATCTATGATTAATCCAGAACAACCATAACTCATAGACAAAGAAGACTAAAACCCTTATTTATGATATACAATAAAAATAATTGATCGATTACTAAAGTCAATGAAACCTTTCAGACCAACTTCACACCACACGGTTAAGAAGAAACACCAATAAACATTAACCTCACCTTGAGAAACCAAAAATCAGCATATTATGCACCAAATATCCATCCTAATGAAGTCCCAATCACACCACAATGAAAAAAACATCACCAATGTGAATCTCTAAGAGAAGAATAATGGAAAACCACATGGAAAGAAGAAGAACACAACTGTTGAGCAATGTATTTAAACAAATCAAAATAATGTTTTTTAAAGGGGGAGATTATTTTAAATAATACTCTGTCTCTTTATGATGATTTTGATGCTCACAAATACCCTTAATTATTTACTAATTATTTCGTTGAGTATTTTGCAGGAATTTATTTTATATAACGAGATTTTATACTTCATTTATTCCAAGATCAATTTTAGCGCGTATTCTGGAATCACTGTAGCGCAAGATCAATTTTAGCGCGTACTGGAATCACTGTTCATACCCTACGTTGATGAACGTAACGTATGGATGAAAAGTTTACTTTTTATGTTATTTTGAAACGTATGGTTAATGAACCTTACGTTGTTGAAAAGTATGGAAGAAGAACATTACGTTTGGAAGGAACCTTACGTTTTCGTTGTTGGACAAGTATGGAAGAGAAACCGTACGTTAGTTTTCAGTGTTGAGTTTGTTTCTCAAAAGTATGGATCATCAACATTACTTTATAATCAACCGTACGTTCTTTGGAGAGTTGAAGCAAGAGAAAGTATGGATGAATAACCCTACGTTTGAATGCTGAAGAGAAAGTATGTATGTTCAACCTTACGTTCTGAACCTTACGTTCTGAACCTTACGTTTGTGAACCCTACGTTTGAAGCCACGTCATCAACCCTACGTTTGGCGTCGGGATATTTTTGACAGATGATATTTCTTTTTGAATTAGTCAAGCAAGCGGATTATTAGGCGGATTTCGAGCTGATTTTTAAATACGACTTTGACTGAATCAAAGACGATTTACAACGGATTAATGATTGATTTAAACGGAGCTTTTTGTGCCGATTCTTCAGGAGAGTTACAACGGCTCTGTTGTTTCATTTAAAATCGCGAATCTAAAGGAGATTTTCATGGATCTATTTTTTGCGAAAGATTTTCTCATATTTGAATATATGTTCTATCTTGGAAACTTCAGATATATATATATATGCACAGGAAAGTGTGTGATATATATTGATCTTTTTGACGAGCAAGAAAACAGAGACTGTGTGAAAGCGTTCTTTTCTGGTGATCGAGAAGAAGTGTAAGATCTTTATTACCAAAGGAAGATCTTGAAAGCAGATTCACGTGTTCTACATCGACTATCTGTTGTGAATCTACTACTGCTGAAGTTGTGAAGCTTCTGGTAATATCTATTGCAACTGGATCGACTCAGAACTGTTTTGATTACAGATCTTTATTTTCTGAAGACGACGATCTATCTACTGTCAATTGCATTCTGTTGCGATTGTGAAGAACAACTGGAGAAGTGTTTCTTTATCGAAACCCTTTTATTTTTGAGTGATCAGCTTCTCGTTCTAAGCTGTGTGGGTTCGTGTTTGAACCAGGAAGGCTGTGTTTGCCTGAATCTTGTAAAGGTGTCAACTGCCTGTACTCAGTTGTGGACGGGTCTGTGGAAACGAGGACCAGATAGTGAAAATCGCCAAGCTCGTGGATTTGAGCGTTGGTGGAGTGGACTAGGGGCCTTCTGTTCCCCGAACCACTATACATCCGTGTGTTCATGCTTTTACTTTTTCCGCTGCATATTTAATCGTGCAAAAGCATAGTGAACAGAATTTGTCTAAGTTGAAGAGATTGTAATAATTTGAAAAAGACACAATTCACCCCCCTCTTGTGTATAATCCGTAGATTCAGATCCAACAATTGGTATCAGAGGAGGAGCTTCTTATTTCTAAAGTCTTATCAAGCCTAGAAGTATCTAAAGATTATACATAGTGTATCATGGCTGATATGAGAGAGGGAATGTCAATGGTCAGAGCACCTTACTTTAATGGAGATAATTATGGCTGCTGGAAATCACGTATGATAATTTACCTGAAAAATCTTGGTTACAGAGTCTATTCAAAGATTCTGACTCCCTATGAAATTCCTGAAAATCCCGATACATGGAGTGCTGCTACAGAAGCTGAGTATGACATAAATTCAAAAGCTATGAATGCAATCATCTGTGGTCTAGGACCAGACGAATTTAACAGAGTATCTCAATGCCCGACTGCATATGAAATGTGGCAAACTATAGCTGTTGCTTATGAAGGAACAGATAATGTAAGACAGATGAGATATGCAACTGCTAAGTTAAAATTCGATACTTTCAGAATGATTGAAGGAGAGAGCATCACTCAGATGAATGGAAGATTGACAGAAATTGTCAATAATATAACAGCTCTAGGAGAACCAATCAAGCAGGCTGATCAAGCGTTGAAGGTACTGAGAGTACTTCCTACTCGATGGAATGGAATCTCTGCAGCAATCAGACAATCAACTTCTGTTAAAGATCTAACTATGAGAGAACTGATTGGTACACTGATGATGTACGAAGCTGAAATGCAAGATGAGGTAAATGAGCATAAAGTCTATATAAAAAGGGAAAATACTGCTTTGAAAGTGACTTCTCAACAAAAGGATAGAAAGATGAAGAACAGAGAAGTGAGTGCTAAATCAGAAAGCTCTGAGTCTTCAAATTCGGATGAAGAACTGGCACAGCTAGCCAGAAAATTCAGAAAGTTCTATAGTAAGAAGAAAGACTTCAAGAAATCCTTTAAAAAGGATAGCAAGGAAGTGAGATGTTATGAATGCAAAAAGATGGGACATATCAGACCGGATTGCCCAAAATTGAAAGATGCAAAGAAAAAGAAATTCTTCAAAAGAGATGATTATGAGCAGAAAGACAAGAAAGCTATGAAAGCTACTTGGAGTGTTTCTGAAGACTCAAGTAATTATTCTGAATCATGCTCAGAGAAGGAGGAAGCCAATTTAAAATCAAATATGTGTTTCATGGCTGAAACTGATGAGGTACACTCATACTATTCCTCTGACTCAAATAATGAATCAAACTCTGAAACAAGCCTCTCAAATAGAAAACTTGCAGCTTACTGCAATATGCTTGAAGAAAGGTATGACTCATTATTTAATAAATATAAATCTATAAAGAACTTGTACAAAGCTATTTCAGATGAGAGAAATACTTTGCTAAAACAACATGAGGAATTAATTGACAAATACAATTCTGCTGACTCAAATAAAATTAATTTTGAATCAAAAATAAAAACTCTACAGGATGAAGTAGAATCTTATAAAACGGCTGCATTAGTTTTTACAAAAGGAGAAAACACCTTAAATGAGATACTTGGAAAAACTGTAATTAAAAAGGAAAGGTTTGGAATTGGAAGTAAAGGAGAAAAACCTAAGTTATACAAAAATTATTTTGTTCCTAGCACTAAACAGGTTATTTGTAACTACTGTGGAACAAGAGGTCATATAGCTAAAAACTGTTTTCTAAGACAACCTCAGATATGTGGAATTAAGAAAGCTTATATTTCCAACGATCTATATGATTCAATCAATTTTAAGAAAACAAGGCAAATCTGGATACCCAGATCACTGCTTGCTAACACTCCTGGACCCAACAAAATATGGGTACCAAAGCAATTTGTTTGAATGTCTTTGCAGGTAGCAGGTCACCAAAGAAAGAAAGAAATATGGTATATGGACAGTGGCTGCTCAAGACACATGAGTGGAACTTCAGCTAATTTCTCTTCTCTTACTCGAAAGGAAGGAGGACTTGTCACCTTTGGTGACAATGCCAAAGGAAAGATTATTGGTATTGGAACAGTTGGAGATCCAGAGACAGTCTCAATCAACAAAGTACTTTATGTACAAGGGTTAAAACACAATCTGATAAGTATCTCTCAACTCTGTGATGATGGATACACTGTTGATTTTACTAACAATAGTTGTACTGTTTCTAAAGATAAACTGTTTAAGTTTAGAGCACCCAGAACTGATAATGTTTATACTTTGGATTTGTATTCCTTGTGTAAACAACAAGTAAATTGCTTAACTGCTAATATAAGTGAATCCTGGATCTGGCATAGAAGACTTGGTCATTGCAATATATATGCTTTACATAAATTATCTAAGAAACATTTAGTTTCTGATTTGCCTAGTCTCAAATTTGAAAATGACAGATTCTGTGATGCATGTCAGCTTGGCAAGCAACACAAATCATCATTCAAATCTGTTAATAAAGTTGCTACAACTAAACCTCTAGAACTTATCCATATGGATTTGTTTGGACCTTCAAGAGTAGCAAGTTTAGCTGGTAAATTATATGTTTATGTATTAGTTGATGATTACTCTAGATTTACTTGGATCTTCTTTTTGAAATTTAAAAGTGAAGCTTTTAGTTTATTCGAAGGTTTTTGTAAATCTGTTCAAAATGAAAAAGGTTTTAATATAATCTCATTGAGAAGTGATCATGGTGGAGAATTTGAGAACCAGGAATTTAATTCCTTTTGCTCAAACATGGGTATTAAACACACCTTCTCTGCTCCAAGAACACCTCAACAGAATGGGATTGTAGAAAGAAGAAATAGAACTATTCAAGAAATGGCTAGAACTATGTTAAATGAATATAGCCTACCTATATATTTCTGGGCAGAAGCTGTTAATACAGCTTGTTATATAATGAATAGAATTTTAATAAGACCTATTTTGAAAAAGACACCCTATGAACTATGGAATAACAGAAAACCTAAAGTAAATTACTTTAAAGTTTTTGGATGCAAGGTTTACATCTTGAATACCAAAGATAATCTTGGTAAATTTGATCCAAAATCTGATAAAGGTATTTTCTTAGGATATTCTGCAACCTCCAAAGCTTATAGAGTCTATAATAAAAAGTCAAGGATTGTTGAAGAATCAGTTCATGTGAAATTTGATGAATCTGATCCTTTTGAGAAAAGGATAGAACAAATAGATGAACCTGATTCTAATGAAAACATGAGACCTGAGAATTTAAAGAATGATTTTGAAAATGATATAAAAGAAATTCAGTCCAGTTCAGAAGAACATGATACTGAAGAGCCTTTGAATGTAATGCCTAGACAGTCTAGAACCTTAAAGAATCACCCTTTAGAATCTGTGATAGGTGACTTAGAGACTGGTATTCAAACTAGAAGAAACTTTGGAAACATAGTTGAATTCTCTGCTTTCCTATCCCAACAAGAACCTAAGACCATAGAAGAAGCCTTAGATGATGAGAGCTGGGTAATAGCAATGCAGGATGAATTGAACCAGTTCAAGAGAAATAAGGTTTGGGAATTAGTTGAAAGACCACATGATTATCCAGTAATAGGAACTAAATGGGTCTTTAGGAATAAACAGGATGATCAAGGGATAATAACTAGAAATAAAGCAAGATTAGTAGCTAAAGGATACAATCAAGAAGAAGGAATAGATTATGATGAGACCTTTGCACCTGTAGCCAGGTTAGAAGCTATTAGAATCCTGTTAGCCTATGCATCTTATATGAATTTTAAATTATTTCAGATGGATGTTAAATCTGCCTTTTTAAATGGTTATTTAATGGAGGAAGTTTATGTTGAGCAACCTCCTGGTTTTGAAAATTCTCAAAAACCAGATTCTGTTTTCAAACTTACTAAAGCTCTTTATGGCCTTAAACAAGCACCTAGAGCTTGGTATGAAAGACTAAGTTCTTTTCTTTTGAAAAATGATTTTACTGTTGGACTAGCAGATCCAACACTCTTTAAGAAAACTGTGAAAAATAATGTTTTGTTGGTTCAAATTTATGTTGATGATGTAATTTTTGGATCAACCAATAAAATTCTTTGTCATGAATTTTCAGAATTAATGCAAAAAGAATTTGAAATGAGTATGATGGGAGAATTAAATTTCTTTTTAGGTCTTCAAATATTTCAAAAAGATTTTGGAAATATTTTAAATCAATGCAAATACATTACTGATTTACTTAAGAAATTTGGACTTGAAAACAGCAAGACATTTACAACTCCTATGTGTACTAATATAAAACTTGATTTGGATGAAACTGGAAAATCAGTGGACAACAAGTTATATAGAGGTATGATTGGTAGTTTGTTATATCTTACTGCTAGTAGACCAGATATAATGTATTCAGTATGTCTTTGTGCTCGATTTCAATCAAATCCCAAAGAATCCCATTTAACTGCTGTTAAAAGAATTTTTAGATATTTAAAAGGTACTATTTATCAATCTCTGCTTTATCCAAAAACCTCTGATTTTAATTTAATTTCATATTCAGATGCAGACTTTGGAAGCTGTAGATTAGATAGGAAGAGTACTTCAGGAACATGTCACTTTTTAGGAAAGTCTTTAGTATCATGGTCTAGTAAGAAACAACACTCAGTTGCCCTGTCAACAGCCGAGGCAGAATATGTGTCTGCAGGTAGTTGCTGTGCACAAGTGTTGTGGATGAAAAACACTCTTATGGACTTTGGATTAAATTTCAATAATACGCCTATTTTATGTGATAATACTAGTGCAATTAATATTTCAAAAAATCCTATTAGTCATTCTAGAACTAAGCACATTGATATAAGACATCACTTTTTAAGAGATCATGTGTTAAAAAAAGGATATATTTTTAGAATTTGTAAATACAGAAAATCAATTAGCAGATATTTTTACTAAACCACTTCCCACGGCAAGGTTTGAATTTATTAAGGGGGAGTTAGGTTTATTTAATTTTAAATAGTTTTTTTTTAATCTTATTCTGTTTTCGAATTCTGTTTAATTTTCTGTTTCCCGCTATAAGTAATTTTATTTTGTTTTAAATAAAAGTAATGATTAGTGATTACACGGGAATCAAGGCTGTCAGAACCGTTTCACCTTCTAAATTGTTTTCACCTTTTTCGGAAACCCTTTCGAAAACCTAAAACCGCATATCTGCTCCAAAACCCTTTTCTGAATCTTCAAACCCTAAACTTTCGAACCTTCAGAAATCGTTGTTGAAATGGCAAAGACTAAGCGTCCAGATGAAGCCGAGAGCAGTGCTGCAAAGAAATCTAAAGTAGTTGGTCGGAAGATACTGCAAGGTAAAGTCATCGATTTAGAATGGTTGTTTGAAACTAATTTGCTGTTGAAGCAAGCGTTGTCGTTTCAAGGCCTTGAGCAAGCCTTTAATAGTGAAAAATCTGAGTTTCTATATGAGGCAGAAATGAGACATTTCTTTAGAACTGTTCAGTTTAGCCTTGGGGATACGGAGGATAGTTTATTGGCTCAGATAGAGGATAAGGACTTTTCCATATCATCTGTAGAAATAAGTCAGATTCTTAACTGCCCCCATGAAGGAGTTTTTCATTTTGATTTACGGAATATTGGAGATTCTGTACATAAGTCTGAAGACATTATGTCTTTTCTGTTTGGAACAAAAGTGATAAAGAAGATGTTTATTAAGGATTTGGAGCCCGATCAGAAAATTCTAGTAAAGTTTGTTCAGACTGGTTTAGCACCAAGGATGGCTGAAATGGAGAAAATTCTATACCCTGACATGTATATAATGTATCTTCTGATGAGTGATATCAAGTTTAATTTTCCTCGTTTTATGATAAGATATCTGAGATACTGCTGTCAGAGTGAAGCAAGAATGACCTTTTTCCCATATGGAAGGTTCATTTCTTTGTTTTTATATAAAAGGGGAATGATCAGACTGGTAAGTGCTGGGGTGAAATGTCACCACAGTAATGTTTTTAATGCTGGAACTTTAAGGAAAGTGGGATATTTCTGGAGCACAGTTAAAGGAAAACTTTTACCTGTTGGAGCTGAGGAAGACTCGGAGAGTGCTCAGGCTCAACCAGCTAAGTCCAAGGAAGGACAAGCAGAATCCAGAGTTAGTACAGTGGCAAGAAGAATTCGCCTTGAGATGGAAGAAGTTGAAGAAGAGAGAAGTCAAGAAGGACTTCAATCTAGAAGGAAGAGGTCAATTGATGAAGAAATCATCTCTCCTGTCTTGAAATCTTCTGATCCAGTAATTTCTTATTCATTTGTGAGGGAAGCTGTTGTGGAAAGGACTGCACCGATAGAGGAACCAGTAGCTCAACCGGAAATTCAACTAGAACCTCAGACTGCTGCTGTGGATATTGAAGAAGCAATTCCACAAGAACAACTTATGGAGGCAGTGCCTGGTGAAGAAGTGGCCCGACCTCAAGAAGTTCATGAAAATATTGTTCTTGATAATTCAGTAGAAGTCAGAGAGACTGCTGTTCGTGATGAACATACTTCTGAAGTAAATACAGAGGTACTTCAGGAAGATTTTTCAGTGGAAGAGTTTCAAGCTTCAAAGGATAGCTCAGTAGATCAACCTGTTCAGGACAAAGAACAATCAGATGCAGATTCTTTACCCCTTGTCCTGCTTCATCAATCTGATTCTGGACATGAGAATCAAGCACAGGGTGCCCCTGATTCGAGAAAAGAAGAAGTTGTTGAGTTATACAAGCGTATTTCTCAGTTGGAATCTGAGAATGTTAGTCTCAGAAATTCTCTGAACTTAGAACAGTTGAAGTTTCAGAAGCTGAGAGAATCTACTGTTTCAAGACAAGAAGTAGATTTGTTTAAGACTGATATGTTGAATGCTGTTGATCAGTTGAAGTCAGAGATGGTAACAAAAGATGATTTGTCTGAGATGAAGATTTACATGGAGAATAAATTTGAATCTGTTGCAAATAGTGCTGTGAGTGGATCAGGTTCTTCACCTGATTTGATTCGAAGATTTCAAGCAATAACTGGAGCACTGAGCAATATGAGTGACAGATTACACGATCTTCAGTGCAACAGTGCCCCTTTGTCAGTTTTGCTAGATAATCAGAAATTTTTGGTAGATCAGTTGACATCTGGAGAGCAACCGATTAGGATTCTTTTGAATCAGTTATCAGAAAAGCTGGCTCTTTTTGTTGAAAAGGAAGAAAGAATGCATGAGTTTTTCAGAGTTAATTTGATTGAAGATATTCATATGACTCAGGAGAACAGAGATCTTATCATCAAGTTAGGAGATGGGATGATGAAGAGGCTTCGAGACCAGTTTACAGAGATCAAGACCGCAATCCAAAGGAGATAGACACCTTTTTTTTTTCCCTGTCTTATCCCTAAACCTTGATTCCTCTGTATATCACTGTCGTAGCTTGTGAATGAAAATTCTTTTCTAATCTTTTTGTTTTGTTATTTATTGATTTATGATTAAGTTAGCCAGTATAAGATATTCACTTATCCATACACAGTTAATTATAGCATTTACTTATAGTTCAGTGCAATAATGAATGTGTTCAAATCCGTAATTTTTCATTCTTTTTGATATCACAAAAAGGGGGAGAATTTGGATAAACACAACATTTAAATTCATTCGTTCTATTTGAAAATTTATTTTTATGAGAATTATGGGGGAGAAATTTTATAGTTAAATATTGTTTTAATCCTTTCAAAATTCTAAAATTTTATAAAACTAATTTTTTAACAAAGATTGCAATTAAATTAGTTCTATTATTTTATGGGTTTTGTGATCATCAAAAAGGGGGAGATTGTTGAGCAATGTATTTAAACAAATCAAAATAATGTTTTTTAAAGGGGGAGATTATTTTAAATAATACTCTGTCTCTTTATGATGATTTTGATGCTCACAAATACCCTTAATTATTTACTAATTATTTCGTTGAGTATTTTGCAGGAATTTATTTTATATAACGAGATTTTATACTTCATTTATTCCAAGATCAATTTTAGCGCGTATTCTGGAATCACTGTAGCGCAAGATCAATTTTAGCGCGTACTGGAATCACTGTTCATACCCTACGTTGATGAACGTAACGTATGGATGAAAAGTTTACTTTTTATGTTATTTTGAAACGTATGGTTAATGAACCTTACGTTGTTGAAAAGTATGGAAGAAGAACATTACGTTTGGAAGGAACCTTACGTTTTCGTTGTTGGACAAGTATGGAAGAGAAACCGTACGTTAGTTTTCAGTGTTGAGTTTGTTTCTCAAAAGTATGGATCATCAACATTACTTTATAATCAACCGTACGTTCTTTGGAGAGTTGAAGCAAGAGAAAGTATGGATGAATAACCCTACGTTTGAATGCTGAAGAGAAAGTATGTATGTTCAACCTTACGTTCTGAACCTTACGTTCTGAACCTTACGTTTGTGAACCCTACGTTTGAAGCCACGTCATCAACCCTACGTTTGGCGTCGGGATATTTTTGACAGATGATATTTCTTTTTGAATTAGTCAAGCAAGCGGATTATTAGGCGGATTTCGAGCTGATTTTTAAATACGACTTTGACTGAATCAAAGACGATTTACAACGGATTAATGATTGATTTAAACGGAGCTTTTTGTGCCGATTCTTCAGGAGAGTTACAACGGCTCTGTTGTTTCATTTAAAATCGCGAATCTAAAGGAGATTTTCATGGATCTATTTTTTGCGAAAGATTTTCTCATATTTGAATATATGTTCTATCTTGGAAACTTCAGATATATATATATATGCACAGGAAAGTGTGTGATATATATTGATCTTTTTGACGAGCAAGAAAACAGAGACTGTGTGAAAGCGTTCTTTTCTGGTGATCGAGAAGAAGTGTAAGATCTTTATTACCAAAGGAAGATCTTGAAAGCAGATTCACGTGTTCTACATCGACTATCTGTTGTGAATCTACTACTGCTGAAGTTGTGAAGCTTCTGGTAATATCTATTGCAACTGGATCGACTCAGAACTGTTTTGATTACAGATCTTTATTTTCTGAAGACGACGATCTATCTACTGTCAATTGCATTCTGTTGCGATTGTGAAGAACAACTGGAGAAGTGTTTCTTTATCGAAACCCTTTTATTTTTGAGTGATCAGCTTCTCGTTCTAAGCTGTGTGGGTTCGTGTTTGAACCAGGAAGGCTGTGTTTGCCTGAATCTTGTAAAGGTGTCAACTGCCTGTACTCAGTTGTGGACGGGTCTGTGGAAACGAGGACCAGATAGTGAAAATCGCCAAGCTCGTGGATTTGAGCGTTGGTGGAGTGGACTAGGGGCCTTCTGTTCCCCGAACCACTATACATCCGTGTGTTCATGCTTTTACTTTTTCCGCTGCATATTTAATCGTGCAAAAGCATAGTGAACAGAATTTGTCTAAGTTGAAGAGATTGTAATAATTTGAAAAAGACACAATTCACCCCCCTCTTGTGTATAATCCGTAGATTCAGATCCAACAACAACATGGATCACCAATGAATATCCACCCAAAATAATCGACCAGAAAAGGAGTAGTGGGGCTAGAAGATCATATTGGGGAACCTAGGGCTCATCCAAGAATAAGAGAGAATGATGATTTAGTGAATGATTCATTTTTTGATGAAATAAT
The DNA here is from genome assembly GCA_963277665.1 of Viscum album. NCBI lineage: Eukaryota > Viridiplantae > Streptophyta > Magnoliopsida > Santalales > Viscaceae > Viscum > Viscum album. The sequence goes on along the minus strand of OY728164.1, from coordinate 1,008,850,798 downwards.
AACATAAAATCTTGATTCCAAAAGGTTCATGTCTTGTAACCATTACTTTGCATGTAATCCTAGGGTTTCTGAGAATTTTTAGCATTGAAAAAAATTTAGTCCCCTCCGCAAATTTATAATACACATAATGAATTCAACATACACAATTTATAATCCATATCAAAAAAATTCTCCATATCTGATTAAAATGTCATGAAATCATCAGATATATAATCCATGAAACAATAGATCATGTCTTTTAAACAATAAATGAAGTCTATTCCATGAAAAATAATTGTTACACATACAAACTACACCAAAAACACATGGAACCCCCTCAACCATCCTCTAAACATCTCAAACACCCACAACTAACAATTTTCTGGACCAGTGAGGCATGGGAAATTACATATATATTCTTTAGTCTCCTCTGTTTATGAATATGGTTTACATGATATGTTTCCATTTCCACCCATATTGATTAATGAATCATTGTGTAATTCATTTGTAAGTAATACTAATGTTTTATCTTCATTTAGAACATTAATATTTTTCTACCATATCCATATTTTCTTAAATGTTTTCAAGATTATAATTTATAAAAATTATTAACCTTATAATGTTATTTCAAAACTTCTTTTACATTATTTTAATTTTTTTTAAAATAATCTTTTAAATATTTTCCAGAAATGTTTTTTTTTCACAAAAGTGTTACATGAATAATTTCTTTTAACAATTAAGGAATGAATGAATTTTCTGAAAAATATTACCATTATTTTCATCGGTTCATCCATTATATATTTATAAGGTTATTTTCATATAAATATATTTTATAAATATATTATGAAATTTTAGTTTTTAATTTTTTATTTTCAATGTAAAAATTGTTTTTTCCTCATTAATTTTATTGATATTTTAATGGTATTTATATGAATAAATGAAAACAACCGTTGATGTTACTTATACTCCACTAAAGGTATATTGTTATGATTCCATACTTATTCTTTTCTGGATTGATGAAGATCATTTCAATGATATTTAAATGGAACCAATTTTCTTTCCACAGGTTAATCATTATATGAAAGGAATAATGTACGTTTCTCAGATATTTTTAATGAGAAAAAATCTATATAATTTATTCATTTTATGGTTAACAGGAATTATATATGATGATGTTTGATCCTAATAGAAATCATGATGATAGGTGATCCCAATATTGATCATGAAGATGAGTGACACTAATATAACTCAGATAATATATGGGTATGATATATCCCAACAATGCATTGAATGACGATTATGATAGAATTAAGTTGTATAGATATTATAATTTTAATGGTTCTATGAATATATTTTTGCAATATAGAAACACATTTTCTTTATGTTTTATTTGTGATTTCATAGTGTCTATCAATTAAGATTAACAGAACATGGATCATTATTATTCATTCATAGAAATCTTGTATTATGTTTATGCATTATTACATGTTCCATAATTTATGATACTAGTATTTATGGGTATGAGTTATTTTATTTTATGACCATGAACATATATTTTTTCCCCATTACATTTTTCTTATCTCATTCTCATTAGTGAAATTAAATTTCAAGTTCTTATTTTAACCATTATTGAGAAATTGAGTTGTCTATTCAAATGTTTGCTTTTCCAAGACTATAAATAATAATTTTAGAATATTTATGTGTTGAAATTTTTCATGTTTAAATATTTTTAAGCGATTTTTTGAGGACTTAATATAGAATAAAAAAATCTTGGTATAGTGGAAAAATACTCAGATGATGTCATGTGTGTTGTTTATGTAAATTTTATTTCGAAATATATAAAACAATAAACCTAGAATATCGTTGGATATGTAAGTGATCTAATTTTTTTTTGATATTTTTTTAAAAGGTTAAAATTTTGTCATTTTTATTGGTATCAAATCCAGAAATGTAAATATAATGTTTTTATCACCGAATTTTGCAGCGCGGGTTTATACAATTGGAATTAGAGCAAAGTTTATGAAAACTTTTGAAATTATATTTGTTTCACATGATGAAATATTAAGTTTTCAGGATACCATAAATGATTTTTTAAGATTAAGGTTCATCATTGGTTCAAATTATTAGACACACCTTTTGAGGTTTAATGTAATGGGATTTTTAGGTGATTAATGATATTTTGGGAGATTATTAATTTTGTTTAGGTATATGTTTCCATTTTTTTAATGTATGGTATTACATAATAAGAATGATATTAAAATTTGGAGAATCTTGATAATAGGAATGAGATAACCTTTGCAGTTAAAAATTTCATTAATGTTGTGGTTGGTGAGGTTATTTTGGATATAGGGTTGTTTATTTTTGAACTAATCTATGATGAACATTTTATTTTTTGTTTATCTTTGGATATAAATTTTTCATTTATTCATATGATGTTTTAATAAATTCAGATATTATATCATCGTGTGATAAACATCTCAATTTTGGTTAATGACTTAATATAAAATGAATTTATTATAATCATTTTTTGGTAATTATGTGATCTATTTTTTTTATTTCGTGAGGAATTAAATATTTATCTTTAATACTCATCATTTATAGAAAATTATGAGATGGTGGTGGAAATTGATCAAATGATGATAATAATATTTTCAAGTAAGTATATTTATGTATTCTCATAGTATGTATAGTAATGTTATTCCTCAACTCTAGGAATGTTATATTGAAATTTTTATTATCATATTACCATTATTTTTTCTGAATTAATGGTCTTTTCACATCACTTCATTTTATGGTTTTATGGTCATTAACATTATCATGATCAATCACTTCCTTGTGATCAATGTTCTCTATCACTCTGCATCATTATTGGACATTCATTTTTTTCTTCCGTGTCAATATTTTCAATTATCGTTAATGTTACTCTATTTGAAATTAATGTAATGATTTATTCCAGATGAGATTTGTATTTTCCGTTCCCTCATTTAAATGGGAAGATTAATTAACACTTTTTTTGATGTGGTATTACAACAAAGGTAATTTAAAATTTCATCTATTTTTCACTTAGAACAGGTTCAAAATATGAGGATGAAATGTATTAAACGGGAAAAATTGTGAAAGCATGAGATTTTAGAATAAGAAAAATATTTTTTTATAATGCATATGACAAGCAACATTGATCTCAAATGAACCATGCAATATTATTGTTTAGATATTTTAAAAATAAAAGATCCATTTAATTATTTGGAATGAATATGTTTAAATAAATTATTAAATATATATAATGTTAACACTTAATAAAAATTTATAAATTTATATATATAAATATGCACTAAATTTTTTGTAATGTTGTTTTATACCATGAAAATGAATTTTAACTAAAAATGTTTTATTTCTTTTTGTGAGAGATTATGATAAATAATTTCTAGAAGTTTCAGAAAAATTATTTATAAAGAAATATTTAATATTTTATATAATTATATAAATATTTATCTAAGGATGAAATTTTGATAATTTAATAAAAAATTTGTTTTCCATTGAATAGTAGAAAATAATATTTTTTATTGAAAAATAAGCTTTAAATTAATGAATTTACAAACTAAAACTATATTTCAGATATGATTTAAAATTTAATAAGTACATTTTGATAAAAAATAATACAATTAGGGAATTGTTTTTGAATTTTATACATTAATTTGGTATAAAAACATCATTATACTTAAAAATGAATTTTTTTGAAAATCTTTTTTTTGTTGTATTTATTGTAAAAAATATATATTAATTCTTGTTACTTGTAGATATTTAATGTTGAAAAATATATTAAATATTTTGAATCAAGAGGTCAAAATTTGGTAAAAAGTTGAATTTTGTTTTTAGTCATTGTGAATAGTAAACATAGTAAATAATTATCACTACGGTAAGTGTCAATTGAGTATGTAAAGTTAAAAGTAATACAATAAAGACTACGAACGATCCAAAAACTTGAATTAATTTCATTTTATGATTCTATTCAGTCAATAATCAATAAATATTTGAATATATGACTTTTTGTATCCTTGGGATGTGATCTTGATTTTATATAATTTAATATAAAGGAAAGTAAAAAAAACATTTTCTTCTTTTTATTGTCACTAAATGTTTGACATTGGGATAAAAATAAAGTACATTATATAATAATTATTTATTTTGTTCATAATTTATTTATTGTTATAATTTATTTATAAATTTATGTGATGAAAAATTACCTTAAGAGTTTACGCAATGATTAAATAATAATTAATCAATTAATTGAAAAATACAAGTAAAAATTTTAAAAATAATAAAATTAATATATATTTAAATAATTATTCTTTTAAATGGATATATAGATTAACATAACAAGTTATAGAGGTGTAATAGTAAGGTATTATAATTTCATTATTTTCATGTAGTTTTCTTATTCATATTTAATGAACAGTTACAAAATTTACATTAGAGTTATCATATAATAAAAATTATTTTACTAAATGGTTAAAAATTTAAAAAATACTATATTTAGTTAAGTTATTTGTATATGGTTGAAAATTACAACCATGGTTCATTTATGGGATAATTTTCCTTCAATAATAACTATATTATCCCATAAATTAGAGAAGAACAATGTTATTGTGATAATAATCAAAAGGGATAACATAGGTTTAAAACCAAAATATATAAATGAAAAAACCACATAAACTTGTCCAAATATTAATGTATGAGAGGCTTATTTACCATACACATACTATATTTTAAATAAATATGTTTATACCCCCTTTAACATGATAACTGATTTATATTAAATTAATAATTTATGAAATTCTCTAAATTCCCCTCCATTTATTATAGAAAGACACATTTTCCTCTTTTCTCCACACATAAGGAATGTTTGTTTGGAAAATAAATTCCCATATACAATATGTACATCCAACCCCATATCCTAGAGGCCACTTTATTGATCATAAAACCAACAAAGTAAGGCTTAAGGTGTAAATAAAAGGTGGTTATCCTAAGAAGAGGAGCTAAAGGACATATATGAAATGATTGGACTTGAGGTATGTGATTTCATCTCAATTTATCTTCATTGATGTATATTTTATGGTTATAAACCATAATTATTTTATATGGTGTATATACATCCACCTTTTTATATTTTATCAAAAATTATTCATATTTTTTTAGAAATTAAAATTATTTCATCCAAGGAGATTTGACATGAATGTTAGCAAATAGTGAATGGGTTTTACCTAAATTTCATTTAATTGGGTTATATATATTATTTATTAAATTTTTTATTACTTGATTTTGTTTTAATTGATCTGTAATATTTTATTATGTTTATACGATTTTTTATGTAGAATTAAATAAGTTCACATAATCACATTATGGATTAATTATCACTTCAAAAGTTATCATCATTACAAGGGTTCTCTTTGTCAAAATATCTTGTTACAGAGACATGATTCATGTTTTACACTATAATATCCTTGTATGGTGTAATTATCTCCTCAAAAATTATTTTGAAACATTATTTCATGAATTTCATGGCATTTATAGATCTATGTCATACTCTTTCTTTCAGAAACTATTTATTTGAATGTTACCCGAGTTGTAAAGGCTTTATGTTATAATCTATTCAATTCGTGATATTTCTTTTATTCATGGAAATAATATATTCTGATTATATTGAGAAAAATATAATTTATTCCCCTTTATTTATGAGATTTTTTCATATGATTGGTTTCTATTTCTTCCTTTATTGATTAATGATTCATTATGAATTTTATTATATGTGATACCAATGTTTTATCTTATTTTAGATCAAGATATTTCCATCCAACATCAATGATTGCAAAAAAATTTCAAGATAATTCTTTCAAAATATAAATGATTTTTCAAATTTATTTTACAGGACCTTCAACCTTCTAATATTAGGTTTTAAAAAGTATTGTTTTACATTTTCTTCAATCATGTTGGTTTTCATTGTCTTATAAAATCATGGAATAAATGTTTTCTTTTATCATATATGTTATGAATTTATTTTCCTAATTTCAGGTTTATTTTATAATATAAATCTTTCTTTTTAATTTTATTAGTTTTTTTAAATTAAAATTCTTTCAAAATATAATATTAATTTTAATTTCTGAAAAATTTATTTTCAAAGTGAACAAGTTATTTTCCTCAACGTAGTATAAATGATATATTAATAGTATTAGTATTCATAAAATAAAACAACCCTTTATTCTTCCTATTCCTTATAAAATATGATTCTACCCTTATTATGTAACTAGATGTCTTATGATTATTTCATATATATTTTCATGGAACCTGTTTTTTTCCATGGGTTAATGAAGTTATGAATGGAACAGTGGATATTTTTATGGGTTTTATGATGATATAAAATATCTATGTACAATAATAATGTGATGGCTCTTGTAAATTATTTATGATGATGTTTTCGAGATATATCTTATGATGATGGGTGATCCTAATATATATCATGATGATAGGTGATCCCAATATAACTTAGATGATGGTTAAGCCCAAAATAGCTCTCCAATGCATCGAGCAATGATTTATTAGATTTTGACCACATGGGTTTTCCAAATAATATATTTATTGTCAGTGTTATATGAATATCACATGGCTAAAAATTATTTATTCTTATGACTCTTGCCTTATATTAAATATTTATGCCATGTTTGATTAATTATGATCCAATATTTATGGGTATGTGTTCTATTATTTAATTCTCATTCAATTTTTATTATCTTATCATACTCGTATTCTCATCTTATTCCGATCGATGATATTTAATTGTTATTGATTATGTTTTACCTTACTAATCATTCTAATTTATAGTAATTAGGCTTTTCCTCATGTAACGAAGAGTAGTATTTAATGGTTTATGATAGAAACATTTCATTCATGAGTATTATTAAGGGATATGTTGAGACAAAATATGAAATATTAGGACCTAGGTATAGTGAGAAAAACACTCACATGAAGTGTTTGGTATTGTTAATCTAAGAGTTTTTTCTAATTCTAAAAAGTAATAGTCCAAAAATATCCATGGTTTTGTATGTTATAAAATATTTATATTATGATGCTATATTTTTTTAAAGGTTAAAATTAGGTCATGTTGTTGTTATAAAATACCAATATGTATATATTTTTTAGAACTATATATAAGAGTGTGAGTTCAGGATAATTACACAAAATAATTTCATATAATTTATAATTAATTAATATTTATTGTGTACTACCAAGAATTAAAATTCATTCTTTATTTAATATTTAAAAGACCTTTACATAGTGTTACCTCATTTTAGTGATATAATTCAATGGTATAATCAATACTGAAGTGACCGCATGTGCTCTATGAACATCTGAATGTCATTGAAGAATTCCCCATATGATATAATAGAAGAATATGAAACATAGGTTGATAATTGTTTAAAACCATAAGAATATATTCTATGAAAATGATTCTTTTATTCTCTATTTAATTGATATGGAAGTGGAAGAGTATTTCTCTCAGTTCTTGAATTTATTCTTCGAGAATAACTTTCTTGTTATAGAGAAGATTATATCAAAAATTCATTGTGTGCAATTATTAGAATGGAAAATCCATGGTTTGAGAATAACATAACCAGGTATTTATAGACCAGTAATTAGAGAATTAATAATTTCACATATAACCATATTATGTAGGACCCCGGAACACCCTTAGAGAGGAGGGTGAATCAGGGTGTCAACTTTTTCTTTTAAAATAAGGAAATTGTTCCCACGAAGGTAGGAACTCGTTAAATCTATATGTATGATGGAAAAAAAGAAAAAACCACAAGGAAAGATACCACACATCAACTTTACTTGGTTCACCACTAAGGAAAACATCTAAGGAGCATACTTCGACTGGTTGTCGGCCGTACCTAATTCCACTAAAATTCACATGCTATGGATTACAAGGTTCAGGTACAATCACTCTGTTCCAAGCAAAATTACATTACAAATGTTCAAAGATATCTTACTATATCCATTATGTCACTCTAGTTCACTCCCCCTGTCTCACTTCCATGAGTGAAGTCCCACTCATTTTGTAGAAATGAATATATCTTCAATAGATTTTCATTGAATTATTTTTTATTGTTCAATACGAGACACTACGTTCATCGAATTCCTAGATTAATGAACTTGAAAGAACTTAGCACACACACACACACACCAGATATTCAAAATCCTATTAGAATAATAAAACCACACTTTTTCACAATACACTAACTTGCGTGTATGATTTGGCAATTTTTGTGAAAGATGAATTTCATGTAACACGCACATTCTACTCAACACTTATCTTTCACGAAACTACACTGAGAGGTTCACTTGGTCTTTTCAGACTAATGGAACACCCGACACATAATATTTACTCGCTTCTAATCTTTTTCGCACAAATAATTCTCACAAATGAGCAATTGGGTTTTCATTTTAGAATTTTTAAGTCTTCTATAGGGGTAGCCGCATATTTATAGGCCCCTGGTGACATTCCACGCATGATCCCATCTCGTTTTTTTCAGTGTGCATAAGTTTCATTCTGAGCACGCAAAACCCCTTTATATGTCAAATTGGGTGCGTAATATTATTTCCCACACCACCATTTTTTGTGTATATTTTTGTCTTCTGATTATTTTTTTCCGATTAAATATTTTGAGATGTATGATCCCTTTCCTTGTAAACATTCTGAACTTCCATTGAGGATTGACAACAACCAAAAACCATACTCCATTTCCTGTATAGAATAGTAGTGGTTCAAACATATTATTCTCTAAATACCTACTGAATGCTATGTTTAAATAGTACTAATAATATTATTTTCATGACATTCACTAAACTGATAGCTAAAAAATTATTATGACATTAATATATCATTTCTCAATGAAAAAATTTACATTGACCGACATTCCTCTTTAATATTTATAAATCCAAGAATGATGAATGTTATTTAAAATTATAAAATATCATTACAAAATTAATTGTACAATATATAAATATTAGATTAATTAAAATAGAGAATAATTATTTATTAAATATTCAAATCACATATATTCTCTCAAATGACCGGTGACTGAATATTTTCAGTCAATCAAACATGAAATATTTTTAAAAGTCCTATAGGAATAAGATTTATTCATTATGTCTAATTCTTATAGAATTTAACTATGGTTTTGAATACACTATGTGTGTGACCCTCTTGGAATCTTCTATAATTTCATTAGGTAATACCGTATAAATTTGATGTTCAGTGTCTAGTAAAATTACAAGATAAAATAATGAATTACGTTAAAATATATAGTAATAATGAAAAAATACAGATACACATTGTGTAATATAATTATTTTATCTCAATACCTCTTATCGATGAGGTTTAATAAAAGTGAAAAAAAATTATGCGGTTGATGAGTCTTTATTTGACATTCTACAAATGAACTTTATAACATAAAACCATAGACATGGAATTTATCTGGAAATTCCACTCCCATAAAAGAGCCAGATATATGGTCTTATTTTAATGAACAAAAATAAAAAATCATTTCCTGCATTCTTTATTAATGAAATATCAATATTTACAACACAATCTATATAACTCACTATAAACATATGTCATCGTGATTTTCATTAATATATAAAATTATATGACTCAAGAAACTAAGTAATGAAAATCATAATGTCTATGTACTATTAAAAACTTCTACATATATGAACATCAAATGAAATATTTTTTTTTTCATATCCTAGTGGTGAGTCAAGTTCTCATAACCACTTTCTATGGGAGATAACCAAGGATACAATACATTTGATAAAGGATTGATGTTTTATGATTCCCCTAACAATTAAATCCTATATCATTTGTGTCACTTAAAATTATATAATATAATCATAGGATAAATATTTAATAATATTATCATAACACATTATGGTTATTATCATAGTAGAGAACTACTTTGAAATTTCAGTGTGACGGTTTCCCATAGAAATGTTTTTCATATACCGTTACATAGAAGAAAAATCATGTTATGAAACATGTTTACCAAAATTTAAAAACCATGAATATATATAATCATATAGTATATTGAGATCTTTTTTGGTGAAATTACTAAAACATAATGAATGTACCATTCAAATAAAATTAAATTAAATCCTATGTAACAATCTAAAATTTCTTATTGCTTTCAATTTCACTATCTTTTCATCACTAACATAGATTCATGATTTATAATCCATATGATTTTGAAAACATATAGATCTCTACATGAAATCACTGATGTGAGTTGTGGAACTGGAATATATACACCATTTGTGTATAGGAACTAGAAGCAAATTAACCATAGAAAAAAAATTAAGAAAAATTATTTTCCACATATCTAAATTAGAAAAATAACAATATTTATTTATTTTATGACCCAGAGCACCCCAAAAGTAACAACTAATATCATATTTCCTTGTGTTGTTTTTATTTTGGTTTTATACATCATTCTTATATCATTTTTTCATTTATTACATTTCCTTTTTTCTAAAATGGTGTCGGCCAAATGAGAACTATTTGTATTATATTACATTAGTCTATCTTATTTACTAACATAGTTCTTAGATGAGATCATTTGGGGACCATGATTCATTTTTTTGTTCATCAACTTAAAATATATAACCTACATTAGAAAATATATCAAAAACAAATACACGAACAAGTATTAAAAATAAATTTAACATGATTGATTTGATATTTAAATCTAGATAAGACATTTCCAAGATATAGTTCCTTATTTTTCACATTCCCTAATTCCTCACATACCTAATAATTTTCAGGGTTGTACCATTTTTAGTATTATTACTATTTTAAAACTTTTTATTGAGGTATTGTAGGGACTCTTTCATTTTATCAACATTTTTAATAATTGTTCCCTTGAAGGATTATGGGATGACACACATTATAACAATTAGATTGATATTTTTTTATTACTTTTCATTCACCCTCTTATCATTGTGAGTCCTCTAATTAATGTGGTCAATGTGATTTGGTGTCTTTAATAAAATCTCTAAGTCTATGAATTTGTGAGTGATCAATAAAATCTCTCTCCTAATCGTAATTAAGGTTTATTTTATTCATCATCGATGGAGTTGAGAGTATAAATCATATTAGAAATTGAAATTGAAACAGAACAAATAATAAAACACACAATCCAAATAAACATACATAATTACCATAACTAAAACATTATAACATAATAAACAAAAGAAAAACTCATAAAAATATACCATGAATAACATTAATATTTTATCTTTGGATAAAAATATAAACATGAAAGTACTATACTTGGAATGAGATCCAATACTGATGATAAAAAATCATGTAAAATAATACACTTTCATTTGGGATTATTCATTATTCACATGTGAATAGATAAATAAAAACACAAATATCACTATATGTATTTTGGTAACCAAGTCAAATAATAACCCTCCTATGGCCTGATTAAATAATCCCATTAATCACATTCAAAAAAATTATTACGTAATCTAAACTATTTACCATTAGAGAGTTTACATTGGAAACAAATTATTTATGTTAATCAATTTCAAATATTATTTGTTTAGGAAAATATTTTATTCAAATGGCTTCCTAAAATATAGATAAAAAATTAACAAAACATGAATGAATTAAATATATATAATAATATAATCCATAAATGTGAATTATTTTTGATAATAATAATAATAATAATAATAATAATAAAGATAAAAAAATTACATCAAATGATGAAAATTTCATGTATAGAAAAGAATTAAACCAAAAAACATTATTATTATTTATCCATTTATGATAACTAGATATAACATAAATTAAAAAAACTGTTCCGTCAATTTAAAGAGAACCCTTTATATTAAACCATACCATGTTATTGAGTATAATACCGTACAATCCAAAATAATTATATTAAATAACTATATAATTTTATCAGTAATAAAAAAAATGATTGTTAGGGATTAAACATGGAACAATATAATAAAAATTGTTGAAAATCTATAATTTAATGGTGAAAAAGAATTTAAATCTAGGAATGTTTATTCTATACCAATTAAGAATAAAAAATGAATGTAGACATTTACCGGAAGCACCCATGAAATATTTAATGTGGAGTATATGTTTGGTCGTAAAAATCGACATATTGTCTCATGATTTTCTCCAAAAGACACTATTAGAATTGAAGTTAGGTGTCAGAAGAATAGAATAATGTGTATGATTAAGAAACCATAACCCTTTATAATTTAACATGCTAGTCCACATTCATTATAACCTTATTTTCTCATTATTAATAGTGTAAATTATATTGGGTTCTATTCATAAAATACTTATACTTTTCTTAATTTCATTAAATACTAATATAAATGCATATCTTAATGATCAAATAATTAATCAAAATTAAATATAGAATTGAATACACTATACTGAAAAAGGCTTGGGAATAGACATGGATCGTCCAAATAATTATTAATGATAATTGAAGACAAGTGGATCAAGAATTACCAGGAGATTTTAAAAGGTGGAAGTGCATGACACCCCACATATTAGCATCATCTAGGGAAATAAAATTTTCAGGAGTCCCAAATGACCATGTTGAGATCATCTCAAGGATTGATTTTTTTATAATGTTTATATCACTTTATTTTCTTCCCTGAAGGATTGGGAGACCCTAATACTATGATGAATAACATCATGAACATAAGAAATCCAGCGTGGATGCACCCTCCAAGGTAAACTCCCTATTCTAGTCTGTAGAGTTTCCATAACAAGAGTAGATTCTGAGACATCCCGAGGTGGTCTCATACATGAATGGAAGCATGTTTGATAGCGTGGATCATGAAACAAAGTTCATAATCCTAATAAGTTCCAATTACAATATAATGAGTGAAAAATACCTTGATAAAACCATGTTTCATGCCGAATACCCCCACACCCCGACAGTCCTGGTGCACCAGATGCAACATGATCAACATTAACAATGAACAATAGAAAAAATCTTGGGATCTATAAGATGAATTTAACCATCAGTAGCTTCCTTCCCCAACCACTTACACCAAAAAACCAATGGTTTTTAACATATATGAAGGTATTATTCATAGTACATTTTTAATTTATGGAATTAATAAATACATCCCAATTAATAAAAATGTTTCCAGCATACATGGAAGCAGTCTGATTATAAGAGGTATTCTTATTTTTGGCTGTCCATGTGATGGAAATAGACTTAGTAGCCGCTCCTGTCAAAAGATTGAAATACGCTAGCAGGATTTATTGGAAAAGATAGATCTGAGCAATTAATTGATGTAATTTACAATGAAAAAATTGATAGGGAAAACATATTGAAGATATTTACATAGTCTATAGATGATGCTATAAATGGGTAAATTGTTTTGAGAATTTTTAGATTGCTTATTGCAGAGTGTGCTGACTGATGAAATGTGATATCCATCCTTTTGAATATAGTCATGTTTAGGCAATCAATGTATCCAAAGTTTCTAGATGGGTAGAAAAATGTATTGTTGAATGATGAAATCATGAATATTGGATAGCCAATAGAAAAGCACAATACTGACAGAACACATTGATATGTAGAAATATTTTTATTAATCTATCCAAATATGTTTAAAACATAAATAAAGGTATCTATGTCTATAAATATATACACCTACAATTCAGTATATATGTGAGAAGGGATACATAGTAATTCCTGGGATTTAGGTAGACAAAATATTTAACTGAAATCATCTTTTTATTTGGAGGGACAACCATGAAATCCTAGAGGTGTCCCAAGCTAAGGGGTGCTAAAAAAATTAATCTTGGAATGCATGTAGACAAGCCATCTAGAGCTGTCATGAAAACCATTGTAGGTATAATTGATGAAGGCCAAGTGCAAGAGTTAATATAATAAGTAAAACCATTAATCATTCTTTCACTGATCATACTAGAAACAAATTAAAGATAATGATCTTTATATGTTAAAAATTTAAAAGTAAATTTGGTAATGAGAGAGTAATCTTAATTCTGATTCCTCTAATGCCAAGTCCCCCCATGTCAGTAAGTTTGATGAAATATTTCCATGAAATAGTTAATTTTTTCTTTTCATTAAAAAAACCAATCCATATGATATTTTTGATCATGCATTTCAGATCATTGATCATTCCACTAGTAAATATATAAAAATATAAGTCTTAAGAACATAGAAGTGATAACTAAGTTATCAAAACACACTCTTCCCGCTTGGGACATGGATTTGACATTCCATTTTGAAAATTGATTTATGATGAAAGAGAAATGTTTTTCCAAATTAATTCTCCTAATATTAACCCAAAAAATATGGATACCAAGATAAGTGAAGGGAATATTCCCTTTTACAACACATAGATCCCTATCAATTCTATTTTTCAAGAAATGGAAATTCCATATAAGATGAAGATAAAAGATTTGATCCTATTGATAGCTTCCCAACCACATTCTTATAATGGTTAAAAAGATCCTTGATGATAGACATGGACTTCATCGAGTTATACCCATGTAGTATGAAAACATTAGCATAAATGAGATGGAAGGGAGTAGAAAATTCTTTTCAACATTAATAAACTTTTAATGGACAATGATAACATGGTTTTTGATACATCTTCTCAAAAAATCATATGTAATATAAAATAGAAGTCCTGAATGTGGATCTCCTTGCTGGAAACCATTTAAGTAATGGAATAAGCCTGTCGGTGTCCCATTTATAATAATGGATAGCCATTTAGAGTTAAAAATGATGGTAATAAGACTGATTACGTTGCTAGAGAATCCATATCTAATAAGGAAAATAATGACGATTCTCTATTTGAGAGTATCAAACTCTTAAGAGATAAAAATTTTAAGAGAAAAGATAACATTATAGGATTTTATCTTCATAAGGTTGATTCCCTACAAAGAATTATAAGGGATGTTTTGTTTACTTCTACCAATAACAAAACCATATTTATTTGAGGAGATTAGGTCCTTAACCAAAAATCCTAATCTGGTTGTAATAATGTTGATGATTATTTTAGTAAGAGTATTACCAATTACAATTGGCTTAAAATACTTGATATTAAGGCAATATATGGAAATTAGATTCAATATTTTATACATATTAATTTAATTAAAACCTATGAATAATTGAAAATTAACTGTAATAATAATTTAAATATGTATAACAATAGAATATTTTTACACAAAAATACTGAATCTATTTGGATAAAAAGTGAATAAATTAAAATATGATCCATGATAGAAATGTAAATGTTTAGAAAATTGGGAGAATATATATAAAATATTATTATTTTATAAAATATCTTAAACATCTATCATAATGATCTTCCCTTGTATTATACTTTTTTTGCATACCCTACTAAAAAATATTTTCATTACCTAGGAAAAAGGTAACCAAAAAAGTGTGATCTTAGATTCTTAGTAAGGGTAAACATGGGAAAAATCAATCGATGTTGATATAAAAGAAGAAGATAAGAGTAAGGGTATAATATCCTAACCAAAATCGTTAATTTTCATATTCAATTTGAAAAATATCATAAACATGAGTTATGGAATAAAACATTAACATTTCGAAAGGCATGAATCATATGAATAAAAAATAATCAAAACTCAATCATAAACCACAAGTTCATGTCCTAGATGTGTTTGGAACCATAATAAGTATATAAAACATTTAATATTTCATGTTTATATAAAAACATTATCAAATAATGCATCAAAAGAAGTTTCCCATAGTTTTTCAAGCACATCAACTTGTTTCCCAAAATGGATCAAGAACATTAACTAGTTTGTTATAACAGATCAAGCATATAGACTTGCTTCCAATAAATTTATTATGAGATATAATAATTTACCCAATTAATTATAGGGATATATAGGATCCAAAATGTATATAATGAAATCCATATATATTTTTTCTACATTATCATCAAATATTAGTCATAATAGAACCCATGAAAAGATATGGGTTTCATAATCATTTGATCCTATAATCATAAACATAAACTTAATAGAGAAATAATAATCATGGTATCCTTGTGTAATATCGAAATTTATTTATAAGTGACATCATATGATGTTATCTTATTTGGAAATTAATTTTTAAAGATTAGTTTGAATAATTCGTTAAGAATATAACCTTTTTATTTTAAAATCACTTTTCTTTTTAAAAAGTTGTGAAGTTATAAGAAAAAACTTTTTGGTTTGAAAATAAACATTTAATCATGTAAATGAAGATTCAAATCACTGAGACATCATGATGGTGTAAAATATTCTCATTATATATAAGTCAGAAAACTATTCCTCAAGTATTTTTATTGGAAAATTCACAATGTACCTAATTTCAAAATTGATTAAAAGATTCCTTCCAAAGAATTTTGTAAAAATTAAAACATAAGTAAAAAATATATTAAAAAATGTTAGAGTAATATTAAAAAACGTTATTTAGAACATTTTTTTATAAAACTTTGAAATTTGAGGGAAATATTCCCTAGTGGATACATTAACATAAACAATTCAAAAAGATGATGTTATTATGACATAAACCCTTACCTTCAGTATCGGATTTCTTTATTCACATTCAAAACATATAAATTATAAATCTGGATTTATTATAAATTTAATGAATAAAACTATTCACATATATCACAATATATATGATTTATTTATGAAATCATAGCACATATTTATTAAAAATTCGTTATCAATGTCACTATTTTGGGTGACAACTACATCATTTTCCAAGCCTGTTTCAGTTTGACTATCCCAATAATTATACTTTGATCATGGTATCATAATTCATATGATGTAAATAATGGTATAACAATTATATATATTTCTTATATATATATATATTATCATTCATGAAAATTATTGATAGAAAAATGAATCAATCTAATCATTGAGATGATATACCATACATATTCACGAATGTTATTTCAATTTTATGATTGATGAATTGAAATAAATGTAAAAACTAAATAACATTTAAATAATAATTATTAAATCATATATAATAATTAAATTTACCTTTATTTAAATTCATGTAAAGCATAATTGAAAAATGAATCTCATCATGTCATGGAGGTGGTAGTCCACACGCGTGTACGAATGACACTATTGTTTAGAAATGGATTGAAATGTAAGAAGGTAGACATGATAATATAATTAAATTAATATAATTGTTTCATAAATTTCAAATAAATAATCATTAAACCAATAATAATACCAATCTATAAAATAGTTGGATAAAAAAATAATTGTATGGTTATGTGTCTTTGGTAAGTCACAAGTATGATCAACCAACATATTCTCCTCTTTTTGATGAGAAACATGGTGTGTAATGGTGTTTTAATTATTATTGTAAAATTTAAAATTATAGATGATAAATAATTTATTATTTTATGATAAGTATTATATATTTTCTGGAGATAATGTATAGTATAAAAATGAATTTGACTGGTTAACATGATTACTTCTTCTTTGGAAGAGCTCCTTTAAATCTATTCTAATGTACATTAGGGTTAATCTTTTGGGAAGATCAAAATATAAATAATATGTATATGTAAGTTTATAAGATATATTTGTATATTTTTGTTGATATATAATGATACATGTGGTATAATGATGTATGGGATGATGTTCCCTTTTATAAAAGATGGGATGGGTACTCTTGGAATTTAATAAAAATAGAATATTATATGTCTATTCTATAAAAAATAATAAGTAATGTTCATGAATCAGATCCCATTGTAGGATTATCATTAAATATCACCATGCAATAATTTTTTTGCAAGTTTATGTTTTATTTTCGACATTATATTTTGTTTTAACACCGTAATTATCATAGTTTATCATTAACCTTGGTCACATATTTTTCACTCTTAAATTGATATAATTTTACATATACGGTGAATATTTACTCATAAATGGATAAGGGATGACATTTAGGTCCATATATTAGTATATGTGTCCTTATTTATTACATTTATTATTTTTAAATAATTTAATAATATATAATTTTAATAAAAATATCATTATTATAAATTATTTACACTCTTTGTTACTTAGAAATATAGAATGTTAAAAAACACAAAGAATTTGATAAAATAATTTTAAAACATATACTAAATTTCATGGTAATATTTTTTTTATCACACTAATTATTTAATTTTATAATACATTTAATACTTTTAATAACATTTATTATATTTTCAAATTTATTGAATTTATTTCTACATTAGTGTTGTGTTAGAATTTAAGGTAATTATTTCTCCACTAAAATTTTAATATAATATATAATGATGAAAATAAATCTATTATATTTAAAAATAGTATTTATATTCTAACATATATTCTAGGTATCCTCATATTATAAATATTATAGATATTAAAAGCAAGAGTGAGACATGTTTTAATTTCTTTGAAATAAATTATTTCCAAGATCATAATCTCATCCAAATGTACATTAGATTACTTATTATAGAATCTTGGATTAATAATGATGAAACGAACTCATAAAATAAAATTAATTTTAGTGTTTGGGTCATTTTAAAATAATTTTAAATTTATTCATTATTTTATTCACTTAATTTACTATTTATTGTTGTAACATAAATTACAAAATTTACTATTAATGTTGAAAAAGGGAACTATTTAATAAATTTTAACCTACTTATTATATATTAGATATCCATTTTTCCAAATTCTAAAGCTACATATTTCAAAAATTAAATTTTTACTAAACCAAAATATTTCAATGAAATTTGTTTTTCAAAAAAATGAAATTTAAAATCTAAAATATATTTATGATAACTTATATCATAAAATACTTTAAAAAAGCATAATTTAAATGAAAAGTATATAATGAAATTTTAAAATTAATAAAAAACTCAATTATACTTTTTATATACTTTAAAATAAAATACATTTTTTAATAAAAATCATCATTTTTCACTATTTATTAAAAATCAATATATTTATAAAATTCATGAAAATTCATCCTAAGAAATGTTTTTAATTATAATTTTAAAAATGAAGTAAATATTATCAAATAAATTTTTTATGTGTTACATAAATTAATTATATTTTTTTATCATACAAAATAAAAATATTTTTTATAGTAAATGTATTTTTGATGAATTAAATGACATTACTAAAAGACAAGAAATAAATTAAAAATTATTTATTAATAAATTATCTATGATTAAAAAAATTATATATTTCATAAATCAACTATTATTATTTATACCAACTAATTTAAATACTAGGATATAAAATACACCTGACATTTTAATAATATGTCACGATTCATCTAAACATGACGTTTCATCTAACACAAGCTACCAAAGATATAAATTTATATAAAGAAAAATATTTCATTAAGATATCAGGGTGTTACAATATTAACCACATATTGAATTAAAAATCCTAAATTTTAAACATATTAATTCCCATATATCGCACACATTAAATTAATATTCAAAAAATATAAAATAGTCTATTCTATTTTTTGTTCTAATAGTTGTTCTATTTATCAATTAGATTTTGTTCCTCTAGATTATAATGATTTATATTTTATATGATGATGTGTTTTTGGTTATTCATTTGTTTTTTATTTTTTTATAGTTTCAGTATGGTGTGGGAAAATCATAAATATGATAAGAAGGTGGAGTTGATTGGATCTGATATGATTCTTGTTATGATAGTGGTTTTCATTGTTGAATAAATATAAAATAATAAATGTTAAATTATATAGTTGATTTAATTATGACAATAAATACTATGAATAAGGCATACCTTGAGTTTAGGTTATATATTGTGTTATTATTATTTTATACATTCTATATTCATAATGATTATAATAAAAAATGGATTTGAAAATGTGGGTAAATATTGATTAAAAATATATTATTATAAGAAAACTATATTAAAAATGATAGACTTTTAGAAACACATCAAAATTTTATGAATAATATTTTAACAAATAAATATATTTGTCAAATAAAAATATATGAAAATTTTATATTTTTTATAAAACGTGATATGTTTTGTCAAAAATATATTTTTTGGTATTCATGATTTTAAAATGTAATTAATTTTAAACAAAAACATTATCCACAACCCTAACTATTTTGGAGTATATTAATGTTTTGTAAAATGTCAATTTTCATATAATGTGAAAAACATAATGTTATCCCATTGAATAAAGAAGATTTTAAATACATTTATATTTGAAAAAAAATTATATATATATATAATGTTTAATTTTTTTATTACCAGTTGAGAACATTTATTTAGAATTAAAAATTACTTATTAAAAATTATTTATTTTTTAATAAAAATTTAAAATTTTTTCAATGAATTATGTTTTTAATAATTGAGAAATTATCACATCTAATATTTTATTAGTGTTTTGTTAAAATTTAATGGATTATTTCTCTGTTATAAAGATACATCAATGTAAAAATAAAATTAATATCATTTTACTCATAAAATAACTTTTTTTCTAGAAAAGGATTTTTTAGTATATAAGATGAAATAAATTTGAAATAATATTACATGTATTTAAAAAAATTAAATATATCACATATAATAAATGCATTAAATTTTTCATATAGTTAAATTTTCTTAAAGAATCAAAATTATTTCATGTATAAAATGATAAACATTTCACGTAAAATAATTCATATTTTGAAAAATATAATTCACCTCATGTATTATAAGATATTGATTTTATGTGAATGATATATTTTAAAAAATAAATTATATATCATGTATGAGATGTTATAAATTTAATTCATATAAAATTTACTGTCAAATAAAATTTGAGGAGTTATGTTATTTTTGATATCTCTATTTCATCAAATAATGAAGTTTAACACATGTATTAGATGAAATTTAATTTATCTTAATATTATATAGTTTTTAAATTTAGGTTAGCATGTCTACCAAGCAAGAAAAATATTATCTTTATGATTTTTTTATTTTTTATTTATTATGTTACCTATCAATAATTTATATTACTATATTGAAGAGATAAATTCCAATCCTAAAAAAATAATATAAAATAATATACAAAATATTTAATTTCCATTCTCAAATTATGATAAAAGGTATTCCATTAAAATAAATCTTTTTATGAAAATTCAAAAATTAATAAAAATATAGAAATATTATTTTATACTTATTTAATATCAATAAAAAATTATCTCTTATAAATGGTGATATACATTTCGTTCATGTGTAAAATATATATTTCATTAATTTTTTTATGAAAATTATCTCACTTGTTGAGTGAGTTAACATCATTTATATGTATACAAATAATTTTCATATAAAATTTATCATACACAATGGATGAGGTAAATCTTCATATAATAATGAAAAAGTAATTTTATGATATATAATTAATACTAGTTATATATATGTGTATTGTCAATAAAATAAGATAATGTCAATTAATTTTTTTTCAACATGTATTTTAGACTATCCATAAGTATAAAAGAATAATTAAGGATATGTTCTTGGGGTATGTAGAAGATGAGGAGACTGTCATCAGAGGGTATTCTAATGCTGGTTTTCAGAATGATCAGAATGATTTGAAGTTTCAATCGAGATATGTTTTCTGGATGAATGGAGGAACTGTGATCTAGAAGAGTTCAAAAAACTTGTTATCGTCGATTCTATAGTGGAGTAAAAATATATAGTGGCTTTTGACACAACCAAGGAAGCCATATGGATTTGAAACATTTTTCATTAGATTGATTTGGTTCCTAGAAGTAGATACCATATGACATTTTTTGTGATAATACTATAGTGGTTGCTCCTGCAAAATAACCAAGGTCACATCAACGAACAAAGAGCATTATCTAGAAGTATCACCTCTTGAGGGATTTCTATCAATGGGTTGATGTTGTAGTGATCAGAGTGTCCATAAAATAGAAATTGGTATACCATATGACTAAAGGTCTATCTCAATAGAATCATGAATATCATTTGAGAGCTAGTTAGTTAATGGTTGTTAGCAGTTGGCACTAGACCACGTGAGAGTCTGTTGGAGTTGGTGGCCTAAAACCAACAACTTTGTACATTATAATAAAATTTTATTTATGGATTTGAATATTAATAAATAATTAGTCACAAATTGATTATTCTACTGCATGACAACGAATGTGATAATGTCCTAAGGATAGTTGTTGCCCTAAAGGGTCACAGGAGATCCCTGTTTTGATCAGAATCTATAAGTACTGTAAAAATATTCTTGAATATATGTTATATGACCGGATGATTTTATTTGAGGAACCCAAATAATACAGGGCATTAGCGGTGAGGACTGAAAGAACTTTGAGGCACCTTCTCATGATGTGAGGCCTTGGTAATATCATGAAGGATATTATGAAAATGAGACTCACTAGTTGGAAATCCACATTTCATAGTGTCATTGGATGTTCCTACTTGCGGGCCTGTGTATTGGTCCTTATACATTATAATTATTAATAATGGATCTAAAAACTCTCTTAATTAAAGGAATTGATGAAAACAGTGATGAAACACTATTCACATTGAGGTATGATATATTGGGTGCGTTAGGAGTAATACTGCATTAATAGATAATGTGATAATGGATTTTTCCCTTCTGTCCCATAACAGAATTTGACATCTTGATCCCTTGGATGGAATTGATATAGGCGAAATAAATCCAAGGGCTTGGTGAGGAATATTCATGTTTAGTTGGGGGAGGTCAAAGATAGAGTAATTGAGAACATGGGTTGATGACACTAGAATGAAACCCGATTGATTCAATGTATAGATACAAGGTGATTACAATAAATTGTTTGTGTTCATATGAGGCGACACGTAATCGTGGCATAAAATTCCTTCTATAAGGGTTCCTTGTAATGCTGATAGATGGTAACCTTGTACTTTAGGAAGGCTCCTCTAAATTCCAATAAGAAGGATGCCTAGAGGGTCACCCACTAAGTGTATCCAAGTATCTCAAATAAATACTGATTTAACAAGTTCAATAAAGATTATTCACAGGGGTGGATTAATAATTATTCAAGGATGCTTGACCGTATTTATTTCGACCCTCATTATTCTAAGGATTATACTGTGTGTGTAATTTAATATATTTATAAGAAAAATAACTCACTGATATTTATTTATGAAAAAAATATTCATTATTCAATGTCTAATAAATGTGATGGAGGAAATTAAGAAAATGGAAATGTAAAGTACACACCATGTATACTAATATACACGTTGTGTAGTTTTTCTGGGGATTTGTGAAAAATAATATTATTTATTTACATAAATAATATGAGGAGTAATTCTCTAGGTGCATGTTAAGTGATATTAATAGTCAATTGTTATTATTAGACATGGGGTCTTGCTGAGAATTAAATAAAATGAGTAAATTCCTTTGGTTAAGGAATTCATTTTATTATTCTATGTATTATAAATCCCAATAACCTTATTCTCATTTGATATATCCATTCTATATGGTTTTCCAAAATCGATCTAGAGAAATCTCTCAAGTTAAGAGATAATTCCTTTCCTCCAAGAATGATATCAAGTTACAGGAGAGATCCTCCTATAGCGGAACAAGGAGAGGATGTTAAAATCAGATCTCAATGTGATCTAAGGTGGGCATCACAAGTAATGGTTCTGTCGCGATTGCACTAGAGATCCCTTCATCGATTTCTTGAGATATGTAGAGCACCTATGAATCACCTCTAGTGGAAGACTACACTTGGATTATATGACACAATGAAGGATCACATTGGATTATGACCAAAAGCATCAATGCAGAAATATTTCCTGGATAGAAATTCTTGTCATTTAATTAAATTAATTATAACCAATATATGATGATCCACTTTATTGTTTTGATAATTACCTCTTTCATTTTCACTTATCATTCCACTATGAATATCCAGAGTTTTATCATCATGATAGATCTTGGATTGATCATTGTTAATGGTAAAACTAATGTTGGGTACACCCATCCGTGCACATCCGTTGTGCTTGGAACTTATAATAAAAAGATAAATTGAGTGAAAATAAAATAATTTTAGAGTAATGATAATAGTGGAAATCATACATAATTCAACTGGATGATAAACAATAGACCACGTAAATAAAATAATAAGGTTACATGTAATTTTATAATTAAATGTAACTATATGACATGCTAGAAGTTATACAGAACAAAGAACAAGATTACAAAAATAAATTGAAAAGACCATATTCATGAATCCATGTTTGATCCAATCTCAAAGATCCAACTCATCAAGAAAGAAATAATAAACAAAAAGTACCCATTCCCTTATCAAAACCTAATCTATGTAATCTACTCGTGTACCCAACTGCAACCTGAATAGGGTGTGAGTAAAACCTAATAGTACAACACCACTGTGTCTAAACAAATCTAGTCTGATAATATGTTCATTAAATAAAGAGATAATTTCGAGTATTAATTAATAAATTAATATGATAAATCAAAATTAACCAGTTTCGACAATATACATTAATATATCTGATCATGTAGAATAAACATGGAAACCCTAATGAAAATTCCATGGTATAATCACATAATTGGGAAAAATCAATCTTTATAATGGTGTTAACATAATCATACCAAGTCCTCAACATAATTATTTCAGCATAACCATGCCGAATCCTATTAACATTACATCATAACAAAGATAAGTTTTATGTATAATAATTTTAGTAGTAAATATGTCTATGCCATCTATAAATGAATTACAACATAACAAGGACTGGACCTATGAGAATTACCACATGAATCACAACACAAGCCATAACATAATGAATAACACAACATTATATTATAAGCCTAAATGGAAAATTAAAACCATTACCATTTGTATGTAAATTATACATTCAAAAATTATGTTATATTGTACTCCATTATTATAATTTTTTTCACACCAAATTCCTTCCAACTATCAATAGTAATTAAAAAAAGACTTTTTCATAGTTGAATCTACCAAAATAAATCACCTAAAGCCTAATTTCATACTAAAACTTATTTTAATTCATTAGATAGTTTCTTATTGTTCAAGGGTAGGATCACACTATGGGTATCTAAAAACCATGTCTCAACACTATTGTATCTAATGGAATCTTAATAATGTTCTAAACACATGGTTATAAAAAAATATTTGGTTAGTTAATGTGCATGTTTTGTCGATGTAATCTAATAATATTAAAAATGTTTAAAAAATTAGAAGCATACCAAAATAGAAATGTTGTAGACCACCTTCCCATATCTGGAAATTAATAAACTACTTCCAATCAGTTGTGATAATAAAGAATGCAGGTGATTATAATGAAAAAGAAAATCAAGATCACATATTCATTAATATCAAAAACAAAATGAATAGTTTTCATGAGATCACACCATGATAATGGAGAAATAGTAAAAGAAAAGGGGAAAAATAATTTAAAGGAACACACTAGAGATAAAAATCTATACTGAGACATCCATAAGGGAAGGATTCACTGCAAAATCAGCTAGATTCTCCCTAGGGATCGAGAGACAAGGATGCATGATCTATGAAATAAAATCACATGCATAGTGTGGTATAAAATATATACTATCAAGATATTCATGAATTAAAAACATATTTACACATGAATTTATTGATCAATAAAATATTGAAAAAATGAATTATGTTGTGATAAAATAACTCAGATTAAACATTCCATGATGTGAACTTGTTTTATACTGTGTAACATTCAATGGTCTAAAACATTACATAAATTTTTCCCAAAAATAGTTTTGTGTCATGTAAAACACTCATGACGTCGAAGTGTCTAAAAGATTGGTTTGAACCGAAAATCCATAGGAAAATCTATAACCACCTCTGAATCCTTCCAAACCATGTATAATGCTCATATGACCTTGACCCATTTATACATATACTCCATTAATTCAAAAATAAATGCATACCTGAACTTTAAGC
The DNA here is from genome assembly GCA_963277665.1 of Viscum album. Taxonomy (NCBI): domain Eukaryota; kingdom Viridiplantae; phylum Streptophyta; class Magnoliopsida; order Santalales; family Viscaceae; genus Viscum; species Viscum album. The sequence continues at coordinate 1,008,824,707 of OY728164.1, read as the reverse complement.
CATTTTCCCAATTAAATGATCTCTATCACTAACAATGGACTCGAACACAATGGCATAAGGATTATGGAAAATAGAAAAACTCATTCATCCAAAACATAAAGGGGGATATGCCTAAAAAAATTATAGACCTTAACACCTCCACACTATATAACATGTTATCTTCAAGATGATATTCGAATCATCATAGGTCCTCTACAGAAAAACTAAAAAATGTGCTCGAATATAAGGTTCCTTCTCCCATGTATCCTATTGAACACACCCAAGCTTCCACTACCCATAAACTAGAGGTATGGTCTTCCCCAATTAATAATTATCACTATGGTCCATAGTATGTATCAGACGATCCTAAAATGATGTATCTAAACAAAGATCTATTTCATAAATGTTTATCTCATGAGAAAGATTTGGATGAATTATATGAATATAAAACACGTGAAACATGTGGTGTATAGAACTATAACATTGTGGAATTTCCACTAGGTATGCCAATGGTCAGACCCATTCCACTATCTCAAATAGACCAACAACCCGGGGCTCTGGCATTTCAAGTTTCTCGATATGGCACTTTCCCAACCTGGAAGGCACCCGAAGAAAAACATGATGACCTACTAAAACTATAGAGGCCATCTACATTTTTAAACATAATATGTCAAACTGCTCTGTGAGATCACCAACCTCATCCTAAACTTCTGGAGCTACTCAGACGTCTCCATCAAGATACTTGGTCGAAAAGAACAGACGCTGCTGCCTACTACAAACAAATAGGAGAACATAATAGTTTTCCATATAAAACCATAATGGTTCCATTTGGATTTATTCAAGGGAGAATTTATTATAATAAAACCATACAAGTACTAAATTCCACTCCCATAATACAATTAAATCCAAAAAAAATGATTGTAACATGTCCTCTTGTATCTAAATATTTGGTTTAGATTGGCTATCAGTCTATATATGATAGATTGAACTCAAACTAACTAGTGATCCCAAATCCTTTTGAAGTACCTTCCATAACTAATACATAAAATTAGGATCACAATTTTAAATTATATTATAAATTAAATTATTCAATGAAACTATCACCCGCACAAAAGGCTTACCTAGATCATCAATATTGAAGGTCTCCGTGATTGGGAAAATGTGGGCTTCCTTCGATAGTAAATCTAAGATCACCCATACTTTTTCATTATTATATGTTTTTCCTATAATTATAGCCATAAGATCTTATATGACAATATTCAATTTATAATTTAGAATTGAAAGAGGCTACAATAACCAAAAGGGTCTATGATGTCTATCCTTCAACTACTGATATGTGAACCAACTCACCACAGATTATGCTACCTCCTTCTTAATTCCCATCCATCGGTATATTATATAATGATTATGATACATAATTTTTTATACATGGATTTATCTCCCATCTAGTGTCATCAAACTCTCTCATGAGCTTCTCATGCAAGCTCGTAGGAACCCACCGTCGACAAAGAAAAAAATAACATTTCCACAAACAAAAGGCCATCCTTATAGTGGTTCCCCACTATATAAGATTCCCATTTGAGTGAATCCCTCCAGATCAGAAACATATTATATGTTAACCCAATTGAGAATCATAGGTATAATAGATTTGAAATATATATCTAATCATCCTAATAACATCAGATCATCTCGATGCAAATCTGTAAAGAGTGAAATTATCTTCCACTCTTGAAAAGACTGTCAAAATACCACTCTCTACATATTGTAGCTCAATGAAACATAATTTATGTTTCCCATTCCTAATATAAAATATAAATTTAATTCGGATGAATCTGAATACTTGGCCCACCTTTTCTGCCGAAGCATCATCTGCAGCTATGTAAGGTAATTCCTAAGGCTCTTGTGGTTCATGTACACTACAAACCACTCACCTATATGATAATTTCTATATGAACATAGGGAATAGACTACAGATAATAACTCTAGAATATGAGTTGGTTAATTCCTCTCATGTGGTCTCAACTATCTTGAGCCATATGAAACCACTTGGTCCTACTAAATTAGAATTTCTATGAGTCCAATTATTGATGCTTAATAACACATAAAAAATCACATGCCCAAAATTGTTAAGATGTGGATAACTATTGAGGTGAGCCAACCCTTCATTTCCTGAAAATATCTCTCTTAATAATCTTACCTAACTATTCGACTTTATTATTAATCTAAGACATCAATGTTTCCAAATGGGAGAAGTCTGGGAATAACACTAATAATAATCTTTGAAACACTTAATGCTCGAAATATTGAAGTAATATTTTGGGTTCTCCCATTATATGATTGAAAAAACAACACTGGGTCCCTAATACTCTAACCAATTTGATGAAATATCATAAGAAGTTCACATTATGAATCCTAAAACCACATTTTTTATATTAGTGTAAATTAAAGTCTATCTAAATTTAGTCAAGATGAAATAAAGATGTTAGGAGTGATCATATCTTGACTAGAAGTATATTAATATGTAATTGAAAAAACTACCATAAATATATCCATGATTGGATGAAAGACCTATTTCATCAAGGTTCGAAAAATGTTTTTTGCATTTTTCAGAACGAATAACATCACCATGAACTCATACAATCCATACAATCTCCTAAATCAGTCTAAGGAATGTATGATGGAGTCACATTTAAATGATGATATTATGATCTGAAGTCAATCTTAGAGAAAAGTTAGGTACCAATCAGTGTATAGAAGACACACTTGACGTGAGAAATAGGATATCGATTAATAACTATTATCTAGTTCAACCTCTGATAGTCCACACACAAGAATGAACTAGATAACCACATGGTGACCTAATAGGCCATATAAATCCCTTAGCATCTTGATCCTCCAACTCGAATTTTAATTGCTGAAGCTATATTTTTTCCATCCTATAAGGTGGAATAAAAACTAGCCCTTCTCTTGGAACCAACATGATCATGAACATGATATCCCATTCAGGTGATAATTCATAAAAATCATTAGTAAAAAATCCTAAAAGTGGTCTTCCACTGAAGGAAAACTATTCAGGTTCATTCCACCATCATCTAGAGTGTAATATTCTATATGAGTCATGAGATAATACAATCTACCCTAAATTAGTCTAGTATATCCAGCTTTAAGATCCCACTCACCGAAGTGAAAATAACTTCCTCCATCTAGATACAGAAAATCTAAAAATCCTCCATTTACTGTCGATACAAGATAGTTAGTGAACTATCCAATCTATTCTATTAATTAAATTGAAAATTATTATTTCCATCACAAATGCTATCTAAAAGAAATTATGATCACTAATTTCTTGAGAACACAGCTTGAAATAGTAGATATTCTCTGCCGGCACACTAGAAGGTGTATTGATGGTCAATAATCCATTCAATGATTGTAAGAAAATTTAAAACCATTTGAAAAAAGATAAAATATAATGTAATTTAATGCACCTATAACAAAAATACCTATTCTAATGTATATTACACAATAATTGTACATCTAAAGGTAGAAGGTCCTACATCCAAATATGTGACAGTAGACTACATAAAATGTATCTGACATTTCAATCTAACTTGGGATCTAATATAATTCCCCTAGGATAACCCTATTGGATGGTACATCCACTCAATAAATAGAGAACTACACCACCTACATTGTCTTGGACATTCTATTGTAATCCAACTACCAGTCTACTGAGAGGTAGTTATGTTATTCTAATATTTCAGTACCTATCATGATCCCCTTATTATTATCTACTACTGCACATGACTAAAAAACATATGCAGGTGGTCTAGATTAAGATAATAAATACACATAAAATCAAGGCACAAAAACTGAGTCCTATTATGGCCAAACATTACTCAATAACTGAACTATATTGAAACAGGGTCTGGAGATGTTTTTCCACTTACCTAAGTACTCAAAAAATTGTTTTCTTATAGATAACTATAATATTAGTACTTAATTACACCATAATAAGAGATCATTGTTTACCCTACTAAAATATAATGCCCACTACTCGGGGCCTCACTCAGATTCCATTTTATGATGATTTCATGATTCATAATGTTTGAAATGATATTGATGTCAAAAATATTCACCAATGATAGAATCTCATAGTGAATCTCATCTCGGATATTCCTAGAAAGGTCAATATCATCCTCTACTAATGATAGTGTAAAACAATATAAGTTATTGAATCATCAAGCACAATCCATCATTGAAAATCCCAACTGAGTTTTGGGTATAAACATGTGAGACTTATCATCTATCAAAATTTTAGCAGAGAAGTGGGTTTGAAAATTAGCCTCAAATTCTTTCTAGGATAACATCTAATACATACAAGCTTTCTCTATAGTGTCCCACCAACTCCTGGATGGTCCCTAATGTATATAGTTAGAAACTTTCCCCCTCACTTATGTTGGTTTCTCATGATTGATGATGATCATATGGAAAAAAGCAATCAACATGTCTTCTGCATGGGGGAATACATCCACTTTAACATACATAGATATTGTTGCTGAAACACTCTCAACATCTCAGACATTGAATAAATGGTGTGAAAAATATTTTGTTCCCTGGATCAAATGACAATAAAGAAGCTAGAACAAATTTTAACATCTAGATAATCAATAGTAGTTATTGGAATCTTGAGTTTAGCTATTTCAGTAGTGTGATAATTTTATCCCTCCTGAATCTCAATTAAAAGATGACAAGGAGGTACTTTCTCTATAAAAAACACACCCCATTGAACACTACATAAAAATAAGTTCAACCTATGTAAGTGATAACAACAAAGAAGAAATGGCTCATAATATCAATAACATTTTCTTAAAAAGTTCATTAGTTTGAAATTATAGTTCAATCATTTCATTCATTAGATATAACTTGTATCACATTTCATAGTTGTTGTATAAAAATATATAACATGCAATAAATATGTCCCTATCATGAACAATTCATGTCTTGAAATATCCCTATGTGTCAATAATGATTCTTGTATACTCATATCATTCCAAACAAAGCAATATATATATCTTGAAACAATAACATAAAGAAACATGTGAATCACCCAAGGTGAGATAATATCAACCATAAAAATGACAAACAAGAAAAAAATCCCATCCATGGGCACATAGATTTCCCCTCATACCTAGGTTAGCTACTCAAATGATCAAGATCATTACCATGTACCATCTCATCCTAATCAAATTTCTACCTTTCCCAATTAGTTAATGAAACATTAAAGAAAAACATACTCTAATACCACTTTGTAACATACCCTAATCTGGGGCTCTCTCACAATTCCAAATCAGGTTGGTTACTAGACCTCAAGCGTGTCTCCCCATCTACAAGAGTTTTTTGACTAGTAGTGGGGGTGTGGTGAAGATTGTGGGGAGACTATATCCCCTGGTAAAAGTGTTTCCATAATGTGTAAATAAACATATATAAGATTAATGGAAATAGAGGAAACAATAAATCATACAAATAGATAATAAAGGACGACTATGTAAACCAAATAATAAATATATATGTAGTTTCAGGATAAAATGTATGTAAATAAATTGTTGGAAGTTATATTGATTGAAGAAAAATATCACAAACATACACTCAGAAGACTGTAGTCCTAAATCCTTTGTATGTCTCATGTCCAATCTCCTCATCATCTAGAAAGCTACAACAGTGTCATTTTCCCTTATCCAAAACATCATCCATGTAATTTGAACAATTACCAAAAGGCACCATGAATAGGGTGTGAGTAAAACTATGTAGTTTGACACCAACTTATATAACTTAACTAGTTAGAAAATAGTTTCACAAAATAAAGTTATAATAATTAGTATTAATTATTCAATTAACATGATACAATAATCAACCTACTTTGGAACCATGTATGAATATCTATAATCATGTAGCATGTCTATTCCAACAGAAACCACAATTTCATTGAATAATCACATAACAGGTAAAATCGATATCCAAAATTTTTTTGAACATAATCAGATCAAATCCTCGAACATAATAATATCAGTATAACCTATCTTAACTCAATGATCATTTCAATATAATTGGACCAAGACTTATATGAATTATATAATAATCGATCCAAGCCCTGTATATAATCATTTCATTATCACTAATACAAACCCTTTATATAATAATTTTAACATCAATGAGGGATTCCCTTTATATAATCATTTTAGTCTAATCGATCAAAGAAAATTATATAATAATTGCAACCTGAATCATAACACAAGTTTTAAAGGCAATAATAGCACAACATAATATCATAATAAAAAATGGTCAATTCATCCAATTACCATTTTCATTTATTTATCTATTTATTCACCAAGTTAAATCTTTTTCCATTACCAATCCAGTGTACACACCCATGTCATATGTATTATCACCTGTCATTTCAATTATCTAGTTATCCATTTTTGAGGGTGATCATCTCAAATAAAATCTCCCGAGGTCTCTGGCCTTGCAAAAATATATTTTAAATCATTATCGTGTTCTTTATTTTTCAAGGGCTTTCTCACTATAAAATTTGAAACAAGCCATGTCTCAAATATATTGAATTCAATTTGAACTAATGAATGGTCCAAACACATGATTATTATAATCCTTTATTCTCTTAGTTAGTGAAAATATTGTTTCAACACAATCACATAATATTTCACATACTTAATGAATTAATAACAGATTAACAGTATTTTCTATTGACAACCTACATTTATCTCGGATATAAGAAATGATTCAAATAGTAATAGTGATAAATAATGTGGGTGATGGTGATCAAATGAAATAGATGATAACATAATCATCAAGATCAAAACTGGACTCAACTATGGTCAAGATATCAAACTAGTATTGCAGAGAACAAGTGTAAGAGAGGTGAGTTGAAAATCCAAGGAACTCAATAGAGATATACCTATAGACTAAGATGTACGAAAGGGATGTAATTGAAAAACTATTTAATGGATTAACCTTACATTCTAAGGGAGAAGGTTTCTAGTAGAGGAAATAAACTAATATTTACAATGTAGTTTAAAACTGCTAGTCCCAAGAAATTCATAATCTAAATTTATCAATTTATAAAATAATATGAAAATACATTACCTAAAGTAGAAATAACCATTATTGGAAATTTTATGACCTGTATCAGTTTCAAAATGTATATATTTTCAAAGGTTAAACCGGTTCTCAACTTATTCATGGACAAAATTTCACATCGTGTAAACTATTCACGATGAGAATGTGTCCAGGAGACAACATTTATTTTAACTTCCATATGAAGATACCAAATTATATCTAAATGCATTTATTCCATGTAGAACCATTATAATATTGTTAGACAATTATATTATGTCATAATTAATTAAAAAAATATAAATACATAAACTGTAGGTATTTTCCTCAGTAAAGGCACTTTATACCCAAAAAGGAACTCAATAACCAAAGTTTAAAGAAGAAGGAAAACCCAAAAAGATTGGTACAAATAAAACACAAAGAGTATGGTTCATAGAAAAAACATGGTATCTTACATTATAACTTTTATTTATCTGTAACTCTTTCTAGGATTATACTTGTCACATCTATATTTATTAATTTATATATTCTAAAACATAAACTTTCCATTATTTAATGTAATAACTAAATTTCATAGAAACTGAGTTAATTATGGTTTCCATGGACAATGTGTACAAAATAAAAAAAATCATATTGAATACATGCTGAAAAATATTTGTTTTCTAACTAGGTATATCATGTTACAATTAACTTTTTAAGCCTAGTTATGCTTCCAGACACACCAAATATTATAGAATTGTTGTTTTAAGGATGTTTAAATTGAAAAGGCCATAGAGAAAAGAGTATTAAATTTCCTACTTATCGTGAATCTAGGAATACATACCCAAGAAAATATATAAAGGGATCTAAAATATGTTTTATTTGTGCTCACGGATGTAATCGAATATCCAACTACCCATGAAAAAAAGAATAATTTTGTTAACATGATAGAGGAAAATAATGTAATTTATAAGGAAGCAGTAACATTTTGATTTCTTAAATGTAATTTGTTCAGTAGTTATGAATATAATATCCTTAGAACAAGGGATAAATGGGAAAGTAGACCTCATCATCCTCCAACACAATTACATAAAGTAATAATGTATATAATTAATACCACAAAGTGGATCATGATAATTAAGGTACACTAATCCTTCACTCTATATGTGTGAAAGTCTTATTGGATTGTATTTATTGACACTCCATTATATTATATGATATTAAATTATCATATAAATTTTTTAGTTTTATGATTATCTCATCCAATGTAATTTTTTGCAGGAATATGCTTTAGGAAAATATCATTATTCTTATTTAGATGAATTTGGAGGTGATTCTAAGAATTGATTGATTATATCTATATAGAATATATTTTAATAACTAAAATAGGGAAATCGAATTTGTTATTTGAAATCAATAAATATTTATATATCAATATAAGTCTTACTATGAAGTGTAAATGAAAATTTATTATGTGTCACAAAACCAAATCACAAAGTGTATATATGTCAAATTGTTAGAGAGAAAACTCATTTTTTGGGTATCCCTATAATGAGAGAAAATTTTATTTTTATTTTCTTTTCTAGGATGCTGAGGCTAATATATCATTAGAAAGTATATCTCATTACTTTTTTATGTTATTGATACCCTTTTTTATTTCATTAGTGAATGATAATTAAAATTTCGATGATGAAAATTATATAAGTGGGAGAATACTCCTTAATATATTTTTATTAATTTTTATATAAATAAATAATATTTTTAAATTTCTGGTTTCATATATAAAACAAACCTATATCAAACCATGATAAAATTAATATTATAATATAATATAATATAAACAATAATACACTATTAAATCACAATATGAAACATCATTAAAAAAATTACTAGATAAATAAATTCAAAAGTAAAAAATTTCCACAAACATTATATCATTATCCTCTTGGTCGTCTATGAATATCTTCCCCCGGATTGAATCTATTTATGTAAATGAAAAACATTAATAATATAAAAGAAATGTTAAAGGATAATAAGATAAAATATTTTATCATATAGGAATGCAATATGTCAATTATATATTGGTTTTAGACTTATATAATCATTGGGATTATATGACTGTTACAATAGAATGATTGAATGGGTAGGTATAAATATAAGAAATCATATTATCAAATCTATATAGATAAATGAGGGAAATGCCACTGAAATGTATAATACTTCCATGCGAAGCTTAGTTGTCCAATCATTAAATATAGGTCAATGCAACATCCCAATATCTCATTATGTATATACATAGATATAATCCATTAAATATGACTATGTTAGATATATTTCTCCAGATGCACTAAAAAAAGTCTTGATACATTACAAAATTTAAATAATCATCAGTAAAAATATTTTGATGATTACATGTAAGTATATATTTATAAGAAAAAAGATATTAAAATTCTTCGAGCTAGATTATTGGTATAAATTGATATTAGAAAAAACATAATGATTAAGAAGTTCATTTTTAATAAAATAAGTTTATCATTATAGTTTATTTATATAATTTTTTTATTAATATATAAATATTTATATAATTTAGATATATAATTAGTTAAAACTCACATAATTTTTGAATTTATAATTTCAAAATTTAATTATAATGAATATTTTAAAATTATAAAAAATATCATTTTTTGGTCCAAATGAGATTTTTACAAAAACTACAATGACTTTATCAATATATAATAATAAAATATAAGGTTACCAAAAAAATAAAAAAATAAAAATAAAATTAACAAATAAAATTCAAAATTTTAAAAAATTATTTGAACATAGAAAATTCATGTAAAATATTTTTAAAGCTAAAAAGAAAAGTTACCTTAATAAAAAAAATTACATCACTCATTTTAACTAAATAATAATTTGGTCCATTTCAATTATATATTTGTTTAACATCACATAGCCATATTTTTTTTATAATAAATTAATTACTTTCATGAAAATAATTAACTGTGAAAAATTTATCTTATACATAAGATTAAGGTTTAAACACAATTTTTTATTAATAAATTTTTTTTAATGTGTTATGTCTATTTCATTTAAAATTATATTTTCTCGTATTAATGAAAATAATTCAGTTAAATGGATCCAAAATTCCAAATAATAATGTAAAAAATTAATTTTACAGGTCTGTTTATAGTTTTATAAATAAATAAATTACTGTTAATAATATTTAATAAGACAAAATATCATTGAAGAAGTAAATCTAACATGGAATGAATTTTCACAATTTTACATGACTTATAAATCTTGTAGAAGTAATTTTAAAGGTTTTAAAGTCTTAAACACATGTATAACCACACTTCACTCACGATCCTCACCTAAATTTCATTCCATTCCATTCTTTCCCCCTACTTATCATTCTTTCCCTGGAAAGTGTCCTTTTATTCACTTTTAAAAGGGATAAATTCCACACCTTCATGTTTTAAAATTTACATTGTTTTTCTATGAAACCATATTCCCATTTATAAATACTAGAAATACCTTTCATGAACCTAATACATTGGACTTATTTAGTTATCATAATCCCTTCATTTCAAAATAGCGTTCTTTGAAAAATCAATGTTCCCGATGTGAGTATTACTCTCCTCTTAGTAATCATTTTTATTTTTTCACTATAAAAAATATTCACCAATATTGATAATAAAATAAAATAATTAATATATATATACTTAAATTTCATTATATTAATTCCACAAAAACATTAATTTTATTCGACAAAAACCCCTAAGAAAAATAAACTCATTAACCTGGTGTATGTGAAAACTAAATCTACCATGACATGATGTGGTTCAATTTTCAGCACCACATATTAGGTATAATATCAAGTATGGGTTTTATGAATAATTATCAATTTCAATTCAATATTAATATTTTTAAATTAAGACCATTTTCATTTAACATCATTGTATCCATTCGTTATGGAATGAGATCATTAATCATGTGTATGTGTGAACTACCTCCTCTATGAACAACATAAATCATTACCCCAAATAACCTAACATGAATGGAACTAAAGTGTACATATTAAATAAATATTAAAATTATAACATTATGAAAATTAATTAGTGAAGATTTTCATATACTATCACTTGGTTTATTCAGTGAGGAACATGTTCGTCGATTATGCATACATGTGGACTATCGCGTCCATGATTGGATAATTTCATTCGACAACAACAAAAATCATTAATGGTTATAATAAAGTATTTTATAGAGAAATATGATTTATATTACATGTATTATATTACATAGATTTTTTATTGACACTATTTAATGTCACATTCATACTCATTCCATCATTACAACATGATTTTGTTTTGTACGGTTTACTACCTACATGAGTGGTGATGTAATTTTTAAATACCGCCGAAACAAGTTTTTCTCCGGCTCTATCATCAAGATTCATAAATAGAAAACCACATGGGATGAAACTGAAATATTATAAATTACCCTGAGATATATATTACGTAACAATATCTAATATAGGGATTTTTAAATTTCTATCAAATATTAGGGATCAACATTAACATTATAACACATGTACAAGACAATTAAATGTGTTAACACTCAATGTTAAAAAATTTCTATAATGAACCACTTTGTTAAATGTAAATATTTTTAAATAATTCTATAAAATGTAATATAGATAAAAAATTTCATGAAAAAAATTACTAATATAGTTATGGTTGTTTTACATTAATATATAGCATAATTAACTAAGTAGGTAATTAACTTATGTTATTTTTTTCTCAAACTCCTTTCATTGAGAAACATTTAACTTTATAAACTAATTTTTTTTATATGGTATATATTATTACCAATTGATATGTTATCATTAAATATATTTTATTCATTGTATTATAGGTAATTTTCTATTCTATTTATCATTCAGGGGTTTGGTTACATTATACTCAATTCGTAATTGATTTCTCGACTCAAGACCTTTTTACTTTGATTTGTAAAATCTCTTCTTGTTTTGGATTTTCTTAGTCTCCTTTTATTAACCTTACTATATAAATTTATATAATTTATTTTTACCTATATATTCACATTAAATTCATTAATGTACTTTCTATAGATGAAACAATTCCTGAAAAAAATTAAGATATTAATAAGAACAACTGCACTATTTTTTATGGATATTTGTCTTCTATGTCAACATTTGACCTATAAAAAGTGTGATTTATGAAAAAATATGTTTAAAAAAATTGAAATCCAATTATCTATTCAAATAATTTTGAAAATATTATTTTATTATACTCTTTGTGGTGTTATCTTCATAAATTTTTATAAAATTGAATTTCATTTTTTTCTAGATAGATTGTTTAAATTTTTTTTTTCATACAAGTAAAGTTATAATTTTTTTTAAAATTATTCCATAAATGAGGTTTTAATTTTTTACCGATACATTAAAATAGTTTCAATTTTTTTAATATAAATTATTTTTATCATTTTCGACATGGATCATTTTCAATTCAATAAACAGAATCAGTTTTCCACATTTTTTTAGACATATCTATACAATTCCATTGTCATTTTCTATGAAATTTCCTCTCTAAACAATCATTTTTTCCTAAAGAAATTTATTTTTCTCATGTTTTTTTAAAATAGTACAATTTTACATTTTTCAGAGGAAAACATAAATTCTTATTTTTAATATAATTTTTCTAATACTTCTAAGACTATTCATCATATATGTCAAATATTTGATCATGTGTATTATTAAAATGATACCACCCACATTATTTAGTTGGATTTATTATAAAACTACATTAAATATATATTTTATGATCCATTAATAGATTTTTCTTGATTAATCAACAATTTTTATATGAATAATTTACTGACAATTACTTTCCTATGCGAATAACCTATATCCAATTAATTGAGAGAATGTTGTTCACGCATATTCCCAATACATCGATTGATTGATGAAATTATTGTCTAAACTGTAAATATATTTTAAAATAGTGTAAATTCTATATACAGAATAATATTTTTAGAGTGGTAATTACCTATAATGATACTTATATTCATTATACAACCATTTATTTTCAATGGATTTATCATGTCAATTTTATTGATGAAATAAAAAATTATTCTATTGGGAATGATTTGTAAAAGATATAAAAAACCATTTTTTCCTTTGTTTTTATGATATATTGATTTACACCATCAGGGACACATATATATGAATTTCATTAGGTTATGGGTGGTCCCTAAATAATATAACCCTCCAATGAATTAGTTAATTTTTCCATCTTATGAGATATCATGGTTTGTGGGAACCAATCCTAGACAACTACGACCTATGGGAAGTAAGCATACCCATATTTATTATTTTTATAAGTAATAGTGCCTTAAATTAGGTTAACAATTTTATCTTTATTTTTTCTCCACATTCCAATAATTTCATTCTCTTATGTTATGATCATTGTTTAATCTGTGTTTGTTTATTATCTTTTCTTTATTTAATTCCTCAATTATTATGAACATCTATAATATGAAATATGTTTTTCCTCATGTATCTCATTTTATTCATTATTATTATGTTTACCACTATAGAGTGTTTGGATCAATGATTCTTAGGTTTCCTTTCCCTTGGTTTTGTAATAAATTAATATATATGTTAAGCCTATAAGAGCATATTTTTGTGGATAATTTATTGGTGTTATTACTAAAACCATATTTATAAGAATATGTATAGTTGAAATTTAAAATTATTTTAAATTATAGATTTTTTATGTTCCTATGCATTACATGTATGTCTAGATTCTAACTAGTGTATGTGATTTTGGCATATACACTTTTAGAGGTAAGAACCCTGAACAGATTTTATTGGAAATATCATGGTCATCATTCTGGTGCATGGTGAATGATCCATAATAGGGAAACTATAATGGCCATCGAGAAAGAAATTATTTGGTTAAATAACATTTTAATTACCAAAAAATATAAAGGATTATTCATTTTATTTAATGGATGTTTAATTAATTAGAGAAACATATAGTAAAATAACCACAGATTACCCAAATTTATTCTGAAGACACATTAGATAGGGTATACATATCTTTTATGAATTATTTATACTAACATCATATTATTCCCTTTGTAAATATAGTAATTTAAGTATTATCATTATTAAACATTTTTTTAATATAATTTATGGATTAAGAAGGAACCATGCTAACAATTGATGTAATGGACTATGGGAAGATTATCCAAACCTATAATATTTATGGAAAAAAATAAGGATTGGAGTCTTATTGTTATAACAAATCAAATATCTTGAAATATTATTACCAATATAAACATAGTAAAATTATAAATCACACTAATTAAAATAATGATAAAGACACATTAAATATCATGTGATTGAAATGATGAAATAAAAAATGAAAAATATCATTTATGATAAAAATATGGGATGAAACAAAGTGCGGAATGTCTCAAAGGATCTAGAAAATTATGTATTGAAATTGTGGAAATTAAAAATATAGATACTATGGGATATTGTATCATTTTATAAACTCCATATAGGAAGTTGATCCATATTCTAGTTTGACTTATGATATTAATGTAAACATTTCACCTGAAATTTTATCGTATTCCATGTATACATTTTTTGGAATCCTTGATTTGTATTTTTTTAAAACTATTAGGACATAATTTATTTAATGAGTATAGAATTTAACATATTTTTTTTTCAATATATATATATATATATATATATATTATATTACTATGTTGAACATCTATCTCCAAAAGAACAAAAATGAAGGTTGTGATACATTATTAAATAAAAATAATCATCATTAATATATCATAATGATAATATATAAGAAATCTATTGATGAAACAAAATAAAAACAATATTTTATGTGGAATATTTGTATGAAATTATATTAGAATAAACATAATTATAAAGTGGTTTATTTTTTAAAGTAAAAAAGACTATCATTGTATTTTGTATTTTATTTTAAAAGTGAAATATATTAATTTTACCAATATATTAGATAAAATTAAATATATATTTAAATTTTTTATCAAAATTTATAAATTATGAATTTTTAATAGTTTTCATAAAATATTATTTTTAGTCGAACATATCTTTTTACCATCATTTTAATAACATTATAAATATAAAATAATGAACTGTAAGGTCATAAAATGATTTAAGATATCAAATATGAAATTAATTTCTAAAATTAGTCAATTTAAAATATTATTTGAAATTATAAATCCCATTTTCATCATTTTTAAAACTAATTAGAAAGGTTCCATTAATAATGTAAAATGTTTTATATGTTTTATTTTAATTAATTAATATTTTGGTAAAATTAGGTTATGTATTTGTTTTAATGTACCATAACATTAATTTTTCATTTATTACTAATAAATTACCATCATGAAAATAAATAACCAATAAAATTTTATCCTATACATAATTTTATGATTTAAATACACTCTGTTATATGAAAAACAATTTTTATGTGTTATGTGCATTTAATTTAAAATAATATTTGATCATATTTATGAAATGAATTTTGTTAAATAAACCAAATATTCATAATTACCAAGGAAAAATTTCGTAATAACGGTCTACTTATATTCTTTTTATAAATTAATTCCCAAGATTAATATTTAATTATTACTATTTTTAAATAGGTAGGATCCAAGGATAAATTAATTAAATAAAAATCCAAATCCCTCTATTAAATGGGTTGAGAGGTAACCCAAAAAGGAAACATAGGATTAGTTGGAACAATACCAAAAACAGAATGTACCCAAAGACTAGTATTCTGCAGGCCATAACAAAAACCAAAGGCACATAGATAGTAGATTGAAACATGTCAACACACCATAAAAACATCACCCCCTCGATAATAGAAAAAACTACATGAAAAATAGATGAAATATTAATCACCACTCCCTCCATGAAAGGTTTCATCATGATTGAAAAAGTGTGGCAGGTAACCCCTCCATCTACAATTTGTTAGGAGGGAAGGATTATATGTGCCAGAACACCCATCACTCTTTCAAGACACGCACCTAGTGATGTATGCATGTCCCTCACTTGAAATACATTCATAATTATTCACTACCATATATTGGAATCATAAGTGGAAAGACACATGTGATTGGACCAATCTATCCATCATGGGAAACCAAGTGGAAATAAGGCACAATGTCAAGAACTAGTTCTCTTATCCCTCTAAATGAGGCTTCCCACCAAGAATAAGATTCTCACACTGTCAACCTTTAATGAGGATCTATACTCCTTGTACCTAAAACTTTTTCATCTACTCAACAGTTCTAACTCAACGTCCTAAATGATTGAAGTTTAAAGAACATGATGGCTAGAAATCATAGTGGTGAATGATCAAAAAAAAACCAAAATTACAAAGGGTTATAACACCCAATGTTTAACATAATTCACAATCTATATCCATTTCCACCCCTATCAACTAATTATTTAGGTAAATAACTGCTTTCAAAAACAAACATTGATGCTCATCGTCACCTCTCGATGATTATATTATAACACCAAAGGATGTCATATATGCTGGTATAATCACCTGAATACATGGATGTCTTCATATACCATCTTTATGACATCCCATTATATCGATACCATAAAAATTAATTCCACTGCCACCATACGTGAAAATATAACACATCCCTCCCCACTTCATATAATCATTGAATCCACACAATCCTCATTAGATTTGATGTTGTTGCCCCCTCTAACACCAAAAACACAAAAAAATTCCATTACTACAATAAAATACCTCCCAATTAATGAAGGATATCCAAAGGATCAAGAATAATGAATGTTGAATAGATATTACAATATAAATTGATATCTAGAAAAATATGTTTGGACACCATGTTAGATCCAGGTGACCGGGTATGAAACCAAAAAATAAATAAATGAAAAAAATAGAAAAGAGTTGGAGTGATAACCATAATATTAATAGAACCAACAATTCCATCAAGTTAATGAAGAAAAAATTTCACAACTGAAGAGATTTAACAAGGAAACCATACCATACAAGGGAATGAAAATCCATCATTTAAATAATACATAATGTTGTTTTAGAGTGTTATAAAATGTGGAATGAATTTCCTTAATTTAACATGACTTATAGACATTATAAAAGTAATTTTTTAGGATTTAAATTCTTACATACATGTATTTACACCCTTAAATAACCTACCTTTCCTAAATTTAATGTTATTAATTTATTTCCCCTTATATAACATTTTTTTCTATAAAATACTCCCTTTTGTTCACATATAAGAGGTAGTAATTTTACAAATTCAAGGTACACACATTTATTTGGATTCCTAGAATAAAATATTTCTATTTACACCTCATATAACATAATACAATGAACCTAAGGCTTATACCTTATTAGTTTATCCAAATCCATTATGTTTCATGGTTAATTCATAGAAAAATAATTGTTCCCAACATGAGTAATACTCTCCTATTAGTATTTATTTTAAATTTTATTCTTCATAATCTCCTCTAAAATTATTAATAAAAGAAAATAATTATCATATATATAATAAATTTTCATTATATCAATTTACCTATTATTATCCATTTATTCCATATAATCCACTAAAAAAAGAAGACACATCAATCATGTATATTTCAGGACTACTTCCGTCATGACATGATGTATTTTTTTGTCACTCACTCTTAGATATGATATAAAGGATAAGTTTTATGAAAAATAATTATTTATATGTCACTTATAAAATAATGAAATTATCACCATTTTATTTAACCATAATTACATCATTCATTATGGAATGATATCATCAATAATGCATATGTTTGGACAGTCACCTCTATGAATGATGTGTATCATTGTTCTTAACCAACTAACATGGTTGGGTAAAAGAGTTTCTTTATTAATAAATTATTAACATTATAACATTATTATAAATAGTAAGTGATAATTTATTATATACTGGAACTCTATCCATTCATTGAGAAGTGGGACCATTGATAATATATGTGTGAGGACTACATCCACCACAAATGATGAATTTAATTTTAAAATACCTCCCATCATTTTTATTTATAATAAAGGAAATTATAGATATATGTGATATATATTACACATATTATATTCTTTAAATTATATGGTGACACTATGTAATAACACTTCCTTACTCTTTAAATCATGACAATACACTTTTGTTTTTGTCAGTTTACCCATATAAGAGAGATGTTGTATTATTTAAATAGTTAATGATTAAGGAATTATATATAATATTAATGATTTTTATTAATAATTCATTATGTATTTTTTAATATATATGGAGTTATATTATTATTATCTAAATATTTTTAAAGTATATCACCTATTCACATAAAAAAATGTCAAGTAATGTTTGTGTCTTCCATCATCTTTAAGGGTCATAATTAAAACTATCATGGGATAATAGTAGAATATTTTAAATAAGGAGTGGATATATATTAAAATACCATAGTTAATCTATGTCAGATTAATTTTTTATCACATATTGGGTATCAATTTTAAAATTACCTATCATGTGGATGTTAATTAAAAGTGTTATCACCCATGGTTAAGAATATCATAATTATCCAAAATATTTATAGTAAATAATTACAAATGAAGTATATAGAAGGGTTATGGTTATTATTAGGGGTTTTATATGTATTATTAAGATATTTTTCTTTTTTTATTGGAATTTAGAGTATGATAAACTATGTATGGAAATAATGCTAGAGATGTTTTTCTCAAACTCCCTTCATTGATATATGTTTTACATAATGCACCAATTTACATTTATATAGTGTATGTTCTGTAAAATGGTTATGTTATCATTGAATTTATATTAGGTTCATTTTATTTATATTTATCCTTTGAGGGTTTCAACGAGTATGTTACTCAATCCATAATTGTTTTCCTGACCAATATCCTTTTTTCTGAGAGTCATGAAATATTTTAATGATGTTAAAATTAAATGAATTCTTTTACTAACATTCTATTTTCAATGATTTTCTTTCCTTTTTAACTAATGATATTTAATTTCTTTGTTACTATCACCCCCTTTTATGGAACTCTTCCTCAAAAAAATTAATGATTTTTTAAAAAGCAACTCCTCTACATGCCAATGGATATTTTTCTTTCATGTATGTTTTTAACTGATAGAATGTGTGATCTATAAGTAAAATTTGTTTAAACTCAAGTGAAATTCATATTTCACTCTCCCTCTTTTCAAATGAATTTTTTCTTATGTTATTTATGATTTGGGTTTCCAAAATATTTTTTAAAGGGATATTAATATTTTACACTTGGTTAGTTTTCAAAAATATTTCCCTTTCAGGTACTGTTATATATGTTCTAAAATTATTCCTATAAATATTTTTTAAAATATATTTTAAAGTACATTGATTTATTTAAAAATGTTTTAAAATAAAAACATTTAATTATTTTAAACATGGGTTATTTTTTATTGAATAAATTTATTTTTCACATTTTTCTGTGAACCTATATTTCTTCCACCACTGTTATTTTCTATGAGGCTTCCACTCTACACTTTCATATTTTTAAAATGGAAATTATTATTATCATGAATTGATTAAATATTTATTTTTAAATGTTTTCAATGAACATGGTAATTAATTTTTTTCAAATCAATTTTATTAATGCTTCTACGAGTGATCTACATTTATTAAATATGGTCGATTAAGGACACTCATCCTATAATTCCATCCAGATTCTTTATCTAGATGGATTAATTATATTTGAAATATATGTTATGATCCATCATTTGTTATTATATTTCATTATTAACCACTTGTATAGAAATGATATACCCAATATTTATTTCCTCTATAAATTCCATCTATTCCATTTCATGATTGAAGGTTATTCACCTTGATGCCCAATACATAGATTGATTGGGGAAAAAGATATCTATTTCTTATATAGTTTAAATACCTTGCACATTGTCATTATTTTTAGTGTAATTTACCTAGAATTATATTGAAATTAATTTGATAACCATTGATTTTCTATGGTTATATAATTTCATGTTTATTGATTAAATCATGTTTTCTCCCTTATAGAACAACTTGAAAGGGATATAAAAGGAATTTTATTTTCATTTATTTTTATGATATGTTCATTGAAACTATATATCATACATTTATATTATTTTTATTATGTTTAAGGTGGGTGTATAATTGTATATCTTTCCAATTAATTATTTAATTTTTTCCTCTTAGTAGACATCATGATGGGTGGGATGAAAGCCTAGAAAACTGGGGTTCATAGGTAGATATCATATACACCTATGTTATGTTAACTAAGCATAGAGCATTGAATTATTCTTATGATGTCATATTTATGTTTCTTCCACATTTCTATGATTCATTGATCTTTTGTAATGATAATTGTTTAATACATGTACATATGTTATCATATATTTATTACATACTTCCATTATTATTATCATTCACTTAATGATATAATGTTTTTCATCACATCTCACAAATTATCCTTTATTATTATAGTAAAAAATTATCGAGAATTTGATCTCAACGCTTATTATATTTCAATTTCACTAGGTTATGAAAGAAAAAAATTAATAATGATAAGATTAAAATAGTATCTTTTGTGGAAAATTTATGTGTGATATTGGAGATTAATTATGGATTTATTAACTTATTATATAGTGGATCTGAAAAAAAACAATTTGATGAAAACATGATAATTATTAGTTATTGATTTATCTAAATTATTTAAAACTCTAAAATAAAATGTCTTAGGAAAATAAATGTGTAAAATATATAGTAATAAATTATTTATATAAAATCTAGTGTTAAATGTAATGTGTTTTCAAAACTACATCCAAGAACGCAAGTCAAATGCTCCACAATGGCTTCTTTATGGATTTCTCTAGACTAGACTTAACTAAATTGTAATTAGCGTGGCTTGAGTGAAATCATCTATAGGATAATTTCAAAGTCATATAAATTTCAACATGATACATTCTAGTTGATCCAATAACATTTAATACCACTATTACCCACCTTATTAGTTTTTTTAGTAGAAATATAGAGGGGATATGTCAGTCAATGTTTGGAAGAGAAAAATATAATTATCAATGTATTAAATTATATATAAATATATATATCACATGTATTTTTATAAATTTCACATTTTTACATTAAAATTAAAAGATTTTTTATTATTAATACCTAGTTATTTATAATATATATAGTCATTTCATATTTATTACTATGTATGTAATAACATAAATCAATTTTATTCTAGAAAAAATAATTTTACCAAAAACATATATGTTATATGAAGGCTTATATAACAATAATTTTGTTATACTCAATAAATTTATTCTAATAAATCATTATTATATTATTAATCAAGATATCTAAATTTTATAGAGTCGTTTTTCAATTTTGGTATAAAAATAATTACCAATGTAAATGGTAGATTCCTAAGTAAAATAGTTATTTTTAAAAGAGTTGTTTTTATAAACATTATATAATTTTTATCTATTTAATTAAATTTATATATTTTAAATGTTATATATATTATTATTATTTAACATATAAAAATATATATAAACACTCATTTAATGTGTAATGAATATGAAATAAGAAACAATAAATTCCTATATAAAGTTACATTTTTAAATATATTTTTTCTATAGGTAATTATTTAATTTATAAATTAATTTAAAAATATTTTGAAATTTAATTATATTAATATATGCACAAATTTATATTCATAATGTCAATATTTTGTAATATTGTTCATATTATTTTTTTAATTAAATAATTATTACCATAATAAAATTTTTAGTCATAGTTAATATGAGTAAAAAGTGATTACTTAAAGTGTTTTGAATTATTCTAATTTAACAGGAATATTAGACCATTTATAATAAATTTATTATGTTTTAAATTCATATGAAAATTTTTATCCAACCTTTTTAAACCTAACTCACCTAAATTCTTTGTGATTATATCTTTACCACTTACCAAACATTAGTTTCAAATGAAAAGCCCCACTTTTCCACCTTATAAAAAGACTTGACTTAATCCCTCTTCATGTAACACCTACATTTAAAATTTTACTTTAATGTTTTATAATTTTTACTCCCCTAGATACATATTCCACATTTTGAGGTACATGGTTATATGAAAGTGTCCAATGTTCTCGATTTTTAAGAAGACATTTAGGAGAGGATTCAAGTCTTCAAAGTGAGTATTAGCACTCCCTAGTCTTCCTTTAAAATCCACCAACATACAAAAATATTCTAACAAGAATAATATAATTAAATAATTATCATTTTTTCATATAATGTTTAATATATTTATAGTAAAAACGTTATTTATTGTCCTCTTATCCTTCTGAAAACTGAAAACACAACTCATTTTACATGGGTGAAACTACCTCCATGAAAGATGTATTTCATTTTTCATAAACACATTTCATAAATGGTTAAAAAAATATATTTAATGAATAAATATTATATTAATTATATTATTATGTTTCTATATATATAAATTAGTAACTCAACCATTTATATTAATAATAAGTGATCATTTCAAAATAAAGATCATAAATGGTGCGTACTAAGAGGGAAAATGATTTCTTCTTTGTAACTAATTGTTTATTATCCTAAATTCACCCGTAACATAATATATTTTCTAATGAAAATATTTTATAAAAAATATACATAATATAATTATTATTTTATATATATAAAATTATAAAAAATCACTTTCATATTCATCTATTGGTTATAATATATTCTTTTTTTGGTCTATTTAACCACCCACATGAAGAGTTCTCTAATATATTATAATGGATGAATATTAAAACCTAATTAATGATAATATTACATAATGGTGAGTCAATATTTCTTCCATAAATTTAAAATTTATATTTGAAATTGTATTTAATATTCCACTATTTTTTGTCAGATATTTTCAATAAAAGTGTGTCAGAGATTTCATCCTCACAAATTGTAACTATAAATCTCCTAGATTGAAATTTTATCATTGTAAATATTTTTGGAAATAAATTTAGAGCACCTTAAATAATATTTTACTGATGAACTATTTATGAATGAATGAGGATCGATAACCCCATTATAAATCTCATACAAAATTAAAAATATTATAAATATTCGACGATAAAAACATGTTATAACTCACTAATATATGTGGGGAGATATAATTATAAATAATTTTTATATAAATTAATAAATATTAATAAGGTTATTAAATAATTAATTAATATAGTTATGGTTATTTTTTCATAGGTTAAAGAACATTCATCCAAGAGGTAATCCAAGGTAAGAGTTTTATTACAATTTCTGTTCATTTAAATTTGTTTCATATTATAAAAAAATTATTATATTATATTATGTATATACTTTCTATTTTTATTATACTATCATTAATATTGTTTCGTTTGTTGTATTTAAAATTCTATTCATGTATATATACTTTATTTTTATTTGATTAAATTGTCACTAATTTCATAAGGGTTTTATTGACCTAACATCATTTTAATTGATTCATGGATTTTCACTCATATCTTTTTGATTTAATGTTTCTTCTATATTTTCATTTCATTAATTTATATGGTATTATTTCTTTGTTTCTATATAATTTTCATTTATACTGCAAAAATTATTTTTATTTGAAGGATTCCATTCTTCATAAAAGTGGCATTGATGGGGATAATTATTGTCCTCTCTAATATCTCTTTCTTCTACATCTACATATTATTTATTTATAGAAATGTTTTTAAGTATTTTTTCTAAATAAAATAATATTATCTCATGTGACCCTAATATTTCTATTTACCACTTTTGAAAAAGATTTGTTATTACTCCCTTATATGATGCATATTTGTATAGAGATATTTTAAAATATTAGAATGGAATATCTATTCACAATCACTAGTTTTATCCTTCACTCCAAATTTTTTAACATGATCATATTTTCCAAACAAGGATTTATTTTATGGATTTTTTAAATTACTATTTTGAAAAGGTTATTATTCCACCTTCTTTAATTTTTTTGAAACTGACTCGTAACATCTTCTATTTATGAAAATATCAAGAAATTATTTCTAAATAATTTTTTTAAATTAAATTTCAATTATAGAATTTAAATAAAATGGATTTATCTTCTATAGATTTTATTTATTAATTACCCTCTATATTATCTCGTTAAATACTCATTTTTTGGGTTGTTGAATTTTTGGTGTCAACTGATCTAATTCTTGATGTCATTTAATGTTGTACCATTTAGAAAAGTTATGAAACCATTTTATTTCACTTTAATTTTCATGATAAGATATATGAATTATTTTACATGGAGAAAATATGTATGCATGTTGATGTGAGGAATACAATATCATTATATACTTAATTATTTTTATAGTTTTATATATCCTGAGATAATTATGTGGATCCTTGAAATGATTGAGTTTTTTACATCTTAAGGGGTAGAAATTAATAGGTTCTCTCAGAACATTATGGGTGTGAATAACAGGGTTTTCTCATAATATGATAAATCCATATCCTTATAGTTAAACCTAGTACTATATTATGTTTCATGAACATGGTTTATTCCTTTTTTATCTCTATGACTCATGATTATTATATCGTGATTCCACATATTTATTCCATGTTATATGTTTACGAATTTGGTGTTGTACAACCTTATATTATGACTAACAGACTACTCTATTGTTTGATATTATTTTAAAAATATGTTTCTACCATGCTCATGTTTTATCAAATTATTATGATTTAATACCTGATGATGTGTTGATATTTCATTCCAAAACAAATCTTTCAAGATCACCATTTCTAATGATATCATTTTCCCAGGTTATGAAGATGAGTATAACATATGAGTTGTTTGGATAAGTTATAGTATAGTGTAATTATGGAGAAATGTTAGTAATTATATAGAATAATAGTTTTATATAGATAGCTTATAAATATAGAAATACTTTTGGTTTTGTTGTTGTAATAAAATTTATATAATTTAATATATATATTATGGAATTAACCTAAAATATTTTCAACTTCATCATGGTTTATCTCAATTCATATAAAAAATGATGTGTAAAAATAACTTTCTAGAAAAAAAACATGGAGTTTGGGTCTAGTTCATGTTCATTTAGATCATATTAGAGTTAAGTTACAATTGGGAAGAAGTTCTGTTAGGTTTTTGCGTTTAGACTAGAGAATATTGGTGCAAACGCCATGGAAAATTATTACAATATGAAAAAATACTAATTTTTATGGTTTGGATAATGTCGTGTCCTAGAAATTATGGCCCTATCATTATACAAAAAATTGTATATAAGATCTTCTATAGATTCACCTAGGGGTAAAAATCCCTACAAAAGGATGTTTGGGTATTATCTCAATATTCAATTAGAGCATAAAAATTTCTTCTTACAACACACTTGGTTTGAGATTCAAAGGGGAAATGATTTAGTCTATTCACATGATTTGTCCAATTAAACTAATTTCATCAAAACATTATCATGTATTTAAATGATGTTTTATGATGTGACATATAGTTGGTTGGTATGGAGAACCCTTGTATAAATATTTCCATGGATAACCAATATTGAATGCTATAAACTCATTAGTTAGGTTACACACATCATTTATGAGTTACTTAATCTATGTTTATAGTTTATTCAATTATATTTGTTAATTTATGTATTCACATACCTCAAAATTACTGTTATTTAATGTAACAGATTATGAATATTGAATTTTATTTAACAATGGCTTCTAATGAAAATGTAGTTACTATCCCAATGAACAACCAAAAAAGATATGAGATTAAGTGAAAAATCATGTTTTTATGATTTAATATCTATATAAAGTTATGATTAACCATTTAGAAATAGATTAATTTAACATCACACCAAATTTGAAAAAATGGATTTTCAAGGATGTTCAAGTTAAAAATACCATGAATGAATTATGATTTAGTTTTACACCTATTAAGAATGTTGAAGAATAACCTAAGGACATATATCAAAGGACCTAGAATATGATTTATTTATGGAAATAGATTTCAACATGTAGTCGACTAGAAAATGAAATTGAACAGTTTAGACAATATAATGCTGTTAAAAATTGTTCATCCTAAGGTACAATTAATAATTGTATGTTTTAAATGTAATGATTTTGGGAATTATATAAATCAATTCCCTAAAAAAAGGGATAATTATGATTATAAACCCCAAAAGGCCTCAATAAAAATGTAATAAAGAAAAAATATATGTAATGACTACCTACAAAATGGATAATGATAATAATGTTAAATATATCCTCCACTTCATATTTTTGAAAGTCTTTCTAAATTCTATTTCCAACCTGTCCAATATATCATTGAAGTTTTCTAAGATCCTAAAATCATCACCCCAATGATTTGTTATATAATTATAATAGGGAAATATAGATTAATCCATATTGTATCCCAAGTTGATGTTTTAGTGATTTTTTCATGTAAATCTTATTATTATTCCTTAGAAGAATTTTAAGTGATTTTGGGAACGAATACAACATATACAAAAAAATTATACTAATTAACGAAATAGGGAAATCATTTTTCATATCACCAATCTAATTTTAATCATATTTCATAGAATAGATTACTATTAAATCCCAATAAAAAATTAACTATGTTATATAGGTCTTAAAACCCAAATATGAGGGGTATTTAGCTAAAATGACTTTGGAGAAAAATCAATTTTTTGTGATATGACTATTATGAAGGAAAATATGATTTTTCTAGTATTTATTAGGATAGTGATGTGGATATATCATTTCAAATTATTTATTCACACTTCTCTATCTAATAGATACCCTTAGATATTTTATTTGTGAAAACCAATTTAAATTATGAGTATATGGTTTATTTAAAGGGGGGGTTGAAACACCCTAAAATTTTCATGTTAATTTACATTTAAATAAATTTATTTAATTTTCTTGTTTCACTTATAAAACAAAAAAAACTATATTATATTTCATAAAATATTACAATGAAATGTAATTTATAATATATTGTTAGAATAAAGTATGCAACATCATTAAGATAATTATAAGAGGAATATATTCAATTGTTAAGAAAAATACCAAGAACAAAAAATCATTATCTTCAAGGTTATCGATGAATTTATTCAATAGGAATACAATTATTGATGTTAGGAGAAAAATAATAAATATAATAGACATGGTAAATGATAGTAGGATTAAATATTTTAGGTAATAGAAATGAAATATGACAATTATATATATTCGATAAATCATAATACTATTGTGAATATATAATTGTTTCAACCTAATTGATAAATTACTGGGTATAAATTAAAGTAACTATGTTATAAAATCCATTTTTAAAAATGAAATAAATAGTATTGAGTAATAAATCCCTTGAATATTAATCTCTTTATTATCGTTTTTCTAAGGTAGTTATTTTCTTTCAGGGTTATCCCTTAACCAATCCCAATTTGAATTGAAAAAGATGTGTCTTGAGAAAACATTTTTGGAAGAGAAGTTGAAGATCATATAAATCATCACATGATTTACAGTAAGTTAATTTACAACTGTGAAATCTACATAATTTTACCGTATACATTGGTCATAAGTATAAATCTTTATGGGTTATGAGTTTTGATATTGGGGTGATAAAAACATGTATTGCTCAATGTAATAAATTATATATATATATCATATGTATTTTTGAAACATTTTTTCATTTATACTTTTAAGAGAAAAGTAAGGTATTTTTCAATACATCTATATTAATAATATAAACACACATCCAATTGTTATTACTATGTAAGTTATAAGGATAAATTTATTTGTATTCTTAAATGAAACAATTTTCCTTTATTATGATATGTGTGCTTCTATTAAAATTAATTTTATCAGCACTAAAAATTTAGTCTAATAAAATGATTTTCTTTATTTTTAATGAATAATTTTAAATTTTTTAATATGTTAAATATATTTTTTATGTAAAAAAGATATATTTCTGAATTATATATTCACTACGAGTGTAATTTTTTTTTTAAAAGAATAGTTTTTATAATAGTTTATATATTTTTTTGTGTAAATAAATTGAATTGATATCTTTTAAATGATGGTTATGTTATAATTTCATGACATAATAAAATATATTAAAACTCATTTTATTATTAATTTATATAAAAAATTAATAAAAATACATAATATATAAATAATAAAATTTTCTATAACTTCTATCTATATCTTATATATAAATTTTGAATATGATTTTTTTATATTTATAAATTGAATTAGATTAAAAAGATTCCAAATTTTGATTCAACTTCTCAGTGTTTAATAGTTGTAAAAATTGGTATCTTAATACGGCTCTAATTTTTCTCAATTAACATATCACTTATAACATAGAAATGAAATTTAGTTGTTATGAAATGTAACACTTTCGAAATATAAAAGAATCTCATATCCAAAAACTTCTAGACACACATATCCATCAAAACTACTTTGAACTTCTGCCAATGATTACCCCACTAGATTCCTCTTAAATTATTGGCTAACCTTGGTTACCAAAACATTTCCCAATTGATATATTCTACGAAGTCTTTGAATAAAATATTCAAGTCCTAAATGAAAGTATTATCTGCTCGTTAAACTTTCATTCATATCGAAACAATTAAAAATATATTATAAAAATAATAATATAATAGAATCATTATTATTAGAATACATAAATGTTGTTATATTTAAGTTACCACCATTATCTATCTTCATTAAAACCATTTAAAAAAAATTAAAATGTCACTTCTTTTATGTAAATATTACCACCTCCATGAATTACATACTTCATTTTGTATCAACACTAATGGTTCTAAACAAAATTTTTATGAATTAATTTGATATTTATGATTTGATTAAGATCTGGGAAAGATAAATTTTGCTTTATATAATTAATATTCATAGTAAGTGATCACGGAAAATTTAACCACCTAAATTCCTCCATCTCCCTCCCCTTGAAAAATCACTTCAATTACACATTGAAAATCTCAATAGTTTCCCACTTACCATATATTAGGCCCCTTGTAATAAAAAATGAAGGATTATAGTAATAAAAATAAAATAATTTAATAATTTAACTGTTGTATAAAGGTAAAAGCTTCAAGAAATAGGTAACATCATTTCATCTTTTTATTTATTTGTCATTTTATAATTTCCTATCATCTTTTTCTTTTTTAATACAATAAATTTAAAAAAAATTAAATGTATATTCACATTATATTTATAACTATAATATCTTATATAAAATTTTAATTATAATATAAATACATATTATATACTTGGATCCCCTTTCGACAATCTCCCTTCAACAGTCCATCAACAACCCATAAGGATGTTCCCAACTCTCTACATAACATAATTATTGTGGATTAATATATTAAATTATTTATAATATGTAATTGTGTAAATATATGAATTTTAAATATTATAGATTTAATATTAATAATTTATATGATTTAGTATATAAATACCACTAAATCAAAGTGAGAATAAATTTTAATGGAATATACTCTTAAAATTTTTCTTATTTAACAAAATCAATAATGAAATAAAATCAAATGATAATAATTTATTGAATGTGGTAGAAAAATATAACATAATTCCATTAGAATTTATGTTTTAATAAAAATATATTAATTTAATTGGATTTGGAAATGTGATGAAATAAATCAGGATATATTTTAAGGGGTTCTCAAAAACTACACTTTCCTTTCAGGATATCTCATTTATATTTTTATTGTCAGTAAAGATATTTCTAAAATTCCCTAACAATGTCTTTTCAAATTTATTACACTTTTCTATCTTGATAGTTATTTTCTTACCTTTTCAAGATTAGTTCTAATCCAATTTCAATGATTTTCCATGTGATATAACATTCAAATACATTATAGTGACTCATCTAGAGTTCATTATTATATTCACAAGAATGATGATATTTAATAACAAAATATGATCTCCCATTTTCAGTTAGGAACCCAAAATGTTATTCATTAGTTTATTTTTAATTAAATATCCATAAAACTCGTCATTTTCCTAATTTTATTTCATAACTATGGTTTTATAAGTTCTCTTTTCATGTTTCATTCATGATTATGAGCATTATATAATTTAACAGGTGGGTTTATAATTATGTAACTCTTAAAAGCATTGTGTAATGTGATATATCACATGTAATTTTGTGTATTATGTGTGAACTTGATTCTATCATAATTCAAAATAGTATTATTTTAATTTATGCACATAGGTTATACATGAATACGATCCAAACATTGTTTCATATCTCTTGTTCCTTTTGTGTTATCCCCCACCAAACCCATATTTTAGCTCACCCATTTCATTGATATATATACTCAAATGATTACAAGTACTATGGACAATATGAGATCATTTGGAGGTATATGAATAAATAATTATATATATTTTTATATTATATTATGTACAAGTCATGTATGAAACTAATTTTTAGAATATACTAAAACAATCGATCCTTTAATGTATTAATATTGTTCTATTTATCTTAAAAATAATGTAATAGTCAATTAAAAAAATTTGGTAATTTATAGTGTGTATCCCAGAATTATATATTTAATTTTGGAAATTGAACCACAAAATTTTAGTAAAACCCCTAGTGATATGTATAATTTTTACAGGAAACATCTAGATATTTTTTTAAAGTATAAGAGAATTGTTTTTAATAAATGACATTTTTTGGATAGTACATGTGAATTTTTCTCTAGAATGTATGTACTATGGGGTAAGAACTGTGAAAGGGTTTATTGGGCATTCACTTGACCAATACCTTGTGTAATAAAAAGAGGCCTTACTGCAAAACACGTTTGAATCTTTGTTGGGAAATACATTGGTTAATTTCAAGCTCTTTACAATATATTATAAATGATGTATATATAAATTATTTATTTATTTTAATGTTGGAAAATATTACGTGATCATGAAATAATTGTTTTCTAATAAAGAAGTTCCATAAATGAGGATCTAATAAGATATGAATTTATATTTGATTAACACATTAAAATAAATCATCTATTTATGTTTTATTGATTTATGTTTTCGTCAAACATTTGGAATTTTAAGAAATGGTGTTAAGCAGAGGAAACCTGACCTATAACCCATGTGAGGTACAATACAACAATTATCCAAATGAGACTCCCAATGTAATATAAATTTGAGTTTAAAACATCCCAGAGGTCTTTATCAAGCTATCTTAGGATATATATAGTCATCTAAACAATATAGAACATCCTCCATAACGCATGAAAGAGTAACTATATTTTTATTCCATTATTTAGAATTGATCAATACTGATTAGTGGGACTGTCTATCCTCTTGTTGTAGAGTATTTGGTTAACTCAATGGCGGAAAATCAGTGCTCTACCATTTTTATAAGAAGAATGTTACTCGACTCATATTTAATTTAGGTGGATAAACTGGTCAATGGTGGGAATCAATAAGGAAAGAACATAAAAAATAAAAAATAAAAAAATAGTGTGTTGGACTATAAGAATATATTTATTAACAATTATTTTGCTCAAACTCTTCAATAAATTATAGAGAGATAATTCCTTGATATTAATTAAAATTATTGTGAATATTTCATGAATTATGAGGAAACATTTATAAATATTTAATGATATGGCTCTGATTATTTTAATTATAATGATAGAAAAAGTATATATACTATTTTGTGGTATAAAATAAGGACCCTAAAAGACTTTATATAATTGATATTTTTGGATATCCGATAAATTTGTTTGATGGTATCTGAAATTAGGGAAGATGTCTCAAGAATGGTTGCATGGATATGGAGATAATAAAAGAAGAGTGTAGTTTTATGTAGGGGGATCAAGTGAAAATGGGTGAAATAAGATCCAAATAACAAAAAGTAAAATATGAAAAAAGATGAATAAAAAAATTAGCTCAATGGGATGAGAAAATGTTTTATGTGTGGTAGAGAAGTCCAACAAGATTAAGAGTATTGAAGAGACATGAAGAAGTTTACCAACATGATGAAGGAAAGGAAGTAACCTCCCAATTCCCCACTGATTGTTCAATTATTAAACTATAAGGAGAATAAGAACTATGAAATACAGTGTAATAAACCATGGGTCTTTAACAGTAATTAATGTAAATGACAACCAATGTAGTGGAAGAAATGGAATACTTATACAATCACCACTACTAATATGGAACAAGAAAATGTAATCATAAAAAGTATATATCCTATTCAATAAATAACTGAGAAGTGGAAAATTTTATTCACATTATACACATTCTATTGTATCCAATACGATTTCTCAAACTATTGATTCACATTTCTGATACCTTGAAAAATATATTATCCTAAAAGCACCTGGTGGTGTGATTGTTTCTACCCCAGTGTTGTACTATTGTCCTGTTAGTTAAAATGGTATGATTCTTATATATAATATAGTAATTATTCATATACTAGAATATAATTATATATTAGGCATATATTATCCATCATTATTTATATCCTACTGCAACTAGTGGGAAAAACAATTCTCTTTTTTTCTAAACTATCCTACTAACCTTTACAAATGTTAGGAATATCATGAATATTATTCCTAAAATACCTAAAAGGTGTTGTTGTTGATACTGAGTCAGGAATCATATCTTTCCCAAATGGTTGTGTCAATGTAAATAATCAATTTTGTGAAAGATTCCATTATTACTAATTATACTGATGTATTTCTTGAAGTGTTACAGAAACATCTGATGAAGATAATATTTTCAACTTTTTTCTTCCATCATTAAATTCTTAAACACATCTAATTTATTGATATTATTCTATTGCATCAATTTTGTATTTACAGTGTGTTTTGATAAAAAATGTGAAAATTTGATAGATATGAACTTTAAACATATTTTAATCACCTTTGTATTTCGATCATAAATTCTATAATATAAATAAATGTTATGTGATTATTATTTCTGGATTCCTTAATTTATTTTTATATTCTTTTTTTGGACTAGGATCTAATTCTTTCCTCAAAGGGCCCAAAAACGTCAGTCAAGTAGGAGAATAATTATGGACGTCTGTGTGGACCCCACCTCAGTGGATTTGGAATAACTTAGGCTAATAACCTCTCAGTATGGTTATTAAAACTATATTTGAAATATATTTCAATATTTCATTATTAAATTTAATATCATAGAGATATTATATCATTAATACAGCCATTGGATGCATGAAATTGGGGGAAGAAATAGGAAACTTTCATCGTGAAATAGTTGTATTCATTAATTAGAAAGTAAATTTCTCAACTCATTTTCAAATATACAAAATTGTTATGGTAAACACATAATTTAATTATGAAAAATTATATATGTTATTTTAATGGTAGATTCATCCATTTAGGTGGAGAATATAAGTAAATATTTTGACAGATAAGAAACTGTACTGTAGATTTCCATCCCCCATCCGTATATATATCCATATTCTCATCATTCCAAGAGGATTTGATAGGATTTAGAAGGAAATGGAAAGGTATATATTAATATATTAATGTAAATTCCAAGCATTTATACTGTAATGGAGAAGATGGGGGATTCTCAAGTGATGCGAGGTAAGCACCAAGTGGTTGTTGATGGAGACAACTGAGAAACAGTCTCTTCCATACTATGTTTTTATTATGAAATTTCTTTTTAAATATCCATTGAACATATATTTTTTTACACATTTCAGTTTTTTTATTTCATGAATATATTTCCAAAAAAAAATTAGATTGTTATTCAATTTATGGTGTAATTAATCTGTTTCACTATTTTAATTTCATCCGTGAGGTCCAATCGTTTAGTATATTTTTTTCAATTAGGATTGTTTTTTAGGATGACTTCATGTTATTTAATCAATTTTATTGAATTGAAAACAATCACATTGAGCTATTATTATTATATCTATTTAAATTTATAAATTCACCAGGGGGTCCTTGGGGGAAATTTCGAATTTCAATTGAGATATATTTTTAAAAAAACATGGAAGTGGAAAGTGTCTGAAAGGTTGAAGCTTCTCCATAACTACTCTTTTGATTCTAATTTCAAACAAATTTTATTTTTAGTAAATTTTTATCTCTTTATTATCAATTTTATTTCACTTTATTTTATATTTATATTCTACTTTCAATTTTGAAATGAAAAAGCCTAATTTTTCTTCTTGCAAAAATAATGAAAATAAAAGTGAAAGTCTTGAAACTAAAATTGAAAGTTCCTTAAGAGACAATCTAGGGACTACTATATTTTCATTCTCTAGGGGATAAATTTCTTGAATGAGATTTTCATGAAAAAAATCACACACATAAACTGGAATCATTACTGGGGAGGTTTTGTGAGTTTACTTTTCAGAAATTGTTTTTGCATGACTCGAAATTCAAACCAAGACGTTTTCACTTGGATTATTAAATTGATAAAAAAATAACTCTAGGGTAAGAGAGATTATAAATCCCCCAATCGTCTGTTTTCAATCATCCACAAACAGACCTCAAATAAAATTGGTTTGAACTACTATTCTAATGACTAAAAATAGAAAAATGAATAAATTGGCTTCATCCTATAATGACAATCTATAAACGTTTATAGAATATACTAACACAACTATTGGGTTTAAAATCAAATATGTTTTTGTCCAAGAACGTACGAAATTCAATGGTTTACATGGTGAATAACCACATAAACACCTTTAAGGATTCAGTTATCTTTATGTCAATTAGAATCCTCAAATAGTTGATAGAAATTAAATGAAAATGAGGTTATTTAATTTTTCATTAGAAGGAGTTTCTAATTAATGGTTTTTATATTAATAATAATATTATAGTAGATTCTATAATGAATTGATGAAACTTTTCCATTAATTTTTCCCTACCTAAAGAACAAGTTCTTTCGAAAGGTGATTTTTGGAATGAGGAAATATCAATGTCATGCTTTTCCTGAGTACTAAGAACGATTAAAAAAATATAGTTTAGTTTCCCCCAATATCAAATTAGTGACCAACATGGTTAGGTGGATGATATTTTCCAAAAAACCCCCAAGCACCAACCAAACCTGAATAGACTTTTCAAATTCATTTTAATTGTTTAATTATCTATTCTAGTGAATATATTAATTTTCAATGCTAAAAAATGAATTACGTTTGACATAAACAATGTATTTTTTTTGGATAACCCTTTCAATCAAACTGCCATAGGGAATTTCAAACAAACCAAAATTTCAATCATGGTCGGAATAACCACTCTAATGATATATTTTAGTAGCCCTAACAATCTATAATATTTTATAAAGAAATTAATTTAATTTTCAACCATAAAAATTTCAACGAGAAAGCCTATAATCATTCTTAATGAAAAAATCATCTTGGTCCTCCAACTCAGAAATCAGAGTGAAACCTTAATGAAGTATTGTGGCAACAAAAAAAGATCCAAAATAATAAAAAAATATTCAATACCTCGATTAATCAAATGGTTAAACATTCCTATCTTGTTAATTGCTTGAAAAATAAAATGAAGGATGGTTTAGCATCATATCTTCAAGTGAGTCTGATAGATAATCTGAAGGAAAATTTCAGTCCAATTAAACATAGTAGTGGAAATAGATTTAATAACCCTAAATATAAGAAACTCAAAAGTTTTGATGAAACAATTAATGGTAATACCAATAGAGATAGATAAGATAGAAATTAAAATAATAATTTGAATGGAAACACAATGTCAAGAGAAGAAATTTGGTTTGGAAGAACAATGAATAACTTGAAAATGATGTATGGTCCTTATGTTTCTGCTAACAGTACTCAGATTAAATTAGAAACATTCAAACCACCACCGCCTTACCCTAGGATTGAACAACAAGTGAATTAATGTGATGAAAAAGAGTTATAAATAGAGTTTTTGGATGCCTTTAAGAATTTCCATTTCAACATACCTTTTCTTGATGGTGTGAAAAAATTTTAAGGTATGCTAAGTTTTTGAAAGATATGTGTACCCAATAGAGGAAATTCAATGGTTGGAAATAAATAAAAATTGGGAGGAATGTTTTATCCATGATTTAACATTATTTTCTTATCATGCATAAATACAAAAGAACCTTATGTATTCCTTAAACCATGGAAAAATGTGTATTAGAATAAGTCATGCTTGATTTGGGCTCCTCTATCAATGTCATTCTACATTTTGTTTACTCGTATCATTAGGTTCGAGAATCAAAACCCTAATGAATTATCATTAAACTTCCCATCCAAATTACTTCCATGCATGAAGAATTTATATAGTATGTTCTCATTTACGTAAGGGATATAATTTTTCTTATGGATTTCTATGTCTTGGATATAGAAGATGATTAGTTTAGTACTCATGTAACTCCCATTCTAAAGGAAACATTTTTGAAGGATTAAAAATTAATCCTAATTGTTCAAAAATGTACACATTTAGATGTATTTAATGGTGATATTGATTGTTTATATATTTTCCATTCCTTGAAATAACTAGTTGAGGATCATTCATCCCCAAAAGTAAAAATGATTGATTTTTTTCCACTAACATGTTCCTTGATTTTTCCTATGATGAAATACTAAATACTGATTTAAAAAATGGAAATTTTCTTTTTTGTAAATATGATCTAGAATAGGATCAAAATCAAGATTACTATGATTTTTTTAATATTGAGACTAATGGTATCTACATTTATGAAGATGAATTTATAAAAAACCCTTTATCCTTTTTGTGGTCCCCCTAAAGAAGTTTTCAATTTTTCACTTGAAATATGTCTTGAAAACTAGGAAAGTGATCATTATGATTCATTTAGTATAAAATATAGATCATCACTGAGAAATCAAATATATATGTAGACCCCTTTGATCAATGAAAAACAACCCCCAGATTTAGAGTTGAAATCAGTTCTTGAGAAACTCAAATTTGTCTTCCTAGGTGATAATAAACGATTCTGATTCATCATTTCAAAATATTCATCATGGGAGAAAGAGATCCAAATATTATGATTCCTAAAAAACAAAATGAAATATAATGGATAGATTGTATCTAATTTAATAGGAGACAATCCCTTAGTGTGCATGCATATAATTTGGTTGGGGAAAATTCTAAATAGGTGGGAAAATTTTGTAAGAGATTGGACCCAACTCATTTGGTGGTTGTCAAGAGAATATTATCCACCATGTTTGTAGAAGTAATTAT
Source organism: Viscum album (assembly GCA_963277665.1). Lineage (NCBI taxonomy): Eukaryota > Viridiplantae > Streptophyta > Magnoliopsida > Santalales > Viscaceae > Viscum > Viscum album. The sequence continues at coordinate 1,008,787,202 of OY728164.1, read as the reverse complement.
TTTTCCAATATATTATTGTAAAACTTTTGTGTAAAGTCCATTTGGATCTAAAAAAAATGGATTCACAATATAAATGAATAAATTTGGTGAGCTTCTCCGCACGAGGCATCCAAAAAAGTAGAGAACGTTCATTTATTATAGGAAGCTCAATTTTATTACCAAAAATACCGCATCCCATTATCCTTCATTGATCAAGTCCTTGAAATACAATTTGGGAAATCCGAATATTATTTTCATAGAAGTTTTTATGGATGAATTCACAATTTATGGATCATTATTTAATATTTTTTGAAATTTTTTTTATGTTCATGAAACATTCATTGATAATAATATCATTCTAAATTTTAAAAAAAAATTGATTTTATGGTTAGTAATGGGATTCATCTTGTTCATTTTGTGTCCCTAGATGGAATTCATGTTTATAAATCCATTTTTGAAGTCATTTTTACATTACTATACCTAGAGGCATTGAGATATACGAGATACTTCAATGGTTATGATAGTTTATATAGATGAATAATAAAGTATTTTAGAAACGTTTCACTTCCATTATACATATTACTCAAAAAGTATCCCCATTTGTCATTGATAATAATTATAAAAATGCCTTTGGGTAGCTAAAAAGACTGATTAACCCTCCCATTTTTCAAGAACCAAAATTGGACATTCCCATGGGAATTATGACTGATTAATTAGAATTTTATCATATGAAAGTGTTGAGTAAAATATTGGAAATGAAATCTCATGTGATTTTCTATGGCTCAAGATAGATAAATCCCAATCACACTACACAACAACCAATAATTAATTGTTGTATATTGTCTTTTAATGGGAATAATATATAATACATCTTCTAGGCTCTAAGGTGATTTTTTTCCCATATAATTAAGAAATAAGATTTTTTATGAACAAAAATGATGGAGAAAGAATCCTTTTGAGATGGATCTTACTATTAATGGGGGTTGATGTTGAAATAAAGGATACAAAGGATGTGAGAAAATTTTATCTAATCATTTTTTTCAGATAACATCTATTTTGAATTGATAAAATAATATATATCTCAAAATTTAATAATACATTCAAGATGATGAGTTTTTGTATTTTCAAATTAAAAGACCATGGTTTGCTAATATTATTCATTATTTTATTAATAATTAATCCTCTAAACAAGTTTTCCAAGAAATAAATTATCAAACTTTTGATTCATTCAAATAATCCCATTTTGGATGATCCTTACTTGTGGCATGTTGGTAGTGATCAAATGACTAGAAGTGGCCTTCCATGATAGGAATTTCAATCCATCCTACATTGTTTTCACACATTGATCTATATAATACACTTTGGGTCAGATAGAGCTACATTAAAAGTTCATGATTCTTGTTTTTATTGGCCTATCCATTTTAGATATGCTATATAATTTTTTAAACCATAGAAACGTTTCCAATTTCAAAGGATTATTTCTAAAAGGGATGAGATACTCGAATAAACTATTTTTTGTGAGATGTTTTTGATGTATAGAGTATAGAATTCATGATGAATTTTCCAAATTACTTTGGATATCTATACATTGAACTTTCTGTTGACTAGGTATCTATGGGGGTAGAGGATATTTCCATAAGAACTCATGATGTCAAAATTGTGTCTACATTTGTGAAAGAAATTTATGTTCAATATTTAGATTTCCAAATATTTTCATTACAAATAAAGTTTCACATTCTTGTTATAGGACATTAGAATCTATTTTTTAAGAAATATGGAATTCACTATAGGGCCTCTACACCATATCATCCTAAAAAAATAGAATGGATGAGTTATTCAGTAGAGAAATAAAATTAATTCATGAAAGAACTGTGAACCCAGATATGAAGGATCACAGTATGAGACTAGATGATTCAATTTGGGGCTATAAGACTGCATTCAGAACCCTAATTAGCATGTCACAATCTATATTGGTCTATGGGAAGCCATATCACATACTAGATGATTTAGAGGACAAATATTCATAGGAGATTAAAACATTTAACATAAATCTATTTTTTAATAAAAAATAACACAAATATTGTTTTGATAAGATGGAAGTGTTTATAAATAATTCATATTAAATATATCGGATTTAAAAGGAATGACCCAAAGTCTTTCATGATGAGACGATTCAAAAATAAAAATATCATGGATAAAAATAAATTTTTTTTTGTTTGCATCCAGATTTAAGTTGTTCGAAGGAAAATTAAATCCAAATGGTCTGGGACTTTCATTATAACTAATATATTTCTCTTTTTTCAATACAAATAAAATAAAAAAACCAAGACACACCATTAAAAATCAATGGGAAAATGTGGAAATTTTTTAAAGAGAATGTTCATTATCCTTTAGGGGAGAAGATCCCTCTTTATAAAGCTGAATACAATTGAAGCTAGGTCGTTTCATTCCTTTTCCATTATTTTTTATGTATTTAATTTCATGATTTTAATTCTCACAATATTTTTTTTACATATGAGAAAATTTCATAGAATAAGTCTGTGGGAATTATATGTTGGGTATATTAGGATTTGGTGTTCTTTCATTGGATTTTTTGTTTACAATTTTTGTTTTAATTTTTAGTGTGTTTCTTTTATTTTATTCAATTTAAAAAAAATCATTCTTTGAATCTGGTGATCTTAAATGATGATAATTATAAGTATTTAAAACCATGACAATGAGTGAACCAATTGATCCCTTGATCCTTAACATATTTGAATAATGAAAATGTCTTGGTTTCAATTCATAATTAAAAAAAATTCATGTCAATACCTCTGATTTTTTTAATTTCATTCCACATATCAATGTATATAACTTGGAAATTACCTTTCTTTGAAACTTCTAAACCCATTCTAGTATCTACTTCACCTTAAATCACTTTTCATGAGAGAACCCATCCATTCTTATTTGAACTAAAAAATGGATTATTTCTGTTAAAACTTGAGGGTTGATGTATATTTGATTTATATGATTGAGGAATTCATTTTGACATTTAAACAAACTTTTTCAATATTATCAATTTTAATTTGTAAATTTCTATATATTTAATATTTCATGAGCACTTAGTATACATGTACAACTTGTTATGTTAGCCACATTAAATTCCAATTTTTTTCTTCCATCCTGTTCTAGAAGTATAGATTCATGATCTAGTTAAACATATATGTGGGTAAAAATTAATTGTGATGTAATACCTCATTTTATTTTTTATTTGGGTAGAAATTAAAATATTTTAGAGATTTACTTTTATTGTTGGAAAATATTTTTCTAATAGTTGTGCCTATCTGCAGCTCTCAAATGGAATGAAGCTATGCCTGTCTAGAGATCTCAATGGAACGAAGTTGTTATTTATTTAGATATTTACTTAAAAAAAATAAATTTTATTCTAGATAGAAAATATTGATGGAATAAGATGGAAAATGATATATTCAGTGATGATTAGAGCTAGTTTTCTTTAAAGGGGAGTAACAAGTTGAATATAATCGAGTGAAAATTTTATTCATAGTTTTGTTCTTTAAAAAGTGCAAACCCTCTTTATATATACATCCATGTTTTCACATTTGAATCATACAAATCTTATGTCACAAAATAACCATGAAATTTCCCAATGATAATCACCTATTCTTGACTCAAATCGAGTAAATATGAATATATTTTTCAAACCTATGGTGTTTCTTGCATGCATTTGGATGAGAAAAACCATGTGGAATATCCATATTTTGTGTTAAGAGAAAAATCATGTGTGGTATGTGCCTTCTCTACATGGGCGGGGAAATGAACTAGAAATAGATTGATGTATATAAATTTAAAACATGAAATATTTGTTTTTGATGAGGTATGATTAATTTTCATTGGGTGATATATTGGAGGACCTCAATAGTTTGTGTTTTAAATTTACCTTAATTTGATTTTCATGCTGATTTTTTCAAGAGTACAAGGGCTACGTGGGGGGGAATTGATCGAGATAACATTTTCACATATTTTTTTCGATAATTAAAAGCATTAAACCCACCTATTTTATCAATAATGAGTTTTTATAAACATTTTTGATTTATGGTGTGTTTTGAGAAAAAATTAGAAAATTTCTTAAATCAAGAATTTAATATAAATTTAATTTCATTGGTAATTAAATCATAACATTTATAATATAAATCTATTTGATTGGATTATTTGTTATAGATTCCTAGAAATTTATATTGATTCAATAAGGGTTCCAAATAACCTTTTCATTTCTATATGTTTTGAAAATCCCAAACACTCTATGTAAAGTAAACATTTATTTTCAGTATGATTTATTTTAATAAGGTAAATTTTACTTTTCAAAGGAAATTTTATCTTTACCAATGTTTTCATTGTTCATTCTAAAGTATCTCCATTTCTAACTCTTTTTCTTCTAATTTATAAACATTGGTTTCACAACTAAAACCTCAGAATCCTATAAATCATTTTTTATAAAGTTTCTATTTTTAGGTTCTGATTTCAGGTTCCAAATTGGAATTTCGAATTCTCTAAAATTCAGATTCTGAGTACTCTAAAATTCTGACAATGAAGTCTATAAAATTTAGAATCTGAATTCTCTGAAATTCAGACTCCCAATTCGTTTAAATTCAGTCTCTGAATTCTTTGAAATTCAGACTCCAAAATCATTGAAATTATAACTCTGAATTCGCTAAAATTCAGACTCCGAATTCTCTGAAATTTAGACTCTACATTATCTGAAATTATGACTCTAAATTCTATAAAATTAAGACTCTGAAATTTCAAAATTGTAATCTCTGAATTCTCTGAAATTCTTACTCTGAATTCCTCCTAATACAGACTACAAATTCCATAAAATTCATAATCCAAATTCCATAGAATTCGGACTCTTAATTCTTTAGAATTGGGAATCTAAATTCCTATGAATTCAGATTCTTAATTCATAAGAATCTAGATTCCAAAGTATATAGATTTCATATTCCGAATACTATTGAATTCATGATTTGAATCCTTTGGAAAATAGAATCATAACATCCAAGATTTATAGTCACCAAGTGTTTATTTTCTTAGACTTTGATCGTTATTTTTCTTTAGACTTTGAAAAATTGGATTTGGTTAAGCAGCCATATTTTTCTTAACTCAGTTATAGTTATGAAATATGTTGTACAATATATTTCTAACTAACCATTGTTTTGGTGACACATGTATATGTCCCTCCAAGATTCAAGTTAAAATATGACCATTGGAGGATGGTGTCAACCTTTGGAGAAGTGCCTATAATTAGGATATCATTTAAACGAGCTCATAATGACTGAGAACCGACTCGATCACTCTAAAGATTATATGTTGTTGAAGTTATTTCTGGAGAGAGAGTGGATCTCATGCCTTGTGCGTTCCGAACATCTTGTTCAGCTTGCTTAGCGTAACTCCGATTGTTGTTGTATACAATCGAGGACTTCCAGGGATATGAAAATAGAGGTGCTTACTACCTTAAAGTTCAAGGAATTCCTTGATTTGGAAGATAGAGGTTCCGACCACCATAATGTTCATGGGCTTGAGGGGATAGCAAGATATATTTTGATATTCCTATCGAGGGCTTACCCAAGTGTGGTTAAGACAGACCTTCCTGAAATTATAAATTTAGAGACATTTATCCAAGGTTGTTGGATACACTACTCTTTGGTTTAATTTATTTCTTACTTGTTACTTATTTAGTTTCAGGTATATTTTTTCTTTTTCTTTTTGATAAAGGAAGAAAGTATAACTTTTTTATACTATATTGTTCTTTTATATACTCTAATTAATAATATTCTATATACTATAAGTTAGAATCTTTTCCTTGTAGACTTATATTATGTTTCAATTCCAGATCCATATTTCTAGATCCTATCATTTTTGTAGAACTAAGATGTTTTATGAATTTAAATTGTTTGTCATTGTTAATCATTGTTTTCTTTAAGGTTAAAAATGAATGTTTTTTAACTTACAATTGACCCCTCTTGTAATTGAGCATCTACATTCATATTTTCATCCTAAAATTGGTATCATAGGAGGTTTATGAAATACTTATATTCACATAAATGTTTTCTTTCTCATTTTTTCATTGTTCTAAATATTTTCAATGCTTAAGATTTTAATCCTTTTTTAAAAACATTTATATAAAAATGTTTCTAGGGAAAGATATTTTATTTTAGATGCAAGGAATGAATGTTGGTTCGATTGAAAATGAAATTCATACTAGACCACCTATATTTTATGGGAAATGATTATGAATATTAGAGATATTTTATGAAAACTTTTGTTATTAATACTGGATTGGACAAAATTTTTATGGTTACTGAAGATTACAAGAATCCTGACAAAGAAGTTAGAACTTTTACTAATGATGAAAATTCAGAATATCAACTAAACTACAAGGTACGCTATACTTTGTTGCATTCCATAACCAGGAATATATATAGTAATATTTCATCATGTGATTCTAAAAATTGTATTTGGCTGAAATTCTTGGTCATTAAATTTTGTACATCCACGGTTATAGAAACTAGAAGAGCTATTCTTATACCAGAATATCATGGATTTCTATTTCTTTATGGAGAAATAGTGTATAAAGTAAAATACATTTATGACTATTTTTAATAGTTTAGAATCCATGGGTGAGAATGGTTTAGATGATGAGGCACTTGTGGAAAAGAATATAGATATCATGCCTAATGAATGGGAATATAAGAGAACCACTATTGATGAGAATAAGAAAGTATATCTAATTACTCATGATGAGATTTTTGGAACTCATATTCAACATGAGACAAGAATTAAAAGAGATATTGATTTGAATAAGAAGAAGAATGTCAATGGATGTGTAGGTTTTACAACTATATTCAAGACTCTTGAAAGGGTTAGAAGATCCAAGTCAAAGAAATTCGTTGTTTTATCTGAATCTAGATAATGTAAATATTCTTAGAATGAGATAGCTATTCTATCTCCAAGGATGAAAAAGATAGTTGGAAAGAAATACTTTCATTATAGATTTTAGTAGAGTGATGAAAATACATGAAAGACTCCGAAGTCACGAGTTATGAATTCAAAAGAGAAAGGCATAAAAGGTCATATTTTCGTATGCGTCAAAAAAAATATAGAAAGGAATAGAATGATAAGATTAATAGAAAGAATTACTACAAAAATAAAGATAATAATGTTTTGAATGCTAATGACACATGGAGTGTAAGTGGTGGAGACTATTTTAATGAATCCTCGGAGTATGAATATTTTGGTCAGAAGAGTCCTGGATTACTCGCTAGATTACCCATTGAAAATTATTGTCTAATGGATAAAGTACACAATTATGAATCTATAACTAATGTTGTCTTAAATGATAATTATATTGATAATAAATATTATAAATAATTAGATAAAGAATCTTCCTCTAATGAATATAATACTTTAACTACTTATGAATGAATATTATAGGTTTTCTATGTATCTTGAGAATGAAAATGTAAAAGTCACATAAAATCTTGATAAAGAAAATTATATAATTTCTATTCTTACTTAAGAAGTATCATATAATTATAAATATCATGATAAAAAAATTTATGATTTTTATGGTCTTTTAAAAAACCATTAGGAAGTTAATTTTTAGAAAGATAAAACTTATTAGGATCTTAAAATAGTAATTTCTAAGAAAAATATTATAGAGAGTAACTCTATAGGTAAAACTAATGTTTTTAGGATAAAAACATTGTTATTAGAATAATGTCAGAAATATATTACATGAGGAAGTGTTTGTCAAAATTTACATTAGGTTAGAAAAACATTGATAAAATGTATCCCCAAATTCAACATCTAAGGAATAATTCTAGATTTCATTATACTCATTCTAAACCAATTTTTAGTAATAAATATATTTTTTCAAAGTACTCAATTCTGCACTAAATTTCAGAATGGTGTACATTATGCAAAAATATTCTTCAAACAAAACCCAGCCATTAGTTTTTTATAAAGCCAGTTTTTCTAAGAAGATATAGATGCCTATAATTTTTATTTCTTAATTTTCTGGATCCAAGAAAGTTTGGGTTCTCAATGTCGAGCACTATTATTTTTAGGAAAATAAAAAAAGTACTAATAGAAATACATGGTACATGGATAGTGGATGTTCTGAAAATATGATTGGTAATGAGAACATATATGAAAAGATTATCCATGTGAAAGGAGGAAAATTATGTTTCATATATAAAGATAAGGGGGAAATTACTGGTATATAAATCATTTTTTTTCATTGAAAAAACATTGATTTCAAATGTATTATTTGTTAAAGGTCTTAAGCACAACCTCATTAGCATAATTTAATTATGTGATGAAGGTTACCTTGTGAAATTTTGGAATGAAAAGTGCTTAGTACAAAATTCCAAGGATGAGTTTATTAATTTTCCCATAGGCAAGAGAATGTATACACACTAAACGTAGAAGTCCTAAGGAGTCAAGATATATATTTTCTTAGTTAAATGGAAGATCATTCGTGGTTATAGAATTGAAGGTTAGGTCATTATAACCTTAGGAATCTACATAAACTATCTATGAAATGAATTGTTAATGATCTACCATAGCTTAGATTTGATTCTTCAAAAGTTCATGATCGTTGACAATATGTTAAGAAACATAAATAGTCTTTTAAATCAATAGATGAAGTCTCAACTACTAATGCATTACATTTGGTGCATATTTATTCTTGTGGTCCAACACAAACTAGATGCATTGGAGTTAAATATTATGTATTTGTCTTAGTTGATGATTACACTAGATTTACATTGGTCTAGTTTCTAGAAAAGAAATCTGAAGCTTTTTCTTATTTCAAAATCATTAGAGCCCATGTTAAGAATGAGAAAAACCTTCCATTGATAACTATTCATAGTGATCATGGAGGAGAATTTCAAAATTCTGATTTTGAAACATTATGTAGTAGAAAAGGCATTACTCATAACTTCTCAACAGCATGAACCCCTCAACAAAATGGTGTTTCTAAAAGATGAAACCGAATTATTCAAGAGATAACAAGAACCATGTTGAGTGAATATTCGGTACCCAAACATTTTTGGGATAAATCTAAAGTACTGCTTGTTATACTATAAATCAAGTTTTAATTAGACCTTTTCTAAATAAAACCACTTATGTGTTTTGGAAAGGTAGAAAAACTATACTTTCCTACTTCAAGGTATTTATTTGTAATGTATTCATTATTAATACTAAATATAATTTATATAAATTCCCACCAAAATCTGATGGAAGATTTTTCCAAGGCTACTGCATAACTTCTATGTCTTATAGAGTTTTCAATAAAAACACTTGTACTGTTGAAGAAAGAGTACATGTTAAATTTGATGAAACAGATCCCTTTGTTTTTAAGAAAATCATCCTACATATTCCAATGTACTTTCGAAAACGTATTTTAGACCCTTAATATAAGATCCTTATGAAAAGGAAAATGTTAGAGAAAATATTTCTGAATAATTTACCCTAAAATATTTCCTACAAAATGTTGATAAACATGTTTTACAAAACACAAATAAGTTGTTTTTTAAGAATAATCCCTATTATGGTATCATTGTTGATGTAAATCAACCAATAAAGAATATAAGTTCCTTAAAAAATGAAGTAGAACATATAAAATTACATTCTCAATTAGAATAAAAAATCAATGATGATGATTTGATAAAATATATTAAAAATGAGCTAAATGAATTCTAAAGGAATAACATATGGACCTTGGTTAAAAGCCCTAATGAAAAATCTATTATTGGAGTAAAATGGGTCTTCAGAAATAATTGTGATAAAAATGGAATCATCGTAAGAAATAATGAAATATTAGTTACTAAAGTCTATAATCAACAAGAAGTAATTGACTATGAAGAAAGCTTTTCTCTAGTAGCTAGACTTGAATCTATCCATATTCAACTATCCTTTGTAGTATTCCTTAATTTCAAACCATTTAAAATGGATGTTAAATGTGATTTCATTAATAGTTATGTTCAAGAGAATGTTTTTGTTGAAATTTATCCTAGTTTTGAAGATACAAAACATCATAAACATGTTTTCAAACTTACCAATGCTTTACATAGACTTAAACAATCACTTATATTTTGGTATGATATACTTACAAGATTTTTTTTACAAAAAAATTACATTAAGGGAAATTTGGAGCCAACACTCTTTATAAATAATTATAATATGTTTTTAATTGATAAAATTTATGTTTATGACATTATATTTGGTTCTACTTAGCTATCATTAACATATTTATTAGTGAATCCAATGAAATATGTGTTTGAAATTAGTTTGATGGGAGAGTTAACATTTTTCATTGGTTTTCAAATTTCTCAAGAACCAGAAAGAATTTATATATCTCAACATAAGTATATTAAATATATTCTTAAAAAGTATGGATATGAAAACACTTAGAGTATTATTACACCCATTGGAACCACAAATTCACTTGATCTTGATGAAGCTGGGAAACCAGTTGATCAAACATCATTTAGAGGTATCACAGGATTTCTACTATACTTGACATATAGTCATTAATACTTAATGTTTTCAATATTATTATATGAAATATATAAATATAATCCTAAGGAAACTCATTTAGAGGCATTGAAAATAATTTTTCACTACTTAAAGGGAGCCATGGATTTAAGACACTTTTATACATCTGGAAATGATTTTGTTTTAAAAAGATTTTCGGATGCTGACATTGGAGGATATATAATGGATAGGAAAAGTAAATCTAAAACCCATCAATTATTAGGAGATTATTTAGTTTCATGGTTATGAAAAAAGCAACACTGAGTAAAATATTCCACTACCGAAGTTGAATATATATCAGTTGGAAGTTGTTGTGCTCAAGTGTTGTGGATGTAACACACACTCTCAGACTATGGTATGAGTTTTAACAAAACAAAAATAATGTGTGATAATACTAGTGCATTACCTTAAGTATAAACCCTTCACATATCTCTCATGAAAAACAAATAGATATAACACATCACATTCTTAGAGATTACACACAAAAAGGAGATATCATTTTTCAATTTATCGAAATTCCAGATCAACTTGCTGATATTTTCACAAAATCATTACCCTCTGATATAGCTGAATGTATTAAATAGAATGTAGTAATGTTAACCATATGGTAATATTTCATATTAACATATTCTTTAAACCTATTTCCTTACAGTAATAAACACCTTTTCATAGGGGGAGTACATTTTCCTATTTGTAAATTTTGTCTTATTAAAAAATTTTCGAAGTAAAACATTTTCGTAGTCAAAATTTTTCATAGTGAAAATTTTTCTTAGTCAAATATTTTTTTTTCATAGCCAAATCATTCTTAATCAAATTTTTCATAATCAATTTTTTGTTTTCAATTTTATATAATTTAAAGTTCTTCTATAAATCTCATCTTTGTTATGAATAATATTCCTTGAAATCTGGATGAAATGTTTTCTTAAAATTTTGTAATCGTCTTTTTACATGTTATTTTTATCCAGTTTAAGAAATATATTTTTAGGATCAATTTTTCTTAAATCTGAATGTTAATCTTAAAAACCACAAAATATCAGAACATACCAAAACCCTTCTTCGGTTATTATCTCAACCGTCATATCAAATCATAAGTATTTCAACCATCAGATCAAGTAAAGATGTTTATCTTTCACCTAAATTTCAAATATTAGGTTCCCTCAATGTATTTCCCACCTTGATCTTCACGTTCAGGAATCCTAAATCCTTGATTCTCAACCTAAGGCCATTCTGAATCTTCATGGCTTCCTCAATTTTAAATTTCTATGCAAGAATCCTCAAAAGGAAATGTCTTCTGTAAAGGAAATCACCAAGTGGAAGATATACTGAGAAAGGTTGGTTGATACAAAATTCTATGATATGTGTGACTCTATAATTTCAAATAATATTAATCTCAATGGATAAGATATCCTATGTTTATCGAAACCAAAGGCACCCGATCCGGTCTATCTGGGCATGTTGATTGAATTTTGTGACTCAACAAGTTTTTTCAAGGAATGAGGGAGATATAAATTTTATTTCAAGAGATATAACAATACTTATTCCCTTTCCCACAGCATGGAAGCATGTTTGATATGAATTCCCTATGAAGCAGAAGTAGAGTTATGTACTCAGAAGTAACTGGATGTAAGAGGATCTATTGATACAGACAAAGCTCTAGCGTGTCTTGGTCTTTTAGAGGTAAAGACTCCGATGATTGTTCATCAATCTAAGAATCTACAGATTCATCAATTGTGGGATCATGGTTTTGTTATTCCAAATAATGGAGATAAGGATTCTATGAAAAAGAGTGATTTGTACATTCTGGATTTCGTGGTGAACCTTAGGAAGATAAACTTGTTTAAGTATAGCTTGGGTACGATTGGGAATATCAAGAATGGAAATTTAAAATCTCAAATTATTATGTATCCATCTATTATAACCAAGATTATTTTCCTTTGTCAAGTGTCTTTCAAAATTCCTTGCAATTATATGCCATGAAATTACAAGGTGATGTTGTTGAGTGATGGCACTCAAAGATGAATGAAATTTTTTTTCTCTAGTAAATCATCAGAATTCTATGATTTTCCGGAATAAGAAGTAGAGGCTTTGTCAAATAAACCAGATGTGGATGAAACATCTATGAAGGGTGGAAGAAGAGGAAGGCCATGTAACCTGAAGAGAATGGAAAAATCCCTATGCCTATGGAAACTTAGTCAGCCCCATAGAAGCCAAAGAATCAAATGCCTTACCCTGATGAAGTGGTTTCCAAGTGGAGAGATGATTATAAAAATAAGAATGAAGGGGAGGCTTCTTTTGGGTTGGATCCTACTGTAGAAAAAACTCTAAAGAAAAAGGTTTATAAGAATCATGAGAGCCAACCAAAAGAAAAGAAGCAAAGGAAGAAGATGTCTGAGGAAGAGATAGTACAATCTATTCCCAAGCCTGCTGAGAATGCCTCTGAACAACATCAGGTAGTAGAATCATTTTTTGAATGACTAACTACCTATGACTCCAGGAAATAAGTTGGTGATTCTAGAACCACATCAATAAGAAGAAATATATTAAGAGGAAGAAGGGATTGAAGGAGAAGAAGAAGGTAGCGGAGATACTGATGACAAGTAAAGGCAAGTGGAGGATTATCATGAGAAAGAGAGTCTATCTATGAAACTGTCAATCTGATATTCTAAAGAAGAGTCTTCCAAACTGGAAACTAAAAGAAAAGATGAAAAGGGTCAGGAAGATGTAAACAAAACATATGAAGAAGAAAGTAGTAATAATTATTTCATTCATCCAGATGATCAAGTGGCTGATGCTGAGAAAGAAGAAGTTAATGTTGATAAGATTGTTCAGTTATCAGATAACATGCACAATCCAACCAAAACACAAGACATTATTCCAAGAGATGATAAGAGAAAATAGGTGGTAGTCAATACCCTTATTAAATCTATGGGAAAAAATAAAGAATTTGTTGCTTCATCGAAGAGGAAAGGTTATTGGTTAGAAAAAAATCATCACAAACCAAACACTCATATTCAAAACCATCCTCTCTTGGACATGATTTTGTTGTTCTGTCTTTGAAAAGGCTTGTTAGAACTATTACCTTATTTCTAATGATAGATTCAAGATGTAAGATGCTTCAACATTTAATAAATCATAAATGAGATTCTGTTTCAATGGTTATGTATATATTTTTCATACTTGATGAAGATTTCAAATCTTTTCACATTGGTTATGAGGCTCATAAAAAATCTTGCTAAATGATTACAAGCAAGTCACGGAATATAGTCGTAGAGCAAAGAGTATTTAATTAATTTCATGACAATGTCATGGACTCTTTTGACATCGAATATAGGAAGATCAAGGACCTTTCTAATTGTTTTTAGGAAAAAATCAGTCTCAAACAGACTACTAAGAAGTAGGAAGTTAAGGATTTGAATGGAAAGCTTAATCATGTCTCTATGATGTGGAAGAGGGAAATGGATCTCAATATCGAATGTGAAGAGAAGATTGTTAAGCAATAAGAAGCATTTAATGCTTAGGAATAATGTATTAAGGTTCAAGAAGAAAAAATTAGATCCTTGGAGATGAAAAGTGAATATCTTGATCAGTTTCATAAGATTATGGAAGAATATCACAAGGAAAGAATGAATCTAAAAACCATAGTCCATAAGATTATGCCGAATGAGAATGAAGGATAATTTGTCCAATTCCAATAATTTTTTGATTTTATTCCTTGTACAAATTCCATCATTATTAATGATGTTTTTTTTTCTCTATATATTTGGTTATTTAGTTTTAATTTTTCAGGTGCCAATTTTTTCTCATTACCTATATTCCTTTTCAAAAATCATAACGTTATTAGAAATGAAAGATAACAATAATACTAAGAAATAAGATATTTTCCTATGTATGTGGGAGATCATTTAAGGGGAAGTTAGAATCAAAGAAGATTGTCTAATACAAGATAATGTAAATTCTCATTCAGTAAATTTGGAATACTATCCTTAGGGATCTCAAAATCTGAGGGGGAGTTAGTCGTATTCACTATGAACCATAAATAATGAGAGATAATTTTTAGTTTTCATGATCATAAAAATTCTATGTCCTTATATTCTTTTTTAATGATGATTGTGATTTCCAAAAAGGGGGTGACTGTTGAGTTAATAAAGTTTCCTTATGACCTTTCCATTCCTCTGTGTTTGGAAAATCCAAAACACTCTATATCAAAGAATTTTTTTTTTTGAAAATATTCATATTAATAAAGAAAATTTTCCTTCTCTAATGAAATATTACACTCACCTATGTTTTTAATTTTCATCATATATTTTATCTATTTCTAACTATTTTTCTTATAAATTCAACAAATTTGATTCATATCTAATACCTCAGAATCCTATAAATCCTTAGTTATAGAGTATTCAATTTTAGGTTTTGATTTCATGTTCAGAATTCATGTTCTGAATTCCTTGAAATTCATATTTTGAATACTCTGAAATTCAGACTCCGAATTATCTAAAATTTAGAATCCAAATTCTCTGAATTTAAAAAAATGAATTCTCTGAAATTCAGAAGATGATTTCTCAAAAATTCATACTCTGATTTCTCTGAAATTTAGACTCCAAATTCTATGAAAATCATAATCTTAATTCTCTGAAATTTGGACTCCGAATTCCTTGAAATTCAGACTCTAAATTTTCTGAAATTTATACTCTGAATTCTCTAAAATCCAAAATCTAAATTCCATAGATTCCCGTCATCCAATTTCCACGAATTCAGACTCTGAATTCCTCTTAATATAGACTCATAATTCCTCATAATTCATACTCAAAACACAATCATAATTAAACTCTTAAATCCAAAGATTTAATATTCTGAATTCATTAGAATTCAGATTATAAATTCTATAGAATTCTTATTCCAAAGACTATAGAATTCATGTTTCGAATCCTTTGGGAAATAGAATCTGAACATCCATGATTTATAGTCTCCATGTGTTTATATGCTTAGACTATGGACTTTATTTTTCCTTAGACTCCAGAAAATTGGATTTGGTTAAGAAATAATATTTTTCTTACCCCTATTATTGTTATGAAATGACATGATACAATCTATTTCTAACTAACTGTTGTTTCAGTTACACATGTACAGGTCTCTCCTAGATTTAAAGGAAAATATGACTATTGGAGGAGGGGTCCAACCGTTAGAGAAGTTCCTATAAATAAATGCTCATTGGAATGCGCTCATAACAATTGAGAAACAACTCTAGAAATCAAGAGAATACATGCAATTGAAGTGATTTCTAGAGAGGGAGACTCTCATTCCTTATGTGTATTGAACATCTTGTTCAACTAGCTTCATGCGGCTCAAATTGATGTTGTGTACAATTGGGGACTTCGAGTAATAGGAAGACAGAGGTTCGAACCACCTTAAAGTTCATGGTCTTGTGGGGATAGCAAGAGAAATTCTAATATTACCATGGAGGGATTACCTTGGTATGGGTATGACATACATTCTTGAATGTATAAATCTGGAGTCCTTTATACAAGGTTGTTGGATACCCTACTCTTTTGGATAAATGATTTCATACATGGTACTTGATTTTTTTCATGTTTATTTTCCACTGTATTTTGATAAAGGAAGAATGAATAAAATTTTTTATACATTCCTATTATTTTATACACTATGAATAATAAGATTCTACACACTTCAAGGTATAATATTTTCCTTGTCAAATTTTATTATGTTTCATTTCCATAACCATATTTCTGGAACCTAGGAATTTTGTAGAACTAAGAGGTCTTGTAAATTTATATTGTTTATCTTTGTTAAACATAGTTTTCCTTAAGGTTAAAAATGAAAGTTTTAAAATATAAAATTAACCCCCTCATGTAATTGATCATCTACATTCATATTTAGATCCTACATTTTTAATTCCACTTTTAAATCTAGACCAATAGTTAATTATTCTATCTAATTTACCATAATTGTCAATCAAGTTGCTGAATAATTATGGACGACCATATGAACCCCACCTTGGAAAATTATAAATAACATAGGATAAAGACATCTGAATAAGGAAATTAAAATTGGGTATGAAATATAAGTAAATTTCTCAATTTTTTAATAAATGTATTAATTATATTATATAATTAATTAGTCTATTGGATTCTCTAAATTAGGGGAAATACTTGGAATCATTCAGGTAGAAATAGTAATATTCATTTATTATATCATAACATTCTCATCATGTATGAAAATGAATGAAATTTTGAGGGTAAATGTAGAATTTAATTTCAATCATATATATAGAAGCATTAAGAGGGATATATGGCCATTAATTTGGAAAAAATCAATCGATCCTCCTGTGGACATATAACTATACAAGAGACTTCCAACCCCCACTTCACTATATATATCCATATCCTCATCATTAAAAGTGTAGGTGTTATCTTGAGAGGGAAATTTAAAGAATGATATTTTGATCTTAATGAATATTCCATCCATTGGTACTGTAATGGAGAATATGGAGGCTACTAATGTTATGCGAGGCTAAAACCTAGTGGTTGTGGATGACGTCAGTCAAAAATCACTGTCTTCTGAGTTTTGTTTTTATTATGTAATATCCATTTGAATTTCAATTAAATATATATTATTTAATGAATGTGGTTGTTTCATTTCATGAATATATGTTCACTATTTTTTTTTTGTTTTTTACTTAATATATTATGTAAATTAATTGATTTCACTATTTAAATTTATTCAGTGATGTTTTGTCATTGAGAATGGTTATTTAAACAAGGTTTCATTTTGTGGAGGTCTTAATGTAATAGAATTATTTCTATAGTAGAAAAAATATTCATATTGAGTGATTAATATGATATCTATTTAATTTTGAGTGTTTACCTAGAATCCCTTTCTGGA
Source organism: Viscum album (assembly GCA_963277665.1). Lineage (NCBI taxonomy): Eukaryota > Viridiplantae > Streptophyta > Magnoliopsida > Santalales > Viscaceae > Viscum > Viscum album. The sequence continues at coordinate 1,008,769,727 of OY728164.1, read as the reverse complement.
AATTTAGTAAATCAATTGAGAAATATTTTTAAAACAAGGAAGTGGGGAGTGTTGGAATTGTTGAAACTTGTCTACTACGAATTTTTTCATTATAATTTAAAAAAATTGTTTTTTATCAATTTTTGTCCTTATTTTTCAATTTTCATTCACTGTATTTTATATTTCTGTTATATTTTAAAAAAATTAATCAAATCAATAAATTTATCTTCTTTTTATAATAAACAAAATGAAAATAACAATCTTGAAACTCAAATATCAACCTCTTAGAGAGACAATCTAGTGACTTCTAGATTACATTTCTCTTGGGGATAAATTTCTTCATTGATATTTTCATGAATAAAAAATCACACACCAACATCCCTTTAATAAAAAATGATATTTCTTAATATAACTCATAGCTTTATCCACTCCTTTCTATTAAATGACCTATATGATGACCATAGTAAAACTATAGGAGTTAAAGATGAATCTACAAGACTAATTTGATAAAGGGTATATATAATCAATTGTACCAAATAGGGGTGTGTTATTGCTTGTTTTTAAGAAAATGAATGTGTTTACACGACTGTTCCTCAATAACCAAATGATCAACCTGATCACTATAAATAATAAGTATCCACTATGAGGTAATGATGACTTGTTAGATCTATTTTAGGATTTGGGTACTTCTTTAAGGTGTTTCTACATTCTAATAATCATTAGCTAAATATAAGTACGGAATATATTTATGATTGAGCCTTTTATACTATGTATGGACACTAATATTATATAGTTATACCAATAAGCCTTACTATTCGCATAAAAATTTCTTTTATTTGATGAATATAGTCATTAGAGACCACCTTGACAATTTTTATTTACCCATTATTGGAAATATTCTCATTTAATCCAAGATAAAGAAGGAAATAATGAACAACTAAAAACTATTCTAGGGAAATTTATAATTGATAAGTTATATTCTATCTTAATTAAGTGTGTATTTTCGATATAACAAGTAAAATTCATAGGGAGAATGATCAAAACTGAGTGAATATCAATATACCAATCAATGAAAATTGTAATTGAAGAATGAACCACACACACTAGTTTCATGAAGATATGTAGTTTACTTAGATTATCTTGGTTATATAGACAATGTTTTCAAAATTTATCATGATTTTCATTCCCACTAACTAAGTTAAGTTGCAAAGTGGTAAAATATGTCTAGATATATGAATATTGGAATATATTTAATGATATCAATAAGGTGATACTAACTATTTATATAATCACACTACCCTCAAGTGTGGAACAATTTTTTATATTTAGTTATGATTCAAAGGAAGTATTTCGTTTCGTAATCATGAATAACGATATCCTATGTCTCATGAATGTTGATGATCCCTGAGAAAAAATACCAGATGAACGAAATAGAGTTGTTTGGTGTAATATTTTCATAGAAAATTTCTCTACACTACCTCTATGTTTAGATGTGTGATAAATACAGAGATTACCAAAGTCTAAATTGTATATTCACATAAAAGGAGATTATGATTGGTTAATTAAGTTGCTTAGAGAAGATCATGGAAAATGATTTATCTATCCACTATCATCTTAGAAATGTGAATAAGATAGTTGATCATCATGGTAGTAAATAACCTACTATACTATCCATGATATATATTAGGTGAAAACCCCATATACAAGGATATTAAAAGAATGGTTCTAAAAATCATAATAGTATGGAATACATTCTACCTTTCCCAAATGATTTCCTAACCCACTATCCAAGGAATGATAAATTTGTCACAAAGGGATGAATTTGAGCGTCAAAAAATTTGATAGAAGATATGGAACGAGATTTTCTAAAATTCAACATACATAATGATAGTTTAATTTAGTTTGGAACTAGAGAGTCATATTTGTTGAAAACCATCAAACGGAACTAAAGTACGATGTTGGACAAAAGATGTTTATTTTAATATCACCATGGAAGAGAGTCATATGGATTTGAGATAATGTAAATTTTTTCCAAAGGTACATTGTCCCCTTTGAGGTCCCTTATCACATAATTCTATAATGTTATTACTTATCAATTCCGCCAAAGATGTTTCAAATTCATGATGTATTCCGTGTATCGTTCATAAATATGAACATACCTGATCCCTCCCATGTACTAAATTCAATGGTGGTAAAACAAGAGCATGCCCTATTGTATGAGGAGTAGCTGGTGAAGAATGTGGATCATTGAGGTAATGAAATATTCAATAAAAGAACTCACATTACTAATGTTCTTTGAAAAATAGTATGTATTAAAAAGAAACAAGAGAACATTAAGAGGTAATTAAATATAAGTACCCTCATATATTCTCAGTTTAAGTTATATGTTATAATTTTGATGATGAAATTTCAAAATGGGCGAAACATGTAACATCATAAACATTTATGTATATGGATTTTGACTTCGGAAAAAGAAATAATTCCCATAATTAGGTAATAATATCTATTAAAAACATGCTATTAATAATGATTTATCTCTTTATATGAGAACATTATATTTATCAAATAAATAAATCCATGTCAGTAAAAAATATTATAATTGGTAAATAAAAAATAAAAATTTAATTGAATAAGAAAATTTTGATCCTCTTGATCCCCAAGAATCACCTCTATAATGAAAAATCAAAAAAATAGAACATTACTAATCACGTTGAAATTTTTTAAAATGAAAATTTTGATCTGTTGAAGAAATTGGGGTGAATAATGATTAACAGAATGTAGGGGTATTTAATGGATGTGATATGATCATCAAAATTGTAACCTGACTATTGAAATAGTATATTGACCTAACGATTTTAGAATTCTATATAAATATTATTTATCAGGATTAATTTATGATACTATTAATATTATAATTCCATAAAATAAATATGTATATTATAACCTAAAGAAAACTCTAATAATTGTTTTATATATTTTATCATAATGTATTTCAATAAGATCATAATATTTATGTTCAAAATTTAAATTAACTATTTTAGAAAATTATTTTGAAATAATTATTGTAATGTTTAGAATCAGCATGTTGAAATTTCCTAAGGGTAATCTTTCAATAATTTTAAAAAATATTTCAATTACCATGTAAATAGTAAAAATACACTTTTTACATAACCGATCTGTTTTAATTTCATCATTAAATATTTAATAATGACCTATTAGTTAATAAAATTTTAGGATTGTTCCAAAACTTGTTTACTATGTTTAACTCTTCATGATATTCAAATTTCAAAAAAAAAATTATTTTTCCAAAGTCAAAATTTTTATGTATTGAATTAAAAAATAATTTTTTATTTGTCCACTTTTCTTATTAATAATGTAATAAACAATGTTTATGAAGATTTTTAATGTATTATTTTATTAATAAAATTTAATCTATACTTTCAAAAAAACAACTCTTATAAAAATTATCTTTGAAATTATATTTCATTCAATATTTTATCCTAAAACCCCGATTTCATCAAGAATAAATACCCACTCTACCTTCCCTTTTAAACAACTTCACTTACACTTACAAAATCCAACTATCTAAAAAATAACCATATCATAAGCCTCTTATAATCCTTAAAAAATTATTGAATTATCAAACACCAAAATTTCATGATGTTAAGTGTCGTGGAAATAATAACTTCAAGAAATATGTAATGTCCTTTAATTTTTTATTTCATTTGATTTTTCCATTCTCTATCATCCTATTTTTTAAAAATCCAAATGTTCATAAGATTATTAAATATAATTTTGACATGATATTAATAATTCTAATCAACTATAGAGATGTTATTTATAATGTGGAAATATATTATATATATTGGACATCCTCTTTTCATGTTGTCCCATCAATGATCCTCTTGCAACTGTTGAAGATGTTTCCAACTCATTACTTATCCCAACCATTGTTGATGAATATAATAAATTATTTATAATTTTAAATTGTGTAAATATTTTTATTTCTAATCTTCTCATGTTTATATTCATAATTTTTTTGATTAAATAATTTAATATTATTAAATCAAATCTAGATGGGATATTTTTAGGAAAATATGATATAAAAAAGTTTCAAATTTAACAAAGGGAATTAAAAAATAAAACCCAATGACTATAATTTATGAATAGTGTAAAAAATGAACATAAATAACTTCTTATTTTAGTATACATGAGGAGGAAAATTGATTTAATAAATAAATATCTCATGTATGTAGATTCTCAAAACCAACTCTTTCTTTTTGGATTATCTATTTTTTCAAATTATTTTTTATAGATATTAGTCTAATAAACATCAAATTTATTTTCACTATTCCTTTTCTTTTATCTCTTCATATATACATTATTCCCTATTTTCAAAACGTTTTGTAATCCAATTTTGAAATATTTTAAAAATGAAATCACCTTCTAAAAGAATGCATTGACTCCTCTTGAGATGGATTTTATCTTGTTTTGAATGGTGATCTATTGATACTAAATATTATCTCCCATATTAATTTGGGAACCCCAATATTTATTTAATAATGTATTTCTTAATAAATCTCATTAAAACACATTCCTTCTTGTGGGTCTATATCGTGACTATAATTTTTATACGTGCTATATACATGTGGTATGGATGATTATGTTCATTTTATAAATTGATGGGTGGGAACAAAATTATGTAACCCAATAATTCATTATGTATTATGATATATTTCATGATATTATGTTAATTAAGAAGGAACATGATTCTATATTGGTTTATAATCATGATGTTATGATTTATAAATATATGATATGCACACACACGATAACAGATTTGTTTACAACCATGTATGGTATTTAACTACTACATTATGATGCATAATTATTAAGAAAATTACACATTCCATTCCCTAATAAAATGATTCCATAATTATTACAATTGCAATCCCATTATTATGATATGATTATTATTATTATTCAAACCCATTCACTATTTATCCATGTCACTTATTACTTATTTGTTATCCCTCCCATTACTATGATTTTAGCTCACTCATTTATTTTATATATATCCGAATGTGATTACTTTTAATTTTCAAACATGATATAATTAAGAGGTCTATGAAAAATGATATAATTATTGTTTAAATTTTATAATGTATATGTGATTTATGAACATAATTTTCTTAATATACTAAAACATTTTATCCTGGAATGTATTAATATATTTTTATTTGTCAAAACAATGATGTAATAGTCATGTAATAAAAATGTGGGTCACTATGTCATTTATTATATAGGTGTTTTTAGAACATTTGACCAATTAAGAAAATAAGGTAAGGGTTTCCCCTCAACTTCCTGTCATTGGGGATTGTTTTCATATTTTGGACATATTGTTTTCTTATATAGTGTAAAAACACCCAAATTGTTTTCTATTATTATTATTATGATTAATGTTTATTTCATGTGATTTAAAAGTATTTTACCCTCCTTAATATTCATTTTATTCAATTGATAAAAATTTCATAGGGTTTTTGTAAATTCAAACTAATTTACATAGAATTTATTTTTTCTCCCATGACTATAAAAGTCTACGTTTAATATATTTTTCAGTTTCATTATTTCATAGGCCACTCTTAATTTTTCTTAGTTAATTTTCATTATTATGTAAAAAAATATTTTGTATTGAAGGACTACATTCTTTATAAAAATATTACATTTATAAGAATAATTCATATCCTCTATAATGACTCTTTCTATTCCATATACGTAATCATTGATTCTAATTTTTTCCATTCTTATTTTGAAAAAAAATGACTTATCTCTGATTTTCTTCATATTTTATTTTAATGAATTTAAAAAACAATATTTATTAAAAATTTGAATTATTTGGTATTCAATAATGATATTTTAAAATATTTAAATGCCATATTTTCTAGATGATATCTTTTATCTTAAAATATAGATTTTATCATGTAACCATTATTTTAATTCAATAATATAATTATGTTATCTATATTAATGTTTTGTTTTAAAAATGTTTTCATGATACCTATTAAAAAATTTCATTTGAATGTTACCCCTTACTCCATCACTTTACGATTATGTTATGAAATGATTTCTAAAGACTCTCTTTAATTTTATCTTAAATTTTTACCATTAACATAAAAATGATTATCTCCTATTGTGTTATATTTTATGAATAACCCAAAACATGATATTACAAAAAACATTTAATTTCTATGGGTTTTTCATCTTATGTTATATGATTGATTTCATATGGAACACATATGTATGTATATTTATGGGCGGGGCACTTTAACCCCGTAAAATTCATTGGTAATGTTTTTATATATCTTGAGATTATAATGTTAAGAATTTAAATTATTAGGTTTGTTTATATGTTAATTTGGGGGCATGATTATTTTTAATCACATCATAATGTGCAAGAATGATAGGGTTTTCCCAAAATATTATAATTCTCAATGCATAAGTTTCTTCTATAGTTCCCTATTATAATAAATTTCCATGTAATATTAAAATTTCAATCTCTAATGATCATGATTATTGTCTCATGATTATGTTTACTTATTATATGTTATATAACTGTTATTTTGGTATTATAATCGAGTCTATTATACATTATTGAATACTATTATTCTTCGACATTAGTTTAACCTTATATTTCTTTTATGCTTGAGAATTATCTCATTTTAATAATGAAATCATTGATTTTTTAATGATATTTGCTTCCCTTAATAATTGTTTGAGCTCACAATTTCTTATTTTGATCATTATTTAGGTTATGAAGATTAATATAACATATAAGGATTTCAAAAGAAGGCCTTGCTTAGTGAAATTGTATAAAAATGATTACTATGAAGTGAAATAAAATTTTTAAGTAGGTAATATCTAAAAATCAGATCCTTTGGGTTTTGGGGTTAAAAAAGTATTTTCAATATATAATTATCAAATTATGGATTAATCATAAAATATAAGAATGTTTAGCATGAATCATATCACTTCATATTAATGATTATATGTAATTTACATTTTTAAGCACTAGAACATATATTGTTGGTCTCAGTCATCTTAGTTAATGGAAGTAGTTTTCTCCCATGCCTGTGGGATTTTTATTGTACAAACCATACAAAATCATTTGTGATTTATTTCCTTTATTTAAATCATCTTCATCGTATTGGTGCTTCAGTTTGTTTTATATGTTCGTGGTGATGACCTGGTGAAATGGGAAGAGTGTACATGATTTATTTATTTCATTAAAAAAGGAAGAAGGAGTATTATCTAATATATTGAGGAATTAATGATTTAATTTTCCTTACATTTATGTTTTAGTGGAGTATTATTGGTGGATCAGTCAAACATTTCTACCCAAACAAGTGTGAGGAGATCATGTTTTAGAAATTAGTACAGTACACTCAACACTAGTTATAGATACAATTTTAATTTACTGATGTTATTTATATAAAGTGGGAGTTAAGTCATCATAATTTGTGATCTAAGAAGGAGAAAAGTTATGTATTGATAAATATTATGGGAAATACTTCAGTTTAATGAGTATGAAAATGCTGGATTTTCACAATATGAAGGACCTGGAATTTCCATTGACTATAGTCAAATTAGAGGGAATATAAAACATGAAATGGGAGAGGTTTTATAAAAGGGAAATTATTATAGTATTGATTTAATTATAATGTGATGTGGACCTTAAAATATGGGATGCGAAGCCCTTTATACAATTGATTAATTATTGGGTAGAAATGTATGAAAATACAATAGTAATGCATAAGATTTTCATGATAAAAAGATTGTTTAGTGTTAAATAATCATAAGATCGATTTAAAACTAATAATGTGAATTAGTTTTACATGAAACAATGTAAGATCAAATTTATTTATATATATATTTTGAATGATGTATGGGGACTACTATTTTTATCTTATATTTCAGAAAACTCAGTGGAGATTGTATTTTTCATGACTAACTCTTTTGGGAAAACAATAAACATGTTTTGGGTTGTTCAGAAGATGGTATTGAATAAATAAATCAAATGTAGGAATGTACATGAACCTACTATAAGTGCACTTGGTGCCTACAAAAGTGGATAGTCTATTCACAAAAGAAGTTGGAGAATATCATAACACAAGTCACCTGCAAAGTGACTAGTCAAATCAAATATTCATAAACCAACATGACAGAACTAATATAAGTGGGTTTATTACAAGAATGAATATGGTAAAATATGGATCAGTTTTAGATGGTCATTTTTCATGTGTACAGGTTCTGATAATTATATGATATTTTTACGAAATATTAGTTTTATGTTAAGTGTGTACGTTCCGATGGAATCATGGATCATTAATGTTGTTCCATCATTCCACTCAATGATAAAGAAGGGATTCATGAACCATTATTTTTCTAGGAAGTGTTTAATGTTGAAATTAACAGCTAACACAGATTTGGAAATCATGGAAAGGGTTATTTTAATCTCTTAATGAATAGTATGTTTATCTTAACCTCAATGTAGTGCATCACATATTTTTTTTATAAAAAAACATTTTTTTATAATTGATTGATGATGTAGGGATTATAAAATTCATCATCGGTATAGTGTTTATGATCAAATGAGGATCCATGGATATTTTAAAAGGGATAATGCATGGAACCTTTAATTCTATTGTAAGATTAAATGGATTGAAATAAATTATAACATTAACTTATGGGTGTTCTGAGTTATGGTATTATAATATTGTGAATTTTAATGATAAGAACATAAAATTTCGATTATAAATGTGGATTTTTATTCTTGATCATATAGAATTAAAAATATGTAAGATTTATATAGATAATAAATAATGGATGGTACGATTTTCTTTGAGAAAAAAGGACATCCAAGAGTAAAATGTAGGTAATTTTATGCAATAATGTATAGGGACATTCCCTTATAAAATATCATAGAGGTTCATGTAGTTGGGGTTCGAATTAGTGGTAATCACCCCTTAAATCTACATGAAAAATGGGGGTTCAAAACCCATTGGGCGCAGGTAGTGTAGCGTACTATAGTAGCGGCGTACTATAGCAACGGCGAGCACTGTAGTGGCGGTAGGGCACTGTAGCGGCGGCAGAGTACTGTGTAGCACTGTATCAATATAGGTACTATAGCATTACTATTCACAGAATGGGCTTCGGGCCAAAAAATGGGCCTATGGGCCATGTAATGGGCTAAATGCCCATTGGGCCTTCGGGCTATGTAATGGGCCTCCCTTTACCCAGTTAAAAGAGGTCATTCCATTCCTTTAATAATAAATGAGGCTTCAGCCCCATCCCTTTTAAAAAAAAATCATACAGGGTCATAATAATTTATTACATTAATCAATTAATCAATGTGTAATGTACTTATTTTAATTCAGAAAAAAAATGGATGTATTTTTTGTGTTTGTTTAGTGGAAGGAAATGGTGGATAATGGGATCAGATATAGGATAAAATTCTTCTGTTCCGATAATGGTGGTTAGAATAATAGAAGGAGCTGCTATAAATTTTGTAATCACTGAGGTATAATACATGAGAAAAATATAATCATTACAATAAAAAAATGCTCTGGTGGAATGAATGAAATAGCAGTTAATAGAAAAAATGGGGATAATGAGGTTGAATATAGATATTTCCAATGAAAATTAGGTAGATGTATTCAATTATGATAGATACATATTTAATTGATGTCTGTTAGTATCAATGGGGTAATAAATTATAAAAGTGTCATAGTTGTGTAAAGTAGTATAAAACAATCAAATTATTGTTTTTGATAGACAATTTGATAGCATTTTGGAAACTAAGTATTGAGATAAAATTGAGGGATAATCCTTGTGATTATTCTTTTTTGGTTATAGAAATAAAAAAATTTAACATTAGGATGATGACATGAAATATGTAATCATAATAAAAAATGTGTTCTTAAATTAGAGTCTGTTGTAAAAATATCACAACTTAGTAGAAAAATAAATTGATGGAAATCACTAAAAAGAAAAAAATCCATGTGGGGTTGAATGTGAATTTAGTAAGAGAAGCAATGCCATATAATTTATATGTATATAGAAGAAGTCCAAAACAGAGGCTAGGGAAAGATATATGAGGGATCTCTAGGGCTATGGGGGATCATTATATAGTGAATAAACATGATACATCCAAATTTCTAATTTATAATAGAGCTAGTTTATAGAGATCATTATGAAGATCAATGAGATTCAAGACACTTGTTGAAAATTATGGAAAGAAATTGGAATTCTTACTTTAAATAGATTAAGTGGACCATTATATCAAAAAAATTTGAAAGACTTAATGATTCTAGTAAATGGTATTTATAAATTCAAAATGTGTTGGATTCACAATATAAAAATATAACATATGAGAAATTGAATCTACCGCATGGAATGAACGCAATTGAGAAAAAGTGTGTATTTCAGTTAAAATAAGATGTGGATGGTATGAAATAGTACAAAGCTAGTCTAATAGAGATAGGTATTGAACATATATAAGGGGTTGACTTCTTTGAAATATTTTCATTGGTAGTTAACCATAGTACATTACAAACAATAACATGGGTTCATTTGATAGTTTTCAGTTAGAAAAAATGGTTGTAAAGCTTAAATTTATCAATAGAAATTTATTGGAGGGAATTTATATGAGGAAAACAATGGGTTTCATGGATCCATCGAATGAAAGAATTTTTTGAAAAATGAAGAGATGAATTTATATTTTGAAGATAGAAACATGAATGTTCCACCTTGAATATAATGATTTTATGCCTGATAAGGGTTTCATATTGAGTTACATAAACCATAATTTCTATTGGATAGTGTATATGGATGATAATTTCATCTTTTTTCTCTTGTATGTAGATAATATGATTTAATATGGTTTTTATGTTAAAATGATTCATTAAAAAAATAAATATATATTTTCCATATTGAATATTAAAGATATATTGGGAGGAAAATAATATAATAGTGTCGGGATTAAGTTAGATAGGGATGTTGAATTTTGGTTTGGTGTCAGATTGACTATTTTCAATAAATTAGATTTATTTGATATGTATATATGATAGTTGTTGTTATATATGTTTGTTATACACTCCAAGACATCTAGGGATCAAGAACCAAAAATGGAATGTGTGTGAAATAATATGTTGATGGTCTCATTTGAACTATTAGTGGGAAGATAGATGTTTTCCACGGTGTGAACTTTGCTTAATATTGTATAGGTCATGGGGGTCTTCATCAGTTTCATATATAATCTAGGGAAAGAGCATATGGAATCCATAGAATTTATCATCTGGTATATCAAGGTAATGAAAGATAAAACCTCATGATTTTGGATGGAAATTCCATTATTGTGGTATATAGATGTATACTTTTGGAACGATTCGTATAATCATAAGAGTATAACTATTTTTTTGATCAGCAATGGGATAATGATAGTGAGATAGATATTACAGATGGAATCGGTGATGGATTTAACATAAATAGATGTATAATATTTGTCAATAAAGGAAGATGGAGAATAATTGGAATGGTTTATGAATGTTTTTGAGGACATTATAATGTTCCAATCATAGGAAAAATTCATTGACATGAAATATCACGTCATCCGTATATTTTTGAAAACAAATTCTTGAGTTATGAAATATATTATGGACTTATAAAATAAAATACGTAGTCCCCAAGGTGTTATTCCATGAATTTATGAGGCCAAACGGTACCTTGGGGGGACTTGGGAAAATGAAGGGAGAAAAAATATCCTTATATCTTATTATTCTGAGAATAGATAATTTTCCCTAAGAGATAGAGATTCATTGTTGGATTTTCCTTGAAATAGTCTTTATGTATGATATTTTTTGGATTGTGAAATCTATTAAATTGTAATTTAATTCTATTAAAAAGAGACGCACTAATGATATCTCAGTCTTGAGGTGTTGGTAAAAGAACTGTAATTTAGGAGAGGTTTGTAGACAAGACGATGTTATCATACAATAGGTTGATTTACTAAAAGTTACCTAAACTGTGTAAATGGAATTTTCAATTTTAAAAATTCCAATATTATTAATTTTTAAAAAGGTTCATGTTGAGAATGTATTTTTGACAATGGTAGATTTAGTTTATGTTTCATTAATATAATTCATTATATTAACTTAGTTTTATTCAACAACTTTAGTCGTCATGTGTTGATTTATAAAGGGCATCGAATGTCATTGGGTCCAAATACTAGGTCGGCAGGGAATTATGTATTGCTAAAAAATTTCATAACCAGTTATGAAACACTATATAGGATGTGATAATCCATTTTTACATATTTTTTATGTCATGAAATAAAAAATAGACTGATATCGACTATAATTTATAATTGTGTTTAGATATCAGAATATCGTCCAATATTAAGGGAAATTGTAGTATTTTTCACCCATAGATGTAAGAATTGATTATCTAAACCACATTAATTCTAGTGTTCTTTTGTTTCTTTATTTATGTGTTTGGCTTTCTTATTGGTGTTTGAGTACTCCATGTTTGTGTGTAATGACTACTTGGTATGGTGAGTAGAGGTAATTACAAGTAGGATATGCCATTCGTATATCACTTCTCATTGTGTTTACATTTCAGTATTATTTATCTCGTGTATTAGTAATGTGTTTCACCCCTAATATAAAATATTCTTACAACACATAATAAATTCTAATTCAAAACATGATTACCATCTTCAATTTTTAATACAATTAACATCAATAAATCCACACATAAATTAATTATACAATATTCATTATCATATAATAATATTGAATAACCCTTGATGTCATTAACTAACTAGGAATGTCCATTTCCTAAATAATTAATAACACATATTAGTCAAAAATAACATATTACTAAATTAAATAAATTATAATATTTCAACATCATAACTCCTTCATGAATTAATTATTCATCACATTCTATTCTGCCGTAGCATAATTAAACTCATGAGTAGAATTATTACAGTTATAATTTATAACTCAATTATAATCTTGTAGATGTTCCAGATCAATATTTAGAAAAAAATATTTTGCCCCCCCCCCCCAAAGAACGATAATCAAATTCCCTGTCCATTACCAGAAAATAAAATCCCACCAAACTAGAATATTAAAATAAAATAAAAATAAAATAAAATAAAATAAAAATAAAACATGTTTTTATATTAATAAAACAATATTTTTATAAAAATAAATTATTTTTTTGGAGAAGATAAAATGTATGAACATATTTCATAAAGGTAGAAAATTTAATAATGAATAAGGAGCATAGATTGGAACAATGCTTTAGTAATTGGACTGTTTTATGGTTCCTACAACTTCCCAATTTTTATTTTTATTATCAATAAAATTAATTTTAAAAGAAAAAATGGGGGATTCCCGTTGGTTAATCAATAAGGGTCCCAAAAATATCTCATTTAGACACAAAAAATGCACACTCACTTCATATCTCACTATATAACCCACATACACGCAACTCCTACTCCCATGCAATATAAACAGAAATGAATTCTACACTCCCACTCTCTTAGACACACAAATAAATATATATATATATGCTCTAAAATTTTTATAATATAAAATACATAATATTAATATTAATATTAATATTAATATTAATATTAATATTAATATATATATATTATTTACTAAATTCCAAAAACACACACACACACATTTAAATACTGATATATCACTAAGTATATATTCTCTAAAAATTAATAAAATACTAATGTTATATTTTTATTAAAAACAATTATGATAAAATTATTTGTCTAAAAACCCACATAATTAATAAAATCATAGTAAAATTATTTATTAAAAATAGTAAATATACCTGATATTATTGCAGTTTTTATACAATTATTTGAAGTTGAGAAGTGGGTAAAAAAGTCGGGGTGGGTGTTTGGGTTTTTCTGATTTTTAAAATCATTTAATGGGTCATGAAAAATCCCCACTATTTGTTCAATGGAGTTCCATCAGAATCTTTATAGTGATATTATGACATTATTTCCAATGCCTTTCCATCATAAGTAGGATTTTAGGATATCAGGTGTCTAATTCTATCCTCAAACCCCACTCGATGTTGGGGGAACATTGGTCATTTATTGATAGACTTTGAAATAAATTTAGTTACTTTATCCTTCTAATCACCCATATCAACAGTAACAGACCCCCACCTCCATTGACAATCTTATATCTTAATTTTAAATTTCATGTCTAACTAATGATTCATCATTCCCTTATATCTCTTGTAGGTAAATATAACCATTAATAACACTTTATTCTTATTTTCATTCATTATTTCTCATTTCTTTTCCCTAAATATTTAAATTTGGAAATTTTTAGATTATATGATTTTCACAGAACGAGGATAAATCAAACTGTAGTGAAGGATTAAATAAAACCTATAATTGTTAGGTAGTTATTATCTTATATTTTAATTTTCATATTGCATTATTTTTCTATAATAAGATATGTACGATAGGGAATTTAGGAAGGGGATATAAATTTTAACCCATAGTGTATAGAATTATATGATAGATCATGTAGAGCCTGTTATTAATGGAACAAATATTCTACCGGAGAATTAGTGAATTTATGATCACATATTTATTATATCATCATAATTTATTCATTCTTGTTAAGTTCATATAACCCAAAATGAATCTCAGTGGGTGATTGAAACATCAATAATCCAAAGAAGACCTCTTATAGGTTAACTAGAGTGTTTAATAAGGGGTTTTACTTTTGATGGTTTTTTATTTTAAAATTTTTACTTGGATTAATTATGTAATAAGGTGAATTTTATATACAATCATTTAAACCTAAATTATATAGGGATTGTTTGTTTTTGGGATGAGAAAAAATTGGGATGGCCTAGTAATTTTTTTTCCACTAGGGGTTTATTTTTTAAAAATGAAGGGGTGGTTTTTTTAGAGATTGAATATGGGTATGGTTATTGTAACACCCCGAGATTTTATGAAAAATACTCTTTTTAATTTCATTAATGTCTTGTGTTGTATGCTACACCAAAAGGAGCTTTCACAACACGCATCCTTGATTTTCCTTGCATTACACGCAATTGCGACCTTCCTCGATAGCGTGTGTAGTACACAATAACGAGTTTCACTAAACAACGATATGCTATTAAAATATTATTAAAACTAGCCATTATGAATAGTAATAACCACTTTTTGAAATTTTATTTTTCAAAATGGACTTCATTTTTGGATTCGGAATATCGAAATTAGCCTAGAGTGAAATTTTGGTATTTTTCTGAAAACCTTTAATTTTTGATGAATAGTGAAACCACTAAGTGGTAGTTAAAAAACTGAAATTTTCATAAAACTAATCTTTACCACTTCTGTGAGTGAAATTTTGAAAATCCGAGAGACACTGTTAATATCAAGGACTAAAATGTGGTTCAATGAGATGAAAATAATTTTTGATGAATAGTAACTTTTTACTTTTTTTTACCACAGTTAAAAGTAAATAGGGTAATTAAGGGTAAAGATGATAATATTTTTACCCTAACACATGTCCTAATTCTATTGGATAAGTGTAATTCGACCAAAAACAAACTTAGGAATAAAATATGACCATTTAGGCCCACTTGGATTAGATTAGGACATTTATTATTAATTTATTTAAAGAAGGGTTAAAATAGTTAAAATCAAAGTTTAATAAGTAAATAATTATTAATATGGGGTTATACATAATATAAATTCGACTATAAATATTAATTAGAAAGATAAAAAGATTTAATACATAATGGTATTTTATCTGTAATTTTTAGACATTAAATAATTTAATTTATTTATGATACAATGATGATGCAGTAATTATTTTATTAGTGAAATATTGACATAATTGATGTTATAAACACCAAAATAAATGTAATTTGAGACTTTTTATGAATTCCACTAATTTTCTAGGTTAATATGACATTTTATTATTGATTTAATTAACTTTTTTCGAACTGATCATTCTGTTATGATTTTGACAAAAATCAATTACTAAATAGTATCAAAATTGACATAAAATAGTTTTTAAAATAAATATTATATTATTAATTGTTATTTTATTCCTAAAAATCTAAGGATCGGCCAAATGACTTATATAAGGTTATATATATTAATAATAAAATTTGGGGTTCGTTTTTCTTCTTATAGTAAGTTTATTAACCTTATAGTGTAAGAACATAAGAAGACATGGTAAAAGTAAAATTATTTAACTTAATGTTAAATCTAAATGATAAGGTTAAAATAGGAACCTAAACTTGTCTAAATTCTAATGTATGAGAGGATTTCGACCCATCCCTACCTTATCCACGAAATAAATCAATTTGGAGATATTTAAAACCGAACATGACTTTATAATAAAATAATATTTTTTGTTTTTCCAAAGGTGCCCCTCTCCTCTCTTATAAAAGGGCACCTCCTCCCTCTCCTCCTCACACCAATTTGAGCATTCAAGCTCAGCCAACCCCTGACAAAATCTCTTCTCCACTTCCCTAGTATCATCCTAGAGGTTCTGTTCTTCTTCAAAGACCCATTTTAGTGCCCTAAAAGGAGGTCTCAAAGAAGCACTTCAAAGAAGAGGTAATGTCGGTTACCGATTCTTTCATCTTTATTTCTTCTTCCACTTATTTTTCTTAGGTTGTTTCATTATGAAGTAATAACATAAGTATCACTCATATACTGATATGTTATTATAAGTATGAAATAACCCTATTTCACCATCTATCCATCCTACGGAAAAATAAATCCCCGCCCGTGCGTACGTACGGAATACCGTCTCCACGGCGTGGTGTAATCTATTTTCCACCACCACCTTACATGGATGGGTATAATGGTGTAAAGAATAACTATACATAGTTATTAGAACATCATATTTATTCTCTTATATTGTATCATCCACTCCAATTCAATTCAATAATTATGGAAATGATATCATCGCTCGTGCGTACGTACGGACTACCGTCTCCACGACGTGATGAGATTCATTCTCCATGTTAACCATTTAAGAATGATTATAAAGTATATATAAGCAATAATAATGAAATATATGACATTATAAATCTACTGGAGTTATGTTTATATATATGTATTTCATCTACTTAATTCCACTCAATTCAATAACGAAAAGAAAACAGCGTTCATGCGTACGTACGGCCTACCGTCTCCATGAACGATGTATTTCTTTCCATTTATCGATCCATTATATATATGTATATTCTGAATATATATTATATATAAATCATGTTTTATATTCTATAATTAAGTAATAATGATCTAAGTTATCATATGAATAATTACAAGTGAAAACACGAACGACAAATGAGACGATTTTACCCAAAACGCTAATTTAACATGAATTTACAAAAGAACGGGTAATATAAAGTTATAAGTAAACCGTATATGATATAATAACAATTAATATGATTCTGTAATAAGTCAATGACATTATTTAAATCATTATACAGGAGTTTCAGACACTTACAAAGAAAATCGGACCTAAGGTAAGGGAAATACCACAATCTCATTTTTATCCGAGATTGTTTATACTTTAGTATTTACTGGGGTGTATTTTATCATCCACATCCATGTTTCATCAATATGTAATATTATTTCCATCCACCTAAAATTGTTTAAATCCATTTTTAACCTTTCTTGTGTTTTTAGTAAAAGATATGAAAGGAATCTTTTTTCATTTTTCGTACGAGGTACTTTTTGACTTTTCCAACAAAAGTACGAGAAGAATGTTTTTTTAACTTATACGGCATGAATGGATTTTTAAAACATTATTTCCAAGAATCATCCTTTAAAAGTTGTCAAGATTATTTTTAATCAACTTCTTTTAGTTTAAAATTGTATGACATGTTAAGAAAGGAAAAATGTTTTTGAAGTAGAAAAGATATTTTCCTCAAGAATGGAGTTCAAGTGTTTTATCAAAATTATTTTCCATCTACGATAATAAAGGGTTCTGTTCTTATCCCTATTCTTAAATTAATTTTATTATGTTGTGATGGAATTATTTTTATGAATTCTTTTATCTTATATGAATTTTTTTATGATGTCATGATGTTTAAGATTCCCATTTGTATTAAATGGGTTATGCAATGATGTATGATTTATGATTTTGTGGCACACATAAGAATGGTATCATTATGAGATGGGTGGGACCTATATCTCCCTCCAATAAATTGGGTAAAGATTTTATATCTCATGAGATATACATGGCTGGAATGGTAGGTTATACCGGTTCAGTGAAACAGGACTGAAACGAGGGTGACTCGGTTCAGAAAGGGACTTTGTCCACTAAGATAGTCTTGGCAATGAGTCTTGACTAACAAGAAATGATTCTCTATGATTATGTGTGTATGCCACAAAGTTTAATGTTTTATTTTATGATTATTGTGATTACATTTCACTACAATGAGTTATCCCAGGTTATGAAATTATGATCTATTTTACAGGTTAATATTTCCAAAAGTTATGTTCTTATGTATATGATGTGATTGATATTTCTTTTGTTTACCCTTGCTGAGAATTTGAGCTCACCCTTTTATGTTTTCATTTCCCCAGGATATAAAGAAAGGTTTTAGGTATAAAAAAAGGAATATATTTATGGGAGATGTTGAAGATCTTTCACCAGGATTAGAAGATTATATTCCGAGTTTCCAAAGACACTAAACTATTACGATCCTTGTGTGTGTGTGTGTTATGAACTAAGTATTCCGCAAAAGTAATGTAATGTCAATGTACGTCAAGATATGGGTCTCTACAGTTGGTATCAGAGGAAAAGTTTAGTAAACCTTTGGAAACTAGAATGTGAAAACGTTAGTGAGATCCTAAGAAATATTTCTACGGTATGTCTAGGGATGTCCCTAAGGATAAGTATACGTATAGCATATAGTCCTAGAACTACGGTAACGATCTTAGAACTTAACATAAGAAGTTAGATATTGAGGGTACTCGCCCTTTACTATGATGTTTTCTCTAGCATTAATTTTGCCTCTCACGAGATTCTTTTAGTGTTTTAGTTAATGGATGGAACCAGAAGAAATTCGGTTAACATTGAATCCAATGGAAAAAGTGGTGACTATGAGCAACAAAATTGTGTAATTCCTAGAGAGAAAGATATTTTGATTATGTCGAATCAGTCATCGCGAAATATGATTAACAAGGTGAAATTTAGTGGTATGCCTAATTCCTCAACGAAGAGGAAGATAAACAATTATTCATGTTCGCATGTTGAGGAGCATAAAGAAAGGAAGATTGAGATTTCTAAAGAAGGGAAGAAGAACCTTGAGGAATACCTCAAATGGAGGGACCGATGTTATCTGTGTGGAAAAAAGGGTCATAGAGTGACAGACTGTTATAGAGTTCAATGTCTTATTTGCAGAGAACATGGGCATTACCCAACACAATGCCCTGACCTAAAAAGTTACTTCTAAATCAAGGAAGGACTTATTCTAGGACAATCATTGAAGTGGATGGACTGAAGTGTTTATTTATTGGTATACAAGAATAATGTTGTTGAGGTAATTTTATGGTGTATTGAAATATTTATGTATTGGTCTATTGTGGTTTTCAATAAGTTTAAGGTACCGGTAACCATGAAAAGTGATTCAAATATTTTGTAAAGAAGATGATATGAGCATAATGAAGGGATAAAAAGAAAAGGAAATGTTTGACAGTATTCATGAGCTCATGATTGATATAAGGACTAAGTGATATCATGGTTTGAGTATATAGAATTTTGAGGATTTTGGTATGTGGAAAGAGTTAACTTTTAACAGAACTCATGTTTTCAATAAGGTTCGATGGGTATTCAAGAGAGTAGAAGATTAAGGCCTTTGAATGTTTGGAATGTGACCAACAAGACATATTTTATGATATATGGGGATCAACGATGGTATTAAATCTCTGGTAATCGTTTTCACTATATTATGAGAGTGGACTGAAGTATTATGGATAAGCCTAAAGATTGGAATGGATTATGTTGGACATAAGTTAGTATTGTTTAAGGATAAAAGTTTTTTCGATATTATTTTAGAAAAAGGACCACCTGCAGGACGGGCGATAGCCCATCGTGTCGGACAAGGATGTGGGAATCGAACCCACTACCGAAGTACGACTGGCCTTTATCGCCTACCACTGGCCTACAGGAAGTCCCTGTTTAGTAGAAACTAGTTTTATTATATTAAGTAGTATGATATATGAAGTATAAGTCCATTTTAGGTACCATATATGATTAATCCCACTATATAATGACTTATGTATATTTAATAACTTTTGTTAACCTTTTGTTTGAGACAGATGGAATGACTTGTCATTCTATCACATGATCTGCTAATACTTCACGAATAACAAATTCAACTTCATTTATTTAAGAGATGAAGTGGAAATTGTTCAAGGCACGAACAACAATGAGATTGTACCAAAATAAAGTAAGTATTTATTCAAATTCTTCAACTTTAGGGAAATGATCTTGAAAACCAAAAATGTTGTCCTAGTGCTCTTATATCTGATTAATCAGATGGTACCTTAGATCGTCCCAAATTTATGGATTTGTGATTGTTGGCTTTTCCATAGCCATGTTCTCTACCACTCTCCATCAAAACATGATGGTTAGATTTTTCTTCCATATCCATATTTTCACCTATGTGGAAACCCATTGATTAGTTTATTTGGGTAACCGTTACGTTTCATACTTTCGTTTTTAAAGATTATTTTTGGTATTCCTTTTTACGATGTGGGTTTCTATTAATGAAACTTTCGAATAGTAAACCATTTATAACCCTGATGAATTTAGAGGGAGAAATTCATTTTAAGGGGGGTAGAATGTAACACCCTGAGATTTTATGAAAAATATTCCTTTTAATTTCATTACTGTCTTGTGTTGTATGCTACACCAAAAGGAGCTTGCACAACACGCATCCTTGATTTTCCTTGCATTACACGCAATCGCAACATTCCTCGATAGCGTGTGTAGTACGCAATAACGAGTTTCACTAAACAACAATATGCTATTAAAATATTGTTAAAACTAGCCATTATGAATAGTAATAACCACTTTTTGAAAATTTATTTTTCAAAATGGACTTCATTTTTGGATTCGGAATATCGAAATTAGCCTAGGGTGAAATTTTGGTATTTTTCTGAAAACTTTCTATTTTTGATGAATAGTAAAACCACTAAGTGGTAGTTAAAAAACTGAATTTTTCATAAAACTTAATTTTACCGCTTCTGTGACTAAAATGTGGTTCAATGAGATAAAATAATTTTTGGTGAATAGTAACTTTTTACTTTTTTTTACCACGGTAAAAAGTAAATATGGTAATTAAGGGTAAATATGATATTATTATTACCCTAACACATGTCCTAATTCCATAAGTGTAATTCGACCAAAAAAAACTTAGGAATAAAATATGACCATTTAGGACCACTTGGATTAGAATAGGACATTTGTTATTAATTTATTTAAAGAAGGGTTAAAATAGTTAAAATCAAAGTTTAATAAGTAAATATTTTTTAATATGGGGATATACATAAGATAAATTCGAATATAAATATTCATTAGAAAGCTAAAAAGCTTTCCTACATAATGGTATTTTATTTATAATTTTTAGACATTAAATAAATTAATTTATTTATGACACAACGATGATGCACTAATTATCCTTTTAAGGAAATGTTAACATAATCGATGTTATAAATGCTCAAATAAATGTAATTTGAGACTTTTTATCAATTCCACTCTTTTTATAGGTTACTATGATATATTATTGTTGATTTAATCAACTTGGATCGAACATATAATTCTGTTATGACTTTCACAAATATCATATATCAAATAGTGTCAAAATTGACACAAAATAGTTTTTAAATAAAATAAAATATTATTAATTGTTATTTTATTCCTACAAATCTAAGGTTCGTCCAAATGACTTAGATAAGGATATATATATATATATTAATAATAAACAACTTGGGGTTCGTTTGGCATGTTATAGTAAGTGTATTAACCATATAGTGTAAGAAAACAAAAAGTCACGGTAAAAGTTAAATTATTTAACTTAGAGTTAAATCTAATTGATAAGGTTAAAATAATAACCTAAACTTGTCTAAATCCTTTTGGTTGATAGGATTTCGACCCATCCCCACTTTACCTTCTAAATAAGACCCTTTGGAACCATTATAAACCGATTTTGACTTTAATATAAAATAATATTTTGAGATATTTCTAAGGTGCCCCTCTCCTCCCTTATAAAAGGACACCTCCTCCCCCTCTTACTCACACCACTTGGAGCCTTCAAGATCGGCCAAACCCTGACAATTTCTCCTCTCCACTTCCCTAGAGACATCCTGGAGGTTCTTTTCTTCTTCAAAGACCAATTTTAGTGCCCTCAAAGAAGGTCTCAAAGAAGCACTTCAAAGAAGAGGTAATGTCTGTTACCGATTATTTCATCTTTATTTCTTCTTCCACTTCTTCTTCTTTAGTTGTTTCATTATGAAGTAATAACATCAGTATCACTCATATACTGATATTTTATTATAAGTATAAAACAATCCTATTTCACCATCTATCCATCCAACGAAAAAAGAAATCACCGCGCATGCGTACGTACGGAATACCGTCTCCACGCCGTGGTGTAATCTATTTTCCACCACCACCTTAATTGGATGGGTATAATGGTGTAAATAATGACCATATATTACTATTATAAAGTGATATTGATTCTGAAATAGTATACATATATACTCCAATACAATTCCACGATCATAGGAACGATATCATCACTCGTGCGTACGTACAGAATACCATCTCCACGATGTGATGCGGCTCGTTCTTCATGATCTTCATTTCATAATGATTATATAAATGAATTGAATTAATGAATATGATATATATTACACTAATACCATTCTGTAAATGAGGTATCTATAACCTAAAGAAAAGAATAAGAATTTATTCCACAAAACACTCATAAGAACAAAAAGTTATAAACACCCGAATAAAAAGTAGCAATGAAATATTATTACTAAGAAGATAAGAATATGACCATATATGATATCATAAAAATAAGTATGATTCTGGAATAAGTCAATAACATTCTTTAAATCATTATACAGGAGGTTCGGACACTTACAAAGCAAGTCGGGCCTAAGGTAAGGGAAATATCACAATCTCATTTATATCTGAGATTGTTTATACTTTGGTATTTGCTGGGGTGTATTTTATCATCCAAATCCATGTTCCCTCAGTATGTGATGTTATTTCCATCCACCTACATTTTTTTAAATCCAAATTTACCCTTCGTTGAGTTTTTCGTAAAAGATATGAAAGGAAACTTTCGTCGTTATTCGTACGAGGTACTTTTTGACTTTTCCGAAAAAAGTACGAGAAAAATGTTTCTTTAACTTATATGGAATGAATGGATTTTTTTTAAAATATTATTTCCAAGAAGCTTCCTTTACAAGTTTTCAAGTTTATTTTTAATCAACTTCTTTTAGTTTAAAGTTGTATGAAATGTTAAGAAAGGAAAAATGTTTTTGAAGAAGAAAGGATATTTTCCTCAAGAATGGAGTTCAAGTGTTTTATCAAAATTATTTTCCATCTAAGATAATAAAGGGTTCAGTTTTATCCCTATTATTACATTGATTTGATTATTTTGTGATGGAATTATTTTTTTATGACTTCCTTTATCTTATATGAATTGTTTTATGATGTCATGATGTTTAAGAATCCCATTTTTATTACATGGGTTATGCAATGATGTATGATTCATCATTTTGTGGCACACATAAGAATGGTATAATTATGAGATGGGTGGGACCTATATCTCCCTCCAATGCATTGGGTAATGATTTTATATCTCATGAGATAGACATGGTTGGAACGGTAGGTTATACCGGTTTAGTGAAACAGGACTAAAACGAGGGTGACTCGGTTCAGAAAGGGACTTTGTCCACTAAGACAGTCTTGGCAATGAGTCTGGACTAACAAGAAATGATTCTCTATGATTATGTGTGTATGCCACAAAGTTTCATGTTTTAAGTTATGATTACTGTGATTACATTTCACTGCCATGATTTATTCCATGTTATGAAATTATGATATCTTTTGCAGGTTAATATTTCCAAAAGTTATGTTCTCATGTATATGATGTGATTGATATTTCTTTTGTTTACCCTTACTGAGAATTTGAGCTCACCCTTTTGTATGTTTTCTTTCCCCAGGTCAGGAAAAAGGTTATTAAGTAGGATATGCCAAAAAGGGACTCTATATATGATGAAATAAGTGGGAGGAAAAGTTGATGCTTTACGAACCAGTTTTTTATGTTTCCCAGTTTCTAAAGAAACTATACCTATACGGTCCTTTCGTGGTTTTGTTATATGTTGTAATAAGTATGCTTCAATTTCGAAAGATGGTCGAGACCAACAACAGTAACTGAGATCCGAGGTTTTCTTGGTTTGGCTGGATATTATCGACGTTTTGTGAATGATTTTTCACAATTATCTAATCCACTCACCAAGTTGACTCGGAAAGGAGTTATGTTTTTCTGGACGGAAGAATGTGAAGAAAATTTCAAGGAGTTGAAAAGAAGGTTATCCAGTGCACATGTACTCACACTGCCTTGTAGTGGAGAAAGGATTGTGATCTATAGTGATGAATCCAAGAAGGGATTAGGGTGTGTTCTTATGCAAAATGATATGGTAATATCTTATGCCTCACGACAGTTGAAAATCCATGAGCAAAATTACCCAACACATGATTTGGAGTTAGCTGTGGTAATCTTTGCATTAAAGATTTGGAGGCATTACCTTTATGGTGAAAGGTGGGATATTTATACTGATCATAAAAGTTTAAAGTATATTTTCACACAAAAGGAGCTGAATATGCGTCAAAGAAGATGGTTGGAGCTGATTAAGGATTACGACTGCTCGATCCATTACCACCCTGGGAAAGCAAACAAGGTGGAAGATGCATTAAGTCGACAAGACCATGCCAGTTTATCCATGATGAGGATCACAAAAGATCCAATATTTATGGATTTATAAAGGATGGATCTTGGAATTATAATGGAAGGGGAAAAATCTTATCTTTATCAAATGAATGTTCAACCATCAATACATGTGAATATTAAAGAGGCACAGAAAGAAGATGTCAAGTTACAAAAGAAGGTGAGAAATGTTCCTGAGTTCAACCTTGATTGTGATGAGATAATAAAGTTCAGGAATCGGGTTTGTGTTCCTCCCATCCCCGAATTAAAGAAGGAGCTACTGGATGAAGATCATAGTTCGTCATTCTCTATTCATCCCGGAAGCACGAAGATGTATAGGGACCTGAAAGAGTACTTCTGGTGGGATGGCATGAAAAGAGATGTTGCTGAATATGTCTCTCGATGCTTGGTTTGTCAACAAGTTAAAGCTGAGAGACAGAAGTCTAAGAGGATGTTACAACCATTACCCATACCCGAATGGAAATGGAAAAACATTACTATGGACTTTGTCACAGGACTTCCTAAAACATCCAAAGGCAATAATGCTATCTGGGTCATAGTTGATCATCTTGAAAAGTTTCCACACTTCATTGCTTTTAGAGAGGATTTCTCTCTGGATCATCTTTCCAAGATATATGTAAAGGAAGTGGTAAGATTTCATGGAGTACCACATTCTATTATATCTGATCGGGATCCGAGATTTACCTCAAAGTTCTAGCGAAGTCTTCAGCATACTCTGGATACAGAGTTGAGTTTCAGCACTTCTTATCATCCTCAGATAGATGGTCAGTCTGAAAGAACAATTCAAACCCTATAAGATATGTTGAGAGCTTGATCTATGGATTTCAAAGGAGGTTGGGATCAACACCTGCCATTGGTGGAATTTTCTTATAATAATAGCTTTCACTCCAGTATTCAGATGGCTCCTTATGAAGCTCTCTATGGAAAGAAATGCAGGACTCTAACTTGCTGGGATGAAGTTAGGGAAAGAAAGCTATTAGGACCTGACCTCATTGATGAAATGGTAGAAAAGGTCAGATCTATTCAACAACAAATAAGAGCAGCTCAGAGTCGACATAAAAGTTATGCCGACAGCCGAAGAAAAGACCTAGAGTTTGAAGTGGGCAATAAATTGTTCTTACGAATATCTCCCTGGAAGAGGGTTATGATATTTGGAAAGGAAGGGAAGTTGAGCCCTAGGTATATCAGTCCTTTTGAAATACTTGATCGTGTTGGGAAGTTAGCTTACCGATTGGCGCTTCCACCGAATATCTCTCAAGTTCACGATGTGTTCCATGTATCTCTCCTGAGAAAGTACATAACTGATCCTTCACATGTACTCAACTCAGAAGTTGTACCGCTGGAGCAAGATCTTTCTTATGAAGAACAACCAATAGAGATTCTGGATCGTAGCGAAAAAGTCCTACGAAACAAGACCACTTGATTGGTGAAAGTTCTATGGAGTAACCACCAATTAGAAGAAGCTACATGGGAGCTTGAGGATATGATGAGGGAGAGGTATCCTCATCTGTTTATTACAAAGTGACGAATTTTGAGGGCGAAATTCATTTTAAGTGGGGTAGAATGTAACACCTGAGAGTTTTATGTTATATAAATCATCAAAGAAATCTTTTTCTACACAACACTTTCTTGGCTTTCTTTACACGAAATTGCGACCTTCCTCGATAGCTTGCGTCATACGCAATACCGAGTTTCACTAAACAACGATATGCTATTAAAATGGAAAATAACTTAATGTTAAATCTAAATGATAAGGTTTAAATAGGAACATAAACATATCTAAATTCTATTGGATGAGAGGATTTCGACCCATCCCCACCTTAGTCACAAAATAAATCAACTTGGAGCTATTTAAAACTGAACTTGACTTTATAATAAAATAATATTTTCAGTTATTCCAAAGGTGCCCCTCTCCTCATTTTTAAAAGGGAACCTCCTCCCTCTCCTCCTCACACCAATTTGAGCATTCAAGCTCGGCCAACCCCTACCAAAATCTCTTCTCCACTTTCCCAGTATCATCCTAGAGGTTCTGGTATTCTTCAAAGACCCATTTTAGTTCCCTAAAAGGAGGTCTCAAAGAAGAACTTCAAAGAAGAGGAGGTTCGGACACTTACGAAGAAAATCAGATCTAAGGTAAGGGAAATACCACAATCTCATTTTTATCCTCGATTGCTTATACGTTGGTATTTAATGGGGTGTATTTTATCATCCACATCCATGTCTCCTCAATATGTAATGTTATTTCCATCCACCTACAACTGTTTAAATCCAATTTTACCCTTTGGTGAGTTTTTAGTAAAAGATATGAATGGAATCTTTTTTCGTTTTTTGTACAAGGTACTTTTTGACTTTTCCGACAAAAGTACGAAGAATGTTTTTTTAACTTATACAGCATGAATGGATTTTTAAAACATTATTTCCAAGAAGATTCCTTTACAAGTTTTCAAGTTTATTTTTAATCAACTTCTTTTAGTTTAAAATTGTATGACATGTTAAGAAAGGAAAAATGTTTTTGAAGTAGAAAGGATATTTTCCTTAAGAATGGAGTTCAAGTGTTTTATCAAAATTATTTTCCATCTAAGATAATAAAGGG
This sequence comes from Viscum album, assembly GCA_963277665.1. Lineage (NCBI taxonomy): Eukaryota > Viridiplantae > Streptophyta > Magnoliopsida > Santalales > Viscaceae > Viscum > Viscum album. The sequence continues at coordinate 1,008,742,042 of OY728164.1, read as the reverse complement.
TTATTTTTTTATCCCTTTATTACATTGATTTGATTATGTTGTAATGGAATTATTTTTATGAATTCCTTTATCTTATATGAATTGTTTTATGATGTCATGATGTTTAAGATTCCCATATGTATTACATGAATTATGAAATGATGTATGATTTATGATTTTGTGGCACAAATAAGAATGGTATCATTATGAGAAGGGTGGGACCTATATCTCTCTCCAATGCATTGGGTAAAGATTTTATATCTCATAAAATAGACATGGCTGAAATGGTAGGTTATACCGGTTCAGTGAAACAGGACTGAAACAAGGGTGACTCGGTTTAGAAAGGGACTTTTTCCACTAAGATAGTCTTGGCAATGAGTCTTGACTAACAAGAAATGATTATCTATGATTATGTGTGTATTCCACAAAGTTTAATGTTTTATGTTATGATTATTGTGATTACATTTCACTGCCATGAGTTATCCCAGATTATGAAATTATGATCTCTTTTACAGGTTAAGATTTCCAAAGGTTATGATCTTATGTATATGATGTGATTGATATTTCTTTTTTTACCCTTACTGAGCATTTGAGCTCACCCTTTTATGTTTTCTTTTCCCCAGGATATAAAGAAAGGTTTTAGGTATAAAAAAAGGAAGATCATTATGGGAGATGTTGAAGTTCTTTCACCAGGATTAGAAGATTATATTTTGAGTTTCCAAAGACACTAAACTATTACGATCCTTGTGTGTGTGTTTTTGTTATGTACTAAGTATTCCGCAAAAGTAATGTAATGTCAATGTACGTCAAGATACAGGTCTCTAAAGAAGGGTTAACAGTATATGATATAAGTGAACCATATATGATATAATAACAATGAATATGATTCTGTAATAAGTCAATGACATTATCTAAATCATTATACAGGAGGTTCAGACACTTACGAAGCAAAACAGACCTAAGGTAAGGAAAATATCACAATCTCATTTTTATCCGAGATTGTTTATACTTTGGTATTTACTGGGGTGTATTTTATCATCCAAATCCATGTTCCCTAAATATGTAATGTTATTTCCATCCACCTACAATTGTTTAAATCCAAATTTACCCTTCGGTGAGTTTTTAGTAAAAGATATGAAAGGAATATTTTGTCGTTTTTCGTACGAGGTACTTTTTGACTTTTCCGACAAAAGTACGAGATGAATGTTTTTTATCTTATACGGCATGAATGGATTTTTAAAAAATTATTTCCAAGAAGCTTCCTTTACAAGTTTTAAAGTTTATTTTTAATCAACTTCTTTTATTTTAAAGTTGTATGACATGTTAATAAAGGAAAAATGTTTTTGAAGTAGAAAGGATATTTTCCTCAAAAATGGAGTTCAAGTGTTTTATCAAAATTATTTTCCATCTAAGATAATAAAGGGTTCTATTTTTATCCCTATTATTACATTGATTATGTTGTGATGGAAATATTTATTTATGAATTCCTTTATCTTATATGAATTGTTTTATGATGTCACGATGTTTAAGATTCCCATTTTTATTACATGGGTTATGCAATGATGTATGATTTATGATTTGTAAGTGTCCGAACCTCCTGTATAAACAAACTCGGATAAAAATGAGATTGTGATATTTCCCTTACCTTAGGTCCGACTTGCTTTGTAAGTGTCCGAACCTCCTGTATAATGATTTAAATAATGTTATTGACTTATTCCAGAATCATACTTATTTTATGATATCATATATTTTCATATTCTTAGCTTCTTTGTAATAATATTTCATTGCTACTTGTTATTCGGGTGTTTATAACTTTTTGTTCTTATGTGTGTTTTGTCGAATAAATTCTTATTCTTTTCTTTAGGTTATAGATACCTCATTTCCAGAATGGTATTAGTGTAATATATATCATATTCATCCATTCAATGCATTTATATAATCATTATGAAATGAAGATCATGTAGAACGAGTCGCATCGCATCGTGGAGATGGTATTCTGTACGTACGCACGAGTGGTGATATCAATATCAGTAACGGTCATATTTTATTCTCTATGATTATATGTATGTCATCTACTTAATTCCACTCAATTCAATAACAAAAAGAAAACAGTGTTCATGCGTACGTACGACCTACCGTCTCCATGAACAGTGTATTTCTTTCCATTTATCGATCCATTATATATATGTATATTCTGAATATATATTATATATAAATCATGTTTTATATTCTATAATTAAGTAATAATGATCTAAGTAATCATATGAATAATTACAAGTTAAAACACGAACGACAAATGAGACGATTTTACCCAAAACGCTACTTTAACATGAATTTACAAAAGAACGGGTAATATAAAGTCATAAGTGAACCTTATATGATATAATAACAATGAATATGATTCTGTAATAAGTCAATGACATTATTTAAATCATTATACAAGAGGTTCGGACACTTACGAAGCAAATCGGACCTAAGGTAATGGAAATATCACAATCTAATTTTTATCCGAGATTGTTTATACTTTGGTGTATCCACATCCATGTTTCCTCAATATGTAATGTTAAGATTCATTTCTTAACATGTCATACAACATTGATCTAAAAGAAGTTGATTAAAAATAAACTTGAAAACCTGTAAAGGAAGCTTCTTGGAAATAATTTTTTAAAAAAATCCATTCATGCCGTATAAGTTAAAAAAACATTCTTCTCGAACTTTTGTCGGAAAAGTCAAAAAGTACCTCGTACGAATAACGACAAAAGATTCCTTTCATATCATTTACTAAAAACTCACCTAAGGGTAAATTTGGATTTAAACAATTGTATGTGGATGGAAATAACATTACATATTGAGGGAACATGGATTTGGATGATAAAATACACCCCAGTAAATACCAAAGTATAAACAATCTCGGATAAAAATGAGATTGTGATATTTCCCTTACCTTAGGTCCGACTTGCTTTGTAAGTTTCTGAACCTCCTCTTCTTTGAAGTGCTTCTTTGAGACCTTCTTTTAGGGCACTAAAATTGGTCTTTGAAGAAGACCAGAACCTCTAGGATGTCTCTAGGGAAGTGGAGAGGAGAAAGTTTAGTGTCTTTTGAGAAAGTGGCCCATATCCCACAGGTCGGAGGATCGAAACCTCCCTCTGATACCAACTGTAGAGACCCGTATCTTGACGTACATGGACATTACATTACATTAGTGTAATACTTAGTACATAACAAAAACACACACAAAAGGACCGTAATAGTTTAGTGTCTTTGGAAACATGGAATATAATCTTCTAATCGTGGTGAAAGATCTTCAATATATCCCATAAATATCTTCCTTTTTTTTACCTAAAACCTTTCTTTATATCCTGGGGAAAAGAAAACATAAAAGGGTGAGCTCAAATGCTCAGTAAGGGTAAACAAAAGAAATATCAATCACGTCATATTCATAAGAACATAACATTTTGGAAATCTTATCCTGCAAAAGAGATCATAATTTCATAACATGGAATAACTCATGGAAGTGAAATGTAATCACAATAATCATAACATAAAACATGAAACTTTGTGGAATTCACACATAATCATAGAGAATCATTTCTTTTTAGTCAAGACTCATTGCCAAGACTATCTTAGTGGAAAATGTCCCTTTCTGAACTGAGTCACCCTCGTTTCAGTCCTGTTTCACTGAATCGGTATAACCTAACATTCCATCCATGTCTATCTCATGAGATATAAAATCTTTACCCAATGCATTGGAGGGAGATATAAGACCCACCCATCTCATAATGATACCATTCTTATGTGTGTCACAAAATCATAAATCATACATCATTTCATAACCCATGTAACAAAAATGGGAATCTTAAACATCGTGACATCATAAAACAATTCACATAAGATAAAGGAATTTATAAAAAATAATTTCATCACAACATTTTCAAATAAATGTAATAATATAGATAAAAACATAACCTTTTATTATATTAGATGGAAAATAATTTTGATAAAACACTTGAACTCCATTCTTGAGGAAAATATCCTTTCTTCTTCAAAAACATTTTTCCTTTCTTAACATGTCATACAACTTTAATCTTAAAGAAGTTGATTAAAAATAAACTTGAAAACTTGTAAACGATGCTTCTTGGAAATAATGTTTTAAAAATCCGTTCATGCCGTATAAGTTAAAAAAACATTCTTTTCGTACTTTTTTCGGAAAAGTCAAAAAGTACCTCGTACGAAAAAAGACAAAATATTCCTTTCATATCTTTTACTAAAAACTCACCAAAGGGTAAATTTGGATTTAAACAATTTTAGGTGGATGGAAATAACATTACATATTTAGGGAACATGGATTTGGATGATAAAATACACCCCAGTAAATACCAAAGTATAAACAATCTCGGATAAAAATGAGATTGTGATATTTCCCTTACCTTAGATCTGATTTGCTTCGTAAGTGTCTGAAACTCCTGTATAATGATTTAAATAATTTCATTGACTTGTTACAGAATCATATTCATTGTTATTATATCATATACAGTTCACTTATGACTTTATATCACCCGTTCTTTTGTAAATTCATGTTAAAGTAGCGTTTTGGGTAAAATCGTCTCATTTGTCGTTCGTGTTTTAACTTGTAATTATTCATATGATTACGTAGATCATTATTACTTAATTATAGAATATAAAACATGATTTATATATAATATATATTCAGAATATACATATATATAATGGATCGATAAATGGAACGAAAGACACCGTTCATGGAGACGGTAGGCCGTACGTACGCATGAATGCTGTTTTCTTTTCGTTATTGAATTGAGTGGAATTAAGTAGATGACATACATATATATACAAATAAATCCAGTAGATTTATAATGTCATATATTTCATTATTATTGCTTATATATACTTTATAATCATTCTTAAATGGTTAACATGCAGAATGAATCTCATTGCGTCGTGGAGACGGTAGTCCGTACGTACACACAAGCGATGATATCATTTCCATAATTGTTGAATTGAATTGGAGTGGATGATACAATATATCAGAATCAATATGATGTTCTAATAACTATGTATAGTTATTCTTTACACCATTATACCCATCCATGTAAGGTGGTGGTGGAAAATAGATTACACCACGTCGTGGAGACGGTATTCCGTACGTACGCACGCGCGGTGATTTCTTTTTCCGTAGGATGGATAGATGGTGAAATAGGGTTGTTTCATAATTATAATTACATATCAGTATATGAGTGATACTGATGTTATTACTTCATAATGAAACAACCTAAGAAGAAGAAGTGGAAGAAGAAATAAAGATGAAAGAATCGTTAACGGACATTACCTCTTCTTTGAAGTGCTTCTTTGAGACCTCCTTTTAGGAAACTAAAATGGGTCTTTGAAGAAGAGAAGAACCTCTAGGATGATACTAGGGAAGTGGGGAAGAGATTTTTTCAGGGCTAGGCCGAGCTGTAATGATCAAATGGGTGTGAGGAGGAGAGGGAGGAGGTTCCCTTTTATAAGGGAGGAGAGGGGCACCTTTGGAATAACAAAAAATATTATTTTATTATAAAGTCAAGTTCGGTTTTAAATAGCTCCAAATTGATTTATTTCGTGGATAAGGTGGGGATGGGTCGAAATCCTCTCATAAAATAGAATTTAGACAAGTTTAGGTTCCTATTTTAACCTTAACATTTAGATTTAACATTAAGTTAAATAAGTTTACTTTTACCGTGTCTTCTTGTGTTCTTATACTATAAGGTTAATAGAATTACTATAAGAATCCAAACGAACCCCAATTTGTTTATTATTAATATATATAACCTTATCTAAGTCATTTGGCCGAACCTTAGATTTTTAGGAATAAAATAACTATTAATAATATAATATTTGTTTTAAAAACTATTTTATGTCAATTTTGACACTATTTAGTAATTGATTTTTGTAAAAATCATAACAGAATGATAAGTTCCGAAAAAGATAATTAAATAAGTAATAACATGTCATATTAACCTATAAAATTAGTGGAATTCATAATAATTCTCAAATTACATTTATTTTGGTGTTTATAACATCAATTATGTCAATATTTCATTAATAAAATAATTACTGCATCATCATTGTGTCATAAATAAATTAAATTATTTAATGTCTAAAAATTACAAATAAAATACCATTATGTAGTAAATCTTTTCAGATTTTAATGATTATTTATAGTTGAATTTATCTTATGTATAACCCCATATTAAAAATTATTTACGTATTAAACTTTGATTTTAACTATTTTAACACTTCTTTAAATAAATTAATAATAAATGTCCTAATCTAATCCAAGTGGGCCTAAATGGTCATATTTTATTCCGAAGTTTTTTTTGGGTCGAATTACACTTATCCAATAGAATTAGGACATGTGTTAGGGTAATAATAATATCATCTTTACCCTTAATTACCCTATTTACTTTTAACTGTGGTAAAAAAAAAGTAAAAAGTTACAATTCACCAAAAATTATTTTCATCTCATTGAACCACATTTTAGTCCTTGATATTAACCGTGTCTCTCGGATTTTCGAAATTCCACTCACAGAAGCGGTAAAATTAAGTTTTATGAAAAATTCAGTTTTTTAACTACCACTTAGTGGCTTCACTATTCATCAAAAATTAAAAGTTTTCAGAAAAATACCAAAATTTCACCCTAGGCTAATTTCGATATTCTGAATCCAAAAATGAAGTCCATTTTAAAAAATAAAAATTATAAAATTTCAAAAAGTGGTTATTACTATTCATAACGGCTAGTTTTAATAATATTTTAATAGCATATCGTTGTTTAGTGAAACTCGGTATTGCGTACGACGCAAGCTATCGAGGAAGGTCGCGATTTTGTTTAAAGAAAGCAAAGAAAGTGTTGTGTAGAAAAAGATTACTTTGATGATTTATATAACATAAAAGTCTCGGGTGTTACATTCTACCCCCCTTAAAATGAATTTCGCCCTCGAAATTCGTCACTTTGTAACAAACAGATGAGGATACCTCTCCCTCATCATATCCTCAAAAAAAGTATGATGTAACACCTGAAGCCTATAAATATTCATTAGAAAGCTAAAAAGATTTCCTACATAATGGTATTTTATTTGTAATTTTTAGACATTATATAATTTTATTTATTTATGACACAACGATGATGCAGTAATTATCTTATTAATGAAATATTGACATAATTGATGTTATAAATACCCAAATAAATATAATTTGAGACTTTTTATGAATTCCACTAATTTTCTAGGTTAATATGACATGTTAGTATTGATTTAATTAAATTTTTTTGAACTTATCATTCTGTTATGATTTTTACAAAAATCAATTACTAAATTGTGTCAAAATTGACATAAAATAGTTTTTAAAACAAATATTATATTATTAATTGTTATTTTATTCCTAAAAATCTAAGGTTTGGCCAAATGACTTAGATAAGGTTATATATATTAATAATAAAAAACTTGGGATTCATTTGGCTTCTTATAGTAAGTTTATTAACCTTATAGTGTAATAACACAAGAAGGCACGGTAAATGTACAATTATTTAACTTAATGTTAAATCTAAATGATAAGGTTAAAATAGAAACCTAAACTTGTCTAAATTATATTGGATGAGAGGATTTCGACCCATCCCCACCTTAGCTTCGAAATATATCAATTTATAGCTATTTAAAACCGAACATGACTTTATAATAAAATAATATTTTTAGTTATTCCAATGGTACCCCTCTCCACCCTTATAAAAGGGCACCTCCTCCCTCTCTTTCTCACACAACTTTGAGCCTTCAATCTCGGCCAACCCCTACCAAATTATCTTCTCCACTTCCCTAGTAACATCCTTGAGGTTCTGGTCTTCCTCAAAGACCAATTTTAGTGCCCTAAGAGGAAGTCTCAAAAAGGCGCTTCAAAGAAGAGGCATTAGTAAGACCAATGAGCGGTGTTCATTGTAAAGCTACTGGATTTATCTGTATATATATGTATATCATCTACTTAATTCCACTCAATTCAATAACGAAAAGAAAACAGCGTTCATGGGTACATACGGCCTACCGTCTCCATGAACGGTGTATTTCTTTCCATTTATCGACCCAATATATATATGTATATTCTGAATATATATTATATATAAATAATGTTTTATATTCTATAATTAAGTAATAATGATCTAAGTAATCCTATGAATAATTACAAGTTAAAACACGAACGACAAATAAGATGATTTTACCCAAAACGCTACTTTAACATGAATTTACAAAAGAACGGGTAATATAAAGTCATAAGTAAACCGTATATGATATAATAACAATGAATATGATTCTGTAATAAGTCAATGACATTATTTAAATCATTATACAGGAGGTTCGGACACTTACGAAGCAAAACAGACCTATGGTATGGAAAATATCACAATCTCATTTTTATCCGATATTGTTTATACTATGGTATTTACTGGGGTGAATTTTATCATCCAAATCCATGTTCCCTCAATATGTAAGGTTATTTCCATCCACATACAATTGTTTAAATCCAAATTTACCCTTCGGTGAGTTTTTAGTAAAAGATATTAAAGGAATATTTTGTCGTTTTTCGTACGAGGTACTTTTTGACTTTTCCGACAAAAGTACGAAAAGAATGTTTTTTTAACTTATACAGCATGAATGGATTTTTAAAAAATTATTTCCAAGAAGCTTCCTTTACAAGTTTTCAAGTTTATTTTTAATCAACTTCTTTTAGTTTAAAGGTGTATGACATGTTAAGAAAGGAAAAATGTTTTTGAAGAAGAAAGGATATTTTAATCAAGAATGGAGTTCAAGTGTTTTATCAAAATTATTTTCCATCTATGATAATAAAGGGTTCTGTTTCTATCCATATTTTTACATTGATTTGACTATGTTGTGATGGAATTATGTTTATGAATTCCATTATCTTATATTAATTGTTGTATGATGTCACGTTGTTTAAGATTCCCATTTTTATTACATGGATTATGCTATGATGTATGGTTTATGATTTTGTGGCACACATAAGAATGGTATCATTATTAGATGGGTGGGACCTAAATCTCCCTCAAATGCATTGGGTAAAGATTTTATATCTCATGAGATAGACATGGATAGAATGGTAGGTTATACCGGTTCAGTGAAACAGGATTGAAACGAGGGTGACTCGGTTCAGAAAGGGACCTTGTCCACTAAGATAGTCTTGGCAATGAGTCTTGACTAACAAGAAATGATTCTCTATGATTATGATCTCTTTTGCTCATGGATTTTCAACTGTTAGTGAGGCATAAGCTATTACCATATCATTTTGCATAAGAACACACCCTAATCCCTTATTGAATGAATCACAATAGATCACAAACCTTTCTCCACTACAAGTCAGTGTGAGCACAGGTGCACTGGATAACATTCTTTTCAACTCCTTGAAATTTACTTTTGTGGAATACATAGTACATAAAAAAAACACACACACACAAGGACCGTAATAGTTTAGTGTCTTTGGAAACTCGAAATATAACTTCTAATCGTGGTGAAAGATCATCAATATCTCCCATAAAGATCTTCCTTTTTTTTTTATACCTAAAACCTTTCTTTATATCCTGGGGAAAAGAAAACATAAAAGGGTGAGATTAAATGCTCAGTAATGGTAAACAAAAGAAATATCAATCACATAATATTCATAAGAACATAACATTTTGGAAATCTTAACCTGCAAAAGAGATCATAATTTCATAACATGGAATAAATCATGGCAGTGAAATGTAATAACAATAATCATAACTTAAAACATGAAACTTTGTGGCATTCACACATAATCATAGAGAATCTTTTCTTGTTAGTCAAGACTCATTTCCAAGACTATCTTAGTGGACAAAGTCCCTTTCTGAACCGAGTCACCCTCGTTTCAGTCCTATTTCACTGAACCGGTATAAACTACCATTCCAGCCATGTCTATCTCATGAGATATAAAATCTTTACCCAATGCATTGGAGGGAGATATAGGTCCCACCCATCTCATAATGATACCACTCTTATGTGTTCCACAAAATCATTAATCATACATCATTGCATAACCCATGTAATAAAAATGGGATTCTTAAACATCATGACATCATAAAAAAATTCATATAAGATAAAGGAATTCGTAAAAAAATAATTCCATCACAACATAATCAAATCAATGTAATAATAGGGATAAAATATAAACCTTTTTTATATTAGATGGAAAATAATTTTGATAAAACACTTGAACTCCATTCTTGAGGAAAATATCCTTTCTTCTTCAAAAACATTTTTCCTTTCTTAACATGTCATACAACTTTATACTAAAAGAAGTTGATTAAAAATAAACTTGAAAACTTGTAAAGTAAGTTCTTGGAAATAATTTTTTAAAAGAATCCATTCATGCCATATAAGTTAAAAAAAACATTCTTCTCGTAATTTTGTCGGAAAATTCCAAAAGTACCTCGTACGAAAAACGACAAAATATTCCTTTCATATATTTTACTAAAAACTCACCGAAAGGTAAACTTGGATTTAAACAATTGTAGGTGGATGGAAATAATATTACATATTTAGGAAACATGGATGTGGATGATAAAATACAGCCCAGTAAATACCAAAGTATAAACAATCTTGGATAAAAATGAGATTGTGATATTTCCCTTACCTTAGGTCCGACTTGCTTTGTAAGTGTCTGAACCTCCTCTTCTTTGAAGTGCTTCTTTGAGACCTTCTTTTAGGGCACTAAAATTGGTCTTTGAAGAAGACCAGAACCTCTAGGATGTCTCTAGGGAAGTGGAGAGGAGAAAGTGGCAGGGGTTGGCCGAGCTTGAAGGCTCCAAGTGGTCCGAGGAAGAGGGGGATGAGGTGTCCTTTTATAAGGGAGGAGAGGGGCATCTTTGGAATAACTAAAAATATTATTTTATTATAAAGTCAAGTTCGGTTTTAAATAGATCCAAATTAATTTATTTCGTGGTTATGGTGGGGATGGGTTGAAATCCTCTCATCCAATAGAATTTAGACAAGTTTAGGTTCCTATTTTAACCTTATCATTCAGATTTAACATTAAGTTAAATAATTTTAATTTTACCGTGTCTTCTTGTGTTCTTAAACGATAAGGTTAATAAACTTACTATAAGAATCCAAATGAACCCCAAATTGTTTATGACACAATGATGATGCAGTAATTATTTTATTAATGACATATTGACATAATTGATGTTATAAACACCAAAATAAATGTAATTTGAGACTTTTTATGAATTCCACTAATTTTCTAGGTTAATATGACATGTTATTATTGATTTAACTAACTTTTTTAGAACTTATCATTCTGTTATGATTTTTACAAAAATCAATTGCTAAATAGTGTAAAAATTGACATAAAATAGTTTTTAAAACAAATATTATATTATTAATTGTTATTTTATTCCTAAAAATATAAGGATCGGCCAAATGACTTTGATAAGGTTATATATTATTAATAATAAACAACTTGGGGTTCGTTTGGCTTATTATAGTATGTTTATTAACCTTATAGTGTAATAACACAAGAAGACACGGTAAAAGTACAATTATTTAACTTAATGTTAAATCTAAATGATAAGGTTAAAATAGGAACCTAAACTTGTCTAAATTCTATTGGATGAGAGGATTTAGACCCATCCCCACCTTAGATTCGAAATATATCAATTTGGAGCTATTTAAAACCGAACATGACTTTATAATAAAATAATATTTTTAGTTATTCCAAAGGTACCCCTCTCCTCCCTTATAAAAGGGAACCTCCTCCCTCTCTTCCTCACACAACTTTGAGACTTCAAGATCTGCCAAAACCTACCAAATTCTCTTCTCCACTTCCCTAGAAACATCCTATAGGTTCTGGTCTTCCTCAAAGACCAATTTTAGTGCCCTAAGAGGAGGTCTCAAAAAGGCGCTTCAAAGAAGAGGTAATTTCCGTTACTGATTCTTTCACCTTTATTTCTTCTTCCACTTATTCTTCTCAGGTTGTTTCATTATGAAGTAATAACATCAGTATCACTCATATACTGATATGTTATTATAAGTATGAAACAATCATAATTCAGCATCTATCCATCCTACGGAAAACGAAATCACCGCGCGTGCGAACGTACGGAATACCGTCTCCACGCCGTGGTGTAATCTGTTTTTCCACCAACTCCTTACATGGATGGGTATTATGGTGTAAAGAATAACTATACATGTTTATTATAACATCATAATGATTCTGATATATTGTATCATCCACTCCAATTCAATTCAATAATTATGGAAATGATATCATCGCTCGTGTGTACGTACGGACTACCCTCTCCACGACGCGATGAGATTCATTCTCCATGTTAACCATTTAAGAATGATTATAAAGTATATATAAGAAATAATAATGAAATATATGACATTATAAAACTGCTGGATTTATGTGTATATATATTTATGTCATCTAGTTAATTCCACTGAATTCAATAAGGAAACGAAAACAGCGTTCATGCGTACGTACGGCCTACCGTCTCCATGAACGGTGTATTTCATTCCATTTATCGATCCATTATATATATATGTATATTCTGAATATATATTATATATAAATCATGTTTTATATTCTATAATTAAGTAATAATGATCTAAGTAATCATATGAATAATTACAAGTTAATACACGAACAACAAATGAGACGATTTTACCCAAAACGCTACTTTAACATGAATTTACAAAAGAACGGGTAATATAAAGTCATAAGTGAACCATATATGATATAATAACAATGAATATGATTCTGTAATAAGTCAATGACATTATTTAAATCGTTATACAGGAGGTTCGGACACTTACGAAGCGAATCGGACCTAAGGTAAGGGAAATATCACAATCTCATTTTTATCCGAGATTGTTTATACTTTGGTATTTACTTGGGTGTATTTTATAATCCACATCCATGTTTTCTAAATATGTAATATTATTTCCATCCACCTACAATTTTTTAAATCCAATTTTACCTTTCGGTGAGTTTTTAGTAAAATATATGAAAGGAATCTTTTGTCGTTTTTCGTACGAGATACTTTTTGGCTTTTCCGACAAAAGTACGAGAAGAAAGTTTTTTTGACTTATACGGCATGAATGGATTTTTAAAAAATTATTTCCAAGAAGCTTCCTTTACTAGTTTTCAAGTTTATTTTTAATCAAATTCTTTTAGTTTAAATTTGTATGACATGTTAAGAAAGGAAAACAAATTTTTAAGAAGAAAGGATATTTTCCTCAAGAATGGAGTTCAAGTGTTTTATCAAAATTATTTTCCATCTAAGATAATAAGGGGAATATATCACTGTCCCGAAGCATTACGTACATGGAAATTAAATTACTTTTGCGGAATACTTAGTACATAACAAAAACACACACACAAGGACTGTAATAGTTTAGTGTCTTTGGAAACTCGGAATATAATCTTCTAATCGTGGTGAAAGATCTTCAATATCTCCCATAAAGATCTTCATTTTTTTACCTAAAACCTTTCTTTATATCCTGGGGAAAAGAAAAAATACAAAATAGGGTGAGCTCAAATGCTCAGTAAGGGTAAACAAATGAAATATCAATCACATCATATTCATAAGAACATAACATTTTGGAAATCATAACCTGGAAAAGAGATCATAATTTCATAACATGGAATAAATCATGGCAGTGAAATGTAATCACAATAATCATAACATAAAACATGAAACTTTGTGGCATTCACACATAATCATAGAGAATCATTTCTTGTTAGTCAAGACTCATTGCCAAGACTATATTAGTGGACAATGTCCCTTTCTGAACCGAGTCACCCTCGTTTCAGTCCTGTTAATATCCATCCTGACGTACATTGACATTACATTACATTTGCGGAATACTTAGTACATAAAAAAACACACACACAAGGATTGTAATAGTTTAGTGTCTTTGGAAACTCGGAATACAATCTTATAATCATGGTGAAAGATCTTTAACATCTCCCACAAAGATCTTCCTTTTTTTACCTAAAACCATTCTTTATATCCTGGGGAAAAGAAAACATAAAAGGGTGATCTCAAATGCTCAGTAAGGGTAAAAAAAGAAATATCAATCACATCATATACATAAGCACATAACTTTTGGAAATCTTAACCAGCAAAAGAGATCATAATTTCATAACATGGGGTAAATCATGGCAGAGAAATGTAATCACAATAATCATAACTTATAACATGACACTTTGTGGCATTCACACATAATCATAGAGAATCATTTCTTGTTAGTCAAGACTCATTTCCAAGACTATCTTAGTGGACAAAGTCCCTTTATGAACCGATTCACCCTCGTTTCAGTCCTGTTTCACTGAACCGGTATAACCTACGATTCCAGCCATGTCAATCTCATGAGATATAAAATCTTTACCCAATGAATTGGAGGGAGATATAGGTCCCAACCATCTCATAATTCTACCATTCTTATGTGTTCCACAAAATCATAAATCATACATCATTTCATAACCCATGTAATAAAAATGGGAATCTTAAACATCGTGACATCATAAAACAAATTCATATAAGATAAAGGAATTCATAAAAATATAATTCCATCACAACATAATCAAATCAATGTAATAATAGGGATAAAAACAGAACCCTTTATTATCTTAGATGGAAAATAATTTTGATAAAACACTTGAACTCCATTCTTGAGGAAAATATCCTTTCTTCTTCAAAAACATTTTTCATTTCTTAACATGTCATACAACATTAAACTAAAAGAAGTTGATTAAAAATATACTTGAAAACGTGAAAAGGAAGCTTCTTGGAAATAATGTTTTAAAAATCCATACATGCCGTATAAGTTAAAAAAACCATTCTTTTCGTACTTTTGTCGGAAAAGTGAAAAAAGTACCTCATATTAAAAACGACAAAATATTCCTTTCATATATTTTACTAAAAACTCACCGAAGAGTAAAATTGGATTTAAAACATTGTAGTTGGATGGAAATAATATTACATATTGAGGAATCATGGATGTGGATGATAAAATACACCCCAGTAAATTTCAAAGTATAAACAATCTCGGATAAAAATGAGATTGTGATATTTCCCTTACCTTATGTATGATTTGCTTCGTAAGTGTCCGAACCTCCTGTATAATGATTTAAATAATGTCATTTACTTATTACAGAATCATATTCATTGTTATTATATCATATACGATTCACTTATGACTTTATATTACCCGTTCTTTTGTAACTTCATGTTAAAATAGCATTTTGGGTAAACTCGTCTCATTTGTCGTTCGTGTTTTAATTTGTAATTATTCATATGATTACCAAGATCATTATTACTTAATTATAGAATATAAAACATGATTTATATATAATATATATTCAGAATATACATATATATAATGGATCGATAAATGGAAATAAATAAACCGTTCATGGAGACGGTAGGCTGTACTTACGCATGAACGCTGTTTTCCTTTCCTTATTGTCTTGAATGGAATTAAGTAGATGAAATACATATATACATAAATCCAGTAGCTTTATAATGTCATATATTTCATTATTATTGCTTCTATATACTTTATAATCATTCTTAAATGGTTAACATGGAGAATGAATCTCATCGCGTCGTGGAGACGGTAGTCCGTACGTACGCACGAGCGATGATATCGTTCCCATGGTCGTGGAATTGTGTTTAAGTGTATGTATAATATTTCAGTATCAATATCACTTTATAATAATCATATATAGTTACTCATTACACCATTATACCCATCCAATTATGGTGGTGGCGGAAAATAGATTACACCACGGCGTGGAGACGGTATTCCGTACGTATGCACGTGCGGTGATTTCTTTTTGCGTAGGATGGATAGATGGTGAAATAGGGTTGTTTCATACTTATAATAAGATATCCGTATATGAGTGATACTGATGTTATTACTTCATAATGAAACAACCTAAGAAGAAGAAGTGGAAGAATAAATAAAGATGAAAGAATCGGTAACAGACATTACCTCTTCTTTGAAGTGCTTCTTGGAGACCTCCTTTTAGGGCACTAAAATGGGTCTTTGAGGAATACCAGAACCTCTAGGATGTTTCTAGGGAAGAGGAGAGGAGAATTGGGCAGGGTTTGGCCGAGCTTGAAGGCTCAAAGTTGTGTGAGGAAGAGAGGGAGGAGGTGCCCTTTTATAAGGGAGGAGAGGTGCACCTTTGGAATAACTAAAAATATTATTTTATTATAAAGTGAAGTTCAGTTTTAAATAGCTCTAAATTGATTTATTTCGTGGCTAAGATGGGGATGGGTCGAAATCCTCTCATCCAATAGAATTTAGAAAATTTTAGGTTCCTATTTTAACCTTATCATTTAGATTTAACATTAAGTTAAATAATTTTACTTTTACCGTGTCTTCTTGTGTTCTTACACTATAAGGTTAATAAACTTACTATAAGAAGCCAAAAGAACCCCAAATTGATTATTATTAATATATATAACATTATCTAAGTCATTTGGACGATCCTTAGATTTTTAGGAATAAAATAATAATTAATAATATAATATTTGTTTTAAAAACTATTTTATGTCAATTTTGACACTATTTAGAAATTGATTTTTGTGAAAATCATACCAGAATGATAAGTTCTAATAAAGTTAATTAAATCAATAATAACATGTCATATAACCTAGAAAATTAGTGGAATTCATAAAAAGTCTCAAATTACATTTATTTCGGTGTTTATAACATCAAATATATCAATAATTCATTAATAAAATAATTACTGCATCATCATTGTGTCATAAATAAATTAAAATATTTATTGTCTAAAAATTACAAATAAAATACCATTATTTAGGAAATATTTTTATCTTTCTAATTAATATTTATAGTCGAATTTATCTTATGTATAACCCCATATTAAAAATGTTTTAGTAAATAAACTTTGATTTTAACTCTTTTAACCCTTCTTTAAATAAATTAATAATAAATGTCCTAATCTAATCCAAGTGGGCCTCAATGGTCATATTTTATTCCTAAGTTTGTTTTTGGTCGAATTACACTTATCCAATAGAATTAGGACATGTTTTAGGGTAATAATAATATCATCTTTACCCTTAATTACCCTATTTACTTTTAACCGTGATAAAAAAAGTAAAAAGTTACTATTCACCAAAAAATTATTTTTATCTAATTGAACCACATTTTACTTAATGAAATCAACCATGTCTCTTGGATTTTTGAAATTATACACACAAAAGCGGTAAAATTAAGTTTTATGAACAATTCAATTTTTTTAACTACCACTTAGTGGTTTTCACTATTAATCAAAAATTGAATGTTTCAGAAAAATACCAAAAATTAGGCCTAAGCTATATTTGATATTATGAACTCAAAAATGATGTCTATTTTACCAAATTCAAAACATATCATTTGCATTAACTAATTTAAAAATTAATCCCGTCGTCAAAACAAATAGCATGTTTTTAAGAGATAATAACTATCAAAAGATTGAAACTTGTTTATAACTGGTTTAAATGTGAAATTACATCCAATGACCATCATTGTATTAAATTGTAAAAATATATTCTAAATATACTTTAGAACCACTAAAATTAATAACCTATCACTATTAATTATTTCAATTGAAAAAGTTGTTTTTAATTAAAATTTAGTAATTTCCACTATTCATCAAAATATGAAAGTTATCTGAAAATTACCAAAATTTCACCCTAAGCTAATTTCGATATTCCGAATCCAAAAATGAAGTCCATTTTGAAAAATAAAATTTACAAAATTTCAAAATGTGGTTATTACTATTCATAACGGCTAGTTTGAATAATATTTTAATAGCATACCGTTGTTTAGTGAATCTCGGTATTGCGTACTACACAGGCTATCAAGGAAGGTCGCGATTGCGTGTAATGAAAGGAAAGTCAAGGATGCGTGTTGTGCAAGCTCCTTTTGGTGTAGCGTACAACAGAAGACATTAATGAAATTAAAAAGAATATTTTTCATAAAATCTCGGGGTGTTACATTCTACCCCCCTTAAAATGAATTTCGCCCTCGAAATTCGTCGGGGTTATAATTGGTTTACTATTCTAAAGTTTCTTTAATAGAAACCCACATCGTAAAAAGGAATACCAAAACCAATCTTTAAAAATGAAAGTATGAAAACGTACGGTTACCCAAATAAACTAATCACTGGGTTTCCATATAGGTGAAAATATGGATATGGAAGAAAAATCTAACCATCATGCTCTGATGGAGAGTGGTAGAGAACATGGCTATGGAAAAGCCAACAATCCCAAAACCGTAAATTTGTGGCGATCTAAGGTACCATCTGATTAATCAGATATAAGAGCACTAGGACAACATTTTTGGTTTTCAAGATCGTTTCCCTAAAGTTGAAGAATTTGAATTAGAATAAATACTTACATTATTTTGGTACAATCTCACTGTTGTTCGTGCCTTGAACAATTTCAACTTTATCTCTTAAATAAATGAAGTTGAATTTGTTATTCGTGAAGTGTTAGCAGATCATGTGATAGAATGACGGGTCATTCCATCTGTCTCAAACAAAAGGTTAGCAAAAGTTATTAAATATACGTAAGTCATTCTATAGTGATATTAATCTTATATGTTTCCTAAAATGGACTTATACTTCATATATCATACTGCTTAATATAATAAAACTAGTTTCTACTAAATAGGGACTTCCTGTAGGCCAGTGGTAGGTGATAAAGGCCAGTCGCACTTCGGTTGTGGGTTCAATTCCCACAGCCTTGTCCGACGCGATGGGCTGTCGCCCATCCTGCAGGTTGTCCTTTTTCTAAATCTATATTACTATAACATCCCGTCAATAATATCGAAAAAAACTTTTATCCTTAAACAATACTAACTTATGTCCAACATAATCCATTATAATCTTTAGGCTTATCCATAATACTTCCATTAAAATCTTTAGGCTTATCCATAATACTGCAGTCCACTCTCATAATATAGTGAAAACGATTAACAGAGATTTAATACCATTGTTGATCCCCATAAGATATGTCTTGTTGGTCACATTCCAAACAATCAAAGCTTGGCTAAACCCTTCCAAATTCTCTTATCCACTTCCCTAGAAACATCCTAGAGGTTCTGGTCTTCCTCAAAGACCAATTTTAGTGCCCTAAGAGGAGGTCTCAAAAAGGCGCTTCAAAGACCATTTTATGTATGTCGGAAAAGTCAAAAAGTACCTCGTACGAATAACGACAAAATATTCCCTTCATATCTTTTACTACAAACTCACCGAAGGGTAAATTTGGATTTAAACAATTTTTGGTGGTTGGAAATAACATTACATATGGAGGGAACATGGATTTGGATGATAAAATACACCCCAGTAAATACCAAAGTATAAACAATGTCGGATAAAAATGAGATTGCGATATTTCCCTTACCTTTGGTCCGACTTGCTTTGTAAGTGTCCGAACCTCCTCTTCTTTGAAGTGCTTCTTTGAGACCTTCTTTTAGGGCACTAAAATTGGTCTTTGAAGAAGACCGGAACCTCTATGATGTCTCTAGGGAAGTGGAGAGGAGAAAGTGGTACTTTTTTTGAGTGAGGACCTATATCTCAAAGAATTGCTTCAAAGAAACACTTCAAAGGAAGTGTATAAACCATATAGTCCCTTATGGTACTTTTTTTGAGTGAGGACCTACCGTCTCCATGAACGGTGTATTTCTTTCAATATATCGATCCATTGTATATATATATTCTGAATATATATTATATATAAATCTTGTTTTATATTCTATAATTATGTAATAATGATCTAAGTAATCATATGAATAATTACAAGTTAAAACACGAACGACAAATGAGACGATTTTACCCAAAACGCTACTTGAACATGAATTTACAAAAGAACGGGTAATATAAAGTCATAAGTGAACCATATATGATATAATAACAATGAATGTGATTCTTTAATAAGTCAATGACATTATTTAAATCATTATACAGGAGGTTTGGACACTTACGAAGCAAATCAGATCTAAGGTAAGAGAAATATCACAATCTCATTTTTATCTGAGATTGTTTATACATTGAAATTTACTGGGGTGTATTTTATCATCCACATACATGTTTCCACAATATGTAATATTATTTCCATCCACCTAAAATTGATTAAATCCAATTTTACCCTTCGGTGAGTTTTTAGTAAAATATATGAAAGGAATATTTTGTCGTTTTTCATACGAGGTGCTTTTTTGACTTTTCTGACAAAAGTACGAAAAGAATGTTTTCTTTAACTTATACGGCATGTATGGATTTTTAAAACATTATTTCCAAGAAGCATCCTTTACATGTTTTCAAGTTTATTTTTAATCAACTTCTTTTAGTTTAATGTTGTATGACATGTTAAGAAAGGAAAAATGTTTTTGAAGTAGAAAGGATATTTTCCTCAAGAATGGAGTTCAAGTGTTTTATCAAAATTATCTTCCTTCTAAGATAATAAAGGGTTCTGTTTTTATCCCTATTATTACATTGATTTGATTATGTTGTGATGGAATTATTTTTATGAATTCCTTTATCTTATATGAATTTTTTTATGATGTCATGATGTTTAAGATTCCCATTTGTATTACATGGGTTATGCAATGATGTATGATTTATGATTTTGTGGAACACATAAGAATGGTATCATTATGAGATGGGTGGGACCTATATCCTCCTCCAATGCATTGGGTAAAGATTTTATATCAAATGAGATAGACATGGCTGGAACGGTAGGTTATACCGGTTCAGTGAAACAGGACTGAAACGAGGGTGACTCGGTTCAGAAAGGGACTTTTTCCACTAAGATAGTCTTTTCAATGAGTCTTGACTAACAATAAATGATTCTATACGACTATGTGTGTATGCCACAATGTTTAATGTTTTATATTATGATTATTGTGATTATATTTCACTACCATGAGTTATCCCAGGTTATGAAATTATGATTTCTTTTACAGGTTAAGATTTCCAAAAGATATGTTCTTATGTATATGATGTGATTGATATTTCTTTTGTTTACCCTTACTGAGCATTTGAGTTCACCCTTTTATGTTTTCTTTTCCCCATGATATAAAGAAAGGTTTTAGGGGCATTAGTAAGACCAAATGGCATCACTATAAATTCATAGTGTCCATACCTTGTACGGAAAGATGTCTTTGGTATATCCTCCCTTTTGACCCTTAATTGATGATACCCCGAACGAAGATCAATCTTGGAAAAGTATTGAGCTCCGAGTAGTTGGTCAAATAGTTCATCAATGCACGGGAGAGGATATTTGTTCTTGATAGCGATCCTGTTAAGTTCTCGATAATCAATGAAGAGTCTCATTGAACCATCTTTCTTCTTAACAAATAGAACAGGTGCTCCCCAAGGTGACGCATTAGGGCGTATGAATCCATTATCAAGATTCTCTTGGAGTTTCTTCTTCAATTCCTGTAACTCAATTGGGGCCATTCTATAAGGTGTCTTTGAAATAGGCAAAGCACCCAGTACGAGTTCTATTGAGAACTCAACTTCACGATTTGGTGGAAGTCCCGGTAATTCCTCCGGAAAGACATCATCAAACTCCCGTACAATGGGCATATTCTTAATCGTGAGTTTCTCACCAACCATTTGAGATAAATAACCTTCATTTAGTGGAATCAAGACCCATAAGATGGAAGAAATTTCCACTGGAAGGTTATGTTCATCCTTGCATTGATAGACGATCATAGATTGATCTGAAATATGAAATGTAACTTCCCTTCTTTGGAAATTGATATGAGCTCCATATAAAGAAAGCCAATCCATGCCAATAATCACATCAAATTCCACTATAGGAAGGATCACAAGATTTGCAGGAAGCACTTTCCCACAAACTTCAATCGGAGAAGAATTATAACCTTTTGATGCGACTGTTGTTCCATTAGGTGTTGCCACAGCTAACTCAACATCTAATTGTTGAGGTAATACGGTGATACCCTTAGAAAATTCATTAGAAATAAAATAGTGGGTGGATCCAGAATCAAATAAAACATTTGCTACTTTAGAGTGGATGGTAAGTGTACCTTTCACCACATCATTATCATACTCCACATCGCTGATAGATATTGCATGTGACTTTCCTTTGTCTTTAGCATTGAGAGTTTGTTGACGTTGACCATCATCATCAACCCTTGGATTAGGGCATTTATTGGCATAATGCCCCATCTCCTTGCACTTGAAACATTGAAGTGTAGTAGGTTTATTCTGTGTATCCCTTCCCTTGTTTGCATCATTAGACATCTTCTTCCCATCATCGCGGCATTCAAATGCCCGATGACGTTCCTTTCCACATTTGAAACATTTACTTGTCCCTTTAAGACAACTCCCTCCATGTTTCTTTCCACACGTTGAGAATAAGGGAAAGCTCATATTCTTTTCAGTGTGCTCTTTAGATTTTTCTTTGAATTCCATTTTCCTCTTCTTATCAAACCCATATGACTGATGGGTTACTCCAATCTCCATCTCGACTTTGATAGCACATCGAACGATTTCCTCGTAGCTATTGAAGTCCCTTATGGCTAACGCCCTTCGAAGAAATGATTCTGAAATTGTATAATAAATGTCCTAATGAAATATATGACATTATAAAGCTTCTAGATTTATGTGTATATATATGTATGTCATCTACTTAATTCCACTCAATTCAATAATGAAAAGAAAACAACGTTCATCCGTACGTACGGCCTACCATCTCCATGAATGGTGTATTTCTTTCCATTTATCGATCCATTATATATATGTATATTCTGAATATATATTATATATAAATAATTTCATATATTATATAATTAAGTAATAATTATCTAAGTAATCATATGAATAATTACAAGTTAAAACACGAACGACAAATAAGATGATTTTACCCAAAACGCTACCTTAACATGAATTTACAAAAGAACAGGTAATATAAAGTCATAAGTGAACCGTATATGATATAATAACAATGAATATGATTCTGTAATAAGTCAATGACATTATTTAAATCATTATATAGGAGGTTCGGACACTTACGAAGCAAAACGGACCTAAGGTAAGGGAAATATCACAATCTCATTTTTATTCGTGATTGTTTATACTTTGGTGTATCCACATCCATGTTTCCTCAATATGTAATATTATTTCCATTCACCTACAATTGTTTAAATCATATTTTACCCTTCGGTGAGTTTTTAGTAAAAGATATGAAAGGAATCTTTTATCATTTTTCGTACGAGGTACTTTTTTGACATTTCCGACAAAAGTACGAGAAGAATGTTTTTTTACTTATACGGCATGAATGGATTTTTAAAAAATTATTTCCAAGAAGCTTCCTTTAAAAGTTTTCAGGTATATTTTTAATCAACTTCTTTTAGTTTAAAATTTTATGACATGTTATGAAAGGAAAAAAATGTTTTTGAAATAGAAAGGATATTTTCCTCAAGAATGGAGTTCAAGTGTTTTATCAAAATTATTTTCCATCTAAGATAATATAGGGTTCTTAACCTGCAAAAGAGATAACTTTTGGAAATCATAACCTTCAAAAGAGTGATTATTATAAATTGAGCATAAATGGGTGAGCTCAAATGCTCAGTAAGGGTAAACAAAAGAAATATCAATCACATCATATTCATAAGAACATAACATTTTGGAAATCTTAACCTACAAAAGAGATCATAATTTCATGACATGGAATAAATCATGGAAATGAAATGTAATCACAATAATCATAACTTAAAACATGAAACTTTGTGGCATTCACAAATAATAATAGAGAATCATTTCTTGTTAGTCAAGACTCATTGCCAAGACTATCTTAGTGGACAAAGTCTCTTTCTGAACCGAGTCACCCTCGTTTCAGTCCTGTTTCACTGAACCGGTATAACCTACCATTCCATCCATGTCTATCTCACGAGATATAAAATCTTTACCCAATGCATTGGAGGGAGATATAGGTCCCACCCATCTCATAATGAAATCATTCTTATGTGTGCCACAAAATCATACATCATACATCATTGCATAACCCATGTAATAAAATGGGATTCTTAAACATCATGACATCATAAAAAAATTCATATAAGATAAAGGAATTCATAAAAAAATAATTCCATCACAACATAATCAAATAAATGTAATAATAGGGATACAACAGAACCCTTTATTATCTTAGATGGAAAATAATTTTGATAAAACAATTGAACTCCATTCTTGAGGAAAATATCATTTCTTCTTCGAAAACATTTTTCCTTTCTTAACATGCCATAAAACTTTAAACTAAAATAAGTAGATTAAAAATAAACTTGAAAACTTGTAAAGGAAGCTTCTTGGAAATAATTTTTTTAAAAATCCATTCATTTAGTATATGTTAAAAAAACATTCTTCTCGTACTTTTGTCGGAAAAGTCAAAAAGTACCTCATACGAATAACGACAAAAGATTCCTTTCATATCTTTTACTAAAAACTCACTGAAGGGTAAATTTGGATTTAAAAATTTTTAGGTGGATGGAAATAACATCACATATTGAGGGAACATGGATTTGGATGATAAAATACACCCCAGTAAATACCAAAGTATAAACAATCTCGGATAAAAATGAGATTGTGATATTTCCCTTACCTTAGGTCCGACTTGCTTTGTAAGTGTCCGAACCTCCTGTATAATGATTTAAATAATGTTATTGACTTATTCCAGAATCATACATATTTTTATGATATCATATATGGTAATATTTTTAGCTTCTTAGTAATAATATTTCATTGTTACTTGTTATTCGGGTGTATATAACTTTTTGTTCTTATGCGTGTTTTGTCGAATAAATTCTCATTCTTTTCTTTAGGTTATAGATACCTCATTTCCAGAATGGTATTAGTGTAATATATATCATATTCATTCATTCAATTCATTTATATAATCATTATGAAATGAAGATCATGTAGAACGAGGCGCATCACATCGTGGAGACGGTATTCCGTACATACGCACGAGTGATGATATCATTCCTATGATCGTGGAATTGTATTTGAGTATATGTAAACTATTTCAGAATCAATATCACTTTATAATAGTCATATATGGTCATTATTTACACCATTATACCCATCCAAGTAAGGTGGTGGTGGAAAATAGATTACACCACGGCGTGGAGACGGTATTCTGTACGTACGCATGCGCAGTGATTTCTTTTTCCGTTGGATGGATAGATGGTGAAATAGGGTTGTTTCATACTTATAATAACATATCAGTATATGAGTGATACTGATGTTATTACTTCATAATGAAACAACTAAAGAAGAAGAAGTGGAAGAATAAATAAATATTAATGAATCGGTAACAGAACTTACCTCTTCTTTGAAGTGCTTCTTTGAGACCTTCTTTTAGGGCACTAAAATTGGTCTTTGAAGATGACCAGAACCTCTAGGTCCGACTTGCTTTGTAAGTGTCCGATCCTCCTCTTCTTTGAAGTGATTCTTTGAGACCTCCTTTTAGGGCACTAAAATTGGTCTTTGAAGAAGACCAGAACCCCTAGGATGTCTCTAGGGAAGTGGAGAGGAGAATGTGGCATGGGTTGGCCGAGCTTGAAGGCTCAAAGTGGTGTGAGGAGGAGAGGGAGGAGGTGCCCTTTTATAAGGGAGGAGAGGAGCTCCTTTGGAATAACTAAAAATATTATTTTATTATAAAGTCATGTTCGGTTTTAAATAGCTCCAAATTGATTTATTTTGTGGATAAGGTGGGGATGGGTCTAAATCCTCTCATCCAATCTAATTTAGACAAGTTTAGGTTCCTATTTTAACCTTATCATTTAGATTGAACATGAAGTTAAATAATTTTACTTTTACCATGTCTTCTTGTGTTCTTACACTATAAGGTTAATAAACTTACTATAAGAAGCAAAACGAACCCCAAATTGTTTATTAATATATATAACCTTATCTAAGTCATTTTTCCGATCCTTAGAATTGTAGGAATAAAATAACAATTAATAATATAATATTTGTTTTAAAAACTATTTTATGTCAGTTTTGACACTATTTAGTAACTGATTTTTGTGAAAATCATAACAGAATGATAAGTTCGAAAAAAGTTAATTAAATCAATAATAACATGTCATATTAACCTAGAAAATTAGTGGAATTCATAAAAAGTCTCAAATTTCATTTATGTTGGTGTTTATAACATCAATTATGTCAATATTTCATTAATAAAATAATTACTGCATCATCATTGT
This sequence comes from Viscum album, assembly GCA_963277665.1. Lineage (NCBI taxonomy): Eukaryota > Viridiplantae > Streptophyta > Magnoliopsida > Santalales > Viscaceae > Viscum > Viscum album. The sequence goes on along the minus strand of OY728164.1, from coordinate 1,008,715,733 downwards.
GTCATAAATAAATTAAATTATTTAATGTCTAAAAATTACAAATAAAATACCATTATGTAGGAAATCATTTTAGATTCTTAATTAATATTTATAGTCGAATTTATCTTATGTATAACCCCATATTAATAATTATTTACTTATTAAACATTGATTTTAACTATTTTAACCCTTCTTTAAATAAATTAATAATAAATGTCATAATCTATTCCAAGTGGGCCTAAATGGTCATATTTTATTCCTAAGTTTGCATTTGGTCGAATTACACTTATCCAATAGAATTAGGACATGTGTTAGGGTAATAATAATATCATCTTTACCCTTAATTACCCTATTTACTTTTAACCGTGGTAAAAAAAAGTAAAAAGTTACTTTTCACCAAAAATTATTTTCATCTCATTGAACCACATTTTAGTCCTTGATATTAACCATGTCTCTCGGATTTTCGAAATTCCACTCACAGAAGCGGTAAAATTTTGTTTTATGAAAAATTCAGTTTTTTAACTACCACTTAGTGGTTTCTCTATTCATCAAAAATTAAAAGTTTTCAGAAAAATACCAAAATTTCACCTTAGGCTGATTTCGATATTCCGAATCCAAAAATGAAGTCCATTTTGAAAAATAAAATTTCAAAAAGTGGTTATTACTATTCATAACGGCTAGTTTTAATAATATTTTAATAGCATATTGTTGTTTAGTAAAACTCGTTATTGCGTACTACACACGCTATCGAGGAAGGTCGCGATTGCGTGTAATGCAAGGAAAATCAAGGATGTGTGTTGTGAAAGCTCCTTTTGGTGTAGCATACAACACAAGACATTAATGAAATTAAAAAGAATATTTTTCATAAAATCACGGGGTGTTACATTCTTCCCCCCTTAAAATGAATTTTGCCCTCGAAATTCGTCGGGGTTATAAATGGTTTACTATTCGAAAGTTTCTTTAATATAAACCCACATCGTAAAATGGAATACCAAAACTAATCTTTAAAAACGAAAGTATGAAACGTAATGGTTACCCAAATAAACTAATCACAGGGTTTCCACATAGGTGAAAATATGGATATGGAAGAAAAATCTAACCATCATGTTCCGATGGAGAGTGGTAGAGAACATGGCTATATAAAAGCCAACAATCAAAAATCCATAAATTTGTTACGATCTAAGGTACCATCTGATTAATCAGATATAAGAGCACAAGGACAACATTTTTGGTTTTCAAGATTAGTTCCCTAATGTTGAAGATTTTGAATAAATACTTACTTTATTTTGGTACAATCTCACTGGTGTTCGTGCCTTGTACTAATTCCAAGATCCATGTTAATAGCATATTGTTGTTTAGGTTTCAATGGGTTTCCCAGTTTCTAAAGACACTATACTTATACGGTTGTCACATGTGGTTTTGTTATATGATGTGTTGTCACCGGAGCATGAGGATATGATGAGGGCGAGGTATCCTCATTGGTTTGTTTCAAAGTGACGAATTTCGAGGGAGAAATTAATTTTAAGGGGGGTAGAATGTAACACACGAGACTTTTATGTTATATAAATCATGAAAGAAATCTTTTTCTACACAACAATTGCTTGGCATGCTTTACACGAAATCGCGACCTTCCTCGATAGCTTGCGTCGTACGCAATACCGAGTTTCACTAAACAACGATATGCTATTAAAATATTATTAAAACTAGCCATTATGAATAGTAATAACCACTTGTTGAAATTTTATAAATTTTATTTTTCAAAATGGACTTCATTTTTGGATTTGGAATATCGAAATTATCCTAGGGTGAATTTTTGGTATTTTTCTGAAAACTTTCAATTTTTGATGAATAGTAAAACCACTAAGTGGTAGTTAAAAAACTGAATTTTTCATAAAACTTAATTTTACCGCTTCTGTGAGTGGAATTTCAAAAATCCGAGAGACACGGTTAATATCAAGTACTAAAATGTGGTTCAATGAGATGAAAATAATTTTGGGTGAATAGTAACTTTTTTACTTTTTTTTACCACGGTAAAAAGTAAATAGGGTAATTAAGGGTAAAGATGATATTATTATTAACCTAACACATGTCGTAATTCTATAAGTTTAATTCGACCAAAAACAAACTTAGGAATAAAATATGACCATTTAGGCCCACTTGGATTAGATTAGGACATTTGTTATTAATTTATTTAAAAAGGGTTAAAATAGTTAAAATCAAAGTTTAATAAGTAAATAATTTTTAATATGGGGTTATACATAAGATAAATTCGACTATATATATTCATTATAAAGATAAAAATATTTTCTACATAATTATATTTTATTTATAATTTTTAGACATTAAATAAATTAATTTATTTATGACACAATGATGATGCAGTAATTACCCTTTTAAGGAAATGTTAACATAATTGTTGTTATAAATGCTCAAATAAATGTAATTTGAGACTTTTTATGAATTCCACTAATTTTATAGGTTACTATGATATATTATTGTTGATTTAATCGACTTGTTTTGAACATATAATTCTGTTATGACTTTCAAAAAAATCATATATCAAATAGTGTCAAAATTGACATAAAATAGTTTTTAAAACAAATATTATATTATTCATTGTTATTTTATTCCTAAAAATCTAAGGTTCATCCAAATGACTTAGATAAGGTTATATATATTAATAATAAACAATTTGGGGTTCGTTTGGCTTCTTATATTACGTTTATTAACCTTATAGTGTAAGAACACAAGAAGACACGGTAAAAGTAAAATTATTTAACTTAATGTTAAATCTAAATGATAAGGTTAAAATAGGAACTTAAACTTGTCTAAATTCTATTGGATGAGAGGATTTCGACCCATCCCCACCTTATCCTAGAAATAAATCAATTTGGAGCTATTTAAAACCGAACATGACTTTATAATAAAATAATATTTTTAGTTATTCCAAAGGTGCCCCTCTCCTCCCTTATAAAAGGGCACCTCCTCCCTCTCTTCCTCACACAACTTTGAGCCTTCAAGCTCGGCCAAAACCTGCCCAATTATCCTCTCCACTTCCTTAGAAACATCCTAGAGGTTCGGCTCTTCCTCAAAGACAATTTTAGTTCCCTAAAAGAAGGTCTCAAAGAAGCACTTCAGAGAAGAGTTAATGTCCGTTACCGATTCTTTCATCTTTATTTCTTCTTCCACTTCTTCTTCTTTAGGTGTTTCATTATGAAGTAATAACATAAGTATCACTCATATACTGATATGTTATTATAAGTATGAAACAACCCTATTTCAACATCTATCCATCCTACGGAAAAAGTAATCACCACGAGTGCGTACGTACGGAATACTGTCTCCACGCCGTGGTGTAATCTGTTTTCCACCACCACCTTACTTGGATGGGTATAATGGTGTAAATAATGACTATATATGACTATTATAAAGTGATATTGATTCTGAAATAGTATTAATATACTCCAATATAATTCCACGATCATAAGAATGATATCATCACTCGTGCGTACGTACGGAATACCGTCTCCATGATGTGATGCGACTCGTTCTACATGATCTTCATTTCATAATGATTATATAAATGAATTTAATTGAATGAATATGATATATATTACACTAATACCATTATGGAAATTAGGTATCTATAACCTAACGAAAACAATAAGAATTTATTCGACAAAACACGCATAAGAACAAAAAGTTATAAAGACCCGAATAACAAGTAGCAATGAAATATTACTACTAAGAAGCTAAGAATATGACCATATATGATATCATTAAAATAACTATGAATCTGGAATAAGTCAATAACATTATTTAAATCATTATACAGGAGGTTCGGACACTTACAAAGCAAGTCGGACCTAATGTAAGGGAAATATCACAATCTCATTTTTATCCGAGATTGTTTATACTTTAGTATTTATTGGGGTGTATTTTATCATCCAAATCCATATTTCCTCAATATGTAATATTATTTCCATCCACCTACAATTTTTTAAATCCAATTTTACCCTTCGGTGAGTTTTTAGTAAAAGATATGAAAGGAATCTTTTGTCATTTTTCGTACGAGGTACTTTTTTGACTTTTCCGAAAAAAGTACGAGAAGAATGTTTTTTTAACTTATACGGCATGAATGGATTTTTAAAACATTATTTCCAATAATATACCTTTACAAGTTTTCATGTTTATTTTTAATCAACTTCTTTTAGTTTAAAATTGTATGAAATGTTAAGAAAAGAAAATGTTTTTGATGTAGAAAGGATATTTTCCTCAAAAATGGAGTTCAAGTGTTTTATCAAAATTATTTTCCATCTAAGATAATATAGGGTTCTGTTTCTATCCCTATTATTACATTGATTTGATTATGTTGTGATGGAATTAATTTTAAGAATTCCTTTATCTTATATGAATTGTTTTATGAAGTCATGAAGTTTAAGATTCCCATTTTTATTACATGGGTTATGCTATGATGTATGGTTTATGATTGTGTGGCACACATAAGAATGGTATCATTATGAGATGGGTGGGACCTATATCTCCATCCAATGCATTGGTTAAAGATTTTATATCTAATGAGATAGACATGGCTGGAAAGGTAGGTTATACCGGTTCAGTGAAATAGGACTGAAACGAGGGTGACTCGGTTCAGAAAGGGACTTTTTCCACTAAGATAGTATTGGAAATGAGTCTTGACTAACAAGAAATTATTCTCTATGATTATGTGTGTATGCCACAAAGGTTCAAGTTTTATGTTATGATTATTGTGATTACATTTCACTGCCATGATTTATTCCATGTTATGAAATTATGATCTCTTTTGCAGGTTAAGATTTCCAAAAGTTATGTGCTCATGTATATGATGTGATTGATATTTCTTTTTTTTACCCTTACTGAGAATTTGAGCTCACCTTTTTGTATGTTTTATTTCCCCAGGTCAGGAAGAAGGTTATTAAGTAGGATATGCCAAAAAGGGACTCTAGATATGATGAAATAAGTGGGAGGAAAACTTAAAACATGGAATAAATCATGGCAGCGAAATGTAATCACAATAATCATAACATAAAACACGAAACGTTGTGGCATACACACATAATCATAGAGAATCATTTCTTGTTAGTCAAGACTCATTTCCAAGACTATCTTAGTGGACATAGTCCCTTTCTGAACTGATCCACCCTCGTTTCAGTCCTGTTTCACTGAACTGGTATAACCTACCGTTCCATCCATGTCTATCCCTTGAGATATAAAATCTTTACCCAATTCATTGGAGGGAGATATAGGTCCCACCCATCTCATAATGATACCATTCTTATGTGTGCCACAAAATCATAAATCATACATCATTGCATAACCCATGTAATAAAAATGGGATTCTTAAACATCATGACATCATAAAACAATTCATATAAAATAAAGGAATTCATAAAAAAATAATTCCATCACAACATAATAAAATCAATGTAATAATAGGGATAAAACATAACCCTTTATTATCTTAGATGGAAAATAATTTTGATAAAACACTTGAACTCCATTCTTGACGAAAATATCCTTTCTTATTCAAATATATTTTTCCTTTCTTAACATGTCATACAACTTTAATATAAAAGATATTGATTGAAAATAAACGTGAAAACTTTTAAAGGAAGCTTATTGGAAATAATTTTTAAAAAAAATCCATTTATGCCATATAAGTTGAAAAAACATTCTTCTCGTACTTTTGTCAGAAAAGTCAAAAAGTACCTCGTACGAATAACGACAAAAGATGCATTTCATTTCTTTTACTAAAAACTCACCGAAGAGTAAATTTAGATTTAAACAATTTTAGGTGTATGCAAATAACATTACATATTGAGGGAACATGGATTTGGATGATAAAATACACCCCAGTAAATACCAAAGTATAAACAATCTCGGATAAAAATGATATTGTGATATTTCCCTTACCTTAGGTCTGACTTTCTTTGTAAGTGTCCGAACCTCCACGATGTGATGCGACTCGTTATACATGATCTTCATTTCATAATGATTATATAAATGAATTGAATGAATGAATATGATATATATTACACTAATACCATTCTGGAAATGAGGTATCTATAACCTAAAGAAAAGAATAAGAATTTATTCGACAAAACACGCATAAGAACAAAAAGTTATAAACACCCGAATAACAAGTAGCAATGAAATATTATTACTAAGAAGCTAAGAATATGACCATATATGATATCATAAAAATATTTATGATTCTGGAATAAGTCAATAACATTATTAAAATCATTATACAGGAGGTTCAGACACTTACAAAGCAAGTCGGACCTAAGGTAAGGGAAATATCACAATCTCATTTTTATCCGAGAATGTTTATACTTTGGTATTTATTGGGGTGTATTTTATCATCCAAATCCATGTTCCCTCAATATGTAATGTTATTTCCATCCACCTAAAATTGTTTAAATCCAATTTTACCCTTCGCTGAGTTTTTATTAAAGGATATGAAATGAATATTTTGTCGTTTTTCATACGAGGTACTTTTTGACTTTTCCGAAAAAAGTACGAGAAGAATGTTTTCTTTTAACTTTTACGGCATGAATGGATTTTAAAAAATTATTTCCAAGATGCTTCCTTTACAAATTTTCAAGTTTATTTTTAATCAACTTCTTTTAGTTTAAAAATGTATGACATGTTATGAAAGGAAAAAATGTTTTTGAAGTAGAAAGGATATTTTCCTCAAGAATGGAGTTCAAGTGTTTTATCAAAATTATTTTCCATCTAAGATAATGTAGGGTTCTGATTCTATCCCTATCATTACATTGATTTGATTATGTTGTGATGGAATTATTTTTATGAATTCCTTTATCTTATATGAATTGGTTTATGATTTCATGTTGTTTAAGAATCCCATTTTTATTACATGGGTTATGAAATGATGTATGGTTTATGATTTTGTGGCACACATAATAATGGTATCATTATGAGATGTGTGGGAACTATATCTCCCTTCAATGAATTGGGTAAAGATTTTATATCTCATGAGATAGACATGGCTGGAATGGTAGGTTACACCGGTTCAGTGAAACAGGACTGAAATGAGGGTGACTCTGTTCAGAAAGGGAATATGTCCACTAAGATAGTCTTGGCAATGAGTCTTGACTAACAAGAAATGATTCTCTATGATTATGTGTGAATGCCACAAAGTTTCATGTTTTATATTATGATTATTGTGATGACATTTCACTGACATGATTTATTCCATGTACACATTCTTCTCCTAAGGTAGGTGATTACATTTCACTTAGTCCTTATAGTAAGTGTATTAACCATATAGTGTAAGAAAACAAAAAGTCACGGTAAAAGTTAAATTATTTAACTTAGAGTTAAATCTAATTGATAAGGTTTAAATAATAACCTAAACTTGTCTAAATCATATTGGTTGATAGGATTTCGACCCATCCCCACTTTACCTTCGAAATAAGACCCTTTGGGTCCATTATAAACCGATTTTGACTTTAATATAAAATAATATTTTGAGATATTCCTAAGGTTCCCCTCTCCTCCCTTATAAAAGGACACCTCCCCCCCCTCTTCCTCACACCACTTGGAGCCTTCAAGCTCGGCCAACCCCTACCACTTTCTCCTCTCCACTTCCCTAGAGACATCCTAGAGGTTCTGGTCTTCTTCAAAGACCAATTTTAGTGCCCTCAAAGAAGGTCTCAAAGAAGCACTTCAAAGATGAGTTAATGTCCGTTACCGATTCTTTCATCTTTATTTCTTCTTACACTTCTTCTTCTTTAGTTGTTTAATTATGAAGTAATAACATCAGTATCACTCATATACTTATATGTTATTATATGTATGAAACAACCCTATTTCACAATCTATCCATCCAACGGAAAAAGAAATCACCGCGCGTGCGTACGTACGAAATACCGTCTCCACGCCGTGGTGTAATCTATTTTCCACCACCACTTTACTTGGATGGGTATAATGGTGTAAATAATGACCATATATGACTATTATAAAGTGATATTTATTCTGAAATAGTATACATATACTCCAATACAATTCCACGATAATAGGAATGATATCATCACTCGTGCGTACGTACGGAATACCGTCTCCACGATGTGATACGACTCGTTCTACATGATCTTAATTTCATAATGATTATATAAATTAATTGAATGAATGAATATGATATATATTACACTAATACCATTCTAGAAATGAGGTATCTATAACCTAAAGAAAATAATAAGAATTTATTCGACAAAAAACGCATAATAACAAAAAGTTATAAACACCCGAATAACAAGTAGAAATGAAATATTATTACTAAGAAGCTAAGAATATAACCATATATGATATCATAAAAATAAGTATGATTCTACAATAAGTAAATAACATTATTTAAATCATTATACAAGAGGTTCGGACACTTACAAAGAATATCGGACCTAAGGTAATGGAAATATCGCAATCTCATTTTTATCCGAGATTTTTTATACTTTGGTATTTACTAGGGTGTATTTTATCATCCAAATCCATGTTCCCTCAATATGTAATGTTATTTCCATCCACCTAAAATTCATTAAATCCAAATTTACCCTTCGGTGAGTTTTTAGTAAAAGATATGAAAGGAATATTTTGTCGTTATTCGTACGAGGTACTTTTTGAATTTTCCGACAAAAGTACGAGAAGAATGGTTTTTTAACTTATACGGCATGAATGGATTTTTAATACATTATTTCCAAGAATATTCCTTTATAAGTTTTCAATTTTATTTTTAATCAACTTCTTTTAGTTTAAACGGTATGACATGTTAAGAAAGGAAATGTATTTTTGAAGTAGAAAGGATATTTTCCTCCCAATAAGACATATTTTATGATATATGGGGATCAACGATGGTATTAAATCTCTGGTAATCGTTTTCACTATATTATTAGAGTGGACTGAAGTATTATGGATAAGCCTAAAGATTGGAATGGATTATGTTGGACATAAGTTAGTATTGTTTAAGGATAAAAGTTACTTCGATATTATTTTAGAAAAAGGACAACCTGCAGGACGGCCGACAACCCATCGCGTCGGACAAGGCTGTGGGAATCGAACCCACAACCGAAGTGCGACTGGCCTTTATCACCTACCACTGGCCTACAGGAAGTCCCTGTTTAGTAGAAACTAGTTTTATTGTATTAAGTTGTATGATATATGAAGTATAAGTCCATTTTAGGTACCATATATGATTAATCTCACTATAGAATGACTTATGTATATTTAATCACTTTTGCTAACCTTTTGTTTGAGACAGATGGAATGAACCGTCATTCTATCACATGATCTGCTAACATTTCACGAATAACAAATTAAACTTCATTTATTTAAGAGATGAAGTGGAAATTGTTTAAGGCACGAACAACAGTGAGATTGTACCAAAATAAAGTAAGTATTTATTCAAATTCTTTAACTTTAGGGAAATGATCTTGAAAACCAAAAATGTTGTCCTAGTGCTCTTATATCTGATTAATCAGATGGTACCTTAGATCGTCACAAATTTATGGATTTGTTATTGTTGGCTTTTCCATAGCCATGATCTCTACCACTCTCCATCAGAACATGATGGTTAGATTTTTCTTCCATATCCATATTTTCACCTATGTGGAAACCCAGTGATTAGTTTATTTGGGTAAACGTTGCGTTTCATACTTTGGTTTTTAAAAATTAGTTTTGGTATTCTTTTTTACGATGTGGGTTTCTATTAAAGAAACTTTCGAATAGTAAACCATTTATAACCCCGACGAATTTCGAGGGAGAAATTCATTTTAAGGGGGGTAGAATGTAACACCCCGAGATTTTATGAAAAATATTCTGTTTAATTTCATTAATGTCTTGTGTTGTATGCTACACCAAAAGGAGCTTGCACAACACGCATCCTTGATTTTCCTTGCATTACACGCAATCACGACCTTCCTCGATAGCGTGTGTAGTACGCAATAACGAGTTTCACTAAACAACAATATGCTATTAAAATATTATTAAAACTAGCCGTTATGAATAGTAATAACCACTTTTTGAAATTTTATTTTTCAAAATGGACTTCATTTTTGGATTCGGAATATCGAAATTAGCCTAGGTTGAAGTTTTGGTATTTTTCTGAAAACTTTTAATTTTTGATGAATAGTGAAACCACTAAGTGGTAGTAAAAAAACTAAATTTTTCATAAAACTAAATTTTACCCATTCTGTGAGTGGAATTTCGAAAATCCGAGAGACACGGTTAATATCAAGGACTAAAATGTGGTTCAAGGAGATGAAAATAATTTTTGGTGAATAGTAACTTTTTACTTTTTTTTCCACGGTTAAAAGTAAATAGGGTAATTAAGGGTAAAGATGATATTATTATTACCCTAACACATGTCCTAATTCTATTGGATAAGTGTAATTCGACCAAAAACAATATTAGGAATAAAATATGACCATTTAGGCCCACCTGGATTAGATTAGGACATTTATTATTAATTTATTTAAAGAAGGGTTAAAATAGTTAAAATCAATGTTTAATAAGTAAATAATTATTAATATGGGGTTATACATAAGATAAATTAGACTATAAATATTAATTAGAAAGATAAAAACATTTCCTACATAATGGTTTTTTATTTGTAAATTTTAGACATTAAATAATTTAATTTATTTATGTCACAATGATGATTCAGTAATTATTTTATTAATGAAATATTGACATAATTGATGTTATAAACACAAAAATAAATGTAATTTGAGACTTTTTATAAATTACACTAATTTTCTAGGTTAATATGACATGTTATTATTTATTTAATTAAATTTTTTCTAAGTTATCATTCTGTTATGATTTTCAAAAAAATCAATTACTAAATAGTGTCAAAATTGACATAAAATTGTTTTTAAAAAAAATATTATATTATTAATTATTATTTTATTCCTAAAAATCTAAGTATCGGCCAAATGACTTATACAAGGTTATATATATCAATAAACAATTTGGGGTTCGTTTGGCTTCTTATAGTATGTTTATTAACTTTATAATGTAAGAACACAAGAAGACATGATAAAAGTAAAATTATTTAACTTAATGTTAAATATAAATGATAAGGTTAAAATAGGAACCTAAACTTGTCTAAATTCTATTGTATGAGAGGATTTCGACCCATCCCCACCTTATACTCGAAATAAATCAATTTGGAGCTATTTAAAACCGAACTTGACTTTATAATAAAATAATATTTTTAGTTATTCCAAAGGTGCCCCTCTCCTCCCTTATAAAAGGTCACCTCCTCCCTCTCCTCCTCAAACCAATTTGAGCATTCAAGCTCGGCCAACCCCAGCCAAAATCTCTTCTCCACTTCCCTAGTATCATCCTAGAGGTTTTGTTCTTCTTCAAAGACCCATTTTAGTGCCCTAAAAGGATGTCTCAAAGAAGCACTTCAAAGAAGAGGTAATGTCCATTGCCGATTCTTTCATCTTTATTTCTTCTTCCACTTCTTCTTCTTAGGTTGTTTCATTATGAAGTAATAACATCATTATCAATAATATAATGATATGTTATTATAAGTATTAAACAACCCTATTTCACCATCTATCCATCCTATGGAAAAAGAAATCACCGCGCGTGTGTACGTACGGAATGCCGTCTCCATGCCGTGGTGTAATCTATTTTCCACCACCACCATACATGGATGGGTATAATGGTGTAAAGAATAACTATAAATAGTTAGTAGAACATCATATTGATTCTGATATATTGTATCATCCACTCCAATACAATTCAATAATTATGGAAATGATATCATCGCTCGTGCGTATGTACGGACTACCGTCTCCACGACGCGATGAGATTCATTCTCCATGTTAACCATTTAAGAATGATTATAAAGTATATATAAGAAATAATAATGAAATATATGAAATTATAAAGCTACTGGATTTATGTGTATATATATTTATGTCATCTACTTAATTCCACTCAATTCAATAATGAAAAGAAAACAACATTCATGCGTACGTACGGCCTACCGTCTCCATGAACGGTGTATTTCTTTCCATTTATCGATCCATTATATATATGTATATTCTGAATATATATTATATAAAAATCATGTTTTATGTTCTATAATTAAGTAATAATTATCTATGTAATCATATGAACAATTACAAGTAAAAACATGAACGACAAATGAGACGATTTTACCCAAAACGCTACTTTAACATGAATTTACAAAAGAACGGGTAATATAAAGTCATAAGTGAACCGTATATGATATAATAACAATGAATTTGATTCTGTAATAAGTCAATGAAATTATTTAAATCATTATACAGGAGTTTCGGACACTTACGAAGCAAATCGGACCTAATGTAAGGGAAATACCACAATCTCATATTTATCCGAGATTGTTTATACTTTAGTATTTACTGGGGTGTATTTTATCATCCACATCCATGTTTCATCAATATGTAATATTATTTCCATCCACCTACAATTGTTTAAATCCTCTTTTACCCTTCTTTGAGTTTTTAGTAAAAGGTATGAAAGGAAATTTTTTGTCGTTTTTCGTACGAGGCACTTTTTGACTTTTCTGACAAAAGTACGAGAAGAATGTTTTTTTTAACTTATACGGCATGAATGGATTTTTAAAACATTATTTCCAAGAAGATTCCTTTACATGTTTTCAAGTTTATTTTTAATCAACTTGTTTTAGTTTAAAATTGTATGACATGTTAAGAAAGAAAAAATGTTTTTGAAGTAGAAAGGATATTTTCCTCAAGAATGGAGTTCAAGTGTTTTATCAAAATTATTTTCCATATAAGATAATAAAAGGTTCTGTTTTTATCCCTATTATTACATTGATTTGATTATGTTGGGATGGAACTATTTTTATGAATTCCTTTATCTTATATGAATTGTTTTATGATGTCATGATGTTTAAGATTCCCATTTGTATTACATGGGTTACGCAATGATGTATGATTTATGATTTTGTGGCACACATAAGAATGGTATCATTATGAGATGGGTGGGACCTATATCTCCCTCCAATGCATTGGGTAATGATTTTATATCTCATGAGATAGACATGGCTGGAATGGTAGGTTATACCGGTTCAGTGAAACAGGACTGAAACGAGGGTGACTCAGTTCAGAAAGGGACTTTGTCCACTAAGATAGTCTTGGCAATGAGTCTTGACTAACAAGAAATGATTCTCTATGTTTATGTGTGTATGCCAAAAAGTTTAATGTTTCATGTAATGATTATTGTGATTACATTTCACTACCATGAGTTATCCCAGGTTATGAAATTATGATCTCTTTTACAGGTTAAGATTTCCAAAAGTTATGTTCTTATGTATATGATGTGATTGATATTTATTTTGTTTACCCGTACTGAGCATTTGAGCTCACCATTTTATGTTTTCTTTTCCCTAGGATATTAAGAAAGGTTTTAGGTATAAAAAAAGGAAGATCTTTATGGGAGATTTTGAAGATCTTTCACCAGGATTAGAAGATTATATTTCGAGTTTCCAAAGACACTAAACTATTACGATCCTTGTGTGTGTGTTTTTGTTATGTACTAAGTATTCCGTAAAAGTAATGTAATGTCAATGTACGTCAATATACAGGTATTTACAGTTATTAGTACGGTTTTTTGTAATTCGTATGATCAATTTATCATAATAAACGTGTTTTTATTGGATAGTAATGGGAGAGGTATGGGTTATGTCCTTAAAATCTTAGTGAGATAATATTCTTTGACAAGGATGAGATAAATGTGTATTTTTAATTGAAATAACTTGTGAGTTATTGGTTTATATAATGGGTTTTTTCCAGTTGGATTAGTAGTTTTCGAAATAATTCTTTACTATGATGGGATTTTTCGATACAACTAAACTGAGTGTTGTGCACCATAATTTTAAGGTACATTTAGTGATGAATATTAAAGGAAATTAAGGAACATGTTGGTTACTATCTGAGAGTTTTTTGTCTATGTGATATCATTTTAATATATTTATTTTTGCTTATCCTAATTATTATTCATGAAATATGTACATTTATTCATTTGTTGTTGATTTAAAATCACGGGGACTAGAAGTGAGCCTTAGTATCCAACCATGTGGATTAATTTTTTGTTTCAGTTATGTATTCTAAACTTTGAACAGTGTTTAGGATCCCCATAGGTTGGAAACTAGTGTTTGGGAAACAAGGTCACATCTTTGGGAATAGTTTTACCTAATAAATTAAACTATCAAGGGCTTGTACTGTGAACTTGTCATGACCGTTCTATATATTGGATTGTTAAAATGATAAATAGGTAATTCAAAATATAATTCAAGAACACATAAATGGAATAATTAGTGAGAATCATAGAAAATCATGACTTGAATATAGAATATAATAAAAACTCAAAACTTATAAGATTAACAAAAATCCAATTATACCTATACAAAATTATCAAAAATGAAATAAAAATGATGAATATATGGGAATCACATTAGGTGGGACTAGAATATGATTTTACTATAAGACCAAAGATGGAAACAAAAAAAAAATTGATACCCATATCCACATGATATAAGGGTTATCTCCTATAATGTCACATCCCACAAAGTTGAGATCATCTAACATAAACATATACTATATCAAAATAGTTTCTTTACATTACTTTTATCAATCAAAACATGGTCTAAATACTCCCAAGGGGTGTATCATGGGTGAGACTATAACTATAAGAGTAGGTTTCCTCCAATTGTTCCGTCAAAACTACATTTTAGATAATCCAAACATGGTAAATTATGAAAAAAATATAATCTTTTAGTTATTTTATAAATGAGTAAAAAAGATGAAGGAAAGAAACATTATTTTATGAAAATTAACCATTAATGTAAAAATTAAAATAAAAATTCATTTCAAAAAATGAATCATGAGAACATATCATGGGTAACAAAGGTTAAGATCCTTCAGATCCACATGCTTTTTCATAACTTGACTATGTATAAAAAACTGTTCCCATCATATTAGAAAAATTGAAATCATAATCTAGTGGTAATAATTACTATCTAGATAAGAGTAATTAAGAGGTGATGTAATATATAATTTACATGGAAGTGTGATGAAAACACCTAGAGTGTTACTTCTCCTATGGGTAGAGAAAAAGAATAAATAACATGGTCAAATCAAGAAATTTTATTACATTAGGGAGGATATTGTGACCTATGGGGATTTTTTAGGTTAGAAGCAGAATAAGAAGAATAAAAGAAAGGTGAAGTGATTTAGTGGATATGGTTGTTGTGTTATATTTTGTATTCAAGACCTGAATAATTTTCAAAATCATGTTTTATAAATTGTATCAGGGGTGGTGAATCTTCATCCAATGTTTTGGAGTGAAGGAACATGTAACAAGTTTGGTGGTGGTTGGAATAATGCAATATTTGTTTTTGTATTTAGGCCTAATTTTTCTGAAAAATGGAAATGTCTTCATTATGTATGAATTTTACCCTGATAATTTATAGTTTTTCTATGAATAGATATGTTCAACAAAGTGGAAGTTTCTTCCTAACATTGTGATTTTTTACTATGGTATTTAATGTTTTTATACTAAGGAGTTAATAATAATTATAGTAAAAATCCATATTGTGATATGTAAGTTTTTTTATATTTAGTGTATAAGGGTTACTTTGATCTAATTATATATTTTTGTTTTTCTCTAATTAGATAATTGAAAAAGCATTAATCATTGTTTGAAGGATTATATGATAAATATTATTTTTGAAAATGGGTTAAATTAATTTAGTGAACGACAAAGAGATTCCTATAATGATTTAAAATTTTATAAATTTAATTAATTTTCCAATGATTATGTTCATAACTACGTAACGAAGTTATACAAAACATATGAACTACTTTGGTTATTTTAGACCATTCTATGATATGTCCAATGAGATTTCAAAACTGATAACCATCATAACAATTGAGAATATATCAATTTTACAATTACTATTATGATTAGTATATATTATGGTTTATGATAAAATCAAATTAAAATTTATTTAAGATGCAATGGCCTCGATTAATAGGATCATACGCTGTGAAGCCCATTAATCAGATCTTCCAAGGGAGATGACTTCACTAGGATTTTCCCTCAACAAATACAAAGTTATAATCTATCAAATTAAAATGAGAATAAACTTTTTTTGGGATAATTTAATGCCTATATAGATCACGAACCAAACCATGTTCATCAAACTATCCCATGAAATTTACACCATCACACACCATACCATCATGGTGTACACTAGTGTAATAAAGGGTTATATATTTATACTCAAGTAATTTTATTTTATTTTTTATTAAAAATATATAACGATTAAAATTTTTACTATTTCATTATTACTGTATATATATATATATATTATTATTAAATACCGAGTTTGATAAAAATTATATTTCGATATGAAGAAACTCAAATTGTAATTTTTGGAAATATATACTTTCAATTAGGTCACACTTTTTATAAATTCAACGATTTCACAAATAAATTATATTTTAATAAAATAATAATATTATATAATAATTATTTAAATATTACTTATATAATTAGTTAAATAAGTGTAATTTAATATTTATAAATGTTATAAAGTAGTTAATATATTAATAACTAAGAAGAAAAATTTTATTTAAAAATGAATATTAAATAAATATGCAATCTCTATTATGACATTATAATTTCTCAAAGGTTATGTAATAAATTATGTAAAATAATAAATGATCAAATATATATCGATAATTTAAAATAACTTGTTTTTTACATTAGTAAATTAATTTTTTAAACTGTAAATGAATCCTCAAAAACCTATATTATATTTGATGGATTTAAAATCAATTATTTATAAACATTAATCATTGGCATATCAACAATGGTATTTATTTAATGGAATTAGTTAATAGACATATAAAATATTGAAAAGAACAACTAATTGGTAGAAAATAAAGAAAAAATACAGTGGTAATCTTTATTGTTTTGATTATTTCATCATATAGAGACTGGAACCAAGGTTTAGATATTAATAACAAATTCCACCTATTTTGATATAAATTCACACCCATCCTCTCACTCCCCTTTACTCATACTTTATTGATATTGAATTTACTCCCCATTTACTTTTATAAATACCTCCCAATGTTGTACCAAGCTTAGAATAATCTCTTATAGGGCTTCAAAAAAACTCCCTCCCATGTTTAGAGACTCTCTCATCTACATTTTATTTCATGAAATTTCTTTATATTGAGCCCTTTTGATTTCCAATTATCCATGTTTTAGTGTTTTGTATCCATTACATTACATTACTTATTAATCACAAATAATTATATACCACCATTCACTAGCATTCACCCCTTCCATGTAACCTTATTCCCACACTTCATTCTTGAAAAATTATTGTACACTTTTTCATTCCTAATAGTTTTGAAGTGAATAATATTCCCCATTTACACTCAACAGTATTAAATTAGTTGTACCTATCATTATGTGATGGAGGAATTTCATGTTTTAAAATTCCAAACATTAATTTTGGGGTTAAAAGTGATGATTTTAATTATTATTTTGTTTGATCTATGTTGCACACAAATTTATATACACTATATGAATATGATAGGTGGGACTAGAATTATATAGCCCAAAAATGTGTTGTGTAATATTTTTATCTTGTGATATTCCATATATGGTTCATGTGAGGTTACGCTAAAAACATTACCTTATTATTTATTGGTGTATAACCTTGACATATGCATATGATTTCTTTTTTTCTATTATTTTCACATTCCTATATTTCCTTGATGTCCTCATATAAAATATTTATTCAAAAGATAATGTGTATGATTTTAACACATTTTATGACACTTTGATACAAATCTTGTCTGACATGTATTACCTTGATCATGTCATTATTTTAGTATTACCTTACTAGGATTTCTAGATCACATTTTTCTTATATACAACTTTAGGTTATCTTATATAGTTTTAGATAATTGATAGAATATTAGGGAATTTTTTGTGTTTTTAAATAATTTTATTCTATCCATGTTTCATGTTAATGTTCTATTTAGGAAAGTTACCAAATAAAGTAGTCCTTATAATCTAATTAAATTATAATATGAGTATTATAATGCAATAAATCCGAAATTAAGGTGTATTAATGATATGAGTATTGATAATCAGTATCAATGAAAAGTCATATTATTTTTTGGGATTATGATTAAAAAACCTTATCAAAGCCTTAAATATAATACTAATGATAGAAAAAAAACCTAATTTTTTTGTAAAATATAGATTAAGTGGTTTCCAATAAAAAATACCACTTTGGATACTACATGTGGATTTTCCTCTAGAATAATTTCATATAGTGGTACTAATCCTAAATATGGTGCATTGGACTATAACATGATCTTCACCAAGTGAAAAATAAAAATTTATTTCTATACACATGATTTGAAACACTCAAGGGATATCATTTATATAAATTATCATGATCTCTATGAACCATTTTTTTGGGAACCAAAGTTCATATAAAATTTTATGTTATGAAATTGACAATAGGTAACCTAGATTGAATAAAAAAACTCATTGTTACATGAGTGTGTCATTTATGAGTTATCCATTAAATGATCAGAGTTTTCACATTATGTGTTTAGTTTTTTTAAAATTAATATCCCAAATTTCCCATTTAGCTTATTCAACTATTAATAATATAAGAAACTCATTCAACAACTAATCTGATGTGTTATGTTGTAGGTTCCCAAATGAAGTGAATAGCCTGATAGGATTATAAGTTAAGAAAAATTTTCAAATATTTTCTCAACTAACTGATGTTCTAAATAAAAAACATTATTCAGGATGAAAACCCAAGTCCCACTATTAAAGATCATGTTTCAATTGATTCATTTATGTGACAAAGGACTCTGACTTTTAGTACATCTTCTAATAACTTAATCATTGAATAATTGGTCAAGTCTATTGAAAATTTCATCTCAAAAATTTAATTATATTTAAATGAGAAGGTCTTGGTAAATTTTAATCATGTAGATGGAAAATATAATCAATGGACGATTTTGATAAATAAATATGAAATTGAAGAAAGATATTTATGTGATCGAGTGGAAGGAATTAAATAAAATGTTTTTTGATAAATATTTTTCATACACTCTCTTACTTAAAATGGAAATGGATTTTATTTACCTCAAGAAGAAGGAGGAAATGTTTTTTGACGTGTATGTGGAGATATTATAATACTTTCCTGATATGTCACCTACTTCATTATTTAACCCAATGGTAAAATATATTTCATATTTAGTGGCTTAAAGATGAGTCTATTAAAATATGTTGTGATTCATGAGTTTGAAATGTAGAATTGAATTGTATAATTTCCCCTCAAGGTAGAAATAGATATCAATTAATCTCAATGGTCCCTTGGGTATGGATATTAGAAGAATATTATTTATTTAAATTATGGATCAATAATTGAGAAATCTCATGGCTATAAATAATTCTAACATCCCACATATCAAAACTATTAGAAGAAGCATCCCAAAAATGATTAGAAGTGGATAATGAAATACCTTAGGTGTAGGAAGGTAAAACACCTAGATAAAGAATTGAAATAGGAGAAAGAAACCAATTTTATGGAATAAATGAATAATCCAATCAACCCTTAGCCTATTTTTAAATGTTTCAATTGTTGGGAACAAGGAAACTATGAAAGTCAATACACTTAGAAAATTGTTGTCAATGATAATTGATGCCGGATTATTCATGGCCTATCCAATGGTGAGTTTGTTCTATCGCATCTAATATGGTGGATCCAAAATAATATGTGGTTATAGGTATTCTAGTTATTCATCAATGAAATGTGAATATACTATTTCATTGTGGTCCTAACCATACATTTCTATCAAGCATGTTTAGTAGAAAAATTGAAACACCACATCAAAACATGGATGTGGCATTATCTATGAAAATGGAAAATGGAAAAATTATTTCAACATGATTATATAACTTATACTATATCAATATTTGAATGTGGAACTTCTCAAAAACTCATTTAATTCTATATTTAGAATATTTTTATTGAATTAAAGGTATGTATTGGATTTAATTATATGGAGACACCATAAACTCTTATGGGAGGTAAATCATCCTCTATATCCCAAATCACCCTTTGATTCTATAAATGTGAAACAAGGATGATTAATCTTCTTTGGTATCATTATCTTAAGAATTTAGATTATTTATTTATGATCAAACATATCTAGTGCTAATAATTGAGAGTAAATAAAAGATCATCCGAGATGAAATTCCCATAGTAAAGGGACATGATTATGTGTTTCTCAAAAAAAATGTTTATTATTACTCTAATCAATGAGGCTAAGTTATCAATTGGTATTACACCTAGATAATTAATAATATCAACGATTTTATATATAATATCAAATATTTAACATGAAGAGTTAAATAAGATGTTGTAGGGTAATGTAAATAAAGGGTTTATATGTCCAACTGATTCATCGTGGGGTGAACCAATCCTCTTAATAAATAAGAATTATATTTCAATGAACCAATAGATTAATTATAATGAAATAAACAATATCATGACAATGAAAAAATATCATTAAAGATTAATGGGTGAATTTTCTGGTCATCAACATAGAGCACTGTACTACTCTGAGGTGGATAATTGTTTGAAATATTACATAGTATATATGAAGAAGAGTGATATCATAAATACTAGTTTTTATACAAGTTATAGGAAATAGAAGTTTCTCAGTCAAACCATTTGTACTCATGAATTATCCAAATATCATTATGGAATTAAATAATATATTATTTATAGATTACATCGTAAATTTGTTTTTGAGTTTATAGACGATATTTTTATCTACTCGAAAATCAAGGAGGAATGTAATGAGCATTTGACTATTGTACCAAAGACCTTGAAAAGGGATTTTTTGCGATGTATAGTAAATTTGAGTTTTGGATAGAGAAGGTTACATTCATGGTACATCTCATCACCAAACTTTTGTTATCTAGAGGTCATTGAAAAATATAGGAAGTGGAATCTTATCACAGATGACCAATTATAATGGGGATCCATAGTTTACATGTATTGTACAGAAACTATCATTAATTTTTTAAAAACATATTATTATTTTCAAGCTCACTAAACAATATAACTAAAAATGGGGTTAATGTTTTCAAAAATGATGAATTAATGGAGAGATTTAAAGAGTTAGAGAAGGGGCTAATTATTAAACCTTTTCTTACATGACCCTTCGATGGGGAAGGTTTATTGATCTAAAATGATTCCTAATAAAATATATTGGGCTGCGTCGTCATACAAGATGAAAATGTGGTAGCATTTCCCCTATCTAATTATAGATCATTGAGAAAAACAACCCATCAATTTATTTGGAATTAGCTACAGGGATCTTCAAATTAAAAATTTAGTGACTATCTATATGTTAAAAAAATATTACCTGTTTACAGATCATAAAATCCCCATATATATATATCAACACAAAATAATCCCAAAATTTTTCAACAAACATTGATAATTTTGATCATGTATTGTGATTTTTAAATACATTAACATCTTGTGAAGAAGAAAATGGTTGAAAGTTCTCCGAGTATAAATAATCTTTCAACCCGGTTTAGGATGATTATTGATTGGGATTTAATATTCTTTAGTGTGATGAACATAGACATGGGTATAATATAAATTTATTTATCCATCCATAATCAAATATTTAATTAACTATATATTCTTTATAGAATAATGTACTCCTATAAAAGATAATGGGGAGCTATATAAAAATGTAGAGAATATTCTAGAGTATGAATTTCTTAAATATGGAGTTATAAGGTTTAGATCCTAGATATATCTTCCATAAGAACCAAAAATGAAGAGGGAAATTGTAGATGATTCCCATATATAATCCTTATTTATTTATCCAATTTGAAATAATATGTATATGGATTAAAAGGAAAACATATGGGGGATAAACTGAAGAGGGAGATTACATAATTTGTATCTAGATGCTTGGTATTCAAAAAAATCAAGTCTAAATGGCCTAATTGTAATGGTATGGAACAACCATTTATCATACTAGTATGTAAATGGGAAAATAACACCATGTATTTTTTCATAGGACTCTCCATGACATCTAAAGGTGATAACACCATCTTGGTAGTAGTTGATCACCATACAAAGTCATCACAATTCATTTCTGTGATAGAAGTTTTCTCTCTTGATGTAATCGCCATGATATATATATGGGACTCAGAGGGAATTGATGGAATGTAGGTATACATTGTAACTAATTGATATATTAGTATTACCTCTATGTTTTATATAATCCTTTTGTAATCATGGGATATATAGCATATTTTTAATATTTCTTTTCAGCCTCATATGGATGGTTAGTCTGAGTGAACCATTAAATCTTTTTAGGATATTATGAGATTATGTTTAATGAATTTAAAAGGATATTGGGATCGTCACCATTCCAATTGGAGTTACTACATATCAAAGGAATAATTTGTATCATTAAAATGGTCCTCTATAAGACTATATAATGGAATATTCTTTTGACTTAAATATTATTGATTTAATTTAGAGATCATAAGTTGATGGTACCATATATTATATAAAATATGTATTAGAGTGATCAAATCATTGATAATCACATGTAATCCATGAAAATATGATGGAAATTCTATGCATAAAATCATCAACAAAAACTAATATTTGATGTTAGAGATAAGGAATTTTTAAAATATCACTAGTTTAGAAATTCGTAATGTTTTTAAATAAGGGAAATCTTATTCAGAGGTATATCAGTCCCTTTGAGATCCTTGATCTCATAAAAGAAGTGGCATATTGACCTACATTCTCACTTAGCATCTCTAAAGTACATAATTTTTTTCATATATCCCTTGTTATAAAGTGCATACCAATCTCCTGACGTGTAGTAAATATAATGGTGGTACCCTTGGAGAATGATATTTCATATTAAGAACAATTAGGTAATATCTTAGATCGTAGAGACAACATTCTACTAAATAAGAGAACTCAATTTCTGAAATTGATGTAGTTGAACTATATGTTTGAAGAATCAACCTAGAAACCAAAATATGTGATGAAATATAAGTAAATTAATCATTTTTAGATTATATGAATTAAATTTTGAATCCTAAAATTATGGAGTTTGTGAAGAATGTAATGACCAGATCATTTATAAAAGAAATTCTATTTTTCCAATGAAATAATTCATTATTAAGTAAAGATATTATTGAAAACACATGTACTAATTTGGTTATTTTGGATCATTATAAGTTATATCCAGTCATATTTTAAATAATTTCAATCAAAATACCATTTGGTAATATAACAATTGTATATATATCGATATGATTAATATATATTAAGCGCAATGATAAAATATAATTGATATAGATGGAAGAAGCGATGGCCTCTAACAATATGATCATAAAATATGAATTCGATTTATTAGAGATTCTAAGGGAGATGGAATCACTGGGATTTTTCCTTGACCATTCCCATGATTAGATCAAATAACTAGAAGAATAGTGAATCTATTTAGGGGAGAAGTTAAATATTATGGAGATCCTAGTCCAAACCATGTTCACCAAACCACCCCATGAAAGAGTCACCATCACTCACCTTACCCTTAGGGTGTATGCTAGTACAAAAATGATTTATGTACCTAAAACCAATTAATATAATTTGTTATATTTTATTATTAATAAAAAATATATTATATCTATCATTTTTTTAATATTATTGATATATTTAGATATATATATCAAATTAAATAATTTTTGGACAAAAAATTATATTTTGATATGAAAAATACTAAATTGTATTGTTTTGAAACACGAATTTTTAATTATGATACTCCTTTGATAAATTTGTGTAATTTTGAAATAAATGATATCTTAAAAAATTATTATTATTATATAAAATGTATTCAAATATAAATGATAAAATAATTTAATAAACTATAAGGAAATTTTTATACTTATTCGAAATTAGTTAATATATTAAAAACAAGCTTTTTTTCTATATAAATATAATATTTTTTAAAAATATAAAATTTTATAATTACTAAATTATTTTTATAAAATAAGTATTACTTTTTAAATCTTTATGTCAAAATCAATAAATGGTTATTTTTTCATCATTTTTTTAGTCAAAATTTTTTGGGTAAAAACTAATTATAGTATAAATATATGGATTGTATTATGACATCATAATGACCTTAAGGTGATATAAAAATTAAATAAAATTAATACAATAATAAATAGTTATCCCTATTACATATATATATATATGGTGTTATTTTATAAAATTTATGAACCCTTAATGTATCCTCCAAAACCTATATTATAATTTAATGTTTTTAATGAATTCTTTATAAACATGAATCACTTACACATAACCATGGTTATTAATTTATTAATTATGGTTCTTTATCTAATAGAATATTCAAAAATCTCCTCTTTGGAAGAAACCATGGGAATGAAGAATGTAATGTTTTTTATTTTTTATTTTATTATACAGAGTCCAAAACCAATGTTCATAAATTAATAAATAATCCTCTTGTATTTTGATATAAATACTCACATATACTCCCACATATATTTACTGAAAACACATTTATCATGAAGTTAAACTTATTATCCCTCTGTAAATCCCTCATAGGTTGTGTGAATTCTCTTATGAATCTTCCGCATGATTTTATAAGTGTCGTCCCAATTTAATAGAGTCTATCTTCTTCCTTTTAGTTCATGTAGTATATTGGTAATATGCCCTATTAATTTAACATTTTTTATAGTGTAATTAATTTTTTATCATCTCTTTATTGTCCTAATGATTCCCACGTAATGATATACCATTTGTCACTATCATTCAACCCTTTTATAAACCCATATTTACACCCATTATGTACCAAAAAATATCATCTAACTTTCTATTCCAATAATTTATATTGTGAATACCCATCCCCATTTACACTCAGGGGTATTCACCCAGTTTTACTTATTATTAATTGATCGTGGAGTTCCTTGTATGTAATCAGAAATCCTTAATCACAGTGATAAAATAGATGGATGGTGTTCTTATGTTTTATGACCTTTCTGGTTCCCAAATTCTTGTTTCTGAAATGAATG
This sequence comes from Viscum album, assembly GCA_963277665.1. Taxonomy (NCBI): domain Eukaryota; kingdom Viridiplantae; phylum Streptophyta; class Magnoliopsida; order Santalales; family Viscaceae; genus Viscum; species Viscum album. Next base: position 1,008,690,473 of record OY728164.1, on the reverse strand, counting down.
TGACATATGGGAGTGCAATTATATATCCCTCTAATCCATTGGGTAAAATTTTAATCAAATGATATTCCTTGTATGATTCATGGGAGGATATCATAAGAACATTATGTTGTGATTTTTTTCACATTTTTCAAGACTTATTCATATTATTTCATGTTTTATATTGTTTCTATACTATTATATTGCTTTATTGATATCATTATATATCATACTTCAATGATTGTGTTTATTATTCTTACATCTTTTATGTTAAATTGATATTCCTTTTGACTAAAAATTATGACTTTCACCATGTTGTTATTTTATTATTCCATTACTCGGCTTTATTAACCACCTTTTTCATACTTACACCCCAGGGATATCCGTTGTAGTTTAAAAATATTAATAGAATATAAAGGAATGAGTCGGAGTTTTTAAATAATGTTTTTCTTCCCATGTTTCATGATAATTTTTTATATTGAATTATCAGAATATTTATGTCATAAATCATTAATTATTGTATATTAAAGATTTGGGTTGTTATAATTACCAATTTTAAAGGGATGAATTTATAAATTCTCATATATTAGATTCCACCATATATTCTATCAATTAGTAAGAGTGTTTTTTATCTATAACTAATAGCTTTTTCCATCTGATAATGGTATAATGATGACGGTAGTGGGTAAAAGGTTTTTGGAGAATTATGGTCACTCTTGAAATGCAATCCTACCATCACTTTTAGAAAATGATTTTAGCTATTTTAATGAGATCCGGGTAGAAAAAGGAATTTGGGATAAGATTGAAAATATTTATGAAGGTAATGTGAAGGTGAAACAATCCATGACGCAATTTTGGAGGTTAAATTATAAATAACTAAATAAAAATAATCATTTAATATAATACAAATTATTCACAAGAGTAAATGAAATTTTTAGTACTATCATTGGTTTTGGTAAAAATTTGTAACATTTTCCTATTTTGAAGAAGATACTATGTATAATTTCAGAAAAAATAATGAAATGGTTTTGATCCTCAAATACCATGTTCTACATATACATACATATGGTTATTTATAAAAAATTTTAGAAACATAATAAATTTATAAGAAATGATCCTTCAAGTAAACATGTATATTTTATAAGAAAATATCCTCCAAGGATTAGTTGAAAAAGAAAAGTAGGAAATAAATTTATAATTATCAGGAAGTTATGATAATGAAAATGATGTCCAAATGTAATTTCACAAACTATTTCATTAATTTCATGTATTGTGATACGAATAAAAGTAATATTATTGAAAATCAACAATTAAAACGTATTTAGTGTTGATATATTATATTATTTAGAAAATTTTCCATTGTTAAAAGAAGATAAAAGTGTGAATATAAGGATGAGATTCAAAGAAGTTCCTCAATAAATGAAATCATATAAATATTCATTAAATTGGAAAGGTAATAATTTATCTAAATTTAACATGGTAAATTAATTATATAAGATTTATGATAGTGATAATATGTATATGATTAAGAATTATAAAGATAAAGGGATCATGGGGAAAATATAATAATTAAAATGTTCAATAAAGAATAAATCACAAATGATTCCATCTACAATGATTTAATTTAGAAGAAAACTGAAAAAAAAATTTAATGATAATGTTTGAACTCATATAATTTCACTTGAAAATTGATAAATCTTAATTGGATAGATATGTTTTGTAGAACGATTTTCAATTATATATCAATGACTAAATTTTACATATTGAAAAGTTCCGTTATATGAAAAATTAGAATGAGAAATTGAATAATTTTATTGGTTGATAGAAGAGTAATTTTAAAGTATATGTGGAATATATGGTTATTGAAAATGATAAATAGCATGCAATATTTCAACAAAAAGATAGTGGTTGAAAATAAACAGAACAAATTAAATTTTGAATTAAACAATTCTATGTAGGATGTTGAAGAAATTTTAAAGGATATGATTTTGGAAAGAGTTAATGTTTTAAATAATTATGAAACTATATTAAGAATAAAAGATCAAATTATAAATTTTAAAATGGTATCAGAAGTGTTAGTGAAAAGGATGATTCAATGTCACATGTGAAGAAGGTCAAACTTGTGACTAAATAATATGATTATAAAAATTCCAATTTTTTTTGGAATTGAAGCATGAATATAAAAACTATGATAAGTAGTGACTTGAGAAATATAAAAATAGGTATCAAGAGAGGATCAAAGTATTTGTAATATTAGAAAATTTTGTTTCTAAAAATTATCCAATTTCTATGGTCAAAAATTGAAATAATACTTTGATTACACTTCTAGAAAACAAGAATTATACAATGGAAAATATTCATATTTTATTGTTTCTATTGAAATTTTGAAAGATTTTTTCACTATTCAAGGGGTTTTTGGCCTAATAAATTATATTAATATGATACTATAATATTTTTTTAAATTATATTTAGTGGGACTAAACCTAATAAAAGAAGGAAATTCAATAATAAATCTAAAAATTATAAATTGATGGTTGATAATTAGTTCTAGCCATAAGATGTGGTTTTTGGAAGATGTGAAAATCCTGGTCAAATTTTTGAGGATTGACTAATAATTATACCTTTACCATGATGTATGGATAATAATAATCAAAATTATCCAAAGAATAAATATAATATAAATGGTAATTTTTTGATTGTTTAAGTGGCACACAAATCATCTCAAATGTAACACCAATAGATCTTGATTAATGGATACTACTCTCATGTGATATATTGTTTTAAGCTTATTAGGGATTTTAGCGAATTGTAATAAAGTATTGGTATCCTTTTTAAATGTTTTATCACTCCAAATTATTGTAGTTAGTACAATATTCATAAGAGTAATAAAAATGAAATGAAGAACACATCGTTTGTAGATAGGTTGAAACATTATTTAAATGGAATGTCTCAAATATATAATAAAGGAAATGAAGTGGTATTTTTAAATGAAAAATATTTTTTAAGAAGTTAATTAATTTTTTTTATTAGATAGAAAAACATGATGTAATGTTTTTTGGGTTGGATAAACTGGATATTCATCATACATTAGCAAAAAATAAGAAAAAAAATTCACGAATAAAATAATTTTCTATCTTGGTCAATAGAACATTAAAAAAAATGATATTAAGAAAAATATATATTATTTATATTTTTGATTTTAAATTACTAGAATAATCACTGAATAAAGGTCTATATCAGGAAGAAATTTATAGATGGGAAGATCATAAATTTGATTTTTTTTGGAAGTAGGATGAAGGTGTAACTATTTATAGAAATTAATACCAATGTTATGAAGAATAATTTTAATTGATGATAAGTAAGAAGAAATAGTCTTTAAATTTATATATGACTAAATTGAATTATAATAAGTGTTTTTTTAATTTATAATTGTTGTTGATTAATAATTTGGCTGCCAACATGGTTATCGATAAAAAATGAGTTTAATACTAAAACAACGAGGTTGAAAAATGAATTTAGTCCTTGACCCATTAAATTATATTATTTGATGATACAGTTTCCTCCCTCACATTTCATTGTCTATTTATTATCTGAGTGGGATAAATACTATATATCTCTATTTATTATTATCCCTTAATATATTTGAAAAGTGATACATAATCAATATAGGGGGAGAATCCATAGATTTGTGTTTAAACCTAATATGGGAAATATGTATTTTTTAAGTAGAGAATATATTTATAGAGAGTTTCCAAAAGTGGTAATACATGAATTAAGTGTTGGGGGTTAAATATTCTAACATTTTCTTTGATAATTTATCAAGGAATATGAATATTTATTTTTTAGATGCTCTGAAGATGTAAATGTATGTAACTTTAATGGACAACATGATATTATTATTAAATTTTACATTTTCTTATACCATTTTTTCTCATGTACTATTATTATTATTGAATGATTATTCATTATTGAGTATGATGAGTTTGAAAATTTATTCCTGATGAATTATTCATAACATAATCCATATAGAGTTATTTTTTAGACCAATATTGAAGATGATTGCTAGATCAACATTAGTTCTGACATTATGATTGTTATTAATACCTATGGGGAGTTTTCATAGGTTATATGAATGAGTGGTAAGAGTTAAATAGTTGGAAAAGGGATAGAGTGGATATATAATTTTTTTTCACAACACCTAAATCTTCATCAAACACAATGGTTACACGGTGCTTCATTATTATAGAAGTTTATTTGGATGTTTTGGAGTGATTTAATAGACACAGAATAAGACTATATTTTATTGGATTAATTATATAAAATGTTTCTTGTTAATATGAACTAGGTCTAAAAAATGAAAAATTTATACATATATATGGGTTTTCTTCTCAATACATATTATTTTTCTCTCATCGGACCATGTAAAAGATTTGGTAAAATTCTTCCAAGTATAAGGGTTTCATTACTATGATAGGTAAGGTATTTATATTTATAATAGTTGAAAATATGAAAAGGAATAAATTTATTTTTATAGGTAAGGTTTTTATATTTAGTGAATAAGGGTTACTCTATTTTGACAAACTAGAAAAAGAAAATTACTTAGTGCATAATTCTTTTTCTATGTAGATACAAAACAGTTACCTTACCTTACCATAGGATACGTAAGGGATGATCTGAGTAAATGTAAATATATAATGGGGTTTCTTCTAATATATTATGGTTTTTATATTTAGTAGTCCTTAATACACAAAAGTTAATATGCATAGTAAATGAGTGATAATTTTAGGTGATGACAATATATAATGATTGATTTTAATGTTATGAAATGTATGAGATAAGGTATTCTGATAAGTGAGGGTTATATATTTTGTATATATTGAATTAAATTATAAAACATTTGTTCCTACATGGATTTAACATCCTGAAAAGAGATCATGGTGCAAGAATTTGGAGGATATAGATAGCACCAAAATGCATGGTATCACACCATGATCAGAAAGATATGGAAAATAGGATATATCCTATGTCTTAAAGAATTTTTACACATTTTAATGGGTGAGAACATTTAAAATTTCTTATAGGAACAATTTTACCACACTTCAATGTTTACATAAATTTCGTTATTTATTACAAAGTCCCCAAAAAATGTTATAAAGAGAGATTAAGTAGTTTGAGAATTTAAAGAGTAGTAGATGTTAGTTGAGAGTTAAAATTTGAATTTGAAATTCATATTTGATCATGTATAAAATTAATTTTATAAGTAAGAGAAAGGTGAATAGGGGTATTTCAATAGTATTCCAGAGAGAGGGAGACTAGAAAAGGATACTAAAAATTATAGTATGATGAAATATTTTCATATAAAGGGAGGGGTAAGAAGAAGGGTAAAAACATGGTTTAGAAGTGATCATCACACCATTTTTGTGTATTAGGTATTAAGTAATTAACACATTTTTATACTCTATGTAATTTAGTTAGAATAATACATTTCATAGAGATAATTGAATTTTAGGAACATGGTCAATCCCCACATCAATGAAGCACACTAAAACAGTAAGTCAAGTCATTAGACTTATTGAGAAATATAATTATTGAAATTAATATATATTGGGTCAAGAATATACCCATATGAGGTGTATCAAACATGGTGAATCTAGTGGATAACGTGGTCATGGGTTTGACCAGATCATTCGTAGGAGTACCTGCTAATTTTAAGTAGTGAAGATTTTATGTCAAGTATTATTTTTGATTTCATTACATAATTTTTTAGAGTTCAATATTAATGTTTTTAAATTTAACAAGTGATATAGGTTTATATTAAAATATACAATAAAAGGAAAAATAGAATATGTTTCCCTTAATAACCCCTCTCTTAGTAAACAAATATTATTTATGGACCCTTAAAACTGGGTTCCCAACCCAATCACCTAGTATTACTATGATGTATAACTAATTAAAAATAGATTAAAAATTATAACAAGTTCAGTTTTATAGAAATAGGCATTACAGTCAAAATATTAAATTATATAACTACTCAACAAACCAATAAAAATAAATTAAAAAATATATCTATAAATAAACTTATAAATCATATATGCCTTAAAAGTTTGAATATATTCCTTTAATATAATTTCCAATATTAATTTCTAAAAATCATGCACATATTGTTTTTATTAAAATAATAAAATAGGAAATCACCTACCTTAAATTTGTGAAATATTTGGTGGATTTTTCCAAACCACTATAAGAGAGGAAGAATGACCCTTTTCGATTGACTAGGAACTCCATAAAATGAAAATCCTTAGTTAAAATTTATAAAATTTAAACCCTGGGCCACCCTAGACGTATGGATTAAGGATCACTGGGTAATGATAGAGGAGAAGATGAGTTATATGGGAAGAAACTAATCCATTGAGGATTGTTGTTTCTTGATTAATAATACATAAGAAAAACATTTGGGAGAAGTGGGTAAAGTAATTTGATTCTTTGGGATCTGGATAATTTTAATGGGGTAGAGATAATGGAAGAGGCCTTAATTTATTGAACTAGTAGAGAGGTAATTTAACATTTTTATTTTTCATGGAAGTCTATGTGGTTTGGATATATATCTTGTTAAACTATGAACTGACCATTTGAATGAATTGGGAACCCGACATCATGTTTTCAAGATTACCTCTACTTATGAATAATCATGACAAATAGTTACTACTAACCGTAAAATAAATATGTATGATCATGATATTTGAGGATAACTCACATGGTTCTCCTAAAAACATATTTTTTAACGACATGGTTTCCCCTAACCATGAACTAACTATGTATCACACACCACTTGGGATCAACCTTAATATAATTAATCATTAATGCTACTACTAACTACACTAAAACTGCAAATAAATCACGTAAATCACTCAATTCCACCTTTTCAAAAATGAAAAGTCATAAACAACAGGATGCTGATATATATATATATATATATATTGAATACCATACAAAAAAATGAAATTGCTGGTTTGATTGGTGTTATGGAATTCCTTTGCCCTTCATTTTCAATAAATTTAAATCCAATGTGTCTAGTATTAGCTCCAAATATCCAATGGTATACATTAATCTTGATTTAATCAGATTTAAATCACCAGATTATGAGTCACATGACACCGATTATGTGGATTATTACATTTTTCTGATTTTAGGTTCTTAATAAGCATTCTTATGCCACATATAATATTTTAAATGAAAATTATGGTTTAGTACTATCAAAAGAAGGATTTCTTATCAAATGGTGTGGTGTCTGGGTAATCATATTACGACTAGAATTGGTAATTTTTATGATAAGTGTTAATTCATTGTAAATTTATCACTGATAAACTCACCTAAAAATTTGTAACATCTCCCAGGGGTCTTGTTACTTGTTCCCAACTGAATGTCATACTCACACCCCACATGTGAACCTTGATGGATATAAAATTCTTATATTTCAGAATAAAACCAAGCAATTTCCCATTTATAGCTTATTATGTAATAGTATCTTAATAAATATATAGAGGTCATACCTATGTGAAGGTTATAATTTTGCGTGGTTTTTTCCTTGAGTTTATTTTTTATTACATTGTTAATGATTTATAGGTTTTCCTCATTGGTAAATCCTTTTGTATTAATATGATTTTCATGTTATAGGATGATACAATTTTTATGACACAAAAATGTATATATTTTATTTTTATCCTTCTTTTATTAAAACAATACAGTTAAATAGAAATAAGTCTCTAAAATATTTGGTTAAAAAACATGTTTTTTTTCAAAAAAATTTATTTAATTAATTTAAAATATAAGAAATACCCAAATTTAATCACATAAATTTTAAGAATATTTTTTAATAAAAATTAAAAAAGTTAAATCACTTGAAATTCACATAAATTACACAAAAAATCATAATCCACCATGTATTGAAGAAAATTCATCTTTTTTAGATAGAAAATATTTGAAAATCCACAAAACCTATGATTTGGTGTAAATTCAATTGATCTGATCCATCATAACCGAATGAAACTAGATTATCATCATTAATATTTCATTAAACATATAATCATTTATGATCTAATCTATTTAATTCCACCTAACCTGAAATATGTATTTAGAGTAAGTGGAATAATATAGAGAGATATATTTTAATTGAAAATGCCTTAGAATCCAAACCATTGATCATATATTTATTTTTTCAATAATAAAAAAATTTATTTTATGATGGAAAATAAAAATATACCATGAAGAACTGGAAGGCATTCATGGATATATTATCCTATTAATGGAGGTTGTATTTTTTTAGAATTGAAATCATGTGAAACAAAATCAGCTACACATCTATGACACATAACCGTAGGGACCATTATCTAAACTATGTGGGACATTATACAAATTATATACAAAACATTCAATCAAGATGAATGGTATTGAAGATTATTAACATACCCATTCACATGCCCTTGTACACCTTAACAAGCCTCACCCAATTAGCTACTTGGTATAAGGTATTATGCACATAATTTTTCAAGATTATTTTGTAATGAACCAAACTGGGCTACCATATTCTAATACACAAGACACCCTCCATAATGCTCAAATAATTATCCGGATTACCACGGGCTAGAAATAAGTGTCAATGATGTCAAATAAAACTCATTGGGAATGATTTTTATCAATAAAATATAAATAAAAATGAGGGATTCCAATGTGAAATATGCATAGACCATTTAAAATTTCATATGATTCATCCATATAGAATAAGTATTTTGATACGAATTCATATCCAAATGTGGAAAAATAATGCATGATATAACATAATAAATCAAAAAACTGTAACTGATCAACATAACTATGTTATAAAAAATTATATACAATCATTTTCAAAGGACGACCGAGATGGAATACAAAATAAAAACTAAATTGAGGATAAAATGGATGTGGCATGATATGAGATATACATGTCATGAAATAATTATATTTTAAAACCAAAATAAACTAAATCATGTTCTCATAATAAAAAATAAAACACTAATAATAACTAAAAATATAATGTAACTAAGATATGGATGATAAAAGACAATAAGTGGTTCCATTAATAAATTTAAATCATAAAATCAATGTATTCATACCACCAAATTCATATATTAGATTGGATAAAAGGTTCCTAAAAGGATTCCAAAAAATACCATATGTAAAACTTTCCATGTAGTGCCAGTTTGAAATTGAAATTGAAATTACCATTATAATATATTCAAAAATGGAGTAACATAGAAACCATAGATATTTTAATAAATATTTAATGAAAATGAGGTAATAAATTTCAATGAAGAAAAAATGTAAAAATAAATAATATATACAGATGTAAAAAAAATCCATTAAAATAAACTAAAAATGAATAATGGAAAATCATATTGAAATAATTTATTTTAAAGTATATGATATATATCTATTAAAAAAACTATGAAATTAGTTATGAAAAATTAATAATAATGGGATAAAAAGAAAATAATTATTATAAATTAACTTTGAAAAAATAAATATGTCATACTAATTGTCAATATCCAACCAGGGTAAACCCACCATGTTATTCCGATCCGATCACTATGTAGACTATGTCCCATTTTCAAAAGGAAATATATGGTTATAGGTATCTAGGGTATCAAATATAACCATGATTTAATTATTTTCCCATATAAATACCAAAAAAATATATTTGAATTATATAAAGAATCAGTTGTAGTGTATCTATATATTTGTATTCCATATATAAAGAAATGTAGTTTCCAAAATGACATCAACCAAAAATAGAATAATAATAACATATACCAAAACCATACCCCTTAGTAAATACAATTATATAAAATAGTACAAAACTAGAACCTGATAAAAAAAGTTAACATAATCCAAAATGTGATCAAGAAGGCTTATACAGAACATCCGAAGAGAAGTAACAAAAATAATACAACTAGGTCATCAATGACATGTGATCCAAGGTGACATCCACAATCCAGAATTAGTGCCATGAGGTGTTTTAACACATGTCATCAACATTATATAATAAATTTTACACCTGAACGAAGGTTTTTTCTAATGGAAACTCAGAAAACATCCTTAAAAAAATTGTTTAATTTGAATGTCAATATAAAAGATCATCTAAATGGAAGGTGGCCATTGGAATTTTTGCCTTTTTATTACATGGAATTCCTGTTGGTTTAGAGAGTAAGAGGTCAAGCACATCACATTTTTTGGTGATTAATTCCTACCATTAGACTCACATATAGATTTTAGTCATATTATTGAATCATAACTAAATCCAAACATTTGAATAGTTAACCCTATACGTGAATGTATTCATGTACATGCATTAATATGAACATCTATATGAATCAAAGGTTCTCTATATTTTTTATTTATTAAATAGCGATTCTTTTGTTTTAATCCATATATATGGTCGGTCTAGAGTTTATAACCATCATGGGTGGATATTGGTGTTTATGGAGTTTGGATTGTTCCCTTTAAAGGGGATTCACATGTATTCATAGTAAAGGAATCATAATCAATATAGTCTTATTCAAATTAATGGGACATGTTGTACCATTTAATGTCATGTGATAAGGAGCAATTCATATTTTTTAACTCAGTATGTTAATGATGAGTGGTAAAAAAGATACCCATTGATGGTTGGTTTTGAGAATTATAATGGGGTTCCCTTTCTAGTTTTTCATGAAAATGAATATATACTAAGGATGTTAGGTTGGTTTCATAAGGAATATAACCCTATAAGGAATGGGGTTTTTTGGATAGACAGAATATGCCATGCAGATTGAAAGTTGATTTCATTTGGAATACGGAATAATGAAGGAAATATGGAGATATATAGAAGGATACATAGAGGTAATATGTCCATCTATGTGGGTCATGGATTAATTTGGGGCATAGACAAGAGAAATAATGGTTTATAAGAGATATGAACTAATTATTTGTTAATAATGTGTAAGAGGGAATATGACAAAATGAGTAAATACATCCTAGCTGAAGGATAATATTTTCAAGTGAGGGGGTATAGAGATGATCTGATGGGGAATAGAGCCACATAATGATCAATGTAAAGGGGGTATGATGTTGTGTTTTACCTTTATGGGGATTCTTATATATCTTTCTTATTATGATTCAAAACTCATGTATTTGTAGTTTCATAGTTTTATGACTACCATGTAATACCATGCATTTTAATTTCATTCATTATTGATGTTGTCGTGCATTTTTAAATCATATCACAAGGAAATTTATTACATAGTTTAACAACATACTATTGGGTTATTTTTATGAGAAAACTACAATAATAGATGATTGATTCTGGATTACACATATGGAAGAAACCATGATACATACCAAATATTAAACACAGTCAATTTTAAGTAGTTGATTAGAGATTAAACCTTATTGAAGACCCAGTATACTTCATGTGTATTATGAGATACATAGTATATCTTATACATAAATGGGTTTTTCTTGTGAGTGCTTGGATGTTTCTGTCATAAATGTTTCCCAATGATATTTTACTCTACCTATTTCATTTGATGACTCATAGTGATGGAATCATCCATATGTTCAATATTGAGTATTATACATAAAAAAGATTCCTAATATTCTATGTTTTATAAATTAATTTTTTTTATCCATATTAGGAATGCTGAGTTAGGAAAGTTATATTTAGCTTCATTATGATTTGGTCCACTTTTATCCAGTTAATTTGTGATAAAAAATATCATTGTGGTGCCTATTGGTTAGGGTGGAATGGTGGGAGGTTCCTCATATCAATGGAATGCATGATCGAAGGAGGGGAACTCTGGAAAAACAAAAAAATTATTTTATGTTTCCAGCGGCTTAATAGTGAGTGTTTTCATTCCCATTAATGGGTTTCTTTAGTAAAAGGTGTCTACGGGATGATTAATTATTTTGAATAAATGTATTTGTAAAAGGATGGGGATCAATAACTCCAAGGAAGACTAGTCCTTCTCGTAAGAAAGTTGGGTGACCAATTCTTGTAGTGGGTAAATGGAGGGTTTGGGTCTTCTAGGGATTTTTTTGGTGTGGTAGGATTATTGGGGAGGGGCAGACAATCCTATCCACATCGAGAATTTTTTCATGAGGGGACACAGTAAAGAAGATGATTTTTCTATATAAGTTCATGAAGAATTTGGTCTACCTAGGGGATGTGTAGAAGAGTTATTACATGTTTTATATATTTACATATAAGAATAACGCACAAGGGGACCCCAAAAAAGATTCATGTTCTCTATGGAGTTGTGAGAAAGGTTGGTCTATATAGGGTTTGTGGAATAAGTAACTCCACATAGTAGTCATGTAAGATAGTTATTTAATGGTTAAAGAGGCCAAACATGGTATCTAATCAAGATATACCATTAAATGAGGTAGTAAAAAATCTTATGGATAAACCTCATGGGATAAAAGGTATTGCACACTTGGACCCTGAAAAACCACATGCAATAGAGGCTTCATGGGAGATACCATGTGGGTATGATTTAATGTTGGCTCAAAAATTAATGTTGACCAATCTAAGGGATATCACCCCATGTCAATGAGTGTACCTCAATATCACTTTCTAGATTGAAAACATTGTATTTATATTCAAGGGTCATATAATAGGTTTTCGAAATTATTGTTCATGTGGTAAAGAGTGTGTGATCATGCGGTGTCTTGGATAATTGTCCATACATGTGGGGTGATTTCCTATTTATAGAAAGATGGGAAAATACCATATGGGGAACAAGTAGCCATATATATCCATATCTTAGATTCACTCATTAATATAACATATATTGAGTGGGAGGCTATGAGGGATTTTCCATCTAAAGACATTATAGTAAATATGTGGGTGAATGGTGTGCCTATCATGTGATAGCATGATAAGTGAATTCAAATGTAATCCTAGATACCTAAAAACCACATGGTATGTGATAATCATAGATAAATGTGATATATATGTAACTATGTGGTTAATATTCTTCTTTGGAACACATAGTACATATCCATCCACATAATAATTCTTAATCATAGGGTCACACCGTTTGTAATTAACCACTTGGGTATTTCTCATACTAGAACTATACAGAACATATACATACATATTGTGATGCTTTATATCCAGACCACATAGTATATATGTGGCCACAAGGATCATATTTGGTTGCACTATGATATTCTCTTTCCTATGGTTTTTAATTTTTGGTTATTAAAATTCTCCACTCCTCTGAATGGCGTCTGGTCATTTTGGAGAGGATTCTGTTTTTGAAAATTTATAAAATCCCATGTTTTTATCACATGATTTTCCTAGAAGAAATATGGTTAACATAGGTAATTGTGTGGTGTGAGAAAAGACCGTGTGGGGGGTAGGTCGAGGGTTTCAACATTAATTATAAATAGAGGGAACCCCCTCACTTCATTCATTCTCTTTCTTATCCCTTAGTGTACTCATTTCTCTCACTCATCTGACCTCCATGGAATACCTTCGTCTAAATTTATGTGAAAAAAATGAAAAATATAAGCTCAATAAGTGACCTATTACGTTGACATTGTTATTGTGTCATCATCCTTGTTACTAGTTGGAATTCAAACATATATCTAGTCACATTTTCACTCTCCTTGTTAATATGTGGTGTTAGGATTCTTTTCATTGTCACAATGCACATTCTGTGTTGTTACTAAATAAAAAATATACCTTATCAACTTTCTGATTTTTCTTTTTTGAATTATAAATCATTATTTCATTTTGAAAAAAATTAAATTGGATCAATGTGATCATGATGATATCATGTCTACAAGGCATACCATTATAATTAAAATTTTTGAGGCCATACATCATCAAAAAATTCATATAAAGCATCATTTCCTTCCATATATTATTAGAAGAGGACTTCATGATTATCCACTATTGAATTGGATACCCCAATATAGGTATAGGATACTGAGTAATGGTCTAGTTATTATGATAAAAAAGTGGAATTGACCACCCACTATATCAATTAGCACCCAAATTTACCTAGGGATCACATATCTACATATGGGAACATTATTAGGTAAACTGACCATATGAATGGTTATTTTCTTGGTTACATTCCTTCAAACTGGGAGGACTATCCACATACCATTAGACTAGATATTCCTTACATTGGGGTCCATTGTGCAGTGGTGCTGTAATGAATTCGAGCATGATATAAAGGAAGTTGATTTATAGAAGGCCATTTGGGTTTCATAATAATTCACCCATCACAAAAAGTGTCTTATTCGATAAATACTCAGTAGCTGTATCGCAAAAAAAAATTATTTTATTTAAGTGAAGAAGAGGTTGGAATCAACCTTTTTGTTGTATAGCTGGTTTTGGGGGCCCAGGTCTTGGAAGATATTTATACCAAATATATACTACCATCCTTAGTATTGGATGATGCAGAGAAAACACCACAAATTTACAAGGAGCATCATAATTTAGAGAAATGTGTGGTAGGGGAAAATATTTGAAAGCGTGATGTAATTTTTTAGGAGTGGAAAAAATATTCGTTATGATAAATGGGGAGAAATTTTCTTCCAAGAGACCCTAAATATACCCAATTTGTACGAAGTGTGATGCTCATGATTCTTATTAATAAACAATAAAAGAGGAAAAAGTTAGCAGTTGGGGCTACGAAACTATCTTCAAGGCAGAAAAATTAGTCCACCTAGAATCCTTCCTAGTGATGTACATCCATGTATATCTTTTATAGGACTAAGAATCGAATGGTTGTATTAAGGTATGAAATTTTTTGATAGATTCCAAACTAGATAGTATTAACTAGGTCAGTTTTATGGTTCCATAACTAGAAATATTATATTGAAAACTTTTTTCATTTACATATTGAAAAATATTTTTTTGTTTTACGTTCCTTTGAGAATGATGTGGGGTTAGATACCAGATCATGTCATTTGGTATCATTTCATCTACACTAATGAAATATATTGTGAGTGATTTATATGTTACATACCGAGTATAAAAATTGTTGAATCCTAATTAATAGATACTCAATAGAATAATATAATGATCAATCAATACAACACATTTTTGGTTTTACCATATACATCCCCTACTATTTACAATGTTAAAAAAAATTTGGGACTCCTGAAGCAATGGACTATATGATATCCTTATAATGGGTGTCCTTATATCTAGGATAGAAGGATATGTTATCTGTGATGTGTATACACCTTGTAGGATATCAATTAAATCCTAATGTGTCTAGATGAAATGTCCCACCCCACCTACTATTGTGGGAATAAAAAAGTGTCAAATTTAAGCAAGTCATTTTTTATTAATGATGATTCATGAGAAGATAGCTACATAATTGGCATTTCCCCCAACTAATGTCACAATGGGTCTTTTGATAGATTATGAAGAAACATGGATTTTGACATACCATGATTTGTAGTTGGGTGATATAGTACCTCAATTAAAATACCCATTTGTTACTAAATGTGATGTTGAATATGATAAACTATCATAAGTGATAGTCCTTGGGAAGAGGCTCTATCAATAACTTGTGGGAGCCGAAAGGCCTCAAATGAAGGTCACTTCACAGGGTCCCACAACATTTCATATACAAATGAAATAGGTGAAACTGTTAGTATCACTATCCAAAATGATTAGAAGGTTTTTATTAACTAAAATATCTACTAATGCCTAATATATAGAGGACTAGTGGGTGAGGGTTACATGGAATGAATTCTAACCCAATTATGAGATAACGAATTTAGTCCATGTAATGCAGAATGTTCTCATGGGGTTTGGCTAGGTCTGAGCTCCACATAATAATTTTTAAAATCTCCCAACACAATAATTAGAATATAAAATAATAGGTTTAGGAATAAGTATCCATTATCTATAGGGTGTGACCCCACACATAGATCAGATGTAAAAATTACATGGTACTGAATTAAGAAATTATGAGGTTGTAGAATTCCTAAGGTTATATTTGGAGGAGGTGAGAATAATATGCCACCTAGAGAGTAATATTTCACCAATGATTTCATCATGTCTATCACTATTACTTCAGTACATGTAGGAGTCATAATACAGACCATTTCTTACTGAATCCTTATTATATGAATCTAGGTATTCCTTGAATATTTTAGGTTCTTGCATAGATGTTAAAGCTAATAGAGGAGTCAGCTGTTTGGTTTTGACAGAGAATATATGGATAGTAATTCCAAACCACATGAGGTGTTTATGATACATTCATTGGACACTACATCTTGGATTTTAAAGCTCAATAACATCTGTAAATGAGAGGAGAAAAAATCATTATAAATACCACATCACCCATGGCTATAAGGTAAATTCCACATTTTCCTTTGAACATTCAGCTTCAAGTATTCTTCCTAAACAACTAAATGAATTTTTTATATAAATGCAAAATATTTATAAATCTAGACACTAAAACACCTATGATAAATGTTTTTGAATATCCCATGCGTGAATTTTCAAATGTAATGGAAGGAAAATTCACATAATGACTTCACATTACCCATGATCTAAATACTATGATGTTTGAAAACATTCATATACTTCTGTTATTTATATAGGACCCATTATATATCATAGTTTTTAATTTTTTTAGATAAACAGTTTTCGTCCATAAATTCATATTAAAGCTTAGAAATTAAATTATGAATTTAAAAAATGAGCTCGAAGGTTGTAAGTCTATGTCTATTATAGTCAACATTTCCAGTTTTATTGGTGGTGGAATGTTTGAATTTATTATTCAAGATGATTTATCAAAACATATTCGCAATAATTTTCTTCATCATTTAGAGACCCAAATCTACCATAAACTTTTGACTAACATGTGACTATATTGAGATTCTAAAAGGGGAGATATTTCTATGCCACTTGGGGTGAATCCTATGGGTCATCGAGAAGACCACACCTTCCAGGATACATCCTCATAACCAACTAATGAGGTAGCCAACACAAGGAGGAGTCTAATGTCACTATGTAATATGTTTTTAAGAAGGGGTTCTAATTCTCTCAAAGTGTTGGTGGTAAAATATCATTAGGAGCTATATTTTGTGTTGAAATATATAGAGTCACATTAAATGGGAAATATTATCAAGATAATCATTTTTTGGGGGTGTTTACTATAGAGAACAATGCCTTAACAATGAGTGAGTATTTTTGGTTTCCAAAACATTTTTTTAACATTACAGCTTCTAATACTTATTTCCACAAACATCATTACCATTTAAACTAATTCCATAAAAATGACTCATCAAATAAGTCCAAAGTCACAATATATCTATCTAGACATGTGAATGTTTATCTTAGTTTAAGACCTTCCAATTCTATTATTTTACATTAAATGGCAGGTTTGAGTGAACTAGTCCATAATTAAAATTCATCATCAGGTATTCTCTTAGATCATTACCAATAATTTCTCAATCGAATGAAAATTTCCCAATAACTAATATGGGGATAAATATATGGATGTTGATATATGAGTACCCACTAGAAGAGATTCCCTGAAAACCCCATTAGATTATTCAAATGTTTAAAATGCTATGGTATTGTGTGTTTTAATACAACATATCCTATAGTACCATAATAAAAATTATTTAGTGACATGATAAAGAGAATTCTTCATAATAGATTATTTTTAGTGAATTATTAATGTCGTAATATTCTTAGCACTAGGATGTTCGTACCTAAAAATATTCCCACCATATAATGGTTGAAATACTGACGAAAATTTTGGTTGATAAAGTAACTTCTCGTATAGGGAATCTTTAGTAGAATCTGGCTATTACTAGGGGGAAACTACTGGATCATCATAAGATAATTGTAGAAGAAAATACTAAGGAAAAAAATGAACCTACATGAGAAGATGATATTATTTTAGTTGAAGAAGTTGAGGTCATTGAGCAAGTTGAATTCAATATAATGTAGATGTGGCTTGAAGAATGATCAGTGATCTAAAAACTCATGTTGAAGACATTTGATATTTTATTATCATAATTAGAGACTCTAATTTATAAATCATTATCCTACCTTTTTTACATTTAATGAAAACATCCTTATAACCCAAAATTTTCTATTGTTTTGATTACATTTCTATTTTATTACCTCATCACAATAACCTAGGAATATTTGTAATAAATATCAAGTGAACTTGTATCTGCATTGTTTTATGGGATTGGAATTTGACATGGTCAAGCATGGTCCCCATACACATCAGTTAGAATTATTTATTTCAAGGCCTTGATCATATATGGTTATTGGTATAAAATAAATTACCATAACATAAGATTTTTTATATATGGATGAATTATCTACTATCATGAATGGAACATGGATGATAATTGGAAAAATACCATCACTCTAGCACTATATTTGGTCTATTTGAGAGAATTATTTCCTCATAGTCATGAATCATGGTCATGTATATACATGAATACCATTACTGTAACTCTAGTTCTAGTTAGTTTGGTTGAATTATTTGAATCAACATGACGATTATTAGATATGGAGAATTTTGAATGATGATTATACTTATCAAGAGGGATCATATACCTAATTTTACCCATTTTGAACATTATATTATCATCCAAAAAAATATTATAATAATATGGGAACCATATTACTTTTTTCTAACCCAATAGGTTTGGAAAACAAAACTTTAATTCTCCGAGGATCATTTGGTTGACCTTAAAAAGATTTATATATTTTACGTTATTCCGTAATTTTTCCTAAACATCATATTAGGGAAACGTAATTGGTCAGAGCTTGAATTTTGTTTAGGTCACCGTTTACAGGTTATTAACTGAATATTTTTTTTCAAAACATTCATTTAGATGC
Organism: Viscum album; assembly: GCA_963277665.1. Lineage (NCBI taxonomy): Eukaryota > Viridiplantae > Streptophyta > Magnoliopsida > Santalales > Viscaceae > Viscum > Viscum album. Next base: position 1,008,671,575 of record OY728164.1, on the reverse strand, counting down.
TATATTTGTTTTCTAGATCATGCATGATTCTTGCATTGGGATTGGAGAATATAATTATCCTTAGGCCTACCATTGTGGGGCTTCAACCTGGTGAGTTTTACAACTCATTACATAGAATGTTTTACCCAATGTATATTGGGCCATCATAGCTAATGTTTAAGGTAGGATAGCTCGGACTAAATGAATATGTGTTTTGAATTATAACATATAAGAATAAACAACTAACATGCATGGAGATCCCAATGTCATAAAAATAGATTTTATCAATTAATGGTGCATTTAGTTTAGAGTTATAGTTATTGGAACGAAAATTGTTTATGTTTCAAGTCAGAATACTTTTACTAAATATTTTTATAATTTAAGGTCAAATAGATTTTACAAATTTTTTGATAATAAATAAAATCTAGGTGGTAAGTGTTAAAGAACACCCTATGTGATTAGTGAATATTTTAACAATATAGACTATCTTATGAATATGGGAATTCAATTTATAGTCATAATGGTCAATCTTATTGTGTCATGTGGTTTACTGTCATGTGTCACCAATCAATGAATAGTTAAATGTAAATATGATGAATCTATACTCTAAACATGGGTATGATAACAGAAGGCATACAATCAAGGTTGTATAACCTACTATAATAGTTATCTTGTTGGTTGTGTAAATCATAACTAAATATATTTGAATCAGAGGTAAAAATATAAGAAACTTACATCATGGATAATGAATTACCATATTCAAATGATGGGTTTCACTGTAAAGGTGTATGGGTGCACAGAGATTATAGGACCATCCCCTTGGGATATAGATTAACCTTGTTGACAGGCCATGTTGGGGGTGTATATACATATCTATATTGGTGGTGTGTATGCATAGTTATATAGAAGATTCCTTTAGAGTCAAATACTGTAATTACTAATAGCCATAGGGAATTTTTAGGATTCAAACACTTATGAAATATTGTTTTTTTATGTAGGAAAAGAAACTCAACAAGGGTTATAGAACACTAAATGTTACAGTTCAATGTTTTTTACACACAATTAAGAAATAAAAAATAATATATTTATAGCTCTAACATTTTACTCATACATTGAGTCTGATGAAAATAGAGCTCCATTGTTTAGAGACATATGTTTCCCCATTATACTTTTTTCCTTTTCTTACTTGAACTATAATTTTTCATATTCCCAAAAATTGAGAGGCTTAGTGAGAAATAAGTTGCCTTATAATCAATATTCTTATTATAGGTTTTTATCTAGAGATGTTTTAAATATGATTCAACTATAATTTATTGTCACATAGTATAGAATAATGAGGGTTATAAATTATGGAAAAAAATTAAATAATGAAAAGTGAAAGGTGATACAACATATACAGTATGGGAGATGAAAACATGAAATGAATAAAGATCCCAATTCTAGTATAAATTATCTCATTGGGAATTCCACAAAATTCGTGGCAACAGTTCTTAAACATAAATATGTTAGAATAAAAAACAAAATAATGATTACAGATGAATAGTTTTCTAACACCTTTGGAAAATGGGGATGTGATGTCAGCAAACTAATGAAATGAGAATAATACTAAACAGGAAGAGAGAAAATTATATAATTTGATCACTTCTTCCTCTTGGGAACTCTTGACCATAAACTAGGTAGTAAAGGGGGATGATATGTTTACTCTTCGATTATATGTGTGTTACCCTTCTTCTTTCTTAGAAGCTAACCCTATTCCCCCTATTCCATTCTTTAACCATGATTCCCATCTATCATTCCCCAAAATCATGCATATCCCAAAAGTTCTAGATCTATTTTAAGGATTTACTCATCTCTTGATTTTGACATCAGAGTTCATTGAAGCCTCGATTCTCTTGAACCACACCATGGAGGATCATTTCAGTCAACATCATCTTTTAGTTGATTCTTTCGTCATGTACATGTTCAGTTATTGGGGTTCATAGAAGAGTGTATCTATTTTTTTTGACATGTGGAATTTCATGATAAGTTTTTCTTTAAGGAACGATTTTATTACATATTGGTTTAGTGTTCCTAAATGTTGCAGTAGATATTATTTCTTCCTCTTTCCATCAACATATAATATTCATATGTATCATGATGCTGTATCTTTGGTTCAATGGGTATGTTTTCAAAAACCACCACATATTTTCAAAAATAGATTGATCATCCCCATTCTAGGGAATATGGTAGGATGTTTTATATATTCATACAATAGAAAAAACATGGTATTCAACCCTATATTACCATGTATATGTGTTTAAGTTAATGTTTTAAAATTGCTGGTTGAGTGTATTTGGGTTTGTTTGGTGATCAATTTCATTCAAAACTAGGTGTGGTCTTTGAGTCCTTAATGAACAACTATTCTTCTTAAAAGGTTTTATAAATACCATTTTCATCATTCATTTTAGGTTACAGGGAACATCACAATCCTATTAGATTATTATAAATTCTATTAGTTCATGAAGATATAGTCAACTCTATTTCTATTCATAAAATGTTGTGACTTATGGATACATATCAATGATTTATGGATATTTATATCAATTGTAGGTGTGGAATTTTTTATTTCATGTTTACAAAGTAGTACAAATGATAGGATGGGTAAATACCAACCCTAGAGTTACCCTTATTTGATAACACAACTAGGGATTGAGTTATAGGAAATGGGCAGGAGTTCATAAAAATTTATGTTTCCAATGTCAATATCCTTAATACTCAAGATAAATCTATGGTTATTTGTACCAAACAATATATTCTTGGTATTAATTCCTTATTGACTTTGATTCTAGGATATACTGGCCAATGAGACACTAAAAGGCAATTTTATACTCCTCTAGTCCATTAAAGTGAGACTTACAATGGATTTTTTATCCATAACATATTTTCAGTGTTTAGTGATAATGATCATACCCCTCATGAAGGAGGAGTTGGTGAGGATGAATACCTTGATGGGTGAAACCTTATTTGAGGTGTGTTTTATGTGAAATAAGAGGAGAAGGAATTTGACTGTGAGACCTGGTCCTCTAAGAGAATGTATGAAATACTAGTTAAATAATGAATGAAGCCCTCTAAAAATTAATTAAAAAAAATACACTTATTGATTTATATAAGCTCCTATAGAATGTGAATAGGATTAAATGACATAAGGACAAATCAAATATTTCCATTCCTCCAGATATAATATCATCATTGAAATGAACCGTCATTCAAAAGAGATTTGTTATTTTTGTTGACACCCCAATGGGAAATCTCGATGAAAAAGGATTTTCTGAAAGAGAAGGTATTATACCTATATACCCAAGGAAATTAATTATAAGTAGACTAGTTTTATAGTGGAGGTAATAACATCTCTCTATGATGAGGCTATGGAAACCTAAGAAGACAAGGAAATCATGCTAGATCCAAATCCAAAAACAAAGGATAGAACTCTACTGTGTATATATAAACAGCTCTTCGACATGGATAACACTCCGAAGATTCTATTTCATTCTAATGAAAATATTATATAGGATTATTTCATTATCATAGTCTCAAAGTAGAATTCCAACCAAAATTTTGAAAGAACATTAGTATTTGATTTGAATGAATAACAAACATGTTGGAATGATAAACATGATTGAATTTTGAATCATGGATTTAATGAGAGGAAGTAATTGTTGGAGGAACATAAAAAATCATAGTAAAATATGGCACACCACTTTGATAATCTCATTAACAAAAATCCAAATATGAAGGTAGCCTCCATTTAATGGAGATTATAAAAGTAAATCACTCCAACCATTTTACATTTTTATACAATGGTCTGATTATCTTATATGTGTTTTGATGTTTTTTGTCCTATCTTTGGATGGGTTCCCAATATTCGCTTTAAAGTGATACAAAAAATGAATTTATTAAATTAATGGTGGTGAAATGATAAATTGAAACTAGATGTTCCTAGATTAGATGTAGTGATGTAGAACTTGTTTTCAAGGGATGATCATTGAACATACATTATTGATGATATTAATTTCGATAATATGAGTTATATGGTGATTAGATAACCTTACGTTTAGGATGAATATTCATATAGTTTATAGTCTATATTGAGAGAGTGTATGTCGATACATATTGGGGATAGGTATGCATAGTCAAACAAAAGTATCATTTGGGGAAAAATATTCTAATTATTTATAGCCAAGAATGATGAATTCTGATTCGATACACTCAAGGAATGAAGTAGTATTAGTAGAAAATTATTTGTTTACGAAGGGTGATAGAGTAATTTTAGACATGATCTCAACCTGACTAGGCTATTACAATTCCTTAGAAGGAGTGGTAATGAATGATAACTCATGGATATGTCTTGAATATGAGATTTAGACACCATGGCAGGTCTTAAAATAAGATGAATCAAGACACATACCATTCTTATATTGTATGGTATGTAATAAAAATTAGTATGTGATACAAAATAGAAAAATATTTATCTTGATTCTTGTTTGGAGATCAAAATTTCTTTTGGAACCATTTCAATGATTTGTGTCCCAAGTTGGGAGTGATTCCCAGATATAATTGGCTTCTATAAGTATATTAAATTCTTTTAGTTTAGGCTATGTGAAATTACATTTAATTTAATACAAAAATGACTTTCAGGTTTTTACATTTCTTAATGATATAGTTATTTTTTAATCTAAAATAAATATTTCCTTGTGTTATGTGGCTACAACATCCTTAAAAACAAAGGGAGTATTTGATGTGGATTTTCAATTTGTCTTATGATAGAGCATTTAGGTATCACTACTTATCCTATAAATGTAACATGAATCAACCATCATGTAGTTATTATGTGGGGATAAATATGTAGATCATGCTCTTATATTGGGGGGGATTTTAAATTGGTGATCTAATATTATAATTCCATGAAGAAGGCTCATAATTTGATATAGAATACATTTTTACGATGGGGAATTTTTAGAAATACATTTATTAGACTAATCTATAATGGGTAAATCTATATATGTATAAATTATATTTTGAATGGTTCATTTTTATTGATCCATAGATAGTTCTTGTGAGGATTCTTCTACACATATTAAACTCATATTTAGGGGATGAATATAAGACCACACCTTAGTATAGTTTTCCTTCTAAAAACTAAATATTACTAAAGAGTCCCAAACACTAAAGTGAACTATGGAATTTTCCTTCTATTATGATTTTTGGGTGCCCCTCATATAAGAGATCCATGAATCACTATGTATTATAATGTAATATTAATCAATACCCACATACTTCTTGAAGATAAATTCCTTGCATAGAACTTGCTAATTTTTAGGGAAAGGGGAATATTATTTTTCATGTTTGGATATGTGGCCAGGCCTAGGATAAGATATCCATTCATCAAAATTTAAATTATCCAGATAATAATCAAGAAACCCATATTTTTTTATGTTATTAAATCTTATATGAATTTTAATTAATGATCTAAAAATAACTTAAACAAATCTGAATCTTGTTTAAGGGAAAGGGTCTCCCCAAAAATCCTATTGAAATGGCTTGAATAGTTTTATATGATGAAAGATATTTTGAATAGTTTAATGTCATGAAACTTGGAATGTATTCCATATTTTTGAAACCATTTCACATAATTCACACAAAAAATAGTGATTTACTAAGTCCTCCAAACTCAGTTATGTCATGCTCGATGTGAGAAACAATACATAACTGGGATATCGCACGACATTCACTAGAGTTCATGACTGAAAACATATATGGATAATATTCATCTTAATTATAATTAAAATATCTAAATGGGGTTGGATATCATTTAGGGATAAGAGCTTAAGAGTGATGAAATTTATCAATCAGATGGGTTAGAAGATCTAGGTTTCCATACATTTCATGTAAGAAAATAAAAATCAATCCACATGTACTTATTATGAATATACTAGGGAAATTTTATCTCAGGATAGAATCGTACAATTTGACAGGCATACTCTGTGGATATATATATATGTATCTATTCCTTGTGTAATGGAAAAATCCAAACATGGTAGGGCACTCTTATAATTTTATACTATTTCAATATTGTAATGTTTTTTGAGTAGTTTAACGTCATGTGACTAGGATAAAGTGTAATATTGTTTTATATTACAATAAAATTATTTTTTCACATAGTTTTGCATCATTTAACATAGATGATGATGGGGGGGTTTTTCCTAAATTGAAATTAATATATAAGGGAAATGTATATTAATATTCCCACATGAATATTGTCATCCTTTGGGAAAAGTCCAAGAATATGGCCAATTTTGAATAGTTTAATGTCATACCGGAGAGACTCTATTTAATGTATTTTAACATCAAATGACACAGAATATTATTTTATTAGTTTAATGTCTTATGTAATTTAATTTTTATATATTTTTTGAAGTATTTAAACTATGAATTACAATATTAAGTTTAATATCATACTGTAGGGACATTAACACGTAGTTTTATATCATCAAATTAGACTAGTGGATATTATTTTAATGAAATATGACGAGTATGTTTACTGTGATGCTTATTATATTTCAAAGTGGATGAATATGAACAAAAATTGAAATTATATAACTTATTTCTTGATAATTATGGCAGTTGTTACTGGTGTGATACTATCTCCATTTATTACGGTCATTGAATTGGATCTGTTGGTGTAAATAATATGTATGGTAAACTATTCTTCCCATATTGGTTGGATCATTGGATTCTACATCCCTAGTATCATTCATATTTTATAACAAATGACAAATCTCCCAAGAGAATGAAATTTCTTATTGAAATGTCATGAAACCCAATATTAATAGGCTTCCAAATTATGGAATGTGTGCATTATTTTCTCATGGAGTCATTCTAACTCATCCAGTCATTTAATAGGATTTATATATTTTTATAGATAATTAGTAATAGATAGTATGTGTGAAGGAATATGGAATTTTATGGGTAGGAATACCTCTATACAATATATAATTGAATATAGGATCCCTTGTATAGTTGAATGAGTTGTTTTGTAAGAATACCATAAATAGTGTATATGTTTATCATCCCATGACTAATTGTATTTATACACTATATTTTAGAGTATATTATCCATATACTTGTCGAAAAAATATATCTGTCTATTTTCTACTATGTGGTAGTGAGATGGATCATTGGATTGAATTTCATATTGATGAGAGTGCATTTTGAACAAATATAAGTTGAGGATGGTTTCATTATCCATCAATATTCTATGAGGGAAACCAAATATAGGAATTATATTTTTATTTATGATGTTAATGTTTGACTGTATCTTAACTTCATTTATGGAAAGATCATCAACCTACTCCGATAATTAGTCAGTGGTAGTAAGGATGTACTTGAACATTGAAGTTGGTTATGGGGAATATGTCCCCTTGATAATTTATAGCTAGATATAAACTGACCTAGAACATTTAACTATAAGAAATATCTCTATATTTTTATGGATTTAGATTGAATATATACATGGAAATAATGGAATAATCTATTGATCTACATGAAATCCTTTTTTATAGATGGGGAATATTATTTGAGCTTCATGGCCTAGTGGGAGATCATGGTTTCTCACTATTAACAACTACAAATGCCTACATGAAATTTCTATATAACAATGAGGGTATCTCCTCCATCAATGAATCTGATTATAATTCCATTAAAAAATCATTTATATAGGACTTTTTTAGTTCTTTGGCTACCATAAAGGAAAAATGTCATAGTATGTAATCGGATCATTTATTTATTTAATTGAACCAATAGAATAATTCCACTTTAAAGGTATTCAAATATGGGGGAGATATATCCAATGGGAAAATAATTTGGATTGGATATTCAATCACATTGATCATGAGTGATATTGACATCAATGATATCCCCTAAATTATTTCTAAAAAATATGGACACCTTTCTATGGTGTGCGGTATTGATGACTATCCTATTGTGGTTAAAATCATTGAGGGTTATATCTATACTATTCATAGAATATGAAAAATCATTTTGGGAATATATATTATGAAATATCATTATCATAGAGGGGAATTCTTCTATTAACTCTCATATGTAATTAATTTTGGTAATTATCTATTTTCCTCAATAGATTATTCCCTAATTATTCAGATTACCAACTATAAATAACCATCGATATCCCAGATGGATTGAGAAATTTTTAGTGATAATTCCAAGAAATTAATGAGATATTTATATTCTTCTTCATTTTGGGTGAATCCATTTGATAACATAAAGTAATAGGGAAACCATTATTTTCTAATGAAATAAAGATAATTCCCAAATGAAATCCATTTAGTTTTTGGTTTTCCATCCTTCTTCTTAGTAGGATTAAGAAAATATTAATAAAATACATCTCACATGGTTGTGGATTGTCACAAATTGTGAGTACACATTCATTGGTTAGTTTTGAGTACACTAATTTATTTTGATGTGTTATGACCATAGGAAAATTCTATTAATTATTTCAATTTTAGTTCCTTCATCATTATGAACTAAATATAAAACTACATTAGGTTATCTTACCACCATGACAAGCATCTTGTTAACATTTGATGAATGATGATTAATTTGAGTGGGCCAATACAAGAGGATAAATAGACATTATGATATAGATTTTAGTGTCTAATCCTCTAAACTACAAAGATTATGGAAATTAAATTTCTTTCTCATTTTAGAGTATCAAGTATTAATATATATAATATGTTTTTAAGATAATATATATTATATTATATCCATGCATTATTATTTTTCTCAATAAGTACAGAAGTGATCCCTCAAAATTTGACACTTAAAAATGAATGGATTTCTATTTAATGGTGGAATCAATATCAGTGGGAACAAAATGTATTACATGATATTTTTGAAAGGTTATGAAAAATATTTATTCCATAGATATGTAACTTTATTCTTGATAGGATTCATGAAGTTAAATAATTTATCTACAATGATTTATTTGAACGATCTGTTGAAGGAATGTATGTGACACCCTTCTCGTAACATCTATTCCTTGGTTTGAGTTTGGTTTTCCATTTCTGGTTTTCAAGAGGTGATCAGGATTCCATGCTTGAAAACATGTTTTTTTACAAAATATCATTTTTTCATTATTAGGGTGAATAGTTTCTACAAACCATGTGGTAACATAGAATCATGACATTGAGAGGCTCCAAATTGGTTTTTTCATGGTATGAGAACGGTTATTGAATCCTTCTTTCTCATTAAGAAATCAGTGAGGGTATCTGGATGGTTGTTTAGAGGTGTTGCATAGCTTGGGAATAGTTTTCCCAAACAATTCTACTTAGTCCATGTTACGATGCACCTTGAATTTCAATGGGACAATGACTACGGATGATGGGAACATAGTTGGTCTAACCATGACGCCTAACCCTATTCCCCGATTCAATAATTTAAAATTTTATAATTTAGTAATTTTACGTTGTTAATTTTTATATCCAATAACCTCAAAATCTCTATTGGGATAAAAGTAAACCTCCCATGGAATACAATAGCATTCTTCCATAGGGTTCTTGATGGGTTCCCTTCATTATTGGTGTATCATTTTAATGTATGTTTTGATTTTTATCAAATTTCCTCTTCTATTATTAGGTAATTTTTTGATATATTCTCCCCTTATATCGTTAGAAACATATTGGGTTGTGTTTTTTAGATGTAAGGGGTTTGATTGAAATTTTCAGTTAATTCATGTGGATCATGGTTTCTAACGATCTAGTATACTTATTTATACTATCCATTCTCATAGGCAATTAGATCTCATTCATTATTTATATAGGTGTATCTATGAAAAGTTTCTAATTCAAGAAATATTTAATTTTCCTATAAATTAATTTTTTTGAAATTAATTTTTTTGATATCAAATGTTTTTTTTAATTGATTCATGTTTTTTAAAGGAATTTTTCATTGAAAAAATTTCAATTCTCACTATGTATTCAATGATATTCCATAATGGTGGTTTTGATTTTAAAATAGAGTTTCAAGAATAGGGGGATGGATGCTTTACCATGAGAATGATTTATGAATTGTGATCACAGTTTTAAAATGGTTTTGGAATTCATTGGGCATTAGGAACCATGGGTTTATTGAGAAATGGACGCTTCACCATAGTGTGTGTTTTACAATTAGTGGTTCTTTTTTTTATATCAACTATATTTTGTTGGAATTCATTTTAATTTTATTCATTTCATTACTAGACTAGTGTATATTTTTTTCGAATCATAAATTCCCATATTCTTGATCCTAATATTGTGATTTTTCATTTATGATTGGTTTTAAATATGATTCCATTTTTAATTCTTATTTTCTCACAGGTTTATCTTATGGTGTATCCAAGGATGGTTTTTCTTATGATTACTTGTTATCTTACAAGTGATTTTGATATAAAAAATTTATTTTAATATGAAATTAATATTTTTAAATCCAAATGATGTTTTAAAAATATTACAATTTTTGTAAAATTATTGATATACTATTTTCATTTTTAATCCAGTGATAATGTATTCATAGAATTAGAATTTATATGGTTTCATTGGTAGAGTTTTTCTATACCTTTTGATCATAATATAATTTTATACATTTTTATTGTATAGATGTTTTTTGTAGTAAATAGGTAAAGGGAAGTGTGTAATTAAGTTCACTATATTATCTGTGGAATCAATTTCCTCATAGTGAGGAAAATTAGGGGTGAAAAATGGTCAGATGGAGAAACTATTTAATATTTTATTTTTTGACATTCTTATTTATCTTGTTAGTATTTTTTATGTCACATGGAATTTTACTTTTGTTCTCAGTGTCCTTTACTAGTATACCTCTTTTATGTTTATCAGGAGATTCATTTCAAGGAACTTTTTTGTTCTTTATCTTCTAGTAGGCCATCATGGGTGATGTATCTAGTTAACCCATGAAGGTTCAATATAAAATTGTATTAGTTCCATTAACCAAACAAACTTTTTATCACACTATAATGTTTTTTTAGGGTATGAATTATTCATAAGTTAGGACTATCAAAATTTATGAAGTTAGGGTGGGGGGAATGTGCTCGGCTGCCTCACTCTCGTGTATGAACTTATGTAACTATTAGTAGTAAAAGATTTTAACCAAGCTTGAAAGTTGGTGTTTGCTGTTATTTTAGGATGTTTACTTGGGTTTTATCCAAATTAACGTATTCATTTTTAGCTTTTTTATTTCATCCAAAATAATATCAGAGTATTTTATATTATTATTTTTTATTGTAATTGATTTGGATTCTAGAATTTGGTGTTTGATTCTAGAAGATCCGTTAATATGACTTGTTGTTGTATTTTTTATTTATTAAAAATTTACTCCCAAATGATCTCTTTAGTGTCTGTGAGTGAAAGATATGTGATAAGATCCAAACATGATTCATCCAGTTTACTATTCATTATAGGATTCTCTTATCCAAACTATTTATACACTAGGTTGTGTGAGTGTTCAAAACCATGGATTAGTGGAAGATCAGATCTTGGAATACACTAAGTAAAATCCACCCATATTTCATGATTGTAAAAAACCTAGTAATATAAATAGTGGTTTGGGAATACTAAAAGAATGTTATATTTTCTAAAAAGTTCTATAGAATCGATGTATTGTTTTTCACATAAAATTTTGATGTTCCAGGACGGAAATGGTGGTTATTTATCATGAAGGATAACTTACATGGGGACCATACCTATATTTTATTCATTGAGATATTCAAACAACAGTCATATCAAGAGACATTATAGGTGTAAAATACATAGGAATTTATAACATCATATTAAGGGGATGATTTAGATGTGTATTATTCCACTATTTTCACAGAGATGGTTAAGTTATGACTCTAGCCTCTCTATAACAACCCATACTTTACATACATTGTTAATACTTCAAAATTGAAGTACACTTATTACAACATATGACAAAACCACAAAGGACCGTATAGGTATAGTGTCTTTAGAAACTGGGAAACATAAACAACTGGTTCATAAATCTTCTACAGTGTCTCCCATTTATTTCATCATATCTAGGGTCCCTTTTAGCACATTCTACTTAATATCCATCTTCCTGACCTGGGGAAAAGAAAACATAAAAGGGTGAGCTCAAATGCTCAGCAAGGGCAAATAAAGGAAATAAAAATCATATCATATCTTTTTGAAAATCATAACCTGCAAATGAGATCCTAATATATTAACATGGAACAAATCATAGAAGTGAAAATGAGATCCCCATAATCATAACATGAAACTTGAAACTTTGTGGCATGCACACATAATCATAGAGAATCATTTCTTGTTAGTCAAGACTCATTTCCAAGACTATCTTAGTGGACAAAGTCCCTTTCTGAATCGAGTAACCCTCGTTTCAGTCCTGTTTCACTGAACCGGTATAACCTACCATTCCAGCCATTTCTATCTCATGAGATATAAAATCTTTACCCAATGCATTGGAGGGAGATATAGGTCCCACCCATCTTATAATGAATCCTTTCTTATGTGTGCCACATAATCATAAATCATACATCATCGCATAACACATGTAACAAAAATGGGATTCTCGAAACATCATGACATCATAACACAATTCATATAAGGTAATTGACTTCATAAAAATAATTCCCTCACAACATAATCAATTCAATGTAATAATAGGGATAAAAACAGAACCCTATATTATCTTAGATGGAAAATAATTTTGATAAAACATTTGAACTCCATTCTTGAGGAAAATATCCTTTCTACTTCAAAAACACTTTTCTTTTCTTGACATGTCATACAATTATAAACTAAACGAAGTTGATTAAAAATAAACTTGAAAACTTATAAAGGAATGTTTTTGAAAAAAAAAATGTTTCAAAAATCCATTCATGCCGTATAAGTTAAAAAAACATTCTTCTCGTACTTTTGTCGGAAAGTCAAAAAGTACCTCATATGAAAAAAAACGAAAAAAGATTGCTTTCATATCCTTTACTAAATACTCACCGAAGGGTAAAATTGTATTTAAACAATTGTATGTGGATGGAAATAATATTACAAATTGAGGAAACATGGATGTGGATGATAAAATACACACCATTAAATACTTACGAATAAACAATCTCGGATAAAAATGAGATTGTGATATTTCCCTTACCTTAGGTCCGATTTGCTTTGTATGTGTCAGAAGCTCCTGTATAATGGTTTAAATAATGTTATTGACTTATTCCAGAATCATAAATATTGATATGATATCATATATGGTCATATTCTTAGCTTCTTGTTAGTAATATTTCATTGTTACTTGTTACTCGGGTCTTTATTGCCTTTTGTTCTTATGCGTGTTTTGCCGAATAAATTCTTATTCTTCTTTTAAGGTTATAGATACCTTATATCCAGAATGTTATTAGTGTAACATATATCATATTTATTCATTCAATTAATTTATATAATTACTATGTAATGATGATCATGTAGAACGAGTCGCATCACATCGTGGAGACGGTATTCCGTACGTACGCACGAGTGATGATATCGTTCCTATGATCATGGAATTGTATTGGAGTATATGTATATTATTTCAGTATCAATATTAATTTATAATAATCATAAATAGTTACTCATTACACCATTATAACCATCCTTGTAAGGTGATGGTGGAAAATAGATTACACCACGGCGTGGAGACGGTATTCCGTACGTACGCACACGCGGTGATTTCATTTTTACGCAGGATGGATAGAAGGTAAATTAGGTTTGTTTCATATTTATAATAACATATCAGTATGTAAGTAATACTTATGTTATTACTTTATCATGAAACAACTAAAGAAGAAGAAGTTGAAGAAGAAAGAAATTGAAAAGATCGGTAATGGATATTACCTCTTCTTTGGAACGCTTCTTTGAATCCTCCATTTAGGGAACTAAGATTGGTCTTTGAAGAAGACCAGGACCTCTAGGATTATTCTAGGGAAGTGGAGAGGAGAAAATGGCAGGGGTTGGCCGAGCTTGAGTGATCAAATTGGTGTGAGGAGGAGGGGGAGGAGGTGCCCTTTTATAATGGAGGAGAGGGGCACCTTAGGAATATCTCAAAATATTATTTTATATTAAAGTCAAAATCGGTTTATAATGGTTCCAAAGGGTCTTATTTAGAATCTAAAGTGGGTATGGGTCTAAATCCTAACAACGAATAGGATTTAGACAAGTTTAGGTTATTATTTTAACCTTATCAATTAGATTTAACTCTAAGTTAAATAATTTAACTTTTACCGTGTCTTTTTGTTTTCTTACACTATATGGTTAATACACTTACTATAACATGCCAAACGAACCCCAAATTGTTTATTATTAATATATATATTCTGATCTAAGTCATTTGGCCGAACCTTAGATTTTTAGGAATAAAATAACAATTAGTAATATAATATTTGATTTAAAAACTATTTTGTGTCAATTTTGACACTATTTGATATATGATTTTTGTGAAAGTCATAACAGAATTATATGTTCGAACCAAATTGATTAAATCAACAATAATATATAATAGTAACCTAGAAAATTAGTGGAATTCATAAAAAGTCTCAAATTACATTTATTTTGGTGTTTATAACATCAATTATGTCAATATTTCATTAATAAGATAATTACTGCATCATCATTGTGTCATAAATAAATTAAATTATTTAATGTCTAAAAATTATAAATAAAATATCATTATGTAGGAAATCTCTTTATCTTTCTATTTAATATTTATTGTCGAATTTATCTTATGTATAACCCCATATTAAAAATGTTTTCGTTATTAAACTTTGATTTTAACTATTTTAACTATTCATTAAATAAAATAATATTAAATGTCATAATCTAATCCAAGTGGACCTAAATTGTCATATTATATTAATAAGGTTGTTTTTGGTCGAATTACACTTATCCAACAGAATTAGTACATGTGTTAGGGTAATAGTAATATCATATTTACCCTTAGTTACCCTAATTACTTTTAACCGTGGTAAAAAAAAGTAAAAAGTTATTATTCACCAAAAAATTATTTTTATCTCATTGAACCACATTTTAGTCCTTGATATTAACCGTGTCTCTCGGATTTTCGAAATTCCATTCACAGAAGCGGTAAAATTAAGTTTTATGCAAAATTCAGTTTTTAACCTACCACTTAGTGGTTTCACTATTCATCACAAATTGAAAGTTTTCAGAAAAATACCAAAATTTCACCCTAGGCTAATTTCGGTATTCCGAATCCAAAAATGAAGTCCATTTTGAATGATAAAATTTATAAAATTTCAAAAAGTGGTTATTACTATTCATAACGGCTAGTTTTAATAATATTTTAATAGCATATCGTTGTTCAGTGAAACTCGGTATTGCGTACGACGCAAGCTATCGAGGAAGGTCACGATTTCGTGTAAAGCAAGCCAAGCCAGTGTTGCGTAGAAAAAGATTCCTTTGATGATTTATATAACATAAAAGTCTCGGGTGTTACATTCTACCCCCCTTAAAAAGAATTTCGCCCTCGAAATTCGTCACTTTGTAACAAACAGATGAGGATACTTCTCCCTCATCATATCCTCAAGCTCCCATGTAGCTTCTTCAAGTTGGTGGTTCCTCCATAAAACTTTCACCAATCGAGTGGTCTTGTTTCGTAGGACTTTTTCGCTACGATCCAGAATCTCTTTCGGTTGTTCTTCATAAGAATGATCTTACTCCAGCGGTACAACTTCTGAGATGAGTACATGTGAAGGATCAGGTATGTACTTTCTCAGGAGAGATACATGGAACACATCATGAAATTGAGATAGATTCGGTGGAAGCGCCAATCGGTAAGCTACCTTTCCAACACGATCCAGTATTTCGAAAGGACCGATATATCTAGGGCTCAACTTCCCCTTCTTTCCAAATCTCATAACCCTCTTCCAGGGAGATATTCGCAAGAACACTTTATCACCCACTTCAAACTCTAGGTCTTTTCTTCGGTTGTCGGCATAACTTTTCTGTCGACTCTGAGCTGCTCTTATGTGTTGTTGAATAGATCTGACCTTTTCTACCATTTCATCAACGAGATCAGGTCTTAATAGCTTTCTTTCCCCAACTTCATCCCAGCAAGTTGGAGTCCTTCATTTCTTTCCATAGAGAGCTTCATAAGGAGCCATCTGAATACTGGAGTGAAATCTATTATTATAAGAAAATTCCACCAAAGGTAGGTGTTGATCCCAACCTCCTTTGAAATCCATAGAGCAAGCTCTCAACATATCTTCTAGGGTTTGAATTGTTCTCTCAGACTGACCGTCTGTCTGAGGATGATAAGTAGTACGGAAACTCAACTCTGTATCCAGAGTATGCTGAAGACTTCGCCAGAACTTTGAGGTAAATCTCGGATCCCGATCAGATTTAATAGAAAGTGGTACTCCATGCAATCTTACCACTTCCTTTACATATATCCTGGCAAGCTGATCTAGAGAGAAATCCTCTCTAATAGCAATGAAGTGTGCAGACTTTGTAAGACGATCAACTATGACCCAAATAGCATTATTGCCTTTGGATGTTTTAGGAAGTCCTGTGACAAAGTCCATAGTGATGTTTTCCCATTTCCATTCAGGTATGGGTAATGGTTGTAACATCCCCTTAGACTTTTGTCTCTCAGCTTTAACTTGTTGACAAACCAAGCATCGAGAGACATATTCAGCAACATCTCTTTTCATGCCATCCCACCAGAAGTACTCTTTCAGGTCCCTATACATCTTCGTGCTGCCAGGATGAATAGAGAATGAAGAAATATGAGCCTCATCCAGTAGCTCCTTCTTTAATTCAGGGATGGGAGGAACACAAACCCGATTCCTGAACTTTATTATCCCATCACAATCAAGGTTGAATTCAGGAACATTTCTCACCTTCTTTTGTAACTCGACATCTTCTTTCTGTGCCTCTTTAATCTTCACATGTATAGATGGTTGAACATTCATTTGAGAGAGATAAGATTTTTCCCCTTCCATTATAATTCCAAGATCCATCCTTTGTAAATCCATAAATATTGGATCTTTTGTGATCATCATCATGGATAAACTAGCATGGTCTTGTCGACTTAATGCATCTGCCACCTTGTTTGCTTTTCTAGGGTGGTAATGGATTGAGCAGTCATAATCCTTAATCAGCTCCAACCATCTTCTTTGACGCATATTCAGCTCCTTTTGTGTGAAAATATACTTTAAACTTTTATGATCAGTATAAATATCACACATTTCACCATAAAGGTAATGCCTCCAAATCTTTAATGCAAAGATTACCGCATCCAACTCCAAATCATGTGTTGGGTAATTTTGCTCATGGATTTTCAACTGTCGTGAGGTATAAGCTATCACCATATCATTTTGCATAAGAACACACCCCAATCCCTTCTTGGATGCATCACTGTAGATCACAAACCTTTCTCCACTACAAGGCAGTGTGAGCACAGGTGCACTGGATAACCTTCTTTTCAACTACTTGAAATTCTCTTCACATTCCTCTGTCCAAACAAACTTAACTCCTTTCCGAGTCAACTTGGTGAGTGGATTAGATAATTGTGAAAAATCCTTTACAAAACGTCGATAATATCCAGCCAAACCAAGAAAACTTCGGATCTCAGTTACTGTTGTTGGTCTCGACCATCTTTCGATAACCTATGTTTTTGCTGGATCCACAGATATCCCCTCTTTTGAGATTATGTGACCCAAAAATGCAACTTTTTGAAGCCAAAATTCACACTTGGTAAATTTGGCATAAAGCTTCTCCTTTCTTAGGGTCTTCAATATAATTCTCAAGTGATCTTCATGCTCTTCCTTGCTCTTTGAATAGAAAAGAATATCGTCTATAAAGACTACCACAAATTGATCAAGATAGTCTCTAAAGACTCTATTCATTAGATCCATGAAGATAGCAGGGGCATTAGTAAGACCAAATGGCATCACTATAAATTCATAGTGTCTATACCTTGTACGGAAAGCCGTCTTTGGTATATCCTCCCTTTTGACCCTTAATTGATGATACCCTGAACGAAGATCAATCTTGGAAAAGTATTGAGCTCCGCGTAGTTGGTCAAATAAGTCATCAATGCGTGGGAGAGGATATTTGTTCTTGATAGTGATCTTGTTAAGTTCACGATAATCAATGCAGAGTCTCATTGATCCATCTTTCTTCTTAACAAATAGAACAGATGCTCCCCAAGGTGACGCACTAGGGCGTATGAATCCCTTATCAAGATTCTCTTGGAGTTGCTTCTTCAATTCCTGCAACTCAATTGGGGCCATTCTATAAGGTGTCTTTGAAATAGGCAAAGCACCCGGTACGAGTTCTATTGAAAACTCAACTTCACGATTTGGTGTAAGACCTGGTAATTCCTCCGGAAAGACATCATCAAACTCCCGTACGATGGGCATATTCTTAATCGCGAGTTTCTCATCAACCATTTGAGATAAATAACCTTCATTTAGTGGAATCAATACCCATAAAATGGATGAAATTTCCACTGGAAGGTTATGTTCATCCTTGCATTGATAGACGATCATAGATTGATCTGGAATATGAAATGTGACTTCCCTTCTTTGGAAATTGATATGAGCTCTGTATAAAGAAAGACAATCCATGCCAAGAATCACATCAAATTCCACTATAGGAAGGATCACAAGATTTGCAGGAAGCACTTTCCCACAAACTTCGATCGGAGAAGAATTATAAACTTTTGATGCGATTGATGTGCCATTAGGTGTTGTCACAGCTAACTAAACATCTAATTGTTGAGGTAATACGGTGATACCCTTAGAAAATTCTTCAGAAATAAAAGAGTGGGTGGATCCAGAATCAAATAAAACATTTGCTACTTTAGAGTGGATGGTAAGTGTACCTTTCACCACTTCGTTATCGTACTCCACATCGCTGATAGAAATTGCATGTGACTTTCCTTTGTCTTTAGCCTTAAGATTTTGTTGACGTCGACCATCATCATCAACCCTTGGATTTGGGCATTGAATGGCATAATGACCCATCTCCTTGCACTTGAAACATTGAAGTGTAGTAGGTTCATTCTGTGTATCCCTTCCTTTGTTTGCATCATTAGACAACTTCTTCCCATTATCGCGACATTCAAATGCCCGATGACCTTCCTTTCCACATTTGAAACATTTTCTTGTCCCTTTAAGACAACTCCCTCCATGTTTCTTTCCACACTTTGAGCATAAGGGAAAGCTCATCTTCTTTTCAGTGTGATCTTTAGATTTTCCTTTGAATTCCATTTTCCTCTTCTTATCAAACCCATATGACTGATGGGTTACTCCAATCTCCATCTCGACTTTGAGAGCACATCGAACGATTTCCTCGTAGCTATTGAAGTCCCTTATGGCTAACGTCCTTCGAAGACTTGGTTCTAAGCCACTAAAGAATTGATCGATCTTACTCTCATGTTGGATAATAATACCAGAAGCGTACCTTGCAAGTCTTGTAAAATTTGCTTCATAGGTACCAACAGATTCATCTTCCCTTTGCTTCAGTTCAAGAAGCTCTTTCTCCATCTTTGTTCGGAGAATACGAGGGAAGTACTTATTGAAAAATAAGTTCATGAACTCGTCCCATTCCATGGACTCAATTTCATCCCTTTTCCTCGTATTCTTAATAAGATTCCACCATTGATCAGCATCTCCGTCCAAACGATAAACTGCTAGGATGACTTTATCATGTTCAGAACATTGAAGAACTGGAAATATCTTTTCAGTAGTACTAATCCATTGTTCAGCAACTAATGGATCAGTAGACCCACTGAAAGAAGGTGGACGCTGCCTCATGAAGGATTCAACAGAATGTTGCTCCTTCCTTTGCTCGTTTGGAAGTCCTGCATGATTCATAGCTTGAGAAAGTTGTGTGAGCATGGCTACAAGATTTTGTATTCCAGCTACCATATCGATTGGTTTCTCAGGGGGAAAATCATTGCATTGCCCATTGCATTCTGCATTAACACGATTCCTTCGGGTTCCAGCCATTGACTAAAACCAAAAAGAATAGTGTGAACAACACTAATTATAATAGGAAAACCACATAATTCAAGAATAAAATTTTCACACTGAAGGTCTTATCCTAGGTTATTCATGGCCATTTCTAAAACACTAAGATTGTGTTCTATGCTTAGACTTATCCTTAGGGTTCTTACTAAGGCTTTCACATCCTAGTTTCCAAAGGTTGACTATACCTTTCCTCTGATACCAACTATAACGACCCATAATTTACATACATTGTTAATACTTCAAAATTGAAGTACACCTATTACAACATATGACAAAACCACAAAGGACCGTATAGGTATAGTGTCTTTAGAAACTGGGAAACATAAACAACTGGTTCATAAATCTTCTACAGTGTCTCCCATTTATTTCATCATATCTAGGGTCCCTTTTAGCACATTCAACTTAATATCCATCTTCCTGACCTGGGGAAAAGAAAACATAAAATGGTGAGCTCAAATGCTCAGCAAGGGCAAATAAAGGAAATAAAAATCATATCATTTCTTTTGGAAAATCATAACCTGCAAAAGAGATCATAATATCTTAACATGGAACAAATCATAGAAGTGAAAATGAGATCCCCATAATCATAACATGAAACTTGAAACTTTGTGGCATGCACACATAATCATAGAGAATCATTTCTTGTTAGTCAAGACTCATTGCCAAGACTATCTTAGTGGACAAAGTCCCTTTCTGAATCGAGTAACCCTCGTTTCAGTCCTGTTTCACTGAACCGGTATAACCTACCATTCCAGCCATGTCTATCTCATGAGATATAAAATCTTTACCCAATGCATTGGAGGGAGATATAGGTCCCACCCATCTTATAATGAATCATTTCTTATGTGTGCCACATTATCATAAATCATACATCATCGCATAACACATGTAACAAAAATGGGATTCTTGAAACATCATGAAATCATAAAACAATTCATATAAGGTAATTGACTTCATAAAAATAATTCCCTCACAAAATAATCAATTCAATGTAATAATAGGGATAAAAACAGAACCCTATATTATCTTAGATGGAAAATAATTTTGATAAAACATTTGAACTCCATTCTTGAGGAAAAAATCCTTTCTACTTCAAAAACACTTTTCTTTTCTTGACGTGTCATACAATTATAAACTAAATGAAGTTGATTAAAAATAAACTTGAAAACTTATAAAGGAAGCTTCTTGGAAGAAAAATGTTTTAAAAATCCATTCATGTCGTATAAGTTAAAAAAACATTCTTCTCGTACTTTTGTCGGAAAGTCAAAAAGTACCTCGTATGAAAAAAACGAAAAAAGATTCCTTTCATATCCTTTACTAAAAACTCGCCGAAGGGTAAAATTGTCTTTAAACAATTGTAGGTGGATGGAAATAATATTACATATTGAGGAAACATTGATGTGGATGATAAAATACACCCCATTAAATACTTACGAATAAACAATCTCGGATAAAAATGAGATTGTGATATTTCCCTTACCTTAGGTCCGATTTGCTTTGTATGTGTCCGAAGCTCCTGTATAATGGTTTAAATAATGTTATTGAATTATTCCAGAATCATACATATTGATATGATATCATATATGGTCATATTCTTAGCTTCTTGTTAGTAATATTTCATTGTTACTTGTTACTCGGGTCTTTATTGCCTTTTGTTCTTATGCGTGTTTTGCCGAATAAATTCTTATTCTTATTTTAAGGTTATATATACCTTATATACAGAATGGTATTAGTGTAACATATATCATATTTATTCATTCAATTAATTTATATAATTACTATGTAATGATGATCATGTAGAACGAGTCGCATCACATCGTGGAGACGGTATTCCGTACGTACGCACGAGGGATGATATCATTCCTATGATCATGGAATTGTATTGGAGTATATGTATATTATTTCAGTATCAATGTTAATTTATAATAATCATAAATAGTTACTCATTACACCATTATACCCATCCTTGTAAGGTGATGGTGGAAAATAGATTACACCACGGCGTGGAGACGGTATTCCGTACGTACACACGCGTGGTGATTTCATTTTTCCGCAGGATGGATAGAAGGTGAATTAGGGTTGTTTCATATTTATAATAACATATCAGTATATAATTAATACTGATGTTATTACTTTATCATGAAACAACTAAAGAAGAAGAAATTGAAGAAGAAATAAATTGAAAAGATCGGTAATGGATATTACCTCTTCTTTAGAAAGCTTCTTTGAATCCTCCACTTAGGGAACTAAGATTGGTCTTTGAAGAAGACCAGGACCTCTAGGATTATTCTAGGGAAGTGGAGAGGAGAAAATGTCAGGGGTTGGCCGAGCTTGAGTGCTCAAATTGGTGTGAGGAGGAGGGGGAGGAGGTGCCCTTTTATAAGGGAGGAGAGGGGCACCTTAGGAATATCTCAAAATATTATTTTATATTAAAGTCAAAATCGGTTTATAATGGTTCCAAAGGGTCTTATTTCGAAGCTAATGTGGGGATGGGTCGAAATCCTATCAATCAATAGGATTTAGACAAGTTTAGGTTATTATTTTAACCTTATCAATTAGATTTAACTCTAAGTTAAATAATTTAACTTTTACCGTGTCTTTTTGTTTTCTTACACTATAGGGTTAATAAACTTAATATAACATGCCAAAAGAACCCCAAATTGTTTATTATTAATATATATATCCTTATCTAAGTCATTTGGCCGAACGTTAGATTTTTAGGAATAAAATAACAATTAGTAATATAATATTTGATTTAAAAACTATTTTGTGTCAATTTTGACACTATTTGATATATGATTTTTTTGAAAGTCATAACAGAATTATATGTTCGAACCAAATTTATTAAAGCAAGACTAATATATCATAGTAACCTAGAAAATTAGTGGAATTCATAAAAAGTCTCAAATTACATTTATTTTGGTGTTTATAACATCAATTATGTCAATATTTCATTAATAAGATAATTACTGCATCATCATTGTGTCATAAATAAATTAAATTATTTAATGTCTAAAAATTATAAATAAAATATCATTATGTAGGAAATCTTTTTAGATTTCTATTTAATATTTATAGTCGAATTTATCTTATGTATAACCCCATATTAAAAATGTTTTATTTATTAAACATTGATTTTAACTATTTTATCTATTCATTAAATAATATAATATTAAATGTCATAATCTAATCCAAGTAGACCTAAATTGTCATATTATATTCATAAGGTTGTTTTTGGTCGAATTACACTTATCCAATAGAATTAGGACATGTGTTAGGGTAATAGTAATATCATATTTACCCTTAGTTACCCTATTTACTTTTAACCGTGGTAAAAAAAAGTAAAAAGTTACTATTCACAAAAAAATTATTGTTATCTAATTGAACCACATTTTAGTCCTTGATATTAACCGTGTCTCTCGGATTTTCGAAATTTCATTCACAAAAGCGGTAAAATTAAGTTTTATGCAAAATTCAGTTTTTAACCTACCACTTAGTGGTTTCACTATTCATAAAAAAATTGAAAGTTTTCAGAAAAATACCAAAATTTCACCCTAGGATAATTTCGGTATTCCGAATCCAAAAATGAAGTCCATTTTGAAAGGTAAAATTTATAAAATTTCAAAAAGTGGTTATTACTATTCATAACGGCTAGTTTTAATAATATTTTAATAGCATATCGTTGTTTAGTGAAACTCAGTATTGCGTACGACGCAAGCTATCGAGGAAGGTCACGATTTCGTGTAAAGCAAGGCAAGCCAGTGTTGTGTTGAAAAAGATTCCTTTGATGATTTATATAACATAAAAGTCTCGGGTGTTACATTCTCACCCATGATTGCCTTAGTTGTTTGAGATGGGGCTGGTGGATGATACTCAACCAATGATGATTATATTAATCCTTCTAAACATTTAGTATATATTCAAAAAAATGTATATATTTTTGGGGTAGACATATATAGGAATAAGGGTTTTGTTGGAAATTTTTTTGTTGTATTTAGTATCCTATGATTGTCGTCCGTCAATAAAATGGTAATGGAAATGTGTTCAAGTTTATTCAGGAGCATTTTATGGGATTTATTAGGATAGTAGTAGGTTTTATTCAATTAATGTGGATGTCATGGTCACAACAAGAGTAATTGTATATAATCTCATTGAACTAGTTAGCATTGTCGATGATATGGTCATCTTGGGTAATTTTGAGATTGGATTTCCCAACGTAGTACGACTAGATCAAATATAACCATGGGTCCATCAGTTCATTAAAATAGTTCCAAGGGTGGGAGGTCTTATACTTATGACAAGGGGGATGTTAATATAGTTAAGAAGTATCAAAGATGATCCAATAACTACCAAATTTCGTTGATGAAGTATGTACTATAGGAATATGAAGCATGATCAACCACTATTAAAGGTATGGTTTTTATTTTATCTCCAATGTTACTAGATTAATTCAATACATGTTGTAATAAGTTTTTATACCAATAAATTAAATGAAATGATGGGATTGAATTCATAAATTATGATGTTCTTGTTGGATCTTTTCATACAATTGGGAATGAGGTTTGAACAATGTTTTAAATTTCCTAGAAGTCAGATGATGATAACAGACATCCTTATGGTATAGGAATTCTTTGGTGTTGCTCATGATATATTTGAAAATTTTATTTATATAGATTTGATGAATATTTTTAGTGCCTATCTTGACAGTTATAATAGATTAGTTTAGTTTTTAAATCCTATTGAAGTCTCTCATGTCTTAATGGATAACTGGGATTATAGATCGGGGAGAGAGGGGTATATTTTTCTCTTTGATGGAGTGATATTATGTTGGTTTTCAAATATGATCCACAATTCCATTGACTCTATCATTATTTTCCAACTAAAAATACTAGTGAGTTCATATCATGAAGAATTTTATAAAAATTTTCATGGATTTCCACCCCAAAGAAAGGTTTGGTTCACTATTTACCTACTTTCTTGTATGATAATAATTATTATGTCATCTTATCATATGGATCATGTTGTGTTAAAGAAGATTAATGTTTAGCTGGATAATCATGAGGCCAATGGATTTATTCATTGTAGCATATCACCTAGGACCTCAAATATCCAATTTTAAAAGAATGAAGATGACAGCCTCATACTTTCAATCGAATTTCAAAATCTAAATAAGGTTAAAGTTAAGATTAAATATTACATTATGGAAATTGATGATAATTTTGATCAAATCATAGGGTAACATTTGTTTTGTAATACTAAAATATTATTGGGGTTCTGCTAGTTTATGTTATGAGAAGATAATAAAAATAACAATGTATTTAAAATTTTTTTTTGGAATTTTGAGTTTTTTGTTATGTCATTCGGTCTCACCAATGATACTATGGTATTTATGGATTAGATTAACCAAAATTTCAATTAGTTCATGGAATCATTTTTGGTTTTTTGGAAGATATTATAGTGAAATCCATGTTAATAGAGGTACTCCTTAATCATTTTAATATCATCCTTATAATCCTAAAAGATAATCACATACATGGTAAGATTAAATATGTGAATTTAGGATCAACAAGTTGATATTTATGTGGAATTATATATCTAATAAAGGCATATTAATGTATAATATTATGATTTCAGTGGTAATTTCATGATAGACAATAATAAGTGTGTTTGAGATTTTTAGCATATAGGGATTAGTTTGTTATTATAGGTAGTTTGTTTAAAATTCACCATGATTTAATCTCTATTATAAAATTGGATATGTAAGGCTGTTAAGATTTAGTGGAATGAGAAGTTTCATAGATAATTCAAGAAACTAAGAATAGTATTGACTTCAGATCCAGTTTTGATTCTACAAGAAACATGCTTGGGTTATAATGTTTACTATGGTGCCTAATGTTTGGGATTGGGGTTTGTACTGATATAGGTAAAGTAGGTGTTGGCCTATGAATCATTCCATCTACAACATCATGAGAATAAATAACCTGATAGGAAATTAAATTGGATTTTGTTATGCATGTTCTCAAAACATAGTGAAACTATCTCTTTGGGGAACATTATAATGCATAATCTGATTATAAGATCCTGAAGTACATTTTCTTCTTGAGGAGATCGGAATTTGATAAAAATACATAGGTTTGATTATCTCTAGACTTTAGATCTTGATATTTATTTTACCCTTAGAAAATGGAATGTGATATCATATTTGTTTAGTATGAAATAACTAAATTAAAACGCGATGGAATCAGTGGAGAGTGGTATCTAATGATTTTTTTCACTTAGATGATCATAAGAGTATAGGAAGTTATAATATTTTTGTTCTTATCTTTGGTAATGGATAACTAATAATTTAATAAGAATATTTTTCTCGATCGTTTTTCAAATACTGATTGATAGTGCTTTAGTAGAATCCTAAAAAGTGGGGAGACATCAGGTGATTGGTCTTAGTATCCCATTAGTGCATCCTGTTTTTGAAGTAGGATGGTAGTTCTTATATCTCCTAGGTAGGAGTCTTTGGACAATAAACACTGATCATGTTGGTCTGTACACATCGGGACTACCAATACGTACCCTAATCTGGGATGTCACTATTAGTTGTTAGGGATGAGGTGGTCAGTCATAGGATCTGTGTCATTGTAAATTGTCATATGTGTACAGTTGAGAACTAGATACCGAGTGGATTGTTGAAAAATTTTCCCATTCTAGTATGGATTTGGGCTGAGATATCTATGGAATATTTCAATGGTTTAACATGGAATCCTATTGAGAAAGATGTGATTTGGGCAGTCCTAGACTGATTTATGAAATCAGATCACTTATATAATATCAATGATTTTATGAAGGTAGGGCATCTTGGGAAATTACATATTCAAGATGTTGAAAAGATCCATGGTGTTACCATTGCATTTTTATGGATAGTGAACCCAATTTTACATTGAGGTTTTTGGAAAGAATTTCTTATGGGAGTTGGTTATTCATTGAAATTAAACACATCATATCATCTATAGATCGATAGGAAGACTGAGTGATCTATTTAGATTATTGATGTTATGCCATAGGAATTCATATTTGAGTTTTGTGGATCATTGTAAAATCATCATTCTACTGTTGAATTTTCAAATAAAAATAGGTAGAAGGAATCAATTAGGTGGTACCCATTAAATCATTATATGGGTATCCATATTGATGTCATTTTTTCTTGGATGATTTGGAATATTGTTAATTGGTTGGACCATTCCCTGATTAGGGGATACATGTATTTTTTAACTAATACATCTGAGGATAGTTCAGATCTTGGTTTGAAAAAACGGGTACCAGTCCTTTGGGGGAAGAATTGGGTTGGTAGGATGTATTCTTATGTCCTTAATGATACAAATTATAACCACTCTTATGGTTTATAAGTGTGTAATCAAAATAATAGACAATATATTTAACTCCTTCATATGTGATTCCATACAAGAATGAAAATTCCAATGGGCGTCATCTGATCAGATGGAAAATGGTACGTGAGAGGGAGGTATTAATCTTAGGATAATGTTATGCTCAATGTGAAGAATTATATAAATGATATCCTTAGAATTTATTTAAGTGGGAACCTTATACGTCTAATTCATGGATATAATTTATTGAAGGAACTAGTGCCTTTTGAGAGGGAAGGTATCATCATTGTAGCACTCAGTCCACCCGCACAAACCTGCATTATAGAACCAATCGTAGTGGATAGTTTGAAATGTAGATATTAGTTTCCTGAACAAGAAAAGGATCTATATCAACATGTGGTTTATTGTATTCTCTACAAAAATAATTAAATATTTTCATGAATGTATGTATCCCCATATATTCATTCAATCCTTCATAATAATCTCTATGATTTTTTTATTATATTCCTCACAACAATGAGGTGGATAAGATTGTTTTTACATGTTCTTCATTTGAAACACACTCTGCTAAAGAATACTACAAGGTGATTCTAAACCCAAATAAACCCAATGAATAGGGGGAGATCCTATGGTGAATGGATATTTCGTGAATATAAATTTTCACTTCTGGAGTATTAGAATCCCTGCACTACCCACCGAAGAGAATGTGAAGCATATGGGTGTGGAACTTATTTCCATGTGCATTGTCTATAATATTTATCTAGAAGAAAATGATGATCAATTATTTTTCAATAGGGAATGAATACAATTAATTCAGATTTCCTTCTATCTCTTTGCAAGTGATTCTTCTCAGGGGAACTCAAGTACATCCTTCTTATCCCATTGGTTTAAATGTACACAAAATTGTGGTATTGAAATTCAAGGTAGAACCTCATTCTTTGTGGATGAATGTTGGTGTTTATGGAAAAAAGTTAATAAAGATTTCAATGAAGGGGTTCAAATTTCATTCCTTGTAGTTGTTTGGAGAACCAGCTACTCGATTCTAGATCTAATTTGACCGAACAAGAACTGATGCGATGTGTCGTCACTCAGAATATTTAAGATTGACAAAAATCATCAACATTTTCCATAAAATTTCTCATAGGTCTAATGGATCAATTGGGGTCCCCATAGTGATGGACTCAAACTAGACATGGATGGGTCTTATTAATTGGGCGGCCAATCTATATTAGCTTATTTGAGACATTAAAAATATTGAATTTTAATCTTTTATATTTGTTATTTTATATATTTAACCACCTCATAATTCCCATTAGGCTTAAACTAATCCTCTCCCTATACAATAGAGGACCCCCTTGGTATTTTGATGGTTTTCCTTCATTCATGATGGATATCATCAATGTATGTTCTATTTTTTATCTGAATTATTCAACTCTTTTATATCCTTACTTGATATCATATCCCATTTTCTATTTGGTACCAAATTAGGGTAAGGTTTCTAGATCTCTGGGATTTGATAGAGATTTGAGGATGTTTCATGTGGATATTGGATCACGATGTCCCCATCCACTCATTTCCAATCACATTTCTTAAAGGGAATTAATTTTTCTCTGTTTATAAGTTAAATGTCTCTATAAAATGATTATAACTCGTGAATTAGTTGAATTTATTGGAATCCAACTTGGGGATTTTTAAAAAACCGATTTATTTTATATCAAAGGTGTGTTTTTAAAATAATAATGATCTAAAAGTGGTTTTTTAAAAATAGAGTTTCCTATATACTATGTTTTTGATGAAAATCCTTAAATGTGGGTTTTGACTGTAAAATTTGTTTTCATGAAAGGGGTATAATGACTCACTATAAAAAAAATTATATGTTTTAAGAATGGTTTTAAATTGATTTTAAAAAATAGAGAACACTAGGATCATTGTGTGAATAATGATATTTTCATTAAATTATAGTGTGTATTTCACTACTATGGTTCTTTTATTGATATCAAATGATTGTGGTAGGACTGAACATTTTATAAATTCATGTTCTTCTTGGATTTGTATCCCTTTTTTCAGTTTATATTTTCCCATTATATAGATACAAATATTTCACTTTCTCATTTATTGTTGGCTATTTTTTGTTGGTACTTTTTAGGATCGGTTACTCACATGTTTTTCTTATAGTGTATCAATTTATGGGATTTCTTATGCTTATTTCATATCATACATGTACTTTTAATGTTACTTGTTTATGTAAATATAATATTATTTTATGAAAAACCAAATTCTTTTTTACAAAATGTGAAATTTTCATAAAATGAATGATAAGATGGAATTTTATTTAAATTAGAAATAACTTTTTTTCATCATATTGGATTTTTATGGACTATTTGGTTAAATACAATATGTATTTTTGATTAAAAAAATACTTTTTCATTTAATAATTTATTGATATGGTTTTTAAACAATTAAATCTACGTGAATCATGTTGTTTTCTGAATACTCTAAGGTTGATCACCTTCTTAGTGAGAAGGATTAGTGGTGATGGATGGTCCAATGGAGGATCAGTTTTTTCTTGACCTTTTTCACTTTTTTCTTTATCCTATTTGGATTTACTTGAAATGTATCACGTATATTTTACATCATTCTAATTTACACTTTATTAAATCATCTATTTTTTTATTCACGAGACTAGAGTCATGGTTTTTTTTCTTTATCTTGTGCGGGAAATCATTAGTGACATGTCAGGTTAACATAGGTAGGTTCAATGGAAAGGTGACCTAGAAGCCCTATCAACTATTTGACATTTTTAGGAGGTTACCTATAAAATAGTATATATCTCTTCTTAGTGTCAACCTTTATGAAATGATGACCTTATACAAAGTTGAGGAAACATTCCAATATCACCTGAAAATCACATTCCATGGGGTTAATCTTTTTGGGGTTCATCTATAGTTTACTGAAAATCATTTTGAGGTCAACAAATTGATCACAATAATATAGATATTTAACTATCAGAAAATCCATACAGTAGTCCATGGATTTCCACATAAATTCATTGAATATATGGTTCATGTCAAATTGATATATGGGAGAATGTTCATCATGAAAAATTTCCTTACTCAATAGAAATGAACCCCTTGGGGTTCACGGAAATTAGTGACCCTATCATTTAATAACCATAGTATGAATAAATAATGTATAGGACATGGAAAATGGTTGTTCCATCTATTAAAAAACTTTTAATAAAAATGTATAATTCACCTTTTAGGAAATTCTAGTTGTGATCCATAATGTTGAAACAAAACATAATCTACATGTTCTCATTCTATATAAGGATGATTTAGGGATACAATTTCCTGTAATGGTCCATCAAAATGAATGTATATAATAAGTTCTTGTTAACAGATTTATTTATATAGGAATCATTAGTAAGATACATTATTTTTACTATGTGCTTATTGAAATGGTGATCTTAATAATGACCTAGATGGTGGGTGGAAAAATGAGGATCATGTCTAAGAATTTATTAATAATTTCATGATAATACATCATTATGTTGTTCCTAAAAAGAGATATATGTATCTTATTCTTTGAAGAACATGAATGCTATGATTAAGTTAGGATTAATGTATCTTTCTTTTCCCTAATTAACATTTCAATTTTTTCTAATGGTGGTTGAGACACCTTCTTTAAATATTGTCTTGGAATCTCCATGATTTTCCTTTTCTTCATACTCTTATTCCAATACATTGATACTGGATGAAGAGGGAAATGAAGGGGAATTTTTTGGACTGGAATATGATTTATGGAATTTTTTATTTTCCATTAATGGTTTGGAGACATCCCCATACATAAAAGGTGAAAATTAAATAGAATTATTATTTGGGATGTTTTAGATATGTTTATATTCCTCTCCACTATCAACAATCATAGATGGAGTGGAAACATCCTAACATATGGAGGATAACATAATGGAATTTTCAATTTTATCTATGTAAATGGAGGTTTCCACTGACCTAGATAGTGTTATGGGGATCATTGTATATCATTGATACAAAGTGGAATCATTATCATATTAAGTGTTATCATTGAGACTGGGTAAAACCCTTCTGCCATGCCACTATATTCAGTCGATCTGACCACTATCATGAATATAGAGAAATATTCCCAAACCCTTGGCATTATTTCTTCTTTGGGATTCAAATACACTTGGTTAGAGAGTATTTGTTACATTATATATAGTTAGAGATAATTTAGTCCATCCCTCTCATAGAAATTCTGAATAGTGATATTTATCACGATCGATGATATGACATTCTTTCTAACAATTATTGTTAGTAATTATATTTGAATTATAACATAAGAATGATATGGTAGAATGGTGATAAAATATCATTTCATCATAGATTATTTTTATGACCCAATTTATCACCAAATATAGATAGACTACCTCAATTCATTTCCTGGGATGTATATAATCATGACCATGTTTATGGAATGGGTTAATGGTGTTAATTTGCAGACCATTAGGGCAAGTGGTTTATATGACTACACCGGACACTTATTTATACCGTACCTTTCAATAGAATATTACACCTATAAATTGAGATTCATAATAAATTATAGTGTCACTTTCACTATAAAATGATCTAGCCAATACATTTATACACTACTTTTGACATTGGAGGTAGTAAGAAGGAACATTCTCATGGGAATTAACCCATGACATTCCCAACATAAAATTAAAATATATATCTTGATAAAAGACCATAAACATATCATTACAAAAAATATCTCCAAATTATGTTATAAGATTGATTATTCCGAAATTATTTTTCACATTGTTATCATACACTTTTATTACTAGGGAAGATGGATAAAAATTAGATTCACCATAACCTATTCATCACAGGTTCTTGGAAATAATGATATTGATTCTAAATCTGTTATCAATTTTTCTTGATGAATGTAATTGTTTTCCATATCTCGAAATATATTCAAGGCAATGATGTTTCATTTTATATAAGTATCATTGTTTTTCTCTATAAAGGAAATAGAAAAATGGAAATTAATAATCCTAGTCTCTTCATGATATTCATTTTTTATAACAAACCCAATTACAAATTTTTGTGGAATTAAGTGTGCATTAAAAAGTGTTTCCAAAATCACTTTTTCTAAATTAAAGTCATATATGATTGACATCTTGGATATAACAACATCTAATTGTTTTATTATTTCATACATTCTTCTTAATGTTTTATGATTCCCCATATGACACGGATCACTTTTTTGAGGTTTGGATGTTGGAGATGCTAATACTGGTGGTCTCCCCCATAAGTGAAAACATAATTGAAAAATTATCGTATATGGGTATAGATAATCTATAATTCCCTCATTTCTATGTTTAACGGGGATATATTGATTCACCCAACGTTCCTCTAGTGTTATTGGTCATAAATTGTCCTTGGATAATTTAGATGTAGATTTATTCTCTTACAATTCCTGATAGAGTGCATATCTATAGAACTCTGTAACATATAATGTTTCGGTAGGGATTGGAAAGAAGGTTGATATCATTGTTAAACTCATCTTTCTCAACCCCATTATACTAAATGAAATATTTTAACTTATCTTTTAGTGTGGGACAGAATAATATGGTCATATAAATCTTCATTAATTTTGAATATTTTTTATGTGAGCTAAATTAAAATTTCTATATAGGTATTCCTCATCTAATGATGATTATAATATATTTCTCAGGGCCCACTGGACTATTTTTACGGGTGATTATAATCCTCAAAAAGATTTATTAATTAAATCATATAGATTATAAACAATATTAGGTATTATTATAGTTTACTCTTCTTATATCATACTCATATAATTCTATTTATGACGGTTTTTAGAATACCAACTCTTAGAGTACTATGGAATCAATGAATTTAGATAAAAAATTACCAAGAGAGTTAGTAAAAAATGGTTGATTTAGTTATTCCTTGAGTACCACACAAGATAATTTATAATATTTTAGGTTTTCAAATAATTAAAAATTCATCTACAATTTATTTAGACTTCCTACCATTCTCCTTCCCCTTTTTATGGGATGATAAATACACAAAATTGTTGTATAACTTTTTACCCAACATGAATTTCCAATATTTTCTATCTTTTGGAAAATATGATCAAAGTCAAATTATGCCTAGATAGTGTTGTCCAAAAGTAAGTGGAAGGAATAGTAATTAAGTTGGTCATTCACAACAACAACATTAGGATTTATAGGGGTTATCATATTCAATTTGTTTATCCATAACCCTGATGAAGGTCCTAGGAACCAATTGTTTTTAAAATAAATATCCTCATTAGTTATGTATATATATAGTCGGATATTTTTCTCTTATCTGCTTTCCCTATAAGGATTTTGTTGTTTCTACATTTAATATGGAGGAGGAACCATGTTATATTGAATTTTTTGGGTAGTAATGATTCTATCAATGCTACCTTATTGTTAACAATAATTATTTCTATATTTTTAGAGCCATCACATAGGATTTTTAATTGGTTGAGATATGGATTTAGTCCACCAATTTTATTATTCCAAACATTGTAAAATTATAGTGAAATCATAAAATTCATTAGGATATTTGACTGGGATAAATCATGTCTGTAATTCATCCTAAAGATACTCTATATAGATTTATAGGAGATTCTTAGGTAGGTATTTTATGTTTAATGAGTATGTCAGACCATTCCATCAAGAGATGATTTCCGGAAACCACTCATTTTTATGATTCATTCAATTTTAGAGATCTTATAATATTTTATTTCTATGAATTGAGCTATGTTGGATGCTAAACTATTGATATAAAACCTATCAATTTGTAATGGACCCAAATGGTAAATTTTTATGACAAAAAACATGAGTCCTTATAGGGTATATACAAAAAATATGATCGTGGTTTCCACTTTTTCATTAGTATTCCAATCATGGGGAAGCATTGAGTCATACTGTGTGTTATATGATTCTCCAAGTCATTAGTTTTGTTGAAAAAAAGAACATCAAATTCACAATGTTTTGTAATAGAGGTGTTGTGTGTATCCACTAGGGATATGGTTTCCTCCTTAGTTGAATTAGTTCTCTATATCCTTCCATAGGTTCCATTTGATTTGATAGATATTCAATGGAATCAATAATCTCTAGAGTAATGGTTGGTTGGATAGAAAATTGAGTAGAGTTAGTGGGTGGATCTTGATATAGATTGATTTCCTATGTTTGTTTCCAAGTATAGTTAGGGGTATCTGGGCTCACATGGCTCTAGAATCCACCCCAACAGAGGTAGCTCTTAATTATTCCATGACGTCAAATCTAGATACGCAGGTTATTTGGGT
The DNA here is from genome assembly GCA_963277665.1 of Viscum album. NCBI lineage: Eukaryota > Viridiplantae > Streptophyta > Magnoliopsida > Santalales > Viscaceae > Viscum > Viscum album. The sequence continues at coordinate 1,008,636,730 of OY728164.1, read as the reverse complement.
CTTGGGTTAGTTGAATTGATATATTCTTCTACCATATGTATATAAGTATCTCTATGTTGAGAGATATTGTTCTAAATGACAAATCTATTTTTATTCATATAGTTTATAATTAATGGGAACATTTCTCATACATAGTTCATAATTGAATCATTTTAGTTCCTTTATTTTTCCATAATATTGAGTAAATAATTCATTAATATAAGGATTCTAAAACTATCTCGATGATGGGTGGGAAGATTTAAAATTGGTCCCTTTTTCTTTAATTGATACTCACCACGGAGGTGGAAACTAAGCAGTCAAGGGGAACCCTATAATTTGAAAATTTCCTTTGGTTTTGAGTATGAACACATTCTTCTAGTATTTCTATGTGGATTGTATTTCGATCAGAGACTTATTCATCCCACTCCTATGTGTCCAAATAACGTTCTCAATCATCCCTAGGACCAATATTGATGATATTGCATAATGTGTATCATGATGCAGGTATCATTTCCTCCTTATAAGGTTTAAATGAATGTTTATCTCATTAATATGTATTAAGTAGAAATTCCCAAATTGTGTAGGAATTTTCAATATTCAAAAACTTTTATATATTTCAACCCATGTATTTTTTGTATTCACATTCCTGATCTACTATTGAATTGACTTTTGAATCGTAATCTAGAGAGAGTCTCTATAATCATTTTTTGAGTGCATCCCAAAAGATGGTGTTGGCTTTAACAATGATACATTTTTTTAATTTTTTTTCTTATGAAAATTCTCCCAACCTAGAGAAGTATTATATTCAGGGTAGAGGATGTGGTTTTAATATATATTCCCTCATTCATATAGGTTGTGGATAAAATTATTCCATCATCACGAAATCATGGACCCAGTAGATATTTAATAGGAATAGAGATATAAGTTGGGGTCTAAATACCCCAAATAATGGGGGATAGGGTTAGTATCATATTATAGTTTTTGTGGATATTTATAATGGTATTTTGATTTTATTATATTTTTTACAGGAATGGGATATATGATATTAATGATAAAGATATGAGATAATCAGTAATGAATATATCACTTCAATAGAGGATTTAGATTATTTAGATGACAAGTAAACATAAAAACTGTAGAGGATTGATGAAGTAGTCTATCAGTGGATAACTTCTATCATGTTCAACATTTTTTTGATTAAATATAATAAGACCCAACTAGATAAAAAGATTTTAAGTGGAAAAGCTTGGTCCTAGGTCTTTTCATAATGAGATACTGTTGCAAGATGTATTCCATAGATAACTCTATAGATTTAATAGCATAGTGAAATAAAGGGACCCATTATCACCCCATCCTCTACTTTGTATATCCGATGGAGTGTCAATAATCAACTGAAATAGATTACATATAGAATTAAATCATGCATGTTGGAGGTATTCGAATTTATTTCTCAACTCCATGTACCACACTACTAAAAGGGTATCCAAATCGAACTAATGATTGAGTTCTCATATTATCTCAATGTGTTTTTCATATTCTGTATAATGTATAGGTTTTACATTTAGATTAATAAAATTCATCTAGAGATTTAGAAAAATGTAGTTAATATATTTTTATATTATTATTATTTCATATTGAGAAGTGGTTATGTGAGAAAACATGAATTATATACTATATTTGGATAGTTTATTCCTAGAAATTATTATTTTCTATTTTTCATTATTGAGAGACTGCTCTACCTATTCTAACTAGAGTGGTAATTTTATGACAATTGTATTATTTAGAATATTTTTTATTGGTTTTACATAATATAAATGGGTAGATTATTTGAAGGTGGTATATTTGAAGACTATCTCCTTTTACGAATATATAGTTGTTAAGATATATTTAAAATATAGAAAAGGCTCCTAGAGTAGCATGAGTTAGTCTCTCAGGTGCCTCTTGATAAAAGATCCTTTTAAAAGTAGCTTCTGAAGGGTATAAAATTATTTCCCTATGATCTTTTATCAAAGAGGATAATTTTCACGTCTCTCACCATGGGGTGAAATACCTTGATAGATATTGATATTTTCAGGAGGAATTTTCAGGAAGGAACTCTAATGTGGACCCCTAGAAATGCTCATAGAAATATCATGAGGAGGACCTCTACCAAAATAATATGCTTCCTACTATTAAAGATGATTTAGTTGATTATTGGTCCTCTACTAAAAGATGATTTAGGGACTCAAGAACAATATTATTGATTCGGGTATGGATATGGTAATCACTATTTACATTGGGTTTCCCCTAGTGAGACTACCCTTGGATGATCTCTATTCGAAGGTTGGGACCATTTGTTGTACACAACAACCTTGACATACGATATTCAGCTTACTAAACTCATGTTATTCCATAAAAAATTTCAATTTTATTTTATAGTGTAGGTCGGAATATATTTCTTACATGATGGTTTAGTTATAATAGGATTATGGAATCAATATTGAATGAAGATATGATATCAGTATTATTCATAATCCTTCAATAAAACATGTCAATAGTCCTTTTAAATAGAGTAATTAATGTGTGCCTTATCTTGACTAAATAGCACCATATACTAAAGAGAAAATTTGGGTGTGGGGAAGGAATATATATTTTTCTTATTTTTATTAATGAGATATTATAACAATTTTATTTTTCTATAAATACCAAAATATTTCGAATGTATCAAAATTTTTGAGTAGATAAATGATTATTCCCTTCTATTTCTACCAAGATATGGTGATGGATTTTTTTAATTTGATTGATCATATGGGACCATAATTCATTATTATTTCACATATAATTACACTCCTATCATTATATTTAGATAATGTTATTCTGGTGAACTTCATCTGCTAAAATGGGAATATATTCTAACACCATGCTTACTAGTAGATTTTTCAAATACATTCCCCCTGATGCTATTATAGAATTATGGAAATCTTAATGAGCATAGACTAGGATATGACCCATCGATCTAGTTTGTTCCAAAGTGTACTAGAGGGATTAATTAGTTGAGGTAGGTATATAATATTGAAAAATATAATTCACAGTTCTCTTATCGTATTTAGATCCCCTTGTAGCTCAGGTTTATGTGACCAGAGTATAGATCCCTCATGGAGCATCCACTTCCTGGATATACTAATAAGTTTATTTTACATTGTGCTAGTGATGGTGGGGGTTGGAATTAGCAATCCTTAGTGACTCATGATCTCATGTGAATATACATTCGACCTCCCAGTATTCCTCAACATGAAAAGTGTGGTACATTTTGTTATGATTTTATGCAAGTATGCAGAAACAATTCAAGGATGTAACATACTCTATTTACAACTTCATCACCTGTCATTGAGTGTATGGTTTGTTTGGATTTATCTCTAGGAGGTTTTCATGTGAAACCTCTAGAGTCCTGAGATTATTGTTTAAACATTACTCTGGAACCATTGATTCTATCACATGTCATTGGATAAAATAATTTTGTGAAAAGATTTAATTTTTAAGGGTCCCTATCATTAATTATGTCTGAGTATTAAGTCTCACCTTGAGATGATTCCATTTTTTTGGATTAAAGGGGTGTTCTATTAAAAAAATCACATAAATATTAAAAAAACTAAAAATAAATCCCATTAATTCAACATCATTTATAATACCATGTTCAATCAATTATGTTCATAGTTATTGGAATGAAATGGGGATTACCCTTTTGTTTTTCAATAGATTCTTAAATTGATTTCTTATATATAAAGGCTTGATGTGAACATCATTTTAGAATTGAATTACAAGGGGATGTTATCCCTAGGGTTTCTGTTAATTGATCCTTTAGAATTCACATTATTCAAGAGGGTGGGAATTTAGGCTCATAATAACTATTTTAGCGGATTTTTTCCTACTCTTATACTCTATTTAATATTGATGTCTTGTATTTGAATCCATTACAAATCCTATCACAGTACCGATTTCCCTTATTGTGGGGGATGTTCATCTTCATATTTCAATTTGAACATGTGTATGTATCATATGTTATTCATCATTTATTCCATCTTAAATTTGATATGCACTATTATGATTCCATATAGTTGGGAGTTATATAATTTAGAACAATCCAATGTATTGATAAGTTCTTTTCTACTTATGATTTAACCCTTAAAATGGGTTTCAAATACATACGTATGAATGTAATCATAACCCCTTTTTTAGTGATATGTAATGTGATACATCATACCATTTAACATATTGTGTGAAGAAATAATCCTTTTAGTTTAACATCTATTGATATGGAAGAGTTAAAAAATATACCATTTGAGGATTGGTGTGGTAGTTATTATTAGAATCCCTTAATAATTTATATTGTAGAGAAAATATACCAATGAATTTTTATTGGATTCACAAGGAATATGACCATGTGAGGTATTCCGTTGATTTGGATAGTGGGAATATGTCCCACAAAGAGAAGCATTGTTTCATCAAGAATATTAACTAATAAATGAAATATGGTTATTACCTAAGGGTATATGGACCTATATATTTGATATAGCTTCATCAAGGGAATGGTCTAGTGAATGAATGTTTTATATGAAATACATCCTTATTTGAAATAAATGATGAAACCATGGACATTCTTTTCTTTAAACAATGTTTTTTTGTCCATCCACATTGGGATGATCCGAGATATTTCTAGGAATAGGATCATACATAATAATATACATACAACATTGAAGGTGGCATCATTTCTCAATGTTTTCCAATTTTTCAGGTCCAATATTTAGAGGATGAAGAAATTTGATTCATGAAAACAATGTTGTTTTCAAGAATAAGGTTGAATCGAAATATTGTTCACATGTGGAGCTTTGAGACCATCACATAAAAATATGGAAATCTCCTTGGTTTCATGTAAAATATAAATTTGGGAAAAATAATATTACACACCAAATACAATGTCAAAATGAGTTGCGTGTAAGTGTAGTTTTGAGATCAGCACATGAAAATAAGGATAAGGCATGAGCTTTAAGAAAAAGTTAAAACATCAAGAAAGGATATTATGATCCAAATAAAAAAAAATTTGGATTGTAAAAAAGTGGAAGGTATGTAGGGAACATGAATAATTTTTCATTGTAGTCTATTAGTATAGTAGAACCCCCTATATTCAAATTAATTTTTTCTAACAATGACCAGATAAGTATTCCACATGAAAGAGTATTTCATAGAATATTTGTGTGAAATAAATTTTATCTGTAGAGTTTTCATTTTTCATATCAAGAACATGTAAAACTCATGGATTGCTTTCATAAAATTTCAGTTTTATGAAGATTAAATCTTGTGATATAATCCCAAAAGTTCATTTCAATAATATTTATTTAATGCAAGTGCTTCATTTGCACTGTAAGAAGGTGTTGAGTATCCAATTTGTTTGATCAGTTCCATTAGGAGAATGAATTCTGAACTATGGTCTATTTATTAAATTATTATATATAGAGACAAATACTTAAATAGAAATCTACTAAATCAACGTGTAAGTTGTTAAAATGAGTAATTTTTCACCCAGAGTTGCTGGCTCAAGGATTTAGTAGAGGTGTTATGAGGGAGGGAGTGTGTCACCAATGTAGTCATGTAAAGGTATTGTGCCTTTCATAGAGTGATGATTTATGAAATTTTGTATTCCACAAAAATTCATGTTTATTGGATTCAAGTATGACTGACATATTGTGATCATATGATCCATGGAATATCTTATAGTGGTGAACCAAAAAAGTGGGTTTGTTATCTCTCTGCATGTGAATGTTTAATTACTAACCATTACCATTATATATTTTTATCATGATCCTACAAACATGGGAAAAATATCTTTCAAATTGAAATAAAAATTTGACACTCATATCCACAACTCTCCTCTCATGGTGTTTTGGGGTCCTACATGTGAAATCAAATCTTATAGGATGCTAGAGTAAAATATGTCCTTCATTTTTCTTATGGAGAATTAAATAAATTTCATGGGAGTACCTCCCCCCATTTTATGGATGATACTTCTAGATTTTTAAAAATAAGATGATATACCATATAAGATCCTTTAGAATGGAAATTCTTTTTTTCACTATACATGGGACTAAGGTCACAAATGAAACAAGACTATCTATTACTGATAGAGACATTAAAATGATTGATGTAGATTAAAAACATAGAATTAACATAATTTATATCTATATTTCCAAATATATCAAAATTTGATGGTTTTAAATTCATCCAAGTATTTTAGGGGAAAATTGGAAAATATATATGGTGCTGAAAAAGTGAAAGAGAAAATACAATAAGTTTTTTTTACAATAGGATTGATAATATGAATATTCATTCTGATGAAAATGAAAATATTTTTATAGTCAAATTATTGACATTTTGTATAAATTCAATGACATGGTGATGAAATTAAATATATTCACATTATGAATACAATATTGAGAATGATTCCATAACAGTAAAATCTGAATGTTTTATAATATGAGGGAAGGTATCTATCTAAAAATTCACTTGGTGATATGCTACAAGTTTTGGAAACATATGAAATGATAGTCTGGCCATTGGATGCAAAAACAAGTGTAAGAGAGGAAATATGATTCAAATTGATGGAAAAATAGAAGTATTCCGAAGATAGTTTTGATGAAGATATTAAGGGAGATGAAATTATTTCACTTATTTTAAAGAAATTAAAGAGAAGAATATAAATATTTAAAGGAAAGACTCATATGGAATATTTTCGATGTGGAAGAGATGGTAACATTACCTCTCGAGGCTCATTGAGGTTAGATGAATAGAATTTGAAGTAGGAAGTATGCAGAAGACTCCGAAAAGGTTTCCCCTAATGGGAGATTTCAAATTAGAAAAGAAATTACATAGAAAGAGTTTCATTTACAAATAAACACACTATTATAATGTATTTTATATGGATGAATAACCAAAGTTTAAATATAAAACTCATGCATACATTATGGCAATAGTTGAAAATTTATAATCGAAAAAAGATAATTCTAATAAGTTGATTGGTTTTGTTGATTTGAAGGTGGAACTTGAGGGCCACTTGATAGGATTGATGATAAAAGACAAAAATATAACATTGAGAGTCATTCTAGATGATTCATTATATTATATTTATCTTCTTGATGTAAAATTGATCGAATGTAAATAGGAGAACCATAACATTAATAAAATATTGAATTCTCAAAAGATGTAGTGGAATTTGATCGTAGGATTGAAGAGAATGAGAAAATCATCAATGAAATTAAATACAAATTGTATGAGAAGACCAAGACAATTGATAGAAAAAATAATAAGTTTTTCTCTAAGTAGTAAAATAGAAACTCAATCGATTTCAAGTAAAAAAATAAATTATAATTTTGATGATTATCAGATGTATATCTATTAGAAAAATCTAAACATGGTTTTAAAAATTGATGGATATAGTTAAACGCATAAAAAAGGTGCCTGATGTCCAACCAAGGAATTATTTAAACCAAATAGAAAAGATAGTTGAATATAATCATTATGTAACCTAAAAGGATTTCCAGTCACGAATTACTATTAGAAAAGTAGACATGAGTAGGAATGAATGTGAGAATAAATGTCCTCTTAGGAAATGACTATTATGTGGATTTATAGGCTATACCCTGTAATACTGTGAAAAGGATAGAAGGTATCTAAATGGGGAGAGTCATGGATGTCTGTAATGAAAAATGAGACCATATCCTTCATTATATAAAAGACACATTTTTTATGGAAATAATTTTCATTATTCTAACAATGAACATAAATCTATTCATTATAGGTAGAGGAAGGGTGGGAACATTACCAACAGAACATAGAGACAAGTAAATACCCTCCAATCATGTGAAGTCACTATTATAAATAAATATTCTTCACTAGAAGATGAATATGAGTATGATGAACCCATGGATATTAAAAAGAGATTAGAAATTCCATCTTTAGCCTCCACTCAACAATGTATATCATGGAAGGAAAATAGGAAAATTGTGAACTAAAACCTTAAAAAATAGCTATGAAACCTACAATTAATTGTAGCACCCAGATTCTTAATAGTGGATTCACATCCCATATAATGGGAAATGTATATTTATTGATGAATTTAAAGAAAAGGGTTGTTGAAACAATGAGGTCTGGATACTATAGTTCTTTTATGATCAAAATCATGGGAATTATATAAATACAAATCAATGATCATAAGAAATATGATGTTCTCTATCAGTAAGAATTGCTTCAAAGTATCCTAAGTGTGATTCAAATCGTTGAATCTTGACTTATAGTGATATTTAATCAAAAGGGGTCCACTATAAACAGAATGACAGGTAAATCCCTCTTGAATGTATGGTGAAAAGATGACAATTTATACCAGGTCAAATGTAAAATGATCATTTTTAACTTGATAGTTGAAGAATAAAAATACTTTTAACTCTAGTGGTTGGGTCACATTAATCAATAGTGTATCAAAAAGATATATGAGAAGAATGAATTTATAAATATTTTCAATCTATGTCATGAATGATAAATAACATGTGATGCTTGAATGAAAGGAATGATGTTCAAGTGTTCATATCAGAAGAAGGATAAAAGGGAATAGAATCATATTAACATCATCCACATAGAATTATGTTGTCCAATAAATGTGGATGAAACAAATGGTGAGAGGTAATTCATTATTTTTATTGAGGATCATAGTATAGTATATTTTTTTAATTCTTAGAAACATGAAACAACAAGATAATGGTTGCATGAAATGTTAATATTGAATATCTAAAAATGGTACTGGATACACAATCAGTGTTCTATGATCTGATAATATAGGAGAATAAAAATCCATTGAATTTTAAAATTACCTTAGAAAACATGTAATAAAATATGAGTTGGCTATTGTGACAATCCCCCAAAAAAATGGAAAGGTTGAATGTAGAAATAAATAGGTGAACAATTTGGCTAGAACTATAAATTTTGAGAGTTTTACATCTCATCATTATTGGGAAGAGGTTTTTCATGTATGAGTGTACAGTCTAAATCAAACAAGTCTTTATAAAAGAAATACCAAGACACCTTATGAGTTATGGTAAGGAAGGAATCCCTCATAGGTATTTTTACTTGTTTTTTGGAAGAAAATATTCATCTGAAAAAAGATTATTTCTTGAAAATTATGGTGATTTTACAGAAGAGGGAATATTCCTTAGATACCCAATAAATTTTAAATTTAAAAAATCATAGAATAATATTATATAATAATTATGGAAATAAGTGATTTAATTTTCATTGAAGATAAAATCATAAATAATTTTAAGAGGCCATATGATTATACAATATAATAAGATGAAGAAAGTGTACAAGGGATAAATTCAAATGTAGAAATAGGGGAAGGATAGAAAAGCATTCATGGATCACAAAACAATGATGATTTTGAAGAATAATTGGAAGAAGAATCCATGGATGAAGAAACATCGTCAGAAACTCATAGAAGAAATAGAAGTGAAGAAATTTGTCAATCCAACATCATTAGGGATTAGCAAAAACACTCACTTAAGAGGACAATGAGGAATGGATCATATTATTCCATCTAATCAGTTGTGGAACGAACCTCATTTGATGAATAAGGGAAGGAAAAACCTTTGTTTAAGGCCATGAATGACAAAATGTACCAGATTAACAAGAACAGGACATGGGATCTTATTATGATACCTGAAAATCCCAAAATTATTAGAAGTAAATGGGCATTTTAAAAAAATTCATTGAATAGAAATAAATAATTTTAAGTATCTAAAGGCCATTGATGGAATTTATATTTAAGAAAAAGTTTCTCTAGTGTAGAGAATGATGTCGACCAGGATTTTACATGCCATGTAAATTAAAAAATATTTAATGATTATTTGATGAATGTAAAAAATTATTTTGAAATTTTTTTTTCATAAAGAAAAATTATAGTTTGAAAGAATAGTGTAATTTTTAATTTGAAATTGTTAAGAAAAATTATATATACTAAAGAAGGTTGTATATGGTCTAATGTAGGAACAAAGTACATGGAATTATTTTCTAGACTTTATATGACGAATAATCAATATTATTTTTTGGGATTTGATCACAATCTATAAGTTAATAATTCACATGAAGATCAATTAATTGTGTTTTTTCACAAGGATTTTATTTTATTTTTCCAAAACAGGAAGGGATTCTTTGATGAATTTTCTATTTAGATGAAAAATGAATTTCAAAAGTCAACTACTATTGAAATCAAATGTTATTTAGACTCTAGGATACTCAAAATAAACATTACAACATCATTCCAATGAAAATATATGCAAGAGATATAATAAAAATATTCAACATGATTGAATCCAAAACGATGTTGGCTCTGAATGCGCTTGGGAGAAATCATGGAAAGTATGAGGATGGAACTTCTATGGATCCGACACTATATAGAAGAATCATTGTATTCTTATTATATTTTTCTAAAACATGGACATATATTTTCCTTGTAAAATGAATAGTGACCAACTTTCTGTAGCACCCCCAACACTTCAGGGTATGTTTCTCTTAAACACATTATTGTTATAGCCAATATTTCATGAATGACTGAGCATCTATGGATCAAAATATTGTTACTTTTAGGAGATATCCATAACCAAGCCATTAAACATAAATCCTAAAACTATATGATTTTAATTTAAAAAAATATTACAAACCAGGTGGGGTTCAACATGATATTTAGACTTTGATAGTATTAACTTAATTTTTAGTGAATAGTAACCCATCATTATGAATAGTAACATGACCTTATGAATAGTAACTTACCATTATGAATATTAATATGACGCTTATGAAAGGTATCCATACCCTTGACTGTATAAATGATTCTAGGATTTTTAAAAGTGAAGATGGATATTTTAAGTGTTTATATTTTTAATTAAATAATGATTTTAATTAAATATTTAATTCATAATAGTTAGGAAATTATTTTTGAAAAGTGGACTTCATTTCTGGATTCTACACATTAGAAAATAGTTACGGTGAATTGTTGGTATTTTTCTAAAATACTTGAATTTTAGGTGAATAGTAAAATACATTAATTTATCATATAAATACATTATAAATTAAATTAAAAATTCCTTGCATCACAATTTATATATGCAACCAATTCTAGAACTCACTTGCATATATTACTATTTTGTGTCATTGAATACTCACTATTGATTTTCTTGAAAGGAAATAATAAATTAATGATTATAATATTAAAAAAATTCCTCTCACCTCCACTATATAAACCACCCCACATACCCTCTTCCTTCCACACCACTCGGCCTCAATCCTTGCATAAATTCTACAAAATACTCTTCCCAAGCTCTCTCCCCACATCATAGACCTACTGGTCTCATTAAAAGGCCTAATCCAAAGGTCTTAAATATTTTCTCAAAGAGGAGTACTCAAGAGGTGAACCACTCTTCTCTTTTCATTCAAATTCTGTTAGAAGTTATTTTGGTTGATCTCTCCCCACCTCACCAAATCCAAATTCCATGATAATTACATTAAATTTTATGTACTAGATTTTATTTATGAAAATGGAATATTTCATTGTAATATATCTTTTTCCCCTCCTTTTATAAAATAAATGGAAACGTTGTTAGAGATGTGTTAATTTATCACACTCAAGGAATACTAGTTTTCAATTTGCATTACTGTCTTCAATAATGGTCATGAAACCTTTTAAATGGATTATCCTGATCATTATATTTGTATTTTATCTTGTTTAATGTTATTGAATCCTTGCACACTCATAATATGGAATAATAATACAAAACAATTTTATTGTGCACAAACCCGCCAACCCAAATCCAAGCGTTTATTATTTACTCATCAAATGAGTCATCCTTATGTTATATAACCAAAATCCTTATAAGATCATTTATAAATTCTTAATGTCAATAATAATGTATATTAGAAATTTTGGATGTTTAAAAACATTTCAAAGAAACATTCATTCATTAATAAAATTAAACAGATCATGAAAACCAAAGAAAAAAATGGTACCAAAACAATAAAATTGAATCTCTTAAACCCATAAAAAAGACATTATTGAACCTAATAAGGTAATAAAATATCAATTAAATGTTTACAAGGTTCCAGAATTATTAAATAATGTAGCTAAATTTGATTATTTAGGTCGTTAAGAATAATCAAGAACACCTTAATGCATTAGGTAAGAGATCCTCTCTCTACCTTTTATTCAAGCTTCTTCCCTATGTTGCACCTTATTATTTTTAATTCCTTATGATGATGTATGTTTCCTCCCCTTTTTGATACTTCCATTATAACATTTAAATAATGTTATACCTCTTTACCTCTCATTTATCCCTCGCAAGAACACTCGTTACAATGCCGAAATGTTTGTAAGAGGTTTTCTCATCTCACTTTTTTATTCTGTGAGACTTCCATAGTTCACCACTTATTTCTTAAAAACAGTATAGGTGTACTAAAAATTGTCATATGTTATAATGATTCTATTTAAATTCACGGTATTATGTGATTATTTTGGTCATTGTAACTTTTGGTCATATGACTCAACTGAATACAAAGTGGTAAAAACATTGTTTCAATTTTCACTTCATTGTGAGTTGATTAGTATTGTGCACATACTCTTTATTATTTAGTGTAATCATTTCCCATATGAGATAACTTTTCAATTGAAATTATATTCTATTTAAATTTCCTTATTCTCAAATAATGGATATTATTATTGTCTAAGACGTACACTATCTTACATTCGATATTTAGTTGGAATGTTGTTTTGACTATGGAATAATTTATGAATTTGTTTCCTCTATTCAAATAGAATGATGTACAATCATATTTGTCTTGTGTTGAATCTATGTATAATGAATACTTTGGCTGTAGAGATGGGTGGGGCCCACTACAACCCCTTGATGCATCGGTAGGTCTCATGAGACAAATCAGTTTGCGACAAACCTGTGGAGTTTGTTTCCAAAAATCAGACGGGTTTCTACCCATATAACAAAACCATTTTTACAGTATTATGGTATCATGTTCTAGATACATGATGTCAAATTATTAGGCATTCTCTTTATTCATTATCAATTATTACTATCCATGAGGTTTTCACTATGACAAAACATATGGATGCAGTTGCATTCTCAGTTTATTAATGGAGTATGTTTTTCATTTTTTCACAATTCTATATTGATTATATCAAATTGTTGATAATTCAGTTATTGTTGATTCATGCTTCCACTATTTGTAACCATTACTAAGCATTTGAGCTAAACACTTTCATTTTTTACCTTCAATAGGTGATTAAGATGATATCATTTATTGTTTTCTTCTGGTAGCATTTTTTAGTTTTTGTTATGTATTGTATTTTGTATCCATTTCCAATGTATTCTATGTTACATTTATGTATCTAGTTTTTTCAAGACTAATAAACTGATCATTCCTTCAGGATTTTCATTCCTTCTAACCGTGCCAATTTAACAAGTAATACATCAACCCCAGGCTAGAGTGGTTGCGGTGTTACCCATTCAATGTAATCTAAATGAAGGGAATGTGGAAAAAGTTTAAATAATATTGAGTATATTCAAGGTACTCATAATTTTCGAATATACATTGTCGTAGGATGAAACAATGAATTATCCTCATATTTTTATGAAAATCATGATATGTAGTGGATAGAATTTTCACAGGTGGTTGAGAATTATTAATTAATATTAAATATGTGGGATGGTTGAGTAATAAATAAGAAATCACTAGTATTAGTATGACTATGGAAATGTATATCTTCTATACAAAGCCGTTCACTCCATTATTGTGGATGAAGCAACAAATTAGTGATATTGGTTGTGATGTGAAATAGCTGATGGTGATTCACTATGAATATAAGAGTGTGATCGATCTTATAATGAATTCAGTTCAACATTATTGAAAAAATCATATTGTGATTAGATATCACTTCATCAATGAAAAAATATGAACATCGTGTGAATAAAATAGAGAATGTATGAACTAATGACCACATTGATGAAATTTTGACTAAGCATTTTTCTGCACATTTTAAAAAAAAAATATCAGTTTAACATTGGTGTTTTCCCACCTTCTAGTGCATGAGGAGGTTACAAGTGGTTTTGTATCCCAATATAATTTAACTATTTTAATCTTTTTTTTTAAAATTGATACTCATATTTCGGGGAATTAAAATCTAGGGGAATGTTTTTTGAATTCTACATGTAAAAATATAGGTTCATTTGTTTTTATTGTAAATCAGAGTGAATGGATAAACACAACATTATAATGGTTTTCTTCTAAGCTTTTGAAAAACCATGAAATGCTTCTGTGACCTGAGGAAATATATTTGTAATAATAAAATAGTTCATATTCTTCATAGCCTAGCATGGAAATATTTATAAATTCCAATATATGAGAGCCAAATTAATGTATCTCTTTTGGTTTCCCACACTAAACATTGATCATGTAGACTTAGAGTGTCTGGTGATTTTTTCCTCACATATCATGTCATTATAATGGTTTGTGTTTTATTGAATTTCTATACATTTTCTCATCCATCCCAATGGGGGAGATTTTGGGAACCCATGTTTTTCATTTTTATAAATACTGTTTAGTTATAATTTTTTGTTAAAAAACACTAGTACGAGCAGGGAGTTTTCAATTCAAGTGATATAATAGTATAAGATCACTACAATGATTAAGGTGGTGTCATTTCCCAATGTTTCACCAATTTTTTGGTCAAAATGTTTGGGAATGAAGAATTTTGTTTGAGGAAAAATGTAACGCCCCGACACCAGTTACCCAGAGTTAGTGAATTACTACGTAACATTGGCATGATCACAAAAGATCATGTCTCGAAAGACCGATTAGTTTAGTAGCCTTGGAAACACTAGATACATTCATAAATGTTACATTACATCATAATGTGAAAAATCACAATAACATAGTTTCCATAGTCATCACTTATATCCTCTTCTGACTATCCGTACATGTCATTCATAATATAATTCTTCACATCCTGGAAAATATTAAAACATTGAAAGGGGTGAGCTCAGATGCTAAGTAAGGATAACAATATTGCGGAAGCTTTCATAAATAAACATTAACATTTAAGGCAATGTATAACTAAAACAAAATCTTTTTTAAACATGAAATTCAGCATAATATGGAAAAAATAAAATTAAATAATTCCATTTACTTACTCACATGTATATTCTAATAGTCGAATAATCACATACAATATCAATAACCACTTTCATAATGATGGAATGCATAATGCTATACTATCATTACCTCGTAGCCAAGGCCTCATTCCAAGACCACAAATAAGATTTTTTCATGGCCTCGTGCCAAGAAACTAGTTTGTCTCACGAGACCTACCGATGCATCGTGGAGCTATATCGGGCTCCACCCGTCACTTATTATGTCCAATTCATTCCAAATATGAATAGGGTTAAACATATCATAAACCATAACATAATCGTATCACATAAAACATATATAAAGGAAACATAACATTTCTACATTTCAATCACAAGATATCAATACAACACATTGATATAATAAAAACACATTCAAAACCATTTTCAATACCATTATAAAAGAAAGTTAAAACTTTGTATTTATTTTTTCATTAAAAAAAGTTATGGCTTGTAGAGGAAGCTGAAACTCAAATAATGGTCACAACGGTGGAGAAGTCGTTGTCGCCACATATGTACGGCAAGAAAATCATTCCCTTTTTTTCATTTAGTAAAATGATTCGTATAAAAAAGATACCTTTTGAATAAACGTAAATGTTAAAGGGGTTTATACACTGTATAAAAGAAAGTTGTGTATAAAACAAAATATGCCTCAATGAAAGGAGATTGAGACGAAGACCCTTACAAAGATAATTTTCTTAAATAAAGTTGATCTATTATGTGTATTCACTATAAGTACACATATATAGAGTACAAATACAAGATATTATATAATAATATCAGGACATAATTTGAATGTAGAAGATTAACCCAAAGAATAGAAATTGGGTTAAGAAGTTCCATTACCTCGTGTCCGACATGACTCGATCGTTCTTTAATCTCCTGAATAATAAACTAGAGTTAATTTCTATTTTCTTAAGAAACTTTTTAACGTTCATTATTCCTTATAAATCACTTATTACCATGTTATGAACATTATGTAATTATTTATGTTAATAATAGTCGTTTTGTCGATCTTTGGTACTAGAGTCAAAAATATACTTCTTATAATTACAAGTTGTTCATGTGGTGAATATCCATTATATACAGAATTATATTAATGATGTAGATATCATATATAACATATATATACAATATATACATGCATTTATAATATTACATAACATTTAGAGGTAAGAAATGAAATGCACCGTTCATGGAGATGGTAAGCTGTACGTACACATGAACGCTACTTTCATTTCTATTTCATATTTTAATGTAATGAAACATAATTATATAAAGGAATAATATAATTTCAGTATGATATCATATATAATATCATTTACTCCATCCTTTATACATCCCACATATGGCATTAATGATTCAAATCACATTGAGGGGGCGGTAGTCCGCACTTCCTAAAATGAAAATATCGTGTTTACCCATAATGGAAATCATAAAGTTATTCCATAAATTTAAAATACAGAAGCTTAATTAAAAGGTAAAAATACTATATATCATATATAAATATAGTTACAGCTTAATGGCCACCTTTGAAGGTGTAATACGAGTGTTGAACAATCATCGTTTCGTGAGGCAGAAATTCGCCATCCAAAGAAACAATATGTTCTTTTACAATTAGATGTAGGTGTGTGTAAGTGTACCTCGAATAATTATTATTAAAAAATCCTATTATATTTAGTATACTGGTTTTGTTATAAATGAAATGTATAAAAAGAGTTTAGGGGGTTGGAGAAGCAAAATAAAGAAAAATAACATAAGAGAAGACATTACCTTAAAATCAGGTAACTCTTTTTTTATTTGATCCAAAGGCTTCCTTGGGAAGAATTATGCACAAAGTGAGGCTTCTAGGAGTAATAGAGGGAAGTTGGGAGAGTATTTGGGCAGAGTTTGGCCAATCCAAATGGCTTGATGGTGTGAATAAGGTGGTAGTGGTGGGGGCCTTTTATAAGAGGAGAGAAAAGCCACTCTTGGAAAGATTGAAATGTTACTTTATTATGAAATGATTTTCAGATTATAATGGCCCAACAATGATATATTTCGAGTATAAGGTGATAAGGGTTCGAAATATACTCATGCAATAGGTTTTTGACAAGTGTATGCCTTATATTTTACATTACCTTTTCATTTTATTTAAATCGTTAATTAATGAGGTAATCACTACATCATCATGGTGTCATAAATAATTTAATTTATTTAATGTCTAAAAATTATAAAAATACTATCATGATGTCGTAAATCGTTTTAGCTTTATAATGAATATTTATTGTAAAAAATATGACTTGAATAACCCCATTTAAAAATTGTTTTAGTAAAACAACTCATGTTTGTGACATTTTTATTTTAACATTAAATAAAATGTTTTTAATGTCATTTTCCTACCAAAGTGGATTCCTGGGGTACCCAAGTTGACCCATGGATTGTCTTGGTCGGTAATTACTCATCCAATAGGGTTAGGACAAGTGTAAAGGTCATTTCATATTATTATAACACTATCTTTACCTTAAATTTCACTAATTACCTTTAATCGTGATTAATTAAACTTAAAGTTACTATTCACCAAAAATTATTTTAATCCCATTGAACCACATTTTACATCCTTATGACAACCATGTATGTTGGATTTTTGAAAATCAAATCACAGAAGTGGTAATGTTTCATTTAAATGAAAAATCAGTTTTTTAGCAACCACTTAGTGGTTTCACTATTCATCAAAAATTAATGTTTTTCAGAACAATGCCAAAATTTCACCCTAAGATATAATTGATATTCTGAATTCAAAAACGATGTATATTTTACAGAATTCAAAACATATAAGTTGCATTAATTAATTTTATAACTAATTCCCTATGTCACAACAAATAGCGTATTTTTGAGAAACAATATATATCAAAAGATTGACAATTGTTTATGTCCAATTTCAAAGGGAAATTAATTATAATGACAACCATTGGATAAAATGGTAAAAATATATTATAATTATACTTTAAAACCACTAAATAGTATAATTTATCACTATAAAGTATTTTGATTAAAAAATTTGTTTTAAGTATTTTTCACTATTTATAAAAAATTGGAATTTTTCAGATAATTAAAAAAAATTCAACATAGGATAATTTCAATATTAAAAATACGAAAATGAAGTCCATTTTGAAATATAAATTTTATATAATTTCAAAAAGTGGGTATTATTATTCATAACTACTATTTTGATTAGTTGTGGTGTGTGTTTAGAACTCGAAGTTGCGTGCAATGCAAGCTATTGCATTATTGAATGAGAAGAGTATCATGGAAGCTCGGGGTGTTAAATTCTCCCCTCCTTCAATAAATTGCATCCTTGCAATTTGAAAATTTTCTTTGAAAATAAAAGGTTGAAAATAGAAAATACCTCTGTGGAAAACCCACATCAGAAATAAGGTTAATAAAAATATAACATTAAAAGAAAAAAAGAGAGGTACAAAGGTCACCCGAGATATCCCATACTAGGATTCTATGAGAATATGGATATGGAAGAAAAACAAACCTTCAAGGTCTGAGGGAGAGTTGTAGAAAACATGATTAGGAGAAAGTTAACAATAAGAAAATCACAAACTTGTGATTGGTTAAACGATCATTGAATCCCTAGTTGTAAAAGTTAATCGGTAAAGTTTTTGTTTTAAGTTACCTTTCATAAAGTTGAGGATTTATTTATGAGATTTACTAAGAATGTAAGGAAATATACTTACTTGTCATGTAGACTGTCATAATTTTTTACCACAAACCCATATTTCACTCCAAATGGTAACAAAACTCAAAAAAATTCTATTTATCCTAATTGTATAAGGTTCTAAATATTAACACATACCATTTAGATTAGGAAAACTATTTTGTAATAACCAGGGAATTCCTATAGGCTAGTGGTAGGTAATAAAGTCCTGTCACACTATGGTTTTGGGTTCGATTCCTATATCTTTTTCTGACGCGACGGGTTATGCCCCACCTTGCAGGTTGTCTGTTTCTAAAAACTATAGTATTATAATATTCAAAAAATAATATTCATAAATGTTTTAACGTTAAACAATACTATCAAATGTTCAACTTAATTCATTTCAACCGTTCTAGTTCTCCAAATTACCTATGTCTAGAATTTATCTAAAAGGTATCTAAATTCTAAAATCAATTATATCATCAGATTCCTCAAACAATGTAAAGTTCCTCTTATTGTCACATACTAAAATATTATGACCTTCATCATATTAAAACCTTAATGAAAACAACAAGTACTGCAATAAAATCCTTATATATCACATTATTCTAATAACCAAAATATAATCCTTGATTCCAAAAACACAAATATATTAATTATTCAACTTCATCTGTAACAACAACGTAATCTTGGACTTGATCCCTTGTCCTTTTCTGAGGTATGTTTCCTTGGCGCTTAGGAAAATCATTTGCATAATGCCCCATTTCCCTACAATTATAGCATTCCCCATTGACAGTAACTTTCATTCCCTTGCAATCATGAGCTTGGTGGCCTTTTTCACCACACTTGTAACAGACTCCCATTCCCTTCAAGCAAGTACCAGGGTGTTTCATTCCACATTTACTGTAGGACTAATATTCAACTCTTCCCTTCTTCCCCTTATTTCCATTTCCAGATTGATCAGAAGATCTCTTCTTTTCTTTCTTTTCTTTAAAGTCATAAGACATAGATAATTCCTTTTCCATCTTGATAGCACACAAGACAATATGTTCATATGACGAGAAGGTAATTGAGACTAATTCTCGATAGAGAAATGGTTTTAACCCATCAACAAAATGATCAATCTTACTTCTTGGGTTACGTATATAATCTGCAGAATGCCTCTCTAACCTTGTAATGTTAGCCTCATACTTTGTGACATTCTCATCCTCCTTCTGCCTCAGACTTAGAAATTGCCTTTCCATATCTGATCGATGGTCATGTGGAAAGTATTTTTCTATGAAAAGATCTTTGAACTCTCTCCATTCCATATTTGATACTTCATCATCTTCCATTGTATTTTTAATCAATTACCACCATTGATCGGTATCTCCAGTGAGGCGGTAAACTACCATGATAACCTTCTCCCTTTTGCTACTCCCCAAGGCGTGGAATATTTTCTCTAAGGAGTTTATCCATTTCTCAGCTACTAATGGATCTGTACCCCCATTAAATGTTTATGGTTGTTTCCTCATGAAGCGGCTAACATTGATCCTCCACATTAAGGATCAGGGTGCTCCATATGAGTAATGTTATTATTCATAACCTGAGTGAGTTGTCGCAGTATGGTAATAAGTTGATTAGCACCAGTTTTATCTCCAGATCCACAATATTTATCTTGAGCTAGAGGGAAATCCCTACACGGAGTGCGTGCATTGATATGGTTCCCATTCCTTCCACTAGGCGCCTTTTCTAAACAAGGGCATAAACTAGATTAGTTTATGATTCAAAATACATAATTCTGTACATGTAAAATACCTAACATAAATTGAACTATTTATGGATATAATCCATAATCATAAAAATGTTTTCTTTGAGTAAATATATACTCATAACCCTTTATAGTAGTTGGTAATGAAAATGAGAATTATCCTAATCATATCCCCCGGGAGTGTCCTAACCAAGAGTGCAGCATTGAACATTGTCGTGCACCAGTTCCGTTCGAGTCTAGCTCAAAGCTGTGTTTTCGGGTTTTACCCCTAGGTACATATGTGCCAGATCCGCCTCTTCCTGCTCGTATCCAGATAGGGATGTTTTGCTCGGAAAACCCAAAAAATCTCTATAACACCAAAATTCTAGGAAGTTATTCTATACTAATCCTAAATGTCTATCTTTGGGCTACATGCTCTAATCAGAGTTTATCTAAATCTATCTTCCAACGTTAGTGCTAAACTTCCTCTGTTACCAACTGTAACGCCCTAACCCCAGTTACCCAGAGTCGGTGCGTTACTTCGTAACATTGGCATGATCACAAACGATCAAGTCTCGAAAGACCGATTAGTTTATTAGCCTTAGAAACACTATATACATTCATAAATGTTACATTACATCATAAAGTAAAAAATCACAATATCATAGTCTCTATAGTCCACACTTATATCCTCTTCAGACTATCCATGCAGGTCATTCATAAAATACTTCTTCACATCCTGGAAAATATTAAAACATTGGAAGGGGTGACCTCATATGCTCAGTAAGGATAACAATATTGCGGAAGCTTTCAAAAAAAAACATTAACATTTAAGGAAATGTATAACTAAAACAAAAGCCTTTTTAAACTTGAACTTCAACTTAATATTGAAAAAATAAAATTAAATAATGCTATTTACTTACTCACATGGATATTCTACTAGTCGAATAATCACATAAAATATCAATAACCACTTTCATAATGATGGAATGCATAATGCCAGACTATCATAACCACGTAGCCAAGGCCTCGTGCCAAGACCAAAAATAAGATTTTGTCAAGGCCTCGTGCGAAGACACTAGTTTGTCTCATGAGACCTTCCGATGCATCGAGGAGCTATAGCAGGCTCCAATCGTCACTTATTAAGTCTAATGCATTCCTCATATGAATAGGTTTAAACATATCATAAACCATAACATAATTGTATCAAATAAAAGATGCATAAAGGAAACATAAAATTTCCACATTTCAATCAAAAGATATCAATACAACACATTGATATAATAAAAACACTTTAAAAACCATTTTCAATACCAAAATAAAATAAAGTTAAAACTTCGTATTAATTTTTCATTAAAAAAATTTATGGCTTGTAGAGGAAGCTGAAACTCAAATAATGGTCATAGCGGCGGAGAAGTCATTGTCGCCACATAGGTACGGAAAGAAAAACATTCCCCTTTTGTCGTCTAGTAAAATGCTTCATATAAAAAAGATTCATTTTGAATAAACATAAATGTCAAATGGGTTTATACACCGTATAAACGAAAGTTGTGTATAAAACAAAATATGCCTCAATGAAAGGAGATTGAGACGAAGACCCTTAGAAAGATCATTCTTTAAATAAAGTAGAACTATTATGTGTATTCACTATAAGTACACATAAATAAAGTACAAATACAATATAATACATAATAATATCATGACATAATTTGAAAGTAGGAGATTAACCCAAAGAATAGAAATTGGGTTAAGAAGTTCCCTTACATCGTGTCCGACATGACTCGATCATTCTTTAATCTCCTGAATAATAAACTAGAGTTAGTTTCTATTTGATTAAGAACATTTTTCATGTTCATTATTCCTTTTATATATCTTATTACCATGTTATGAACATTATGTAATTATTTTTGTTAATAACAGTCGTTTTGTCGATCTTTGGTACATGAGTCAAAAATATACTTCTTATAATTACAAGTTGTTCATGTGGTGAAATATCCATTATATCCATGATTATATTAATGATATAGATATCATATATAACATATATATCTAGTATGTACATGCATTTATAATGTTACATAACATTTAGAGGTAAGAAATGAAATGCACCGTTCATGGAGACGGTAAGCCGTATGTACGCATGAATGATACTTTCATTTATATTTCATATTTTAATGGAATGAAACATAATGATATAATGGTATAATATATTTACAGTATAATTTCATATGTAATATCATTTACTCCATCCTTTATACATCTCTCATATGGAATTAACGACTAAAATCATTTTGAGCGGGCGGTAGTCCGCACTTCCTAAAATGAAAATATCGTGTTTACCCATAATGGAAACCATAAAGGTATGCCATAAATGCAAAATATAGAATATTAATTAAAAGATAAACATATTATATATCATATATAAATATAGTGACATCTTAATGTCCAAATTTGAAGGTGTTATATGAGTGTTGAACAATCATCGTTTCGTGAGGCAGAAATTTGCCATCCACAGAAACATTATGTTATTTAACCATTAGATGTAGGTGTGTGTAAGTGTAGCTCATATACTTCTTATAAAAAAATCATAGTATAATGAATATACTGGTTTTGTTACTAAAGAAATGGATAAAAATAGTTTAGGGGGTTGGAGAAGAAAAATAAAACAAAATAACATAAAAGAATACATTACCTTAAAATCGGGTAACTCTTT
Source organism: Viscum album (assembly GCA_963277665.1). Lineage (NCBI taxonomy): Eukaryota > Viridiplantae > Streptophyta > Magnoliopsida > Santalales > Viscaceae > Viscum > Viscum album. The sequence goes on along the minus strand of OY728164.1, from coordinate 1,008,613,358 downwards.
TTGATTTGATCCAAAGGATTCCTTACGAAGAATTCTGCCCAAAGTGAGTCTTCTAGGAGTACGAGAGGGAATTTGGGAGAGTATTTGGGCAGAGGTTGGCCGAGCCAAATGGCTTGATAGTGTGAATAAGGTGGTAGTGGTGGGGTCCTTTTATAAGAGGAGAGAAGGGGAACTCTTGGAAAGATAGAAATGTTACTTTATTATGAAATGCTTTTAAGATTATAAAGGTCCCACAATGCTATATGTCGAGGATAAGGTGATAATGGTTCGAAATGTACCCATCCAATAGGTTTTTGACAAGTGTATGCCTTAGATTTAACATTATCTTTTAGTTTTATTTAAATCGTTAATTTATGAGGTAATAGCTACATCATCATGGTGTCATAAATAATTTAATTTATATAATGTCTAAATTTTTTAAAAATTCTATCATGATGTAGGAAATCGTTTTATATTTCTAATAAATATTTATAGTAAAACATACCACTTGTATAACCCCATTTAAAAATTGTTTTAGTAAAACAACTCATGTTTGTGACATTTTTATTTTAACATTAAATAAAAAGTTTTTAATGTCATTTTCCTCCCAAAGTGGCTCCATGGGGTCCCCATGTTGACCCATGGATTGTATTGGTTGGCAATTAATCAACCAATAGTCTTTGGAAAAGTGTAAAAGTCATTTCATATTATTATAACATTATCTTTACCTTAAATTACAATAATTACCTTTAATCGCGAGTAATTAAACTTAAATGTTACTATTGACCAAAAATTATTTTAATCCCATTGAACCAAATTTTAATTCCTAATGACAACCATGTATGTCGGATTTTTTATAATCAAATCACAGAAGTGGTAATGTTTCATTTAAACGAAAAATCAGTTTTTTAACTACCACTTAGTGGTTTCACTATTCATCTAAAATTGGGGTTTTTCAGAACAATGCCAAAATATCACCCTAAGATATAATTGATATTCAGAATTCAAAAATGATGTCTATTTTACAGAATTCCAAAAATAAAAGTTGAATTAATTAATTTTATAACTAATTCCCACTGTCACAACAAATAGCATGTTTTTAAGAAACAATATATATCAAAAGATTGACAATTGTTTGTGTCCAATTTCAAAGTGAAATAAATTATAATGACAACCATTGGATAAAATGGTAAAAATAAATTCTAATTATACTTTAAAACCACTAAATAGTATAATTTATCACTATAAATTATTTTTATTAAAAAAGTTGTTTTATGTATTTTTCACTATTCATAAAAAATTGGTAGTTCTCAGAAAATTACAAAAAATTCAAAATTTGATAATTTCGATATTAAGAATACAAAAATGAAGTCCATTTTGAAATATAAAATTTATATAATTTCAAAAAGTGGGTATTACTATTCATAACTACTACTTTGATTGGTTGTTTTGTGTGTATAGAACTCGAAGTTGCGTACAATGCAAGCTATTGCATTATTGAATGAGAAGCGTATCGTGGAATCTCGGGGTGCTACAAAAAATATGATGTATGTAGATATGATGGAGAATAAAAATCATGCACTCAAGTGGATTTTAAAGATCATCATATAAACATATAGAGAAGGAATTACATGTAAAAAAAAGATAAATTTATGTGAAATAATCTTACATGCCAAATATGAAATCAAACGATTTTTGAACAATTGTATTTATCTTATCATCACATCAAAATACATAAATTAATGGGCATGGTGAATAGATGATGTTGATAGATATGATCTTACTAACTATATACGATGTCATATTAGGCTTTTGGGAAAAGGGGTACATACACACGAAACTTGTGAATAGGGTCATCCAAATCTATAATAATGGAGAAAACTTCTTTATATTCAAATTGACCATTTACAATGAAGATTTGATACTTATATCATGTGAAAGAGGAGAATAGATATTTTATTCATACAATAAATCATAGGTGTATATTTTTCCCTGGGTTTATTAGGCACAACTAAATCTCTGGGTTTGTCTACAAGAAAGATATGTGTTTCTTGATAGATATATTGAATGAATTATTTAATAGTTGAACACAAGAACATGTTTTTCATAATATTTCTTAACATACAATACAATAGTGTTTTAAATATCTAGTTTGTTTTATTAGTTTCTTCAAGTGAATCAATTCAGAAATATTGTTCAAGAAGAGTCTCATGCTTGATTGGGATGGAGAATTCAATTACTATATACGGATGTGACCCACAATTAATTAAACAGATTAAGAATTCACCCATAGTAGTGATCTAGTGGGATTCAATGGATGTGTTCCAAGGGAGGATGTTTTTTATCCACCTTATTGCTTTCCCTATAAGACATAGGATTCCCACCTAATTTTATACCTATTATATGATTTAAAATGGGGCTGCCAAACCCTCAATCAAAAATATTTTACACTTTGGATAAATGGTGTGTCTCAATGGGAATACCTATTAATTAGTTGGTACATCTAAACCTATATAAGATTTTTACTAGAGTGGAAGGTAATAGACAATCTCATGCGTAATATGTCCCCATGAGGATGTATTTTAATGGTTAGTGATGTTTGGTTTAAACCGCTACAAGTCTTCCTATGTATCCTACATTACATGAGTTAAATAACACGTAAATTAAAATTAATTTTCTATGTTTATGTGGTAAGACCAAACCATATAGTTTAATATCATGACATAAAAACATTCTCATTTTGTTTTACATCATATTTTTAGGAAATTTTGTTTATAGTGTTACATCATGCTACATGACTCTCTTCTTCATGATATGAAAGACAAATTAGGATTGAACAAGGATTACATAAATTGATTCACCCCTAAACATGACCTAATTGGTTAAGTATGTGAATTTAGAGACATAATTGTGTCTTAAACCTGATTGGAGGCATGATATAATGTTCAATAATTATGAAATCATGTGTTGGTATTATACATGAATGAGTACTCCCATTCGAGTAGTTGGGTGAAACTAGAATAGATATTTCCCAGCACCTATTCTATCTCCATGACTTATTTGAGGATTTATAATGATGAAATCATCAATGGTAACCATAATGGTACATATACCTATGGATTCAAAAACATACATCGTTTATTGATTAGAATCATGTTGCATGATTGGAATGCTATTCTTGGATAGTTCACACAACCTTCTTTTATGATCAGGGTAATCATTATCAATGGAATTCACAATTTTAAATATCATAGGGCTCATTATAAGTTTTGGAGGAAAAGAGAGAGGAAAGTTTAATAATGGGAATTCATGATTATAGGAGGCACACTCTGGAATTCCTGAAATTTTGATAATGGGTGAATCGTGGCTTTGTATGGGGTCTCATATTTCCCTTTTATGGGTTTCCTTGAAAGAAAAGCTATCAATAAGCTGATTTAATATTCAAGATAAAGGGATTTTTAAGAGGAGGGGGATCCAAAACCCCAAGAGATCTCGGTTCATATGGTGGAAACACATGGGGAATAACCTTTATAGTAAGTATGTATAGGGTAAAAGTCTATTGTTGAACCAATTTGAACGATATGCATATAGGGGGATAACCCCATGAGGTATTGATATAGAGAATTGTTCCACATAGGGAACTTATAAGGGAGAAATGTTCACCAGGTAAGCTCTTAAAGGGGATATTCCATCCAAGGGGCATGTAGAAGAGTCAGTATATGTGGTATATATATGTGTGGAGGGATAACACACATGGGGACATTGAAAAGTACGAAAAACATCTATACTGCCACATAGAATGATGGTCCACCTAGGTTGTATGAAAAAGGGCACACCATGATGTTTCTGAGTAGGAATGGGTTCACATAGTTAAAGATTCCCCACTGCTAGCCATGTGGGGGAGACCAGTCTATGAGGTGGGTGACAAAACAGATGAAAAAACAACAATGTGATAAAGATAGAACACTCTTTTCTTAAGAACAACCCCTCATAGACGAGGCTTCATGGAAGTAACCTAAAAGTATATGATATAAAGATGGATATGGGATTACATATGGAATCTCGAATACCTATAGACATCTTTCTATATATTTATTTCATTCTATCATTCAAAAAGAAACACCAAGTATTTCTAGTTATGGAATATTTAATTATTTGAAAACGTTGTACATCGTGTGCTAAAGGGTGTATGGCCACTTTTTATCTTTTATAATCATCCACACACTAGAGTTGTTTTCCTATATAGAACATGATGAAAAAGAGCCACATGTGGAGTGTGTGGTTATATTGGTATCTATCATAGAATCCCATGGTAATCATTGATGTGGTGATCTGGAGATGATGAATGATATCCCATCATCAGATCATGCATGAGGTATATTGGAGCATGATGTGTATATCACTATCCCACATAGGATGTGGGAGTGCACATGGTTTGGGATGCTTAGAACCACATGATATAAGCTATTTTTAGTAGTTCCATGATACCATGTTGACAATTTAGTGATGCTTCATATTGGTGACACACAATACATTTATGGTTATCGGGTAATTCATTAACTTGATACCACACTGTATGTGTGGGGTAATATGACGATGCTTCATCATGGGACCGTGCAATATATATATAGTTGTACAGTGATTCTTTATCTCTAGAACATGTGGTAGGTATGTGACTAAGTGATGATGTTATATTTCCTTTTTATTTTTTGTTTTTAGGGGACAATAGATATATAAGAGATACATACACATTGGGGTGTTCACTTAGGGTGTGAGAAAAATGGGTCACGTAGGATTTCAAGAAAGATTCTATATAAGTAATTTTATAAGATAGTTTATTTATTCAAGTTTGAAATGCATATATAAAATAAATTTTATTAGGAGAGGATGTGTAATTAAACTCTTAACAATCCTAATCCCTTTAAAAATAAACTATTTCTATTTGTAATTAACCCTTATAAAGAGTGGTTATTTTATAGCATACTCACTTTTAAAATATAGGAATTAAATATTAGGATTTTATGGAAACCATTCAAAATTTTCCTTTCTTTCCAAATTATTTTTCATGGTATTAAATGAAAACTAATTATAAAACTATATGAGAATTAAAATACGTCATAAAAAATGGATATTAACATAAATTAAGAAAAATTTCTAAAACAAATGTAAATAATACATATGTAAAACAATAATATCAAAAGTTAAGAATTTTTTTTTTCAGAATGAGAATGATGGAATACAACTAAATAAGTTACTTAAATAATAAAATCATTATCTCAATAAATATAATTGGAATTTGGGGAATCAAATATCATAATAACATTAATAAAAACAAAATTGTAATCATTACTAAAAATAAAATAAAACCAATTCAAATTGTTCATATTATAGTTAATTATTATGGATCTAGTGGAAAAAACCATGATGTAGCATAAAATGTGAATTTTATAAAATGAATTAATTTACATGAAAATATATGTTATTTGTTAAGGATACTGTAATATGTATTGGGTATCCATTGGGAACCAAGGTTAACAAAACTAGTTATTTACTATACATTCATCACAACTTACAATTTCCAATTTTTAGAGTTCCACCATAACCTATCATGTAACCTTGTCTAGATAGTCTTAAAACGTATCAACTATCTATGGATTACCATGAACTAGAATGCATCTATATTTTTTTTGACATACTATGTATTCACTACAACTATGTTCTTTTGAATTACCATACCCCCATTTTTCACTAGACATATTAGGTAAATCAACTAGATTGTACCACATTGGCCAAGAAAAAAAATATCTACTAGCCATGATTAATTATATAATAGTGTAGACTCTTCTCAAAAAACAAAAACTAGGGATATGTAAGGATTCCCCCATGAATTTTACTAAACATTATATTTCACATAGTCTTCATAAATTTAAAAAATATATAACTCTTTAGAGCACAATACCATGAGTGTTCAAGTATTATGAATACATTTTATATAATGTTGTAAACATGCCATTAATTTTTAGAATTTAATTTAAAATATAAAATACTTTTTTATTAAACCTTATGAAAAATAATCATTTAATAGAAAACTCATCCAAAGAAAAAAGTAATTTTTTTACATTAAATCTACTTGTTTAATAATTTCTAAATTGTCACATTGAATCATTCAACTAAATTAGATATATCATAAATATAAATAAAAAAATAAAAAAATATAAATATAATAAAGGAATAAATTAATGGGTTTTAGAAATAAAAATATCATCCAAAAATATCATAAATTAATTAAAAAAAATTTTATTTGTGGAATATATGTTTGGACCAAAAGGGGGTTAGATACCATGAGTCGGGGTATGAATCATGGAATGTAAAATCATTCCAAAATTTCTCATACCCCTCTAAATCATGACCTATTTATAATTTGAGATAATATTTTTAACCATTAGTGTTTATATATATCTTCCCTTTACTAACATGGTATAAATATGAAGCACTAGCTATAAATTAAGAGATAAATCATGAAGAAACATATTTTTTCACATAGTTCAACACTACATTTCAGTCCATGGAGCATGCATCCAACAATGTGATGGTCCATAAAAATCACTAATCTCACTAAATTTTGGTTTAGGCATGAGAAATCCTTATTAAGATCACTACTCTTACAAAATATGGTTCAAATAAACTATCTCCTCATGATCACATCACTTACAGTTCCCTCTTAATATTAATGATATCAAAGGAAAAAAACAGGAAAACATTCCAAAGAATAATATCATCTATTTTTTTAGAGTTATATTGAATGTAACATATGTAACTTTACATTTTACATTATCTTAAATACCATTTATGTAAAAATTAACTTTATATGAGATATCATGAATCGATTCACTTTGGAATTTTCATGAGACATTCCAAGCCACACATTCTCTATAATTATTATATATTTTACATCAATTTCTTATATTCAACGCCAGATTATTAATTTCACTACATTAGATGTATTAGTGAATATAATCCCTCAATAATTATTATTGAGTTGTATATATCCTTTAGAGTATTTTTCTTATTTTGAATATAGATATGGTAATATTACTATTCACAGGGTAACATCAGTGTGTATATCCATGTATGAGACCATAAAATGTAACCCATATGAATGAACCCTTTGTAAGAACCCTTCATTACACCCCTACGCAACTCCCTCTTCAAACCACACAGTTCATGTGACTCCCGTGTGAGACACTTTTTGGCTTACGTGGATTACATGACTCCGACAGTTCTTCCCATGCTACAAACACTAAGTGCATAACAACCATTACAAAATTATATTATAAGAACCCTTAAAAATATACCTTCTTAAAACTGTGTACTGATTATGTGGATCAGTTACATTATTATTTTTAAGTGGATCTTATGACATCAACACAAGACCTTAGTCTGTTCACATGGATCATATGACTCCATTGGGTGTTCCTACACACCAAGACATTGAGAATAAAATCCATTTCAAATATGTGTAAGCACATGATCACATTTTCATCACACAAAATAGTAACATGACATATATTATAATGAAAATCCCTTCATATGAGGATAAATACATTTATTTATTCCAACCCACTTATGAAAAATTCATAACCACTAAAGGATGGGTTCATCGGAATTTATCACCTTAAATCCAGCACTTTGTGTCTGCAAATCATAGTTATCTATCATTTACAATTTCTCAGCATCTCTATTATGCACTTCATGTGACTAGTTCTGAAATTCATGATTGACCTACATGAGATATCTCTTATCACATGCCCCTTCACCTTGTTCATTATCATTATCACAGAGAGTCTCTCATGACTCTATAATGAGATCCATTGACAGAATTTTAGTGGTAAATTATATTGTTTAAGTGAGACTCATGTGATCCTATCACAAAATCCATTGAAAATAATGTAGTTGTTAGAGACATTATCTTCAGGTTTTTAATGTGATCCCTTTTTGAGATATATTGAAAATTCTACAGTTTTTAGCAATAATATCCTCATGTACATCATAGAATACCATCACAAGAACAAATGACCATCATATTGTTATCAACAACATTGAATTTTAAGGCATCATATGAAACCATCATTGGATCTAATGAAAATTTTATGGTTCTTCATTTTGAAGACTTTGTGACAATTATCCAGCCATTCCAACCTATTTTCCTTCATGACGTTCACATGAATCTATTTCATGATCTATTGTTACTTCTTGTGATCATGTGACCCCTTCACGATATTAGTTCAGATATATGAGATCGAGTGATTGAGAGACAACAATATATTTTCATCTTATCGTATGTTTTTTCACATGATATTATTTACTTCATGCGATCTTGTGGTCACCATAGACTATCAAGAACATAAGACTTCTAATAGTCCCTTGATTAAGAAATACTACTAGACATGTCTGCCTCAGCTGGATATACAATTTCTTCATGATCCCTTTGGACTTACATGCTTCTGTGTGAGCCTTTGAAACTTATGTGCACTATGTGATGCTTTTGGACGTTCAGGATCCGTATAATCACATTTTACAATAAATCACCATATAATCCTCTAGAAAATTCATGAAAACTCTTTTTCATATCCAGGTTATCCCAAAACATATAAAAATTATTCATTTATTTCAAAAATATCCTTCATCATGAACATCAATCCTTTTCAAAAAAATTCAACCAACAAAACACTTGTAAGGTGGATGTTTTCCATAAATCCCCTATATGATTTTTTGAAAACACATAAAAACATTATGAAAAAAACGTGTAGACAAGGAATGCATGTGAAGAACCATTTTCCTTCTCCAACCACAGATAGTGATCATGGAAATCATCAACAAAAACTACAATCACACATGAGTCATATTTTTCATGATAAACTATAGTAACATGAAAATTTATCCATGAATCAATTATTTCATGATATTTTTATTTGAAATATTTTTAAAAACAAATGATAAAACAAGATCATCACATGAGATCATTTCATACCCCACACATATAAGCTTCTCCTACAATTAACACAAGTGACACAAAGTTTCATGATACTTCTTCATTTGTAGCCCATATATTTCATCATAATATTTAAAAATCCCCCTATTTCACTAGACCCCCATTCATATTCTCTAACTATTCTTGATCAATACATTCCCCCCTTTTTCAATGTCCCAAAGGCCAATAATTTTTTGTTTTGTAAGATGAAAAATATCGCATATCATCAAATTGGGAGAATATCAACCATACCTTAGAAAGAGGGTCTCCCAAATATACATTGTTTATGTCTGGGGAGTTGACTAAACTCCATGTTCCATTAGATATCATTTTAACACTTAATTGGGTAAGTTTTTCATTTGGATTTCTGCAACATATAGTTTAATAATCTCATACTAAATCTTTAAAAGCATATGCTCCACTATCTTCATGTCTAAGTGATATTTGATTTCAATGTTCGTTTACTTTGGGAGATAGAATAGATTTTTTCAATGATTTATAGCATATGAATTATCTCAATGGATACTGATCAGTAACTTCAATTAAATCTCCAATTTTATCAGAAAATTCCATAAGGGATTCCATTATCTATGACCTTGTTCCATCTTAATAAATGATATTCCGACATTATGTTTTCATTAATCTAACAAATCATTAGGTATGACACATTACTCTTTTAACTCATAAATTGTGGATAAAGTGAAAATTTCCCCCACCCTTTGACCATGCACTTCTATATAGCCCATGTAACACTAAAGGAAGAAATATGAATGTCGTTTGGATATGTAATATTTTTTAAATTTTACCTACAACTCTATTTACAAAATTTATAATGAAAACTTTCCACTTTTGGAACATTTCAATATTGGATACATATTCATATTTTTATGTACACAACATTTAAAGATTTTATAAATTGGAAATTACTATCAATAATTCAATAATTAATTGATCTTATATGCTTACTAAGTCATGAATACTTATAGGAAATACTAGTTTAAATAAATAACCAAAAATATCATCTATGTCACTGTGTTACTTACATTGATTCTAAAAGTATTACTTTATTATATTCTATGGAGGAATCTCTTATCGAATGAGGATATATATCCTAGAGATCTTTTCACCATATCTCATTTAAAGACATAAGATTTAGACTGTTATAAATAATTAATAATAATTTCTAAGCAGAACATATATGTTTAATTATGTTCCAGAACAAGGAGAGTAGTTATTGAAAATGTTGTTGATTCTGTATATCAACTTATTAGTAACCTTAAAATATTTATGTGATACCACATTATTAAAAAATTACATATAATCATGAAATAAAATAATGTTTCTACTTCTCTACCAATATGAATTATCTAAATGGATAAATATCCCTTAAAGATATGCTTAAAATCAATAGTTGAATATTCACGATGACTTTGAATCAGTGGTCCATTCATGTATAACATTCACATATCTTTAGTATACCTTTAGGATCATCATTATATGATATTATTTTTACATATAATAAATCTTCCATATAAATATTTTATAAATAGAGTGGTTTTGTAACATCTATTTTTGAAACTATCAACATATGAAAATTTTAAGCGACCTAATTCTTCTTGTTTTATATATCATCATTCAGTATATGAACTTGTTATTTTTAATAACACACACAGACCAAGGATTGTATCCACCATAAATACAATTAAACATTAAACAAATTTAGTAATATTTAAAAGAATTAGGTTATTGGTACCTCTCGAATCCTTAAGAAGAGGATTATTGTTGATCCTAATGGGACAACGCATCAATATTTTCTTACAAATCAGTGTTCTCTTTCTTTGATTGTTCAAACTAACCTTCCAACATCAACTATTTTGAACATATAAATGGAAATTATTTACCCACATACTCAATCCTATTTCAATATATATGTTAGTTAATATGGGTCTTCAAAAAAAAATTTGGATTAAACCCACAAGCAAAAATTTCGATATTTTATGATCCACTTATACACAATTTTTCAGGATTTATTCTTCGAGTAAGAATCTCTCTGTAGTTTATTTTCCTTTTGTTCATCCCCTATTTATGGGATTTTTTACATACGTTAATTTATAATCTTTTGTAATGTAATGTCAATTTTTCTTGGAATTATTTATTCATTTTTATTTTTTTAGTTATAAGAGTCAAAACTCAATTTCATGCTGGGGTTTATCCTTTCACTGAACATAAATTCTTCAATCATACTACTAGTTGAGCTCCCCCCTTTTTAATCATGGTACATTCACATGCTTTCCCATAGAATTACTGTGAGTATTGAAAATGATGTTATTGTAACACCTTTCATTGATATCCTTGTGGTTATTGTCAAATATTAAATCAAATTTTCAACTTATTATAATGTCATTCCAGATGCGTTTTAATTATACACCACTAGAGTTAAGGATATTCTTTCAGGATTATTTTCATTTCATTCTCTCTTCTAGCAAAAATATCTTGTTAAATTACAATCATTATAACATATAAAACATATCACATAAGAAACATAATTCACATCATCATTTCTCAATTGATGTGTTCAGGTAGGTATATTTCTCCTTGTGACACTGAGAACTTAAACTTATTGATGCATACTCACGCTTTGTCCCAGTATTCATCAATAGTATTATTTCATGGAGAGATTTTTTAAAAATACTTTTCATTCTGATTTTTTTTAAATATTATGATTATATTTAGATTTATAAATATTTTTATGTTCACATATTGTAATATATTCCATGCCAAAAAAATTTAAATGTGACCATACCTTAAAAACATGTTGTCATTATATCCTAAAAAATAATTTTCCGATATATTTCATGAACCAAAATTTTTTTCCTTATTTTTAAAATTTTTCATGGACCACTTACTCTCATGAATGGGGGTGGGTTAATCATATCTAATACTAGATTGTTTTAAACTATATGTTCTTTGGGATGGGAAAACCATATCATGTTTTTCTTATAAAATATCATATTCTATTTTCCTATAATCATTACATAATATAGGATTTTCAAAAAATAAATTCAAATCATCCCTTAATTTGTGATATCCTTTGGCATTAGATTTATCAACAACTTTTAGGAATATTCATATATATTCTCACAATTATTGAATAATATTTTCCCAGGATTCAAGTAGAGAATAATGTTCAAAATTTAGAATCTTACAACTAGTCATCTTATATTCGAATTCCAAAAAGGTATTATCCACTCTGTCACATTTTTCCATTATTATAGAATTTATATAATCAAACGAATAATTAAATAATTATTTATGTAGTTGTAGCCTTTTCTGATCTAAAACTAGTTTCACAAGTATGTAGTAATATCATTATTTATGGCTTCCATGTTTTAAATTACTTTTGAGTTTATTTTTTTTCATTGTTATCATATTTTAGTTGTTCCATCTCTATAGATATTACTTTTAGTTCATCATATCATGAATCATTCTTCTATATTAGATCATTTTTCACTTTGGAATGTCTTTTTTATAAATTTTTTATCTCACAGACATCAATTTCCTATTATTGGATCATGATATCTTGAGTCGTAATTTTTTATTTTGGATTAAATTCTTTTGTCATTTGGACAACATCTACTTTTATCCTTATATTAATTTATCCATCATAAATATTTCTAGAATAAAATTTCATGTCATGTTATTCACTAATTACTACAACATAATTGAGGGAAAAATAGTCTCAAAATCTGATAAGATTATTTTTCTAATCAAAATAATTAACCACTTTCCATAGACACATCCACACAGTGGAATTATACCAAAACCCTTCTTCTTTATTAAAATTATTCCCTTTAACATGGAATATTGAGATAAGGTAAATATGAATCTTCAATTTTTATTGTTGAATAGACCCATTCAAAGAGAAAAAATCAAACAAAACAAATCTACACTATGAATCCAACTGCTAGACCCAAAGGGTTCTTAGATACCCTGAATGTGTGTGTGTGCACGGGGGGGGGGGGGGGGGGGGGGTGAATCATGGTGTGGATATTATTTACAAAATTCTTATTTCCCCACTGGATCATGACCCCTTAATTATGAGGGTTAGTTATTTTTATCATTAATTTTTATAAATATCTTATACTTAAAAACATTATTTGATAATGATGTACAAAAATTAATAAATAATGAAAGAAGAAGAAAATATTTTTTTGCTTCAACAGTAGGATATACTCCAAGGATCATGCATCCAACATCATTTTGGTGGACAAAAATCAATAAGATCATCGGATGTTGTTTTAGTATTGGTCACTCTTTCCTAGGATCAAAAACCCTACAACGTTTGGGGAATATGAACTATATCCTCAAGATCAATTCCTTCACATATTCTTATTATGATTACTAATTTACAAGGTAAATTAATTGACAATAAGTTAATAAAACAACATCTTATATTATTGATAGTTTCATTGAATATATGATGGGTGACTCTGAACATCGTGTCCTCCATCACAAGATTAATTTCAACATCACATTACTTTGATATATCACAGAAACCCATCCTCACAACATAATGTTCTTCCAAATATTCCATATCGTCCTCCTTCCAAAATGATTCTAGAAATCACTTCACATTATTGTATGAATAAACATATTCATTCATTCACTACATCAGATGTAGTAGTGAATAAACTCCTTCTTCAGGTATTGTTCATTGATCATTATCTTTTGTATTAGTCTTCTTTTTAATTAAGATATAAAAATATTAATGTTTGTAGGGTAACCAGGGTTAATATATCCTTGCAAGAGAACCTAACATGCAATACTTACATGAGACCCCTTCATAAAACCCCTTTGTAAGACCCCTTCGAGAATAGATTTAGATCAAATAGGTCATGTAGCTATAGTGCAAGAATTTATTCCAATTATTCAGATCATGTGACTGTGATGGGTATTCCAATGTACAAATGAATGATTGCCTAAGACCCATCACAGGATCCCTTTGTAAGAACCCTACGAGTCCCCAAATTTATTACCTGGATCACGAGACTTTTATCTTTTTAAAAATATCACATGACTTCAGCATAAGACCTTGTTTGAAACATCATTGGTGTTAAATGAGGTACATATCATAGTGATACTATTCGAAATCTATGCTTTTATGTTAATCATGGATCTATGTTCCATGTAATTTTTTAAGAGATGTTTTGGATCATTTTGATCATAGATGTATATAAAAAGGGAAGGTTCAATTAGCAATATGGTTATAAAAAAATTATTGAAAACCATCTGACTCAACCGTGCAGGCTATCCCATGTTAAGGTGAATCCACATGGTGTGTACAACCATCTAGAATAGGGTGAACTACTAGGCCAGTTGTAGTGTGTTTAGGACAGTACCTCCATTCATGGAATGTGCATGGCTAACCAAAAAATCTATTGAACACATACAATTTATTTATCGAGAAATAAATTCCAATATAAATAGGTGTTACATACTAACCCCATTAAATAAATTTTACTTCTCAGGATTAATTCTCACTTACTAGAAAATAGTGTATCATGAAAATAATAAAAAATCCAATTTAGATTCTATCATGGAAACTAATTTCTTTGTAACTATAAATAATAATTTTATTTCATGTTTAAGTATTTCTAAAACAAAATATATATCATTTGAAGACTCATGATTTGACAGATACATACCTTTATTTTTATGATATAAATTCCACATAAGACATGATAGATTTATCTTCCCCTATTGAAGTTGTGGAAATCATTTAACATTATGGTAGACAATAAAATATAACACACTACAATTATTTCTTCCCATACCATAAGAATAATTTCATCTATTTATTGTTATATTATTAGTTTTCCAAGACTTCCCAATCACATATTCCATGTGATAAATAACAATGGTTATTTTTTGCACATGCCTTAATGACTAAAATTATATTTTAATGAATCTTATGATCCAATAAGTAATGATAAGTCATTCCTCATATATTTATATTTTTACCAAAACTGTAATGTTTAGAATAAGTTATCTGATAAGAATAAATATTAATACATGATTCTCTAGAATATCCAAAATAACATCTAGAGATTAACATAATTCAGTCGATAAATAAATAACAACTAAAATATTCAAAATATTCCATACTAAAATTGAATTCTAATGAAGAAAATGGTTTGTTCAAATGTTCACCCAAGACTAAATTTATAATTATCCCCAAATAATAGCAATCTTTCGTATGTTCATAAATGAAAAATGTTTTTAACCTAATCATATAGACCACAAAACATGTTATTAATTTCAATAATTATCGTAAATCATAATAAATCCGGAGTAAAATCATATGTTATTCAAAAAATTAATTGTATAAAAACTATCTAATTTACATTTTAAATATTATCCATCTCTTTATTTGAAATAAAAATTAGTATCTCAACATAATGAACATATTATGTTTTATCTATCCTAAAGTCATTTTTCTTATAAAAATATCATCATACCACATAATCACTTTTTTAGGTTTTTATACCATTCAAAATATGTTTTAAATTCAATAAATAAAAACTACTACATAAAAATCCAGAGATATTTCATGAATCTAATAACCAAAATATCATTGATAATGTAATTCTAAAACATAATTAAAAAATAACAATTCATAAAAACTTCAATCATTATAATTCCTTGTTAACCCATTACGAAATTATGTCCAATTATTTCACAATACATCCATCCTTTCATATGTCATTCATAGATGCTTAATCATACAAAGAAAATCCATTACACATAAAACATTACAGAATTTTTTCAATTTTTCATATTATCAATCAATTTACTTAATTCCAGTAAATTCCACATTTGGATATGGATGGAATTTAATATTTTTTCTTCTACATTAATTGTCACAAGAAATTTTAGAAGTCTCTATTTTTATCTTATTATGTGTGTTGGGAAACAAACCTAGGATCGTGTTGTTATTCATAAATTAATATACCTAGTTAGAATAAATCACAATATTTCACATTGCATCTCACATTTCATTCTATTTCTAATATAGAAAATCACTGAATAGTCTATCATACTCAACATTAATATTATTCATCCATGTTCAATCAATTGGATAAAGAAAATATCATAATTTGAGAAAAAAATCAGTGTTAAATAATATAAACATGATAATCATTTTTATGATGTCTAAATCATGACACATTATTTTCCATCTATGTCACCCTAAGTTTATACTGAGCCTTATATGTTCATTATCTATTCCAATCCATCATAATGGTTCATAAAAAAATGTAAATTAAACTAACAATATACAACAAGAGTGTCTATCCAGAAGGGTATTCTTTGTACCACTTATCGTGCACCGATGATGATCAAGATAATACCTAATCCTTCACTTTTAGATTTGTTTCAACTAGGTTCATATGTTCTACAACAACTCTGATTTCCATCATATAGACATTGACTTATTTTCTTGGTAAACTAAAATCCTTTTATTACCATAACATAGGTTGTTCTCATATTCCTATGATTTTCAAAAAGGATCTCACTAAAGATTCATTATTCTAGTTTCCGAAAAAAATTAATCATTTCCCTGATACCAACTGATGAAACCAAAACATTACACACATAAATATTATATCCTATAAGGAAAATATTCAATACATATCATTATGATTCATATCAAAACTATAAAAGTTTAGTGGAACTGGAAACGTGGATACATAAAAAATGGAACATAAAAGATATAGATTATCTCCAACTAAGTTATTCACAACTTGAACTCTTTCTTAGACATATCATACCTCAAACCATTCTTCATATCTATGGAAATGTTATAATGGTTGATCCCATAAGCTAATTGTAGAATAATGTGAGATTATAATCATTTTAGGATAATATGAGGATAAGCGTATTAGAACACGAGATTAACATTTAAAAAAACCCCATAATTAATATATCATTGTCATGATTCATAAAATAGATCTCCATAGATAATAGGACATAAATCATAAATTTATTAAAGAATGTGATTCATAATAGAATAACATTTGAATAAGATCATCTAATAAAATGGTTTAATAATGTAGTAAACAATAAAAATTATAGAAATCTTATGTCAGGGATACCCATTAAGACATTCATCACATGTTAGGATTTGGATAAAAATCTATGTTCTTATTTGGGTCTTGGGATTACCTTCCATTTACCATTTTTTTGCCTTTGGATAACTTATAGTATAACTTTTAAGATCATAAAACATTTTTATTTAACCAATTAATTGTAGGGGTATAATAGCCACCCTCACATGAGAAAATTCTGTTCATATGTATTCCACAAGATCTTGAGTACCATTATCATTTCACCATATCATACCTCCAATAAAAAATTATTTTTATCAATATTTCATCATCATAATCCTTAAATATCTAGATAATTATTAAGGAAAATATCATAAAATCATATCCCCATGAATCATATGTGACATTAAATATGTCATCATAGATGAAAAATGCCTTTAAAATATCAATTGAATATTTTTGAGGAAAATACCCTTTTCAGTTTGAAATAAATTTTTTAAATTATAAAAATATAAAATATATTAAGGAATGTATTTTATTAAAAATTATCAATAGAAAATTATTAATGATCATTGAAATAAATGAATATTTTTAATGATTGGAAAATTAATTCATGTGGTGGTTGTTAAAAAAGCTCATTCACACCTCTGGTAATAAGACAATAATTTCTAAAATGACAAGAATATTAATTTTTTAAAAAATTAATGAAATAAAACATGGGAAAAAATGATTTAAAAAATGATATGAGAATAATAAAAACATTATTTAAAATATTTTGATTAATATATTGACATGAAAAGAAAAAATATTCCAAACCAAATGGAAAAATAAATTTTATTTTCTAAAAAATACATACTTTGATATCTTTGAGAACTTATATAGAAGAAAATCAAATGAAAGAATGAAATAAGTATAAATTACTAGAATATAATAAAATAAATGATATTTATGTATGATATATCATAAAATTTAATTAATCAAAAATGCAATGAAAGAATAAAATTAGTAGAAATTACTATAAGAGAATAAAATAATTGATATTTTTGAGTGATATATCATATAAATTAATAAATAAAAAATTAAAAAATTAAAAAATATCAATAAAAATGAGATTGTAACATAAAACCATTATCTATTTGGTAACTTTTGAATCAAAATTGAAATGAAAGAAATTACCTAAAAAGAATATTTAAATTATTGAATATAACAAGATTTATGATATAAAATATAAAATTGTTAGTATATACACCTCATATAATAATATATATACATAATATAAAATATGTCCCAAAGAAGACACATTGAGATGATAAGACCATACCACATTGCTAACAAACAAATTAAAACACCACAGATAAATCAATTTGAATTATAACATTAAATAAATTTAGTTAATAAGGATAAATAATACATCATTTAAAATTGAAATTATATTCACCTCAAAAGCATAAATAGATGCATAATATCAAACCTGAGTAAATGATAAATTATTGAGATAATAAACCCTTGCCTTATATCTGAACTAATTTGTAATCTTTCTAACATCTTGTATAATAATTATATATTTATTATCATTTTATAACTGAATAATATAAAAAATTATAATACCATATATGATATAATTATACCATTTATCACACATTCATTAACAAATTATTTATTATTAGAACTATTTTGGGTCATTAAGGTTTCGTTTTTCATGTATATTTTCATTCACCAGTTATGGTATTTTCATATTTTTCATGGTTCCATAATATATATAATGTTATTATTGATATAAATATCATATAAATTAATTATATGAATATTAATAAACATCCTTAAATGGTAGATGTAGAAAAATGATTTACACCATTCAGGGAGATAGTAGTTTGAACATATAAATGAACATTATTTTCATTTTATAAAGAAAAAAAATAAAGATGAATAATGTTTTATTATTAGGAAAAATAATAAATCTTAAATAACATATATATTTATTAAATACATTCTTGTAAATAGTCATGTGAGATGGTGATGGAAAATTAATCGTATTGCTTCGTAGTGGTGGTAGTCCACATGTACGCACGAGTGATACATTCATTTCCAATTTAAGAAGAAAAGGGGATAATGAAAATTATAAAACTAACATAATAACATAATAGTATATTTTAGATACTTATGTTGTCATATGGGAATGGTTAGGATATAATTTAATGTTGTATAAGATGAAGTAAATTGATAATCCTCAGTAAAGAATATTTCCTCCTCTTTGAAGAACCTCTTTTGGATATATCGCTAAGGACCCTAGGGATATTATTTTAATAATAATTAAAACATATAGAATATATATATTAAATGTACTGAAAAAATTCTTGGGATTGGAATATCTAGGTTTCATAACAGATGTGAGAAAATGAGGATAGGTTGTTTCCTTTAATAGTTGAGGAAATGACATACATGGAATTACAAAAATGATTAAATATAATAAATTATTTTACATGTGAATGTAGAACAATGTTTATATATTTAATATTTATAATGAGGATTATTCTAAATTTTCCATTTAATATATATAGGTGTATTGTATTTTTAAAAAATTATCAATTAGTTTTAACCCCCCTCATTATCCTTTTAATGATTACCGTGATATCAATGATTTTTACTCTACAAGGTCAAGAAAGGTATTATAACTAAAAAGTGGAAAATTGACAATATTATCCACCATATCCCATTAAACTGACCAAATATAATATATTTTTAAAACTTAAATGATGTAATGAAATATTATTTAACATTAGATAAAATTAAATCCAATTTCAAGACTATAGACATAATTATTATTTAAAGATAGTATGATAAAAATGGAATTCCATTTAAAATTTAAAATCATCATTAATAAGTTATATTTATTTAAAAATTGCTGAAACAAAATAATTCATCCAAATTTTATTACTTTTAATAATTTTTAATAATTCTATTTAAATTTTCTATTAAATATACAAGCATTGTGTTGTCATTGCATAATAATTTAAGGAAACTATTCGATCACTAAAACTTAAACATAAATTAAAATAAAAAAATTTATATTTAATATTTATATTTATAACCAATCATATGCTCATTTTTCTTATGAAATTTTTTTAGATATATTAAAATCAATATAATAAAATTTATATTTATTATTTACATAAAATAATATTAATTTCAATATCTAAGTCAAGAGGTAAGTCTTTTATTAAAATAACAATATAATATTTTTAAGGTATAATAAAACATATAAAATTAAATAAAGTACTCTTTTTTTATAATCCTTATTTAATAGTTATAACCATTTTACTTGTTTTATCCTTACTGAGGTGAAAAATATTTACAATGGTTACTATTCATGTGTAGAAAAAATACAAGGGTCCTATTTACCAATGTTTAACATCCTAATTAAAAATAGGGAGTATTTTATTTATGATTCAATTTCTAAAAGTTCCAAAAATAAGTATTAATATCCATGCAGATGACAAAAAAAATAACAATTTTAAGAAAATTTTTTATTTAGGCCAAAAAAATAAACTTATACAAAAAACAAGTATATTATTGATTCCTCTATAATTAATTATATTATATAAAATTATATAAAATTCTTTTTTACATTATGATCACATTAAAAACAAAATGGAACTATTAAATTACTTTATTTAATGAAACAATATGATAGTTTTAAAAAAATCAGTATTTTATAATATTCATTGAAATGTAAATATATTTTGAAAAATTTATAAATTCACAAAAATAAAATATTTACTTACCAATTTAAAAAATGTTATTAATTTACTCATATAAAATTTCATAAAATGGAATAAATTAATTATAATTTCCTCACACAAAATACAATAGAACCTTTTTTTAAGAAAAAATATTTTTGAAACAGAAAATGACTTTACTTAAAATTTAAAACATATATATTATTAATAATGGGTGATCCCATATGCTCAGAAAAAAAATGTCATATTTTAATCACTTAAGGATAATATGTGGATAAGTGTATTAAAACACGAGCTGAACATTAAAAAAATCCCAATAATTCTTATATCATTATCAAAAGTCACAAAACAGATCTCCAAAATTAATAGGACATAAATTATAAATCAATTAAAGAACGTGATTTATAATAGAATAAAATTTGCCTTAGATCATGTAATAAAAGGGTGGAATAATGTACTGAACAATAAAAATTATTGAAATATTATGTCTAGGATACCCATTAAGACATTCATTGTCACGAACTAGGCCGGGTCACCATCAGACCCAGCGCCCGACCCGGTCCGTGGAAAGACCCGAAGGGCGTTCCCGATCCCAACGGGCTGGCACAAGTGCCCGGGTATCAAAAATAAACTTGGGAACGATTTACCCAGATGAGTAATATAAAACAGACAACCAGCTGATAAAATTGAAACTAAAAACTGACAACCAAATAGACCCTAATACCAAGTTCAGATTCAAAGTGTACAACTTGAACCAAAAACCCAAAAGAGACTACATCAAAGGAAACCAAAACTCCAACACAAACCTCTGTGCGACATGAGGAGTCACATTCCCAAGACATCTTCATCAAACCAACACGATGATACCACTGACAACCCAAACAACCAATGCTAATCCCAATGCCTCAACCTGGAAAGAAAAAAAGAAACAAAATCTACATACACCCAAAGGTGTATGTAGGGTGTGAGCTAAAAGCCCAGTAAGATGCCACATAGAAAAGGTTCCACGCACAATTATTAAAATGAAAAATACATTTGCATCTTTAATTAAAGAAAAGTACTAAAATCTTGAACAACTTTAGAGAAAATAGGTTTAGAGAAAACAGTTTTAAAAAGGAACAACATAAATTAAAACACACACACACACACTTACTTTTAAAATAACCAAAGTGTCACACTGATGAGCGTAATGTAACCAATGAGCACTAATATGGGAGAGGCAGCATGGGTGTTAGCTAGCTTAGGTACCTAGATCTTCGTGTCTTGGTGAAACGTGGCTTAGAAAGCCACGACGCTCAGAAAACGTGGCTTAGATGGCCATGACCCTCAAAAAACGTGGTTTAGAAGACCACGACCCTTAGAATAGCACATGTTTAGTTAGTGTTGCAATCGTCAGTCCTGCTAGTGATACCGGGTCGAGTCACCTCCATAACACTAGCCCACTAGTCCAGTCTACCCTCCTAGCTACACGGGTTTCCCAGTTTGTGCTCAAACCAATTTCAAGTTCATGTCACATGTCATAACAATATACTCAAACCAGATAAATTCCTAAACACACCAAAACCACCATTTTCACACCCAAAATCCATTTGAAATAAGTATACTAAAAATATCTCAAACATAAATCTGCAGCAGTTACACAACTGATTAAAACAACTGCACAATCAAAGAGATCACTTTCATTATCATACACGCCACTAACAAAATTTGTTAAACAAATTCCACATACGTCGCATGACTTTAAGAACCATAAATATTCACATGATTTACCCAAAAAAAATTTCACCTGTAATAATTATTTAATAAAACAATTCAAATTTTCATAAATAAATTTTTAAGAAAAAAACACCGCTTTACACGCTAGACCGACCCAAACCCCCTCACATAACCACACGCACACAACACCACCTCAGGAACCAAATCTGCATCACCCACGTGATTAAAGAAACCACCAGAAAGACTTTCCAACCCATTTGGAAATACGTCCCATGACTAAAACAGCAAAAATCTACTCAAATGCTCATTTATGACAGAACGCATGCCGACGCTACCCCAAAACACCAATTGCACCCCTTGAACATCCTAACAATGTAACTGCACACCTTATAAAACACTAGTGAATATTCCGATATGGGTTTCCACAAAAACATACTCATACCACTTAAACACACTAACAAACACATTAAGACATACTAAAACTGAAGTAAAAAAAATAAATCACATCAAAGAAACTAATTAATAGGCTAACCTCACAATAAAAAAAATGCTAACAGTAAACCAGTGATGATTTCAGCATCAAGTACACATATTATGGCAACACGCTACTAAAAATTTTTGATGCAAAATAAACTTCAATGAAAATCAACTTCACGCCACACAAATTAGTTAAATAAAACTCTAACTAATTATACTTGAAAATTAACTAGTCAAATAATAATTGGACGTGGAACCACTAACCTGGAATGTAGAAAAACATCACAACATGATGCAAAAACTCCAATCACCCGCCAGTCGCTCCGCAACAACTTAGATTAGACGCTAAAAACCAGACAACGAACCCAAAATCATCACAAAGGACCTTAAACAACATGGAGAACTAATATGCAATATTACCAAAGGGAAGAAATAGCCATCCAATGTAAGACACACCTTGGGAAGGGTTTGCGGGTGGCCAACCGAGTTAGATGGGGGGTGATGGAATTGAGCTGTGCAAAATAAAAAGATGTCGTCGGAACTCCATCCGGACAAACGAGTGGTGTACGGCTAAAGGAGGGTTTGTTGGGTCTTCGTTCGAGCCTAGGAGGGGGTTCTCCGAACCTGTTGATGGCCGGCAATGAGGGTTCTATGCTAGTGGGGTTGTGCGGCAATGCCAAACCAGAAGGGGAGAGGTGCTGCGCATGAGGGTTTTGGTGTGTCGGAGTAGGCCAGCCGGGTAGCGGAGTGGTCTGGCGGTAGCCGGTCCGGTGAGGAGGAGTAAAGGGGGGGGGGGCAGAACAAGGCGGGGGTGGCGGTGCAAACTGGTTTTCCAGGTGGTCCGGCCGAGAGGAAGGAAACACCTCTGGTGGTAGTCAGTCCGACAAGGAGGGGTGAAGGGGAGGTCCATGCCAGAGGGGGTCGCACCGGAGTAGGCTGCACCACTGGAGGCTATGTCGGAGGAGGTCGCGCTGCTGGAGGCTGCGCCACTAGAGGCTGCGCTGGAGGAGGCCACGCCGAAAGCGGAGATGTGCTGGTCCGTCGCGACGCCGGAGGGAAGTGTGGGGAGGGGCGAGCGGCGATGTGGTTCGCCGGAGAAGGGGCCGAGCAGAGGGTCGGCTAGGGTTTAGGAGGGGAGGAGGTCCGGTGGGAAAAAACGAAGGGTGGTAAAGAGAGGGTCCACGCGGTGGGAAGGGGAAAGAAAGAGAGGAGGAAAAAAAGAAAAGAAATACAATAGGAAGAAGAAATAATAATAATAATAAAAATAAAATAAAATAGGGAATAAAGGGATGGAAAGAAAAAAAATAAAAGTGCAAATAAAATAGGATAAAAAGAAAAATAAAATAGAATAAAATAATAATTAAAAGAAGAAAATAAAAATCTAAATAATAATAACATATTTTTTTTATTACTAATGATAAAACTAATAATAACAAAACCAAAATAATAAAAACGACCTGCTTAAAACATTAGCTGAAATAATAATAATAATAATAATAATAATAATATAAAACCAACCAAAATAATAACATCATTATAAATATAGGTTGGACACCGCGCACGATCGCGTGCGTAGTCGCTGGCGCAGTTGCCTGTGCGGGCGCATATACGGTTGCGCGAGCGGGCACATGCGCGGGTGCGTGCACGAGCACACGCCTAGTTACACGCCTATGTAATAATTAATTTAAAAGTAAAACGTTTTCTTATTTAATTTGGGAACTACACATGTTAACGCACCCGTGTATGAAACCAAATCTTTAAATAAACCTTGCTAAATTTATTAGACCAAAAAAAGAGATCCAAAATAGTTAATTTACAAGGATGTGTCAGTCGGGGTGTGACAATTCTCCCCACCATGACACTTTCTGCCCTTAGAAAGTCCCAAAAGACTTGACAAAGCCAAGATTCCAAGAAAGGCTATGAAGATACCTAAAACAAAACTCAATCATGTTATGATTGGGCATTCAAAACACCCATGACCTGAAAATACAAATATCTCAAAACCAGAATCACCAATAAAAAGTCCAACAACAAGGAATTTACCTCAAAACACAACTACCACATGAAACACCCCGACCCCTAACATAGGGGTTACCAGCTCATCATAAGATATCCAAGAAAAAATGTCCAGCATCCCACTATCTAATCTAACCAATTAGCATGGTCGAGGTCGGGCGGAGCATAAGTAAGGGGTTGCTCTGCCAAGTACACTTTGAAAACAGAGTCTTCCACAAGCCCGTCCTATGGTGGTCTCCCCACCATATTAGGGTTCTAATAAAACATTGGATCATCAGATAAAAACAACTCACCAACCCATACAAACTCTAACACAAGATTAACCCACAAAGTCCCCTATTTTAAATCAAACCAAAACTGGAAGAGATGCCGGTGAGACCCGTAATGGGTCTCCCCACCATTTTATAATTTCGTAACACCACAGAACCCGCACGGGCATTCCCGGTTTACTTTAAGCAAAACTAACTGAACCCTTTATCTCGAACCAACCACATGGGCTGACCTGCACTGATTATCCCTATAGTGGAAAACACTCTGCCAAATGAGACAGCTTTGATTGCAGAAACCCCTAACTAGGAGGTGAACCAGACATGCACACGACAAATCCATAAGACATGAGCATCACAAACCACAAGAAGGTTCACGGAGCACACCCACTAGCATTACCAGAATACGGATTCTCCGAATCTCTTTAAGGATCAAGAGTAACTCCCACGAACTAAGTCTGCAACCAGGATACAAAACCTTCATACCCATCATAACAAAAATGAATTCTTCAGATGCGATAACGCAATAAGGAAATTTAAGTTGTTCCTATCCCGACACTGCAGACTTAAGTCGGACCAAGCTCATCCCATGTCCGTCAAGTTTTGACTGCGCACCAGCTTCACCCTGAGACATATGGCTAGGGCCCTGATGTCTGAAGCATCTACCGCCTCGCAGTCATAAGCTGACCACCTCTGACTGGAACTTCTTTCGCTGAAAAGAAACTTACCTACTTCTCCTCGTGTCCGAAGCAACCACTTCGTCAACATCCCAACTAAGAATTATAGTGAATGACTTAGAGTGTCTGACTGACCGCACAAAAGATAGGAGAATGAGCAGTCCGTCAAGCACGCATTTCAAACTAACAGAAGGAGTACATTAGGAACAAGCCCTTTTGCTTCACGCCCCTCATCGGATGTGGGACCTCGACATACCACAATATGAGCAAGACCCCGACTATTACGAGTTTTATAATGATTACTCCACACTACTTTTGGGGAACATGAAACTAACTCATCAAAAAGGTCAACACACAATAATCTCCACCCGTTGGTTGGTTTAGCACCTACGAGATCTACCAATTTCCCTCGCCTTCACTTCCTTATGTACAACTACAGAATGAGGTTAGTCTTGAGGATCACTGACAACATCTTCATTCACATCTAAAATGAAACAATAACCATTCACTGATTTAGTCCCGCTCCTCCAAACGTACACGAGACAACACACACCCACACGACTTTTGGAGTTCCCCGAAAACTGGACTCTTACAACTTCCCCAAAGCATTCAACAATATCAAATAGACCTCGACATATACGAACAATCGACACCACCGAGAAGAACCCAACTCTGTCACTCCACTAGGAGTATGGTCTAATCCAAGAACTAAGAGACGTACTAAAAACCCATGGGACATTTCTAGGGGGCATATCTCAAGGAGAAACACAAAAAAAAACATCCACAAAACCAAGTATCTCACCAAAGAAACACCCACATTCCAGACAAAAAATCAATAATTCCAATCTAACACATCAATTCATTCTTAAAGAAAAACACCCACCTTAGAAACCAAACACAGTACAATAAAACCCAACAACTCTTTTGAACCCATCACTTTCACTTCGAACTCAAAACTATTTTTAATTTCCAAAACCATTTAAGCACAAAAACCCCTTTTTGAGAAAATCCCACATTTCCAAAAACAAGATGCAGCTTTTAAAATTAGTCACTCACCACTGATATTCTTGGATGCCTCGCAGATTTTCATTTCTGTTCCACCCAGGCACCCATCCACACAATCCACCAACTATCCATTAATCACTTCCACGTACCCACGTGAGCATCCATAAGAATACCACCGGACAAAGAAAGGTTCTTCCACTTTCAAAAATAAAACATTTTCAATATTCCAAAAATACTCGTTTTTTTCAAAAATAATTTCAATGTTTCAAGAAAAATTCTCAATATGCTTTCAATTTCTAAAACAACCCACATCAATTTCAGATAAGCCAAGATGTTATTTTTGGAATTCAATTTTTCAACAAATCAAACGCAAAATTTTATACAAACAAGGTCCACGAAAAACGCACCCCAACAATCATGTAAAACACACACCAAAATAAACTAAGAGCAACACCAAAGTCTTCTTCCCTTTTTAAAGGAAAAAAATCTTGCGCCAATCCCAAAATTGGACAAAGATATCACAATCATTAAAACAAATGGGTGGAGGATTAGTGGTCGTGTCTAACGTGGCTACATGGTTTAGCAGACCATGCCCTAGGAAAGCACCAACCACTAGGAGTGTCGAACCGTACACTTAGGCATCACATGGGTCGCTACTCCATGTGAAACCGTGCGCAGTACCGGTTTACTACTATTTTCATCCCCCAACCACAAAGACCAAATCCAAAACATAAATCCCGAACTACCCCTGGTTACATGAGGATCAGAAAAAGTAAGATTCCGCGATTCTCTTCTCGCACCTATCCCTCAAGTACCGACAATTCTATCTCTGATCTACCTGACATCCCAAATAACAAGAACCAAAACCTGCCTCTGATACCATTTTGTCAGAACCAGGCTGGGTCTTCATCCGACCCAGCGTATGACCCGGTCCGCGGAATGACCCGAAGGGCGTTCCCGATTCCCACGGGCTGGCACAAGTGCCCGGGTATCAAAAATAAACTTGGGAACGATTTACCCGGATGAGTAAATATAAAACAGAGAACAAGATGATTAAATTAAAACTAAAAACTCACAACCAAATAGACCCTTATACCAAGTTCAGATTCAATGTTTACAACTTTAACCAAAAACACAAAAGAGACTAAATCAAGGGAAACCAAAACTCAAACACAAACCTCTGTGTGACATGAGTAATCACATTCCCAAGACACCTTCATCAAACCAACACAATGATGCCACTGACAACCCGAACCACCAATGCTAAGCCTGATGCCTCAACCTGGAAAGAAAAAAAAGAAACAGAATCTACATACACCCAATGGTGTATGTAGGGTGTGAGCTAAAATCCCAGTAAGATGCCACCGAGAAAAGGTTCCACACACAATTATTAAAATGAAAAATACATTTGCAACTTTCATTAATGAAAAGTACTAAAATCTTGAACAACTTAAGAGAAAACAGGTTTAGAGAAAACTGTTTTAAAAAGGAACAACTTAAATTATTACACACACACACACACACACTTACTTTTAAAATAACAAAAGTGTCACACTGATGAGCGTAATGTAACCAATGAGCACTAATATGGGAGAGGCCGCATGGGTGTTAGCTAGCTTGGGTTCCTAGATCTTCATGTCTCGGTGAAACATTGCTTAGATGGACACGCTCCTCAGAAAACGAGGTTTAGAAGACCACAACCCTTAGAATAGCACATGTTTAGTTAGTGTTGCAATCGTCAGTCTTGCTAGAGAAACTGGGTCGAGTCACCTCCAGAACACTAACCCACTAATCTAGTCGATCCTCCTAGCTACCCAGGATTACTAGTTTGGTCTCAAACCAATTTCAAGTTCATGTCACATGTCATAACAATATACTCAAACCAGAAAAAGTCCTACAAACACCAAAACCACCATTTTCACACCGAAAATCAATTTGAAATAAGCACACTAAAAATATATCGAAGATATATCTGCAGTAGTTACACAACTAATTAAAACAACTGCACAATCAAAGAGATCACTTTCATTATCATACACACCACCAACAGAATTTATTAAACAAATTCCACACATGTCGCATGACTTTAAGCACCAAAAATATTTACACGATTTACCCATAACAATTTTCACCCTTAATAATTATTTAATAAAATAATTCAAATATTCATAAATAAATTTTTAAGAGAAAAACAGCGCTTTGCACGCTAGACCGTCCCAAACCCCCTCACATAACCACATGCACACAACACCACCTTAGGAACCAAATCTGCATCACACAGGCGATTAAAGAAACAACCAGAAAAACATGCCAAACCATTTGGAAATACGCCGCACGACTAAAACAGAAAAAATACACTCAAATGCTCATTTATGACCGAACGCATGATGATGCTACCCCAAAACACCAATTTCACCCCTTGCACATCCTAACAAAGTAACTGCACACCTAATAAAACACTAGTGAATAGTTCGACATGGGTTTCCACAACAACATACTCATACCACTTAAACACACTAACAAACACATTAATACATACTAAAACTCAAGTAAAAAAATAAATCACATCAATGAAATGAATTAATAGGCTAACCTCACAATAAAACAAATG
Source organism: Viscum album (assembly GCA_963277665.1). Taxonomy (NCBI): domain Eukaryota; kingdom Viridiplantae; phylum Streptophyta; class Magnoliopsida; order Santalales; family Viscaceae; genus Viscum; species Viscum album. The sequence goes on along the minus strand of OY728164.1, from coordinate 1,008,583,738 downwards.
CTACCAGTTAACCAGAGATGATTTTAGCATCAAGTACACATATTATGGAAACACTCTACTAAACAATTTTGATGACAAATAAAATTCAACGAAAATCAATTTCACGCCACAAAAATTAGTTAAATAAAACTCTAACTAAATAAACATGAAAATTAACTAATCAAATAATAATTGGACATGGAACCACTTACCTGGAATGTAGAAAAACATAACAACATGATGCGCAAACTCCAATCGCCCACCAGTCGCACCGCAATAACTTAGATTAGATGCTAAAAACCTGACATCAAACCCAAAATCATCACAAAGGACCTTAAACAACATGGAGAACTAATCTAAAATTTTACCAAAGGGAAGAAAAAGCCATCCGAAGTAAGACACACCTACGGAAGGGGTTGCCGATGGCCAACCGAGTTAGATGGGGGGTGCTGGAATTAAGCTGCGCCAAAAAAAAGATGTCGTCGGAACTCCGGCCAGACAAACGAGTGGTGTACGACTAAAGGAGGGGTTTTTGGGTGTTCATTAGAGCCAAGGATGGGGTGCACTGAACCTGTTGAAGGCTGGCAAGGAGGGTTCTAAGCTGGGGGGGGGGGGGGGTGGGGTTGTGCGGCGGTGCCAAACCGGAAGGCTGGAGGTGCTACGCGCGAGGGTTTTTGTGCGTCGGAGTAGGCCAGCCAGGTAGCGGAGTGGTCCGTTGGTAGCCGGTCCGGTGAGGAGGAGTATAGGGTGGGGGGGGGGGGGGGGCGGCACACGGCCGGGGTGGCGGCGCATGCTGGTTTTTCAGGTGGTCCGACCGATAGGAGGGCGGCACCTCGGGTGGTAATTGGTCTGGAAATGAGGGGCGAAGGGGATGTCCACGCTAGACGGGGTCACGCCTGAGTAGGCTGCGCCGCTGGATGCTGCGCCAGAGGAGGTCGTGCCGCTGGAGGCTACGCCACTGGAGGTTGCGCCGGAGGAGTCCACGTCAGAAGGGGAGATGCACTGGTCCACCGCAACACTGGAGGGATGTGAGGGGAGGGGCGAGCGACGATGTGGTTCACCGGAGAAGGGGCCGAGCGGAGGGTCAGCTAGGGTTTAGGAGGGGAGGAGGTCTGTTGGGAAAAACCAAAGGGTGGGAAGGAGAGGGTCTGCATAGGGGGAAGGGGAAATAAATAGAAGAGGAAAAAAAAGAAAAGAAAAACAAGAGGAAGAAGAAAAAATAATAATAATAATAATAAAATAAAATAGGGAATAAAGGGAGGGAAAGAAAAAAATAAAAGTGCAAATAAAAATGATAAAAATAAAAATAAAATAAAATAAAATAATAATGTAAAGAGGGAAACAATAATCTAATTAATAATAACAATTTTTTTATTACTAATAATAAAACTAATAATAACAAAACCAAAATGATAAAAATGACCAGCTTAAAACATTAGCTGAAATAATAATAATAATAATAATAATAATAATAATATAATAAAACCAAAAAAAATAATAACAATATTATAAATTTAGGATGGACACCGCGCACGGTCGCGTGCGCAGTCGCCAGCGTAGTCGCCTAAGCGGCTGCATGTGCTGTTGTGTGAGCAGGCGAGTGCGTGGGCACGCGCCTAGTTGTGCGCCTATGTAATAATTAATTTACAAGTAAAACGTTTTCTTATTTAATTTGGGAACTATGCACGGTCACACACCCGTGTATGAAACCAAATCTCTAAAAAAACCCGGCAAAATTTGTAGCCCAAAAAAAAGATATTCAAAATAGTTAGATTACAAGAATGTGTCAGTCAGGGTGTGACATTCATCACATGTTATGCTTGGGATAACAATCCATGTTCCTATTTGGGTCATGGGATAACCTTTCATATACCATTATTTGTCTTAGGATAACATCCCATATACCCTTTATGATAATAAAAAATTATTATATTCCCAATTAATTATAGGAGTATAATAATCCACCCATCACATGATCAATGTTCATTCATATGTATTCCAAAAGATCTTGAATACCATTATCATTTCATCATAGCATACCCCTAATATAATTTTTTTTATAAATATATCATCATTACAATCATAAAACATCTAGATAATGACTAAGGAAAATATCATACAATCAAATCCCCATGAATCATTTGTGACATTAATGTATGTTATCATAGATGAAAAATTCCTCTAACATATTAATGGAATATTTTTTAGGAATATTTCACTTTTCATTTTGAAATAAATTTTTAAAATTATAAAAATTTACAAGATATTAAGGAAAGTATTATTTTTTAAAAATATAAATTTAATATTATAAAGGAGACTTCAAATAAAAGATTATTTATAATTATTAGAAAAGTAATTCATGTTGTGTTGGTAAAAAATCAAATTAACCCCTATGGTAAAAAGTTAATCATTCGGAATATAAGAAGAATATTTATTTTTAAAATAATTAAAAAAGAAAACATGGGTAAAAATTAATTCAAAAAATGATATGAGAATAGTGAACAAGTTATTTATATTTTTTTATTAAAATATTATCATGAAAAGTTAAATGATTCCCAACCAAATAGAAAATAAAATTTTTTTTTTCCAAAAAAACATTCTTTCATACCTTTGAGTACATAGAGAGAGGAAAATGAAATGAAAGCATGGAATAAGTAGAAATTACTGGAAGAGAATAAAATAAATGATATTTATGAGGGATATATGATATAATATCATAAATAGAAAATTTATAAATAACCAATCTCAATAAAAATGAGATTATATCTTAAAACCATTATCACTTTGGTAACTTTTGAATCAAAATCCCAATGAATGAAATAACCTAAAAAGAATCTTTTAATTCATGAATATATATAGATTTATGATATAAAATATAAAATTGTTAGTAGATACAACTCATATAATATGTTATGCATATCAAAAAAATATGTCCGAAAGAAGACACATTGAGATGATCAGACCATACCACCTTGTTAACAATCGAATTAAAACACTAAAGATAAATAAATTTCAATTATAACATTAAATTACATTAATTAATAATGATAAATAATAAATAATTTTATTTTAATAGTATATTCACCTCCTAAACATAAATAGTTAAATAATATCAAACATGACTAAATGATAAAATATTGAGATAAAGAAACATTACCTTATATCAGAACTCTTTTTTAAGCATTATAACGTATTGTATAACAATTATAGATTTTTTTATAATTTTATAAAGAAATATTATACAAAATAATAATAAAATGTATGATATAATTATAGCATTTATCACCAATTCATTAACAAATATTTTTTAATTGAACTATTTTGGGTTATAAATGTTCCGCTTTTCAGGTATGTTTTCATTCACCAGTTATTGTATTTTAATATTTATCATGGTTTTGTAATCTATATAATGTTATTATTGATATAAATATCATATAAATTCATTATATAGATATTTAAAACCATCCATTAAAGGTAGATATAAAATATGAATTACACCGTTCCTTGAGATTTTAGTTCGAATTTGTATATGAACACTATTTTTATTTTAGAACAAAAAAAAGAAAAGAACGATTAATAATGTTTTATTATTATAAAAAATATTTAATAAAAAATATCATATATATTTATTAAATTCATCTTGGTTAATAGTCATGTGAGGTGGTGATGGAAAATTAATTGTATTGAATCGTAGATGTGGTAGTCCACATGTACGCATGTGTGATACTTTCAATTACAATTGAAGAGGAAAAGGGGATGAATAACGTTATGAAACTAACATAATAACATCATAGTATATTTCAGATACTTTTCTATTCATACGAGAATTGTTAGGATATAATTGAATAAAGTAGAAGAAGAAGTAAATTTAAAACGCGTGGTTAAAAAGATTACAATATTTTTGAATAACCTCCTTTGGATCTTTTACAAAGGACCCTATAAATATTATTTTAGGAATAAAAAATATATATTATATATAAGGTCTTAGCCTTAAACATTAAAAAATCTTAAATTATGTCAAGAATTCAGATTGAGGATCTTTTCTGGTTTCAAGTTTTAGATAATTAATCCATAAATATTTCATAAAAATTGAATATTACATGTAGACACTACTACCCAGTATCCATTTTTTATAATATAAAAACTCGTAAAAAAAGATACATGTTTAGTTCCATTTTTTAGATAGCATGAATTTTCTTTGATCTCATCCATGACCCTATTCATCTTTATGTCCTGTGAAAAAAATTCAAAACATGGGATGAGCATAAAAAGATCTGTAATGGTTATAAAATAATGAAAAGAAACATTATCCCATCAATAAATAAAAATCAATTAAACTATACTTTTCAATCATAACATTCCTCATGAAATTAGAAGATTTGTGAGTAACAACAAAAAATCATTAATCATAAATGTAACTTATGGCATTCATAACATACATACATTGTATCTATCACAACTATACTGGGTGTCACCTTTTAAATACCCATCAGAGTGTATTCCATAAATCTCTAAGGAGAAACAATAACATTTACCTCCATCACATTACCCAATGCTTTGGAGATCTATCTCAAGATCACCCGCCCTAGGTTTATCACAGAGCCTCCCATATACCTAAACAATGCCCACAAACCATAACATATTCATAACACATATCACAAGATTAAAATAAAGATAAAATTTCCACATTCCAATCACAATATATCCAATCAGGATATTTAAATAAACAATTCTTTATCAAATACTTTTCAAAACCATTTAAAAAATTTAGTAAAGATATTTTTGAATCAAAGTGTCTGATACAACTTTGATGCCTTTAAATAAATTTTAATTTAAAAACATTTAGGATTATATAAATAGATACTTATTACCAATTTATTAAAACATGGACATTAGTGATAAATATTTATATGAATAAATATTTATATCATTTAAAATGATATTATAGTTATAGAGTTTTTAATAAAATGAGAGATGCTTGAATACAAATAATTGGGGAATAAAATTTAATCAGAAAATTATAATATCAGTAAAATAAAGGGATTTATGATATAATATACCAAAGTATAGTATATACACCATATAAAAGTGAGTTGGTGCATAACATCATTGAAGTCTCAATGGAATGTAACTTCAGACACAATCCCTTATAAAGACGGTATCCATAGATTAAGGATAAATAATTGACATAATTATGTGTGATAAATATAAATACTCCCAATATAAGTGGATATTAAGATTAATACAATCATATGATATTCAGACATATTTATAGCACAGAATAATCGGGAAGTAGAATTTTAACCGAAGGAATAGAAATTGGGTGAAGAAGTTCCCTTACAAGAATTCGAAAGCCTAACGGCATCACATTAAAATTAAAAAAGTTAGTTGATAAGAGATAAAAGGGTATCTAATCACTTTGATATAATATTTATTGAAATATGGATATATAATAACATATCCCAACATAATTATATGTAAATTACAAGACATAACAAAAATAAGTCTTTAAATAAAAGAGAAGGGTGAAAGGTTCCCTTAACGATTTGGTATCTTAGGAAACTTATACCCTATTAAATAAGGATCATAAAATGAAGATGTAAATACCCATAAAATGAATAATATTACACATATAATACAATCATGGTCAGAACGTACACCACACAAAATAGAATAGTGGAAAATGTAGCATGAATTCTCACGGGAAGAAAAAGTGAGATGAAAACCCCTTACCACGTTGTATCAATTGAGTCGTAAGAACAAAAGTTAATAATAACCATATTAATCATAGAATACCATGAATTTAAAGAGAAATAAGATAATATATATCAAATTTCAGTAAAAATATACCATATTCAATAAATAATTGGTGAACAATGGAAATCACATGGAATTAAAAGTAGGATAAGAAACCACCTTAAATCGTGTCCAACTTGACTCGTATGTTCTAGGTTCTTCCTAAATAATAAATTTATGTCAATTTCTACTTCCATAATAAAATTTTTCAATTTAATAATTCCTTTTGTATCACTAATTTACTTTCTATACCAATTTGTAAATTATTTGAGTTTATATCAGACATTTTGTCGATGTTTGGAATTTGAGTTAAAAATGAAATTGTTATAATTACAATTTGACCACGTGGTAAAAAGTATATTATATCTAGAATTATATTAATTATTTAGATATAATATATATCTTATATATCCACTATATATATGTATTTATTATAGTACAAAATATTTGGAGATAAGAAATGAAATGCATCGTTCATTGAAATGGTAAGCCATACGTACGCATGAACGATACATTCATTTCTATTTTGTACTTTAATGGAATTTAAAAATAATGATACATAGTAATATTATAATTCCAATATAATATCATATATAATATCATTAATACTATCTTTTATGTTTCCCACATTTGTTAGTAACGAGTCATATCACTTTGAGGGAGCGGTAGTCCGCACTTCCTCAAATGAAATTATAGCGTTTACCGACTATGGAAACCATAAAAGTTTTCTATAAATGAAAAATACATAATTATAAAAGAACATAAACATAATATATATCATATATAAATAATGTTCTATATTAATGGCCACCATAATAGGAGTTTTTAGATAATTGAATAAGCATCACTTCGTGAGGTGTTAATTCTCCATCCATAGAAACAATATATTATTTACCCATTAGATAGGGTTGTGTGTATGTTTAGTTAGAATCCTTCTCAGAAAAACATCCCCTTATATTTAGGATACTGTTTTGTTATAAAATAATGGAATAAAAAGTGTTTAGGGGTTGTATAGGTAAAATAAAAGAAAAGAAGTTAAGAGAAACCATTACCTTTAATTTGGGTAACTCCCATTGGTTTGAACCAAAATGACTTCTTGAAGTGACTTATGCTTAAGGTATGGCTACTAGGTGAAAGAGAGGGATATTTATATATTATTTGGGTAGGGTTTGGGTGAGACAATGGGGCTTTAGAGGTGCGTGGAATGAGTTAAAAATAATGGATTTTTATAATGTAGAGGATGGGCTCTTTAGGAATGTGTGAAGCTATTATTTTATTATATAATGATTTTTGGTTTCTAAAGAATGAAAACATATTAAAGTCTAACATAAGACAACTAATTGTTGAAATAAATTCATTTAATAATAATTTTAATGGTTTTAGATGTTATGTTAACAATTATAATCTTATTTATTTAAATCATTTATTGATGAGGTAAATACAGTATCATTATTGTGTCATACATAATTTAACTTATTTGATGTCTGAAAATTATACAAAAATACCATTATGTAGGAAATATTTTTAACTTTCCATTGAATATTTATAGTCGAAATGATAATTTATATAACACCATGTAAAAATAAATTTACTAAAAGATATTTGTTTGTGTCATTTGTGCCTTTATATTAAATTAATTAATCTAAAGTATCATTATAACTCTTAAGTGAATCCATGGGGTACCAAATCAACCCAAATATTCCCCTGGTCATACATTACTAATCCATTAAGGTTATGACAACTATTATGTTAATTTTTTATTATTATGATATTCTTTTTTCCTTGAATTACTCTATTTACCTATAAATGCGGTAAATAAAAGTAAACATTTACTATTCAACAAAAATAATTTTCATCTTATTGAACCACAATATTTGTAATAATTAAAAACATTTATATCGGATGTTCTAAATTCAATTTACAGAAGTGGTAAATTTTCATTTTAATGAAAACGTTATTTTTATCTACTACTAAGTGGTTTCACTATTCATCAAAAATTGATGTTTTTTATAAAAATACCCAAAATTCAGAAAAAGATATATTTGAAATTCCAAATTCCAAAATTATGTCTATTTTACAAAATTAAAATCATAGATGTTGCATTTATTTATTTAAAATTAATTCATGTTATCAAAACAAATAGCGTGTTTTAAAAAAAATATCTATCAAAATATTGACACTTGTTTATATCTAATTTCAATGTAAAATTAATTAAAATTACTAAGACTGGATCGAATGGTAAAAATATATTCTAATTACACATTAAAAACTATTAAAAAGTTAACATAACCATATAAATAAAATAGATTAAAAGGTACTGTTGAATTAAAATATCGTATTTTTCACTATTAATCAAAAAATGAACATTATCAGAAAAATACCAAAAATTTACCCAATGTAAATTATTATGTCCCAAATCTAAAGAAGAATTTTATTTGGTCAAATAGAACATATAAAAATTACCAAAACAAGATTTAAAGAGGGTTCACCATCACAATGCGGTAAATTGACCTTTTATTGAATATTAGAGTATCAATGCTTAAAATTAGATTCATTCATATTTTATGCCCCTAACTTTTATTAGATAAATGAAAAAACATTTAACAAACATGTATTATGATTTTGTAGTTAGTTTACTTCATTACTTCCCTTACAGTGGCTATGTGTTAACTACCATTTAAAATAATAATATTATATTATATTTTTCAGTATAACTCAATGTTGTATACAACGTAAGATTTCAAAGAAACCTGTTGTTGTGTAATGGGTACACCATCAAAAATAGAATCCCCATTAAAGTAAAATTAATATTTAATTAAAAAATAGTAAAAAATATTAAAATGTTTCACTCATTATTTACGTGGGATATTATATCCTTCCCCCCTTTGGGAAATTGTATCCTCTAAATTTTAAAACAGAGCTTGGAAACATAATTGAATGTCCCACATTGGGAAAAGAGTCGATAATTATATCACATTAAATGAAAGAAAGAGAAGTAACAAGGTCACCGAAGATAACAGATACTATAATTCCATGAAAACATGGATATGTAAGAGAAATAAAACCATCATGTTCTGGTGAAGAGTGATATAAAACAAAATTAGGAGAATGCTAACCACCATAAAATCACAAAATTGTGATGGGTTAAACAGTCTTTGATTCCCCAATAGAAAAAGGTGATAGACACCATTTTTGTTTTATGTTACATTTCATTGAGGAATCTATTTAATAGATTAACTTAAAACATAAGGTAACATACATACTTGTCATGTAGACATTCACCCTTTACTATATTTCAAACACAAACTCATATTTCCTCCAAAATATTAGTATTCAAGATGACATGTTCACACTAAAAGTGCTATAATCAATTTCAAGAGAATCACATAATCCACAAAGGATGAACTATATATTTCCCTTGTTTTTAGATTTTAACTAAAACCAAAATGGTTATTATGAGATCCTATAATATCCCAAAAGGATATTCCTTAATAAAAATAAATACTATTATAAATCTCCAAAATTTAACAAAAAAGTACCCAAAGTTCAAGAAAGATCATTCAATACACAATTCTCCTTAAAATTCAACAAAATAATCAAAACTAATATTGAAACACAAAACTCAGAAGGATTGATATCACATAGTATTCTACAATAAATCTTAATATTTATCCCTAGAAACATCTACTACTCTTAAAGATTCATACTGAAGTGTAATTAACCTAATCACATATTCACTATGATAGGTTAATAATTTCAATAAAGAACCCAATTAAACATATATTCTTCAAAAATAATATTTTCCACAATTTAAATCCTAAGGTATTCTATTTTCCATAACTATATAGTGTTCCCAAAAGAGAGAATTTCTTCCAAAATGACCTTTATCACTTAATCACCAAATCATTTTCCTATAATAAGATTGTCCATTTGATAAAATATATAATCCAAAATAAACTTATTCTTTATCAATAATATCATTTAACTAAATTGAACAGGTCCTACTAAATATGGACTTCACATAGTCCAATGGTAGGTGATAAATCCAAATCACACTTTGGCTATGGATTCGATTCCCGCAGCTTTTTCTGATGCGACGGGTTGTCACACAGTCTGTATATTGTCCTTTTTAAAAAACTATACAATTTCATAACATTCCAAAAAAAAGAGACCAATTCCTCAAAAATAACCATAGCATAATTTATCCTCAAAGGTTATGTAATACCATTCCTTTTTCACCCCAAAATGTAATAACCATTTATCACTTATAAAATAACTATAAATCTTTATATTATGTTAACCATTATGGTTATGTCACTTATGATTAACTTACACCCTACCCTATTAAGTTATCTAAACATTCCTCTGATACCAACTATAAGGACTCAGCGTTAAACATTACAAATTCTTGAATTATGTCGAGAATTCACATTGAGGATCTTTTTAGGTTTAGAGTTTTTGAGAATTAGGCCATAACTATTACATAAAAACATGAATATTACATGTAGACACTACTACCCAGTATCCATTTTTCATAAAAAAACTCTTGAAAAAAAGGAATATGATTAGTTCCATGTTTCAGACAGCATGACTTTTCCTTGATCTAATCCTTGACCCTATTCATCTTTATGTCCAGTGAAAAACATTTCAAAACATGGGTTGAGCATAAAAATTTTAGTAAGGGTTATAAAATAATTAAAAAAACATTATCCCATCAATAAATACCAATCAATGAAACCATACTTTTCAATCATAATATTCATCATGAAATTGTAAGATTTATGAATAACACATAGAAATCATAAATCATAAAAGTATCTTATGGAATTCATAACATACATACATTTTAGATATCACTGCTACATAGGGAGTCACATTTGGAATACCCATAATAATATATTCCCTAAATCTATTAGGAGAAACATAAAACATTTACCTCTATCATTTTACCCAATGCATTGGAGAGCTATCTCGGGCTCACCCAACCTAGGTTTAAACGGATCCACCCGTATATGTAAACAATTCCCAAAAACCATAACATATTCATAACACATTACACAAGAATAAAACAAAGATAAAATTTCCACATGACAATCAAAATATATCAATTCAAGATATTGAAATAAATTATTCCTCAACAAATCATTTTCAAAACTATTAAAAAAATTTAATATAGATATTTTTGAATCAAAGTGTCCAATACCACTTTAATGATTTTAAAAAAATTTCACTTAAAAACATTAATGTCCCTATAAATAAATCTATAAATCCATTTTATTAAAACATTTAAATTAATGATAAATATTTATAAGAATAAATCTTTAAACATTTTAAATGATATTTTAGTTATAGAGTTTGTATTAAAATGAGAGATGCTTGATTACAAATAATTAAAGAATAACATTTAATTAAAGCTTTATAATATCTTGAGAATAAAGGTATTCATGATATAATATGACAATGGATAGTATATACACCATATAAGAGTGAATTGGTGCATAACAACATTGAAGTCTCAATAGAATGTAAACTGAGACAAAATCACATATAAAGACAATATCCTTAGATTAAGGATAAATCAATGACATAATTATTTGTGGAAAATATAAATACACCCAATATAAGTGGATATTAAGTTTAAGAAAATCAGAGGTTATTCACACATATTTATAGAATAGCATAACCAAGAAGTAGAAGTTTAACCAAAGGAATTAAAATTGTGTGAAGAAGTTTTCGTTACAGAAATTCGACAGCCTAACAGAGTCACATTAAAATTTAAAAAATGAGTTGATGAGAGAGAAAAGTTTATATAATCCCTTGGAAATAAAAATTACCACATTGTGGATATATAATAATATATTCCAATATAATAATATGTAAATTAAAAAGGGAAAATAAAAAGAATTATTTAAAAAAAAGAGAAGTGTGAATGGTTCCCTTTCCTGTTTGATAACATACGAAACATATACCCCGTGAAAGAATGATCCTAAAATGAAGATGTAAATACGCATAAATTAATGTATATTACACATTGTATACAATACTGGGAAGTAAATACCCCACAAAAATGAAAATAGTGGAAAATGTAGAATGAATTCTCATGGGAATAAAAGGTGAGATGAAAACCCCTTACCACGTTGTAATCAATTGAGTCATAAGGAAAAAAGTTCATAATCATCAAATTAATCATAGAATACCGTGAATTTAAATATAATAATTATAATATATATCAAATGGCAGTACAAAATACACCACATTCAATGAATAAGTGGCGAACAATGGAAATCTCATAGAATTAAAAGTGAGATAAGAAACCTCCTTACCTTGTGTCCAACATGACTCGTATGTTCCAGGATCTTCCTAAATAATAAAAATATGTTAATTTATAATTAATTAAGAAGATTTTTCAAGTTTATTATTCCTTTTTTATCAATTATTAACTTTTTATAATAATTATTTCATTAATATAGTTCATATCGGACATTTTGTCGATGTTAAAAATATGAGTTAAAAATGTACGTGTTTTAATTACAATTTGTCTGTGTGGTCCAAATTATATTATCTCAATATTGATATTAATGATTTAGATATCATATTTTTTTATAAATCCAGTATATATATGTATTTATACCAGTACATAACATTTGGAGATATGAAATGAAATGCATCATTCATGGAGACGGTAAGTCGTACGTACACATGAACGCTACTTTCATTTCTATTTTGTACTTTAATGGAATTAAAACATAATGATACATAAGTATGTTATAATATAATTATATTATAATATATAATATAATTAACTAAATCATTTATTCATCTCACATATGGTATCAACGAGTCATAACTCTTTGAGGGGGAGGTAATCTGCACTTCCTCAAATTAAATTATCATGTTTACCCACTATGAAAACCATAATGGTATGATATAAATGAAAAATTCAGAAGTATAATGAAAAAAATATAATATATATCTTATATAAATACATTTACATCTTAATGGCCACCATGATAGGCATTTGGAGATAATGAAACAATCATCGCTTTGTGAAGCGTTAGTTTTCCATCCACAGAAACACTATTTTCTTTACCCATTAGAAAGAGGTGTGTGTAAGTGTAGTTTGAATCCTTATCATAAAAACATAGTAGTATATTGCGGATAATTTTGTTTTTATAATATAAAATAATAAAATTAGTTTAGGTGTTATACAAGTAAAATAAAAAAAAGAAGATAAGATAAATCATTACCATTAATTTGGGTAACTCCCATTGGTTTGAACCAAATGTACTTCTTGAAGTGACTTCTGCCTAAGGTAAGGCTACTAGGTGGAAGATAAGGATATTGAGAGATTATGTGGTTAGGCTTTAGACCAGACAAGGGGCTTGAGAGGTGTGTGGAATGATTTATAAGTGAGGGATTTTTATAAGGGGGGGCTCTTTTGGATAGTGTGAAACTATTATTTTATTATATAATTATTTTCGGTTTCTAAAGGTCCAAATATTATTATATAGAAGATAATATGACTAATGGTAGAAATAAATTAATCCAATAAGAATTGGATAGGTTTTAGATGTTATTTTAATATTTATAATATTATTTATTTAAATCATTTATTAATGTGGTAAATACATCCTCAATATTGTGTCATAAATAATTTAATTTATATGATGTATAAAAAACATAAAAAAATACCCTGATGTAGGAATTTTTTTATTTATTCAATTAATATCTATAGTTGAAATGATAACTTATATAACCCCATGTAAAAATTAATTTACTAAAAGATATTTTTTTGTGTCATTTTTTCCATTATATTAAATTAATTAATCTAAAGAGTCATTATTACACGTATGTGGATCCAAGGGGTCCGAAAATTAACCTAAAGATACCCACAGTGGGAAATGACTCATAAAATAATGTTAGGACAAGTGTTAATGTAATTTCATATTGTTATGTTATTCTTCTTACCTATAATTACCTTATTTACCTATAACAGCAGTAAATAAAAGTCAAAAGATACTTTTCACCAAAAATTGTTTTCATCTTATGGAACCATATTTTAATTTCTAATAACAACCATGTATGTTGGTTTTTCGAAATTCAATTCACAGAAAAGGTAAAATTTTATTTAAATGAAAAAGTCAGTTTTTTAACTACTACTAAGTGGTTTCACTATTCATCAAAAATTGAAGTTTTTAATAAAAATACACAAAAGACAGCCTAAGGTATATTTGATATTCCAAATTCAAAAATAATTGTTATTTATCAAAATTAAAAACATAAAATTTCCATTAATTAATTTAAATTTAATTCCCACTGTCAAAACCAATAGCGTGTTTTTAAGAAACAGTATCTTTCAAAAGATTAACACTAGTTTTGGTCCAATTTCAATGTGAAATTAATGAAAATTACCAAAATTGGATCAAATGGAAAAAAATATTCTAACTAAACTTTAAAACCAATTAAAAAGGTCCTATAACAATATTATTAAATTATAATAAAAGGCGCTATTGAATTAAAATAATGTGTTTTCACTATTCATCAAAAATGAACTTTATGAGAAAAATTCCAAAAATTTACCCAAAGTAAATTTTGATTTCCCAAATCTAATGAAGAATTTTATTTTGTTAAATAAGACATATAAAAATGACCAAAACTAGATTAAATGAGGGTTCTCCATCAAAAGACGGTAAATTGAAAGTTTATTGAATATTAGAGTATTCCTGCTTAATATTAGATTCATTCATAATTTAAGCCAGTAACTTTTATTGAATAAATGTAAAAACAGTTAACAAACATTTATAGTCATTTTTTAGTTACTTCTGTTCTATCCTTCAATTACAATGGCTTGGTGTTAACTACCAATTAAAATAATAATATTATATTAGTTTTTTCAGTATAACTCAATGTTGTGTGCAATATAAGATTTCAAAGAAACCTGTTGTTGTGTATTGGGTAAAACCTTGAACATAGAATACAATTTAAAGTAAAATTAATATTTAATTCAAAAATAATAATAAATATGAAAATTTCTAACTCATTATTTTCCTGGGATGTTAAATTAAATTTATTGATATTTTTTAGGGTTTGGTATGTCTAGGTCGCTCAATAGGTGTGATGAAATTAGTATAAGTTGTGTCCTTTTATAATGGTGGAAAGGACATACGTGGAATTACATAAATGATTAGATATAATAAATTATTTTACTTGTGAATTTGGAACCAAGTATATATTTAATATTTATAATGAGGATGAGTATAAATACTCGCATCCAATAAAATAAACACAGGTGTAGTGTATTTTTAAAACCTTATCAATTAGTTTTAACCCCCCTTGTTATCGTTTTAACGATTACCGTGATATCAATGTTTTTTAATCTATGGGGTCAAGTAGGTTATTATAACTAACAAGTGGAATATAGGTAATATTAACCATCATATCCCATTAAAATCACCACAAATAATATATTTTTGAATCCTAAATCATGTACCAAAATATTTTTTAACATTACATAACATTGATGTCTATGTAAAGACTAGTGACATAGTTTTCCTTTAATGATAGTAAGATAAAAATGGCATTCAATTTAAAATTATAGATCAGCAATAATATGTTATATTTTTAATAACAAATCATGGAAAAAAATAATTGATCCACATTGTATTACTTTAAATATTATATAATTATTTTATATTATTTTTCTATTACATATACAAGCATTGTGTTGTCGTTGCGTAATAATTTAAGGCAATTATTACATCACTAAAAATTAATAATAAATTAAAATGAAAAAAATAATTTATATTTAATATTAAAATTTATAACCAATCATAAACTCTTTTGTTCCATATGAAAAATATTTGATATATTAAAATCAATTTAATAGAATTTTTTATTTATTATATACATAACATAATATTATGGTCCATATCAAAGTCAGGAGGTCAGAAATTTATTGAAATAAGATAATAATATTCTTAAGGTATAATTAAACATTTTAAATTAAATAATGGAAAGTTGTGCTTATATTTATATGCCTTATATAATAGTTATATTGATTTTTTACTTGTCTTAACCTTACTGAGGTGAAAAATATTTACAATGGTTACTATTCATGAGGATAAAAATTAAATTGGAAAATTTTTCCAAAATTGATCATCCTAGTTACTTAAATGAGACAATTTATTTATGATTCAATTCATAAATGTTCAAAAATTATGTTTTAATATAAATTCATAAAACACAACAAAGAACAATTTTAGTAAAATTGAATATTTTAGCTGAAAAAATAAACTTATACCAAAAACAACTATATTACTGATTCCTTAGTAATTAATTATATTATATCTAATTATATTAAAATAAATTTCACATTATGATCAAACTAAAAACGAAATGGGACTATTAAATTACTTTATTTAATGAAACGATATGACAGTTTTACAAAAATCAGTATTTTTTAATATTCACTGAAAAAATACATCTTTTTTGAAAAATATAAAAATTTGGCCAGAGATAATATTTCTATACCTATTTAAAAAATGATATTAATTTCCACAAATAAAATTTTGAAAAATAGAACAAATGAGTTATATTTTTTTCGCATAAAATGCAATAAAACAATTTTTGAAGAAAAGATATTTTTGAAAAGAAAAATTACTTTACAAAAAATTGAATACTTATTTATATTAATTAATTAATAAATTTAAATTATATAAAACCTTTTCTGATTTTTTTAATATTTTGTTTATGTAACAATCCATTAAATTATAGAAAGGTGTGTTCTGGTCTTTATTTTTTGTTTTAACTTTTTTTATGGTAATCTATCTTTGACCAGGAATTGGGAGGATACATGTAATGGTGAAGTCTTAGATTTGATTGATTTCCATGTTTCCATAAACATTTATACAATTTATTGGGCAGTTACATAACATGTATTGTGATAATAGGATGTTAAATGACCTCTAGGTAGATTAGGTCAACTCAATTACATAACATGATTTACTTACATAGCGTGTGAGTGTGACACACTGTGTAACGTGAAAAATCATGTCTTTAATCCAAGGCAACAAAATTTTTGGGTGTAAAATGTATTAAAAGGGTTTCATGATTTTTAAGGGTATTACTCCCCATGTAATTCCCTAAGATCAATATTTTTTAGTTTCATGTGGGTGATTGATGGTTAGTTTGTTTTTTCAGCCTCCTCTACTCAGCTATAACTCTAGCCATAATTGTTTTTGGGTGTCTTCCATCCATTCGGATCGATTTTCTCAATAATTGATCAACATGGGTAGGTGCTTGGTCTCTTTGGGTAATACATAATCTCAATTTATCACTCTTTTGTGGTTGTGTCAGCCTTTTTGTAGGGATTGATGATTGAATTGTATTTTCTTTCAATATTTTAAGTGTTTGGATATTTCTTCTCTTCAAAAGAAAAATTTGGTGGTTTGAAGTCCCAATTGACAAAGACAGATAGGGTTTCTGTACTTTTGAGTTAGGTGGATCTGTTTACATTTTTAAATATCATTATTTTATTTTGGTTCATATTTTTTCCTAGATATTTGATATAATACCCCATATTTTTAAAGTTAATGGAGCATGGTATCACGTTCTAAAGGGGGTTTTTCCTTGAAAACATAATTTCTATAAATTAAAATGGAAAATAGATTTTCATGCCGTGTAGAAGATTATCTTGGATTTGAATTTTTTTTATAAAAAATGTGAGCATGTTATTTAAAATATAAATTTACAAACATTTCATAGTGGGAAACATGGGTATGATGTGATAAAAACATACTTAAACTAAGTGTTGTGACACAACTAGGAGGTAAACTCTTTTATATCAATGGTCTATGGCATGCCTCGATGTTATTTCTGATCCATACATATTAATTTTTGGGCATGGGAGAATATAATATGTATTTTACAATAAGGTAGACCCTCCTAGTCAGTGCATTTTTGTTTTTAGTTATTTATAACCTGATATCTTATTTAATATATTTTGTGTCACATGTGTATTTACTTTTCATTATATTTAACTGATTTGTTTCTATATTTGATAGTTATAGCTTCAAATTTGTGAAAAACACAAGAATTGTATGAAAATGGGATTTCAAATTAAATTTTTTATAAAATTTCATGTAAAACAATTTTTTGATTTAATGCATCGAGTTGTGCATTATTATTATTAGAGCTTGTATAGATATTTTGGTGGTATCCTACCAGGCTCCATTTCTCACACCATAATTCTTCCTATGGTCAGAGGTGGAGCATGTTCTGTAGGATACATGTAAAGGGAAGAGAATTATATAGCATTAAATATTCTCTTTACTTATTTATTTTGTTTCTGGATTGTTTGGATGTGATTCATTGTCACATATGGGGTTTTTTTACTATACTTGTTGATTTGTTTTCTTGTTTAGTTAGTTTGAATCAGTTGTACCTTTCATTTGTTTCCCCATAATACTCCTTTTGTATCAATTGTTTTTTTTATATTCAAGGCTTATTTCTTTATCTTTGTTTTATCCCACACTATATTGGGATCACATGGGGGACTGGTCAAGTTGGCTCAGGTTTGTATGTTACCAGTTATTTATATTAATAATGAAAATTTAACATCTATGTTATAATAGATCATTGTTTTTAATAAAAAGGTGTTTAAATGATAAAATGAAAATTGAAAGATACTCATGCATGAGTTGAAAAATAATCTATTCTGAATCCATATTTATGAATATTTAGCTCGTGCTTCAGCTAGTTGAGTACCCCCAATTAGTTATTCCATAGTACTATGATAATGTAATAAATTAATCAAAATATTTGTATATAAATTAATGTGATTATATTTATAAAATTAATTAATTTCATCAAATATATTATAAATATAATTTAAAAAACCCTATTACATCCCAAACCTTATCCTACTCATAAAGATCAAGATTACACATCCATTTTCGTCACCTCCTTTCTCTCCTACTAAAATCAATCCCACCTTCAGTCACAATGCAGACTCTCATCTGCACATGCTTCACCATGGTATAAAAAATGCACCATCTTTCTCGAAATGACTTCCCATACCCCCATTCAGTATGACCTACATACCCTATCATTTTTGGATACTACTTCCCACACCTCTAAATCAACCCATCCTTTTCTTGGGTGACTACTTTATACGAGTTTAAAAAAATAGACAAAGGGATATGGTTTTGTATTTTTTTTAAAAAGGGTACAAACTTTTGTGAAACCTGGTTACACCAAATTGTATATATATATACATTATTACTATGATATAATATTAATTATTAATATTAATTTCATTCAATATTTTTTATAAATAATGGTTACTTTTTATTGATATAAAATATTACCAGTTTGGAGATACATTATAGATTTATAAATAATGAAATGTATGGTTTACCATTTATTGACAATATATTATCATGATATTAATTAATTAATATTATAAAAATAAATATTTATAATAATTTAATTATAAAACGTTGTTTAATTTTTTGTTCATATTATTATTATTATTTAATTTTTTTAATTTTTTAAATTATTGAGTGTATTAAATGGTATTAATTAATATAATATAATTAAAGTCATCATATATAATATTTTGTATAATAATGAAAATAAATAAATATTTAAAATTATTTATTAATTAATAATTGAATTTCTCATGAAATATTAATTTTTATTATTGAATAAATACATATATAAGAATGAAGATATTATTTATTATGAAAATTAATTATACGTAAAAAATTGAACATAATAATATTATAAATATTAAATAATTTATTAAATATGATTATTTGTGGTATTAATACTTTGTATCATAATTCACATTATATATACTAAGTAATCATATTAAATTAATTATTAAATTTTAATAATATTGTTATTATCAAAATACTTATTATATTATTTTATAGAAAATTTAAGAATATTATTTATTATACATAATCTTGACAATAATAATAAGTATTAATATGAATAAAAATACTAATTATTAGTATTACAAATGTCGTTATTAATATAAATAGTTGTTATTTGTTTAAAATCATTTTTATGAATTTCCAATTATATCAATTGATTAATTTATGAAACATTATGCAATATAATAGTACGTTTTTAAATAACATACTTATAATTATTTCAAAATCATAAAAGAATTATCATCAATATAATCTATGTCTTTAGAATGGATTATCCTATGTATCAAAACCATGTGTATATATTATGAGTCCATGTACTATCTCTCTAGGTCTATGCTCTGGCATAAGTAGAACATGTATATCATTGTTGGCACCCAACTCTACATCATCATGTGTGGAAGGCGGTGGATGTATAGTATCATCCCACGTACCCTATCCTGCCTCTATGGATAGTGGCTTCTGGCTAAAATTATCCCAAAAATCTGAAAAATATAGTTATTATTATATGGATGTTTGTGATTTGAAGGCTAAATAATAAGACAACATTGACCAATTAGCATCTATCTATTCAAAAAAAATATTTCATTCTAACATCCAAAATTTGTGTATGTGCCTCAGGATGTGGTTGAGGATATGGAGTATCATCTAGCTAATCATGATGAACACCTACCTCCCGCACCACATCAGCATCCATAACATGGTTGTCACCCCCTGAAACATGTATATCATGCTCAACATCATCAAAATGATGTGGAAGATCTATGAAAATATCAGGATAAATCACATCAATGGGAGGAACCAACTCTTTCCCCTCTCTATCACAGCCAAACCATCAATGGGGATGCCTGATATAATTGACACATCCTATAGAGTAGCAGGTATATCACCCACTATAAAATTGAATGTATGTGTTTCTAGCCTCCATATACTTAGTAGTGCAATAATGATATGATGATAAAAAAATGTGAAGTCTCAAATTTCTACAACATTAAACTCAAGATGATGAAGATTGTGGATGATAACAGGAGGCGGTGAAGCATTATGGAAATGATGAGTTCTTCATACACATAATGTACTTACTATACATCCCTTTAAAACAAGTAGTGAATTGTGCTTATCATGCAATGTGAGCAGTTGGGGAACTACCATATCCATCTTTGATATCATCTATACTTTTTATATTCAGGTAAATTCATGTTTTAATTAAAAAAACTACATCTAGAAAAAAATGGTAGAAAATTATCATGTATAATTTGACGTTATGATGAAAAATGTAAAAAAAAATATATGTGGCCAGTGTTATTGGTTTATACTACAATTTTATTGTTTGATTGATCTATAATGAGGATTGATTTAGAAAAGTTATTATTATATAAATCTTTCTTCATGAAAATCCCAAAAAGAACGTGTGATTTCATTATATATTAATTTTCATTGAGTGTTTATTTTTTAAATTGTTATAGTACCATATACCTATTTCTCATTGAATGCAGAAATGAAACAATCTAGAGTTAAAACTGCTCAAAAATGGAGGATGTTATAAATAAAAGTGTTCATTAATGAATTGTCTTCATAATAAGAATCATGTATGCCATTCCTGATAAAATACATAGACCTGATCATGATGATGGGATATAAATCTATGTCCTTTAACTTTGCGACATTTCTTATGAGTATGCCCTATGCGTGATAAATGATGTATCATAGGCCCCTACACATTTGTGAGGCCATTCATTCTAATTTATGATTCATGTAGAATATAGTATATGCTAGGGGAATAACATGGTTTTATCAATCCAATAATGGAAAACATGTTGAAATGAAAAAAGAATAAATTAAAACAATTAAATTACGAAACATGAAATTATTAGGGATGACATTAAGGTAATGAGAATGAAATAAAATAGATTGAAAGTCACCAACAGGAATCCAAGATGCTCTATAACAGTTAACCATAGTGTTGATGTGATACAATAGGTAAACATAGGGCTCCCATGATACATTCATTGATGCACAAGTTGAACCAACATGTGCATTGTTATTTCTCAACGCAAGGATGTTATCAAAATAGTAGTACCTATTATACAACTTGAACACTATTGAATAAAACCTTGTCGTCAAACTCTCTTACATTAATTTCGATCATTATTCAGTCAATGGATAGAACATGAAATCATAATTTGTCATGTAATATCTTATCAACGGAACAATGGAAATTCTGAGTAAAAGGTATTCTATTTATCATCCTATGATAGATCTATTAGGACCATTAATTAAATTAATTATCACATATAAAAAATGTCTCTAGAAATAACTGATGGATCGGCAGTTTGCACACACCATTGAGGACCCCATTTTTTTCACTCCAATATATTAGCAGTCATGTGGTCATTTATTGTTCCACCATCATATTCTAATGACTATTTATATTATCAAATCAGCCTCATATAAGCATATAAATTTTCATTAGAACTTATAATTATTCAATACATCGATCAAACCTTTATTGTTGGATATTTTATGCTAAAACCATAATTGAATAATGTATTTTAAAATAAAATAAAATTTTATTTCAATAAATATTATGTCTAGAAAAACATACCGAACTTGATGATCAGCTTCATTGTTTCCTCATCTCTAAAATGATTATTCAAATTAGATGCAATATGTTGAATGAAATATGGATCATAAGCATTATGTTCCCTCCATGAATCCCCATCAAAACACACAAAAACTATTTCTATAAATGTAGATTAGATAGAAGACACACTCAATGGTTTTTTTGACAAGGATAAGTATGCTTTCCAAAACAAATTACATGATTCAAACTTCTCCATTCCAAAAAAAATGCTGGTGGTAATGGAGAAGGATTACCATCTTATGTCACCATAATAAGTTGAAAAAATGTGTACATTCCATAAATAATATTTCCATCTACCAGAATCAATTTTTTACCATTGTGAAAAGTAGAGATACGTGACTTGAATGACCAAAAATCCTACTAAACTACACCATCGAATAATCAACTCTCTGATCGGTGTAGACATACTCAATAGTATTGAAATGATAAATAATTGGATAATTGAAAGAGTAAAATTCCATAAGCTGTGTCATAATTTCATATAATTCATCCCAATCACCATAAGAGTTAAAAATTTCACTTTGTTTTGAATTCTGTGATTTTCCATACGATATCTTAAAATAAAACAACTGTCGTATTCATTCCAGAAAAAGGGACACATGAATGTCCTAACATGTCCATATCATCTCAACAATAATATTTGTTATAATACCTACATCAAGTGATGATTTATCCAATGATAATCTTGGATATACACAAGTATGTGGGATTTTTTAGTTTGGTAATCTTCCAACATGAAAACAATTTATCAAATATTTTCCTAAATAAAAATTTACATTTGGGACCTTAATTTTCAAATTAAATGATATATTTTTTCTGATTCAAATCATTAACAGTAAATGAGAAATGATTCTCTAGGTGGTATTGTTTTATCACATTTTTATAGAAAATATTATTTCAAACTTCTGTCTAATATAGATGGCATTATCAGTTCATGTAGATGTATCCCTTATAAATCTTGAAAATTTTATAGCTAGTGTAATGAAATACCAATTAGAATTTAGTACACATGACATTCCATTGTCTAAGTAATTCAACAGTGTATGATGATTACCAGATACTGCTATATGAATATATATTACATGACCCTTAGAAGGGTTATTCTCCACAACACCCTCACCCATGTCCTCTCTTGATGTATTAATGGATTTATCATTTTTATATAATCTGTCATTCAATATATTAGGATTACACACAAAGATTCACCCTATATTTCCTTCCAAATGATAATCATCTTATTCATAAACTAGTTATTTCATAGGAGTCAGGTGAGATGCAAATAAATGAGAGTGTTTTAAAGGATTTACTTCTACAGAGCTCACAAAACCTTGTTCTATAGAAATATGTTTCACCAAATCAATATCATAAATCAGCACATATAATTACATTAGAATATTAATATACTATTTATTGAATAATAATGTTGAAACAGTCTAATCCTCATTATTAACAGAGGATAATCACTATTTCATAAATGTTCTGGATATTGAAAATGATATATTGCTGATGTAATCAATTGATCAGCCCTCATATTTAACAGAATATTATTCTTATTGGGACTTCATCTAGTATCATACAATCAGGGATATTTTCCACTCTTGCTGGTGAAGAAATATAGATAAAACCATTCTCCGTATAAATTACCACGTCGTTGAAATATATTTTCATAGATATTATTATATTTAAAAATAAATTAATATAATAATATAAACAAAATCATGAATTTATTAATTTTTTAAAATTAGATATTATTGACTAATTGAACTGATCATAATAGTATTTTTATTAATTGGTTTTTAATTATTTGATAAACCAATCAAAACCAAAGGGGGTCCGTTAGTCTCTATTTGCTGAGATTTCAGCTACTATGAGGTTATCCACAAGCATAGTGAAAAAATCCAGTTTCTAACAACAACAGTTCTTGTCATACACTATTTTATTACAATAAACATCCCACTAATCTGAATGGTTATAGGGGTTTAATATACGTAACATTTTTAAAAAGACATGCAAGTCCTTATATACTTCGAGAGATGGATGACATACCGGTCATCAATGTGGAAACAATTAAATTATTGTAAATTATATTACCTAAAAAATAGGACATGTAATTTTAATGATCCATTGATCGGTAATCCAAAAATCATACAATTATTCCATATTAAATAATAAGATACACAAAAAATACAATATGCAATTTCAATCATACATTATATTGTCATATTAAAATATGTAAACATTATAGATTGCTAATGCATTTTTTGAGATATTTAATATGTCCAAAATCGTGTCACATTACTTAATATATTTAATAAGTAATATATATACATCTATTTATATTCATACATTCATGACGATTTGTCACTATTAAATTTAAAAAACTACAACGAAAACCTTGATCGATATAAATAATCTAACTATTGATATATATTGATAGTCCTATTATTACTAATACAAATTTTAAAAAATATTATATATTTTTATAACACATCATCAAATGTTTCATAAATATTAATTAATTATGAATAAATAAGAATGACATGATCTTCAGACATATTATATAGATAGATTTATCACTGCTTGATAAATAAAAAAACATATGGGTGAACTCATAGAGTATCTAGTATCACATTTGTCAACAAACACTATTGTACATTCAAACAAAATAGCTCTTGTTGAACTCCCCCTGTCAAATGAATCGTTTTTAATTCCCCTTGTCAGACATACTTTTATTTCCAAGTTACTCACATGTACATGTGGGGTTCCACAGGTAATAAAGATATAACATTTTTTAAGTAGACATGCCAGTCCTAAAATACATAGAGCGGGATGGCTCACATGTTATCAAAGAAGAAATGAAAATGAAATTGCTTAAAATTGTATAGCCACATACATAAAAAATACAAGAAATTTAAATTATTCCCTGGTTGGTCATCTCAAGATCAATCATTACATAATACTCTTAAAATATTTTTTGTTATACTTATTATGTACAACATATTATAAAACATTACCTATAACTAAAAGTAATATATTATAAATATCTACACCTTCTTTTCAATGTTTTACCTTTTCAACGTTGTATGTATATCTATATTTAACGACAACATTTATTAAATTTAATAAATATAAATATAAATTATACTTAAATAATAAGCATTATAATCCAGAAAAATTATTTAATTTTAATTTTTATAATATTGAATATTTATATATAATATTTTCTTTATTCTTCTACATTACAAAATATATGTAATTATAATTTTTAATTTGTTAAATTGACGAATAATTATTCATAGTTTATATAATTTAAATTTATTATTTAAAATTACTATTTATAGAAAATAAAAGTAATATAATTTAAACTTACAAAAAACAATTAAAATACTATAAATATATTTTATTTTCAATTTTATAAAATTATATATGTATATATAAATGTTTTATCATATAGATATATATATATATATATTCAAAAATTTATGTACTTATTTTTCATAATTTATTGCATGAAATAATTATTATTTAAACTTAATATAAATTTAATTTATTATTTATAGTGAATTATTTATACCATTATCAAAAATAATATTATATATAATTTTTTTATAAATTTCAATAGGATACATAATATAAATAATATATTTTCTATATATTATATATCTAATTACCTACATGTATAAAAAATTATGATTTAAATTTAGGTTACTTTAAATATTAAATATTTTATATACATAATAATCTATTAAATTATAATAAATCTCCATTTAAATTTAAAAATATATACATTTTTTTTAAAATAATATTATTTCCCTAAAAATAAATTCAACATTTTAATTAACATTGCAATTATATAAACACCGTATTAAGATTTTGGAAATAGTAAACATAAATTGTATCATAGAATAAACAACAAAAAGTTAAAAAAATAAATCATAAAAAAAAGACACTAATTTATATGTCCATAAAACCATGTATCCATACATATTAAATAAATAAATAATAAAAACAAAATAACTATAAAAAATTAGACAATTGATATTTTAAACAGAAATTCTACCTTTTAATAAGCATAAAATATAAGTTGAGAAAGAATTATTGAAGGTGTTGCCCAAAAAAATACAGGGGAGAAGAATGATATTTGGGGATGGGGAGGAACCCCTTTTATTGAAATTGAGCCATCACGAGGTTTGAGCCCCATTCATGCCTCCTTTGTGTATTATTCAAAGGAAGCATGAGCTGGGTTCATGCTTCCTCTTCTCTACCAAGAAGCAAGAATAGAGTTCGTGCTTTCTCGGTAGACTAGGGAGAATCACGAACATCATTTACACTTATCTCTCGGAATGGAGAAGCCTGAATAAGTTTTGGGATTCTTTGAAACATTTTTTTAATTGTTGCAACCCTAGCCCTTTTTATGGGAAAAATATTAAAACAAATATTATAAAATTACTCCCTATATCACCCCAACCTCCATCATATACGGTAATTGATGTTACATCTTCCTCTATCAATTGTATCCTTTATGTTTTAATGTGCCTCCGTTGGATCCCATCCCCATCTTCTCCCTTAAATAAACAATTTCAGATAACATATTCCACATTTTAGTCAGATACTGTTAGCCCTCCCACAATTTAAAATCCTCTTCCCTAGCCCAAGTTATTTGTAAAGTGTCAGCTAGAGCTTATTCCTCTCTCATTAGACTCCCTCATTCAGTCTAGAGTCACTTTAACAATATCTATCTTCCTTTATCCAATTCGTGAGACATACTTGTTTAGATTTTGATTTTATGGTAAAAAGATGGACTTTCATGCTGATTTTTATTAGGTTTACAATTTTGGATTACTAACTGAATATTTTTTATCTTTTAACTGTACAAATATTTATGAATATTAGTGATATTATTTAGTGAAATGTTTTAGATTATTATAAATCTAAAAATGATTATTTTTATTGAATTTATTATGTTTTTTATAAATACTATGTTTATTATTTTAAAAAGATCATATATTTATTTGTATTAACCGAAATTTTTTTATTCTAAACAAATTCAATTGTGCTATATTTTCATTTGTTTAGATAATAAGAATGGAAGAAAATTTCTAAATCTTTTTTTAAATTATTTACTATAATAATATTTTAATGAACATAAATTGTCATTTCAGTGGTGTTAATTGATAATAATATACAAATATAGTAAGATGTATTTTCATAAAAAAATCTAAATATGTCAATATTTACTATATGGTGGAGATTAGAGTTAAAATATATATTGAGTGAAAAATCCTGATTTGGTATCACTATTCTGTTTTTTAATACATATAATTTTAACTGTGTTTATTATTAATCTTTTTATATATTTTTTTTATCTAAATAGAATGAAAAAATTGAATCTTACAATAATATATTTATATATCAATTAAGATGAAAACCTCATGTTTTTATAGTGTTTTTGATTAAAAATTTTTGTATGTTTTTTTATTTTAACATTATTCACTTGTAATGAAGTCAGTGAAGTGTTTTATTTTCTCAATATATTTTTTATATCAAATTATTATGTGTTAAAAAAAATTATATAATTTTTAGTGACAAATTTAATGGAAACTGCAATCACTTGAGTCATCATAGTAGTATGTATTATTTCAATAAAACTAATTAAAAATATCAAAAATAAAAATATTCATGAGTGAATCATAATTAATTTAGTTTTCAGATGTGATTTTTTATATGTTCCACTCATATGATTGATTCTAGTATTATAATAATTTAAATATTGTTTAATTTCACATTTTTCTTTATAAAATGTATTTGGAATGTGGTGATCTCCTTTGCAATTTAGTATATTTCTAAACATGTTTGAATCCTTTTTTTAATTTTTATAGTAGGAAATTCTTATGTGGTATTTTAGATTCTTATTTTTATACATTATTATATTTTTAGAATACATTTTAAATTTTAGATTGTGAATTAATATTTTATTAGGAAATTAGGTGACTATAAATTTCTTAAATCATGTCCTATTATTGAATATTTTAAGGGTATTGTTTCATTTTAATATATTAATTTAAAACATGAAACATTTAATATTATTTTTTATTCTCTCGTATCAATCTTGATATATTTAGTTTTTAAATTTATATATTTATATTTTAATGAAATTTTTTCCAAAACTAAAGAAAATCTATATTTCAAATATATTATCATAGAAGAAAAAATTTCTAAGTATTTTTTAAAAAACTATTGAATAATTTGTGGGTTATAGAAAAATGGAACAAAATGTTTTCAAATAGATTTTACCTTATAAATAGCTATATGTAGTTTTTGATACTAATTTTCCCAGAATATAATGAAATATTTTGAGGTTTTTAATACATATTATGAAAAAAATTAGATTTTAATGTTTTTTACAATTATTTAAATTTCATTGGAGCACTAAATTTGAGTATTTTAACAATTTTAGAAAATACCTACTAATTAAGGAATTCTTAAAAGAATAGGGCCATTATCAATGATAGAAAAGAGTTGATAAATAATCCTTTATTAATGACAGAAATGCATTTATAAAGGCCCCCTTTATTAGTGTTTCTTTTTTCACATATAAAATGACAAATTTATAATCTCTAAAAATACCATCCAAATCTAGAAAGAGAAGTAAACTGTTTTAAAAACAATTATAATGTTAGTAACACTCTAAATAAATTAAACACAATGTGTCAATATAAAAGAAATATAATTTCAGTCATACTAAGAGAAATATGTATTAATTTGATTTATGGTTAATTATTACATGTCACAAATCTTCTTTTTGATCTCAATATTAGATTCTCTTGAATTAGATCATATATATGGTGATCAGAACCTCTCACTACAAATGTGATCCAATGCAAGAGCTTTTTCTTTTGAGAACAAACCATCAACTATCCAACCATTTCTTATTTATATTCAATCATTCTCATTGGGAATATTTACTAAATAAGTTTTACATACAAATGATAACTAAATTAATTAATAAATATAAGCTAAAATTATGAGGGAAGAATCTGATATTGGTATCTCAATTTTGGTCATGTGATGTGCATTATAAACTTAAATGAAACATATACATTGAAAAAATAAAATTCAAATCTTACTAGTCCCATAATGTGTCTGATTGATATGTTGTAAATTATTAAACACCAAAATAAATAATGAATCATTTTTTTTAAATTTTTTAGAACAATCCATATTCAGTTTATTAGTTTTGGAAATTGGTGTCTATTTAAAACTAAAATGACACCTTTATATTGAAGAGACACACATTGAGTTATTTCGATCACATCGTGTGATGGATTTATCTGAATTCAATTATTACATTCTGGAAACTAATTTTTTATCATTTTCCTGACATATGAAAACAATATGATCTCATTTGATTGATTTTGGTGATATGTTGTGTGCTTTAAACTAAAATAGAACTTTTGTATTAAAAACACGCAATTTGTGTCATAATGACCACATCGTAAACTAGAATAAAATACGATCACTTTCCACATATAACAAATGAATTAAGGATTGTTTTTATAATGTATGAAAAAAATCTATACTAATTTTCTCAATTTTTGTGATGTGACATGCGTTTTGAGCTAAAATAGAAATTTTATATTTAAAACATGCACTTCGTGTCATATTGACCACGTCATGTATCAAATCAATGTACGGTAAATTTCTAAATGTAAAAATATATTATTGACTTTTTTACTAATGTTTAAAAGAGTCTAATCCCATTATCATAGTTTTGTACACAGATTTGTGTTTTATACTAAAATGCCACCTTTAGATTGAAATCATAATGTTTCAGTAATATCGATGATATTAGGTATCATATTCATTTGCGCTCAATTTCAAAACTGAAGAAATAATTATGGATTTTGTTCTTCTGATTTAAAATACTACAATCTCATTTTCACAGTTCTCTCTATTTGTGTTGGGGTCTATACTAAAGTGGAACCTTTTTATTAAAAATTAACAATTCAAGTAATACCAGGCACAACACGTGTCAGATTTATATGAGGTTAATTAATACACATAAAAAAGAAATTATGTATTAATTTCCTAAGGATTGAAAACAATTATATCTTGTTTTATTAGTTTTGGTTATATGGCAAGAATTCTAAAATAAAACAATGCTTTTTATATTTAAAACATGTATTTTGAGTCATACTAACCACATCTTGTGTTAAATTGATATGTGGATACTTTTTAAATATATAAAATCAATTATAGATTGTTTTTATAATGATTGAAAACAATATGATCTCGTTTTATTGTTTTTTTCTATGTTATGTGTTTTAAATTAAAATGACAGTTTTATATTAAAAACACATACTTTGAGTCATACAAACCACATCTTGTTTCGAATTGGTTCGTGGTCAATTCCTAAATGTGAAAGATGAATTATGGATTTTTTTCTAACGTTTGAAAACAAAGCATTATTATTTTACATTTTTTGCCACATGACAAACATTATAACATAAAATGGAAATTTCATATTTAAAACACGTACATAGAGTCATAATGACCACACTAGGTGTTGTATTGATGTAAAGTTTATTTCTCTATATGGAAAAAGAAGTGTGAATCATTTTTACTTAAAATTTACAAAAATATGAGCAAATTTTCAAAAACATTATGTGATACGTCTTATAAAATAAAATGAAAATATTATATGAAAATAAAAAAAATTGAGTCATATCAGGAACACCATGCACCAAATTGACAGGTGGTTGATTTTTACATTTCAACAATGAATTAAGGATCCGTTTCCAAATGTATCAAGCTAATAAGAGAATGTGTTTTAGGTTTTTAGTGTGTGGAATATTTTTTAAATGAATTTCATTCTTTAATGAAAACATACTCTTATATTCATACCAACCATACCATGTATCAGATTGTGGTGAGGTAAA
This sequence comes from Viscum album, assembly GCA_963277665.1. NCBI lineage: Eukaryota > Viridiplantae > Streptophyta > Magnoliopsida > Santalales > Viscaceae > Viscum > Viscum album. The sequence continues at coordinate 1,008,552,443 of OY728164.1, read as the reverse complement.
TTCTTACCCATCATAAAGTACGTATGGATCATTTTCTTATATTTTCCAAAAAAATATGAATTTGTTTAATTTGTTTTGATAAAGTTTAATGTGTTTTGAAATAATGTGTAAATTTAAACTAAAAACATACTCTTTATGTTTTACCAGGAACAATATGTATAATATTGAGGTGAAATAGATTCATACACATAAAAAACATCATCTGATTTATTTTCCTACTATATAAAATCAATATGAATTCGTTTGATCAATTTTGAGTATTGGAAGTGCATTTTGAACTAAAATGCCAATTTTAAACTAAAAAACATAAAATTTGGATCATACATGTAAATATATTATCAGATTGTGATATGGTTTATTCCTACACATCACACCATATATTTCCATTCTACAATATATTGAAAATTTTGTGTTATCTAACAACATTATTGTTTGAAAAACCTAAATTTTGATTGTATTGTAGAAAAAGATAATTGTACATGTAACATCCCAGGTAAACGAAGAATAAGACATATTTCATTTTTATTAATATTTGTTAATTAAATATTAATTTTACTTTAAAGGGGTTTCTATGTTTGATAGTGTACCCGATATGCAACAACATGTTTCTTTGGAATCATACAGTGCACACTAATATTATAATAATATTATTTCAAAAGGTAGTTAACTCTTACCAATTGTATTTGCGGGAATGAATGAAAATAACTAAAATATTATTATACATGTTTGTTAAATGTATTTACATTTATCCAAGAAAATTTAGATTCTAAAAATGTGAATGAATCTAATTTGAAGCATAATTGGCATTAAAATGCAGATTATCTCCTTTTAATGGAGAACACTTTTTAAATCTAGTTTAGGTCACTTTAATACATTCTATATCACCGAATAAAATCTTTCTTTATAATGGGAATATAAAAATTTATTTTGTGTAATTTTTTTGTATTTTTTCCGATAAAGTTCATTTTTAATTAACAGTGAAAAATATTGTATTTTAGTTCAAAAGTTCCTTTTAATCTAATTATTTTATATGGTTAGATTATCATTTTAATATGTTTTAATATGAAATTATAATATATTTTTACCATTAAATCCAATGTTGATCGTTGGAATTAATTTCATTTTGAAATTGGACATAAACAAGTATCAATATTTTGATAGTTATTGTTTCTTAAAAACACGCTATTTGTTTTAACGGGAATTAATTTGAAAATTAATTAATGAAACTTATATATTTTTAATTTTTAAAAATACACATCATTTTTGAATTTGGAATATAAAATATAACTTAATCTGAATTTTTTTGAATTTTTCTGAAAAACATCAATTTTTGGTGAGTAGTGAAACCACTTAGTGGTAGTTAAAAAACCGACTTTTTCATTTAAATGAAATTTTACCACTTCTATGAATTGAATTTCAAAAATCTGACATACATAATTGTTATTATGAAGTCAAATGTGGTTCATTAAGGTGAAAATAATTTTTCGGTGAATAGTAACTTTTGACTTTTATTTACCTCGGTTAAAGGTAAATAGGGTAATTCAAGGTTAATATAATATAATAATAACTCAAAATTTCCATAAAACATGTCCTAACCTTATTGGATGAGTAGTAGCCGACCATGGGAATCTTTTGGTCGATCTTGGTACCCCATGGAGCCACATGGTAGTGATAATGACAATTTGGATTAATTAATTTAATGTAAAGACAAAATTGACATTAACAAAAATATTTTAGTAATTAATTTTTATAAGGGGTTATATATATTATATTTTCGACTATAAATATTGATTGGAAACATAAAAAGATTTCCTACATGATGGTATTTTTTTATAATTTTTAGACATTATATAAATTAAATTATTTATGAGACAATAATGATGAAGTATTTACCTCATTAATAAATGATTTAAATAAATTAGATTATAATGATTATTATATTATCCAAAACACGTACAATTCTGATTGGATGATTTTATTTCGACCATGAGTCATCTTATATTCATATTTAATGATTTTTTGACCTTTTGAAACTGATGATATGTTTATAATAAAATAATAGTTTCACAATTTTCTAAAGAGCCCCTCCTCCCCCTTATAAAATGAGACCAATTCTATCCAAATCCTCACACCTCACAAGCCACTTGGCTCATCCAAAATCTACCCAATTAGGCTCTCTACATCCTTATACTCCCTCTAGAAGCCTTAACTTAGGAAAAAGGCACTTCAATAAGTCCTTTTGGTTCAAAGGAATGAAGTTACCCAAATTAAAGGTAACGGTTTATCTTAAATTCGTTTCTTTTATTTTACTTCTACAACCCATATTCTCATTTTATTCCTTTATTTTGTTAAAATACCAGTATCTTCATTATACTAGGATGTTTTTATGATAATTATTTGAACTACACTTAAACAAACCTCCATCTAATGGATGATGAACATAATGTTTATTTGGATGGAAAACCAACGCCTCAAGAAATGATGATTGTTCAATTATCTCCTACCGCCTCTCATGATGGCTATTATGATGGAAATGTATTTACATATGATATATATGATATTTATGTTTTCTTTATTCTTTGGTATTTTTAATTTATAGCACACCTTTATGGTTTCCATAGTAGGTAAATACGATAATCTCATTTGAGGAAGTGCGGACTACCGCCCCCCAAAGTGATGTGACTCGTTAATACCTTATGTGGGATGTATAAAGGATAGATTTATGATACTATATATGTTATTATACTGTGATTATAATATACCTATGTATCATTATTCATAATTTCCTTTAAAATAAGAAATATAAATGAAAGTATCGTCCATACGTATGTACGGCTTATCATCTCCATGAAAGGTGCATTTCATTTCTTACTTCCATATGTTATGTAGTATTATAAATAAATGTGTATGTTGGATATATATGATATATTTGATATATAAATCATGAATATAATTCTGGATGTAATGAACCTTTGACCACAAGAACAACATGTAATTATAAGAAGTCCATTTTTGACTCACGGGTCAAATATCGACAAAATGAAGATTATTAACTTAAATTATTACATAATTTTTATAACAGGGTAATAAGTGATATTAAAGGAATAAAAAACTTGAAAAGGGTTCTTATGAAATTATAAATTAACTATAGTTTATTATTCTGGAGATTAATGAACGATCGAGTCAAGTCGCACACGAGGTAAGGGTCTTCGTCTCAATCACTTTTCATTGAGGCATATTTTGTTCTAATATAAGACTTTCTTTTATACGATGTATAAATCACCTTTGACTTTTAATTTCATTAAAAGGGAATATTTTTCTACGAAGCGTTTTACTAAATGAAAAAAAGGAATGTTTCTTTTAACGTACGCAGTGACAATGAGCTTTTCTGCCGCTATAAGTATTATTTGATCTTTGGTTTCCTCAACAGGTCGTAATGTATTTAAAAGTAAATAAATTCCATATAGTCTTTAATATATTTTGGTATTGAAAATTGTTTTTATAATGGATTTTTTATGTAAATATATTTAAGTGATATATTGTGATTGAAATGTGGAAATGTTTTCATTCCTTTATAATTGTTTTATGTGTTATGATTTTATAATGGTACTTGGACATTTGATAGGTGGTTACATGATAAAACAAATGACATGTGGTGCCATGAATACCAGGATGGGTGGTTATGGTATAACTGCCAATGCATTGGGTATGGAAGTCGGTCGTATGACTATTACATTTAGTGATATGTGTGGAAGTCGACCGTATGGTTATTCTATTTAAGTATATTTATGTCCCAAGTTACCTTTATATGTTATTTGTTCATTATATGGGGTTTATGGTAATATTTTGGTTACAAAATTAGTATGTAATTATCTTTTATTAAGTGAAGATTATTTTCTACTTCATTATGGTGAAATGTATTACTTATGTTACAGTATACATGGTTTATTTGTTGTTTTGAAAAACTAACAGTTTTCATTCTTTGTGTATCCTTCACTGAGATTTTTATACTCATCCCAAGTTTTTGAAATGTTTTTCATAGGCCATAATGTGGAATAGGGTCAAGGATGGGATCAAGGAAAAGTCATGATGTCTTAAACAAGGAACTATACATGACTCTTTTTTTCAAGAGATTATGTTTTCTAAAAAAATAGATACAGTGTAGAAATGTCTACTTTGTAATCTTTTGTGAGGTAATAGTTATGTCCTAATTATCTAAAACTGTAAACCTGAAAAGATCCTTAATGTGAATTATTCATTTAATTATATATTATGTAAGGTTTAAGGATGGGTCTTTTTAGTTGGTATCATAGGTCGGTTTAGATAACTTTAGAATTTATGGAATTGTTAAATTAATATCCTTATAGTAATTTATGTTAATATTGAAATCATATAGACTTTACAGATTACCATGTTGCTTCGCCTAAGATATTTTGGTGTTAAGAATGTTTTTCTACAGAGGAAACATGGATGCTATGTTGGGATGACATCTGGAGCAAGACAACCTTCCAAATCAGCAACCTGAGATGGTCGAAATCAAAACTGAACAGTTTTTTGGAGTGATGTAATAGTTGACTCAGGCTATAAATGGTCTTGGTATCAATGTGCGAGATTATCCAGATCAATCACAGAGTAATATCTCATTAGTGGAGAATTTCCTGAGGCAACATCCCCCATCATTCATAGGATCATCTGACCCTATTCTAGCTGAAGGATGGATTAAATAACTGGAGAATATTTTCGATGTCATGGGTTGTTTAGAATATCAAAATGTTAGTCTCTCTATTTACTATTTTGAAGGTGAAGCAGATCAGTGGTGGTAGATGGTGAAAAATATCAGGGATAGTGAGTAGATTGATTATCTTGTTTTGAGATGAATTCAAAGGTATGTTTCTTGAGAAATATTTTCCATTGGTGGTTTATCTTAGGATGGAAAAAAAATTCCTGGAATTGAGGTAGGAGGATGACTCAGTGGCTGCTTATGAAGAAAAATTCACTCGATTGGCAAGGTATGCTCCAAATTTCATACGAGTTCTTAATAGTAAATTCAACCATTTTTACTCACGAATAAAGCCACGATATCAAATAGAATTAGCCTCTCGTGAGTTAAAAAGTTATGAAAAACTTTTTTGATGTGCGGAGAAGGTGGAAATGGAGTTTTCTGATGATAAGGTGTTTTTTTACCAACAACAGAATTAGAGGTCCAATTGGCAGGCAAAGGGAAAGAGTTCATCAAAGAATCCTGGAGGTGAGAAAATTAAATATCCAACCTATGAGAAGTGTGGTAAAAAAGAATCCTGGAGAATGTTTATCGATGTCTGGAAAGTGCTTCTGGTGTAGTATGTCTGGCCATATTGCCCGTAACTGTAAGGAAGATGATCAAGCAGGAAATGAAAAACCATCAGTAAAATGTTTTAAGTGGAATGAAATGGGTCATTATGCAAATGAGTGTCCATCAAAGAACTCAACTGATGGAAAGTAGCCATACTACAAGCAGAAAGGGGTGGTGAAATACTTTGCACCTACTTCAGTAGATGTTGTTCCATCAAACAATGTAGTATCAGCTTATGAGAGCTCAGTATTTTTCGAAGATTGACTTGAGGTCGGGGTACCGTCAGTTGAAATTAATGGAATTAGAAATTCCGAAGATAATGTTTCATACTAGCTGTGGAAATTATGAATGTGTAGTTATGCATTTTGGTTTATCCAATGCACCTATTGTATTCATTGATCTTATGAATGGAATTTTCCCTGAGTTATTGGATATGTTTTTGGTTGTTTTCAATGATGATATTTTCGTTTATTCAACAAGTAAAGGGGAGGATGAAATTCATTTAAGGGCTATCTTGCAAATCTTAAAAGAAAATAAACATTATGGGAAATTCAGAAAGTGTGAGTTTTGGATTCAACAAATTTCTTTCATTGTTATCATTATTTCAAAAAATGTCATAACTATTGATCCTTCTAAAAGAAAAGTTGTTGATGAAAGGATGAGACCCAAAAATATAATTGAGATCCATAGTTTTCTTGATTTGGCAGGTTATTACTATAGGTTTTTTTAAATTTTCTCACCGTTATCAAGTCCAATGACTAAGTTTACTTGAAAAGGACTTCCATTCATCTATAAAAAATAATGTGACGATTATTTCCAGTAATTGAAAAGAAGATTGGTGAATGCTCCAGTTTTGGTACTATTGTCCAAAAATGGTGAGTTTTTTATCTACAGTTATGCTTCATTAAAAGGACATGGTTGTGTCCTAATGAAAAATGATCAGGTATTTGCTTATGCTTCACATAGTTAAAACCTCATGTTTTAAATTACGATACACATGATTTGTAATTAGATTCTGTTGTTTTTTCTTTAAAAGTTTGGAGGCATCATTTGTTTGGAGTAAAGTGTGAAATATATAATGATCAAAAAAGTTTTAAGTATATATTTAATCAGAAATAATTGAACATAAGACAGAGGAGATGGTTGGAATTAATCAAGGATTTTGATTGCAAGATCCATTACCATCCGGGAAAAGAAAATGAACTGGCTGATGCTTTGAGTTGAAAAAGTAATGCTTCATTAACCATATTATGTTTGGAACGAGATCCTTAGGTTTTTTATTTGATAAAATTTCGCATAGAAGTTGTTGGTGCGGGAAATTCTTCTATTTTTTTCAGGTGATAGTGAAATCATCTCTTTCATACAGAATTAAGGAATCATAGAAACAAGACTGTGAGTTGTTGAAAAAGGTAGAGTTGGTTCAGAAGGGTAAGTTATCTGACTTTAACGTTGATAATGATTATGTTTTGAGATTTGGGAAGAGATTATGTGTGCCTTGTGATTCACTATTGAAGGATGAGTTTTATGTGAAGCTCATAGTTCCCCGTTTTTAGTTCATCCTGGAAGTACTAATATGTATAGAGATATTCAGAAGTATTACTGGTGGGTTGGAATGAAAATAGATATTCCTGATTTTTCTGTGAAGGGTTTGACTTATCCGTAGGTTAAAGCAGAGCGACAGCTAATGAAAGGAATGCTCCCACCTTTACCGGTGCCAGAATGGAAATGGGAAAATATATCCATGGACTTTTTCATGGGATTACCAAAGACATGTCAAGGTAATAATGCAACATGAGTTATAGTTTATCGAATGACTAAATATTCTCATTTTCTTCCTATTCGAGATACTTTGTCGCTAGATCATATTTCTCAATTGTATGTTAATGAGATAGTCAGTTTGCATGGAGTTCTCCTCTCCATTATATCTGATCATGATCCCAGGTTTATTTCTAACTTTTGGAAAGCCCTTTAGAAGTTATTGGGCACTCAATTAAATTTTTGTACAGCTTTTCATCCTCAATCAGAAGGGCAATCCGAACAAATAATTAAGAAATTAGAGGATATGTTATGTGCTTGCTCGATGGATTACCAGGGATGTTGGGACCAAAAACATTCTTTGGTTGAATTTTCATATAATAAAAGTTTTAATTATAGTATAAATATGGCTCTATTTAAGGATTTATATAGAAAAGGTTGTCGAACTCCAGCTTTTTTGGATGAAGTAGGTAAAAGGAAGCTGATGGGACAATAATTTGTAGAAGTGATGGCAGAAAAAGTTCAGTTGATTCAGATGCACGTGAGAATAGCTCAGAGCAGACAGAAAAGTTATCTAGATAACTGGAGGAAGGATATTTATTTTGAGGTAGGTTATCATGTCTTTCTTATAGTTTCTCCATGGAAAAGTTTGATGTTTTTTGGTAAGAAGGGAAAGTTGAGTCCGAGGTTCAATAGACCTTATGAAATTCTGGAGAAAGTTTTATCAGTTGGGTATAGAGTGGCATTACCTCTTAGATCATCCCAGGTACACAATTTTTTTCATGTTTTGATGTTGAGAAAGTATATACCAGATCCATGTCGTGTTTTGATCCCAGAGATAGTTCAGTTGGAAGAGAATATCTCTTATGATGAACAACCAGAATAGATTCTTGACCATAGCGAGCAAGTGTTGCGGAATAAGGTAATTTACCAGGTAATGGTTTTGTGGAAAAACCATAGGATTGAAGAGGAAATGTGAAAATCTGAAAATGCTATGAGGGATAAATACCCCCACTTATTTTGATAAGTGAATAAAAATTGAGAGAACACAATTCCCAAGAAGGGGAAGGATGTAACATCCCAGGTAAATGAAGAATAAGACATATTATTTTTTTATTAATGTTTTTGAATTAAATATTAATTTTACTTTGAAGGGGTTTCTAAGTTCGATAGCATACCCGATACGCAACAACAAGTTTCTTTGGAATCTTACGTTGCACACTAATAATATAATATTATTATTTTAAATGGTAGTTAACTCCTAGCTATTCTATTGGAGAGAATTATTAAAACTAACTACAATATGATTATACATGTTTGATAAATGTATTTACATTTATCCAATAAAATTTAGATTCTAAAAATGTGAATGTATCTAAATTTAAGCATAATTTACATTAAAAGGTCGATTTATCACCTTTTAATGACAAACCCTTTTTAAATCTAGTTTTGGTCACTTTAATATGTTCTATATGAACAAATATAATTCTTCTTTAGAATGGGGATATAAAAATTTACTCTGTGTAAATTTTTGGAATTTTTCGGATAATGTTCATTTTTTAATGAATAGTGAAAAATATTATATTTCAATTCAAAAGTGCCTTTTAATATAATTTATTTATATGGTTATATTATATTTTTATTTTGTTTTAATGTGAAATTAAAATATATTTTTACAATTTAATCCAATGTTTGTAATTGGAACTAATTTCACATTGAAATTTGACATAAACAAGTATCAATCTTTTGATAGTTATTGTTTCATAAAAAGACGCTATTTGTTTAAACAACGAGAATTATTTTAAAATTAATTAATCAATATTCTATGTTTTGATTTTTTAAATAATATACATATTTTTTGAATTCAGAATATCAAATATAACTTAGGATGAATTTTTGGTATTTTTCTGATAAACTTAAATTTATGATAAATAGTGAAACCAATTAGTGGTAGTTAAAAAACTGACTTTTTCATTTAAATGAAAATTTACCAGTTCTGTGAATTGAATTTCGAAAATCTGACATACATAGTTGTTATCAAGATGTAAAATGTGGTTCATTAAGATGAAAATAATTTTTAGTGAATAGTAACATTTGACTTTTATTTATCACGGTTAAAGATAAATAGGGTAATTCAAGGTTAAAAGAATATTATAATAACTCAAAACAACCTTAACACTAGTATTAAACTTATTTTATGAGTATTTTCCATCCATGGGCATCCTTGAATCGATTTTGAGACCCCATTGAGCCACTTGGTAGTGATAATGACGATTTGGATTAATTAATATAATGTAAAGACAAAATTGACATTAACAAAAATATTTTAGTAATTATTTTTTATAAGCAGTTATATAAATTATCATCTCGACTATAAATATTCATTGGAGAGATAAATAAATTTCCCACATGATGGTATTAGTTTTATAATATTTAGACATTATAAAAATTAAATTATTTATGACACAATAATGATGCAGTATTTACCTCATTAAAAAACGATTTAAATAACTAAGATTAAAATGATTAAAATATTGTCAACAATAGGTACAATTCAAATTGGATGATTTTATTTCGACCATGACTCATCCTAGCTTCATCATTAATTATTTTGGGACCTTTTGAAACCAAATATAAGTTTAGAATAAAATAATAGTTTCACACTTTCCTAAAGAGCCCCTCCCCCCTTATAAAAGGAGACGACTTATAACCAATTCCTCACACCTCTCAAGCCATTTTGCTCATCCAAACTCTTCCCAATTATGAGCATTACATACCTATCCTCCCTTTATATTCCTTACCTTAGGCAGAAGACACCTCAATATTTTCTTTTTGGTTCGAACCAAAGGAAGTTACCCAAATTAAAGGTAACAGTTTCTCTTAAATTGTTTTCTTTTATTTAACTTCTCCAACTCCTAAAATCTTTTTATTACTTTCTTTTGTAACAAAACCAGTATCCTTAATATACCAGGATTTTTTTTATGAGAATGATTAGAACTTCACTTACACACACCTTCCTCTAATGGATGAAGAACATAATGTTTCTGTGGATGGAAAGCCAACGCCTCACGAAACGATGCTTGTTCGATTATCTCCTACCGCCTCTCATGGTGGCCATTATGATGGCACTGTATTTACATATGATATATATTATGTTTATTTTTTCTATATGATTCTGTATTTTCCATTTATATCAGGCCTTTATGGTTTCCATTGTGGGAAAATTCGATTATCTCATTTGAGGAAGTGAGGACTACCGCCCCCTCAAAGTGATATGACCCGTTAATGAATTATGTTGGATGTATAAATGATAGATTTAATGAAACTATATATGATATTATACTGTGATTATAATATACCTGTGTATAATTTTTCTTAAATTCCATTAAAATAAGAAATAGAAATGAAAGTAGCGTTCATGCGTACATACAGCTTACCGTCTCCATGATCGGTGCATTTAATTTCTTACCTCCATATGTTATGTATTATTATAAATAAATTTATATGCTGGATATATATAATATATATGATATATAAATCATGAATATAATTCTGGATATAAAGAACCTTTGACCACATTAACAACATGTAATTATAAGAAGTCCATTTTTGACTCAAGTGTCAAATATCAAAAAAACGAACATTGTTAACTTAAATGATTACATAATGTTTATAACATGGTAATAACTGATATAAAAGGAATAATAAACTTGAAAAAGGTTATTAAGAAAGTAGTAATTTACTTTATTTTATAATTCAGGAGATTACAGAATGATCAATTCAAGTCGGACATGAGTAAAGGGACTTCATCTCAATCTCCTTTCATTGAGGAATATTTTGTCCTAATACAATAATTTATTTTATAATAAGTATAAAACACATTTGACTTTTTATTTCATTCAAAGGGAATCTTTTTCTACAAAGTAATTTACTAAACGAAAAAAAGGAATGTTTCTTTTAACGTACACGGTGCCTCCATGAGTATTATTTGATCTTTGGCTTCCTCAACAAGCCGTAATGTTTTTAAAAGTAAATGAATACCATATAATATTTTATGTATTTTGGTATTGAAAACGGTTTTGATAATGGATTTTTTATGTCAATATTTTTATGTGATATATTATGCTTGAAATGTGGAAATGTTTTTTTACAATTTTTTTATGTATTATGATTTTATAATGGTACTTGGAAATTTGATAGGTGGTTACATGATAAACAAAATGATGGGTGGTGTAGTGAAAACCAGGACGAGTGGTTATGTTATAACCTCCAATGCATTGGGTATGGAAGTCGGCCGTATGGATATTCCATTTATTGATATACCTGGATGTTGACCGTATGATTATTCCATTTATGTATGTTTATGTCCCAAGTTACCTTTATATGTTATTTTTTCTTTATATGGGTTTTATAGTAATATTTAGGTTACAAAAATTTTAAGTAATAATCTTTTATTCAGTTAAGAGTATTTACTACATCATAAAGGTTAAAAGTATTATTTATGTTAAATTATTCTTGGTTTACTTATTGTTTTGAAAAACTAACAGTTTTCCTTCTTTGTGTATCCCATACTGAGCTTTTTATGCTCCTCCAATGTTTTTGAAATGTTTTTAACAGGACATAATGTAGAATAGGTCCAAGGATGTGATCAATGAAAAGTCATGTTGCCTTAAACATGGAAGTAGACATGACTCTTTTTTTTCAAGAGTTCATGATTTGTAAAAAAAATGGAAACTATGTAGAAGTGTCTACTTTGTAATATTTTGAGATGTAATAGTTATATCCTAATTCTATAAAACTATAAACATGAAAGGATAAATGTGAATTATTCATTTAATTCAATATCATGTAAGGTTTAAGGTCGGGTCCTTATAGTACATCATCATGAGTGTGTCATCCATGTTGACTGTGTGATCATGACACATTAGTGTGTCACCCTTGTTAATGAAGAACATTAGATATGAATTAATTTATTCATGACCTCTATAAAAATTGAGAAAATAAGTATGAGATTAAAATGATAATGAAATTAACTAAAAAAGTATAAAAAATGACAAGAAATTTTACAAAATAAGTTTTGAAAAGTAACTTATTCGTGATGTCAATATGCATTATGAAACGATGTATTCTGTCCATTCGTTTTCAAATAAATTTATTTCCCCCATCATACTTCTCCTTGAGAAACAAAGAAAAAATAATATATATGAATTATGATACTAGTGATTTATATCCCAAATATATATCTATGGTCGTAGTATAAACTAGATCAATAATATAATAGGTAATTATCAAAATTTGATACCAAATAACATTTTGACACCATTTACTCTACACAATCATATCTAAAGTAATATACATTTGTTTAGACAAAGTAGTTTGGTGAAAATTATGGTAAAACTAAAAAAATATAGACAAAATAATAATTATTAAATATTTTTATTTAAATAAAAATTTCTTTCCTGTATTATGTTTTAATAGATGGTAGTATTTTAATGGAATATTATATCTTCAATAAATATTCATATATAATATCGACATTATTGATTGATTTTTTTCTTCACAAACTTTTGAATCTTTTACCAAATTAAGTAAACTATTTTTAAATATGTTTCTATAGTAATATATATATATATACTATAATAAGATTCCATGTGAAGAAATACATAGGCTTCGAATGGTCAGTCACTAATCCCATACCACGATTTTGTATCTATTTAAAGATCACCTAATCATAAAAAAATCTAATTAAAATAAATATTTAACCATATAATATTAGTTTTTTCTATATAATATTTATTACATTGAATTGAAAATTAAAAATTCACATCATGTGTGGTTGGTTTAATTTAAATATTTTCATTTGATTAAACCAATAATGATTTAGTCTATCTATATTTATTTATATCATCATCTAGTTATTCTTAAAATAAATAAAATAAGAAATAAAAAAAATTCAATTATATTTTATAAGATTAGATTTTATATTTTTTTCTGTGAATTGTAGGTATGACTAATTTTTTTTCATCATTTAATTTATACTAAAACACCTCGGTTTTTAATTGTTTTTCAGATCTATTTATTTAAATTATAATGAAATTTATTATGTAGGAATTAAATCAGGATTATTCAATTGAAATCATGATTCCCATGGTTTTGAAAATATATAGAATTATATAAATGCATATAGAAAATTTGAATTGTTATAAAATTTATTAATATAGTAGACCATTTTTTACATACATATAAAGACAATGTACCTAATATATGTATTCAAAACTAAGACTCCCAACCATTCATACATGATAGTCATATTTATAATCTCCAAAAAAACCATGTATGTAATTAAATTTCTAAAAATTTCATCATCATATGGAATAATGGATTTATATATATTTTAAAATGTGGTGTCTTCAGGAACATGTAATTTTAATACATGATGTAGTGGAGCGGGTGGAGTTAAGGTACTCCAGAAATGTCCTTCTAGTTTCTCAGAAAATTTACTAGATTGTCTTATTCTGATGGCCCATTTCCCTTTTTTTCATCCATCTATAACACCATACCTAATTTCCGGAATTTTTTTATCCTACTATTACATTTTTTATTAGATAAAAACCGTAAAAATATACCACATATATCATTATAAGATTGGATGGTCATGCATCAAAAGTTCCAATAGCATCATTGACCATTGTATTACCTAGATCATCATGTGGAATATGATACTCATCATTGCGCTCCTGGTATACATCGTTCCCCACTCTCATATGATATTTTTTGGGTGGATTATTGTGTAGATTTTATCTTGAGATATTATACACAGTACTACTCACAACAATTTGGTTTATCAATTTTAATACATAGATATAACATGTAACATCATCCTACATAAATGTAGTAATATATAGTTATCAGACATTTTTTTATTCACATATTGGAGAAAGAGTATTATAAATATTGATTACTCATGTGAGATATTATATTTATGGGAATTAATAACCTAATATATAATTTTGTAATTTGGCTTATTTATGTGATGATCTTTATTACACTATCAATTTTCTTTGACACTTTCCCTTATATTGGTATGCCAAACCAGATCGAAAAATAATATCTTACAAAACATCTATTTTATCTGAATACAATTCATCATAATAAATATATATATATATATCTTCTTGAGGCTTTTCCTTCTCAAAATATGTCTGAGGCGACACTCTAAAACCTACACCTATAACATAACCATAATGTTATGGCCCCATAAAAGCTATTAAAATCAATTATATTTCATGTATGGTCACTATTGATTATTTTGTATATACAATATAAAAAAATATAAACATAAATAGTTATTGCAATGTAATACTATTATAAAGAATAATGAATTACTATTATGACATACATACACCAGATTACTAGGTTTCATGTGTGTTTTCATCAACTTGATTACACTTTTTATTTGTATCATAATCCTTCCATGACACATGATGATGGATGGAAGTGGTTTTTTATTTTTATTCATTAATTTATATAAAAAAGTAACATATGTTGTTTCATATCACATAATAATTTTATTATAGATTTAAATTCATACCATTTTATTCTCTAGTGAACCACACCCCATACTTATATTCTAATATAGGTGCATCGGGTTTGATGTGAATTATTTATTTTTTTAAATCGTTTTTTATTTCAAAAACAAAAATTTTGGAATCAGAATAGAAAAAATAAATAATTTCAAATAATATACTATCGACTAAAATAAACATGAAATGATTTATCCTCATAAATTATGATTAAATCAGTCCATATTTATTTCTTTATAATGTGTTCATACATATTTGGTGAGTGGGGATTTAATTTTCCCTTATCAACCCTGAGATAGATCTTGGTAAGATGTTTCTAGTGGCATCCGTGGGATTTTATTATATCCAATAAAACATATATATTTTTTAAAAAATATAAAATAAAAAACTCTTCAGGGGATAACAAAATTAAATAAATGTTTCATTATATAATTTTCCTGTAAAATAGAGGAAGTATATAAAATGATTACCTTAATATATTAGTGAAGGGTTTCATTCATTATAGTCTAGACATGGAACCCTATATCTATATCTATTAGTAAAAGAATTATCATTGATACCCTAACATATGAAATGAGCATTGTCTTGTTCAGTTCAATAGGTTAGTCATATTTATTCTATCCAAGCTCAAATTTTATTCATTTTCTTTTTTCCCTTGATAATTTATTCAACACACAATGCTACCATGTTCTTGTTTTTTCCTTCAACATGATGTGGTTCCCCCAAATAATTAATCTTTTTATCATCATCTATTATTTCCTCACAAATATTTGTAACATCATTATTTGTAGAAGTCATTGTATTAACATGTAGTGAAACATTTACTTTAGATTATGAAAATGTAGTATAGAAAACTTAATATTATGAGAAAAATATTATTATATTAAAATCACTTTATCCTATACATTTAGCTCTCTTTCTTCATTAAATATTGATGTTTTTCGGATCCTCAATCGAGTATATAAAACCCCTCTTTTCGGTCCCCTCTAACGTACAATACTGTAACATCACTGGTAAATAAATAACATAACATTATCATATTTATTAATATTTAGGAATAAAATGTTATTAATACTTTAATGGTAATTTAATGTTCTATGTTGTACCCAATATGCAACAACGAGTTTCTTTGAAATCTTACATAGCACATTAATAAAATGATAATATTATTTTAAATGGTAGTTAACACCTAACCGTTGTAATGGCGGAAATGAATAGAACTAACGACAAAATGATTATATTTTTTTTTTAAATATTCTTACTTTTATCCAATAAAATATAGAGGCTTAAAATAAGAAAATAATTTCTATTTTGAGCATAAGTATTCTAATATTCTTTAAAAGGTCCATTAACCACCTTTTGATGGAGAACCCTGTTTAAATTCACTTTTTGACAATTTTATATGTTATATTTAACAAAATAAGATACCTATTTATAATTGGGACATCAAAATTTATGTTGTGTAATTTTTTGTTTTTTTCAATAATGTTCATTTTTTAATGAATAGTGAAAATGTTGTATTTTTATTCAAAACCTCCTTTTAATATAATTTATTTATATAGTTAGATTAACTTTATTAATTGGGTTTAATGTACAGTTGAAATATATTTTTACCATTTAATCTAGTGGTGATCATTAGAATTAATTTCTCTTTGAAATTGGGCATAATCAAGTGTCAATCTTTTGATAGATATTGTTTCATAAAATCACGCTATTTGTTTTGACAGCGAGAATTAATTATAAACTTATTTAATGAAATTTCTATGTTTTTAATTTGTTAAAAAGTAATGCACATTTGAATTTGGAATATCAAATTTTGTTTTGAAATTTTATTGGTATTTTTCTAACAAATGATCATTTTTAATGAATATTGAAAAATTGTGCATTTTAATTCAAAACTGCTTTTTCATCTAATTTAATTATATAGTTATATTGTATTTATAATTGGTTTTAAAGTGTAATTGAATTGTTTTTTTATTACGTAATTCAATTTTGTTCATTTTATGTAATTTCTCTTTTCAATTGGATGTAAAAATAAGTCAATCTTTTGAAAAATTTTACTTCTAAAAAACACATCTTTGGTTGTGAAAACGAGAATAATTTTTAAATTAATTATTGCAATTTCTGTGTTTTCAATTTGGAAAAATGGATTCCATATTTGGAATAATAAGGTCCTAATTATTTAATTAATACTCTTTTGTTTTGGGATATTATGAATAGTAACGACCGTAATTATCATTAATTATCATGACTAATTACTAATCGGGTAGTTAAGGGTAATAAAATAATATCATAAAATTACTAAATGAACTCAACATGTGTCTTAATGATCTTGGTGCTGTCATGGACGACCATGGGATTCCTTTTTCCTACTTTGGGACCCCATGGAGTTACTTTATTGTGACAATGTCCTTTTATTATATTATTTTTTGAAGAAAGGAAAATATAACCAATGTATGTGTCACCTAAGTAGAACAATTTCAGATTTGTTTATATAAATTATATCTTTTACTATAAACACCCATTAGAAAGATAAAAATATTTACTACATCATGGTAATTTTTTATAATTTTTATAAATTATATAAATAAATTTATTTAAGACACCATGGTGATGTAGTGATTTCCACATTATTGAACGATTTAAATAAAATGACAAGAGAAGGTAAATTAAAAGATATACACTTGCATAAAACCTATTGTATGGGTATATTTAGAACCCTTATCACCTTATCCTAGAAATATACCATTTTGGGACCTTTAAAATCCGAAACTCATTTTATAATAAAGTAACATTCAAAGACATTCCAAAAGTGCCCTTCCTCCCTCTTATAAAAGGACCCCTCCTCTACCCCCTTACCCACACCTCTCAATCCCTTGGATCATCCAAATTCTGCCCAGATTGTCTTCCCATATCCCTCTATTACTCCTTGAAGCATCACATTGTGCAGAAGGATTTCCAAGGAAGCCTTTGGGCTCAAATCAAAAAGAGTTACCCGATTTGAAGGTAATGTATTCTCTTTTGTTCTTTTGTTTTATTTTGCTTCTCCAACCCCATAAAATATCTTTATTCCTTTATTTTGTACAAAAAACAATATCTTCAATATACTAGGATGTTTCTATGATAATAATTCGAGCTAAACTTATACACACCTCCATATAATGATTAAAGAACATTCTGTTTATGTGGGTGGGGAATTACTACCTCATGAAATAATGATTGTTCAATCTTCTTTTAACACCTACCATGTTGGCCATTATGATGTCACTGTATTTATATATGATATATATATTATGCTTATGTTTTTATTATGCTTCTTTATTTTTCATTTATTCCATACCTTTATGGTTTCTATAATGGGTAAACGCGATAATTTCATTTTAGGAAGTGCAGACTATCGCCCCCTCAATGTGATTTGAATCCTTAATGCCATATTTGGGATGTATAAATGATAGATTTAATGATATTATATATTATATATTAATTTAATTATAATATAGCTACGTATCATTATGTTTTCGTTCCATTAAATTACGAAATAGAAATGAATGTAGCGTTCATGCGTACGTACGGCTTACCGTCTCGATGAACAGTACATTTGATATATTATATCCTAATGTTATGTACTATTATAAGTACATATATATAATGGATATATATGAAATATATTACATATAAATGATTACTATCATTCTGTAATTATAATATATATATATCTCTCTCATTTAGTTTTAATTCCATTAATATGACAAAGAAATGAAAGTAGCGTTCATGCGTACGTACAACCTACCATCTCCATTAATGGTGCATTTCATTTTTTATCTCCAAATCTTATGGAATAGTATAAAATGAATATATACTTGATATATAAGATATTTAAATCATTAATACTATTAAGTATATGGTGTACTTATAACTACTTGGACTATTCTTTTCAAACAAGTTCATTTTTGACTCATATACCGAACATCGACGAAAACGTCTAATGTGAAATCACATAATTAACTAATTATTATAAAATTATAATATTTTAAATGAATTGAATAATAAAATTTAATGTAGTTACATAATCAATTGTAAATTGACCATAGTTTATTATTCAATAATATAAAGAAACGAACAATACAAGTCAGACTTGAGGTAAGGGATCCTACATCTCTCTTCCTTTTTATGTACTCTCTTTTATGTCACTTATTTTAAGATCTTGTTTCTTATGTTGGGAGATGTACTTTTATATTCACATTAATTTATTTTTTATTTTCATATGATGAGAGACCCTATTTGATCTAATCAATCCATTTTTGGAAGTTTTATGTGGCGTCGTTAGGCTGCTGAATTTTCATAAGGGGATTTCTTACCTCATATTTAAATCCATGATATTTCCATTTTTCGACACATATTTATTTCATGTGGTGTATTTTGTACTTCCATTTGATATATATTATCATGATTCTATTCATTGTATTAGGTGATTAATTTTGTGCTTATTATCTTTTGGTCCTACAACTCGATTTATTACAATGAGGTAAGAGGTTTTTATCTCACTTTTATTCCTGTGAGATTCATGCTATAATTGTCACTATCACCTTTGAGTGGTGTACGTACTTCCCATTATTCTTCTTTTTGTAAAATACATTCATTTATGGGTATTTACATCAACATTGTATGGTCCTTCTTTCATGGGGTGTACTATTCGAAAGATACCCAAATCTTTAAGGAAACCTCTCCCTCCTCTATTTAAAATACTTATTTTTGTTATGTCTTTTAATTTACATATTATTATGCTGGGATATGTTATTATATATCCTTATTGATATAAATTTAATGTCCAAGTGATGAGATACCATTTTCTCTCTCATCAACTCATTTTCGGAATTTTTATGTAATGCTGTTAGGCTGTCGAATTTTTGTAAGGGAACATCTTAACCCAAATTCAATTCTTTGGTTTAAAACACTAATTCATGAATATGTCATCATATTAATATGTGTGAATTCCCCCTGATTGTTTTAAACATAATATCCACTTATATTTTTTGTATTTATATTTTTCACACATAATTACATAATTGATTTATCCTTAATCTAAGGATACCGTATTTGTAAGGGACTTTGTCTCAATATCCTTTCATTGAG
Source organism: Viscum album (assembly GCA_963277665.1). Taxonomy (NCBI): domain Eukaryota; kingdom Viridiplantae; phylum Streptophyta; class Magnoliopsida; order Santalales; family Viscaceae; genus Viscum; species Viscum album. The sequence continues at coordinate 1,008,532,640 of OY728164.1, read as the reverse complement.
GATTATTTTGTATTATTCAAAACATTATTTAATATGGTGTTTAAAATTCTTTTTTACTTTTAATTTCATTTGAAGGGAATCTTTCCTCTACGAAGCGTTTTACTAAATAAAAAAAACGAATATTTCCTTTTTTGACACAGGCGGTGAAAATTTCTTTCCACCGCCACGAGTATTATTTGGTCTTTGGATTCCTTAACAAGCCATAATGTTTTTGAAAAGGAAAATAAATACCATATAATATTTTATTTTTTTTATTGAAAATTGTTTTCCTAATTTCTTAATTAAATCAATGTGTTGTATTGATAGCTTGTGATTGAAATGTGGAAATGTTATGTTTCCTTTATGCATGTTTTATGTGATGTGATTATATTATGGTTCATTGGAATTGTTTATGAAGACGGGTGGTTTCGTGATAAACTAAGGGTGAGTGAGCCCGTGATATCTCTCCAATTAATTAGGTAATGCAAAGGAGTTCAATGCTAAGGTTTCTCCGAAGATATTTAGGGAATATACAGTGATGAGTATTCCAAATGTATCCACTAGGGTTACACTCTATGTAAGAATGTTATGAAGGCCTCGAGTTACCTTTATGTATTATGATTTCCAATATTTATTCATAAATCTTATGATTTCATGACGTAGGATAATGTGCTTATGATTTATGAGTAATGTATGATTTTGTTGATTCTTATGTATACATGGACTAATTTTTTCTTTCCGTATTTTTATATCCCTTACTGAGATTTTTATTCTCATCCCATTTTTTTTGAAATGTTTTCCATGGGACTTAATGATGAATTGGGTCAACGATGGGATCAAGGAAATACATGCTATCTAAAACATGGAACTTTACAAGTTTCTAAATAAGATTTTTTATTTTGTGAAAAAAATGGAAACTGAGTAGGATTGTCTACTTTGTAATCTTTTGATATTTAATAGTTATGTCCTAATTCTCTAAAACTCTAAACCTAAAAAGATCCTCAATGTGAATTATTCATTTAATTCATTATTATGTAATGTTTTAAGGCTGGCTCCTTATAGTTGGTATTAAAGGTTGGTTTGGATAACTTTAGAGGTTAGGGTATTCTTTAAGCACAAGTGATATTACCATAATGATTAGGATTTTTGAAATAGTCATAGATTTTTTTTGATATAGTGAATGATTTTAAGATAATATAAATAATTATATCGTTGTATTTACCCTCCTCATAAGATATTATATGTTGATTTTAATTATATACTCACGATGACATTTTTGGTTTTAGTAAATGGATGGATCTAGAGGGCACCAATGTGAAAATGGGTTTAAAGGAAACTCTGGTGGTTCTCTGATTAAAAGACATGATGAAATGGGGGATTAAATGAGAAATATTGTGTTTATTCTAAACCAACTATCAGAAGTCATGATCAACCACTTTACCCTTGGTGAGTTCTCTAATACATCATGTATAAGAGAACCAACTCAATTTGGAAGTTAAGGTAATAATTATATAGGTAACCATTAGGGTTTATATAATACTTACTTTTGAGGTAATTATGGGTTACTATATGTTATGATAGAAAATAAAAGGAATGATATAAACTTGAGGATAAATTATGTTATGGTTATTTTTGATGATTTTATCTCTTTTTGGGTAATGTTTTAAGAATTATATAGTTTTGGAAAAAGGTCAACATGCAGACCATGTGAAAACCCGTCACGTTGGAAAATGCTACGGGAATAGAACCCACACCCAAAGTGCAACTGCTATTTATCACCTACCACTGGACTACGTGAAGTTGATGATTATTTTGAAAAATTATTTATAGTTAGATGCTTTTATGAATCAATAATAAGTTTATTTTGGGTTATCAAGGAAATTATTGACCTATCATGGAGGATATTTTACTAGGTTAAATACTTTAAAATATGAGACTTTAAGAGAAACTGATGTTATTTGGAGAGAAATGTTAAGATTTACCTTGGAAGACTATGTGATTAAATCCATCATGGATTTGTGTTTCAGTCTTAGTTTGGTTTACCTTGAATAAATTTATGGACAATTGTTTATCGAATGGTGTTTGTTGAACTTTGGGTATTGTTGGACAAATTTTGGAGATTAAGAGTAGATTTTCTTTTTATAAAGGTTTATCCTTTTTGGGGATTATCTGATCTTGTACTAAAATTTTCTTTGGGTAAGGTCTAAAGGAATGGGAAATATATAGTTCCTTTTTTGTGAATTAGGTGATTCTCTAGATGTTGATTATATCACTCTTAATGTGAACAAGTCATCCTAAATACTCACCTTTTGGAGAAAATATGGGATTGTATAAGAAATCTAGTAAGATATGAAAGTCTAAATGACAAGTAAGTATGTTTACTTATGTTTTAGTTAATCTCACAAATAAATTATTCAATGAAAGGTAACATAAAATAAAAACGTTTTCTGTTATCTTTTCTTATTGGGGAATCAAATACTGTTTAACCCATCACAAGTTTGTGATTATCTGGTGGTTAACTTTCTCTTAATCATGTTTTCTATCACTCTCCATTAGACCTTGATGGTTTGTTTTTTTCCTCCATATCCATGTTCTCATGTAATCCTAGTATGGGTTATCTCAGGTGTCCTTTTTTACTTCTCTTTATTTCTTTTAAATTGATAGGTTTATTGACTCCTTTTCCGATGTGAGGCTTTCAATGAAGTTTTCGAGCCCAATTTTAAAATTTGGAGGACACAATTCCCAAAAGGGTGGAAGAATGTAACATCCCAGGTAAAAAATAATATTACATTTTCATATATAATAATATTTGGGAATAAAATGTTAATATTACTTTAAACGGAATTCTATGTCCGATGGCGTACCCAATACGCAACAACGAGTTTCTTTGAAATCTTTCGTGGCACACTAATAATATAATAATATTATTTTAAACGATAGTTAACGCCTAGTCATTGTAATGGTGGGAATGAACAGTAATAACTACAAAATGATTATATATGTTTTTTAATTCTTTTTACAATTATCCAATAAAAGTTAAAGGCTTAAAATAAAAAAAAAAATTCAATTTTATGCATAAATATTCAAATATACTATAAAAGGTCTATTGACCACCTTTTGATGGCGAACCCTTTTTGAATTCACTTTTTGACAATTTTATATGTTATATTTATCAAAATAAGTTCCTTCTTTCTAATTGGGACATTGAAATTGACTTTGTGTAATTTTTTGTTATTTTTCTGATAAAGTTCATTTTTATGAATAGTGATAAATGCTGTATTTTTATTCAAAACCTTCATTTAATATAATTTATTTATATGGTTAGATTATCTTTATAATTAGATTTAAAGTTTATTTGAAATATAGTTTTACCTTTTAATCCAATGGTGGTCATTAGAATTAATTTCACTTTGAAATTTGATATAAACAAGTGTCAATATTTTGATAAATATTGTTTTATAAAAACATACTATTTGTTTTGACATTGTGAATTAATTATAAAATTAATTAAAGAAATTTCTATGTTTTTAATTTCGTAAAATGAACATAATTTTATAATTTGGAATATAAAATTTAATTTGGATAAATTTTTGGTATTTTTCTGACAAATGTTCAATTTTAATAAATAGTGCAAAATACTGAATTTTACATCAAAACTTCTTTTTCATCTAATTTAATTATATAGGTAGATTATCCTTTTAATTGGTTTTAATGTTTAATTTAATTAAGTTTATATTATTTAATTCAATTTTTTTCATTTTATGTAAATTCTTTTTTAAATTCGATGTAAAAACAAGTAAATCTTTTGATAAATTTTCCTTCTTAAAAATACATCTTTGGTTGTGACAACAAGAATTATTTTTAAATTAATTACTGAAATTTCTGTGTTTTCAATTTGGTAAAATGGATTCCAAATTTGGAATCAAATGTTCCAAATTATGTAATTAAGACTTATTTTTCTGGAAAATATGAATAGTAACGACGATAATTATCATTAATTATTGTGACTAATTAGTAATCGAGTAGTTAAGGGTAATAAAATTATATCATAAAAAAACAAAATTACCCCAAAATGTGTCTTCATTCTATTGGCGGTTTCATATCCAACCATTGGATTCCTTGTTCCAACATTGGGACCACATAGAATCACTTTAGTGTGATAGTGTCCTTTTATATATTATTATTTAATGAAAGGAAAATATAACCAAAGTATGTATCACCTAAGTAAAAAAAATTTAGTTTTGTTTATATAAATTTTCTCTTTGAATATAAATTTTTATTGGAAATATGAATTTATTTAATGCATAATGGTATTTTTTTTATAAAAATTTGACATTAAATAAATAAATTTATTTAAGACACCATGATGATGCAGTGCTTACCTCATTATTGAACGATTTAAATAAAATGAAAAGATAAGGTAAAATCTAAGACATAAACTTGTCTAAAACCTATTGGATGGGTTTATTTCGAACCCTTGTCACCTTATCCACGAAATATATCATTTGTGGACTTTTACAATACGAACATCATTTTATAAAAAAGTAACATTCCATGATGTTCAAAGATTTCCCCTCCTCCCACTTATAAAAGGCCCCCACCTATACCCCCTTACCCACACCTCTCAATGCGTTGGATAGTCCATCATCTTCTCATATTGTCTCTCCACATCCCTATATCACTCCTAGAAGCCTCAATTTGGGCAGAAGTATTTCCAAGGATACCTTTGGGCTCAAATAAAAAAGAGTAAGCCGATTTGAAGGTAATGTCTTCTCTTATGTTCTATTGTATTATTTTGCTTCTCCAACCCCCTAAAATCTTTTTATTCCTTTCCTTTGTAACAAAAACAGTACCTTCAATATACAGGGATGTTTTTATGAGAAGGATTCGAGCTAAAATTATACACACCTCCATCTAATGGTTAAAGAACATACTGTTTCTGTTGGTGGCGAATTACTGCCTCACGAAACGATGATTGTTCAATCTTAATTTAACACCTCTCATGGTGGTCATTAAGTTGTCACTGTATTTATATGTGATATATATATATATATTATATTTATGTTTTCCTTATGCTTCTTTATTTTTCATTTATTTCATACCTTTATGGTTTCCATAATGGCTAAATGTGATAATTTCATTTTAGGAAGTGCGGACTACCATCCCCTCAAAGTTATTTGATTTGTTAATGCCATATGTGGGATGTATAAAGGATGGAGATAATGATATAATAAATGATATTATACTTTAATTATAATATACATATTTATCATTGTGTTTTCATTCCATTAATTTATGAAATAGAAATGAAAGTAGCATTCATGCGTACATACGACGTACCGTCTCCATGAACGGTACATTTCATTTCATATCTCCAAATGTTATGTACTATAATAAGTACACATATATAATGGATATATATGATATATAATACATCTAATTGATAAATATCATTCTGGAATTATAATATATATATCTCTAATTTAGATTTAATTCCATTAATATGAAATAGAAATTAATGTAGTGTTCATGCGTACGTACGACCTACCATCTCCATTAACGGTGCATTTAATTTTTTATCTTCAAATGTTATGGAATTGTATAAAATGAATATAGACTGGATATATATGATATTTAAATCATTAATACTATTCTGTAGATGGTGTACTTATAACTACATGGACACTTCTTTTCAAACAAGTTCATTTTTGACTCATATACCGAACATCGACAAAACCGTCTGATATGAACTCACATAATTATATAATTATTATAACATTATAATATGTGATATTAATTGAATAATAAACTTTAAAGTAGTTCCTTAATCAATTTTAAATTTACCAATGTTTATTATTCAGGAATATAAATAAATGAACAAGACATGTCGGACTTGAGGTAAGGGATCCTACCTCTCTCTTTCTTTTTAAGTACTCTCTTTAATGTCACTTATTTTAAGATCCTATTTATTATTTTGGGGGATGTACATTTATATTACTATTACTGTAATTTTTATTTTAATTTTATAAGAAACTCTATTTGATATCATCAATCCATTTTTGGATGTTTAATGTGGCGCTGTTAGGCTGTTGAATTTTCATAAGGGGATTTCTTACCTCACTTTTAATTCCATGGGATTTCCATTTTTCTCAAAATATTTATTTCATGTTGGGTATTGTGTGCTTCCATTTGATATATATTATCATGATTCTATCCATGGTATTATATGATTCATTTGGTGTTTATTATCTTTTGGTCATACGACATGATTTATTACAACAAGGTAAGAGGTTTTTATCTCACTTTTATTCCCGTGAGATTCATGCTATAATTGTCATTATCACCTTTGAGTGGTGTATGTACTTCCCATTATTCTACTATTTTTGTAAAATAATTTCATTTATGGGTCTTTACATCAACATCGGATGTTCCTTCTTTCATGGGGTGTACTTTTTGAAAGATACCCAAATCGGTAAGGGAACCTTTCACCCTCTTCTTTTCAATAGACTTATTTTTGTTATGTCTTTTAATTAACATTTTATTATGCTGGGATATGATATTATATATCCTTATTGATTTAAATTTTATGTCCAAGTGATTAGATACCATTTTCTCTCTAATAAACTCATTTTCTGAATTTTAATGTGATGTCGTTAGGCTGTCGAATTTTTGTAAGGGAACTTTATAACCCCATTTCAATTATTTGGGTTAAACCAATACTTATTGATTTGTCATAATATGAATATGTTAGAATAACCCCTGATTGTTTTGCACTTAATATCCACTTATTTTTTTTGTATTTATATTTTTCGCACATAATTACATAATTGATTTATCCTTAATCTACGGATACCGTCTTTGTAAGGGACTTCATCCCAATATCCTTTCATTGAGGCATATTTTGATTTATACAAAAAATTCTTTTATATAGTGTTTAAAAACCTTTTTTACATTTCATTTCATTTGAAGGGAATCATTCCTCTACGAAGTGTTTTAGTAAATGAAAAAAAGGAATGTTTCCTTTTCTAATTTATGCGATGACAACGACATTTCCTCCCCCGCGAGTATTATTTGATATTTGGCTTCTATAACAAGCTGCAATGTTTTAAAAAAGGAAAATAAATACCATATACTCTTTTATGTATTTTGGTATTGAAAATGGTTTTCATAATGCCTTAATTATATCAATGTGTTGTATTGATACCTTGCGATTGAAATGTGGAAATGTTATGTTTCCTTTATATATGTTTTATGTAATAAGATTATGTTATCGTTCTTGGGCATTGTTTATGAAGATGGGTGGTTCTCTGATAAAATAAGGGCGGGTGAGCCCATGATAGCACTCCAATGCATTGGGTAACGCGAAGTAGTTAAATGCTAAAGTTTCTCCTAATATATTTAGGGAATATACTGTGATGGGTATTCCAAATGTATCCATGAGGGTTACATCCTACGTAAGAATGTTATGAATGCCTCATGTTACCTTTATGTCTTAATATTTACATGATTTATTCATAAATCGTATGATTTCATGAGGTATGCTAAAGTGATTATGTTTTGTGAGTAAAGTATGATGTCATTGATTCTAATGTTTACATGGACTCATGTTTTCTTTCTGTATTTTTGTATCCCTTACTGAGATTTTTATTCTCATCCCAAGTTTTTGAAATGTCTTCCACGGGACTTAAAGATGAATTGGGTAAAGGATGGGATCATGGAAAGACATGCTATCTAAAACATGGAATTATTCATGTTTCTTTTTAAGATTTTTTATATTGTGATAAAATGGAAACTAAGTGGGAGTGTCTACATTGTAATCTTTTGAGATGTAATAGTTATATCCTATTTCTCAAACACTTTAAACCAGAAAAGATCCTCAATGTGAATTATTCATTTAATTCATTATTATGAATTGTTTTAAGGCCGGGTCATTATAAATAAATTTTCAACATTGTGACTGATTTGAAGTGATATTGATCTCCCAATGAGAATGGAATCCTCAATTACATTTTCATATGACCCTTAATCTATTTTAGTCACTTGTAAGACAATTGAATATTTGGTTTTTATCTGATTCATAAAATATTTGAACTTCTACTAAAAGAATTTTTAATGGCTCATCCATATAACCTTCTATACTGAAATTCACCTCTATAAAGCACATATCATCAACTTTCCCTACCATCCTATTCTAAACCCATTTTTAATGGAAAATATGCTCTTTAAATGTTATATAATCCTTATTTTATATCTTTCATTTGATAAAAAATTAACATATTCATATAAACAATATTTCTATCAATGGAACAAGATATTTTCATCGATTCTTCCAAATTAATAACAGTAACAATTTTTTATCATAATTCATTCATATTGTTTGTTTTTATTGAACGTATAACTATAATTTACAAAACTAGTGTTATATATAAAATCATCATTTGGTCCCCTAGATAGGCATTGATGTTGTTTAGAAATTAAATTCAAATTTTTAGATAATTCCTTGTAAATATGATCTCAAAATCATCCTATAAACTATTGATTATGTGTAATGGATATCCATAAATAATCAATTTATAGATTTAAATGAAAAAGAATTTCATTGTGGAATTCAACATATGGATAAAATCCTCAATATTATGGAATATTTAATTGTTAAATTTCTCCCACTATATGATCATAATTATAAAACAATATTTTCTAGAAATACCTTCACGTATAAATAAAATTCTATTATGAGAATTTGAGATACAATTTCTATCAACATATGATTGGTAATTAGTTCATAATTGAAAATATTCTTAAATTGTATATAATTTTACAATAAAACCTTCTAGGTGAATTCAATTCATGACATAACTTTTCAAAATCATCACATACCATTAAATGATGTACATCCACCTATAATGGATAAGACAACGTAATTGAACCTCTAAAACCTATTGAATCATCATGTGGACTATTAAATCAAATAATTATGATGCTAATAACATTTTTAATTCACATTATATAACATAAATATATTTAATCATTATTTTCAACTACACTTTGACCTAAACATTACTTCGCATGGCTAGAGAATAAAATAGTTATTCCACATGCATGTCGTCAAGAAATTTTTTTATAGGAACAAAATTCCAGTATGGTAATTTAAAGAAAAATAATATTTTTTACAAATTCATTTAATAAGGTTTTTCAAGAAAGGATTCTTGATAATTGAGCATGTACAGTCTTCACAAATTGGTCTTTCATAGGCCAAAATTCGTGTATGCTCATTTAAATAATATTAAACTTTTTTACAAATTGATTTCATAAGAATTTTCATGGTGACAATGTTGTACCATGTTATTTATTCCCATAAAATGATGTATTATAGGATCATTATTTTTTTATCAGGGTAAAATATTTTGATTTCTTATAATGAAAGTCCTTATGGAAATTTTTAACTGAATTGAGTCTGTTCACTCTTCAAAAATCAGAAAACCTGATATTCTTAAATTACATAGCCTGAAAAATTTCCATACGAATGAAATAAATTTATCACCCAATAGAACGTGCCTCCTATTCTGAATTATTCACTTTTATGATCCTCATACTATGTAACACTTATATCCCACATCAATTGAAGATCTTCAATCAATAGGAATAAATAGACATAATATAACTACTAGGTTGTTATTATCTATAGATAACTAGATAAAATAAAGTTTATTTGTGATTCATGTATATAAACAGTGAAATGATATAATTAAAGGTCATAATTAGCCATGTACTGTGTGATATACACTATACACCAAAATGATTTATTCCATTTACAGACCTTTAATGGAATATGTTTCTCGACTCATTTCCAGATTCAGGATACTCATAAAAAATTCTAAGCCATTGAGTAGAGTCCTCAAGGTGATGTAGTTTTTCATATTCAATTATTTAATTAGTGTTCTATGACAATAGTCTAATGGTTACAAGTAATCCATAGAGACAACTAAACAATCAATTTTTTTGTAATTTTTCATATAACATTTGAAATAATTGATTCATATTTCATGAAGATATTTTCTCAACAGTTAGGTCATTCTCATAGGGATTCATGGTCCTTGTAAAAAATATATGAAATCATATGTACATGAATGCATTTTTTAGATATTATGAACATTGATAATATACTTTTATTACGGTCATATATTTGAAAAGTAAGATCATTTTCTTCTGGTGGTATATCATTTAAGAGACATAGTATTTTTTTAATTCTGGTGTCACTGCATCCACTACAAACATTCAAACTCTATAACATTAATATAGATGAAAATGTTTTATATTTAGTTCAATAGGTATACAATGGTCTCTTATCACAAGTATTTAACTTCTCAAATAATGTTAGATAATGAAAAAGGTCATATTAAATTTCTATTATCATTCTATATGACCTCCATAATTATTTAAATATTTATTCATCTCATATGATACATAAATATTATTTTCCTCCCAATCTGTCTTCACATTGAGTTTCTGCGTTTTTTGACCAAAATTGTCGTTATTATAAATTTTGTGATAAAAAAATGTTTTACTAACTCCTCCAGTAAATTTATTCTCGAATAACAATGACATAAGTATTAAAAAAAATTGAAAAGTGTTTTATGATTTTCCTATTGAAAACATGATGAACTTTTTAACTCAATCCCTATAATCATTATTCATGTGATTTGCATTTATTCAATTTAGATTCATATTAATCCTATTAGGTTTATATAATATTAAAATTTCTTAATAAATAATAAATACACATAAGATATTCATAATTTAAAGACAAAGTTATCAAAAATTATATTAAAGTTAACCCAACATTAGAATGTTATTGGTGACGATTCCTCTCATGATATAATCTTACTAAAGGGTAAAATGCATAGAAACATCCTTGGTTATACATTTTTTTGTTGGTCTAGGTTCTCATTTTAATATTGTGTGTGGAAGAGGAGGTAATTCTAGGATAGTTTATTTAACCTTCCTATGTGGGGAGCCAACATGTTTTTGGAGTTTATTTTTATTCCCTTCATCACATGGTATGTGGTTTTCCACATTCTGTTTTGTTGATAGGGTTCCTCAGAACTGAATTTGATGATCTTTTGTCCAATGATGGAACATGAAAAATAAATACATGTTGAATTAGTGCCCTAGTGGGAGGAGTAAAATGAAACATATCAAAATAATGGCTATAATATAATCCAACCTACATGGGATCACCTGAAAATAGATCTAACCTAGTGGAACCAACAAAGGGAATCAAACTTGTAAAATTGTTAAAGTGGAAACATAGAATGATCATTAAGTAGGATGAACAAAGATATCGATGTTTCGAATGCTAGACATGTTAAAAATTAAAAAATTGAAGAAAATTTTGAGTGGAGATTTAAATAGATCTATGGGAATTCTCATCTCAATCTAATGATGGTTATAAGTCTATTTGATTCTATGGATGTAAGTATTTCCACAACTCAATTATATCAAAATATTCCCAATAGTTATACCATTATTGATCAAATAACTCTAAAATTCTATCGGTTACTTTTATAGGATGGAGTGGAACAAGAGGTGGTCTTTAGTTAAAAAATATCTTCAAATTTTTTTATAGTCAACTTTTCATTGGATAAAGTAAAAAATTTAATAAATATTATATACTTAAAAATAGGATTGGAATATCTAATTTGAGAATCAATTTTTCTTTTTTCCCTAGTCACTTCATACCCTATAACTTCATTCAACTTAATTTTTTATAGCATTTATTGAAATGAATATATTATTCTCATATACATTTATATTTCTAGTATGAATTAGATAAATTTTTATGGTTTTCTGATTTTCTTTTTTTAATATTTCATCCTTTTATTTTCATTCCTGAATATCCTCATTTTGTTAATTAATTTATGATTCACAATATTTATCATCCCAAATTTTCTTCTTCCAATGAATTATTTTAATATTAAATTTATTCCAAGGATTATTCAAGTAAAAACATAACATATATGTAATAACAATCCTATAATTTCTAATCTATACAACCACTATTTTTTATATTATTACAAGAAAGCATCTTTAATTGAAAATGAGGTTAGTGGTTTGTGTTTCAGAATGTCTATTATAGATGTGACAATATAGATAATATTAAACGGATTGAAGTTATACATTTTGTTAATGGATTTAAATGGGTAGAATTTATTTATTTTACTTAATGGGAGTATGAAGCAATACTATGAGTTAAAATTTAAAGAACTAGTGCACTATGAATGAAAAATATATTGAATTAACCTAATTTAAAATTATATGACACATTCTTAAGTAATTATTCTAAATGATTTTGAGATATAATTTCTATTCTATTTAAAGGTTCGCTATATTTAAATTGGGAAAAAAATAAAAAACATTTATAATGTTTGATAGTGTAATCAATAAATATTTTAACTACCATAAATTAAATTAATATTATAAATTTAATCATTGGAAATCATTATATACATGTTTAATAATATATATGTTATTATTGGACTTTTTAAATAATTTTTATAAATATATTAATGGTTCAAGTACATAGTAACATAATAACAAAACTAAAATTAAAAAACTTTTTTGCTTAATATATATCCTATTAATATTTTTTTTATTTTGAAATAACTTCCCAATTTTAATGACCAATTGGATCCATATAGATGAGGGGACTAGGGATGGAGGGTATGGGGGAATATAGAGAAATAAGGAAGAATATATAAACCCATTATATGGGGACTACATTTATTTTTAAATGAAAGGACGTACATAAATTAAAATTTCATTTCTTTTGTATAAAAAATTAGAACATATAAAATGAAGAAATATATTTGAAGTAAAGGAATGAAGTGGATGAAATATGGACATATAAACCACCAAAAAAATGCAAGTATACGATGAGTCCATAGAGGATAAAATACAAAGCATGGATCAACACTAGAAAAGAAGAAGATGACTAGGCATGCGGCTGGATAAGAGGAAACAATGGTAGTTGAATGACCTATGATGGCTAATAAACAAATAGCAAGGCATGTCACAAAGTAGACATGGTATCATAGAAAAATAATATAGTTTATGGAAATATAAACTTAGGGGAAATGGAGAGGGTGAAATAACAATTTATCGAGGGGTGGTATATTGGGTAGAGAATCACAGAGGTATATCAATGAAAATGTAAAATCATTTGTTCATGCCTTTCAAACCCATTGGAGAAATTAACAATATATAACAGAGCACTCAAAATGATGAAATAATGTAAGGGATTGTAAGGTGGAACATATGTTGCAAACCTTGTGTTTTGAAAGTGATGACTTGTCCATGATGTTTTACGGAGAGTGATAGAAATGTTTTAGTTTCGTAAAAACAAAAACATTACGGGAGATGGGAACTTAATTTTTTTTCTTCTATTTAATGACATTAATGGTTTTAATAGAGCATTCTAAAATCACTAATAAAGAGAATTTTTTTATTGCTATGATAAAAAGCATTGATAAAACCTATTTTTATCAATATTTTTTAACATTGATAAAGATGTATATTTTTTAGTATTAAAGAAATAGATAAGGAACTATATTTATAAGTGCTATAATTTTTTCTCTAATAAAGATATGTTTTATGAGCCCAAATATTTTAGTTCTCATAATGATTATCTTCATCAGCAATTTTTTAGCAATTATAAAGATATTTATAAATAATATTTAATAATATTATTAATATAAATAATTTTTTTATAATTATAATTAAATTCAAAATCATATAATTATAAAAAAATATTTATATAATTATTAATATAATAAAATAATTTTTAATTTCTATTTCTAAATATAATTATAGATATATAATTATTATTATAAATTTAAGGAAATATTTTTATAACTAGTTGTTTATAATTATAAATATTTTTATATAATTGTAAATAAATTTAAATAATTATACACATATACACATATTTAATTTATTTATTATAAATTTATAAATAAATAAAAATATATTATAATTATATAAATATGTTTATAAAATGAGTGAAATTGAATAATTAAAAATGAATAAACATTAAAAATATTTACAAAATTTTCAGGTTTTATTAATTATACATATTTTTAAAAAAAGTAAATATTGATATATATTAGTGCTAAGAGAACATATATTTGTAAACACTATTTGGAAATCATTGACAAAAACTATATAATATAAACAAAAAATTTATTAAATAAGTAAATATTAAAAATGAATATATAATTTAAAATGTAAAAATTGATTAACATTATTAGTGAATAAATAATACTAAATAATAATTAATGGAGGAATTTTAAAAGAGGGTGAAATTTTAAAAATTAAAAATAAACATGTTGAAAAAATATTACAAAAATGAATACGTGTTATTAATTATATAGATTAATAAATAAATTTAAAATTAATATATTTTGAAATGAAAATGAGCACACACACACACACGGATATAAATTAAAACGATGTTGGATACATAAAATTTTACTGAATAAACTTCTATAATTAATTATTAAAAATGGAAAAATTAAGGAAATATTGAACAATATAAAATATAATATGTATAAATTCTAAAATATTTAAATAATAAGGATTATTAATGAATAAATAATATAAAAAATGAACAAATTTGGAATAAATACAAAAATGTAATAAATGATATATATTGTATAAAAATATAAAAAAAAGTTTATAGATTATAAATATATTAATTGTTAATAAATAAACAATAATAATATTAAAAATGAATAAATTTTACAAAAATATAAAAAAATTAAAAAATTAAAAAATTATTTTATTTATATATATCAATTAAAATAAAATAATTAGTGTCTATGTATTTTTTTCAATATATATTTTTATATATGAAATAATAATTTATATATAAATTACCATACAAAATCAATAATGTTTTAAAAATATTAAACAAATGAAATTAATATATATATATATATGGAATTTTAAAGTAATAAATAGTTTGGGTGTGTTTATGTATTTCAATATATATATATATATATGAAATAAAATTCTTATTATCTATAATATTAAAAATGAATAAAATTTAAAAAAAATATTAAAATATTAAAAATAATAAATAATAAATTTAATATATATATATACATATATCAATTACAAATCAATAAATAGAATTTGAGTGGGTGTCTATATATATACATATGAGTGTGTCTGTGTATGTGTGTGTGAAAAAAAAATTAATTAGGAACTTCTGTTGGAATTGTACATAAATTTATTTCCATTTTGTAGGCAATAAAGTGGGGAAATCTACAAGGCCTAAATCTAATTGGGCATCCTAGTAGGGAATACAAAATAAGTGATAGTAGAAGTGTGTGTTGCACATTATGTAATGATAATAGTGTAGAGTAAGGTAGGCGAGGGATTTACATGTCAGAGAGAGACCATTAAGATTTGTAGTGTATACGAGAGCCTATCGCCACAATAGGATTATGACGTCTTCTTGAAGAGAGATTATATATAGATAAGTGGATGAAAGTTCAAAAGTTTGATGTGGATCATTAAAGAATAGATCAATTTTGTTTTAGTTTCACTTTAACTAGGGCTGATTGAGACAAGCTTTATTAGTCCTATGAAAAAGATGATAACTGGTTTCATTTGTCCATAATTTTGTTATAGTGCTAGTAATGGTGATATTTTATCAGTGATTTTGTTTCACGGGTAAAAGGTATCATTTATCCATTCTTTTTTTGTGCTAATAAATGATACCTTTATCAATGATTTTAGACATCATTACTAAAAGCTAGTGATTTATAGAGCTAAATATTTAGTGATGGTGATTTATTGAATGCATTTACCAAACTAATATAACTAATTTTCAATGTCATTTCATGAGAAACTAAATGTGTATCATTTATTTAAAAGGCTACAATTCTATAAGATTTATTGACTATATTTTTTAGTTTTCAATACTGATCTTGATGTTTCCTATAACATTCACCAATAAGTAAACATATGGCATGGTTTTAAAAAACAAACAAGACATTCATAAGGATAACTATTTTATAAGAATCCAGTGGAATATAATTATGATTTTTTTCTTAAATAGTCAAAAAAATAAATAAATTTTGACATTTAAAGGATGGAAATATTTTTGATACTCTAGATGAACATTAAAAATACTTAATGTAGTTTTATATAAGAAATAAGAATATTTAAAACATCTAAAAATACTTTTCAGTGGGATTTTCTCACTAAAATACCATTTTTTAAATACAATTAACATGTTTTAAAATCTATTTTTCCCATGATTCATTGTATTAATTAGGGTCTTACTCTATTTTTCTAAAAACTAAACAATACCATTTTTTTAAAATACATTTATTTAAATTTTTTATCTATATATTATTATCATCACTTGTGTTTTGATTATTTTGTGTTATGTTTTTCATATATAATTATTTACATGGATTAAAAAAATCAATATATGATGAAAGTAAAATAATAAGTTGTTATTTAATATTTTGGGGGACAGTTTATTTGTTTATTAAAATATTATTACATAAAAGAGATAACGGTGTTTCCCGATACAATTTGAAACAATGGCGAAATTCATTCATTATATAATTTAAATAATATTTGGAAAAAAATTTATTGAGGGGGAGGTTTCATACTCAGCAACGCACTCCCAAGGGCATGTATACACTTGATTAGTAAGAATAATTCTTATTAAAAACCATATACCTGTTTTAAAAACTGAATTTGGCTTCACATTTATTATTTAATTGCATTAAATTGTTCCATTTTTTAGTTATGTCACGATGCCAATGGTGAGGTGGATACTTAAAATCAATATATTTTTTTAATAAATAACATTAACACTGATTCCTAGCTGTCATTAATTATCATAAAATTTTAAATTTACCATTTGAGGTATTTTTATGTGTTGTTCACTACAATCTGAAAAGGTTATGGCATGGAAAATTTTCATTGGAAGATGTTGAAGGGTGTGTTGAGAATGAATTCTTTAATTTTACAATTTGGTGAATGGAGTGATACCAATCTTTAAGTATTCATTCCATGAAAAACACGATGATTTCTTTGTTTTATTTATTTATTTTATTGTGGTTGAAATTGTTTTTTTTTGTTTCATGGTTTATGGTAATTAATATGAAAGGAGACATGTTTATATTGTAATTTTTATTATGAAATCTGGTGTGTATGTTATATATTCCTTTTTTTTTAAAAAAATTATTTTTTATGTGTTTAAAATTATTTTAATATTCTCTTAAATTTATTATTTTAATAATAATAAGATGTTAATATTAATTCTACATATATATTGAATACTCGATTTTGAGATATTATTCAATCGATCTTAAGTTTGAGTAATATTTCAGGTAATTTTATTTGTCAAGATTAATCAATTGATTTCAATTACATGTTTAAAAAATCGAGTCAAACTTGAGCTTTCAAATTTATACTCATATAAATTTGAGTCAAGTATCTATTAACGATATTTTGTATATTAATCATGATATTGATTTGTAAGATGCATATATGTGACTCAACTCAATGATATTCATATTTATATACTATGCATTCCATGATGAGCAAGCTATCTAACACTTATAATTTTTTAAAGAGAAATATATACTAAAATATCAGGGTTCTACAACCTGTGTTGGTTTTATATCACCACAAGGGAAAAATATTTCTTACCACAACCATGAAGTAATAATCTAAATCTCACATTTCATTCCATGATATCACTGAATAAAGACATACTAATAATTAAAATTTATTTAATTAAATATTAAGTATTTATAAAAATTCAAATATCACAATTTTTCAACAAACTCATGTCCTAAGTGAAAAAATAGTTTTGGGACCAATAAAGTTGTTGGAAAATATTTATGAGGCCATATAAAAGTGTAATATTACCTTTTTACCCCACTTGAACATCTTAAATAAAAAACTCACATATTATCTCATTTTCAAAGCCAAGAAAAAATATGGGGTTTTACAAAATTAAATTCTAAAATATATTAATATGAAATTATATGATGTATTTTATTGTATAAATTATTTAAAATTAAATATTAATCAAACATTTTTATAGCATTTGTTCCTAAATATTTCACGTGTCTACCTAAATAATCCATTTCTTGTAATAAAATTTTAAATACATAGATTTTGATGTGATAATTTCACATTTCAACATAAATAATGATGCACTTGGAATGTGGTCATAGTGGTTCTTTTTTATTTAAACAACCATTATTTCTTATTAATATTATTTGGATCAAATTATTTAAATATAAATGTAAAAAATATATTCTTTACAAAATAATACTGAGTAAAATCGTTATGGGAATCTGAATTTCATAAGAAGTCAACATATTTACATATATGAATAGTTTTTCAATTGATATATCATACCAATAGTTCCATTGAAAATAGAACTATCAATTTTTTTATATCTTTCTAGTATTAGTATAAAAATTATGTTTCTAATAGACTATCTTGAATTTAGTTATTTCATAAAAAATGGATAAATAATTTGATATTCATTAAAAAATAAGTATATTTAGAACATTTATCATTTTCATCTATAGGATTTAATACATAAAAAAACTAGAAAACTAGTATTTCAATGTTTATGGGTCCAAAATTTTTATTATAGGTGCCAATAAAATAAAAAAATATAATGAATATATTCATAAAAGTAACTATGCATTAGTGATAAAAAAAACATCCTCATATACATCAACGACATCATTTTAATGATTAATATCATAATCCAAACAGATGTTATTATTGCTAAAAGTAACCTATTTGAACATCGATGTTATCTCATTCAAATTTAATTAACGACACTACAAAAAATTTGGGGGTATTCAACGTTACCCATTATCAGTGTTAAAAAAAGAACAAATAACGGGGGTATCCATATCATAATTATGAAATGTGCGGATAAAACTACCATTTCTGAGAACTAAAAATTCAGCAATAATTTAACCCCCTATATCAATGATTTATTATCACTAATAAATGGTACTTTTATCAGTACACTTTTTTTAGTGATAAATGTATCCCATTTATCAATGGAAAGAATCATTTTTTAGAACTGATAACATGTATTCTTCCTAAAAAATTACATATCATTTAAAAAAAATTATCAATAAATTTATTTATATTGAAATTAATATAATATATTTTATAAAATATGAGATATATAATACTAAATATATAATCACACTAAATAAATAATATATTTAGTGAAAAATGGGTTATAAAATAATTAAATAATAATATCATTTAATATTTTTTGAATTATTATTATGTAATAGTAATATAATTATAGTTTGATGAAATAATATTTTAATAAATTAATAAAAGAACTCAAATTATGTTGATAATGTGACCCAAACATGAAACTAACATAAATTACAATCCAAGTATTTATTCAAGCTTCACCACATATCAAATTGAATCTGGATATAATATACAAGTCATGGTGAGTTTGGGGAAACAAATCAACATTTTTTAAATTTGAAGAAGGACTGAATGTCCTCTAAAACTATGTTTTTTTCAGGCTACATTATTTTTAAAACATTTTATATAATTTCAACTTCATTTGATGGGGTCTTCTATACATTTTTAAATGGGGACTAAATTTATTTGAATGGATTATACTCATAATGATATTATGTTTCTTAAATATTATCATTTGTTGATATTTTAATGTTACTTATAATTATATATATACACATATATAATTTTTTTATATATTTTCACATAAATATATAATAGTTAAAATAAATTTTTAAACATATTATTATATAAATATTATTTCAAGTATATTTGATTTTGTGTTTTTATTTATATCTTGGAATATTTATATACATTTAAAATGTATATATAATTATGAATATCATGTCACAAATTGGAATATAGTGGTTTAAGGAGGGCATAATGATGATATAAGAAAGTGGTTGATTCCACAATAACAATTGTGAGGAATTTTGTGGCCCCATGAAAATTGAGTAGACCAAGAGGATTAAGGAGGCCTTTCACAAATTAATCAAGAGTATACATGGTGGGGCCCAATTTCATTTCTTGGGTGAAGAATACAAGCCTATATTTACATTAATTAAGGACAATTAAATCTCTAGATGTCCCATTCCATGGCATGCTATAAATTTTGAGCCAAACTAACCATGGAATATTCATAGTACAATGTGGTGGGAAAGTTTTCTTCACTTTAGTGAAGGTTGTTCTACTTGACTCATAATTTCATTGTCATTTATAAATTTTTCAAAAGAATAATTTAGGATTTTCGACTAGTAGAAACTAGGTGTTAGACTTTTGTATCACTCATTGTCTATAAATATCCACCATTTTCAATCTTTGTACATCATAAATTATTGTAATTTTATTATGGTGAGTTTTACTTCTATCCTTTGGGTTATTTTACATATTAAAGTATTGGGAATCCTTTCTATCATCATGTGGCTAGTTTTCATAGAGAAAAGATCTTTTTGAATTATACATTGACCATTTTCTTCACCCTTCTCATTATTACTATTCGGACACCATATTTCAATTTTTTCATGCAAAGATCTTAGTTATCAACATTGAAATATTGAACAAGGATCCTAGGAAACATACTAGTGGGATTTTGATTGCATATCATTTCTTATCAGATAAACTATCTTATCCATTTATAATCATTAAAATGAAATCTACAAATCAATATACATTGAATGTTCAAATTTTTTTAATGAATTATACAGTTTTAAATCCGAACATCCCTAAAATTTAGTTTATTTGGTTTTTAAATAAATTATTCTAAAACATTAAAAATTTAAAAAGTATTATTTTTATTTTATATTTCTTCAATTAAAATTTCACAAAAATAAAAAAAATAGATTATTTTTTCAAAATTATAAATTCTCTGATTGGTTTTCATTTCGCTTCAACTAATTTCTTACCCCTTCAAAATTTCTCCCTCTAAAATAATTTTTTAATTTTATATTTGACTTATAGTTTATGATTTCCAAATTTCAATTATCTTTTATATTTGTTGAAATTGGGTAACAACATTTTTGATGTATATTTGCGTTGTAAAAGGAAATAGAGTTGAATTTTGTTAAAAAATCCAAAATTTATTGAATGATGAGTGAAAAATTTATTTTATAGTGTAAAAATCTTAAAAAGTGTGTGAGGTCCATATTTGTTTCTATAAATTTTATTTAATTATTCCAAAATGGTTAATGTGAGTAACACCAATGAAATGGAAAATAATATTTTCATGCGGGTGTACAGGAATTATTCGAAATGGTGTTTGTGAGGATGGATGAATTTTAATTCCCATTTATTTATAGGTAACTATGAAGGAAGTGGGTCATTGAAGACAAAGATTCCAATTTTCATGAGTCAAAAATTAACTGAAATTACCCACCATGTTGGAAATCCAATGATATTGGAGGATTAATGTTGATGATCCCTTTCATACAAGTTAAGAATAGTCCCAAAACATACATGGAATGGAACTGAAAGGTCAAACTTGTTTTTGGTTTTCACAACAACACATAGGAAAAAATAGAAGTATGTTACAATAGAATTCAACAACTGTACTAGTATTTGGTGGTACCAACTAAAAGTGAGTCGATGATGAAGTAGGGATACATTGTTCCACACTTGGGATGTGGTGAAACTAGTAATTCATAATTGGTTCATGTATGAAAAATATTATCATGATTTGTTCTCCATGTTTTAGGGTTTTAAACAAGGATCTATTAGTGTTGAGGAGTATCCAAAAGTGAAGGAGATCATCATGAATTGAGTAAATATTAGTTTGGAGAGAAATCCATAATGGAATGGTTTTTTAATATCTACAACTATGACATTCATGAAATAGTGGACATGCAACAATACTTAGACCTAGAGGATCTTCTTTACTAGGATACAAAAGTATAGAATAAATTAAAGGGAAAAAGAATTTTTACTATCTCTAATAGTAAGGATAGTAAATCTTCTTTAATTTTCAATGATACCAAATCACATAAGAATTTATGGGAACAAAAAATAAATTCAAAGGATGTGAAAAAATTAACATTATTTTCATAATCCAAAGGTAAAATGGAACGTATCATTATTTCACAATCACATGATATCAAATTTTTTAATTGTCATAGACTTATATATTTTTTCTTGTAATTCCGAAACAATATAAAGATGACTATTTTATATGATGGATATATTCTTATTTCAAGATCCATTGAATAAGAAATTCTATCACTTGTGAAGTGTTAAGTTATAGAAATAGGGTACTTTGGGAATGTGTAAATGCATAGAGTGAGGCTTTTTTTGAGTGCCCAACCCATTAGGTAACATGATCATAAGAAAATAGATCACATTATTCATTGTATATGCCTCATCAATGATAAGGTATATAAAATTATCAATGATGGCTTTAGTATCACAAATGTAGAAAGTGGTATAATGGTTGATAATTTGGGATTCGATACGTCTAATCATCCAATTTTTTACAGATAGAAATGGTCAAATAAATGTGGGGATGATAAATTCACATATCAATAACAAGTTTAATTTTATATTGTGAATTATGAAGAAATGTATATATGATATTTTTTCCCATTCATTCATGTAAAATATTTTTGGGCTAGTCATGGAAATTTTATTGGAGGGTCACACGTAATGGATAAACCAACCATTGTTATTTTGAGTGCAATGGAAATACAGTTATACATACATCCTTTAGGAAAATTAATTTTTATAAAGGTCAAGAAAATATTAAGAGAGATTTGGAGATGATATAAAATGGGAAGAGCATAAAAAAGAAATATAGTGAAATTTTTTGAAAAGTAAAGAGTTAAAAGGGAATGATGACTGTCATAAAAATAAATGATGGAATGAAATGATTTTAAAATATTATTAAAAATTAGTGAGAAAAAAAAGTGTTGGGGTAAAATTGAGTTTATATTTTTTTTAAACAGGGATAGTGATATTTATAGAAGGAGTAAACCATCACTCCTCTATACGAGGGACATTTTTTTCCTAATAACTATCTTAACCCAAAAATTAACTCTAGTGTTATGTATCATTTTTAGGAATTTATAAGCATGTTTCTAGACGATGTTCATGATGTATTACCTCTCTTGACAAGTATTGTGCACAACATCGACTTCCACATAGATGAAAAAAAAAATCTTGATTGGCATGATTATTGAGATAATTTTGAGGAGAATAAAGAAATCCAATTATATGTGGAAGAATTGTTATGGAATGGATTTGATTAAGAGATCTTATATCATAGTGATGTTCAGATAATAATTGTTGAAAAAATATTATACGTGGAGAAGTTTTGTTTATTTTTATGATATTAAAATAATTACAATAAAGTATCACTATATCATACCTTGTTTGGATTATGTGATTAAAAAACTCCATGATTCATACTTGATTACTAGAATTGTCCTATGGTGTGGACACCATCAAATGAGATTGAAATAGATAAATGAATGTAAACCTATATTTAAAAATATGTTTTTGTTGTATGAATGTCTAGTTATACCAATTTGGATGACTAACTCCCTATGTACATTCATGAATATAATAATTCTTGTTTTGCGTCCATTCATTGGGAAATTTGTGTTTGTTTATTTTGATGGCATCCTTTTTTATAAGTTCGTTGATGAACATCATGAACAATATAATATTTTTGAGTATTTTTTGGAAAATTGGTTGTTTTAAAATATATAAAAAGGTAAATTTTTCAATTCAATTTTATTCCATGGTTTTTTGGAAGTAGATGATGGTATGAGGGTCAATGGATAGAAATTGAAGTAGATTATGGACTGTCCATCACAAAAAAATGTCAATTAGGTTAGCAGCTTCCATGGTCTTTTGAGTTTTTATTGAATTGTCATGATTTCCTTTTCAACCATTTCAGAACCATTGAATGAGTTGGTCAATGAATGAGTGAGTGTAATGTGGGGAAAATATCAAGAAGATACCAATCCCACACTCAAAGGAAAGCTGAATAATTCACCTATCATAATTAATCCTAATTTTCCTAAATTTGTTTATGTTGAGTGTGATACAAACAGAATAGGTATTGGGGGTATTTTAATAAATTACTTAAAGCCTATAAATTACATTAGTGTGAAGATTAATGGGTATATATTGAACTACCCAACCTATGTAAAAAAATTTTCCCCTAAAAATAACTTTTGAAAATAAGAAACATTAATTGTGGACAAGGTAATTCATGACTCATTTAAATCATGAAATCCTTAAATTTCTAAAGTCATAAGGAAATTTGAATATGTAGATTACAATATGGATTGAATTCATTGAAACATTTCCTTATGTTATTAATAAAAAACACGGAAATATATTTTCCTCATCAATTTGTTGTCTTGGATATATTCTACTGTCACTTCAATGCATGCTAAAATACTTCAATTTGTAATTATAAAAATCATGTATGAAAATAAAGTGATTTTTTCTTAAATTTTTATGTTTTGTAAAAAAATGGGAAAAATTATTTTTACAAACAAGATGGGTTTCTTTTTTAGAAAAATAATATATTTGTTGAATTAGGTTCTATGCATGAGTTTCTTATTAGAGAAACTCATGATGGTGGATTAATGGGGAATTTTGTGGTTGAGAAACCCTTTTCCCTATTATGTGAACATATTTATTGGCCTCACATGTGTATGGATCTAGTCACGATTTATAGAAATTGTAATTTGTGTGAACGTGAAATGCCAAAATTTCTTCCACAAGTATTATTCACCCGTTTCCCTATTGATTTAAATCAATGGGTTGAAATTTCAATTTATTTAGTGGTTGGATATCCAATATCATAATCCTGGAAGGGTAGAATATTTGTGGTGGGCATGCTTTAGTAAATTGGAAAATTTTATTTCCTATTATAAAAACACTGATGCAACACATATCCCATTTTTTTACAATAATTTGTTTAGTTTCATGACCTAACCATGAGAATTTTCAATGATAGGGATGTCAAATATCTTATTCCCTTATAGTGAAAATTTTCAAATAAAGGTGGAAGACAATATTTTGTTCCCCACCATTATAGACCCATAAATAGATGGTCTAACTGAGGTGGTTAATAAAAAACATTTTACATTGTTTCATTCCATCCTTAGGAAGAATATGAACCATTTTGAAGATGTATGCCTCACATTGAATTTAACTATAATCGGGTGGTTCACTCAGCTACCGACTCATATCCATCTTCTGTTTTGTATCTATTTATACCTCTCACTCCTCATGATATATTTTTTCTTTTTCTACCTCAAAATTCTATAATCATGAAGGTGGGAAAAGGTATGTTTTATGTAGGAGTTTTGTGGAAAGGTAAAGGAGACCATTATGGGGAAGAATGAAAAGGTGGTAAAACACACCAATAATGGTCAGAAGAACATTTTATTTTAACACGAATAATGGGTGTCATTACACTTGAGGATATAGAATTTCTCATGGCAATGAAAATCAAAACATCATCCATGAAGAGATAGATATAAGGACTTAGAATTTTTTCAATGGAATTTCCATTCTTATAATTATGTTATATATTTTAAAACACATAGATCATATATATAACAAAATGAAAATATTATTCCCATAAATGAATAACGGAAGTAGTGGTATTTATAAAAAATAAAGAACTTATGTTGATGGAATAATAAAATGTTTGTTGGAATAGTAATGTGACCATTATGAAAATTCCTCCATCCAATAGAATTCTAAACTCCCCTATGAAAGTAAAAATAATATTTGGGTATTTTATAAATGAATATATGACATAATTATATCCTGGAATAAGTAAATAAAATTTTAAAATATGGGAAACTTTGTTTTGTTATTTTTATAAAATTAAAATGATTATTTTCAATTGTTAAATAATAAAATGATTTAAATTAAAAATTATTATCATAAAATAGATTCATATATTAATACTATGTTTTTCTATATTTATAAGATAATTTTATAAGGCATTAAATAATTTTTCAAAGGTTCATAAAATACATTATAATATAAAAATTATTATTTTTTGAATAAATTATAATTGTTATTTTAAAAAATATATCTCTAATTTAGAAAACTATTTTCATAAAATAGAGGTTTGTTTTTAAATCTACACATCAAAAAATGATTTCTGTGATTATTTTTGTTTTTTCCAAATAGTTATTATTTTGGTGAATAGAAAAATAAAAAAATTTATAGTATTAAAACATATAAGTTAGATACAAGATTTTTTGAGCCATTTTCTATGTAAGAATCGACTATTTAGAACTCGCCTACACTAGTTACTTTACATAGTCATAGGAATCAACACTATTGACATTAAGGATCAATAATAATAAACTAATGAATATAAAAATCAAATGACACCCATCTCCACCACAATAAATACCACCCCTCAATATCTATCTCCTCACACCTTCTACCCCTTGAATTTAGTTTAAATTTTACCCAAATTAACATAAAAATACTCTTAACCTTTTCCAAGGGATTATTGAGTCAACAAAATTTCAAATCAATGTTCTTTAATGAGGTTCACAAGGAGAAAATATTTGAAAGGTGAAACCCCCATTCAATTTTAATTTCGTTTTTTCCTTATCCTCCCCTATCTTACCCTTATGAATCATATAGTGATAACTATATTTTCATATACATACTATAATTCTATTTTGAAAATTTATTATCCATCATCAAATATCTTCCCCACCCCATTTATTCTAAACATGAAAACATCATATGTTATGTGTCGATTCAACACCTTCTTGGGAAATGATTTCTATTTTTCCATTTATGACTTCATATTTGGTAGTGAAAACAATAATAAGGTTATTTTTTTAATATTTATATTATAACTTTTCTATTATTTTGGATGTAATTTATAGAAATATTATTAATAGAAATGAAAAAATTCCGTGATGGTCAAAAAAATGACCATGATGAACTCAACATTTATCAATAATATTTTCTTAAATGATTAATAATCACAAGAACAAATGATATATAGACAATTTATACTTTATTGAGTTCATTAATATCACATAATTTAATTTATATATAAATATGCACATTTCAAAAAAAATTAATAATTATACACAAGAAAAATGACCACGAAACCATGAAAATAAATACTCCCAAAACAATTAAATTAAATACTATAACTCACCAAAATTTCTATAAATGAACATAATAAAATTATAATAAATTAAATTATTTTGTAAGGGGATATAAATTAACTTATTAATGAATTTCATTTTATTGTTAAGGATACTTAGTGAAAGTGTATAACTCATCCCGACATAAGTTAAGGGCGTTCTTGAACCAAACTCTCGTTCATTGGGTTATTACTTTTTTGTACGAAATCTCATTGTGGATTTAAATTTTCTATTTCAAATAAATGATTTCATTGTTCTCAATATTCATTTTTATATTAATTTTTCCAATCATATTTTACCACATAAACAATGATTTTATAAAATAAAGCATCTTCCCAAAAAACATCCTAACACCTCTTGAGTTATTTCTTCTTTGATGAAAAAATGATGATTCTTATAAAAAACAATATTATTTTACCTTTTCCATTTTTAACACCAATTTTATTCATAAAATCATTATTGATGAAATCCTCGTGAAACTCATTCTTTTATATGGGTTACCTAATTACATTGATTGATATACAATCTATGTGGGATTCATGATTATGTAAATGTTTTGATGTCATGGGTGGGACTAAAATTATATATCCATCAAATTAATTGTGTAATATGATTTATCTCATTTGATGATGTGTATTATACAAGAATATGATGCTATAAATGTTCACAAAGATGATGTAATTATTATGAACATATGTTATGTGTGAAAATTATGTTATCATTGTTCACAACTATGTTTGGTATTTGGCCACAAAGACATATTGTTTCATTTTTATGAATTTCTACATTCCATTCCATTATCTAATATTTCCCCTCATTATCATGATGGTGATACAATAATTATGTAGTGATTATAATGATTATGATCACCCATTCTCTTTGATTTATATCATTTACTCAACCTCTTATATGGATTTTAGATTACACCTTTCTTTGATATATATCCTTATGATAATGCATATACTAGAAAGAATGTGATCATTAAAAGGATAAATAATAATATTTTATATAAATTTAATTTTTTTTCATAAGTAATGTACCATTCAAAATTTCCAAAGATACCAATCCATTGGATCCCAGTTTTGTAATTCTTTTATGTTTATTATCTTTAAAATGATGTAATTTTCATATATGCAAAAATAGGGTCTCTATTGTTTGAATCAAATAATGGTTTTGTTATTTTTTATAATTAGTATTAGATAACATTAATGAAAAGACCTTATGATAAAAATAAGTATATAAATAAATCCATGATGCATTGTTTTAGAAAAATGATAAACATAGGGATCCCATAATATATCTCTTTAGCGTTAATTTCAAAAAATAATAAAATTATTTTTTCATTGGGGAATAAGTTTTTCTTCATACTATTACTACTTTAGGAAATTTTGGGAAACATGAGACAGAAGGCCACATCCTATGTGAGGGAAAATTAAAATGATTTCTCGAATGAGATACAAAATTTCAAGGGTGGAGGTGTTCAAAATTTCATTGTGATGCGTGCCCAGCTATCTTCGGCTATGAACAATAATCTGAACAATGTGGAATGGACACTCCGTAATAATGATCAATTGGATATCTATTCTTTAATATGTAAATAATCACTGATATTTAGTTGTCCTACCAACCCACATATTGTGGAATTTCGGGTTAACTAAATTTAGGAAATATTTTATGTGATCTACTATTGTGAGGAGGGATAGGTGACTGTAATGGTCTATCACATAGATCAAGAGGTCAATCAACGGTGGGTATTTATTAAGAACAATAAGATGAAGGATGAAATATAAGATATTGTGTGGGATGAAATTAAAAAAATATTTTTAAACCAGTATTTCCCTCAATCTCGTTTGATAGATATGGAGAGATGAGCCATTTAATAGAAAAAGAGGATAGTGAGTTTTTCATGGCATAAGAATCAAAAATAACAAGGATGGACAATACAAATTAGATTCTTTTATTAACAATGATAGAAAAATATATAAATTCTTTAGTTTTTTAAAACTACGCCATTGAATGGCTCTAGCTATCCCAGACATTTGGTGTTATGAACAAGAAGATTGATATGCTCTAAAAGAATAGATAGAGTTTAATCAATAGTCCATTGGTTATAGAGATAAAAATATAATAATATAGTTTCATGATGGTGATTCATATGAAAAATGAGTAAAGAGGACCCATTTAACCATATGTAAAAAATGTGGGAAGAAACATCATGGGAATTGCCTCAATGGGATGATGAAATGTATCAAATGTGGGAGAGAAGGCCACAAAGCTCATGAATGTTGGAGAGTCATGAAGAAGCTTATCAATATGATGGTATAATTCAAAGAACCACCAATGGTACAATTGTTTATCTATATGAATAAAGGATACAATGCAACTAAGTTCACTAAACCATGAATCCTTGAGGATACCCAGCGTAAATAGCCACCATATCCAATGGAGAAAGTGAAATATTATTCCAGCACAAATTTTTCAAGTGGAAAAAGGAAAAAAAGCCATGCAAGGTAAAATTATTATTCAATCATGAATGGTAAAAGACCTTTTTTAGTTCTACTTATTTGGTTATATCATGAAGGTTTTTAGAACTATTAAATTGATTCCTTGATACCTATATGTACATATATTCGTAAAAACACCCAGTGGTTCGATCATTGAAACCCATTTTTTGACTTTTATCAAGTTGGTGTATGTGGGATTATTTTCCAGTTGAGTCTCATAATACATACCATGGTGGAATTCGATGCTATATTAATCATGGATTGGACTTATTATACAGAGAACACGTTTACTTTCATGAAAAAGAAAATATCATTTAGTATTTAGTACCATCCCATACTCCTCTAAAAATGAATGAAAGATCATGAATATCTTTTAATAAACCCCTGAAACGTGTTAGTGTTGAAACCCTTTGAAGAGGAATAGATGGACCAAATTCATTCATTAGAGGAAATAATAAAACTTGAGGGAATTAAAATTCTGAGGGAATAAACTGATGTTTTTTTCGATGAGTTACCCAATATTACTCCATATCATAAGGTAGTTGTTGACCTCACCTGTTTTGATAATCTCAATCATGTATTCATATGTGTTGAAAATCCCAATTATGTTTTCATTCTCTATGATATTGTTATGTATCATTGATCTATACTTTAATTCTTTCAAATATGTGATCAAACCAATAATAATTTTTAAAATAGTCTTTGAAATATGTTAATCATCATTTATCCACGTTCATACAAGTTATAAATTGATTCTAACACAATCGGATGTGTTCTGCATAAAACATAGGTAAGCTGCCTATAGCTACTGATAAAGAGCTACCGGTAACCAGTCTACCGACAGACAGCTACCGATAGACTTAACACAGAGCTACCGATGTACTTATAAATATAAGCTACTGACTTACAGACAGCTACCGATACAAACGTAGAGCTACCGGTGTAAGTATAAATAGCTACCGATGGAATAAGAGTCACCGATGCATAGGAGTTACTGATACATGAAGCTACCGACGCATGGAGCTACAGATAAACAGAGCTATACTGCAATCACCAGAACCATCTCTAAACTCTACATCTCTTGTTCTGTGATTTATTACCATTCTTTTTCGAGCAGTGTGTGTTATCTGCTGTATCTAACACATACACTGTCTCATGTACTCAAACTGAAGGATTTGTAAATCCTTACCAAATTCTTCCATTCATTCTTCCCCACGAATAACAGTGGTAGAGGTCGTGTGTGACCTGGACAGCTGGTTGCTGTTGTACTGTTTCCCACGAAGAACAGTGGTAGAGGTCTTGGACCTGGACAGTTGTAAACTATTGAACCCTGATCCAGGGTGTGGATCATTCTTATATAAACTTTTGAGAGGACTAAGTCTCGGCTTGAGACTGAACCTCTTGGTTACATTGTTGTTCCATCTCTTTCAAAGTTTTATTCCGCTGCTAATCACTTTAAAACCAATACTGTTTTTAAAGTTACTTTGATAATTAAATTATCAAGTGTTTATGTTAAGTGTAGCTTAGTAGGTTAGTTTCAAAATATAATCACACACTCCTGTGTTGATTAACTGGGAATTAATCAATCCCTTGAGAATCTAAAAGAATCTCTACTTTAATATAAATTCACTACAGTTTAATTTATTATTTTATTTGGGGGTCTTTAAGACATTGTTTTTAAACACAG
The DNA here is from genome assembly GCA_963277665.1 of Viscum album. Classification (NCBI taxonomy): domain Eukaryota; kingdom Viridiplantae; phylum Streptophyta; class Magnoliopsida; order Santalales; family Viscaceae; genus Viscum; species Viscum album. The sequence goes on along the minus strand of OY728164.1, from coordinate 1,008,501,219 downwards.
AAATTTTAATTGGTACTCAATTCACCCCCCTCTTGAGTAAACCACTCTAACCAACACTTTGTATCAGAGGTTGAAAATACTCTCTAAAAATACTCTGCTTTTGAACTGTGATTTTAGTTGTATTTTAAAGTTCTTAAAATTTCTGTTATATCTAAATTTTTATCTCTTTAAAATTTTCTCATTATGGACAATAGACTTGAGGGTGCTGCTACTAACCGGCCACCTTTCTTCAATGGAACTACTTATGCTCAGTGGAAACTGAAAATGAAAATTCATCTAGAAAGCATAGGTTTTGATATTTGGACTGCTATTGAATCAGAATACAAAATTCCCACTACTGCTAGATCTACTTGGGATGAACCTACAAAGACTGCTTACAATAACAATTGTAAAGCTATGAATGCCTTGTACTGTGCTCTAGGAGATGAAGAATTTAATAGAATTTCTGCATGTAAAACTGCATATGAAATTTGGGATACCATAGCTGTTTCTCATGAAGGAACAACTAATGTTAAAGAAATGAGATTGAACACTTATACTATCAAGTATGACAATTTTAAAATGAAGCCTGACGAACCCATTTCTTACATGTATCTCAGGTTCAATGAAATTGTCAATACAATGATCTCGCTGGGAAAGGATGTCTCATCTAAGGAACAAATTATGAGAATTTTGAGATGTCTACCTGATAGATGGAGAGGCACATCTGTCTCAATCAGAGAATCATGTGACATAGCTGCTCTACCTGTCAAGGAACTAATTGGAAAGCTGATGATGTATGAAGAAGAGCTTAAAGTGAACAAATAGGAAGAAAATGAACCTGCAAGAAAGTCTGTTGCTTTCAAATCCTCAACTTCAAAGAATAAGGACAAAGAAAAGCTTCAAGCTGTAGTTGAAAGTTCAAGCTGTGAAGACAGTGAAAGTGATTCTGACAGTGATGCTGAGATGGCTCACATTGCGAGAAGATTTAATAAATTCTCTAGGAAAAAGAAGTTCTTCATAAAAACAAATTATAAGGGTAAGTATGATCACCAAGGCAAATGGAAAAAGGATTGGAAGAAAAATGACAAATCAGATGAAGTTGTCTGTTATGAATGCAAGAGAAAAGGACACATCAAAGCCGACTGTCCAAAGCTGAAATATAAAAAGAAATATGAATATAAGGACAATAAGTTTAAGAAAGCCATGAAGTCTACTTGGAGTGCTTCATAAGACAGCACAAGTGAAGCTGAATCTTCAGACTCTGAAAGGAATCGAGCCAACATGTGTTTTATGACAAACACTTCTAAGGTAACTGCTGAAACTCCTGCTTCAAATTCATATTATTCTGGAGATGATTCTGAAGGTGATAACATGTCTAAATATGAACTGTTTGAATACTGTGATATGCTGGAAGAGACATGTAATGAACTTAAGGATAAATACAAGTCATTAAAGAAACAACATGCTCTCACCACTACAGTTAAAACCGAACTCACTATTGAAAAAGAGAAAAATGCTCAGTTGCTTAAAGAAAATACTGAACTAAAATTGTCTAATGAACAACTCAGAAAAGACTTAGAGAAGTTCACCAATGGCATGAATACTCTAACACAGATGCTAGGAAAGCAAGTAGCACCTAAATATACTACTGGTATAGGATACCAACCTGGACAAAGGAAAATTGCTAAAACTAGATTCATTTCTAAATCTGGACAGAATGAAGGTAATTCTGGAACTTCATATGCTTCAACCAGTTATATACATGGCTATGGATATAATAAAGTTTATCTTTCAAAGCATGTCAATTCTACAAATTATATGAGACCCATTAGGCAAATATGGGTACCTAAAGTGTTATTGGCTAACCTGTCTGGACCCAAGAATATCTGGGTACCAAAATCATCTCCCATCTAAATCTGTTTTGTAGGGAACTTGCTTGAAGAGCTCCTATAAAGAGACGTGGTATTTGGACAGTGGATGTTCAAGACATATGTCAGGAGACTTCTCTTGTTTCAAGAGTTTAATAAAAGTTGATGGAGGCTTTGTCACCTTTGGTGATAATTCAAAAGGGAAAATCATCGGCCTAGGCCAGATTGGTAACACTGATTCAATTTTGATTTCTAAAGTTTTATTTTTTGATGGCCTTAAATACAATCTATTAAGTATTTCTCAGTTATGTGATGATGGTTTTCATGTTAAATTTGAAAATGATTCTTGCAAAGTTTTTGATTCTAATAATGTTTTGGTATTTTCTGCCTTAAGAAATGAGATTGTTTATGCTGTTAATCTGAATTCTTTAGCTAAGCATAATATTACTTGTTTGAATGATTTTCATAAAGAATCTTAGCTATGGCACAGAATATTAGGACATTGCAACATTCACTCACTTAGAAAACTTTCTAGGAAAGACCTAGTTAGAGACCTACCTAAATTAGAATTCCCAAATTATAGAGTGTGTAACCCCTATCAAAAGGGAAAACAACACAAAGTTTCTTTTAAATCAAAGAAAGAAGTTTCAACTTCTCAACCACTTGAATTGGTTCACATGGATTTGTTTGGACCATCAAGAGTTTCTAGTTTAATTGGGAAGCACTATATTTATGTTCTTGTAGATGAATTTTCTAGATATACTTGGGTATATTTTCTAGCTCACAAAAGTAAAGCTTGTTCTTACTTTGTCAAATACTCCAAGTCTGTAGAGAACCTTAGTGGACTTAAGATTAGAACCCTGAGGAGTGATCGTGGTCGTGAGTTTGAAAATCAAGATTTTGAATCTTATTTCTCACACAATGGCTATACTCATAACTTCTCTGCCCCTAGAACACCCCAACAGAATGGTGTAGTAGAAAGAAGAAATCGAACCCTTCAAGAAATTTCTAGAACCATGCTCAATGAATATGATCTGCCTATTTATTTTTGGGCTGAAGCTATAAATACAGCTTGTTATGTCATTAATAGAGTCTTAATTAGAACTGTTCTTAAGAAAACCCCTTATGAATTGTGGAACAATAGAAAGCCTAAGATTAATTACTTTAAAGTTTTTGGTTGCAAAGTATTTATTCTGAATACTAAAGATAATCTGGATAATTTTGCTTCCAAAAGTGATCAAGGAATTTTCCTGGGTTACTCTATTTCAAGTAAATCCTATAGAGTATTCAATAAGAAAACCAAATTTGTGGAAGAATGTGTTCACATCAAGTTTGATGAAACTGATCCACATGAGCCTAAAACCTCTCTTGAGAATCTTGAAAAAGATTTGTCTATTCTGGACCTTAATGATAAATCTAAAGAACCTGTTATAAATGTATCCAGTTCTGGACTTTCTCCAGAATCTGCTTCTGTTGAACCCGAACCTATAGGTGAACCTGAAATTTCTAGTCCAACCTTTACCAGATCAACAAGGATTCTAAAGAATCATCCTTTAGAAGCTGTTGTCGGTAATCTTGATAGAGGAACACAAACTAGAGCTTCTCTAAGAAACCAAGTTGAACATCAAGCCTTTCATTCACAGCTGGAACCCAAAAATATCAATGATGCTATAAATGATGAATTCTGGGTAATAGCTATGCAGGAAGAATTAAATCAGTTTGAAAGAAACAAAGTCTGGGAATTAGTTGACAGACCTAAGGACACTTTGACAATAGGCACAAAATGGGTTTTTAGAAATAAAGTAGATGAATCTGGAAATATAGTTAGAAACAAAGCTAGACTAGTTGCACAAGGATATAGTCAAGAAGAAGGCATAGACTATGAGGAAACTTTTGCACCTGTAGCTAGACTAGAAGCCATTAGGATCTTACTTGCATATTCTGCACATCTGGATTTCAAGTTATATCAAATGGATGTCAAAAGTGCTTTTCTAAATGGTTTTATAATTGAAGATGTTTTTGTAGAACAACCACCTGGATTTACTAACCCCCATTTTCCAAATCAAGTTTTTAAACTTTCTAAAGCTTTGTATGGTTTAAAACAAGCTCCAAGAGCTTGCTATGATAGACTTAGCAATTTCCTTATTTCAAAAGGTTTTACTAAAGGGATTGCTGATCCAACTCTTTTCATTAAAAGAATTTCTAAAGATGTTTTGGTTGTACAAATATATGTTGATGATATTATTTTTGGATCTTCTAAACACTCTTTATGTACTGATTTTTCAAAAAGTATGCAAAATGAATTTGAAATGAGCTTAATGGGAGAGCTTAAGTACATTCTTGGATTTCAAGTATTTCAAAATGAAAATGGTATTGTTTTGAATCAAAGTAAATATACAAAGGATCTTTTAAAACGTTTTGGTCTGGATAGTATCAAGGAAAGTAAAACTCCTATGAGTACTACCTGTAAATTGGATGCAGATGAAACTGGGAAACCAGTTGATCAAACAAATTACAGAGGTATGATTGGTAGTATACTTTATCTTACTGCTAGTCGACCTGATATTATGTTTAGTGTGTGTATGTGTGCTAGATTTCAAGCTAATCCAAAAGAATCTCATTTGCTTGCTGCTAAAATAATTTTTAAATATCTCAAACACACGGTTAACTTAGGTTTGTTTTACCCAAAAGGACAAACCTTTGAGTTAATGAGTTATTCAGATGATGACTTTTCTGGTTGTAAGTTAGATAGAAAAAGCACATCAGGAACATGTCATTTGCTTGGAAAATCCTTAGTTTCTTGGTGTAGTAAGAAACAGAACTCAGTTGCATTATCTACTGCTGAAGTAGAATATATAGCTGCTGGTAGTTGCTGTGCACAAATTCTGTGGATGAAACACACTCTTTTGGACTATGGATATGTTTTTAAACATGTTTCAATCAACTTTGATAACACCAGTGCAATAAACATCTCTAAGAATCCTGTATCTCACTCTAGAACCAAACACATAGATGTAAGACACCATTTCCTAAGAGATCACTATCAAAAAGGTGATATTTCTCTTGAATTTATTGGCACTGAACATCAATTGGCTGATATTTTCACTAAACCTTTAAGTTCGGATAGGCTAAGTTACATAACACACGAACTGGGAATGTTTAATCACAACCGGTGTGAAAATTCTCACTGATGTGAAATTCTCACCGATGTGAAATTCTCACTGATGTGAAATTCTCACTGATGTGAAATTCTCACCGATGTGAAATTCTCACCGATGTGAAATTCTCACTGATGTGAAAATTCTCACCGATGTAAGTTTCTCACCGATGTGAAATTCTCACCGATGTAAGTTTCTCACCGACGTAGAAATTCTCACCGATTTGTTTTTCTCACCGATGATTAACTCACACCGATGCAAGGTTTTAAAACTTTTGTCTGCCGCCAAGAATATGAATCATTTTATTTTATTTTATTACTCTATTTTAGTCATTTATTTGGAATTCCTAAATGATAAAACTCAGTCTAAGCCACTTCTTACCTCACCGAGCTCAAAACCTCTCACCTTCGAACCTTACCTCCCAAATCGGCCAAGAAACCTAAACCCGCGATGGCAAAAACAAAGCTTCTTATCGTCAGAGATGAGAGTGAAGAACCAAATGCTAAGAAGCCGAAGACACAGCATAAAGCCAGTGTTAGTGAAGTCAAAACTAGATCGGGAAGGCGACCAGTGAATCCTCACTTGCAGAATAGAGACATAGTAATCGAGAAGGAACTGTACGTGGAATGGCTACTGCCTAGCAAATCCTTAGTACTCGAGATTCTGGAAGACCAGAAATGGGTGGATTGTTTCTCGAATAACAATGGCCCATACTACCCGAAGTTGGTAAAACAGTTCTTTGAGTTTGTAACCTTTGAGAAGTCTGAGAATGAGAATCTAGTAAGCTCGTTTTTAAATGGAAAAGAGATGTGTTTTTCTTTAGTAGAGTGGGCTGAGAGTTTGAAAGTACCTCATGAAGGTGTCTCTGGGTATGTATCAAGAGCAATGCCACCTAGTAGTGATATCTTTGATTATGAGACCGCTTTACAAGAACTGACTAGAAATGGAAATCAAAGGCAAGTGGTTGCTGCTGAAATGGATGGAGAGAATCGACTTCTTTTCAAGTTTGTTCAGCATGTGTTGATACCAAGGAGAGGAGATTTTGTAAATCTGATATATCAAGATATCTATCTTCTTCATTTGCTAATACATGGTGTAAAAATCAATCAGTGCAGATTGTTGATGCTTCAAATGGAAGACATGATTAGACCAAAGTCAAAGACTAACGCTTTGTTCTTTGCCAAGCTGATTTCAGTGATGATAAAAGTGAAAGAAATAGCTGAGTCTCAGGATGAGACAGTTGTAGTCAAGAACAATTTCTGTATCACCTCGACTGTTTGTAAGTATATGAAAATTAACTGGAACCCATGGAATGGAGAATGGGTCAGTGATGATCAGAAGATATATGAAAGGTTTAACCCTGTGGATCATCCCTCAAGACCAAAGGATATGAGAGATCCAAGTCTGAGACCTGATGAAGAGGAACCTATTTATAGTAGTGAAACAGAAGAAGAAACAGAAGAAGAAGAAGAAGAAACTCCTATGGATGTTGGAGGAGATCCAGACTTGCCCCCAAGTCCTGTTGCAGAATTGGTTTATTCTAGGAAAGGAAAAGTAGAGGAAATTGTGTCTACTCATGAGGAAGGGCAGTCTGTACCTCACCAAGAAGAAGAGGAAAAGGAGAATGTATCTGAATCGCCTGCTTCTAGTAGTTTAAGTATGAGTCCCTTGATTGGAAGCTCAGCTATGCCTGCTGCTGAAGTAGAAAAAGATAGAGAAGAAGCTGTACCTGTTTCAGAAAACCTCCTTACTGCTGCTGAGACGGAAGTTGTTGTGGAAGATTCTGATGAAGAAAGGCCAGCAGAAAAGGCTGTTGTGATACATGAGAATGCACCCATTGAGGGGGAGCATCAGTCTGTGCTTGGAAAATTTACAGTAGCTGTTGAGCATGGAGACTGGGTAGAAGACCCAGGGTTTATAGTCTGTGGATTGGATTATCTAGATTCAGATGATGAGGTGTCTATGAATAGACCAAAGACCAATTATGATCTTGCCTCTGAGATGTTTCCAGATGATGTGGTCAGATTTCATGATCTGAATAGGCTGAAAGAGGACCTCAAATCTAGTTTTGTTGAAGAAGTGAAGTTAATGGAAACCTCTCTTGCTTCCTCAATTAATTCAATAATGACTACTTCTGTAGTTAATTTGGCCTCAGTAAGGGGATCTGCTGCAGTTATCCCAAGTGATTTTGTCTCTAAATCAGATCTTGAATCCATGAAGAATGAGCTGAAAGAATCTTTCAGTGCATCAGTTGCTGAGATGAAGCAAAGCTTTTATGAAGAAATGAAAATGCTAGAGAGATCCTTCGAGCTATCTCTGGCTTGTAATTTATCTTCCTTTATGTCTGAGCTTATGGAAGAAGTGAAAGAGTGCCAGACTCAGTCTTCAAGAATCGAAGTAGATCTGGAAGCTCTCAAGAAATCAGTTGTTACTTTGGATTCCTATATGAGCTCTACGTATCAAGCTGACAAGGACCTAGCTTATGTGAAGAGTGTAGTAAGCCAGTTTGTCTCAGTGTTTGAAAGTTTCAAAACCTCAGTGAAGGATCATGTTCAATTGCAAGACTCTCAAGTTCAAAGTCTAATCAGTGGTTTGTCTAAGAGTTTTAAAGAAACTGTTTCCTTCTCTCTTGGCCCTCTCACATCCAAACTATCAGTTGACCTGAATCAAGTTCGAGCAATGTTGAAGGAGGAGATTGGCTCTATTTCTACCAGTGGCTCTGTGGACTCATCAGAGTTGAGCCGAGTTGTGCTTTCTACAAGAGATTATGCCATATAAATAATGAAGATTGTTCAAGATTTTATGAGAGAAGCCTCTGCCTCTCAGGAAGCCATAAATAGCAAAGTGGACTACTACTTCTCCAAAATTTTCACCAAGCATCAACTCGAACACCACTTCAAGCTAATGTTGGAACACATGAAGCTCCCTCCAGTCACTCAAGATTTCAGAGAAAATGTGAGCAAGCTACGAGAACTGACTCTTGCCTTAGAGAAATTCATGGATAACAAAGATGATTTCATCTCTGCTATGGAAAGAGGAGAAGGAATTATTATGGATTTTAGAAATCTGCTGCTGCCCTTATTGCATGTTGATTCCAGACCAGTCATCATCCCTCCTGCTTTGCCTTCTTCTGCTTCAGCTGCTTCCACAGTCCAGCTGACTCCTGTTCAAGCCATTCGAAGCCTCACACCAATGATCACCCAGAAATCTTCAACCTACAAGCCTGACTCTGTGTCAGTGGCCCAGCCTCCTTTGATCTTTTCTGGCATTCCCAAACCTTCACCTGAATCCTCACCACCCGAGCATCCTTCTAATCCCGAAGGAAAATCCCACGTTGCAGATGAGGATTGAACCAGTGGCCAGGATTTTTTGATAGGAATTCCTTTGTAATCTGTCTTTGTACTTTTTAACTACACTTATACAGAACTCTTTTTACTTCTCTTGTTTTATTTGTCTCCTATATATATATATATATATATATGCTTTCCCACTTTTTGATTATCACAAAGGGGGAGAACAATAAGAGGGGGAGAAACATTTTATGAGAGAATAAGGGGGAGAACAAAATGATAGAATGAGAAATATTTTCAATGGAGAAAAATAAGGAATAAGGGGAGACACATTACCCTTTGTTTTGTTTTCATTTTTACCTTTGATATCTTATGTATATATAGTACCTTATGAATTTTTTTTCCCTCTGATAACTTATGTCTATATCATACTATTTCTATTATCTCTGAGGCTGTTTTCTCTGAGAAAATTGAATTCAATATGATACTCTTTACTATTATATTTTCACTATGTTAAATGCCAATATCATAAATTGTGATTATCAAAAAGGGGGAGATTGTTGACCTCACCTGTTTTGATAATCTCAATCATGTATTCATATGTGTTGAAAATCCCAATTATGTTTTCATTCTCTATGATATTGTTAAGTATCATTGATCTATACTTTAATTCATTCAAATATGTGATCAAAACAATAATAATTTTTAAAATAGTCTTTGAAATATGTTAATCATCATTTATCCACGTTCATACAAGTTATAAATTGATTCTAACACAATCGGATGTGTTCTGCATAAAACATAAGTAATCTGCCTATAGCTACTGATAAAGAGCTACCGGTAACCAGTCTACCGACAGACAGCTACCGATAGACTTAACACAGAGCTACTGATGTACTTATAAATATAAGCTACTGACTTACAGACAGCTACCGATACAAACGTAGAGCTACCGGTGTAAGTATAAATAGCTACTGATGGAATAAGAGTCACCAATGCATAGGGGTTACCGATACATGAAGCTATCGACGCATGGAGCTACAGATAAACAAAGTCACTGATACAAGCATGTACCAACCGACGCATAGAGCCACCGATAGAGTCAAAGCAACTAATGACATTGAGCTACCGATTTTCGAGCTACCGATGTTCGAGCTACTGATGTTCGAGCTACCGATGTTCGAGCTACCGATGTTCGAGCTACCGATGTTCAAGCTACCGATGCTGATTACCTACCGATCACTCGACTCACTGTTTGAATTTCTTTATTTCCTATATTTAATCTATCTAACGGTCATATCATGTACATTTTAATGATTTGTCAAATATCTGATAAATGTTGTCGGATGTCAGGAACCCGTACCTCGTACCTGCTGAAAAGAAATGTTTTCTGTCCCCTGATGGGAGATAAATACGAGAAGACTACATACCAGAATTACACGAACGTGTGAAGGAAAAACAAACAACAACAACAAGCAAACCATAAAAGTGCGGTGCATCCAATATACCAAAAACGACACAACACGAGAAGAACACAGAGAAGCTCATAGACAATAAAGCATACTCGAGAAGTGTTCTGTGCATACAAGAAGAACTTCATCGACTACATTCTCACTACCTGTGAACCTGGAGCATACGACACTCTGTTTCTCAAACAGAAACGAGAAGAGGACTCAAACTCACTTGCGATCGAATCTGAAGGAGTCCAGAGCTATATTGCAATCACCAGAACCATCTCTAAACTCTACATCTCTTGTTCTGTGATTTATTACCATTCTTTTTCGAGCAGTGTGTGTTATCTGCTGTATCTAACACATACACTGTCTCATGTACTCAAACTGAAGGATTTGTAAATCCTTACCAAATTCTTCCATTCTTTCTTTCCCACGAATAACAGTGGTAGAGGTCGTGTGTGACCTGGACAACTGGTTGCTGTTGTACTGTTTCCCACGAAGAACAGTGGTAGAGGTCTTGGACCTGGACAGTTGTAAACTGTTGAACCCTGATCCAGGGTGTGGATCATTATTATATAAACTTTTGAGAGGACTAAGTCTCGTCTTGAGACTGAACCTCTTGGTTACATTGTTGTGCCATCTCTTTCAAAGTTTTATTCTGCTTCTAATCACTTTAAAACCAATACTGTTTTTAAAGTTACTTTGATAATTAAATTAGCAAGTGTTTATGTTAAGTGTAGCTTAGTAGGTTAGTTTCAAAAGATAATCACACACTCCTGTGTTGATTAACTGGGAATTAATCAATCCCTTGAGAATATAACAGAATCTCTACTTTAATATAAATTCACTACAGTTTAATTTATTATTTTATTTGGGGGTATTTAAGACATTGTTTTTAAACACAGAAATTTTAATTGGTACTCAATTCACCCCCCTCTTGAGTAAACCACTCCGACCAACAGTAGTGTTATCAATAAAACTTATAACTCATAAAACTCATATATAAAAATTTACCTATAGTGTAGACTCTATGAAACTCGAGCCGTTAAAAAATAAGATGTATGATAATTTAGAAAATGGATTCATACAACCTAGTGCATCACCTTGGGGTGCACCAGAGATCTTGGTTAAGAAAAAGGATGCTTCAATTTGGATGTGAATCGATTATCTAGAGATCAATAATATCACCATAATGAAAAATTATCCTCTTTTATGGATTTATTAACAGTTTGATCAAATATTAGGGTAACAATACATCTAAAAGGTGGACCCTCATTCTAGATATCATCAATAGAATGTGAAAGGATTGGGGTGAAACAATTCCATTATTTGGGAGGTACATGGTTTGAATCCTGGGAGTCCACATTCTGGGAGAACCTCTCCCCCGGGATCCACTCGCCTTGCTCAGTCACTTAGTTTCTGACTGGGTGGCAAAATGAGGCGCATCCCACATGTGCTAACAGATTGATTGAAAAAACTTCATCGCCCCATTTGTCACCCTCCAGGATGCTCTTCCATCTCAGCTGGCATTGACTCCTTCTATGCTGGGGATCTCTTCGTAGTGACCTCTTCGTGGGGATGGAGTTTTCTTTGTATAGAGGGTTCGAAAAGGCCACACATTGGAATTACTATTAAAAAATGATGATATTCATAAGACTTTATTCCATAGATGATATGGGCAATATGAGTTCATAGTGAACCCTTTCAGACTTACTAATTCCACTAAAATATTTAAGGATTTGATGAGTAGAGTCATTAAAGACTACCAAAATGAATTTGTGGAAATTTTTATCAATGGTATTTTCAAATACTACAAGTGATATTTGGAACTATAAGAACACCAAAGGCTAGTGGTGAAATCCTTAAAGAAGAATAAATTTATTCCACAATCAAAAGGAGTGAATTTTTTATGTGGTAGGTAAAATACTATGGGTATGTGTTCAAAAGTGATGAAATTTATGTGTTTCCTTAAAAAACAAAGGCAATTTGTGAATTGCCCAGACCAACTAGTATCATATAAATCCTTAGTTTTCTCTGCTTAACTAGGTAATATAGAGGTTTTCTGAGCAATTTATCATGATTGTCTCACCCATTAACTAATTAATCATGGAATTCTTTATTGTATGTATGGAATGAAAAAATCAAGGAATGGTTTGAGGATCCTTGGAAGAGGCTAAGAACCACACTTGTACTCACACATCCAACGAGAGTGGATGGTTTTCTAATGTACAATGATACTTAAAAGAAATTATTGTGTTGTGTAGTAATGGAAAATTATAAACTGATATCTGACACCAAATTATTTTTGAAGATCCATGATATGAACTACTAAATGTAGGATCTGGAGCTAAATATATGACATTCCCATTGAAAATATGGTGTCACTGCCTCTATGGTAAACATTGTGACATATATACTGATCACAAGAGCCTAAAGTATATATTCAATAAAGGAGGTCAACATACATAAAAATAGATAGTTATAGATATTCAAGGACTAATATTATTATATTCACTATTCTAATTGGAATGAGAACAAGGTATATGATTTTCTTAAAAGAAAATAACTTGTTACTCTCTCTCTAATGTAGATTGTGAAATACCCCATCTTCATCAACATGTAAAGGATTGTTTTGGAGATCATTATGGAATGAAATACATCTTACCATTCCCAAAATTATTTCCGAACCACCTATGGGAGAGAAAATATAGGAGGCACACATATATGATTTGGATCTTCAAACAATGGTGACAACGGTAAAATAAGGGTTGCTACATGAGTTCCATAAAGATGATGGTGGTGTGATAATTTTTGGACCTCAACTTTGTGTTCCTACATCACCTAATATAAAGAAGAGCTATTTAATAATGTATATAATTCATATTTATCCATCCATTATAGACGTACCAAGATATATCACGATCATTAAGAAAACTTCTCATTTGAAAAGATGACGAATGTGATTGAAGAGTACATATCAATATGTTTATTGTTTCAAAAATATAACAAAGAGTGATAGAAGTTTAAAGGTATGATTCCAACATTTCCAATACCCATATGGAAGTGGGATAATGTCACTATAAGAATTATCACTGTAATCCTAATAAATTTTCATGGAATCAATCCACATAGGTTATGGTAGACTAACTCACCAAGACTGACCACTTCATTGCTATTGTGGAATATTTAACACTTAAATTACATGAAATGAAATAAGTGAATGAAGTGGTGAGGTTTCATTGGGTTTCGACTTAGATCATTTTTTTCGTAATCAAATGTTTACCTCTAAATTCATTAGATGTCTTCAACAAGGATTGAGAACTGAATTGAACATCAATGTGACCTATCACTCACAAATTTGTGTCCAATATTAATGTACAATTCAAATGATTTAGGATATGTTAGGAGTCTGATTAATAGAATTAATTGAAGGAATTGACCTGCATATCCCATTATTTGAGTTCTCATATATTAATATCTTCTACTTGAGTACTCAAAAAGTTCCATATGAAACTCTGTATGGGAAGAGATGTATACCTCCAACTTGTTTGGATGAAGTTGGTGAATGAATGATAATTGGAAATTTTTTGTGTACGATATTATTGGGAAGTTTCAAGACATCCAAAAATATATATATATATTTCTCTAATTTGGAAAAATTTATAAACTGACTACAATAAATGATAATTGTGTTTGATGTAGGAGGGAATATATTCCTTTGAATATCACTATATAAGAGAGTCATGAATTTTGAAAATATATGGATTTTCAGCCCATGGTACATTAGCCCCTTTAGGATCCTTAATGACATAGGAGTAGTGGGAAATTGTTTTTTTCTTCTTCCAAATATGGATCATGTTCATGAAATGTTCCATGTATCTCTCTCTCAAGGAGGTACATACCTATCCAATGACATGTATCAAATTTGGAATTAGTATAACCTGAGAACAACCAATCATATAATGAGTTTCTGATGAAGATCATTGACCATAGTGACAAAGTACTACACAACATGAAAACTCATCTTGTCAATGATCAATGGAGGAACAATAAGTATGAAGAGGTGGCAAGGGAATTGGATGAAGTTATCAAGGATAAATACCCTCACCTGTTTTTACTTTATTATTTAAAACAATATTTCGAGGATGATATTTTAAATGGGGGGAGGAATTTAATGGCCCAGAATTTTATACATTGAATTTCCATTATTAATATTATTTTATGTTTTAGAAAACACATACATCACATTTATAACCCTATAGAAACCTTATTATCAGAAATGAATAATTATATATGTCGTATTTATAGATATTAAGAAATCTATAATGATGGAATAGTTACCTGACTATTGGAATGTTAATAAGGCCATTTGGAATAGAAATTTTGTAAGTATAAATGGAACAACACCTAGGAAAGTATAAAGAGAATTTATGTATTTTAGAAAAAATTATATGATATATTTAAATCATGTAGAAAGAAAATAATTGTTTTAAAAATGATAAATTAATTGTTGTTATTTTTTAAAATATAAATGATTATTTACAATATTACAATTAATATAATTATTTAAAATAAATTAAATTCATAAAATTTATTCATGAATTAACACAATTTTGTTTTATATTTATAATATAATTTTGTGATGCCATAATTATTTATTAAAAGGGTATATTTTTTATTATAAAAATAAAATTAATTTTTTTTGAAGAATTAATGATTTTATTTAAAAATTAAATTTCTATTTTTTATCAAATTATTTTAATAAAATAATTTCCATTTTTGAAATCTACAACTCGAAAAATTATGTGGGTTAATTATTTATATTTTTTTGGAAATATTTTTTTTGAATAGTGAAATAAGATAATTTACAGTATTTAACATTCTAAGGTAAATACATGAATTTTTTAGTCATTACAGATGTAAGAACCAATTATTTAGAACCATATATAACTATTTTATTATTCATAGTCATAGGAATCAACTATATTGATTTTCTTGTTCAAAACTAAAAAATCAATTAATATACTAATAAAAAACACCCCTTTATTCCCCAATAAATACAACCACTCTCCACCTCTTCTCCTACGACATTCTAAAACATGAATCATGCCTAAATTATACAAAAATCCATTCTCAATAATCTTACATGAGTTTAGGGGATATAGGTCTCAACTAAAGTCCATATCTATGTTCATTATAGAGGTTCTCAATAAAAAAATACTAATGATGTTAACCAATCATTATTTATCTATTAAATTTTTTTGTTTTCATCTCTTTTCCTCACCTTATCAAAATAGGTATGAATACTAAAGTATCATATATATATATACATTAATTTTATTATGCAAATTAAATATCTAGAAATAAATCTCTTCCCCTCACCATTTATTCTTAAAATGAAAACATCATCCATGATGTGTTGATCTACCGCCTTTAGGGATGAAGACTTTTCCTCATCCATTTCCAACTTCATGGATTGACATAAAACCAATATCATTGTTAAAATATATTTAAATTTGTATATTATAACTTTTTAATTTTATGTAACTAATTTATATTCTTAATATAAAATAAAACATAACTAATTCAAGATGGTGAGAAAAACCACCATGATAAACTAACAATTTATCATTAATGTTTTATTCTATGAATCACTATCATAAAAAATTGCATATAGAAAATTTAAACAAATGTATGTATCTCAATAAAATATAATTTCACTTTTATAGAAATATTCCCATATTAAATGAACATCAATAATTGTACACATGAAAATCAATCATCAAACCATTTTAATAAAATATATTGAATCGATAAAATTAAACCCTCTGACACATAGAAATGGCCCCAAATAAACATAATAAAATTATAATTAATAATATATATATATATATATGAGATTTTACTAGTTAATTAATTAATCTAATTTGAATATTCATGATAAAAATTTAAAGAACAAAACACATTCTGACATAATGTATGTGGATTCTTGAACCCAACCCCCTTTCAGTGTGTTTCCCTCTTTCATGTCAAATATCAGTGCAGATATTATTTTAATATTCCTTAAATATAATTTAATTTTTATTAAAATTTCTTTTAAGGTAAATACATGTTTCCAATATTATTTTATAAAAAATATTAAGATTTTCCATTATAACTCTTCTTTCCAAAACACATCTTGACTCATCTTGGGTTATGTCTTCTTAAATAAAAAATGACAATTCATATACCGAATATGTTATTGTCACTTTAAAATTTTTGAACGCCAGGTTTATTCATCAAATCATTATTGATGAAGTCCTCATGAATAACATTACATTATATGGGGTACTTTATGACTTTGATTGATATAAATTCTTTGTTCAATTCATGATTATGTAAATGTTATGACGTGACAGGTGGACCCAAAATTATATATCCCTCTAATGAATTGGGTAATATTATTTATCTCATGATATAATGTGTATTAGTCATGAATCTGATGATATTATTTTTTATAATGATGATGTTAGGATGACACACATATGTTATGAAGGAACATGATGCATGACTTGTTGACAACAATGTCTGGTTTATTTCCAATTAGAGTTGATATATCATTTTTATATATTTCAACAGTTCATGAAATTATCTAAAGTTTCCCCACATGATCATGATAAAAATACTATTCTTATTTAGTAATGAGGATGATTATGATCACTCTTGTTATATTGATTTATATCATTCATTCATTCCCTTACTAGGATTTTAGATCACCCCTTTATTTGATGTGTATCATTAGGTGAGTACATGTACAGAAGAGAATGTGAGAATTAGAAGGATAATGAAAAATATTTTTTACAAATGATTATGTTTAATATTTCATATGTTTTGTATAGTCCTAATTTTATCCAGATACTAATCATTTATATCCTAGTTTTGTAACTATTTTTGACAGTTTATCTTCATAATGATATGATATGCGTGTAAGAAAATTAGTACATCTATAATAGTCATTTAAAAATATTTGAGAAGAACATTGATGATTCCTAAAAGATCTGTTCTTCTGATAGGTATGGAAATTTTATTATAAATTTTAAGGTTGATGGCCTTTATTAATTTGTATTTTTGGATTCTAGGATGACTCCATTTGAGGATAGATGAGATGATGAAGATCATGGAACACGTGTCTATCAAGAGGTTGAAAGAATAAATTTGGTGGAAGGTGGATTGGGCATGTTTGAAAATGATCTATTGTAATGAATTGGTGGGCCAATGATAATGGAGTAGACTATGTCGATGAAAGAGAAATTTCATGGATTAATCATGAATATCCATGGGTAATGAAGTGCCAAGATCAGTGTGAATACCTGAGAGGGGGAGGGATGAATTAGTGAACCCTTCATATATTTTTAATAATTGATTATTTTCAATTAATCCTTTTTGTCTGGTTAAGGCCTCGATCCACTCTTCTTGTGACTCTCAGCCGTACCTCAAATGATGCATTAAATGTAAAGGCAATGAACACAAAGATTTACAGGGTTCGGTTCAAACACCTACTCCATGATATGTTGGTTATTAACCCAACATAGATTAACCACTATAATTCAGTTGGTAGTTAAAATGGTTGATACAGAGTCCCATAGTTTCTCTCCTGAGCCACACATGAGGTTCTTTAATCTACTTCCCACAGTTTAACTAGAGTCACACTGGCCTGCTTTAGAGTCCCACTGATGACTTCTTCTCCTCTTGAATCTCACATGGTTATTATAGATCTCGAGTATCAAGACAAAATTCCTACTTTATGTTTTTCTTTGATTCAATTTATATTATCTTGTAATCTCTTCGCACAGTATTTTTAAATAACCCTTCCATGTGAATCTCTTCTAAGATCTTCTACAACGTTTGATAAGAAATGTTGGCATAGGTCAATATTTATTATCACTTTAGTTGATTAGTTCTCATTATCAACAATCCTCATAAAATTATTTCTTCTTTTTATGAATACATAGACTCACTTAAATTTGTGCCAATAGTGTACACAACATCTTCAAGAATATTACTATACATGAGTTATCTTGCACACTATCATCACATTTTGGATTCTTAGATTCTCAATTTCTAGACACTCAGATAAAAGATCTTCTTTACTCTGTCTGGATTCAGTCTCAAAACATACATACTTCATGCATGGATTTCATGAGATCTAATACCTCTATTATTTTGATATCTCACTTTATTCTTCCTTAGTGGAGAAACTAAATGCACTAAATCTTGTCCCTGTTTTCTTATAAATAATCACATACACTTATGTGAGTATTCAAAAACAATGGATCAGCTCACATGTCATCATCTGAATTAACACACATTCATGTGATTATTGAAGTGTGTGAATGAATTATCATTTTATGCAAACACTCAAACCCTCGGGTTTCTCTAGATGAAGCACACACAACTCGGATGTATTATACAATCAGGTGGGAGTTCTCACATCATCTTCTTCGTGCAAAACAAGAAGCATAGATGTTTGTCATTGTGTATACCAGAGGGCACACGAGGTCTTCATCTTCACGCAGGGAGTGGGCGAGAGACTCCTTCATAAAACCTAGGAGGTTCGTGGGTCTATAATCACAACATACTAAAAGGGTGTGTAACATTGATTGTGTACCTATGTGATCACCACCACGAAGAAGCGATGAGGGTTCAAATAAACTATTTCAATCTTGTGGGAAGATTCTCACAAAGGGTGTGGAACTCTTATTTCATGAACCATGATGGTTCTCCGTTCTCCTCAACACTAGGGATACACATAAATCCTTTGCGTAGCTAGGCTGCATGTAAACCATTCATGTAGTGCTCTGTTTCTCATAGAAACGAGACGTTTCTCTCAATTTTTTTCAACACATGAGACTTAGTCAATGTCTCTCTCTTTTTAGGTGAGGAATTACACATATATCGACATTAAAATCACTTTCAAAACAAAAATAAAATTTATTCATTGAATATTTTTAGATCCTTAGCTTTGAATTGTTCAAACCTGTTCAAATATTTTCTACAAGTCTCAACTCATTTCCATTCAACACAGTTCATTCTTTCTCAGTGATAACATCACTGAAATCCGTTTAAAACATAAGTTAATAATCTTTTTGAACATTTTGAGATTCATGGCGTTGCCTCATAACCCTTTTTTCATCAGACATGTGTTATATCTTTATTTTTGTGCATGCATGAAAATAAAATTTTATGCATGTGTTCATTATGTCTAGAAGATCATCAGTCAAGATACATGATCTTAAATGGTGTCCTGGAGCTCGATCAAGTTGGATCGACATCATCACTAGTTCTGAGATGGAGATAGAGATTTACAGGATGTCTAGAGGTTTAAGATAACCTTAGGGTCTCTCCTCAGGTTTTGGATCAATCACAGATGGTGGGGATTATAATGAGGGATGTGTGATGGATCGTCTGGCTCAGATTCAGCGTGGGTTTAGATGAGTGGATAGGATTACATCCATGGTTTTAAAAATATGTCCCACATCAAAACGAATATGCAGAAATGGCCAATTTATAATACATGCTGCCACAAACGATGCTTAGAATTCTCCTCCATCACCTCAAGGTATCACCATCAACTGTGTTCTACATGCACGCTGTTAGTGCCCACTATGCTTTCTCTGGGCAAGCCCTAGTTCCCAGGATGCATGGTTTCACCACCTTGTGGAACATACTAGCTTATACATGACCCGCACACACCTTCTTCATGCGGGGATGGCCTATAAGGCTTCCCTCAAGTGCTAATGAACAACATGTCTGGCATGTTCTTGAGGTGAGGACCTCGGTTATCCCTCCATGGTTGTATACATTATTAGAGTCGCATGAAAAATTTTCCAACATAATAAACTAAGGTTCATAGCTACCATCAACTTTCAAAGCCCCTTCATTATTTCCATTTATTTTTTTCTTCAAAACATCAACATATTTCCTTATGTTGTCTTGAATTAATCATGGATGATTCATGGATAATTTCATCATTCCTCAAGAATTAAGGCATAATTCATGGAATATCTTTGATGTTAGGGATTTGTCCACCATTAACAGATGTCTTGGAATTTGAGGACTGTCTCAAAAAATCATATGATATTTTATCCTCTTAGATAATTGATCACGTGTAGCATTCAATGATTTGAATCAAAATAAATTCTTTAAGGCATCACCAAATTCTTCTTCAATACCATTTATTCACATATAACTTCTCATTGACATCAAACACAACTCTTATGCACTTGAATCTTATTAAAAAAAATGATACTCTTATGCACATCATTCAACCCATTTTTATTTAGTTGTCAATGAAACCATATCACACTTTGTATGGGTCAATATGGGCACCACTCTTTTCTCCCTCTTATTTGAAACCAAATGCAAAGGTGTAGTGGGGTCTGTTCAAAACATGTTCTCCTCCCTTTGAATGGTACCTTGTTGGGTATTTCTAAGGGATAGAGGATGATTCATTGTTAAATTATAAAATATCCTTCGTAAATAAAATCTAAGTCCACATGGGATAAAACAGTGTAGAAAAAAGAGAGATAAGACCAAGGTTTTCAATGATATCCCTAAACAGCCGTACAAGTGAAATCATGCTCAGAATGTATCAACTCTTATTCTAGGTATTGGAAAAAAATCAGATATATCCATAAAATGATAAATCATGCACATACTTCACAAAACAAATTAAAAATTTCTTTTTCAAATATAAATATCCCTCTTTCATCCCATCTATTCATCAATAAAGCACTCCCCAATAATTGATATGGTAAATACAATTAAGACCAAAGGATGAAAGTGTGATTTGAATATCTCAGTTTTAGCTTCTTTAGTTGATATGAATTAAAATATTTGTCATGAAATAATCCTTTATATCATATCATTTATATTTTCTCCCCCTCAAGGGTTGTAACACCTTTGAATTAACTTGGTGACGAATATCATCAGATAATCTTGATGATATGAATGTTGATAATATTCTACTATGGATAACTTCAAGTAATTATCAAATTATGAATAATGAGTTCAGCTTGTAGTTCTACACTTTTCTTATTCAAATATAATTTTAAGAATGACCTTCATCTTAAATTCATTAAAATGTAAGAACACATGTATAAAAAAAGTATAAGGGAATAAGTTGGAAAACATGTGAGCTTCTTAAAAGAAGCACTGGGGCAGAGAATTTTCTCTCAGCCCATGAACTATTTTCCTTGATGCTCTATGGTTTCCGCCACTCATCATGTTGATGTCTCCTCTCCATTTGGAATTTTTACATTTCATTGTCAGAAAGTATTCTTTACTTTCATTCACCTTCAACATGTATGGATTGTTTTTCTTCACTTCTACTAGTCGTGAAGTATCATTTAGTGCATGTTGTTCAATTGTTTCCATTTGGCCAGGTAAACTATTAAACATTTGGTTTCATAATGTCATGGATTCCTAAACCTTCCACATAGTAGTTTTGAGACAATTGGGTTATCAGGTGTTGAAAACCTCGCATGAAATTAGAATTCTCCTTCATGTAGAATGACCATTTCCCCATTTTCTTAACATTATCTAGTATTTTATCATCATCTCTTTGTATATCTCTAGCAATTTTCAAATTATTTGTCTATATAACTAAACAATCATTCTTAATGTTTTTTGATTTGGAGCTTCCACATGATTTCTTCATTGTCTTCATGTTACCTTTATTTGGGAACTTATTAAGATTATCATCAGGAATGTCTTCATTCAATCTCATTTTCATTTGGATTGATTCCCCTTTTATTTTCACCTTTCTTCCATTCATTTACATGGATTGTTTGTACTGATCCACGGTATGACCATTCATTCAATAGTAGAAACATATTTTCTTTCTTGAGAAGACATTCTTGGAATCCAGCTTGATCTTCTCTTGGGAATAATTTCATTCACTGGTTTCCTGAATTCATTGTATTTTTTATACCCAATGGGAGACCTTTCAACTCCTTTTGCTTTATCCTGCCTTTGTTGTGGTATATGTTTCTTATTAGTATATTCCTTAGGAATGGTAGGACTAAACTCGTTCTCATCATGACATTGACCACTTTTTTTGCAATTATCATAGAAGAGTACATGATATTCAAAACTGTTCTTAGTATACAAAATCTTTTTTATCTATACATTCTTCCTTGGAATTACAGGTTGCTTCATATCTTCACATCTACATTCCTTGAATGTAGGACAACCATAATTCTCATATGCTAACATATTATTCCAACAATAATTTCCCTAATGCATAAAATTAAAACAACACCAACAATAGCCAAAAAATCTCCCTCCTTTACTTGTAGTATCAGTCTTGTGAGATTTAGTGCATTTTTGTTTCTAAAACTTCTTTTCTTTATTTGCAGCATCCTTTTTGGAGTTTTGCTTCTTAAGCATTCCAGTATCAACCCTTGATGTTTAGATTGATGTATTGACATTTTTATTAATCCAAATATTCTCAGATTCTAACTTTGATCCTGTAATTGCAAATGAAACCGCATTAGTAGGCAAATAAATAACTAGGTTAGGGGATAACTTCTTCTTGGCAGATGTTTCCATTAGATTAGATAATGTCATGATGTTCCTTTTGGATTAAAATTCCTCAATGCAGACTTGAGTGGAAGCATCTTATATTCCATCTGATTGGGAAGTTTCAGCTTGGGGTGATCTCTGATTTTTCAATCTCACTTCCAGTTCTATACATTTCATGATGAGAGAGTTCATCTCACCCTCAACTGGTCTTATCATACTTTCCCAATTCTCCATAATTATTTTTATATGTTATTCATGAAAATTTATTAATTGTTGCAAAGAGATGTCATGATCTTTTACATTGTTGTCTTTGACATCCAGTGGAGTAGCTTTGACATCCATAGAAACATTGTGAAACTTTTCAAACTCATGGAAAGATTCTACAAATACAATCTCAAAAAATTCTATCTCAAAATACTTCCCAAAAATTATTTAATAACTTTATCTTGTATTTCATTTAAATGATAAATTGTTTCTACTTTTTCCTTACCTAGTTTTGTGAGAGTTTTGGATATTCCATTCCATTTATCCAATGCATCTTTGAAGGAATTAGCATCTTCTTCTAGCTGTAATATTTCATCATGAAGAGAAATAAAGCTTGTAGTAATGTGTCTTTCCACTTCTATAGGGACATTCTATAGATGATCATTGAGTGAAGTCTGAAGATCACTAATTGATCCATCATCATCATAGCATGAACATGCATCATCAAGAGAATAATATGTATTATCACATACATTACCTTTTACATAACCATCAGTAGAATGTGTCTCCCCATTTTTAGTATGCTTCTTCTTCATCTTCCTTGCCTACTTATTATTTATATTCCTTTGATTTTTAAAAGATACCTCCATTTGAAGTTGTTCATTAATTTCATCATATTTTCACTTCATAAAGACTCCTATAGATATTTTAGAGGTTACCTTCACTATGATAAAAATTTAAGTGCCCAGATCAGTGTGAATCACTGAGATTGGGAGGAGTGAACCAGTGATACCATTAAATATTTTTACCAATTGATTATTTTCATTTAAATCTCTATGGATGGTTAAAACCTAAATCCACTCTTCTTGTGTATCTCATCCTTACATCGATAGATGTTGTAAATATAAATCCACTAATCAGATGTATTTACATGGATCAGTTGAAATACCTAAACCTTGTTGTGTTGGTTATTAACCCGAACATAAATTCTCTACTATAATTCAGTTAGAAATTACAAAGGTCGATACCATGTCCCCTTGTTTCTCTCCTGAGTCCCACTAAATGATCTTTATACATCTTCCCATAGTGTTACTAGAGTCACACTTTCATGTTTCAGAGTCCCACTGAAGACTTCTTATCCTCTTGAATTGCACAGGGTTCTTCTAGCTCTCGAGTCACACGAGCATATTCTTTCTTTATTTTCTTCTTTGATTCACTGCAGAGGATCTTATAATCCCTTTACACAGGCTTACTAAATCACACTTGCCTCTGAATCTCTTCAAGGATCTTTAAAAACCTTTGGTAAGGTCTATTGGCTTTGCATAATGTTTCTGATCACTTGATTTGATCAGTTCTCAGTCTCAAAAATGCTCATAAATTTCTTTCTTCTTCTGATAAAGACTTGAACTCACATAGATGTGTTCCTATTTTACACCCAACTTCATCATGGATATTACTGTGTAAGAGTGATCTTGCACACTATCAGCACTATCTGTTTTATTGGATTCTCAATTACTGATCACTCATATAAAAGATCATATTACTCCACCTGGCTTCTGTCTCAAAACGTACTCACATAATGCATGGATTACATGTGATCCAATGCCTCTTGTATTTTGATATCTCAATTTCTTCTTCCTTAGTGAAATATGTAAATGCACTAAAACATCTCCTTGTTTTCATGGAAATAATCACATGTTCATGTGATTATGCATGATTACATGTATGGGTATCTTACTTTTGAACATGAATGGTATAGTATTCTCTTCTTAATATGCACACACAATTTTAATTCAGTCTTTATGTGTTCAGGTTCATGAACGCATGCATGCACTCTTCCTTTTGTTCTTCTTTGTCTGAAAACCTCTATGGATAAACACTAAGAGCACACACAAAAGATATTCTATATCTAGTTTTCCCTTTATCTTCATCCTTTGGGTCATATCACACCCACGCAAAGTCTAATATAATTCATTCAGTTTTAAGGGTTTATGCATGGGTATTCTTCAATCCCAAATTAGTGTTTCCCATGATTCACCTTCTTCATAGACACTACAGGGTCTCAAATCATGAAAATGATATTCACATACATCATTCTTTTATTCTCCACTTTTAGTTGCACACACAATCCCTTCTTCTTCATCTTTCCTACATAATCTGAATGGGTATATGGGTGTGTGTGTGTTCCTCTTCTCAAAAGAGTGGTGTATATGAGCACTTTTCAACACACCACTTTCAAATTATGCACATGAGTGCACGTGCTTAATTAGTGTATGTAAATTCATCACCATTTTATGAAAACACTCAAACCCTTGGGTTTCTTTAAATCAAGACCACACAACTTGGATAAATCGTGCAATTAGGTGGGAGTTCTCACCTCTTCTTAATCATGGAATAATGGAAGCACCTATGATTTTCTTCGTACATACCAGAGGGCACACAGGGTCCTCTAATTCACATAGGGAATGTGTGAGAGTATCCTTCACAAAACCTAAGAGGTTCAGGGGTCTTTCATCTCAAATCACTACAAGGGTGAGTATCACTGATTGTGTACCCATGGGATCACCTCCACGAAGACATGGTGGGGGTTCAAAGAACCTATCAGGCACTTGTGGGATGCTTTGAATAGAGGGTATGGATATCCTCATTCATGAACTAGGATGGTTTATAGTTCTCCTTCACACAATGGATGTATGTAACATCTTCACGTAGCTAGGATGAATGGAAACCATTCATGTGGTGCTTTTTTCTCAGAGAAAAGAGATCTTTCTCTCAATGTTTGCAACAACTGATCCTTCGTCGAGGTCTCTCTCTTTATATGCGAGGAATAATGCATATATCGACATTAAAATCTCATTAAAAACCCTGATAAAATATCTTAATTGAATATGTCGAGATCCTTGGATTTGAAATTTTCAAACCCCTTAAAATATTTTCAAAAAATCCCAGCTTGTTTCCATCCAATGAGGTTCCTTATATCTCGGTGAGAACATCACATCCATGCATTTAAGAATGCATGGGAATCATATTTCCGAACACGTTGAGAATCATGATATGGACTCATGACTACATTTTCTTCAGCCATGTTCTATATCTTTATTTTGGTGCATGCATGAAATTTAAATTTCATGCTTGTCTTTGTTACATCCAAATGATCATCATGCAAGAGGCTTGAGCTTCAATGGTGGATGGGTGATCAATCTAGGTGGATCAACATCATCACTAGTTTTCGAATAGCGAGAGAGATTACTGGGATTTCTAGAGGTTGAAGATGATCGCGTGGTCTCTCCTCGGTCATTGGATCTATCACGAATGGTTGAGATTATAATGCGGGGAACGAGATGCATTGTGCTGTTGAGATCAGGTGCAGAATTAGATGAGTGGCTAGGATTGCATCCATGTTTTTAAAAATCCATCCTAAATCGAAACAAGGACACAGTTGTGACTCATTTTTAATAAAATTCCCTACAAATGAGGCATAGTATTATCCTCTCTTACCTCATAGTATCTCCTCATATCTTTTTCTACAAGCCTGATCTTAACGTCCACTATGCTTCCCCCAGGCATGCTCCTAGCACCCATGTTGTGCGGGATCACCATCGTGCGGCCCCTTCGCGCATATACACAGCCCACACACACCTTCCTCATAGAGGGCTATCCATGAGGGCTTCCCTCGAGCACGGATTAACCATAGGTATTTTATGTTCTTGAGGTGAGGACCTCAGTTGGCACACCAAGGTTTGATTATTTTTTACAATGTCTCATAACAAAGGTTCCAAAATAAAAAACTAAAATTCATACCCAACTTCAACTATAAAATCCCATTCTTCATTGTCTTTTATTTTTTTCTTTAAAACATTAACATGCTACCTTATGTTGTTTTGATCAAATCAGGGATGATTCATGGATCATTTGTTCATTACTCATGGATTAAGGCATAATACATGGAATTTCCTTAATGTGATGGATGTGTTTTCCATTTACACATGTCTTGTACTTTGAGGAATAGCTTCAACAATCATATGATATTGTATCCTCTTAGAGAATTGATAAAGTGTAGCATTCAATTCCTTGAATCAATACAAGTTATCCAAGTCTTAACCAGCTTCTTAATTGATACTATTTATTCACATATTGAATTCTCATTGACAACAAATGCAACTCTTATGCACATAAATCTTATCAAAAAAAATGAAACTCTTATGCACTTCTGGGAGGCCCAATGCCCTTTCACAGGGGAAGCCTCCAGACAAATATTTACCTTAATTACGACCCAGACATGGATTTAAAGACTGAACACATAGCATGATACAAATAGAAATCCCACCAAGCTTAAGAATCATCAGATTCAAAAGAGTTTAAAAATTGTCTTTATTTCACAATAGGCTGATTAAATTTTATCTAAAAAAATGGTCTTGAAAAAAGTAGTCAAAAGAATCATTTAGGCTTTTGAAGTGTGGAAAATAGGTGTTTGTCTTTGCTATCAATATTTTTATATAAATATCCACCACTAATTCTATTTGAACATCATTAAGGAAGGAAATGTTATTATGGTGAGTTTTTATTACCACATTTGTGTTCAAAATTAATTATGGACTAATCAAGTGATTAGTTATTTTTTGTCGAGTATTGTTGCAAGAGGTGTCAGATAAAAGTCCCTTTTGTGTTTTACCTTGAACATTTTACACATCATTCTCAATTACACTGTCCTCAAATGACATTTTAATTATTTTTCTTGCAGATGTATAAATATATATAATTTCATACATGCATATGTATGTTTAAATTTATAGAAAAACACAAAAATCATATTTTATAAATATGTTTATTAAAAAAAATATTTAAATTAATAAATATATTAATTAATATATGGATAAAAATATTAATAAATATATATAAATTAATATATATATCTTAAAATGTTGAATAAAAAAACATAGGGTTGGGTTAATGCCCTAGGTGTGTGGTCTTAAGTTCGAATCCAAGTGGAGGTACATGAAGGTGTGGGAAATAAATTTTTTTAGCACTGATAATTGTCACATGATACAAAAATGTGTGTTGATTAATTTGGAGTTGGATGATGGTAGGGTGGGTGACCTCTATCATCAATTTTTAGACAGGATGGTGCTTCTCCCTAATATGTAAAAATAAGGAATGTGGGAGGAAAAATTGGTAGGTGTATTGTGGGATTCCAATCCCAAAAAACCCATCAGTAGAGAATAACATAAAGGGGGATATGATTCCTATAAATGGTTATTTCCCCATAAATTATAGCATCATCTTCACTAGTAATATCATCACAAATTCATCAATGTTTTGTGTAGTATTTTGTGAGGTGTATTCACTAATTTTAAAACTGAGATTTAATGAGTACATTCTCTTTGTAATAGTGACGGAGTGTGTTCCCTCTTTTTTCCATAGATATCTATTTATTTTATAATGGGGTTTTACCCCTTTCATTTTAGTTATTTTCCACATTACATATAATGTGCATTTATTTACTCATTTTTACACTATATTTTATCTCTTTATTACACATGAATTAGTGGGAAATAAATTTTTGGTAAAAAAAAGTGGAATCAGAGAAAATATCTAGCCCGATGTTGTTTACAGTATTGATTACTAATAACACTCATTATTTCAAGTATCCTATATGATTATGACTACATTTGATATTTCAAATTAGAAAAAAAATATTTTATTTTAGGCATATCTTTTCTAAATAGATAATGTTCTAGATTAATGATGTTTCCAGATGGGGGTGAAATTTTGGAACAAAAAAATCTTTGAGAATAATTTTTAATTTTGGAAAATGAAGATATAGGTAGTGATATATAAGGATATTTATAGACTATAAATTGAAAACAAAATCAATAGATGTGATGATGGGTCATAGTTCTAGTGGGATACAAAATTATGAAATATATGAAAATTTTGGTGAATACTACATGGGATTGTGATATACTAGCTAGTAAAACAACAAGGACTACATGTAGTAGAATTTATATCTACGATGCAAGGATAATTGACTCAAGATAAATGTAAAAAATTAAGTCTCTACTAGAATGGTTTTAACAGTATGAAACTATCTTATAAAGACTTTTGTAAATGAGAAATGATCACATCATTAATATAATTGGATTTGGAACAATCAAATTGATGATGTGTGATTGCATGGTATGAACCATCTAACATGTTTTCCATGTGAAGTTGTTAAAGAAAAATTTTATTTGAGACAATTGGATGATATCACATGCAAGAATCACTTTGATAATTAAGTCACTAGAATTTGGAATGGAGAACTTGTGGTAACAAAGGTATAAATGATCTCAAATAACCAATATATACATGTGGGTGAAACACCAAAGGGGTTAGAGATAGTTATTGTATCATATATCTCAAAAAAGGATTGATAAAGTTATGGAAGCAAATTCATAGAAATATAACAGAATGGGGCCAAAATACTCTTGTACATTAGAGGTTTCTTCCTATTATTACAAAGGTATTATTACCATTTTTTGATCATTTTATTTTTAGAAAGCTACATATGTTAACGTAAGGGACCTCAACCACAAGATGCCAAGAGATCATAGTTTTGAACCATTCTAACATTTGGAAAGCACCAGTTATATCCATTGGAGTAGAAAGGTACATTGGATCATTCATTGATGATTATTATAGTAGATGTTGGGTGAAACCAATTAAGATGAATATGGATGTTCTTAAAGTCTTCAAAACATTCAAAGTACAGAAGAAGCGTGAATATGGAATGAAGATCTGGTGTATGAGGGATGGAAATGGTGGATAATATACAAGAAATGAGTTTAATTCTTTTTTTCAATGAGTAGGAACCAAGGAAAAACTCACTGTGGCATACACTCCTTAATAGATTGGAGTGTAATAGTGGAATAACAAAACCTGGTTGGATAGAATATGGGTGATGTTGAATAATGCATATATGGCCAAACCTTTTTTTATAGAAGCAGTGAATACCACCTATTATGTGGTGAACCAATCTCTTTCACTGAATATTGAATTGAAGGCATTGATTGAGGTATGGACGAGTAAATCCACTGACTATTTTCACATACATACATTTTCAAGTCATGTATAGGCATTGTTTGTGACAAGAAGGATCAATGTTGTATATGGATTCTTGGAAATGCATATTCTTGGGGGACTCTAATGTTGTGAAGGTGTATCATTTATGGGACCCCACTATTTGAAAAAAATTCATCATTAGATGTGTCATTTTTGAAAATTGAAAGGTAGAAATGATAATTTATGAATACATGGGGATATAAAGGATCGATACTACAACTTATGAAGTAGAGGACAAATACAATGAAGTTACAGCTTTCAATGAGGTATTTCCAAATCATGATGGTCCAATACCAGTTGATTCCAGACCATAATGTTCAATTAGGGAGAAATTCTCACCAGTATTGAACTCAGTCAATATCACTAAGATCAAAATTGTTTATTACTTATTAATGTAGGATGGGGTGTCAAATATTTCTTGGAGGTCATCAAAATACAATATGTATCCTCATCTATGGTGGATGTGTAGGAGGTACATGAATCCCTATACAAGAAAAAGTCTTGGGATCTTGTTCCATTACCATAAAAATATATCAAAAAATGGGTCCTTATTATTAATAAGTATCGAAAGGAATATGTGATATGATATCATGAATGACTGATTTCTAATGAATATTCTCAGAAGGAAGGTATTCATTTTAATGAAACATTTTCTAATGTTGTTAGGCTGAAAACTCTTCGGATAGTTCTGGTGATGTGAAATACATATATTTTAAATCTCAAGAATTTGGATATGAAGGATATATTTAACCATTGTTGTATTGATAAATAGGTTTATACTCATTAACTAGATGGTTTGGCAAATGAATGAAAAGTGGACATGGTTTTCAAGTTGAGAAAATATATTTATAGTCCAGAATAGGTGTAGAGGTGTCTGTTATAACTGATTTAATTCGAATATCAAAATCCATTGATAAATTAATCTTCATTTATATCATTGTTCAAATTTTATGGGTTTGGAAGGTAATGATTCCATAATTATTTTATTTTATGTGGATCAGATGTTGGTTTCCAGCCCAATAAATTATCTTTTCTAAGAGAAGAATGCACAGTTGGACAGGGAGTCTCTTATAAATGACTTGGGAAATTAAAATAATATTCTTGGGATGAATATTTATGAAGATAGAAACAATAATAATATGTTCCTTTCATAGAATAATAATTTATTAATTTTTTTAAACACATCAATGTGTATGAATGCAAGGCAATTTCCACCATACTTCACCTTAATTTCAACTTATCCTCTATAATGAGTCCTAGAATAGAAGAGAGGATAGAGATGTCTCGAGTAACATAAGTATCTGATGTAGGGAGTTTGAAATTTTCTATGGTTTTTATTAGATCAAACATTATACGTATAGTGGTAGAAGTTAGTCAATAAAGGGAGAATGCCATATAAGAGCATTGGATCACTATAAAGAGGATCCTATGATACATCAAGGATATATTTTATTATATATTATATTTTAGAGGATCAAATTTCTCTGACATATGATATGATTATTTAGATTCTATAGGTGATTTTGATAGGAGGAAGTATAATACTGGTTATGTGATTACTCTTTCTAGAGGATATGTTAGAGGTATTTCAATGCTACAATAAGTTGGGTCATTATCCACGATGGTTGAAGAGTAGGTGGTCGATAAAAAGGGTTTCACATAGGTTATATGGATGAGAATGTTTTTGGTGGAACATTCTCCTAGATAATAGCCATTTCTATTATTTTTTTACAGTTATATCACCTTTCACATTGCAAGGAATCCATAATTTTATTCTAGTATAAAACATATTGGGGTAAAATATCATATTTCCAATATGTGGGGGAGGATGGAAATGTAGATATAATACCTAATAAAATATATCTGATTTCTAAATGATGGAAATTGAAACTGATAAGGGTAAATTGTGTAGATCCTTGAGTTGAATATCAGAGACATGAGTAGCATTTTTAGCATATTGAAAGGATGTGTGGTGATGTGCCATCATTTTTTATATATGATGGTACCACCACTAATTTTTTTAAAGGGTGGAGGTGGGTTGTAGATGAGGTAGGTTTTTGGTGGGTGGAAACCCCCAAAAAACTAACCACTGAAGAAGATTAGGATGATAGAAGAATCTTATAAATAGAGAGCATCCCCATAGTTTATAGCATTAGCTTCACTAGAAATATGATCACTGGTTCTTCGTTTATTTTTTCAGTATTTTAGGATGAGGTTTCACCACTTATTCAAGAGATATTTTATGTGGGTATTCTCTTTGTAAGAGTGAGGGAGTCTGTACAAAAATATACCCAAAGTGATCCTTCTATATTCCCATAATTTTTTACCCCTTTCATTTGGGGTGATTTATCTTGTTACATGTAGTGACCATTTATTTCCACATTGTTTCCTTAAGATTACCACTTGATTATTGTTTCACCAGTTTTCCATTCATTTAGAGGCCTCAAAACCCACCATTTGAATCACTTTTCAATTAACAATTCTTAGAAATACATTAATTTTTAGCATTGATGTAATATTTTTCATGTATCAATAAAAGGGGGATCCATAGATAAATTAGAAGAGGTTAACCATGTTTGAAAAAACAATGATATATAATTATCTTTTAATTGAATTTTATCAAAATATTTTCTCATCCCGAAATCCCAAACCATACTGTAACATCCCAAGTAAATAAAGAATATGATATTTTCATATTTATTACTATATGTGAATTAAATATTAATTTAAATTTAAACTGTATTTGATGTTTGATGACATACTCGACACGCAATAATGGATTTCTCCGAAATCTCTTGTTGAACACAAGGATGAGTCATACTGAATAATAATAAAATAATATTAATTTAAATGGTAGTAAATTCCGAAACATTGTATTGGAGGAAATGAATAGAACAAACTACAACAAGATTATAAATTTGTTTTAAATGCTTTTACATTTATCCAATAAAAGATATAGGATTAAAATGTAAATGAGTCCAATTTTAAACCCAAATACTCTAATATTCCATAAAAGGTCGACTAACCACCTTTTGATGGAGAACCCTTTTTTAAATATAGTTTTTGTCACTTTTATATGTTATTTTTTACAATATAAAGTCATTCTTTAGAATTGAGAAATCAAAATTTACATTGGACTAATTTTTGGTTTTTTCTGATATAGATCATTTTTTAATGAATTGTGAAAAATACAACCTTTTAATTCAAAATGCCCTTTTAAATCACATTTTCATCACTTTTATATTCAATATTTGGAAAAATAAAATTTTTCATTAAAATTAGGACATAAAATTTACATTGGATGAAATTTTGTTATTTTTATGATAATGTTCATTTTTTAATGAAGTGTGAAAAATACAACATTTTAATTCAAAACTACCTTTTAATAAAATTTATTTATATGGTAATATTAAATTTATAATTGGTTTTAAAGTGTAATTAGATTATATATTTACCATTTAATATAATGTTGGTCATTGTATGTAATTCTACTTTGTAATTGAACATAAACAATTGTCAATCGTTTGATAGTTAATACTTCTTAAAAGCATGCTTTTTGTTTTGAAAATGGGAATTAATTTTAAAATAATTTTTGAAACTTATGTGTTTTTAATCTGGAAAAATTGATTGCTTATTCTCAATTAGGAGGTTTAAATTGTTTAAATACGTAACTTTTATTTTTATACAATATTAATAGTAACTTTAGTAAATATTTTATTTTCCATGGTTAAAGGGTTAATATGGAAAATAAGGATAATAATTATATTATAATATTTTTAAATTACCCTAACACATGTCATAATCATATTTTCTGATAAATGTCTGATCATGGGGATCCTTAGGACAATTTTGGGACCCCATGGTGCCACTTTCATGTGAAAATGATACATTAAAAAAATTAATTTAATGTAATGGAAAATATAACATAAACATATATCTCTTAGTAAAGGACTTTTTATTATGGGTTATACAAATTTTATTTTTTACTATAAATAGTCATTAAAAATATTAAAAAATTTCCAACATCAAGTTATTTTATTTATTATTTTTAGACATTAAATAAATAAATTTATTTATGACACAATGGTGAGACACCAATTGCTTCATTAATAAAGGATTTAAATAAATGATAATATAATTATTAAAATAAATTTATTTTGAAACTTTTTAGGAATTACACAATTTTTAGAGATAATAATAAGATTTTATCATTTAATTAATGAACTTTCTTCGAAATAATTATGTTTTTATAGATTTTTTTAACGTATTGATATGAATAGTTTATAAATTGACATAATTGAGTTTTAAAAACAATTAATATTTTATTAAATTCTAAAATAATCCAAAAAATCTATGATTCATACAACTGACATATATTATGTCACAAATGTCATTAATGTTTTATTTTGGGTCTCTTGGCATTTTATTGTAAATATATTAGCCATATATTATTAATATATTAGATGATATAGTAAAAGTTAATTATGTTTACAAAGGGCTAAATAAAAAATACAATGATTAAACAATATTCAAACCCTATAAAATTATTATACAATAATTTTATGTCGACATATATACACCTTATATTCGAATTAAATATTATATGGACCCTTTTAAATTGAAAATAATTTTGTAATAATATAATACTTTCAAACATTCCAAATGAGCCCCTCCTCCATCTTATTAAAGGCCATCAACTCTATCCCATTTCTTGCAACTCTAAATAACGTCATTTTAACAAAAAAAACTACACCAAGAATCCCTAACCATCCCATTATTTATTTTAGAATCCTTGCCATATGCATAAATAACTTCAAGAATGATTTTTGGTTCAAACCAAAGGGAGTTACCCGATTTATAGGTAACATATTTCCTTAAGTTCTTTTATTTTATTTTTATTTGTCACTCCCTATGAACTTTTTCTTTTTCATTTACCAAGAAAAAATAGTATCCTCAATATACTAGGGTTTTTATGTGAAAAAATTGAACTATAATTCCACAGATCTCCATCTAATGGATATGGACATACTGTTTTTGTGGACGGTGAACTACTACCTCACGAAACGATGATTATTAAATTATCATATACCACCTTTCATGGTGGACATTATGACGGAAATATATTTATTTGTGATATATATTATTTTTATATTGTCTCTATGCTTCTGTATTTTTCCTTTATATCATACCTTTATGGTTTCCATAATGGGTATATACGATAATTTCATTTGAGGAAATGCAGACTACCACCCCATTAAAGTGATATGACTCATTCATGAGATACATGGAACATATAAAGGATGTTGTTAATTAAATTATATATGATATTATACTAAAAATATAATATACCTTTTTATCATTATGTTTTCATTTCTTTAAATATGAAATAAAAATGAAAGTAGCGTTTATGTGTACGTACAACTTACCATCTTAATGAATGTTGCATTTCATTTCTTATCCTAAAATGTTATGTACTATTATAAATATATATATATATACTAGAAATATATGATATATATGATATCTAAATCCAGAATACAATTCTAGAGATAATAGACATTTGACCACATGGACCACCTGTTATAATAAGAAGTTCATTTTTGACTCAAGAACCAAATATAGAAAAAATGACCCTTATTAAATTAAATGATTATGTAATTTTTTTAATGTGGTAATAAGTGATATAAAAGGAATAATAAACTTGAAAATGTTTTCAAGTATGTAAGAATTAAATTTATCTTATTATTCAAAATATTGAAGAAAGATTGTGTCTAATAAGACACGAGGTATGGGACTTCGTCCCAATATATTTTCATTGATGCATATTTTGATTTATACATGAATTTCTTTTATACGGTGTATAAAACCCTTTGGATTTTTATTTGATTCAAATGGAATATTTTTCTACGTAGCATTTAACTAAATGACATAGGGATTTTTTCTTTTTAATGTATGCAGTGAAAATGGAATTTTCACCACCGTGAGTGTTATTTGATATTTGGCTTCCTTAACAAGCCGTAATGTTTTTAAAAGGAAAATAATTAC
This sequence comes from Viscum album, assembly GCA_963277665.1. Taxonomy (NCBI): domain Eukaryota; kingdom Viridiplantae; phylum Streptophyta; class Magnoliopsida; order Santalales; family Viscaceae; genus Viscum; species Viscum album. The sequence continues at coordinate 1,008,465,553 of OY728164.1, read as the reverse complement.
CATATACAGTTTTTACGTATTTTGGTGTGGAAAATAGTTTTAATAATGGATTTATTAGTTCAATATCCTGAAATTATATATTGTGATTGAAATGTGGAAATGTTATATTTCCTTTCTATTTGTTATATGTGTTATGAATATGTTGTGGTTCTTGAGCATTGTTTACATATACGGGTGGTCCCATGATAAACCATGGGTGAGTGAGCTGGAGATATCACTCCAATGCATTGGGTAATATAAAGAAGGTAAACGTTAATGATTCTTCCAAGAGATCCAGGGAATATATTGTGATGTCTATTTCAAATGTAACTCCCTACATAGCTATGAATACTTCAATATTTGTATTATATGGATTCCACAATTTAAATTTTTGACTTTTGATTGCACTGTGTTATTCATAAATCATTTAATTTCATGAAGAATTTTATATATAATTTTTTGTATGTAATGATATACTAATGTTTTCTTCATTATTTTAAAACCCTTACTGATCTTTTTATGCTCATCCCAGGTTTTTGAAATGTTTTTCATGGGATACAATGTAGGGTAAGATAATGGATGAATTCATGAGGATTTATATCAATAAAATAATTCTTGTTTTATTTTACGATTTTTTATTTTATGAAAAAATGGATACTAATTAGAAGTGGCTACTTTGTAACAATTGAGTTGTAAGCTAATAGTTATGGTCTAATTCACTAAAACTATAAACTTGAAAAGTTCATCAATGTGAATTATTAACAGAATTCAGGATTACATAATGTTTATGTTCATGTCCTTATAGTTGGTATCAGAGGTCGGTTTGGATAACTTTAGGATTTAGGATATTGCTGAATTAATTTCCATAAATTAATTTATGGTAATATTGAAATGATAAATCATTTTAATATTACCATGTTGATTTAACTAAGATATTTCTGTTCTCAGAATGGTAATCCATAGAGGAAACTGGGTAGCTATACTGGGAATCCATACAGAGGGAAATGACCTTCCAAGTCAGCATATTGAGAAGTTCAAAATTATAATTGAACAGTTTGTTGTAGTGACGTCTATGTTGGATTAGGTGATAAATGGTTGTTGTGTTTATTGGTGATATTTTGGTATATTCTAAAAGTAAAAGAAGAATGAAAGTCATTTAAGGATTTTCTTGCAAATCTTAAAAAAAATAAACTATATGGGAAATTCAGAAAGTGTGAGTTTGGTTCCAAAAATTTTCATTCCGTGTTCACATTTGTTTCAAAAAATGGAATAATAGTTGATCGTTCAAAAACAAAGTTGTTGAATAATGGAAAAGACCCACAAATATTGTTGAGATCAATTGTTTTCTTGGTTTAGTAGGTTATTATAGGAGGATTGTTAAATTTTTTGCATGGTTATCTATCCCACTAACTAAATTATCTCCAAAAAGTGTTATGGTCATATGGATAATTGAAGGTGATGATTGTTTCCAAAAATTTAAAAGAAGATTAGTGAATGATCCAGTTTTGGCACTACCGTCTATAAATGGTGCATTTTGCATCTACAGTGATGCATTGATGAAAGGACATGGTTGTGTCCTAATGCATAATGATTAGGTAATTGATTATAAAACTTATTAGTTGAAACCTCATTAGTTAAATAACCCTACACATGATTTGGAATTTGTTGTTGATGTCTTTGCTTTAGAAATTTGGAGGCATAATTTTTATGGAGTAAAATGTAAAACATATACTGAGTACAAATGATTGAATTATATATTTACTCAGAAATAATTGAACATGAGATAGAGGAGTTGGTTTGAATTAATCCAGGATTATTATTACATGATTCATTACCATCCATGAAAAGGAAATAAAGTTGATGATTCTTTGTGTCAAAAATGTAATAATACATTAACCATTTTACATTTAGAACACGATCCTTTGATTAATGATTTTATGAAATTTGGCATATAATTTGTTGGTTCAAGAGATTCCTCTATTTTTTTCAGGTGTTTGTGAAATCATCCATAGAAATAATATTAAGAGAGCACAGAAAGAAGATAGTAAGTCGTGGGAAAAGGTATATTTGGTTCAGAAGGATAAGTTACCAAAATTAATCATTGATAAAGATTGTGTTTTTAGGTTTTGTAAGATATTATGGGTTCCTTGTGATTCACAGTTGATGGAAACATTATTATGTGAAGCTCATAGTTCCCCATTTTCAGTTAACTCTAGCAGTACTAAGCTGTACAAAGATCATCAAGATTATTTCTGGTGGGATGGAATGAAAACAGATTTTCTTGACTTTACTATGAAGTGATTGAAATGTCAAAAGGTTAAATCAGAGTGTAGTTACCAAAATAGATGCTTCAACATTTACCAGTTCTAGAGTGGAAATGGGAAAATACATCCATGGACTTTGTTATGGGATGCTGAAGACAACTCGAGGTTACAATGAAAACTATGTTATGGATGACCGATTTACTAAATCTACTCATTTTATTCCTATTATAGATACTCTATCTATAGATCAACTATCTTGGTTGTATGTTTTAGTGATATTGAGCTTTCATAGAGTTCCCTCTCTTATGTATCTGATCGTGATCCTATGTTTACTTCTAACTTTTGAAAAGGCCTTCAAAAGTCATTGGGTATTGAATTAAATTTCATTACTGCTTTTTATCCTTAATCAGATGGGTAGTCAGTATGAACAATTGTTATATTGGAAGATATTATACGCGCCCGCTCAATGGATTTCCAGGGAAGTTGGGACCAACATCTTTCTTTGGTTGAATTTTCTTATAATAACAGTTTTCATATTAGTGTAAAGATGGAACCATTTGATGCATTATATGGAATGCGGTGTGGAACTCCATCTTTTTGTGATGAAGTAGGTGAAGGGATGTTGATGCAGCCAGAATTGGTAGAAGAGATAGCAAAAAAATCGATTGATTCAGAAGCACATGAGAATAACTCAAAGAAAACATAAATGTTATGCGGTTAACCAGAAGAACGAACTTTCTTTTGGGGTACGTGATCATTTATTTATCAATGTTTCTCCATGGAAAAGTGTGATGTCTTTGGGAAATAAGGGAATTTTGTGTCCCTGGTTTATTGGACCCTATGAAATCTTAGAGAAAGTTGGATCAGTTCCATGCAGAGTGGCTTTACCTCCATGTTTATCCTAGGTACAAAATATTTTTCATGTTTCAACGTTGAGAAAGTATATGGCATATCCATCTCATGTTTTGAGTCCAGAGGTAGTTTAGTTGGAAGAGAATATTTCTTATGAGGAAGATCCAGTCCTGGATCATGACCGTAATGAGAAAATGTTGAGGAATAAGGTAATTCATTAGGTAATGGTTTTGTGGGTAAAAAAATATAGTTGAAGAGGAAACAAGGGAATATGAAAATGCTATGAGGGATAAATACCTCCATGTATTTGATAAGTGAATAGAATTGGGGGGACGAAATTTATAAAAGGGGTAAGGATGTAACATCCCAGATAATTAATGGATATTCAAATTTCATATTAATTAATATTTTTGAATTAAATATTAATTTTACATTACAGGGGATTCTATGTTAGATGGAATACCAGACACACAACAATGTATTTCTATGAAATATATTGTTCCACATAAGGAAGAGGCATACTAAAAAATAATAGTATAATTTTATTTTAAATGGTAGTTAACACCTATAAGTGGTTTTCGCTGGAATGAACTGAAATAAATAAAATATTATTATACAAGAATGTAAATATTTTTACATTTATCTAATAAAAGATAGAGAATTAAAATTTGAATGAGTCCAATTTTAAGCACAAATAGTCTAATATTATTGAAAAAGACAATTTACCGCCTTTTGATGGAGAACCATTTTTAAATCAAGTTTTTCACATTTATATGTTTTATTTAAAAAAAATAGTATTCAACTATATAATGAGGACATCAAAATTTACTTAGGATGAAATTTTGGTATTTTCATGAAAAGGATCAATTTTAAATGAATAGTGAAAAATATTGCATTTTTATTTAAAACTCACTTTTAATCTAATTTATTTATATGGTAATATTTACTTTTTAATTGTTTAAAAAGTTTAATTACATTATATTTTTACCATTTAATCCAATGTGGATCATTGGAAGTAATTTAACATGAAATTGATCATAAACAAATGTCAGACTTTTGATAGTTATTATTTTCTAAAAACATGCTTTTTTGAAAACGCGAATTAATTTTAAAATAAATGTTGCAAATTCTATGTTTTGAATTTTGAAAAATTTATTACATATTTGGAATCAAGAGGACCAAATTTTGTAAATTGATTACTTATATTTTTAGACTTTTTGAATAGTAACTTTAGTAAATATTTCATATCCCATGGTTAAAAGGTAAATATGGTAAATAAGGGTTAAAAATTATATTATAATATTATTAAATTACCGTAAAATGTGTTCTAATTTTAGTGGATGATACATTTATGACAATGGGAATTGTTGGGTCAATTTGGGGTCCCCATGGTGCCACTTTCATGTGAAAATTATACTTTATAAAAAATTAATTTCATTTTAAGGAAAACATAACATAAACTTATATCTCTTAGTAAAACAATTTTTACAATGGCACATATAAGATATATTATAGACTATAAAAAGTAATTAGAAATATAAATAGATTTTCTATGTAATGGTATTTTATTGATAACATATAGATATTAAAAAATAAATTTAATTATGACATAATGATGATGTAGTAATTGTTTCATTAATAGAGGATTCAAATAAATGATAATATAATTATTAATATACATTTATTTTGATTCTTTTTATGCTATACATGATTTTTAGAGATAATATCTACATTTATCATTAAATTATTGATGTTTTTTTAATAAATTAAGTTGTCATAGATTATTTAAATGTCTTGATATGAATAGTTTATTAATTGACATAATTGAGTTTAAAAAAATAATTTTTTCATAAATGATAATATATTATTATAAATATATGATCCAGCCAAATAAAAAATATGATGTCAAAAATGTCATTAATGATCCATTTTGGGACTCTTGGAATTTAATTATAAATATATCAACCATATATTATGAATATATAGGGAGACGTGGTAAAAATTAAATATGCTAACAAAGGGTTAAATAAAAATGATAAGGATTAAAAAATATCCCAAACCTATCGGATTATTTTTGTATGATTTTATTTCGACTTATATACACCTTATATTCCAATTAAATATTCTTTTGACCTTTTGAAAATTAAAATAATTTTATAACAAAATAATACATTCAAGCTACCCTAAAGGGCCCCTCCTCCCTCTTATAAAATGCCACCACCTCTAAACGATTACTTCTCTCAATCCCCGTGGATCAGAAAAACTATGATAAAATAATCCCACAACATCTCTATTTTCCTCCAAAAATCCTTACCTTAGGCAGAATGTATGTCAATAAAGCATTTTTGGTTCAAACCAAAGGAAGTTACATGATTTAAAGGTAACGTCTTCCCTCAAGTTCTCTTATTTTATTTTACTTCTTCACAACCTATGATATTCTTAATCTTTTATTACATAAAAACACCATTATCCTTAATATACTAGGTTTTTTATGAGATTTACTATAACTACACTTCCACACACCTTCAACTAATTGATACGAACATACTATTTCTGTGGATGACTTACAACAGCCTCACGAAATGATGATTGTTCAATTATCTCTTACCTCCTCTCATGGTGGCCATTATTATGACCATATATATATATGTGTGTGATATATATTATACTTATGTTGTCTCTATATTTCCATATTTTTCCTTTATATCATACCGTTATTGTTTCCATAATAGGTATATAGGGTAATTTCATTTGAGGAAGTGCAGACTACCGTCCCCTCATATTGACATGTCTCATTTATGCCATATGTGGAAAGTATAAAATATAGAGATAATTATATTATATATGATATTATACTAGAAATATAATAGACCTATTTATCAATAATTATTAATTCCTTTAAATACGAAATAGAAAAGAAAGTAGCATTCATGCGTACGTATGGCTTACTGTCTCCATGAATGGTGCATTTCTTTTATTATCTTTATATGTTATGTACTATTATAAATACATATATATAATGGATATATATGATATATATGATATCTAGATCATGAATATAATTTTGGAGCTAATAGACTTTAGACCTCATGGACAACCTGTAATTTTAATAAGTCCATTTTTGAATCATGTACCAAATATTGAAAAAATGATCGTTATTAACATAAATGATTCCATGATTTTTATAACATGGTAATAAGTGATATAAATGGAATAATATACTTGAAAATGTTTATAAAGAAATTAGAAATTATATTTAGTTTATTATTCCAGATATTAAATAAAGAACGAGTCAAATCAGACATAAGGTAATGAACATCGTCTCAATCTCCATTCATTGAGGCATTTTTTGATTTGTACATGACATTCTTATATACGATGTATAAACCCCTTTGACGTTTCATTCAATTCAATGGGAATATTTTTCAACATTGATTTTTAATAAATAGAGAAGAGAATGTCTCTTTTTAGCCAATGTGGGGACAACGACCTCTCCGGCACCGCGAGCGTTATTTGATATTTGGCTTCCTTAATAAACCTTGATGTTTTTAAATGAAAAATAAATACCATATACTCCATTTACGTATTTTTTTTACTTAAAATGGGTTTGAAAATAGATTGATAATTTAAATATCATGAAATGATATATTGTGATTGAAATGTGGAAACGTTATCTTTCCTTTATGTTTGTTTTATATGTTATGAATATGTTATTGTTCTTGGGAATTGGTTACATATAAGGGTGGTTATGTTATAATCCAAGGGAGAGTGAGCCTGATATATATCTTAATTCATTGGGTAATTTGACGAAGGTAAAAATCAAGGTTTGTACAAATAGATTTAAGAAATATAATGCGATGTGTATTCCAAATGTAACTCCCGACATAGCGGTAAAATATACAATTTATGTATGATATTGATGCGACATGATACCTTTATTATTTGTGATTACTATGTTTTATTCATAAATCTTAAAATTTAATAAGGTATTTTAAAGAGAATAGTTTTTTTATTTAATGATATACTAATGTTATTTTCATTATTTTATAACCCTTACTAAGCTTTTTTATGCTCATCCCATGTTTTGGGAAGGTTTTTCACAGGTTATATGGCAGTTTAAGAGAATCGTAGAATTCAAAATGATTTATCTCATGAAATGAATTCTCATTTTCTTTTAAGTATAAGGCCCCAGCCTTAAACCTTACTTAATCTTGAGTTATTACAAGATTACACATTGAGGATCTTTTCGGGTTTACAGTTTTAGAGAATTAGATCATAAAACTTGCATTACATTCCACATATAAACAAAGTGGTTACATAAAGATAGTATTCTTCATTCCCATCAATGGAAAAAACATTTGAAATAAAACATGTATTATTTCTTGACACTTCCTTGACACTATCATCATATCATGTACCTTTCCCTTGACCTGTAAAAAACATTTCAAAAAAACTTGGGATGAGCATAAAAAGCTCAGTATGGGTTATAAAAACATGGAAAGGAAACATGAGTTCATATATACATAAGAATGAAATCATACTTTACCCATAAAACATAGGCCCTTTAACATACCTCATAAAATCATGAATAAATCATAGAAATCGTAAGACATAAAGGTAACTTGAGGCATCCATAACATTCTTACGTAGGGAGTAACCCTCTTGGTTACGTTTGGAATACCCATCGCAGTCTATTCCCTAAATCTCTTCAGAGAAACCTTAACGTTTCACTCCTTCGCGTTACCCAATGCATTGGAGAGCTATAACGGGCTCACCCCCTTAGTTTATCACGGAACCACCCGTCTTCATAATAATGCCCAAGAACCATAACATAATCATATCACATAAAACATGCATAAAGGAAACATAAAATTTCCACATTTCAATCACGAGATATCAATACAACACATTGATATAAAAACATTATGAAAACTATTTTCAATACTAAAATAAAAGAAAAGTAAAACATGGTATTTATTTTTCTTTTAAAAAGAAGGTATGGCTTGTAGAGGAAGCCGAAAACTCAAATAACGGTCACGACGACGGAGAAGTCGTTGTCGCCGCATACGTACGACAAAAACCATCCCTTTTGTCGTTTAGTAAACGCTTCATATAAAAAGGGTTCATTTTGAATAAACGTAAAAGTCAAAGGGGTTTATACACCGTATAAAAGAAAGTTGTGTATAAAATAAAATATGCCTCAACGAAAGGAGATTGAGACGAAGTCCCATACCAAGTATCCGACTTGACCCGACCGTTCTTTAATCTCCTGAATAATAAACTTGAGTTAATCTCTACTTGCTTATGAATCTTTTTCAAGTTCATTATTCCTTTTATACCATGTTATGATCATCATGTAATCATTTAAGTTAATAATGTTCATTTTGTCGGTATTTGGTTCTTAAGTCAAAAATAGACTTCTTACACTTACATGTTGTTAATTTGGTCAAAGGTTCATTATATCCAGAATGATATTAATGATTTGGATAACATATATATCATATATATTCATCATATACATGTACTTATAATATTACATCACATTTAGAGGTAAGAAATGAAATGCACCGTTCATGGAGATGGTAAGCCGTACGTACGCATGAAGGCTACTTCCATTTCTATTTCGTATTTTCTGGAATGGAATCATAATGATATATAAGTATATTATAATTCCAGTATAATAACATATATAATATCACTAACTTTATCCTTTACTCATCCCACATATGGTATTAACGAATCAAATCACTTTCAGGGGGCGGTAGTCCGCACTTCCTAAAATGAAGATATCGTGTTTACCCATAATGGAAACCATAAAGTTATGACCAAAATGAAAAAAACAGAATCTTAAGGAAAACATAAACATATTATATATCATATATAAAAATAGTGACATCATAATGGCCACCTTTGAAGGTGTTAAATGAGTATTGAACAATCATCGTTTCGGGAGGCAGAATTTCGCCATCCACGGAAACCGTATGTTCTTTAACCATTTGATGTAGTTGTGTGAGAGTGTAGCTCAAATAAATATTATAACAACATCCTAGTATATTGAAGATACTGGTGTTGTTACAAAATAAGTAAATAAAAAGAGTTTAGGGGGTTGGAGAAACAAAATAATACAAATGAACATGAGAGAATGAATTACCTTTAAAAGTGTAACTCCTTTTGATTTGAGCCTAAAGGCTTCCTTTGAAAGGATTCTGCCCAAAGGTAATCCTCTAGGATGAGGAGAGGGATGTGGAGAGAGTAAATGGCCAGGGGTTGGACGAGAAAAAGGCTTGAGGAGTGTGTGCAATGAGGTAGAGGTGGGGGCCTTTTATAGGAGGAGAGGAGGGGCACTTTTGGAAAGTAAAGAAATATTACTTTATTTGAAAATGTGTTTCGGTTTTAAAAGGTCCCACATTGATATAAGTCGTGGATAAGGTGATAAGAGTTCGAAATCCACTCATCCAATTGGTTTTGGACATTATTAGTTCATAGATTTTACATTATCTTTTCATTTTATTTAAATTGTTAAATAATGAGGTCTTCACTGCATCATCATGATGTCATAAATAATTTAATTTATTTAATGTCTAAAAATTATAAAAAAAACTATGATGTAGGAAATATTTTTATCTTTCCAATGACTATTTATAATCAAAAATCTGATCTTTATAACCCCATGTAAAAAATTATTTTCGTAAGACATATTATGTTTGTGTCATTTTTACTTTAACATTTAATAAAAAGTTATTTATGTCATTTCCCATCCAAAGTGTCTCCATGGGGTCCCCAAGTTGACCCATGGCTTGTCTTGGTCGGCCATTACACATCCAATGAGGTTAGGACATGTGTCAAGTCCGTTTCATATTATTAAATCATTATTTATACCTTAAACTACCCTAATTACCACTAATCGCGATTAAGAACTTAATAAGTTACTATTCACCAAAAAATTATTTTAATCTCATTGAACCACATTTTACTTCTTAATGACAACCATGTATGTCGGATTTTTGAAATTCAAAACACAATGATGGAAAAATTTCATTTAAACGGAAAATCAGTTTTTATAAGTACCACTTAGTGGTTTCACTATTCATCAAAAATTGATGTTTTTCAGAAAATTACCAAATATTCACCGTAATCTATATATGATATTCCGAATTCAAAAATGAAGTCTATTTTAAAAAAAATTCAAAACATATAAGTCACATTAATTAATTTAATAATTAATTCCCACTGTCAGAGCAAATAGCGTGTTTTTATGGAACAATGAGTATCAAAAGATTGACACTAGTTTGAGTCCAATTTCAAAGTGAAATTGATTCCAATGGCCACCATTGGATTAAATGGTAAAAATATATTCATATTACACATTAAGACCAATTCATAAGATAATCTAATCATATAAATAAATTAGATTAAAAAGATGTTTTGATGTAAAATGCAGTATTTTTCACTATTTATTAAAAAATGAACATTGTCAGAAAAATATCAATAATTCACACAAAGTAAATTTTGATGTCCGAATCATAAATAATAAGTTTATTTTGACAAAAATAGTTTATAAAATTGTCAAAAGATAGATTTAAAAAGGGTTTTCCTTCATAAGGCAGTAAAATAATCTTTTAAGAATATCAGTGTATTCCATGCTTAATATTGGATTTATTTTCATTTTAAGCCTCTAAAACACTATATTAATCATTAATAGACATAGATAAAAATATCTATTATTCATTACTTACTTGGGATGTTACATCCTTCCCCCCTTTAGAAAATTGCGTCCCCGTAATTTATTTACTTATCGAATAAATGGGGGTACATATCCCTCATTGCATTTTCAGATTCCCATGTTGCCTCTTCAATCATGTGGTTTTTTCACAAAACCTTTACCTGGTGAATCACCTTATTCTGTAACACTTGCTCCCTGTGGTCAAGAATCTGGACCGGTTGTTAATCATAAGATAGGTTCTCTTACAGCTGAACTACCTCTGGACTCAAAACATGAGATTGATCTGGCATATACTTTCTCAACATCGAAACGTGAAAAACATTGTGTACCTGAGATAAACTTGGAGGTAAAGCCACTCGGTATGCAACTGATCCAACTCTCTCCAGAATTTCGTATGGTCCAACGAACCTTGGACTCAACTTTCCTTTCTTACCAAATCTCATCACACTTTTCCATGGTGATACTTTGAGAAAAACATGATCACCTACCTCGAAAGATAGATCCTTCCTCCGGTTATCCGCATAAATCTTCTTCCTGCTCTGAGCTGTTCTCATGTGTTTCTGAATCAGCTGAACTTTTTCTGCCATCTCTTCTACCAATTCTAGTCCCATCAAATTCCTTTCACCCACTTCATCCCAGAAAGCTGGAGTTCGACACCGCTTCCCATATAATTCCTGAAATGGTGCCATCTGTATACTGGAATGAAAACTATTATTATATGAAAATTCAACCAAAGAATGATGTTGGTCCCAACTTCCCTGATAATCCATAGAACAAGCTTGTAGCATATCCTCCAATGTCTGAATTGTTCGTTCTGACTGCCCATCTGATTGAGGATGAAAATCTGTACTAAAATTTAATTCAGTACCCAACGACTTATGAAGGCCTTTCCAAAAGTTAGAAGTAAACCTGGGATCACGATCAGATACAATGGAGAGAGGAACTCCATGTAACATGACTATCTCTTTAAGATACAAACGGGAAAGATGATCAAGAGAGAAAGTATCACGTATAGCAAGGAAATGAGCAGATTTAGTCAAGCGATCAACAATAACCCAGATTGCATTATTACCTCGAGATGTCTTCGGCAATCCAACAACAAAGTCCATGGATATATTCTCCCATTTCCACTCTGGAACTGGTAAAGGCTGAAGCATCCCTTTGGGTAACTACCGCTCTACATTAACCTGCTGACAAGTCAAACAATTCACTGTAAAATCAGAAATATCTCTTTTCATTCCATCCCACCAGTAATACTCCCGCGGATCTCTATACATCTTAGTACTGCCCGGATGAACTGAAAACAGTGAAATATGAGCTTCACATAACAACTCTCTCTTCAACTGTGAATCACAAGTCACACACAATCTCTTCCCAAATCTCAAAACACAATCATTATCAATGTTGAATTCAAAAAACTTACCTTTCTGAACCAGCTCTACCTTTTTCTGCAACTCACTGTCTTGCTTCTGTTCTTGCTTAATTCTATCTGATAGAGAAGATCTCACTGATACCTGAAACAAAACAGAAGGACTTCCTCCACCAACAACTTCTATGCCAAAGTTCATCAAATCCTTAACCAAAGGATCACGTTCCAAACGCAGCATTGTTAATGAAGCATTACTTTTTCGACTCAAAGCATCAGCCACTTTATTTTCTTTTCCCGGATGGTAATGAATTGTACAATCATAATCCTTGATTAATTCTAGCCATCTCCTTTGTCTCATTTTTAACTCTTTCTGAGTGAATGTATACTTTAAACTTTTGTGATTGGTATATATTTCACACTTTACTCCATAAAAATGATGCCTCCAAATTTTTAAAGCAAAAAACAACAGCAGCTAATTCCAAATCATGTGTAGGGTAATTTACCTCATGAGTTTTCAACTGTCGTGAAGCATAAGCAATTACCTGATCATTTTGCTTTAGGACGCAACCACGTACTTTCAATGAAGTATCACTGTATATAACAAACTCACCATTCCTGGAAGGTAGTGTCAAAACTGGAGCATTCACCAATCTTCTTTTCAATTCCTGAAAACAATCATCACATTATTTTGTCCAGATAAACTTAACACCCTTCCGAGTTAGCTTAGTCATTGGACTAGATAACCGTGAAAAATTTCTAACAAACCTTCGGTAATAGCCCGCCAAACCAAGGAAGCTACGAATCTCGGTTACACTTGTGGGTCTTGGACATTCTTCCACAACTTTTGTTTTTGCAGGATCACCAGTTATTCCATCTTTAGAAACAATGTGACCATGGAAAGAAATTTTTTGCAACCAATACTCACACTTGCTGAATTTCCCATACAGTTTCTTTTCTTTTAAGGTTTGCAAGATAACCCTTAAATGTCTTTAATGATCCTCATTACTCTTAGAAAACACCAAAATATCATTAATGAAAACCACCAAAAACTTATCCAAGAACTCATGGAAAATTCTATTCATTAAGTCCATGAATACAGCAGGTGCATTGGTTAGCCCAAAAGGCATTACTACAAATTCATAATGGCCATATCTCGTATGGAATGCGGTCTTCGGAATATCTGTCTCCTTTACCTTCAGCATATGGAACCCTGATCTCAGGTCAATCTTTGAAAAAAACTAAGCTCCCCGGAGCTGATCAAACAAATCATCGATATGAGGCAAAGGATATTTGTTCTTAATAGTGATATTATTCAAGGCTCTATAATCAATGAAATGTCTCATAGAACCATCTTTCTTTTTAACAAATAAAACAGGAGCACCCCATGGTGATGTGCTAGGTCTAATGAAACCTTTCTCTAATAAATCATGCAATTGCTCCTTCAACTCTAAAAGTTCAATTTGTGTCATTAGATAATGGGGTTTTGAAATTGGCTTAGCATCAGGAACTAAGTCAACAATAAACTCAACTTCCCGATCTGGTATTATTCCAGGAAACTCATCAGGAAAAACATCAAGATACTCATTTACCACTGGCACATCATTAATCTTAATAGTTCCTTTATTTTCAACGAACTGTGCAAGGTAACATTCATTTCCCTCTTTTACAAGTTTCTCGGCCTCTTGATATGTTATCAAAATTAAGGGTTCATTCCTGTAAACAAACTGAAAGTCTTTCTGAAAAGAAACTCCTTTAGCTCTACAGTCAATCTTAGCATGGTAAATAGATAGCCAATCCATACCTAGGATAACATCAAACTCTACTAGAGGTAGAACAATAAGGTTTTCAAGTAGGTTCTTTCCACAGATAAGGATAGGAAGATTCTTATAAATTCTTTTTGCCTCAACATTTCCCCGAGGTGTTTTTACCAAAAGTTCAGGAGTCATTTCTTGAGATGGTATTCCCATTTTACTAGAAAAGGTTTCAGAGATGAAAGAATGTGTAGACCCCAAATCAAACAACACACTGGAATAATCTGAAAAATCAAACAAAGTACCTGATACAACTTCATTTGATGGCCCGACATCTGCTGAAGTAGTTGCAAAGGATTTCACCACCCCTTTCTGCTTATAGTCTAACTGCTTCCCATCACTCAAGCTCTTTGTCGGACACTCATTTGCATAGTGAACCATCTCATTGCACTTATAACATTTCACTAACTGTAAATCAAATTTGTTCTTACCTTCACCTTGATCATTTTCAGTGCAATCACGAGCCTTATGTCCCATCTTACCACATCGGTAGCACTTTACAGAATTTAGAAGACATTCCCCAGCATGCCTTTTGCCACATTTATCACAAACTGGAAACTTAGTTCTCTTACCATCAGACTTTTTTGAAGAATTCTTACATTTCTCCTGCCACCTTGGTCTCTTCTTCTGCTGGTTGTTATAGAACACTTGGTCATCGGCAAACTCCATTTCCACCTTCTCAGCACATCGAACAAGCTTTTCATAACTTTTAAACTCACGAGAAGCTAATGCCCTTCGATATTTTGGATTTAATCCTGAGTAAAAATGATTTATTTTACTATCAAGGTCTCGGATAAAATTTGGAGCATACCTTGCCAATCGAGTGAACCTTTCTTCTTAGGTGGCCACTGAGTCTTCCTCTTGCCTCAATTCCAAGAATTGCTTTTCCATCCTAAGTTGAACAGCCTTAGGAAAATACTTCTCAAGAAACATACCTTTGAATTCATCCCAGTCGAGAGCATCAATCTCATCGGCGTCCCTGATATTTTTTACCATAGACCCCCACTGATCTGCTTCACCCTCCAAATGGTAAATATAAAGACTAACCTTTTGATTGTCTGAACACCCCATGACATAAAAAATCTTTTCCAGTGCTTTAATCCACCCTTCAGCTAGGACGGGGTCAGATGATCCTCTGAATGATGGTGGATGTTACCTCATGAAATGTTCCACCACTGACATGTTCCTCTGCGGTTGATCTGGCTGATCTTGTGCATGGATACCACCACCATTTATAGCCTGAGTCAACTGCGCCATTACTGCAACAAACTGTACAGTTCCAATTCCGACCATCTCAGGATGCTGATTCGGAAGGTTATTTCCTTATGTATTCCTTCCTAGCACTGCTTCCCTGTTTCCTCTGCGGAAAACCATTCTGAACAAACATGTCTTAGATGAAGCAACATGGTAATATTCAGATACTATATCATTTCAAAAAATATATTTTTGGATAATCATTTAACAGAATTCTAACTCCTAAAGTTATCTAAACCGACCTCTGATACCAACTATAAGGCCCCGGCCTTAAACCTTACTTAATCTTGAGTTATTACAAGATTACACATTGAGGATCTTTTTGGGTTTAGAGTTTTAGAGAATTAGATCATAAAACTTGCATTACATTCCACATATAAACAAAGTGGTTACATAAAGATAGTATTATTCATTCCCATCAATGGAAAACAAATTTGAAATAAAACATGGATTATTTCTTGACACTTCCTTGACACTATCATCATATCATGTACCTTTCCCTTGACCTGTGAAAAACATTTCAAAAAAACTTGGGATGAGCATAAAAAGCACAGTATGGGTTATAAAAACATGGAAAGGAAACATGAGTTCATATATACATAAGAATGAAATCATACTTTACCCATAAAACATATGCACTTTAACATACCTCATAAAATCATGAATAAATCATAGAAATCATAAGACATAAAGGTAACTTGAGGCATCCATAACATTCTTACGTAGGGAGTAACCCTCTTGGTTACGTTTGGAATACCCATCACAGTATATTCCGTAAGTCTCTTCGGAGAAACTTTAACGTTTCACTCCTTCGCGTTACCCAATGCATTGGAGATCTATAACGGGCTCACTCGCACTTAGTTTATCACGGAACCACCCGTCTTCATAATAATTCCCAAGAACCATAACATAATCATATCACATAAAACATGCATAAAGGAAACATAAAATTTCCACATTTCAATCACGAGATATCAATACAACACATTGATATAAAAAAATTATGAAAACCATTTTCAATACTAAAATAAAAGAAAAGTAAAACATGGTATATATTTTTCTTTTAAAAAGAAGGTATGGCTTGTAGAGGAAGCCGAAAACTCAAATAACGGTCACGACGGCGGAGAAGTCGTTGTCGCCACATACGTACGACAAAAACATTCCCTTTTGTCATTTAGTAAACGCTTCGTATAAAAAGGATTCCTTTTGAATAAACATAAATGTCAAAGGGGTTTATACACCTTATAAAAGAAAGTTGTGTATAAAATAAAATATGCCTCAACGAAAGGAGATTGAGACAAAGTCCCATACCTCGTATCCGACTTGACCCGACCGTTCTATAATCTCCTGAATAATAAAATTGAGTTAATCTCTACTTTCTTATGAATCTTTTTGAAGTTCATTATTCATTTTATACCATGTTATGAACATCATGTAATCATTTAAGTTAATAATGTTCATTTTTTCGGTATTTAGTTCTTAAGTCAAAAATAGACTTCTTACACTTACATGTTGTTAATTTGGTCAAAGGTTCATTATATCCAGAATGATATTAATGATTTGGATAACATATATATCATATATATTCATCATATACATGTATTTATAATATTACATCACATTTAGAGGTAAGAAATGAAATGCACCATTCATGGAGACGGTAAGCCGTACGTACGCATGAACGCTACTTCCATTTCTATTTCGTATTTTCTGGAATGGAATCATAATGATATATAATTATATTATAATTCCAGTATAATAACATATATAATATCATTAACTTTATCCTTTACACATCCCACATATGGTATTAACAAATCAAATCACTTTCAGGGGGTGGTAGTCCGCACTTCCTAAAATGAAGATATCGTGTTTACCCATAATGGAAACCATAAAGGTATGCCCAAAATGAAAAAAAATAAGCTTAAGGAAAACATAAACATATTATATATCATATATAAAAATAGTGACATCATAATGTCCACCTTTGAAGGTGTTAAATGAGTATTGAACAATCATCATTTCGGGAGGCAGAATTTCACCATCCACCGAAACCGTATATTCTATAACCATTTGATGTAGTTTTGTGAGAGTGTAGCTCAAATAAATCTTATAACAAAATCCTAGTATATTGAAGATACTGGTGTTGTTACAAAATAAGTAAATAAAAAGTGTTTAGGGGGTTGGTGAAACAAAATAAAACAAATGAACATGAGAGAATGAATTACCTTTAAAAGTGTAACTCCTTTTGATTTGAACCTAAATGCATTCTTTGAAAGGATTCTGCCCAAAGGGAATCCTCTAGGATGAGGAGAGGGATGTGGAGAGAGTAAATGGGCAGGGGTTGGCCGATCCAAAGGCTTGAGGAGTGTGTGAAATTAGGTAGAGGTGGGGGCCTTTTATAAGGGGAGAGGAGGGGCACTTTTGGAATGTAAAGAAATATTACTTTATTTGAAAATGTGTTTCGGTTTTAAAGGTCCCACATTGATATAAGTTGTGGATAAGGTGATAAGGGTTCGAAATCAGCTCATCCAATTGGTTTTGGACATGTGTAGTTCATATATTTTACATTATCTTTCCATTTTATTTAAATTGTTAAATAATGAGGTCACCGCTGCATCATCATGATGTCATAAATAATTTAATTTATTTAATGTCTAAAAATTATAAAAAAAAATACTATGATGTGGGAAATATTTTTAGCTTTCGAATGACTATTTATAATAAAAAATATGATCTTTATTACCCCATGTAAAAAATTCTGTTAACAAGACATATTATGTTTGTGTCATTTTTACTTTAACATTTAATAAAAAGTTATTTATGTCATTTCCCAACCAAAGTGTCTCCATGGGGTCCCCAAGTTGACCCATGGCTTGTCTTGGTCGGCCATTACAAATCCAATGAGGTTAGGACATGTGTCAAGTCCGTTTCATATTATTAAAGCATTATTTATACCTTAAACTACCCTAATTACCACTAATTGCGATTAAGAACTTAATAAGTTACTATTCACCAAAAAATTATTTTAATCTCATTGAACCACATTTTACTTCTTAATGACAACCATGTATGTCAGATTTTTGAAATTCAAAACACAATGATGGAAAAATTTCATTTAAACGGAAAATCAGTTTTTATAAGTACCACTTAGTGGTTTCACTATTCATCAAAAATTGATGTTTTTCAGAAAATTACCAAAAATTCACCCTAAGCTATATTTGATATTCCGAACTCAAAAATTAAGTCTATTTTAAAAAATTCAAAACATATAAGTCACATTAATTAATTTAATAATTAATTCCCGCTGTCAGAGAAAATATCGTGTTTTTATGAAACAATGAGTATCAAAAGATTGACACTAGTTTGAGTCAAATTTCAAAGTGAAATTGATTCCAATGACCACCATTGGATTAAATGGTAAAAATATATTCATATTACACATTAAGACCAATTCAAAATATAATCTAATCATATAAATAAATTATATTAAAAAGAAGTTTTGATGTAAAATTTAGTATTTTTCACTATTCATTAAAAAATGAACATTGTCAGAAAAATATCAAAAATTCACACAAATTAAATTTTGATGTCCCAATCATAAAGAATAAGTTTATTTTGACAAACATAGTTTATAAAATTGTCAAAAGATAGATTTAAAAACGGTTTTCCATCATAAGGCAGTAAAACAATCTTTTAAGAATATTACTGTATTACATGCTTAAGATTTGATTTATTTTCATTTTAAGCCTCTAAAACACTTTTTTTAATCATTAATATACATAGATAAAAATATCTATTATTCATTACTTACTTGGGATGTTACATTAAGAGTTTTTATTATATTAAAAATGGATACTCAGTAAAAGTGTCATCTTTGTATCAATTGAGCTATAATGTTATAATTTTTGCTTAATTCTCTAAAACTATAAACCTAAAAAGATCCTCAAAGTGAATTATTAACACAATTAAAGATTACATAATGTTTATGGTATGGTCCTTATACATAACCTACTCAATGTGTGTTTTTGAAAACAAAACACGATTAAAGTACTCAATGCTATAACTTTCAAATTTTTCCCATATGACGATCATCTTAACAAGGTTTTATATAGTTCCTATAGTTGGACAGATATAAACAAGTGTTGTTAAGTATTTATATGGGAAGTTATATTCAAATATAATTGTTTAAAACAAATTTCATTACTAATTAAAATTATATAATTTTAAAAAACACAAAAAATTATTTTATATACATACATATATAAAGTAAACTAATATATCTATATACACCCACACATTTAAAAACATGTATATATATACATTCTCACAAACATTTATAAATATTAATATATATATATATATATTTGTGTGTGTGTGTATGTTTTTTTTATTTATAAAATTTTTGACTATATATTATATATATATATATGTCTGTGTGTATATATATATGAAAATATAATCATATGTATGTATATATGTATATAAGTATATATTAATTTTAAATATATATAATTATATATACATATAAATACATTCATTTATATATTAATATGTATATATTTATTTGTATTTTTAAATATATTTGTGTATATATATTTGTATAAATTTATATATTTTTTCAAATCCAAAGAGTACATATTAAAATTATCATGGAAAATATATATATATTTACATATTTATATGTTTATATATAAATATATATGATTTAATATATTTATAAATTTATATGAATATTTTTTAAAGTAAAAATATATGTGTGTGTGTGAATATATACATGTGTATGTGTATGCACATATATAGATGTATGTACTTGTATGGGTGTGTGTGTTTATAAATGTATGTATGATTATATGATTATACATACTTTGGGATGAATGGATGAATGTATGTGTTAATGTATGCATGTATACATGTCTATGTGTGTGTATTTTTATGTATTTTTTAATATGTGTGTGCGTTTATTTATTTTGTGACTAAACCTGAATCGGGGCTTGGGCCACAAATATCCCATGACCACCTCTAAAGACTATGGGGGTGAAAAGATTTGAAACGAATATTGTAAATAGGAGGCTTTTTCTTGAAGTACATATATGCACACACCTTACATTATCAATGATGAACTGCAGTGGAACAATAATAAAAATATGCAATATCTAGCAAGAAAACTAATCATGCCAAAACTCTATGTTTACAAGAGTTTGATATTTTAAAATGAAAAGTAAAAAAGTTGAATAAACCCAAAACAAGAAAGATGTCCCAAATTAACCAAAATGGAAATTAAAAAATTGAGATTTACTAACTCTTACATTCCAATCTATGACATTAAAACTCTATTTTTTGGACATTTTTTTCAATGGAATAAAATAAATATTTTTTATGACATGAAATGTACTAAGTTACACATTCCTTTCACAGGACACCATTGTGGAATACGCCACACTATACCAAATCAGTGCATGATACATGGATAATCAACTCATCATACGTTATATGCAACACTGACTTGACATATGTTACATGCAATACCTACTTGTTTTATGTTACACGAAACAGTAATATTTCTACGAAAAATAATTTTAGTTTAATAATAATTTATATTGTATAATAATAATCTAGGAATTCTAATTAGTTATTTGAATAGTAATAAATATATTTTTAATGTATTTATATGTTATTTATTTAAATGAAATATATTTATAAAAAAATATATTAATTTTTGTAAATTCTTTATATGTCTAAAAACATTGTTTTGTCAAATGAACTGCGTTTACTGTCCTTCTGTGAAAAAAAATTAATTTCAAACATTTTTAGAAGTTTAAATTTGATAAAATAAACTTTATTTTTTAATTTATAATTTATATATTATATTAGGGATATGTTTTGGTATTTTTCTTAGAAACATCAATTTTGGATGAATAGTGAAAATACCATATTTTAATTTAAAATAAATTTTTTATAAAATTTATTTATAATGTCAAATTATATTTAAAATTAGTTTAAATTATTATTTAGATTATATTTTAATAAATTAATCCATCCTAGAAAATTGGATCCAATATCACATTGGAATTTTATGTAAAATATAAGAAATATTTTTATAATTTTTACTTTCAAAACACGCATTATCAACGCGAGTGAATGAATAAATGTAAATTAATTTATTCCATTTAATTTATTTGAATTTAAAATAATGGATTCCATATTTGGAATTATAGTAATTTATAATTTCTAATATGTTAAAATTATTTTTTGACCAAATCGATTAGTGAAAGTCAGTAAAAGTAAGTAAATCGATTAATGTTAAATAAAGACAAATAAACAAATAATCCATAATCTTAAGGCCCAAACAAACCTATAAACTATACTGAAATACATTGTATGGTAATATTTGGACCCTAACATAAATTTTCACAGATTTGGATCATTATATGATACATTTTAAAAATTAAAATGGTGGGTGGAATCCCTTTTTCAAATATTTACAAGAGTTCCACTCATCCTTCCCAATAAAAGGCCACCACCTCTTCCTCAACATCACAACTCTAAAAACACATAAAATTGCAATATATCTTCCCAATTCACTTTAAAAAATCTCTAACTTTCTTTAATAATTCTACCCTTTGAAAATGATTCTTCTAAGGAAGCCTTTTTTCCCAACAGAAAAAGAGTTACCAAATTAGAAGGTGTCACCTTTACTCATACTCTTTTCTTTTCTTTTAATTCTCTACCCATAAAATCTGTTTATTAAATTATTTTACAAAAAGAATATTATAAAAAATAGTAATATTTTTTCATGAAATGGGTTCATCATAAAAATACACACTCCTTTATCTAATGGGAAACAAATATACTATTTACTTCTACGTCTAACTATCACCACACGAAATGATGATTTTTCATTTTCCCATTAACACCTCTCATGGTGTAAATTATTATGGAAAATATATTTAAGTATGTCCCATATTATATTAATTATTTTTTTATAATATTTATTTCTTTTTAAAAAATATCTTTTTACTATCCACTTGGTGTAAATAAGATAAATTAGTTTTAGAATGTGGGGACTACCGCCCCCTCAAACCGATGTGATTAATTCACACACTACATTAAATGTTATAAAGATGGATTTAGTGGAAATATATTATATATATATAACATGTAATACAACTATAATGATATGATATACATATATAAATAGGGTTTATTTTCTTTCTTTCTTTCAATATGACAAAAAAGGGAACACTCTTCATGCATACGTACAAATTACTGTCTCCATGAACTATTAATTCCATTTAAGAATTATATATTCTATAGATTGTTATAATAATAATATAAGAATTATAATTTATATTTAAATCATGGATTGATTTCTGGAATCATGATATAAGTATATGGAAAAAAGATATAATAATTTAAGACACACGTAAAGAATAAAGAGAATATTATCCGAAGTGAAACCATAACATTGGATGTTTAAGAAGTGGGTAATATAAGGTAATAATAAAATCACATGTGGTATTATATATTATAATTTGATTCGGTAAAATAGTTATAACAAAAATAAGATTATTATATATGAATATCGTATGAGTACTAATTGAGTCAAGACACAAGGTAAGGGAGTCTCGCCACACATTTATTTTCCTGACATTCATGCCATAAAAAACACTCACATATTTAGTGGGGTGTATATACTACAATTTAATGTAATTTTTTAATAATATAATTAAATTTATTAGTACTAAAATTATTTTTATGATATTTATTTCATTGAGTTTATGTTTCAATGGATTTATAATCGGTAAAATAGTTTTGTCTCAATTTCCATATTTGGGGCTCTTGTTTTGATATGGAACTAAATTATTCTCCATGTGTATATAATTACATTTTATATATTATATCATGAATATATTTATGTTCATGATATTTTAAGATTAATTTAATTTCCTTCTCTTATATGGACAGTATTATCCCATGTAACCATGTGGTAATAGTTTATTGAAACAATCTAATCTCTTTTCATGATTCTTAATGATTATACTTATTTGAGGAAAAAATTTGATCCATATCTCAAGAAAAGTAATGAATTTTTTTATCCTATAATTATTAAATATATCCTCATGTATTAGTTCCATTTTACACTCTTTGGTACATTATAAATTGTTTTAATGAAAATATGATCATCTCTGTCATCAGTTGGAGATCTATTACATTCAAAAACCATGTTGTAAAAAATATTTTCAAAAGATATTTGAGTACAATTTTCAAGGACATTAGAATTTAATTACATAATATGGTTTTCATTGATACCATTATATGTTTTTAAAATAACTTCAATGATAAAAGTTTTAAAAAGTTTTTATGTTTTAAAAAGCGAACATTCAAAGAAGAAATGATATTTTCTTCAAGAAATGCATTTCAAATATATATAAAAATTATTTCCCTTACTAGATATCATCCATTTATTTTAGTAATGATTTTATTGGTTAATTATTCAACTTTTTCATTCATATTTTTTCTCTAAATTAATTATGTTTTAGTGGAACAATGTTTATAAAACCTGTATATGTTTCAGGAGTTATAGTCTTTTGAAAGCTACGTTTTTTCACAGGTTATGTTTATAATGATATTATTATGAAACCTATCATGTTAAACATGTTATGATGTATTTACATGTTTATAATAAAAAATTAATTTCATGGGTTATGATATGAATATTTATGATCTTGTGGAATATGTATATATGATTTCACTATGATATGGGTGGGACCTATATCTACATCTAATGCATTGGGTACAAAATTTTATCCCATGGTATACAAATGTATGTAATGGAAAATGAACTTGGTATAGTATTACCATGTGGAAAATAAAAATGAACCCGATTAAGTATTATAGGGATGGAATGGGTAGTGAATTATGTTTATTAATATAGGGCCACAACGAAGTATGAACCCGATTCAGTGAATTACATCCCCACTAATATGGTCTAGGAAGCAATGCCTTAACTACTATATAAATCATTATATATGATTATGAGTCTACAATAGTTGGAGGTTTAATTTCAATGATATGATATAATGGCTTGTGTTATTTATTTCCATAAGATTCATGTCTTCTAAACTACCAATATTATTCCATGATTCGTGTATATTATCACTGATATTTGGGGTATGATATTCTATTTTCAGAATATGTTCTTAAACACTTATTCTCATGATTATGCTTACATATCTCCCATGTTTACCCTTAATTGGAATTTTATCCCACCACTTTTAATGTATCCTTCCTCGGGTTATGGAGATATGTATTATGTTCGATGTGTCTAAGAATGGTGTCTGTCTAGAAGAACCATTTGGGTGAAAATGTATCTCACATAAATATCAGTGTTTATGTTTCCGTGTTTCCAAAGTCTCTAGACTAGTATGGAATTGGGTCATTTTATTATATAACGTTTTAAGTATTCCATAACTATTATGTAATATTATTATATGAAAATATAGGGTCATAATATTTGGAATCAGAGAAAATGTTTATTTAACCTTTGGAATAATGGATGATAAATACATAGTGATAACCCTGAGGACATGACTAAGTATAAGGAAAAGTATAAGAAATTTTCCATGAATTTTAGTTAATGATATATTGAGTGGTTTCCTAAAAATACATCCATATCTAGATAAAACTTAGGGATATGAATCTGGCACAGAAGTACCTAGTGGTAACAACTTTGAGAGATGTTCTGGACATTCCTCAAGGTAATTTGGTATATGAAAATGGGCTTTATTGCACACCTAGTTGGAAACATCCTGGGGACATGCATGAAAATACAAAACAAATCCAGAACCATCATGAAGAATTTAGATTGAATTTTTCTATGAATAACATGTGATATACATAAAGTTTCAATGATTAAAAAATGTTTCATAATTTAGATATCCAATAGTTAAATTTTTATGATTATGTGTTTACTCAAAATGATAATTGTTTCTTACTCTATGATTTTGGTTTTATTCAGTGGATATAACCCAAATAAACCATGGTAACAGTGATTGTGATGGAAAATGAAAAGATTTCTATTCTATGAAAAAATGGTATAGTACATGGAATGGAAAACCCTTTTTCTATTCTCACACATTTTTCTCAAGCTATGAGTCATGGTGGACTTCCAAATGAGAAAAGGCGGCAACAATATTCTATTTTGTATTTGATGATCCAACATCCACCAAATTTCAGAGGCGCTTCTGATTTTCTTGACTCTAATGAATGGATATATACTATTGATAATATATTCTACATTATTCAGTGCTAGATTCATAGGAACTTCATTATAGCATATTATTGGGAAAAATGAGAAGTAGATTAGTGGGGGACTCCAATCTAGAATATGTAGTAGCATGATTATATTGAATCCAGGGATTGTGATGAGTATAATAACATATTTTTTATTAGTACATTCGATGGATTAATATTACTAATATGGTGAAATATTTTCATGAGTTGATGAAATGGGATGATTAATCTATTTGAAACTATGTGTCCAATTTCATAAGAAATGTGAGGTATGCTTTAGTATTTATCATCCAACCCAAAGAAAATTTGATAAGATCATTAGTGGTTAAATCAAAGTCATATCAGGGCATTGGACATAAGATACTTTAGTAGCTTCGAAGAGATTGTGTGTTGAGAAATCATGGGTAAAATGGTGGTTGGAGTCATGTGTGTGTCTTATGGTTTTTAGAAGAAGTGGTAGATGGAGTTTAAAAGAACATCTAAAAACCATGAAGAGAAGAACATGATATTACCATTATGGTTTATGTGTGGGAGGAATCATATTTAAAATAGCCTTAATGGGTCTAATAAATGTTTTGATTATATAAGGGGATGAAATTATGCATTTGATTATCAAAATGATGGGCGGAAGTTAGATAACATTGTGAATGGGGAAAAAGCAGTAAAAAATGTACATCCCATGATTCAGTGCTAGAATAATAAGGAGAACTAGAATTATACATACCACGACCCAAACCCAACGGATAGTGTTCATAATCAACATTAAACACCTATTAATCCAAGGTGCAAGGGGAAATCTCATGAAATCATTATTTCTGATCATAGGTGTGATAATGATGTAGTGAAAGGTACACTAACAATCTGGTCTAGAAATACTAATTTCAAATTTGATTATGGATATCTACACTCATTCAAACATAAGTTATTTTCGAAGGGGTAAATATTCGAAAAAATCAATTAGATATAAAATCATTATTGGAAACACCTAATAGTATTATTATAACCTATCAAGTATATGATTATTTTCCAAATGATATTTGTGTTAATGTTCTTCCTGAAAATCATTTAATTATACCTCTGGATGTATTTTAATTCATCTTTCTCCTAGATTGTATTTCTTTTCATAAATCAAACATCAATTGTAAAAAAAGGGATGTTATGTCTGATATTTCAAACCCACCTATGATCATCCATTAATGTGACAATAAGTATGATCTTCCTGTATTGATTACATCCATAGTATGAGTCATTATTCCCATTCAAATTGGGGTTTTTCCCAAATGGTTGGCGATAAAATCATCATCCATGATATACATCTTGTTCATGAATGTGTGGATGTCTTTATAGAACAGTTTCTTATCCTTACACCAAAATCTAAAGTTGAGTTCTCAATAGAACTCATACCTTGTTCCACACCAATTTCAAAGACTCCTTATATAATGCCTCTTATTGAGTTACATGAATTGATGAAAAAACACCATGAAAACACGGAAAATGGAGTCATTCAGCCAAGTGATTCACCTTGTGGTGCCCCAGTTTTTTTGGTGAAAAATAATGTTGGATCAATGCAGCTCTACATTGATTAACAAGGTTTAAACAAGACAATGAAAAAAATTTTGTATCCCCTCCTCTATATTCATGACTTGTTTTATCAATTGTGAAGATCCCAATTATTTTCCATGATTGAACATCATTCTGGATATCATCAATTGAGTTCCAAGAAAGGGGATATAACTAATAAGGAATTCTCCACATGGTATGTACAATATGAAAATACTATTGTTCCTTTTGATCTTACTAATTCCCATTCAATCATCATTTATTTAATGAATAGTGTCTTTATATATTACGTTGATTAGTTTTTTTGTGGCCTTTTAGATGATATTCATATCTATTCAAAGTGTAAGGATAATTAAGAAGATCTCTTGAGAATACTATTAAAGTCTTTATAGAAGAATAAGATATATGAAAAACATAAAAAGTTTGAATTTTGGTTGTAAAATGATTCATTTGTGGGAAATATTTTCTCAGAAGATGATATTCTAGTAGATCCATCATTGACAGAGACTTCTAAATGGTAGTGTAGACAAACCACAGTGATAGAGATCCATAGATTTCTTGGTTTAGCTAGATATTATGCACTTTTTGTGGATAATTTTTGATAAATATCTAATAAAATATCCATTTTAACTCATATGGGTTTTAAGAACTTCTTGATATATGAATATGAAAAAAATTTCCATGAACTGAAGAGAATGTTAGTCAATGCACCTATTCTTACATTACTGTATTGCAGAGAAGTGTTTGTAATATATAGTGATCCGTCCATTAAGGGATTGGGATGTGTTCTTATGAATGATAAATGTTTTATAGAATAGTCCTCATAACATTTGAATATTCATGATAAAAATTACCCAACTCAAGATTTGGTGTTAGAAGTTGTATTTTTGAATTCATGGAATAGAGTAATTATATTTATGTCTAAAAGTGTGACATAAATTCCTATCCTAAAGTCATGAAGTATTAATTCACATAAAATAAGTTGAAAAAGAGCCAGAGAATATGGTTATAGGTGATAAAGGATTATGATTGGTCAATAAATTACCACCATGTGAAAGAAAACAAGGTTTATCATACTTTAAGTTGGAAGGATCATGCTAGATTATCCATGATGAGGATCATAAAAGATCCAATATTTCTGGACATTCAAAGGATTAATATTGAAATACTAAATTAAAGGGAAAAATAATATATTTATCAAATGAATGTTCAACCCTCTATCATCATGAACATTAATGTGGAATAGCAAGAAGATATTGAGCTACAAAATAATGTTAGAAATGTTCTTGAGTTTAACCATGAAAGGATGGAATGATGTGGTTTATTAATAGAGTATGTGTTCCTTAAATACCAAATTTTAAAGAGGATATATTAGAGAAAAATCATAGTTATTAATTCTATATTTATCCTAGAACAAAATTGATATATACGGACTTGAAAAAATACTTCTGCTGAGATACCATGAAGAGAGACATCGCAAATTTTATATCTTTGAGCTTGTTATGAAAACAAGATAGGGCTGAAAGAAAAAATTAAAAGGGGATGTTGAATCCATTCCCCATATCAAAATGAAAATGGGAGAATATCACTTTGGATTTTCTCATTGGACTACCCAAATACTATTATATGGATTAATGCTATATTGGTGGTAATTGATTGCCTTTCTATGTTCCCATACTTCATCACTATAAGAGAATATATATCTGTTGCTATTATTTCTAGGATATAAATTATAGAAGTTTCAGGGTTGCATGGAGTACCACATTGTATTGCTTCATATCATGATATGATGTTTACCTCAATGTTATAGTGATGTCTTCAACAAGAAGTTGATGTTGAATTGAGTTTCAATATTTCTTATCAACCTCAAAAAGATGGTCAGTCTGGAAGAACAATTCAAACCCTAGAAGATATGTTGATATATTGTTCATATGATTTCAAAGGTGGATGGGATCAACATTTTTATTTAGTTGAGTTTCATTACAATAATATCATTGAATAAGGCATTTAGAAGGAATCGTAAGAATCCCTATATTGTAAGAACTGTTGAGCTCTGATGTCCTCAGATGAGGTTTCAGAAACAAAACTATTGGGACCTGAAATTGTGGAAGAAATGGTGGAAAATGTTTGAACCCTTCAAAAACATATCAAAGAAGCAAAATATTAGTAGAAAATATATTGTGAGAAATTTTGTGTGATATTGAGTTTTATTTTGGTGAAAAGGTGTTTCTAAAAATCTCACCATGGAAGAAACATATATATTTGTGACGAATTTGAAATTAAGACCTCTGTATATCAGTCCATCTTTGATTCTTGATCATATTAGGATATTATACTATTTCATAGAAATTCATCCAAATATATCATAAATATATGATCTGTTCCATTTATCATTTGTAAATATTTATATACCTTACCCGTCAAATGTATTGAACTTATAAGTCTTACTGCTAAAGAAGGATCTATCTTACAAGGAGAAACCTGTTGAAATTTTGGGTCATACAAAGAATTTTATATGAAACAAGACCCCTCACCTGGTCTATGTTTAATGTAGATATCCCTATTAAAAGGGTACTATATGGGAAATAAATGATATGGTGAAGCAGAAGTATCGTTATTTTAATAACCAAATTATTAATTTTGATAAATAAATTATTTTTAAGGGGGTATAATAAAACACCCTATGTTTTTATGGAACCTTTTTTTCAATTTTGAATCAATTATATTTTAATCTTGTCTTGGAATCCACTATGTTAAAAATTCCTTCCACACATAATCAAATTTGAATACATTAAATTACACCAGCTCATCATACGATACACAGAACTCCATATATGTTACATGAAACATTGTCTTGGGGTATGTTACATTCAACACTAACTTGGTGTATGTTACATGCAACACAAAAATTTCTACGAAACATAATTTTGTATACAAATAAAACATATTAATAATGAATGACAAGATTTCTCATAAAGTCCTTATAGGTTTAAAAATAAAATTTTCTAAAATGATCCGATTTTAATGTCATTATATAAAAAAAATTTAATTTTTGAGACAATTTTAAATTGAATTTTGATAAATAATATTTATTTTTTAATTATTAATTGAAAAATATATTTGGATGGATTTTTAGGATTTTACTAAGAAACATCATTTTTTGATGAAAAATGAAAAATACAAGATTTTAATTCAAAACAGCATTTTCATCAAATTTATTTATAAGGATAAATTTTATTTTTGCTTAGATTAAATGTTTACATAGATTATATTTTTATCAATCAATCCATGATACGTATTTGGAACCAATAGCACATTGAAATTGGATGTAAAAACATAGAAAATGTTTGATCATTTTTTACTTAAGGAACCCACATTGTTGTCCCGACTGTAGGATTAATATTAAATTAATTTATTCCACTTATACTAATATAATATTAATAAAATGGATTCCATATTTTGAATCAAATTAATTTACAATGTCTAGTAATTTTATTTTATTATCTCACCAAAAATATTAGTGAATGTGATTAAAATTAATTAAATCGTGTAACATTAAATTATGCTAAATAAGGGACTAAACCATAACCTTAAGGCACTAAATGACCTAAAAATATTTAAAATATTCATTGGATGGACATATTTTGAATATATTCTCATTTTTTTATTATGTTTTAAATTATGGGATCAACACGAAACATGAAAACCATGGGTGGAATTCTATCCTCAAATATTTAAAAATGTTCTACTCCTCCTTCCCTATAAAAGGCCACCACTTATCCCACATCTTCACACTTACAAAATAACATAGGTTCATAGAATATGTTTTAAATAAACTTATAAAAATACATGCCTTAATCTTATAACACCCGAAGGACAAATAGTCTCTCATGGAAGACTTTTGCACAAACAAAAAGGAGTTACCCGATTAAGATGTAGCACCTTATCTCAAGACCTTTTCTTTTATTTTTTATATACATTTCATCCAATATATTTATTTCCTAATTTCATGAAAAAATAGTATTATCAATATTTTATTATGTAGTTATGCTAAGGTTATAACCAACACTTACACTCACCTCTAACTAATGGGGAATTAACATTCTCTTTTGTGTATGGCGATCTACCACCTCACTAAATAATGATTGTTCATTTTTTTCTTTACCTCCTCTGAAGGTGGAAATTATGATGGAAAACTATTTTATATATGTCATATATTATATTTTTTTAATTTATTATTAGTTATTCATTTGAAAACACATATCTATTTTTTACATTAGATTCGGTGTAAATATGATAATTTAATTTGAGAATGTGTGGACTACATCCCTCTCAAGTCGATGTGATTCATTCAAACACTAAATGAAATTTATTAATGATGGGTTACATGAAATTATAAGATATATAATATTATAATTCTAAAATAATGATATTATATACATATATACATATAGTTCATTTTCATTCATTCATTCAATATGATAATAAAAACCGAAACAATGTTCATACGTACGTACAACATGCCATCTCCATGAATACTGTACATAATTTCCTACTTATATGTTATATATATTACTATAATACAAATATAACTAAAACAAATATTATTTATATCCTGTTTTACATTATCAAATCATTATATATGTATAAGGATGAATGATGTAACAAATTAAGACACACATGATGAACAAAGAGAATATTATCCAAAGTGAAACCTAAACATAGAATGGTTAGAAAGGGGGTAATATAAGTTCATAGTAAAATCATATATATTATTAAGTATTAGAATACTATATTATAAAATATTTATGATAAAAAACATTTATTATATAAAAAATTGATTATGAGTACGAATAAGGTCATACATAGGGTAAGGGACACTCATCT
The DNA here is from genome assembly GCA_963277665.1 of Viscum album. Taxonomy (NCBI): domain Eukaryota; kingdom Viridiplantae; phylum Streptophyta; class Magnoliopsida; order Santalales; family Viscaceae; genus Viscum; species Viscum album. The sequence continues at coordinate 1,008,433,558 of OY728164.1, read as the reverse complement.
CACTTTTATTTCTGTGATATGCATGTTGTAATCAAAACCCAATTATTTTGTGTGGTGTATGTACATACCATGAATGTATTATATGTATGTAATAATTAAATTTATTTGTCTTCACATATCCATTTAATGATTATTCCTTTATGGGGTTTAAGTTTCAAAATTTACCAAATTGTTAAAACAGTTTTTTGTCAATTTTCCTTCATTGAGAGTCATGTTTTGTTATGCACCGAAATTATTCTCATGGTGTATATACATCATTTTTACATGATATATCATGAATATAAATTTTTTCCTGATATTTTATGATTAATGCAATTTCCACTTCTTATATAGAGAGTATGACCCTATATAACATAGTAGTATGAGTTTATTTAAATAATCCCATTGCTTTTAGAGATTGCAAATGATTATGATTTTTTCTTGAAATCATCTGAAACTTATCTCAGGAACACCCCTAAATTTTATTCTCTTGGTGTTATTTATGATTTCCTAATATATTACTTCCAATTTTCCACAGTTTGGTATTTAAGATAATATTTTAAGAAAATTATGATCTTTTATCACTTTGTTTAGAAATATTTTCTGTTCAAAACCCATGTTTTCAAGAATTATTTAAAATTATATTTGAATACATGTTTAAAAAAAGGAAATTTAAATTTTATTTATTGTTTTCTTTTTTCCCTTTTTATGTTTCAAATCTGTTTTCAAGGAAAAATTATTTCATGATGGTTTTATGTTTTAAAAAGAAATTTTCTGATATGAAAGGATATTTTCATTAAGAAATATCATAAAAATATCTTCTAAAATACTTTATAATATATGATTGCATACCTTGGTGTTATTGATTCCTTTATGGAGAACTTTTTCAATGTCTTTATTCATATTATTTATCTAAATGTATTATGTTTTGATGGCATTATTTTTATGAAACCCATTTATCTTTCACTAGTTAAATGATTTTAATACCCGTATATTTTCATAAGATATGTTTATAAGGAAATTATTACGAAACATGTTTCTTTACATCAGTTATGATATGATTACATGTTTATAATGACCATTTCATTTCATTTTTTTTGATAATGTTTTTTATTATCTTGTGAAAGATGTATGAATTGTTTCACTGTGAGATGGTTGTCACCTATATCTCCCTCTAAAGCATTGGGTAAGGATTTATAATTTGTGAGATAGGAATGTATGGAATGGGAAATGAACTCGGTTCAGTATTATAGGACAAAAATGAGAAATGAAATTTAGTTCATAATTATAGGGCTTGAACAAGGAGTGAACTTGGTTTAGTAATACAGGACTGGAATGGTGTGTGAACGTAGTTTAGTAAAGGACGTTGTCCACTAAAATGGTATCACCAGCAAGGCCTTGACTACTATGGAAAACTTCATATATTCTTATGTATCTACCATAATTCCTTGTTTTATTTACATGTTATGATTTTAGGGATTATGTTCTCTATTTACTTATGATTCAAGCCTTAGGAAATGCCAAGTTTATGCCATGATACATTTATATGATCTTTGATATCCAAGGTATGGTCATTTATTTTCATCATCATGTTATAATACCCTTATGATCATGATTTTATTTACATACATACCCTTTTACCCTTACTAAACATTTTATCTCTCCAATATTTATGTTTCCTTCCCCAGGTTATTAAGATATGTTTAATTTTTTATGTTCCTTTGAAGGGTTATCATGAAGAAGAACCTAATGAGAGGTAGTGCATCTCAATTATGTAATAGTGTTTATGTTTCCATGTTTCCAAAGGTACTACACTATTACTTTCACTCAGTGTATGTTTGAATAATGTTATAAGTATTCCAAAGAGTGTATGTGAAGTTAATGTATTAAAAACAACGGATGCTTTAACATACATAGTACACAACATCATAAATGTATCCCTAATATACTCCATAGTCATCTTTGACATGTTTTTCATCTGTATAAAATAAGAGATATACAGGAATTTCCCGTGATGTGGTGAGTTTACACTTACCCAGTTGCATTCCACAAATAATGAAAAGGGGAGTTGTAAGTGACATAATAGAAAGAGATCGTAAAAATCTATACCAAAAATCATTGAGTAAATAAACACACATCCAAACCCATTTAGATATATATATATATATTCTTAATCTAATGATACCCAAATGTGTGAGATGGGGACCTTTATCTAATAGAATAACCCCAGAATAGAGTTGACAATGGCTCCATAAGTCCTTCAGCAATTCCTAACATATATTTTGTCTCATACAGAACATCATGCCACACCTTTCCATTGGGCTGCATGGTCAAGGGACATAATATCTAGGTATAGGAAACATTCCATGGTATAGTAAGAGAGTTATAATATGTGTATTGATATAGGACAATACCATGTTACAGCAAGAGGGTTCCACTCTAGTAGTCGATAAAGGGCCCATTCCCTACCCCACAGAATTTTTCTACTCTAATGTTAGAAGACCCATGGCATGACATCATAAGAGGGTTCAATTCTACTAGTTGATAGTAATACCATGACTGGGAAAAAAGAGGGTTCAACTCTATAATTATAGAGGATTCATTCCATGTCTCCATAGGAGGGTTCCACTTAAAGGATGTAGGAATCATGCCCTACTCCAATAAGAGGGTTCCACTATGAGAGAAATAGGTTGCATGACTTGACTCTAAAAGAGGTCCCTACTCTCTGATTTTTTAGGACCCATGCACTGACTTTTTAGGATAGTTCAACTATGAATGATAGATAGAGAACCCATACCTTGTTCCAATATGAGAATTCCACTTTGATTGTCGATAGATGACCCATTTCCTACCCACCATGAAGTTTCCACTCACTAAAGGTCTCTAGTGATTCTATGTGATCATTAAAATCTATGACTATCACCTAAATAATAATCACACCCAAAACTCCAAAATCATATATCAAAATCCACAAAGGATGTAACCATCAGATTCTAAATGGTTAATCAAATAGGAACGACTACTCATGAGAAAAAAATCCAAGTAAAAATAAAGTAGTTTTGATAGTTTAATGTTTCCTAAAAACCAAGGGGTAAATGACATGTGGTCCTGCTCCATCACCTGGTTGCGTGCCTGGAGGTACACGTATCATTACATGTGTGACCATACAATGTGTTTAGAAGCTCTACAGGGTGTGTCTGAACCACATAGTTTTCTGCCTATGCTCTCTGTTCATTTCTATGTATCCATTATGTTCCCATGCACTCTGGAACATGGTGAATGATAGGCCATTATGGTTCCCTTGTACTTTTGGAGTACATGGCCTACTGTCATCACACTGATCCCACAACATGTATGGGTTTCACATAAAATATGATATTTATCTCCCCTAAAACCCTATCCTTTATACCAAGTGTCTCACATACCATGTTTTCTTCCAAATAAATATCTTGAAGATAGGAGTTTTCATAAAATTAAGATTCTATCACCATGCTTTAGATCCAACTTATCACTCAAATATCTTACCTTTGCACAACCCCCAATCAGTTTATCAAGTTCTAATTCGTTGTTTCTGTCCATCTAGTGGACAATAATTGGTTCTTGTCGACACATGGGTGGTCAACAACTACCCTATGTACCCCTTTCAAGGCACTTAATATACAAAGTTACGTTTTATTAAATTTATCACTCGAAACCTAAAACTTCTTTTATACAATCTTTGATTTGATATTCCAATCACAACACAAGATTCTACGGTGAATCCCAAGGTTCGACCAGGCTCGTTACCCCCCGAAAATGTTGCACTGGGGACCCATAGGCTAATCATTTAATAAAGAATCATAAAGGGGGAAAATATCCAAAATAATTCATTAAAAAATATTTTATAATAATTATATTCCAATGATAAAAAATATAGCTAATATAGCTGAGAAAATTGAATAAACAATTAAATTTCATTACATGGGTGTTTTGATGATTAGAAATTGATGTAGATCAAATAATAATACATTACACATAATAAAATTAATAAATTAGGTTGAAATCCATGAATAATAGAGTCAAATATTGTGATTGAATCAATTTTTGTTCGAATAATGTTCTCAAAATTGATTGTGGGTAGTCGGTACGTTCGTTGTGCTTCGATCTACTACAATTTGATGATATACCATCATTGGTTAGGATTTTCTAATGTGAAGAGGAGATCACTCTCAATTTTTCTTTTGTGAAAGTGCTAAAACATATAGAAACTTTCATATTACTTTGCATAATGAATCCATGAATTGGGTTATGAAATTAAATTAATTAAATATATTATTTAATCCATCCACTAAATGTACCACCAAAGGTCATTATTTCCAAACACACCATGATGAGAAATTGTATGCCATGCCTTGGGTAATAATGTGTTCCAGACAAAACTACGGTCATCGAATTATGATATGAGATTCTTTTTTACAGTTATCACATTTTATTTAAGAAAAGGGGCATGAATTATATAAAATAAATTTAATATTTTTATAAAATAATTTCTGAGAACACTGGGCCTCGAAATCGCACACCATCTTTGTACCAAGGTTTGAAAATAGATGTCAAAATATTTCAAAGTCTTACAAAGAAAAAATGTACCTCAAAATTTTGTCCTCCTTCAAAATTTTCATATCTGAAAAGAAAATCTACAAAAAAATTTAGGATACTTAGCTCGCATCTACCACTACCACTCCTAGGAACTTTCCTAAACATTTTCGTGACACCACAACCTGAAAACCATGTGGATGGTTCTTCCACATAGGGTCCCTTCCTATCAATTCTTCATCACCACATGGTTCTCCCAAAATAGATCCATCCTTGATATCTATCCTTCCATAGTCAAAATTTTATGTAGGTTCATTCATATATATCTTAAAATTTGACACATTAAAGATGCTGTGAACCTGCTCTAACTATAGGGGTTGGGTCAGGTGGTAAGGAAAATCACATACCCTCTACCTGATCTTTATCCAGTTGATGTACATCAGGGATAGATTAAATCCTTGTCTGAATTCCCAGAATCATCTTCATGGGGAGACTATTTAGAAAACATTTTCTCCATTATTGAATGCCAAGGGCCTATGATGTCGATGTTTGTAAGATTTATGTCTACTATAGGCTTATAACATCCACTAATGGATTAAATGTACAATATTGTTGTCATTTAATGAATCTCTGGACCCACATGAGTTGTATAACTAATCACTTTCTTGTAAGAGTGTCACCTATAGGGTCTCCCATACAGGTCATCGACATGCTTTATTCCAATAGTAGATCTATAGCTATTGTTTAATAAAAACTATACTAAATGAATGTGACAGTAGAAACTCCATCTAAATTATAACATACATGCCTTCATCATATCCTCCAAGACATAGAATTTGTGCTCAATGTAACCATTTATTTGGGGGTTAAAATATGTACTCATCCTCATCAGGGTCTCAGATGCCTCCTGTAAGCCTCTCCATAATCATGATGTAAGCCGTAGATAACTATATGATATAATAGTTTAGGGAACCCCATGATGACAAACAATCTCCCATATGTATATCTACTATTAAAACACTACTGAACTAAAATTTATAATTGAAAGGAAGTGTGTAGATGTCATGTGTCAGTCAACATTCACCAATATGGCATCATGGAACTTCATCATCCATATAATACCCATCCAAAATTACATGTATATTTTATCTCACTTGCACTCTGGGATCTCATGGGACTGAAAAAAACCTGCAAAAACCTAGTGCTCAACCGTCAAAGGATGAAAGATGAGGCCCCAAGAAGATAAATCAGCCATACGTCATCTCATGACATACAAAAACAATTCCACTAAATTTCATTAAACATATTTCCCAAAGTACGATATAAAACCAAATAACATGCATGGAAGTCTCACATTACCACTGACCACATCGTGACTGGTACCCCCATCCATCCCAGGAAAAGGATGAAGTGGTTATCTACTTCAGAATGTGTATATAGAAAATACCTTATGGATATCTAGTCATCTAGTACATAATAATCTATTTCTCCCAACTAAGACTATTTCACATATGGTAGAAGCATAAGAGTCAACACCATAAAATGAGGAAAATATGTATTCTCACACACCCTCAGGGTCAACTACAAGGAAGACAAATGCTTAGAAGCCACCTTCACCAAAAAAGGCTAGGTCTTCCTGCTAAGGGCATATTCAAAAATGTTTTCATTCCCTAGATTATATAATATCATTATGTCATGGAATTTCAGAATCTCTAACTAGTACCACTATCTAAGTTTCAATTCTCTCCACATTAAGACGTACCTAAGACTCTGATGGTTTGAGTGAACCACAATGAACTATCCAAGAATATTGTGTTTCCACCTCCTCAGAGTAAAAACTACAACTGCCATGAGGGTGGTTAAAGTGGATGTAATCCTAGATATGTCTTCCACAAACCTACTATTATACCCCACCATGACAAAAAAATCCACACCTCTATCATGCTCTTGTGTGGAGCCCTAGTAAACACAACATCAATCTTTGTTGGGTCCGTGGATAATACATGATAAGAAATGACATTCCCCATTAAGTGAATCAAATGTATCCATAAATTTATCTTCAAGAGCATGACATAAATCTATACTACAAAATTAAATCATATAGAATTTTTAAGTGTTCTCCTCGGTCCTCTATTGATATAGAAAAGATGAGTATGTATTGATTGAAGAGAACCAAAAAATGTTCTATTTACAGTTCAATGAACTAACTCATCAATGAAATAAACATAGTTTGGGAATTCATTATGCTAATGTGAATCAACATGAACTCAAAATTTAAAAAGTGACATCAGAATTCGAAATTTAGAATATCATCTTTATGAACCTTCAACTACTAGTAGTCAGACTAGATATCTATCATCAAGAACCATCTCATTCCAAACAAATAGACATATACGTCATCAATCCTTGAAAACAGGTAATTTTTCTATCTCGTGGACTAGTTAATGAAACAAAGATAAAAGGAAATTCGAAAACACCATCAACCTTTTTCTCAAACAACACCAGAGCTCCCCAGGTGGACACATTGGTCCTAATGAAACACTTCTCTCGATGGTCATCCAACTAAAACCAAAACTCCCAGATCTCATTAGGGGATATATGATATTCCTAAAAGGAAATCCGAGAAATCTAGGGATTCATGTCAATGGATGATCCCATGTCATAGTTAAAAGGATTTCCTAGAACGTCCTCTATAAAACCTCTATAAAATACTCAATAATGGGAGGAATCCAATTTTTTGAAGAGGCTATTGGACCAAGGGATACACTCTCCAACTAATGGGTGATGTGAGGTTGCCTACTGATCACCAGTCCCACTCATCCAACCATGGAATCCCTCTCTCTCCCATAAAGTAAAATCTCATGCCATCTGTGTTAAGTAATCTGACTCATGTGATGTTCTAGTCAATAATCACTCAGAAAATGGACATCCAATCCATACCCAAGATGAATTCATAGGTTTCTATCTCGATTACCATAAGGTCCCAAATGAATATAACTCCACAAAGATACAGTTATCAATTTCATAAGATAAAAGATACAATTGAGTCATTCCCTATGAAAACCTCAAGATGATGATGATGGGATAAAGCATCTACTGGGAGATCTGAATCTCACACCAAGAGTATAAATATGATGAAATGGATAACAACCATGTTTAATAATACTATAGAAATAGTAGAAAATATGTAGATTATACCAATAATAATACCATGTGTCACTAGGTCAGATGCTTCCATAGCATGCACCTATTTGTGAACCTAGAAACACACACCCTAATTCTGATGTGGGCACCTGGTTTTGGTGGTGGAAGGATATCATATTTTCATCCACCACCCATAGATCCTACTATTAAATCTCAACATACTCCTATTCCAACTAGGCCTCCCTTCCATCTTCTGCAATATCCCGGATCATGGTGATGACTCTATCATAGAGGTCCTATATTCCTATTCTTGTCGGCACTTATGTTCATCCAGTCAAAAAAAAATATGACCTATTACATTATAAGAATATGACTTCAACTTTCCATGATGACCTCTTCCAATGTGTTGTCCCTATGCCACACATCTGTGCTTCTTCATTTGATAATGATATTACCACTTATGCTGAAATCCTACAGACTAGAGTCTTCTGTCTACTGTAGATGAATCATATATAACTAATTGAATATTTACATATACCCATGGTTCTAAACTATAGTAATATCCCATAAAACATTAGGTATAGACTATAATCATGGTTCAATGAACTATGGTTTCTTAATCTATCGATATAGACCTACACCCTCAGTCCATAAACAATTATTGTTCGAAATTTAAATTCAAGTGCCTGCAAAATAGTTTGGTATAATCATATCTAAATTTACTTTATTAAAAAAATACCCTATTATAATTTTATCACAAAACCATCCACATACAATCCAATGACATTAACACTATCCACTAAAACATTTTTTATTATTGTACTGAAATATATATATTAATATATTTATAAATTTATTCATATCAAATTATTTATTTTTTTTATTTTTTAAAAAATAAATGTCCAACAAATAAACTTTATTTTATCAAAATATGGTTAGAATTGCTTTATTAAATAAAATCTTCCAATTGGAATTGATCTCTACACCTTATGCCTATACTCAAATGAATTTGATGCAATCATATAAATTTTTTTGGATTACTATAATCAAATATATATGTATACATATATTTATATATAAATTTATTTTTATAATTTATTTATTTTTATTTCTATTAGAATGAAAAAATAGGCCTTCTTATACACATGGTTTGGTCAAACCATTAATATATAGGACCTATATTAGTGATTTACCCAATCCATTGGTATAGGTTCCAAAAAAATCCCATTATCCATGCTTTGGTAAAACAATGGGTATAGACTCTTCCCAGGAATATTCATTCCCCATGAAACAAATTTCAATAGGTGTTAAAAAAAATTGGTTATATAGGTGACCCACATCCACAATTTCTAGAGAACTATGGGTATATGTCTATCCCTTGATTTTTTAACATGAAATAATTATAAAAATGGTTCTCTAAAAACCATGGGTATATGGGAAACCTATAATCCATGTTTTTATAGAACCATTGGTATATGTTCATCCTATAAATTTTTCCCTTATGCTATAGGGGTGACCTATAGCCATATTTGTTTCCCAAACTATGGGTATAAAATTGTTTTATACTATTTTTTGACTCCCACCCCCAGATCTATCTTACTAATTCCCCACTAATAGGAAACTATCTTTCATCTATGTTGGATCAAAAAAAAATTACATAGTTGGGAATGTACAGGGGAACCACTCTAGCTTAGATCTCTATGTAGAGTCATAGATAAAACTTCATTTCTTAGAAGTATCCATCCCGAATCATATTGATGGAGTACCATGAATGTTATGCGAACCTCAACAAAAACTTTACCACTATACTCTCCCCCTGCAGCATCTCAATATGCTTATGAATTAAAAATGAGAATAAGAATGAAGGGTTGTAATCCTCATGAAATAGCTTCTAGAAGTCAGTCCATCAGAGTGTTGACTCATCATGAATATGGGTAAGAAGACTCCACCAACCCTTATCTTCACTATAGAAGAACCGATCTTTTAGTGCACTATCTGATCCATTATTTTCTAGATGATACTGAAAACAAGGAACACAATGTATTGAAAGTTTTCTTCTACCTGAGGATAATGATCATCATAGTACCTCAATATCCTCTATCACTAGAACCCATAGAGTGCACTTAGCTAGTCTGAATACCCATCATGCCATTCTAGTATCATGTTATAATGAATGGGTGTAGGTATAATTAGATAGTATCATAGAGGAAGGAACTCATGGGATGGATCTGGAACCAAGGCCTCATTGCTCATAAAATCATCATCTTGATTGAGAACTTGTATCTTAGATGGTTGTCATTATAGAGGCATCCTGATAATTTAATCAACATTTACCATGGTCGACTGATCATATATATAAACAATGGTGACCTAACTCAAGAAGGATAGTCAATGAATCAATCCAATATGATTCATGTAAACTTTATCTCTACATCCAATGTATCGGTAATCCATGTCGATAGGAAGGCAGTCATGGTCCTTGTGAATAGATGAGTCAACCTAGCATACCATCAATGGGTTCTCTAACCTAAGATCACCACCCAATACACGTTGACAATATTTACCTAAATCCCAACCAAATAATAATAAAGGTATTACACCAAAATCCATATCATGGAATGAACAGATCTAATAAAAATATGTGGATACCAAACCCTTAATAGAGAACAAGTCACAACTACCCCAATCCTGAGTGCATAGGCTAGGGGATGTGGACAAGAGAAAAAATATATATCCTAAATGTGAGTCATTTTCCTAATGTACAGGTATTCTCACACATGATTATATGAACAAGGAATTTTAGAGGAACAACTATACAAAGATGTGACAACCCTCAAGTAAACCAAGAATTAAAACCCTCTAGGTTGTCCAAGAGTACAACATTGAAAATTAAAATGTAAAGAAAAAAAATACACTCCCAACCAAAAAGATGTCCCAAATTAAAAAATTGTAATGTTATAAACTAAGAGAACCCATCTCTTGATCTTGAATCTATTACCACAGTATATGGCGTGATGAACATAGTATCCGAAAGCTCATATGTAGTCACCTTTGGACAATCTATAATCAACATAAGAAATGAAAAATTCCTAAAAAGCCCATGTAGGGTAGAGTACATACATACCTAATTAGAAGCCCTGAAATATGAAAAGGGGAGCAATAAGAGACATAATAAGAACAGATCATCAACTTCTCTAACCAAAAATATTTTGAACACACTGACTTAGATATATATATATATATATTCTAAAAATAAAGAATAAAAAATGAGGTAGAATCGGACCTGTATCTCACATTTTATCATGGGAAAAGAGTCACCATCATTTCCAAAAGAGAATTAACGATGCAAAAAATCCCATGTATCATCCTGTAGAAATATTCACATAACACCAATCCTCACCAGTTTGTTGCACAGTCAAGGGGACTCCTTCTCTAGGAAGAGGGATCATTCCCTGGTACAATAGTGGGTTCCACTCTGTGGATATATATATGAACCATACCCCATTCTAATAGGAGGGTGCCACAATAATAGTTGATAGAGGACCCATGCCTTTCCCAACAATAGAGATCCACACTAATTGGAGATGACCCTTCCCCTGATTTCATTGGCGTTTTCAACTCTAGTAGTTGATATAGGAACCAATAACTAACAAATATGAGTGTTTTACTATCTAATACTATAGGAACCATTACCATACTCTATAATTGTAACACCCCAGGTAAATAAGGAATATGAAATTTTCATATTTATCCATATTTTTGAATAAAATATTAATATGACTTTAAAGGGGACGCTATGCTCGATGGAATACCCAACACGCAACAAAGAGTTTCTTGGGAATCTTACGTTGCACTCTAATAATAAAATAATATTATTTTAAATGGTAGTTAACATGTAGCCGTTGTAATGGCGGGAATGGATAGAAATAACTAAAATATGATTATATATGTTCTTAAATGTTTTTACATTTATCCAATAGAAGCTAAAGGCTTAAAATACGGAATGAATTAAATTTTAGGTGTATATGCCCTAGTTTTCACTAAAGGTTCACTTATCACCTTTTAATGGAGAACTGTCATTAAATATAGTTTTGATTACTCTTATACATTCTTTTGGACCAAATAAAACTCTTTTTAAGAATTAGGACATCAAATTTTACTTTGTGTAATTTTTTGGTATTTTTCCGATAAAGTTCATTTTTTAATGAATAGTGTAGAATGTTGTGTTTTAATTCAGAACCACTTTTTAATCTAATTTATTTATATGATTAGATAATATTTTGAATTGGTTTTAAAGTGAAATTAGACAATATTTTTACCATTAAATCTAATAGTGGTCGTTGGAATTAATTTCACTTTGAAATCAGACTTAAACTAGTGTCAATCTTTTGATACATATTGTTTTATAAAAACATGCTATTTGCTCTGACAACGGGAATTAATTATTAAATTAAATAATTTGACTAATATGTTTTTAATTTTGTAAAGAGGACTTCATTTTTGAAATCTGAATATCAAATATAGCTTACGGTGAATTTTTGGGATTTTTCTGAAAAACTTCAATTTTTGATGAATAGTGAAACCACTAAGTGGTACTTATAAAAGCTGATTTTTTGTTTAAATGAAATTTTACCACTTATGTGTTTTGAATTTCAAAAATCCTACATAAATGGTTGTCATTAAGAATTAAAATGTGGTTCAATGGGATAAAAATAATTTTTTTTATGAATAGTAACTTATTAAGTTTTTAATCACGATTAGTGGTAATTAGTGTAGTTTAAGGTAAAAATAATGCTTTAATAAAATAAGATGAGCTTGACACATGTACTACCCTCATTGGTTGTGTCATGGCCGACCAAGACAAGCCATGGGTCAACTTGGGGACCCAATTGAGACACTTTGGTTGGGAAATGACATAAATAACTTTTTATTTAATGTAAAAGTCAAAATGACACAAACATCATATGTTTTACGAAAACAATTTTTACATGGGGTTATAATGATCAGATTTTTGATTATAAATAATAATAGAAAATACAAAAAGATTTCCTACATCATAGTATTTTTTTTATAATTTTTAGACATTAAATAAATTAAATTATTTATGACATAATAATGGTGCAGCGAAGACATCATTATTTGACGATTTAAATAAAATGGAAAGATAATGTAAAATCTATGAACTACACATGTCCAAAACCAATTGGATGGGTGGATTTCGAACCCTTTATCACCTTATCCACGAATTCTATCAACGTGGGACTTTTTAAAACCGAAACACATTTTCAAATAAAGTAATATTTCTTTACTTCCCAAAAGTGCCCATCCTCTCCTCTTATAAAAGGCCCCCACCTCTACCTCATTTCACACACTCCTCAAGCCTTTGGCTCGGCCAACCCCTGCCCATTTACTCTCTCCACATCCCTATCCTCATCCTAGAGGATTCCCTTTGGGATGAATCCTTTCAAAGGAAGCCTTTAGGACCAAATCAAAAGGAGTTACACTTTTAAAGGTAATTCATTCTATCATGTTCATTTGTTTTATTTTGCTTCTCCAACCCCCTAAACTCTTTTTATTTACTTATTTTGTAACAACACCAGTATCTTCAATATACTAGGATGTTGTTATAAGATTTATTCGAGCTACACTCTCACACAACTACATCAAATGGTTAAAGAACATACGGTTTCCGTGGATGGTGAAATTCTGCCTCCCGAAACGATGATTGTTCAATACTCATTTAACACCTTCAACGGTGGCCATTATGATGTCACTATTTTTATATATGATATATAATATGTTTATGTTTTATTTATGCTTCTGTATTTTTCATTTTTGTCTTACCTTTATGGCTTCCATTATGGGTATACGCGATATCTTCATTTAAGGAAGTGCGGACTACCGCCCCCTCAAAGTGATTTGATTCGTTAAATAACATATGTGGGATGTATAAAGGATGTAAATATGATATTATATATGATATTATACTGTAATTATAATATACCTTTATATCATTATTATTCCATTCTATAAAATACGAAATAGAAATGAAAGCAGCGTTCATGCGTACGTACGGCTTACCGTCTCCATGAACGGTGCTTTTCATTTCTTACCTCTAAATGATTATGTAATGTTATAAATGAATGCATGTACTGGATATATATGACATATATGATATCTACATAATGAATACAATTCTGGATATAATAAAAATTTGGCCACACGAACAACATGTAATTGTAAGAAGTCCACTTTCGACTTAAGAACCAAATATCGGCAAAACAAATATTATTAACTTAAATGATTACATAATGTTTATGACATGGTAATAAGTGGTATAAAAGTAATAATTAACTTGAAAAAGTTTCTTAAGGAATTAGAAATTAACTCAAGTTTATTATTCAGGAGATTAAAGAACGATCGAGTCAAGTCGGACCTGAGGTAAGGGATCCTACTCCTCTCTTTCTTTTTAAGTACACACTTTTATGTCGTTCCTTTTAAAGATCATCTTTCTTGTTATTGGTATGGTATTTTATATTACATTTACTGTAATTATTATGTTCATGTGATGAGAGACCCTATTCTCTCTCATCAATCTATTTTGGAAGTTTTAAGTGGCGCCGATAGGCTGCCGAATTTTCTTAAGAGATCTAACCTCTCTCTTTCTTTTAAAGTACTCTCCTTTATGTCACTTCTTTTAAGCTCCTATTTGTTATGTTGGGGGATGTTATTTTATATTCCTCTTTCTGTAAAATTTTTTTTGATGTAATGAGAGACCCGATTTATTCTCATCAATCCATTTTGGATGTTTTAAGTGGCGCCGTTAGGCTGCCGAGTTTTCGTAAGAGATTTTTCATCTCACTTTTATTCCCGTGAGATTTATGCTACATTTGCAACAAATTCCATTGATTGGTGTATGTAATGCCCATTATTCTAATCTTTGTGTAATATACTTTCGTTTATGAGTATTTACATCAATGACCTATTGTCTTTCTTTCATGGGGTGTATGTTTTGAAAGATACCCAAGTCGGTAAGGGAACCTTTCACCCTCTTCTTTTTTAAAAGACTTCTTTTATTGGTTCTTTTAATTTACATATTTTTATGTTGGGATATGTTCTCATACATCCTTATTGATGTAAATGTTATGTCCAAGTGATGAGATACACTTTTTTATCTCTCATCAACTCATTTTGATGTGATGTCGTTAGGCTGTCAAGGGAACTTTTTAACCCAATTTCGATTTCTTTGGGTTCAACTTGTAGTCATTGAATATGTCATCCATTGAATATGTGTGAATGACCTTTTATTGTTTTACACTTAATATCCACTTATATTGGGTGTATATATATTTGTCACACATATTTTTGAGATTTATTTATCCTTAATTTAAGGATACCTTCTTTATAAGGGATTTCATCACATTTGACATTTCTATTGAGGGTTCATTGTTGTTATGCACCAATTCACTCTTATATGGTGTATATACTGTCCTTTGGAGTATTATATCATGAATCCTTTTATTCTCATGATATTATAAAGTTCTGACTAAATGTTATTCCTCGATTATTGTATTCAAGTGTCTCTAATTTTGGTAAAACCCCTTTAACCAAAATATCATTTTAAATGTTTTAATTATTTGTTCTTATTAATATCCATGTTTTAAAAATGGTTTTAAGGATTTATTTATATGGATATTAATGGTTTAAAATGTTAAAAGCTTCAAGGTGGTATGGGACACTTTGATTCAAAAATCTCTCTATTAAATGTTTTAAATGGATTTGGAAATGGTTTCTTTTTGAATGGATTCATTATTTCAATATCCTAAAATGTTATATTGTGATTTAAATGTGGAAATGTTATGTTTCCTTTATTCATGTTTATGTGATACGATTATGTTATGGTTCTTGGGCATTTTTATGAAGAACGGGTGGTTCCGTGATAAACTAAGGGCGGGTGAGCCCGATATAGCTCTCCAATGCATTGGGTAACGCGAAGGAGTGAAACGTTAAGGTTTCTCCGAAGAGATTTAGGGAATATACTGTGATGGGTATTCCAAACGTAACCAAGAGGGTTACTCCCTACGTAAGAATGTTATGAATGCCTCAAGTTACCTTTATGTCTTATGTTTTTAATGATTTATTCATGGTTTGATGAGGTATGTTAAAGTTCCTATGTTTTATGGGTAAAGTATGATTTCATTCTTATGTATATATGAACTCATGTTTCCTTTCCATATTTTCATAACCCTTACTGAGCTTTTTATGCTCATCCCAAGTTTTTGAAATGTTTTTCACAGGTCAAGGGAAAGGTACATGATGTGATGATAGTGTCAAGGATATTTCAAGAAAGAATCCATGTTATATTTTAAATATGTTTCCATTGATGGGGAGAATGAATACTGTCTTTTATGTAACCACTTTGTTTAAATGTGGAATGTAATGCAAGTTTAATGATCTAATTCTCTAAAACTCTAAACCTGAAAAGATCCTCAATGTGTAATCTTGTAATAACTCAAGATTAAGTAAGGTTTAAGGCTGGGCCTTATAGTTGGTATCAAAGGCCGATTTAGATAACTTTAGAGGTTAGGGTATTCTTTAATCATAAGTGACATTACCATAATGGTTAGGATTTTAGAAAGAGTCCTAGTTTTAGATAAAGTGAATGAGTAAGTATATCTTAGTGTTTACCTTCCTCGTTAGTACATGATGGTTTTGTTGATATACTCACACTGACCTTTTTGGTTTTTGTAAATGGCTGGATCTAGCAGGCACCAAAGTGACAATGGGTTTGAAGGAAACTGTGGTGGTTCTCTGATTAAGATACTGGATGAGATGGGGGATTCAATGAGGAATCTCATAGTTGTTCTAAACCAACTATCAAGGAGTCATGATCAACCACTTCAACATTGGTGAGTTCTCTAATGCATCATGTACGAGATGGCCAACTCGATGTGGAAATTCAGGTAATAATTATTAAGGTAACCAATAGGGTTTATCTGATCCTCACTTTTTAGGTAATTATGGGTTACTCTATGATATGATGGGAAATGAAAGGAATGAGATAAACTTGAGGTTAAAATATGTTATGATCATTTTTGAAGATTTTATCTCGTTTTGGGGGACGTTTTAAGAATTATATAGTTTTGGAAAAAGCACAACACACAGACCGTGTGACAACCCGTCGCGTCGGAAAATGCTGCGGGAATCGAACCCACAACCAATGTGCGACTGGTATTTATCGCCTACCACTGGACTACGTGAAGTCCCTGGTTAGTTTTACCGATTCTTTTTAGTTATATGATTTTATGAATTAAGAGTATGTTGATTTTGGAGGATATGTGATTAGGATAATTACTTTTCATTGTGAGACTTTAGGAGCAACTTATGTTGTTTGGAGATAAACGTTACGATTTAACTTGGTAGACTATGTGACTAAATCCTTCAAATATTTGGGTTTCAATCTTAGTTTGGTTTACTTTGAAGAATTTTATGGACAAATGGTCCTCGTTGATCTTTGGGTTTTGTTGGACAAATTTTGGAGATTAAGATTAGATTTTCTTTTTATAAGGGGTTATCCTTTTCTAGGTTATCTGATCTTGTACTAATCTTTTGGGTTTTGGTTTTGGATAAAGTCTAAAGACATGGGGAGTATGTAGTTTTTTTTGGTTTAGGTGATTCTCTAGAAGTTGATCATAGTACTCTTAATGCAAACAAGTCTCCCTAAATACTCGTCTTTTGGAAAAAAATATGAGTTTGATTAAGGAATCTAGTAAAAGTTGAAAGTCAACATGATAAGTGATTATGTTTCCTTATGAATAAATTCCTCAATAAAAAGTAACTTAAAACAAAAATATTGTCTATTAACTTTTATTACTGGGGAATCGAATACCGTTTAACCCATCACAAGTTTGTGATTTTCTCATTGTTAACTTTCTCCTAGACATGTTTACTATCACTCTCCCTCAAGAACATGACCCTATGTTTTCTCCACCATGTCTATATTTTCATACTTAGAATCCTAGTATGGGTTAACTCGGGTGACCTCTGTGCTTATCTTTCTTTATTTTAAAGTGATTGTTTTACCGACTCTTGTTCCGATGTGGGACGTTCAAGGATGTTTCCAAGCGCAATTTTAAAATTGCGAGGATGCAATTCCCAAAAGGGGGGAAGGATGTAACACCCCAGGTAAATAATGAATATGAAATTTTCATACTTATCCATATTTGTGAATAAAATATTAATATGACTTTAAAGTGGACGCTATGCTCGATGGCGTACCCAACACGCAACAATGAGTTTCTTGGGAATCTTACGTTGCACTCTAATAATAAAATAATATTATTTTAAATTGTAGTTAACATGTAGCCGTTGTAATGGCAGGAATGGATAGAAATAACTAAAATATGATTATATATGTTCTTAAATGTTTTTACATTTATCCAATAAAATCTAAAGGCTTAAAATACGGAAAGAATTAAATTTTCGGTGTATATGCCCTAGTTTTCACTAAAGGTTCACTTATCACCTTTTAATGGAGAACAATCATTAAATATAGTTTTGATCACTCTTATACATTCTTTTGGACCAAATAAAACTCTTATTAAGAATCGGGACATCAAATTTTACTTTGTGTAATTTTTTGGTATTTTTCCGACAAAGTTCATTTTTTAATGAATAGTGTAGAATGTTGTGTTTTAATTCAAAACCACATTTTAATCTAATTTATTTATATGATTAGATAATATTTTGAATTGTTTTTAAAGTGAAATTATAAAATATTTTTACCATTAAATCTAATAGTGGTCGTTGGAATTATTTTCACTTTGAAATCAGACTTAAACTAGTGTAAATCTTTTGATAGTTATTGTTTTATAAAAACACGCTATTTGCTCTGACAGCGGGAATTAATTATTAAATTAATTAATTTGACTAATATGTTTTGAATTTTGTAAAGAGGACTTCATTTTTTAATTCAGAATATCAAATATATCTTAGGGTGAATTTTTGGGATTTTTCTGAAAAACTTCAATTTTTGATGAATAGTGAAACCACTAAGTGGTACTTATAAAAGCTGATTTTTTGTTTAAATGAAATTTTACCACTTATGTGTTTTGAATTTCAAAAATCCAACATACATGGTTGTCATTAATAAGTAAAATGTGGTTCAATGGGATAAAAATAATTTTTTTGGTGAATAGTAACTTATTAAGTTTTTAATCGCGATTAGTGGTAATTAGTGTAGTTTAAGGTAAAAATAATGCTTTAATAATATAAGATGAGCTTGAAACATGTCCTACCCTCCTTTTTTGTGTCATGGCCGACCAAGAAAAGCCATGGGTCAACTTGGGGACCCCATGGAGACACATTGGTTGGGAAATGACATAAATAACTTTTTATTTAATGTAAAAGTCAAAATGACACAAACATCATATGTTTTACGAAAGAAAATTTTACATGGGGTTATAATGATCATATTTTTGATTATAAATAATCATATAAAAGATAAAAATATTTCCTACATCATAGTATTTTTTTATAATTTTTAGACATTATATAAATTAAATTATTTATGACATAATAATGATGCAGCGAAGACATCATTATTTGACGATTTAAATAAAATGGAAGGAGAATGTAAAATCTATGAACTACACATGTCCAAAACCAATTGGATGGGTGGATTTAGAACCCTTATCACCAAATCCACGAATTTTATCAATGTGGGACCTTTTAAAACCGAAACACATTTTCAAATAAAGTAATATTTCTTTACTTCCCAAAAGTGCCCCTCCTCTCCTCTTATAAAAGGCCCCACCTCTACATCATTTCACACACTCCTCAAGCCTTTGTATCGGCCAACCCCTACCCATTTACTCTCTACACATCCCTCTCCTCATCCTAGAGGATTCCCTTTGGGCAGAATCCTTTCAAAGGAAGCCTTTAGGCTCAAATCAAAAGGAGTTACACTTTTAAAGGTAATTCATTCTCTCATGTTCATTTGTTTTATTTTGCTTCTCCAACCCCCTAAACTCTTTTTATTTACTTATTTTGTAACAACACCAGTATCTTCAATATACTAGGATGTTTTTATAAGATTTATTAGAGCTACACTCTCACACAACTACATCAAATGGTTAAAGAACATACGGTTTCCGTGGATGGTGAAATTCTGCCTCGCGAAACAATGATTGTTCAATACTCATTTAACACCTTCAAAGGTGGCCATTATGATGTCACTATTTTTATATATGATATATAATATGTTTATGTTTTATTTATTCTTCTGTATTTTTCATTTTTGTCTTACCTTTAGGGCTTCCATTATGGGTATACGCGATATCTTCATTTAAGGAAGTGCGGACTACCGCCCCCTCAAAGTGATTTGATTCGTTAAATACCATATGTGAGATGTATAAAGGATGGAAATATGATATTATATATGATATTATAATTGAATTATAATATACCTTTATATCATTATTATTACATTCTATAAAATACGAAATAGAAATGAAAGAAGCGTTCATGCGTACGTACGGCTTACCGTCTCCATGAACGGTGCATTTCATTTCTTACCTCTAAATGATTATGTAATGTTATAAATGCATGCATGTACTGGATATATATGACATATATGATATATACATAATGAATACAATTCTGGATATAATAAACATTTGGCCACACGAACAACATGTAATTGTAAGAAGTCCACTTTTGACTTAAGAACCAAATATCGGCAAAACAAATATTATTAACTTAAATGATTACATAATGTTTATGACATGGTAATAAGTGGTATAAAAGTAATAATGAACTTGAAAAAGGTTTTTAAGGAATTAGAAATTAACTCAAGTTTATTATTCAGGAGATTAAAGAACGATCGAGTCAAGTCGGACCCGAGGTAAGGGATCTTACTCCTCTCTTTCTTTTTAAGTACACACTTTTATGTCGTTACTTTTAAAGATCATCTTTATTGTTATTGGTATGATATTTTATATTACATTTACTGTAATTATTATGTTCATGTGATGAGAGACCCTATTCTCTCTCATCAATCTATTTTGGAAGTATTAAGTGGCGCCGATAGGCTGCCGAATTTTCCTAAGAGATCTAACCTCTCTCTTTCTTTTAAAGTACTCTCCTTTATGTCACTTCTTTTAAGCTCCTATTTTTTATGTTGGGTGATGTTCTTTTTATATTCCTCTTTCTGTAAACATTTTGTTGATGTAATGAGAGACCCTATTTCCTCTCATCAATCCATTTTGGAAGTTTTATGTGGCGCTGTTAGGCTGCCGAGTTTTCGTAAGAGATTTTTCAGCTCACTTTTATTCCCGTGAGATTTATGCTACATTTTCCACAAATTCCATTGAGTGGTGTATATACTGCCCATTATTCTACTCTTTGTGTAATATACTTTCGTTTATGAGTATTTACATCAATGACCTATTGTCTTTCTTTCATGGGTTGTATGTTTTGAAAGATACCCAAGTCGGTAAGGGAACCTTTCACCCTCCTCTTTTTTAAAAGACTTCTTTTATTGGGTCTTTTAATTTACATATTTTTATGTTGGGATGTGTTCTCATACATCCTTATTGATGTAAATTTTATGTCCAAGTGATAAGATACACTTTTTTATCTCTCATCAACTCATTTTGATGTGATGTCGTTAGGCTGTCAAGGGAACTTTTTAACCCAATTTCGATTTCTTTGGGTTCAACTTGTAGTCATTGAATATGTCATCCATTGAATATGTGTGAATGACCTTTTATTGTTTTACACTTAATATCCACTTATATTGGATGTATATATATTTTTCACACATATTTTTGATATTTATTTGTCCTTAATTTAAGGATACCTTCTTTATAAGGGATTTCATCACATTTGACATTTCTATTGAGGGTTCATTGTTGTTATGCACCAATTCACTCTTATATGGTGTATATACTGTCCTTTGGAGTATTATATCATGAATCCTTTTATTCTCATGATATTATAATGTTCTGACTAAATGTTATTCCTCGATTATTGTATTCAAGTGTCTCTAATTTTGGTAAAACCCCTTTAACCAAAATATCATTTTAAATGTTTTAATTATTTGTTCTTATTAATATCCATGTTTTCAAAATGGTTTTAAGGATTTATTTATATGGATATTAATGGTTTAAAATGTTAAAAGCTTCAAGGTGGTATGGGACACTTTGATTCAAATATATCTCTATTAAATGTTTTAAATGGTTTTGGAAATGGTTTCTTTTTGAATGGATTCATTATTTCAATATCCTAAAATGTTATATTGTGATTTAAATGTGGAAATGTTATGCTTCCTTTATTCATGTTTATGTTATACGATTATGTTATGGTTCTTGGGAATTTTTATGAAGAACGGGTGGTTCCGTGATAAACTAAGGGCGGGTGAGCCCGATATAGCTCTCCAATGCATTAGGTAACGCGAAGGAGTGAAACATTAAGGTTTTTCCTAAGAGATTTAGGGAATATACTGTGATGGGTATTCCAAAAGTAACCAAGAGGGTTACTCCCTACGTAAGAATGTTATGAATGCCTCAAGTTACCTGTATGTATTATGTTTTCTATTATTTATTCATGGTTTGATGAGGTATGTTAAAGTGCCTATGTTTTATGGGTAAAGTATGATTTCATTCTTATGTATATATGAACTCATGTTTCCTTTAAATATTTTTATAACCCTTACTGAGCTTTTTATGCTCATCCCAAGTATTTGAAATGTTTTTCACAGGTCAAGGGAAAGGTACATGATGTGATGATAGTGTCAAGGATGTTTCAAGAAAGAATCCGTGTTATATTTTAAATATGTTTCCGTTGATGGGAAGAATGAATACTGTCTTTTATGTAACCACTTTGTTTAAATGTGGAATGTAATGCAAGTTTCATGATCTAATTCTCTAAAACTCTAAACCTGAAAAGATCCTCAATGTGTAATCTTGTAATAAATCAAGATTAAGTAAGGTTTAAGGCTGGGGCCTTATAATAATAGGGTTCCACTCCGCTGTATGGAGGACCCATGCCCCACCCCAACTTGGGGGTTCCACTCCAATGGAAAGAGAAGTCATGCCCTACCACCATAATAGGGTTCCATTATTTTATTCTAGAGGACCCATGCCTTGACTCCATAGGAGGGTTCCACAAAGAAGGATAAATAGAGGACCCATACCCTATTCCCACATGAAGGTTCCACTCTAATTGTCGATAGAGGGCCCATGACCTAACTAGTAGAGGGTTCCACTCTAAGAAGGCCTCCAGTGATCCTATGTGATCACTTCCATCACCAATAATCGTCTAAATAAGATCCACAATTGGAAAAATCTAATAATATATGAAATTACACAATAGTGTGAATAATATAATTCTATATGAAAAAACACTCAAGATAAAAAATTCACAGGCCAAAATATGAGTCTAAAAATAGTATACATGAGATATTCATATTCCAAAAATGAAACAAAATGTATATGTTGTATTATGAAGCCCACATAACATGTGGTTCCACTCCATTTCTTGTCGATGTCCTTAGATTTTCAAGGATTACTATGAATGTGACCATACATGGTGTGTAAAGGGGCTACACAACGTATTTGAGAAACTAAGGGTTTTACCTATGATCTGTAGAAATGTTTGTGTATCTATCTTATATCAGTGTATTATAAAACATAATTTTTGATAAGCCATGTCCATTTCCATGTACACATGGAGTACAAGACCGACTTCTAACACCCAGACAATACAACATGTGGGGGTTCTACATCGAATGTTAAACATATCACAGCCAAAACCTTAACCAACATAGATGTATCCCAACACGTTGCATGTTTTTAGAACTAATGTCATGTAGTCTGAATTTTTTTTAAAAATTTAGATCTAAACTCTTAACTCCAGATCCATCCACTCTGACATAGATCCGACCTCTACCCCTCCCCCAATTGGTGGGTTTAGTCTCCAATTGTCGTTTTCGCCATCTGGTGGTGGGAAATCGGTTCTCTTGACCCATGGGTTGTTCACAACATACCTTTAACACCTTGTTCATCACCCATCATCTTTGATATTTATTAGGTTTCAATGAATTGGTCACATTCAACTTGAAAATACATTTAATCCATTTGTTATTCGATATTCGAATTAGCGTACTCGATTCTACCATGAGTCTGGTCATCTAATCGTGCTTGGTACCACCAGATAATGTTGATCCAAGGCCCCATAATCGAATCAATGAAAAACATGAATAATCAAGGGATAAAATCACAAAAAAAGTTTTAAATGATCATATGAAATCATTTTTTTCTAACAATCAGAAAGGTGGATAATACAATTTCGAAAACTGAAAAAAAATTAAATTTTAGTACATGAGTGCATAAAATGACGAGAAATTGGCACTGATAAAGGAATAAATTATTGTGCAAAATCAAATTAATTAGTAAGGGTGAAGTACATGGAAGAATTAAATATCATCCCCCATTTTTTAAAAAATATGGATAATTTTTAAATTTACGGACCTTTTAAAAAACAAATAAGAAATAATAGAAAATGACATAAATAAACACATTTTAAAAAAACATAACTAAAATTCAAAAGTAAGCATGATCTAAGAAAATATAAATTAAATGAGCATATTTTTTAAATACTATGACTCTCAAAATATATAATAGAAAATAAAAACATACACATGCATGCAAAAAAATGTATACATTCTTCACCATCATCACTATAATCATCATCACCATCATCAACACAATACTGACCAAAAAGAATTTTTTTATTTCATAGATAATGATTAATATCTTAAAATAAATATATCTGAATAGAAAATAGTTCGATTATATGAATGAATTTCAAACATTAAAATAAATTTAAAAACAATAACATGAGTTATTGGGGAAAACAATATTTTTTCCCTTAAATATATAATGATGATTATATATGAAAATTTATATATATAAGGAAAATACAATTTCACATTTTTATGTATAATGACAACCATGTTGATGTTTATAACGTTTAGTGTACATTAAACTCTAAGAAATTTCCTGAAATCTAAAAATATAAAAAAATGTTATATATATAATTTAATTTTAAAATATCAATTACATTTGAAAACAATTTTATTCTTTCATATTTAATTGTAACAAGGTGACACATATTAATATAAAATCACTTTTTGAAATATAAATTTCTAATGAATATATATAATTCAACAAAATCAATATTCAAAAATTAAAAGAAATTTCATAAATACCAAAACAATTAAAAAATATAAAATATATACCAATACATACAAACACACAAATATATATACTATAATAATTATAAAAAATTTGAAACAAACTATCAAACTATATAAAAAATTATTTCGTTCAATAAAAAATATCAATTGAAAATAATTTCCAATATATAAATAAAATTAAGGAAAACAGTACTTGTTGTATGTCACATTATAGAGCAGGGTGTTTTGTTGAGAGGAGAGGGGATGCTAGGTTTAGGTGAGTTATAGGGGGGATGATGCTTTAAAAAAGAGATAGAAATTTTTATGACACTATTAGAGAGAAAGGAGATGGAGGCTAGTGTCATTTTAATGAGATAGGGGGGTCACTATCAAATATAGTAGAAGAGAGAAGTAGTATTATTGCATCAAGGGGAGAGGGTTTGTGTTTGGAATATGTTGTGTAATAGAGTAGGTGGTTGATATAAATTGAATGAGATATGGAGGGGGGGCTCAACATAGGTTTTTTGAAGAATTTAATAGTGGTTCATTAATAACCATTAGAATATGATATATTTAGTTGTATTTTTCCTACAACCACTGTTGAATTGATAATTTAATTTTAGTTTAAATATTCTGGTGGATATTGAAAAAAATCAGCATTCTAAAAATAAAGAAACAACAATAATTTAGATATTTTTTATAACCCTTCATTTAAAAATATTGTTATTATATTGGATACGAGATACATGACTAGTTACTTGTATTTCTCATTTTATCATGTCTTGAGAGTACCATTCACTATGAAACCACCACATGAATTGGATTTTCATAGATGTGACCTCACTGAAAACTTCTTTCACATATAGGTATAGAAAATTTATTCATGGAGTTATGAATAGTTCTACCTATATTTTCAAGGTCTATAGAAGGATAATGTAATTTGTGTTTATTTCATATCCTTCATAGTTATATAGGTCTTTTAGTATTATTCTAATATTAGGGATAGTGGTTCATTTACCATTATT
This sequence comes from Viscum album, assembly GCA_963277665.1. NCBI lineage: Eukaryota > Viridiplantae > Streptophyta > Magnoliopsida > Santalales > Viscaceae > Viscum > Viscum album. The sequence continues at coordinate 1,008,407,599 of OY728164.1, read as the reverse complement.
GGAATTAAGTAACCATTTGGTTATTTTTTATGATACTCTTGAATTATACCATTTTAGTGATATCATATGACTGTGAACTTATTATTTCAAATCCATATTTGTTTTGATATTTTTATATAGTCTTATAAGAACATATATTGAGGGAAATTACTCTCATATTTTGAGATTTATACTATTTGATCTGATTACTAACTCATTCCCTATTGTATGTTGGATTTGAAGGAAAAATTCAGTTTTATCACTCAATCATGTTGGGTACTAGCGTAACTGATTCATGAAAAAGTTTTATTAAATAATTTGGTTAAGATATTGGTCAAAGTTTGGTATAGAAATTCATGATTTCCATCTTGGGTTGGTAATGTGGAAGTATATCAAAACATAACATAGTATTTAGGATAGAGATATTTTCTCTGGATAAGGGTGGTAGGTGTACACTTAGTCTTGAAACTTGATAACTCGCTGACTACATATATAAATACAATATTCATTATATAAGTTTAAATTAGTTATGGTATCATTAATTATGTACTTACAATTGGTACTTTATGAATTTACATTATATGTTGGGAATATCAATTCATATGGGATGTACTTAAAAAGAAGTTTATTTTTTTTATCTATCATTAAATCAAAGATCATAGGTTGAGCCACATTCCCTTTAAATTACTGAGATATATATTTCTTACATTGACCAAGGGATAAGGTTAAGGGGCCAAATGTTGTGATTATAAGATATAATATAATAGTTATTGGACTAACATGGGGTTTATTATTATTATTTCAATGGAGAAGAAGGAAACAAGATTCTAATATATAATAATAAGTGAAACATGTATGTTGGTCAGAGTACACAAGGGCATTGTTGATTATAAGATATAAATCCCCCGCGTTAGGTTATTTATGTGCATTGAGTTGAGTAATTTGGTGAATATCTTGTAGCCTACTGTTGGAAGAAGTAAATTAGGTGTTATCATTAGTAATATGATAATTGAAATTATTCCAATTAATATTATTGAGATATATCTACATAGAAAAGGATAAATAAGTGCTCTTATTTCTACGAATATTGGATGAAGGTTGTATTCTTTCTGGAGGGTGTAAAATATCATAAATGGAAAATAAATATTAGTGATACCTTATGTAAAGGATCTACAATACTATTTTCTACGTATTTAAGAACGATTTATAGAACTTCATGTGAATAATTAGTGTAATAAGATGTTAATAAGTTGAAGTGGTGTGAGTTCCATAGAGTATTTATTATGTTGGATATTCTGTCCCTATACTAATTTTGAAAGGGAGGGATTATGTATGTATTATATTTTAGTGACTTAATAAGAAGAATTCGTGTTTTTAAGGTAGTGTTTGTTCTATTGAAACACACTATGTAATATTTATATAAAATATTTTCATTGTAATTATTATGGAGTTGATTTGAAGGTATTGCTTTGGGATTTTAAGTGTTTGATGTTGCCAGAGTTGAGCAATGTTGGGTTTAAAAACAGAGAGTTATATTTAGAAATTCATGATTATAGACTATTTGAAATATTGCTAAGTATATGATATATAATATATTAATAAAACACTATAATCTATCAAGGTAATGGATTATTTCATTTGTATGTGTAAGGTTTTTAGTGTTCTTGACAATTAAAAAATGAAATAATCATATTGAGATATCTATAGTATTCTTATGGTGAATAATTTGAAAATGTACCCAAAGAAACTATTATGAGAATCATATTTTTGATTTATTTAAATTTTTAAAAACCAAGATATGTATATAATTGAAATGGAATGAGATACATAGTATATTTGGAGAATTATTATGTTTTTTTAGTAACTTATAATATATTAATTATGTTTTTCAATATATTTTATCAAATATAAATATAGAAAAATATTGAAACATGGTGAAATGTAACATATTTATTATTTTGTGATTTTGTTAGAAAATTGGGATAAATATTCTGAAGGTGAAAACCATATATCATCATGAATATATAAAATACCATATATATAAATAATCATTTGAGGAAATGATTCAAAAAAATAACATTATTGAGATGTATAATATATTTATTATATTCCAACAGTTTTATTAGATTGAGAAAATGTGATTTTTGTAGAAGATAAAAGGAAGATTGAAATGTTGAACTATTCTAATGTTGTACTTGAAGCAGAATGAATCAGGAAACATAATGTTATTCTAAAAATTTTATAACATCATTAGTTAATGAAAAATCCATTATTCAGATTAAAATTGGTCGTGAATAATATTAAATGATTTTATATCACATAGATATTTATATTCTACAATAAATGATGGTAAAAAAATTTGTGAGAGCTTTACACCAAAAAAAATTACGCCATAATGTGGTAATATAATTTCATAATTTTCCATAAAAATCGATAATGAAGAAGTGCTTTGAGGAGAATATAATGGGAGAAAAGAAATAAATAATTTTCATTACTCTGTTGATTCAAATTCCTAATTATTAATAGTATTTAATGAATAATTATGATGGTCGATTTTCAAATGAGACTTAAATTATGAATGTGTTTCCTTTTTTAAATAGTTTATTTTTGAAATAAAAAGACGCAATCAATACTATTATTGATTATTCATCAATAGTAATTTGAATTATGAATGTTAAAATATTTTTTGAAAAAATCTTCTCAATGTGTTAGGTAATAAAAAATAATATAGGAATCAAATTAGATAATGATATGATACATCTATTATCTTCCATGTTTAGTGGGTCGATGAAGGAAGGATAAATTAAGATCCTATATTGTTTCATGTAACATAACATTGGGATAAAAGATAAAGAGAACAAAAATAATTATTATTTTATATGTAATATTTGTTAAATAATTAATGAAAATTGATTCTATTATGGAGGATTTATATAAAGTACCGAAGAAGAATATTATGAATAAGAAGAGGATGATATTGTAATTTCCTTTTTTAATCATCATTCGGGTCAAAGAAAAAGACTGATGATCATAGCATAAAATGACTCCATAATTAAAAATATGAAGGGGAGAATAGGAAAAACATGATTAATATAATATTGAGACAAACCATTTTTTTGTGTGTTCATTGTAGCCCTTGAGATTATTATATATCAAGGATTCTTGTTAAACACAGTTATTTTAGGAAGGAGGCATGTCTACTTTAAGGGCTCAAATACTTCAAGCCCCTAGAATTGAGTGTTTCATAACCCCATGGTGCTTTAAAGAGGCATAGATAAGGTTCCATGATGTTTTGGAGAATAAATATGAAGTAATAATAAATTAAGGAAATAAATTATTTCTCACAACATGGTATGGTAGTTCACATACTGAACAAGGATTCTATGACTGAGAAGGGGTGGTTCTCTGTGTGTCAATCAAGATGTGAACACTGTGTTCATGATGTGAAAGAGTGAACTAAAAAGTACAATGAATTTGTCTCTAAAAATTAATTACATGAACATGATGTTCAAGATGAGAATTTATCTAGGATTATTAAATTTAAGCGGTGTGTTTTATGTGTAGCTTTAAAACTGAACTCATTCGTGATGTGAATGAGACATTCACACAATGAATAAGTGTTTTGCAATATACCTATAAATACCATCACAAGTATAGATTATCTAAAATGGAAATAATTTCTCCTAAACCCTAGGATATAAAATTTTATATATCAACGTTTTTGAAAACACTTTCAACATGGATCAATCACTGGATTCCCATGTTCACTCTATGTTAACCAAATGCGGGTTTTCAATATTTTTCTTATAGTTTTTCTTTGAGCTAATTTTTTCATCCATTATAACTTTATAGGACACTGAGGTGAAAGTTATTTATTATTTGGAGTTATTTTTATGTTTTTTGGAGTAGTTTTGGAATGTAATTCATGGAGGGTTATAGTTTTCTTGTGAAAGAGGTGAACATATATTTGTTCTTGTTGATTTGTTCTTGTTAAAGAACATTGAAATCCCCAAGGTAAGGGATTCGTCTAATCTCCTTTTTTTGTGAAATAATAATGTTTTTATGTTTTATCTTATTGGTTATTTATGTAATTAAACATAATGAATATTGAATTGTAGTTTAATGAATAAAATTTGTTTTTCCGGTTAGTTTGTAGTGATCGCAGGTGTTTCTATCATGTTAATGGTTTTCATACTGATTTTTAAGATAGTAAGTTATCTACATTTATGATATTATTTTGAATATTTTTATATCAAATAAATTTGATAAGGAACATAAATCATGTAATTATTTTTGGATAAATAATAATGTGGAATGTTTAATATCATCATTTGTCCATATAGCTTGTTGAAATTTGATTTGATTCTTGAAAGAATGTTTTAATATCCAGTAGCCATTTATAATAGAGTCTTCTAGTTTCTTAAGTTTGAAATATATGATAAATGAATTGGATTAATCAAGAAAGTAATGAATTTGTTTTTTGGAATGATTTGTTTTGGGTTTGAGTGAGCACATTCTCTTATGAATGCTTGATACACTGCTTTTAGGTACAGAATGCCCTGATGTCTTCTTTTTTATTTCCTACCTTGAAAGATTTCATTGAATGAGGATCCATGATATATGATGTTATGTATGCCTAAAATGGCTAATGGTTTCATTAAAATGGGAATGGAAACTCAATAATTAGTTGGATTTGACCACTCAACTAGTGGGATGCATGCTGAAATATATAGTGGTGTCAGGGATGGAAACAAAATTTTTAAAGTTGGTTAAATGTAGGACTTCACATTGTTCTTGTATAGAAATATTGGACACTTTCAAGTTCATGAATCTGATTTAATGGATGATCATGAAATTTCATATTTCAAAATTCATTTCTTCATTCATGGAAATAAAAAATTTTGTTGGTTTATACATATCTTTTGGTAGCATAAGATGATTCCCCGATCACATTAAATTATTAAAGGTTAAATTATTTAACCCATGGGCATGGTGTCTTGATGTAGTGATAAATGAAAATAAATCATCAGTAACTGTAGGGTTTGTGGAATTATTTTTGGAGGGCATGACTCTCTATTTGAACAAATTTAGAGGGAATGCATATTTTTTGGTCATTAGTCTAAAGATTAAATGGAATAATATATTAATGTGAAATGAATTAGTTCATATAATTATAAAATTTTTAATTGATAGAATTACATGAATTTATTATTGCATTGATTCTATAGTCATATGATATATAATCATTAATAGTGGTTGCAGGGTATTTGAGATATGATTGATATAGTTGTGGATAATAATAGGTGTGCAATGATTGAAACTCTTATAAGTTAAAATCACTTTTTTGAAAGAATAAAATCATTATTAAGTCATGGGAATAAAGAAATCACACAAACAACATTGGTTATTTTAAAACATTATATCATGTCACATTTAAATGTCCACTAAGCATCATGACCATTGATAATATACCATTTAATTACTGTCATATTAGTATTATTTATTAGAAAATATTATAATATACAAATGATACATATGAAATAATTAATTTCCTCTACTAATAGGGTCATACCCTAAGAGGAAAATTTATCAAAAGTTACATGGGAGATAAAATCTCTAAGAAATCACTTGCAACAATCCAAATATGTGATTCAACAACTAATGTATGAATGAAATCGTTTATGTGATAAGTTTATGATCATCAAGATCATATCCAATCCATGTATGTCAAACCACCTTAAGAAAAGCCCACCATCACACAACATACCCTTAGGAAACTAGATGGTTTAATACAAGGATATGTTTCTAGACTCTAATTGTAAAAATTTATAAGTTTTATTTTAATATAAAATTATTATATTTATCCTTTTATATGTTAATTTTTAAATTAATGAATTATGATTTTGATAAAAATTAGATTCTAATAGGATGAAATAAAAATTGAATATTTTGAAAATATATAATTTAATTTAAGAAAGTATTTATATTGATTTCAATAATTTTTGAAATAAATTTAATTTTAACCAAATATATATGACAAATCTGATATGTTAATTATAAATATTAATATAATTTTAAATTGTCAAAAATTAATATAATAAGTCTTATAAAACGATTATTATAAAATAGTGTGTTTTAAATGAATATAATTTTTTTTTGATTTAAAATTATAAATTATTATATTTGTATAATTATATTTAAAAAATAAATATTATTTTGAAATATGAACATCAAAATTATCCAACGGTGGGTTTTTATGAATTTTTAGAGGTAATCATTTTTTTGGGTAACAATTAAATATGATATAAATATATCCTATATATTATGACATAATAATGACCCAAAAGTTATGTAATATATTCCATAAAAGTTATAAAAGACCAAATATATATTTCTCATTTAAAATATATTGGATTGGATTGGATTTTATTATTTTTATAATCCCTTAATGAATCCTTCAAAACCTATATTTATTTTTAGGTTTTGAAATAAAATATCTTTAAACATGACTGACCTCCATAACACCAGAGGTATTATTTAAATGATATCACATCCTAAACATTAAATATAATGGAAAAACATCCCTAATTTGGAAACTATAGTACAAAATTGTGTTGAGGTTTCTAGATTTGATTAATTTATAATATAGAGTCCAAAACAGTTGTTTGGAAATTAGTAAAGAACAATCCTCCCTTTTCTATATAATTCCATAAAAACCCCTTTTTTATTCACATAAAATCATTTTACTATGCCATTAATATAACCTCAATGATCTAGATTACTCCAAATTTTCCCCCATTCACTCAATAATCTCATCCCAAGCTTTTGGAATCACTATCTCTTTTAATGGAATCCTATCATTCCCCACTTTATTAAATCATTACATTTATATTATTTATTTCACACCTTTTCAAGTTGGGATATGTTTTTATGAAACAATATTATTGTAATTATGATTTTAAAGTAATTAAATAACACATTATCTCGCAATCTTCCTATCTATATACATTTACACAACCTCGTCACACTGTTAGAATTATCCAATGGGTTTTTAAAGGTAATCATTTTGTTGTTGTTGTGATTTCTTATCCTCATTTTTACTGGAGAGTATCCACCTATATATAATTATAATTTATTTATTAGAAAATTTCATCTATTTAACCCACATTCCTTGATCATCAGATTAATATTGATGAAATAAATCTTCACGTGGTATGATTCAAGTGACACACATATTAATGTATGATATACGAGAATGGTGGATTCACCTAGATAGAGTTCTAACCATTTGGGTAATGTTTTAGTATCATTATATTCCATTTATGGTTTGAGAAACGTTATAATATCCATTTCATGATATGTTATCTTGATTGTTATCCTTTAATTATATTTAAAATTCCATGTTTTATGTTGTTTCCACATTCCCATGTTGCCTTTATGTTATATTATTATATCAGGAATTATTTATAAATATTATGATTGTCACCACAAAAATGTTTCCTTACTATGATTTTTTTCTCACATTTAATAATTTAACATTTTTGATGAATTTTTTATTCCCTTACAAGGAGATATAGTTTTCCCCTTCCTTATGTACATCCCTAAGTTATCCCATGTTGATTTTGAAGAATGATGGAAATTTATGATCTTGTAATTGATGTTCTCAATAATTTATTGTATTCTTGTTGTATGTTGTTATGATATGATTATAATTTCCCAAGGACACTAGGATTAAAGATATTTTTGGATTCTATTAGTTGTAAATTTAAATAATAAATCATTAATTAATATGTTTTAAAATATTGGTTTTCATATTTGGTATTAGAGAAATGTCATATTATTATTGGGAATAAGATTATAAAATACTATTGAATTAAATATGGATGTATATAACCATAAGAAAACTTCATTTAGTTTTTGTAAAGTATTGAATATGTGTTTTCAAATAATATACAAATTTTTCTGGATACTAGAAGTGTATGTGGCTCTAGAATAAATATACATATTGGTAATAACCCTGAAAAGGGATCATTGAGATGGAATCAATCATTACCTAGTTATTAACAACATATCATTATTCAGAACTAGATTTAGTCTAATGGGTAGGGTTATGCTTTATTAAATTCACAATCTACTTAAAAACAATTACTATGGGTACAAGAATACCCCTAAGATTTTATGTTAAGAAATAAATCAAGGGTAACATAGATTAAAACCTGGAAATTCACAGGATAATGAATATATTTCATTTATGAGGTTTTTAATTAATGTTAATTGTTTCATATTTTTATGTTTATAGACAAAAAATAATGTTTATTAATTTTCCCTTTTTAGTCAATTGATTGATATAGGAAGAATTGAGATAACACCCAATATGAAGAATAATGTAATGAATTTCCTGAATCAAGAACTTCATGACAATAATTTCTTAATAGAATACATTTTGAACCAAAACATGAATTATTATGAAATCTTCAATTCACTTTGGAAATATAATGTTTTTAATTAAACATTTATAAGACAAATGCCTTTGACATTCAATGGATTATATAATACCTTAATCATAGAGAAATGGATAAACTCTATTCAAAATTTCTCTTATATAATTTAATCTAGTGAGTATGAGAAGGTCATGAAGACTATTTGTCATATGGAGAAAGAAGCTGATCAATGTTGGATAATGGTCCAAAATAAAAAAGTAAAGTATTATATCGAAGAGATAAATTGGAAATAATTTCGTATTTTTTTCCAAAATATATATTCATTTAACTCTCTGATTAAAAATGGGTAGGGGTTACCTTATCCTGAAAAAAATGGATGAATAACACAATATTGAATATAAGGAAAATAGTACAAGACTTCCATGATACACAATTTTCCTTTCTTATTTTCCAAAAAATTATTGTTCATTGCCACTTTGTTGGGATAAATTCTAATATATAAAAAGCATTGGTTATTTAAGAATTTGAAATATAGAAAGAAATTTTAAGATTATCCCTAAATATAAAAATGGAGATCAGTGAATCTCAAAGGTCTGTTATTACAATATACAAGAAGTGGAAAATAGATTTCAATCCTAGGGACATGATGAGAAAAAATCACTGGGGAAAGAAATTCCATTAGACCTCATGTAAAATGTGTTGGAAAAATCATCTTGTAAATTTCCAGAAGCAGATGTAGAAATTATTTCATTGAATAAGGAATGGACGCTAGCTAGTGATTGTCAATGGAAAAAATCCACCAATTTTATGGATGAAGGGAATGATATAGTGAACACTTTTATAAAAGTAATACGTTTCAATTGCAATGATAATGGGTATTATGCAAGCCAATTATCTATGTTGAGTGTAATTAGGGATAATAAATTCTCAAAACCTCCAAGGATATAAGGGAGATATTATTCCATCACAACTACTAAGGTGGATCCAAACAATGATTTGGTGACAGAAACACAAGTGTTTTATTGAAGGGTTAAAAATTTAATTTTTGATTCAGGTTCTATTAATTTTTTCATCTATCATAATTTTATTAGAACTACTCAAACACCACTACAAATAATGTAAGAGGAGCTATCAGTGAAAATGAAAAACAATGCATTTCTTCATCCAAATTATATAACTAATCTGTTGTCAAAAAATTTAGACCGAACTTCAAAAAGAATGTTTTCATACATCCTTTAGTGTAATTTGATTCCACACTATGTATGGATTTTATTTAGCAATCATAAATTGACCAGAGAAGTAAATAACCCCACATATCATGAATGGACCACACATTATATACAAATATAAATAGGATGATGAATGTACTTTAGTACCAACAAAAAATCATGGATATTATTTCATTATAAGAAAGATTATCTATCCAAAATTATAAATACTAACAAAAATATTATTATTGATGAGATACCTATTGTATGAGAAGTCAATAATTTGTTTTAAATGGAATTTATTGGTCTTAAACCTAGCTATAATGTTTAGTTCCTAATAAATAACATACCCAGAGCATTGACAATATAAAATAATCCATATCAAGTGAATGTTGTTGAACATAATTATTTATTGAACCATTTAGAGGATACTATATATAAAGAGTTTTTATGTCCATGTTCTTCTCCTTGGGGTGAACCTGTCCACTTTTTCAAGAAGGATAGATCAATGGGCCTCTAAATTGATTATCATGAGTTCAAAATGATCCTGATAAAGAACAGCTATCCTCTTCCATATATTGATGAACTTTTTAAACATTTATTTAGAGACCAATTTTTTAATAAGGTGGATATTTGTTTGGTATATTATCAATTAAATGTGAAGAAGGTCGATGTACCGATGCCTTTTTTCATACAAGGTACATGAATTATGAGTTCCTAGTGATACAATTTGGACCCACTAATTCTGCATAAATTTTAGGTACATAATTAATAGTGACTTTAGGTGTTACATAATCAAATTTTTGGTCGACTTTATAGATTTTATTATTATCTACTGCAAATAATGGGGGAACATGAGGATGAAAAGAATAATGTACTGAATAATATTTAGAAGGAAATTTTATTTTCATAGTGTTGTAAATATGATTTTTGGTTGGGTAAAGTGACATTAATGGGACATTTTATCATTAGTAAATGGATATCAATGGATCCTTTAAAAATGAGGCAATTGAACGATATCCAAGGAAACCATCTATGACAAAAATATTATGTTTCCACAAATTAATGGAGAATTATTGTTGATTTCTGATAATAATATCATGATTTTCAAGTATACTATCCATGATTACTCATAAGGGAGTCATGTTTTCTTTGTTGATGAAAGGAAAGAATGATTTATAGAGTTGAAGATGAATTTAATCCCAAATAAATTACAAACATTACCGATTAGTGGGTATGTATTTGTGATCTACAATGGCACATTAAACAAAATTTCTAGGTTATGTACTCATTAAGGTGGAAAATTTGATAATATACACCTCCCTCCGATTAAATATCCATGAGAAGAACAATGTAATGAATGGTCAAGATCTAAAACCAATGTTCTTCATGATTAATATTTGGTGACATTATCCCCATGGAGTGAAATGTGACATATATGTATATATATATACAAATCATAAAATACTTACATGTACATTTTCAAAAAAGGTTATCAATATGAACCAATAAAATTAGTTAGTTTTGATCAAGGATTATGATAGTTAAATCCATTACCATCTTTGGAAGTCTAACACATTGGTATATTCTCATTGTAAAAGGGATACCACAACCATAACCATGATGGGTTTTGCTAGAAATCAAACCATATTGGAAATGAAAATGATAGATATGGGAATAATAAGATTATCATCATCCCTCCCTTCTCAAACAACTTCCCAACCATCAATTCTTGAGAGGATCACAGAAGCTCAGGAAGATGATTTCTAAAAATATAATGCAGTGAATTTTACAAAGTTCAAAATTTAAGAATATGGAGTTATATGTTTTGTAATCCAAATATTTTTCCCATCAAAACTATAATTGAATAGGGGAATTATACATGATGTTCATAGTATATACTTATATATTCATCATGGAAGAAATAATATGTATAAATATTTGAATCAAATCCTATATTGGGATACCATTAATAGGGAGATCAAAGAGTTGGTATCTTGATGCTTGGTAAGACAAAACTTCAAAGAATAAATATAATATTTTCATGGTATTATGAAAAAGTTCAATTAATAGTATGGAAATGGGAAAACATAATCATGAATTTCATCGTAGGACTACCTAGGAAAATGAGAAGAAATAACCCCATTTGGGAGGTAGTTGATCACCATATTATTTTACTAATTTCATGTCTATCAAGGAAGATTTATCCCATATCCAACCCATCATTATATAGAAAATGAAACTTTTAGGACTTCCTAGAGTTCGACTTTCCATAATATACGATTGATATTTTAGGTTTACCTTGGGGTTTTAAAGAATTCCTTCAGCATAAATTGAATATAAAATAGAGTTTCAACAATAATTATGACGCTCAAATAGATGGTCAATCTTGTAAGACTGCTAAAACTCTTGGTATACTGTAATATCATGTTCAAATAATTTCCAAGGATGTTGGGACCAACACATTCCATTATTGGAGTTATCCTAAAAAAACAATTTCCATTTTCAAATTCATATGACTCCTTATGGGCCTCTTCATGGGAAGAGATATTCAAATCCAACATTCATGGATGATGTTTGAGAACAAAATATGATAGGACGTGATATTATCAAAGATATACATAAAATGAAAAAAACATTTAAAATCTTATGAAATTTGAACATATTCAACGGAATATCTACGTAGAGAACCATCGCTGAGATATGGAGTGTGAGGTTGAAGATAATGTGTTTGTTTGTATATCTACATGGATGAAATTCATGAGGTTACAGAAGAAGGGACAACATAGTTTATATACGCTGTCTCCTTTGAGATCCGTGATCACATTAGAGTGGTGGCCTATTGATTGTCATGCTCACATAACCCATCTCAAGTACATGATTTGTTCAATGTATCTCAATTGAGGATTCACATACTAGAACCCTTACATGTACTGAATATAGAGGTTTTACTAGTGGGAAATGATATTTTAAATGAGGATATGTTAGTGAATATACTAGATCCTAGTGATAGGGTTTTGTAAAACAAGACAACTCACAAATTAAACAAGTTTTTGAAAAACAACTTATTTGAGGAAGAAATATGGGAAACAAAAAGGTTATGAAACCAATGTACCCTCATAAATTTTAGTATATGAAATGAAAATTTCTTGGGGAAATTTTCTTGAAGTTGGTATAATGAATAGAACAATATATTACAAATTAAATTCCCCCTTTTTTAGTTAATATATTTTTTATCAAGTAATGAAGAAATAAAAAAACACATGGACTACGTCGGTCAAAATGGAACATTATATCATTGTAGATTTAAAAGACCATTATGAAACAAGACTATTAATAATATAACCATTGAACAGTGATCATATTAATAGTATTTATTATGGGTTATGTCAAATCTAAATTTCTATAGGTGAAATAAATTATGGAATCTATCTATAAATTCAAACCGTACAAAACCAATTTATTATATCATATGAGAGAGATTGTGTCATTATTCTTTTCCATTGATAAATCCCGAGATGAGATTCAAAAACTAAATCAAAAACCATAATATTTGTGGGCGAAGATTATGATAATTTAGATCATGGACAAAACAAGTTACATCGAACCACCCGAAGAAAATATCATCGTCACACACCTTTCCCTTGGAGAAATCTCTTCTATAATAAAGGGATTTCCATTTTGATTCTAATATAAGAAAACAAAAAATATATTTTTGGGATATATATAGTTTCAATCACAAAACCCTTTTTCTTTATTTATATAATTTTTCATATAATTATTATTTTAATAAAATATTTTTTTAATAATATTTATCAAATTGAAATGATAATATAATATTAGGAATTCAAAAATAATTGATATAAGGGTCAGAAAATAGTTATTAAAAAAAATTGTATTTTAAAAAAATATTGATATATATTTTAAAATTTTAATTCTCATATTTAGCTAATTATTTTGAAAAAATAAATATTATATTTGAATTAATAATTTCAAAATCATGTAATGGTGATGCTTTCATCTTTTTTTATACTACAATTTTCGGGTAAAAAATAAATAATGTATAAATATATGGTTTGTATTATTACATAATAATGAAATAGAAGTGATGTAATATATTCCATAAATGGTATCCATAAGAAAATAAATATTCACCATATTAAATAATCTTAATATTTCTTTTAATTAATTTTATAAACCCTTAATGAATCCTCAAAAAACTATTTTATATTTTCTCAGTTTAAATTCAACTCTATGTAAACATGACTCACATCCACACACAAAAATTATATTATTTTAATGATATAGGCTCATGAAAATGTAAAATAATAAAAATAACTACACATCATTATATTAATTTTGAGAAAAATCTATGAAGTATTTTGGTTTGATTACTTTACCATATCGATTATAAAACATAAGTTTTGAAATTAAATAAGTACTCTCCTCCCTTTTTATATAATCTCACATAACATCAATTTATATTCCATAAAACCACCAAGAGAGTGAAATTAATCTACCCATACCCCTCTATTGTCCCCCAAGGTCCCACCAAGCTCTCAAGAAGATCCTCCAAATATTTTAGACACACCATGTCAAGGTAATGGATCCTCTCATTCTCTAATTTATTGAAGGACGTCTTTTATATTATTCTTTTTTTACACATGTTATTGTTGGGAAATGTTTTGTATACATTAATCCTATATTAATTATTATTCCAAATTAATTAAAGATCTCTTTATCTCTCATTTACCCCATATATATACCTTTAGGTACCCCCATTATGAATCCATAATTTTTTCTTGATCTTTCCATACCAAATAGTTTTTTTGTGAATACCCATTTTTATTTCCACAAAATAGTATTAAAATATATATAACATTAATCCTTTTATTGGGTATTTTTTTATGTAACCCAAACTCCTTGTACATGCGATTAAAATTGATGAAATGTATCTTTACGTTGTACAATTCATGTGGAAAACTTATGTGTGTATGTGTTATGAAAATGATCTTTGCACCGACATAGTGTTATAATGCATTCATTAATGTTTTAATCTCATGATATTATATTTGTGGTTCAAAAGATTTTATCATAATCACACTGTGTTATTTTTTCTCGGTGGATGGCCTTGAATTTTTTTTATAATGCAATGTTTTACATTGTTTACACATTCTGGTGTTTCCTTAATGATATAATGGTATATCATGACTTATTGTTCAATAGAGTTATTCTAACCCATATTATATTAAATTGATAATTTTTTTGTATCACATATAGTACATTAACATATTTATTTATTCCCTTACTAGGATTTATATCTCGTCCATTTCTTAAATACATTCATAGGTTATTCCATATAGTTTTAGAATATTGATGGAATTTTAGAAGAATGTTATGGGTTTTTAAATTAATTTATTTATTCCTATTGTATTTTGTTATTATGTGTATCTATATTCCCCAAAAAAACTAGGTATAATGATACTTTAGAATTCCATTATGTTAATCCTTATGTAATAAATCATGAATATAAGTTTATTAATTATTATTTTTTTCATAAAGTACTTTCCCATATTGATTTTATGATATTTATGTATATTTTGATTTTATGTGATTTAAAATTCTATACAACCCATATCAGTAGGAAAAATGAATCAATATGACTATTAGTCAGGTGTTTTCCCTAACATATAGGTTGAGGAAGAATAGATGGATGAAAACCATATCATTCCGCACTCGATTATATTGGTTGTATTGTATACTGATATACATGGTGGTTATCTTTACTATAAATATTTATTAAGGGATACAATGTAATGGGGTTATATCACACACATGTATCATCAAATATAGTATACTATGTAATATTATAGATTTTTTATTGTAATTTTATGAATTTATTAATAATTAATGACCTAAAGAATATGGGGGTTCCTATAAACAATATAGTTTCTATACGAAGATGGGATATTAAGGATAGGACGATATGACACAAGGAGGGAATTATATGTTTTAGTTTTCTAAGGGTTTTTAGGTAGGATTTTTTATTGGAACGAGATTTATTTGGAAGTGAGATATTGGGGAATGACAGAAAAATAGTGGGGAAATATAAGTTCTATAAAATAATTTGATATTATTTTGGATATTATATGATTACTTGTGTATGAATCTTGGTGGGAGATCCATGGAGAGGATCAAACCTTTTTATACTTGATTCAGTTATGACATAGCATAACCTGTTTATTCATTTGGGTTTAGAACTCTTTATTTATATTATTCGGAAAGGATCTGGGTATGATCATGCTGAGTATAAATGTTATTCTCACTCAATGTATATATATGTTGATATTCCAAACAATGGTAGATGGTTTTTGAACAGGAGTGACATTACTAGCTCATGGAGTTGTTATGGTGTCTTTTAAGATTTATGGCCATTTCCTAGGATTTTATTTATGGTACTTTTAGTTTCTGTTACAGTTATTAATTTTTGATGATATTAAATTCATGCGTTTAGATATTTATTTAACTTTTTTATAAGAAGGTTTTATTATTCATGTTCTTTTATCTCTCATTTATAATGTTTATATAAGTGGGTAATTCCTTCTATTTATTTGGAAGATATACATTTTTTGCTTGTCACCTTCAAATGGAATATTGGAGATGATCTTCATGCATCATTTTATTTCTTCTCTCATTACTAGCTTTATAGGGGTACCTTTGGTGAGATGTTGTGAAATAGTGGTAAAAAATGTTATTTTTAATGGATAAGATGAGTTATAAGTAGGTACATGTGAGTATTGCTTGATTTTGTAGAGAAATAGTGTTATATGAGCTTATTTTGGGGTTTAAACATGAGATACCATTTCTTAAATGAGTACAAAGGGCCCCTTATGATCCAATGTGAGTTACATTAATTTTATAGAGCCCACCAAGTGAAGTCGTGCATATTGAGGGGTAGAGACCTAGGGAAAGGAACATGCATCATAATTCATTGCACATTTTTTTGAATTGGGTAGATTTATTATTCAATACAAACATTAATTAATAAGATAATATAAAATATTCAATATTCTAGGTTTAATTTTCTCTTGCTATTTTTATTTTATAATAATGGCTCTAGGTTTTTGTTCTTATATAGTTCGTGTAGATGATATTCAACATGATATACCAGTAAATCACCCCAAAGTTGAGGTCGACACTAATGATACATGTATAAGGACACTATGAGTGTTTTATCCCTAGAGTTTTTAGAATTATGACTGGTCAATTTATGAAATAAAGATAGTGGACTAGTTTGAGGATTTTGGAGTTAAATTTTAGTTCAATCAGTGCATATAAGAGTCACATGGTCTTTTTTGGTGATGATGTTCTATGGGGAATCATATTTATAGACGTTCTTGTTCCTTGGGGATCATAAACGGTTATATGAATCATTCTATATGTTTTGGGATCTATTTTGAGTCATGTTTTCTTATTTGACCATAATGATGGATAATCACCAGAACTTGATTACCCTTCGATAGGGGAGTTCTAACATGTTGGAGTTTGGGATCAGTTTTAGGACCCTTCTTTGATATTCTTCCAAAAAAATTTGGATATGGATGATAAGGTGAAGAATTTAGATGAAATTTTTCATCTAGAGATATTGTGTTGGGTTACTACATTTTTTTTGATATACACATCTGGAGGTCAAGGTAAGAGGATAATTCATTGAGGGGACACCATCGACAACTATATAATGCTGAGGGGAAGTCATTAATATTCTTTCCAAAATAAAACTATGGTACGAAGAACATAGTTTTATGGAGATGATTTTTTTCATACAGTTAGGTGTTTGTCACGTCCTTCTTTATCTCGTTTCTCTAGAGGTTGTGGATCCCAGTCCCTGTAGTTTGGATTAGATGGTCATTCTTATTATAGATGGAATGTTCATAATCACTAAGAGTTTGTGAACATTTAATGTTTGTAGCATGAAAATGGTGTTCTTATTTAGTTTTTTCTCTTGTAGTAGTTTCAAGTATGGTAGTTGTAGTATGATGCTCCATCTTTTTATAATTTGACTGGATATGTGGAAGAAGGATAAAAACATAATTATGAAACTCTTACTTGTGAGTAGAGTGTGACCACGAAGTTTGGAATCATCACAACTATACTGCTCATGGAGTTGGTCATTTTCTAATGAATATTCCTGAGTTTCCATCACCATGAGTTCAAGACATTTTTTATATTCCATTTTGTCTTTTTCTAATTTGGTTCATGTTGTTTTTTTGATTTAGGATAAACACATTCCTACATATCAACATCTTTGGTCTAAGCTATGAGACATAAGGTGGATAGACGTATAGTTACATTGGTATTGACAATTCTAGTTAATGGTCATGATGATCTCTATTATGAATGAGAGTCTTTGAGATAGTTATCATCGAAGAACCACTTTCGGGGTGATATCCTTTGTTTGAAAATACAACCATATGAAATAATAAAGTGCTTGGATTGTATATATTTTTCCTAATCTACTGTATATTTTTTGGTTATAGGTTCAGTTATATGATATAGTGGGTGATTGTGCGACGTTTTTGGGTGAGTGAGACCTTCATATGGGTTAAAGGAATGTTCCACAATATTCCTCGTTGATGGTGGAGTTGGTGCTTAGTAAAGTGGAAGTTTTTATATAATGGATTTACAGGGTCCTAGAAGAGTACCCTGATTTCATTCTTAAATAGGTTATGGAGATTCCCCCTTTATTGGAGAAAAGGTTTGGGGTAAATCTAGAATCTATAATGTTAGTCCCAAAAGGGTCCTAGATACCCTGAGAGTGGGGAAGGTTTGAATATTTCTACAAATATTATTTTTAAACTTATTCCTATCCCATTGGATTTTGATATATTTATTATAAGGGATGTTATTTTATATTTATTTTTTATATTAATATCATCCACTGAAACATTAGAAAATGATGATGGATATATGTTAAATATAAAATGAAATCATAAGGACACACCGATTTTTTCTTCGTACACGGTCATAGGGATACATCCAAAGAGCATAAAATAAAAATTTATTGATATAAAAAATCCCCTAAGGATCAATACCAATAAATGTTTTTATCTAGATCACCTCTATATCATAGATAACCACATTACAAGATTCATGTACTGATCACTACTTTCCAAGGTTCATTCCATGGATATTTTCTTTGATGAATCACTATAATTGGAAAGGATCACCTACTTCCTCTTCATTTTATCACTTATATTGAATGGATTCATAAAAACTTAATATACATGTAGTTTCCTTCATCAGAAATATTGTATGCATCTTTAATGGTAGGTAGATTCTTTGTTAATGTTTATTATGGGCTTCAACATAACATCTATTAAAAAACATGACGCAACACTTCCAATTTATAAACACCTAGAAAAAACTTATCTTTACTATAGATAGTAATTATACATTAATTCTTTGGAAGGATGTCCAATGGATTCCAAATATTATATTAACTACCATGGATATAGTAGGGAGTAAAATCCTTCTTTAAATAAGTAATTTTGTGTATAATCTCCGTCTTATAGTTATTATTCTTCATTTTCTTCTTCTTCTTCATCAGAGTTCATATATGATAATGACATTTCACTTATTATAATCTTGGCATGTATCTATTTACGCAAGCCCCATGTGTGTAAAACCTTTCATGAGATCATAGTGAGCTTACCTTTTCATGGTATATTGCCTTGAGACCCTTTGCGTGAGATCATTTTGTGTAACCCCTTGCATCAGATCCTAGTGCATAACCCCTTGCATGGGTTCATGGAGCGTAATCCATTATGTGAGACCCTTCCTTATAACCCATGTGTGAGATCCTATAATAAGACCCCTATTAAGAGATTCTAGAGTGATACCTTGTTCTGTTCAGGTGGATTGTGAGATATTGTTTAGTTTATAGAGTTCGCAAGATATTATATAGCTAATTAAAATTGAAAGATCTTATAAAGTTCATGCAGTTCATGAGACATCAATATGTCTACCTATTCTCTCAATAACCCTTCAAATACTTCTCTTTGAATGATTCCATCATAAGACCCTATTACAAAACATTGTTATGAAGATGTGTATCACATGATTCTAGTTGAAGACAACATTCTACTAATGTGAAACAATTACAAGATTTAAATCACACATACTCATTCACTTCATGATATGTCCCTTAACTGAACATTTCATCAGGTAAATATTTTATGAAAAACATCATAATATCTTATGGGTGGGTAATTGGGTATTTATTGGAAAAAATAAACCCCTAGAACTCTAAAAACATTGGACAAACATCCATTCCACTTCCTCTGCAATCGACATCTCGCACTTTATGGGATCACTTTTCGTGATCACCTACCACATGTTCAGAATACATCACATGATCATGATCATTGTATTTTAGTGTGCCACATGATCCCATCTGGATATCATATGATAGTCCAATTTTCTATGAAATTTAATTTCTGTATTTTGAAAGATCCAATCCTGATATCCGCTATCAATCATGATCTTCTCATGATTCCATTGTGAGATTTAAAGACAATCTATTAGAAACTAGTTATTTTATTCTAGAAATTATACTAACACCATCATGATATCCAAGTAAAATAATGAGGAATAAGGATTCCAAACTACCGTGAAATACCATCTTCATTTCCAATTTCCCAGTATTCATGAACTTTTCATGATCTCTTCATGAGATCAACTAACTATCATGTGATGCTTTTAGGCACTTCACATGATCTTAATTTGATATCTTCTAAACATCATGTGTTGCTTCATAACATGAGTTCATATATTCTCACCCTGTGAGCTCATATATTCGTTCACTGTGAGATCAAACTTCTCAACTCCAAAAGATCATACATGCCTCTCTCTTTCTCTCTATGAATGAGGTCTAACATCTATCACATCACAAGATCTAACATTTCACACTCCACGATATCATTGATCTCATAATCCAAGATATTAGACATCTCACGCTCTGTGAGATCATACATTATCTATTCTAGAAGATCAAACATTTCACCTCAATCTCCACTCCTAATTTGACAATCATCCTTCATCAATAACCTCCAAGTATTTCACAAACAAAATAATCCCAGAATCACCACTGAGAGTTATTTTTTCCATTAATCTCCCCATTTTGGATTGTTAATATCAATTATATATCTTTATGAACCAACTTGTTGATAGGTCATGTTTATGTGAGACCATTTGTCTTCTATGACCACATATATTGATCAATAACTTCCTTAAACTGTACTCTAAACTCACATGATTCTTTACCATAAATAAAAAAAATATTTCATTTAAAATTAATTAATGAATCAATTCATTCTCAAAAATTCAACTGAAAAAATTCGTGATATAAAATCATTAAATAATATAATCTTTCAATTTCACTACTTAACCTTAACATGTCTAATGATTTCATCATGAATAAAAATAAAACACCTTTTAATGACTCATCTTTGTAAAGAGACCATTTTTATTATTATAATATTTAAAACTCCCCTTATTTTCATACTCCATATATCTGTTTCTCCCCTTATCATGATTAATAAATTTTATCCCACTTGGTCAATGAAACCAAAGGACACTCCTTTTTGGATTCAAACATTGAAAAAACCTATATTAGTATATAGGGGAAAATTCATTATACCATAGGGATTGGGATCCCACATCCACAAATTTCATGTGTGGGGATTCAAATGAAATAGAAGATATAGTCAGGGTTTCGCAACACTTCGTTGGATAAGGGATTTGTTATAATTTCAATTACATTCTGTTCAGTTAGAATATACTCTAATATCTCAATCCCATGCTCTAAATTATTCTTGATGAATTGATATTTGATATCAATGTTCTTTTCTACTAAGAGATGTACTATATTTTAACTAGGATTTATAGAAATTGAATAATAAAAATGATACCGACTAGAAAATTAAATTAAGCCTACCCATTATAAAAGAATTTAATAAGGTATTACTTCATTTATGAACTTCCTCCCCATTATTCAATGATCTTGACCTATTTGAATTTCAAAAATCTAAAAAACTTTATATGGACATACATTATTCTTGTGTCTCATTAAATGAAGATAAAATGAAATTACTCTCCACCTTTGGTCATGCACTTCTAAATAACCCATTGGAAAAAGTATTTTGACATAAAAACCCACAAAAGATCTGTATTCTATCTTCAATTTCACCACTAAATTAGTTTTTTATCATCATATTGAATCATTGATTCCTTTATAACTTTTCATGATCATAGTCATGTTTTTATATATAGTTTAATAGTACATTAATATTTCCAGAAATGTGAAATTACCAATTGGAATTGAGCCATTGAGAAATTATCTAAGCCTATATAGTCAAAAAAATTTCCAATAAATAATATTTTAATCCAATAAACACCAATTATATTCATGTGAATCACTTAATTCCATCGACTCTAGTATAATTTATTTCATTAATTCATCACAGGACTCAGCTGTCAGATGTGGCTATATCTCTTAGTGATCTTGTCACCACATCTCCCTAAAAAGATCCATATTTAGAAAGACATAGATCATTAATTAGAATTTTTTTAGATGAATTCAGATGTTGAATTACTTTTCAGAATAGGATGAATAATCATCGAAAATCCTTTTGGTTTTCTATCACAACTTCTGTGTATCCTAAAAATAGTCAGATGATTCATCCTTTTATGAATAAATAGATAATCATGAAATACATGAATAATTATTCTTATCACTCAATACATATTCTCTTGAGGTAGAAATACCACTTTATCATTGACATGATACTAATGGTTTAATATTTATGCTAACAGATTCGACTTGTTGCATGTTTCTCCACTTATCTTATACACCCATGTCTATTCAGGACACAACAACACAGGCCATGGATTGTATCTCCCCCGTATTCATTCACAATACCAATTAGACATTAAATTTTTTTTACACTAATGGAGGGGGTTACCTCTAAAATCATCAATAAGAGGATTTTGGTCAATCTTGACGGACCAACCCATTATAATTTTTATGAAGACTCACTGTGTCCTTTTTCTATTTGTTCCGAATACCTTGCCATATTCACCTGTTCAAGCCATAAAACTAGACAATATATACCCAAATTTTCATTACATTAATAATATTTATATTATTTAGGCTTGGTATTTAAAAAAACATATTCAAATCCACTAGTACAAAATTATTTCATTGATACTCAACAATTATGAAATATTTTATGATTCTTTCTCTGATCATGAATCTTTCCACCAGTGGTTTACACATTATTCATCCTCCATTAGGGAGTTATGTCTCTTTTCTTCACATATCATCTTGTGGAAATTCATATAAATTTGTGAAATAATTTTTATCCATATTTCTTTTATCAGTTATCTAATTCACCTTCCACTTCCATACTAGGAGTGAGTTTTCCAGGGAATATACATTATTTTTAATTAATGTTATTGTAGCTCCTCCATTTCTCTTTAAATATCATTTTTATTTTTCCATACATATTAATGTTAGAATATTGAAGTAGTTTCTTAGAAAACCTTTTATTAAGCTCCATATGTTTCCTCTATTACTGTAAAACATAATTTTGATATATAATGTATTATTTAATATATTCTTTCTGATTATAAAAAAATGGAATTACATACCTCCTGTTGAGTCACTTTTCCTTCCCAACATTCTTTTAGTTTCATTATCATGAATAATTGATGTTATTTGTACTTATAACACATTACAGTTAAAAAAATACCCCCTGTCATCATTTTTTTGTTGAGATGTTGATGCATCCATAGTGATTCTTCTAACATTAATCCCTAGGGATTCTTGACGCAAACTCATACGATGTCTCTATCCTCCAAAATAATATCATTTTCTGTATTCATTCTTATAAAATACATTTCATTCATAAATTTCAATTATATTTTGTTTATTATATTATTTAGCAATAATTTTTTCATCCCAATATGATATTCATTTCAAATATTTAAAAAAATACATAAAAATGACCATGAATCCTACAAAAATTGCACATGGTGAACCCAATTTTTGTAGAACCCTTTTTTTTGTCTATTTCAATCACAAACAAGATTTTTCCAATTTCAGGAACATCACATGACACTTTTCCTCCCATGAATGGCAGTGTGTTCATCATATATAATAATATATTTTCTAAAACATCATGGCCTATAGGATGATGAAATAATTTATTATTTTTTATATAAAATTGTATATTTGACTTAAATTTCTTTATAATTTTTAAAATTATATTTAGATAATAAATGTAAATCAAGCATTAATCTGATCTAGAATTTAGAATTATATTTATCCACTTCTTTTTTATTGATTTAAGAACTCCTCCCAATACATGAATCTTATTACCCATTGATTTAGGATGAGAATTATGTTCTCTCATGAAATCCTTCCCATTAGTCCCCTCATATTACAATATCTAGGATATCTCATCCGCTATATCACAATACTAAATTATTTCAAAATTCATCCAGGAAACACAATCATTAAAGAACCCATTATCTTTTTATAACATTTTTCACCCCTATACAATTTCTGGTATGTGTTCATCCAAATCATCATTTCTTGATTCCGTATATTTAAATTATTTTTATCTCAAATTCATTCCACTATCATATGATATTTTTAAGTTCTTCAGAAAGGCAATAATTCTTATTGATCAGATCTATTCCACTTCACAAGTGTTTTCAATAAAACTTTTTAACATTGAATTTAATTTTATGAACTTGTATTTGGATAACATTTTATTTATTTTCTTATTTTAATTTCTGATCAAATTCCTTTGTTATATGGACTACTTCCACTATTGGTCATCCTAAAATTTCATCATAATATGTACTTAAAACAACACTTGAAATATCATGTTCCTCACTCATTCCAGTTACATCATTGAATAAGAAATTATTTTCACTGTCTAATTCTTCCAAAACATTTTGAAATATATTTTTGGTTTCTTTCAACTGAATCACACTATTTCCATAGACACTTCCACACTAAGGAGTACCACCATACATACACATCTTCCTTGAAGTTATTCCCTATTCTATGTTACCCAGAGATAAAATTAAACTAAATATTCAGTTCTTACATTAGAATAAAAATTATTAGAGAAAAAAATTCCAAAAAAATAAACCAACCCTCTAATACAAATTGTTAGTCAAAATAGGGGAATGAATACCGTAGGGTGGTGAATTGGTGTACGTATATTTTTTTAAAGAAATATTCATACCCCATCAGATCTTAAAATATATATTTTTAGGGGATCATATTTCTAAAATTATTTTACATATTGATGTTATCCATTACAACATTTTTATATGATGATTCACAAAAAGTAAATAAAAATTGAAATTACGGAAAGAACATATATTTATTTAGTTTACACTCAATAGGCTATATCCAAGAAGCATACTACAATATCTTACCTATCTAAAAAACCTCCAAAGACCACTACCAGTACATGGTTTGGGCTAGATGACCTCTATTTCGAGGCTCACACCAATACAATATTTAGGAACAAATCACTATTTTTCAAGGGTTACTCACTTGATCTTTCATTTGATGTATCATTGTTAGTGGAATGTGTCACATTATTCATCTTCCGTTTATTACTATTTTGGAAGGTATTTAAATAGTATTTATAGACATTAAGGCACCTATATTATAAATATTGAATGTATTCTCAATTATAGATATATTTCCTGTTGATTTTCTTTCTAGGATTCTCTTTCACATCCGTGAAAACACCTTGTTGTGGATTGAACATAATAGAGAATAATTTACTTATGAAAATGTTAATTTAGAATAGAGATCCTAATTATTGTTTTTATTTTTATCATTATTCCTCTTTTGAATTCTAATTAGTTAATGTTATTTTTAATAGGGTTATGTTGGAAAATATCTCCTTGCACAAGATCCTAGTGCGTGAACCATTCCTTGAGATATTGGGAAGATAACCATTATATAGAGTCCTGGGGTTGACATACATGGATATTACATCAATTTTGGTTAATATTCAATTTATTAAAAAAATACATGCCCAAGAACCATAATATTTTATTATATTTGAAAACATGTAAATATAATCTTTGATCTATGTGAATGATCTTCCACATCTCCTATATAGGACTCCACCTTTATTACATTTATCTAAATCCCTTCTTCACACTCTAGGGAAAGAAACATAAGAAAGGGGTGAGCTTAGATTCTTAGTAAGGGTGAATAAATTATGTTAAAAAGAAAAGAAATAACACGAGGGTTTTGAACATGTGAATAACATAAAAAGATCACACCCAACATATTAAATAACATAATAAAGAATTGAATTTCATAAGATGTGGATCATAAAGAAATAAAAAACATAGGACAAGGAAGAATATCATAGGAAAAGATATCGATTTTGTGGCACATTCATTGGTTTATAACACTTTGAACATGTATAAGAAGAAACGTGGTCAATCATTATGATAAATACATGAAATAAGGCCCCAACATCAACTTGTGGACATCCAGACATGTCCATGCATAATGTTGTGATCATGTAATCAGTTTCATGAAAAACATTATAGATGTGAAACCATGTCCATGCATAAATATTGTAACATATATTTTGTTTAACACATTACATAATAGACATGAAACCATGTCCATTCGTAACATTATAAACATGTAATCTAGTTCATTCAAAACATTGTGAACATTTAATCAGGTTTATGCATAAACTTGTGGACATGAAACCAGGTCTTTGAATTATATTTTTAACACCTAATATGGATCACTCATAAGAATGTGAACATGTAATTATGATCACATATGAACTTATGGATATGCGACTCGGTCTGTGCATAACATGGTTAACATGTAATCAGGTTCACAAATAACATTTAAACTAATTATTCATCCATTGTTACCCACTTCATTGGAGGGAGATATCTTTCCCACTAAACCCATAATAAAATCAGTCATACATGTAACACATGATAATAAAACATTCATCATTTCATGACCCATTAAAAGGAAAAGGATTTTTAATAATCAAATCATAACCCAGTAAATTAAATGGGTATTCTTAATATTTCATGATAGGAAAAAATATGGAAAATAGATAGGATTCTTAACCATTTCGTCAAATCATAACCTGTGAAATGAAGCAGGTTTCATAATCATGCAACCCTTGAAATGAGAACGTGATCCATAAATACCACTACATTAATAATAACCCTTTCATAGAAATGATATGAATGGAACCTTTTGATAATTTCATATAAATGAATGAGAAACATACACATGTGTCATATTATATAGAAAATAATTTTGAAATATCATTCCAAAACATTTCATGTGGAAAATATCCATTCTTCTTTGAAAACTACTATTTTTATAATATAAATCATTTTAAAAAACCTTTTATTTGAGAATAGTATTGATAAATTATAAAAGATGATTTTAAAATAATGAATCACTTTTGAAATCCTTTTTCTGTTAAAATATCTTCAAGTATATTTTGAAAGCATTTTTGAAGACATTTTCAAAAATATGGTTTTTGATTATAATACATTTCTGACCAAAGAGAGAGATGTTCGAATTTTACATGAAAACATTACCTAAAGTACCAAAGCCTGAAAAAAATGACTAAAACATGAAGATATCTTTAAAAATCAAAGAATAATGAAACTGATGAGGTTCTTGAAATATTTATCATAATATTTTATCAAAGGAATCAAAAACCCAAAAAATCTCAAAAATTGATGAGATTGCCTTAATAAACTCTTATTACTTGGTAACTTGTGTTAATACTCCCCATGTATGACAATTAAATTACATTAAGTTTAATATAGATTTAAAATATAGATATTCTTGATATAACATGTTAAAAGGATGTACACAAACCTTCAAAAACTATTTAGGTGTACAAAAACATGAGTGTCAAAGAATGAAAATTGAGACAAACATTTTTACCATTTTGGTATCATTTTAGACATAAACCCCATGAATGAAGGATTACAAAATGGGCATGTGAATACCCATAATTTTAATTATAAGATACATATTATTAAAACATGTTCAATACATATAGTATACAAAATTACATAGAGAATAACTTAATATGTATTAGAGGAAAATTCAAAGTGAGGTGTAATTCTCCCAACCTTGTGATTTGATTCTCTTCGTACTCATTCAAGAATCCTATAAAATAAATATAATATTATTATAAATATTTTATAATATACTTTTATTATATCTATTAGAATATATGGTCTTATTATGACCTTATATTACCTTCTTGTTAATGATAATATGTTAAGGTTTCAATTTAGGTGATATTCTCTTTATTCATTGCATGTGTCTTAATTTGTTATATCGATGGTCCTTATATATTTATATCATGACACTAAAATTTGGATAATTATATAAATCTCCGGTATGTATTGTACATTATTATTATAATAATATACATCATGTTGAATAATGAAATGAAATTCACTATTCATAGAGATGGTAAGCAGTAGGCATGCATTGACGTTGTTTCTATTTTTATAGTCGTATTGAAAGAAAGTATGTAAATGAAATATTTATATATATATGTATGTTTATATATATATCAATATTTAGTTAGAATTTATATACAATATATATAAGATAATTGCATTTAACCAACCCCCAATACATTCCATGTTGTGTGTGAAAGAATCACATCACTTTGAGGTGGCAATAGTCCACACTTCCTCAAAAGAGATTATCATATTACCAACAAATGGAAATAAAAATGTATTTATTATAAAAATTAATAAAAAAATCATAATGAAATTATAATATTTATATATTACATGTTTAAATATATTTTATAATAATTTCCACCATGATTGGTGGCGAATAAGAAATAAATAATAATCATTTGGTGAGGCTGTAGTTCATTATACATAGAAATCATATATTCGATATCCATTACATAAAGGTTTGTGTAATTGTTGGTCTATAACATTTCATAAAAACATCATAGTATATGGATGAATATTTTTTATCACACAATAAGGTATAAAAGAGAGTGTAAGGGTGGAGAATGAAAATAAAGTGAAGGAGCATGAGAGAATTCTTCACCTCTAAATTTGGTAACACCTTTTGGTATGTGCCAAAATGCTTCCTTGAGAGTTTTTCTGACCAATTTTTGGATTAAAAGTCAATGGGAGGATATTATGGAGGTAAATATCACAGATCAAGGCTGAACATAAGAGGTTTGAGAGGTGTGAATAAGGGGTAGTTTTGAATTCCTTTTATAGTGGAGGAATGGAACTCTTGTAAATATTTGAAGAGAGAATTCACCCATGTTTTCCATGTTCTAAATGGATCTAATAATGGACCTTGGTTGAACCAATTGATGATAATATATAAATATGGTTAAAAATTGGTGTTGGGAAAGTGTCTAGGTCTTTTTGGGCCTTAAATTAAAGTTTTAGTAATTATTAACCAGACTTTTCTCTTAACCGATTTAACTAATTTTAATCACTTCCAATAATATTTTTGTAAAAAAACAATGTTGAATTTATTAAAAATTATATATTATTATGATTTTAAATAATGAATCAATTTTTTTAAATTCTAATCACATTATTTTTAGAAATTAAATTAAAATTAATCCCCTGAGGGGATTCCACTGTGGGTTTTTAAAGTAAAAATGATAAAAGTTTTGATAAGTTTTCACATCAAATATCAACATAAAATTAGTTTCAATGAACATAATTTTATTAATTTGTAAAAATATTATCTAAATAAACTACTAAACCATTAATAAAATATAGTTTAACATTATTAATAAATTATATGGAAAATATGTTTTGAAATAATATCTAGTATTTTTAAATATCAAGAAAAGATGATTCCTTAATTAAAAACACAATGAAATTAACTAAAACTAATTTCTTTGTCTCTATTCAAAATATTGGACTTTATTTTTACAGATTAAATCTATACATGTTAAAAAACGTTGGATTTAAAAATGTTTCACCATCAATAGTTGGAAAATATTCCTTAAAATAATGTAACATCCCGATTCCGGGTGCCACCCAGAGGTGCCCCATACTCGGTCGGTCACATGGCCTCAAGCGCATTTCCCCGAATGCCAGAGGATGATGACTAAAAACGCGGGCCTTGGTTGTGATAGTGGGGAAAATATTCCCTCATTTGAAGAGTAACACAGCGAATGTAAACCCGATAACAATAGTGGAAGTAGTAATAGTACCATACAAAGTAACAATAAGAGACTTGAAAAATAAAATGAATAATATATATATATATATATATATTATTCTTGATACATATGTCTAGGAAAATAGCTAAAAAAGTCACAATGATAGAATACAGTAATAAAATAAAGTATAAAAGAAAACATATAAACTCTAGCAGCATCGAAATCATCCACTTGGCCCCATGCTCTCCAGCTCCACAACTATCAAGTACCTGAAGTAGAAGAGCGCTTAACATTATCTTCTATTGCAAAAATATAATTTGTTTGGGTAAAAAAACATGATCCAAATAGCATGTGAGCATAATCCCAGTAGGAAACCACCCAAAAAATTATGCTTAATAGTCAGTGAAAATATATGGTAGGAAATAATTATAAAGAATCAATAAACAAGGAAGTACTCAAAATTATACATTCCTACAGTTTAAAATGCAATCAATTTCTTATATCTAGTAAGCAGATAATCAAAAAAGGTGACTCTATGGGAATTAATCACAGCCTAACCCCTTAGGATCATCCAAAAAACCCAGGAAGACCTATGGGAGGTACACACAGTCTAACCCCTCTACTTCAGCTTTAGAAAATACTCTCTAAGGAATAACACACCATCAATTTCCCCTATAGTCTCATATAGGTAACTATAGACATTCCGGGGAAGCACTCAACGTCAAATTCCCCTTGCGGTCTCACAATGTGAAACTATAGACGCTCTGAGGGGGGCACTTATGTCCATCCCCCTATGGTCCCGCAATGTAAAAGAAAACAGACACTCTGGTGAAGCCCCCAATGTCCATTCTCTATATGGTCAACTTCACCAGGTTCTCACGAAGCTGTGTATTTCAATTCAGCACAATGATATAAAGTCATACCAATAATCCTTAAGAACTACTCAACTAAACAGTCTAAAACATATCACAACATGTCATATAATAATCACTCCACCCTAACAATACTTTCCATGGAAGTAAAAGCAGTCAAACAGACAATCTTTGTAACACCCCAAGCTTCCATGGTATGCTTTTCTTTGAATAATACAATAGCGTGTGATGTATACAACTTCGAGTTCTAACACACTACAAAAAATCAAACTAGCTGTTATAAATAGTAACACACACTTTTTGAAATTTTATAAATTTTATCATCCAAAATGGACTTCATTAATATTGAAGTTATCTTAGGGTTAATTTTTGGTATTTTTCTAAAAACATTCAATTTTTGATGAATAGTGAAAAAACACTGAGTTGTAGTTTAAAAAAAAAATTATTTAAAAAATTATTTATTTTATTTAAATTTATTTTAGGTCAAAATAGATACATAATACCATATAAGTACAATGTAATTCATTGGAGTCGGTTTATAATTATTTTAAGTATATAAACAATTTTATTAAACTTTTTACCATCTTTTACCCACCTCCTAGGAGCATTTGCAAATTTACATAAAACATTATTTTACTATTTATTTGAGTTGAATTTCAAAAATCTGAGAGACAGGCTTGATATCAGCAAGTAAAATGTGGTTCAATAAGATGAAAATAATTTTTCTTGAATGTTATCTTTTTACTTTTATTTAACACGGTTAAAAGTAAATAGGGTAATTAAGGGTAAAAATGATATTATTATTACCCTAATTGAAGTCGTAATTCTATTGGATACGTGTAATTTTACCACAAACAACCTTATGAATAAAATATGATCCTTTAGGTCTGCATGGATTAGATTATGAAATTTATTATTATTTAATTCAAAGAAGAGTTAAAAGTGTTAAATTCCACATTTAATAAATAAACCATTTCTAATATAGGGTTACACATAAGATAAATTAGACTAAAAATTTTCATTAGAAATATAAAAATATTTCCTACATAATGGTATTTTATTTATATTTTTCAGACATTAAATAGTTGAATTTATTTATAACACAATGATGATGTAGTGATTACCTAATTAATGAAATATTAAAATAATTGATATTATAAATATAAAAATAAATGTAACTCGGTACATTTTATTAATTAAACTCAATTTATAGGTTACTATGACATGATAGGGTTGGTTAGATAAATTTTTTTGAAGTAATAATGCAGTTATGAATTTAGAAATAACAAAATTCCAAATAGCGTCAAAATTGACATAAAAGAGTATTTAAAAGAAATATTATATTATTAATTTATATTATATTCCTAAAAATATATGGATAGGCCAAAAGACTTATATAATAATATTTTTATCATTAATCAACATTTTTGGGTTCTCTTGGAAGTATATATTATGTTTTTTAACCATATAATATAAAAATACAAAGAGACATGGTAAATGTCAAACTATTTAACTAAAAGTAAAATATAAAACATAAGGTACAAATAGTGACCCAAACCTGTCTAAAACTTATTTGTTGAGTTTTTTTCAAACATCCCCACCTTATACTTTAAATAATTTATTTTTTATCCATTATAAACTGATAATAATTTTGTTACAAAACAATAATTCAATCTTTTCCTAAGGTGCCCCTCACCCCTCTTATAAAAGTGAACTCCCCCTTCTCTCTAATTAGAACCTTCAAATCCATTTGTATCGGCCAAAACCTACCCAAATACTCTCTAAACTATCCTAACATCATCCTATAGGCCTTATTTTAATCATAAAGCCAACCAATTAATCCCTTTTGATCAAATCAAAAGGAAGAACTCGAAGAAGAGGTAAATATTTCATCACCTCTTTCAAGTTACTTTCTTCTTCAAGTTCCTCTTTTTGATATTGTTTAAATTATAAAATAATAATTCTAGTATCTTATATATAATTTGATGTTATTATAAATATGTTACAACCATATTCATTATTCTATCCATCCTATGAATGACATGTCACCGTACATGCATACGTACGACTTGCCCTCTCCATGTCGTGGTTTAATTATTATTCAAGACATTATTATTCAGATGGGTATAATAATAATGTGTAATTTATGTAATTAATAAATATAATATTATAATTATTTACAATATATGATATTCCATCCAATTATAGATTATTTTAATATCAAAAGAATTATATTGTTGCTCGTGCGTATGTACGAATTATCGTCTCCATGAACGTGATGAGATTTATTCCCCCTCATATCCATTAAAGAAAAAATTTCAATAGATAATTAAAAATAATATTTAAAGACTTAATATAATTCTTAATATGAATATGATACATCTTATCCATAACATAGATTACTTATGTAACAAATCATATAAAGGAAAAGGAATCAGTTAACACCTGAAATGACGATAATACTAAGATATTATTAACAAAGCAATGATAAAAGATCATATATGATATCATATTAATGTATATGATTAGTTTATAAATTAATAATAATTAGTTAACCATTATAAAAGAGGATAACCTACCCTCGACCAAGGAAAAGTACAAGGTAAGGGTAAATTTTTACAATCTCTTTATTATCCGAGGTTGTTTTTTCATAAGTATCTACTACGTCATCTTTGATATCCACATCCATGTTTCAAAAAAATGTATTCCAAAACATTTTTACTATTTAATAGACTGTGGATTAATGTTATATATATCCTTGTTTGACTTTTTTTTAAATGGGTTGAAAGGAATCTTTTCGTCGGCTTCCAAACAAGATACTTTATGACATTTTAGACTATATTAAGGTAAGAATTTATTTCTAACTTATACGGCATGTGCTGCTATTTTACACCCTTATAACATTATTGAAGTTTCCATAATAATCATAAAATAATATTTTCAAAATCAATTTTTTCGTTTAAAATTACGGGACTTTTAAATGATTTCAAAATAGAAAGTTATATTTCTATAAAATGGTTTTTATTTCGTCTATGTGAACATCCTTTGATGGATTATAAGTTTTCATGATGTTTATTTTTTATGATACAAAACTTCCATATTGTTTTGATTGTTTTTTGATATATTTAACTGTGGATCTGTTATTTTTATACCATTCATGGTATATTGATAAATTTTTTACCTTTTGTATGCTAATTTTAATACGAATGCTTATGTTATATTTAAACATTTTCATATGAGAAATGAATTGGACTGAGTAAGTGATTGGTCGATCCTTCTATAGCTCCTCGATGCATCGGTAGGTCTCATTAGACTAACTAGTGTCTTGGAATAAGGCATAGGAAAAATCTTATTTGTAGTCTTAGCACAAGGCCTTGATTATGTGGTTATGAAAGTTTGGCATTATGTATTCCATAATTATAAAAGTGTCTATTGATATTTCATGTGATTATTGGACTAGTATAATATCCATGTGAGTAAGTAAATGGTGTTATTTTGATTTATATTTTCTATATTAGGATCATGTTTATGTTGAAAAGTCTTTTGTTTTCATTTTATACATTACTTTATATGTTTATGCTTATTTATGAATGTTTTTGATATATTGATATCCTTACTGATAATCTCATATCACCCCTTTCAAGGTTTCATTTATCCCAGGATGCGAAGAAGTATATTATGACTGACCTATAGGGATAGTCTATGGGATCTAAGGGTATTCTATGGAAACAATTTTGTTCTAGTTTTCAATTTTATGATGTAATGTAAACCTTATGAAGATATATAGTACTTCAATTCTAATAAACTAATTGCTCTTTCGAGACTTGATCTTTTTTATCATACCAATGATACATAACAATGTACTGACTCTGGATTTCTGGGGTCATGGCATTACAGTTGGTATTATAGGATGTTTTGTGAAAAACTTGGAAACTAGATTTAGATAAACTCTCAATAGAGAAAAAAGCCCTAAGATAGACTTTTAGGATTGGTATAGACGAAATTCCTAGATTTTTGATATTATAGAGATTTTGTGAGTTTTCAAGAAATATATCAATGTCTGGATATGAGTAGCTAGAGGCAGCTCTGGCACAGATGTACCTTAGGGTAAAATCCAAAAACACAGCTTTGTGTTAGACTCGAATGGGAACTGGTGCATGGCAACATGCCTTGCTGCACTCTTCATTACGATGCTCCCGAGGGATATTCTTAAGATAATTCTAATTTTTTTACAAACCATTATGAACAGTTTATAAGTATATACTTCCTCAAATAAAACTTTTTTATTATTATGGATTATATTCATAAATAGTTAAATTTATGTTTAGTGTTTTACAAGTATGGAATTATATATTTCGATTCATAAACTAATCAAGTTTATGACATTCTTTAGAAATGGTGCCTAGTGTAAGGAATGTAAATTGTATCACTGAACACACTCCATGTAGGGATTTCTCTCCTACTCAAGATAATTATAGTGAAGCTGGTGAAGCAACTAGTTCTGATCAGCTAATCACCATACTGGGATAACTCACTCAGGTTATATATCATAACCTTACTTGTTTGGAGCACCTTGATCTGAAAAATGGAGGATAAATGTTAGATCACATCATGCAGCAATAACCACCAACATTAAATAGTGGTAAAAATCCAATAGTGGATGAGCAATTGATAAATTCCTCAGAGAAAATATTCCCTTCCTTGGGGAGTAGCAAAAGTGAAAATGTTATCATTGCGGTTAACCGCCACACTGGAGATTCTGATCAATGGTGGTCATAGAGTCAAAACACAAAGTAATATAATAAACTATAAAATATGGAATGAAGGGAGTTTAATGATTTTTTTTAGAAAAATACTTTCCTTATGACCATCGAGCAGATATGGGAAAACAATTTTTCAGTTCGAGGAAAAAGAAGGATGAGAATGTCACAATGTATGAAGCTAACTTTACAAGGTTAGTAAGGCATGATGTAGATTACATATGTAACCCATGAATTATGATTGATCATTTCTTTTATGGGTTAAAACCATTTCTTGTTTGATTATTAGTCTCAAAATCTTTATCATTATATGAAGATATTGTCTCATGTTCTATCACGGCAGAAAAATAATTCTCTATGTCTTACGACATTAAATAAAACCTAGAGAAGAAGAGATCTTTTAAACACTTTTGAAATTAAAATAAGGGGAATAAGGGAAAAGTTGAATATCCATCCTGTAGTAAATGTGGTAAAAACACCCTAGTACTTGCATGAAGGGAATGGAAGTCTGTTACAATTGTGGTGAAAAATGCCCCCAAGTTCATGATTACAAGGGGAAGAAAAAGGCTATCGATGTTGAATTCAACAATTGTAGAGAATGGGGGAATTATGAAAATGAATTTCCTAAGCATCCGAGGAACTTTCCACAAAAAATAAAAATTGATCAAGCCTGTGCTTATGATATCATTACTGCTAAGGTTGAAGCTCCGAAAGACGTGGTGGTAGGTAATTTAATGGTTTCCTCGTGTTTTGGAAATGCTTTATTGGATTCTGTATCATCACATTGTTTCATATCTTCCCAATTTTCTTTGAAAATTAGAAACTTCCAATATGATTTAACAATGGAGTTGTTAGTCAAAACTCCTAATAGAAGTATCATTGCAACAAAAAGTTTTTGAATCAGTCCCCATTAGGGAATATAAATGATCATTATCTATAGTTATCATCATCATACCCATGATTTAAGTTGATATAATCCTCAGTATGGATTGGATTTCGGACCATGATGAAAAAATTTATTGTAAGAAGAAGGAGGTTACTATTTTTGACGATGATGATAAAGAAACCCATATCTTTAGATCAGAATCATCACCACCTAATTCTTATCTAGATCCACCTCCAGTAGCTCAACTAAATTAAATTTATGTGGAGTAAAATAATGATATATCTGTGGGTGTGGAAAATAATGTTCAAATAGTTGATGTACCTATTGTGAAAGAATATGTGGATTTTTTTCCAAAATATTTACCTCGACATCCTCCAGAATGACAAATTGAGTATTTCATTGATTTAATTCCTGGATCATGACCCATATCGAAGACCCCTTATAGAATGGACACTGTGGAATTAGTGGGACTAAAGAAATAACTAGAGTATTTGAGTAATAAGAAATTTATTCACCCTAGTGTTTCTTCATGGGGAGCCCTTGTCCTTTTTGTTAAGAAGAAAGATGGATCAATGATGTTGTGCATTCACTAGAGGGAGATCAATTCTATGACAACCAGGAAAAAGTATCCCCTATCTCACATTGATGTTTTATTTTAACAACATCATGGAGCTCAAGACTTTTCAAAAATTGACCTTTGATCTGAATATCATCAGTTGTGTGTAGAAAAGGATGACATTCCGAAAACAGCATTTCAAACTAGGTATGTGCATTACAAGTTTCCAATACTACCTTTTGGATTTACTAATGCCCCCTCTTTCTTAATAGATCTAATGAATAGTGTTTTCAAGGAATATATTGATGAATTTGTAGTGATATATATTAATGATATCTTGGTATACTCGAAAAG
This sequence comes from Viscum album, assembly GCA_963277665.1. Classification (NCBI taxonomy): domain Eukaryota; kingdom Viridiplantae; phylum Streptophyta; class Magnoliopsida; order Santalales; family Viscaceae; genus Viscum; species Viscum album. The sequence continues at coordinate 1,008,370,267 of OY728164.1, read as the reverse complement.
GTACGAAGATCATGAAAATAACATGTGCATTATCCTGAAGTCTCTTAGAATACATGAATTATATTTGATGTTTTTTAAGTGTTAATTTTGGCTTTAGGAATTTTCTTTACATGATCATATTGTCTCTAAAGATGGAATCTTTTTTTATCCTTTTATGAACACGGAAATCCAGGAATGGCCAACACTGATGAGTATAACTGAGGTACGTAGTTTTATTAGTTTAGTAGGTTATTATCAATGTTTTATCCAGAATTTTGCCTGGTAGGCTAACCCTTTAACAAATATCACACTAAAAGGGGATAAAATTGTTTTTATAGAAGAGTGTGAAGAATTTTTTGAAGAACAGATGAAAATATTAGTCAATGCTCTTATATTGAATCTACCATTAGGGAATGATGGGTTTGTTATTTATAGTAATGCATCAAGGAAAGGACTTGGATATGTCCTTATGCAGAATGATATGGTATTTCCTACACATCACGACAGCTAAAAATTCATTATAAAAACTATCCTACTCATGATCTTTAGTTATCATCTGTAATAATTGCTTGGAAGATTTGGAGAAACTATCTCTATGGTAAAAAATGTGATATATATACCAATCACAAGAGTTTGGAGTATATTTCTCTCAGAAACTACTCAATATTAGGCAAATATGATGGCTTGAACTACTCATAGATTATGATTTCACTATACACTACCACCCTGGGAAGGCAAATAAGCTAGAAGATTCTTTGATAAGAAAGGATAATGGGGTTTTGAACAAGATGATAGTAGAAAGGGATGATATTTTCATGGATCTATTAAAGAAGGATATGGGGATAACCATGGAAAGTTAAACATAAATAATTTTTCAAATGGTTAGCAAACCATCTTTACTAAAAGTATAAAAAGTTCTCAGGTTGATGATGTGGAGTTTCAATAGAAGATTAAAGCTCTGAATGATGGTAGATTGGGTGAAATCATATATTAAGATGGAATTTTGAAATTTTGGAAGATACATTGTGTTCCTAATATATCTCTTCTAAAGAGAGAATCGTTGGACGATGTTCATAGGTCCAATTTCTCTATACACCATGGGAGCACCAAAATGTAGAGATATTTGAAGGAAAAGTTTTGGTGGGACAACGTAACAAGGGAGATTGCTGATTTTGTGTTACGATGTATGGTTTTTCAACAAATTAAACCTAGAAGGAAACATCCTTGAGGAGTCATGCAACCACTTCCCATACCTGAGTGGAAATGGAATGATATCAAAATGTAATTTTTCATGGGACTACCAAATACTCCTACAAAGAATAATGCAATGTGGTTCATAGTTGATCTTCTTACCAAGTCAGCACATTTTCATTCTATAAGAGAATATTTACCACTTGAACATTAAGAAAAACTATATATTAATGATGTTGTAAGACTTCATGGAGTACCACTATTGACTATTTCTGATCATGATCATCATTTTACACCATGATCTTGGAAAAGTATTTAGAAAGCCCTTAATACTGAACGTTGTTTGAGCACTGCCTACCACCCCTAAACTAATAGACAATCAGAATGTACTATTCAAACCTTAGAAGACATGTTGAGATCATGCTCAATTGACTTTCAAGGTATGTGGGATTAATATTTACCACTGGTTGAATTTTTCTATAACAATAGCTTCCAATCATTTTTTTAGATGGTACCATATGAAGTGTTATACAGAAAGAGATTTCTCACACCGACCTGTTGGGATGATGTTGGAAAAACAAAACACGTAGGCCCATAACATGTGGAGGAAATGATGGAAATGTTGATGTTAATACAAACCCCATCAAAGTAGCTCAAAGTAGGTAGAAACGCTATGTAAAAAACCAACGGAAGGTTTGGGAATTTCATATATGATATCATTTTTTCTTGATGGTATCTCCATGGAAAGGAATTATATGTTTTAGTAAGAAGGGTAAATTGAGTACCAGGTAAATCAGACCTTTCAAAATTCTATACTGACTTGGGGATGTAGCTTACCAATTGGAAATACCGCCAAGTCTCTCCAAAGTTCACGATGTGTTCCGCATATCACATTTGAGAAAATACTTGTCTGACCCAACACATGTACTCACTTATGAGGAATTAGAACTGGAACTTGATCTATCTTTTTTAAAGAGCCTATCAAGGTTATTGATACAAGAGAACAAGTTTTGTGAAACCAATTGACACATCTAGTATAAGTTCAATGGAGAAACCATAAGATGGAAGAGGAAACGTGGGAACCTGAGGAACTTATGATGAAGAACCACCCATGTCTTTTTATGTAGTAATATTCTAGAAATTTCAAGGACAAAATTATTTGATGGAGGGGAGAATGTAACACTTCAGGCTTCCATAGTATGCTTCTCTTTGAATAATACAATCGCGTTTCTTGTACGAAACATCGAGTTCTAACACACCACAACCAATAAAACTAGCCGTTATGAATAGTAAAACTCACTTTTGGAAAATTTATAAATTTTATCTTTCAAAATGGGCTACATTTTTTGATTTGGAATATTGAAATTAGTTTAGGGTGAATTTTTAGTATTTTTCTAAAAACATTCAGTTTTGATAAATAGTGAAAACACACTAAGTTATAGTTTAAAAAAGAATTTTTAATTAAATAATTAATCATTTTATTTAAATTTATTTTAGGTAAAAATAGATACATAATACCAATATTAGTTAAATGTATTTCATTGGAGTCCATTTATAATAATTTTATATATATATTAATTTTTTTGAACTTTTTACCATCTTTTACCCACCTCCAATGAGCATTTGAAAATTTACATAAAACAGAATTTTACAAATTCTGTGAGTTGAATTTAAAAATTCCAAGAGACACAGTTGATATCAATAAGTAAATTTATTTCCAATAAGATGAAAATAATTTTTGTGAATAGTAACATTTTACTTTTATTTACCACTGTTAAAAGTAAATAGGGTAATTCAGGGTAAAAATGACATTACTATTACCTTCACACATGTCATAATTCTATTGGATAAGTTTAATTAGACTAAAAACAACCTTTGTAATAATATATGATCCTTATGGTCAACTTGGGTTAGATTAGGACATTTATTATTATTTAATTCAAATAAGCGTTAAAAGTGTTAAATTTAGAGTTTAATAACTAATACATTTTTAATATATGGATACCCATAAGATAAAATCAACTCGATATATTAATTAGAAAGATAAAAATATTTAATACATATTGGTATTTTATTTATATTTTTTAGACATTAAATAATTGAATGTATTTATGACACAATGATGATGTAGTAATTACCTAATTAATGAAATATTAAAATAATTGATGTTATAAATATCCAAATAAATTTAATATATAACTTTTTATGAATTAGAATATTGTTATTGGATAATATGACATGTTAGGGTTGGTTAAATTAATTTTATTCTAAGTAAAAATGTTGTTATGAATTTATCAAAAACAAAATACCAAATACTCTAAAAATGACATAATAGTGTTTTTAAAAAATATATTATATTATTAAATTATATTATATTCCAAAAAATCTAAGGATCTACCAAAAGAGATATATAATTATATGTGTATCATTAATGTTCCACTTGATGTTCTCTTGGATGTATATAGTATGTTTATGAACCATATAATATAAAAATACAAAGAGTCATGGTAAATGTCAATCTATTTGACTAAGAGTTAAAACTAAAATATGTGGTTAATATAGTGACCAAACCCTATCTAAAACCTATTTGTTGTGTGGTTTTCAAACCATCCCCTCTATATCCTTTAAATAATTCATTTTGGAGCCATTATAAACCTAATATGATTTTTTTATAGAATAATATTTCTAGTTTTTCGTAAGGTGCCCTTCATACCTCATATAAAAGGGCACTCCCAATTCTCTCTAATTCACGCCATCAAAGAAATATGGATTAGCCAAATCCAGCCCAAATACCCTCTAAAATATCCTTCCTTCAATCCTTAGTCTTTCATTTAGTCATAAACCCAACCTATGGAGTTCTTTATGATCAAATCAAAAAAAACTTGAAGAAGAGCTAAATATTTCATCACCACTTTCAAGTTCCATTCTTCTTCCACTTCCTCTTTCATTGTTTTTTTTATTATAAAATAATAACACAAGTATCATGTATATAATTTTATGTTATTATAAATATGGTACAACCATATTCCTTAATCTATCCATTATTTTAATGACATGTCACTATACGTGTGTGTGTACTACTTATTGTCCCCACGCCGTGGTGTAATTGTTATTCAATACATTATTACTTGGATGGGTATAATAATGAAATATAATTGATGTAAATAATAAATATAACATTATAATGCTTCTGTATATAAGATATACCATCCAATTATAAATTATTTTAATATCAAAAGAATTATATTGTCGCTCGTGAGTACATACGGATTACAGTCTCCACGAATGTGATGAGATTCATTCCTCATCGTATCCATTCAAGACTAATATTCATTAAATGATTAAAAATAATGTTTAAAGACTTCATATCACTCTAAATATGAATATGATACATCATATCCATAAAAACATTACTTACGTATTAATGCATGTAAAGGAAAGCGAATCAGTTAACACCAGATCGACGATAATACTAAGATATTTTTTACAAAGAAATGTTTAAAGAACATATATGGTATCATAATAATGTATATGATTGTTGTACAATTTAATAACAATTATTTCACCATTATAGAGGAGGTTAACCTACCCTATACCAAGGAATTTATAAGGTAAGGGTTAGTTTCACAATCTCTTTATTATCCAAGGTTGTTTTACGTAAATATCGACTGGGACTTCATTATCATCCTCATCCAAGATTATTAAAAATGTATTCCAAAAAACTTTTACTATTTACTAGTATATGGTTTAAAGTCACTTATACCATTTTTGACTTTTTATAAAATTGGTTGACAGGAATCTTTCAGTCATTTTCCAAACAAGGTACCCTATGAGATTTTCGACAAAATTAAGGTAAGAATATTTTTTAACTTATACGATGGGTGTGACTATTTTACACCATTATAACATAGTTAAAGTTTCCATTATAAACTTATATGAATATTTTAAAAATAAATGTTTTATTTTATAATTGCATGGCTTTTAAATGATTTCAAAATAGAAAAAGTTATTTCTCTAAAAAAGTTTTTATTTCATCTATGTCAATATCCTTTGATGGATTATAAGTTTTTTTGAAGTTGATTTATTATGATACAAAACTTCCATATTGTATTGAAGGTTTTGTGATATGTTTGACTGTGGATGTGTAATTTTAAAACCATTAATTGTTTATGGATAAATTATTGACATTTCATATTCTAGTTATAAAAAAAATTATATTATGTTTAAACCTTTTCATATGAGGAATGAATTGGACTTAGTATGTAACGGGTGGAGCCTTCTATAGCTCCTCGATGCGTCGGTAGGTATCTTTAGACCAACTAGTGTCATGGCACAAGGTCTTGACAAAATCTTATTTGAATTTTTGGAACAATGCATTGACTATGTGGTTATGAAAGTTTGTCATTATGCATCACATCATTATGAAAGTGGCTATTGATATTGCATGTTATTTTTCATCTAGTAAAATATCCATGTGAGTAAGTAAATGGAATTATTTTGATTTATATTTTTTATATTATGAAGTTGTTTATGTTGAAAAGGCTCTTGTTTTCTTTTTATACATTGCCTCAAATTTTTATGCTTATTTATGAAATTTTTTTCCATATTGTTATCCTAACTGAGCATCTGAGCTAAAACCTTTCTATGTATTATTTTATCCAGGATGTGAAAAAGTATATTATGACTGACCTGCAGGAATAGTCTATGAGATCTCAGTGTTGTCTATGGAAACAATGTTGTTGTAGTTTTCCATTTTATGAAGTAATTTAAAACTTATGAATATATCTATTACTTCTAAGGATACTAAAATAATCGGTATTTAGAAACATGATATTTTTTTATCATTCCAATGATACGTAATTATGAACTAACTCAAGGATTCTGGGGTCGGGCCATTACAAGATAGACTAAATGGTCAGAACATGAAAACATGGGAAAAACATCCATAGCATAGAAATGCTCACACCTATCACAATAATTAACCTCTATCCAAACAAACATGGAATATTAGACTATAATAGGGCTAAAAACCATAAAGATGCAATACCCCATTCGTGGGTATTGAGATCTTTTTCACATAAAATTCAACAACTATCTATGAAACGAAACAAAACACCGACCTCAGCATTTTGAGATCGATATATGTGAACCAGAGGCCCAGAATCACCCTATAATTCCATAGATCTATAAAAACATTAAAAAAAATTCAACTAAGGATATCTCGTGAAAGAGGAGAAATCAAGAGATTATGTTCATGAAGAATGGAGAACTCACCGATGAGATTCCAATGCAACTGATGGAGGTCGAATCGATGAACATATGGTGAGTGGGGGGCTCGGTGATGATCTGGTGTTCATGTTCACTCCAAGATGAGACAAGTCAAGAAGAAGAATGTTTTGTCCATTAGACGCGTCCCTGGTCCATTTAATGAAATATAAATAAAGTACACAACATGTTATTTAAAAGTACAGAGCATGTACTTGCCTTTGCTGGCCTTTACTTTAGACTGTCTCCAGGTCACCACACACAGCTATGTACTCGGTCGTTACATGGCCATTACACGGTCACCTGCAAAAACTGGGTACACGGCGTGTGCACCTAAAATTTACAGAAACTCCAATTTTTTTAAAAAAACCACAAGAAAATAAATTCATACAAGAAATGAAGATCCGTGTTCTGAAAAACTTACCACCATAATGAAATTATTCCTTGAGATTCTCTAGCAAGGTGGAGTAGAAGAAGAATCATCAAACAACTCCTTCCACTATATTCGTACATCGGCGTCCCCCTCCTAGGTCCTGTCCTATACTCGCCTGTGCTGCCATAGAACTTGTACTATTAGAACAGACTGACCACAGAGAACGTTCAAAATTCGAACAAAGATATGGATAGGATGCTCCCCGAACAAGGCGACCACCTCGAGCTCAACATCATTTGTTTGAGAAACATGTGATGCGATAGAGATATAAAGTCTAAGCAGAGAATTTTGGATGACAACATGCATAGTCAGGTACCTTTGAGGTATCTACAACCAGTCGTCTACTCTCCCGACTCTCTCCAATACCTCAAACGGACCAACGTATCTCATTAAAAGCTTACCATGTCTCCTAATACTCTTGGGTCCCAAACTCGGTGTGACACATATAAAAACGTGATATCTGACCTCGAATTAGTTGATCATCATAAGACTTATTTTCTGATTGTGTAGTAGCCATCTTCTTGTGAATCAACTCTATCTACTCTATGGTCTCTTATACAAGACAAGGTCCTAGCATAGCTGCCTCTCCTGCCTCCATCCAGCATAAAGGTGATCTTCATATCCTTCTATAAAAGGCCTTATATGGTGACATTTGAATAGTTTCTTGAAAACTTTTATTCTAGGAAAAAATTTCAAGAGATTTTTGTTTCTCCCATGATCCTCCAAAATCAAGGATGCATTGTTAATGCATGTAATCTAGAACCTGAATCATACGATCAGACTGTGCATCTGTCTAGGGTGGTATGCATTACTCAAAAGTATAAGTGTAACCAAAGCCTTTTGTAGCCCCTTCCAAAATCGAGAAGTAAAATTGGAATCCATGTCTGAACCAATGGGTTGTGGAAGTCCATGTAAATTTAAAATCACTCCGATTTAAAACCTTCCATCTCATCAACACTACAGGTCTCCTTGATCAACAAGAAGTGACTAACCTTTGTGAGTTTTTCAAAGACGACCAATAAAACATCATTCCGCCATGGTGACCTCGACATAACTAACATGAAATCCATCATGAAATCATTACACTTGCACTATGGAATGGGTAAGTACTACGAAATCCCCGCTGGCCACTGATGCACTGCCTTCACCTGCTGACAGGTGGAACACCTCATGAAAAAACCAACAACATCTCTCTTCATAACAGGAAACAAATATTGACGGTGTAGATATCGATATATCATAGTGACACTAGGTTGAAATTCCCAAACTGATGAATAAAATACCCGCATTTTCTCCTTGCATATATCTACTGACACCCATACGCATCCCTAAAAATGAAATATCTCAAACTCCCATACGATCTATCCTGGAATAGGGTCTTATCCTGATGAAATCTCCCATAGGATTAGGCCTTCAGGATCTAATATTTTCCACATTCAATTTCGATCAAGAAGAGTATAGGTAATAAACATAGAAGAATGAAGCGTCTACCCATGCCAATTGTGCACCTCTAAATGCATCTTAGAAAACAAAGCCATAAGCTGCCACTCACTACTGCCTCCTGAATTTCCTGTATCTGAGTCCTCCTACTCAATTCATCAGCTACTACAATGCCTTTACTAGGCATGTAGGAATGAAAAATGTCAAAGGACTGAAGGTACTCAACCCACCATATTTGTCTCAAATTCATATCGTGATGATTGAAGATATAATTGAGACTTTTGTGGTTTCTGAAAACAAAAAAAATCCCTCTGAGAAGATAATGTCTCCAATGGTGTTGATCATGAACAATTGCAGCCAACTAGAGATTGTGAGTTGGGAAGTTCTTTTCATGTGTCCTCATCTGCGAGACCCATACGCAACAACTCCATCTCCCTGCATAAGCACTGAACCCAACCTGATACCAGATGCATCACAGTAAACAATATAGCTCTTTCCCAGCTCTATCAATAATTGTATTGGTGCTAAAGTCAACCTACATTTCATCTCCTAAAAGGTTGGATTACAAGAATCTAACCCCAAGTACTTTTCACTCTTCTTAGTTTGACCGGTTAGTGGTGCTTCTAAGCGTGAAAAGTCTTGTACAAAATGACTGTAATGAACAATTAGCCATAGAAAACGCTGCACCTCAAAGATGTTCTTTAGCTGATCCCAGGAAGCTACTTATCTCACTTTCTCATAGTCTACTGATAGTCCTATATCCGAGATAACATGACACGAGAAGTGGATTTCATCCATCCAAATGTGGCATTTTGAGAGCTTTACATATAACAGATTCTCTCTTAGTTTACTCAAAACGATCTCAAGATGGGTCGGATGGTCATATCGAGTGTGAGAGTAAACTAAGATATTGTCCATGAAGACCACGATGAAAAAATCCAAGTATGTACGAAACACTCATTTCATCAGTACCCTGATGATTCCAGTCGCGTTCGTGTGACCGAACAACATAACCACATACTCTTATAGACCATACATCCAATTAATTGATGTTAGAGGTATATCTGATGGTCTAACATGCAACTGATGGTAACCAGACATCAAGTCAATCTTGGAGATCAACCAGGCTCCTCGAAGCTTGTAACACCCAGAGATTTTATGAAAAATATTATTTTAATTTCATTAATGTCTTATGTTTTATTCTACACCAAGATTACCTTGCACTATACGTAACACCGTATTAGCTTGCAGTATACGCAACACTATTCTTGGACCGTGTTACACACAATTTTGATAATAGTTATTCTACACAACATTGAGTATATATATATATATATATATTAAATGTATAAATGAAATATGGTTGGATTCTGTTATACGAAACAATGAAGGATTCTTTCACAACACGCAACCCTGACTTGGCTTGCATTACATGCAATCGCGACCTTCCTCGATAGCGTGTGTTGTACACAATACCGGGTTTTAATAAACAATGTTATATTATTATAATATTGTCATGAACTAGCCGTTATGAATAGTATTAACTAAATTTTGAATTTTATAACATTATTATTCATCTTACACATTTCTAGAACATGGTATAAGAACAAAATAAATTTTTCGGGTAAAATAAGTATTTTTCAAAAAAATGCAGTTTTGCCGCCTTTTGATGGCGCACCCACATTAAATCTATTTTTTTGACATATTTATATGTTCAATTTGACAAAATAAAATTCTTATTTGGAATCAAGAAATAAAAATTTACTTTGGATAAATTTTTCATATTATTCTGGTAACTTTCACATTTTAATGAATAGTAAAAACACGCTATATTTTAATTAAAAACAACTTTTTTCATCGTAATATCTTATGTGGTTAAATTATAATATTGAATGGTTTTAAAGTATAAATAGAATATATTTTTAACATTTAATATAATGTATGTCATTAGCATTGATTTTACCTTGAATTCGTAGGTTAAATCAATTCAATCTTTTGCAATGTTTTAAACAAAAACCCGTTTTTATTCGACAACGGTATTAATTTTAATTTAATTTCTGAAACTTCTGTGAATGGAATTTTAAAAAATTGATTCCATATTTGGAATCATTGGGTCCAAATTATGTTAATAAGCTACTTTTTATTTTTGGAAATTATGAATAGTAACTACGGTAAATTTTATTTACCATAGTTAAAGGTAAATCGGGTAATTAAGGGTAAATATAATATTTTAAAATTATCCTAACAAATGTCAAAATCCTATTGGATGACTAAAAGTCGACCCGTATCACCTAAGGGTAGGATTAGAATCATTTAATGAACATTTTTCCATGAAAATAACTTAATTATTATTAAAACCAAAGAAAGTGACAACATGTCACTCTCTTAAATTTTATAAGTATATTAATTTTAATTTAGTGATAAACTTCATGAAACTTCTAACATGAATAGTCTACAGAAAGCTAATGAAATTATCTACATCATATAAATTTATTTATAATTTTTAGGGATTAAATAATTATAATTAATTATGACACAATAGTGATGCAGAAATTGTTTATCTAGTGAAAAATCAAGAATAATGTTTTTTTAAACGAATAGTGACCATAAAATGCACAAATACCTAACCAAAACTTATTTTACATGTAAATGTAAACCATAAGCATCAAATGGTCGAATATTTGACCATTTGGAGCCTTATAAAAGCGATTATGACACTTATATTATTTTATTTTAAATGATGCCAAAGTTGTCACCTTCATAATTTAATAAATATAACAATTTAAATATTGTTATTTTAAGATGATAAATTATATTAAAAGTATTATTGTGAAAGGTAATATATTTATATTCATCATAGAATTTTATTTTAAATTTTTATACAACAAATAAGTATATTAAATAATTATACAAAAATGATGTAGTAATTATTTTATTAAGAGATAAACCAAATAAATGGTTTTAAAAATAATAAAATAAATATTATATGAACTATTTAATGTGATAAAATAATTTTATAGATACATATGACCTTTTATTAATATATTAAATCTTTTAGTTCGAACATATCTTCTGTATATATTTTATTTAATTTCAAATAAATGAATAGTGTCAAAATTGACAGTATTGTTATATTACAAAAATAACATATTATAAAATTGTTTAAAAATCACAAAAATATTTAAAAATTATAAATTTATATTTATATGGTCTATAATGTTATAAAGTAAACTATTATGGAAAATTAACAACAAATATGTAATTATTTGTTATAATTTAAAATTTAGAATTTTATTACCACAAATAAACTTAAATAGATTAAATAAGGATAAATCAAAATGATAAGGTTTAAAATAAGATCCAAACATGTATAAATTTAATTGTTTGATGATATTACAACCCTATCTCATCTAATCTTCGAATATGAGTCATTTTTGGAGATTTTTAAGTAGGGTTAGATTTATTATAAATTAATATTTTTAAGAATTCCTAAGGTGCCCCTCTCCTCCCTTATAAAAGGGCACCTCCTCCCCCTCCTCCTCACACCAAATTGAGCACACAAGCTCGGACAACCCCTGCCAAAATCCCTTCTCCACTTCCCTAGAATAATCCTAGAGGTCCTGGTCTTCTTCAAAGACCAATCTTAGTTCCCTAAGTGAAGGATTCAAAGAAGCGTTCCAAAGAAGAGGTAATATCCATTACTGATCTTTTCAATTTCTTTCTTCTTCAACTTATTATTCTTTAGTTGTTTCATGATAAAGTAATAACATCAGCATTACTTACATACTGATATGTTATTATAAATATGAAACAACCCTAATTCACCTTCTATCCATCCTACAGAAAAAATGAAATCATCGCGCGTGCGTACGTACGGAATACCGTCTCCACGTCGTGGTGTAATCTTTTTTCCACCATCACCTTACAAGGATGGGTATAATGGTGTAATGAGTAACTATTTATGATTATTATAAAGTAATATTGATACTGAAATAATATACATATACTCCAATACAATTTTATGATCATAGGAACGATATCATCACTCGTGCGTACGTACGGAATACCGTCTCCACGATGTGATGCGACTCGTTCTACATGATCATCATTACATAGTAATTATATAAATGAATTGAATGAATAAATATGATATATGTTACACTAATACCATTATGGATATAAGGTATCTATAACCTTAAAAGAAGAATAAGAATTTATTCGGAAAAACACGCATAAGAACAAAAGGCAATAAAGACCCGAGTAACAAGTAACAATGAAATATTACTAACAAGAAGCCAAGAATATGACCATATATGATATCATATCAATATGTATGATTCTGTAATAAGTCAATAACATTATTTAAATCATTATATAGGAGCTTCGGACACATACAAAGCAAATCGGACCTAAGGTAAGGGAAATATCACAATCTCATTTTTATCCGAGATTGTTTATTCGTAAGTATTTATTGGGGTGTATTTTATCATCCGCATCCATGTTCCCTCAATATGTAATATTTTTTCCATCCACTTACACTAGTTTAAATCCAATTTTACCCTTCGGTGAGTTTTTAGTTAAAGATATGAAAGGAATCTTTTGTCGTTTTTCGTACGAGGTACTTTTTGATTTTTTCGACAAAAGTACGAGAAGAATGTTTTTTTTACTTATACGGAAAGAATGGATTTTTAAAACATTATTTCCAAGAAGATTCCATTACAAGTTTTCAAGTTTATTTTTAATAAACATCTTTTAGTTTAAAGTTTTATGACATTTTAAGAAAGGAAAAATGTTTTTGAAAAAGAAAGGATATTTTCCTCAAGAATGGAGTTCAAGTGTTTTATCAAAATTATTTTCCATCTAAGATAATAAAGGGTTCTGTTTTTATCCCTATTATTACATGGATTTGATTATGTTGTGATTGAAATATTTTTATGAATTCCTTTATCTTATATGAATTGTTTTATGATGTCATGTTGTTTAAGAATTCCATTTTTATTACATGAGTTACGCTATGATGTATGGTTTATGATTATGTGGAACACATAAGAAAGGATTCATTATAAGATGGGTGGGACATATATCTCCCTCCAATGCATTGGGTAAAGATTTTATATCTCATGAGATAGACATGGCTGGAATGGTAGGTTATACCGGTTCAGTGAAACAGGACTGAAACGAGGGTTACTCGATTAAGAAAGGGACTTTGTCCACTAAGATAGTCTTGGAAATGATTCTTGACTAACAGGAAATGATTATCTATGATTATGTGTGAATGCCACAAAGTTTCATGTTTTAAGTTATGATTATTGTGATTACATTTCACTACTATGATTTATCCCATGTTATGAAATTATACTCTCTTTTGCAGGTTAAGATTTCCAAAAGTTATGTTCCTATGAGTATGATGTGATTGATTTTTCTTTTGTATACCCTTACTGAGCATTTGAGCTCACCCTTTTATGTTTTATTTTCCCCAGGATATAAAGAAAGGTTTTAGGTAAAAAAAAAGGGAAGATCTTTATGGGAGATATTGAAGATCTTTCACCACGATTAGAAGATTACGTTCCGAGTTTCCAAAGACACTAAACTATTACAATCCTTGTGTGTGTGTGTTTTTGTTATGTACTAAGTATTCCGCAAAAGTAATGTAAAGTCTATGTACGTCAGGCTTCGGGTCTCTACAGTTGGTATCAGAGGAAAGGTTTAGTCAACCTTTGGAAACTAGGATGCGAGAACTTTAGTGAGATCCCTAGAGATATTTCTAAGGTATGTCTAGGGATGTCTCTAAGGTTAAGTATGCGTATAGGTTATAGTACTAGAATTACGCCAACGATCATAGAATTAAACCTAAGATGTTAGATATTGAAGTTACTCCCCCTTTATTATGATTTTTGCCTCTCACATTATTCTTTTGGGTTTTAGAAAATGGCTGGAAACAAGATGATTCACGATAATGGAGGATATGATGGACAATGGAATGATATTATTCATAATGAAATGGGATTTGGAAGTCCAAACATCATTATTATGCCGAATCAGCAATCTCATAATATGATCAATAAAGTAAAATTTGGTAAGTTTCCTAACTCAGCTAATAAGAGAAAGATGGAGTTTCATGATGATCATAGAGGAAAGAAAGTTCAATTTCCCCTATGTAAATCATGTGGGAAGAGGCATAAAGGAGAATGTTTCAAAGGAACTGGAAGATGCTTTGGGTGTGGAAAAGAAGGACACAAAGCAAGTAAATGCAAAGGAAAAGGTTCAGTTAACAACATGGATGAGGATAATGGTATTGCTACGACATCAACAATGGTTAAATGTTTTAAATGTGGAATGTACGGGCATTATGCAAATCAATGCCCTAAGGGAAAGTCTCATGAAGATAATCAGTATGGTCGTATGGGAAATATTAATGTGGATGATGATGAAGAGACTACAAATGATATGTGAGATGAAAGAGTTGTTGAAGCTCGGTCAATGGTTTAAGAATGTAGTGGAATGATTACATGTTTATCATGTGTAATGTTGTATAAGTAATCTCATGGAACTATGGAATAATGAGACATGTAAGGATTGTTACATTGTTGTCTGATTAATGTTACCAGTATCCATGAAAGGTTATTCAGATATTTTTGGAATGTAGATGATATGCGCATAATGAAGGGATAAGGAGAAAATAAAATGTTTGATAGTATTCATGAGCTCATGACTGATATAAGGAGAAGGTTATATCATGGTTTGAGTATATAGAATTTTTGGATTTTGGTATGTGGAAAGAGTTAACTTTTTGTTGAGTAAATAAGGTTTTCCTTATGACTTTTCCATTCCTTCTTATTTTGAAAATCACAAACACCTTATCTTTAAGGAAAATTGCTTTTATAAGGAAAAATGCTTTCTTAAGGAAAATTGCTTTTATAAGGAAAAATGTTTTCTTAAGGAAAATCGCTTTTATAAGGAAAAATGCTTTCTTAAGGAAAATTTCTTTTATAAGGAAAAATGATTTCTCAAGGAAAATCGCTTTTATAAGGAAAAATGCTTTCTTAAGGAAAATCGTTTTTATAAGGAAAATTATCCTTATCATATTTTCATTCATATTTTTCATAAGTATGAGATTCGGATTCACTTTCTCGGAGTCATTAAAACTTTGATATAAAAGCATTCTGTTTTTAGGATTCGGTTCTGGACAAGAACTATAAGGAAGTTTCATTCCGAATTCCGGATATGAACTCTGACTAAGTTCTATTCCGGATTCAGGATACGAATTCTGAAGAAGAATTCTCATTACGAATTCTAATGAAGAAATCCCATTCCGAATTCTCATTACGAATTCTGAAGAAGAATTCTCATTACGAATTCTAATGAATAAATCCCATTCCGAATTCTCATTACGAATTCTGAAGAAGAATTCTCATTACGAATTACAATGAAGAATTCTCATTACGAATTCTGAAGAAGAATTATCATTACGAATTCTAATGAAGAAATCCCATTCCGAATTCGCATTACGAATTCTGAAGAAGAATTCTCATTACGAATTCTAATGAAGAAATCCCATTCCGAATTCTCATTAAGAATTCTAAAGAAGAATTCTCATTACGAATTCCAATGAAGAATTCTCATTACGAATTCCAATGATTAATTCTCATTACGAATTCCAATGAAGAATTATCATTACGAATTCTAATGAAGAATTCCCATTACAAATTCCAATGAAGAATTCTCATTACGAATTCTAATGAAGAAATCTCATTCTGAAATCTCATTATGAATTCTGATGACGAATTCTCATTACGATTTCTGATGACGAATTCCTATTCCGAATTCCTACTCCGAATTCTCATTCCGAATTCTCCTATTAAACAGAATCTGATTATCATTGTTTTATACACTCTGAATTTATTCACTCCGAACCTTCACTCCGAAGTTTCTATTCCGAACCTTTATGTTAGAGTTTAAAACGATGTCGTACATTCTGTTACACTTGTTTTGTTATAAAACGATGTCGTCCATTTTGTTATAAACTAACCGTTGTCTAAGTGACACGTGTACAGGTCCCTCCGAACTTTAAGGAAAATATGACCGTTGGAGAAGGAGCCGAGCTTACCTATAAATAGGAGCTCATTTGAAAGAGCTCATTGCCGTTAGAAAAACAACTGAGTTTTGTGCCTACATGCTGTTGAAGTGATTTCTAGAGAGAGAGTCTCTTATTAACTCTCAAAGCTTCGTGCGACTCCGAATGTTGGTGATTACATTCGAGGGCTTCCGGGGATAGGAAGACAGAGGTGCCGACTACCTTAAAGATCGAGGGCTTTCTTGCTGAGAAAGACAGAGGTGCCGACTACCTTAAAGATCGAGGGCTTTCTTGCTGAGAAAGACAGAGGTTGCCAACTACCTTGAAGTTGAGGGCTTGCGGGGATAGCAAGATAGAGACACCGATCTTCGTATCGAGGGCTTACCCTGGTGTGGGTAAGACAGACTTGCTTGAAAGTATAAATCAAGGGACATTTATCCAAGGTTGTTGGATACCCTTCTCTTTGGGTTAAAAGATTATTATCTTGTTACTAGTAGTTTTACTACTTGTCTTTATTCCGCTGCAATTTGTATCTTAAGGAAAGTATAACTTTCTTATACTTCCTTACTTACTCTGATTAGTTTAGATTCTATACGCTTTAAGGTAGAATCTTATATTGTAACTTTTGTTAAGTTTCAATCTCCAGAATCATATTTCCGGAACCTACTTTTGGAATCCCTTTCCAAGTTCAGTTCGGTGTTAGAGGTGTTGTGAATTTACTTAGTTTAACTTTGTTAAACTTAGCCCTTTCATTTTCTTAAGGAAACTCTAGTTATTCATAACTAACATTAAAGGTTCCAAAGGAATTTTTAAAGTATACAATTCACCCCCCTCTTGTATATTGAGCATCTCATATTATATTTCGATCCTACACTTTTGACAGAATTCATGTTTTCACTAAGGTTTAATGGGTATTCATATTTTTCAAGAGAATACATCATTAAAGTATTCACATGATTGGAATGTGACCAACAAGATATATGGGGGATAAATGATGGTATTCACATGCTTGGTTGGCGACATTTCAAGTAATCATTTTCTTTATACTATGAGCTTGGACCGAAGTATTTTAGATAAGCCTAAAGATTGTAATGGATTATGTTAACCATAAGTTAGTATTGTTTAAGTATAGAACTTTTTTTGATATTATTTATGTGATGTTATAGTAATGTAGTTTTAGAAAAAGGACAACCTGCAGGACGGGCGACAACCCATCGCTTCGGACAAGGCTGTGGGAATCGAACCCACAACCGAAGTGCGACTGGCCTTTATCGCCTACCACTGACCTACAGGAAGTCCCTATTTAGTAGAAAACTAGTTTTATTATATTAAGCAGTATGATATGTGAAGTATAAGTTCATTTTAGGAACCATATATGATTAATCTCACTATAGATCGACTTATGTATATAATTTTTACTAACCTTTTGTTTGAGACGGATGGAATGACCCGTCATTCTATCACATGATCTGCTAACACTTCATGAATAACAAATTCAACTTCATTTATTTAAGAGATGAAGTGGAAATTGTTCAAGGCATGAACAACAGTGAGATTGTACCAAAATAAAGTAAGTATTTATTGTAATTAAAATTTTCAACTTTAGGGAAATGATCTTGAAAACCAAAAATGTTGTTCTAGTGCCCTTATATCCGATGAATCAGATGGTACCCTAGATCATCACAAATTTATGGCTTTGTGATTGATAGCTTTTCCATAGCCATATTCTCTACCACTCTCCATCAGAACATGATGGTTAGATTTCTCTTCCATATCCATATTTTCACCTATGTGGAAACCCAGTGATTAGTTTATTTGGGTAACCGTTAAGTTTCATACTTTTGTTTTTTAAAGATAAGTTTGGGTGTTCCGTTTTACGATGTGGGTTTCTATCAAAGAAACTTTCAAATAGTAAACCATTTATAACCCCGACGAATTTCGAGGGAGAAATTCATTTTAAGGGGGGTAGAATGTAACACCCCGAGATTTTATGAAAAATATTATTTTAATTTCATTAATGTCTTATGTTGTATTCTACACCAAGATTACCTTGCGCTATACGCAACACCGTATTATCTTGCAGTATACGCAACACTATTTTTGGACCGTGTTACACACAAATTTGATAATAGTTATTCTACACAACATTGTGTATATATATATATATATATTAAATGTATAAATGAAATATGGTTGGATTCTGTTATACGAAACAATGAATGATTCTTTCACAACACGCAACCATGACTTGGCTTGCATTACACACAATCACGACCTTCCTCGATAGCGTGTGTTGTACACAATACCGGGTTTTAATAAACAATGTTATATTATTATAATATTGTCATGAACTAGCCGTTATTAATAGTATTAACTAAATTTTGAATTTTATAACATTATTATTCATCTTACACATTTCTAGAACATGGTATAAGAACAAAATAAAATTTTCAGGTAAAATAAGTATTTTTCAAAAAAATGCAGTTTTGCCGCCTTTTGATGGCACACCCACTTTAAATCTATTTTTTGACATGTTTATAAGTTAAATTTGACAAAATAAAATTCTTCTTTGGAATCAAGAAATAAAAATTTACTTTGGATACATTTTTCATATTATTCTGGTAACTTTCACATTTTAATAAATAGTAAAAACACGCTATATTTTAATTAAAAACAACTTTTTTCATCGTAATATCTTATGTGGTTAAATTATAATATTGAATGGTTTTAAAGTATAAATATAATATATTTTTACCATGAAATTTAATTTATGTCATTAGCATTGATTTTACCTTGAATTCGTAGGTTAAATCAATTAAATCTTTTGCAATGTTTTAAACAAAAACCCGTTTTTATTCGACAACGAGATTAATTTTAATTTAATTTCTGCAACTTCTTTGTATGGAATTTTAAAAAATGGATTCCATATTTGGAATCAGTGGATCCAAATTATGTTAATAAGCTACTTTTTATTTTTGGGAATTATGAATAGTAACTACGGTAAATTTTATTTACCATAGTTAAAGGTAAATCGGGTAATTAAGGGTAAATATAATATTTTAAAATAACCCTAAAAAATGTCAAAATCCTATTGGATGACTAAAAGTCGACCCATATCACCTAAGGGTCGGATTAGAATCATTTAATGAACATTTTTCTATGAAAATAACTTAATTATTATTAAAACCAAAGAAAGTGACAACATGTCACTCTCTTAAATTTTATAAGTATATTAATTTTAATTTAGTGATAAAATTCATGAAACGTAGAACATGAATAGTCTACAGAAAGCTAATGATATTATCTACATCATATAAATTTATTTATAATTTTTAGGGATTAAATAATTATCATTAATTATGACACAATAGTGATGCAGAAATTGTTTATCTAGTGAAAAATCAAGAATAATGTTTTTTTTAAACTAATAGTGACCATAAAATGCACAAATACCTAACCAAAACTTATTGGACATGTAAATGTAAACCATAAGCATCCAATGGTCGAATATTTGACCATTTGGAACCTTATAAAAGCGATTATGACACTTATATTATTTTATTTTAAATGATGCCAAAGTTGTCACCTTCATAATTTAATAAATATAACAATTTAAATATTGTGACTTTAAGATGATAAATTCGAGTAAAAGTATTATTGTTAAAGGTAATATATTTATCTTCATCATATAATTTTATTTTAAATTTTTATACAACAAATAAGTATATTAAATAATTATACAAAAATGATGTAGTAATTATTTTATTAAGAGATAAACCAAATAAATGGTTTTAAAAATAATAAAATAAATATTATATGAACTATTTAATGTTATACACTAATTTTATAGATACATATGACCTTTTATTAATATATTAAAGCTTTTAGTTCGAACATATCTTCTGTATATATTTTATTTAAATTCAAATAAATGAATAGTGTCAAAATTGACACTATTGTTATTTTACGAAAATAACATATTATAAAATTGTTTAAAAATCACAAAAATATTTAAAAATTATAAATTTATATTTATATGGTCTATAATGTTATAAATGAAACGATTATGGAAAATTCACAACAAATAAGTAATTATTTGTTATAATATAAAATTTAGAATTTTATTATCACAAATAAACTTAAATAGATTAAATAAGGATAAATCAAAATGATAAGGTTTAAAATAAGATCCAAACATGTCTAAATTTGATTGGTTGATGAGATTAAAAACCTATCTCATCTAATCTTCTAATATGAGTCATTTTTGGAGGTTTTTAAGTAGGGTTAGATTTATTGTAAATTAATATTTTTAAGAATTCCTAAGGTGCCCCTCTCCTCCCTTATAAAAGGGCACCTCCTCCCCCTCCTCCTCACACCAAATTGAGCACTCAAGCTCGGCCAACCCCTGCCAAAATCCCTTCTCCACTTCCCTAGAATAATCCTAGAGGTCCTGGTCTTCTTCAAAGACCAATCTTAGTTCCCTAAGTGAATGATTCAAAGAAGCGTTCCAAAGAAGAGGTAATGTCCATTACCGATCTTTTCAATTTCTTTCTTCTTCAACTTCTTCTTCTTTAGTTTTTTCATGATAAAGTAATAACATCAGTATTACTTACATACTTATATGTTATTATAAATATGTAACAACCCTAATTCACCTTCTATCCATCCTACGGAAAAAATGAAATCACCGCGCGTGCGTACGTACAGAATACTGTCTCCACGCCGTTGTGTAATCTATTTTCCACCATCACCTTACAAGGATGGGTATAATGGTGTAATGAGTAACTATTTATGATTATTGTAAAGTAATATTGATACTGAAATAATATACATATACTCCAATACAATTCCATGATCATAGGAACGATATCATCACTCGTGCGTACGTACGGAATACCGTCTCCACGATGTGATGCGACTCGTTCTACATGATCATCATTACATAGTAATTATATAAATGAATTGAATGAATAAATATGATATATGTTACACTAATACCATTCTGGATATAAGGTATCTATAACCTTAAAAGAATAATAAGAATTTATTCGGCAAAACACGCATAAGAACAAAAGGCAATAAAGACCCGAGTAACAAGTAACAATGAAAAATTACTAACAAGAAGCCAAGAATATGACCATATATGATATCATATCAATATGTATGATTCTGTAATAAGTCAATAAAATTATTTAAATCATTATACAGGAGCTTCGGACACATACAAAGAAAATCGGACCTAAGGTAAGGGAAATATCACAATCTCATTTTTATCCGAGATTGTTTATTCGTAAGTATTTATTGGGGTGTATTTTATCATCCGCATCCATGTTCCCTCAATATGTAATATTGTTTCCATCCACTTACACTAGTTTAAATCCAATTTTACCCTTCGGTGAGTTTTTAGTATAAGATATGAAAGGAATCTTTTGTCGTTTTTCGTATGAGGTACTTTTTGACTTTTTCGACAAAAGTACGAGAAGAATGTTTTTTTTACTTATACGGCAAGAATGGATTTTTAAAAAATTATTTCCAAGAAGCTTCCTTTACAAGTTTTAAAGTTTATTTTTAATCAAATTCTTTTAGTTTAAAGTTGTATGACATGTTAAGAAAGGAAAAATGTTTTTGAAAAAGAAAGGATATTTTCCTCAAGAATGGAGTTCAAGTGTTTTATCAAAATTATTTTCCATCTAAGATAATAAAGGGTTATGTTTTTATCCCTATTATTACATGGATTTTATTATGTTGTGATGGAAATATTTTTATGAATTACTTTATCTTATATGAATAGTTTTATGATGTCATGTTGTTTAAGAATTCCATTTTTATTACATGGGTTACGCTATGATGTATGGTTTATGATTATGTGGCACACATAAGAAAGGATTCATTATAAGATGGGTGGGACCTATATCTCCCTCCAATGCATTGGGTAAAGATTTTATATCTCATGAGATAGACATGGCTGGAAAGGTAGGTTATACCGGTTCAGTGAAACAGGACTGAAACGAGGGTTACTCGATTCAGAAAGGGACTTTGTCCACTAAGATAGTCTTGGCAATGAGTCTTGACTAACAGGAAATGATTATCTATGATTATGTGTGAATGCCACAAAGTTTCATGTTTTATGTTATGATTATTGTGATTACATTTCACTACTATGATTTATCCCATGTTATGAAATTATGCTCTCTTTTGCAGGTTAAGATTTCCAAAAGTTATGTTCCTATGAATATGATGTGATTGATTTTTCTTTTGGATACCCTTACTGAGAATTTGAGCTCACCCTTTTATGTTTTCTTTTCCCCAGGATATAAAGAAAGGTTTTAGGTAAAAAATGGGAAGATCTTTATGGGAGATATTGAAGATCTTTCACCACGATTAGAAGATTACGTTCCGAGTTTCCAAAGACACTAAACTATTACGATCCTTGTGTGTGTGTGTTCTTGTTATGTACTAAGTATTCCGAAAAAGTAATGTAAATTCTATGTACGTCAGGCTTCGGGTCTCGACAAATCTGATCAAAGAGATCATCAATCCTAAGCAAGGGATATCCGTTCTTGATTGTCAACTAGTTCAACTTCGAATAATCAGCAAAAAGACTGAAACTACCATCCACCTTCTTCGTAAAGAGGACAGGTGAACCCCAAAGGGAAGTACTAGGTTAGATGAACCCATTTTCCAGATACATCTCCAACTGCATATTGAGCTCCTAAAAATCTGGTGTAGCTATCCTATAAGGAGGAATGGACACCAGTACCGCTCCTGGAACATACTCAATATAGAAGTACATCTCTCGATCTAGAGGAAAAAAATGAAAAGTTCACTGGTAATACATCACTGAAATGATCCAACACTGGATGAAATTCTATATGTGAGGTCCCCTTGTCATCCAGATAAATACTAGAAATCTATTCTGTAACACCTCCGAACCAATGATGATTTGGTTTGGCTCTACTCCCCTGAACATCCCATTTTCCCTTATGAATAAACGATCTTCCCTATGGTGATGTGAAACTCACCCTATAGTGATAGAAGTCAACAAATAACTATAATGGAACTAACTAGACCATTTAGAGAATGACATCATAGCCTGTCATCTCTAGGACATGGCGGTCCCATTAGAAGTGATACCCCCAACCTCTATAGGGAACTCTTTGCAATGTCGTAAACTAGTCGGTCTTATCCCCAACTGAGTGTCTAACGTCAAGATATAAAGAGATGAAAAGATACCGATCCCATGTCTCTCCGAAATAGAAACATATATAAAGCTACGGGAAGCCCCATTATTGAGAAGAGAATAAGCAAAAACATAGGCAACTAGGATCGTAACTCGAACTATAGGGGTTCATGGATCCTGATCCTACTCAGTCTACTCCACTACAAAATTATGATCTGCATCGTGGCCCTATGCCCCTACCTGGCCTCCCTAAGATGATCCACCCTGTTGTTGTTGAATTCCTGGAGACTGGCTACCATGACCACGACCTCCACCTCAGCATGAACATCCTAAAGAACTCTAGTTCTCTAACTGATGAGAAACTGGTGGTGCTGCTTCTGAACAAGGAGTCATAGAAGAACCCATGTCAGACAACTATCAGTGGGAAAATATGACATGAATGATAAAGGTGCCCCATATTTCCCCAATATCAGCACTCTACTGGGTCTATCGGGTAATTTGTCCTCTTATGCTTGCTCTTCCCACACAGGTAGAATACCACCTGGCTACCAGAAGAAGTATCTTGCCTTCTTGGATCTCTGCATGTAGACTCCCTGTGGCACTTTCTGATGTCAGTCAGAGGGATACCAACTCCAGATGCTGAGCTTACCTACCTCATAGCTCAAGATTCTCCCAAATTTCACTATGTTATTAGTACCTGGTTGAATGTAGAAGTGATGTAAGTAAACCGAATGTTGTTCACCTGAGATCAGATGTCATGCCTCAGATCATCCTCAAACATACTTGCTAGGAATAGATCTTCACCTTCTAGAATAGGCATGAAGTACTATAGCTCTGTTAACGAAGAAGAATACTCCATAACAGAGAGAGTACCCTGCTCCAAACTCATGAACACTTGGGCTTAATCGACCCTCAATGTCTTTGGGTAAAAGTAGTCATAGAAGGAAAACTGGAACTCATCCCAATACTTAACCTGCAGGCATCCCTCCTGTGAGATAACATCCCACCATCTCTTAGTGGAATCTCATAGCATGTATGTAGCATGATCCGCCCTCCACTCTAGAGGAATCTCTTGATGCTCAAAGATAGAATGAATGGATTCTAGCCATGACTCTATATCCTAAGGTCATTTGTCCCGTATGATGGTGGGAGGATGTTGCTACTGGAAAACCAGCATCAACTCTACCATAGATGGGGCAGTATGTGTTGCTCCCTAAAAGGTCTACAACAACCTCATAAAGCCCTCTCAGAACTGTGCATCAGCACCTGTGTCTGGTATGATGACTGATTCCAAGACTGGCACAACTGGAGGACTTTTTGTTAGTCCCTGATCAGCCATATCTGGTGTCTAATCACTTCATTATATCTGGTGTACAATCAGAGGATGTCATGGTGTCATGACTCTGCATGGTCAAGCACACACCTTAGATCATGATTATTAAGGACAGAAAAATTCAATAGTATGAAGGGAACCAGATAATGAAACAATTCAATTTTTTTAAATCATAGAAACATGGTGTGTATAACCACTACACAACATCTTTCTTTAAGCCTTCACCTGGGCATGTACTTTTTCTAACATAGGTCGTGTAACACCCCATACACACAGCTTGTTCACCCAACACACTACATGTGCTTGAATCCTCTTCCCCTGCCCATGTTCCCTTACTCTAATAAGCCACACAGTTATTCTAGAACAATACTACGTGGCATGTTAGTTCCAGACAGGGCATGTACTAGAGGAACATCACCGGTCTATGATATTAGTCACATGGATTATTACACGGCTCACTCTACAGGGTGTGATCAATTTAGACACGGCGTTTACATCAAGGATTTCATTGAACTGTGTTGTTCGTTGCATGGCTGGATTCACGGGTTACAGTACATTGTGTGTTCAAGATTGATACAGAATGTATAACATAAGTTTTATCCATCTGTGTCTTTATTCACATGGGTGGACACATGGTCCTCACAACACCGCATGTACAACTAGTACACTACATGTTCCCCCAATGATTTTCCAACCACGTGTATTTACCCACACAGTTAGTGAAATGGTTAGATACTACAGGGCTTTTACATACAGTACACGATGTGTACTCAAGAAAAAATGATCCTTCCAAAATAGAAGGACACATGGCGTCTATACATAACTACACACCATGTATTCATTGGTTTTTCAGACAATAACCCTCCAAAACTACTTCAGAGCCCTAGAAAAACAATGAAACAACATTAAAGTGACAATGTCCAATATGTGAAGACCTATACTCCCCATTAATCATAGCTTGGAATCATGATCATGTCATATACATGTATAGCAGTGCAATGATCCACCAAATTTCAATACATGAGGGCCCATAACACCTTAGGGACCAAAGTATGGCATTTATTCAAAAAAACCTTACAAAAAACTAGTACCCTATCAATTATCAGGTATTAAATCAAGGGATCTATCACAACATCATGAATATGTAGCACAACATCTATCATAACAACATGCAATCGATAGTGCACCCAAAAGGGCATGACAAGAATGCATGGCATGTTATCTCTAGAAAGTGAATATATGATGCATGAGATGACATAACCTTATCTAATCGAGTTGAAAAAGAAATATAACCTCAATAATATCAACGATAACAACACAAAACAAGTGAATCACCCAATGATGAAATCCAATTCACTATAAAATTGAAAACCAGAAAAATTGAATTAGCCGATGTAAGTTGGCTTTCCCCTATTCACAATTTAGCTACATCTGGTCACAACTTATTACTAAGTACCTATTCCACAATATACCTATTTATAGGCTCCAAATAATATTTCAACAAGAAAATAATCCATCTGATACCACTTTGTAACATCCCAGTTCTAGGTGATGCCTAGAGGATCCCCATACACAGTTGGTCACATGGACTCAAGTGCATTTCCCCGAATGCCAGAGGCTTTTGACTAGTTGTGAGGGAATTGAGAGTGATAGTGGAGAAACTATGCCATAATTAGCAGAGTAACACAGCGGATGTAAATAGATAAAATTAGAAGAAGTAGTGATAATATCATACAATGTAAAAGTAGGAGACTGGAAGAAATAAACTAGAGCACACACACATATATATATGATGCATGATACATATGTCAAGGAAAATAGCCAAACCAGTCGCAATTCAAGAATACAATAACAAAAATAAAGTATAAACAATAAAAGATAAACTCCAATATCATCGCAATCCTATGATTGGTCCCATGCTCTCTAGCTTCATAACAATCATGTACCTGAAGTATAAGGGAGCTTGACCATATCTACACCTAAATCAATATAATCTATTTGGGCGCAAAAGCATGACTCAAATAGGATGTGAGACGAATCCCAGTAGAAAACCGCCCAAATATATTTCCAAATAGTCAGTGAATCTATATGGAAGTTAATAATTAAAAAGAAGCAGTAAACAAGGAATTACTCAAAAGTAAACAATCCTACAATTATAAATGCATTCAATTTCATATATAATGTAAGAATATAATCACAAATAGGTGATTTTATGAGAATTACTCACAGCCTAACCCCTCTAGTTCATCCAAACAACACAAGAAACCCTCTGCGAGGCACATGGAGACTAACCCCTATGGTTCAGCTTTAGCAAAGACTCTTTGAGGAAGAACTCACCATAAATTCCCCCTGTAGTCTTCTATCGGTAACTATTGAAACATTGAGGAAGTACTCAACGTCCAATTACCCCTATAGTCTTGAAACATGGTACTATAGACACTCCTAGGGAGCACTTACATCCATACCCCCTATGGTCTTGCAATGTAAAAGTAAACATACACTTTGGAGAAGCCCTCAATGTCCATTCTCTTTATGTTCTACTACAATAGGTTCTCACAACCATGTGTCTGTCAATTGTGCCCAATGATATAATGGCAGCCAATGTAATCCTCAAGAACTACATAAATAAATAGTCTACAACCTATCTTAGCATGTCAAATAATAACCACTCCATCCTATCAATACTAGGCATGGAAGGAAAAGTAGCCTAACATGCAAGATAGAACAAATGGTCAAAACATGAAAATATGGGAAAGACGTACATAGCATGGAAAATTTAACACTATTCACATCAATTAACCTCTATCCAAAAAAAACAAGGAATAACATGCAATAATAGCACTGAAAAACATAATCACACA
The DNA here is from genome assembly GCA_963277665.1 of Viscum album. Classification (NCBI taxonomy): domain Eukaryota; kingdom Viridiplantae; phylum Streptophyta; class Magnoliopsida; order Santalales; family Viscaceae; genus Viscum; species Viscum album. The sequence continues at coordinate 1,008,342,511 of OY728164.1, read as the reverse complement.
ATACCTCATTCTTGGGGATTGAGAAATTTGCACATAAAATTCGAAGACAATCTACAGAAAGGAACAAACCACCTACCACGACATCGTTATATCGATATACATGAACCTCATTCCATGAATCACCATTGAACGCCATAGATCTACAAAAACATTAAAAACTCTAAACCAATGATTTATCGTGGAAGAGAAGAAATCAAGAGATTAAGTTCAAGAAGAAAGGAGAAATCACTAATGCTATTCCAACGCAACTAAAGAAGGTCGAATAAAACAATGGATGGCGATTCAGGGGCTCGGTGAAGATCTGGAAGCCTCGTTCACTACCAGATGAGATAGGCCATGAAGAAGACGGTTTTGTCCATCCGATGTGACCCCATTCAATTTAATGAAATAAAAAAAGTACATGAGTTGTTTTTTAAAAGTACATAGCATATACTGGACTTTTCCAGCCTCTGTATAGGCAATCACCAGGTGACCACACACGGCCATGTACTCAGCCTTTACCCAGCCAGTACGCGGTCTCCCATGACAACCGAGTACACGGCGTGTACTCTTGAAATTTCTAGAAACTCATCTTTTTCTCAAAAACATCCATAAATGAAATTAATACCTTTAAAGAAGATCTATGTTCTTATAAAGAAATATAAGTTTTAAGCAAAAAATTGGGTTTGTTCTTATCTTATGTTTATAGAATCTATGGGATAAATATGAAAAATAAATTATTATATAGAAAAAATATGTAATACATTAATCTCAACAACCAATTTTAATTAATGAAATTTAATAGGTGAAAATATATTTCTGAACATAATAATATTTTCTTTTATATTTAATCCGTTTAAATATTCAATTTTTGGTAATCTATAAATTTACCTTATATTTTTATACACCATATTTTTTCATAAATTAATTAATAAAATTCATATCCATCACTATAATGGCTATGTTATAATCCATTACAATTATAGTTTTAATAATAAATTATATATATGTTATAGTCGGTATTTTGTGTCACACAAGCCATCAAGGATGGTCAATCTTGCATATAATGTACACTAACCATGTTATTTGGTATAACATACACCAAAAGTTATTTTTTGTGACATATTCTAAATCGGTTCCAGGTGAAAGGAATTTTTGACTTAGTGAAAATCTATTTTCAGTGTTGCATGAAATGAAAAATAACAAATTATTAGATTAATTTGAAAAAAATCACCAAAATCTCATGGGATTACAATCTAATCCCTATAAAATGAATTTTAGCCTAGAAATTCATATAGATTATAAAAGGTTAAATATATGAATGTTTTATTCATAAAAACCCACATCATAAAAATGAATTCTAAAACATCACTTAAAAAATGGAATGATTGAAGCATAACAGTTACCAAATATAAAAAATAAACGGGGTTCCATATAGTAGAAAATAGGTTGGGAGAGAAGATTTTATGGGGTGGAAAAGTGTAAATAATTATAGGGAATGATTGCAGTTAACAATCACAAAAAAATTACTGTTCAATGTAAATAATATGGCCCCAAATTCATAATTATGTGATAATCCTAGAAGCTATTGGATCAATATAATTTAATGTATTTTGGAAACATGTTTTTTATCATTATCCTCTCATTGAGTAATTTTATTTAATGAAAATGAATATAAAGAAATATACACACTTTTTGTTATCCCCTTCTATAACACAATTTCCACATTTGGTTATGCCTTATTATATTTCCTCTTTATCTCAGACCCTAAGAAATGAATGAGAATTTTCTTTTCTTGATATACTAACATATCATGAGATCCCTGATAAGTCATCCTATCTATATTCTGTTACCATTGACACAAATATTTTATCTAATATTTATAAGTTCTCATGTGGTCAGATAATAAATTAATATAATTAAAATTAATTTTTGATTATATTAAACTTTTAATATATGGTTACCCTTATAACCCTTCAAAAATATAATTCATTATTTCTTCCTTAAATATGATGTTATCTTATACTAAAAACATTTTTATTGAATTCATGTATTCATTTGTGAACCAATAGAACATTAACTGTGATTTTATTTTTTTCAAAAACCATGATGGGGGTTTAAACATTACTAAAGGATGAACAAAAACATTATAAAAGGGAATATTAATAAAATTTCAAACTTGAACTTACATACTAGGTGGGAAATGATATATCTTCCCCAAAATTTCATTATTCTCTATCCATTGTGATTACAGAAGATTTTTATTTTTCCTTTTTCTTCAACGGATGTTGTGTCTTATTATACATATTATCCCTTGGATTGGGGTAATTATTATCATAATACCCACACTCCATGCTCATGAAACACTGAATTCATGGGGGTTCATCCTTTCGAGTTATATCTCCACTCATTTCATTAAATTTACTCTTCTTATCACTATTAAATTATTTTTCTTCATTTCCAGGTATCCCACAAAAGAAACACATTTTTTTCCATTTATATATCCTCCAATGTCTTCTTTACAATTTTTTATGTAATGAAGGTGTTTGAAACATTTTCTTATCTCTTCTATTTTTAGATTCCACTTTGAACTCCGTCTTCCTATTCTAGTTAAAATCATGATATTGATCAGTAACTCCAAACTCAATTTCAATATTGATAAAAAAAATACACAATATCTTCATAGATAATAAATTATCTTATGGACTACACCATTATGAGAATTGGCTTTATGTCACTGAAGTACCGATCAACTTTACATTCAAGATTGATGATAATACACGAAACATACCTCACAAGTCTTATGAAATTAGCCTCATAGGTACTGACACATTCATCATCATTTTGATTCAACTCAAGGAACTCATTTTCTATCATTGTACGAAGAACATGAGGAACATAATTATTGATGAATATGTTCTTGAACTCATTCAAATCAAGGGATTCGTTTTCTTGTTGGTTCATCTTATTTTTTATTAGATTCCACCACTAGTCTTATTCACCTTATAAGATAAAAATTGAAATAATGATCTTTTCATAATCTAAACAGTTGAGAACAGAGAATATCTTTTCAATGGTATGGATCTAGTGTTCAACAACATGTCGATCAGATGATCCACTAAAAGAGGTGGATGATGTCTCTAGATGGACTATACATAATGTTATTCCCCCCTTTGCTTATTTGGACCCTCATCATGATTCATAGATTAAGAACTATTTGAGGGAATGGGTATAAGGTTTTTTATTCAACCATAAAGAAATCATATCATGGGGAGGGAATAAATTTCATTGTCTATCTCAATCACCATTAACTTGGTTCCTTCAGGTTCCAAGCATTGACTAAAACCAAAATCATAGAGGAAGAAATAGTTGTGACAACGAGGATCCACATAATTATGAAGGATCACTTATAGGATTTCTTAAGTATGAAACCTTCATTAATATATGACACCATTGGTTAATACAAGGTTACTCATATCCAACATTTAATTAAATAATTTATTATTGTTTGTGAAGATTTTATAAATCCCTAAATCATATATAATGGGAGTGTCAAACCAGGTGTGCAGTAACGCTCGTTGACATTTACCAGATTACACTGAGTAAAGCTCAAAACATCTTGTTTGAGTTATTAAACCAAAGTAAATTTTTAACAAATCTACATCATGTTGTATTATCTATAATGGTATCTATTTATAGGACACCACTCACTCTATCCTTTTCCAAAATTCCATAACATTTTCCTAAATGTTGAATCATCTGCAAACTTGTAAATAGAGACACCCATAGACATATCCTTGAAAATATTAGTAGGGATTTTAGTAAGGTTTTATCCTTATAGTTTCAAAATTTTGTGTAACGCCCCGACCCCAGCTACCCAGAGTCGGTGCCTTACTTCGTAACATTGGCATGATCACAAGAAGATCAAATCTCGAAAGACCGATTGGTTTAGTAGCCTTGGAAACACTAGATATATTCATAAAGTTTTACATTACATTTTAAAGTGAAAAACTACTACAACAACAAAGTCTTCATAATTCACACTCATATCCCCACATACTATCCCTGCATGTCATTCATAACTTACTTCTTCACATCCTGGGGAAAATAAAACATAGAAAAGGGGTGAGCTCAAATGCCCAGTAAGGATAACAATAAAGCGGAACATTCAAAATAAGCATAAACATTTAAGGCAATGAATTACTAAAACAAAAGCCTTTTAAAATTGAACTTCAACATAGTATGGCATAAATAAAATGAAATAATGCCCTTTACTTGTTCACATGGATATTCTACTAATCGAATAATCACATGCAAAAATCAATAACCACTTTCATAATGTTGGAATGCATAATGCTAAACGTTAATTTCTTTGTCTAGGCCTCATCCCAAGACCTAGGGGTTACTTCTAACCGGAACCCAACCCGGAGTGCCTCTAATAACCGGACACCAACCCGGAGTGCCTCTAATAACCGGACACCAACCCGGAGTGCCTCTAATAACCGGACACCAACCCGGAGTGCCTCTAATAACCGGACACCAACCCGGAGGGCATACTTTTACCAGTCCCTAACCTGGAGGGCTTACTTTAACCAGTACCCAACCTGGAGGGCTTACTTTTACCGGTCCCCAACCCGGAACATACTTGTTTAGCACATTCATCTGAAGAAAAGTTTGAAATATAACATAAACATTCGGATTAAAACTAGCATACGAAATGTCAATAGTTTCACCATAAACTATGAATGGTATAAAATAGCACATCCATAGTCAAACATATCACAAAACCTTCAATACAATATAGAAGTTTTGTATCATAATAAATCAACTTCAAATAATCTTAAAATCCATCAAAGGATGTTGACATAGATGAAATCAAAATTCTTTTTAAAGAAGTATCTCCTTTTATTTTGAAATCATTTAAGATGCATATAAAATAAAACACTTTCTTTGAAAATATTCTTATAAGCTTGTATGGAAAGCTTCAACGACTTTATAACGGTGGAAAATAACCGCACCCGCCGTATAAGTTAAAAAAACATTCTTACCTCAATTCTGTCGAAAAGGTTAAAAAGGACCATGTTTTGAAAACGACGGAAATATTCCTTTATAAACCTCTTATAAAAAGTCAAACAAGGGTATAAATGACCTTAACCCATATTCTTGTAAATAGTAAAAATGTTTTGAAATACATTTCGAAGAAACATGGATGTGGATGATAATGAGATCCCAGTAGATTATTACGTATAAACAACCTCGAATAATGAAGAGATTGTGAAATAACCCTTACCTTGTACTTTTCCTTGGTTGGGGTAGGTTAACCTCCTGTATAATGGTGAAATAATTGTTATTAAATTATACAAGAATCATATATATTAATATGATATCATATATGATCTTTTAACATTGATTTGTTGATAGTATCTTAGAATTATCGTCGTTTCGGGTGTTAACTTACTCATTTTCTTTTATATGTTTTGTTACATAAGTCATGTTTGTCGTATCTTATTCATATCCAGAATGATATAAAGTCCTTAAACATCATTTTTAAATCATTAAATGATAATTATACTTGAATGGATACGATGGAGAATGAATCTCATCGCGTTCGTGGAGACGGTAGTCCGTACGTACGCACGAACGCTACTTCCATTTAATTTTTATTTTAAAAGAATCGAATACAAATGATACATAGGTATATTACTATTCCAGTATAATATAATATTTTATACATGTTACTTAAGTTCATTAACACCATCCGTTATACGTTCCATGTGTGGTATGAACGAGTCATATCATTTTAGGGGGGCGGTAGTCCGCACTTCCTCAAATGAAATTATCGTATGTATATACAACATGAAACGAATAATGGTATGAAATAAAATGGAATTACAGAAGCTTATATATAAAATATATATCATTAATATCATATTTAATTACAGTTCCATCATAATGGCCACCATGAGAGGCGGTAAGATGTATTTGAACAATCATCGTTTCGTGAGGCGTTAGTTTGCCATCCACAGAAACATTATGTTCATCATCCATTAGATGGAGTTGTGTGTATGTGTAGTTTGAATCCTTCTTATAACAACATCCTAGTATATTGAGGATACTGGTGTTGTTACAAAAGAAAGGAAATAAAAAGAGTTTGGGGGTTGGAGAAGTAAAATAAATGAAAATAATTTAAGAGAAATCGTTACCTTTAATCTAGGTAACTCACTTTGGTTGGAACCAAAGGACTTCTTGAAATGCTTTCTGCCTAAGGGGAAGCTTCAAGGAGGAGGAGAGGGATGTGGGGAGCTTAGTTTGGCAGAGTTTGGACGATCCAAGTGGCTTGAGAGGTGTGAAGAAATGAGAAGGAGGAGTGCCCTTTTATAAGAGGGGTGAGGGGCACCTTTGGAAAAGCTAGAAATATTAATTTATAATAAATTCATATTCGGTTTTCAAAGGCTCAAAAGTTGACTATTAAAAGGATGAGGTGGGGATAGGTCGAAAACAACTCATCCAATAGAATTTAGACAGGTTTGGGTACTTATATTAACCTTATCTTTAAGTATTAACTCTAAGTTAATTAGTTTCACTTTTACAATGTCTCTTTGTATTTTTATATTATATGGTTAATAAAATTACCATATACATCCAAGCGACCCCCAAGTGGTCCATTAATGATTAACCTATCATGATATAAGTCGCTTGGCCGAACCTTAGATTTTTAGGAATTTAATATCAATTAATAATATAATATTTGTTTTAAGAACTCTTTTATGTCAATTTTGACACTATTCATTAGTTGATTTTTGTGAAACTCATAACAGATTGATTTCTTCAAAAAAAGTCAATTAAATCAATCCTAATATATCATATTATCCTATAAAATTAGTTTAATTCATTAAAAGTTTCATATTATATTTATTTGGGTATTTATAATATCACTTATTTTAATTTTTCACTATTATATTAATTACTGCATCATCATTGTGTCATTAATAATTTAACTTATTTGATGTCTAAAAATTATAAATAAAATATCATCATGTAGGAAATCTTTTTATCTTTCTAATGAATATTTATAATCGAAAATACAACATGTATAACCCTATGTAAAAATTGTTCTTTTAAAAGATGTAAGCTTATGCCATTTTTGTATTCATTTTAACTTAATTAAAATAAAGTGTCATTATCACTCCCAAGTGGATCCATGGGGTCCCAAAATAGACCCAGAGATGCCCATGGTCGACCATGTATCAACCAATAGGGTTAAGACACGTTTTAGGGTAATTTAGTATTATTATAATATTATTTTTTTTACCCTTATTTACCGGATTTACCCTTAACCATGGTAAATAAAATATTTACCGCAGTAATTATTCAAAATGTCTAAAAATAAAAGTTACCTATTTACACAATTTGGACATCCTGATTCCAAATATGGAATCCATTTTCCTAAATTCTAAACACAGAAGTGGCAGATATTAATTTAAAATTAATTCCCGCTGTCAAAACAAAAAGCGTGTTTTTAAGAGATAATAACTATCAAAAGATTGACACTTGTTTATGTTCGGTTTAATTGTAAAATTATGTCCAATGACCAACATTATATTAAATGGTAAAAATATATTCTAAATATACTTTAAAACCACTAAAATTCATAATTTATCACTATTAATTATTTTGATTAAAAAAGTTGTTTTTAATTAAAATTTAGTAATTTTCACTATTCATCAAAATATGAAAGTTATCCGAAATGTACCAAAATTTCACCTTAGGCTAAATTCGATATTCCGAATCCAAATATGAAGTCCATTTTAAAATATAAAATATATATAATTTTAAAAAGTAGGTATTACTATTCATAACGGCTAGTTTGATTGGTTGTGGTGTGTGTTAAAACTCAAGGTTGCGTACAACACACGCTACTGTATTATTCAAAGAAAGTGTACCGTGGAAGCTTGGGATGTTTCATTTTAAATTTTTGATGTCCCCATTTAGTCAAAAAGTTTAAAATATTGTATTTAAAAAGGGTTCACTATTAAAAGTTGATAAAAGTGCAATACTGAAAATGAATTTGTTCTTGCATTATATCTAAGAAACTCATAATATGGATTCTAAAATTATAAGGATTATATAAAGTTCAAAATGTAGTTAATATTATTCATGACCTCTTTTAATGGTGTGATTGAACTCGGTGTTGCGTGTAGTGCAAGTTATTGAATTATTTTTAAGAAATAACACACTCTGAAATCCTGGGGTGTTACATTCTCCCCTCCTTCAATAAATTGCGTCCTCGCAATTTGAAATTGTTCTTCGAAAATAAAAGGTTGAAAGTAGAAAATATATTTGTGGGAAAACCTACATCGGAAATTGGGTTACTAAAATTTAGTCTTAATATGAGGAAAAGAGAAATGAAAGGGTCACCACCAAATTATGATCTCGATTAGGAGAACATTGGTGGCAATTAGAGACATATAATTAGAGGAAAAACGTAAATATTTATAGGTAGTGATTGAGGTCATCAATCACAAACAAGTATAAAATTGAGGTCCTTAAACTCATCAATCTATGATGATTTGAAGTACCATCGGTTCAACAAAATATAGGGTATTGGGATAACACATTTTTGACGTTTCAAAATATCTTAGTTGAAATCCCACATCGAAAAATGAATTAATGAGGCCTCTATTTAAAATAAAGAGTGGAAAGTATGAAGATTACCGAAAATAACACATACTAGGGTTCCATGTAGGTAAATATGGATATGGAGGAGAAATCTAACCATCAATTATCTGATGGATAGTGGTAGAGAACATGGCTATGAAAGGGCCAACAATCCCAAAGCCATAAATTAGTGATGATTTAAGGTACCATCTAGGACAACATTTTTGTTCAAAGTTTCTTTTCTTAATATTGAGGAATTTATTTATGAGATTGGCTAAGATCATAAGGAGATATACTTACTTTATAATTAGAGTTTTATCCATTAATAAATTTCTACCACAAACTCATCTTTCACTCTAAAAGATAATAGAATGTAAAAAAAATTCTATTTACACTATTCGTATAGGGTTCCAAAATAAACGAATTTATAATTCATCTACAAGATCTTTTAATAAAAACTGCATTATTTAATCCAGGACATCTCGTGGGCCAGTGGTAGGTGATACACCCTTGTCGCCCTTCGGTTGCGGGTTCAAGTCTCGCGGCCTTGCCGGACGCGACGGGTTGCCGCCCGACCTCCGGGTTGTCCTTTTATGGCCATCCAAAATTAATCTCAAACTAGAATTTATCCAAAATATTTCTGACCAAACTCACAGTCCAACATTTATAAGGAAGTTAAAAATAATGTAGATCCTTTTTACCACGTAATAGCATATGAATACCTTCATCATGTATTCTTTTAATACACTGAAACATCCTGAATTACCATATTCCTTATTGATTACATTCATGCTCCCTTATTCCATATAGAATGCTGGATATACCTCATCAATCCAAAAATGATTTAAACCCCAACAATAATGGAATATACAGATCATTAATCAGTTCCAAGGTAGTCAAGAATATCCAATATAATTTATCCAAAACAATCATGTATTATTCCAAAATCACTAACTCGGTATCAGAACTATATTATGGTTTATCATTCTCTCAACCATATATTTTCCAAAAATTTATCCTGCTATTGAGTCACTTTTCTTTGTTCCACACAATCTCAAGTCCTTAATGAAATAGTACTACAGTACAATCCTTATATACTCCATAATTATTATAACAAGTACATTGTTGATACAACACTCAATTGACATAATCAACATAAGAACTCTAATCATTCCTCTTCATCTGTGGTAGTATCATAACTTGATTATTATCCAATAGCATCATTTGCGGCATAGTCTGATGACTGGGGCATAGGTTCGCGTAGTGTCCAAACTCCTTGAAAATGAAGCATTGTACATTTGAAACCATTTTATCACCCTTGCAGTCATGTACTTTGTGCCCTTTTCCTCCACACTTATAACAAACTCCCATTCCTTTCAGGCAAGTTCCAGGGTGTTTCTTCCCACAGTTACCACATATGGGAAAATTCTTCTTTTCCCTCTTCCCTTTATCCATTTTTCTCTCTTCCATCCTTTTCTTCTCTTGCTTCCCTTCAAAGCCATAGGACTCAGTAAACTCTTTACTTATCTTATCAACACATGATATTATTTCTTCATATGATGATAATACATGGGAGACTATTTCTCTTATAAATTCTAGCTTAAGACCATGAAAGATATGATCCTTCCTTCTCTTTGGATCATGTGTATTGTTAGAGTTCTCATTCCTTCTACTGGGCGCCATTTCTAAACAATGGCATACACTAGATCAGTTTATGAATCAAAATACATAATCCCATACTTATAAAACACTTAACATAAATTGAACTATTTAGGGATATAATCCATAATCATAAAAATGCCTCCTTTGAGGAAGTATATACTCATAAACCCTTCATAATGATTTGTAAAGAAAATTAGAGTTATTCTAAGCATATCCCCCGGGAGTTTCGTAACCAAGAGTGCAGCAAGGCCCGTTGTCGTGCACCAGTTCCCGTTCGAGTCTAGCTCAAAGCGGTGTTTTCGGGTTTTACCCCTAGGTACATCTGTGCCAGAGCCGCCTCTACCTGCTCGTATCCAGACAGGGATGTATTGCTCGGAAAACTCACAAAATCTCTACAGTACCAAAATTCTAGGAAGTTCTTCTATACTAATCCTCAAAGTTCATCTTAGGTCTACGTGCTCTAATCAGAGTTTATCTAAATCTAGCTTCCAAGGTTTGTACTAAACTTCCTCTGATACCAACTGTAACGCCCCGACCCCAGCTACCCAGAGTCGGTGCATTACTTCGTAACATTGGAATGATCACAAGAAGATCAAATCTCGAAAGACCGATTGGTTTAGTAGCCTTGGAAACACTAGATATACTCATAAAGTTTTACATTACATTTTAAATTGAAAAACTACTACAACAACAAAGTCTTCATAATTCACACTCATATCCCCACATACTATCCCTGCATGTCATTCATAACTTACTTCTTCACATCCTGGGGAAAATAAAACATAGAAAAGGGGTGAGGTCAAATGCCCAGTAAGGATAACAATAAAGCGGAACATTCAAAATAAGCATAAACATTTAAGGCAATGAATTACTAAAACAAAAGCCTTTTAAAATTGAACTTCAACATAGTATGGCATAAATAAAATGAAATAATGCCATTTACTTGTTCACATGGATATTCTACTAATCGAATAATCACATGCAAAAATCAATAACCACTTTCATAATGTTGGAATGCATAATGCTAAACGTTAATTTCTTTGTCTAGGCCTCATCCCAAGACCTAGGGGTTACTTCTAACCAGAACCCAACCCGGAGTGCCTCTAATAACCGGACACCAACCCGGAGTGCCTCTAATAACCGGACACCAACCCGGAGTGCCTCTAATAACCGGACACCAACCCGGAGTGCCTCTAATAACCGGACACCAACCCGGAGGGCATACTTTTACCAGTCCCTAACCTGGAGGGCTTACTTTAACCAGTCCCCAACCCGGAGGGCTTACTTTTACCGGTCCCCAACCCGGAACATACTTGTTTAGCACATTCATCTGAAGAAAAGTTTGAAATATAACATAAACATTCGGATTAAAACTAGCATACGAAATGTCAATAGTTTCACCATAAACTATGAATGGTATAAAATATCACATCCACAGTCAAACATATCACAAAACCTTCAATACAATATAGAAGTTTTGTATCATAATAAATCAACTTCAAATAATCTTAAAATCCATCAAAGGATGTTGACATAGATGAAATCAAAATTCTTTTTAAAGAAGTATCTCCTTTTATTTTGAAATCATTTAAGATGCATATAAAATAAAACACTTTCTTTGAAAATATTCTTATAAGCTTGTATGGAAAGCTTCAACGACTTTATAACGGTGGAAAATAACCGCACCCGCCGTATAAGTTAAAAAAAACATTCTTACCTCAATTCTGTCGAAAAGGTTAAAAAGGACCATGTTTTGAAAACGACGGAAATATTCCTTTATAAACCTCTTATAAAAAGTCAAACAAGGGTATAAATGACCTTAACCCATATTCTTGTAAATAGTAAAAATGTTTTGAAATACATTTCGAAGAAACATGGATGTGGATGATAAAGAGATCCCAGTAGATTATTACGTATAAACAACCTCGAATAATGAAGAGATTGTGAAATAACCCTTACCTTGTACTTTTCCTTGGTTGGGGTAGGTTAACCTCCTGTATAATGGTGAAATAATTGTTATTAAATTATACAAGAATCATATATATTAATATGATATCATATATGATCTTTTAACATTGATTTGTTGATAGTATCTTAGAATTATCGTCGTTTCGGGTGTTAACTTACTCATTTTCTTTTATATGTTTTGTTACATAAGTCATGTTTGTCGTATCTTATTCATATCCAGAATGATATAAAGTCCTTAAACATCATTTTTAAATCATTAAATGATAATTATACTTGAATGGATACGATGGAGAATGAATCTCATCGCGTTCGTGGAGACGGTAGTCCGTACGTACGCACGAACGCTACTTCCATTTAATTTTTATTTTAAAAGAATCGAATACAAATGATACATAGGTATATTACTATTCCAGTATAATATAATATTTTATACATGTTACTTAAGTTCATTAACACCATCCGTTATACGTTCCATGTGTGGTATGAACGAGTCATATCATTTTAAGGGGGCGGTAGTCCGCACTTCCTCAAATGAAATTATCGTATGTATATACAACATGAAACGAATAATGGTATGAAATAAAATGGAATTACAGAAGCTTATATATAAAATATATATCATTAATATCATATTTAATTACAGTTCCATCATAATGGCCACCATGAGAGGCGGTAAGATGTATTTGAACAATCATCGTTTCGTGAGGCGTTAGTTTGCCATCCACAGAAACATTATGTTCATCATCCATTAGATGGAGTTGTGTGTATGTGTAGTTTGAATCCTTCTTATAACAACATCCTAGTATATTGAGGATACTGGTGTTGTTACAAAAGAAAGGAAATAAAAAGAGTTTGGGGGTTGGAGAAGTAAAATAAATGAAAATAATTTAAGAGAAATCGTTACCTTTAATCTAGGTAACTCACTTTGGTTGGAACCAAAGGACTTCTTGAAATGCTTTCTGCCTAAGGGGAAGCTTCAAGGAGGAGGAGAGGGATGTGGGGAGCTTAGTTTGGCAGAGTTTGGACGAGCCAAGTGGCTTGAAAGGTGTGAAGAAATGAGAAGGAGGAGTGCCCTTTTATAAGAGGGGTGAGGGGCACCTTTGGAAAAGCTAGAAATATTAATTTATAATAAATTCATATTCGGTTTTCAAAGGCTCCAAAGTTGACTATTCAAAGTATGAGGTGGGGATAGGTCGAAAACAACACATCCAATAGAATTTAGACAGGTTTGGGTACTTATATTAACCTTATCTTTAAGTATTAACTCTAAGTTAATTAGTTTCACTTTTACAATGTCTCTTTGTATTTTTATATTATATGGTTAATAAACTTACCATATACATCCAAGAGACCCCCAAGTGGTCCATTAATGATTAACCTATCATGATATAAGTCTCTTGGCCGAACCTTAGATTTTTAGGAATTTAATATCAATTAATAATATAATATTTGTTTTAAGAACTCTTTTATGTCAATTTTGACACTATTCATTAGTTGATTTTTGTGAAACTCATAACAGATTTATTTCTTCAAAAAAAGTCAATTAAATCAATCCTAATATATCATATTATCCTATAAAATTAGTTTAATTCATTAAAAGTTTCATATTATATTTATTTGGGTATTTATAATATCACTTATTTTAATTTTTCACTATTATATTAATTACTGCATCATCATTGTGTCATTAATAATTTAACTTATTTGATGTCTAAAAATTATAAATAAAATATCATCATGTAGGAAATCTTTTTATCTTTCTAATGAATATTTATAATCGAAAATACAACATGTATAACCCTATGTAAAAATTGTTCTTCTAAAAGATGTAAGCTTATGCCATTTTTGTATTCATTTTAACTTAATTAAAATAAAGTGTCATTATCACTCCCAAGTGGATCCATGGGGTCCCAAAATAGACCCAAAGATGCCCATGGTCGACCATGTATCAACCAATAGGGTTAAGACACGTTTTAGGGTAATTTAGTATTATTATAATATTATTTTTTTTACCCTTATTTATCCGATTTACCCTTAACCATGGTAAATAAAATATTTACCGCAGTAATTATTCAAAATGTCTAAAAATAAAAGTTACCTATTTACACAATTTGAACATCCTGATTCCAAATATGGAATCCATTTTCCTAAATTCTAAACACAGAAGTGGCAGAAATTAATTTAAAATTAATTCCCGCTGTCAAAACAAAAAGCGTGTTTTTATGAGATAATAACTATCAAAAGATTGACACTTGTTTATGTTCGGTTTAATTGTAAAATTATGTCCAATGACCAACATTATATTAAATGGTAAAAATATATTCTAAATATACTTTAAAACCACTAAAATTCATAATTTATCACTATTAATTATTTTGATTAAAAAAGTTGTTTTTAATTAAAATTTAGTAATTTTCACTATTCATCAAAATATGAAAGTTATCCGAAATGTACCAAAATTTCACCTTAGGCTAAATTCGATATTCCGAATCCAAATATGAAGTCCATTTTAAAATATAAAATATATATAATTTTAAAAAGTAGGTATTACTATTCATAACGGCTAGTTTGATTGGTTGTGGTGTGTGTTAAAACTCAAGGTTGCGTACAACACACGCTACTGTATTATTCAAAGAAAGTGTACCGTGGAAGCTTGGGATGTTTCATTTTAAATTTTTGATGTCCCCATTTAGTCAAAAAGTTTAAAATATTGTATTTAAAAAGGGTTCACTATTTAAAGTTGATAAAAGTGCAATACTGAAAATGAATTTGTTCTTGCATTATATCTAAGAAACTCATAATATGGATTCTAAAATTATAAGGATTATATAAAGTTCAAAATGTAGTTAATATTATTCATGACCTCTTTTAATGGTGTGATTGAACTCGGTGTTGCGTGTAGTGCAAGTTATTGAATTATTTTTAAGAAATAACACACTCTGAAATCCTGGGGTGTTACATTCTCCCCTCCTTCAATAAATTGCGTCCTCGCAGTTTGAAATTGTTCTTCGAAAATAAAAGGTCGAAAGTAGAAAATATATTTGTGGGAAAACCTACATCGGAAATTGGGTTACTAAAATTTAGTCTTAATATGAGGAAAAGAGAAATGAAAGGGTCACCACCAAATTATGATCTCGATTAGGAGAACATTGGTGGCAATTAGAGACATATAATTAGAGGAAAAACGTAAATATTTATAGGTAGTGATTGAGGTCATCAATCACAAACAAGTATAAAATTGAGGTCCTTAAACTCATCAATCTATGATGATTTGAAGTACCATCGGTTCAACAAAATATAGGGTATTGGGATAACACATTTTTGACGTTTCAAAATATCTTAGTTGAAATCCCACATCGAAAAATGAATTAATGAGGACTCTATTTAAAATAAAGAGTGGAAAGTATGAAGATTACCGAAAATAACACATACTAGGGTTCCATGTAGGTAAATATGGATATGGAGGAGAAATCTAACCATCAATTATCTGATGGAGAGTGGTAGAGAACATGGCTATGAAAGGGCCAACAATCCCAAAGCCATAAATTAGTGATGATTTAAGGTACCATCTAGGACAACATTTTTGTTCAAAGTTTCTTTTCTTAATATTGAGGAATTTATTTATGAGATTGGCTAAGATCATAAGGAGATATACTTACTTTATAATTAGAGTTTTATCCATTAATAAATTTCTACCACAAACTCATCTTTCACTCTAAAAGATAATAGAATGTAAAAAAAATTCTATTTACACTATTCGTATAGGGTTCCAAAATAAACGAATTTATAATTCATCTACAAGATCTTTTAATAAAAACTGCATTATTTAATCCAGGACATCTCGTGGGCCAGTGGTAGGTGATACACCCTTGTCGCCCTTCGGTTGCGGGTTCAAGTCTCGCGGCCTTGCCGGACGCGACGGGTTGCCGCCCGACCTCCGGGTTGTCCTTTTATGGCCATCCAAAATTAATCTCAAACTAGAATTTATCCAAAATATTTCTGACCAAACTCACAGTCCAACATTTATAAGGAAGTTAAAAATAATGTAGATCCTTTTTACCACGTAATAGCATATGAATACCTTCATCATGTATTCTTTTAATACACTGAAACATCCTGAATTACCATATTCCTTATTGATTACATTCATGCTCCCTTATTCCATATAGAATGCTGGATATACCTCATCAATCCAAAAATGTTTTAAACCCCAACAATAATGGAATATACAGATCATTAATCAGTTCCAAGGTAGTCAAGAATATCCAATATAATTTATCCAAAACAATCATGTATTATTCCAAAATCACTAACTCGGTATCAGAACTATATTATGGTTTATCATTCTCTCAACCATATATTTTCCAAAAATTTATCCTGCTATTGAGTCACTTTTCTTTGTTCCACACAATCTCAAGTCCTTAATGAAATAGTACTACAGTACAATCCTTATATACTCCATAATTATTATAACAAGTACATTGTTGATACAACACTCAATTGACATAATCAACATAAGAACTCTAATCATTCCTCTTCATCTGTGGTAGTATAATAACTTGATTATTATCCAATAGCATCATTTGCGGCATAGTCTGATGACTGGGGCATAGGTTCGCGTAGTGTCCAAACTCCTTGAAAATGAAGCATTGTACATTTGAAACCATTTTATCACCCTTGCAGTCATGTACTTTGTGCCCTTTTCCTCCACACTTATAACAAACTCCCATTCCTTTCAGGCAAGTTCCAGGGTGTTTCTTCCCACAGTTACCACATATGGGAAAATTCTTCTTTTCCCTCTTCCCTTTATCCATTTTTCTCTCTTCCATCCTTTTCTTCTCTTGCTTCCCTTCAAAGCCATAGGACTCAGTAAACTCTTTACTTATCTTATCAACACATGATATTATTTCTTCATATGATGATAATACATGGGAGACTATTTCTCTTATAAATTCTAGCTTAAGACCATGAAAGATATGATCCTTCCTTCTCTTTGGATCATGTGCATTGTTAGAGTTCTCATTCCTTCTACTGGGCGCCATTTCTAAACAATGGCATACACTAGATCAGTTTATGAATCAAAATACATAATCCCATACTTATAAAACACTTAACATAAATTGAACTATTTAGGGATATAATCCATAATCATAAAAATGCCTCCTTTGAGGAAGTATATACTCATAAACCCTTCATAATGATTTGTAAAGAAAATGAGAGTTATTCTAAGCATATCCCCCGGGAGTGTCGTAACCAAGAGTGCAGCAAGGCCCGTTGTCGTGCACCAGTTCACGTTCGAGTCTAGCTCAAAGCGGTGTTTTCGGGTTTTACCCCTAGGTACATCTGTGCCAGAGCCGCCTCTACCTGCTCGTATCCAGACAGGGATGTATTGCTCGGAAAACTCACAAAATCTCTACAGTACCAAAATTCTAGGAAGTTCTTCTATACTAATCCTCAAAGTTCATCTTAGGTCTACGTGCTCTAATCAGAGTTTATCTAAATCTAGCTTCCAAGGTTTGTACTAAACTTCCTCTGATACCAACTGTAATGCCCCGACCCCAGCTACCCAGAGTCGGTGCATTACTTCGTAACATTGGCATGATCACAAGAAGATCAAATCTCGAAAGACCGATTGGTTTAGTAGCCTTGGAAACACTAGATATATTCATAAAGTTTTACATTACATTTTAAAGTGAAAAACTACTACAACAACAAAGTCTTCATAATTCACACTCATATCCCCACATACTATCCCTGCATGTCATTCATAACTTACTTCTTCACATCCTGGGGAAAATAAAACATAGAAAAGGGGTGAGCTCAAATGCCCAGTAAGGATAACAATAAAGCGGAACATTCAAAATAAGCATAAACATTTAAGGCAATGAATTACTAAAACAAAAGCCTTTTAAAATTGAACTTCAACATAGTATGGCATAAATAAAATGAAATAATGCCATTTACTTGTTCACATGGATATTCTACTAATCGAATAATCACATGCAAAAATCAATAACCACTTTCATAATGTTGGAATGCATAATGCTAAACGTTAATTTCTTTGTCTAGGCCTCATCCCAAGACCTAGGGGTTACTTCTAACCGGAACCCAACCCGGAGTGCCTCTAATAACCGGACACCAACCCGGAGTGCCTCTAATAACCGGACACCAACCCGGAGTGCCTCTAATAACCGGACACCAACCCGGAGTGCCTCTAATAACCGGACACCAACCCGGAGGGCATACTTTTACCAGTCCCTAACCTGGAGGGCTTACTTTAACCAGTCCCCAACCTGGAGGGCTTACTTTTACCGGTCCCCAACCCGGAACATACTTGTTTAGCACATTCATCTGAAGAAAAGTTTGAAATATAACATAAACATTCGGATTAAAACTAGCATACGAAATGTCAATAGTTTCACCATAAACTATGAATGGTATAAAATAGCACATCCACAGTCAAACATATCACAAAACCTTCAATACAATATAGAAGTTTTGTATCATAATAAATCAACTTCAAATAATCTTAAAATCCATCAAAGGATGTTGACATAGATGAAATCAAAATTCTTTTTAAAGAAGTATCTCCTTTTATTTTGAAATCATTTAAGATGCATATAAAATAAAACACTTTCTTTGAAAATATTCTTATAAGCTTGTATGGAAAGCTTCAACGACTTTATAACGGTGGAAAATAACCGCACCCGCCGTATAAGTTAAAAAAAACATTCTTACCTCAATTCTGTCGAAAAGGTTAAAAAGGACCATGTTTTGAAAACGACGGAAATATTCCTTTATAAACCTCTTATAAAAAGTCAAACAAGGGTATAAATGACCTTAACCCATATTCTTGTAAATAGTAAAAATGTTTTGAAATACATTTCGAAGAAACATGGATGTGGATGATAAAGAGATCCCAGTAGATTATTACGTATAAACAACCTCGAATAATGAAGAGATTGTGAAATAACCCTTACCTTGTACTTTTCCTTGGTTGGGGTAGGTTAACCTCCTGTATAATGGTGAAATAATTGTTATTAAATTATACAAGAATCATATATATTAATATGATATCATATATAATCTTTTAACATTGATTTGTTGATAGTATCTTAGAATTATCGTCGTTTCGGGTGTTAACTTACTCATTTTCTTTTATATGTTTTGTTAAATAAGTCATGTTTGTCGTATCTTATTCATATCCAGAATGATATAAAGTCCTTAAACATCATTTTTAAATCATTAAATGATAATTATACTTGAATGGATACGATGGAGAATGAATCTCATCGCGTTCGTGGAGACGGTAGTCCGTACGTACGCACGAACGCTACTTCCATTTAATTTTTATTTTAAAAGAATCGAATACAAATGATACATAGGTATATTACTATTCCAGTATAATATAATATTTTATACATGTTACTTAAGTTCATTAACACCATCCGTTATACGTTCCATGTGTGGTATGAACGAGTCATATCATTTTAAGGGGGCGGTAGTCCGCACTTCCTCAAATGAAATTATCGTATGTATATACAACATGAAACGAATAATGGTATGAAATAAAATGGAATTACAGAAGCTTATATATAAAATATATATCATTAATATCATATTTAATTACAGTTCCATCATAATGGCCACCATGAGAGGCGGTAAGATGTATTTGAACAATCATCGTTTCGTGAGGCGTTAGTTTGCCATCCACAGAAACATTATGTTCATCATCCATTAGATGGAGTTGTGTGTATGTGTAGTTTGAATCCTTCTTATAACAACATCCTAGTATATTGAGGATACTGGTGTTGTTACAAAAGAAAGGAAATAAAAAGAGTTTGGGGGTTGGAGAAGTAAAATAAATGAAAATAATTTAAGAGAAATCGTTACCTTTAATCTAGGTAACTCACTTTGGTTGGAACCAAAGGACTTCTTGAAATGCTTTCTGCCTAAGGGGAAGCTTCAAGGAGGAGGAGAGGGATGTGGGGAGCTTAGTTTGGCAGAGTTTGGACGAGCCAAGTGGCTTGAGAGGTGTGAAGAAATGAGAAGGAGGAGTGCCCTTTTATAAGAGGGGTGAGGGGCACCTTTGGAAAAGCTAGAAATATTAATTTATAATAAATTCATATTCGGTTTTCAAAGGCTCCAAAGTTGACTATTCAAAGTATTAGGTGGGGATAGGTCGAAAACAACTCATCCAATAGAATTTAGACTGGTTTGGGTACTTATATTAACCTTATCTTTAAGTATTAACTCTAAGTTAATTAGTTTCACTTTTACAATGTCTCTTTGTATTTTTATATTATATGGTTAATAAACTTACCATATACATCCAAGCGACCCCCAAGTGGTCCATTAATGATTAACCTATCATGATATAAGTCTCTTGGCCGAACCTTAGATTTTTAGGAATTTAATATCAATTAATAATATAATATTTGTTTTAAGAACTCTTTTATGTCAATTTTGACACTATTCATTAGTTGATTTTTGTGAAACTCATAACAGATTGATTTCTTCAAAAAAAGTCAATTAAATCAATCCTAATATATCATATTATCCTATAAAATTAGTTTAATTCATTAAAAGTTTCATATTATATTTATTTGGGTATTTATAATATCACTTATTTTAATTTTTCACTATTATATTAATTACTGCATCATCATTGTGTCATTAATAATATAACTTATTTGATGTCTAAAAATTATAAATAAAATATCATCATGTAGGAAATCTTTTTATCTTTCTAATGAATATTTATAATCGAAAATACAACATGTATAACCCTATGTAAAAATTGTTCGTTTAAAAGATGTAAGCTTATGCCATTTTTGTATTCATTTTAACTTAATTAAAATAAAGTGTCATTATCACTCCCAAGTGGATCCATGGGGTCCCAAAATAGACCCAAAGATGCCCATGGTCGACCATGTATCAACCAATAGGGTTAAGACACGTTTTAGGGTAATTTAGTATTATTATAATATTATTTTTTTTACCCTTATTTACCGGATTTACCCTTAACCATGGTAAATAAAATATTTACCGCAGTAATTATTCAAAATGTCTAAAAATAAAAGTTACCTATTTACACAATTTGAACATCCTGATTCCAAATATGGAATCCATTTTCCTAAATTCTAAACACAGAAGTGGCAGAAATTAATTTAAAATTAATTCCCGCTGTCAAAACAAAAAGCGTGTTTTTAAGAGATAATAACTATCAAAAGATTGACACTTGTTTATGTTCGGTTTAATTGTAAAATTATGTCCAATGACCAAAATTATATTAAATGGTAAAAATATATTCTAAATATACTTTAAAACCACTAAAATTCATAATTTATCACTATTAATTATTTTGATTAAAAAAGTTGTTTTTAATTAAAATTTAGTAATTTTCACTATTCATCAAAATATGAAAGTTATCCGAAATGTACCAAAATTTCACCGTAGGCTAAATTCGATATTCCGAATCCAAATATGAAGTCCATTTTAAAATATAAAATATATATAATTTTAAAAAGTAGGTATTACTATTCATAGCGGCTAGTTTGATTGGTTGTGGTGTGTGTTAAAACTCAAGGTTGCGTACAACACACGCTACTGTATTATTCAAAGAAAGTGTACCGTGGAAGCTTGGGATGTTTCATTTTAAATTTTTGATGTCCCCATTTAGTCAAAAAGTTTAAAATATTGTATTTAAAAAGGGTTCACTATTAAAAGTTGATAAAAGTGCAATACAGAAAATGAATTTGTTCTTGCATTATATCTAAGAAACTCATAATATGGATTCTAAAATTATAAGGATTATATAAAGTTCAAAATGTAGTTAATATTATTCATGACCTCTTTTAATGGTGTGATTGAACTCGGTGTTGCGTGTAGTGCAAGTTATTGAATTATTTTTAAGAAATAACACACTCTGAAATCCTGGGGTGTTACATTTTGACTAAATTATTCCTTTGATACCAACTATAGTGACCGTTTCTCCACATACATGGATATTACTTCATTTAAGATTAGTATTTATTACAATAAAAAAATACATGCCTGAGGACCGTAATTGTTTAGTGTCTTTGGAAACATGGAAACAAAATCATCAATCCTAGTGAAGGATCTACATTATATCCCATAAACATCTCTACCTTTATAACTTCAACCTAAAGACCTTTTTTGTAATCTGGAGAAAAGTAACATTAGAAATGGGTGAGCTTAGATGCTCAATAATGGTATATAAAGGAAATTCCTAAATATAACATAAACAATAGTGTGTGTAACTTTATCGTAAACTTTTTATGATAATGCCCTACATATTAGAGAACATAATAAATAATGTAATTTTATAAGACATGAATCATAAGAAAATACATAACATAGGCCAAGGAATCATATAATTGGAAAACATTTGAAATTTTCAGCATACACTTTGGTTTATAACATTTTGAAGATGTATAAGCATAAAAAAGTTCACTCATTATGTTAAGGACAAGAAATCATGCACAAGAATCAACATTGGGACATATAACCAATTCCATGAATAACATTGTGAACATGTAATCATGTTCTTGTATAACCTTATTGTAAGGTCCAAATGGGGCCAAGATACCTAAGAGGGGTGTGAAATGGGGTAAGGATATTCCTTTAAATTTCCAACCTTCCCCACTAGATCCTGACCTACTAATTACAAGTGTCACTTGTTATGCTGTTTAATTTTAATTTCCATTGTAATTTCATCAGATGATGATCCATTGAAAGTTAAGTATTATTGAAATCACAAGGACAGAGAGATTTTTCCTGGGTTCACCCACACTTGGTTATATCCATGTAGAATACAATAGTTGTGTGTTGATGTACTAACATGACTATAACTCACTACCAATAATGAGTACAATGTTCATACTAGATCTTCATTTCCTTGAAATGTTTTAGGGTTTCTCAATACATTCCAAATAATTACATCCAATACCTCTTTCTTTGTCTCAATGCTGGAGGAAAGGGTCATCATCTTCCTCTTCTTTTGGTCACTACTCTTGGAAGGGATCCACTAAAATCTTAAAGAACTGTAGGTCGAACAAAGTCTAAGGACAAGTAAGTCCCAATGTTTTCATTAATTCTGCATCCTCATATATAGGTTGATGCTCTGCTGAAATCCTTTTTTCACCCGAAGATAAAATCATCCTTTCCATATACTATTGGGTAGATGGATTGACATTCCCAAACTTATTTGAAGCTTTTTAAAGGTTCCTTGTATGTCCTAGGAACCACCTTTGTCCTCTACATACTGTGTACTATTTATGGTACGTGGAATTATTACTTTTCATATGACATCTTCTTTCATGAACCACCCTTCATCCTCGGACTGCCTCTGCATTCGCTGTCATGTACCGCCTCTGCATACTGACTCTGTGAAACACCTCTACGAACCACTTATGGGAACTATTGGTCAGAGTACAGTACTCAAGAGTGGGGGATTGAGTATCGAATTAATATTTCTGTTGAAAATTATTAATAAAATGTTTCTCCAATAATGTTAACAACATCCCAGTTAATCAAGGTTATACTGTTATGAATGTTTTAATTTTTAAATAACTTCTTAGAAGATTGATTAATTCTCAGTAATCATTATATTGGTTATTAAAATTAATTTTGAAGCTATTCTAATAAAGCAATACAATTTTAACTTTTTTCCAAGACTAACTATCAATGTAAATTGAGCGATTTCTGGATTAAAGAGTAAAACAGAGAAAACTTAATTAAACAAAACAATGGATATAAAACCAGTGGTTCATTATAAAGATGATACGTAATACAATCTAATCTGTGATCACCTAATACAAACAATTTATATAGATAAACATGATCCACACCCGGGATCGGGGTTAACAACAGTTCACAGGATTTACTAGGTCACACAACCTCT
This sequence comes from Viscum album, assembly GCA_963277665.1. Classification (NCBI taxonomy): domain Eukaryota; kingdom Viridiplantae; phylum Streptophyta; class Magnoliopsida; order Santalales; family Viscaceae; genus Viscum; species Viscum album. Next base: position 1,008,318,318 of record OY728164.1, on the reverse strand, counting down.
TCCCCATTTCATCATGGGTACAAACTACCAGGCCACCCAGGGACCTCTTCTACACTTATCCGTGTGTATACAGAAGAGTAAAATGATGTTTTCAAAATTATATCTTGTATCCTTCAGCTTAATGCAGGAGTCAGAGTGTGTTATTATATAGATATACACACTACTCGAAAGCTAATAAGATGATACACAATTGGGTGAAAATGATGAGATAAGGTTATAAGTTCTCTTATTGGTTGTCTCTTGATCTCTAGACTTATAGGATAAAGAACATCCAGAAATCGTGTCCTCGTGTGGAAAATAGAGTATTGCAAGTCAACTAGATCTGGAGTGTGTTCTTTGTGGTGTTGAAAGTGCCAATATGTCCTTGACTCTGGGATTTGAGTATACTTCGTGTGTTCTTCTGGAATGTTGAGTTGCATTTTTTTGTAATTTTCGTAGGAAATATTTTTGTGTTATTCTTGGCATTAAACTCTATGTTTCTATTATTTCTAGTCCACTCTTCTATTTTATTCTTGGACTGCATATGTTGGAGTCGACTGGATGCATGTATTCTGCACCTCGTACCTCATACTGCTAGGTGACATGAATACAAAGAAACATTAATTATTTCAGTGCATCTAAAATCTTCGTATGTGACCATTAGTGATAAAATTGAAAATAGAAAAATACATTTAGAAACAGTGTCACAATATTTCAGGAAATAGTGTCTCATGGTCACAGTGTCTAGTCATTATGTCTGGTCATGGTGTCCGGTTCACGATGTCTGGTCAGAGTGTCTGGTTCATGGTGTATTATCACAGTGTCCAGTCACTATGTCTTTTTCATGGTGTCTGGGTCTTGGTGTCTGGTTCATAGTGTCTGGTCACAGTGTCTAGTTAACCGTGTCTGGTTCTCGGTGTCTGGTCATGGTGTTTGCTTATATTTCCATAAAAACATAACTACTAGAAGACTCATGGTGTCTCAGACTTAGCCAAATATCTGTACTCAGACTTAATAAGTGATATTCACAGAATGTATTAGACATAAAAATTTGTCAAAGCAATCCTTATAATGTAAATCCAATATAGTGTATATTAATCAGACGAAATTTATAGCAATTAAGATCTTGGATATCTTTACTTAAAGTATAAGGATACTGATCATCTATATATGATTTGAGAAAGATTATTGGATTACCAAGATTTACAGAATATAAATGATTTGTGATCATTTAAAAATGATTAATACATGAGGATTCCAATAATCTATTCCTTTTTGATGATTACAAATCAGGTGTATTTTGAGTGTAATTGTCTCCAATATAAACTACATATTTTTCTAATCTTACATTGGGGTTCATATGTCTCCCCCTATCGGGATTATCAAAAATAGTGAATACGATGTAGAGAATAAATGGGCATAGTGGATTAGAAAAAAATTGTATCATTGCAGACAATAGACAGCAAAACAAAAGCATCAAAATCCCTTTCAACATAGATTTTTCACTGTTCTTCATCACTGGCTAGTTTCGTCCTTTCCCTTGGTAGTATCTTCAGAAGATCAAGCCATACGAGTAGAGGATGAAGTGGAAGAAGGGAGTGAAGACATTGACTGAGAATGTAAAGGATGACCTTCAATGATAGAAGGGGAAAAAGTAGGGGTTGTAGAAGACCGAGGCAACTGTTGATCATGAATTACATGCCTGGTCTAACTTAGGGCATGACTAACACACATAGTTGTAGAGACAAGGGAAAAGGTGAAGGTAGGTTAAACTGATCTCATAGGTGCATCTACAAGAGCAACAATGGAAGTACTCACAACATGAATATAAGTCCTTAAATTATTTATAACATTAGAAATGGTTTCACCACCATACAAAATTGCTTTTCAATGTCATACTTGTTCTCCATAAACATGTCTAACAAACGACCAAACTCTATGAGCTTCTGGACTTGAGTCTTGATGTCTTAAGTAATAGGATTAATCCTCATATTTTACACAAGGTACTTGAAGTGATTTGTTTTCTCATTCTTAGATAAGATCCGGTTGTTGTGGAAGTCCACTTTCTGTGAAATTTCTCACTGATCATCATTAGTAATATTTGAATAGATTCTTACCAAATCAATGACTCTATCACTATTATTGATAACTTCATATAGTTATTCTTTAATAAAACCACAATGTATAGCCTCTAATTTTTCCTTGACAACTACTCTGAGCAGATCATTATCTAAGGAAGGAGGAGAATATAGTACTGAAGAATTAGAAGCCACGAAAATCCAATGAGTACCACTTGTAAGATGGATCTTGAACAATCTTCTTGTTTCTTTTCAAAACTTTTTCAAATAAGGAGGTTTGATGATGTTTAACTGGTGAGTCCACTACCTGTGGGGTTTGAGTAACAATATTCCCGACATGATGGGAAACTGATTTTGATCACGAGGTTATCACTCGTTACATTTATTCAACCATACCTCTTTGAGTCTTTACATCATCACTAAGTAGTTTGTTCTCAACTCTGTCTTCCTAAATCTTGTGAATCAATTTGGGTTTAATCTGTCATATGAATTTTTCCAACAACTGGGTATCATCTCACTCACTTAAATTGGTTATAGGATCAGGTTGATTATTCATTAGCTTTTCAATCCCAGCCAAAAGGGTAGTTCCAAATTCATTCAGATCACCCTTATTCATCATGTGTATAAAATCTTGTGAAGGCTTAGAAATTTAAACTGAGACAGGATCAGGTTCGTTGACAGAAATAACTTCAAGACCATATTTCATTTTCAACTGAAGCATATTAGTCAGATCAAGATATTTTCCTGAGAATTCATGTGAATCACATACATCGAAATAAATGAGGAATTTATAACATGTATCCACTGATCTTGGATCAATAATATTTGGCACTTTCACAGATTCCAGACTTGGGGGGCTTCTCCCCCACAATAGGTGCATCCATCTCAAGATAGAGAGATTTAGGTTATTAATCTAATTTCATGATGTTATCCTTAATTTCCTCATCTATTTCCTTTCAAGCCAATTAAATGGATTTCTCTATTCTCTCTTTAGTAGAAAGAATATCTTTAGGAATATCTTTTAACTTCAGGAGTTCTTTAAGTGTTGCTTCACGCATAACAGGAAAATCTTCTTCAATATGTTCTTTCACAACATCCTTTTCAATTTCCTATGAAACCGATTATACCTTAGCATTAGGTTGTTCTACCAAATTAGAAACAACTTTAAGAACTTGCATTTCCTCATCAATTTCGACTTCAAGATCATGGGTACTTTCTTTCTCATTAAGAACAGTTTCCCTCAGAGGTACAACAACCTCTTCATCTTCTTCATCAGAATATTCAACAACATCATCTGGTTCAGAACTACGATAAAAATAACATTACGTATCGAAGGGTATTACACGAGATTAAAAATTTCATAGACTTTATCTTTATCTTCCACCCATACCTTTTCCAAGGGTTCCAATTGATTTTCATTCTCGTTATAATAACTTTTGAAAGACAATACTCATAATCCTTGATAACTTCTTCATTTGGTCCAACCAATCCATTGGCATAATGAATGGATAAGATAAGCCAAGAATAAAATAAAGAGGTTGACGTAGAGGTATATTTTATCAACTCACAATTATGGTGTATAGTATACTTGAAAAGATTGATCTTATGTCCATTTTTCATGAGATGTATCAAAAATAAATCCTAATATTTGAGTACAGAGAAATCACCTTTTTGGGGATAATCAAATTCTGAATGAACTTGAACAGAAGTCTAGATTCTCTATCTAGATAGGCAGAGATAACTCTTATCTTGGTTCGGTTTCCAATAAAACATCTCAAAACAACTTCCAAAATAAATATTTCACTCAGAGGTATATGACCTATGTGGTAGTCCTCAAAAATACCTTCATGAGGTATCCTTAGGCTTACAACACATAACCTCAAAGAAAACGTTCATCTCTAGCCATTTATCTAACTTCTGCAATATATACATCTTCATAATCAAAATAAAATTGAACTTATTGATAAAATTGGGAAACTAATTTAGGGTAAATATGCCAGTCATCCTTTTCAAACCAATCTAACCATTCATTATTTTAAATACATTCAAAACCAGTTACTTACTAGACTTGAGCCAATTAGTAAAAATCTCCTTTTTAGGTAATACTATTCAGTTAACAAGATCTGGATTCAGAGGAACCTCAGGTGAAAACTTATCCACAATATTACTCTTCTTCTTTGAACACTATTTCTTAGGAGCTGACGATGAAGGATGTATCATCCTGGGCATTCACTTATGATTCAAGAGAGAAGGGTTAAAGTGTTGAATAAGGGTGATGTTTTGATAGAATAGAAGAGGGATCGTGTGAAGAACAAGTGAAACTTCTTTAATTTTATCAATTATGAATACCAATCATTGCAAAAAAAATGCAGGAAAGTGAAAGGGTAAAATAATGAATTACTATTATACATATTCTAAATTATAAATAAAACAATAAGTAATATTTAGGGTGAGATAGTAACTGACTCTCATGGGGAGACAATAACTGAATCTCACAATGAGACATTAATAGGCATTCACGGTGAGACCGTAATCAATTTTCACGATGGGACTATAACACTGTGATTTCTTGACTGTGCGAAAATATTGTTAGAGACAGTAAGTGTCAGATAGTAACCAGGTAATAGTAACTGTGAGACCATAAAAATTAATCCATAAGATATGATACTTTGAGATACCTTTTAAATATTTATCATACCTAATTCATGTATGATGTAATCTATTGTTTCATAATTTAGTGGTATGGTGAAAATATTAGCGAGCTGATATTCAATACCAATGAATTCAAATTTTATATCTCTTTTTTGACAATGATCTATCAAAAAGTGACGTCTTACATCAATATTCTTTGTCCAAGAGAGCGATACAAGATTCATTGAGATATTAATAGCACTTGTATTATCACAAATTATATGTACATGCCTGAATCGATATCCATAATCTTGTAATGTGTTTTTCATTCAAAACATTTGTGCACCAAAACTACCATCATCTACGTATTCAACTTCTACACTAGATAATGCCACATAGTTTTGTTTCTTACTACGCCATGATACTAGTGACTTGTCTAAAAAGTGACATGTTCTAGATATACTTTTTTATCTAACATACAACCACTAAAGTAAGCATAAGAATTACTAATGAATCCAAATGATTTTCCTCAGGGATAGAACAGTCCTAGATTTGGTGTGAGAATAATGTATTTGAAAATTCTTTTAACAGCATTTAAATGAGATTCTTTAGGATTTTCAATAAAACAAGAACACATACTCGCACTAAACATAATTTGAGTTCGACTAGTAGTTAAGTAGAGTAAACATACAATAATTCATCTATAATTGGTCTGATCCACATATTTCCCATTATCATCAAGATCCAACTTACAAGTGGTACTCATTGGAGTGTCACTACATTTAGTTATATCAAGTATAAAACATTTTAGATGGTATCTAGTATATTTAGTATTATTTAAAATAAAACCATCAATATATTTAAAGATTTTATATACAAGAAATAATTTTAGTTCACCCATTATACTCATTTCATATTCGTTTTGAATCATTTTAGAAAAATCAATATATAAAGAGTATTTTGATGATCCAAAGATAATGTCATATATATAGATTTTAACAACTAAAACATCATTAGAAAGTCATTTTATAAAAATGATAGGATCTTATTTTTATTTTTTAAATCCTTTGGAAATATGAAAAGTACGCTGTCTATCATACCAAGCTCTTGGATCTTTTTTTAAACCATAAAAAGCTCTTCATTACTTAAAAATGTGATTTGGAAAGTGAGGGTTTGTAAAACCAGGTGGTTGCGCAACAAAGAAAACCTCAGCTATATACCCATTTAGAAATGAACTTTTGAGTTCCATTTGATATTGTTTGAAATTCAGATGTGCTTCATAAGAAAGCATAATTATAATTGCTTCAATTCTCACTTCAAGTGAAAAAGTCTCTTTATTGTCAATTCCTTCTTCTTGACTATAGCTTTGTGCAACCAATCTAGATTTGTTTCTAACTATGATACTAGGTTTATCTACATTATTTCTAGACACTCACTTAGTGCCTATGGTGAATGTGTTTTTGGGTCCTTCAAATTGATTCAAAACATTATTCCTTTCAATCTGATTATGTTCTTCTTGTGTAGCCATAACCCAAAATTCATTATTCATAGCATCATTAATGGTTTTAAGTTCACGTTGTGACAAGATGACATGATGATAAAACTTATTTTTAAGAGAAGATTTAGTTTGAGTTCCTTTATCTATGTCTCCTATAAAAGCATCTAATTTTTTTTTAAGAGTTCTAATGGCTATAGAAAAATAAGGACTAGTGATTTCATGTTCATCAATAGGTTCTATCTAATTGTGAATTGAGTCTACGGAATTTCTAGTTCAGGAAGTTTTCACAGATTCATTCACAGGATGGTCTGAGGATTCGGAATTAATCTCCACAATTGATACAACATCCTCCATGTTCTATAGAATGGTTTTAGCTTAATGTAGATCAGTTTAATCAAATATTACATGAAAATATTCTTCTACACATTTAGTTCTTTTATTGAACAATCTATAGGATTTACTAGAAATTGAATATCCTAAAAATATTCAATCATCACTCGTGTATAAAAATTTGTCAAGATTGTCCTTAGTATTATGTATATAGACTCTAAAACCAAAAACATTGAAGTATCTGACCTTGGGGTTTCTATTGTTCCATAACTCATAAGGAGTCATTTTATGAATATGTCTAATAAAAAATCTATTGATTATATAACATGTTGTGATTATAGATTTAGCCCAAATGTAAATAGGTATGTCATATTCCACAAGAATGGTTCTAGAATTCTCTTGTAGGGTTCTATTACATCATTGAACAACTCTGTTCAGTTGTGGTGTTCTAGAGGTAGAGAAATTATGCCTATTGACATTTTGTGAGAAAAAATAATCATACTCTTCATATTCCAACTCACAGCCATGATCACATCTCAAGGTCATAATTCTATGTCCACAATGATTTTATATAGACTTGGAATATATAGTGAAGTAAGAATATGCAACATTTTTTTGATCTAGAAAGTATTCCCAAGTGTATCTTGAAAGATCATCTACAAGAACATAAACATACTGCTTAAAATTTTAACTAGAAACTATTGATTGTCCAAAAAAAATCCTTGTGAACTAGTATATTAGAATTAAAAACATTGTAAGAATCATTTTCATATTTAACATGAAATCCATTATCACATAATTGAGAAATACTAGGCAGATTGTATTTTAATCCATTAACAAATAGTAATTTGAAAATCAAAACTCAGTTAGTGTTACCGATTTGGCCAAGGCCAATAATCTTTCCTTTGGAATTACCACTTATGGTGACTTTTCCTCCATCAATTTTTATAAAATTATTGAAGCATGAGTAGTCTCATTTAATGTGTCTTGAACACTCACTTTCAAATTACCATATTCTCTTACCGGAACTTTTTGAACAGAATTCCTACGCAATGGTCAAATATAAACCGATCTTGGTACCCATACTTGTTTGGGTCTAGTAATATTTGTGATAAGTGCTTTAAGAACCCATATCTTCCTCATAGGTTTCCTATAAGCATTAAGTATATTTATTTGAAAAATGAACTATATTTTTCCCTGAAAAACATGAAACAGTAGAGAGTGTGTCATAACATGAACTGGTTGTATGTTTTCTAGAACTAGAAGTATAGCTATATTTCCAAGATTTATAAACGAAGTCAGTTCTTCCAAAATTTATTTTAACAGGTTGATAGAAAATTATAGTAGTATATTTCGGGGAAATTTGTTTACCTAGAATTTGAGTAATGGTATTTTCCCGTTGGTAATAATTTCTAAATCTTTCATAAATTGTTCATTATGAATTTTTATGTCATTAATCTCCTTGAGTAGTTGAGAATTTTTCTCTAATATAGTTGTGAGTTCAGATTTAACAGTCATAGTAAGAGCATTATTTTTTTTTTCAAATATTTTTATTAATATTTTAGCTCACTGTACGTCTCTTCAAATGTATTAAAGTATTCAAAAATTTCTTCATTAGACAAATTATTTGATTGACTGTCATCTCCAGAATTGTATCAAACAACGCTCTAATAACAAATGTTTGTCGGAGTAAAGTACTCAATAGGGGTGAATTGTGTATCTATTTAAAATTTCAATTTAATAATATTTCTAAAAGGTTTCCCCAATAAAGATAACTACAACCAAGTTAACAGAGGTTATACTATTATGAATTTTTGACTGATTAAATAACTTAGAAGATTTATTAATTCTCTATAATCATAATATTGGTTATTAACATTAATTTTGATGTTATTCTAATAAGTCAATACAATTATATCTTCTTTCCAAGATTAACTCTCAATGTAAATTTATAAATATCTAGATTAAATATTAAATCTGAGAAAACTAATTTAAACAGCACAACAGATATAAATAAAGTGGTTCAGTCTCAAGCCAAGACCTAATCCACTCCACTTGGTGATCACATACCACCATGCGGTTAATATAGATAATCATGATCTACACCCTAGATCAGGGATAAAATTTTATAAAAGACTGTCCCGGTCACATGACCTTATCCACAGTTCTTCGTGGGTAACAACTACTATTCCGCATAGGGATCACTTCTACAGTTATCAGTGGTTATACGCAAGCATAAAAATATGTTTTAGAAAGGATATCTTGTATCCTTCAGTTTAATGCTGGTGTTAGAGTGTTTTTTTATATTGATTCACACACTTCTTAAAAACTTATAAAATGATACACAAAGAGCAGAAATGATGAGATAATGTTAGAAGTTCTCTGAGTGGGTTTCTATTCATCTTTCGACTTATAAGATGAAGTTGATGTAGAAATCGAGTCCTTGTGTTGAAACAGAGTATCACAAGTCAGCTAGATCTAGTGTGTGTTCAATGTTGTGTCGATTGTGCCAAGATGTCTTCAACTCTTGTAATCTAGTATGCGTCATGCCTTCATTAGGAATGTTGATATGCATGTGTCAGTTTTTTATCAAGTAATATTTTGTGTTTTTATGAGTACTAAAATCTCTAAATCTGTTATTTTTGGGCTGATCTTCTCTTTTATTCTTGGAGAGCATGTGTTGTTGTCAATAGGGAGAATTTATTCTACACCTCATACCCCATACTATCTGGTGAAATTTTGACAATGAAACATTAATTATTTTAGTGCATTTAAACTACTAAAATATGACTAGTAGACATTAAATTGAAAAACAACAAAAGAGATTAAGAAATGGTGTAATAGTTTGTTAGGAAACAGTTTCTCTTGGTCATGATATCAGGTCACGGTGTTTGGTCATGGTGTCTGGTTCTCGATGTCTCGTTCATGATGTCTGGTCACTGTGTCTGGCTCACGGTGTCTTATCAACGTTTTTGGTCAACCTATCTGGTTCACGATATCTGGTTCACGGTGTGTGGATCACGGTGTTTGGTCACGATGTTTGTTTTCGGGTGTCTGGTTCATGGTGTCTGGTCACGGTGTCTGGTTCATGGTGTCTAGTTCCTTGGCCATAAAAACATTACCGGTGGTAGACTCATGGTGTCTCATACTTAACCAAAAATATTTATTCATACATAAGTAGTGATATTCATACAGTGGATTAGACATTATCATATCAATGATATCATTATATGGTGAATGAAATATATTGTATAGTAATCAGACTGAATGCATAGAAATTAATAGGTTTGATAGCTTTACATAAAGCATAAGGATACTAATCATATGTATATGATTTGAGAGAGATTACCAGATTACCCAGATTTACAGAATATATATGATTTATGATCATTAAAACATGGTTAATACATGAGTAGTCCCATAGGAACCACGTACTTCCATGATCCACCTGTGGAGTACCTACTTCCATGTACTGATCATCATCCATTGCATACCAGACATCCTCCTCCACATACCACATCATTAACTCTTGTGTAGTAAAATTCCATTTCGAATTAAAACTCCTCACAAAAAATTATTCATGATTTCATCCATGAACTACTTCACCCTTTGCAGAATCAAATTCCGAAAATTCTTTTGGACATAGTTGAAAATTTTCTTGAAGAAAAAATTTGTTTCATAATGATAATTTCTATTACATTAATCATATAAGTAGCACTCCTTATATAATAAAATATATCTGCAAAAAATTGATAATTTGAGATTTATCAAATCTTGATTTGGTACACCCTTCACTATATACAACTTCTCCCACCACGAACCGCACCAATTATATGAACCATTTTTCCATCGTAGTCCATGTATTGCATATCTTCCTATGTGGTGCACCATTACACAAACCTCCAAGACTTATGTGTAATATTTTCCCTTCACTATGAACAGTTCCACATACCGTTCCAGCTACTCGATACGCGGCCATGAACCATTCCCATGCATTTTATGTGGTCCATGTTAAGAGGTACATTGTTCCCTCATTTTTTCTATTTTCTTGAATGTTAGTCATGCCATTCAAACCTATAATGAAATCCATCTTTTTCAAATAAAAAAGGGCTTTTTTGAGTCCCAAAAATTCAGCTAACACTGGGAAACTGCCCAACTATAATATCCTTCTTTCCAAAAACCCCAACCAAACTAATTTGTGGTCATCTTGCTTTTTGAACAAACACAATCACACTAAAAACATGCCGACATGAATCATTGAAGTATTGTTTGCCAATAATACCCCCTTTGGGATTTTTTGACAATTCATCTCAAAACAATTCTTCACATTTTTATACCTTGTTAAGTCTCCATAATTCTTCAATCATCATTCTCTTCATGAGATTAAGATTGTTATCACATATTTACTCAACAGATACTCTATAACCACATGATCCATGATAGACCTATGAAACTAGAGTATATTGAACATTTTCTCAATGAATAACTTCACTCATAACAAAATCTCTAGAAACCCATAAAATTATTTCATCACAAACCTTAGAAGTTGTGATTTGTTATCATTGATCAATCACTTCTAACATTGTCAGATTTAATACCCACCCTATGTAACTACGCCACCAAATAGATTCTTCTTGCATTCAACTCCCCCTATATATCTTCTCTTCCCAAAAGAGTCTCTACGTGACGTTGAATAAGATATTTTTTCATTTTATCATTTCATCCACAATTTTTTCACCTCAAATAGTCACACATTCCATTTCTTTGTCAATGAACCTAAAGGAAACTTAAATGATTTATAAAAATGTGTTAAGGAGACATATCAAATCTCTAGGGAAATTTACATTATACATTAAGGAGAGGGGGTCCCACATCCACACATTATCAATTTTGGGGAGTTGACTCAACTCCCAGAGCCAATCGATGCCTTTAAAAGAATTCATTGGGTATGGCCTTCACAAGATTATCTTCATCTTGTTATTCAGTAGGCACATACTCTAACTCTACAAGACCTTACTCTACCTTCTCCATGATAAAATTATAATTTATTTCATTGTCCGTGGTCTTATAGTGATGGACTATATTTTCACTATGATTAATAGAACATAAATTATCACAATGAATTCCAATCAATGATTTCACATCAACTACCAAATCCTCAAGCTGTTACTTTATCCATAATAATTGTGTGCATGCATGAGTATCTACAATGTATTCATCTTCTATGGTTCTCAATGAGATGCAATCTTTCATATTACATAGCCATTAAATTAAAAACCTTCCAAGAAAAAATTAACCGTCTAATGTTGACTTTATATCAAATGCTATACTACCCCAATATGCATCTATGTATCCCAATTACTCTTAATGATATTTTTCATTCTATATTAATCAAAAATCCACCATGCCTTTGATATACATATATTATTTTCACTATAATAATGTTGATGATTTTGGGATTTATTTTATTCCATGCTACTTCACATGTGGAAACCCAAATATATGGTCATGTTGTGGTTAGGTACAATAGTCTTCTAATGATCTTCATGTATTCTGTGACATTTACCACATTGCCTTCATCATCTCGGGACAGATTCATCTGGTTATCCAAATGAGTCTTAAACTCATTTAATTTTCCATTACAATCCTTGTCAATGTTTTCTGGAATTTATATATTGAGAAGTAGATCTTCCATTATTTTCTTTTTTAAATTAAAAACCAATGAACAATTATAGTTCACTAATACTTGAAATTTTGAACTCAAATTTCATGAATTTGGAAAACTGTCTAAATTTTTCATCATTTAATCCTCTAAATATTATTCCATAGACATAAATTAGTAGTATCATTATTTGATTAATTTTATTGTTTACATACAGTATATAAAAAACTCCACCATACTAAAAACCAATCTTCATTACATATTGATCTAACCATGAATACCATAACCATAGTGCTTGCTTCAAACTATATAAAGCATTATTTTTCCAACACACTCTTTTCTCATCTTCATGAATGAGAAAACCATATGCTTATTCAATGTAAAATTAATCACCTAGAAACACATTTAGGAATGCTGACTTTAGATCCATCTAGAAGACCTTGAACTTTCTTCACAATAATATGAACAAAAATAATCTAATAGTTTCTAGCATTTCAATTGGTTTAAATATTGTATTAACACCAATTCTCTCTATTTGGAAGTACCCTTTATACCAAAGTCGTGATTTGTTTCTAATCATTACACCATCTCCTTTCATCTTTTTGTGAAAGACCCATTTAGTCCCAATGACAGTCTTATATGTTTGGAATGTTTGATTCTTGTCAATTTTTTAACACTCATTATTGATATCCTAAACCCATTTTTCATATCCAGCTCCTTATCAATATTATCAAGAAAAGTTTCATTGAATTGTTGGATGATTCTTATCATTCTCTACTAAAGTGACATCAATGATTTTAAATACATTCCTAGCCTCTTTTTGAACCATTTCAAATATTTTCTCATAGCATCATGGTATTAATAAATTAGTCATCTCACACCATATTGTTAGAAAAAAATAGATAATCATGGAATTTATGAATGCTGCTACTTCTCCAACAATTTTTCTTCTCATGGTGGACACTTTGTACCTACTCTGGGGCATGATACCACTGATTTTATGATGAATACTTGTAACTAATAGATCATCTAATTTTATCTTCAAGTGCTCTTTTTTTCAAATAAGACAATTCATTGAATCAGTCTTCTTGAGTTCTGAAAAAATTAAAATTCATCCTTTCTATGCAATTGGAATTTTGCAATACATTGCGAGATAGAATCCCCCCCAATGATATTCTACTCATCGAGTTATTAGAACTGCAAAAATTATTCTTCCCCATCCCTATTAATTATGATCAATCACTTCCATACATCTTATGAATCCATAAACAATCAACACTGTTTGATTAATTCTTCCAAATTTTATATTTAATTCTTGTAGCTGATTTGAATTTGATGACATTCTGGAGAACATTACATCAACAATTTGAATCTTATTATATAAATTACCCTTGGATCATATCACTCCATGAACCTGAAACACATGAACCATAATTACTATCAATTTGGCACATGGGGATAGGGAATTTTCTAAAATACAAGAGGAGAAGATTTTGGTTGATCCTGATTGATCATCCCTTTAATAATTTCCTTCAATGAATTTTACTATTTTTCTTCTTGTTCCAAATACTGTTCCAACATCAACAATTCTAGTCATTGGACTAATCATTATTTACCCACATAGTAACTATTTTTGTAATATGTAGATTTTCTAGGATTTGTTTTTTCACAAATTGTGGTTTTTATCCACTAGTACACATTTTTTTTACTCATGTCCTATAATCATTCAATTTCTCACGATTCTTTCTATACGTAACAATGTGTTGAAAATTCATCTGTTATCATTTCATCCCCCATTATAGGTATATTTATATTTCCTTCACTTCTCATCATGTGGTGTGACATTTTATTTTCAATGACTTTTATTATCCATTTTTCATTTATCAGTTTTCTCGGTCATGCCAACCATTCTTGTTGGTGTTGAGACATCCAATAATATTACATTATTATTCTTCTAAACTAGATTACATATTTAATATTATTCTAGGATTATTCACATGAATTCCAAGAGAGTAAATGTTAGTGCATCATAACAGGTGATTAATACACCTTTCCTTGATCTACATCTGATTATCCTGAGGTTGTATACCTATTTTTCAGGTTACCATGTTGTCTTCAAGTATACACATTTACAATATACATTCCATGTACTGGAAATATCCTAATATGTTATTTTTCATTCTCATCTTCCTTAATTCTATAATGTATTTCCAAATTCTATTATCACTACATATAAAAAATCTTCCATTAAAGGCATACCTCATTTCATCATTTCTTAGCTAATATGAAAATATAACAAGAGTTCTTCTCCTAAAATTTAACTCATGAGCGTCTAGAAACAGACTCATATTGTGTACCATTCTTCAAAAATATATATAATTCATTCATACTCTTTTCTGAGGGACACTTATTTCAGATATCTCAATATGATTCTTCTAATTCTATGATTTACAAATATTTCTATCTACATTCATGAAATATTTTCCAACGCCTCAAAAAAAATCTTGATGTCTGACCAAGTGTTCAATAGAAATAGCACATAATTTTATTACTTATTGTAAAATACATTTTAGAATTATCTACATAGCCTATAATGTTTTTTCATATCTCTAGAAATTTTCACAACTTTCTTCCTATTTTCCATTGAAGGGGATTCAAAAAATCCAATATTGGGTTTTTGGAAAATGTATGGACTTTGAGATGAGAATATATGTTCTTGTTTCTCTTCAGAAATAGAATATTTTCTTTTCATTTTATCATCACATTATAAAGGATAATCATAATGTATGTTCAAGTTATCCTGCATTTTAGCATTTCCATTGACATTGGACATCCACACTTCTTTCTTCACTAATTATTTCTCTTCTTATAGATCTTTAAACTTAATATAATTTTATTAAATTTTAGAATTATGTTTCTTCTAAATATTATTCCATATACTTATATCCTATTTCAATTCACTTGTGAGCACATCAACCATGTCAATTTTATCCTTTACATTAAATTTTTCATGAGCACCATAAAAAAAAATACATTCTCCTGTTGTAGCCTTATCTTTTCCTGAACTTGTTTAGATAGCGGTGTACAATATCTTCATTTATGGATTTCAGATTCTGAATGTTATAAAAGTTTAGATTATTTCCCTTTTAATTAGTGATTTTTTAATCTCTTATTGAAGATATATTTTAAATTTATTCTGTTTGGAAATCATTCTTCTCCCTATGGTTTGTAGCCACATCAATAAATCGTTTATTTATTCCTCTTAGATTTCCGAACTTAATTTTTAGTGATTCGATATAGATGTATATAGACATAATTTCATCACAATTTTTTTTCCAAATTTACATATTTCCTGAAAAACATCAACTTCTACACTTCTTGGAATTTCTTTATCATCGGTAGTTTCAAGAACACTTGATATATCAATTTATTCACTCATTCCTAAAACATCACTAAATGAGTATGTCTTTATCCTATCTGAATCATCCAATCCTTTCCTTAGTAAACAGTTGGATTCCATAAACTCAATCATACTTTCCCCATAGACACATCACACTTAGGAACACCACTTGACCTCTTCTTCTTTATTAAAGTCCATCCCTTTTCAATGGAACATGAAAATGAGAGTAGAATAAACATTTATCCTTAAAAATAAACCAAACGATGTTAGAGAAAAAAATTATAAAAAATTAAACCTTCCCTATAATACCGATTCTTAGGTCCAAAAGGGGATTAGATACCCTAAGAAGGTGAAGAGTAAGTGCATTTATATTCTATTAAAAGTTCATCATGTCCTACTATATCCTAACCTATTCATTAAAAGGGTCACTTTTTTATCCTTAATGTTAATATACTTTTTAATTTTATATGATGACATTGTAGAAAAAGTAAAGTAGTAAATAAATCAGAAGGACACATATATTTTTACTTGGTTTACACTCTCTTAGCTATGTTCAAGGTGTATACAACATCGATATCCCGATGAACCAAATTCCAGATAGATCCGTGTCAATAATGATTATAAGGTTTCGGCTAGATCATCTATGTCCAAGATCACTGAAATTACAAGGTATAAGGTCTTCTCATTGTATTTTGATGGGTCACTCTGTATGCCTCTTTCTCTGGCTCACTGTCGGTGGAAATGGTCACTGTCATCGTTTTTCGTCGCTCGCTTCTATTGTTTGGGGTCGACTCACAATTTATAGACCTATATGTCGAACCCATATTTTGAGAATGTAGGAACCTTCATTTTAATCAATTATAGATCCTCAATAATAGGTAGATGTTTTAATGAAGCCCTTTTTCTAAGTACAGAAAAAACCAACCTTTCGGCATACTATTATGTAATAGGAATGGCTTTCACAAACTGATTTGATGGTTTTGAAGCATTCTTGTATGTCATGTGAACCACATTTCTCTTTCATGTATTTTTTACTAGGTATAGAATGCAGAATACCTCTTTTGCATTCCACTATATGTTTTAGGAACTTCCCTTTGTCTGTGGACTGCCTCTTCCTTCACTGTCATGTACCACCTCCGTATACAGACTCTGTGAACCCCCTTTGGGAACCTCTTATACGAACCACCTGCATCCATGAACCACATGCAGAGTTCATCCTTCCTCTTACCAAAATTCTTCCTTTTCATACCAGACATCCTCTTCCATGTATCTCATCTTCATATTCTGTGTACTATAATTCTTTTTCCAACTAAAACTCCCCGTAAAAACACTTTCATGATCTATTATATGAATGACACAACCCATTGCAGAATCACATTCAACAAACACATTTAGACATAGCCAAATTTCCTCCCAAAAAATAGATATTTTCAAATGATAATTTCTCTCACCTTTTTATTCTAATTATCACTTCTTTTATACTCAATTATTTCCACGATAATCGGTAATTCAAGATTTACCGAATCATGGTTTAGTACACCATTATGTGCATACCAATTTCCCAATGGACCACACACATTCTATAAACCACTTCCCACCATAGTTCATGTAATGAATATCTTCCTACATAGCACACCATTTCATGAACCTTTGTGGCTTCATCATACCATGACCCCTTCACTATGAATAGATCCACAAACCATTCCTTCTCGTTAGTACGTGTCCAAAAACCATTCCCGAACATGGTACACAGTCCATGTTATGAGGTATGTGGTTCCCTTATTTTGTTGATTTTCTTCAAATTTCTTCATAAAATTCACTCCTATGTTTAAAACCTTCATTTTTCAAATACAAATTCTCGATTTTAAGTGCCAAAATATGGAAATTACTGGGAAACTATGAAACCATAAAAACCTACTTTTGGAAAACAACAACCATACTAATTCATGTTCATTTGTATTTTTTTGACAAACATAATCACACCAAAAACATACTGACAGGAAACAATTATCAATTGTTTCCCAACTCTTTTGGACATGAAACCAAGTCCATGCATAACATTGTTATCATGTAATCATGATCACACATTACGTAATGGACATGAAATCGTATCTGTGCATAACATTGTCAAACATGTAAATTGGTTCACATATAACATTGTTAACATGTAATAAGGTTCAAACATAAACATATGTACATGCTACCCAATTCCATTCATAACATAGAGAACACATTATAAGTTTCACTAAAAAAATTATGAACATGTATTCTAGTTCACACATAAAATTATGGACATGAAACCTAGTCGATGTATAACATTGTGAACATGTAATCAGGTTAATTAATAAAATTTACACTCATGATTTATCCATCATTACCCAATTAATTGGAAGGAGATATAGGTCCCACCGATCAAATATTAAAGTCCCCCATACACATGGAAAAAGATAGTGAATCATTCATTGCATCATAACACATAATAAAGAATAGGTTATATAATCTTAAAACCATAACCATTGAAATGGAATGGGTATCATAAAAATTTCAACACATCAAAACCTATAGAATAGATAGAGGTTTCATATCCATTTATTCTGAGCATAACCCATGAAAAGAAGCAATTTTCATTAACATGTAACCTGTGAAAGGGAAATAAGCTTTATAAAGACCATGACATTAAGCATTACCCATTCATAGGAAATATATGAATGAAACCATTATATAATTTCCTAGAACATAATTCATTCCATAAATATATTTCATCTTATATTGAAAATAATTTTGAAATATATTTCAAATCATTTATTGAGTAAAATATCGTATCTTGTTTGAAAACTTTTTTTTATAATGTAAAACATTTTGAAACATTTTTCTTTGAAAATAGCTTGGAGAAAATGGAGAGGAAGATTTGAAAACAATAAATAAAATTTAAAATAATTTTTCCTTTAAAATAATAATCATTTATATTTAAAAAAATTTATTATTTTTGAAAACAAGGACTTTTAATAAAACAGATTTCTGATCAAACAGAGATATGGTAATATTTTTATTAAAAAAATTAAATTAAGTACCTATGGCTGTAAAAATGATACTAAAACCTAAGAATATATTTAAAAAACATAGTATAGGAAATCTCATGTGTGTTCATGATATATGGATCCAAATATTTAATCAAATGAAGCATACAGATAAACAATATCCAAAAGCGATGATATTGCCTCAATAAAATCTTATAACTCAGTATCATTGGATCATACTATACATGTAAGAGAAATAAATTACATGAAACATAGGACATCATAAAAATATGGATATTTGTGCTATAATGTGCAAAATATATGTAAATACACATCAAAAATGAGTTTTGGTGGATAAAAAACCTGAGTCTCAAAGAAGGAAAATTGAGGCAAAACATTTTTCCCGATATGGTAACATTTTCAACATAATCCCCATGAAAGATGGATTAAAAAATTGGGAAAAATACCCATATTTTAAAGTTTAAGATACATATAATAAAATAATGTTCAGTATATAAACTATAATACAGTAATGAGGGGCTAACATAACATGTATATCATATAAATTTACAGTGAGATTAAATTCCCTTTACCTTGTGCCCTGAATTTATTTGTACTCATACAAGATTTCTGTATAGTAAATGTAATTTTTTTATACATATATCATTTGATTATAATATTATATAAATAACCATATATTGTTTTATTGCAACCTTATATTACCAGCTTGTTAACAACCTTATGTCAAGGTTTCACTTCAGGTAATATTCATTTTGTTTTTCATATGTGTCTTAATTTTTTATATCATTGATCATTATAATTATATCATGATTAAATAATTTATATAATGATAAAAATATCATTTATATATAGTATATGTTTACTATAACAATTTATATAATAAAAAAGAACAAAATGGAATACCCCATTTAATGAGACGGTAAGCCGTGCGTACACATGAACACTATTTCAGTTATTATTTTTCTATTGAAAGAAAGTACGTAAATAAAATATGTATATATATGTATATATATATTACATTAGAATTAAGATATCAAGTATATCATATAGTTTCATTAAACTCGTCCTAAATACATTCAATGTGGTGTGTGGACGAATAACATCGCTTTGAGGGGCGGTAGTCGACACTTTCTCAAATTAGATTTTCATATTACCACCAAATGGAAATAAAAAGGTATATGTAGAAGAAATGAATACCAAAGTATAAATACATAACAGTTTTTATATATAACATATATAAACAGAGTTTCCATCATAATTTCCACCATGATTGTGCGTAAAGAAGAAATGAACACTCGTCATTTTGTGTGGTTGTAGTTTTCCCTACATAGAAACAATATGTTTCATATATATTAAATGGATATATGTGTAAGTAATGTTCCTAAACATTGAATAAAAAATTACTAGTATAAAAATGATACTGTTTTTATCACAAAATAACAGAATAATGAGAGTGGAGGGGTGGATAAGGAAAAAAAAGGAAGGAGGTTGAGAGAAGATATTACCTCTAAATTTGGTAACATATATTGGTTTGTGATAAAAATATTCCTTGAGAGGTTTTCGTCCCCAAGGGAGGCATCAAGTATGAAGATGATATTTTTGGGAGGCTAATTTTCCCTATAATAGAGGATCATACAAGGTTTTATAGGTGTTAGTAATGGGTAGAGTTGGTGGCCTTTTATAGTGGAGGAGGAGTGGCACTCTTTATGTATTTGAAGAGGGAATTACACCCATAGTTTCTTGTTTAAAGTGGATACCGTAATATAAAAAATAAGTAAAAATTTATTTTATGGTCTAAATAATTCTATAAAACGGGGTTTGTAATGTTTTCTCAATTTTTTTGGCATAAATTTATGTTTTATTACGTTATTAACCTATTTTTTCTCATAATCGATGTAATTAATTTTAATCACTATCACTGATATTTTTGGTAAAAAGGAATTATGACCTTATTATAAATAATAAATTATTATTATTCCAAATATGGAATCCATTTTCTTAAATTAAAATCACATTATTTGATTTAATTAATTTAAAATTAATCCCACTAATGAGACAACACTATGAGTTTTTAATGTATAAAATGATCAAATGGTGGATATGTTTTTACATTCAATTTCAATGTAAAATTTGTTACAATGAATATAATTTTATTAATTGGTAATAATATTATCTAAATAAAATATTAAACCATTTTGAAATATAATTTTACATTATAAATAAATTATATGAAAAATATGTTTTAAAATAACATCTTGTATTTTTAAATATTTATTAAATGATGAAACATTAAATAATTTTTTTTCATAAACTAATTTTTATCTCCCTATTACAAATATGAATTTTATTTTGACATTTTAAATCAATAACAGTTCCAAAAATTTATTTAATAAGTGGTTTTCATCAAAAGGCAATAAAAATGCCCTAAAATAAAGGGTTTTATGCGAAAGATAGGGTTTTTTTATATTATGTATATATATTAAATTGGAAGAATAAAAAAAATATTTCATTTAATATATAAAATATTTTTTTACATTAATATCACTGAAAAATTTAAATTAATTAAATTTAATATGTTAAAATATCTTTGTGACTATAATAATTTTTTTACGTTCAATCCGTTTTCATATTCAACCACCGACAATCTAGGAATAAAAAATATATTTGTATAGACCACATATTTAAATAATATTTTTAATAAAATTCATATCCATAATAATAATATCTAGGTTATATTTCGTAGTAATAAATATTTTAATAATATATTATTTTTAGGTTACACTTGATCTTGCATGTTACACAATCCATCATGAATGGTCAATATTTCATGTAATGTATGCTAACATTGTTGTTCAATATAAATAACAATATGTTGGGATTGTGTTTATAATATACCAAGTTGGTTCCAACTGAAAGGAATTTTTGAATTAGTGAAAATATATTTTTTATGTTGTGTGAATTGAAAAATATAGAAAGATTAAATTAACTCAAAAAAAATTCACTCAAATATAATGGTGTTAAACATTATTGGAGATCATAGCACGAGATCCTTTGAGTAAGATCCTGGAATGTACGAAATTTCATGATATCCGGACAGTTAATTCCTTACACAATATCCTACTATGTAACTCTTTCTCATGATCTTGGGATGATAACTTGTTCTGTTCATGCAGATCACATGATTTTGTTCAGTTTTTGTAGATTGAAATATCTTGTTAGGTTGTTTTGGATCATGAGATATTATTCATTTCATTAGGATAGAGAAAAATCAATATGTCTTCCTATGTACAAAAACACCCTATTCGTAATTCCCTTCAAAATATCCCTTCATGATACCCCATCATAAGAATTGTTTCTGATTAAATATATCACATGATTTTGGTGAAAAACATCATTATGTTCATGTGAAACACCAACTTGATATCAATCACTTATAATCCTTAGCATTACATAAATCCCATTCTCTATAATTTTCACCATATATATATATATTAAGTGAAAAATATGCACCTTTAATTGTAAGGAAATTGGGTATTTGTAGAAAAACCTCTAGTACCTTAACTCCAAAAACTTATATGGACATCCATTCCTCCACTATAACAATCATTATCACATGATTTGCATCATCTCTAATCGTGATCACCTATCGCATGTCATAAGTAATTTGTTTAATCACCTGCCATGTTTTAAATGTGCTTTATGTGATCATCGATCATAATCATTGTATTTTAGTGTGTCTTGTGATCCCAGTGAATGATTTAATGATAATCATGTAGTTAGTGACATTGTCTTTCAACACATTATGAGATCCCATCATGTGATCCACTAAAAATAATTTGATTTGCATGATCCCATTGAAATATCCCAAGAATATAATTTTTCTAGATCAATATTATTCCATAAAAATTTGTGGACCCATATAGATATCCAAATACAATCATGTGGTTGGATGATTCTAAATGAAAGTAAGATAACATCATTATTTCGACAATCTTTGTCATCTTGCACATGGAATGATCCCTATGATAGATAAAATAAAAATAATGAGATGTGTTATGGTGCTTCATATGATATCAATGAGATATATTATAACAACCATTGGGTTCTTCATGAGTTATGTTTAGACATTTTCACTACTTGATATTATAAATTCACACCTTGTGATATAATATATCTCGCACTCTATTAGATCAAACCTCTCAATCCCCACACAATCAGTTATTTCATGCTCTGAGAGATAATACATTATATATATATATATATTAAAAAAACCATTTTTTATTATATTATAACTATAATTATCCACGAGATAATACAACTTGAACTCCATGAGATTATACATTTACCCTCACTCTTCATAACTACTTCAACAACATTCTTTTTTTGATAAACTTAAATGATATGAACTAACACAATTAACCCAAAAGCACCAAAAGAATAATTTTTTCCCAATAGTTAACTTCTCCAATAATGATGTATCAATACTTGGTGGATCTTTTTGTTGAATAGGATCTACATAGGTAGATGTATGTTTTCATGTAGTGAGGATATGTTTAGCTTAGGGTTCCACCATGGGGTGGGTTTATTTGGATTATTAAAAGAGGAAAATGGTTGTTATAGTATGTGTATAAATTATCATCACATGAATCAATTGAACAAGAAGAATATCCACCCTCTTCTATATATTTTTTATTTATCGGTTAATCCAAAAGGATCATGTTGGTTCTTGAAGATCAACATATGACGTGGATATCATCCAATGTGAGTAGAGGATGAAAATTTTTGGATATGAATTTACAACGTCAACTAAGGAATTATAAGTTCATTATAAAGTTATTTATTTTGATGAAATTTACTACTGAATTCATTGAAAATATGAATGTAGTGTTTTTAGATTTTTTGAATTAGTTCAAGGTTGTTTTCATTGATGAAATTTATCAGTACATCACATTGCAAGAGTAATATACAGAGACTCTTCGAGCCATTTTTGGAGTGCTTAATTTAAAAAAAATATCCAATAACATTTTAAATATTGATTTAATAGCACAAAAAATCTATTTAATGGGGAATATAATAGTTCATTATAGACTGGATATGGATCCTTCAAAGATATAGGTGGTTGTTTCTTGAGAATCCCCTAAGAGTATTGGCGAGTTGTCATGTTTCCTCATTCATGTAGGATATTATAGAAGATTTGTACCCAAATTATATTTTCTTATTATTCATATAAAATTCTTAAATAGATAGGGTCAGACATTATTATGGACTGAAAAGTTTTATAAATCATTCATGTACCTGAAGGAGAAGTTATTCAATGCATATTTCAATATTTTCCAGTAGAAGGAGTTACGATTAGGGTTTTCTGTAATGTTTCATATCATGGTTTGGGTGGTATACTAATTCAATATAGATGGGTTATTTCTTATGGGTATAAAAAATTATGTCCCCTTGAATGTAACCATTCCTTGCATGATCTCCAGTTGGAAGTATTTGTTGTTTCCATTACATTTGGTGAAACTAAGATATTAATGAATCAATTGTGATTTTCGATAATCACAATATCCTGAGGTATACCTTCTCTCAATCAGACTTGAACATCAGATATTAATAGTGTATTAAATTATTAAAAAATTATGACTTCGATATTTACTATACCCTAAGGAAGGGTACTATTATAGATGATGCACTATGAATTAATACATATAGTGATATTCTTAAGGAGTGTAGAGATTCCCATAGATTGGTGAAATTACAATCTATGATTCCACTAAATATGGGAGAGGATGGTGGAAGGGGATTCCTTTATTAATATTATGGTTTATTTACCTTTGGTATAGTACGTGTATGAGTCCCACTTATGGGATTATTTGGTGGATTTTTAGTGGGATCACATTTTTATGGTTATTCACATTATGGTTATCATGAGGATGATAAACACCAGATGTTATTTTTGTGGATTATTTTTATTCCAATTGTGATGTGTGAGTTGTTCCTATGTGATTTATAAAAATAACCATCAACAATACATCGTTGTATAGAAAAATATGTATCATGATCTGATTTAATTGTTTTGGAAAGCCAGGTTGATGTGATCAATTTTATATTTTATGACTTGATGTTTACTGTACCTTTTAGTGAAATTTGAGCATCAAGATTTTGGAGGTTTACATTAGCTGTTAGAAGTCCCCCATTACAAGTTAAAGTTTATTTTCATGGAATTATTCACTGGTTTTCCTCATGATTAGGGGGTATATGGTTATATATGGGTGATAATGGATCTTATTATGAATCATAATCACTTATTAGTGATGAACGAGTAAAAATCAAAGGAGGTTTTTTTGAGACAGTTCTTATTGGAGGTGTTTAGGTATCATAGATTCCATAGTTTGATCATAAGTAATCATGATACTCATTTCTCTTATAGATTTTGGTTAGGTATTCAACAAGATTTTGGATTTAATTTGTTCCTCAAAACTATATTTAAACTACAAATTGATGGTCTGATGGAGCAGACATTCCACACTATTTGAGGCATAATGGATGTTTTTCCTAGATTTTGGAGTTTCATTGGTGTGGAAACTACCTTTTGTTATGTTATCTTATAGTGATAGTTTCCACTCCATCACAAGTATAAAAAAACATTGATTTGTTCTATAAAAAATTGTTCAAATATTTATTGTGTTGGAATGGGTTCACAGATTCTATTATTATTAGGTTGTAACAAAGTTAAATGGTTTAGGTGATTTGTGAGAAGTTGAATGTAGTGAAAGATAAATAGATGTCTGAATCCAACCATCATAAGAGTTATCTATAGTTCAACATTAGAGATAATTTTTTATTGAAGGTGGCTCCTTATTATGATATTTGATGTATTGGGCATTGGATTAAGTTTTATCTCTAATTTTTGAGACTTTTATGTGTTGGTTTTAATTAGAGAAATTTTATTTCAAATAACACATCTCCAATATATGACCAAGATTCATTACATATATCATGTGTATTAGCTTCAACACTATCTTTAAAATGATTCTCACACCATATATTAGGGATATATTGGTGTTGACTATGATGAAACATTTGAGTAGTGGCCTGTGGAAATCAAAGACCATAGAGAGAAGTTGTTTAACATGGTTGATATTCCATTGGTTCATTTCCTTTTGTGGTAAGTTGTCCTCATGTAGAGCGCCTAGAAACATGATTCATAGATACATACCCAATATCAATCGTTTATAAATGATTGATATTATCGTGTATCTTTTTTAATGTTGTTGACCTTTACCTAGATGATGAGATTGATTTCTCTTCTATGATTTATTATTTATGCAATTGCTATGGTTTATGAGGTATCTCATTTGGGAGAGTGATCCGTAGTATTCTGACTCCTTCATTTATTGATATTTTTTTTCTCTTTTAATGGTGAAATAATTGAGAGGTATATCACATGGTGTTTTTTGGGATATCCCATTTTCCTTCCCTTATATTTAGATTTGGTTTTAAATTATCATGGTTTATAATCATTTGAAAGGTATTTTTTATAAGTGTTTATATTATTATAGTAATTCCCCTTCTGTATTTATACAGCTAGTAGTTCATAGAGGATACCTAGAGAAGGTTCATGGGATTTTTAGAGTTGAAATTCGTAATTAATTTGAATTAAGTATTTGAATTTAGTTTTATGTCATGATTGAGTAGTTAATGACCAAAATATAAATTCATGACCTAAGAAAGGTTGTTTTATATTGTGTGATTGAATATATAAATCTTAGGTTCATGACATGAAAAGGTGAAATACCAAATTCAGTGATTACTTCCCTAAATAATCACATTATGAACATGGATTTAATTATGTAAATTGATCTTGGTTTATTGGATATAGGAAAGATATTATTGTAGTTAGTCTTACAATATAATCCATTCATGAAATGAATGATATAGTCATGGAATGAATGTTCCTATAGATTGGTTCACATAAATCCCTCTAAAACCTTAGTTTCTATCAGATAGCTATAATTTATTTGAATAATTTCAAATAATTGATATACATTCATGGTATTTTTGAATACCATTTAATTAGGTTTGATCCTCAATATCCTCTGTTCAATCTATGGTGATCGTAGTTGAGTTTTCTCTCCTTTTTCAAGTATTTTATTTTCTAATTGGTTCTGTTTCATCAATTTATAAGATTACATTCTTATACTGGTTGATCTAATATAATTTCATGGAGTTAAATTTATGTTTTTAGTGGGTTTGTGGAGTATAATCCTTAGAGAGATATAGTTTCCTTGTAGAAGAGGTGATAATAGATCTACCCTTTTTCTCTTTTCTCATTCAAGAACATTGAATACCTTGAGGTAGGGGATTATTTAATTATCCTTTATTTTATGATAAATTATATTTATTTCTTGATTTATCTATTTCGGTAATAGTTTAATTACACTTAAAAAATTGGGAACCAAAATTAATGAAAAGTAATTGTTTTTAATTTTGGGATGTAGTAATCACAAATGTTTCCACTATGTTAAGAGTTTTCCTCATGAAATGATAGATAATGTGATATTTATACTTCTTATATGTTATATAATATATCTTATTCTATGAAATTGGATAAATTACAAAAATCTTTTAATAATTTTTAGATTTATAATATATAATAATGATTAATGGAATCATTCCACTATAAAAGTTTATGAAACTATATGTGATGCATGAAATAATGTTTAAATGTCGGTTAGTTATTGATAATTGATTCCTTGGGATGCATTTGGTTGAATCCTATGATAAATAGATCAAATAATTCATGAAGATATAGAATATATTTTTTAAAAGATATTTATTTTGGTCTAAACATGATAGTGTTCTTGAGAAGGTTAGATTTCTTAATTTTATGGCCTATATATTATCCTGGATATTTATTGTTTACATGTTTCCATGTGAAATTTTGTTGAATGATTATGCTTATTAGAAGGGATGATATGACCATGATATTATTTATTGTTTAGTGATAATTGGTAGGAATTCCTAGTGTGTGGTAGTAGTTGATAACTATGAAGATGAGATTCAAGGTGATATGCATGTAGATATGCATGTTGATATGCATGGTGGTTTTGGAGATGGAATCAAGATTTATGGAATGAGTTGAAGCTGTAATTTATCAATGATTTTGTGATAAAATATTTGATTCTTACCTGTTTAGGAATCTTATTTGAAGTTCGAATGGATGTTTCTATTGTTACTACATTCCATTCATCACTGATTGATATCGTTCACAGTCCATGGATTATGCATCATTATTTGAATCTTATGATGAGTCCTAGAGAACATGGAATTATGGAAAATTAACAATTGTTAAATAATTTTACCCATGGGGTTTTTATATTGGTGGAATAATAAATTCTTATATTTCTTAAGAAACATGATATTAGTTAGATTATGCATGGAGGGCATGGTTATCAGTTGAATTGCACATAGAGGGAATGGTTGTCGATTAGTTATTTATTAAAAATGGATATGGAATAATATTAACCACTAAGAAAATAATTAATTAATTATTTTATGAAATGTTTGGATGAAATAATTAAATGAAATTCTAGTTAAAATGATTTTCTATCCATAGGATATCTTGTTTATAGTACTGATAATAGGGTGTTTGATAGATGATTAATGTAGTTAGGATTAAGGCTAAGTAGTTTTAGATATTTTGGTTGTAATATATATATATATATACATTCTAATGTGATGTGATTTCATATGTTACCCCACATGATCACATCACAATTCACTCCATTATTTCATACCTACAACACTATTTTAAACTAGTTATGTATTTAAAATTAAAAATATTATCTCAAATTAAAAATACCTCTTAAGTAAATTATTAATTTTCATTCACTGTTAAAAGGGAAATTAAACTTATTTTGGTGATTTCATTGTAGGAGGAGGTGATTTGAACAGTCAGAGATGATCCAGAAGGGAAATGCGCCAAACTGGATGGATGCCCAAAGAAATATGTCCAATGTTTTGCACATTTCTCAACATAAGTGACTCCAAATGTATAGAAATATTTAGGGCCACTCCAAAACATTATTGACTAAAAGTAATGTCAAGAAATGGAATCCCAATTCATTTACTAAAGTGTCCATCTGAACCAATCTTTCGAGGGGATATAATCTTCACAAAGTCAATGATTTTGCTCTATATTTCAGAAATATCTCATGAATTCATCCTCAATTGGATGAAAAATTTTACATGGAGATATTATAAATTCTTCCCTATAACATATATATTATTTACAGCTCTATATAATTCTATTTACCTACACAAAACCAATACACAATTGGTTTCTATAAAACTGGGTTCCCAAAACCAGTCCCCATTTTGGCTATAAATTGATACCTTTGGTATCCCATTAAAAATTTTGGCCAAGGAGTTATGTGATGAAATTATTGAGTTATTGAAGAGTCCTCTCACCACCTTAGTGGTTATGGAACTCCCTATACTCAAAGGGGGATCTCTTGAGGTAAGGATCCCTTCAACCATGCGTTCCTCTTTTTCATGCATTGTAGTATTAATGTTTTCATAATAAATTTCATTATTTCTATTCTATTTCATAAATTTTCTTTTATATTACCCTATTTTCCCCAAATTAATTTTCCCATAGACTTCATAATTGGGTTGGAATTTGGAATAGAAATGATAATGGGATTTACCCTTTCTAATCTTTTCCACATGCAAAACATTTCTATGATGAATACATCGTCTGTGGAAAGTAGTTCTTTTTAGTAATCGATCTACCTCTAACCTCCTTAATGAATTTATTTTTAATCAATGAGCTACTATAATTCACATTTTATGATCTATTAATTAATTTATTTAATTTTAATGAAACTAATAAAGCAATTGAATATTAAAAACATGACAAACAAGGTCAATAATTTTGTTAATTGTGCGAGGGTGAACATAATTGGTAAAAGAATAACACACGAGTTAAATTTGTAGAGTTTGAATATAATCACTAAAATAAATTAATTCTCATTTCCATAATCGATATGATCTTTAATTAAACACTAACAATAATATATCTGTATAACGTCAATCAAAGCTGAGTGCTGCGATTCCATTCTTCGATGATAGGCCATGGTTTAATTCACTTCTTCTTTGTGGTAAAGTTAATTCTTATAGTGTGTGACAGTTAACAAGTTATAATATCATTATTAATTGGATTCTAATTTAAATTAAAATGATAAATAATTGATTTAAGAGGTAGATTTTGATTGATTAGGCCTTTTCAAATATTTTCTAAAAAAACAGCTTCTTGTTGTGTCATTTCAATTGAACTTCATTTCAAAATATAAAACAAAAAAATTATACAATATTCTTCCAGAAAACATCTTCTAGTTTTATGAATGGTAAAAATACCATATATTCTTTCAGGTAGTGTTATTATTCCAATTTATGTTATTTTCAAAATTCCATAAATAAGTTGTCAAATTTACTTCCTCCTTTGAGAGATGTCCTTGGTCACCCACACTGGTGCACCTAAGTACTCAAACATCACACTTCATTTGAGAGTGCCCACGACAGCACCTTTCAAATTGGTGTCATTTCAAGGGAGGCATGTAATAATTACATCCAATTATTAGTATTTATTTTATTTTACATTTTATTCTCTTATTCTCTTCTTTCTTCCTTATTTACCCAATCCAGTTTTTCTTCTTTGATTTTCTTCTTCTTATTTTTGGACCATCCACTCCTACTTCGAATTTTCATTTTACAATGGTACACTTTCTTCACATTCATTGTTATTTTATTTATGACATGAACTATTCAGAAATATATCTTATATCATGACCCTTACATTTAATGTAGCCTTAGGGATTGAATCTTACATTCTCTATTTATGGGACGTTTCAACATTAATCCAGTTGGAGAATTCCTCCATTCTGGGATCTTATAAATTGGAAACACTTCTATATCAAACTGAAAATGAGAACCAATGGATGAATATAATGGAAATTAACTTGATATAATAATTTGATAATTGGAAACACCTAATATTAATTATTAACCAAATTTTATTTCATACCCAAATCTCGAATCAGACTTTGAACTGAAATCTGGATTAATTCACCTTCATCCAATATTTCACTGATTATTTGGTGAGGATCCAAACAATCAACTGAAATAATTTATTGTGGTTTACTCAACACTTAAACTAATAAATGTCTCTGAAGATCTAATCAAGCTAAGGGAATTCTCATTCTTACTTGATGGTGCTACGAAAGATTGGATGTATAATTTAAAACCTATAGAGGTAACTATTTGGGATGATTTGAAACGCCTTTTCCAGTAGAGATTTATTCTAGCATCTAGGACCAAATCCATTCGAAAAGTGATCTTGGGGATCAAGAAAGCACAAAGGGATTAAATGTATGAGTACTGGGAGATATTCAAGAAGTTGTATGCAAGCTTCCCACATCACCAATTCAGTGAGAAACTCCTCATCCAATACTTCTATAAAGGAATCACGCATATGGTGAGGAGCATGGTGGATTTTTTTGCTGGAGGAGCATTGGTGGACATGACACCAGTAGTTGCATGTGCCTTTATTGAAAAGATGGCCCAAAACTCCCAACAATTTGGTGATCTAGGTATACCACATGTTTGAGGATTACATTAGGTAAGGACTTCTTCTCTAGAAAATCATTTGATTGATACTACGTTAGAAGAAATTACCAATATGTTGAGATATATTTCATTGGATGAAAATAAATCTCAACACACTCCTTTATGTAATTGTGGCTTTTTCACTGAGACATGCCACCCAACTAATTATTGTCACCAAATACATGAAATTGAAAATTGTGTAATCGTGCTTTCTTGGAGACCATACCAGTAGCAGTGGAAAATGTATAACCAAAATAAAATTTATTACTTTTCTTCAACATACAACCAAGGGTGGAAGGACCAATCATACATGAGGCATGACTCTGGAAAACAACAAAGTCCCCCTTTCAACAAATCATCCAATAGCCGCCACCTTACCAACAGGGTTTCCAATAACCCCAAAGGAGATTTTAATATCAAGCATCCACAAATCAACCTCAAGGGAATCCACAAACCAAGGTAGATTCTAACACTAATGACCTTTTGAAACATATTGTTCTTAAACAACTAAATTAGCTAAATAGTCAAGGTTCAAATTTGATGGAGTTGAGGACACATATGAGCCAGATTTCCACTGCACTCCATGAATAGGTAAGTTGGAATTTTGTAAATCTACTTTCCTAACCAACTCCAAATCCCAAGGGGAATGTCAGTTCCATCACATTAATAAGTTCGAAGAAAACAACTAATACATCTGCACATATCGTTCCATCAGGATTCACCTAAACTCTAGAAAATCCACTTTCCACAAAAACTATTGAGAAACCTAAGGTGAAAGATAATAGTAAGAAAAATATTGATTGTGTTTCTCTCAAACCACTTTCCTTTCCAAACAAGGTTGTATAAACCAAAAATATGGCTAAAAAGGCGATGCAAAAAAAAGTGTTGGATATATTCCATCCTGTGGAGATAAAAATCCCTCTGCTTGAATCCATAATGAAAATCCCATGGTATGAAAAATTATAAAAAGAACATTGTACAAAATTAAGAGGGATTAAGGGAAATGAGAGGATAAATCTTTGAAGCAATTTTTCAGCCCTAATCACACTATCTCTACTAATGATAACATTGTTCAAGGATCTTGGACATTCACTATCTGATGCACCATAGGGGATTTTCACTTTATTAATGATCTTTGTGATTCGAAAACTTCCATAAATGTGATTCCTTACTCTATATTCTATTCTTTATAGGTTGGTGAGTTGAATTTGATGAGATTAGTGGTGTTGTTGGAAAATAGAGCTACAACATATCCAGAAGGATTCCTTGAGGACGTACTTGTCTGGGTAAGAGAAAAGATCTTTCCATCAGATTTCTATAATCTCCACATAGAGGATGATTAGGTAAGTTCTTATTCTTCCATTATATTTGGTAGGACCTTCCTCAAAACTGAAAAAACTATAATAAATGTCTATGACAGTACACATTCCATGGAATTTGGGGATAATGTTGTGATATTTAATATTATGGACTCTATAAAATAGCCCTCATAGGACCATTCTGCTTTTTTTATCTCCAATTTTGAACAATCAAATAAAAACCCCATGATATTTTATTGTCCTATGCTTAGGGAGATTATGAGTATCAGTTCTAGGATTATATTTTAGAGCAATTACACACCCATTTCTAATGAACAAGACTCTCTTAGATTTAATTTAGTAATGGATTCATATTCTAATTTTGATCATGTGAACTATGATTATGACCTAGGTATGGAATATGCTAATGGATTTGATGAACTATTATCTTATTTAGATGATGTACATTCTGATACAGATTCTATTTGTGCACATATTTCAGTTCTTTCCTCATATCCATCCATATTGCACCCCCCTACATTGGAAATCAAGACATTACCACCAAATCTAAAATACTCATACATGATAAGTGGTGATAAATTAACTGTAATAATTGTTCACAATATCCCTTTTGAACATGAAGAATTTTTTTATTCTTTTGAGGGGTAAAATGAAAGGCACTATCATGGGTGCTCTCAAATGAAGTTTGATTTTTGAGTATGTAGGTGCTGTAGAGTGGCTCACCAAGGTCATATCTTAAAGGAGGAAGTAAAATTGAAAACTAATTTAAGGTAATTTATAAATAACATGAAAAGGAATAATAACACTACATGAATTGATATGGAGTTTTTTATTGTTCATAAAACTAAATGAAGTTTCTTAGTAGATGATTTTATAATTTTTTTGTTTTTATTTTTGAAATGAAGATCGATTAAAAAGACACAACATGAATATGTTTTTTTAGAAAAATTTTCAAATGGCGTAATCGATCTAACTCTAAATACTAAATAAATTATTTATCATTATAATTGAAATTAACATCCAATTAATTATGATCCCTAAACTTGTTAACCCCTAAAACCTACAAAAAATTAACATTAACACAAAAATTAAGTGAATTAAACCCTATGATATATTCGTTACATTAATCCCATCAATCTACATTCACTTACTTTCTAATGATATATAATGGTTAGTGGTAAATTAAGGGACATATCAGTTCTAAAAATGAGTACTAATTGTGTTTAGAGAATATATTTTAACTCTACAAATTTATCCTGCATGGACTAGTTTTACCAATTATGTTCATGCTCTCACAATCAAAACAATTCTTGACCTAGCATGTTTTGTGTTTATTGTTCATTTTCTTTATTAGTTTCATTAAATTTAAAAACTCAATTAATAGATCATATTATATGAATTAAATTTTCTCATTGATTAAAAATATAATAATAAAGGATGTTAGAGGTAGATCGACTATTAAATGAACTACTCTTCGATGGGTGGTGTAGTCATCATAGAAACGTTTTGCATGTGAAAAAGATTAGAAACTGTAAAACCTAATCTCATGTCTATTATTGAATTCATCCCAATTAATAAGATTAAGGGGAAAAAAGGAAAATATGAGAATACTAAAGAAAAAATAATACATATAAGAGGAACAAAGAAGGTCATTATACATACATAAATATTGCAAACCAAGAAAGAGAGGAAGACTTATATAAAGGGATCCTTACTTCAAGAGGTACCCATATGAGTATAGGGAGTTCCAGAACCTCTAATGTGATGAGAGTAATCCCCTATAACTCCAAAATGGAATATCTTCACTGCTTGGCAAAAATTACAAATGGGTTACCCAAGGTTTCAATTTATAGACAAAATGGGGAGTGGTTTTGGGCACCTAGTTTTCAAAATACCAATTGTGTTTCAATTTTGAGTCTATAAATGAAATTATCAGAAGTTTTAAAAAATATAAATCTTGTAGGTAGTATCATTACTATCCCCATGTGAAATTTATCGGCCAATGGAGGATGACATCCCGAGATTTAGCCGAAATAAAGAACCAAATCATTGACATCATGTAGATTCCATCCCATGTACAGATTGGTTCGTATGAACCCCATAGTGAATGAATTGGGATTAGGATCCTTGATATTATTTTTATCCCATGATGTTTTGGAAAAAGCCACAACATTTCAGCCCATTTGGAGGCACGGATGTTGAGCAATATTCAAAATAGAGGACATATATCTTTGGTCTTCCCTATAGTTTAGCCAATTTCCCTTCTGGATCATCTCGAACCCTCCAAATCACCTCATCCTAGAAAAAAACCACCAAAACAAGAATAAATTCCCTTTTTAACAATTATAAACATTTAATATTTGAATCAAATGGGACGGTCAATTTGAGATAATAGTTGTAATTTTAAATACAAAACTTGTTTAAAAAAGTTATGCAGGGGTGAAATAAAGCAGTGAATTGTGATGTGATGTCACCCCCACCCTTAACCTTTTTCAATCCATAGAAAAACCACATATCATTTATTCCAAAATAATTTGACATGCAAACATCAATAATAAATTAACAAAAATTTTAAAACACATATAATTGAGATCTAACAATTCCACTCCATGAAACAAAAGATATCATGCCTCATAACAAACCATTATTTCATGTTCTCCATTTATATCATTGTTTCTAAATGAATCGGATTGGAGTGGACCGATGCACCCCGACTGTCGATCTAACAGAGGGTTGAGCACCACTTGATCACTAAGGTCAGGTATATCGGTCTTCTTTTCGAAACACCCAATGGTTCCATATCCAACTATATGTGGACCTTCTTTCCAAAGGTAGGCATTCGTTGGGTTGATTCAACCAGAGATTCTTAAGAACTCACATTGGTCTAGAGGTTGGGAAGTTGGGCTCATCACACCCTTTTGGGGGGGATTATTTCTTGTGCCGGGACTCTCATATAGATTTAAGATGTGTTCATGTGTTCATGAATCACTGGTTTATACCAAAGCATAGTATCCACAGATTACCCCTGGTTGGCGATGGTCAGCTGAACGCAAGGATTCCAAATCATTTAGGTTCGAGGATTACCATCCCTCATTGGGGTTAATGACTCCAAGGGGGTTGTACTCATTGATATGGAGTTAAATTGAAGCTTCATAACATTGTGCACTGGAGATTATTATATTTCATAGGGTGATAGGTAATGACTTGAGCGTTTGGATCGAACCCGTGATACAGTCTTCCAAACATATCCTTAGTAGATGAATTAGAATGCACGTAGTTTGGTGGAGGTGGTGTCGGAGAACCAACATGAGGATGGAGCGAGGGTCCGATGGGTAATGGGATTGAACCTCATGGAGGATTTCTACGTACTATGCCTTAACATAGATCAAAGTCCTCATATTTCACAGTAGGTGGTGTCAGGGTCGGTGCTTACTCAAAGCCCACGTGAGTCATGCTCGGTGTAAGAAACAAGAGGCATCAGAGACCTGACGATCACGTCGCGAAAGGTGCGTCCTTGGGAAGTAGAGTGGGGCTTACATATGGAGTAGCATGAAGGTGAAAAAGACCAGCGGGTGATGGAAATGGTAATTAAAACCCCTACGTCCATCTCTCCTCTCAGTCCTTGGCACTGGGGATGTACGGAGGTGTGTGGGTGCAACCTCCCGGAAGAAAGGTTAGGGACTTACACCTAGGAGGATGCCCCGGTGCCTTCCTCACATCTGACCATGACGGCATCCCAACTCACTGGTGGGTTGAGGAATATAATTTAGGCCTACACCTATGTGCAAGTGAACATGCGGGATAACACCAAGGGAATTGGAATCAGTCAAAACAAAGGGAGACAAAAAGTGTGAATCACATGCCAGACATTCAGAACGCGGTGAGGGTGGCGTGACGATGGAGGATAACTGTTCACCATGTTCGAAACAAAAAATTCATATCACGTTATCCTATAATGGGGGTAGACCAGTGAGGGTCGACTGTTGACCATGTTCGAAACACATGACATGACTCGAAGTGTTTCCCAAAGGCATTCAAGGGTGTTGGCCCAAGACGGTAGGGGAGATGATGCGGCATGAGTCCAGACCATTAGGGGGTCCCTTCAGACATGAAATAGGATGAAGATCCGAATAAAGTACCTGCAAAGCAAGATGTGGAGTAGTGGAATGTTTGAATGGATTCCAGGGCTCTTGAAATTATTAAACTATAAACATGGAATGATGCATCTTATGCTTAGAGAATAAGTAATCTCTTTCATGGAGCAAGAGGCATCCAATTATTGAATGATAGGGAATGTTATAGTTTATAGTCATGTAGAGAGAACTATTTCAATATAGTTTAACATCATATGGGTTGGACTAGGGCCATACTGTTTAACATCATGTGGTCAGGATAATGGCCATATAGTTTAACGTCATGTGGTCAGGATGACTTGCTAGGAGATACCTAGGAATGGTTGGTGTGGGACTTACGCATAGATGGAAATTTATGGATGAACCTAGAAAAAGGAGCTATGATATGGGGTTATAGGAGAGTGATGAGGAGTATCTCGACTTATGGAATTTATAGGAAGGATTTTGGGAAGTTGTAAGGGTGAAATGTAAATTACTATTTACCTGGAGGGTATCCGCAGAGATGGCCACATAGGAGATGGCCGCAGAGGGTATCCACATAGGAGCTGGCCACGGAGGAGGCGGGCCACATAGAAGCTGGCCACCTAGGATGTCCGCGAAAAAAATGGCCACTAAGGGATAGATGTGGAGGATCTGGATGCATATGGTTCGTGATTTGGATGTCCCTGAAGGGTGTCCACAGAGGAGCGAGCCGCATAAGAGTTAGCCTCATAAGATATGGCCGCGAAGGGGGTATCCGTAGAGAGGCCAGAAGCATAAGAGTAGCCGCGGAGAGGCTGTCCATGAAGAGTGTCCATGGATGAGATGGCCATAGAGGAAATGGCCATGAAGGGCGTCTACAAAGGGGCTGGTGCCCGTCCTACTTCGTGCCCATGGAGGGGTTCTCGAATCCATTTTGCGAACAATGCTACTCTTTAGAGGGGGTGGACGCAAAGGAGATGGATGTGAAGGGACTATCTGCGAAGGAAATGGACGCATGTGGTTCGCGTTTTTGTTTATCCTCTATGCGGAAGAGTGCATCTTTGGATGATATGGCGTCAGCGGATGGTTGCGGAACTTTACCGTTGAGAGTGATTTCTCCATAGTCTTTCCATAGGTTTTCACCCGTCATTCCTCTCATATTTTTGGTTCTCCTCAGTGACTATATAAAGAGTCAAAAATTGGATCAATCAACAGGCCCACAACACTTTTTTACTGAATCCCGTGAAGGAATCCCCACCTGCGATTGACTCGGTCAACCCAAGATTTTAGGAACTGAGATTCACGGAATTGCTCTGTGATCGTTCACCACTCTGCCTCTATTCCGCACATGATGAGATTTGAAGCCTTATACAGCTTTTGCCTCCGTTTCACGAACGACGGTGTGCACGGCACGGGATGGTTGGCACTGTTCGTGGCAGTGTACTGACCTTGCATCTGTCCTTCTTCGCGCCCGTGTCGGGGATCCTGCCTCTGTTTCGAAGACGATGCATGTCCTTGGAATTGCTGTTCACTGAACCAGCCACGTACTATTGTTGGGAGCCGATACGTGGACCGATTCAGTCCTTTCCCTAGGCTTTTTTTAATTGTATTACCCCTTGCAGAATTTTTAGGAACCTAAAATCATTCAGTGTTTTTCCACTTCATTTATCCTCCCATGCACAAAACACTTACTTCAAATGAATTTTCTATTATCAGACAAAGGTCAATTTTTCAGCAGTGTATTTCTTATCCAAAATCATTCAAGGGTCGCGATAGGCGTGATAAATTCTTACAGCGCAACCTGATGTGAGCCAAGGACGTTTGTTTATCATAAGTAATTTCTAGGGCTGTTCAATGGATTTCAGTTTACAGGATTTAGATGTGAAATTTTTTTAGGCTGAATGAGGAGGGCTTGACAATTTTTGAAGAAAAATAGAACTATTATAATTACCACTCATGTATGATATCATTCTCACTCTACATATTATCAATTCAGCTCCCTCATCTTGAAGAATCATATAAATATTACACCATTAATAATTTTTAATAAAATGTCAGTCCTCCAAAATAGTGTTTTTTAATGAAATCCCTAGATACACAAAACATTATTTCTTCATCCTAAGATCCACAATGAGATAAATTCATTTATCATAAAAGCCCAATAAAGGCATAGCTTTCAACAGAATCATTTTTTTCAGAAGAAAACATTTCTCTTTGGAATTTTATTTTCAACCCGAAGTATCACAAAATGTGTTATCACAACACAATATAGCTTCCCCCACACATAAGATCAACTATATTGGGCTATTTCACTTCATGAGTTGTTTGGATTGGGAAAAATGGGTTGTAATGTGGATAAAATAATAGGTTGTTCATGGATTATAATGGATACATGGATTAAATGTTCATGGTAGGACATTATAAAAAATTATTCATTGAAATACGGGATTTAATACCAATAAATTCCTCAATCATTTAAAGATAAGTACCTCAAACCCCTAGGTTTTGATAGGAATAAATCAAATATTGGTTAAATCAAGAATTGTCTAGTTCTCTCAAGAAGTCAGGTAAATTTAAAGAATAGAAAAATAATGGTTGAGATGTCTCACAATAAAGTGATTTCAAATATAAAGATAGTGAGATGTAGCATGGGATTCTATATTCAGAGTACTTTTTGCTAAAATTACTAAAGATTTGAATTGGAAAAAGTGTTTTTTTTCAGAATTCATTTAAGCTCTATTTCATAGGATAAATTGTTTAACTTATTGATATGAATTTGAAAATGGGTTTGAGAATCATTTGAACTCAAAAGAATAAAAAAAACACAAAAAATTGAAAAATAAACACGAAATATTTAATAAACACACATTTTTTGAAAATCATTGAAAAATAGGGAAACAATTGAAATGAATAAACTAAAAGGTCCCCCCCCCACACAAAATAAATATTTAATTTTCCTAAATGTGAACTCGTGAGATTATATATGCACATGAAATGTTTAATTTCCAATTTGAACTAGAATAAAATTGTGAAAGGTTTATGTAACAACTTTATATGCTCGAGTGATGATGGGGTCATGCAGTGTGATAAAATCCACTGCATCAGTAAGAGGTCCCTCAATGTATCTATTTAAATGTTGACCATTGACTGCATATCTTATTCATTTGTCCTCTTGTGTGATCTCCACTTCACCTTAAAGAGAAATATTAGTCAAAACATAAGGACATGACCACCTAGAACGCAACATACCAGACATCGGAATCAATTTTGAACCATAGAGAAATACTTTCTATCCCACATGAAATTAATTTTTCTAGATCATTTTTTCATGGTCTTATTTTGATCATTCCTTTTAGAACCTTTATTTATCATATGAAGATAATCTAATCTACACATTCTCTTGAATTTTTGGCTCCCTTTGGATTACAGCTTAGGCCAAATCCTTGCTGCATTTCTTTATAGCCCAATAAGATTGATGATCAACTTACATTGGGAGATGAAACACTTTCCCATAGAAAATATGAAATGCATAAATACTGATAGGTGTCTTGTATGATATCCTATAATCCTATAATGAATCATCCATGAACCTTATCTAATGCTTCATATTCAGTTTCATGGGTTTTTCCAAAATTTGTTTCAACTCACGATTTGATATCTCAGCCTGACCATTTTTTTGGTGGTGGTATAGTGTTGATATTTTTTATGCCATCCCATACATATGAAGAAGAAATCCAAATTTTTATTGAAAAGGTGTGTCCTGTGGTAACTGATGATGGAATTCGGTATCCCAAACCTACAAAAAACAATTCTTTGAAAAATTCCACTACAACATGAGAATCATTAGTCCTGGTACCATTATACTCCACTCATTTACTCACATAAACAACAAAAATAAAAATGTTAAAGAAATAAATAGAACAAGGAAAGGGAACCATAAAATCAGTGCCCCACACATCAAAAATCTCACAGAATAATATGGGTTGTTGAGGCATATCATGTATCCTATATATATTTCCCGTGTGTTGGAAATGTGAGTACGACTAACGAAACACAGGAGCATCAAAGAATAATCTAAGCCAATAGAATCCAATGTCTAAAACATTCCTTGCTATCCGTTGGGGTCCAAAGTGTCCTCCACATTCAGGTGTATGACAAAAATGTAAAACAGACTCAAAATCTTGATCAGGAACATACCTTCTAATAACTTGATCACTACACCTGCGCCATAGGTATGGATCATTCCAAACATAGAATCTTGAATCACTCATTAATTTTTGGACTTTATGTTTCATTAAATTTACAGGGATTTCGTAGGAAACAAGGTATGTAACAAAATTATCATATAAAGGATGTGTACGTGAGATGGAAGAAATATTTTCATTAGTGGAAGAGTCCAAAAGTGGTACCTGGCCCATGGTGTCATCTTATAGTGTGTGAGTAAACCTACCCATGTCCTCCGGAACTAGGTTTTCTGAACCCTTCATATCCTTTATTTCAATATCAAATTCTTGAAGAAGGAGAATCCATCGGATAAGCCTGGTCTTTGCATCTTGCTTCTTCAAGAGCTACCGCAGAGCGATATTGTCAGAAAAAACAACTACATTAGATAACAATAATTATGAAAAGAATTTAACTATAGTAAATATGACTGAAAGAAATTCTTTTTCTGTGGTTTTTTAGTTTGATTGGGCTGAATACAGTGTCATCAATGCTTAAGAAATCACATGTGAACATCCCTCCAACCTCTAAGATAAGACAGCTCCAACCACGATGTTGGAGGCATTACACATAAGCCAAATTTAATGTCCTATTGTGGGGGATGTATGATTGGTGGAGTGGTCAAAACCATCTTGATCTCATCAATTTCTACCCTGCATGAATCATCAAACACAAAATTATAATTTTTTTGAAGTAATCAAGAAAAAGGAAGAGAAATATTACTAATATCATTGATGAAGGGCTGATAGAAGACAACATTCCCTTGGAAGGATCAAATGTCAGGCACACATGAAGGATAGGGTAAGGATGAAATAAGGTCTATCTTAGATATATCAATCTTTATCCCATGTTTTGACACTACTTGCCCTATGCCAATTCCATGATCTATCATGAAATGACATTTTTCAAGTTTGAAGACAAGATTATTCTCAATACAACGATTCAAC
This sequence comes from Viscum album, assembly GCA_963277665.1. Lineage (NCBI taxonomy): Eukaryota > Viridiplantae > Streptophyta > Magnoliopsida > Santalales > Viscaceae > Viscum > Viscum album. The sequence goes on along the minus strand of OY728164.1, from coordinate 1,008,276,458 downwards.
AACATTCCCAAACTAGAGATAAAATCATCAAATAAGGACTCATACACTAAAATCATCCATAAATACTTCCATGTAGGTATTAGTAAAATCTGAAAAAATAATCACCGTGTATCTATGGAAGGTACCCAGTGCATTAGATAGTAAAAATGACATCCTTAGGTAGGAAAAATTACCAAATGGACATGTGAATGTTGTCTCCTCCTGATCCTCCATTGCAATATGAACCTGAAAATATATAGAAAATCCATCCAAGAATCAATAGTGTGTTTTCCCAACTAGTCTCTCAAGCATTTGATCAATAAAGGGGAGGGAGAAATTGTCTTTGTGAGTGGACTGATTTTGTTTCTTATAATCAATACACACATGACAATCGTTTTTTACCCTCATTAGAACTAACTCATCTTACCATTTATATCAATAGTAACACCACTTTATATAGTCACAACCTGAATTGGACTCAACCACTGAGAATCTGAAATGGGATAAATTATAACTACCTTGAGCAATTTTTCAACCTCTATTTTAATAAACTCCAAAAGTGTTGGATGGACTCCCCTTTATGGATGCCTAGCCAGTTTAGCCTCATTCTCCCATAGAATCCTATAAAAATAGAGGGTAAAATACCTGATATGTCATCCAAGGTCCACCCGATTGCCCTAATGTTCTCCCTCGAAAGATATAAATTTCTTTATTCATGTTCAAAAGGGAGATTGTTAGCAATTATAACAAGTTATTTACCACCAATTAAAAAAGTATTATTGTTTTAGATTTGGTGGTAATGTCTTGAGTTCCAACGTATGTGGTGATTTATGGATGGAGATAGTGAATGAACTAAAATATGTGCACAATGAGTGTCAGTATCAGAATGGACGTTATCAAAATCAGAGAATAGTTCATCTAATCCATCAGAATACTCAGCAACCATGTCATAATCAGAGTTCACATGACCAGAATAAGAATATGAATCCATTTAAATATCATATATAATATATTATTGTTCATTAGAAATGAGTGTGGAATTTCACTTTGACATCAAACTAGAACCAATACTCATAATCCCCCGAAGAATAGGACAATAAAATTTCCTGGGGTTTTTTTTGTGGTTCAAAATGGGAGATGAAAAATGTAGAATAGTCCCCTTAGGGATACATAATGGCATCCAAAATATTATATATCATAACTTTATCACCAAATTCCATGGAAAGGTTAACCTCATTGAAATTTATTATTTTTTTCAGTTTTGTGGATATTCATACCTATGATAATTGGAGAATGGGATCTTACCTGATCATCTTCCATGTTAATAAAATAGAAATCTACTAGAAATTCATGTCTCATACAAAGAAAATTACATCATCAAAGACTCCCACTGGATATGATGTAACTATATTTTCCAAATTTTGCACTACTATCATCGACTTCATTACACCAACCTATAAAGAAGAGAATATATAGTGAGGAATCACATTTATGGATTCTCCTAATTCACAAAGAGAATCTGAAAAGTGCATCCCCACTATGGTTCAGGGGATAAGGAATGTCCCAAGATCCTTGCACTTTATTCACATTTCTAGAGTTGGTGTAATTAGTGATGAAACATTCCTTCCAAGATTGATCCTCTAATTTCTGTTAATCCCTCTTTAATTGGTACAAAGATGTTTTATGAATTTTGTATATTGTATGATTTTCTTGATGGCTTCAAGTAGACGTATTTTGATCTCTACAAGCTTGAATATATCCAAAACATAGTTTTTTTATCACCTCTTCAACCATCTTTTTGGTTTGTAAAACTCTTTTTGGAAAGAGAATGGGTGTAATTGAAAAATCATCAATCCTTTTCATATCATTTTGTTTCTCCTTAGGTTGCTCAAAATTTGGTGTGGATTGAGGATTTAATAAGGTTGAGGAAAGTCCTATTGGAAGAATAGGTGAAAAATGTATCATTTTTTTTCTTCCCACTTCTATATGTGAGGGAACTAACATTACCCATGGGATTGGGAGTAGTTTGAGTAGGTTGGATTCTAGAATTCTTACTTACCAGTTCATAAAGGGTAGTGGAAATCTGGATCATTGGTGTCCTCAACTCCCTCAACTTCGAACCTTGAATCTTTATCTCATTCTGTTGATTACAAAAAATTTATCTGAAAAGGACATTAGTGTTATAATCTACCTTTGTTTGGGTATTCTCTTGTGGTTTACTTTTTTATTCTTGAGCTACATTTCTCCTTTGGGGTTGATGGAAACCTTGTTGGTAAGGTGGAGGCTGTTGGAAGTTTTGCTGAAAGGGGGGTCTTTATTGTCGTCCAAAGGCATACATCTTGTCTTGTTGTTTCATAAACCCTAGGTTGTATGTTTGAGAAAATTAATCAAGCTACTTTTGGGGACATGGTTTCATCTTTTTCTAATATGGTCTCCTAAGAAACACTACTACAAAGTCTTTTGTTTCTTGTAGTTAGGGGAAATAATCATTTGGGTGGCTTGTCCCAATGGAATTTCCATAATGCCTTAATGGAGTGGGTTGAGATGTCTTTTGATCCAATGAAATCTGGCTCATCATAGTGGTCAATTATTCTAATTTAGTATTAATCAAATGACTCTCAAGAGAAGAAGGACTTTTTCTGATGTACTCCCCGAACATGTGGTGCACCTCGATCAAAAAATTGTTGGGATTTTTGGTAAATGATGGAAATCAATACACGCGCATCTACTGGAGTCTTGTCCACTAATGCTCCTCCAGCCGCCACATCCACCATGCACCTCTCCATAGGCCAGAGTCCTACATAGAAGTATTGGATAAGGAGTTTCTCACTGAATTAGTTATATGGGCAGCTTGCACACAACATCATGAATCCCGCCCAATACTCATACATTGACACCCCGTGAGCTTGATTAATCTCCAAGATCTCTTTTTAAATTTATGTGGGTCTTGATTATAGAAAAAATATCTGGAAAAAAGGAATTTCAAATAGTTCCAACATGATACATCGTCATATTGTATATAATACATACAATCTTTCCCAACTCTGTCATGTGAAAATGGGGATTTCCTTAGCTTTATTTTTTCTTCAGATTAATGTTTTTGTTTAGTGGTTGAGCAAACCACATTAAATTATATAAGATTTCTTTGGGATCCTCACTATATAGTTTGTGAAATTTTGGATGAAGTGGAATTATTCAAGATTTCATTTCAATTTATGATTTCAGAATTGGGTATACAAAACAATTTTGTTGATAAATAATATCGGGTGCAACCAATTCTCCAATGGTTATATCAAGTTTAATTCTATTATTTTCAGTTATTGTTTCTTGTTTTAGGATTGATATAGATTTTTTTCTAATTTTTGTGTTCCTAGAATGGAGGAATTCTCCAACTGGTTTAATATTGAAACTTCTTGTAAACTGATAATGTTGGATTCGAGCCCTTAGGCTATGTTCAATTGCAGGGTTAAGTTCTAAGAGATCTCAATGATTATTTCATGTCATTAATCAAATAAAAATGACAATAATGAATGTATACCATAGTAAAAAAATTATATTTTTGAGTTGATGGTCCAAAAAGAAGAAGAAGAAAATAAAAGAAGAAAAAAATTCATATTGGGTAATGAAGGAAGAAAGAAGAGAAGAAGTGGAAAAATTGAAAAATAAAATAAATAAACCCAATTTTCTGAAATAATTACTTGACTAAATGAAATCAATTCTACTTTGAAAGGAATAATCATGGGTTCTCTCAAAAAATAGTTATTTTTGAGTACATAGGTGTTGTAGAGTGGTTGACCAAGGTCGTCTCTCAAAGGATGAAGTAAATTTGATAACTTATTAAGGTATTTTAAAAATAACATAAAAAAGAAATAATAACAATACATGAAGGGATATGGGGTTTTTTACCATTTATAAAACTAGAATAAGTTTTCTCAAAGAATACTGTATAAATTGTTTTGTTTTTTTCTGAAATGAAGTCCGATTAAAATGACTAAACAAGAAGTTTTTTAGAAAATATTTTAAAATGAATAATCGATCTAAATCTACCTATTAAATAAATTATTGATCATTATAATTTGAATTAACATAAAATTAATTATGATACCATACTTTTTATCCCCCAAAACCTAATAGAATTAACTTTACCACAAATACGTAGTAAATTAAACCGTAGGCTATCTTCAAAAAATGTAATTGCATCTCACTTCTTTTATTGAAGTTTTAAGGATAGATTATGGTCATAGGAAAATTTTAGCACTTATCCATCCTAGAAATTACGACGAATTTATTTTAGGAACTATATTTTAACACAATAAATTTATCATATGTGGTCTGGTTTTACCAATTAAGATCACACTCTCACAATTAACACAATTCTCAACCTCACGTGTTTTTTGCGTATTGTTCAACTACTTGATTAGTTTCATGAAAATTAAAAACTCAATTAATAGGTCATATTATTTGAATTACAGTATCTTATTGATAAAAAAGAAATTAATGATGGTGGTTAAAGGTAGATCGATTACTAAAAAGAACTACTCTTCCATAGGCCGGGTAGTCATCATAGAAACATTTTTCATGTTCGAAATATTCGAAAGGGTAATACCCAATCTCATTTCTATTATTGATTCCTGCCCAATTACAAAAATTAAGGTTGAATAAAAAATATTAAAATAGGGTAATATATAAGAAAGTATAAGATATAGTAGAGGAACAAAGAAGGTTATTATGCTAGAAAAAATATTATGAACCAATAAAGAGGGAAAGACTTCGGTGATGGGATCCTTACATTAGGAGATCACCCTATGAGTATAGGGAGTCCCAAAACCTATAAGTTGGTGGTAGGACTCATCTATAAATCCAAAATGGGAGCACATACCTACTTGTTTGAACATACAAATGGGGAACCCAATGTGTCAATTTACAGACAAAATGAGGAGTGGTTTGGGGAACCATATTTTCAATATACCACTTGTTTATCGGTTTTGAGTTGGTAAATGGAAATATATTGAGTTGGAAAAAACATAAATTTTTTAGGCCATCATAATTTCTATCTCCATGTAAAATTTAGAGGCCAATAAAGGATTACATCATGAGACTAGGCCAAAATAATGAACCATATCATTGACGTCGTGCAGATTCTCTCCCCTGGATAGATTTGATCGAATGGAACCCTTACGAAATAAATGGGGCTTCAGTTCCTTGAGATGATTTATATCCCATGATTTTTAGAGTGGAACACTTAATTTCATCCCATTTCGAGCCACAGATGTTAGGAAATTTGTAAAATAGTGGATAGCTGTCTTTGGGCTTCCATGATGTTTGGCCCATTTCTCTTCTAAATCATCTATGACCCTCCAAATCACATCCTCTTACAAAAAAACACCAAAAAACAAATCATTTCCCTTTTTGATAGTGATAAAAATTTAAAAATTGAATCATATTTCATGTTAAATTTGAGATAAAATTTGTAATTTTAAATATAAAAATTGTTTAAAATAGTGATTTATGGGTGAAATAAAGTAGTGAATTGTGATGTGATTAGAACATCTGGGAAATATGGTGGACCAGGGAAAACATATGAGGTATTTTCCCCTCCATCTGCATTCATAGGATTATTTTGGAGGATGGGTATTGACTATTTAGGAAGTCACAAAGGAGACTCAATCACACACATTGGGAGAATGTTAAAAAAGGTGGTTAAAAATTTACTCGAGGCAGGTATAATTTATCCCATTTTAGATTCTCAGTGGGAGAGTCATAATCAAGTTGTGCCTAAGAAAAGTGGTGTTACTGTTGTTATAAATTATAAAGATGAGTTAGTTCCAATGAGGGTACACAACAGTTGGCGTGTGTGTATTGATTATTGGAAACTAAATCAGTCCACATGAAAGTACCATTTCCCCCCTCCCATTTATTGATCAGATGCTTGAGATAATAGCTGTGAAAACAAACTATTGATTCTTAGATGGATTTTCAGGATATTTTTAGGTTGATATTTCTCCAGAGGATTAGAATAATAAAACATTCACTTGTCCATTTGGTACGTTTTACTACCGAAGGATTCCATTTTGACTTTGCAATGCCCGAGGTACCTTCTAGAGATGCATGGTGTGTATTTTTTATGATTTCATTATGACGTTCAGGGAGGTATTTATTTATTTTTATTGTGTATGGGTCTTCATATGATGATTGTATCATTTTTTGGGAACAGTTTTGAATCGTTATATTGAAAAGAATCTGGTCTTGGACGACAAAAAGTATCATTTCATGGTAGATCATGGAATTATCTTAGGGCATGTAGTGTCAAAACAAGGGATAGAGGTTGATAGATCTATGATAGACGTTATTTCATCTTTCCCCCATCCATCATGTGTACGTGATATTAGGGATTTTCTAAGAAATTCAGGCTTTTTTGGTGCTTCATCAATGATTTTAGTTATATTTCTCTTCCTTTGTTGTGATTACATCAAAAGGATTCGAATTTTGTGATTGATGGTTCATACAGTGTACCATTTGATGAGATAAAGAAGTTCTTGACCACTCCACTGATCATACAACACCCAAAATTCTATATTACTTTTGAGCTTATGTGTGACATCTCCAAGTTCACAGTTTGAGCTTTCTTATCTGTGAGGGCGGAGTGACGTTCACATATGATTGACTATGCATCGAGGACAGTATATTCTACCCAATAAAACTACACAACTGTAGAATTTTTTTTATTAAAATCATATTTTCTTCAGATAAATTTCATTCATATTTATTAGGCTCTAATGTAGTCTTTTTTTCCGACCATACAGCTCAAAGGTGCCTCTTGAAGAAGACAGATGCAAATACTATGCTTATTTGATGGATTATCCTTCTTTAAGAACATGATATTTACATAGAAGACAAGAAGAGTCCAGAAAACCTAGTGGGAGACCACATAAGTAGGATTACACAACACTAGATGATGAAACCATGGACCAGGTACCACTTCCGGATACTTTCCCCGATGAAAATCTTTATTTCATCTCTGGTATGCATCCTTGGTATTCTGATTTAGTTAAATTCTGTGTTTTATCTGAAATCCCTACAAATTTAAAGAAGAATAAGTCCAAAAATTAATGATTGAGTCATGATTTTATGTTTGGGATTATATATAACTCTGGAGCATGTGTAGTGATCATGATATTAAGAGGTGTGAACATGATCATGTGTTTGAGACTGTTTTACATTTTTGTCATACACATGCATGTGGAGGACACATTGGACCCCAACAGACAACTAGGAATGTTTTAGACTCTGAATTTTATCAGCCTAACTTATTAAATGATGATCAAGTGTTTTCTATTCCATTCACACATTGACAACACACAGAGAAACATTCCTAGGATACATGAGATGCCTCAACAACCCATATTATTCTCTGAGATTTTTAATGTTTGGTGAATTTATTTTATCGATCATTTTCAATTTTCTTTTTTTTTCTTTTATATTTTTATTTTTGTTTATTATATGAGTAATTTGGTTGAGGATAAGGACACCAAGACTGATGATTCTCATGTTGTAGTGGACATTATCAAAGCATAATTTTTTTTTGGTTAGGAGTACCAAATTCCATCATTACTAACCAAGGGACACACTTTTAAATCAATATTTGTCCTCCCTTCTTCAGTAGAATGTGATGGCACAAAAAACATCTACACTATACCACCCACATAACAATTAGTCAGGCTGAGATTTCAAATCGTGAGTTGAAACAAATTTTGGAACCAATTGGGCCGCCGAATAGGAAGGATTGGAGAAAGCACTTGGATGATGTGTTATGGACTTATTAGATACCATAAATGACACATATCTATAAGTCACCATTTTGGATTATTTTTGGGATAGCATGTCATTTCTTCATGGAAGTTGAGAATCGGGCTTATTGGGCTATAATGAAATGCAACATGGATTTGGCCTAATCTGGATTCCAAAGGAAGTTTCAAATTCTAAAGAATGGGGATATTTGATTGTGTTCATATGAGAATTCAAGGCTCTACAAGTAAAGTTAAAACACAACTCATGAAAAAATGATCCTAAAAAGTGAATTTGAAGTTAGAGGGAATGTCTTGCTCAACAGTTCATGACTGAAGATGATGCCTGGTAAGTTACATTCCATGTGGTTAGTTCCTTATGTTGTGACTCATATTTTTTCTCTATGGTCTAGTGGAGAATACACAAGAGGACATAGGAAGTACATTTACATTCAATGGTCAACGTTTGAATAAATATATTGAGGGACTTCCTACTGATGCAGTGGATTTCATCACACTGCCTGACCCCATCATCACTTGAGCATATAAGGCTGTTCCTAAACCTTTCTCTTTATTATTATTTTCCCATTTTAAAATTATAAATTTCTTGTGAATATATAATCTCATGTTTTCACATTTATGAAAATGCAATATTTTTTGTGTGGGGGAGGAAACCTTTTAGTTTATTAATATAAATTTTTTCCTATTTTTCAATGACTTCCAAAAACATTTGTTTTTTTAATTTTTTGTATTTTTTTCAAATATTTGTGTTTTTTCAATATTTTGAGTTGAAATGATTCTCATCACCATTTTAAAATTCATACCAATATTTTAAACAATTTATCCCATGAAAATGATCTTTAATGATTGCATAAAATAACATTGTTTCCTGTTAAAATATTTACTAATTTCATGAAAAGTAATCTGAATTTTGATTCACATCACACATATCAGTGAATTTATTTTTGAAACCACCTTCCTTTGAGACTTTTGAACTATTATTTTCAAATTCTTTACATTTACATCACTTCTTGAGAGAACAAAACCATGATTTATTTTACTAGAATTACATTTATTCCTGTCAAAACTTGAGGGTTTGATGTAATTTTATTTAAATGATTGAGGCAGTTGTTTGGTTTAAAATCACATATTTCATAGAATTATTTTGTTATAAAGGATTACCATTAACATTTAATCCTTTTATTATTTAAAAACCCTGAAAAACCTATTAGGTTAGCCACATTACCACCTAAATTTCCATATACAACCAAATGTTGAAGTGAAATTGCAGAGTCTAGTTGATCTTTAGTGTGGGGGAAGAAATATTGTGTTGTGATACCACATTTTCGGATACTTTGGGTGGAAAATTAAATTCCAAAGATATGTGTTTCTATCTGAAATAAATCATTTCGTTAAAAGTTTTTCCTTTCTGGAGCATCTGATGAAGAAAGAAAGTTGTTCCCATCGAGAGGTTTTAGGAAAAACTACGTTTGAGAGGATTGACATTTTTTTTTTCTGAAATGATGAATGGAGTAATCTTTCCTAGAGTTTTCATGATGATGGGGATGAATTGATACTACGAGAATGAGGTGGAGACCATACTTGAGTGACAATTAGAATAATGCAATTTTTCTCCAAAATGTGTCAAACCCTCCTCATTCTGTTTCATAACTATTAACATCTAAATCCTACCCACTAAAAGTGGAAAAAAACCATGGAATGTCCCCATGATAGAAATATGTCCACGACACACATCGGGTGGTGATGTAGGAATTTATCAAGCCTATGCTGACCCCTGTATGAGTGCGGATGAGAATGATAATTGTTGAAAAAATGAAATTTGTGTGATAATAGAAAATTCAAGTTAGGTATGTGTTATTTGTATGGAAGGATTAATGAAGTGGAAATATATTGAATGATATAAATGGAGAACATGAAATAATGGGTTTTTAAGAGGCATGATATATTTTGTTTCATGGAGTGGAATTACGAAATCTCAATGATATTTGATATAAAATTTGTGTAGATTTTATATTGATGTTTACGTGTTACAATTTTTCAGAATGAATGACATGATGTTTTTCCAGGGAGAGAAAAAGGGTAAGTATGGGGGTGTAATCACATCACAATTCACTACTTTATTTCACCCCAACATCACGGTTTTAAACTAGTTTTGTATTTAAAATTACAAATATTATCACAATTTCATCATCGCATTTGATTAAATTATAAAATGTTTATCACTGTTAAAAAAGGATTTTATACTTGTTTTTGTGATTTTGTAGAAGGAGGAGGTGATTTGGAGGGTTAGAGATGATCTAGAAGGAAAATGGTCCAAACTTCATGGAATCCCAAAGACATATGTCCACTGTTTTACACATTCCAAAACATTGGTGCCTCTAAAAGGGCTGAAATTTTGTAGGACCCTTTAAAACATCATGGGATACAAATTATCTCAAGGAAATGAATCCCAATTCGTTTTAAAGGGTCTATTCGAACCACTTTGTCTAGGGGACAGAATATCCACGTAGTCAATTATTTGGTTCTATAGTTCTGCCATATATCATGTTGTAATCCTCCATTTACCTCTAAAATATTACTTGGATATATTAAGGAAGTCAGCATACAACTTTTATTTTTTTCCCAACTCGATATAATTCCATTTACTTGCTCAAAACTAACACACAATTGTTATCTCGAAAATTATGTGCCCAAAACCACTCCCCATTTTGGATATAAATTAACACCTTGGGTATCCCATTTGTATGTTCATTCAAGGAGTGATGTTCTGACATTTTGGATTTATATAGTAGATCTATCACCACCTTATATATTCTATAACTCTTTATACTCATAGGGGTATCTCTTTAAGAAAGGATTCCTTCATCAAAAAATTCCCCTCTTTATTGCTAGGTAATATTTATGTGTGCATGAAAAACATAAATGTACCAGTTATATTTCATATATATAATTTTTTTATTACCCTATTTTCCTCTATTTTATTATTGCTTAATCTTCCTAATTTTTCTGGAATAATGATAAGAAACGATATTGGGTTTTACACTTTCTAAACATTGTCTCATGAAAAATGTTTCAATGATGACTACACCACCCTTAGAAGAGTAGTTCTTTATAGTAGTCAATCTAACTCTAACCTCCTTCATTAATTTTTTTAAACAATGAGATACTATAATTCACATATTATGATCTATTAATTTATTTTTTAATTTCAATTAAACTAGGAAATCAATTAAATAATAAACACAAAACATGCGAGGTTGAGAATAATGTTAATTTTGAGAGTTTGAACATAATTTGTAAAAAAGACGACACTAGATAAATTTGTAAGGATCAAATAAAATCCCTAAAGACAATTAGGCCTTATTTTAAGAATGTATATTCTCATTAATTTACCACTGACTATAATATATCTTTAGAAAATCAATAAAATCAGATTGCTGCGATTACATGATTTGAAGGTAGCCTAGTTTTAAATTCACATCATCTTTGTGGTAATGTTAATTCATGTATGTTTTGGGGGTTAATAAGTTTGGGGATCATAATTAAGGGGATTTTAATTTAAAATATAATGATAAATAATATATTTAAGAGGTATTGTTAGATAGAATACTACTTTTAAAATAATTTCTAAAAAAAACATCTTCTTGTTGTGTCATTTTAATCAAACTTCACATCAATAATAAAATCAAAAAAATTATACAATCTCCTTCTAGAAAACAGATTATAGTTTTATTAGCAATAAACAACCCCAAATCATTTCATGTAGTGTTATTATTCCCTTTTATGTTATTTTCAAAATACCATTAATAAATTGTCAAATTTACTTCCCCCTTTGAGAGATGACCTTGGTCAGCCACTTTGCTTCACCTTAGTACTCAAAATCACACTTCATTTGAGAGTTCCCATGACAGCGCCTTTGACCACCCATTTTGGATAGGCAACCAAAACCAAGTGGATATTTGGAGGGTTTATTCCCTAATATCTAGGTTGATAAGGATCATATGGTTGACTACAACCTCGTTCCTTGCTCATTTATCTTGGTAGTAATAGGTAATTATATACACAATGGTTATCCTTCCTATATATGTGTCTAGAGGGATGTAATAGATTGTTTTTATTTAACACACAGGTATCTAATGATAAATTATCCTATAGATTATTATAGGTATACTTTTTATGGATTATTATGTCTTGAGTTATAATACCTAACATGCATGCTATTGTGGTTCCCAAAAAGAAATAAGTTGTTATCTAGAGATAGTATAGAGATTAATAGATTTTGTGATGAACATATTTCATGATATATTATAGTTTCAATGGTATTTTTATGACAGATATATTATTTTAGAATGATATATAATTATGTGTGATTTTGGGGTAGAGCAGTAAACTAGTGGAGAAGGGGTAATGAGGTACATCCATTTAATATAATATTTGAAATTATATTATTACATGTACATGATACATTTTAAGAGATACGTGGTGAGGATATTAATATTTTATAATTTATTGGGTGATGTGTTAACTTCTATTGTTTTTTATCTATACATTCATAATATTTAATTTTATTATGAATGGGAATATCTAAGGAAGAGACTACTCTGTGTACCTATTATGATCATCATCTATTTTTGTAAATTAATTTTCAGGACTAAAGGAGTTGTTTGGTGATTAGGATAGAAATAAATAGCATGTGGATTTTTTCATGAGAAATTTGGTCTCTAGGGTCACTGCTGACATTTTCATTTAGGTATTTGTAATGTATTTTGTTATTGTTCCAGTTGTATGACATTATATACATGTTTTGGAATCTCTATTTACCTTTTTATTGTAAGTATTTTCTTTTTGATTTTTCCTTATCACTATTTCTTCATGTTCTTAATAAATGTAAATTCACTCCTCATTCTCTTTGTTGAACCATTACATACTAGAGGCAAGCCTCTAGAACTTTTATCTCTATTTCCTAATTGTAAAACCAAGAGGGGTTACTTTGGGGGGAGGGGTCCATCAGACCTACCCTATGCTTAATCTACAATAATGTGGTTGAATTAAAATATTATATTTAATGATTTCCATGTTTGTGCTTTCATCATACATTATTATTTCCAAGAATATTATTCAATTGATATACCATTTCTTAGGCCCCTACATGATAGTAAAAGTGGAGTTGGGTGAAATTGAGATAGTAGACACCATACATAATGGGTATAATCATCCAAAATTTGGGAAACATAGTTAAAAAAACACGAATTGATTTTGTTTCTACATTACTAGTTTAGTACATGCATGAAACTACAATGGTGAGGTATGATAAAAAAATAATCATTTAATGAACTTGTAGATTTTTAAAATATTGTTAAATGATTAAATTATTTCAATTGCATCATACACTGATTCACCCCCTCATTTTTTTAATTCTCCCAAGTGGTTATAATAAGTGGTTTAATAAAAAACGTTACAACACTAATTCTCTTATCAACAACCTTTAGATTTTATGAATATGACCATTTGGATTTCTCTTTACATAGGTTTTATGAAGTATATATTTGAATAATATTATTGGTTCCCAATAAAATAACCATAGAATATTGTTCTTATAAAAAAAATTAAGAATAAGAACAATATATATATATATATATATATATTGATAAAGTACTCATCAATGAATGAAGAGGAAAATTACAATATACTAGTGAAATTAAATCAAAGTAGATTTCAATAGATATATGTCTTGGAAAATATTCTGATAAAGAAAATTGTAATGGGAAGAAATCCTTATTTATCCAAATTGGATGAAATATATGTTTCTTTATTATGTAATATTGATGCATATAGGTCTTCTATAGAATATAGAGATCTGGTTGTTGAACATATTACAAATTAGATAAAATAATTTCTATATCATGAATTATAAAATCAATACTATGATAAGATCAAGTAGAAATATATTTTCAAATCTATCCTATATATGATCCAAGAACATGTGAGGATGATCATATCAAAATAGAATCATCGTAAATATTATATAATGATTCATGTTGTTATTTAATGATTACCCTATAAAAAGCTTCCTATAGAAATAGTCACTTTTATATGTGGATATTTTAAATTATATATAATAATATAAACTAATTTTAAATTGATATTGATTTTTTTAAAATGTTTTGAATAATGGGTTTGCAATTTGTAAAACTCTAACAACATGTGGCATCCTTACATTCCATGAATTTTTATCTAGAATAATGACGATCCTGTTTTGAGAATTATTGGATCAATACAATCACTAAGAGTGTATAATAAAAATAAATGTATTAATAATGTATCCATGCACTATCATAATTATTTACTTTATAGGATTCTAAAAAGAAAATAAAATAAAATTGGATTAATGAAATTGATATTTCCTTGTATGAAAATATCACAATTCATTAAGATCATAATTAAAATGTCAAAAGATAATGGCAATATAGAATGAAGAAAGTGGAGGATGAAAAAAAAAATCTCAATATGAAATGTATTGATGTCAGAAAAAGATATAAATTCTTGTAAGTAATTAAATAGAGACTTTATAAAAACATGATAGGTGAGTGACTAATGCTCAAAAATTCCATGGTGGGTTCTGGTTATAAAATAAATCTATCATATAGAAAAAATATTTTGACATCCATTAATGTTAAAATAAATACACATTACATGAAAATGATACCATCCTATTGAAAAACTTATGATTTTGATAATTCTTGATTTTGAATAGTGAATGAGAAAAACCAAAATATTTACCAATATGTGAGATTAAAAACAATGAATAATAACCAAATAAATTGGCGGTGGAAGTGATCAAATTTAGTTGAATTTATTCTACAATGGAATTTAAAATTAGTGAAAAAAATCCAAAAACAAAAAACATATAAAACTAGAAAACATGAGGTATAATGGTGAAGAACATGGTTTATTGGCCAACTCATGTAATGTTGATTTTTTTTTGGCACATGTATTTCTATTTTTATCCTAAATTTAAAAATTATGGAAGATAAAGAAAACCCTGAACTGAGGAGAGATATGATTAGTAAATGAAATTTACATAGAATAAGGATAGAAATGTATTTATGTTAAATAGTTTTAAAATTATTGATTTTTTTGGAGATACATCCAAAGTGGTCTCATTGAGGATTCATGAATGTGAAATTCAGCCAATTTTATGCCTAAATTATTTGATAGATGAAGACCATATAATTAGAATCTGAAGAAAAATTGTCGTAAAGATAACTAGGTGAAAAATTAAATAAAATTTCTATTAAAAAATAAACCAACATGAAAAAAGTAATGCCTCAACATTACAGAAGTGCTATTTATGTTTTATAAGTATAGAAAATTCCAAGGACTATTGTAAACATTATAGGATTGTTAGTAATAATAGAGGTAATCTATTTCCAAAGATGAAAACTATCAAACAAATAATCATGATCATATATCTGTGAATAATTCTCTTGAGAGTTTTTTTATGTTATATGAAATATAACCATGCTTGTTAAGATGTAAGATCACATCACCAACAAAATTAAAATGCCATGAAATATAGATGGATGAGAATTTAAGGAAAATTCTAAATGGAAATAAATAATTTCACATTAATATGTTTAATTTCATGAGAGGATGTCTAAAAACGATGACCCATGAATTCTTGAATAAATGTATTTATAATATAGGAAATATGGTCATATTTAAAAATAAATCTTAATTATATTACTAGATCAAAAAGAAATTAAAAATTAGAATAAGCAAGCCGTTGGAGATTCGTGTAATTTTTAGGAAAATGAAATGAAGAAACACCTACATAATGAATTTCATTGATGAACCAATGAATTCATGCTCCATAATAAAATTACAATGAAAATTATATACTCACATATGATGATTTTCCCCAATCATGGATCTTGAAAAATAAGTATCTTTAATTAGAAGAAATTTCCAATTTTGATTATTTTATTAAGGTTATTAGAAGTTATGTCTTATTCCCATGTATTATATTTAATAATTTTATGTAGGGAACTGATGGTGATTCATGTCATGAACATCTCTTTTTGAAGGAACCCCTCATCAGTTTTAAATAGTGGAAGATATATAATGATCCCCACCGAATTCATGCATCAAGTAGGACACATGCTGGTTACTTGCACTAAGGGTATATAAAATTTGACAAATGAGAGGCATTACCAAATATAATATAGTAGGATCGAGCGATAGTATATCAATGATCAATAAAAATTATGAAATAGTATAAAGGGAATACAAAACCATACCATGATGCATGTGTAAATAAAATATTTTTAAGGAGAAGTATCCAAATAAATACCCATAAAGAATATATAAGGTAACAAAACAACGATACTCCAAATGTTAGATCTACTATTGTCTATCACGATCCAAGTATTCTTCTTGTAATACTTAAAAACATTTATAAACCTATGGTGAGAATACAAGTATACTCATTATGGAAACCAAAGTCTCTTATGATCAGGTAAAAAAAGACATGCACAGAAGCACCAAAAAGAAAATAATAAATCCAACCACACCTAAATGGGTCAACAAAATAAATCCCATCCTCACAATAGCTCACCCACTAAATAATTAATATATTTATAATAGAAAAAATTTGAAGAATATCAATAATGGCTACCACACACCAATTTCTCACATATTTATATATCTTACGACCAAAAATCATATGTTTTGGAACTCCGATCCCTTCAATATAACATGTAACAAATCACTGCCCCACAAAATATTCACTTAATACATCACTAACATACACCTTGGCCAACACATCAGATACATATACAAAAAACAATTATATATCAACACAACCATAAATACTAGTTCCATCCCATCACCTCAAAATAACATATCTAGAGTGGTAGGGTGTCATGTACATAAATGAAATCAACATAATTACCATATCCTACCATGAACTACCCCCACCATAAGCTATAAAATAACATTACATATCATCGAAAAACACTGAGGACATCACATCACATGACAAATACATAAATGTTGACTTTGGGAAATCACATACCATGCATATCAACCACACTAAAAAGAGTGACAAGGAATGAGGGGGTATCTTGCCAACAATCATCACCAAAAGGATGTTGGGATGTACACCCCTATATATATGGACATCGTCACCTAGGGATTGATGTGGGTTGAGTATTTATATAAATCACAAGTAATATATATATATATAATATCACAATACAGAAGACGAAGTAATGCGTACTACACACAAGATCCACCCCACTCATAACGTCACACCATGCCCTCATAGCCATCACCAACATCACTACAACAAACAAAATCATAATACCAGCCCACCGAGACACTGGAACCTTTAATCTTCTTTCTCAATTGAATATTAATTCCATATTAATATTAATATCCAATTTCATACATTTATCCCATTGATTTTAGGACTAATTTATTTCGCAATGAACATTAAACCAATTTAAACACAGAACCCATTTTTATACTTTCCTTCATTAACCAAGCAATTTCATTTCTACCTAGGAATATAGTAAAAAACCCACCAACCATAAAAAATAAAAACATAATATACCATCAGTAGAATCATCAATACCTCTCATTTATATATACCTCCCCATTCAAAAAAACACACAAGTTTCCATCACATTAAATATCTCATTTTACCATGCCCCATCATATCTTCTATATCACACCACATTTCTACCACAACATAGATATTAACTATAGTCTACATCATTACAACAAGTCCACACCACACATATAATTTCTCAAAACATTACCCATTAATCACATGAAATATTTCATATTTGGCTTTGGGGATTTTTATTACATTCACTTATTAATTAAAGGGAATTCTCTCATATGACATATTATAATATGTAACAAATTCATGAGCCTGTTTATAAGTAAATATCAAATTTAAATAAATTTTATTATAAAAAATAGTTAAAAACATATATTTGACAATTAATGCTACAATATAAGCAACGACGCCCAATGGTCTTTATTTTTAGTGTTGCATTTAGCCCGTACAATACAAAATATCAACAATAATATGAAATTTATAAAACATGTGATTCTAAATACCTTACACTTCAATTCAACTTGAAAGAATAATTTTCTTTTGATAATTTTGATGAAACAATATACCCATGAGATAAAAATAGTAATCAAATCGCATATGTTGCACATGAGAAGAAACAAAGGAGCCCCTACCTCAAATGAATATTTTTTTTCAACAATGCTATGTTTAACCAAGAAGAAGTACAACACTGATCAACATGATAATAGATATAAAATCTATTATATTATACCCCAACAACCACATCACTCTCGATTTGTAAATATAGTGACCCATTTTTTCACACATTAACATTACATTACATTTTCAGAATAAATAAAACATTATAAAAATAGACACCCAAATTCAATATAAGTCATCTGCCTTTGGAAACATGGAAAAATATATATTTTTACATAATTGACTAAATTATCTGCCACTAGGATATTAATTACTAGAAACCTTCTTAGAAACATCATACCTATTACATATCATTATAAACTGGGAGAGGAAATAAAAAAGGGGTGATATTAGATTCATTATATGGGTAAAAAAGATAGACACAAAAACATAAACATGAGCATAGGGGTATGATGTTATGATAATAGCATTAGAATAACCTATTGTGTATATCATAAGATTATAAACATGAATGATGGAATGATGGTTGGGTTTTTATAAGACATGAATTACAAAGAAATTAAGAAAATAAAATAGGAAAGAATAATAGAAGAATACAATACTAAATTCTAGAATACATAAAAGCTAGTGAAAATAATTTACATAGTAGTAATGACATCACTACCATGTCTATTATAGTAGTATGGTTTAACTCCCCATACCATGTTGTTTATCATCATTGAATTCCATGGATACCCTTTTAATATGATTTCACTTTCCATACCAACTTGGTAGTAATGGTTCCCTCCCATTTCTATCTTAGTATTCAAGGATCACTCCCAAGACCATCTCAATCTATCTCATGAGATATAAATCATTACCCAATTAATTTTATAGAGATATAGGTCCCACACATCTCATTATTAAATCTTACATACATGTGACATAGAATCATAAAAATTCATATCATAAAATAATAAATTAAATGGTTACTATAAAAATGAAATCATTTCATAACTTGTGGTAAAATATATAGTTTTCATAATCATTTCAAAATCAAAACACTTGAAAATAAAAGGGTTCAAAATAACATAACTCATGAATGATAAACATGTTTTATAAACATCATGTCCTCAAAACATAATACATTCAATGAAATAATAAGAATTTTATAATTTAATAATTTACCCATAATGGAATGGGTATGACCAATGGATCACATATTATATTGAAAATAATTTAATAATATATTTTAAAAACAATTTTTTTAAGAAAATATACTTTTAACATTAAAAAAATCTTATTTTTTTAATATCATTTTTCTCAGAAAATTTCTTTACAAATGTTTTTAGTATGATTGGAATACCATAAATCATTTTTAAAATAAGTATCTCCTGAAATTATTTTTATAACATGGTTTTAGAATTAATACAGATTCACAATTAAAGAGTAAAGTACAGTCAAGTTTTTTATAAAAATGTTTTCATAATCATCTTTAGTACCAAATAGTGAAAAAATGGTAACAATAAATAGATATATCTTGAATAAAAAGAGGATATGAAAACTAATGAGTTTTCTTTAGAGATGGATCATAATATTTGGTAAATCGGAGCATAATCATAAACGATCCCAATAACCAATGCGAATGTCTTAATATGCCCTTACCACATGGTAAATTGGAATCATACACTCCATATAAGAAAATGAAATAACATGAAGCATATAATATATGGATAAAGAGGAGATTAATTATATAACATGTCAATTTTATGTACACATACCTTGAAAAATAATGTAGTTTCATAATAAACATGTGTCTTAATGAAGGAAAAAAGAAACAAAATATACCAATTTGGTGACTCTTGTTACATAAAACCCATGAAAGAAAAAATCATTTAATGGATATGTAATAAAAATTAATTTAGTATTTTTAATAATATAATATAGTCATGGTAATTATATACACCATGAAAAACAACATAATGGAAAACATGGCATGTATCTCACAACTAGAAAAGTTATGATGAAATTCCATGAGCTTGAGTATTGACTTTAATCATACACTTAAAAACATCCTATGTAATAAATAATAATTTATTATAAAAATTTCACATATCCATATTATTATATTTAATAATATATACAGTTTCATTATGATACCATATTACTCACATCATTACAATTTTATGTTAAGATTTCACATCGCATATAATCCACTTTGTTATTTGAACATGTCCAAATTTGTTATATCCATTGTCTTTATAAAAATATATTTATTTCTATAATTTTAACCATTATATACATATTATGTATATTTTTAGTATAATAATAAATATATTATTTAAGTATAAAATGGAATACATTATTCACGGAGACAGTAGGTTGTACATACCAATGACTGTTGTTTTCATTTAATTATCTTATTGAATTAAATAAAGAAATTTAAATATATGTATATAAGTATATAATATAATTAAATTATAATTATTAGGTCATATATGTTATAAAATTTCACTAAACAAATACTAAATACATTCCATGCAGTGTGTGAATGAATCACATCACTATTAGGGGTGGGTGTCCACACTTTTTCGAAGAAAATAATCATATTTACAGAAAATGGAAAGTATAAATATAATTGTAGTAAAATAATTATAGTATAATAATTAAATATTAAATATCCTATATAAATATAATACATAAAACGTTTTTTTACAAATTTTCCGCCATGAGAGGAAGTAAGGGAAAAACTAACAATCATTGTTTCATGAGGTGGTAGTTATCTATATATAAAAAGAATATGTTTGTTACCCATTTGAAGAAATTGTGTGAATTTTTACATACAAACCAAGAAATAAACATATAAATATATTTAGGATATTGCTTTTTTAAATAATTGAATACATATATTTTAGAGGGTTTGATAATTATATTAAGATAATGGATCTTGAGGAAGGATGTTAACTCTTATTTAGGTAACTCGTTTTGTTTTAAAACAAAGGGATTCCATGGATATCCTTATTCCAAAGGTGAAGATTATAGTATTAGGGTGGAGATGTTTAAGGTATATATTATTATATCATGGAAGATCCAATTTTTCTTGAGAGGTGTGAGGTAGTGGGAGGAGAAGATGCCTTTAATAATGTGTGATGAGTGGCATTCTGGTAATTATTTGGAAAAGGAATTCCATCAATGTGTTTCCCATGTCATGTGAACCCAATAATGGAAAAAATTAGATATAAAGGATAATATGGTCAATATATGGCCATAAAATTCTTCTTGGAAAAGTTACTGGGATGTTTTGGGTTTAAAATTTATGGTTTAGTAGTTTGGTAACAAACATTTTCATTTACTCTTTGTAATTAATTTTAATTACATTCACTAATAGTTGTGGTGAAAAATAAATTTTCCATAATATAAATTATAAATTATTTTGATTCCAAATATGTAATCCATATTTATAAATTCCAATCACATAAGTGGAATAAATTAATTTAAATTTAATCCCACAGATTGGATGATAATTGGTGTTTTTAACGTAAAAACAACCAAACGTTTTCCATGTTTTATTATAGAATTTGAAAATGAAGTTGATTCCAATGAACTAAATTGGATTAATTAAAAATAATATAATCTAAATAAACATTTAAAACAATTTAAAATATAGTTTATAATTTCAAATAAATTAGACGAAAAGGTAGTTTTGAATTAAAATTCGGCAATTTTCACTCTTCATTCAAAAAATGAAGTTTATAAGAAATATTCAAAAACTTCTACCTAAGATAAATTCTAAATTCTAAATTAAGAAATTTATTCTATTTCATATAATTCATATAATTCAATTTCTATACGTGTCTAAATTTAAATTTATTATTTTTCACAAAAGGACATAAAAAGTAGTTTATTTGAGAAAATATTATTTTTAGGAATATGAGGACATTACATAAAATTATATATTTCACTCTCAATATGTTTTATTTATTTAAAACCATTATATAGGGTATTTAAAAATTATATTCTATTATTAATATTATTACGTTTAACAGTTATGATATTACAATCTCATTTAAATAATTATAAAAAATATGTTTCACAGGAACTCAGTGATTCATATAACGTACACAAAGACAATGAAGCATGTAATGTACGACAAGTCAGTGTTATGCGTAACATATTCCATGTTAATGTTTCATTTATCATACATAAAGTTGGTTCCATGTAAAATGAATAAATTACTTATTTTAATGCAACATATTAATGAAAATATAAATTATTATAGAAACAAAATTCCTAATAAATTGTAGTGTTGCATTATACAACCTTTAAAATTATTTTTTCCCATGACAATTTTCATTAGGATAAATAACTTGGACACTTATGCATCATCATATCCTCGATTTCTCACATAGATTCCTCTAACCGATGATTTCCCCACAAAACATTGACTATGTGAGTAGACCTTTTTGATGGAACTATATTGTATATTCCAAACATTCAACTGGTTGTTCCTTGTATGAAAGATCATAAACTATAGGTATGACCTCTGTGTTAAGTAGATGTGAAGGGTTAGGTATATACTTCATTTGGAGAGATTTATGGAACACATCATGGACTAGAGAGAGATTTTGAGGAATTTCCATGTAATATGATATCATCCTAATATGATCAACAATCTCAATGAGACTGATATACATATGTCTTAGCTTCCATTTCATTCTGAAACTAATTAAATTATTCCAGGGAGAGATCCATATAACTACCTTCAATATATTTCTTTAGTGATATCAAGATCTAATAGCTTTCTTTATCCAACCTCATCCCATAATATTAGAGAGATAAATTTCAAACCATATAGGTATTTATAAGGCGTCGTCTAAATTATTTAGTGGATGATCTTATTTAAAAAAATGAGCTAGAGGATGGTATTGATCCCAACAACTTTTCAAATCCAGATAACAACATATCAAGATATCCTCTAGGGTTTGAATTTTTATTTTAGAATGACCATTTATCTATGGATTATAAGAAGTGATGTAACCTAATTCAATATTAGGTGCTTGATAACGACCTCACCAGAACATATAGGTAAATCTAGGATCCTGATCTAATTCATTATAATGTGGTACTCCACACTAACTTGCCACTTACTTAATTTATATCCTAGAAAGATGAACCATATAGATGTATTATATAAAATCAATGATGTAAACTGATATAGTAATGTGATCAACTATTACACATATATAAATACAACACATATAGTTTTTGGCTATCCCAATGAAATAATCCATAGTGATGTTCTCTCATTTCCAATAAAGTATGGGTAATGGATTCAACATCTCTTTAGACATTTTTATTTCACCCTTAACCTCTTTTCAAAGTAAGTACTAAAATAAAAAATCTATAATATCAATCTTCATTCCATACCAAAATAAGTATTCATTCATGTACTTATACATCTTCATACTTTTGAAATTAATAGAGAATGAATTATGAGTTACATCAACGAACTCCATCGTTAAATATGGTGTGGAAGGATCACATATAAGGTTCCAAAAAATTAACATTCCATCTCGATAAAGGAGAAAATCATGATCATTTAAAAAATTATTTTATATCTCTACATATTCCTTACGTGCCTCCTTAATCTTCACTTGGATAATGGGATTAACATTCATTTGAGAAAGATACATTTTCCCCCTTCCTTCATGTTTTTTTAATCTACGCTTTGAAAATAAAAAAAAATTGGATCTTTTTATACTCATATCTTGGATAATATAGTATTATATTTACAAAAAAAATAGTTTTCCACCTTGTTTGCTTTCCAATGGTGGTAATTTTTTTGGAAGTCATAATACTTTATCAACTATAATCACCTTCTATGGTTCTTGTTCAACTCCATATGCCTGAGTATATATTTCAGAATTTTATGATCAGTATATATAACAAAAATCTATCTATAAATATAATGACTCTATATCTTTAATGAAAAAATATCCACTACTAACTCTAAAACATGAGTTGGGAAATTTCTCTTCTTAATCATCTACTACCATGATGCATAAGAGATAAACATATTATTCAGCAAAAGAACACACCGCAATCCCTTGTTGTATTCTTCACAATAGATTAAAAACCCTTATCTACTATATAGATAGGTATAAAAATGTTTACTAACTAAAAATATTTATAGTTCCTAGATATTTTTCTCACTATCATCGATCTAGAAGAACATGGATCTCAACTAGGTTATCTTGGACCGAGGATTAGATAGTCATGAAAAAT
Organism: Viscum album; assembly: GCA_963277665.1. Taxonomy (NCBI): domain Eukaryota; kingdom Viridiplantae; phylum Streptophyta; class Magnoliopsida; order Santalales; family Viscaceae; genus Viscum; species Viscum album. The sequence continues at coordinate 1,008,252,164 of OY728164.1, read as the reverse complement.
TCTCCAAAATAGTCGATATTATCCAGTTATGCCAAGAAACCTCTTGATATTAGTCATAGTGGTTGGTCTAGGATATCATAAAATAGCCTATTTCATTGATAGGTCTATTGATATACTATATCATGAGATTATCTGACCAAAAAAGAATCCTTTTATTGCCAAAATTCAATCTTAGTAAATGTTTCATATAGATTCTCCTTACATTATTTAGTAAAATTCTCATGTGATCTTAATTCGCTTCCTTACTCATTGAATAGAGATTAATATCATCTATAAATACTACCTGAAACTGGTCAAGGTGATATTTAAGGACTCTATTGATCAAATCTATGAATATATCTGGGGCATTACAAACACCAAATCACATCACTGTATATTCATATTGAAAATACATCATATTTAAGGATGCATTTGGTATATCCTATTTCTTGACACTCAATTGATGATATCTAGAAATATTGTATTCCTTTGAAAATTATTGATCTCCGCGTAGTTGATCATAAAACTCATCAATACTTTGGAGAGGAAAATTTTTCTTCATCTTGATCTAGTTCAACTCATGATAATCAATATAGTGTGTCATTGATCCATTTTTTTCACAATAAGAAAAGATTCACCCCAAGGCAATGCACTTTGTCAAATGAATCCCTTATCAATGATTTCTTAGAGTTCATTTTTCAATTCTTATAACTTACTTAGTTGTATTCTATGGAGATTCATTGAAATTTTTGTGGAACTGATTTTGAGTTCAATAAATAACTCAACTTATTGTTTTGGTGGATGTTTAAGAAACTATTTAGTAAATATATCAAAAAATTCTCAACCAATAGAAATATCATTTATGTAACACTTCCCCCAACCCATTTGATAAAAAAACCTTTTGAATGAAAATTAAGAACTATACAATGGTTATAATGTCTATACGATGTTTTTTCTTATCACAACATTGATTGATGACCAACTATGGGTTTGAAATATCAAACTTATAACCACTTCCTCAATAATTGATGGGGGGTTTTGACATAAAAAACTATTTTATGCCTAATATGTCATAAAATTTAACCAAACAAGTAATGACAGAATTTTCATGAAGCACGTTCCCAAAACATCAATAATAGAAGAATCGTAGTCTTGGGATGAAATCAATAACCCATTAGAGTTTTTCACTGCTAATTCCACATTTCATGATTTTGGTGGAATATTAACACCCTTATAAAATCAATGAAGACATTATCATTTCTATGGTTGATGGTACGTGTACCCTTCACCATGTAGTAATCCCACTCTTCATTTACAATGTCAATTTCTTGATATTTCCTCTCACACCTTAGCTTAAGAAGTTATTGAAATCAATCTTAATCACCATCCCCTGGGTTTGGGTGGTGGTTACCATAATTACCATTCTCCTTACACTTGTAGAAATGAATCGTTGGGGGTTCATTCTATTCCTTATTTTATCTATTATCACCTTTAGCTAATTTATTTCCATCACATCCGCAATGAAATGCATGGTGTCCATCCCATTAACACAAAAAAAAATTATACCCATTATTAAAATTTCTAGAATGATTCTCCCCACACATAGAGTACAACAGAAATCTAATCTTCTTCCCTTCATGGTTTTTAGATTTCCCTTCAAACCCCCTCTTCCAATTTTTTCAAAACTCTACGATTTATATGTGACTCCGACCTCCATTAAAACCTTGGATACTCAATGAAAAGCATATTCATAGAAACTAATGTCTCATACATGAAATTTCCTTTTGAGACATGAAATTAATCTACTGAAGAACCTATAAAATTTAATATATTGTTGGATTACAATTACCAAAGTGTACCTTGCATGTCCTATGAAATTAGCATTATAGGTTCCAAAATAATCATCATCCCTTTTCATCAACTCAAGGAACACATTTTCCATCATGGTATAAATAAAACCAGTAATATAATTATTCAAAAATAAGTTCTTAAATCAACCCAATCTAGGGACTCAATCTTCTTCATCCTTCCATATATTCTTCATTAGCATCCACAATTAGTATGATTCACCTTTTAACCAATAAATAGAAATAAATAATTTCTCATTCCATAAACACAAGAGAATGAAGAATATATTTTCATTAGATATGATACATTATTCAGTAACAATTGGATGAGAATACCTGCTGAAAGATGGTGGGAATTGTATCATGAAGAACTAGATAGTAGTAATTACTCTCATTTTCTCATTTTAAGTCCACTAATATTCACATCATGAGAAAGTTTTGTGAGAATAACATTGAAATTATTCATTATTTCCACCTTAGCATTTAGTTCAACATGGGGAAAAGCATTTTTTTCTTAAATTTCAATCAGCATTAACGTGGTTCCTTTGAGATACATCCATTTTGTAAACACGATATCATACTGTAAGAATAACTTATCACAAGGAGAAACTACAAAGTCATCAATATTCACTTATATGATGTATAAATTATGACACCATCCTTAATCTATGATACCTTAGGATTATCCTAGATTGATTAAAGACAATGTCTATTCAAATAATTCATGATGGTTTATGATGAGTTTAGGACATACCAAATTGTATCCATAAGGAGAGTCAAACCATGTGCGAACCAAGGCTCATTAGTGTGTACCAAGTTAGGCCAACTCAATCCGGAAACAACTTTTCATAGATTTTACTCCTAGGTACATGCGTTTCAGATCCACGAACACATGTACTATCTCGATATGGATGTATTAATAGTAAAAACACTCACTATATCAATTAAAATAATTTAAAGACATTTTCATTACATTTCCTCACCCTTAGACTTATCCTTAGACATGCCCATAGGGTTCTCACTATGTTTTTCTCATCCTAAATCTCAAAGCTTAACTAAACCATTTCTATGATATCAACTATATAGAGCCTTTATTTTCATATATTAACATTACATTACCTTTGTAGAATACATAAAATAGTATAAAAATAGATTAATAATGTCTTTATTAGTCTACTTCCTTTAGAAACATGGAATCACAAACACAAGTACATTATTGAAACACATTATCATCATCTAGGATCTAATTAACAAGAAATTTTATTACCAAAATATTACATTATATATTTCTTCATATTCATGGAATGGAAAAATAAAAATAGGTGAGATCAAATTCTATGTGAGGATAAAAATTGATCAAGTATGCCTAAACATGGATCATAGGTTTATGATGATGTGATCATATAATTATAATATGACACCCTCCATATCATAGAATTATAATCACGAGTCATGGATTACAGTTTTCTTGTTCATAAGACATAAATCATAAGGAAATAAATAACATATGCCATGAAAGAATAATATATGAATAAGAAACGAAATTATTGAATAAACATATAAATGTAAAACTTATTTCCACTGTAGGAAAGGAATCACTTCCATGGGCATCATATTAGTATGAGTTCACTCCCCATACAATATATATAATCATGGTTCACTCCCATTTCCATCATAGTAGTATGAGGTCACTCCCCATATCATATTGGTGGCCCTAGTTCACTCTCATGGCCATCTTAGTAGTCAAGGTTCACTCTAAAGACCATATTAGTGTATATCATGAGATACAAATCTTTTCCTAATGAATTGGAGGGAGATATTAGTCCCACCCATTTCATACTGCAATCATACATACATGTACCAAAAAATCATAAATAATCATATCATAACCCATTAAATGAATTGGGTATCGTAAACAAGTAATCATATCATATACTACGGAAAAATATACTGATTTTAGAATCATTTCAAAATAATTAACCCTATGGAGAGGTGGGTTTCAAAAGAATATAACCCATGAATGAGAAATAGGTTTCATAAACATCATTACATTAAATGATAACACATAATGAGAAATAATTTGAATGGTAAATTTATGTAATTTACCTTGAATAGAATGTGCATCACCAATAGATGTCATCTCAGATGAGAAGTAATTTTGAAATAGAATTTTAAAAAAATTATGAGGATGACATACTTTCATCAATAAAAAATGATTTAAAAATTAAATTATTTAATATATTCCTTGGAAAAAATATTGGAATAATTTTTATTGGATGCTTTCAAAAACAGATTCAATTTTTTTTAAAAAAAATTCTTAATTTTTTTAGGTTTTTTTTTTGAAATCATTGATATTGAAATAAAATATATTTCTAGCCTAAGTGAGAAATACAACAATATGTTTTGAAAAAAATTTCATAATAATATTAATAACCCCAGAAAGGAAAAATTGTTCTATTACATAGATATATCTTGAATAAATAGAGGATTATAAAACCCATTATTATTATTGATAGATATGAAAACCCTAATTTTTATTATAATTATAATCATGATTTATTATATAAAATAATATCTTGATACAACATTGAATATAAATATGTTTAGTGTCTTTGGGGCTTAAGAACATTACATAAAAAATTAAAACACGAAAAATAACACCTTTATTGAAAACTTCCTTTACATGACCACTACAAGGGATAAACTGAGGAAATGCATAAAAAGGTTGAACTACAAAGCCCATTAAGGAAGTAAATAAGGAATAACATGAATAACAGAGTACATGTTATTATATAATCATACTGAAGGAGAAAAATACAAACCTGTACATAAAGGCATGATATAACAAGATTATCATAAATGGAAATGTGGGAACAACACCTCACATGGTATTAGCAAGAGCCAAGGATCATTGCACATGGAGCACGAGTAAAACACAATTAAAAATTAATTATCTTGATTAAAAACTAATTTAACTTTGTATATAATGATAAAAATCTTTTCCCAATGCATTAGAGAACAATCAGGGCACACCCTTGTTAAAGATTTATTTTCATGCCTACATGTGCCAAATGGATCATAAAACATGGAACCATTAAAGATTATCATTTTTCTGTGATAAAAAATGTGGAATTAATACATGAAACTATATAATCAGTATGTAATTATGAATAATTGAGAATTCCATTGATATAAAATTGGGCATGGTATTCACGACATAATGATTTTGGATTCAGAAATATCGGGTCAATTTCCGCAGCAAAAGAGTGTGACAAAAGAATCCATAAAAATGGTGTATGAGAGTGAAAGGGGTGTGTCATATTATATACATGAAATGGAAATTAAGGGGTTTTATAGATACATGTCTCAATATATGAATATAAATTTATATTCATATTAAAAAAATAATTGCATGAATGTAAAGGAGAAAAGTGAAACTCCTTACCGAATTTCAGCACAGTTACAGGTTCAAATGGAAGGAATTAATGAGATAGAAAGGGGTATATCATCATTAAAACATAAATAGGGAAGTATTTGGGAGGTTCGAAATCATACTCCAACATTTTTAATGGAAATTGAATTAGAATAACATCATAATGAAATTTAGAAAAAATGAGAAAGGAGGAAATCCCTTACATAGAAGTGTGATCCCAATGGATTGGGAGGGGCTTTAGAGAGGATTATTTAGATATTAGAGTACCTTGAGAGGATTCTAGTGAGAGTAGGGAAGATTTTGGACGAGCTTAAAGGGATTTGAGTGAAGAGGAAGTGGGAGCTTGTGTGTGTTTATATAGGAAAATAGAGGGAATTCATTAGTATTTAGGTTTTGGACCCTACTCATTAAACAAATCAAAACCCCAATCCTACCATAATTTTTCACATGGTTTAGGCCAAATGGTAGTGTAAAACAACATTTTATAGCTCTAATGGACGAAATTGTTAATATATTAGGCTTCATTAGGTGGAGGTGAGTCACAATCTTAAGGATATCATTTTAAATAGATAAAATGATTTATAAGTCATGGAGGGTCCAATAAGAATTTTTAAAATAAATCAAATAAACCTAAAATTACTTTATTATAATGTTAAAACATATATTATCTGGATATAATTTTTATTGTATTTTATTACATCACTATTGGGTCATTATGGTGTTATAAACCACATTATTTATTTAAACGACATTAAATTTTTACCCAAAAATTCGACTATCTCAAAAATTTATGAAAAATTCACTATTGGATGATTTTGACATTCTGATTCCAAAAATAATACTCAATTTATATGAGTAATTTAATAAATGTTTGAATTTTACTTTTATAGCAAAAACCGACATTTAACTAAAATTCAATGGTTTGGATAAAAACCGCATTCAAACCATAATAAAAATATCAATTGAATTCATAAAAATTATATGATTATTTATATTTAATAAGTATGTTCTTATTAAATTATTATTTAATTTGAAAATCCATTAATTTATCAAAATATATTTCTTAATTGAATATAAATTGAAAATACTATATATAATTTAAAAAATATTTACAAGGTAAAATCAATAAAATGAATGTATGTTATTTATATTATAAAAAAATTATGCACATAATTATACTGATAAGGCCTTCTTACATAATGTCCTATAACACCTGCATATGACCTATGGGTAAGCTATGTGATGGGGACATACTCTTGGGGTGGTAGAGATAACATCACTCAGGTGGTAATCTCTAACAACTTCTACTTCTCTCGTAGACAATTCTATTTGGGCATAACATGTTGAAGCTCAACTAGGGATTGGTCAAGAGAAAAGCCCAATGACTCCAACTCAATTATGAGAACCAATATATGGGATTCGTCTGGGGCAACTCTACTATATGAGGCAATGACTTCTTTTTCTGCATAAATTTGATTTATAAATCCCTATATTTATATTAATCATGTCATCATTGTTCAACGAATATATTCGCAATGGTCACAATTCGTAACTGTATTTTAAAATCCAAAAACATAAAACCAAATAAGTGTATATATTTTATATAACAATTTTACAAAATAAGACATTTAATTAGTAAAAGAGTAATTTTCTTTAACAAAATTTTGGGATGTTAATATCTCCCCCCCATAAGATATTTTTCCCTTGAATTTTTCTTTTCCCACACTAAAACAGATGCGGGTAACTCTGCATTATCACTTTCTCTAATTCCCTCGTCTCTTCTTCAAACATGTGGTTTCACCAAAACCCCTTGACCAAGGGCATTGTCTTATTTCGTAGAACTTTTTCTCTATGATCTAAGATCATCACCGACTTCTCTTCATAGGAGATGTAATTTTCCAATGGTACCACCTCTGGATTGAGGACAAGCGATGGGTTAGGAATATACTTCCTCAAAGGTGATACATAGAATACATCATGTACTTAAGATTGGTGTGGTGGGTCTTCAAGACAATAGGCCACTACTCAAATTCTATTACTGATATCAAAAGGGCCATTGTACCTTGGACTATACTTTCCCTTTTTCCAAAATCTCATAACTCTCTTCAATGATGATATGTTGAGGAATACTATGTCACCAACATCAACCTCTTGTTCTATTCAATGATTATTAGCATAGCATGTTTGTCTAGTGTGTGCAGCTTTAATGTACTGCTGGATGGTTGTAAACTTCTCCACCATTTCTTCACCCATTTTCGGAACTATGATTTTTCCCTCCCAAAATTCATTCCAACATTCCAGCATTATGTACCTCCTTTCATATAGGTCTTCATAAGAATCTATTTGGGTGCTTGAGTGGAAACTTTTGTTGTAAGAGAACACTACTAGAAGAAGATGTTGATCCCATCCTGATTTAATGTGTATTGATCACCGTCTCAACATTTCCTCAAGTGTTTAGATAGTCCACTCAGATTGTCCATCAATTTGAGGATGATAATCTGTATTGAAGTTCAACTCAGTATCCATAGCATGTTGAAGAAACTTCCAAAACAGAGAGGTTAATATTGGATCTTGACCGGATACAATAGATACTAGTACTCCATGCAACCTTACCATGTCTCTGAAGTCTATCTGTGTGAGTTGATCCAGTGAGAAATCCTCCTGAATTGTAATTAATTGTGAAGTATTTGTAAAAATATCAGCAACAGCCCAATTGGAGTTGTTTCCTTTGAATTTCATCGTATTTTCGGTAACAAATTCCATGGTGTTGTTCTACCATTTCCATGCTGGTATGGGTAATGGATGCATCATCCCCATAGACTTCTACCTCTTATCCTTCACTTGAGGACATACTTTGAAATTTTACACATACATAGAGATCTCCTTATTCATGTTATCCCACCAATAATAATCTTATATATCTTGACACAACTTTGTGTTTCTTGAGTGAATGGAGAAATTTGAACTATGTGCATCATCGAAATGTTCTTCATTTAACTCTGGATTCGATGGAAGACCTAGTCTTGACCCAAATCTCACAATTGCTTCTTCATTTACATTGAACTCCATGGATTTCCATTTTTTATAGTTTCCACCTTCTTATGAATTCCCAAATTATCCTTTTTGGAATCATTTAACCATTACAAAAGAGTCATTTTAACAATAAATTGTGAATGGATTGGTGATGTTCCCTTAGTTATGATTATCAAGTCCATCATAATCAAATATAAGTGGATTGGGTCCTTTTCAATTCACATCAATGACCGGATCAATGTGTCCCTTCTACATAGAGCATCTACCACATTGTTTTCTTTCCCATGGTGGTGATGGATTGAGAAGTAATAGTCATTGATCATCTCTAACCATCTTTGATGGAATATTTTTAACTCTTTTTATGTGAATATATACTTGAGGCTGTTGTGGTTCGTATATATTTCACACTTCTCCCCAAATAGGTAATTCTGCCAAATTTTTAAAGAGAAGATAACTACAACAAACTCTAGATCATGTGTTGGATAATATTTCTCATGAATATTCAATTACCTTGAAGCATATGCAATGAATTTTTCATTTTTCATCAACAAATAACCCAGACCCTTCTTCGAAGCATCACTGAATACAACAAAATGTTCTCCACTTGTGGTTAAATTGAGCTCAACTGTAGTGATAAGCCTCTTTTTCCACAACTTGAAGATCTCTTCGTATTCATCTATCAAGAAAACATTACTCCCTTTCGAGTTAGTTTAGTAAGTGTGTTGGAAAATGGTGAGAGATTTCCCAAAAATAGGCGATAATATCAAGATAACACAGGGATTCTATGGATATCTGTTACCAATGATGGCCTCAACCATCCCCCTACTGTTGCTGTCATTGAGGGATCAAAAGATATCCCATTACTTGTGACAATATAACCCAATAATTATACCTCCTTAAACCAGAACTCACACTTCCTCTACATTTCATAGAACTTCTTCTTTAACTAGTTCTCTAGTATAGTTCTTTGATGCACCTCATAATCCTCCTTGGTTTTGGAGTGTATTAGAATATCGTCTATATAGACTGCCAAAAATTGATTGATGCAATACCTAAAGACTCTATTCATCAAGTCCATGAAGATTGTTGGAGTGTTAGTGTGTCCAAAAGGAATTAATATGAATTCAAAGTGCTTATACCATATATGAAAAGAAGTCTTGGGGATATCCTCCTTTTTCACCCTCACTTGGTAACAACCTGACTAAAAATATACCTTGGTGAAGTATTGTTATCTACATAGATGATTGAAAAATTCATTAATTCGGGGAAGAGGATACCATATCATTATCATTATTTTGTTGATCTCATGATAATCAATCCAAAGGCGCATTGAACCATCCTTCTTCTTGAAAAAGAGGACTAGTGCACCCCATGGTGAAGCACTTGGGTGTATAAACCCTTTATCTAGATTCTACTATAGTTGTCTCTTCTCCTCATAAATTTCCACAATATCCATTCTATATATATTCTTTGATATTGTAAATTACCTTTGGTAAAATACCAATTAATAATTCAACATCTCTTCTAGGATGAAGACCAGGAAATTACTTAACAAACAATTCTGTGAATTACCCCACAATAGTCACTTCTTCATGGATGGTTTCTTACATTGACTAAATCATATGATATAGATAAGCATGCTCATAGGGCCGTAATATCCATGTTTGAGATGATGGTGATAAAGAAGACTCAACTTCTTCCTTTCACTTGTATATAATTGGAAGTTGATTCTCTATATTGAGAGTGATTTACCTCTCACGAAAATATATGTTGGATCTATATAAGTAAAGAAAATCCATGCCTGGAAGTGAATTTAATTCTTCTAAAGGGAGTATTAATAGTTTTTCTAGGATGTTAAATCCAAAAATTATGAATGGGGAGTAGTTATATTAATGTGATGCAATAATTTTCCCATTTTTTATACTCATTGACATCTTTACTTCCATGATTTGTGGTGGTGCTTAGATTGTTCTACTAAAACTTTGAGATAAAAAATAATGTATAGAACTAGAATAAAAAAGTATGTTCCCTATTCTTGAATGAATAATAAGCATACCTGTCACCTCTTCATTTTCAGGGTGTACATCGGAGGTAGTGAAGAAAGAAGCTCACCCTTTCTTCCTTGGAGGTTGTTGGCTACCTTCTAAAACCCAGGGCTTAGGAAACTGATTTTCAAGGTGTTGTGATTATTTTTAGTTAATTAAATGAACAATGTGTTGAGAGTGGAATAAATCCTTCCTCTCTTATGTTGCATCCACATGTTTTTCTTGCCAGCAGTTAATGTCTAGTTTCCCTTCTCATCCACACTTAAAACATTTCCTCACCCCCTTGTGGAAATTTCTGGGATACTTTTTTCTTCACCATTGGAATGTGGGCTGCTGGATTTTCATAAAACCAATGGATTTACCCATCAGACCTCTATAATTGAAGTACACCTTACGCTTCATATCCCTCTGATACCCCTAAGATTATCCAATCTCTATTTTGACTTTGAGGGAACATTAGATATTTTCCTCATAGCTCTTGAAGTCCCGAAACCCAAGGTATTTCCTTAGGCCTTGTTTCTTCCTACCAATAATATGGTGAACCATGCATTTAGGGGTGACGACATAGCCAGAGACATACCTAGAATGTCTTGTGAACTTTTCCTTGTACGCTCTAACAGATTCTACATCTTTTTTTATTTATTTTAAAGAAGTACATTTCCATCTTATGTCGGAGGGAGCGATAAAAATATTTGTCAAAAAACATTTTTTGAAAATCCTTTAATTCCATATCGTTGATCTCCTCCCCGAGCTTCATGATTTTGATCAATTTCTATAATTGATTGGCTTCACCCTCCATATGATAACTAGACAAAATAACCTTCTCTTGTTAGGACCATTTAATGATAGGGATGATCTTTTTAATGGAGTTGATCCATTGTTTGAAAATTGAGGTATCTATTAATCCATTAAAAGTAGGAGGCCATTGTCTCAGGAAGCTCTCGATTGTGACTTTTTCATTCTTAGGGGAGTTGAATGTTTCTCTTGACCCATGTTTCTATTCAATGATTGAATTAACTGAGATTGTATCGTGACAAATTTCACGATTCATACTCCCATTGTATTGGGAATATCATTAGAACAATATTCACATTGATCTTCGCATTAGTTGTTAGCATGAATCCTCCTATGACCGGACATTGGAAAGAATAAAAGGAATGTTATGGGTAACACTTAAAGGGTAATCCAGGGGAAAAAATGGATGACTTTTAAATAAATTTTATTTTCTTGACTTGTGAGTTTATAGGCATCACTATAGGTAATCCTTGTTATACATTCCCCCACACATTCATTAGCAAATTTTTTTATTCCCATAATAATGGTTCATTCTATTCCTGAGAATTTACAAAAACATATCCTCAGGGAGTTTCATAAAAAAGAGTGCAGTAAGGCCCATTGTCATGTACCAGGATACCCTGGGTGAAGTCCAAACTCCTTGTCGGAGTTTTCACTCCTTTGTACATCTATTTCAGAGTCGCCTCTACCTACTCGTATCCATCTAGGAATATATTTTCGTTTTAAAACTGTTACTCATCACTCAAAAAAAATTAACAATGTATTTACTATACTTAGTCTTATACCAATGTCTTTCACCAAGTTTTTCTAATCCTAATCCCAAAAAATAACGAAACCTAACATATATTACGAGCTATAACAACCCTAATTTTTTTACACACATATACATGATTTATTACAAAAAAATAATCTCTTGGAACAACACAAAAGATACAGATAGATAGCGTATTTGATGTTTGTGAACATTACATAATGACTTTAAACATGAAACACAACTTCTATATTGAAAAATTTCATTAAATGACCACTACATTCCCTCCTACTTAGCATTGCATGGGATAACCTGAGGACATGCATAAGAAAATGGTGATCTATAATTCTCAATAAGGGAGTAAACAATTTATAACATGAATAAAAAAATACAGCTTTTGAAATAGTCATATCTGATTATTATAAGAGTAACATGAACATAAATTCATGATATATCATGATTATCATAAATAGATATATGCCCACAACACTTAACATGGTGTTAGCTTCATTCAAGGCTCATTGCACATGGGGAATTAGTAAACACTCATTGCACATGAATTAGAATTAGTAACCATTAATTTCACTTGACTTTTCATGATACTAATCAATACCCAATGGTTTGAGCACTATAAGGGTGCACCCTTCTTAAACATTTCATTTTATGCATAACTGTGACACAAGGATCACACACCATGGAATAATTAAAGATAATAATTTATTCCAAGATTAATGAATGTGGAATTAATAAATGAAGCTATATAATCAATAATTAAGTTTACATAATGGTTGATACCCTTTATAGAGAAATTTTCAGGTTATTCACGACACAATGATTTTGTCTTCAAAAACCGCGGTACAATTTTTACAGCATAACAGTGTGACATAAGAATTCATAAAAATGTTTGATGAGAGAAAAATGAGTGTCTCAACATATTTACATGAAATATAAATTATTAGGTTCAAATAGATACAAGTCCCATTATATGAATTGTAATTTAGATTCATATTACAATAGAATGTTTTGAATGTAAATTAGAAGAGTTAATTTCCTTACGGAATTTCGTCATAGTAATGGGTGTACATGGAAGGAATTAGTGGGAGATAAAATGGTCTCTCATCATTAAAAAATAAATATGGATTTATGGGGGAGGTGTGGAATCATACTCTATCATGTTTAATTGAAAATAAAATTTCATAACAACATAATGAAATTTGGACAAAAAGGGGAAATGAAAATATCCCTTACTACAATGTTTGATCCCAAATGCTTGGGAGGGGTTTTATAGAATATTCATGGGTGTTTAGGACCCGTTGGAAGGATTCTAGAGAAAGTAGAGTATAGGTTGTTCATGGTCCAAGGGCTCTTTGTGAATAGTAAGTTGGATCTTGGGTTAGTTTACATAGAAAAAGATAAAGAATTATTTGTTATTTAGGTTCTGGACCCTGCACATTAAACTAATCCAAACCACAAAACATAACATGGTTTTTGCTCAAGCTTTTTTCCAAATAGGAGTGGAAATAATATTTAATAAGGAAATGGCCTAAATTCTTAAAATATTAGGCTTTCTTATGTGTAGGTGAGTCACACTATCAAGTAAATCATTTTAAAAAGATAAAATGATTTATAAGTCTTTGAGGGTCCACTATGAATTTATAAAACAAATAAAATACGCATAAAATCACATTATTTTAATGTTAAAGAATATATGTTTCGAACATAATGATTATAGTATTTTATTAAATCACTTTTGTGCCATTATGATGTCATAAATCACATAATAAATTTAAATGGTATTTAATTTTTACCCAAAAATTTGACTGTCTCGGAAAATTATGAAAAATTCCCCACTGCATAATTTCGACATCATGATTCAAAAAATTATTATCATTTTATCTAAATAATTTTATAAATATGTGAATTTTTTTCATTTAAAATAAATACCAACATTAATAAAAAAATTAATGGGTTTTCACCCAAACAGCTTTCAAACCGTTATCAAAATTTCAATTGTATTCATAATAATTATATGATATTTTATATTTAAAAAGTAATATATTTATTAAAATATTATTTAATTTCAATTTCCATTAATTCACAAAAGTAGATTTCATAATTTAATATTAATTAAAAATATTAAATGTTTGTTAAAAAACATTTACTAGGTAACACCCATAAAATGAATGTATATTCTTTATTATATAAAAAAATGATGAAAATAATCATAGTATTAAGGTGGTGTTACATAAACTTTTATAACACCAGCATATGAACTAACAGTAAGTTGTGTGATGGTGATAGAATCATGGAGTGGCTCAGATAACATCTCATTTTTGGTAATCTCTATCAACTTCAACTTCTCCTATAGATGGTTCCGTTCGAGAATAACATGTTGAAGCTCGGTGTGGGATTGGTCAAGAGCGAAGCCCAATGATGCCACCTCCATTATAAGCTCCAAAAAATGGGCTTTGTACTAGGAAAGTCTACTGGATGAAGACATCACTTCCTTTTTCTGTGTAAATAGGATTTTTTAAATCCATATATTTATACTAATCATGTGATCATAGTTAAATGGATATATTTGAAATGGTCTCAATTCTTAACGGTATTTTGAAATACAGAAACATAAAACCAAAGAAGTGAATATGTTTTATATAACCATTTTACATAATTATAAATTTAATTAGATGAAGATGAATTTTTTTTAACCAAATCATGGATCATTATAATAGATGTATCATAATATTTCATCAAAGGGAGAATAATCATAAACAATATTGATAAATGATGAGACTGTTTTAATAAAATCTTATGATGTGGAAACATGGAGTCTTACACTCCTTGAAAGAAAATGAAATTATAGGAAGTTCAAAATATCATGAGAATTAAGATATTAACAACATTAAATTGAAAATTTAAGTAAATACATCTTGATAAGGAATGTAGGTATATAACAAAACATGTGTCTCAAAAAAGAAAAATTGAAACAAATCTCTCATACCGATTTGGTAACTCTTGAAACATAAAACCCATGGAAAATTTATATTATAATCTATATGTAAACTGCCATAATTATAATAATATGTATCATATAATACATCCATGGGTACTATATACACCATACAAAAGAAACTATTGGTGAATATGGCATTCATATCATTTATATAAAAAGTGAGATGAAATTCTTCTACATTCTTTATTGAATCTCATCGTACTCATAAATACATCTTGTATAATAAATATAGGATTATTATAAATCTATCACAAAACCATATTTTTATATTAATTTCAATTTATATGTTTATTATAACATTATATTATCATCTTGTTAACAATTAAATATTAAGGTTTCACTTCCGGTAATATCAACATAGTTTTTCACAAGTGTCTTAATTTGCAATATCTTGGGTGCTTATAATTATATGATGATTTAAAGAATGTAATCCAAGAGATTAATATCAAGTATATTGTTTATATTTTTATTATAATAATTAATTAAATATATATGTATAAACTAGAATACAATTAATATAGAGATGGTATGTCGTATGTACAAATGAATGTTGTTTCAATTTAATTATCACAAAAAATAAAAAAAATGAAAGTGTATTATATGTATAGTTATATATTATATCATTATAGTATAATTATTATGTCCTTAATATCATATAATATAATGATACATATCCTTTATATATTCCATGTACAGTGTGAAGGAATCACTTCACCTAGATTGGGCAGTAGTCCACACTACCTCAAACGAAATTATCGTATTTACACAAAAAAGAAATTATAATGATATGAGATATAAAATAATTAAAAATTCTAATGGAAATTATTAATATCATTTATATTATATGTAAATATATTTCCTATCATATTTTCCACCATGAGGGGCGGTAATGGGAAAACGAACAATCATCATTTCTTAAAGTAGTAGTTCACCATACACAAAAATAGTATGTTTGTTACCCATTAAATGTAATTGTGTGTATTATAGTAACAAACCATATCATAAAAACATATCAGTATATTCAGCATAATATTTCTAGTATAATAATGGAATACATAGAGTTGATGGTGGTGGAGAATAGAAATAAGATAAAGGATCTTGAGGAAAGATGTTACCTCTTATTTGGGTAACTCCTTTTAGTTTTCAACAAAGGGTTTATTTGGATTTATTTTTATCCAAATTTGAGACTTATAGGTTGAGTGGAGAGGTATTAATGAGATATAAGGGAATATGAAGTTCAATCCTATTTGGATTGTGAGTTTTGTGGAAGTGTGGGAAGAGGAGTCCTTTTTATATTGGTGGAGGGGCACTGTTGTAAATCATGGGAAAAGGAATTAAACCCGTATTTTTCTCCTATCTAGTGGTTCCAATAACATAAAATATTATATAAAATATAGGATATGGTTGAAATATGTATATACTAGGGACCATATAGAATTTTCTAGTTCGTTTGGTCTCTTAAATATACATTTTATTACTTCGTTACCAAATTTTTTCCCTTAATTATTATAATTTATATTAATCAGTTTCAATATTATTTTAGGTCAAAAAATATTTTTAAATTAATGTAAATTATAAGAAATTATGATTCTAAATATTGAATAATATTTTCCGAATTACAATCACAAATGTGGAATAAAAAAATATAAATTTACGCTTGTAGATGGGATGACAATGTAGGGTTTTAAAGTGAAAACATCTAAAGTTTTCTATGTTATTATACTAAATTTTAAAGTGAAATTGATTCCCATGAAGTAAATTTGATTAATTGAAAAAATACGATCTAATTAAACTTTTAATCAAATTTCAAATATAATTTATCCTTTTAAATAAGTTAGAGGAAATTGATGTATCTAATGAAACTCGGTATTTTTCAGTATTCATCAAAAAATGATTTTTCTCTGAAAAATCCCAAAAATTATCCCTAAGATAATTTTAAAATACTATATTCCAAAAATTTGTTTATTTAATCAATTTCTATTTCTATATTTATCTAAAATTACTATTATTAATTTTCAGAGAGGTACATGAAAAGCTGTTTAATTAAGAAAATAATATTTGTAGACATATAAACACATTACTGAAAATTATATCTTTTGTTATCAATATGTATAATTATATAGAACCATAATAATATATATTTGAAAATTTTTTATTACTATTCATATTATGAAATTTAATGTCTTGGATATAATTATCTCATTTATATTATTATAAATAAAATTTTTCGTAGAAACTCATTGTTGCTTGTAACATTTTCCAAGTTAGTGTTGCATGTAGAATACTCCATGTAACTATTTACTATAACATATAACCATTTGGTGTTTCATGTATCGTATTCCCATTCAGTTCCATGTAGATTCAATATTTGACATTGTTAAATGCAATATATAGATGAAAATTTAATTTAGTACTGAAAAATGCCCTTAAAAATTGAGCTGTTATTGTACCAACAAAAAACCAGAGATTTAACCCTTAAAAGAAACCTCCTAGACTAGAGAACAAAGGAAAACTAAAATCCCCCAATAATTCTAAGGGAGGTCCCCATAAACACCATGTATTGATCAGTAAGAGGTGGTGTTGAAATCCACTAAAAGAAGGTTGAAAGGGACCCTCAGGATGCACATTAGTTTCTTATAAAACAAATGAAACCATAGAAAATTGGTTGGCTATAAAGGTAATTTAGAAATAATTTCTTATTTTGGAATAAATGGGAAAATGATGAAACCAATAGTACTTCAATAAAATCTATAAAATAATAGGTAATACCAAATCATGTCAATTCACACTACACCATAACCTTAACGTTAAATAGACTGACTCTAATTTAAATTACTCCACATTCCATTGATCTTATGAAACAATAACGGGGGCATGTTGAAGCCTAGAAAACTATGTTTTATCCCTATAAAAAGAGGAAGAGTCCACGCCGCATCCCAATCCCCATAGTTATGCAATGAAATAATTATATTTTGCACCAAAAAACCTCCCTGTGATTCCTATACACCAGATGGATCCTATATTCCATAGATGACAGTATTACAGTTATTCCCAATTTTCAATGTTGTAGCCTTTCCAAAATTGGTATTGTCACTCCCCTTATCCTTTTGAACAAATCAAAAATAACTAGGACTTCCCTAGACATGTTTTTCACCAGAATTCAGAAAATGTAACACGTAAGAAGGTCTGGACCATTAAATTATATATCATTTAATCTATTCTCATCCTAAGAAAATAGAATCCACCTATAAAATATAGAGAAACATGTTCTGAAAAATTACCATGAGATACATCATAGGTTTTTCAATACAACCAAACAAAACCACTATAAAACACACTAAACTAATATGAAAATCTCCACCAAACATCCCACACAACCACATTAAAACACCACAATACATGAATTGAAACCCAAATCCTTTTCATATTGAAAATTGTACAATAATATCATCCCCCACAAATCCCAGGCCAACGATCATCACTACCACCACATATCATTGGCCTAAGAACAATATTTAAGTAATTTCATCACTCGTATCAAGATATTGTTTTATTTTGGAGGAACTGAATAACACACAAGGTTTTAATCATGTAAAAGTACAACACTTCTTGATTAGGAATCTGGTCTTCCCAAACTCATTTGATTGAGGCATAATAATAGAATTGACATAAATAAATAGTGCTATCACATAAAAACAATATATATTTCAAACATTTCATCATTAAGAAAAAAATAACAAGAAAAAACAATAAAATTCTAAAAAATGGTATTGGGAATGAGTCTATGTCTCATGCTCCCATGTACTGTCATCCAAGACACCATTCCTCCAAAGTACACAAACTAAATTAATGATCCACCCCCACAACACATTCTCTCAAATATCGTTGATCTACATTGACAACTCCTTGGATATCATGTAGTCTTATATATATATATATATATGCCTAATAAATTAAATGATGGTCATCGTGAAGAGAGTGAAAGAGGTACGAGATGTGGATGAATTCTTGAATCTAGTCCATTTGTGGTGGAAGTTACAATTGATAATCCCCCACTCAATTTCACTCGAACAACTAAAAGGGCCTGAAAAACAAGAGCACGAGCTTATTCCCTTCAGTAATCTACAACAGTCCTCATAAATAGAAGACCCTCATTAAAAAACGGCCTCCTACCTCAAACTCAATGTGTGTCCTTCTATGATTGGCATATAACTTTTGTTTGTATGGTGATTATTTCATCCAATTATGAACAAGGTTAACCTTATATGTTGTGATATGCACCATATTGGAAAACATTTACTACTCTACAACCTTGGTATAGAAAAAAAAAAGAATGATATATAATCACATGAAAATACTCAAATTAGGAAATTAAAATGGAAGAGGGACAATTGGACATAGAAAGAAAACTCAAACATGGTCATGTGACTTTACGATGATCCAACTAGGTTAAATATTCATTCCCACAACATATTCTTCATCTTCTAAATGGTATGCTCTATTTTTCTATCTATATGAGGGTGGAATATAGTATTGTGGTTAAAATGAGGGATAAAATAATTCCAAAATACTCTAAGTAATCATGATGTAAAATATGGATTCTAAGTGGAGACAATGGACCTCAGAACTCTATGAACATTTACATCCTAATACATTCACATTATTTCCTAAACATCAATGGAACATACATAATTGACTGGTAAGAGGTGGAATATTTTTATAAAATGATGCGTGATTACACATATAATATCAAGACATCCCTAATATTAGGTTATAAATTTAAGGATATACATAATGAAACTATTACATTTCTTTTTAAAAATATCATATGGATACAAAAAATCTCAAAAAAGATAACGATCAACCATTACATTTTGAAAAACCATACAATGAGCCTAAAAATATATCACCACCAATTTCATTCTAGGCCGCCAAAACTATTCTATTATTTAATAGTACATATAGGGTACCCCCAGGTGTTTCACTAAGGGTGATATATGAATCTCATGGAGGACACCATCATTAATATTTACAAGACTAAACAACCTCCCCTAAAAAAATATAGTTCAAACCATCATCCAACCATCCATCAATAGCATCACAATTGGTAACACAATCTCACATCACCTTTTCCTATACATCTCCCCCAAAGTCTTATGAACCTTCTACACAAGATAATACCTCACATTAATATGAAAAAAGAAACCTCCACAATCATCTTACTGTTCATCTAAATGAAAGGCTAATAACTCCTCTATCACAATCCAATAACTACTAAACCACCAAATAAATTATTCTACAATTCTTTCCCCAAATAATTGGCCAAAAAATTACCTTTACAAATTCATAGAAGTCATTAGTGTCATAATCCATGAGAAACACTATCCACCTATATTTCAATATATTATGATTACATATAGAAAACATATACCACAATAATTTATGAACTGTGAATAATATACAGAACACTCTAATGAGGGAATTCTTCCATAAAAATAGAGAAAACATGGCCGATTATACTACCGAATCATGAGTGGCATAGTTATGCTCATGTGGACAAAACATTATATTCCCATTAGAGATCACTTCTTTATACATATTTAAGAAACATCCAATTACCCAATGAAACCCATCATAGAAAACCTCATACAACACCCCCTCCGTAGGTAATTGTAGAATTGATCAAATTACCACTCTAGTAGTCAATTTTTTCATGACACAGACTAGTCTAGATAATGATTGGGTCATTCATGGTCAAAGTTATTAATGGGGTCTCAATCTATCAAAATTTATATATGAACCACTGGTAATAAACCACTGGACTATGGAATCTACAATCCTCATCCACATTCTTCAGTGCTTCCAATGAATCAATTTCCTAAAATATTGATGGGAACATGATCACACCCTGTTGATACACCACATTCCCATGGAAATTCATCTATCATATCCAAAAAAATATTTGGAAATTTTTTTGTAGAGATGGGAGAATAAAAGGACCTTCATGATAGCTCTGAGATTAAAAATATGCTCCACCCATGAATTAAAGTTGATCAGTATTTCATTGATGAACATGCCAATTAATAGGTCTATGAATTCATGCACCTTAAATTTCATGAGCCCCAAAAACATATTTGTTTTTTTATGACACTAAATGACATGACCATGAACTAAATGTTCTCATTCTTACAATTGAAGACCATCATCAGATCATCATCCACTTTCACCCTCACTTGTTGATATCTGTACTGCATATCGAAGTTATAAAACCAACACACCATACTCATATAGTAAAAAAATATCATATATCCTCAGTAGAGGGCAATGATACTTGATCATCACTTGATTCAACCCCTCATAGTCTATACATAATCATACACTACCATCTGCCTTTATTCCAATCAAAATAGTGACACCCTTAAATGACCCAATGTGATAGATAAACCCCTTTTGAATCAGATGATATATTTAAATGATCAACTCCCTCCACTTATAAGGATTCGTATAATGGGGATCCAACAACATTAGAGAAGCACCGGGATACAATTATATCCCAATGTCAACATCAAATCGAGTTGGTAACCTCACAATCTACTCAAGAAAAAAATCTAGAAAGACATTGACAACTCTAAGAAACCATTATAGCCTTGGACCTACTAATTCCATCAACAATACATCTATAAAATAAACTATAGGGTTTATACATCTAATGATGAATTGAAAAATCCATTATATAGTGAAAAACACATGATGGTTATCCACATATTATAACATGGAACTCATATGGAAGAAGTTGATAACAACACACAAAAAATAAGACAAGTCGATGATAAGAATGATATCATATGGCTTCATTTATAGTATAAGAAAATGTACACAAGACATATTTATCCCAATCATCATTCTCTACCCCCAAAATACATCAAAAAAAATCATACTAGCCTTTTACTATTATAGGAAACACAATGTGGACAAGAAGAATCTAATTTCTATTCAAAAATAATGACCTAGAGAAAGTGAAAAGAAGGACTGCGGTGATACTGAATAAAAAAAGAATAAACAAATGTTGAGAAAAATAGATCATACTTCAAAAGATATCTAGATCAAAAGAGCTATCATCTCCATTACATGAATTTGACGATTACTAAATCCTCTACCTCTCTGTTGATGGAAACCCCCACAACCATGTGTAGGATGAGGTTCCCAAACATGAGTGTAATGGTGATGTTATCCACAACATTATCCATCTTTTCTATCTAGATCCTAAGATTTCTACCCCTAAAACTAAACTAGACTCACTTATAGTAGATTATGAGGATGGTGGGGATCCTATAAATCTCTACCACACTACGATCAAAGGATAATGGGGAACTAATTCAAAATATGAATGTTAACCCTATAGTAAAAAATAACACTTTCATAAAGTACTGAGGAAATGAATACAACCAACATTATCTAGATAGAGAAAATGGATGATGATGAGTTTAAATCCCTACAAGTGAGAACCTAAATGGTCTTGGCACCAAACACCCACTACTAAAAAATCTCCCCATTGAGGAACCCAACTATATCCCCACTAACACTAATCATGATCATGACTGAATCGACTCGATAAACACTGCCTTATTCCAAACCTCTAAAAATGATGGCTGGATAAAAGGAGTATTTTCATATATGATATAATGAAAAATAACCTTCTCAAGACATCAAGAATGAGACTCCTCGTCTATAAAATGATTTGGAAAATAACATAGAAGGACATTGAACATGATTCCAAGATCATTCATAGACATACTCCCCTGCTGAAGGGAAATCAAATAATGTTTCTTCAATTCATTTATAGTGGATGAAATGAACTCTACTCAAAAATAATTCTATGAGTCAACCCCTAAGACATCTTTCTATATATATGTACCTTGATACAAATCCCACACTAATGTTTCACTGCACATATTTGACTAACTACTATAGGTACCCATTACTCTTATTGGACTCATATTAAGTTGAAGGAAATCGTGAGAATTTATATGTAGATCTCTATATAAATATCAAAAAATTTACACTAAAACATTCATGACCCATCCCACTGGGGATTGCACCGCGACTCCCCATGCCAGACTCCAATAGGCAAGGCAACTAGTTAGTAGCACCGATTTGGTATGTTACTAACATGGGAGGCAATGCTGCTACAGTATGCTACAGTACTGCTTCCCAGTTAAAGAGGTCTTTTATTTGCTTTAATAATAAATTAGGCTTCAGTCCCAACCTTTAAAAAAACTAAACCCAACCAACATAGTACGACAGAAGGTAAAGTACTAGGGTATAATATAAGCCCACCAAAAAAAGATCTTGAATACTACAACGTCACACCTATACACCCAAAGAGATACTGGGGATACTTCTTGTAGCTGTAAGAACGTGTCGTCTTGTGGGGAACTCAAAAAGCTCGGTCATGTCCCGGTCCACCGTAGACTCTGTCAAAAGGTTGCTCATCTGCACAAGACACAACACATGCAAGCAAAGCCTATATAGTGGTGAGAATAACAAAACTCATCAAAGGACCCCAATAACCACAAAGAAATACACAATGTAAAAGTACAGTCAACTCCACACGGTATATGTCTACTAAAATAGGAGAACATAATCCAAATATACTCAAATTCGAAACTCGTAATCAAGGGACAAGTCACAGAACAGCATGCCCCCGCTAAGGATTTTTTTAATATTCCATGATGCACTAGTTACAGGAGAACTCACTCCATGAGTCTGATAGCTCTAAGGACAAATATCTGACAAGAAATGTTCTTCAATAAATTCCATAATAGATAGATAAACTCATTAAGGGATAAAACACTCTGGAGTGGGAACGATCACAATAGATAGATACCCTAATTATGGGAGAACACACATCTGAGTAGGAATGATCACAATACATAGATAAGGATCAATTCTAGGGACATGGAGGATACCAAAAATCATCACGATTCACCAGCTTGGTGGAGGATCTATGCTCGATGGAGTTGGTTTTGTCAATGTCTGACTCTAACTAGTGTCAATAATGGATAAAGTATCTCACTATGGGCCTCTCGGAGGGATGTCTGACTCTGTCACAGAAAGTCCCACATTAGGGTTAATACTCTTATTTAAGGAAGCTATGAATGAAATTTAGGGGAACGACAAGAAGGGGCACTAACCCAAACGAAACATGTCTAAGATACAGGGGACAAGACGACCAAGCCATTTTCTAAAAAGTACATGGTGTGTAGAAAAGTCACAAGTCTTGTCCTCTGACCCCAGGTACTGCCCATGTACAACTACCCATGTTGTATGACCAGTCGTGTAAAAAACATCAGTACACAACATGTGGTGCAGATTGCATGATGTGTCCATGTAATTGGGGGTCAGCTCCATGTATGTTGGCCATGTGCCCGTACACAGCCTCAACCAAAGTGTGTTAACCCGTGTAATAGGTACACGTGGTGACCCATGTTACTAGCCTCTCCAGGCCATGTGGTGGAGTACATGGTCATGTACTATATCCTATGTCTGTGTATCCCCTAGATATACACCAAGTAATCTCTTGTTGCCTCTTCTATGTCATGTAGGGTCTGTACGCTGTGTTCTGAAGTTGTTTAGTCCAACCCGTGACAGTGTATTTTCTAGAATACACGATGTACATCGTGGAAGGTCCAACATGCGGTGTGACTATGGTCACATGCCGTGTGATACTTGTATGATGCCCAAAACACCAACCATCACTGAGTCGGCCCACACAATGTGTTCTTAGGGATACATGCTGTGTATTCATGAAATTTTCAGAATCTTGGACTGCCGTCGTCGCGCCTTTCGTGCTTCCCTGTTCTTCGATCCAGTTGTCCGATTTCCATGAAAGTCACGGGTCTTGGTCACCCAGACACTACGAAGCTGATTATTTTATTCTTGGACCTCCAATCAGTCTTGAAAACCTGTAATGATCCAACTGCATGACGAACACTCAAATAATGGTCTCTCCAAATATGGCCCTATTAGTCATCTTCTATCGTCGTCACACCTCCTCTTCTTCGTCATGACGTCGGATTTTCAACTCATGGTCGTTGTGTTGCAAAACAAATGTGCAATGATCTTTTATTCCTTGCCCCATTAAGAACATGAAGAACGCACGAGGAAAAAATGGTGAAGAAATCCAATAAGAAAATCGAGGAATGAACCTCCACCAGCGTTTATCACGATGTTGATCAGGTCCCGTTAGTAGGATCAAAAGAAGCAGAAATCAACAACAATTCAACATGGATTAATTCTTCGAAATCAACCTAATAAAACCCTCTAACAAGAATGTACACATCAATGGATAAAAATTTTCATGGTTGATCTGTGTTTTTCATTTAAATTCAAAAACAGGGAATGAAGAATCAAATCACAACCCCTACCTCAATCTGGTTGATGAACGATTGCCACGTCACATTAGTTGGCAGGATTCGTCGAATCGGAGAGAATATTTCTCACATCACCATCGTCTAAATTCCAAAACGGGGAAAGAAGAATCAAATAACAACCCCTTCATCAATCCGGTTGAAGAGAGATCACCACATCGCATTCATTTGCGGGATCCATCAAATCCAAGAGGCGCTTGCTTACGTCGTCACTGTACGCTAACAGGTCCCCCTTCTCCAATGCTCTAAGTCTCTCTCTCTCTCTCTCAATTCGTAGGGTTATGAGGATAATTCATACGAACAGGCCATAAACATGAACTTATAGGGGAGGATTAGGTTTCTGTGAAAAAAGGAAACATTTTAAAATAATCAAAATAAATTTTTAATTCATTTTATTTCTTCTAAAGTGCTTCCTTTTAAAACACCCAAAAATTACTTTTGCCGTCGACCCGTGCTGGTTGATGTCAGGCTGTACCTAAGGTAAAGTCACTGCTCTGAACCTAGTGGTTCCCTTGGGATTCTAATCTAGGAACACGTTCAAAAGATATTCCACTTCTTTAGGAAAATCTCTCATACCTTCTGTTTAAAATTTTAATTTTTTTTAAAAGTTATTTTTGGTAGTGAGGACCTCATAATCGCATGTTGTTGAATGGTCTGGAATAAGAAATAATTCCATATAATATTAAAAAATAATCATGGAAAATCTGAGACATTAAATTATCCCCACCTTAGGGATTTACATCCCCAAAAAGCCAAAATGAGTCTACTCAAAAATATGTGGGTACTGGGCACAGATCTAGGCCTCCAGCTCCCACGTTCTCTCTTAAATATTCTCGTGCTACAACCAAACGTGCACCAAGGGAATCAATATCCCATGAAGGATTCTCTCCTGTCGATCCTCAATCTCCACTAGGTACTCAGCAATGGTCGCTCCATCATCGATGTCCGGCACACCCAAGTCAAGGATGTGCGATGGGTCATTCACGTATCTCTTCAGCTGCGACACCTGGAATACATCAGGTACTCGATGCAACTGTAGCGGTAGAGCTAGGTGGTATTCCACCTCGCCATCTCTTCACAGTATCTGGAAAGGTCCAATGAATCCTTGAGATAGCTTGTAACACCTTCCAAATCTCTGTAACCCTAGTCGATGTGAGACTGGATGAAAGACATGATCTCTCTCCTCAAACTCTTGAGGTCTCCATAGTGTATTATCATAACACTTATGCCAGCTCTATGCAGTCTTAATACACATCGTGATGATTTTCACATTCATGGTGGTATATCTAACTGACTATGGACACATGAGTGCGGACTCTCTGGGGTTGGTCTAGCAAATCGTTGACTGGTAGGGTCTCCCATACAAGGCCTTGAAGTGTGTCATTCCAATTGTGGAGTGGAAGCTATTTTTTTACGCAAACTCCACTAGAGGTAGGTGGTCCTTACAACTGCGACCAAAGTCCAAGATACAGGCCCACAACATATCCTCCAGAACCTGAATGGTCCTCACATTCTGACTATCTTTTTGTGGATGGAATGGCGTGTTCATGTGTAGTGGATTCCAAAAATCCTCATACAATCCCTTACACAACTAGGATGTGATGCAGGTATCTCGATCCGAAACAATTGTTTAAGGGGTTCCATGAAGCTGAACTATCTCCTACATGTTGAGGCGTTTGAAGCTCTCTAAGGAACTCTGATCCCTGATAGCTAGGAAGTGGACCGACTTGTTGAGTCGGTCAATGATCTCCCAGATGGAATCATGCCCCATGGAATTCAGTGGTAAAACTACCACAAAGTCAATCCATATTGCATCCCACTTCCACTCTAGAACTTATAGTTTGTGAGCTAATTCCGCTAGAACATGGTGCTCAGCCATCACCTGCTAACATGTAAGGCATTGAGAAATGAACTCTACTACTTTCTTCTTCATGCCTTACCACCATAACTGTCGTCAAAGATCCTGGTACATCATTATAACTCTAGGATATTCCACTAGGGGGATTTATGGAACTCCCTTAGGTCCTCTTCCTGCAATGCTATTGGTATAACAGTGCATCCCCTGAAAAGAAGTATGTGCTCCCCTCCTTGCAGAATTCCATTCGGAGTATATCCTATGGATAACTGTTCATGTAAAGACTCACAGTCGATATCCCATAGTTGTGCCTCCCTAACTCGTTGTAAGAGTAGAGGGGTGAAATCCATAGATAGTAGGTATGCTACTTCCTCCCAGTCCATGAAGGATAACTGTAATGCAGCTAAATTCTCTATCGCCTCACTAAATAGCTGTGAGATTGACCTTCTGCTAAAATCATCCCCGACCTTGTTCCCCAACCTAGGAGTATAGATGATCTCAAAATCATAGTCTTGGAGGAACTCTAGACATTGCATATATCTCATATTCAGATCCTTCTACATAAAGATGTCATTGAGGATCTTGTGGTCAGAGTAGAAGATAAAATGCTCCCCCAAAAGGTAGTGTCTCCACATCTTCTAGTAGAAAACTACCACTACAAACTCTAGATCATGGGTTTCATAGTTCGGATCATGCGGCCTAAGATGTCTTGAAATATAAGAAATCACTTCCTACCTCTACATCAGGACACAACCAAGATAATCCCCTGATGCGTTGTAGAAAACGACGTACCTTAAACCCTCCTCTAGCAATCTCAAAACCAAACTGCTTGTCAAACTATGTCTCAACTACTCAAAAGAACTCTGGTACTTCTTTATAAATAAGAAGGGTTTCCCCTTCCTCGTGAAGGCTTTCATCAGTGCCAATATCCTGGAGAAATCAAGAATGAATATCCAGTAATATCCACCCAACCAAAGGAATCTCTGAACCACTGTCACGCTCTGAGGTGGCTCCCTTTCTAACATTGCCTCCACTTTGGCTGGGTATACAACTTCTCCGTCTACTGAGATGAAATGTCCTAGAATGTTGACCTCTTAAATCCAGAACTGTCACTTCAAGAGCTTCCCATAAATAGGGTGCTCCCGGAGTACGTCTATATCCATATGTAGGTGTAACACATGCTCCTCCTATGACATCGAGTGCACTAGGATGTTGTTGATGAAGAGCACTATGAACCGGTCTAGGTACAACTAGAAGATCTGATTCATCAGTCCCATGAACACTACGGGGGTTTTTTTTCATGCATAAAGGCATCAACATGTACTCATTGTGACCGTAGTGGCATGTGAAAGCCGTCATCGGTATATCGTCATCCCATAATCGTATTTGGTGATATCCTGATCGAAGGTAAACCTTTGACTACCACAGTGCCCCTCATAGCTGATCTAAGATGACATAGATTCTCAGAAGTGGATACTCATTCTTCACTGTTACATGATTCATGCTACGTTAATCCTCACACAACCTCAAACTCGGATTTCCCTTCTTGCTAAACAAGAATGGGGCCACCCAGGGTGAAATGCTGGGTCATACAAAACCCTTTCTCTGCAAATCATCCAACTACACCCTCAGCTCATGAAGCTCTACGAGAGTCATCTCATATACTAGTGAAGAAATCAGTGTCATATAATGGTCTAAGTCAACGCATAAGTTGATTTCCCATTGGGGAGGTAATCCTATAACATCTTCGAGAAATATGTCCTCGTACTCTGCCACTATTGTTGGGAACTGAGAGCTCATAACATCTACTAATCTGAGATCAAGGATAGCCAACTCATGAGTGATCGGTAGCACCCTCCAATATATGAGCCCATTGTGTGATGCCTAGGTCTCCTTCTCTCTAACTAAGGAAATCCTCATCCCATCACTGCAGACACACCGTACTTTTCACCTAAAATAGTCAATCTGGGCATGGACCAAAGATAACCAATCCATAATGGGAATGAATTCGTAAGGCCTCGACGCTACCACGAAGAGGTTCCAGCCAAAACACTCACCTCCAACGGTATTCTCATACTCTACAAAGGTGTGTAGTCATAAAGTATCCTCTTGTAGGTGTCTCGGTGTGTAAGGATCAAGTCAATGACTCTACCAGAATCTCAAGGTTTCACACAAGACATGTGGGAGGAATGAATGACTAGCACATGTGTCTATAAGTACGGCAGCTGGTTGAGAAGACACAGATCGTACCTTGGATCATCCCTGGAGTCCATGGGTCATATTCCTTGACCGCATGCAGCTGTCCCACCCCTGTGCCCCAGCTCCCTGAGCCTCATGCGTACATCTTGGGGGTGGTGGTGGATGTAAATTGTTTCATCTTCCAACACATGTAGCTCTCCCAACTCCTCTGCCACATCCACCACCTGGAGGGTCTAACTGGTCCATTCACTGCCTCTACCTCGATGGTCCATCCACATCCCCCCTGTCGGCAGCTCGACGGGTCAGACAATCTATAGTGAGATATCCCCTTCTGTCGCACACGTAGCATCACTTCTCCCAGGCCTGACTGGATCCATCCTGAGATACCTAGACTATAGATTCCCAATCCTAGGTCCTCCTATGATGTTTTCCACGTGAAGACCCCTTTTCTTGACGTTGGCTCCTCACTGCAGAGGTCTCTGCACCTGTCTGCCTACTCTTAACTGTCGTTGACTATCTCTGCTCCGCCAAGAATCACTCGATCACTATGGCCCGGTCAAGCACGCCAGCATAAGTCGAAATTCATAGAGCCACGAAACTTGCTCGAATGTTTCTTGGTAGTCCTATTTTGATGGTTCTAGCTCTGATGTACTATTCCCTGACCATACCCATCAAGTATCGGGTGAGGGTGGTGAACCTCGATGAATTGTTAGCTACTGTAAAACTGCCCTGCTAGAGCTCAAGAAGATCCTAGATGTGCACTGATCTCAGCATAACTTGGGAGAACTTCTCCCTAAATTGTCACTCAAACTCCATCAATGAAAGAGTCTCCTTGTCATGAGTCCTTGTGGTCAGACTCCACTATCGTCCAGCGGAACCTTGAAGAAGGCTTGCTCCAAGGATCACCATCTGGTCTGCTAGTGTCCCCACTAGACGAAAAAATATGGTCACCACCTCAAGCCTGTCCTTATCTGCCTGAGGGTCGGGCTCACCTCTAAAACTAAGGGTTCTCTATCTCTTGAACTCATAGAGCGTGCTCAGCCTGTGCCCCTTATCGGTCGGTAATGCAGTTACAATGGGCTGCTCCACTTGTGGTGGTATAACAGGTACACCACCTTGGGGTAATGCATGGGATATGGTCCATGTATCGAAGCCTCTTCACTATGGGGGTCATACTCATGATCAGGATACTGAATCCTAGTGGGTATACATCATGGAGCAACCTGTAAGCAAAAAAAGATGTTCAATGGATAATGAGAATATCTTGAAAGCTGACACAAGGACATGGAAAGCACAACATATTCCTATATGATGCATGTACTGTTCATTTATTTTCCCGAAAATAGAGTTTTCATGAACTGAGTCGAAAAGTGGGTTATCATAGTCCTTGTGTATGGATACATCAGCCGCCTGAACCAAAATTGGAGTCTATCTTGAAAGTCGAGCTTGAAACATATAAATTTTTTTTTGCAAACCAATCTCATAGACTCTTGGTCTTAAGGTAGAACCTCCCTTCTCTAATACCACTCTGTAACGACCCGTCCCAGGGGGGCCCATGCCACGACTCCCCAATCCTGCCTATTATAGGTCCGTGCTTTTGAATATCACCGAGTAGGAATATTATTAACATGGGAGGCATTGCCTAAGTACATATACACACTCACCCATCTCCCAGCTCAAAAATACTATAATGAAAAAACCTCTATGGAACAAAAAAATATATTCATAGAACTAAACCCAACAAACATAGCATGACAGAAGCTAAAGTACGAGGCCAGAATACAAGACCACCAAAAATAGGAGTCTAAAAACTAATAGGTCCAACCTTTAAACACAAAGAGGTACTGGGGATACTTCTCATTGAAATAGGAACCCCTCGGCCTATGGGGAACTCAGAAATCTTGGTCATGTCCTAGTCCTCCCTGGAATCTATCATAAGGCTTCTTGTCTGCACAAGACACAACATGTGCGGTAAAAGAACATGTTGGGGTCAGTATAACAATACTCAATAGAGGACCCCAAAAAACCTCAAATCAATACACAAAGGGAAAGTACAGTCAACTCCCCACAAAATATGTCTACTGATGATAGGTGATGAAAATCCAGATATACTCAAATTCCAAACTCGTAATCTAGGGAAAAGTCATGCAACATCATGCCCTCATGAGGGATTTCATTCCAAGATTCCACAAAGCATCCATTACGGGAGAACTCACTCCATGTGTGTGGTAGCTCTGATGATGTCTGTCCGAGAAGCATGGTTCTTCAGGAAAAGCCTTGAGAGATAGATACAATCATTATGGGAGAACACACTCCTGATTGGAAAAGATCATGGTAGATAGATACACTCATTACAGGAGAACACACTCCTGAGTAGGAAAGATCAGGATACACAGATGAAGATCACTACCAGGGCCCTAGAGGATACCGCGACTCATCCAGATTCACCAGCTATATAGAGGATCGTCACCTAGTAGAGTTGATCTTGTCAATGCCTGACTCTACCTAGCGTCATGAATGGATAAAGGATCTTGCTCTAGGCTCCTCTGTGAGATGCCTGACACTATCATAGTAAATCCCGCTAATGGGATCATACTCCTGTAGAAGAAAATGATGCCAGAACATCAAGGGAATGTGAAAAAGGGACACTAACCCAAACTAAACATGTCCAAGATACAGTTGACAGGATGGCCAAGCCATTTTACAAAAAGTACACGGCTTGTATAAAAGTCACACGCCGTGTCATCTAACCCCAAGTACTGCCCGTGTACAATAGACTATGTCGTAAGGACGATCATGTAGAAAAAGTCATTACATGGCATGTGGTTCAGATTACATGTCTTGTCTGAGTAATTGGGGTCATCTCCGTGTACGTTGGCTATGTTCTCGTACACGACCTCAACCCATGTGTGCCACCCCGTGTAATCGGTACATAGGGTGATCTGTGTTACTAGACTTTCCTAGTAATGTGGTGGAGTACATGGTCATGTATTCCGTCCCGTGTTCGTGTATCCCCTGGATACATGCCAAGTCTTGTGTAGTTGCCTCTTATATGTCCTGTAGGGTCTACAATCCATGTTTTGCAGACGTGTAGTCCATCCAATGACTGTGTATCTCCTAGAATACATGATGAGCTTCAGGGATGGTCCAACACGCCTTGTGACTGGGGTCACATGCATGTGATATCTATCTATAGTCTGAAACCATATCTGCCACTGATCCTGTCCAAACGACGAGTTCTACGGGATACACACTATGTATTCTGGAAATTTTCCGAATCGCGGACATCCGCCGCCACACCATCCGTGCTACCCCGTTAATCAATTTGGCAACCCGATCGCCAAAAACACACTGGTCTTGGTCACCCCGACAAGAAGAAGCTGATTTCGTTGGTTTTGGGCCTCTGATCGGTCCTGAAAACACTTCACAATCCACATGCACGAAGAATGCTCTAAGAATGGAAATTTCCAATCTGGCCCAATTAGTCGTCTGTTATAATCACCGCACCTCTGCTAAGTCGTCATGTCATCATATCATTAACTCGAGATTGTTTCATTTAAAAATGAATGCATAACAATCTGATGTTTCTTACCCCATGAAGAAGAAGAAGACCACACAAGGAACGAAAGGGTGAAGAAATACAATAATAAAATCATGGAACGAACCTCCACCATCATTCGTCACAACGTTGATCCACATCCGTTAGTAGGATCAAACAAAGCAGAAATCAACATCAATTCATCATGGATTAATACCCTAAAATCAACCCAATAAAACCCTCCCACAAGAATATACGAATCCAAAAATCAATATGTTTGTGTTTAATATCCGTTCATCATTTAAATTAAAAAACGAGGAAAGATGAATCAAATTACAACCCCAAACTCAATCCAGTTGAAGAACAATTGTCACATCACATTTTTTAGTGGTATTTGTCGATTCTAAGAGGCTCTTGCTCATGTCGTCATTGTCCACCAATAGGTCCCCATCCTCCAAACCTCCAAGAGGGTCTCTCTCTCTCTTTCAATTCATAGGGTTATGAGGCTAAAACCTACAAATGTTCTATAAGCATGAAGTTATAGAGAACGATTAGGTCACTGAACAGAAAGGAATCATTTTGAAATAATAAAAATAATATATTAATTTACTTTATTTCTTCTAAAACGGTTCCTTTTAAAACGCCCAAAACTAAATTTCGCAGCATACCCGTGCTGGTCGATGTTAGGCCCGACATAAGGTAAAGATAATGCTCTGAATGCAATGGTGCCCTTATATTTTTGATCCGAGCAAGCATTCAAATGATATTCCAGTTTTTTTGGAAAATCTCTCACACATGCTGTTTAAAATTTTAATTTTTTCAAATAGTTATTCGGGCCACTCCGGACCTCGGAATCGCACGCCATCTAAAGGTCTGTTCCAATAAATAATTCTATATAAAATTTAAAAATAATACATGGAAAATCTGAGACAATACAAAAAACTATCTCAAATAATACATCAAAATGAATATAATGAGTTCTTGTACAAATCATCCTCCAAATCTGATCAATCAATTCACTATCAATAACGTTAACCATCTGATCTCCTCCACCTGAAACAGACATGGTTGATGTATCATAGTCATGGATAAAGTAGAAATAAGGAATTTTTTTCTTGATTAGTATGTCATTAGGTGAGATTTGTCTAATTCAATTTAACAACATAGAACTAAAAAACCAATTCAAATAATTACACATTTGAGACATGACACATGTACTTCTCCTAGGTTAATAAAATGAAAGTGGTTCCACATCACAAAATAATTTGGTAGACTTATAGTCCATACATGATATCATGAGGGACCTTCAAATCCTATGTCATAGTCAGTTTTTTTGGGGCCTATATCACAGAATAAGATAAATATACACTATCCCCATACCAACCAATGTAATCATACGATGCCATAATCTAATATATATCTAATACCTCAACCATATGATTAGATACCACTCTTTCTTGACCCCCTCCTATGGAAGGAACTCATCATGGACATATAATTAATAAAGAGATACAATGACCCCATGAGTCCCACATTAGTAGGCCCTAGAATGGAGACCAAAATTGAGGTTATAAAAATATAAAAAATGATAGGACATTACCCCAATAATATTATTGGATTGACATTTAAGATATCAAAATATCAATCTAATATATGATATAGTATAAATTAAAAACAAAAACCATCCCAAAATTCTTCTATAAATAAAATAGATAAAAAAATGTATCCAAATAAATTATGAAAAATAAATTATATGAAAGAGAAACAACACGAAATCCAAATTTATTCTAGAAATGTATATAGTAGTCCCCATAGTCATCATATAAATCTAAAAATATATTTATATACATAGTTTGTTTATAAAAGTATACTAATTTAAAAAAATCTATTGTCCATATGTGCAAGAAGCATACTAGCACACTATTGAGGATACAATAAGACCAAATACACCTTATCAATTAAACTAACAAATCCAATCCTCACCAAAGAAATCTCACCAAATAACCTTCAATGTATAGAAACATAATATGATGATTATTGATAATGGGTACCCTACACCTATTTTTAAATAATTTTCCACCCTCACACTCTAATGTAATACGTCTAGGAACACTAATACCTTTGGTATAACATGTCACACATGATCACCCCGCCCCACGATCACATAACACCTCGACTGTAGACTCCAAGAACACAACAAATTCTCCAAAATAATAGCAAATACACCCCACATTTAACATGGCTGTTGGGACCTGCCCTTCTAGGTACAACATATTTCCCCTCAGACTCAGGTCCCATCTCTTGGGCCCACCCACATTCCCAAACTGGTCATCAAACTATTGACATTCACCACATGACACCACATGTTCTTTATATTGTGATTTATTCTCACTCACACACCATGGGAAACTACTATAATTTCACCCATCCTATTCTAAAATCTAGTAAAAAGCATTCATAAATGTAGAGATTTAACCAAATAGGATCCCAAAAATAACGGTGAGCCATGTCGATAAGATAAATATCA
Source organism: Viscum album (assembly GCA_963277665.1). Lineage (NCBI taxonomy): Eukaryota > Viridiplantae > Streptophyta > Magnoliopsida > Santalales > Viscaceae > Viscum > Viscum album. The sequence continues at coordinate 1,008,216,719 of OY728164.1, read as the reverse complement.
TTTACTATTTTAAAACATTATCATTTTTGGGTTATTATATTCACCTCCAACACTTTAAATAAAAAATCATCATTATGGAACTTACATTCAACCTAGGTTGTTCCAGCACACTTAGGGTTGGGCTCCTTTGAAAACAATATAAAAATTATGAACTACTAATATCACATAATCCCCATCCTTAACACGGCCTTTTTTAACTGGCCCACTAGGCATCACTAGTTTTCATACGGACATGTGGTCCCCTACCTGAGGCCCACCCACATTCCCAAAATGGTCATCGATATAATGAATTTTCCCACAACTAGTAAACACACTTTTTAGTGTGATTTTTCCTCACTCTCACACACCATGGGAAACACCTCTGAAGGCCACCCATCTTAATCACTAATATATGCCAAGAGTCCATAATGTGGAGATTTAACAATATATTATCCCAAACATGATTTCATGTCACCCTTCCAACAAATACCATGTCCATCCAATTACATCACAACCACATATCTAGGGTAGTAGGTTATTGTGAATATAATGTAAATAAACTTCATACCTATATCCAACCATGCACAACCCCCACTATAAGACATGTTTTCACATTACATCTCCCCAATTGACATTTGGTCCATCAAATTAGACCCCAACTACTAAATTTTTTACTTCTATCAATGAAATCTTTTTAATATAAACTTTTAATTGAAAAGATATAAGTAAACAGGGGGTAAAAAACCACCCATCCTCATCACCGGGTTATTAAAAAATACACCCTTTAAATATATATTGTTGTTGGATCATGGTGTTGATGTGGGATGTGTGTATGTTAAAATAAAGTGTAATTACAATGTATATATGTATAACATCACACCATATAAGAACAACCTATGGGAATAAAAAAAAATCTCTCACCACAAAGTCATCCCAAAGGCCACATAACCCTCACCACCATCAATGCCATCAGTAAATACATAACACCTCACAATACATACATCATCCACATTTCATATTCCTTATCAATGAAATAAAATAGCCATATTCATATTGCCATCCAACTCCATTCATTCAACTGATTGGGTTTATAGCTTATTTATTTCACACTTAACATCATCACCATTTAACAGTACAACCCATTATTAATTACGCAGTCATTAACCATTTCATTGAATTACTACACACACATCATCAAAAAACCGACCACACAGTAACAATAGTAACAAGAAAATCCCATTGGAAACATCATCATTTCTTCAAACATACATCTCATCATCATGCCGACCACATCTCAACCACTTTCCAAAACATACCACATCTCAAATCACAATACCTTATCATGTCTTCCACATCTCATGAGACATCCATCACAATATTGCTACTACCCATATATCAAATAAAGAAAATACAACCATAATACTCATCCACATTCAAAAAAGTATTTCACATTAATCTCATGAGAATTTTATATTTTTCAAATGGTCTTTTTTTCACTTTTAATTATTTATTCATGTGAATTTTCACTCAATACACATTTCCTTGTGAAACCAATTATTTATCTCGTTATAAGTAATTATTCATTTTAACGAAAATTTATTACACACAGTAATCACATAACATTGATTCTACAATTACAACTATAACTCAAGTATAGACCACTAAGCATCAAGATTTTTACTAGGAAATTTAACCCATACAGTAAAAAATATAAAAAAAATCAAATGCATAAGAACCTGAGATTCAAAAAACATTCCAATTAATTTAAATAATACCAATTAATTTATCATTATTACACATAAAACCAAAAAAAATACCCCGAGAGGTTATGATTTTATGTAAGGGCATTTATACCTTATAATTTTCAATATAACCAATAATAATAATGCATTAAGAACAAGTGATTCAAATACCCTTCCTCAAAAATCCATTAAATAGATAAATTTATATTTTTTAATATGGATTAAACTATATTCTCATCATATAATAAGAGTAATCCTATACCGCATGATACACTAAGTGAGAAACAAAGGAACCCTACCTCAGAATATATTTTTTAATCTACTGTGCATGTTTGAACCATGAATAAAGTCACCACTGATATCCAAAATAAGGGATATAACCTCTACCATACTGTTAAATGAAATTTACATCACTATACCTTTTTAAAAACACAAATTTAGTGTTTTACCCCTTGATAGTAACCCCCCCAGAAAATAGAATATAGGAAATTTGGAAGGAAACCTCACAAGAACAATGAGGGAACTCACATTAACCACCAATGACTGATCTCCAATAGATGGGGATGTAATCCACTATAGTAAGTTTGAAGGTGACCCTTGGGTTGCACTTGAGTCACTCTATAAATGGGAGAAAACCCATAAAAGTGGTCGGGTTTTACGGTCTTTTATGATTTAATCATTTTAAAAATAAAGAGGACCATGGAACAACATACAATATCATATCACATTCCTACTAAAAAATTATAGGACCATATCATATCAATCCCTACTATGTCATTCAAGGAAAATAAATGTGCCTAGATATTTTTTATAATCTAAATATTGAATCCATATTGAATTTGAAAGTGAAACCCATATATTTTTTACATCTAACTTCAATTAAAAATCATTATACTCCTATATTATAAAAAACGTTATTAATAAAAAAACATTACAAACATATTAATATCTATAACATTTTATATTCCTTAATTTTTATCATTCCTTATACTTTAATTATTTTTGTATCATTTGATTACATTATCAGATTATATTAATTTCAATTGTTTCGGACAAGTTTTAAAGGTGATATCAAAACCAATATTTCTAATTCAATTGTTTTTACATATATATTTTCATTTTCTAGAAACAAGTTTGTGGTTTGAGAGAACAACATTAACAGGGTGTTAGTTTAAGATAATTTAACTAAATCCAAATATTACTTTATATTGATCTTTAATATTTCTTTCACTATTTTTAAAATATAATGAGGATATATATAAATCTTTAATATCATTTATATTCATAAAATATATTTTGTAAAATTCCATTAAATGAAATAATGAAAAAAAACACTTCACCCGTGGAGATTTAAGTCCTCTTGTATCCACAAAAAATGTTTAATTTCTGAAATAATTGAAGGGGATGAATCCATTATTCAGTATATCATTTTATTGTGATGAAGATGATGAATTATTATTAACATACTGAATATATTTCCATTCTATAGTTCTTTTTGTGGAAGAAATAAATGATATATTTGTTCCACCATATAAGATACCACACCATAGTTATACTATTTCTTGATTTCAAATCGAAACATTGATTATGAAGAATTGTTTTTATGTAGATGTTTGTGAGAGTAATGACAATGATAATTTTTATGATCACATGGAACCAAATTAACGACTACATTATAGTAATAAAAAAAGGATAATTTTGATCAGTATTTAAATAGGAATTAAATAACAATTAATCTAGTATTTTAAGATGAAGTTTCTGGAAGGAAAAATTATAGTCAATGGTATTTTTTATTATTATTCAATAATAAATAGAAATACTAATGTAAAAAATATTTTATAAATACTATTTATATGGATTAGTGAAAAAATTTGATAATGAGAATAAAAATAATATATGTTCTAATACTATTATTATCTTCTATATTATGTGAGTCAAAGAAGAGAGGATAAAAGGTGATAGGAAAAAGTGTCCTGTTGTAGACCTTGGGTATCGAAGATAAAGAGACCCAAAAAAATGATTATAATTTATATCATATTTTTCAAATAATTTAAGAAAAAATATGTTTTTGTTGAGGATTGATATATAGTTTTGATGAAGAAGATGAAAAATTTGAAGAGTATGTGGTTTTTTTGTCCATAGAATATAATCATTTATGTTAAATAGGGATAATGATTATCCAAACCAACAATATCTCCATATTTTATGATCTGATAATGATAAGGTAAATCACTTATTTGATAAATTAATGACACAAACCATCGATTCTTGTGTTAGAGGAAGTCGTAATGATTATGGTTTATTGGGAAAGAGATTTCAAACATGTTTTATATGAAGGACATAATCTTAAACCAAAAATGTCATAATTAATGGTGGTAGATACCAAATATTATATTTTAATATATTTAAATTTTTTATTTCATTATACCCAATTAGTTCCATTATTATGTGTCCAAGGATATAAAAATTTCGAAGATTCCACTTCATAATAAAAGATATGGTGTATATGGTAGGGATAATAACCACCATGAATTAGGGACATATCCATCTAGATTTGAGGAAAATCAAATTAACAAACCTTGGGGTGTTTTTATACATTCCTGATTTACTACATCAAAAAATCACATGGTTGTTTTAGGAGAGAAAAATATCCATTCACCAAAAAAATTCTAGAGGTAAATTAGGATAATGGTTTTAATTGATCAAATTTTCCCTTAAACAGATTCACCACCCTCAGTGATTTCGCTATCCTAGGAGATACTAAAAAGTGTCATCAGATCATAGGTTCTACCTTTGATTTAATTCTAAATAATTTATAGATTCAAAGTATTTAAAAATTTTATTTTCTCTTTAAAAAATATTTTTATTGTATATTTTTGAATAATCCTATGAGTTTCTTAATAAAAATCCCATAGATGAGATGTATACCATAACACTGAATAACCAGATGATAATAGATGTAAATAAATTTATGAAGGACTTATTAAATAAATATGATAACTATGATACTCATCTAGTCTACTTCATTCAATTTGAGTTAAAAATGTTATATCTATTGGAAATTTTTACCTTAAAGAAAAATATGATCAGATGGAATCCCGATTATTAAAAATTGAAGAATAATAAGATTCCCAATGTTGTAATCATGATGAAAAAATATCTAAAATAGATGATAGAGATATTTTAGTTGAATCTAATTCTATATATATGGATATAAATTCTTCCTCAAGTATTTTAAAATATCATCATAAAGAATTGGTCCTATAAATATCCGGGAAAAACTATCTTATTGATGATATAAGAAGAAGTGGATAAGAAAACATTTTTAAAGAATGTGGTTATAAATAATATAAGGATTCATCTTCATATTTGATGAATGACCTGCAAATATTTCCATTATGTAGAGTCTATTTTATCTATGTCCATTTTAGTAGCATGTTGAAGGAGATAACACATCTAAAAAATTATATAAAAAATATGGAAAAATATTTCAAACAATGGGTAGTCTTGTGTTTAAAACTATACATTCAAGTTGGATCCTCATATTTCATAAATGATTAGATTCAATAATTATTCACCAATTTTAATGTATATGAATCAATATAATCTATGATATGGGATACAAAATGGAATATATTGAAGAATAGATCTATTATTGAGAACATGTAATTAATATGAAGGATACATAATTGGGAATAAATCCAATAGGATTTTGAATCTGGATATTTACTTTTAAGAGAAGTGAAAACATCATGAAGAACTAGTGTAAAATATTAAAATAGATTTCTAAGACATAATGATGATAATGGAGGTTGAAAAACAACTCTCATTATGAAATATTATAATATTGGAATCAAACTAAAAAATAATGGAACAAACCATGATGAGGATTTATAACTGACCGAGGGATGTGTAACTTCCCCTAAAAATTAATAAGAGGATTCTAGTTATAAAAGCTCTCTATATTTTGGAAATCTATTATTTAGAGAATTACATTATGAAAACATGTTATATCTAAGAGAAAGTTAACAAAAACTAGAAAACATTATTATTGTAATTATTGTCTTTTTCATACTATAAGATTAAAATAAAAATATTACAAAATATGGATGAAAAATGTGGAATACTCCTATATATATAGGGTGGATAATATCAATTGTATAGTAAGTTGTTTCCCAAAGGAATACCATATTAAAGATAAAATATTAAAAAAATTATTTGATTTTAAACTAGCCAAATTAATTTAAAAAGCTGAATAATAATGTTTTTTTATACTAATTGTGTTTTAGAAGGTTTTGGGAAAAAGACCTGGTCTTTTGGTATAAAATGTTAAACCATTTATTATAATGGAATCATGTGTGAAGGGGGATAAGGGATGAGTTAAAAAAAAGTATACAGAATATAGATGGAAATCTACATATCTAAAAACGTATTAAATGTATAGAAAATAAATGTGGATGATTCAATATATGTGGTCACAATGATGATTCATTGTCGTGAAACTGAATGAATAATATGCCAAAATTATTTGATTGAATAATAATACAAAATTATTAGATAAAGAGATGGTGTGAGGTGATATCTTTAGGTAATATATAAATAACAATATTATTCAAAAGAAACCCAAGAAGATCCAGAAAAATTCCTCACAAAACATGAATAATAACTTTTACGGTGGAGGAAAATGAAACACAATAAACTACTAATAAAATAATATTAGATTGAAAAACAATGAAAGTAAGATTATATAAATGAAGAAATCAATCAATGAAAAAATGGGATATTTTTTTGGTGACGGATCTTCATGAGAAAAAATGTGGATATTCCCATAATGATAACCATGGTCATAAAAAGTGTATGATAAATTTTTCATCCAAAATGGGAATTATATGAAATATAAATGAATAAAAAGTAAAGGAAATTTCCAATTGGAAATAAGTAATTCATCATGAATAAGTTTAATTTCCTTAGTGTATTTCTAAAATGTATATCCTAAGAATTCTTAATGAATAGTGTGTAAGGTGCATGTAATCTACTCATTTTTCAAATGTCTCCCTAAATATATAAGTAGATGAAGAAGAAACTAGAAAATAGTTTGATGCTAGAATAAGGATATGAGAGCTATATTTTTGAAAATTCAAAGAGCAATGACCCACAAAATGGAAAAATTAGTTTAATCAAGAATTTTATTATCCCTCAGACTATCACATGAATAATCAAAAACAAAGGAATGAATAGTTCACACAAACATGGATCTAGAAAGAACAAATTTCCATTTTTGATAATTAATTCACAATTATAATGATTTCATTAATAAGTTAAAAAACCCATCTAATTACTATAAAATTAATTTATGCTTCAAATGCATTGAATTTATGTTTCTTCAAGTGTTTTGGTGCAGTTGATGAAATGAGAAAATGTAAATAAATACACCATACGTGAAAAATAATTAAATATCTTGGAATTATTTTAATTTTTTATATTTTGATAAATATTTGGTAAATAAATCGACCTTTATGACGGAATGTTAGAATTTAACACATGAAGGGGATAAGGTTTTATAGTCATAACGATTCTAAAATTTCATAGAAATATATATTCCTATTAATATTCATGAAAATATTCCATTGAAAAGTATGTTAATCTATTATATCATTCTGGTTTGGAAATATTAATTCAAAAGATAAATTGGATAAATTTAATTAATAAATGAATTGAAAATGAAAAAATTAAGGGAATATTTATAATGCTTAAAATTCAAAAAAATTTAAATATTTTTAACATGTGTATTATAATGAGTATAGTAATTATAGGATAGAAAAATCATAGGACGATTCATTTAAAGATTCTTATTTTTTGAATTCATTAAAAATTTATTTAATAACCAGAAAAAATTTTAACATCCCATAAAAATAAGTTTTTAGTTAGTATCATATTGCACTAGATTATAGATAGATCTTTTCATATTTAACCCTCTTATCTAATACACTGAGTTTTTATCATTTATAATTATAGAGGAATGTTTTATATAAAATTACTCTAAGTGAATTGATACAAAACTCGCTCAAGTTTCATTGTATTTATTTTCAACAAGGGAAGAGAAAATGAAATGAAAAAAATTAACATTAATTTTTAACATTTGAATTCACAACCAAACCAATGGGGATGACTATTGGACCCTCTTGGTGTTTATAGTATTTTCCATTTTAATACAGAAGAAGGTATCATGGTATTAATGTGTAATGATGAGTAAATAAAGGATGTATTTTTTTATCACCCAATCATTTCATTGAAAATATGAGATTATGTTCCCAATATTGGTTCTATATATGGATTGAGTTGAAAGGTTTGAAGAATTTACTATTTCTTAGTGATAGAAGATTTAATTAAGGTAATATTATTATTAATATAAAAATTAATTTTGATATGAACCTTGAAACAAAAATATATTTATAAGGATTAAAAATTATTGATGCTTATAAATAGTTACAGAATCCCTAGAATACAATTTTTTATTTTATTTTTGGACTGGTTACAGAAAACTACATATTTTACACACATGAAAACATTTGTCCACAATAATTCACCTATATATATACTTCAAGATTTTTCATAAGTTATACTCATATTTATTATCTAGGTAATTGAAGAATCAAATATCGGTGAAATCATATTTATAACAAGGGTAAACATAATAGATAATAAATGTTGATCATTAGTGAGAATATAAAAATCATAACGGTATGACTAAAAAACCATTACCAATATAAATATCATAATTCAATCATACCTAATTTAATTTAGATCATCAAGAATAATTCATGGAATAATTATATGGCCATTATATGAGTGATAACATGAAAAGAATTGAGAAAAAATAAAAATAGCAAAAACATATGAATAAAAATTGTAACATATTAGAAAAAGAATTCATGTTTTCTATAACTCCATGACCCCAGTTACCCAGAGTTAGTGAATTAGTATATAACATTGGAATGATTAAAAATAATCAAGTCCTTAAGGAAGAATAATTTTTGTAGTCTTGGAAAATAGATTACATACATGAAGTACAATATTACAACTTGAAACAAAAAAAAAGTAATTTATTCCATTAGAAACCTCCAAGCCTCCTTGATTATTCCTGCAAGTCACTCATAACTAACTTTCTATTATCCTGGGAAAATAAAACACAAGGAAGGGGTAAGATCAGTTGCTCAGTAAGGGTAAATAATTTAGCAGAATCTATAAATTTTTAAGGCAAGATGTGTAATAAAACAATTGTCTTTTAAACAAAAACTGGTACATATTATGGATAAAATAAATCCAACATTACCCTATAAATATTCACATGGATATTCTACGAGTCAAATTATTACATCTAATAACTAATTTCATAATGAGGGAATGAATAGTACCAGACTTTAATTTCTATGTCAAGGCCTCGTTCCAGGACCTATGGGCTAATTGTAACCGGACCCAAACCTAGAGAGCCTCTGTAACCAGACTCCATTCTAGAGAGCCTTTGTAACCGAACTCCAACCCAGAGAGCCTCTATAACCATACTCCAACCCAGAGGGTCTTCCATAACTCGACCCCAACCCAGATGGATTACTTTTACCAGTCCCCAACCCGGAACATACTAGTTTAATACATTCATCGTACAAAAAGGATGAAATATAACATAAACATTCATATTAAATCTATCATAAGAAATGTCAATAATTTAACCATAAACCATGAATAGTATAAAAATAACACATCCACTACCAAACATATCACAAATCCTTAAATATAATAAGGATGATTTTTATCATAATAAATAAACTTTAAACAACTTTAAAATCCATCAAAGGATATTGACATTGCTGAAAATGATTTGTAAAACTCCTTGAGAGAAATATCCCTTTTTCATGAAAAAATTTAAAAGTCACACAATTTAGAAAGGAAGACATTTAAAGACATTATTGAATCATAGTGTCCCATAACACTTTTAATCTTTTGAAAGGAATTAAAATTTTAAAAAAATTAATGTCCATATAAATAAATCCCTAATAACCATTTTGAATACATGGACACTAATGAGAATGATTTAGAAGAATAAATATTTCAAACATTTGAAATGACGATTTGGTAAAAATTAACATTAAATAATCCCTTTGAAAACTCTTTTATAAAACATGGACATGGATAATAAATATTTCCCATTAGATTCTTACGTAAAAACAACCTATGGTAATAAATAGATTATGAAATTAACCCTTACCTTGCTGTAATCAATTGAGTCATATGAAATATAGTCAATAACCACCAAATGAATCTCAAAATATCATGAATATAAAGATAATATTCATATTATATATCAAATTTCAGTAAAAAATACACCACATTAAATAAATAATTGGTGAACAATGGAAATCTCATGAAATCAAAAGTGAGATAAGAAACCCCTTACCCCGTGTCCGACTTGACTCTCTTATATGTTCCTTGTTCATACTGAATAATAAACATAAGATAATTTCTACTTGATTAAAAATATTTTCACATTTATTATTCCTTTTATATAACTTATTACCTTTATATAACAAATAGTTAATTATTTGAGTTCATATAAGACATTTTATCGATGTTTGGAACTTGAGTCAAAAAATGAACTAGTTATAATTATAAATTGTCCATGTTATCAAAATTACATTATCTATAGAATTATATAACACATTTATATTTCATATATATCATATATATCTAGTATATATATGTATTTATAACTGTACATAACATATGGATATAAGAAATGAAATTCACAGTTAATGGAGACGGTATGCTGTAAGTACGCATTAATCTACTTTCATTTCTATTTTGTATTTTAAGGAAATTAAAAAATATTGATACAAATGTATATTATAATTCCAGAATAATATCAAATATAATATCATTAACTCCATACTTTATATGTCCCACAGAAGTCATTAATGAGTCAAATCTCTTTGAGGGGGCGGTAGTATGCACTTCCTCAAATGAAATTATCGTGTTTTACCAATAATGGAAACCATAAAGGTATGATATAAATAGAAAATACAGAAGAAAAAATAATACATAAACATATTATATATATCATATATAAATACAGTGAAAACTTTATGGCCACCATGAGAGGCTGTAGGAGATAATCGAGTAATCCTCGTTTCGTGAGGCGTTAGATTTCCGACCACAAAAACAGTACGTTCTTCAACCATTAGATTGAGGTGCGTGTAAGTGTAGTTCAAATACATATCATAACAACATCCTAGTATATTAAAGATGCTATTACTGTCATAAAAGAAATTAATAAAGACATTTTAGGGGGTTGGAGAGGTAAAGTAAAACTAAATAAAAGTAAATAATTTAAGATAAACTATTACCTTTAATTTGGGTAACTTCCTTTGGTTTGAACCAAAAAAAGATTTTGAAGTGACTTCTGCCCAAGTTAAGGCAACTAGGTGTAAGATAGGAATATTTAGAGCATATTTTGGGTAGTGGTTGGATGAGCCAAGGGGCATGAGAGATGTGGGAATGGGTTATAAGTGGTGACCTTTTATAAGGTGGAGGGGGGCTCTTTAGGAAAGTTTGAAAATATTATTTTATTACATAATGATATTTGGTTTATAAAGGTCCAAAACTAATTAACGTCAAATTTAAGATGACTCTTGGTAAAAATAAAACCATCCAATAAGAATTGGATAGGTTTTGCATATATTTTTACTGTTAATAATCTTATTAATTTAAATCATTTATGAATTAAGTAAATACAACATCATTAGTATGTCATAAATAATTTAATTTATTTGATGTCAAAAAATTATAAAAAATATGATAATGTATGAGAATTTTTAATATTTCCAATAAATATTTGTAGTCGAAAATATTACTTATATAACCCCATGTAATATTTGATTTACTAAAAGATATTTGTTTATGTCATTTTTTCCTTTACATTACGTTAATCAAAATAAAGTGTAATTATCATCAATAAGTGGATACATGGGGTCCCAAAATTGACCCAAGGATTCGCATGGTCGGAAATGACACATACAATAAGGTTAGTACAAGTGTTAGGGTAATGTTTTTTTATTATAATATTATTTTTACCTTGAATACCATATTTATCTTTAACTATGGTAAATAAAAGTCAATAGTTACTATTCAAAAAAGATTATTTTCATCTTATTGAACCAAATTTTACATACTCAGGTTAACCATGTCTCTCAGATTATTTAAATGAAACTCACAAAATTTGTAAAAATATCTTTTATGAAAATTTTCAAATTCTCCTAGGAGGTGGGTAAAAGACATTAAAAGTTCAATAAAATTTCTATATATCTAAACTTATGATAAAATGATGCCAATGAATTATAATGATCATATATAGGTATTATGTATATATATTGTCCTAAAATAAATTTAAATAAACTAAATAATTATTTAAATAATTAGTCAGTTTTAACCAATAACTCAGTGTTTTTCACTATTCCATAAAAATTGAAACATTTCAAAAAAATACCTAAATTTCACCCTAAGATAATTTTGAAGGTAAAAATAGACCCCACTAGTTATCCTGGGAGAAACACTGAAAACCCAAGTCAGAGGGAGGGATGGGATTCCAAAATCTTCTCTTGTTTAGTGACGCACTGTTGGCCAAGAAAGGATCGTGCCTTTCGAACCGTCCATCATCTCTTTGTGCATGAGTACTCTATGCCAAGTACTTTCCCCACACATATTTTCTTGGTTCCTTTCTTGGCCCCCATCCTAGCTTCCTATGGAGACGTATTTGGGGGGCCCAAAGTCTCCTGGAAAAAGGGCTGGGATGGAGGATTGGAAGTGGCTCATCTGTCAACATATGGATTGATCCCTAGCTTGTTGATAAGGATGGTTTGCAGGCCAAACCCCCCACCCAACCAGGTCTTGAAGACGCCACTGTCAACCGCCTCTTTTCTCACCAGGGTCTAGGGTGGTGCGTGGAAATGATCCAGGAATGGTTTAATGAATGAGACAAAAGAAATATTCTGATCATCCCCTGGGTCCCGGATGCAGGACCTGACCATCTTTTCTAGACTAGTGATTCTTCAAGCGATTACACGGTGATATCTGGGTACAGTTTGACACATGGAATTCACTCTCTCAACTGTGTTGAGGGACCATGGAAAGAACTTTGAAAGCTCAACGTCCCCCCCAAAATAGGAAAATTTTGGTGGCAGGTGTTCACAAGCACCCTCTCTACCATGAGCCTCCTTGTTTACCATCATATGGACAATGTTGAGTACTTCCCTTTCTGCCCGAATATACCTAAAACTCCTTGGCACTCCATCATTCACTGCCCGAGATCCAAGGAAAATTTTAATAAATGGGGGCCATCTTCGGATCCTTCACTAGACATTACCTCTGACCTCCCCTATCTTTTAATGCACTGGTGTTCCTCTCTTTCATCTTCTTATGCTAGCTCTTGTTGCACCCTGGCCTGGATCATTTGGGTTCGGCATAATGATTCGGTTTTCCACCACGTTCATCAACCTCTTGAATTTTGGATTGAACGGGCCACTTCATGGATTGAGGGCTGGAAAGAATGAAAAGGAAACTTTATGCCATGTGATACCCACACTTGTCCACCTTATTGGACCCCCCCCCCAACGAAATGAAGTATTAAGCGTAACGTGGATGATTCTATCCCCATGGATGGGCATGTTGCTCTCAGCCTCCTGGCTTGTAATCATCTGTGGCAGATCATTACAGCAAAATATAAACCACATCATGCCATCTGGGAACCTGCAGTTGTTGAGGCCTCTACCATCCTTGCAGGTATGATGTTTGATGTGGAACGTGGATGGGATGACATCATCATTGAGTCTGACTGCCTTTCTCTTATCAATTCCATTAACCACAATGATGTCAGACTCCAGCCCTTTGGCTTCATCATCAGGAGAATCTTCTCACTGTGCCAAGGCTTCTCTTGTTGCACCTTCTCCTTTACCAAAAGGGAAGGAAACAATATGGCCCATCAGCTGGCAACCTCAGGTCCTTTCGATTTCAACCAGCTCTAGCTGGACAATTTCCCTTTATGGATCTTCTTTTGTACGTATGGTGATATTCGTCATTAATGTTATCTTTACTTCTTATCAAAGAAAAGATTGATACTTGTTTATGTTCGATTTCAATGTGAAATTAATTCCAATGAAAAAAATTGGATTAAAATTTAAAAATACAATATATTTTTTACTTCCAACCCATTTAAATTTATAATTTAACACAACAAATTATTTTTATTAAAAAAGTTGTTTTCTGTAAAAATATAGTATTTTTTACTATTCACCCAAATATGAAAGTTATTAGAAAAACACAAAAAAATTATTGAAACTAAATTCATATGTCCCAATTCTAAAGAAGAAGTTTATTTTGTCAAATTTAATATATAAATGTTTAAAATAAAGGATTTAAAAAGGATTCTCCATTAAAAGGCGGTAAAATTACATTAAAAAAATACTTCTTTTATCTAAAAAATTATTTTTCTTCATTATGTCTAATAAACTCATAATATGGATTATAAAATTATAAAGAAGAATATAAAGTTCAAAATTTAGTTAGTACTATTCATAACCTCTTTTGAAAGGCTAGTATGGTATGTTGTGGTGCGTATGAACTCGGTGTTGCGTGTAGTGAATGTTATTGAATGACTTTGAAAAAATAAGATACTATGAAATCCAGGGGTGTTAAATTCTTCCCTCCTTCAATAAATTGATTCCTCGCTATTTGAAATTGTTCTTCATAAATAAATGGTTGAAAATAGAAATTAACTTTGTGGGAAAAAACCCACATCAAAAATTGGGTTCATAATATGTAGTCTTAACAAGACGAAAAATGGGAATGAAAAAGTCACCACCAAATTATGATCTCGTCTAAGAGAACATTGGTGGAAATTGGAGACACATAATTGGAGGAAAGTCCAAAATATTTGTAAATAATGATTGAGGTTATCAGTCACAAACAAGTGTATAATTGAGGGTCTCAAACCCATCAATCTATAATGATTTAAAATATCATCGGTTCAACAATTTATAAGGTATTAGGATAACACATTTTTAGTTTTAAGATCCCTTAACTAATGTTTAAGAATTAATTTATTAATTGAATAAGAGAAGAAGAAAATATATACTTGATAAGTAGAGTTCCATCCTTTAACTAATTTTTGCCACAAACTCCTCTTTCACTCTAACAGATAATAGAACATAAATAAATATTATATTTATCCTATTCGTATAGGGTTCAAAAAAAATAAACTTATAATTAATCTACCATAACATTAAAAAAACAACATTATTCAAGCCAGGACATCGCGTGGGATAGTGGTAGTTGATACATACTTTTCACCATTCAGTAGAGGGTTCAAGTCTCACGTCCTTGCCAGACACGACGAGTTGTCGCCCGACCTCCAGGTTGTCCTTTTTCTGAAAATCTAAAAATAATCTCCAAAAATTATTTATCTTTAACAATAGTATTCAATGTCAAACATAATCAAGTCTAACCTTTAGACTTATACAAAATACTTCTATCCAAACTCACAGTCCAAAATTTATAAGGATGGTAAACACAATGATGATACTTTTTCCACAGAATAACATGTAAATACATTTATCATGTATTCTTTTAAAACTCGGCAACACCTTGAATTATCCTATAATTATATTGATTACATTCATGATTATTTATTCATTATAGAATACTTAATATACTCTATATATCAAAAAATGTTGTAAACTCCAATAATGATGGAATATACGAATCAATAATCAGTTTCATCATAGTCAAGAATATCCAATATAATTTATCCAAATCAATCATATATTAATCCAAAATCAATACCATAGTATTAGAATGATATTATGGTATATATTTATCTCAACCATATATTTTCCAAAAATTTAACCTGCGATTGAGTCAATTTTCTTGGTTCCACACAATATCAAGTCCTTAATGAAATAGTACTGTAGTAAAACTCTTATATACTCTATAATTAATATAACATGTACATCATTAATACAATACTCAAATGACATAGTACTTTAATAAAAACAAAAGAAATCTAATCATTCAACTTCATCTTCTGTAGTATCATAACAATATTATTATCCAATCGTAACATTTGGGGTATACTCAGAGCATTTGGATATTGATTTGTTTAGTGTCCAAACTCCTTGCAGATGAAGCATTGTACATTTGTATCTTTTATCTTACCATTTCAATCACGTACTTGGTGTTCTTTTTTCCACACTCATAAAAAACTCCCATTCACTTCAATAATTTTCCATGGTGATTATTTCAACAGTTATCACATATGGGAAAATCCTTCTTTTCCCTCTTCCCTTTATCTATCTTTCTCTCTTCCATCATTTTCCTCTCTTACTTCCCTTCAAAGTCATAGGACTCAGAGAATTATTTAATTCTCTTATTAACTCCTGATACTATTTATTCATATGTTAAGAATACATTGGAGACTATTTACCTTCTAAATGTAGGCTTAATACCTTGAAAGATAGGATCCTTCTTACACTATGGATCATACGTATTGCCGGAGTTCTCAATCCTTCAATTGGGCGCCATTTCTATATAATGGCATACACTAGGTCAGTTTATGAATTGCAATTAATAATTAAAAACTTGTAAAATACCTAACGTAAATTGAACAGTTTATGGATATAATCCATAATAATAAAATTATTTTCTTTGGTGAGGTATATATTCATAAATCCTTCATAAATATTTGTAACAAAATTTAGAATTATCCTACGAATATCCCTCGAGAGTGTCATAACCAAGAGTGTGGTAAGGCCCGTTATCGTGCACCAGTTCCCATTCGAGTCTAGATCAAAGTAGTTTTTTTTGGGTTTTACCCCTAAGTAAATCTGTGTCAGAGCGCTATCTACCTACTCATATCCAAACAGGGATGTATTTTCTTAGAAAACTCACAAAATCACAACATTTCTAAAATTATAGGAGGATCTTCTAGACTAATCCTCAATGTTTATCTTAGGGTAATGTTTTCTAATTAGAGTTTATCTAAATATAGTTTCCAATGTTATTTCTAAACTTCTTCTAATACCAACTGTAACTCCCCGACCCCAGTTACCCAGAGTCGGGGCATTATTATGTATCATTTGAATGATTACAAGGAATCATGTCCCGAAGGACTGGCCAGTTTAGCAGTCTTTGAGAATAGATTACATACATTATGTTCAACAATACAACTTGAAAATAAAAACAATAGTAAATTATTCAATTAGAAATGTCTAAGACTCCTAGATTATGCTTGAAAGTCACTCATAACTATCTTCATCATATCATGGGAATATAAAACATAAGAATGGGGTGAGCTCAGATGCTCAGAATTGGTAATTAATTTAGCTAAATCTGTATTATTTTAAGCCAGGATGTGTAATAAAACAACAGTTTTTAGACAAAAACGTGAACATAATTCGGAAAAAATAAATCTAACATTACCATATAAAAATGCACATGGATATTCAACTAGTCGAATAATCATATGAAATAAATAATTTCATAATGATGAAATGTATAGTTCCAGACATTAATTTCTGTGTCAAGGCCTCATGTCGGGACCTATGGGCTAACTGTAACCGGACCCAAACCTGGAGAGCCTCTGTAACTGGACTACATCCCAAAGACCCTCTGTAATCGGACACCAACCTAAAGAGCCTCTACAACTAGACTCCATCCTGGAGGGTCTACTATAACCAAACCCCAACCCAGAGGGCTTACATTCACCGGTCCCCAACCAGGAACATTCTAGTCGAACACATTAATCTTAAGATGAGATTTAAATATAACATACAAACTCGTATTAAAACTAGCATACGAAATGTCAATACTTAGTCCATAAACTAAGAATTTTATAAAACTAACACATCCACAATCAAACATATCACAAAAATTTCAATAGAATATGGAAGATTTGAATCATAATAAATCAACTTCTAACAAGTTTAAGGTCCATCAAATGATGTTGACATAGATGAAAATGATATGCAAAACTCATTGGGAGAAATATCTCTTCTTCATGAAAACATTTAAAATTCACAAAATTTAGAAAAGAATATATTTAAAGGCATTTTTTAATCAAAGTGTCCCTTAGCTCTTTTAAAATTATTAAATGAATTAACATTTTAAAAACATTCATGTCTATATAAATAAATCCTTAAAACCCATTTTGAATACTTGGACAGTAACGAGAATGATTTAAAGGATAAATATTTGAAACATTTAAAATGATGTTTCTGTAAAAATTTCATTAAAATAATCCATTTGAAAACACTTTCATGAAACATAGAGATGGATAATAAATATTTCCCAGTAGATACTTATGTAAAAACAACCTCGGATAATAATGGGATTGTAAAATTAACCCTTACCTCGTTGTAATCAATCGATTCATAGGAACAATAGTCAATAACCATCAAATGAATAAAAAATTGTCATGAATATAAAAATAATGATGATAATATATATAAAATGGTAGTACTGAATACACAATATTTAATAAATATGTGGTGAACAATGGAAATATCATGGAATTAAATGTCAAATAAGAAACCCCTTACCACGTGTCTGACTTGACTCACTCGTATGATACTTGTTCATCCTGAATAATAAACATAAGATAATTTATAATTTATTAAGAATATTTTAATTTTTATTATTCATTTTATATAACTTTTTACCTTGCTATAACAATTAGTTAATTATTTGTGTTCATATCGGATATTTTGTCGATGTTCAGGACTTGAGTTAAAAATGAAGTTTTTATAATTATTAATTGTCCATGTGTTTAAAATTCCATTATCTAAAGATTAATATTACTCATTAAGATTTCATATAAATCATATATGTCTAGTATATATATGTATTTATAATAGTACATAACATTTGTATATGAGAAATTAAATGCACCATTCATGGAGACAGTAAGCCGTACATACGCATGAACACCTCTTTCATT
Source organism: Viscum album (assembly GCA_963277665.1). NCBI lineage: Eukaryota > Viridiplantae > Streptophyta > Magnoliopsida > Santalales > Viscaceae > Viscum > Viscum album. Next base: position 1,008,197,960 of record OY728164.1, on the reverse strand, counting down.
TCTATTTTGTATTTTAATGAAATTAAAACATAATTGTACAAAGGATTATTATAATTATAGTATAATATCATATATAATATCATTAACAACATACATTATATGTCCCACAAAAGTCATTAATGAGTCATATCACTTTGAGAGGGCGGTAGTCCACACATTCTCAAATTAAATTATCAGGTTTTACCCATAAAGGAAACGATAAAGATATTATATTAATGGAAAATACAGAATCACAAACAAAACAAAACATAATATATATATCATATATAAATATAGTTCCATATTAATGGCCACCCTAAGATACGGTAGGAGATAATTTAACAATCATCGTTTCGTGAAGCATTAGATTCCCAAACAACGAAACAATATGTTCTTCACCCATTAGATTGAGGTGTGTGTAAGTGTAGATCGAATCCTTTACATAAAAATCCAATTATATTTATGAAAATTTTGTTTTCATAATATAATGTAATAAAAAGTGTTTAGTGGGGGTTGGATAAGTAAAATAAAACAAAATAAATGAAATGAATTTAAGAGAAACAATTACCTTTAATTTGGGTAACTTCCTTTGGTTTGAACCAAAAGGGCTTTTTAAAATGACTTGTGCCTAAGGTAAGGATTCTAGGTGTAATATAGGGATCTTTAGAGATTATTTGGACAAAGATTGGATGAGCCAAGGGGTTTGAGAGAAATGTGGAATGGGTTAGAAGTTGTGTCCTTTTATAAGAGGGAGGATGGGCTCTTTTGGAATGTGTGAAAATATTATTTTATTATATAGTGATATTCAGTTTCTAAAGGTCAAAAACTAATTAAATTCACATATAAGTTGACTCATGGTCAAAATAAAATCATCCAATAAGAATAGGACAGGTTTTCAATATTTTTTTAATAATAATAATCTTATTTATTTAAATCATTTATTAATGAGGTAAATACTACATCATTATTGTGTCATAAATAATTTAATTTATTTGATGCCTAAAAATTAGAAAGAAAAAATTAACTTATGAAATATTTTTATATTTTCAGTAAATATTTATAGTCAAAATAATGACTTATATAACCCCATGTAAAAATTTATTTACTAAAAAAAATTTATATCATTTTTGGATTTACTTTACGTTAACTAAAATAAAGTGTCATTTTCATTCCTAAGCGGTTGCATGGGGTCCTAAAATCGACCGAAGAATGCCCATGGTCATCCATGACTTATCCAATATGGTGAGGACAAGTGTTAAGGTAATTGTGTATTATTATATTATTCTTTTTACCTTGAATTACCCTGTTTACCTTTAACCGTGGTAAATAAAAGTCAAAATATTCTGTTCACCAAAAATTATTTTCATCTTATTGATTCACATTTTACTTAATGAGGTTAGGCGTGTCACTCATATTTTTTAAATTCAACTTACAGAAGTGGTAAAATTATGTTTTAAGTAAATTTGCAAATGCTCCTAGGAGTTGGGTAAAAGACGGTAAAAAGATCAATAAAATTTCTATATATCTAAACTTATTATAAAATGACTCCAATTAATTATATTGATATTATATAGGTATTATGTATCTATTTTTACATAAAATAAATTTCAATAATATAAATAATTATTTAAATTAAAAGTCTGTTTTAACTAATAACTCAGTGTTTTTCAGAATTCATAAAAAATTTAATGCTTTGAGAAAAATACCAAAATTTTACCCTAAGCTAATTTTGATATTATCAACCATATATTTTCCAAAATTTAACCTTCTATTGAGTCAATTTTTTTGGTTCCACACAATCTCAAGTCCTTAATGAAATAGTATTGTAGTAAAATCCTTATATAATATATAATTCGTATAACATCTATATCATTAATACAATAATAAAATGACAAAATACTTTAATCACAACATAAGAAGTCAAATCATTCCCCTTCATCTTCGGTAGTATCATAACCTGATTATTATACGATAGAATCATTTGGGGCATACTCTGAGGATTTGGACATTGATCAGCATACTATCCCAACTCCTTGTAAATAAATCATTGTACATTTGAAACTTTTCTATTACCCTTGAAATAACGTACTTGGTGTCCTTTTTATCCACACTAATAACAAACTCTCATTCCCTTCATGCATTTAGCAAGGTGATTCATTCCACAGTTATCACATATGGGAAAATCCTTGTTTTCCATCATCCCTTTATCCATCTTTTTCTCTTCCATCCTTTTCTTATCATTCCTCCTTTGAATGCCATACAACTCATAGAATTATTTACTAATCTTATTATCCTATGATACTATTTCTTCATATTTTTAGAATACACTGGAGATTGTTTCCCTTCTAAATGGTTGCTTAATACCGTGAAATATTTGATACTTATTACTCTTTGGATCATACATATTGATAGAGTTCACATTCCTTATACTGGGTTCCATTTCAATACAAAGGCATACACTATGTAAATTTATGAATTGCAATGAATAATTCCAAACATTTAAAATACCAAACTTAAATTGATGAGTTTTTGGATATAATCCATAATCATAAAAAAAATTCTTTGAGGAGGTAAATACTCATAAATCCTTCATAAGGATTTGTAAAGAAAAAGAAAATTATCCTAAACATATCCCCCATGAGTGTCGTAACTAAGAGTGCATCAAGGCCCATTGTCGTGCACCAGTTGTCGTTCACGTCTATCTCAAAGCATTGTTTTTGGTGATTACCTCTAGGTACATCTGTGCTAGAGCCGCCTCTACCGGATCATATCTAGAAATGGATGTATTTTCTTAGAAAACTCATAAAATTTATACATTACCATAATTCTAGGAAGTTCTTCTATACTAATCCTCAAATTATATCTTAGGGTAATGTGCTCTAATCAGAGTTTATCTAAATCTAGTTAGTGAGATTACTACTAAACTTCCTCTAATACCAACTGTAACGCCCCGACCCTAGTTTCCCAGAGTTAGTACATTATTACATAACATTGGAATGATTACAAGGAATCATGCCCTAAAGGACAAATTAGTTTAGGAGTGTTGGGAAATAGATTACAAACATGAAGTTCAATATTACAACTTGAAAATAAAAACAACAACAATTTATTCTATTAGAAATGTCCAAGCCTCCTAGATTATGACTGAAAGTAATTCATAAATAACTTTTTAATATCCAAGGAAGATAAAACATAAGAAAGGGGTGAGCTTAGATGCTCAGTAAGAGTAAATAATTTAGCGAAAGCTATAATCTTGTAAGTCACGATGTGTAATAAAACAACAGTCTCTTTAACATAAACATGAACATAATATGGAAAAAATAAATCGAAAATTACAATATAAACATGCACATGGATATTCTACAAGTCGAATAATCACATGTAATAACTAATTTCATATTCTGGGAATTTATAGTACTCGACTATAATTTCAATGTCAAGGCCTCATGCCTAGACCTATGGGATAACTGTAACCAAACCCATACCCGGAGAGCCTCTATAACCAGACTCCTTCCCGGAGAGGCTCTATAACTAGACTCCATCCCGGAGAGCCTCTGTAACCGGAATCCAATGCCGAGGGTCTGATGTAACTGAACCCCAACCCATTGAGCTTACTTTTACTAGTCCCCAACTAGGAACATACTAGTCTAATACATTTATCTTAAGAAAGCTTTGAAATATAGAATAAACATTCATATTGAAACCAGCATATGAAATGTCAATACATTATATTTTAACCATGAATTGTATAAAAATAAAACATCCACTATAAAACATATCACAAATCCTTCCGTAAAATATGGAATATTTGAATCATAATAAATAAAATTCAAACAAGTTTAAAATCCATCGAAGGATGTCGACATTGATGAAAATGATTTGTAAAAGTCTTTGAGAGAAATATCCGATTTTTATGAAAACATTTAAAAGTAACACAATTTAGAATGGAAGACATTTAATGAAATTTTTGAATTAATGTTTCCCATACCAATTTGACACTTTTGAAAGAAATTAACATTTTAAAAACATTCATGTCCATATAAATAAATCCTTAAAACCCATTTTGAAAAAATGTACACTAATGAGAATGATATAGAAGAATAAATATTTAAACATTTAAAATGATTTTTTAGAAAAAATTACATTAAAATAATCCCTTTTAAAACTCTTTCATGAAATAGGGACATGGATAATAAATATGTCCCAATAGATACTAATGAAAAAATAACCTCGAATAATAATGAGATTGTGAAATTAACACTTACCTCGCTGTAATCAATTGAGTCATATGAACAATAGTCAATAACCCACAAATGAATCACAAAATATCACGAATATAAATAGAATCATAATAATATATATAAAATTGCGGTAAAAAATACACCACATGCAATAAATAAGTGGTGAACAATGGAAATATCAGGGAATTAAAAGTGAGATAAGAAACCCCTTACCACGTGTTCGACTGGACTTTCTCATATGTTCCTTGTTCTTCATGAATAATAAACCAAAGTTAATTTATACTTGATTTAGAATATTCTCATTTTTAGTATTCCTTTTATATCCATTATTACCTTGCTATAACAATTATTTAATTATTTGAGTTCATATCAGACATTTTGTCGATGTTTGGAACTTGAGTCAAAAATGAAATTGTTATAATTATAAATTGTCCATGTGGTCAAAATTCCATTATCTATAGAATGATATTACACATTTAGATTTCAAATATATCATATAATCTCATTATATATATTTATTAATAATAATACACAACATTTGGAGATAAGAAATGAAATGAATCGTTCATGGAGATAGTAATCCATACTTACACATGAATGCTACTTTCATTTCTATTTTGTACTTTTATGGAATTAAAATATAATGATACAAAAATATATTACAATTCTAGTGTAATATCATATTTAATATCGTTAACACCTTAATTTATACATCCCACATAAGTCATTAACGAGTAATATCACATTGAGGGGTCGGTAGTCCGCACTTCCCCAAATGAAATTATCTCATTTTACCCATAATGGAAACCATAATGGTATGATATAAAGGGAAAATAAAAAACCACAAAGAAAAGATAAACCTAATATATATCATATACAAATATAGTGCCATCTTAATGTCCACCAAGAGAGGTTGTAGTAGATAATCAAACAATCATCGTTTTGTGAGGCGTTAGTTTGCCATCCACAAAAACAATATGTTATTCACCCATTCGATGGAGGTGTGTGTAAGGGTAGTTTGAATACTTATAAAAAAAACACCCTAATATATTGAGGATACTATTTTTGTCATTAAATAATTCAATAAAAATAGTTGGGGGGGGGGGTTGATAAGTAAAATAAAACAAAAGCATTTAATAGAATATATTTCTTTTAATTTGGGTAACTTCTTTTGGTTTGAATGAAAAAGACTTTTCAAATTGACTTATTCCTAAGGTAAGGCATCTAGGTGTAAGATAGGGATCTTTAGATCTTATTTGGGCAAGGTTTGGATGATCCAATGATCATGAGAGGTGTGTGGAATGGGTTAGAAGTGGTGTCCCTTTATAAGAGGGATGAGGGGCTCTTTAGGAAAGTTTAAAAATATTATTTTATTATAGAGTGATATTCATTTTCTAAAAGTCCAAAACTAATTAAACTCAAAGATATGATGGCCCATGGTCGAAATAAAATCATCCAATAAGATTTGGAAAGGATTTTGATATAGTTTTAATAATAATAATCTTATTTATTTCAATCATTAATTAATGAGGTAAATACATCCTCATTATTGTGCCATAAATAATTTAATTTATATGATATATAAAAATTATAAATAAAATTCCATAATATAGGAAATATTTTGACCTTTAAAATTAATATTTATAGTCAAAAGGATGAATTTTATAACCCCATGCAAAAATTTATTTATTAAAATATTTTTGTTTATGTCAATTTAGCCTTTACATTATGTTAATTAAAATAAAGTGTCATTATCATTCTGAAGTTGCTCCACGGGAAACAAATCAACCCAAGGATTCCCATGGTCGGCCATGACTCATCCGATAAAGTCATGAAAGTGTTAAGATAATTTTTTATTATTATAATAATCCTTTGACCTTGAATTACCCAATTTACCTTTAACCACTGTAAATAAAAGTCAACAGATACTATTCATAAAAAAATATTTTCATCTTATTAACCACATTATACATACTCTGGTAAACTGTGTCTCTCGGATTTTTGAAATTCAACTCACATAAGTGATAAAATTATGTTTTATTCAAATTTAAAAATGCTCCTAGGAGGTGGGTAAAAGATGGTAAAAAGTTCAACAAATTTTTTATATATCTAAACTTATTATAAAATGACAAAAATAAATTAAATTGAACTTATATATGTATTATGTATTTATTTTGACTGAACATAAATTTAAATAAAATAAATAATTATTTAAATAAAAAGCCAGATTTAATCAATGTCTTAGTGTTTTTCACTATTAATCAAAAAAATAATGTTTTCATAAAAATACCAAAATTTCACCCTAATCCAATTTTGATATTCTGAATTCAAAAATTAATTCCATTTTACCAAATTCAAAACATAGAAGATGAATTTATTAATTTAAAATTAATTCTCAATTTCAAAAACCAAAATTGTTCTTTTAAGAAAATAATAACTCCCAATAGATTGATACATGTTTATGTTAAATTTCAAAGTGAAATTATTTTCAATGAATAACATTAGATTAAATGTTAACAATATAATCTATTTATACATCCAAACTATTAAAATTTATAATTTAACACTACAAATTATATTTATTAAAAAATCTTTTTTCAGTTAAAATATAGTATTTTTCACTATTCACCCAAATAAAAACGTTATCATAAAAACACTAAAATTATTATTTAAACTAAATTGTTTTGTATCGATTCTAAAGAATAAGATTATTTTGTCAAATTGAATATATAAATGTTTCAAATATTGGATTTAAAAAGGGTTCTCAATTAAAATGCGGTAAAATTGCATGTTTTTAAAACAATACTACTTTTATTTGAAAAAAATGAATTTATTTTTTTCATTATGTCTAATAAACCCATAATATGGATTCTAAAATTATAAGGATTCCATAAAGTTCAAAATTTAGTTAATACTATTAATTACCTCTTTTGAACTGCTAGTTTGGTAAGTTGTGGTACACTTGAACTCAGTATTGTGTGTAGTTCAAGTTGTTTAATTACTTTGAAGAAATAGTGGGCAATGAAATATTGGGGTGTTACATTCAACCCTCTTTCAATAAATTTCATCCTCTAAATTTGAAATTCTTTTTCGAAAATAAAATGTTGAAAATAGAAAATACCTTTGTGGGAAAACCCACATCAGAAATTGTGTTAAAAAAATTAATTCTTAATAAGATGGAAAAGGGGGATGAAAAATTCACCACTAAATTAGGATCTAAATTTAGAGAACATTTTTGGAAATTTGAGACAAATAATTGGAGGGAAAACATAAATATTTATAGCGAGTGATTGAGGTCATCAGTTTCAAAAAAATTTAGAATTGAGAGCCTCAAAGAAATCAATCAATGACGATTTAAAATATCACAGGTTCAAAAAAACATAAGGTATTAAGATAACACATTTTTAGTTTTATGATTTCTTTTATAAAATTAAGAATTAATTTCATCATATAATAAGACAAGAAAAAATATATACATGACATGTATAGTACCATCCTTAACAAATTTCATCCACAAACTCATCTTTCACTCAAAATGATCATTGACCTTAAAAAAATATATTCTATTTATCTTATTCATATAAGGGTCCAAAAAAATGAATTTTTATGTCATCTTCCAGGCTTAAAAAAACTACATTATTGCTTTCAAAACATCACGTGGGCCAGTGGAAGGTGATACAACCTTGTACCCCTTTAGTTGTAGGTTCAAGTATCTTGGCATTGCCGAATGCGATAGGTTTCCAACCGACCTCTGGGTTTTCAATTTTTTGAAAATAAAAAAATTATCTCAAAAAATGATTTAACCTTTAAAATAGTATTCAATGTCAATCTTCGTCGATTCCAACCTTTAGACTTATCCAAAATACTTCTATCCAAACTCGCAGTCCAAAATTTATATAGCTGGTGATCACAATGAAGATCATTTTTGCCACATAATAACATGTAAATAACTTACTCATATATTCTTTTAAAACATGGTAACTCCCTGAATTATCATATAAATGTATTGATTATATTCTTGCTCCCTTAATTTTTATAGAATATTTTTTATTCTTCATATATCAAAAAATGTTGTATTCTACAACAGTGATGGAATATACAAATCATTAATCAGTTTCATGGTAGTTAGAAATATCCAATATTATTTATCCAAATCAATCATATATTAATCTAAAATCACTACCTCCGTATTAGAACCATATTATGATTTATCTTTCTCTAAAAAGTATATTTTCAAAACAATTAACCTTTTATTGAGTCAATTTTCATGGTTTTACAAAATCTCAAGTCCTTAATGAAATTGTACTACAGTACAATCCTTATATACTATATAATTCATATAACATGTACATCATTAATACAATAATAAAATGGAACAATACTTTAATAAAAACTTAAGAAATCTAATCATTCCCCTTCACCTTCGGTAGTATCATAACATGATTATTATCTAAAAGCAGCATTTGGGGTATACTCTGAGGATTTGGACAATGATCCGCCTTGTGTCCTAACTCCTTGCAGATGAAGTATTGTACATTTGAACCTTTTTTCTTACCCTTGAAATAAAGTACTTTGTGTCTTTTTTCTGTGCACTTACAATAAACTCACATTCCCTTCAACATTTACCATGTTAATTCTTTCCACAGTTATCATATATGAAAAAATCATTATTTTCCCTTTTCCCTTTATCCATCTTTCTCTCTTCTATCCTTTTATTATCTTGCTTCCCTTTTAAGCCATCAGACTTAAAGAATTCATTACTTATCATATTATAACATGATATTATTTCTTAATATTTTGAGATTACATGGGAGACTATTTCCCTTCTAAATATTGGCTTAATACCGTGAAAGATATTATCCGTCTTTCTCTTTGGATCATATGAATTATTGGAGTTCACATTCCATCTACTGGGCACTATTTCTATACAATGTCATAAACTAGGTCAGTTTATGAATTTCAATGAATAATTCCAAACTTGTAAAATACCTAACGTAAATTGAATAGTTTATGGATATAATCCATAATCATAAAAATATTTTCTTGGATGAGGTATATACTTGTAAATCCTTCATAATTATTTGTATAAAAAATGATAATTATCCTAATAATATCTTCTAGGAGTTTCATAACCAAGAGTGCATCAATACCTGTTGTCGTGCACAAAATCTCGTTCGAGTCTAGCTCAATGTGGGGTTTTTAGGTTTTACCCATAGGTACATATGTTCTAGAGCTGCCTCTACCTGCCCGTATCCAGACTGGGATGAATTTTCTAGGAAAACACATAAATTCTCAAGATTACCAAAATTCTAGGATATTCTTCTACACTAATACTAAAAGTATATCTTAGGGTTTTGTGCTCTAATCAGAGTTTCTCTAAATCTAGTTTCCAAGGTTATTTCTAAACTTCTCTGATTCCAACTGTAATTCCCCAACCCCAGTTACCCAACTCCAATTCATTATTACATATCATTGGAATGATTACAAGGAATCATGTCCCGATGGACCGATCAGTTTCGCAATCTTGGAAAATTTATTACATTCTTGAAGTTTAACATTACAACATGAAAAGAAAAGAAAAAGTAATTTATTCCATTTGAAATTTCCAAGACTCCTAGTTTATAGAAGAAATTAACTCATAGCTAACTTCTTCATATCCTGGGAAAGAAAAACATAATAAAGGGGTAAGCTCGGAGGCTCAGTAAGGTTAACTAATTTATTAAAAGTTATAAACATTTAAGACAGGATGTTTAAAAAAACTACAGTCTTTTAAACATAAGCTTGAACATAATATGGAAAAAATAAATCAAACCTTACCATATGAACATGCACATGGATATTCTACGAGTTGAATAATCAAATGTAATGAATAATTTTACAATGAGGGAATGTATAGTACCAATCGTTAATTTCTGTTTCAAGGCCTCGTGTAGGGACCTATGGAGAAACTCTAACCAGACACAAACCCGGAGAGCCTCTATATCCAGACACCATCCCAGAGAGCCTCTGTAACCGGACACCAACCCGGAGATCCTCTTTAACAGGACTCCAACCAAGAGGGTATACTGTAACCGGACCCCAAGCCAGATCACTTACTTTTATAGGTCCCCAAACCGGAACACATTAGTCCAATATATACATCTTAATAAATTGTTGAAATATAATATAAACAGTCATATTAAAACTGGAATATGAAATTACAATAATTTATCAATAAACCATAAATGGTTTAAAAATAATACATCCACTATCAAACATATCACAAAACCTTAAATACAATATGGACTATTTGTATCATAAAAAATCAACTTCAAACAAGTTTAAAATCTATCAAAGGATGTTGACATATATTGAAATGTTTTGAAACTTTTTTTGATATAAATTTCCATTTTTCATGAAAACATTTAAAAGTCACAAAATTTAGAAAGGAAGAAATTTAAACACATTTTTTAATCAATGTGTCCCATACCAGTTTGGAAAATTTATATAGAATTAAAACTTTAAAAAAAATCATGTCCATATAAATAAATCCTTAAAACCCATTTTGAAGACATGGACACAAATTAGAATGATTTAGATGAATAAATATTTTAAACATTTAAAATGATGTTTAATAAAAATTCCCTTAAAATAATCCCTTTGAAAAATCTTTCATGAAACATGGTAATGGATAATAAATATGTCTTAGTTGATACTTATATAAAAATAATCTCAGATGATAAAGAGATTGTGAAATTAACCCTTACCTCGCTGTAATCAATCAAGTTTTATGAATAATAGTCAATAACCACCAAATGAATCATAAAATATCATGAATATAAATAAAATCATGCTAATATATAACAAACATCAATTAAAATTACACCACATGCAATAAATAAGTTATCAACAATGGAAATCTCACGGAATTAAAAGCGTGATAAGAAACCCCTTACAACGTGTCCGACTTGACTCGCTTCTATGTTCCTTATTTTCCTGAATAATAAACTTATGTTATTTTCTACTTTATTGAAAATATTTTCATGTTTTTATTCCTTTTATAACACTTATTACCTTTCTATAACAATTATTTAATTATATGAGTTTTTATCGTACATATTGTCGATGTTGGGAAGTTGAGTAAAAAATAAACGTGTTATAATTACAAATTGCCCATGTTGTCAAAAGTCCATTATCTATGGAATAATATTACATATTTATATTTAAAATATATAAGATATTTCCAGTATATATATTTATTTATAACAGAACATTACATTTGGAGATAAGACATTAAATGCACCATTTGTGGAGACGGTAAGCCGTACGTACACATGAACGCTAATTTCATTTCAATTTTGTATTTTAACAGAATTAAAATAAAATGATACATATTCATATTATAATTATAGTATAATATCATATATAATATCATTAACAAAATACTTTATACATCCCACATAAGTCATTAACGATTCATATCACTTTGAGGGGGTGGTAGTCCGCAATTCCTCAAATGAAATTATCATGTTCTACCCATTATGGAAACCATAATGGTATGATATAAATGTAAAACATAGAAAAAGAAAAGCAAACATAAACATAATTTATATATATATATATATCAAATATATATTCTGTTCAATCTTAGTGGCAACCATGAGAGGTGGTAGGAGATAATCGAACGATCATCGTTTCGTGAGGCATTAGTTTTCCAATCACAGAAACTGTATGTTCGCCACCCATTAGATGGAGGTGTGTGTACATTTATATATAACTATTCTCATAACAACATCCTAGTTCATTGAGGATACAATGTTTTTCCTAAAAGAATGATATAAAAAGAGTATAGGGGGGTTCGTGAAGTAAAATAAAACAAAATAAATGAAAAGAATTTAAGAGAAATTGTTAACTTTTATTTGGATAACTTCAATTGGTTTGAATCAAAAGGACTTATTAAAGTTACTTTTGCCTAACTTAAGGCTTCTAGGTGTAATATAGGTATCTTTATAGATTATTTTGAAAGGTTTTGGATGATCCTAGGGGCTTGAGATGTGTGAGGAATGCATCAGAAGTGGTGCTCTTTTATAAAGGGGAGGGTCTCTTTAGGAATGTGTGAAAATATTATTTTATTTTATAGTGATATTCAGTTTCCAAATGTGAAAAACAAATTAAAGTCGAATATAAGCCGACTCATAGTCGAAATAAAATCATCCAATAAGAATTGTATAGGTTTTGGATATAGTTTTAATATTAATAATATTATTTATTTAAATCATTTATTAATTAGGTAAATACAACATCATTGTTGTGTCATAAATAATTTAATTTATTTGATGTCAAAAAATTATAAAAAATCACCATAATTTATGAAATAGATTTATAATTCCAATGAATATTTATAGTCAAAAATATGGCTTAGATAACCCCTTGTAAAAATTGATTTACTAAAAGATATTTGTTTGTGTCATTTTTTCATTTACTTTAATTTAATTATAATAAAGTGTCATTATCATTCATAAGTGTCTCCATATGGTGAAAAAATAGACCCATGGATGACCAAGTCTTTCCATGACTCATCCAATAAGGTTAGGACAAGTGTTAAGGTAATTTTTTATTGTTATAATATTTTTTTACCTTGAATTACCATATTTACATTTAACCACGATAAATAAAAGTGAAAAGTTAATATTCACCAAAATTATTTTTATCATATTGAACCACATTCTACATATTGAGGTTAACCATGTCTCTTGGATTTTAGAAATTCAACTCACAGAGGCTGTAAAATTATATTTTATGAAAATTTTCAAATACTCCTAGGAGGTTGGTAAAAGACGGTAAAAAGTTCAATAAAATTGTTATATATCTAATCTTATTATAAAATGTCTCCAAAGAATTCTATTGAAATTATATAGGTATTATGTATCTATTTTTATTTAAAATAAATTTAAATAAATTAAATAATTATTTGAATAAAAATTCGGCTTTAACCAATAACTCAGTATTTTTCAATATTAATCAGAAATTGAATGTTTTCATAAAATTAAAAGATTTTACCCTAAGATAAATTTGATATTATGAATAAAAAAATTAGGTCTATTTTAAAAAATTAAAAACATAGATGTTTCATTTATTAATTTAAAATTATTTCTCATTGTCAAAACTCAAAAGTGTGTTTTTATGAAATAATAACTCACAAAATATTAATACTTGTTTATATTCAATTTCAATATTAAATAATTTCCAATTAAAAACATTAAATTAAATAGTAAAAATGTAATATATTTATATTTCAAAACCATTAAAATTTATAATTTAACATAACAAATTATTTTTATTAAAAAAGTTATTTTCAGTTAAAATGTAGTATTTATCATCATTCACCCAAATATGAATGTTAGCAGAAAAACACCAAAAATTTACTGAAAATAAATAATTATGTCCCGATTATAATGAAGAAGTGTATAATGTAATATTGAATTTAAAAAAGTTTCAAATATTGGATTTAAAAAGGGGTTTCCTTTAAAAGGCTGTAAAATTGCATTTAAAAAAATTCTTTTTTTCTGAAAAAATGATTTTTTTTCTAATTTTGTCTAAGAAACTCATAATATGGATTCTAAAATTACAAGGATTATATAATGCTACAAATCTAGTTAATATTATTCATAAAATCTTTTAAATGGCTAGTTTGGTAAGTCGTGGTGTGCTTGAACTTTGTGTTGCATGTAGTGAAAGTTATAGAATTACTTTGAAGAAATAACGTAATATGAAATCATGGAGTGTTACATTATTCCATCCTTTAATAAACTACATCCTCGCAATTTAAAATTGTTCGTAGAAAATAAAATGGCGAAAATATAAAATACCTTTGTGGGAAAACAAACACCAAAAATTGGGTTAATAGAATTTAGTCTTAACAAGATGAAAAGGGGGAATGAAAAAGTCACCACCTAATTATGATCTCTATTAGGAGAAAATTGTTGGCAATTAGAGTCCCATAGTTGGATGAAAATTGTAAATATTTATAGAGAGTGATTGTGGTCATCAGTCACAAACAATTGTAGAATTGAGGGACTTAAATACATCAATATGTGATGATTTAAGATATCATCAGTTCAAAAAAACATAAGGTATTAGGATAAAACATTTTTAGTTGCAAGATCCCTTAATTAAAGTTTAAGAATTAATTTCTAAAAACATAAATACGACATTTCAAAATACAAAAAAGAAATATGGTGGATGTTATCCATTAATAATATTCTAATTAGATCCTTAATGTAATAAAATGATATTGACATATATGAAAAACATTTTCATATGAACTTTAAGAATCACATAGTTAAATAACAAGAAATACCTTATACATTTTTATCTAGTATTATAAATTGTATAAAAATGGAATATAAATTTATATTTTATAATAATGAAAACATGAAGAGGATGTTTGTTTAATATGCATAAGATAGGCGTCTAGAATATATGTTAATTTGGAAACTATTTAAAAAGAATATTCCATTTATATTTTGTACAATTTTGATGTCCGTCAAAAAAATACATGTTGAAAAAATTATTAAAAGATTTATTTTTTTATTAATTTTAAATTTTATTGAAATTAACTTATGATATTATATAACAATATAAAAGAATATATATAAAACAAAATATGGAAAAAAAAATTTTGCAACCAATAAAATTTTAATGATTATGTTTTCTTAAAATTATAACCATTAGTGAATTATAATCTAAATGGATTGAGATATGGTAGGATGAAATGTAATACTAATTATTAATCACATTGAGAAAAAATAAATATGGTTTTTGATATAAATATCTCACAATTTCTTATATGTTAATTTATTCATATTGATCTCAAATCCAAAATGTTTTTTGAAAGGAAAACCCTTACATTTTTATTCCTTTCTTCCAGGAAAGATCTATAAGATCCATTATAATAAACATGACAATATTAATAGCCTATTTAATTTCTTTATTCATATATATATATATATATCCTTTTTAATTTTTAATTATAAAAACATATTATACATTCATTTGATAATTATTATTTATTTAGAACATCAGATGATCAAAATTTCAATTATTTTGCACAAGTTTCATAATGGGTTTATTGAACCTAGTTATTTGATAAAACATTCAAAATTTCTAGAAAAAAAAATTTTAATAATTTTATCAATTATTAATACGTCTTCATTTTCATATTATAGAATCTATGGGCATCGTTTGAGAGAGTGAGATCCATGAAGATATTATTTCATGAAATTTAATGATATCGATGAATTAATTTATAATTATTTTATATCTTTATTACCATTTTAGATCCATATTTAGGATATATATCCATCATTAATATCATATTTATTTAATAACTAATTTTTAAACCCATTTAAGTATTGTAATTATTAAAATAAAACATAGTTCCCTTGGAGGTGGTTGTATACACATACACACAAGAGATGGTTCCATTTCTTAATGAATGGGATGGAGAATTATGAAACCAGTTAGAAATTTTATTAACAAATAATATAAAATTTTATTTAAATGG
The DNA here is from genome assembly GCA_963277665.1 of Viscum album. Classification (NCBI taxonomy): domain Eukaryota; kingdom Viridiplantae; phylum Streptophyta; class Magnoliopsida; order Santalales; family Viscaceae; genus Viscum; species Viscum album. Next base: position 1,008,182,195 of record OY728164.1, on the reverse strand, counting down.
TGATGATATATACTCACACCATGATGAAATTTTCATGTTACAATTCCTGATGAGGATGAAAATGGTGAGATATTTGAACTCTAACTTATAATACCACACCATGATTATTATATTCCAAGATTTCAAATGAAAATATTGATTATGATGAAGTGTTTCTATGGATATGTTTTTGAGTTTGAGGGACATGATATTTTTTATCATCATGTAGAGTCATATTTTTGAGTCATAACTAGAATTAGAAAGAGAATAATTAAAATATTTTTTTAAATGAGACATCATGACTAATGAATTCTTTATTTTAAACCCAATATTTATTATTTCAAAGATGTAGTCAACAAAAATACAAATTATTCTAAAATATTAACATTAATTATTGATGTTACTAATTTTTTGGAGATAAAATCTATTTAGATTAGTGAATAAATAAACATAGGAGAAGAAAATTAAGCACATGAGCCTAAGCCCTGTTAGTGAGGACTCTTAAGTGCATCAAAGTGACTCGGGATCAAATCTAGGCAGAGGCAGAATTTCTTGTGTACTATATTTGGTACTATAATGGGAACTGTACAGTACTATATTAGGTACTGTAGTTGGACTATACCAGGCACTGTTTGGCACTGTAGCAATAGAGAATTTGCCCTCGTTTGGGCCTTCAAGCCACCGATTTGGTCCCCAAGTCCTTTAAGGACTTTGGGCCACCCAAGCCTTCAGGCTAGTAAGGCATTCATGTAAACTGAAGGCCGTTGGGCTGCCTTAAGTGTAGATGAAAAACCAGACAACCTAGAAGTAACAAGCTCTATAAAGAGGATGAGCAAGGAGATTTCAACATAGCATATGCTACATGGATTTCAAGAATGAGAGGGTATGTCACATGCCATTTGGACAAGCCTGTGCATGCACGGGATAGCCAAGCCGAACAACCATGAAAGGTGTAGAGCTGATTTCACGATTAAGATGTTGGGGAGGAGCAGTTCCATGTAGTTAGTCTAGGATGTATGTAATGTATGAAGCCTATGGGCAATTAATTCCTCAAAGGCCTACAAGACTTGTAATAATTACATCTACAAGCCTTATAAGGGTTCCTCCTCACCCCTTTAAAGGAGGATTATCAAAATCAATAAAAAATTGAAGGCCTTCGGGTCATTGGATAGATAGAAGAAAATAAAAATATTTTATGATTGTAATATTATCTTCAATATTTTTTGAGTTAAAGATGTGAGGAGAAAATGAGAGATGAAACTATATAATTATGATGACCAAGGGTATCAATGATAAATATAAATGAAACTAAAATTATTATATATTTATTTTCAATTGAATAATTGAAAATAATATATTCTATTTTGGCGTATTTATTTTTGTGAACGGAAGTAGAATAAGAATAATAAAAGAATTTATGATCCTCCAGTAATCAATATTTAGGTTAAATAAGAATACATGAGATCTGAGCCTACAATATCTATATTTTATAGAAATTATGAATATAAGAGGAGACCATATATTAATCTATTTCAAAGACCACCCACTTATTTATATGGTCATGAAAATCCTTGAGATTATTGTATATCAAGGAAGGAGATTAGAAACATTTTTTCTAGGAATAATGCAAGAGAACACATCTATTGATCTTCTTCAAAGAGGTACAATCCTAATCATATATAAGAAGAACTATGGAATAATACATTCATTATTACTGGTCTGTACAAGAACAAAAGGTTTGTTGTATATACATTTTCACAAGATTATATGTGATATTAAAAGTGGAGTTGTGTGTGATTTGAATAACAACGACAATTACCTAGGGTTATAAACATCCACATTGGGGGTGAACCTCATTAAAAAAACATGTGTCATTTTTTTATTCCTTCATACATTTGTTAATACATGAAACCCAATGGTGAGGCAATATAAAAAATATCCATTCAAAAAAATTGAATATGTGAATGGGTATAAATGTTTATATTATTTTAATTGCCTCCAGTATTGATTCACACCTCGTAGTATTTAGAATATCCCAATCAGACCACAAGTTCCACCTCTAATTAGAGTATTATAACCATAATATCTGATGTAACTGAATTTTTCAGTTTCAATTTTCAATGGATTTATGATATACATGTTTGAAGAATACTATTAGTTCCTTATTAAATAAATCATATAAAAGATGTCTTCCAAGACATGGAATAACAAGAAGAAAAGAGATTCAACGAAATTGAAAAATGTATCCTTAGTAAAATTGGAGAACAATGACTCTCTACTAGTTAATGTAAATATATTTAAATTTTTTTATGTTATAAATATTCGAAATTTTTTTATTAAATAATCTTGTGATGATATGGAATCTTTTTTATTAAAATTGGAAGAAAACTTAGTTTTCATCAGATATAATAATATCAAAGATGCATGTAGAATTTAAGATTGAGATATAGTTTTTGATTCTACTAAATAAAATATTGACAAAAATTCATCCATGGGATGTTTAATATCTCTATATGAAGAAGATATATAAAAAATATATATTACCAAAACAACCTTATAGATGAGCCAATAACAAGTAGGTAAGATCATATCTTTAAAGAATCATGTGACGATTCATATGATGGTTCATGTACTTATATTTAAAATCAACTATATTAATTTAATTGAAAATGAATCACATTTATATATATATTGTAAAATCATATACAAGGTGATCAATGAGATTAATATATTTTTTAAAATTTTAAATAATCTTTCTGAACAAAGTGAGAAGCTATGTATAAAATTATACAAACTAGTAACAACCCTAAATTGTATGAATGTTTATCTAGAATAATTATGCTCCAATATTGAGAATAATGGTACCAATACAATCCATAGGGATAAAGTATATAAGGAACGTATTTTAGAGTAGATCCATGAATTAGAAAAAGTAATTGCTATCAAGGATGATCAATTGGGAATCAAAGCCAAAATGTTTAATGATGTTGACATATCCTTACAAGAAAAGAACTAAATGAATGAAGATGACATTTAAAATATTAATAGATAATTAGAAGATTAAAATTGAGATAGTGGAGGACATGAAGAATATCTTGAATACAAAACATCTTATTCTTGTAATCAAACTAGAAATTCACTAAACAACTCATGTACACTGTTTTAAATAGTTTAAGACATGAGTGACAACAATTAACAATTCATATTAGGATTCTAGTTATAAAATACATCCATATCATAGAAATTAGATCTTGAGATAATTTAATATTAAACTAAATTCAGTATATATAAAAATGCATCATTAAATTCAAAATGTAACAATTATTCAAATTATTATTTTAGGAATATTGAATGATAAAAATAAAATCTTGAATAAGTATGCATAAAGAAAAATGATAAGGAATCCACCACTATATCGGGGGTGGATCTTAAAAAATATAGTAGTATAAGTTCCCAAAATAAATCCTATAATAAAAAAAACATATCACCCGAAAAACATCTAAAACAATCCATCATGAAATAAAAATAAGAACAATAGGGATTTTTTGTTACTAAATGTGATCTTGAAGGGTTAGGCACAAGGTCTTAAATGTTTTTCATAATATTTCATCCTTTAAAAGGTTGGGGTAGCTTATGTGAATGGGGAGCAATGCAATGGTAAAGAAAATTACATAGAAGAATGATGAAAATCATGTTATCTCAAATAGTTTCAAATTAATCATAAAATTAGGTATAAGTAAAAAAATTATGTGGTCATAAATAATTTACATGTTACAACACAAGATTTTATGATAAATTTCTCATAAAATAAATTTCACTAGTTGTTTGAGTTACATGAAAAATTGTGTTTAAACAATATATGACAACTTATAATAATTTTATAATGTGTAAAATTATATCATTTATCAATTCATCATGTTAATATTATCTTAGGTTAAATTTTTTATATATATTTTCTTAATAGATATATTTTTCATTGAATAGTTATAAATATTATTTTATATAAAACTATCATTTCCTTTAATAGAAAAATCACCACAATTATTTTAATTTAATCTAAATTGATAGAAAAAATACTATATATATATTATATAAATAATTACATTTCATTCATCTATATATCAGTTTTTAATATAAGTTTATTTTTTGACTTAAAATTTATTTTTTTGAAAAAAGTTTTTCATCACATTTTGTTGGATTATTTTCAATTAAATTTGTGAAACATAAGTGAATTGAAATTTGTAATATTAATCCAATTTTTTTAATCATGATTATCTATTGTGGTAAATATTTCCTTATAAGTTGTTTTCATTACGAATAATTAATCTGTATAATTTTATCAACTTAGTAGAGGGTAAATTTTGTAATTATTGTAAAATCTAACTTGATAAGTCCTTAAAATTTATATTAAACATTATGTTTTCATATTGGATGAATTTAGTTCAGCTATTCACATCAAATTCTTGATCATATGTCCCCTTTGTGATTTTTTTTTCTATTGGAAATTATATGACTATAAAAGGGAATAAAAATAAAATATCACACTCTTAACATTAATATCTCTAATATTTTTTCCATAAGGATAAAAGAGGTTATATTCATTTTTAAAATATCAATATAAATATTAATTTTTATTTTTCATCATGGTAATTGATTTTTTAAATGTTAGTTATTAAATAATTAAATCAAATGATTACGCAACATTGATAACACATTTATTCAGTAATCTAAACATAAATTAAATCATTTAATTTTTTAAAAATTAATATAAATTGTATTTATAACACTATTATGTACATTTTATAGATACATATTACATGTTAGAAATTTTTTAATGTATTATATATGGATTATATCTTTGTTGTGATGAATTTAATGGAAGATAAATAAATAGTTTCCAAAATGATATTAATGGTATTTTATAATATATAATATTTTATTAAATTATTTTACATTTATAAAAAAATATTATATCTAGATAGTTGAATAGAACATTAAATAAACAATCGAACATATAGATTTATCAGTCATTTTTTCTTTTTATGGTAACATCCATTCCCCTTAAAGGGTAGAAAACATTAAATTTCAGATAATTTTTAAAAGGGTTATCAATTTTTTAAAATTAAAAGATAAGGTTGATAAAATTACCAAAACATGTAAAAATTTTATTTTATGATCTGAATTTGATTAAAAACAATATTAGATTCAAATTATATCCATTTGGATCCATTTGGAAATAAAACATTATTAATATTTATTTAATACTTTACAAAATTCCAAGAATATTACCCCACTCATATATAAAAGGAAACCCCATCTTTTTTTCATTATAAAACATTTATTATCCTTTGAAAATATAAAAACATAAACATATCCTATCAACATCAATAGATAAGTTCTATGGGTTATTTTATTCGCAAAAAATCAACCCTACGTCCCATGAGAGAAGATCCAAGAGAATTCTACCAAAGAAGAGGTAATCGCCATTACCAACTCTTTAAGGATTATTTCTACTTCCAATTATTAAAAATCTATTTTACCCCTTCAATAATAGTAGATCCGACATCATATTTATACAATTTTTTACTTTGAATATGGTACAACCATATTCAATCTCTTATCCATCCTATGAAAAGTGAAAACATCGCTCGTGCTTATGTACAGTTAAGAGTCTCCATGTATCGGTGCAATTTTTTATTCACCAAATTACATTGATGAATATAAAGATGAAAATAATGAATATATATATATATATATGTTTATGAAATAATTATTACTTTTGAAATTATAATATCATATCATCAATCATACTTTCAAATACATTGGAAAATGATAATGTCACCCATGTGAACATATCAACAACCTCCATGAAGAGATATGATTGATTTTTATTTTCATATTTACATGGATTGTAAAAGGGAAAAATTTAAAGAATATATATTATATAAAATTTATTCTATTATGGTTAATTATAATTTATCTTTCTTTCATTCCCTCTATCAAAAAGTGAAAACAACATTCATGCATTCATGAGACCTACCGTCTCCATAAAAAGTATAATTCATTTTTATATATCCATCTCTATTGAATGATTATATATATATTGAATATATATATATAATATATATAATTATTAATATTCTATAGATATTGGAATTATTAGAATTATACAAGGAACAAAACTACAGAATCAAAACATATATGAAAAACCAAACAGTTAACACCTGAAATACTCATTGTAATAATATATTAATAACAAATAAGATCTAAAATAATATAAATGGATAATATTTGATATCATTTATGGTTATATCATTTTGTTACATAAATATAATTAATTTAAATTTATTATTTTTAATTTATAAGACCTATAATGCAAGTCAAACATGAGGTAAGGGATTTCATCTCAATTTCAACTTTTTGATGATATACAAGGTATTATACAACTATTTAATTTTATTGGCTAATGTATTACCCATTTTATAAATTTTACATGATTATATAATTAATAATAATGATTATATTTTCTTTTAAATTTTTCTATTTTTAGAACTTTCCCTATTTTCTTCCAAAATATGCTCTCTTTGGAACATTAATGAAGAAGAGAAAAGTTTAAAAGAAACAAATATTTTATTTTTATTTTTATTGATTATATTTTTCTTCAATGATTAATTTTTTTCAATTTATTTTAGAATTAATTTATCTTTATTCAAATTACATTTTCTATTATCCCTGAATTTTCAAATCATCTTATAATATTATTTCTTATTATTCTCAAAGGTTCCTTTTTCAAATTTCGTTAGAAAATTAAATTGAATTTTTTTAGCATATATGGTGTTGAAATATTTTTTATTTTCCACAACTATTATATGATATTTATATTCTTCTATAAGTTGTCAACTGTATTAAAATGAAAAATCTTTTTTGAAATCGTGTGTTACTATTTCTAATCATTTTCTTTTATTCCCCGTAATACATTATTTTATTTCAAAAGATTCAATTTTAATTAATTTAAGGTCCTATTTTATTTTTATTATATCATTTTATTATATTTATCATGAAATATTAACTTTAATTTTATTATTTTTAATAAAAAATTGCTAGCAACTAACTGAGCCATTTGTTCCATTATTTTATGGTAAATTTGGTGAAAGTGTTGTCCCAGGGAAGTCTAAGAGTGTTTGGTGGAGGAATGGATAGTTTATAGGTGTTCTGTTAAAAAAGGGGGTGTTTTTTAGGTTTATGGTATCACATGATGGTAGAACACTAAGAGTATCACATGATGGTATCACATTAGTGGTTTCAACTAATGATAACACATTGGAGATAACACTATAAGGTATCACCATGATGGTAGAACATTAGAGGTAGCACCTTACGGTATAACACTAGTGGAAAAACATGATAATAGTATAGTGGTAGTCGCACCTGGTGGTATCACATTGGTGGTATCACTTGTTGGTATAACCCTTTCAATAGAACATGATATTATTGCCCTGGTGATAGCACCTGATAGTGGTACACTTGCGGTATCACCATATAGTAGAACCTAGATAGTAGCACCTGATGGTAGCACACTCATTGTAGCATCAAATGGTAACACACTGATGGTAGCACCTGAAAGTAGTACACTAGATCTAGAATAGAATGGTAGAACCTAAAATTAGATCTTAATGGTATCACCTAACAATAACACATTCAATAGTATCATGTTCTGTATTTTATAGAATATCTATATTTTCCCTATTGACGCCTTTTTTAACCAAAAAATTGTTTTCCATCATTAATTAATGGAACTAAAATCCATTTTAAAGGAGGGAAATTTTATATTCCAATTTGTAAAATTCTAGAAACATTTATATGGTAACATTGAATGTATTTTATGAGATCCTCCTTTAATTTTCATTTAAAACCGTATAAAAAACCCCTAGTTTCAGATATGTTCATTCTATTGTTAGGATATTTCCTTTATTATTTATAACTTACATTCTAAAAAGACTAGAGGTTTGGAGTCCTTTACTTTGGAGTTTTTGAACCATTTTTCATGTGTCGGTTTCAGTTCTTCATGTGGAGGAACTCTCATGTGTTACTACCACTATGTTTGGGGTAGTGAATCGACTAAATCTTCCTTCTTCCATGTAGAGGATACTTCATCACCCACTATATGTTATCATGTGGTATGGGTATATAAATCTAATAATTGTTATTATGGTTTTGATATAGCTTAAATAAATATTACTTAATCATTAAAATTAAATTTAGTGTTCAAGGTGAAAGAGATCACATGGTTCTATATCATTGATATTTTTTTGATTATGTGATTGCACATGCTAAATTTGTTGCTAAAAAATGTAAATGTTGGGGGACTTGTTTTTTATGTAGTTTTAAGGACATGGAACCCCATTTTTTATTTGATTTCACACTAAAAAAATTTAATAATCACTTATATCAGATTAATTAAATGGGTTAACATGTAAAATATGGAATTTGATAAAAGTCTTATAAAAGTAAAGTATAATTCACTAAAATACCTGTGAAAAGTATGTAAAATGAAATTTTATATACTATGATAGGTGTTTTCTTTTGAGAATGTATTTTTTGCTATTTTAACATGCCATAGGGTGGTGGAATGATGATAATTGCATGAGTGATATGGGGAGGTTTTGATAGAATGTGGTCATTTTGTGGTAGTTGTGATGAGGAGGTGGATGTGGTTGTGTGAGCTTGTTGGAATGTGGATGACGGAATATCTTATTTTGTAATGTCCCATTTAATTTTATTTACATGAGTAGTATTGTAATTTAATAAATGGTAATATTAAAACTATCATTTTATAGGCTAGTTTGAAATATGGGTTGAAATGAATAATTAAAATTAAATTCATGTGGACTATAAAATTTAAATGTTTAAGGTTAATATTGAAATTAATGGGATTAATAATGTAAATATAACTAGATTGAAATATTAAATGAAAGAAATTTTAATTTTATATTCATATTAATGTGAAACACTGAGAAAATGTCTTTAATTGATAAATAATTTGAAATATGGTTTGTGTTTTGTGCGGTGGTGTTATGATTTTAGTGTTGGAAGCAAAAGTGGTGGAGGTTGGGAGGTGCTTTGATGATGTTTTGAGTATTTATTGGTGTTATTATTTTGAACTCATAGGTTTATCTTTTATTATATGATATATATATATATATATTATTTTCTTTTGATTTTATATATAAACACCCCCCATTTTGAGAACTTATTGCCAACATCAATCAATTTTTGTTGTTTTTATCAATTTAATTGTGGTGAGGATGGATGGATGGTCATCCATTCCTCCCCACACCCTCTTCCGGGTGAATCTGACAATAATGGGTTCTGATTTCTTAATGTAAAAGGTGTAATATCTGGATGTGATGTGATTAGATGGCTCATGTGTCTTTGGTATAGGTGTGATATGATGTCCCAGGTACATAAAGGTGAGATGATGAGATGTCTAATGCTGCGATTAATGCATGGTTGGAGGAGTGAATTAGGTTTTTTTCATCCATGTTAATGATACCATAATATTATGGTTATGGCTGTTATGTGATTTGATAGCTAAGGTCTATGCAGGAGGGAAGTTTTCTGATGTAATGAGATGTTATACGGAATAAAAGGGAGTTCTAAGACATATTCTTTTGGGATTTGATAGTGGAATATTAGTGCGAATGTGGTGTGGGGAACCCTACCCTAAATTTTATATATATAATGTTATTATATATGGATTTTTTAATTTGGTGAGTGGGACATGGTGAGGATGAGTTTAGTTATTTCACCTATTAAGTGGATTTTAGTTCTTTTGTATTCTCATGGGTGTATTGGTGTTCTTCTTTCACATGTGAATGAGAGACTTTGGTTTTACTACTATGTATTCTTGTATCTCACCCTAAATATATAAATAGATTATTAATCATCTGTGAGGATTAAGTGGGATGTGTTGGGAATTTCTACCCAAAACCATTGGACTGTTTCTATGTCAGTACTTTAGCTTTTATTTTTGGGTATTTACTGTGAAAAAGTTTGTCTATATTTGTTTTATTTATACATTCATTGTGGGATGGTTTTGATTTTATTTTATAATATTTTATAAAGTTTCTAGTAATTGATTAATCATATCTCCAAATATTTTTATAGAGGTAAATGTTTCCCATATCAATAGATTTATAAACCCTCATTGCTTGTCTCTATCATGGGGCCTACTGGATGTGAGTTCCATGCGTTATTATCTCCCTTTATTTCTGGCCCAAAAGGGGAACCATTGGAAAAAGGGGGTCATGACATAATAATAATATTAAATATCATTCATGTATATTTTTATTGATTATGTTATATATAATTTCTATATATGGTGTTTAACTATGAATTTTATTGGACTGACTATATGAAATTTTGATAAATCTATATTCTTTACCAAATATAAATATTTTATGAAATAGTTTTTTTTGAATTGTTTTGATAATTCAATATATGAGGAATTAATTGGATAGGTAGTGACAGGTGGGTCACGATTGTAGATTGCATCATGATTCATCAATTGGTCTCATGAGTCAACATAGATTTCCTAATTAAATGGGTTTCACTTGTATACCCACCCATTGACTAAACTGTTTTGGAATAAGGATTTGATGGTAAAGTTATCATGATGACTTAAATCATTATGCCTAATTATTAAATTTTCCTTCATCGATAGATTTTTATTAATATCCATTAGTTTATTGAATTTATATTATCCATTGATGTATTTTTATATCAAGTTATTTAATAAATGGATTGTGTTTCAATTATTTACCATTACAAAATTAAAATTCAGTATTTACTAATTATAGTTTCTACTTAATGTTACACTTATCAAGCATCTGAGTGAAAACTATATTTTTTCCATTTCTCTAGGATATGAATAAGTATATCACAAGTAATATCAAATATGAAAGAATATTTTTTTTATGAATTTTATATTTATAATGTAATATGGGAATAATGCATGTATAAGGTTCTTCAAGAATAATATATTGATCAGTCCTTTACGATTTTATTAGTTTTTTATCTTATAACAACGCAATAAAATAGACACCAACTCTGGCTTACTAGGGTTAAGGTTTTTATAGTTGGTATCGGGGGATATTTTGTAAAAACCCAGAGAACTGGATTTTAAATGAATATAGCTTACAGGAGAATTTGGGTAAACCCTTATAGTATTTGAGAACATTTACCATTATAAGGATTTTTATTTTATATATCTATATTCATGATGATTTTGATATTACCCAATATGTTCAATTTTTTAGGGATTGAATCTAACAGAATAAAGAGAATCCAAACCCTTAGATAATATAGATATTTTTTTTATAAAGACAATACATAATGTCTTGTAATAGATTATAAAATGTTTAAATAGAGTGGATTTAGTGGGTTATGATATTTAACCATTATAAAATAGATCAACCTGTTGTTGCATAATATGATTCACCATTTTTTGTTTATTTCATGTTATATAATTATCCTAATTTTAATGGAAATACAAATCAATTGAAGTGGATAAATGGATCATTTCCTTTAAAAATATATTATTAACATTAGGATTTTGAATTTGATATTTTTAATAAACCTATGATAGTAAATCAATGAGAGGATGATATACCCAAATTTTTTTGATATTTTTTTATTTAAAAAAATATATTTTGGTGAATTATTTTAATAATATTTATATTTTTCCATTCAATAATTTTTCTAAAATTGATCTTATGTATTTAGAATAGATATAAGAATAAATCAATGTTTATGATAAAAAAACATATTTTAAAAATTTATTTTTTCCTTATTGTAAAATTATTCTGGAAATATTTTTTCATAATTATATAAAAATAGTATGAAAAATAAAATTTAATTTTCAAATTAATATTTCAATGTTTTATTAGAGTGAAATTCTAATAATTTTTTTAGAAGATAAATTTTTTGATGAATAGTTTAAAATATTGGTTTTCATTGAGAATGTTCATTTCTTATAAAAAAATTCAAAATAAGAAATATTTTAAGATGGGTTTAAAAGTAAAATTAGTTAAATTATATATATATATATATATATCCAATTTTTTTAGTTAGAATTAATTTCTTAAAGAACATTTATATATAAACATTTGAATCTTTTGACCATTTTCTATTTAGAAAACTGATTTCTCATTATGTATTCATGTTTAGTTTTAAATTATATATTTCTAGTTCTATAAAAAGAATTTTTAAAATTATATTTAATATTTGGAATATTATTAATTTTGTCATATTATATGTTTAACATAATCTGTGGCCATTATTAATTGTAGATTTTGGGGCCTTGTGGCTTGATACAAAAGTGGGTACACGCTTTTCCTTCAAAAATTACAAGTCTGCCACTTAAATAACTTATAAAATTCTACCCACTCTCTGATCCCCATCACATTTCCATAACCCCATGGTTTGTAAAAAAACCTGCCCATATCCATTCCCAAATTCCATATATTCATCCATAATGACTATTTAAAACAAATGTCCAGATTTTTTGGTATTTTTGTTCAAACAAGATGAGTTTTCTTGTAGAAGAATTAATGTAATTCAATGAAAATTTTTATTTTATATTTTCCTCTAGCTACATAAAGTATAACTAAACTATAAAAATATAATAACTATATTATATTCCACATAAATATTAATTTATTATTCCAAATTAATTAACTAAATTAATATTCATTTCCACCAAATGAGATATGAATCCATTTATTGTGTGTACGATGGACTACAACCTTGCAAACTGATGTTGGTCATTTTACATCCCACCTTTAAAAGGTATAAAATATGATTAATTAATTATTTATATATTTTATTATTTATATTATTATAATTATTTTAATTTTTTATCTTATATCTTCTTAAATTCAATTTAATAAGAATACAACTACATCGTTCGTGTGTAAGGTAGTCTATTGCCTCGCAAAATGATGCAATTCATTCATAATTTACGTGAAACATAATAAGGATGGTTTTAATTAAAATATTTGATTTAAATGACATAAAAATGATTTTTTAATGGTTATATATTTTTTATGTTTTCTTATTTCACACCATCAAGAAAATAGAAATACTGTTCATACGTACACATAACCTACCGTTAGCATTGATAGTTTCTTCTTTTCTATCTAAAAATTTAAGGGATTAATGTAAGTATATATATACTGAATAGTTATGATATTTAAATCATTTTTAAAATTATATATATTATTTAATACTGATCAAAATAAGAGAAGAAAAAAATCCCAAAAAAGACAAAACAATACAATTATCGCCTGAAATGTCATTTTAACATAGAGTTGTTAACAAAAAAGTAGTAAATTTTTATAAAAAGTCATATATAGTTTGATTAATAAATGTATGTATGATTAATATATATATATTTAACTTATATTTATTATTAATTAGGTCTTAATGTGTTTCAAGGAATTAAATACTTATAGTATGATATTTCCAGTCTCTAATATTTCTTGGAGATATAATCCATATTAACAACCTATTTCTTTTCTTTTTGGATTTATATACTACCCGTTTGACATGTTTTATCATTAATATCATTATTTTATCTATATTACTAAATTATTAGTGTATATTTTACCCAATTTTCCCTCCATGGGACATACATTATGTTATAAAACTTTTATCTTTTATGTGGCATACATATATAACCATTAACATGAAATATCATTAATTTATTTATTCTCATTATATTATATGATTCATTTAATGGTAATATTTCATTGGTATTAGTATTAAATTTACATATGGGGTAATAGTTTTATGTTACAATCTCACATGTTATCAAGAATGTTTATGATTGTGCTTCAAATGATGAAATATTGTGATCTATCCCTCAAGGAACTCATTAATTCTAATCTCTTATGTCTATTCCAAAAGAACACTTGATTTTATTCATTTCCATATACTTATATACTCAAGTCATAAAAATAATTTTTTTTAAATAAGGTTTTAGTTATCCGTTTAGTCTAAAAACAATTTTCATTCAATAACTTTTTTCTAAAAATGTTTTAATTTTTTCAAAATTCTCAAAAATATTTATTTAATATAATTGTACAAACTTGGATATTTTTATAAAACGTTTTGAATGGAATATCCATGTCATTTTTTAAACAATTATCCTTTTACATTAAATAAAAATGTTAAAGAAATATTTTTCTATTCTCTATGCCATGAAAAATAATTTCCACCATCTTGGCTAAATCAATGTCATAATTATTCCAATAAAATATTCAAATAATAATTTTTATTAAAAAGTATTTCCAAAATGTTTTATTACTTTTTAGTTTTAAATATTTATTTTAAAAAATGATAGGATCTCTTCCTCATGAAATGTAAAAAATGATTTTAAATGTTTATTTAAAATTTAAAAAGGATAATTTTAATGTAATGGATTTTGAGTGTTTTTGAAATTGAAAATTATATTTTCCTTAGGAAGTTATTTATGTGATCTTTGATAATACTTTTTTCTAAAGTGAGATTTTTTAAGAATTTTTTTATTTATTTGGGATAGAATCCAAGGATTGCATACGTATTCATTATTTAGATAGTTTATGTTTATGGTGAAATGATATTTATCTATCCAATTTATCATACATGAGTTGTAACATGATAAAATTATTATGAAATTTTTTTCTTTCTTTATGATTTATACATTGATGAAATAATGAAATGATGATATGATTATGAAAATTGTTTATTTTCCAAGGTTATGTTATGATGAAAATTTAATGAAACCCATTTATTTTCATGTATTATAATTTGATGAATTCATTATGATCTTTTTAATCACATAAGTATGAATGGAATTATGTGATGTTAATTAATTATAACCATGGATAGTGGTTACATTATAACCAATATGGGTGGGACATATATCTCACTCCAATTCATTAGTTAAATATATATTTATTATGAGATAAATAGGACTGAAAGAACATCTGAACCATGTTTAGTATAGAGCTTTGTCCTCTATGATATTATTGAGAGGAAACCATAACTAATTTTATGGTTTGGGTTGTGAACCCATTCCACTATTATAGTCTGAGAAATTAATATAACACTATTGAGGAAATGATTTTCTATACATATTTGTATGCCAAAAATATCTACCATATTCAAATATAATTTTCTCATTGTTAGTGTTAGATGATTATATTATGATTAATGTCTTCTTAAATATCATGATTTAATCCATGGCCCAAGTTTATGATCATTAAAATTCATGGCATGGTTTTCAAATATTATTCTCATGTTCTCATACATGTGTGCTCTTGATATATTTAATTTATCCTTATTTTTACTTTATGAGGATCTGGTATCTCTTTTATTTATTTTCCTCTACCCATGTTATAATAGAAATTATTATTTATGATGTCCAAGAAGGGGTTTACCTATAAAGAAAATTGTTGGAGATGATTTCAGTCACTTTTGTATAGGTTTGTTATTTTTCAATGTTTCTAAAGACATAAGTCCTAAATAATTCTAGTATGGGTCACTATGTTATGTGTTGGATATTTTTCTATTAAAATGTAATATTTATATATGATAAGTCTGTGTCATTATAATTGGTATCAAATAAAGGGTTTATAAAAAATTTATAAAATAGGATGATAAAACATTAGTGAGATCCATAGGATTGTTCTAAAAACGTGAAATTTTATTTGACAATATACAATAATTTTGGTAAAGGATAGAGGGAGTGTTTTCCATGAAATGACATCCCTATCTGCAAAATAAAAGATGATACGGATCTAGAAGATGTGAATTTTTTTTGTAATAACTCTAAAAAAGGCATATCATTCTTGACTCGAGTGTAACCTAGTAAAAACAATCATACTTGATGAACATATGGTTTGAAACTCCTTGGGGAAATCTATTGGAAATTAAAAAAAAATTATGAACCATCATGAGTTATTTAAAGAGATAATGACCTTGAATTACATAGGTTATGCCTCATATTTATTATATTTATAATAAATTTTAACAATTTGTACATACAATAGGTTATTTTAATGATTATATTTTTTTTCTATGATTATTATTTATCATACTATGCTTGTTAGTTTTATTCAAGGGAATGGACCAACAAAAACATGGTTGATGTTGAATATGGTAGAAAATATGATTATGATAATATAAATGGGGTGATTAATATACTGAGTTATATTATGTTTATTTCTAAGCATTTATCATGGAAAATGATTAACAACATACACCTAAACTAACTCTTGAGCAAAAAAAATAAGAATAAGATAGTGTTAAATGAGATCACGGGTAGTGGATACTATAGAAGATGTAATATTAGTTTCCTATATTTTAATAATTTTGAAGGAATCAATCATATTAATTTATTAAAGGGATCATAATATGTTTTTGGTACAACAAAAAACACAATAAAATTGAATTTTTAAAGAAAAATGAAATGTTGTGTTAATGAAATAGATGAGAATAATGGTTTCTATAAGGCATACTATATGAATGAATGTATAAATTTGGAAAGTATAAAATTTTTAAAATTTATTCCCATTAGAGAAGGATGATAAAAAGAATAAGAAAATTGGTATGAGTAACTTTTATACTACAGATTATCAAGTGAATATGAATGAAATATGAAAGGTATGGTTTGTTTTAATAGTATAGTTTATGTTAAACATGATAAACATGAATAAATTTAGGTTGATGAATGGTAATAGATAATTGATATTTCATAATATACAAAAGATTTATTTTGAAACAAGATGATTATTCCTAGATAATTTTTTAAGAATAATGTGGAATGACTAAATACTTTTTGTTTGAGAATTAAATAATTAGGATATATGAATCATGAAGTATTTATGTATTATTATGTATATGTTTTGAATTAAGTATTTTTAGTAATATGTTAAATGGTACTTATTACACTAATAGTTGATCTAATTGAAAGGTATTATTTTATGTAAAACACATGATTGAGGGAACATAACACATAATAGGGTCCACATGTTGATCAAACAGTGTATTGTTTAGATAAATACATTAGTGATATTGATATGTAAATTGGATTTGATTGATGACCTTAAAACCAAATTTTATTTTTCCTATAAATTATTTTATAATAATATTGAAAGAGTTTTCTTAAGTATTGGTTATATAAAATATATAAAATAATATAAGGATTTATTGAGGTAATTTTGAAGAATTCGTGTTTTCATTGTAGTTTTAGTTTAATTCTGGTTATTATAAAGATTTAGTAGAATATATGACCATGGAATTCACATATTTGGCATGTGACCCTTAATATATATGTAATGATTTATGAAGGATTAATGTTATGTTTGTTATTTGAAAATATAATGACTTTTATAAATTTTTATTGATGGAACGATCATCAAATTACCTATTTATGTAATGGTTCAATTTGATATCTAGATGAGTTTTTAGAGATTGATGTATTACTTCACCATATGTATACTAATTTATATTGAATAACTTCTTCTATCAATTTTTTTAAATATTACTAGAGATATATGGGATGACATATAATTCAATAATGGTTTTTTTGATCCATTAGTTCTTCATGCATAAAAAATTAATCCCCATTTCGTAGAGTATGATATGATGTTGAAATATATAAATTAAAAATATGAGGATGAAATTTTTTCTTATGATAAAAATAAAATCTAATACCATAGTATTTTGGTGCCTTTGAAAATCTTGATCGTATTTATACACTAGCCTATTCATTGGTTCTTTAAATGGACCTCTCCCTAGTTAATGACGTGTCCTATGTATCTCCCATGAGGAAGTAAAAACATGATCCATCAAATTTACTAAAAACATAGGTCATAAAATGGAATAACTATATTTCATGTAGGGAACAATTGATTGAGCTTTTAGATCTTATTGAGAAGGTTCTACGAAATAAAGTGACTAACTAGGTCAATTCCTTTTGAAAACATGATCAGTTTGAGGAAGCTATGTGTGAACCTAATGATGTAAGAATGTATAATTATCCTCATATGTTTTATTATAGAGATTATTTTTGAGAGATAAATTCATTTCAAAGGTTGTATGATTTTAAACCTTGAGTTTTTTTTTGTTTTTTGTTTCTGAATAAATTTATTATATTCGGTATCTTACATTACACACCACACTGAGCTTAAATGATATGTGTCATACTATTAAAATATTATTATTTTATATGACATTAATCACATCTCCATTGGAAAGATACGTATGAATAATATTGACTAAATTATGAAAATAAATATTTTAAAAAAGTACAAATAATGAATTTTTGTCGAATAATTAATTCGAAATTAAAATAAAATTTATTTAAAAATTTGTACAGTATTTTCCTAAATTATTTTAGGCATGAAAATATGTTTTACATTAATTAATTAAAAAATATTTATTTGATTATTTTAAATTAATGAAAACATTTTATATTCAATCAAATTCATAACATTTATCTTATTTATTTTCTAGATATGAGATAAGAATAAATGATATTTTTTGCTAAAAATATATTTTCTAAATAAAATTTATGGAAATTTGAAATTATATTTTAAATTTAATTTTTACCACACATAGATTTTTTCCTAAAAATAAAAATTATTTATTGAAATAATCATTTCTGAAGTTTATTCGGTATAATTATTATGAATTTTATGAGAAGATAAATATTTCAATGGGTAGTGAAAAATAATGGTTTTAATTATGAATTATTATTTGATTTAAAACATTTAAATACAGAAAAAAATTCAATTGTTTTAAAATAGAAAATAGTTCAATGATATATATGTTATAATAAAATATATTCTATTTTATTAAATTTAATGTTGTATTTTTTTATAAAAACTGAATAAGCTTATGAAAAGATCCTATTTGGAAAATTGATTTCTTATCGCTTATGCATATTTAGTATTAAATTAATTTTTTATAAATATAAAAATATAATTTGGTAAAATCAATTCCATATTCGGAATAAAATTAACTTATATTTTACTATAATTTCAAAATTCTTTTTAACAATTAGGAATATTAAAATCTGTAAAAATTAATTACCATAGTGAAGGATAATATTGGTTTACTGGGGGTTAAACATAAGAGATAAGAAATTAAATGACCTATAAACTTGTCCATCACCAATTTTATTGAAATATTTTGATGTTTTCACTTCTATTATCATTAATGGCACATTATCGAGATTTTTTCTAGAGAAAAAAAGGGGGTACACGCATTCCATTAAAAAGAATAAAAGTGTTCCACTCACTTTACGTATAAATGGCCACCCATCTATCTCATTTAAATAATTAAAATACCATTTTCATACAAAACTAACTACCCAAATCCATTAAATATTTAAATAGTCTCTTACTATAAGAAATATTTTGATCAAAAATCCAACCTATGAAGTATTTTTATGAAAAAACAAGTAGTTTAATTATTGAAGTGGTAACGTTATGAAATGAAAATTATTATCCTATTTATTACTTCCACATATTACATAATAATTGAAAAAATAAAATTTAATAACTGATTTATATTCCATATACTGAGATGTTATTATTCAATGGTTATGACCTAAATTCATCTGCTCATACATCAAATAGGATATAAAATAAACAATCATTTTTTGGAGGACTACCACATCATGAACCAGTTATGTTCATTTTCAATCACTACATCGCATAGAAGGATATAATTTTGAATTGAATGTTAAATATGATAATTATTATATTATGATATTTTTTTAATTTTTTATTACATATACCTTTTTATTTTCCATTCTGTAAGAATAAGATAACTTTACTCGTGTGTTTGGAAGACTATCACTTCAGAAAGCAATTTGATTCATTTAAAATATATCTAGAAGATAATAAGGGTTGATTTAATTAAAATATAGGATATAAAATACATAAAAATTATTTATTAATGGTAATATAATTATTATCTTTCATTCATTCAATCATTCAAAAAAATGAAAATCCTCAGGTATCCTTATGTACAACCTACATTCTCCATAAATGGTGTATTTCATTTTTTATCCCTAACATTTATAGATTACTCTTAATAAATATATAATGAATATATACGATAAATATATCTGATTTAAATTTTCTGATACCATTTAATCATGATCAATGTAATATGGAGAAAAATAAATAATCGAATCATATATGGAAAATAAATCTGTCATTGCCCAAAAAATGTTTTTAACAATGAATTTTTAATAAAATGGTAATAAAAGGACCTAATAAAATCACATATTATAGGATAAATATGATTATGTTTTAATAATACAAGTACAATAAACCATTATTTATAATACATGGGGTTCTAATGTGTGTGATAGAATTCAAAACCTTTGGTAATAGATTTCAAGTCTCTATTATTTTTTGGATGCGTATTCTTTATTCAACAATACATTATTTTATGTTGTATATATAGTTCCCCTTTTACATTTTATATCATTAATATAATAATTTTTATGATATTTATATTTTTATTTGATTTTATGATTTATTGATGCTTATAATTATAATGAGTAATTAAATGGTAAGTGATTTTAATACGAAATTTTCTTCTCTCGGGAATACATCATGTTATGAACATATTATATTTTATATAGTTTATATAAAACCTCATTGAGATTTAGTATCATGAATTTAAGTATTTTTATTATAATATAAGTCAAAATTAATTTTATTCTCTCATGGGGCTTACAATTGAAATTTCCAAAGTGGTAAGAGTGTTATGTTTTGACCTCATTCTTAATTGAGATTATATATAATGATTATTAAAATGATGAAATATTATAATCTATCCTTAAAGAAAATAAATTATTTTATTTTCTTATTTTTCTATCATGATAATACATGTTTTCCCTTCATTTTACGCCATTTATATATTCAACATTTCAAAATTCTGTTTTCAATAAAATTATATTTTATATCACTCTTAGGTTGAAATTTTTTTTATCCCAATCAAAGTTTTAATAAAATATTTTTGAAAACGTTTTCAAAATTTACAAAATGATTTTTTATTCATATATTTACCATTGTTTTACTAGTTTTTTTGAAAAGAATCTTCATATTTATTTCAATAAAATTTATGTTTATCATTTACAGAAAATGTGAAAGGGATATGTTTTTTAACCTGTACCACATGATTTGTATTTTCCATCATGACATCTAATTCGTTGATTTGAATATTCATTTATAATATTTAATGTTTATTTCTTAAAAAAATATTTCTATCATTAAAATGAATTTTTAAATTTAAAAAGTTATTTTCAAAATATTAAGGATATTTTCCTCACGAAACATTAAAAATCAATTTCAATATTTCTTCATAAGTTTAAAAGGTGTTTTCAATGATAATGTCTTTGAAAGTGAATTATTTTTAAAAAGTATTATTCAATCTGGAAGGTATATTTTACCCATTAAATATTCCATGTGATTTTTGAAAATCTATTTCCATTTAATATGACATCCACATATAGATTTATTGTGATATGATACAAGGATAACAATTCTATTCATTCGTCTCGAGGGTTTATGTTTAATATAAATGTTTTTTATGAAAGCTATTTATATTTAACATGTTATACCATGGTAATATTCACGAGAACCCTGGTTCTTTTTCCACGGATTATGTAGTAATGAAATGATGATATGATTATCAAACTTTTTTGTTTTCTACAATTTATGTTCTGGTGAAATGTTTTAGAAATATGTTTCTTCCCATGGGATCTGATATGATAAATGTTTTATTATTTTATGTAACATATAATTATGATTTTTGTTGTGTGAAAGTATTCATGTTATAAAAAAGGGCGGTGGTTATGTTATAACCCTTGATTATAGTTACATTATACATAATTTTGGTGGGACCTATATCTCCCTCCAATGAATTGTGTAAAGATTTATATCTCATGAAACAAACAACACTAGAATATGGATGGATCCATATCCAGTAATGGATTATGTAAATAATTATACTATTGGTATTAAACTTTGAATAATGTGATCATTTGGAGATTGAAGCCATTCCACTATGAAATAATTGTAAATGATCCTTGAATTAATAAGGAAATTATTTTTTATAACTACTTGTATGCCAAAAAATTATGCCTTATGGTAATATTATATTTTCATTGTTTATGAAATTTGATTCCATTATGTTTCATGTTTTTTAGATTCACAATATTTATACCATGAATCATTTTTTATCTATAATGTGTAGGGTATGATTTTCAAATGTTTTTATGATGTTTTCATACCCATATTCTCATGATATATTTTCATATACCTTATTTACATTTAATAAGAATATGAGATAAAACATTATTATGTTTCCTTTCCTAAGTATTTGGTGAAATTTATTATGTATGATATATATAATATAGTATCTAGTTATGATTAACATAGTGAGATGGTGTAGGTAACTTATGGGCTAGTTGTTTACGTGTCCATGTTTCCAAATGTTCTATTTATAAGTGATTCTAGTTTTAATTGTTATGTTATTTATTTAAAACTTGTCCATAAAATGTGTTATTTATGTGTCAGAAGATTGGATAATTATTGAGGAAAAACCAAAACTCCTAATGGAAATTAATTACTTCATATGTGTTTTAATTACTATTGATGATTTATATTCATCTCTAATTATAGGCGAGAAACTCATCATTAATGATGTATATATTGTACGAGAGATCATTGATTATTTTTAAATGAATTTACCACTACTTCCCAAATGTTTTATGTTCAATTTCCAATAGTACTCATACACATCACTGCACATATTTCAAATAATCTATATATAATAGACCTAAATGTATTTTTTAAACTATTTAAGTAACTCCTGGATAATCTTGATAATGGATTCATTAATCTCACTGTGTTATAATATGGTTACCTAATATTTTTATCAAGAATAATGGTGGTTCAATGTGTTATGTAATTTATTATCGATAATATAGAATAATCAATATTGAGAAGAAGTATCCACTACCCCATATCAATGATCAGTTTGATCAATTATATGGAGTTAGATATTTTTACAAGAGTGAACTTCAATCAGGATATTATAATCTAAGAGTTAATTAAAGTGGATATACCTAACACAAACTTACATACACTGTTTGATAATTATGAATTTATAATAATTACATTTAGAATTACCTATTCTCAAACTATCTAATTGTATGAAATTAATGTAGTCATTATATATTACCTTGATTAGTAGATGGTATTTCTTATAGAAAACTTTATTATATATTCAAGGAGAAATGAAGTGAATGATTAACATTTGAAAATTTTTCTAAAGACCCTATGGATGGAGAAGTTATGTGCCAAAGTAACAAAATGTGAATTTTCACTATAAAATGTCTCATTATTGGGTCATATAATTTCAATTAATTGTATATTGTTTGATCCGTAAAAGATGGAACTTATAGAGAAATGGAAAAGAATATCATTTATGATAGATTTCAACAGTTTTCTTAGATTGTATGTATATTATAGATTCATTATGAAATTTTTATCATGACATCTGACCCCACTGACCATGTTGACTTAGAAGGGGATTGTATTCTAGTGGATTAATGAATATAAGTATAATTTAAAGAAACTAAATATAAGTTTGGTCAACTCACCTATGGCTACTCTACCCTAAAATGAAGAAGGGATTGTAATACATGGTGATGCTTCCAACATTGGATTATGATTTATCCACATGTAGAATGACATAGTGATAACATATTCCTATAAATATTTAAAAATCCATGAGAAAATTTACCCAACTCGTGACTGGGATCTAGAAGCTATAATTTTCCCATTAAAAATATAGAGGAATTATCTATGTTGTAAATGGTGTGATATATATATTGATTATAAAATCATTATGTATATATTTAGACCTAAATAGTTGAATATAAATCAGAAAATATGGTTACTGTTTATCAAATATTATGAATGATTAATATATTAACACATATAGATTGTAAAAAGGTTGTTGAAGCTCTGATTCAAAAATATCATTCTAGTTTTTTAATGAAATTGATTGAAAGTGATCCTATATTAATGGATTTTTAGATGTTGGATCATGAAAAACTGTGGAAATGAGATATTTCTTATATTTATTAGGTGAATGTTCAACAGTCCATACCTAAAATGATTATGTTAATGTAGATTGAATTTGATGAATTATAGAAGAATGAAATGAATGTTTCTGAGTTTAATTCTAATCATGTGGGAATGATATGGTTGTGAAACAATGTATTCTTCCCATGAATACCGATGTTAAATAAGGAGATGTTGGATGGGGATTATATTTCATCATTATTTATTAATACTTGAAGTAGAAAGATTAATAGATATCTATAAAATATTTCTTATTGGATAAAATGAAAAGAGATATTATGTAGTATATATTCTGATGTGTAGTATGTTAAAATGTTAAGGAGAGATATATATAACTAAGTTTTTGTTACAATAATTACCCATAACAAAATTGAAATGAAAAACATTACCATGGATTTAATTATAGGACTCCCTAAAAAATCTAAAAGGAACAGTTCTATTTGTGTTATAGTAAATAATTTTATTAAATTAGTGAATTTTATCAGTAATAGTGAAGATTTATTTATTTATCATCTTAATATGTTATAAATTAATAAATATTTGATATTTAATAGAGTTCCACTCTCAATCACATCTCATCGCGATGTGAGGTTTTCCATGATGTTCTAAAGAAGCCTTTATAAGGCTCTTAATATTCAATTATGTTTTTGAACTTATTATTATCCTCAAAGAAATGTTTAGTTTTAAAGGTCTATTCAAAATATAGAACTCATGTTGGGAGATTTGTCTATGAATTTCAAATGTTGTGCAATCAAAAATTTACATTAGTGTAACTTACAATATTAGATTTTATTCAAGAATTCAAATGGATCATTATGATTCCCTCTTTATAAGGATATGGAGAACTAAAATATAATTCTATAATGATAGAGAAATAATTCTATTGAAACTTGATCTACCTATGGAGAGGGTATAGAATGTTACATCTATTAAACAACACATACGGGCATGTTAGATCCGTAAAAAAGGATGTACTGATAATCGTTGGCAGGAAGTTCATTTCAAAGTTAGTGGAAAGGTATTATTATAAATATCTCATTGGAATAAGGTTATGATATGTATAAATAATGGAAATATGACGCCTAGATATATCTGTCCCTTTGAAATATTTGATCACATCAGGATTGTTTATTATCGATTGGTTCTTACACCTAATCTCTATCATGTTCCCAATTTGGTCAATATATCTCCCATGAGAAAGTACATTCATGATCTATCACCTGTAATGATCTCATACATCAAACCAATATATAAATACCTCTCTTATGATGATTAATCATTGTAAATTATTGGTCATTGAGAGAGATTTTGAGGAACCCAGGCCACTAAAATGATCAATGTTTTGTGGATAATCATAAAATTGATAGAGAAATGTGGGAATATAATTATGTAATGAGGCAAAATTATCCATTTTTTAATCAATATAATGGAATTTCAAGGGTGAAATTATTTTAAGGGAGTATAATATAAGAAAAAAATATTTTATGATATATTTCTTTATAAATATATTTCTTTGATATCCATGCTAACATAAAACAGTAAATGTTTTTTAAAAATCACAACCCATTAAAATATTATTTTGTGATAAATTATATAATTTTTTTCAACATTTAATATTATATTTTCCTAAAATTTTGGTTTGTTTTAAAATATTTATTTTTCATTTAATATTGAAAAATGTTGGTTTTGTATAAAACTATCATTTATGTCAATTGAAAAAACACCCTGATGATTTGAATTCAATCCTAAATTTATGTAAGACCAATTTAGTTATAAATAAATTAAATGATGAAATTGTAGTCAATATTATAACTAATTTTAGTATAATTTTTTTCCACTTCAAATGACTTTTTTTAGAAAAATGTTTTGTATTTAATTTTATAGGTTTATTTTTAAATGAATTTATAAAAAATATGTTATATTAAATGGTTAAAATTGATTTAATATTTAAAGCCTCTAGGGTTAATTTTTTTTAAATAGGTCACGTTTATTTTCGGGGTTTTGGAATAGTAAATGAGGTAAAATTTATCACCATGGTAATGTGTAAATAAGGTAATTATGGTTATAAACTAAGGTGATAAGGATTTAAAATTTTTATAACACTTTCATTTATCTGATTTGATGAATTCTGTTTATAAATTTAAATCCACTTCCCCAAAATATGGCTACATGGTTCAATTTTTCTTTAATATCTACCTATATATTACTTCATTAAAGGAATAAAAACAAAATGTCACACTATTTTCTTTAATTTCCCTATTCTTTTTTCATTTAGAAAAATACATTTATATTTAGATAAATAATTTCATTTAAAAGGCTGAGAAATTTTTTTATTATAGTAATTTATTTTTTGTTTATAGTGAATGAATAATTACCTTAAATTCTTATGCAACACAAATAATATATCATTTCAATTTATAGAAAAATAAAATAAAATATTTCAAAAATATTTGAATTAATATAAATTAGCTGAATTACAGTGTTCTAAAAAAATATAGATACATATGGAACATTAGTAATTTAGGAAGGTATTATATTTATATTATATCTTTATTTGTTGTTTTTTTAAATTAAAATTAATTATATAGTTTCAAAAATTTTGTTAATAATATTTTTAAATAAATAATATTTTTTAAAATGATTTTATATTTATAAAAAACCGAACTTTAGAAATTTGAAATTAATATTGTTTAAAATATTAACAAAATTCCATTTTGGGTATTTTAATCCTCTTATAGTATCTTTCTTCACCATAAAATCTTATAAAACATTTATCTAGCAGTAATTATCAAATGGGTTAATGAGTGGGGGGGGGTAAAAATAAAGATAAGCATGAAAGCATAACCAATATTTTTCTAATTTTTATTAGAAGATAATAGTTCAAATAATATGCATATTATCATCATATAAAATTAATTTGGATCAATTTTTATTTGAAAAATTATTTATATTCATTTAATACATTAATATATTCTAATAATTCCACTCACCTCACTTATAAATGAAATATCCACTATCATTTATTTACACTAATTTGAGAATCCTAGATTAAAAAACTCCTAAAAAATTATACTATAAATATCTTTATCTAGTTTATATATGTAATGATATTCCAAAATGAAAAATCCAAATTTTGGTAAGAGGATATCGAATATAAGTGTAACGAAGTAGAAGTAATCTTTTTTACTAACAATTTAAAATTTATTTATTCTTCTATTTTTTCTAAATCCATATGACCTATCCTAAAATAATAATTATATTATAATAAAAAATCTTTTAGGTTATTATTATTAACATAATATTACACCATGAGATTTTTTGAAATAGTGTATTTCAAATAAATATATATTTTTAGAAATTGTTTTATGACACAAACCACATTGTTTGTCTTTTTATTCACAAAACACATATTGTAAATTGTGATTCATAATACATGGAGTCTAAACGAAATGAAAAATACAATTAATATGTTTTTATTTAATATGATAGTTATCTCATAGCCATTGGAAAGGAAGGTATGACAAATATTAAATAAATAATGAGAATATATGGTCCCTAAATGTTTATAAAATGAATTCCTTACTGACAAATTAATTACAAATGAAAATAAGAACCATTTGGAAAATAAAGGAAATCTTTTTATGAAAACCTATTTATATACTCAAAAATATTTTTTACCCCAATAAATAAAAAAAATAATTTTGATGAATAATTTTAATTAAATTTATATATTATATATTTAAAAAAATTAAAAAAAATATAATATATTTTCTAGATAGTAAATAAAATTTAATTCAATTTTATTCTTAAAATTCCTTTTTCAAAAAATTAATATTATTTTCTTTAGCTCACAAACATTGAAACTTATTTTTCAAACTATTAAAAAATTTATTTGGAAATATAAAGTTCAATTTTTAATTAATAATATTATCATTAGATAAAGGTTTTTTTGTTATTATTCTGAAAATAATTTTTTTGATGAAATGTGAAAGACACTAACATTTAATTGCAATGTACTCTTATTTAAAAAAATTTATAAATTTAAATTATATTTTAAATTGGTAATAAATAAACTAGTTTAATTATTTATCTAATAAAAATATTAATTTAATTGGAATCATTTTAAAATTTTATTTTGATATAAATAACTTGAAAACTGTTGAACATTTTCCTGTTGATACCTCACTTTCTTGTCACATCCTCAATATTAATTTTAATTTAAAATTTTCCACATCCATGAATTGAATTAGGAAAAATGGATTTTAAATTTTTAATTAGAGTAATTTATATTACTTAATTACTTCAACATAATTTTTTGGAACTTAATTAATAGTACAAATAGTATGATTATTTACGATGATTAAGGTAAAAATGGGTTTACTTGGGGTTAAATGAAAAAGATAGTGGTTAAAATGACGAAAAACGTGCCTAAAATTTATTGTATGGACATATGTTTTACCCTATAACGCATAATGATCTATATTAATCTATTTAGGATCATTCTTTCATGTGAAAATGTGGTCGCACCATTTTATTTTCAAAATATTTCCACTTTGAGGCTCACCTCACTTAATAAAGGCCACCCCCTCTCATCTCCTAGTAAAAATTTAAAACCATTATTTATCATTAAATACCAGAAATAATAACTTCAAAAATAACCTCACCTCATCATAAAATCCTTAGTTTTGTCATAAATACAACATTGGAAGGATTTTGTTGCAATCCTCTAGAGGTTACCCTTGGAAGATGTAACATTTTTCACCAACCATTTTTATTTTATTTCTTCATCCAAATAAAAAAATTATTACAAAAAAATGATGATATAATAAATTATTTATTTTAGTTTACGTTATTTTTATGAACTAAAACCATACCAAATTCAGTCGTATAGATTAAAAAATCATCATTTTTGTGCATGATTGACTACGATCTTGCGAACTGATGTAATTCATTTTTCCATTACAATCTGTCACGGTTGGATATGATGATGGATATAAATTATATATGCATAATATTTATAATATAATAATACATATTGATTAATAATATCATATTTAAACACACAATTTCCTTTTTCTATGGGATACAATAACATCACCCATGTGTATGGAGGACTACCACTATAAGAAGTGATGTGATTCATTTTACACATACACATTACATGGATGGTAATAAAGATAAAATTGATGAATATATGTTGTATAAAGTATAAATTTATGTTATTAGTCAAAAATATATAATTCTAAAAATTCAATATATAATTTTAGTTCTTACATTTTACCTCACTAAAAAAATGATAACGTCGTTCATTTACATGTGAACCAACACTTTCACGAAGGGATGTTACTCTCCTTTCAATAACAGCCCACATGGGTGATATATATAAGTATATTTAAATAAATATTATGTTATATATTATATTTTTATAATTATATAAATATAAACTAATAATTTCCACCATTCCATAATAATCATTAAAAAATGGAAATGTTATTTATTCATATATACGACCTACCCTTTCCATGATTATGTTTTTCTTCATTGCTCAAACCCATTATTCTTGAGTGGTCATAATATTATAATTTATATACAATAATAATAATTAGGTAATTATTATTATTATGTATATGATTACACAGAAATAAATGAAATAGAAATTAAAATAACAAATTAGAACATATAAGAATAATAATGTGGTTATTACCCCTAACATGATTTTTAAATTCTTCAATTTATTTGTCAAATACATTTTACCCATCTTTGTCTTTTTAATTTTTTAAGGGAATCGTATTTATTTTTTCCAAACCATTATAATTGTTATTTTATTATAAATTTTAAATGAATTACCTTAACATGTACAGAATTATCACAATTTCCAACTGTAATGACAATTATATAATTTTGAGACAAATTTCAAAATATTCAAGGTTAATTTAAAATAATATGATTTTCAAAATGTTTTATGTTTAAAAAAAATATCATAATGGAGATGTTGTTTTATTCAATAAATATTTAATATTATTTTTAAATACTACATTATATGTATTAATGTTTATTAGTGAAAATAATGATTTCCAAAACATTTTATGATGTTTTAGCTTCAAAAATTAAAATTAAAATAGAATTTATATTCCTCATGAAATTCCCAATGTGATTTATCTTTTTAAATAATTCATCATCTAAGATGACATCCTTGGATTTATATTATGGTTTGTTAGGCACATACACAAATTATACCATCAGTATTATTCATGTAAGGGATTATGCTTATAATTTCATGCTGTTTATGATACTTGTTTCTCTTCTATGGGTTACATAATGACAAAACTATTTTTAAACCCGCTATTCTTTCAAAATATTCAATGTTAATTTAAAAGAAAATGATTTTAAAAATGTTTTACATTTAAAAAAATTCATAGTGGAGATGGTGTTTTATTCAATATATATTTCATATTATTTTTAAATACTACTTTATATGTATTAATGTTTATTTTTAAAAATAATGATTTCCAATTAATTTCATGTGTTATTATATGAATAATGTATAAGGCTTTGTGGAACTCATATATATGATTTTCAATTTTTGATATGTGGGGCCTATATATCCATCAAATTAATTGGAAAAATATTTATATCTAATGAGATAGATCATTCTAGAATTAGGATAGATCCTAGTTTTGTAATGGATGTTTTCATCAACAATGGTATTGGGAGTGATCCATGTCTAATATGATGGTTTGGGGAGTGAAACCAGTCTACTATGTTTGCATTGGAAGTGAGACATTACTAATATGAATATTATTTTATATTTTTTGGCATAAAGACTTATAAGAATGATGCCAATGTTTTTCTTTCAATGATCATGATCTTTGATACCCTTATGTCTCATGACTTCTAGAATATCTATCCTTATTATATTACTAAATATTGTCTTTTTGATATTTATGGTATGGTTTTCGATTTCTATGTTCATATTCCCATACGCAAATATTATTTTGAATCTTACATACCACCCTTGATTACCCTTATTAATAATATTGTCACGAATCGGATCTGGTCGCCAACATTAACGGAACCAAACCCTACCCGTGGAAAGGCCCTAAGGGCGTTACCTATCCCCACAAGCTAGCACTAGTGCCTGGGTATCAAACAAATCTATATTGGGAACGATTTACCATAGTATGAAAGCACAAATCATAAAAAAACAATCAATTATTAGAATCTGAAATTTTCATGCTAAACAATTTTTAACAAAACCAGATCTGAATACATGTGTTTAAAGACACTACAAGTGGTCTAAAAAAATAATGAGAACATAAAGACATCCCCTTGGACTCCACAAGACAAGGGGGTCATCACCCGCAAGCCTTGTTTGCAACTCCGCCCCAACGATGGGGACTAACACCCTGAAATGCCATCATCATTAGCCTTCCCTTTACCCGAGTCAAGCATAAGAATGTCTACTTACACCCAAGGGGTGTAAGTAGGGTGTGAGACTATTCTCAATATGATACCACCAGATTAATCCAATGAGCATGCAATACAATGTGAACAAAACAAGCAATTTTAATGCACAACGGGAAACAATGTTAAAATTCAAAGAAATGCAACTTTCAAATGAAAACAGTTTTCAATCTGAGAATTTCAGAATGTTAGAACATTAAATAGATATGTGAGCTACTATAATGTAATTCCAATAACATCCCACAACATGGGTAAATTCCACAAATCCAATGAGCATCAAAATCAGGAACACCCCTAAGCACTAGTTTGTCTCGGGCCCTATATACCTCGTACCTCGGTGTAGAATAACCATAGAAAAATCGATTCTCATGCATGAGCCACTAGTAGGGAACATAACCATAACACAGTGGACCCGAATAATCATCCACATAGTTTAGTTAGAGTTGTCGTTATCCAAATTCTATGCGGACTAGGGACAAAACACATCTGATCCACTAGCCGTACTAGTACAAATCCACCCCACCTAGTTACACGGGCTTCCTCTTTTATTCTCAAACAATTTCAGAAAACAACACACATCCATTTGCATATAAAATATCACTACTAGTCACAAACAAATAGTAAAGTATCTACACACATTTTATACCATTTAAAACACAAAATAATATAATTTTATTTCAAATAAAGCAACCTCTCAAAACATCACAATGTTTTGCACCCAAAACACTTTATGATATACACTTTGCACAATAAGTGAACACTTTTAAGTCATTAAAAAAAATTTCAGTTCAATACCCTTTAATGAAACCAAAAAAATAATTTATGGGGCAGCCCAATGTGTACCAAAAAGTTATATCTTTTAAAAACCAACATTTTCAAAACAAAACATGGCACTTAAAGCCCATTTGCTGCCCAAACACCATTTAAACAAACATTCACAGAAACAACAAAAAAATTAACATTCAAAACATGATTTTTAGTACAAATACATTTCAATAAAATCAACTATGTAATTATAGGTCAGCCTAAAATGAACCAATAAAATATTTGAATGAAAAAACCCCCAATTTCACCAAAAATTGGAACTTAAAATTCATTTACATTATAAATGAAACTAAAACAAATTTTTACAGAAACATTCAAGTTAAATACACATTAAGGTACCATGAACACATCAATATAATTCACAAAAATTGCACACAAAATGGAATCACCTACCAAAGTAACAAAAACAATTGAATCATCGTGTGAAAATCAAATCGCACCCCCGCCGCACCATGAGAGACCTAGATCAAACCTAAAGCCACTAAAATTGGCCAATAAAGCCAAATGTTAAACCCGAGGTTCAAAAACCTAGTTTTTGGACATTATGAATCTCAATGATAACATAAGAAACGCTAATAACAATGAATTGAACACAAAGTAGTTTGGAAAGGAAAGAAAAGTGCTCATTTACTTGAAGTATCTTGAAGAAATCACTCAAAAACACTAGTAGATGAAATTTAAAAGATCCAAAATTTAGGTTTCTTTTAAAAAAATTTATATTAGGACAACTAGGAACTAGAATGGAGGAAAAATATTGAGAACTGAGAGAGTTATGAAAGAGAGGCTTTACCACTTCAAATCTGGGCGATTTGAGGAAGCCTATGCAGATCGGCACAAAATCGTGATTAACCATAGCTCAAATAGGGGGGAGAGAGTTCCGACGCGTAGCTGGGTGAATTGGGCTTTGGTGAGACCATGAATCACCGAAGAATCCCAAAAATTGAATATGTTATAATATAATCAAAATTTATTTTTAAAACAGGAATTGGGCTTTCGGGCAGGCCCAACCCCTTAGATAAAAACCCAAATAAACCCTGGTTATGGATTTATAAAAGATCCAAATTACCTTGGTGTTATTAATATGTTAGGGGAGGTCAAGTAGGAATTTTAATGGATGAAAAATGTTGAAAAATGTAATAGTTATAAAAGATACAGAATTTATTTTTTAATTTGGAATTGGGCTCATGTTTTTGCCCAATTCATGAATACGCATATATTTATCCCTAAACCTTGAGAAACCCCAAAAAAATCAAGGATGTAAGTTAAATGAAAAATAATTTTAAAATATGTCTTGTATGTGACAATTATTTACACCATGATGGAAGTTTTTCCCCAGAAATTAAACATGAATCTTAGTTGGAAAACAATAATTGGTACTCTTCCTCGACCCCTGACTTTCGCACACATGTCTCATGTGTATCATTCCCATGCTGCCATAAAACCCAGACTAATGGAATAGACTTCCCTCGAAGTATCTTCTCTTGGGAGTCCACTATTTTCACTGGCCTCTCAACAATAAACAAGTCAGGCTCTATCTCTAGTTCTTCCCAACTCAACACATGGGATGGATCCGGGTTGTATTTCTTCAACTGAGAGACGTGGAAGACATCATGGATAGACGTCAACTGAGAAGGTAAGGCCAACCTATATGCCACCTTGCCAATATGCTCAATGATCTCAAAGGGCCCGACATACTATGGCATCAGCTTACCTTACTTTCCCAATCGACGATGGCCCAGACGAGGGGCCACTTTTAAGAATACCCTATCACCCACAGAAAACTATAGGTATCGAAGCCTACGGTCAACATAATACTTATAACAACTTTGAGATATTAATAAGTGTTGCCTGATCAACTTGACGTTTTCAGAATTCTCCTGAACAGGGCTCGACCTCAACAGTGAAGTCTCTCCTACCTCATCCCAACATAGGGGGGACAGACAAGGCCGACTATAGAGCACCTAAAAAAGGGGCCATTCGAATCGTGGATTGGTAACTATTATTATAAGAAAACTCAACCAATCCCAAATGGTTATCCCAAGAACCTCCAAAGCCCAGGTCACATGCACGAAGCATGTCCTCCCAAATCTGATTTGCCCACTCTGTCTGACCATCCATCTGAGGGTGTTATCTCGTGCTCATCTTAATCTGAGACCCCAAGGCCCTGTAAAGGCCATTCCAAATTCGAGAAGTGATGTGGGGGTCTCTATCTGAGACAATAGCTGATGGTACACCATGGAGTCTCACCACTTCCCGAAGATACAAATGGCACAACTCATCTACTTTTGTTGTATCTTTTATTGGAATGAAGTGGGATGATTTGGTCAGATGATCAATCACCACCCAAATGGCATTCTTACCCCTAGGTGTATGAGGTAAGCCAACAATGATGTCCATGGAAACCTTGTCCC
This sequence comes from Viscum album, assembly GCA_963277665.1. NCBI lineage: Eukaryota > Viridiplantae > Streptophyta > Magnoliopsida > Santalales > Viscaceae > Viscum > Viscum album. The sequence goes on along the minus strand of OY728164.1, from coordinate 1,008,147,295 downwards.
ACTTCCAGGTAGGAATGGGTAGTGGTTGGAGGAAACCAGAAGGCCTTTGGTGATCTGCTTTCACCTGCTGACATTTGTAGCATCTCGAAACAAAGTTTGCTATGTCATATCTCATACCCGGACACCAAAACTATCGACAGACATCATAATACATCATAGTGGCACCTGGATGGACATCCCACTATGATGGGTGGCTATCTTGTATCACCACCTTACGTAGAGATAATGGAACTACTAAACGGCCCTTGAAGCACAAGATGCCCTCGAGAAATGATGACCAATCAGAGGATGTCACCCCACCATGAAATAATGGCTTCGACTGCTAACAAAGATCATCAATGGGTTATTCCTGATGAATCAACTCCAATAGAGGAGTCAACTGGACACTTTCAATGAATTCCCCTCCACTATGTTCCCGGGTCTCCACATGCATCTGAGAAAAGATCCCCATCAATGTCCACTCATCGCTAGACTTCCTCAAAGCCTACACTGGAACTCTTCTGTTCAAAGCGTTAGCCACTACATTACCCTTTCTTGGGTTATAGAAAATGTCAAATCAAACCCCTGCAAGTATTCGATTCAGAAATGTTGCCTCATGTTGAGGTCCTTCTGCGAAAAGATAGAATCCAAGCTTTTGTGATCAGAGTATACCACAAACATCTCCCTAAAGTGATAGTGATGCCAAGTCATCAACGCATGCATCACCACTGCAAACTCCAAGTCATGGGTCGGGTAGTTCATTTCATGTGGTCGAAGGTGGAGAGATCCATACGCGGCCACATGATCATCCTGCATAAGAACTCACCCAAGACCCATAGCTAAAGCATCACAATAGACCACATATCCCTTTCCATCCTCTGGAAAAATCAGCACTAGGGTGGTATTCACCCGCCTCTTCAGCTCCTCGAATGACACCTGACATTCTAGACCCCATACCATCATCACCCATTTCCGGGTGAGGGAAGTCATTAGTGAAGCAAGCCGAGAGAAATCCCAAACGAATCGCCTGTAATAACCAGCCAAACCAAGAAAACTCTTGATCTCGAACACATTTTTTGGTTTTCCAACAACATGACTGCACTAATTTCCTCTGGGTCCACTGAAACTCTATGCTATGAGATCACATGCCCTAGAAATCTCACCTCTCTGATCCAGAAAGTGCACTTTCACAACTTTACATAGAGGCGGTGATCCCTTAATGTACCCAAAATGATCCTCAAGTGATTTTTGTGTTCCTCCTTAGAGAAAGAGTATACCAGAATGTCATCCACGAACACCAAAACAATGGAATTGAGATACCGATGGAACACCCTATTCATAACTTCCCTGAAGACTGCTGGAGCATTGGACTATCCGAAGGGCATGACCAAATACTCAATGTGGTCGTACCTACTTCAGAAGGCTGTCTTAGGGATATCTGACACCTTCACCCTAATTTGATGATACCCTGAATGCAGGTCTATCATTAAGAACCACTTTTCCCCCTTCAACTGATCAAAAAAATCATCTATTCTAGGAAAAATGTGTTTTTTCTAATTTTTACCTTATTCAGCTTCCGGTAGTCAATGCACAACCAGTGGTATCCATCAGCCTTTTTTATGAACAACACATGAGCAACCCAAGGAGAGATGCTCGGGAGAATTAATCCTTTGGATTCTAAGTCTTCCATCTGTATCATTAATTCCCTCAACTCGTTGGGGGCCATGCGATAAGAGGGAAGAGATATAAGATGTGCTCCCGGTGCCAGATCAATCGAAAAACCCACATCCCGCTCCAGGGGAAAACCTGAAAAATCATCTGGGAATACCTCTGGAAATATATTCATTACCTGAGGTAGTGAAGAGTTAGGGGAAAGACCATCCTCTAGCACAGTAGAAGATAACTGGAAGATAACACTTCCCAGCTCTGGGAGTGGAGGCCCTGCACGACCTGATTCTGGATCCCTTTCTCCATGAAAAACCTGACGACTACCATCAGGTACCGTGAAACTCACACGTCGTCTGTAGTAATCGATGTGTTCCTGGAATTGTACTAGACAATCCATCCCTAGTATGACATCAAAAAGTCCATATCTATGACCATGAGCTCCCACTCCATCTCAGCCCCAGATATAGAAAGCACACACAAGGGGCACCTGAGGCCCTACTCCTTCTTTCCCAGCGGTGTCACCAACTCCATCTCAAAAGACATCAACGCAGTTTCAAAATTCAGAATTTCCACAAAATGGGAAGAAATGAATGTAAAAAAGGCACCAGTATCAAATAGAGAAGTACCTATAAGAGATGTGATCAGAACGGTACCTCGAACTATCGACGGTCCCGCCTTTGATCCTGGTGATGACTGATCCACTGCATAGAGATGTCCATTATCTTCCTCAGGACGACCGCTAGTCTGTGGATGTGCCCTAAACTGGCTCTGTCCAGAAGATGATACATCTCTACCACCATGACCACCAAATCTATATCCCTCATTCCTCGATGGCTCGGACTGTGCCGACACTCCTCTTGAAGCCACTAACCCTGCCCAACTTGGGAGTGGACGTGCCACACCGTAGAAGCGATGCAAATTCCCTATTCCACCACACTGGTAACAAGGCTTCAGAGGAAGTGGACATGCTATCAGATATTCCCAGGCCTCCCACATTGGTGTCACATGACTGATCTCGCATCAGAAGCCGGAGAAGAAAACTGCCTGGAAGAGTGTCTTGAGCTGCCTCCTCCTTTCTTCACATGATCCTCCTGCTTCCTTTTCTTCTTTGAGGAGCTGCCACAACCCACTGTGGATACTGAACCATAGAAACCAGTCATGCATTTCCTATCAGTCTTTACCATGCACGCCCGATCAATGACCTCAACATAGGTCCTTATCTTAAATAAGAATACCTAGGAGTATATCTCTAGTCGCAAGCCATTCTCAATCCTCCGAGCCTTCCCTTGCTCATTAGAGACAATTTCTGGAGCATACCGAACCAACTCAGGGAAATGGTTGGAATACTCCATCACAGATAGATTCCCCTGAACAAGTTCCATGATCTCTCTAGACCTAGCATAAGCTAACACCTCAGGTCAGTACGTTTCATTGAAGACAGCCTTGAAATCTCCCCAGCGCATCTGCTCATTCTTCCCAGCCTGAAGCACTGACTCCCACCATTTACGGCTGGGACCCTCCTACAGAAAGGACGCACACTTCACCCTGAGATCCTCAGGTGTTTCTAGGAACTCAAACATATGCTCGATCTTCTCGAGCCATTCTTCTACATCCTGGGGTACTAAGCTACCTCGGAAGGTATGAGGCTTGTTTTTCAGAAACTCTTGTGCATTATCTTTTCTAGGACATGTCTCTTCAACCCTAACAGGAATAAGAGTAGGAGATGGTCCCTCTCCAAAAGTTTGGATAGCCAAAAACACATCCTTCATGATCCTCTGATCAATCGGTGTGGTAGAACTCTCTTCAGCTTCCTCCTGTGGGCGCGTGGTAGCTCTCTGGGGAGGCATGTTGCTACAAAATGCAACAGTCAAAAAATAATAGTCAATACCAAAATTATGAAAATTTTAATCAAACACATAAAATATAAGAAAACTAAACACATTCCTGTAATAAAATAAACAACTACTCCACATCTGTCTGATGTCCACATGTGGTCTGCAACCCACACGTCTCACCTAGAAGTGAAGGCAATCAATAAATTCCAACATCCCCTAGTGACTCAAGGTCTACCATGAGAGGTGTGGGCTAGACACCCTACTCACAACCAATAACCCATGCCTCGACAGTCCTAGTTACTTTCTTTCACGACTCATCCCAAAATAACAGTATAACCCAAAAACATTAACCTCCTCCGATACCATTGTATCACGAACCGGCTCTGGTCGCCAGCATTACGACACCAAACTAGGCGCATGGCAAGGACCGAAGGGCGTTACCTATCCCCACAGGCTGGCACAAGTGCTCGGCTATCAAAAAAATCTGTTTTGGGAACGATTTACCTGAGTATGAAAGCATAAATCATAAAAAAACAATCAATTATTAGAATCTGAAAATATCATGCTAAACAATTCATAACAAAACCAGATCTGAATACATGTGTTTAAAGACCCTACAAGTTTTCAAAAAACAAATAATGACAACATAAAGACATCCTCATGGTCTCCACATGAAATGGGGGTCATCACCTGCAAGCCTTCTCCGCAACTCCGCCCCAACGATGGGCACTAACACCCTGAACCGCCATCACCCTTAGCCTTCCCTTTACCTAAGTCAAGCATAAGCAGGTCTACGTACACCCAAGGGGTGTAAGTAGGGTGTGATTCTAACCCTAATAGGATACCACCAGATCATTCTAAAGAAAATTCAATACAATGTGATCAAAACAAGAAATTTTAATACACAACGTGAAACAGTGTTAAAATTCAAAGAAATGCAACTTTCAAAAGAAAACAGTTTTCAATCCGAGAATTTCATAATGTTATAACATTAAATAGACATGTCAGATACTTTAATGTACTTCCAGAAAAACCCCATAACAAGGGTAAATACCACAAATCCAATGAGCATCAAAATTGGGAACACCCCTTAGCACTAGGTTGTCTCGGGCCTTATGTACCTCATACCTCGGTGTAGAGTAACCATAGAAAAATTCATTCTCATCCACGAGACAATAGTAGGGAACATACCCATAACCTAGTGGTCCCCAATAATCATCCACATAGTTTATTTAGAGTTGTTGTTACACAAATGATAAGTGGAACAGGGACAAAACCAAACTGATCCACTAGCCGTACTAGTACAAATCTGCCCCACCTAGGTACCCGGGCTTCCCCTTTTGTCCTCAAAAAATTTCAGAAAGAAAAACTCAACCTTTTGCATATAAAATATCACTACTGGTCACAAACAAATAATAAAATATCTACACTCATTTTATACCATTTAATACACACAATAAAATTCTTTTATTTTCAATAAAACGACCTCTCAAAACATCACATTGTTTTGCACCCAAAGCTCTTTAAGATATCCACTTTGCACACTATGTGAACACACGTATGTCATTAAAAAAATTATGTTCAATACCCTTCAATGAAACCAACAATTCAGTTATGGGGGAACCCAATGAGAACCAAGAAGTTATATCTTTTAAAACCCATCATTTTCACACAAACATGGCACTTAAAGCCCATTTGCTTCTGAAACACCATTTAAACAAACATTCACAGAAACAAAAAAAGTATAAACATTAAAAACATGATTTTCAGTCATAATAAAGTTCAATAATATCAACTAAGTAATTATAGGTCAGCCCTAAATGAACTAATAAATGATTTGAATGAAAAACCCCCAATTTCACCAAAAATTGGAACTTAATATTCATATTCATTATAAATACAACTAAAACCAATTTTTACAGAAACATTCAAGTGAAATAAACATTATGGTACCATGAAAGCAGCAAGCTAATTCACAAAAATTGGACACAAAATGGACTCACCTACCTATGTAACAAAAACCCTTGAATCTTCATGAGAAAATCAAATCGCACCCCCACCGAACCAAGAGAGACCTAGATCAAACCTAAAACCACAAAAATTGCCAACAAAAGACCAATTTTAAACCCTAGGTTCAAAAACCTAGTTTCTGGACATTTTGAATCTCAATGATAACTGATGAAACCCTAAGAACAATGAATGAAACCCAAAGTAGTTTGGAAGAGGAATGAAAAGGGATCATTTACTTGAAGTACCTTAAAGTAATCACTCAAAAACAACAGTAGCTGAAATTTAAACGGGCCCAAATTTATGGTTACTTCGAACAAGATAGATTAGGAGAATTAGGAATTATAACAGAGGAAAAATATTGACAATTGAGAGAGTTATGAATGAAAGACTTTACCTCTTCAAATATGAGCGATTTGAGGACGCCTATGAATTTTTGCACAAAATCATGATTAATCAGAGCTCCAAAGAGGGGGGAGAGAGTTCAGACACGCGGACGGGTTAATTGGCCTTGGGTAAGACATTGAATCACCCAAATATCCCAAAAATGGAATAAGTTATAACATAATAAAAAATTATTTTTAAAAGAGGAATTGGGCTTTCGGGCAGGCCCAACCCCTTAGATAAAAACCCAAATAATCTCTGGTTATGGATTTATAAAAGCTTTTAATTACATTTTTGGTGTTAATAGGTTAGTTTTGGTCAAGATGGAATTTTAATGGATGAAAAATGTTGAAAAATGAAAATGTTATAAAAGATACAAAATAAATTTTTTAATCTGGAATTGGGCTCACGGTTTGGCCCAATTCATGAATACTCATCTATTCCTCCCTAAATCATAGGGAAACCCCCAAAACAAAGCAAGGATGTAAATTAAATGAAAAATACCTTTAAAATATGTCTTTTATGTGACAAATATGAACTCACCATTTCCTATGTTTGTTTTTCCCAGGTTTTGATGAAATGTTTTATGTTGGGTATGACTGTGAGAATTACAGAAGGGGAAGGTATTTATGGGAGATGTTGAATATCATAAAAAATTAGGAGACTATATACCTTGTCTAAAAATATTCTAATGTATCATGGTCCATCCGTGTGTAATTTAGTAACCTATTTATTATTAACATAAAAATATTTAATTCATATGAGTGAAAATAAAGGGTCTCTATAGTTTGTATAAATGGATAGGTTTATTTAACATTTTAAAACTATGATGAGAAAACATTATTGAGATCCCTATGGGATATTAATATGTATTGTTATTGGGATTTATCTAAGGATGAGTTTAATAATGTGTACAATTATTGGAAAATGTATTCTAATTTAGTTAAAGGATTGAGATAGTTGTTTCCATGAAAATAAATCTCATTCTGGATACTAGAAGTAGTTGTGGATCTTGAATAGAAGTACTTAGGGGTAATAAATATGAAAAGGGTGCATTCAGTTGGAATCAATCATGAACTAGTGCATGAAAATGGGACTCTCTCCACATATAGTTTGAAACTCCAAGGGGTTTTGTTTTTGAAATTAACGAACACTATATATAATAATTTGAATGATTTAAATACAAGATAAATATGAATAAACTAGGATAAACTAAAAGTGTCATAGATTAAAAATAAGGTTTCCTGATTTATACATCCTATAAGTTATTTTCCTTTATTATGTGGTTCTCTAATATGATTAGTTTTCCACACACTATTATTTTTAGTATATTTGATTGGAGAGAACAAAATGTAATCATGATAACATTGGATCCAATAGATAGTTCAATGACTATGAGAAACAAAATTTGATAATGACTAAATATAATGACATTGTGATTATTCCAAATCGTCTATCATGATAATGATTAATAATTTGATCTATAGTGAGATTCCAAACACATAAAATAAGAGGATGATGGATTTATTTTATTGTTAATGAGGTAATAAACATAGAGGAAATAATATTTGACTTATTCCATGTAAATAAAGTGGTAATAAGAGCCTATAGGAATATCTCAAATTCTAGAGAATATTTTATCTATGTGGAAAAGAATGTCATAGAGTGAAAAATTGTTGAGGTGTTAAATTTATTATGTGTGGGGAACCTGGTCATTATCCAACCCAATGACCAAATACCAGAATTAACATTTAGAGCAAGGAAGGACCTATTATATGGCAATAATTTAATTATATTGGTTAAAGAATTTATGCATTTCAATTCAATGATTTTGTTATAGAATTATTTTACCAATGGTATTTTTGTAATAAGAATCATGAAACATCTAAGGATTTTGTTATTTTTGAAATCATATATGTATCAATGTAATATTAACTTAAGAGCTATGGATTCCATAATTGTATTATGAGTGCAAGTTTGATCATATGTTCAAATTATTAAAAACCCATTTAAATATTTTATGTGTTGGGATTTTATCGAGGATAAAAATATTTTGATCGATATTTGTGGAAATGCAGACCTTCAGTTTTAAGAAGGAATGCCTTTTGTGGAAATATTATGAAAGGTATTGGTATCTTTAAGAATTTATCTTATATTTAATTGTAATTTAATTATGATTTATAAAAAATTGTAATTTTTTATTAATATTTTTTTGGGCATAAATCTAATGGTAGATGATAACCAGTAGCATCTAGAAAGACTATGGAGCTTTAACCCACAACCAAATGGTGAAAGTGGAATAACACCTAACACTAACACACGTGAAATATTTATTCTTGTGGGAAAACATAAAGAGTGATATTTTAAAGTATATAACTCAATTCTTTTTATGTCATAAAATAAATTATGATAGACAAAGGTATAGAGAATTCTATAATCATTATCGACACTAGAAAAAATTTCAAGACATCAATTTGGGTTTTGTTATCTAACACACCCAAAACATATAAAGGTAAAAATGATTCATGGATTAGAGTCGATCTATTTATGATATGGTTAGATCTTTTTCTATATCATAGGATATTTCTATTTGGATAAGATTTTCTGGATAAACATTAATGTCTTGTTAAGGAATATATTGAGTAAACAATTTTTTTCTCTAATTGAGATCTGAAGATTACTTTGATGATTTGGTGAAGTATTTAGAATGATATGAATGTAGAGTTGAGTTTCTAGTCTATAATTTATCCTCATACATATGGTAAATCTACGATAATTATTCAAACTCTATAGGATATTCTAAGATCTTGTTGTATGGATTTCAATGATTCTTGGTTCTAACACATTGATCATGTTGAGTTTTCTTACGACAACAACATTCACTCTAGAATTCAGATTTATCCTTATTAATCACTTTATAAAAATAAATATAAAACTCCATCATATTATAATAATGATTAATAATTAAAGCTATTGGGACATAAGAAAAATAAGGAAATTTAGGATAAGTTTATATACACATAACAAAACTAATGGGAAAATGTGAATAAAATGTTTTGGAGATGTTCTTTAATGCGACATGGAATTTAATGTTGTTGAGAAGGTTTTTCTTCGAATATCTCAATGGAATTAATTAGGGAAAATGACACCCTATATATATTGGTCCCTTTTAAATTCAAGATCCTATTGGGATTATAGATTATTCTTTTATATTTATATCAATATTAACCTAGGATCAAGACATTATATATGTATAACTCTTGAGGAAGTAAATAATGATTCTATCACATATACTATACTCAGATGTCACACCACTGGAGTGTGATATATTATATAAAGAATAATCTATTGAGATTCTTTATTGATTATAGTGTTTTCAATAAACAAGGACACATACTTGTTTAATGTTTTTTTTGAAACCATCATCTTGGATAATCATTGTTGGAACCTATCGATATAATTAGGAATATGTATCGTAATTTGATAGTAAAAATGTGATTTATTTGTAGGGAGAATTTCATTTATATGGGGTGTAGAATGTAACACCCCATGATGTTGGAAAATATTTATTTTCAAATAAATTTTTATTTTTGTTGATATTTTTCAGAACATGAAATACTAAGTTTATATTACGTTACACCCAATAATGACTGTAATATGAAATACACAATAAAAACAAGTTTAAATTAAATAGAAAATTATATTAAAATATTATAAATTAATAAGATATTTATATCCTATTTGTTGGAAGGTTGGTTTTGAATAGGATAAACAAAATTATAAAAATAAAAGTTCTACACCAGCTTATAATACTAATTCTTTGGATTCCAATTAATTAGAATTTAAAATTAAAACTAATAGAATAAAATGAAATATTTTTATAAAAAAGACTATTTTTATGCACTAAAACCCATTTTACCCCAATAAATTAAAAAAAATTGGTGAATGTATTTTAATAAATTTATATATATTATATATTAATTAAAATAGTTAACATTAATATAATCTATTTTTTAGAATATAATCTTGTATAAATCGAATTTTATGTTTATAAAATATATTTTTCTTAAAAAGAAATTTTTTTACATTTAACAAAATTATTTTAAAAATATTTATTTAAAAAAAAGTAATTTTATTTTAAAAAATAAATCGCATTCTTAAAACCATATTTTAGTATTATCTAAGGGTAATTTTTTGGAATTTTTTAGAAACGATTAATTTTTTTATGAAGAGACATAAATATTGAATTATAATTCAAAAATTATTTTCATTTAAATAATTTAGAAAGTTAAAATATTTAATAAATATGAATAAAATTGAAATTAGATAAATTATATATTTATTTAATCAATTTAGTTAATCTGAATCATTTTCATAATGAATTTTGAAATAAAAACCTTCTAAACATGTGAACATTTTCTCTTTAAAAATATTACTTTTCATCGCGTCTGTGCGATTAATTTTAAATTAAAATTTTCCAATTCAATGGATTAAAATTGAAAAAATGGATTTCGTAATTTTAATAAGAATAATTGATAAAATAAATTATTTTGTAAATATTTTTTTCATAATGAATTTTTATAATAGAAAAAATTAGATACCACATTGATTGCTAAAATTGGTTTATCATGGGGGCGGGTGGTTAAACTAAAAATATAAGGTTAAAAGAGACCTAAAAACTTGAATAAATTTTTTTATATTCTGTTTTATACAATATAATTTCCATGGATTGACAATAATCTGTTTTGGATTCTTGTGGAATGATAAAAACGTGGTTACACATTTTTTTTGTAGAATATTAAGTGTCCCACTCACCTCACTTATAAATGGAGACTCCATAACCTCTACAATTAAAAAATTCAAAAAATAATTCTATGTAATCCCTAAAAAATAATTTAAATATTTTCCTACTCTAATCCTATAATCAGTATGTTATCCATCAATCCATCCATGGAAATATTTTTTTCAATCCAAAAGAGTTTACCCAAGGTTGAGGTAACATTATTCAACAAACATTATTATTTTATTTATTCATTCCCTCCATATTTTCTTATTACAACCTGATAATGTAATAATATAAGTATATTCTATATGAATTTATTTTCTTATGGTAATTTTATTTCATAACACCATCCCCAGTTCCATAAAATGGGTTATGAAAACATCATTTATGTGTACATTAGACTAAAACATCATGAATCAATGTTATTATTTTATCCATTACCACATATCATAGTTCGGTTTGATGATGGGTATCAAATATACATATACTATTTATTTAATACACGTTCTTATTTATTAATTATAACATATATATCATTTTAATTTCCTTTCCTTTTGGGATATGATAATGTCGATTGCGTGTATAGTGGAATACTGCATCATGAAGTGATGTTACTTTTTTTTCACTAATGATTTACATGTATGTTAATAAAGACCAATTTGATGAATATATTTCATATAAATGAAATAATTATGATATTAATAACATAATTATCATTAGTAAAGGATAATATATCATTTTTATTCATACATTTTCTCCCACAGAACAATCATAACATCATTTGTGTAATTGTGGCCAACAACTTTAACAATGCGACCTTATTATATATTATTCAACACTCATCATGGATTATATACACAAGTATATTTGAAGAAATAATATGTTATATATTATAATTTTATAATTATTTAATGATAAAATACTTCTTACCTCCATTCTATAATGATCATTGAAAAATGGAAATGTTACTTATGTGTACATATGACCTACAATATCAATCATCATGACACACTTCATTTATAAAAATCTTCATTAAGGATTAATAATAAAATCATAATTGATTTATTAGTATTATAATTTTTTAATGATAATTATTCTGTAGATTTTTGACCATTATAAAATGATGGGGACCCAAAAAAATAGAAACATACATTAAAAACATAGATGTTATTACGTGAAAGGTTATATTAATTGGGAATTACTAGTAAATTAGTAATTAATTTTCATACATTAAAAAGATATCATATGATGTATATATATGAATTGATATATAATATATTCATAATAAACAAAGGTTTACTATATAGGGGGTTCGAATGTGTACGAAAAATGTCAAGACTTATGGTAAGAGATTTCAATTGTATCATTTATTTCATTGTGTCATTTGAAAATTCACCATTAATTTATATTGAGTGGTGTACATAATTCTAAATTGACATGATATATCATGAAGATACTCCTTTCAAAGATAAAAATATTTTCTATTGATGTAAGTATTATTCTTATCTTATGATGCAATATATTATAAAAAATGTAAGGGATTTTAATTTCATTTTTTATTTCTATGAGACAAATTCCAAATTCACCAACTATTTTTATAAAATTTTCATAAATACCATTAATATATTTTTTGGTTATTATAATAATTAGTATTTATATTTAAATATAAATTTTAGTATTTATCATTCATAGGATTTTGTGTCAAAATTTACTAAATCAAAAAAGGACTTTTTTTCACCAATATATTTCCTTGAAACATATGTTATATTATGCACCAATCCTATTTTATAATATGTTTATCCATAAATTTAGACCTGTAATATCATGAATTTATTTATTCTCATGAAATTTTATTTTAAATCTAATTTTATTCCTTTAATGGGTTTATAATTCAAATTTACTAAAGTGGTAATGATTTTATGTTATAATCTCATCTTTTCTTGGGATTGTTGGTAATTACATCTCTGAAAATGAAATATTATAATAAATTTATAAAGAAACTCATGAAATTTATTATTAAATTATTATTTCATATTAATATATGTTTTCATTGGTTTTCCTCTATCCATCTACAGAAGAGTTCAAAAGAATGTTTTCAGGATAAATGTTTCATTATTTATCACTTCAATCAGAAACCAATTGTTATTCAAAACATTATTCAATTATATTTTTTCAAAATATTCTTATAATGATTTAAATGATTTATTATAGAAATTTTTACACATTTTATACTTTATGAATTTTTTTAAAAGGAATCATCATTCCATTTTCTAAAAAATTCATGTTTTACTTCTACGTAAAATGTGAAAGGAATCATTATATTAATGTGTATAACATAAAATAAATTTCTTACCTTTATTAAAATTATTTTCTTTGATTTTTCCTTTTTCATATTTCATGTTTATTTATATATAAAACTATTTTAAAAATGTTTTTTGTTTTAAAAATCTGTATTTAATAGTTGAAAATTTATTTTCCACTAGAAATGTTTTAAAATATTTCTAAATATCACTTTATATGTTTTAAAGAGTATTTTCAATGATAATTATATCCAAAAAATTTAAATGTTTTTAAATTTTTTAAATTTTTAAAATTTTAATTTCTATGAAATGTTATATTTCTTAAGTAACGTTCGAAGTGTTTTATCATTCAAAAACGATCTCCAACTATGATGAAATCCATTGAGGTATGTTATTTCATAATAAGAATATGAACCAGGGATACAATCCTTATTATTTATCTTAAAAGTTTTATGTTTACAAAGTAATTAATCTAATGAAACATGTTTCTTTTAAATGGGTTATTCCATGAAAACATTTCAATGAAACCATTTTCATTTTCTAGGATTTATTCTATGAGAAATGATGAAATAATTACGAAAACTATATATATTACATATGTTATGATATGATGAATTGTTTATGAAATCCATTATTTTTCATGGGCAATGAAATGATGAATGGTTGATGATATTTAGGAACACAAATTACATATTCTCAATAGGTGACATGTGGGTCATATATCTCTCTTTAATTCATTGAGTAATGAATTATAACTCAAGAGATATACATGAAGATAGTTGGGATTGAACCATATTATGTGATGGGATTTTAACCTATGATTGCATTGTGATTGAATGTTGACTACTACGATGGTTTAAGGATGGAACCCATTCCACGATTATATCTAGGTTAGTGATCCTTGATTACTATGAATATGATTTTCTATGGTTTTTTCTATGCCAAAATTTTATACCTTATTCAAATGTTATATGCTTGTGTCTCATTTGAATGTTTCCCATAGTATTCATGTATTATTAATTTCTAATATTTACAAACTGAATCTATATTATGATATTTTATATGCATGTTATAGTATTTAAATGATCTGATAAAATTCACATACCCTTATGTTCATTTTAAGCTTATGTATCTACCTTATTTACCCTTAGTGAGCATACAATCTCCACCATTCTTATCTTTCTATTCCATATGTTATATATAATAGTTATAAGTAGGTTATTTTTTTGAAAATTACTAAATTGGGTGATATTTATTGTAGATGTTCACGATCCACTACAAAGATAATAAATTTTGTATATAGTCTCCAAAGACACTAAAAAATTACTATCCTCAACCATGTGATTGGGTAACATATTGAATGTTCATAAAAAATGATTAAATATATATATAGTAAAATCATGGTATTATATTGTTAAAATTATATATGATCTCTTTTCCATTATATGAAAAAACATTGCTCGTGCCTACGTATGAATTACTTTCACCATATTATAGTGTAATTTATTTTTTCATCTGTAATTTATATAGATGGTTATAAATATATAACTAATGAAACTAAATTATATTTAAGATTTAAATTTTCTTCTAAAATTTTAATATCATATTAAAATTCCAAACATCAATACTTTGGAAAATGATAATGTTGTTTGTGCATACATATAGACAACCACCTCCATGAAGCGATTTTTGTTTTTTATCATTTTTTATTTTCATGGATCATAATAGTAATATTTTTAAATAATATTTAAAATATGTTTAAATTATTTATGATTCTTTAAAGGTGAATTATTATTTGCAATTATTTCATTCCATCTGTTGAAAACATAAAATAGTATTAATCCATACATATGACTTACCATCACATTGAATAGTAAAATATTGTTTTCCATATTTGTTTATTATTGATTTTTATAAATATATATATAACGTAAATTGATGATATTTATATACTTAATAAAAAATTAGCTTTTTTTACCAAGATAAATATTAAAGGATTAAAACTAACAAATGAAATCATACATTAAAAAATGTTGAAATTAACACCATAAATAATCATAATAAAAAATATTATAATTGGATCATATATGATATTATAGATTGGTATCTTGTTCAATGATTCCATTATAATATAATTAAATTTATTATACATGAATATTAAATGGCTATGGGGAAATTAAAATTGAGGTAAGGTATTTCATCTTAATTTCCACTAAATTGATATATTATTGGGTATTGTGCAGAAATTTAATTTTATGTTGTGTGTATAGATACTTCTTAAAGAATTATACATGAATTTTTTTTCATGTCGATTAATGATTCAATTAATGAATAATATTTTATTTATTTTTTTATTTACATCCAATTATTCATCTCCTTGGAACAAAAATCAACAAAACATACGCTTAATAGAAAATCTGAACATATTTCTATTTTGAATTGGTATATTTTTCACACATGTGTATATTTGTATTTTAATTTTTTTAAACAATTTATTCTATTTTTTAAAATATACTTTAATTTTAGTCTTTATTTTATAATTTTTTAAAATGAATCATCTTAATAGTTATTAAGGGGTTTGTTTTCATCATTATTTAAAAAAATGATTTTTTAAATTTATGGTGTTGATTGATTTTACTTACACCATAACCAATTCATGACACTTATCATATTATTAATATTTTCAAAGGGTTTATGAAGATAAATCAGTAAATAATTATTAATTAATTGTTTAAAAAACATTTTATTTTCATCCCCAAAAGGCATGAATTTATTTCCAAATAAGTATTTATACTATATTAATGGTCATATTATTACTATTATTAATTTTTTGATCATTAAATTTATTTTAAACAATTCACATTGTTATTATAATTTTCCATTTGGCATTATAATTATTTTAAACATACATCATGTATATTTTTATTAGATTAAAAATATATCTTTTCCAAAAATGGTTATTTACTATCAATGTTATTTGATTGACTGAGGAAAACCTTGATAAAGTCATGTTCATCAATCAATATGGATTTTTTAGATTCAAATTGTTTTTTAATTTAATTTTTCATTCAATATATGAAGAATTCATTGGAAATATAGTTTAAAGTTGGTCCCTGTTGTAGATAGTCTCTTGATGCATCGACATGCCTCGTGAAAAAAATTCGTTGGAAATATTTCATGGGTATTTGGTGTATAACTTCCCACAAATTTAACTATATTTCCATAATGATTCAACAATAAAGATATTATGATGATTATATTCATGTTATAGAATATTAATGTTCATTGTCATTGAGAATTTAGTTGTGATTATTCTTGGTATTCCTGTAAGGATATTATCCATGGATGAATTTCATGCTCCTGTTATCAATTAAATTGAATGTGTTTGAAATATTCACATTTTCATAGTGCCTATTCAATATCAACTCATGAAAACTTCTTCAATATGTTAGTGTTTATAAGAATCTCATCTCAACCATTATTTGTTTTCATTTTCAGTAAGATATCAACAGGGAAAATAAGAATAATATCATGTATAAAAGAATGTTTTATTCAATGTTTTTTATATTTTCCAATGGATTTGGTAATCTCATATTTTAATGAACTGAAATTTTATTACATAAATGTTGCATATTTTTATATGAATATTCTTTAAATAACAGAAACATGTGACTAAATATCATAATAGTATAGTGAATTGGGAAACATGGAAACATAAAAAACTAGTTTATAAGAGTTTTTCATCATCTCCTACATATTTTTTCATAACTATAATACTTATTATACATAAAAAACAAAATACCTAGAAATCATAAGATAAATGATATTAGCATATTAAAGGGCGAGCTCAAATTCTCAGTAAGGGAGGAATGTAAAATATATAAACATAACGTGAGTATAAGGGTATGTAAACATGATTATAACGTTTTGAATCCATTCCTTTCCTATAATAGATGAACATATATAGTCTTAGAATAAATATTGGTGGTTTATAATACATGAATCCAAACTAAATCAATGGACATGAACATTTAGAGTATTAATTTAAAATATGATATTGAATTGTGAAATTCACATAATCATAGAATGTAATTATATATATGTCATGTCCCATGAAAAAGGATAAAATATTGTAATGGGTTCACTCCCTAAACCATCATGGTTTTTGGTCTAAGTGGATAATCAAGAGGGGGTGAATTTAGTTCTAATTAGAATTTCTATTAAAAATATTTCTCTTTTAAATCCCCCTATTTAAAAATAAAGTTAAACTGTAGTGAATTTATATAGAGTGTAAATGTTCAATTAGTTTCTCAAAAGCTGATTAGGTCTAAGTTAATTTATTCTGAAGATTAAATTTACATTTGAAACTAACTTACTGGATTAAAATAAGTATAAACACTTGATAATTTAACTATCAAAGTAGTTTGAAAATAGTTTTGTATTTCAACGTAATAGCAGTGGAATATAAAATATATATAGTATACTTTTGAATTAAACTAAAGTGCACAATAGATGTAACGAAGAGGTTCAGTCTCTAGCCGATACTTAGTCCTCTCAAACAATTTTTATAAATTGATCCACACCCTGGATATGGGGTAAATAACAGTACAATAATATCATGGTCCAAAGACCTCTACCAAAGTTCATTGTGTGAAAAACAAAGACAACAATAGAAAGGCTTTCCAGGTCTTAATCGACCTCTACCACTATCTACAGTGGGATACAAATGAGTTATAGAGTTTGAATGAGGATTTAAGAATCCTCTAGCTTAGCTTAGGAGACAGTGTGTGGTTAAAATAAACAGGGTACACACATTGCTCAAAATTTAAAATAAAGAAGCACTAAAGTAAGTGAGAAAGAGTTTATAAGAGCTTTAGTGATTGGAAATATAGCTCTGGACTCATTTGGTTGGTCCAAAAAGATTCAAAGTCCTTGTCTGGTTTTTGTTCTGAAATATAGAGTATCGTTTTCTTCCTTGGTTCCAAGTTCATCTTATCAGCTTGAGTGGAGGAAGTGTTTGTTGTAGTTCTTCACTCAAGATGAAGCTTGTGTCTCCTCTAGAATAATAAGCTTTGTGTATGTCCAAAATTTCTTGGAGTATACATGTATTCTTACACAAATTCACCACATTTAAATGTTGTTGAGAATTTTTCTTTTTCACCCTTCGTGTGCCTTCTTGTTCTCGTTATCTTCTTGTTTATCTCTTCTCTTCTTTAACTAGGTATTTATCTCCCCTTTTATAGTTTTCAGCTCTATAAAATGGGAATGATTACCTTTTTCAGGGGTCCTAGGTATGGTTCCCTGACATGGAAACATAGATTATTAAATAACATTAACTGCATTAAAAACATCAAATGTAACTGTTAACTTAATAAATAATTATTATTGAGTATAGTGTTTGACTGGTTGTTCAATCATTAGTAGATGTGTACGATGGATTTTGTGTAGCAGTGACCTTCTATCAGTAGCTCCTTGAAATTGTATAGATAACTCTTTGAATTTTTATCGGTAGATCTTTGAATTTGTATCATTAGCTCTAGGTATCAGTAACTCTTATCGGTATACTTACTCTATTGGTAGCTCGGTAGACTTCTATCAGTAGCTCAATTCTGTCGGTAACTGTCTGTATCGGTCGCTCTTGGTCTATCAGAAGCTCTAAGTATTAGTGTCTGTATCAGTAGCATGCATAGATCATGTGATTATTTGTATCAGTAGAATTATGAACATTAGTATCTTCACTCTATACTATCGGAAAACTTGACAACTCTTGTATCAGTAGCTTGTTATTATGCTTACCGATGGACTTGTTCATATCGGTAGCTCTGCGTATTGGTGACCTTAGCTTATCAGTGACTCTGTGTATCAGTAGACTAAGTCTATCGGTTAGCTAATTACCGGTAGCTCTGTACCAGTAGCTATATGCAGATCAGTGACCAACACTTATATGTGTTATGAAAAACATATCTGATTTGGTTAGAATTACATCAGAACTTATACAAACATGGATAAACATTTATTAACATATCTCAAGGATTATTTTAATATTATTATCAACTTCATAATATAATATCATAGATTAAGCGAATTAGAATATTGATAAACATTAATTGGGATTATCAAAGGTATGTAAAAGCATAATTGGGATTATCAAAACAGGTGAGGTTAATAATCTCTCCCTTTTTTATAATCACAACTTATGATATTATAGTGTTTGAAAAAATGAGATGTTGTATCAGAGGATATATCATTAAATGAATTTATCTCATAGAAACAATATGTTATAGAACATTATGGATCAGAGGTGGAAGAAAATACAATGATGTCAGAAGGGAAAAGAATAGTATCTCTTCCATAGATAATATTGATCCTCTTTGAAAATATTTCTCCCCCTTTGTGATAATCAAAAAGTCAGAAACAAGAAATAGAAAAAGTAGCACAATGAGAAATAATGGAAATCCAATTGTATAAGATGTTGAAAAAAGGTACATAGACAGAACAAAAAATACACGGGGTTCCTATCAAACACCTTATCCATTTGTTCAATCCTCCTCTTCAATGTGTGATTTGACTTTTGGTTCAGAAGAGGATTCAGACTGAGTGGATACTGGTGAAGGAATATGAATTCCGAAAATGATTATAAGAGGTTGATCCACAGAAATTGTTCCCAGCCTGTACTGAGGAGTTCTTTGAGTGATCTTAGGCGTAAGGCTTCGAATGGCTTGGGCTGGAGTCATTTGAATAGGAGAACCAGTAGACACAGAGGCTGGTAAGGCTGGAGGTACAATCCATGGCCTGGCATCAACATGCTGGAATTGTAGCAAAATATTTCTGAAATCCATAATTATTCCTCCTCCTCTCTCCATAGCAGATATTAATTCATCCTTGTTCTCCATATAATTGTCCAGGGCTAGAGTCAATTCCATTAGTTTGCTGACTTTCTCTCTGAAGGCTTGATTGACAGGAGGTTACTTCAGGTTTTCCAATAGAATTTTGAAATGATTGCTGAGGTGATTCTTGGTGAATATCCCATAGAAATAGTATTCCACCTTATCTTTCACTTATTTCTGAGGGTGGGAATTTTCTATCATATAGTCTTGGACTATCTTCATTACGTCTGTAGGTGAATCTCTAGTAGCAAGCACAAATTTTCTTAGTTTGGATGAGTCCACAAAGCCACTGGTTGAAGCTTGACAAAGATCCTCCTTCATCACGGCTCGAAACCGATTCAAAGCCGCTGAGGTCTTATAAACAACAGAACCAACAGAGAATGAGACGGTTTCCTTGAAGTTCTTAGTCAATCAACTAATAATATTTTGAACATGGGAATCATGGGTTTTAACATGTTCTGTCATGGAGGTTTTAAAACCTTCAAACACTAAAACCATCTGGCTCACAACACTTTTGACATAGGTTAAGTCCTTTTCTGCTTGAGATTTTGTGGTCATGTAAGACTCCAAAGCAATAACCGATTTCTTTAGAGTTTCAAGATTTTCTTCCAGTCTAGAAAAATGAGTCTTCCAATCTTTATCTTCTTCTACTATTTCTGCCATAAATGTGGACAAATTACAATCGAGAGAGTGTTCAAAAGATCTTTCCAACATACTTATCTCTTAAACAAAACAGTGCTTCAACTCAGCAATAGATGCACAATATGACTCTTTCAGAACATCCTTTAAGGATTCAAGATCAGCCTTGGTGATCATATCAGCAGGAGAAACAACAACAAATACTCTTTCAGAGGCTATAAAGGCTATTGATTAAGTCATAATCGATTGGATTGAGGACACCAGAGACACTTACATATTCATTACCTCTTCCTCAAAACTATCCTTAATATTTTTCTTCAAAGTATCCAGGTGATGTATTCTGACCACGTCTTCCGGTTGTAACTCAGTCTCAACGTCATAAATAATCTTTGGTCTATTGAGAGATACATCATTATCAGAATCAGGATAGTCTAAACCAGAAACAATAAAACATGGGTGTTCTTCCCAGTCCTCAATATCAACAACCACTGTAACACTTCTAAACATGGTTTGATTCTCCCCCTCAATGAGTGTATTCTCTTGAACATCAAGGGTATTCTCAACGGGTCATTCTTTCTCAAGAGAATCTTCAACTATCAAATCCATCTCTGCAACAGAATGAGGGTCCACTGATTTAGGTAGAGCTTCTTCTACATCTCCTACTACATCCTCAGTATGCACAACTGAGCTTCCAATTAATGGACTCAGACATAAACAGACAGAATCAGAGGCTTCAGATTCATTTTCCTTTTCTCTTTTCTCTTCAAGGGCTAGCTAGTCTACCTCTTCAGCAGGTGTATCTTATTCTACTAAGGCTTCTTTTTTAGATGATACAACTTTAGTAGCAGGACTTGGAGGCAAGTCCATATCTTTTCCATCTTACATAGAAGTTTCTTCTTCTTCAGTCTCATCACAATATTCAGGTACATCTTCTTCAGTTCCTAGACCCGGATCCCTCACATCCTTAGGTCATGAAGGATGATTCACAGTATTAAATTTATCATATACCTTATTGTCATCATTAACCCACTCTCTATTCCATGGGTTCCAATTAATCTTCATGTATTTTCACATTTTGATTGTGATACAAAAATTATTCCTTATTACCATTTTCTCATATTGAGACTCAGCTACCCCTTTCACTTTGATCATTATAGAGATCAAATTGGAAAAGAAAAGGGAATTAGTCTTAGATTTTGTCACTGTCATGTCTTCAATTTGGATCATCAGCAATCTGCACAGATTCAATTTTACACAATGTCTTAGGAGATGCATGAGATAAATGTCTTGATATCTAAGATTCGCAAAGTCTCCTCTTCTTTGTATTAATACATGTTTAACAAATTTGAACAACAATCTATTCTCTCTATCCATTTTAGTAGCAACTACTTGTCTTTGATTTCCATCACCAGGGAGATCCTCCAAGGAAGTCTCATAATTTAAAATATCACTTTTAGGTGGTATAGGTTTTGAGACATATCTAGATATAACTTCCTGCGGAACCATTAAGCATTCATCCCACTCAAAGGATGAGAAAGATATCTCCTTTACATTCACATAATAAGACACATGGTTCTCAGTTTCAGATTTCTCAAAGCTTACAAACTCATAAAATTTCTTTGCTAGCTTCAGATAGTAGGGTCCATTGTTGTTCAAAAAACAATCTACCTACTTTTTATTTTCCAGCACATTGAGAACTAAGGACTTGATAGGCATCAACCATTCCACACACAACTCCTTATCGATCACAACAACTCTATTCTGCAAATGAGGATTCACTGGTCACCAACCCGACCTAGTTCTTACAACATTACCACTTTCTTCTGGCTCAGACTTTTTCATCTTTGCTTTTAGCTCATCAGAGTCAATATTGATGGTAGGAAGTTTGGTTTTTTCTATCTCTAGTTCGAGGGATTTAGGGTTCTCGAAAGATTCGGGAGGTAAGGTTTGATGGTAAGGGTTTGAGTCTCGGTGGATTGAGAAGTAGCTATGAATTTATTTTTATCATTTAGGAATCATAAAATAAAAAAAATGAAATAATGTAATAACGATTCAGATTCTGGCGGCAGAAAGAAGTTTAAAATAGTTCACTCATCGGTAGGGTCTATCAGTGAGAATTCCTATCAGTGAGATTAGATCGGTGAGGATTAAAATCAGTGAGGATACATCAGTGAGGATTCAAATCGGTGAGGATACATCCGCGAGGATTCACATCAGTGAGGTTACATCGGTGTGTATTCATATCGGTGAGGTTACATCGGTGAGGATTCACAATGGTGAGGTACCTACCAATCTAGGTTAATCATTCCTAACTCATTTCTAATGTAACATAACCTATCCGAACTCAATGGTTTGGTGAAAAAGTCAGCTAATTGATGTTCAGTACCAATAAACTCAAGAGAAATATCACCCTTTTGGTAATGATCTCTCAAGAAATGGTGCCTTACATCAATGTGTTTGGTCCTAGTGTGAGATGCAGGGTTCATCGAAATGTTTATTGCACTAATGTTGTCACAATTGATAGAAACATTCTTAAAAACATATCCATAGTCCAAAAGATTATTTTTCATCCACAAAATTTGTGCACAGCAACTACCAGTAGCTATATACTCTGCTTCAACAGTGGACAATTCTACACAATTCTGCTTCATACTACACCAATATACTAAGGATTATCCCAATAAATGACATGTTCCTGATGTGATTTTTCTATCTAACTTATAACTAGCAAAGTCAGCATCTGAATAACTCATTAACTCAAAGGATTTTTCTTTTAGGTAAAACAAACCTAGGATTACAGTATGTTTAAGATATTTGAAAATTTATTTAATATCAAGTAAATGAGATTCTTTTGGATTAGCTTGAAATCTTGCACACATACACACACTAATCATAATATTTGGTCGACTAGCAGAAAGATAATGTAAGCTTACAATTGTACCTCTGTAATTGGTTTGATCCACTGGTTTCCCAGTTTCATCTGCATCGAATTTACAAACTGTACTCATAGGAGTATCACTTTCCTTAATACTATCCAAACCAAAACATTTTAAAAGATATTTTGTATATTTACTTTGATTCAAAATAATACCATTTTCATTTTGGAAAACTTGAAAACCAAGAAAATATTTGAGTTCTCCCATTAAACTCATTTCAAATTAATTTTTCATACTCTTTTAAAAATCATTACCTAAATACTGTTTAGAAGATCCAAAAATAATATCATCAACATAGATTTGAACTATTTAAACATCTTTAGATATTATTTTAATAAAAAGGGTTGGATCAGTAATCCCTTTAGTAAAACTTTTTGAAATAAGAAAATTACTAATTCTATCATACCAATATTTTGGAATATTATTTAAACCATATAAATCTTTAGAAAGCTTGAAAACAAGATTTGGAAAATGAAGATTAGTAAATCCATGTGGTTGTTCAACAAAAACATCATCAATTATAAAACCATATATAAAATCACTTTTGACAACTATTTGATATAACTTGAAATTCAGATGAGAAACATAGGAAAGTATGATCCTAATTGATTCTAATCTAGCTACAGGTGAAAATTATTCCTCATAGTATATACCTTCCACTTGACTATATCCTTGTGCAACTAGCATAGCATTGTTTCTAAATATGTTTCCAGATTCATCAACTTTGTTTCTAAATCCCCATTTAGTGCCTATTTTCAACGTTTCCTTGGGTCTGTCAACTAATTCCCAAAATTTCTTTCTTTCAAATTGATTTAACTCTTCATGCATGTCCATTACCCAAAATTCATCATTGATAGCTTCATTGACATATTGAGGTTCTAGCTGTTAAAGAAAGGAATGATGTTCAATCTAGTTTCTTAGAGAAGATTTAGTCTGTGTCCCTCTATCAAGAATACCAACAACAGAATCTAGAGGATGATTCCTTAGAATCCTAGTTGATCTAGTAAATGTAGGACTAGAAATCTCAATTTCATCTCTATGCTCGGGTTCAATAGAATCAGATTCTGGAAAATTTTTATAAATGAATATTTTTACAGCAAGTTCTTTAGATTTATCATTAAGGTCCAGAATAGAAAAATCTTCTTTAAGATTTTAAAGAGATGTTTTAGGCTCATGTGGATCAGTTTCATCAAAAATGATGTGAACAGATTCTTACAAACATTTGGTTCTTTTGTTAAAGAACATATAAACATTGCTAGTTAAAGAATAACTAAGAAAAAAATCCTTCATCACTCTTAGAAGCAAACTTGTCACTATTATCCTTCATATTAAGAATAAAAACATTACATCCAAAGACTATAAAGTAACTAAATTTGGGTTATCTAGTATTCCATAGATCATATTGGGTATTCTTAAGAATAGGTCTAGTCAAGACTCTATTAATAATGTAACAAGTTGTATTCACATCTTCAACCCAAAAATAAATATGCAGGTCACACTTATTAATCATGGTTCTAGCTATTTCTTGAAGTGTTCTATTTCTTTTTTCTACTAAACCATTCTGTTGAGTTATCCTAGGGGTAGAAAAGTTGTGAATATGGCCATTGTGTGAGAAATAAGATTCAAACTCATAATTTTCAAACTCACGACCATGATCACTTGTTAGAGTTTTAATATTATGTTCACTAATGTTTTCTACAGACTTGGAGTATTTGACAATATAAGAACAAGTTTTACTTTTTTAAGCTAAGAAGTATACCAATGTATTTCTGTAAAAGTCATCTACTAGGACATAGACATAGTACTTCCCATTTAAACTAGAAACTCTTAAAGGTCCAAACTAGTCCATGTGAACCAACTCGAGAGGTGGAGATGTAGAAACTTCTTTCTTTGATTTAAAAGAAACTTTATGTTGCTTTCCATTTTGACAGGGATTACAAACTTTTTCATTTGTGATTTCAATATTAGGTAGGTCACTAACTAAGTTCTTCTTATTCAATTTTCTAAATGAATAGATGTTTTAGTGTCCTAATCTTCTGTGCCAAAGCCAGGACTCTACATGAAAAGCATTTAAGCAAGTAACATTTTGTTTACCTAAGGAATTCAGATCAACAGCATAAACATTTTCATTTCTTAAGGTAGAGAATACTAAAACATTTTTATAATTAAAATCATTACAAGAATATTTTTAAAACGAAACATTAAAACCATCATCACATAATTGATAAATACATAATAGGTTATACTTAAGTCCATCAACAAATAAAACATTTGAAATTAAAACTGAATCAGTGATACCAATCTGGCCTTGGTCGATGATTTCTGATTTTGAATTATCACCAAAGGTGACATGGGCTCCATCAAACTTAATTAATCTTTTAATGCATGAATAATCTCCATACATGTGCCTTGAACATCCATAATCCAAGTACCATACCATCTTGTGAGAACTCATTAAAAACAATTTCCTAGAAAACAGATTTAGACGGAAAATGACTTTGGTACCCAGATCTTATTGGGTCTAGATAGGTTAGAAATCAATGCTTTAGGTACCCAAATTTGTCTTATGGGTCTCATATAATTTACAGAATCAATAGATTTTGAAAGATAAACATTATTTGATCTATAACTATATGAATAACTAGTTGAAGAATACGAATTTCAATAACTAGAATAAGTAGAATTTTGTCGAGACATAGGAATAAATTTAGTTTTATTAAACTGTGTTTTTCCCAGTTGGTATCCCAAACCAGTAGTGTATTTTAGTGTAACTTTATTTCCTAAAATTTGAGTTACTATATCCTTTTAATTTGTGAAGTTTTATATGTCCTTTCTATGTTGCTAATTAGACATTTTTAGTTCAGTATTTTCTTCTAACAGTTGAGCATTATTTTCCTTTTCTATATCGAAGGCAGATTTAACATTGGTAGTGAGAGCATGCAAATTCTTTAATGTCTTATACTTGTCCTTAAGTTCATTACATGTTTCATCCAGCATGTTACAACATTCAAACAATTCATCCTTAGTCATATCATCAAAATCAGAGTCAGATTCTACATCATCTCCAGAATAATAGGAATTTAAAATAGGAGTATCTAAATTTACCTCAGATGTGTTGGTCATGAAACACATGTTGGCATGATGCTTTTCAGTATCAGAGATTTCAGATTCACTTTTGCTGTCTTCTGAAGCACTCCAAGTAGCTTTTATAGGTTTCTTGTACTTCTTGTCCTTATAATCATGTATCTTTTTGAATTTTAATTTTGGACAGTATGCCTTAATGTGTCCTTTCCTCTTGCATTCATAGTAGAATTTATCATCCCCCTTATCAGATTTCTTCAAATCCTACTTCTAATAAACCTTGTTGTCATACATTCCATTGTAATTTGATTTTCTAAATAATATCTTTTTCCTATAAAACTTCTTGAATCTCCTGGATATTTGGGCCATCTCAGCATCACTATCAGAGTTTGAATCTTCACTTGTTGAACTTTTAGTAGGTGCATGTATTTTCTCCTTGTCTTTGCTCTTAGAAGCAGTAGACTTGAATGCCACAAATTTTCTCTTGGTTTCATCATCTTCTTCATTATTTACTTTATGTTCCTCATCATACATCATATGTTTACCTATTAATTCATTAACAGGGAGTGTGCTGATGTCGCATGATTCTCTAATGGAAACAGAAGTGCCCCTCCATCTTTTTTGTAGACATCTCAATATTCTCATGATTTGTTCCTTTGCTGGAACAACCTTTCCAAATGAGCTCATAGTATTTAAAATCTCTTTGAACCTAAGATACATGTTAGAAATAGTTTCATCAGTCTACATTTTAAAATTATCATATTTAATAGTATAATCATTCAATCACATTTCATTAATGTTTGTTGTACTTCATGAGAAACTGCCAAAGTATCCCAAATTTCATAAGAAGTTTTTCAAGAAAAAATTCTATTAAACTCTTAATCTCCTAAAGCACAATACAAGGCATTCATAAATTTGCAATTATTATTGTAAGCATTCCTTTTGGGTTCATCCCATGTTGTTCTTTCAGTTGCTAGAATTTTATATTGTGACTCTATAGCAGTCGAGATATCAAAACCCATAATTTCTAAATGAATTTTCATCTTAAGTTTCCACTGGGAAGAGTTAGTACCATTAAATAAAGGTGTCTGGTCAGTAGAACCATCTAGTTTATTATACATAGCTAGATTTTTGAAATGAATTTTAAAGAGATAAAATTTAGAACTAATAGAGATTTAAGATCTTTAAGGATGAAACTAAATCACAGTTGAAAACAGAGTGTTTGAAAACCTGTATTAATATAAACAACCCACTGATACCAAATGTTGGTCAGAGTGGATACTGAAGAGGGGGGTGAATTGAGTTCCAATTAAATTTTTTGTTAAAAATATTTCTCTTGGAAATCCCCGTAAATAAAATTAATGTTAAACTGTAGTGAATTTATATAGAGTGTAAATGTTAAATTAGTTTCTCAAAGACTGATTAGGTCTCAGTTAATTTAATCTAAAGATTAAATTTACTTTTGAAACTAACTTACTGGTTTACAATAAGTATAAACACGTGCTAATTTAACTATCAAAGTAGCTTTAAAATTGTGTTTTATTTCAAAGTAATAATAGCGGAATATAAAATATATATAGTATACTTATGACTTAAAGTAAAGCGCACAAGAAAATGTAACCAAGAGGTTCAGTATCGAGCCAAGACTTAGTCCTCTCAAGAAATTTATATAAATTAACCCACACCCTATATCAGGGGAAAATAATAGTACAATACTGTCCAGGTCCAGAGACCTCTTCCACAATTCATCGTGGGAAAAACAAATACAATAGGACACAGGCTGTCCAGGTCTTAATCGACCTCTACCACTATCCAAAGTGGGATAAAAAGGAGTTATAGATTACGAATGAGGATTTAAGAATCCCACATATTAGATCAGGAGACTGTGTGTGTGTAAAATAAATAGGGTACACACACAGTGCAAAATGTAATTGACTGAATCAATAATGTAAGTGAGAAACTGTTTAGAAGAGATTTAGTGATTGGCAATGCAGCTCTGGACTCGTTTGGTTGGTCAAAATGCTTCTGATTCCATATCTGGTTTGTGTTCTGAAAAAAAGAGTTTTTTTTCTTCCTTGGTTCCAGGTTCAGCTTATCAGCTTGAGTGCATGACATGTTTGTTGTAGTTCTTCACTCAGAATGCATCTTGTGTTCTCCTCTAAAATAATTAGTTTTGTGTATGTCCAAAATTTATTGGATTTTGGATTTAGCCTAGAACAAATGCACCATGTTTTAATGATGTTTTACCTTTTTCTTTTTCACCCTTCATGTTCCTTCTTCTTCTTGTTATATTTTTGTTAATCTCTTCTCTTCTTTAGTAAGGTCTTTATATTCCCTTTTATAGATTTCTGCTCTGGAAAATGGGAATGATAACCTTTTGCATAGGTACTAGGTAAGATTCCCTGACATGGAAACAGAGATCATTAAATAACATTAACTGCATTAAAAACATCAAATGTAACCGTTAGATTAAAAAATAAATAGTATTGATTATAGAGTTTGATTGGTTGGTCAATCATTAGTAGACGTGTACGGTGGATTTTGTGTAGCAGTGACCTTCCATCAGTAGCTCTTTGAATTTGTATCGATAGCTCTTTGAATTTGTATCGGTAGCTCTTTGAATTTGTATCGGTAGCTCTCGGTATCAGTAACTCCTATCAGTAGTCTTACTCTATCGGTAGCTCAGTAGACTTCTATCAGTATCTCAGTAGACTTCTATGGCTATCTCAATTCTGTCAGTAACTGTCTTTATCAGTTGCTCTTGGTCTATCAGTAGCTCTAAGTATTGGTGTCTGTATCAGTAGCATGATTAGTTCCAGTGACTATTTGTATCGGTAGACTTATGCACATCAGTAGATTAACTCTGTACTATCAGAAAACTTGACAACTCTTGTATCTGTAGCTTGTTCTTATGCTTACCGGTGGACTTGTTCATATCGGTAGCTCTGCATATCGGTGACCTTAGCTTATCGGTTACTCTGTCTATCGGTACACTAAGTCTATCGGTATGCTAAGTACCATTATCTCTGTACCAGTAGCTATATGCTGATCAGCGACCAACACTTATATATGTTATGAAAAACATATCCGATTTGGTTAGAATTACTTCAGAACTTTTACAAACATGGATAAACATTGATTAACATATCTCAAGGATTATTTTAATATTATTATCATCTTGTTAATAGAATATCATAGATTAAGTGAATTATGATATAGATAAAAATTAATTGGGATTATCAAAGGTATTTAAAAGCATAATTGGGATTAGCAAAACGGGTGAGGTCAACAATGGTATTCGTGTTTTACTTCCGAGACTATCATAGTGGACAATATCCCTAACTAAACTAGGATCAATCCCTATTCCAGTCTCATTAATCTCATGAGATTTATATTTTACCCAATTCATTGGAAGAATATATAGGTTCCACCCTTCACATAATGAAATTAATACATTACACTTCCTCAATATCATATAACATCCATCATATCACAATCCATGAAAAGAAATGGGTTTTATAAAAATTTTATTTGAGAATAACCTGTTGAAAATGAGCATGTTTTGAAAGCATTGCATCATTTCATTAGATCATATCACATGAGAAAATAAGTATGTTTCATAATAATTATATCATTGTATAACCCATTAAATAAAAATTTATTCATAATCATCCTGGTAACATTAGAATAAACCATTTAGATAAATAACAAGAATGGTATCCTTAGATCGTATCCAAAGTAAATCATATGTAACATCGAAGGATGTAATTTTTTATGGATAATGATTCAAAAAAACCCACTTTGAACATTTCTTGAGGAAAATAAAATTTCCACTATAAAAAACATAAAACAACTTTGAATTTGTTTTGAAAAATGAGAGAAATAAATTCATTTTTCATTAAAAACATTATATTGGAATTATGTGTACATAATGAGAAGAAAATGAAAGGAAATATTTTTTCCTAAATAAATAACCATATGAGAATAAAAATTATGATGTTCTTGAGAAATAAATCATATTATTTCATCATAAAAATCATAATCATAAACAATGTAGATAAATAAAGAAATTATATCATTAAACCCTTAGCACATTGGAAACATTTGAATCAAAATACCAAATAAAAATTAATATGAAATGATTTTTTTTAAATAAAATAAATAGAAATATATTCACGATATAATATTTTTAAGGGCTAGTATATACCCTTTATTTTGGTTGATTGGTGTATCACATATCATATGTAACAATGATAGAAAATTGTAAAAAAATCCCGTACAACTTTGAGAAATTTGGAATCTTATTCCCCATTAAATAATAAGATTTAATGAAACGTTAAATACCTTGAAAATTAGTATATTCCTGATATAAAATCTCTTAGGGTTATTATATACATCTTAAAAAAGCAATGATTGGTGAAAATTAAATATGTCCCCTAGAAATAAAAGATATATTAGAAATCCCTTTCCTTAAGTGACAAATTAAATTGTACACGTTTGAACATCATGTATCATAAATATTGATTTATTTTAAATATATTGTAGAACCATAATTAATTATATCATGCCATATATTATTTATTTTCTACCATTTTTTCCTTTTTTTAATAATTCAATGTTAAAATCATGATTTCAGTAATAAAAATGTTTTTCTTGTCTGTTTTGATTTGATATTTTAAATTATTTCACTTTTATAATGGTTAAATAATCTCTAGAATTTTATGCTTGATAAAAATATCATATAAATTAAGCTCATACACATTTATAGAAATATATATATGTTAGATAGAGAAAATAATGATTGGAAACAGTATCAAATAAGCCACTAGTTATTATAGAAGTTACAAGAATAGTACCCTTACATATTTATGATCTACCCTCTCAATCTTGAAGTGTTAGATTAACTATATGTAACTATCCTTCCCTCATTCCCTATGATACATCCTATGTACATTTTTCTATACCACTCTTCTGAAATTATCACTCTTTCCCAGAACACTCCGTCAACTACATCGACCACCATAACAAGTATAACTCCATCTACATGAATGATATGGGGTCGAAGAGACCCTTCTAGTACTAAAATTATTCCTAGCTCCTCTATTTCTACAAATATACTATGGGATCCTATAGAATATCTATAGATGATACATCATACCACATTCTCATCAAAATTCCAGTGATTAGGGGAATTTTCTATGCATGTGACATAGCCTACCAGATTGGTGACATATAACTCGAGTAAGATCATGTGTAACAGACCCTTCCCCTTGTCCACACTTCATTCTACTTCCCTTGTAAATAATTACATAATGTTTCTTCCATATATTGGAATTCATGCCACATGAACGTCTACCAAAACTACATGTCCTACACCAGAAGCCTCCATCAGGACCCCTTAGATTTTATATCCAGATTAACCACTTTAGAAAACCTTTTTAGTTGTTAGATATTCACATAAGACCTATTTTCACATTTAAGCCCATCCTGAAACCCCATTACCATAGTAGCCCCATCCCCCACCAATGATGTAAAAAATAGCTAAAAATATATAAATAGACCAGTATATTCCATAATAGAAATATTCCCCTGATTCAACCACATAAACAGAGGTTCTCTATCCTGCATGAGAATCTAATAGAAAAGTGATCCAAGAACATCTAATGAATATACATTCACTCCATAGTCTTCTGCTGTCCATACTGAGTTTTTATGTCCAAAAAAATTCTTCTATTGACCACATAAAATGTATATATAGAATTTGACGCTCTTTTTAGAAGGTATATCGAACTGTTTAACTTTGGTATGGACATATTCAATCCATAACTCAGATGCCTCAGGTGCACCATCTCTTATAATATTCGGAACGTGTTGTAATTGAAACCCTAATGTCATATATGAAATTATAATGCATAATCATATTAAGATATTCCTATATAGAAATTATAAGTATAAAAAATTTCTCATAAAACATATCTTAAAATCATTTAATTGACACTATCGGTGCCTCAGGTTCCACTATTTGTGGATAATTTCCATCCACAACCTTTAGTTTTCCTATTAACAAGAATTATCACAGAGTTATATCTTTGTAATTCCAAACACATGTCTCAGGACACATGACACATAATTAACACCTTTAATAAGAATAATATGAGTTTTTTAACATTTTTAAAAAAACATTTACAGAATACAGGAATGATAAAAATATTTTTCCAAATCTGACGCAAAGGAGGCATCCACGATGCCGCCATTGCTTTTCAGGTGAAAGGCGACATCCTGTCTACCACCTTTTCACTACGTCTGAAAGGCGGCACCCACGATGCCACTTTTTTACTAACAGAAAAATTATTTTTTTGATGTTTTATTTTGTTTTTTAATATATTTATTTATATATATAATTGATAAAAAAAATTCAAGAGGATGTCGCCTTTCACCTAAATAAAATTATTAGTTTTTAAAATTTTGTTTTGATTTTTTGTTTTGTTATGTTTATATATTAATTTATAAATATAATTCATAAAAATGTAAAAATTATCATTTTTTTAATTTTTTTAATTTTAGTATTGTTTTGTTTATATATTTATTTATATATATTATTTGTAAAAAACTTTTCAGGAAAAATAATTTACAAGATTTCAAAACTGCCTACTTGAAAGTTAAAAATGTTTCAAGTATGTGACTTTGAAAGACTATAAAATATAAACCCTAAGACCAATATAAACGTAACTTTAAAAATTCATTAAAAATATATTAAATTATTGAAAAAAATCATTTCATAAAAAATGTTCATGAAAAATAATTTATAAGATTTCAAAACCGCCTACTTGGAACTTAAAAAAGTTTCAAGTACGCGATTTGAAAGACTATAAAATATAATGCTTAAGAAAAATAACAATGAAACATTAAACATAAAAGATATTGTTGAAAAAATCATTTTATAAGAAATGTTCATGAAAAATAAGTTATAAGCTTTCAAAACCTCAAACGTGAATCTTAAAAATGTTTCATGTACGTGACTTTGAATGAATATAAAATATAAACCATAAGATAAATATAAACGAAACATTAAAAAATTATTAAACATATAAGAAGTTGTTGAAAATAGAGATCATTTCAAAAACAATGTTCATGAGAAAAAATTTTATGTATTGAAAAGTTCCAACTTTACACTTAAAAATGTTTCAAGTACATGACATTGAAAGACTATAAAATATAAACCGTAAGACCAAAATAAACAAAAATTTAAACATTGATTAAACATATAGGTGTCGACCCCACATCAATGTGATGAAAAATTTCTCTAGTATCACATACATATATAATCATTGATGCATGAGAACATGTTAGATCTCTTTTCAATGGGAAACGTAATCTATTCTTCCACCCTCCATTTCCATATCCATATCAACATCCGGCCGCATAAGTGTATGGTGAAATATATGCCACATGTAGTGCTCATTTGTTCTCATTCCTGCAAATACCAACCCCTTTAACACCACCATGTATCCCACCATTATTATTTCTTCTACAATTGTCACCCCATTTCCCTAGGCCCAGATGATTAGAGGAAAACCCCAATGATTCCACATAGCCCATCGAACTCTTCATCACGAAATATTTATCCTTTATCATCTTTAAAAGCCTACTATATGACCTCCTTCATCTATCTTTTCCAAAAAATCACATACAAGTATACTATAATCATAAATACCTAAATATTTGTTGGTTTTCATGTTTATAGTATACATGTATGTGAGTGTTTGGAATGGATAGATCAAGGAGGACCTACAGTAGCCTTTTGAAGATGATAATGGATAAAGATTTGTTGATGAAGAGTTGGATGGTATATATGGAATCATTGGTGTTTTTATCTAATCAAATGGGCCTGGGGAAATGGGGTGACAATTGTGGAGGAAATTATAATGGTCGGATGCATGGTGGTGTTGAAGGGGTTGGAATTTTTACGAATGTGAACAGATGAACATTTCATGTGGCATATCATTCACCATACCCATATGCGGCCAGATGTTGATATGGATATGGTCATGGCATGTGGAAGAATGGATTTCATTGTCCCATGAAAAGTGATATAACATGTTCTCATGTATCAAATATTATAGATTTATTTGATACTAGCGACATCGTGCATCATATTAATATAATCTTGACTCCTATATATTTAATCAATGTTTCATGTTTCATTTATATTGGTTTTATGGATTATATTTTATAGTCTTTAAAAGTCACATACTTGAAACATTTTTAAGTTTCAAGTAGGTTCTTTTGAAAGCTAATAAATTATTTTTCACAAAATTTTTTTATGAAATGATTTTTGTTTTCAACAAATTATTATATGTTTAATTTTTTTTTATTTTTTCGTTTATATTGGTCTTATGGTTTATATTTTATAGTAATTCAAATTCACGTACTTGAAAGATTTTTATGTTTCATGTAGGCACTTTTGAATTCTAAGAAATTATTTTTCATGAATTTTTTTTATGAAATGAATTTAGTTTTGAAGAAATTCTTATAAGTTTAATCAATGTTTAATGTTTCTTTTATATTGGTCTTATGGTTTATATTTTATATTCTTTCAAAGTCACATACTCAAAACATCTTTAACATTCATGTAGGCTGTTGTGAAAGCTTATAAATTATTTTTTATGAAAATTTTTCATGAAATGATTTATGTTTTTAAAAATTTATTATATATTTAATGAATGACTAATGTTTTGTTTATATTTGTCTTATGGTTTATATTTTATTGTATTTGAAAGCAATGTACTTGAAATATTTCTAACTTTCATGTTGGCAGTTTTGAAAACTTATAAATTAATTTTCATTTCCATATACATAAAACATATAAATGAACATAAACAATAAATTTCTATGTCTACGGTGAGGAGATCCTATCCCACATAGTGGTCTAATAATAGGACGTCCGCGGCCAGATCTCTGGGGAGTCTGATTACCTGGACAGGCCTGTTACTCAGGTGATGGAACGTCGACTGTCATATCCTCCACCTCTGTGCCAGTGGGAGAAAATGTCAACTCTACCTTGTACTTCCCCCCTAATCCTTCTCCCACTTCGATGGTAGAAGGACCCGGCATCATTGGATTGGGGAAAATATCATGTGGTGGAACTATACATAAACTCTGCGATGGGTCTAGACCCCAAGTCTATGATGACTTTGGACCCAAAGGCTGCAATCCGTATGGACCCCACGATGGAGAAAACTGAGGATATAAAGTCAAAAAAGATGGATCCCATGACAGCTGAGGCACATCATGCATCTGCTCAGACTAGACTACTAGAGGGGCGGCCTCTGCCTGTGGAACTGGTGAGGCATGATGTTCAGGATGACACTGTCTATGTCACCGTGGTCATGGCTCCTCAGCACCAGCAGCTTCTTCAGGATCTTCCTCTGAGGTAGGAACCTGCTGTCTCTATACCAGACGCTCGAAGAGGCTCTCGGCAAATGCATGGATAGATGACCTTAGCTCCAATGCTTGAGCATGAATGGCTTCCTAGCTGAGGACTCTATCCTCAGCCTCATCACTAAAATTAATAAGACTGTCTGTGTGACTCACCTGTAAACATATTAAAAATGAATTAGAAAATAACTCAATAAACATAGTAATAAAATTTAATTGACTTACAATCATATACATCTCTCTTCCATCTCGGGTAAGATATACTATAGTATCTATTCTATTCCATTTCTCATACACTTTCTACACTGAAAGAGAAAACTGCATTGTAGGAACTCCCTGGATACGAAACTCTACATTTCTATGCCAATAGTCGTGAAATACTACAATTAAATCTATGTCAGTCGTCATCCAGCCTCCCTGTCAGCTTGATCCCATGAAGCTGATCTGTCTGCCCCAGCGGTAATGGAATCCGCTGAGTCAAGAAAAACTGGCGCAGGGATCTATCAGGATGGTGCCACTGAACAATATGAAATTGAATGAGTGGCACTACAACTGTAACATCGTCAAGGCCAACCATGAAATATGGAGGCAGGTGGTCTATAACATACTAGTATAGAACCCATGAAATATAAAATAACATATTACCCTTGTCAGAAAAACTCTTAAATAAAAAAATGTTACTTTTTTTAAAATTGATAGACAGTTATAGATTCTATATACATACCTGATGGGGTAAGAGAAAGTCCAACTCGTGCAGATATATGACCAAATCGTGTCTCGGAACCACATTGAAAATGTGTCACTGACACCAACTATAATGTACAACATAGATAGTGATAAATAATCAGAAATTAAAGTCAATAACTTATAGTAGCATCAAAAGATGATAGAAATGAGTGATCATACCAGCGTCCATGCGAAGCGTCATACAGCACATCCATATCGACCTGTGGACCATCAAGATCAGGGCAGAATGTAGGGAAGTGCTCCCATTCACACATTTGAATATGGATGATGCATCCCCTGATACCTATGCACCGCCTTTCGGATAAACTGCATAATGTTCTGTATGTGTAT
Organism: Viscum album; assembly: GCA_963277665.1. Lineage (NCBI taxonomy): Eukaryota > Viridiplantae > Streptophyta > Magnoliopsida > Santalales > Viscaceae > Viscum > Viscum album. The sequence goes on along the minus strand of OY728164.1, from coordinate 1,008,110,281 downwards.
GCCAAGTAGTCAGATCCCCAACTGTACATCCCTGCCCGTTCGAAGTTCTCTAGCAGGGGTAGATACATCATGCACACGTGCATCCTTGAATGAACCGTACACATGGTCCCTCTAATAAGTCATGATATACATGCACGTGCATAACACATCACCGACTGCTCATCAGCATCATCAGCTAAAAGTGGAATAAGTGACTCCAACCAAGGCATGGATATCGATGCTCCATAGGTAGCACTACGATCAGAAAAAATGTCAATGACTAACAATCTCTAAGAGAGGTCAGTCCAAGATGCCTGAGTGGATCCAATAATGGGTCTCCCCTGGATAGTAAGAACAAGACACACACCACATCCTAGAGGTTTATGTTCATCTCTCCCTCAGGCAGGTGGAATGTGCGTGTCTCTAGTCTCCACCTCTCCACGAGTGCAGCTAGCAGGAGATGGTCTAAAAATGTAAAATCTCATACTGCAATACCTTAGAATCCAACACAATGCATGTATGTTATAATGGTAGGAGGAGGCTTCATGTTATGAAAATGGTGTTCTCAACACACCCTGATCAATCGATATGGACAACCCTCTATCAAAACCTGTGAACAATGGGTAGCCTGCTGACTGAGTAGTATGGTGTCATTCATCTTCATATAAACAAATGAAATGATTTGTATATTTAAACTGTAAATATAACATCATGATTAGTAAAATATTATGATTTGTAGAAGGAAACCTCTCTGGTCCCTGACTAATTCTACATAGAGTCCAACAATATACAAAAACTCCCCCCCAAACACAGCTTAGAACTTTGTTCATACTATGCTCTCCAAAAATCAACTCTTATAACCATCTCAACAATAAGGTACAATGTAGTTGGAATCTCATTCAATGGTTTCTTGTGGTTCTGATGGTCAGCTAAAAGATAACCAGGAAGGGATAGCAATACCCCACGTTTTTCGTCCCATGGTTTCTTTCCTTTTTCCGCATTTCGGTCGAAGGGTTGAAGGGAGATAATGCATCGAGATTTTCTCAAGGGCCCACTTGATCCTCTTTACCAGGGATCCTATGATCCTTATGATAGCCTCCGACTCTATACCATCCAGGTATGATCCATAATACTAGATCTGATCATATCTATTTACAATGTTTTATGATGTTTTTTTACCAAAAGAAAGGGGCATGTCTTCATGTTTTTCAAATCATTTTACTACTGTTTATTAAGATATGCATTTACCTAGAATTGGGTGTTCTGTAAGATATTGTTTTATATATTAATATATATAAATCATTTTTCTATGCTATATAGATATTTATTAGAAAAGTATGTGATTTATAATTTCTATATGATTGTCCACATGATTGTTTGTTTCATGATTATTTTCTCAATCACATAATGTTTTGAAAACTGATTTAAACAGAAGATGTTTTTGGGTTTATGGTTCATCTTTTTGATTTTACAATTTAGAGATTATGGTTTCACATTTTTCCTTTTGAATCTAGGATTTTGCATTTTTTTTAACATTTTATGGATTCAGATAATGATTTGAGGAAAGATTTTCAGTATTATGGTTAAGAATGTTAGGATTATGGTATACAAAAGATGTTTTCTGGTTTACTATTTTGATTTTTAGTTTTGGGGGTTATAAAACTAAGGTGAAAAATAAGAGATAACAACATAATATTTACAATATGAGAATATCCCAATAACTAAAATACATCATTACGGTTTAGAGTGTGAAATCGATCCAACAATGTTCGGGAATCATTTCTGATTATGACCTTCTTGATGAAATATGTTGTATATCAAAATCTGTCATTGTTCCTGAGGTCAGTCCATCTAATATCACATCATGCTGGCCTTTGGTCTCCTATGGGGATGCAAGAGATTCATATTAGGTTCCACTATCAGCTGACCTTAGGGAATTGGGAAATAAACAAACGTTGCAATATGTGTCTATGGTGCAACATAATAGTTAGAAATTGTGTTCATATGGTACATTGGATCAGCATATGATTCCCATGATATGTTAACATAGGAAAAAACTGTGATGGCGTGTGACCATGGAAATCGTAAGGCCTGAATGTTTCCACATTGACATTGCCTCGTTTCTAGTAAAACCACTATTTTTTAGCAATGCTATTTGTGATGGGGTTCGAATTCTCTTGAACTTAAAATCGAGAGTCTTCCTGTCGAAAAATGTAGAATTGATAACCAGATGATTCTTTAATATTATTTTCAATCTCTCATTGAAAATATCTTCCATACATTATCCCCTGATGTATTCCATTTGATGATATTATTTTTCTATAAACAAAGTACTTCACACAATGATATAATGTCTCCTTAACAAGGGCAGTTATAGGTAGCTTGAGAAGCACTTTGAAGACACCATTGATGCACTCTCCAATTTTGGTGGTCATGTGTCTGTAACTCTTCCCATAATCATATTCCAATGTCCATTTTTCTTTTGGAATTCGCATCATATAATCGTAAATTTCACCATTAACCTGATAGATTTTCTCCAAATGTTCATCAAACCATTTATGATCTGGCTCATATGCTACATAGAATATATGATATTTCACATATTTTGAATTTATCATTACGCTGATGTACAAATAAATAATAAATACAATGTGTACCAAGTCTGGTGATTGCCTTCTTCATCGGTTCGTAGTGGAATTTTTTATGAATGTTGCTTGCAATGCGTCTAATGCATAACTGATAATGTGCATTTGGGTAACTCCATGTATCATGATCCTCATTTATTTCCTCATTAATTTCCTGATTCTGATCAGATATCAAAAAAATGCCCCAAATGTTGGGGAAATGGTTGTTGATACATGCCAAATACCAACTCCATGATTCATAGTTTTCATTCTCTACAATGGAAATGGAAAGAAAAAGAGTTGAACGATTTCCATATTGGGTTGCGGCAATCAAAAATAAGACCATGTATTTTTCATATAGAAATGTTCCATCAATCTTAATGAAGGGTTTTCGAAAACAAAATGCAACGATACATGGGAGGAATGCCCGAAAAAATTGATGAAAACGAACACGATACGAAAAAAGTTTGTTATCATGAGACACATAATTGTTTGTATCATGATGGAATAAAACATGGTTATGATGGCTCAGTATATCTAGATATTGCAACAATACTCAATATGAGTCATCCCAATCCCCATAGACCTTGACAATTGCCTTCTGTTTCGCCGTCCATGACTTATTATACGAAATCTTATAACCAAATATCTGTTGTACCATCTCTAGAACAAGGTATATCATAAAATTTGACATGTCCTAATCATCTCAACAATAACAGATGACATAAATTCTATATCCAATGAATTATGATCTTGTCTCAGACTTGGATGAATGCAAGAATGAGCTGCCTCAATCCTCGGGATTCTCCAACCTCCAAATGGAATGTTCAAAATCTCCCTCAATCAGAATATACAATCATCCCCATAATTCCCACACCGCATGACATATTTTCTATGGTCTGATTCATAAACTACATAGCTACAGTGGCTCTCAGTGTGAAACCTCATTAGCGTACTTTTTAATGAATCTTTACTTGTAAAATTCTTTCCAACATATAACTTTTCTTCCATCACACTAAACATATCTCGTATAACTCCAGAAAACTCAGTTGCCGGTGTGGGAACATTATCTTCAAATTCAGGCACACGTGTCATTGCTTCTGAACAAGATACAAAGAGCAGTGGATGATTTATTGTAGGTCGATCCTGATATAAGATTAATGAATTTCTTGAAACTTCTGTTGTTCCTTCCTCATAAACACTATTATCAACATCTTTTTCATTATTAAGAAACTCCTCATCAGATGTTGGGTTAACATGTATATCTGGGAGATCAAGAAGGTTGTCCTATTCTGCAACATTTGGAATAGTCTCAAATTCATGGGATGGACTATCTTTAACAAATCCTGTAAGTCTATGTCTTTTTATAATTGAATGTTGTTGTTGTATAGTAGAAACATCAACATATAACACCATCATGGTATCATCCGACTGTTGAGAAAACAAATTTATTGTTTGGATCCATTGTGCATCATCAATAAATGGACAATCTAGATGCCACAATATTGACGGGAACTAAAAATGTCTATTACTCATTTACTTTATCTTTTGATCGGGTCCAAGATCTAATGAGCCATGAATGTTGTCTTAAATGTCACTAAGGGTTACGGAATCATCTATATTAACCACTGTTATTGGTGGTATACTGTAAGAAGATCCTTGCCTAGTTTGAATTACCTCCCCATAGCAGTACAAACAAGAAAATCTTACGCTCTACATAAAAAAAGTTTTCTGATCATGATTTTGATAACGTAAGTGACATTCATAATGATGGTTACCAATATAAGTTGGATTTTATACATATAAGATAAAATTAAACTTATTATTAAAAATATGTTGGATTTTACTTCACATTCAAATAATAACTATTACTTCTAAACTATACAATCTTAATGATACTTAAATTTTAAAAGATCTTAAACCCTAAACTAGTATATTTATTAGTACACTATTTAATTAGTTAATCATTCTTCAATAATTAGTTATTCTTTACTAAATTATTAATTTGTTATTCAATTACATTGTAGAGTTAAAATATAAATAACATAGAGATAAAAAATAAATAACACAATGTTTCGAGATTCTCGCCTTTATTTCAGTGAATTGGATATCAATATTTCATAAAACCAGTTCTTAGACGGGTTTTATGAAATTTTGATATCCAAATCACTGTAAAAAATTCCAGAAGCTCGAAACACGGTGTCATTTATTTATTAACACATTGTTATTTTAATTTTTACTCCATGATATTTATTTTTTAACTTTCACACCATGTGGTTTTTAAATCCATGTTTTTTTAACTCCACGTATTTTTTAACTCCATGTTGTTTTTTAACTCCATGTTGTTTTTTAACACCATGTTGTTTTTAACTCCATGTTGTTTTTCAACTCCATGTAGTTTTTAACTTCATGTTGGTTTTTAACTACAAGTTGGTTTTTAACTCAATGTTATTGAATATCATTTGAACTGTAGTTTTATTATTAAATCTATGTTATTAATTAAATAATTTCTAATTAATCATTCCTAATAATAATTATCAACATCATTACTAAATTATCAATTTATAATTTCTTTTCTTAGATATTTTAGTAGTTTATAAATAAATATGCATATCTTAAGCATATCCCCTGGGAGTGTCAAACCAGAATGCAGTAAGGCCCATTATTGTGCACCAGTTCCCATTCAAGTCTAGCTCAAATAGATGATTTTGGGATTTACCTCTACGTACATCTGTGCCAGAGCCACATTCACTTGTTTGTATCCAGACAAGGATTTGATTTCTTAGATAACATAGTCTTTATGCTACCAAAAGTTCATTAAATGAATCCTCAATTAATGTATAATAATGATAATTATTATTCCTAAATATATATAACTAATTAAACAATATAATAAACAAAAACAATTTGAAACTAACTAAAATACTAAAGAATTAAAATATATATCTAAAAAAATTCGACTAAAAAACATTAAATTTTAAAAAATATTTAACTAAAAAAATTCAATGAAATAAAAAACTATAAATTAAAAAACATACATCTAAAATCATTCCAAAATTTTTAAACCGCACACATCACCGCAAAATAGAGAAGATGATAGGTAAATGGGTGTTCGGAATTGAGGAGAAGCAGAGGGGGAGCTTTCCATTTATAGGGCATAGAGGCAAAGGGAGCACTCATGGTGACACGTTTCATATGACATCATCTAGAAATGCGGCACCACGGGTGCTGCCTTCGCCACGTCAGTGATCCACGCCGACAGTGCATAGGTGGCATTTGCGATGACACCTTTCACTCGAAATGCAATGGCGGAATCGTGGATGCCCCCTTTGCGGAGGTTTTTTAAAAATATTTCCGCCATAATCATTTTCAGTAAAAAAAATTAAAAAACATAAAAAAACTCGAATAATCTATATAAATCCATAACAATTAAACACTTTCTCTACCACAATGTCCAAAAAGAGGCCCTATTACTACCCTTAAGCATCATATATCTTGGTAATGGTTAAAAAATGGTAAAATAATATCATTATTCATGCATCATTAGACAGCCATTTATGAAGATATTATATCATCTTATAACATCAAGGTTAACATTAGGGACCATTTTCATTAATATTTATATAAGAAAGAAAAAACAAATTCCAATCTAATAACATAACCATTTTTTTTCATTTCTGCTTAAAATTAATCAAGTCACAATAAATAAAATGTTGATAGAATGATATATTCATAATGAACTATCATCCCATACGTGGTCATGGGTCAAGTCTTTGAAAATCATAGAAAAATACTATATGATAAAACAAGTGCATCAACCTTGGAGAAATAACATCAAACTGTAACAGAAAACACTAATAAAAGTAGTCCCACACTGGATACATATATTTTAACATCATAATTGGGTTATTTACTTCCCCTTACGGGGACATTACTATGGCTTGGCTCATCTTATTATCATATCTACCTTTCCCAAATTGTTGGAAAAATGAAACGAAAAAATCACCCATTGATACCACATCGTGACGTCCCGACCCTTGTATCACAAACCAACTCCCCAAGTTGGTTTCCCACATGAGGTGAAGTGTACCACATCATACACTAGAGTTTTCCGACTACTAATGAGGGTCTAATTTTCATCATGGGAATACTTGATGTTCCTTTTTCATAGTGGTGTCATTACTTATTCCAGCATGGATCATATTTATAATTTCTATATTTGTTCCCAAACACTTTCTATCTAAAAATGTATAGTATTATATTAGTGAGGGGTCGAGTCCACAGGGAGACAACGATTTTTGATTTTGAGGGAATATTTTTTTTATACTTGTAATGTAGAGACCCAAAGCTTGACGTACATGGAAATTACATTACTTTTTTGGAATACTTAATACATAAAAAAAACAAACACACAAGGATCGTAATAGTTTAGTGTCTTTGGAAACTCGGAATATAAACTTCTAATCATGTTGAAATATCTTCAACAAATCCCATAACGATCTTCCCATTTTTGTTTCCATACCTAAAACCTTTCATTATTTATTGGGGAAAATAAAACATAAAAAGGGTGAGCTCAAATGCTCAATAAGGGAAAACATAGATAACATAAAGCAATCCATAAACATTTGGAAGCAAAAACTTGAACATGAAATTTAAACATCAAAATCATGAGCAAAGAAGTAAATCATGGAAGTACTTAAGGCATATATCATAATGAAACATCAACCATGATAAAATATAATGGGAATAAAACATGTAATTGTGGCATCAATTCAACACATGTCATGATTTCCATAGTAGCCAAGGCATTGCTGCCAAGACCATCTTAGTGGACAAAGTCCCTTTCTGAATCGAGTTCACTCTTCGTTTCAGTCCTGTAACACTGAACTAGATTAATTTACCATTCACGACATGTCTATTTCAATAGATATAAATCTTTACCCAATGCATTGGAGGGAGATATTGGTCCCACCCATCTCATATTGAAATCATTTTTACTTGTGCCACAAAATAAACATAAATCATTCATCATAACCCAAAGAATAAAATGGGATTCATAAACATTATCCCATCATAACATAATCCATATAAAACAAATGGATATCATTTCATCATAAGAAAAATGAAACCATGTAAATATTAGAGACATGTTACCTGAAACATACACATATGAAATAATGTCATCTTAGATGAAAAATGGTTCTGATAAAACACTTGAAATGAATTCTTGAAGAAAATATCCTTTCCTTTTCAAAATAATTTTTTTTTCACAAAATGTCATGAAATTCTAAAAAAGTTGATTTTGTTGAAAGTAGTCATAAAATATTTTGGAGTAAGATTCATGAAAATAAGTATTTATAAAACTGTAAAAATCTGTCTGTGCCGTATAAGTTAAAAAACATTCTTCTCGTACTTTTGCCGGAAAAGTCAAAATGTACCTCATAAAAGAAAGATCCCATACATACCATGCAGTAAAAGTCAAAAAAGGGTAAAAAGGACATTAATAATACATGAAACTATCTTTAAAAAACACGGACATGGATGATAAATATAACCCCAGTAAATACTTATGTATAAGCAATCTCGGATAAGAATGAGATTGGAATAATTATCCCTTAACTTTGGTCTGATAAGCTTCGTACATATCCGAACTTCTTGTATAATGATTTAAATAATATAATTGACTCATTAAATAACCATATTAATTTTTATTATATCATATATGTTTCACTTATGACTTTGTATTTCACGTTCTTTTGTAAATTTCTTGTAAAAGTAGCGTTTTGGGTAAAATCATTTCATTTATCGTATATGTTTCGACTTGTCGTTCTTGATATTATTACTTATATCGTGATTTAAATAATTAAAAATGTAAAAAATTATTTATATATATTATAAATTCATCATATACATATATATTATAGATCGATAAAAGGAATGAAATACATCATTCATGGAGACGGTAGGCCGTACATACGCATGAACACTGTTTTCTTTTACTTATTGAATTGAATGAAATTAAATAGATGAAATATATATATACATAAATCCAGTAGCATTATTATGCCATATATTTTTTTATTATTTGTTATATATTGTAACACCCCAAGCTTCCTCGGTATGTTTCCTTTCGAATAATGCAATGACGTGCATTGTACGCAACTTCGAGATTTTAACACACCACAACCAATCAAACTAGCCGTTATGAATAGTATTACCTACTTTTTGAAATTATATATATTTTATATTTCAAAATGGACTTCATTTTTGGATTCGGAATATCGAATTTAGCCTAAGGTGAAATTTTTGTACTTTTTGGATAACTTTCATATTTTGATGAATAGTGAAAATTACTAAATTTTAATTAAAAACAACTTTTTTAATCAAAATAATTAATAGTGATAAATTGTGAATTTGAGTGGTTTTAAAGTATATTTAGAATATATTTTTACCATTTAATATAATTTTGGTCATTGGACATAATTTTACAATTAAACCGAACATAAACAAGTGTCAATATTTTGATAGTTATTATCTCTTAAAAACACGCTTTTTGTTTTGACAGCGGGAATTAATTTTAAATTAATTTCTGCCACTTCTGTGTTTTGAATTTAGAAAAATGGATTCCATATTTGGAATCAGGATGTCCAAATTGTGTAAATAGGTAACTTTTATTTTTAGACATTTTGAATAATTACTGCGGTAAATATTTTATTTACCATGGTTAAGGGTAAATCCGGTAAATAAGGGTTAAAAAAATAATATTATAATAATACTAAATTACCCTAAAATGTGTCTTAACCCTATTGGTTGATACATGGTCGACCATGGGAATCTTTGGGTCAATTTTGGGACCCCATGGATCCACTTGTAAGTGATAATGACACTTTATATTAATTAAGTTAAAATGAATACAAAAATGACACAAGCATATATCTTTTAGAAAAACAATTGTTACATAGGGTTATATAAGTTGGATTTTAGATTATAAATATTCATTAGAAAGATAAAAAGATTTCCTACATAATGATATTTTATTTATAATTTTTAGACATTAAATAATTTACTTTATTTATGACACAATGATGATGCAGTAATTACTATAATAGTGAACAATTAAAATAATTGATATTATAAATACCCAAATAAATATAATATGAAACTTTTAGTGAATTAAACTAATTTTCTAGGATAATATGATATATTAGTATTGATTTAATTTACTTTTTTCGAAGTTATCAATCTGTTATAAGTTTCACAAAAATCAACTATTGAATAGTGTCAAAATTGACATAAAAGAGTTTTTAAAACAAATATTATATTATTAATTGATATTAAATTCCTAAAAATCTAAGGTTCGGCCAAGAGACTTATATAAGGATAGGTTCATCATTAATGGACCACTTGGGGGTCTCTTGGATGTATATAGTAAGTTTATTTACCATATTATATAAAAACACAAAGAGACATTGTAAAAGTGAAACTAATTAACTTAGAGTTAATACTTAAAGATAAGGTTAATATAAGTACCCAAACCTGTCTAAATTCTATTGGTTGAGTGGTTTTAGACCTATCCCCACCTTAACCTTTGAATAATCAAATTTGGAGCCTTTAGAAACCTAATATGAATTTATTATAAATTAATATTTCTAACTTTTCCAAAGGTGCCCCTCACCCCTCTTATAAAAGGGCAACCCTCCTTCTCATTTCTTCACACCTTAAAAGCCTTTTGGCTCGGCCAAACTCTGCCCAAATACTCTCCCAACATCCCTCACTACATCCTAGAGGCCTTAGTTTGATCAGAAAGCCAACCTAAGGAGCCCTTTTGATCAAATCAAAAGGAAGAACCCGAAGAAGAGGTAATGATTTCACCACCCTTCTCCAAGTTCATTTCTTCTTCCACTTCTTCTTCCTTTGTTCTTACCATTCTAAAATAATAACTCCAGTATCTCACATATACTGTGATGTTATTATAAATATGGTACAATCATATTCAGTATTCTATCCACCCTTTGAATAACATGTCACCATACGTGCGTACGTACGGCTTACCGTCTCCACGTCGTGGTGTAATTGTTATTCAATATAATATTATTTGGATGGGTATAATAATGATGTGTAACTCATGTAAATAATAAATATAACATGTTAATGATTCTGTATATATGATATACCATCCATTTATATATTATTTTAATATCAAAATAATGATATTGTCGCTCGTGCGTACGTACGGACTACCGTCTCCACGAACGCGATGAGATTCATTCTCCATCGTATCCATTCAAGTATAATTATCATTTGATGATTTAAAAATGATGTTTAAGGACTGTATATCATTCTGGATATGAATAAGATACAACAACCATGGCTTATGTAACAAAACATATAAAAGAAAATGAGTAAGTTAACTCCCGGAACGACGATAATTCTAAGATATTATTAACAAATCAATGTTAAAAGATCATATATGATATCATATTAATATATATGATTCTTGTATAATTTAATAACAACTATTTCACCATTATACAGGAGGTTAACCTACCCCAACCAAGGAAAAGTACAAGGTAAGGGGTTTTCATCTCACTCCTTATTCCTGTGAGATTCATGCCATATTGCCACCATTACCTTTTGTGTGGTGTATGTACTGCCCATAATTATATTCATTGTGTAATACACTATAATTTATGTGTATTTACATATTCATTGTATGATACCTCTTTCATGGGTTTTATGTTTCATAAGTTACCAAATTGGTAAGGGTTATTTCACAACCTCTTCATTATCCAAGGCTGTTTATACGTAATAATCTACTGGGATCTCTTTATCATCCACATCCATGTTTCTTCGAAATGTATTTCAAAACATTTTTAATATTTACAAGAATATGGGTTAAAGTCATTTATACCCTTGTTTGACTTTTTATAAGAGGTTTATAAAGGAATCTTTCCGTCGTTTTCAAAACAAGGTCCTTTTTAACCTTTTCGACAGAATTGAGGTAAGAATGATTTTTTTTACTTATACGGCGGGTGCGGTTATTTTCCGCCGTTATAAAATCGTCAAATCTTTCCTTACAAGCTACAAGAATATTTTCAAGAAAATGTTTTATTTTATATGGCTCTTAAATGATTTCAAAAATAGAAAGAGATATTTCTCTAAAAAGTGTTTTGATTTCATCTATGTCAACATCCTTTAATGGATTTTACGCTTATTTGAAGTTGATTTATTATAATACAAAACGTCTATATTGTATTGAAGGTTTTGTGATATGTTTGACTGTGGATGTGCTATTTTATACCATTCATAGTTTATGGTGAAACTATTGACATTTCGTATGCTAGTTTTAATCCGAATGTTTATGTTATATTTCAAACTTTTCTTCAGATGAATGTGCTAAACAAGTATGTTCCGGGTTAGGGACCGGTAAAAGTAAGCCCTCCAGGTTGGGGACTGGTAAAAGTAAGCCCTCCAGGTTGGGGACTGGTTAAAGTAAGCCCTCCAGGTTAGGGACTGGTAAAAGTATGCCCCCCGGGTTGGTGTCCGGTTATTAGAGGCACTCCGGGTTGGTGTCCGGTTATTAGAGGCACTCCGGGTTGGTGTCCGGTTATTAGAGGCACTCCGGGTTGGGTTCCGGTTAGAAGTAACCCCTAGGTCTTGGGATGAGGCCTAGACAAAGATATTAACATTTAGCATTATGCATTCCAACATTATGAAAGTGGTTATTGATTTTTGCATGTGATTATTCGATTAGTAGAATATCCATGTGAATAAGTAAATGGCATTATTTCATTTTATTTATGCCATACCATGTTGAATGTTCATGTTTAAAAGGCTTTTGTTTTAGTTATACATTGCCTTAAATTTTTATTCTTATTTATGAAAGTTTCCGCTATATTGTTATCCTTACTGGGCATTTGAGCTCACCCCTTTTCTATGTTTTATTTTTTCCTAGGTAGTGAAGAAGTAAATTATGAATGACTTTCAGGGATATTATGAGGGGTTAATAGTGTGGATATGAAGACTTTGTTGTTGTAGTAGTTTTTCACTTTGAAATGTAATGTAAAACTTTATGATTATATCTAGTGTTTCCAAGGCTACTAAACCAATCGGTCTTTCGAGATTTGATCTTCTTGTGATCATGCCAATGTTATGTAATTAATGCACCGACTCTGGGTAGCTGGGGTCGGGGCGTTACAGTTGGTATCAGAGGAAGTTTAGTACAAACCTTGGAAGCTAGATTTAGATAAACTCTGATTAGAGCACGTAGACCTAAGATGAACTTTGAGGATTAGTATAAAAGAACTTCCTAGAATTTTGGTATTGTCGGGATTTTGTGAGTTTTCCGAGCAATACATACCTGTCTGGATACGAGCAGGTAGAGGCGGCTCTGGCACAGATGTACCTAGGGTTAAAACCCGAAAACACCGCTTTGAGCTAGACTCGAACGGGAACTGGTGCACGACAACGGGCCTTGCTGCACTCTTGGTTACGACACTCCCGGGGGATATGCTTAGGATAATTTAAATTTTATTTACAAACCAATTTAAGTAATATATATATAAGATGAGAGTAAATGACCTTGGTTAATCCTAATATGTTTCAAATTGAGAATATGGTGACATTTTAATCTCTAAATGATTTTACGACTACTATTACTCACACAATGCTTTATGGTTTTAGTCAATGGATGGATTCCAAGGAAGTCATAGTGACTTTGAGAATGATGTACAAGATGGGAACGGTGGTGGAAATGAGCAACAAAATGGAATGTTGATAGGCATAAAAGATATCGTCTTTATGCCAAATCAGTTTTCCAAAAATATGATCAACAACATATATATTAACCAACTCCCAGACTCAACAAGGAAGAGAAAGGTGATAAATGATAAGAGCTCCAGCAATGGAGACCATGGAGAAAAGAACCCTCAATTTTCATCATGCAGGAAATGTGGAAAGAGACACCCAGGAAAGTGTCTCAATGGGACAACGAAATGTTTTATGTGCGGGAAGGAAGGACATAAAGTAAACAATTGCCGAAGAAAAATGAAGAGTACTATGGAAGAAGATAAAAATGGTCCCAAGAGTCCATTTACAGTCATTTGCCGTAAATGTAGGGGACCTGGCCATTACCCGAGTGAATGTCCTATTCTATAGGATATTTTTTTGGTCAAAGAAGAAGCTATGTGGGAATAAATGGTTGGAGAAATGTTTAAAAAGTATTAGCACTCCTTGTTGATGGGTTTACTATGGAATAATTTTCTCTTGTATTTGTAACCCCGCAGTTTGCCATGTGAGAATGATATTTGAGGAAGAATTGTCTCTTCTCTTGTGGATATGGGTATAAATAACCATTTGGATTTATATGATCATTGGGGTTTGAGAGAATTATAAGTTATTCTAATTTGGGATGAAGATTCAAGGTATGATATAACATTTGTGGGTAAATTTATGATATAGTATTTTGAGGAATTTATCTCATTTTGGCAATATTATAAAATATAGTTTTTGAAAAAGGACAACACGTAGACCGTGTGACAACCCGTCGCGTCGGACAAAGCTATGGGAATCGAACCCACAACCAAAGTGCGATTGGGATTTATCACCTACCACTAGACTACGTGAAGTCCCTGGTTAGTGTGACTTTTTTTTAGTTAAATGATTTTATTGATCAATAATAAGTTGATTTGGGTTCTTTTTTCATATCAAAAGAATACCCTTGGTATAGGAAAATGATTTGGTGATTAAGTGATAAATGTTATTTTGGAAGATGTTCGCTTTGTTGGGAACACTATATGCCCAAGGAAAATAGAATACTACGGGGTTTCATTTGTGGAGTAATGATAGATTTTTATCTATGTTTTTATTGTGGATTTATAGTGATTTGGGTTATTTATGAAAATGATTAAACTATAATAGAGAATATGTGATTAGGTTAATTACCTTTGAGTATGTAACTTTAAGAGTATCTGATGTCATTTGGAGATACAATTTAACATGGGAGACTACCTAATCAAATTCTTCTATGTTTTGGGTTTCAATATTAGTTTGGATTATATTAAAGGATTTTAAGGACAATTGGTTATTGAATGGTATCTATTTAACTTTGGGGTATTGTTGGTTTAATTTTAGAAATTAAGATTAGTGCATATTTATCTCAATGAATATCCTTTTGGGGGATCATTAGATCATTCACTGACCATTTTGGTTTTGATTAATCTTCAAAGACAATTTAAATATATGGTTTATCCTTCATGGATCATGTGATTCTATAGAAGTTTATTCTATCTCTTCCAGTGTGACCAAGTCTTCTTGAATACTGATCGTTTAAAAAAAAATGAGATAGTGGTGGAAATTTATTAAAGAATGAAAATATACTTAAAATGTAAGTATATCTCATAATGTTCTTAGTCAATATCATAAATGAATTCCTCTTCCTTATGTAATGTAACTTAAAAAAATGGTGTCCGTTTACTTTCCTACTAGAAGACTAATGGTCGTTTGTCCCAACACAAGTTTGTGGTTTTCTCATTGTTAACTTTCTCCTGATCATGATTTCTATCCCTCTCCATCAGAACTTGACACTTAGTTTATCATCCATATCCATGTTTTCTTACATGGAATCCAAGTATGGGTTATCTTGGATGACCCTTATACCTCTCTTTCTTTCTTTTAAAGTGATAGTTTTATTGACTCTTTTTCAGATGTGGGGCTTTCCATTATATTCCCAAGCAAAATTTTAAAAATTGCGAGGACGCAATTTATTGAAGGAGGGGAGAATGTAACACCCCAAGCTTCCTCGGTATGTTTCCTTTCGAATAATGCAATGACGTGCATTGTACGCAACTTCGAGATTTTAACACACCACAACCAATCAAACTAGCCGTTATGAATAGTATTACCTACTTTTTGAAATTATATATATTTTATATTTCAAAATGGACTTCATTTTTGGATTCGGAATATCGAATTTAGCCTAAGGTGAAATTTTTGTACTTTTCGGATAACTTTCATATTTTGATGAATAGTGAAAATTACTAAATTTTAATTAAAAACAACTTTTTTAATCAAAATAATTAATAGTGATAAATTGTGAATTTGAGTGGTTTTAAAGTATATTTAGAATATATTTTTACCATTTAATATAATGTTGGTCATTGGACATAATTTTACAATTAAACCGAACATAAACAAGTGTCAATCTTTTGATAGTTATTATCTCTTAAAAACACGCTTTTTGTTTTGACAGCGGGAATTAATTTTAAATTAATTTCTGCCACTTCTGTGTTTTGAATTTAGAAAAATGGATTCCATATTTGGAATCAGGATGTCCAAATTGTGTAAATAGGTAACTTTTATTTTTAGACATTTTGAATAATTACTGCGGTAAATATTTTATTTACCATGGTTAAGGGTAAATCCGGTAAATAAGGGTTAAAAAAATAATATTATAATAATACTAAATTACCCTAAAATGTGTCTTAACCCTATTGGTTGATACATGGTCGACCATGGGAATCTTTGGGTCAATTTTGGGACCCCATGGATCCACTTGTAAGTGATAATGACACTTTATATTAATTAAGTTAAAATGAATACAAAAATGACACAAGCATATATCTTTTAACAAAACAATTGTTACATAGGGTTATATAAGTTGGATTTTAGATTATAAATATTAATTAGAAAGCTAAAAAGATTTCCTACATAATGATATTTTATTTATAATTTTTAGACATTAAATAATTTATATTATTTATGACACAATGATGATGCAGTAATTACTATAATAGTGAACAATTAAAATAATTGATATTATAAATACCCAAATAAATATAATATGAAACATTTAGTGAATTAAACTAATTTTCTAGGATAATATGATATATTAGGATTGATTTAATTTACTTTTTTCGAAGTAATCAATCTGTTATGAGTTTCACAAAAATCAACTATTGAATAGTGTCAAAATTGACATAAAAGAGTTTTTAAAACAAATATTATATTATTAATTGATATTAAATTCCTAAAAATCTAAGGTTCGGCCAAGAGACTTATATAAGGATAGGTTCATCATTAATGGACCACTTGGGGGTCTCTTGGATTTATATAGTAAGTTTATTTACCATATTA
Organism: Viscum album; assembly: GCA_963277665.1. Taxonomy (NCBI): domain Eukaryota; kingdom Viridiplantae; phylum Streptophyta; class Magnoliopsida; order Santalales; family Viscaceae; genus Viscum; species Viscum album. The sequence goes on along the minus strand of OY728164.1, from coordinate 1,008,093,545 downwards.
TATAAAAACACAAAGAGACATTGTAAAAGTGAAACTAATTAACTTAGAGTTAATACTTAAAGATAAGGTTAATATAAGTACCCAAACCTGTCTAAATTCTATTGGTTGAGTGGTTTTCGACCTATCCCCACCTTAAACTTTGAATAATCAACTTTGGAGCCTTTAGAAACCTAATATGAATTTATTATAAATTAATATTTCTAACTTTTCCAAAGGTGCCCCTCACCCCTCTTATAAAAGGGCACTCCTCCTTCTCATTTCTTCACACCTTAAAAGCCTTTTGGCTCGGCCAAACTCTGCCCAAATACTCTCCCAACATCCCTCACTACATCCTAGAGGCCTTAGTTTGATCAGAAAGCCAACCTAAGGAGCCCTTTTGATCAAATCAAAAGGAAGAACCCGAAGAAGAGGTAATGATTTCACCACCCTTCTCCAAGTTCATTTCTTCTTCCACTTCTTCTTCCTTTGTTCTTACCATTCTAAAATAATAACTCCAGTATCTCACATATACTGTGATGTTATTATAAATATGGTACAATCATATTCAGTATTCTATCCACCCGTTGAATAACATGTCACCATACGTGCGTACGTACGGCTTACCGTCTCCACGTCGTGGTGTAATTGTTATTCAATATAATATTATTTGGATGGGTATAATAATGATGTGTAACTCATGTAAATAATAAATATAACATGTTAATGATTCTGTATATATGATATACCATCCATTTATATATTATTTTAATATCAAAATAATGATATTGTCGCTCGTGCGTACGTACGGACTACCGTCTCCACGAACGCGATGAGATTCATTCTCCATCGTATCCATTCAAGTATAATTATCATTTGATGATTTAAAAATGATGTTTAAGGACTGTATATCATTCTGGATATGAATAAGATACAACAACCATGGCTTATGTAACAAAACATATAAAAGAAAATGAGTAAGTTAACTCCCGGAACGACGATAATTCTAAGATATTATTAACAAATCAATGTTAAAAGATCATATATGATATCATATTAATATATATGATTCTTGTATAATTTAATAACAACTATTTCACCATTATACAGGAGGTTAACCTACCCCAACCAAGGAAAAGTACAAGGTAAGGGGTTTTCATCTCACTCCTTATTCCTGTGAGATTCATGCCATATTGCCACCATTACCTTTTGTGTGGTGTATGTACTGCCCATAATTATATTCATTGTGTAATACACTCTAATTTATGTGTATTTACATATTCATTGTATGATACCTCTTTCATGGGTTTTATGTTTCATAAGTTACCAAATTGGTAAGGGTTATTTCACAACCTCTTCATTATCCAAGGCTGTTTATACGTAATAATCTACTGGGATCTCTTTATCATCCACATCCATGTTTCTTCGAAATGTATTTCAAAACATTTTTAATATTTACAAGAATATGGGTTAAAGTCATTTATACCCTTGTTTGACTTTTTATAAGAGGTTTATAAAGGAATCTTTCCGTCGTTTTCAAAACAAGGTCCTTTTTAACCTTTTCGACAGAATTGAGGTAAGAATGTTTTTTTTTACTTATACGGCGGGTGCGGTTATTTTCCGCCGTTATAAAATCATCAAATCTTTCCTTACAAGCTACAAGAATATTTTCAAGAAAATGTTTTATTTTATATGGATCTTAAATGATTTCAAAAATAGAAAGAGATATTTCTCTAAAAAGTGTTTTGATTTCATCTATGTCAACATCCTTTAATGGATTTTACGTTTATTTGAAGTTGATTTATTATAATACAAAACGTCTATATTGTATTGAAGGTTTTGTGATATGTTTGACTGTGGATGTGCTATTTTATACCATTCATAGTTTATGGTGAAACTATTGACATTTCGTATGCTAGTTTTAATCCGAATGTTTATGTTATATTTCAAACTTTTCTTCAGATGAATGTGCTAAACAAGTATGTTCCAGGTTAGGGACCGGTAAAAGTAAGCCCTCCAGGTTGGGGACTGGTAAAAGTAAGCCCTCCAGGTTGGGGACTGGTTAAAGTAAGCCCTCCAGGTTAGGGACTGGTAAAAGTATGCCCTCCGGGTTGGTGTCCGGTTATTAGAGGCACTCCGGGTTGGTGTCCGGTTATTAGAGGCACTCCGGGTTGGTGTCCAGTTATTAGAGGCACTACGGGTTGGGTTCCGGTTAGAAGTAACCCCTAGGTCTTGGGATGAGGCCTAGACAAAGATATTAACATTTAGCATTATGCATTCCAACATTATGAAAGTGGTTATTGATTTTTGCATGTGATTATTCGATTAGTAGAATATCCATGTGAATAAGTAAATGGCATTATTTCATTTTATTTATGCCATACCATGTTGAATGTTCATGTTTAAAAGGCTTTTGTTTTAGTTATACATTGCCTTAAATGTTTATTCTTATTTATGAAAGTTTCCGCTATATTGTTATCCTTACTGGGCATTTGAGCTCACCCCTTTTCTATGTTTTATTTTTTCCCAGGTAGTGAAGAAGTAAATTATGAATGACTTTCAGGGATATTATGAGGGGTTAATAGTGTGGATATGAAGACTTTGTTGTTGTAGTAGTTTTTCACTTTGAAATGTAATGTAAAACTTTATGATTATATCTAGTGTTTCCAAGGCTACTAAACCAATCGGTCTTTTGAGATTTGATCTTCTTGTGATCATGCCAATGTTATGTAATTAATGCACCGACTCTGGGTAGCTGGGGTCGGGGCGTTACATATATACTTTATAATCATTCTTGAATGGTTAATCATGGAAAATGAATCTCATCGCGATCATGGAGACGGTAGTCTGTACGTATGCACGAGCTATGATATCATTTCCATAATTATTGAATTGAATTGTAGTAGATGATACGATATATCATAATTAGTATGATGTTATAATAACTATTTATAGTTATTATTTACAACATTATACCCATCCATGTAAGGTGTCAGTGGAAAAATATATTACACCACGGCGTGGAGACGGTATTCCGTACGTACGCATGCGCGGTGACTTTGTTTTCCGTAGGATGGATAGAAGGTTAAATGGGTTATTTAATATTTATAATAACATATCAGTATATTAGTGATACTTATGTTATTACTTTATAATGAAACAACTAAAGAAGAATATGTCGAAGAAGAAAGAAGCTTTAAAGAATCGGTAGAACAAATTACCTCTCCTTCGATACGCCTCTTTGAAACCTCCTCTTAGGGCACTAAGACTGGTCTTTAAAGTAGACCAGGACCTCTACGATGTTTCTAGGGAAGTGGATAAGAAAATTTATCAGGGGTTGGTCGAGAATGAAGGCTCAAAATGGTGTGAGGAAGAGAGGGAGGATGTGCCCTTTTATAAGGGAGGAGAGGGGCACCTTTGGAAATCGAAAAAATATTAATTTATAATAAATATAGCCCCACTTAAAAACCTCAAAAAATGAATTATATTCAAAAAATAGATGATATAGGGTTGTAATCTCTTCATCCAATAAAATTTAGACATGTTAGGAATTTAATTTTAACATTATCAACTTGATTTATCCTTATTTTATCAATTTATTTTTATTTGTGGTAATAACATTCTAAATTTTAAATTACAAAAAATAATTACTTATTTGTTGTGAATTTTCCATAATTTGTTACTTTATAACATTCGAGACCATAAAAATTTAAATTTATAATTTGTAAATATTTTTGTTTTTCTTAAACAATTTTATAATTTGTTTTTTTATAAATTATCAATAGTGTCAATTTTGACACTATTCATTTATTTTAATTTAAATAAAATATATACAGAAGATATGTTCAAAATAAAAGCATTAATAGATTCATAAATGGTCATATGTATCTAGAAGATTATTCGATCACATTAAATAGTTCATATAATATTATTTTATTATATTTAAAACTAGTTATTTGGTTTATCTCTTAATAAAATAATTACTACAAAATTTTTGTATAATTATTTAATATATTTATTTGTTGAATAAAAATTTAAAATAAAATCCTATGTTGAGGATAATCTATTACCTTTCACAATAAAACTTTTAATTGAATTTATCATCTTAAAATCACAATATTTAAATTGTTATATTTATTAAATTATGAAGGTGACAACTATTGCATCATTTAATATAAAATAATATAAGTTTCATAATCGATTTTATATGGCTCCAAATGGTCAAATATTCGACCATTAGATGATTAGGGTTTATATGTACATGAAAAATAAGTTTTGGTGAGGGTTTTGTGCCTTTTATGGTCACTATTTGTTTAATGAAAACTATATTCTTGATTTTTCACTAGATAAACAATTTCTGCATCACTATTGTGTCACAATTAATGATAAATATTTAATCCCTAAAAATTATAAATAAATTAATATGATGTATATAATTTTATTATATTTTTTTAGACTATTCATGTTCGAGGTTTCATGTATTTTATCATTAAATTAAAATTAATATACTTATAAGATTTAAGAGAGAGACATGTTGTCACTTTCTTTGGTTTTAATAATAATTAAACTATTTTTATTGTAAAAATTCCATAAATTAATCTAATACAACACTTAGGTGATATCAGTCGACTTTCAGCCATCCAATAGAATTTTGTCAGGTGTTAGGGTAATTTTATAATCCTATATTTACCCTTAATTACCATATTTACCTTTAATTATGGTAAATAAAATTTACCGTAGTTACTATTAATATTGCCCAAAAATAAAAAGTAGCTTATTAAAATAATTTGGACCCACTGATTCCGAATATGGAATCCCTTTTTCCAAATTCAATACACAAACGTTTCAGAAATTAAATTAAAATTAATCTGGTTGTCGAAAGAAAACGGGTTTTTCTTCAAAACATTGCAAAAGATCGAATTGATTTAACCTACGAATTCAAGTTAAAATCAATGATAATGACATAAATTATATTAAATGGTAAAAATATATTCTATTTATACTTTAAAACCATTCAATATTATAATTTAACCACATAAGTTATTATGATGAAAAAATTTGTTTTTAATTAAAATATAATGTGTTTTTACTATTCATTAATATATGAAAGTTATCAGAATAATATGGAAAATTTATCCAAGGGAATATTTTATATCCTGATTCCAAATAATAATTTTATTTTGTAAAATTGAACTTATAAACATGTCAAAAACCAGATTTAAAGTGGGTGCGCCATTAAAAGGCGACAAAACTGCATTTTTTTAAAAATACTTATTTTACCCAAAAAAATTATTTTGTTCTTATACCATGTTCAAGAAAATGTGTATGAGGAATAATAATGTTATAAAATTAAAATTTTAGTTAATGATATCCATAACGGCTAATTCATAATAATATTATAATAATATATCATTGTTTAGTAAAACCTGGTATTGCGTACAACACACGCTATCGAGGAAGGTCGTGATTGCATGTAATGCAAGCCAAGTCAAGGTTGCGTGTAGTGCATGATTCCTTTGTTGTTGCGTATAACAAAATACATGGAATATATATATATAATCAATGTTTCGTAGAATAAATATTCTCAAACAAACATGAAATTGTGTGTAACACGATCTAAGATTAGTGTTGCCTATACTGCAAACTAATACGGTTATGCGTATAGCGCAAGATAATCTTGGTGTATCATACAACAGAATATATGAAAGAAATTAAAAAGAATATATCTTATAAAATCTTGGTTTATTACATTCTACCCCCCCCCCCCCCCCTTAAAATGAATTTCTCCCTCAAAATTCATTGGGGTTGTAAATGGTTTTCAACCTAAAAGATTCTTTAATTGAAACCCAGATCATAAAAAGGAATACAAAAACTTATCTTTAAAAACTAAAGTATGAAATGTAACAGTTACCCAAATAAACTAATCACTGGGTTTCTACATAGGAGAACATAGGTGAAAATATGGATATGGAAGAAAAATATAACTAGCATGTTCTGATAGAGAGTGGTAGAGAACATGGATATGAAAAATCCAACAATCACAAAGCCATAGATTTGTGATGATCTAAGGTACCATCTCATTCATCGGATATAAGGTCACTAGGACAACATTTTTGGGTTTCAAGATCATTTCCCTAAAGTTGATGAATTAAAATAAATACTTACATGATTTTGGTACAATCTCACTGTTGTTCGTGAATTGAAAAATTTCCACTTCATCCCTTAAATAAATGAAGTTGAATTTTTTATTCGTGATGTGTTACTAGATCATGTGATAGAATGATGGGTAATTCCATCTATTTTAAACAAAAGGTTAGAAAAAGTTATAAGTCCATCATATGGTTATATTAATCATATATGGTTCCAAAAATGATCTTATACATCATATATCATACCGCTTAATAAAATAAAACTAGTTTCTACTAACCAGGGACTTCCTGTAGGCTAGTGGTAGGCGATAAAGGCCAGTTGCACTTTGGTTGTAGGTTCGATTCCCATAGCATTGTCTGACACGATGGGCTGTCGCCAGTCCTGTAGGTTTTCCTTTTTCTAAAACTACATTACTATAACATCCCATTAATAATATCCAAAAAATTTCTATCCTTAAACAATACTAACTTATTTCCTACATAATCCATTCCAATCATTAGGCGTATCTAAAATACTTTGGTCCATGCTCATAGTATAAAGAAAATGATTACTTAAAATGTCACATAAAAATCACGTGAATGCCATAATTTATCCCCCATATATCATAAGATATATCATGTTGGTCAAATTTCAAACATGTGAATACCTTAATCATGTATTCTCTTGAAAAATGAATACCCATTTAACCTTAGTGAAAACATGAATGCTGTCAAAAGTTAACTCTTTCCACATACCAAAATCCAAAAAATTTTATATACTCAAACCATGATATCACTTTGTCCTTATTTTTGTCATTAGCTCATGATTACTATCATATTATTTTCTCTTTATCCCTTCCATATGCACATTTCATCTACTTTCCAAAAATATTTGATTCACTTTTCATGGTTACCGGTACCAATAAATTATTGAAACCCACAATAGACTAATACAAAAATATTCTAATACACCATAAGAGTACACCAAAAAAATTATTCTTTAATACCAATACATAAACACTTCAATCCATCCTCTTCAATGATTGTCATCGAATAAGTCCTTCCTTGATTTAGATGTAACTTTTTAGGTCAGGGCATTGAGTTGGGTAATGCCCATGTTCTCCACAAATAAGACATTGAACTCCATAACAGTCTGTCACTCTATGACCCTTTTCTCCACACAGATAACATATGTCTTTCAATTTGAGATATTCCACAAGGATCTTCTTCCCTTATTTATAAATCTCCATCTTCCTTTCTTTATGCTCCTCAACATGCGAACATGCTTAAAAGCCTATCTTCCTCTTATTTGATGAATTAGCCATACCATTAAATTTCTCCTTATTAATCATATATCTCGATAACTGATTTGGCATAATCACAATATCTTTCCCTCTACGCATTAAGAATTTTTTTTTCTCATTGTCACCAATTTTTCCATTAGATTCAATGTTAACTGAATTCCTTCTAGTACCCTCCATTGACTAAAACACAAAAAGAATTCCGTGAGATGAAAAAATCATACAAGGAAAATAACATAATCAAGGTGGAGTACCATCAAAACCTAACATCATAGGTTTAATTATAAGATAATTAGTGCAATTCTAGGACTATAACATATACGTATACTTATCCATAGGGACATACCTAGACATACCTTAGAAATATATCTTGGGATCTCACTAACGTTTTCACATCCTAGATTCCAATGGTTGACTTTACCTTTCCTCTGCTACCAACTGTAGCAGTCTGGAATTACTTCTAGTGGACTATAATTGATAACTATCAGGTCACTCTATGGGAAGCTACACCCCTTGGGCGGGACACACCACCATCCCCAGTGGCATCCATTTCCCCATGAAGCCCTTGGGTGGAGAGCTATGCTTCTTCTAATGCTCACATGTGAGAGTTCCCAAGGATAAGATTCATTCCTACCTCCTTTGCCTCTGATACCATCTGTAGAGACACAAAGCTTGACGTACATGGAAATTACATTACTTTTGTGGAATACTTAATACATAACAAAAACAGACACACATGGAACGTAATAGATTAGTGTCTTTGGAAACTCAGAATATAAACTTCTAATCATGTTGAAATATCTTCAATAACTCCCATAACGATCTTCCCCTTTTTGTTTCCATACCTAAAACCTTTCTTTATTTCCTGGGGAAAATAAAACATAAAAAGGGTGAGATCAAATTCTCAGTAAGGGCAAACATAGATAACATAAAACAATCCATAAACATTTGGAAGCAAAAACATGAACATGAAATTTAAACATCAAAATCATGAGCAAAAACATAAATCATGGAAGTACGTAAGGAATATATCATAATGGAACATCAACCATGATAAAATATAATGGGAATAAAACATGTAATTGTGGAATTCATTCAGCACATGTTATGATTTCCATAGTATCCAAGCCATTGCTGCCAAGACCATCATAGTGAAAAAAGTCCCTTTCTGAATCGAGTTGACTCCTCGTTTCAGTCCTGTAACACTGAACCATATTAACTTACCATTCCAGCCATGTCTATATCATGAGATATTAATATTTACCCAATTAATTGGAGGGAGATATAGGTCCCACCCATCTCATATTGAAATCATTTTTACTTGTGCCACAAAATAAACATAAATCATTCATCATAACCCAAAGAATAAAATGGGTTTCATAAACATCATTCCATCATAACATAATCCATATAAAAAAATGGATATAATTTCATCATAAGAAAAATGAAACCATGTAAATCATAGAGACATGTTACTTGAAACATAAACATCTGAAATAATGTCATCATAGATGAAAAATGGTTTTGATAAAACATTTGAAATGAAATCTTGAGGAAAATATCCTTTCTTCTCCAAAATCATTTTATTTTCACAAAATCTCATGAAATTTTAAAAGAAAAGGATTTTTTTTGAAAATAGTCATGAAATAATTTGGAGGAAGCATCATGAAAATAAGGATTTATAAAACTTTAAAAATCTATTCGTGCCGTATAAGTTAAAAAAATAATATTCTCGTACTTTTGCTGAAAAAGTCCAAAAGTACCTCGTAAAAGAAAGATTCCATACATAACATGTAGTAAATTAAAAAATGGGTAAAAAGTACATTAATCATAAATAAAACCATCTTTAGAAAACAAGGACATGGATGATAAATATAACCCCAGTAAATACTTTCGTATAAGAAATCTCGGATAAGAATGAGATTGGAATAAGTATCCCTTACCTTAGGTTTGATATGCTTCATACGTATCCGAAACTCCTGTATAATGATTTATATAATGACATTGACTCATTAAAAAATCATATTCATTTTTATGATATCATATATTTTTCACATATGACTTTATATTACCCGTTCTTTTGTAAATTCCATGTAAAAGCAGCGTTTTGGGTAAAATCATTTCATTTGTCGTATATGTTTCGAATTGCCGTTCTTGATATTATTACTTATATCCATATTTACATAATTCCAGAATGTAAAAAAATTATTTATATATATTATATATTCATCATATACATATATATTATAGATCGATAAAAGGAATGAAATACACCGTTCATGGAGACAATAGGTCGTACGTACGCATGAACGCTGTTTTTGTTTCCTTATTGAATTGAATAAAATGAAATAGATGACATATATATATATACATAAATCCAGTAGAATTATTATGCCATATATTTCATTATTATTCGTTATATATACTTTATAATCATTCTTGAATGGTTAATCATGAAAAATGAATCTCATCGCGTTCCTGGAGATTATAGTCTGTACGTACGCACAAGCGATGATATCGTTTCCAAAAATATTGAATTGAATTTGAGTGGATGATACAATATATCAGAATCAGTATGATGTTATAATAACTATGTATAGTTAGTCTTTAAACCATTATACCCATCCATGTAAGGTGTCGGTGGAAAAACAGATTACACCACGGCGTAGAGACAGTATTCCGTATGTACGCACACGCGGTGATTTTGTTTTCCATATGATGGATAGAAGGTGAAATGGGGTTGTTTAATATTTTTAATAACATATCAGTATATTATTGATACTTATGTTATTAATTTATAATGAAACAACTAAATAAGAAGAAGTTGAAGAATAAAAAATCTTGAATGAATCGGTAGATGAAATTACCTCTTATTCGATACGCCTCTTTGAAACCTCTTCTTAGGGCACTAAGATTGGTCTTGAAGTAGACGAGGACCTCAAGGATGTTTCTAGGGAAGTTGAGAAGATAATTTGGCAGGGTTTTTCCGAGTTTGAAGGCTCAATTTGGGGTGAGAAAGAGAGGGATGATGTGCCCTTTTATAAAGGAGGAGAGGGGCACCTTTGGAAATCTTAAAAATATTAATTTATAATAAATCTAACCCCACTTAAAACCCTCAAAAAATGACTCATATTCAAATATTATATGCGATAGGGTTGTAATCTTATCGTCTAATAAAATCTAGACATGTTAGGAATTTTTTTAATCATTATCAACTTGATTTATCATTATTTAATCAATTTAATTTTATTTGTAATAATAACATTCTAAATTTTAAATTTTAAAAAATAATTACTTATTTGTTGTGAATTTATCATAATTGGTTACTTTATAACATTCTAGACCATATAAATTTAATTTTATAATTTTTAAATATTTTTGTGATTTTTAAACAATTTTATAATATGTTATTTTTATAAAATAACAATAGTGTCAATTTTGACACTATTCATTAATTTAAATTTAAATAAAATATATAAAGAAGATATGTTAGAAATAAAATCTTTAATAGATTCATAAAAGGTCAAATGTTTCTATAAAATTAGTGGAGCACATTAAATAGTTTATAAAATATTTATTTTATTATTTTTAAATCCATTTTTTTGGTTTATCTCTTAAAAAAATAATTACTACAACATTTTTGTATAATTTTTTAATATACATATTTGTAGCATAAAAATTAAAAATAAAATCATATGATGAATATAAATCTATTACCTTTAACAGTAATACTTTTACTCGAATTTATCATCTTAAAATCACAATATTTAAATTGTTATATTTATTAAATTACAAAGGTGACAACTTTGGCATCATTTAAAATAAAATAATATAAGTTTCATAATCACTTTTATAAGGCTCCATATGGTCAAATATTCGACCATTTTATGAATATGGTTTATATTTACATGAAAAATAATTTTTTTTCGGGGTTTTGTGCCTTTTATGGTTACTATTAGTTTATTAAAAACTATATTCTTGATTTTTCACTCGATAAACAATTTCCGCATCAATATTGTGTCATAATTAATGATAATTATTTAATCCATAAAAATTATAAATAAATTCATATGATGTCGATAATTTTATTAGCTTTCTGTAAACTATTCATGTCAGATGTTTCATGAATTTTATCACTAAATTCAAATTAATATACTTATAAGATTTAAGAGAGTGACATGTTGTCACTTTCTTTGGTTTTAATAATAATTAAACTATTTTATTGTAAAAAGTACATAAAATGAATCTAATCCGACCCTTAGGTGATATGGGTAGACTATTATCCATCCAATAGAATTTAGGCAAGTGTTAGGGTAATTTTATAATCTTATATTTACCCTTATTTACCCAATTTACCTTTAACTATGGTAAATTACCAAATATAAAAAGTAGATTATTAACATAATTTGGACACACTGATTCCAAATATGGAATCCATTTTTCCAAATTCAATACAAAAAAGTTGTAGAAATTAAATTAAAATGAATCCCGTTGTCCAAAGAAAACGGATTTTTCCTTAAAACATTGCAAAAGATTGAATTGATTTAACCTATGAATTCAAGGTAGAATAATTATAATGACATAAATTATATTAAATGGTAAAAATATATTGTATTTATACTTTAAAACCATTCAATATTATAATTTAACCACATAAGTTATTACGATGAAAAAAGTTGTTTAAAATTAAAATATAGCGTGTTTTTACTATTCAATAAAATATGAATGTTATCACAATAATATGACAAATTTATCAAAGGTAAAATTTTATAACCTGATTCTAAAGAATAAATTTATTTAGTAAAATTTAACTTATAAACATGTAAAAAATTAGATTTAAAGTGGGTGCACCATTAAAATGCGGCAAAACTGCATTTTTTGAAAAATACTTACATTACCCAAAAAAAATTATTTTGTTCTTATACCATGTCCTAGAAAATTTGTAAGATAAATAATAATGTTATAAAATTAAAATTTAGTTAATACTATTCATAACGGCTAGTTCATAACAATATTGTAATAATATATCGTTGTTTAGAAAAACCCGGTATTGCATACAACACATGCTATAGAGGAAGGTCGTGATTGCGTGTAATGCAAGCCAAGTCAGGGTTGCATGTAGTGCACGACTCCTTTGTTGCTGTGTATAAAAAAATACATTGACTATATATATATACTCAATGTTTCTTAGAATCACTACTATCAAAAAAACATGAAATTGTGTGTAACACGATCCAGGATTAGTGTTGCGTATACTGCAAGCTAATATGGCGTTGTGTATAGTGCAAGATAATCTTGGGGTATCATACAACAGTATATATAAAGGAAATTAAAAAGAATATATCTAATAAAATCTTGGGTTATTTCATGTAAGGGTTCCATTTCTAGTGTTTTATTATAGGTAATTCTGAGCTATGTTCTAATTTTGGATATATTAATTTAACCAATGAGGGATCATGATCGTGCGAGTGTCTGGGTGAATGATGTATTTTAAGTCTAACCTTGGATAGATCCTATAACTTAGTATGAGTATCAAACAATGATCACTAGTTGAATTTGGTCTTAGTCTCCTAGTTCAACATAAGAAGTTGTTATTCCGTGGTCAGGATATAGAAACAACCTAAGTGCATTATGTTTTGATTCTTAATCCTAAAGCATCCTAAGCAAGTGGTAGTTGCTCATTTGAAATCAACATGGATGGGTTCATTTTCTTGATTGTCACGTGGTTGGAGATTTTTACACAATTGAGTTATGCCTTGAATTTATATCCCAATTACTATTTAAGTTGTACTTTCCATATTTTTATTTAACAAGGTATGTTAATTTTGTAGACACATCTCTCGATCCCTACACCTTAATGATTTAGATACTCATAGTGGGGTTGAATCTAGTTTAATAACTAAGAGATATAATATCTGACGTACTGACAAACAATGATGAAATTAGAATCATTCAATAGATGTGGATGTTATAAATCAAATTACATGAAAAATCAATTCAAAATTAAAACTAAAACTTACTTGAAAAAAAGAACAAAACGTGAATATAGAAAAAAAATGAACGCATTAAATAATGGATGATCCAAGGATCTTGGATTATTTAATGTACAAAAATATTTATTGAAATTGAGAGTTGGAGAGAAAACGGGCGAGAGAGTTCATAATGATTTAAAAGGGAGAAAAGAAGTTGTCCAGAAGTTTCTCAAAAGATCTACTGATTCACTAATTATATATGTTATTTCGGTCACGTTGTATACCTGTGGTACATGACATGTACCCTTGATCCATGTCAAATTTTTCAATATCTCCTGCGTGGCATGTGGTTCTGGTGGATTAAGAGGTTTGACCAGGTACACGACATTTATATGTTATTCCAAACATGTACCCAACATTTCTTCTTCTTGTGCATTGATTCTCTACAGATTTCACATCTAGTCCATTGATTGGGAATCAAGTCATGTATGAGGAGTTCTTGACATATACTGGATTTCCCCAGCTAGCCCCATGGTTTGGTCATGACTAGGTTCACGACGTGAAGTTAGGCTCTGACCATTGGGTACATGACTTTTATGAGGCAATCGTGTCATGTAATTGGTCATGTTTACACCTTTTGGAATTCTATCTCTTGAAAACAAGTAAATATTTTATTTAGAGAAAATCAGACATATACCACATTCATTATCGCATATATTAATGAAAATAAATTAATGAATGACCGGAACATCTATATATGAATTATTTTTATCAAATATTCCCACACTTACCTCTTGATTTTCCTCAAGTAATAATGTCCTAACAATGATTTCATATCAAATAAGCAATTTTTACACCTAGAAAGATCCATTATGTCCATACAATTAAATTTCGTGTAAGTAAATTAAGGGTAATGTTACTGAATAAATCACGTAGAAAAATTCAGTCATTTATCCTAGTTCATATTTCTAAAACAAATTATATTCCATTAATTAAAATAATTAAACCATTTCCTACGTTATATTCAAAATTTTAATCTATCAAACACCCTGACCCTAGAATCCTAGAGTCGGTGCACTATTACGTATCATTGGCATGACAAAAAAATATCATGTCCCGAAAGAACGATTAGTTTAGTATCTTTGGAAGTACTAGATACATTCATAAGGTTTACATTACATCATAAAATGGAAAACTGAAACAACATTGTTTTCATAGAGAACACTAGGATCCCATAGACTATCCCTACTGGTCAGTCATAACATACTTTTGCGCATCCTGGGAAAAATAAAAGACAGAAATGGTTGAGCATAGATGCTTAATAAGGATAACAACATAGTGGAAATTTTATAAATAAGCATAAATATTTAAGGTAATGTAAATAACTAAAACAAAATCTTTTTAAACATAATCTTCATCATAATATTGAAAATATTAATCAAAATAATTCTATTTACTTACTCACATGGATATTCTACTAGTCGAATAATCACATGAAATATCAATAGACACTTTCATAATGATGGAATGCATTATGCCAGACTTTCATAACCACATAGTCAAGGTCATGTGCCAGGACTAAAAATAATATTTTGTCAAGGCCTTGTAACAGGAAACTAGTTTTCTCAAGAGAATTTCCGATGAATCGAGGAGCTATAGTGGGATCCACCCATCACTTACTATGTCAAATGCATTCCTCATATGAAATGGATTAAACATAACATTAACATTAATATTAAAACTAGCATATGAAATGTCACAACTTTATCCATAAACCATGAATGGTTTAAAAATAACACATCCATAGTCAAACATATCACAAAACCATCAATACAATATGGATGTCCTGTGTCATAATAACTCAACAACAATCAAACTAAAAATCCATCAAAGGATGTTGATTTAGATGAAATCAAAACCTTTTTAAAAAAATATATCTTTCTATTTGGAAATCATTTAAAAGTAACATAATTATAAAAGAAAACATTAATTTTAAAAATATTCTTATAATCTTGTATGAGAAACTTGGACGATGTTATAATGGCGGAAAATAGCCGCACCCCTCGTATAAGTTAAAAAACACTCAAAACTTAATTTTTTCGAAAATGCCTTACGGTACCTTATTTGGAAAATGAAGTAAAGATTATTTTCAACCAATTTTATAATAATTTCAACAAGGGTATTAATAAATTTAAACCATATTCTAGTAAATAGTAATAATTTTTTGGAATACTTTTTTATGAAACATATATGTGGATGATAATGAAGTCCCAGTAGATACTTACGTAAAAACAACCTCAGATAATAAAGAGATTGGGATGTTAAACCACACCTTGTACATTTCCTTGGTCAAGGAAAGGTTAACCTCTTGTATAATTGTGAAATAATTGTTATAAAATTATACAATATTCATATTCATGAATATGATATCATATATGATATTTTAACATTTCTTTATTAATAATATCTTAGTATTATTGTCATTTTGGGTGTTAACTGATTCATTTTTATTTTTATGATTTGGTACCTATGTAATGTTTGTTTTGTATAGAATGTATCTTATTAACATTCAGAATGATATTAATTCATTAAACATTATTTTTAATCATCCAATGAAAATTAGTCATGAATGGATACGTTGGGGAATGAATCTCAACACGTTCATGAATATTGTAATCCGTACGTACGCACGAGTGAATATATCATTCTTTTGATATTAAAATAATATATAATTGGATTGTATATCACATAAACAGAATCATTATCATGTTATATTTATTATTTACATCAATTACACATCATTATTATACCCATCCAAATAATAATGGATTGAATAACAATTACACCATAACGTAGAGAAGGAAAGTCGTATGTTCGCACGTATGGTAACATGTCATTCAAAGGATGGATAGAATAATGAATATGGATATTCTAGATTTATAATAACATCATTGTATATAGAATATACTATAGTTATTATTTAAGAATAGAAACAACAGGGAAAGAGGAAGTGGAAGAAGAAAGGAACTTGAAAGAGGTGATGAAATATTTACCTCTTCTTCAGGTTCTTGCCTTTAATTTGATCAAAATGGCTCATTTGGTTCCCTTTATGACTAAAGGAAGGCCTCTATGATGAATTTAGGCCATTTTAGAGGGTGTTTGTGTAATGTTTGGCCATGATAAATTTCTTTGAAGGTGTGAATTAGAGAGAATGGGGAGTGCCCTTTTATAAAGGGGTGAGGGGAACCTTAGGAATAACTAGCAATATTATTTTATAATAAACTAATTTTCGGTTTCAAATGGCTCAAAAATAAATTATTTAAAGAATAATGTTTGGATAGGGCGAAAACCACTCAACCAATAGGTTTTTTATAGGTTTGGGTCACAATATTAACCTTATTTTTAGATTTAACTCTATGTAAAATAGTTTTACATTTACCAAGTGTCTTTGTATTTTTATATTATATGGTTAATAAACATACTATATACATCCAAGAAAACCGTACGTGGTACATTAATGACACACCTATCATTATACATGTTTTTTCTCCTATCCTTATATTTTTTGGAATAGAATATCAATTAATAATATAATATTTGTTTTAAAAACTCTTTTATATCAATTTGACACTATTTTGTATTTTGTTTTTACTAAATTCCTAACAGTATTATTACTACAAAAAAAATCATATAATTGTCTCTAACATGTCCTATTACCCTATAAAATTAGTGGAATTCATAAAAAGTCTCAAAGTAATTTTTTTGGATTTTTATAATTTAAATTATTTTAATATTTAATTAATTTGGTAATTACTGCATAATCATTATGTCATAAATAAATTCAATTAATTAATGTCTAAAAAATATAAATAAAATACCATTATTTAGGAAATATTTTTATATTTCTAATTAATATTAATATTTGAATTTACATTATGTTTATCCCAATATTAAAAATGGTTTAATTTTTATACTTTGAATTTAACACTTTTAACTCTTCCTTGAATTAAATAATAATAAATGACCTAATCAAATTCAAGTGGACCTAAAGAATCATATTTCATTCCTAAGGTTGTTATTTGTCTAATTCAACTTATCTAATAGAATTCGGACATGTGTAAGGGTAATAATAATATCATTTTTTAAAATTAATTATCATATTTACTTTTAACTGTGGTAATTAAAAGTAAAAAGGTACTATTACCCAAAAATTATTTTCATCTTACTAAACCACATTTTACATAAGGATGTCATCTTTGTCTCTCTAATTTGTGAAATTCAAATCACAGAAGTGGAAAGATGTTGTTTTACATAAATTTGAAAATGCTCTTAAGAGGTGGTTAAAAGACAATAAAAAGTTCAATAAAATTTTTATATGTCTAAAACTATTATAAACTAACTCCAATGTAATACATTGAACTTTTTTAGATATTATTTATCTTTTTTACCTAAAATATATTTAAATTAAATAAATAATTATTTAAATAAAAATTCAGTTTTAAACTATGACTCCGTTTTTTCACTATTCATCAAAAATTGAATGTTTTTAGAAAAATACAAAAAATTCACCCTAAGATAATTTCGATATTATGAATTCAAATATGAAGTTAATTTTGAATGATAATACTTATAAAATTTTAAAAATTTAATACTACTATTCATAATGGCTAGATAGATTGGTTGTGGTGTGTTAGAACTTGAAGTTGAGTACTACACATGCTATTGTATTATTAAAAGAGAAGAGTACTCTGGAATCTTGGGGTGTTACATTCTACCCCTCTTTCAAATAATTTCATCCTCGAAATTTATATAATATTATTTCTTAAAAAGATACTGGTGGTTCTTCATTATAATATCCTCAGGTTCCCACATTGCCTCTTCCATCTTATGGGTTCTCCATATAACTTTTACCAAACGAGTCATCTGGTTTTTCAACACATGTTCTCTTATTTAAAGAACCATGACAGGCTCTTTGTAATAAGACAGATGGCATTCCAGTTCTAATTTCTCATTGGTGAGTACATGTGTTGGGTCAGACATGTATTTTATCCATATTGATATGTGGAATACGTCATGAACTTTGGAATGACTTTGCTGCATTCCCAAACGGTAAGCTACAACCCCAATTCGTTCTAGAATTTTGAAAGGTCCTATGTACCTAGGACTCAATTTTCACTTCTTACCGAAATGTATAACTTTCTTCAATGGATATAACTTCAATAAAACATGATCTCTTACCTGAAATTCGAAATCCTTCTTTCAGTTATCGTCATAGCTCTTCTACCTACTTTGAGCTGCTTTGATGTGGGTTTGGATTACCCTCACATTTTCCATCATTTTCCCCCACATGTTCCAGACCTACAAGTTTTCTTTTTCCAATATCATCCTCACCGTTTGGTGTGCGACATCTCTTTCCATATAACGCTTCATATGATGCCATCAAAATACTTGAATGAAAGATATTGTTATAAGAATATTCCACCAGATGTAAATATTGATCCCAGACAACTTGAAAGTCATGTGAGAAATATCTCAACATGTCTTCTAAGGTTTGAATAGTCCATTCTGAATGTCCATCAGTTTGGGGGTGGTAGGAATTGCTCAAACTAAGATCATTATCCAAGGATTTCTGAAAACATTTCTAGAATCATGATGTAAAATGGGGATCACGATCAGAAACAATCGATAGTGGTACTCCATGACGTCTTACAGTGTCATTAATATATAGACTTGCTAAATGTTCAAATGGTAAATCTTCTCGTATAGACAGAAAATGTGCTAACTTGGTAATACGATCAACAATGACCCATATTTCACCGTTCCATCTAGGAGTCTTTGTTATCCTCTAACAAAGTCCATCATGATATCACCCCATTTCCACTCAGGTATGGGAAGAGGTTGAATGACACCTCCAGCATATTTCCTTCTAGATTTCACTTGTTTAAAAACCATACATATTGACAAAAAATCGACAATATCCCTATTCATGTTGTCTGGCCAAAAATTTTCCTTCAAACCTCTATACATGTTGGTGCTCCTAGGGTGTACAGTGAAATTTTTGCTATGAGCATCATCCAACAATTCTCTTTTTAGATCCTGTATATCAGGATCACAAAGTCTCTTCCCAAATTTCAAAATTACATCTTCATTTACGAAGTCACTCAATCTCCCATCATTCATATGATTAATCTTCTTTTGAAACTCCTCAATATCAACCTAATTAATTTTTAACATTTCTATTAATGATGGTTTGGATACCATTCAAAAAAGTATTGATGTTTCAACTTCCATGGTTATTCCCAAATCCATCTTTACTAGATCCATGTTAATAGTATCCCTTTCAACTCTCATCTTGTTCAAATCTCCATGATCCTTTCTGCTCAAAGCATATGCCACCATATTTGCCTTCCCCAGGTGGTAGTTTATAGTGAAATCATAATCTTTGAGTTGTTCAAGCCATCGTCTTTTCCTCATATTGAGTACTTTATGTGATAAAATATACATCAAACTCTTGTAATCGATATATATCTCACTTTTTTTACCATAGAGATTGTTTTCTAAAATCATAAAAAAAGATTACAGCAGCTAACTCAAGATCATGAGTAGGATTGTTTTCCTATTGAATTTTTATCTTTCGTGATGCGTAGGAAATAACTGTATCATTCTACATAAGGACACAACCAATTCATTTCTTTGATGCAGCACTATAAATAAAAAACCCATAATTCCCTAATGGTACAGTCAATATAGGAGCATTGAATAATATTTTCTTCAGTTCTTCAAAAAATTCTTCACAATCTTTTGTCCAAAAAAATTTAACCCCTTCTTGTGTGAGCTTTGTTAATGGGCTAGCCAACCAGCCCAAATTTTGTCTGAAATGTCGATAATAAAATGATAAACAAATAAAACTGCAGTCATCAGTTAAACACCTCGGTGCTGGCCATTCTTGGGTTTCTTTTGTCTTACTAGGATCAAAAAAGATTCCATCCTTAGAGACAATATGGCCAAGAAAAGAAATATCTTGATGCTAGAATTCTCACTTGCTAAACTTCCCATATAATTCATGTCTTCTAAGAGTTTTTAGGATAATGCACAAGTGATTTTCCTGATCTTCAAAGATTTTGGAGTATACCAAGAGATCATCAATAAATACCACTATAAATTCATCAACATATTCCTTCAGAACTCTATTCAATAGATCCGTGAAGATAGAGGGAGCATTACTCAATCAAAAAGGCATTACTGTAAACTCACAATGCCCATACTTGGTTCGAAATACTGTTTTTAGAATGTCTTCCTTCTTAACACAAAACTGATGATATCTATATCGAAGGTAAATATTTGAAAAGTATTGAGATACATGATGTGGGTAAAATAAATATTCAATGCGAGGTAGGGGTACTTTTTCATTATTGTTATATCATTGATCTCTGTGTAGTCAATGCACAACCCCATAGATCCATCATTATTCTTAACAAAAAGGAATGGGGATCTCCATGTAGAAACAGTACGGTGAATAAATCCCTTTTTACTCAATTACTCTATTTGTTTCTTCAGTTCCACTAATTCCACAGTATCCATTCTATAAGGGGTCTTAAATATGGGCCTTGATCTAAGAATTAAATCAATAGAAAACTAAATTTTTTATTCTGGAGGATGTCTAGGTAAATCTTCTGGAAACACATCAACATATTCTTTCACAATAGGGACATCCTCTATTAGAACATTATTTTCATCACCCATAGTTATTTCATTCACTTCCTCCCAATAATTGAATTTATTTGAACTATTGGAAGTGGATCTAGATAAGAATTAGGTGGTGATGATTCTTCTCTAAAGATAAGGTGTTCATTATCATCATCAAAAAAATAGTAACCGCCTTCTTATTACTATAAATTTTATCATCATGGTCCGAAATCAAATACATACTAAGGATTATACCAAATTGAATCATGGGTATGATAATGAGATCAGCAGATAAAGAAAATTTATATTCCATAACGGGGACTGATTCAAAAATCTTTGTTGCAATGATACTTCCCTTAGGATTTTTTATTGACAACTCCCTTGTTAAATCAAATTAGAAATATCTAATTTTCCTAGTAAACTGGGAAGATATGAAATATTGTGATGATCTATAATCAAATAAAATATTTTCTAAACCTAAGGAAACCATTAAATTACCTGCCACCATGTCTTTCGGAGCTTCAACCTAAGTAGTATGATAACATAATCTAGGGCTTGATCCCTTGTCCTTTTCTGAGGTATGTTCCCCTAATGCTTAAGAAATTAATTTTCATAATACCCCTTTCTCTACAATTGTAGAATTTAACATCTATGGCCTCTTTCTTCCCCTTTCAATCATGAGTTTGGTGGCCTTTTTCACCACACTTTAACAGACTCACATTCCCTTCTAGCAAGTACCAGGGTGTTTCATCCCACATTTACTTAAAGATGGATATTAAACATTTCCCTTCATCCCCTTAATTCCAATTCTAGAGTGTTCAGCAGATCTCTTCTTCTCTTTCTTTTCATTAAAGTCTAATGACTTAGATAATTGTTTTTCGGTGTTGATAGCACAGGAGACAATATCTTTGTACGATGGGACGGATTATGAGACAAATGCTCAACAGATGTAATACCCTAGGATTTTATGGAAAATTTTCTTTTTAATTTAATTAATGTCTTGTGTTGTACGCTACACCAAACGAAGCTTGCACAACACGCATCCTTGACTTTCCTTGAATTACACGCAATCATGACCTTCCTCGATAGCGTGTGTAGTACGAAATAACAAGTTTCACTAAACAACAATATTCTATTAAAATATTATTAAAAATAACCGTTATGAATAGTAATAACCACTTTTTGAAATTTTGTAAATTTTATTTTTCAAAACGGACTTCATTTTTGGATTCTGAATAATGAAATTAGCTTAGGGTGAAATTTTGGTACTTTTCGGAAAACTTTCATTTTCTGATGAATAGTGAAAATTACTAAATTTTAATAAAAAACTACCTTTTTTATTCGAAATAATTAATAGTGATAAATTATTAATTTGAGTGGTTTTAAAGTATATTTAGAATATATTTTTACAATTTAATACAATGTTGGTCATTGGATGTAATTTTACATTTAAACCAGACCTAAACAAGTGTCAATCTTTTGATAGTTATTATCTCTTAAGAACACGCTATTTTTTTTGACGACGGGAATTAATTTTTAAATTAAGTAATGCAACTGATATTTTTTGAATTTTGTAAAATAGACATCATTTTTTGAGTTCAAAATATCAAATATTGCTTAGGCCTAACATTTCCTATTTTTCTGGAAACTTTCATTTTTTGATGAATAGTGAAACCACTAGTGGTAGTTATAAAAATGAATTTTTCATAAAACATAATTTTACCGCTTCTGTGAGTAGAATTTCAAAAATCTAAGAGACACGGTTGATGTCAGTAAGTAAAATGTGGTTCAATGAGATGAAAATAATTTTTGGTGAATAGTAACTTTTTCCTTTTTTGCGACGATTAAAAGTAAATATGGTAATTAAGGGTAAAAATGATATTATTATTACCCAAAAACAAGTCATAATTCTATTGGATAAGTATAATTCGACCAAAAACAACCTTAGGAATAAAATATGACCATTTAGGCCCACTTAGATTAGATTAGGGAATTTATTAATAATTTATTTAAAGAAGGATTAAAATAGTTAAAATCAAAGTTTAATAAGTATATCATTTTTAATTTAGGGTTATTCATAAGATAAATTCGACTATAAATATTCATTAGAAATAAATAAATATTTCCTACATTATGATATTTTATTTGTAATATTTAGACTTTAAATAAGTTAATTTATTTATGACACAATGATGATGAGGTAATTATCATATTAATGAAATATTGATATAATTGATGTTATAAATACCGAAATAAATTTATTTTGAGAGTTTTTATGAATTACACTAATTTTATAGGTTAATATGACATATTAGTTTTGATTTAATTTACTGTTTTCGAACTAATCGTTCTGTTATGATTTTCACAAAAATCATTTACTAAATAGTGTCAAAATTGACATAAAATAGTTTTAAAAACAAATATTATATTAATAATTATTATTTTATTCCTAAAAATCTATGTTTCAGCCAAATGACTTATATATGGTTATATATATTAATAATAAACAACTTGGGGTTCTTTTGTCTTGTTATAGTATGTTTATTAACCTTATATTGTAAGAACACAAAAAGACACGGTAAAAGTAAAATAATATAACTTAAAGTTAAAACTAAATGATAAGGTTAAATATTAAACTAAACTTGTCCAAATTCTATTATATGAGAGGCTTTCGACCCCTCCCCACCTTAGCTTCGAAATAAATCAATTTGGAGCTATTTAAAACAAAATTTGGCTTTATAATAAAATAATATTTTTAGTTATTCCAAAGGTGCCCCTCTCCTCCATTATAAAAGGGCTCCTCCTCCCTCTCTTCCTCACACCACATTGAGACTTCATGCTTGGCCAACCCCTGCCAAATTCTCTTCTCCACTTCCCTAAAAACATCCTAGAGGTCCTGGTCTTCTTCAATGTCAACTTTTTATTACCCTAAGAGGAGGACTCAAAGAGGCGCTTCAAAGAAGAGGTAATGTCTGTTACCAATTATTTCAACTTTATTTCTTCTTCCACTTCTTCTTATTAGGTTGTATCATTATGAAGTAATAACATCAGTATCACTCATATACTGATATGTTATTGTAAGTATGAAACAACCCTATTTCACCATCTATCCATCCTTCGGAAAACGAAATCACCGCGTGTGCGTACGTATGGAATACCGTCTCCACACCGTGGTGTAGTCTATTTTCCACCACCACCTTACATGGATGGGTATAATGGTGTAAATAATAACTATATATGATTATTGTAAAGTGATATTGATTCTGAAGTAGTATAAATACACTCCAATATAATTCCATGATCCTGAGAACGATATCATTGCTCGTGCGTACGTACGGACTACCGTCTCCACGATGTGATGAGATTCATTCTCCACGTTAACCATTCATGAATTATTATAAAATATATATAATAAGTAATCATGAAATATATGACATAAAAATGATACTATATTTATTTTTATATATATGTATGTCATCTACTTAATTCCATTCAACTCAATAAGGAAACCAAAACACCGTTCATGCCTACGTACGGCCTACCGTCTCTATGAACGGTGTATTTCATTCCATTTACTGATCTATTATATATATGTATACTCTGAATATATATTATATATAAATCATGTTTTATATTCTGGAATTAATTAATCATGATCTAAGTAATCATATGAATAATTACAAGTCAAAACACGGACGACAAATGAAACTATTTTACCCAAAACGCTCTATAACATGGAATTTACAAAAGAACGGGTAAACTAAAGTCATAAGTGAACCATATATGATATCATAACAATGAGAATGATTCTGGAATAAGTCAATGACATTATTTAAATCATTATACCTGAGGTTCAGACACTTACAAAGCAAATCGGACCTATGGTAAGGGAAATATCACAATCTCTTTTTTATCTGAGATTGTTTATACTTTGGTATTTACTAGGGTGTATTTTATCATCCACATCCATGTTTCCTAAATATGTAATATTTATATCCTTTTAAAATAGTTTATATCCAATTTTACCCTTCGGTGGGTTTTTAGTAAAATATATGAAAGGAATCTTTTGTCGTTTTTCATACGAGGTACTTTGACTTTTCTGACAAAAGTACGAGAAGAATGTTTTTTTACTTATATGGCATGAATGGATTTTTAAAACATTATTTCTAAGAAGATTCCTTTACAAGTTTTCAAGTTTATTTTTAATCAACTTATTTTAGTTTAAAATTGTATGACATGTTAAGAAAAGAAAATGTTTTTGATGTAGAAAGGATATTTTCCTCAAGAATGGAGTTCAAGTGTTTTATCAAAATTATTTTCCGTCTAAGATAATAAAGGGTTCTGTTTCTATCCCTGTTATTACATTGATTTGACTATGTTGTGATGGAATTATTTTTATGAATTCCATTATCTTATATGAATTATTTTATGATGTCGCGATGTTTAAGAATCCCATTTTTATTACATGGTTTATGCTATGATGTCTGGTTTATGATTTTGTGGCACACATAAGAATGGTATCATTATGAGATTGGTGGGGACCTATATCTACCTCCAATGCATTGGGTAAAGATTTTATATCTCATGAGATAGAAATGGCTGGAACGGCAGGTTAATTTGGTTCAGGGAAATAGGACTGAAACGAGGAGTGAACTTGGTTCATAAATGGACTTTGTCCACTAAGATAGTCTTTTCAATTAGTCTTGACTAATATGAAATGATTCTTTATGATTATGTGTGTATGAAACAAAGTTTCATGTTTTATGTTATGATTATTGGGATTACATTTAACTACTATGATTTATCCCATGTTATGATATTATGATCTCTTTTGCAGGTTAAGATTTCCAAAATGTTATGTTCTTATAAATATGATGTCATTGATTTTTCTTTTGTTTACTCTTACTGAGCATTTGAGCTGACCCTTTTATGTTTTATTTTCCCCAGGATATAAAGAAAGGTTTTAGGTAAACAAAAAGAATATCTTTATGGGAGATGTTGAAGATCTTTCACCACGATTAGAAGATTATATTCCGAGTTTCCAAAGACACTAAACTATTATGGTCCTTGTGTGTGTGTTTTTGTTATGTACTAAGTATTCCAAAAAAGTAATGTAATGTACTTGTACATTAAGCTTTGGGTATCTACAATGGAGAAATGGTTTTAACCCATCAAAGAAATGATCAATCTTACTTCTTGGGTGACATATATAATCTGCATCATTCCTTGATAACCTTGTGAAGTTAGCTTCATACTTTGCGACATTATCATCCTCCTTTTGCCTCAGACTCAGAAATTGTCTTTCCATATCCGCTCTATAGTCATGAGGAAATTATTTTTCTATGAAAATTTCATTAAACACCCTCAATTATATATTTGAAAATTTATCATCTTCCATTTTGTTTTGAATCAATGAACACCACTGATCAACATCTCCAGTGAGGTGTTAAACTTCCATGAAAACTTTTTCCCTTTCACTACTCCCAAGCCATGGAATATTTCCTCTAAATAATTTATCCATTTCTCAGCTACTAGTGGATTTTAACCCCCACTGAATTTTCTTGGTTGTTACCTCATGACTCTATCTAACATTGATCCTCCGCGCTGTAGATTAGGGTGCTCCATATAGGTAAGGTTATGATTCATAACTTGAGTGAGTTGTCCCAGTATGTTGATTCGATGATCATCACCAACTGCATCACCAGCTCCACCATAATTATATTGAGTTGGAGGGAAATCCCTACATGGATTGTGTGCATTGGTACAATTTCTATCCCTTCCACTAGGAACCATTTCTAAACAATGGCATAAAATATATTATTTTATGAATCGAAATAGAGAATTCCAAACGTATATAACAATTAACAATAATTTAATAGTTTATGGATATAATCCATAATCATAAAAAATGTTTACTTTGAGGAAGTATATTCTCATAAACCCTTCATAATGGTGTGTAATTAGAAAGAGAATTATCCTAAGCATATGCCCCAGGAGTGTCGTAACCATGAGTGCAGCAAGGCCTGTCGTTGAGCACCAGTTCCCGTTCGAGTCTAGCTCAAAGCATTGTTTTTGGGATTTACCCCTAGGTACATCTGTGCCAAAGTCGCCTCTACCTGATCAATCTAGACAGGGATGTATTGTTTGGAAAACACACAAAATCAAAAAAATGCCAATATTCTTGGAAGTTCTTCTATACTAATCCTCAAAGTCTGTCTTATGGATTTGTGTTGTAATCTCAGTTTATCTAAATCTAGTTTCCAAGGGTTGCACTAAACATCCTTTGATACCTACTGTAACGCCCCGACCCCAGAATCCCGGAGTAAGTGCATTATTACATATCATTGTCATGACAAAAAAATGATCAAGCCTCGAAAGTCCAATTATTTAAGTAGCCTTGGATGTACTAGATACATTCATAAGGTTTACATTGCATCGTAAAATGGAAAACTACAACAATATTGTTTCCATAGACAACACTGAGATCCCATTGACTATCCCTGCAGTTCAGTAAAAATATATTTCTTCACATCTTGGGAATAATAAAACATATAATGGAGTGAGATCAGATGATCAGTAAGGATAAGAATATAACAGAAACATTCATAAATAAGAATAAACAATTAATGCAATGTATAAAACGAAAACAAAAGACTTTTTTTCATAAACTGCATCATAATATGGAAAATATAAATAAAAATAATTCCTTATACTTACTCAAATTGATATTCTACTAGTTGAATAATCACATGCAATATCAATAGAAAATTTCGTAATGATGGAATGCAAATGCCAGACATTCATAACCACATAGTTAAGGCCTTGTTGTAACACCCGGTATTTTATGAGAAGTATTATTTTTAATTTATTTGATGTCTGGTGTTGTATGATACCCCAAGATTATCTGGAACTATAAGAAACACTGTATTAGCTTGCATTATATGCAACACTAATCTTGGATCGTGTTACACACAATTTCAAGTTTGTTTGATAGTAGTTATTCTACGAAACATTGAATATATATATATATATATACATTCAATTTATTAATGAAATATGGTTGGATTTTGTTATACGCAACAAAAAAGGAGTCATTCACTACATGCAACCCTGACTTGGCTTGCATTACACGCAATCACGACCTTTCTCGATAGAGTGTGTTGTATGCAATATCGGGTTTCACTAAACGACGATATATTATTGTAATATTATTATAAAATAGATGTTATGAATAGTATTATTTTTTTTTTGAATTTTATAATATTATTATTCATCTTACACATTTTTCTAGAACATGGTATAAGAACAAAATAAATGTTTCGGGTAAAGTATGTTTTTTTTAAAAAAATACAGTTTTTCCACAATTTGATGGCGCACACACATTAAATCTAGTTTTTGACATGTTTATAAGTTAAATTTTTCAAAATAAAATTCTTATTTGGAATCAGGATATTAAAATTTACTTTGGATAAATTTTTCATATTATTCTGATAACATTCATATTTTAATGAATAGTAAAAACACGCTATGTTTTAATTAAAAACATCTTTTTTCATCGTAATTATTTATAGGGTTAAATTATAATATTTAATGGTTTTAAAATATAAATATAATATATTTTAACCATTTAATATAAATTATGTCATTAACATATATTTAACATTGAATTCATAGGTAAAACATTTCAATCTTTGGCAATGTTTTAACTTTTAAAACTCATTTTCTTAATAGCAGGACTAATTTTAAATTAATTACTGCAACTTCTGTGTTTTGAATTTTGAAAAATGGATTCCATATTTGTAATCAGTAGGTCCAAATTATGTTAATATGCTGATTTTTATTTTTGGGCACTATGAATAGTAACTACGGTAATTTTTATTTACTTCAGTTAAAGATAAATCATGTAATTAAGGGTAAACCTAAGAATATAAAATTACCCTAACACATTTCAAAATTATATTGGATGACTAAAAGTCGACCCATATCAACTAAGGGTCATATTAGATTTACTTTCTGGACTTTTGACCATGAAAATAATTTATTTATTATTAAAACCAATGAAAATGACAACATGTCACTCTCTTAAATCTTATAAGTATAGAAATTATAATTTAGTGATAAATTTCATGAAAATTCGAACATGAGTATTCTAAAAAAAGCTAATAAAATTATCCACATCATGAGAATTTATTTAGAATTTTTAGGGATTAAATAATTGTAATTAATGGTGACATAATAGTGATGCACAAATTGTTTATTTAGTGAAAAATCAATAATATAGTATTTAGTAAAATAACAATACCTATCAAAAGGACCAGAAACATTACCAAATATTATTGGTCGAATATATGTATAACCTAATAATTCAAGGGTAGATATGTGGACCATTTGGGGCCTTATTAAATAGATTATGACATTTATATTATTTTATTTTAAATGATGTCAAAGATGTCACCTTCATAATTTAATAAATATAACTATTTACATGTTGTGATTTTAAGATGATAAATTCAATTAAGAATATTATTATGAAAAGTATCATATTTATCTAAATCATATGATTTTATTTTAAATTTATATGCAAAAAATAAGTATTTTAATTAATTATACAAAAATATTTTCCTAATTATTTTATTAAGAGATATACCCAATAAAAGGTTTTAAAAATATTAAAATAAATATTATATTAACAATTTATTGTGGTCCACAAATTTTCTAGATAAATATGACATGTTATGAATCTATTAAATCTTATATTTCGAACATATCTTCTATGAGGAGTTTATTTAAATTCAAATAAATGAATTGTGTCAAAATAGACACTATTGTTTTTTATAAAAATAACATAATATAAAATTGATTAAAAAATACAAAAATATTTAAATATTATAAATTATACTTTATATGGTCAAAAATGTCATTATTTAACCAATTATTGAAAATTCACAACACATACATAATTATTATTAAAAATTTATAATTTATAATCTTATTACCACAAATAAAATTAAATAAATTAAATTAGGATAAATCATGTTGATAATGTTAAAAATAAATTCAAAAAATGCCTAAATTTCATTGGTTTATTAGATTACAACCCTATCTCATCTAAGATTTAGATTTGAGTCATTTTTAAAGTTTATATGTGGGGTTTGAATTTATTATAAATTAATATTTTTTATAATTCCAAAGGTGCCCCTCTCCTCCCTTATAAAAGGGCACCTCCTCCCACTCATCTTTACAAAACTTTGATCCATAAAGCTCGGCCAAACCCTGACCATTTACTTTATAATCTTCCCTTGAAACATTATATAGGTTATGGTTTCCTCAAAATTCCATCCCTAGTGCATTAAGAGGAGGTTAAGAAGAGGCGCGTCAAAGAAGAGGTAATATCTTTTACCGATTCTTTCCAATTTATTTCTTCTTCTACTACGTCTTATATATTTGTTTCATCATAAATTATTTAGCATAATTATCACTAATATACTGATATGTTATTATAAATATTAAACAACCCAATTTCATCTTCTATCCATCTTACGGAAAATGAAATCGTCGTGCGTGCGTACATACGGAATATCGTCACCACACCGGGTTGTAATCAGTTTTTTGCAACCACCTTACTTAGATGGGTATAATGGTGTAAATAAATTACAATATATGATTATTGTAAATTTATAATGATTCATAAATATTATACAAACACTTAAATGCAATTCAATGATCATGTGAATGATATCATCATTCGTGCGTACGTACGGACTACCGTCTCCATGAACACGATGGCATTCATTTTCCATGATTAACCATTCAAATATGATTATAAATTATATATAATGAAAAATCATGAAAAATATTACATAATAATGATATTGGATCTTTGAACATATATGTTTCATTTACATAATTCCATTTAATTAAATAAGGAAACGAAAACATCGTTCATGCGTACGCACGACCTATCATCTCCATGAACGGTGTATTTCATTCCATTAATCGATCTATCATATATATTTATATACTGAATATATATTATATATAAATCATGTATTACATTCTGGAATTAATGAAATCAGGATATAAGTAATAATATCAAGAACAACATTCCGAAACACGTATGATAAATGAAACTATTTTACCCAAAACACTACTTTAGAATGGAATTTACAAAAGAACGAGTAATATAAAGTCATAAGTGAACCATATATGATATCATAACAATGAATATGATTCTGAAATAAGTAAATGACAATATTTAAATCATTATACTGGAGTTTCAGATACATACGAAGCATATCGTACATAAGGTAAGAGATAATTATTCCAATCTCATTCTAATATGAGATTGTTTTTTTCATAAGTATTTACTAGGGTTATGTTATTTATCCATGTCCATATGTTCTCAAAATGTTTTCATAAAATGTTTACATTTATTCCCTGTATTTTTAAAGTCATTTTTACCCTTTTTTTACTTTTACCACATCGTATGGAAGGAATCTTTCTTTTTTTACCATACGAGGTACTTATTGAATTTTCCCGAAAAAGTAGAAGAAGAATGTTTTTTATCTTATACGGATTGAATGGATTTTTACAGTTTCATCATTCCTTATTTACCTAAAGATTCATCTAAATGTATTCATGATTATTTTCAACAAAATCCTTTTATTTTAAAATTTATTGGCATTTTGTGAAAGGAAAATGATTTTGAAGAAGAAAGGATATTTTCCTTAAGTATTTATTTAAAGTGTTTTATCAAAACCATTATCCATATAAGATAACATTATTTCATATGTGTATGTTTCTGGTATAATTTCTATATGATTTACATGGTTTCAAATTTATTATGATGAAATGATATCCATTTTGTTTGGAATGGATTATGTTATGATGGGATGATGTTTATGACACCCATTTTATATTTTGGGTAATGATGAATGATTTATGTTCATGTTGTGGAACAAGTAAGAATGATTTCATTATGAGAAGGGTGGGACCTATATCTCCCACTAATGCACAGGTAATGATTTATATATTTTGAGATAGACATGGCTAGAATGTTATGTTAATATGGTACAGTGTTACAGGACTGAAATGAGGACTGAACTCGATTGAGAAAGGGACTTGGTCCACTAAGATGGTCTTGGCAGCAATGCCTTGGCTACTATAGAAATCATAACAAGTTCTGAATGTTTGCCACAATTTCATGTTTTAATCCCATTCTATTTTATGATGGTTGATGTTCCATTATGATATATGCCTTACGTATTTCCACGATTTATGCCTTTGCTCAAGATTTTGATGTTTAAATTTTATGTTCATGTTTTTGCTTTCAAATGTTTATGGATTGTTTTATGTTCTCTATGTTTGCCTTAATGAGCATTTTAGTTAGCTCTTATTGTGTTTTCTTTTCCCCAGGATATAAGGAAAGGCGTTAGGTAAGAAAAAAATGGAAGATCTTTATGGGAGATGTTGAGGATCTTTCACCAAGATTAGAAGATTATGTCTCAAATTTCCAAAGGCACTAAACTATTACAGTCCTTTGGTGTCTATTTTTGTTAAGTATTAAGTATTCCGAAAAAGTAATGTAATGTCCATGAACATCAAGAATTGGGTCTCTACAGTTGGTATCAGATGAAAGGTTTAGTTTACATTTGGAAACTAGGATGCGAAAACTTTAGTGAGATACCTTGAGATATTTCTATGGTATGTCTAGAGAAGTCCTAAGGATAAGTATACATATAGGTTATAATACTAGAATTACAGTAACAATATTATAATTAAACATAAGATGCTAGATATTGAAGGGACTCCCCCATGATTATGATTTATTCCTCTCACACTATTCTTTTTTGGGTTTTAAAAATTATTGGAAATCGGAAGATTCATGATAATGGAGGATTAGACAGACAATGGAATGATATTATTCATGAGAAACCAAATGAAATTGGATCTGGAAGTCCACATATCGTTATTATTCCAAATCAGCAATCTCATAATATGATCAATAATATCAACTTTGGTAAGTATCCTGATTCAGCTAATAAGAGAAAGATGGAGTTTGATGATGATCATAGAGGAAAGAAAGTTCAATTACCCTCATGCAAATCATGTGGGAAGAGGCATCAGAGATAATGTTTCAATGGAACTGGAAGATGCTTTGGGTGTGGAAAAGAAGGACACAAAGACAATAATTGAAAAGTAAAAGGTTTAATTAACACCATGTACAAGGATAATGGTATTTCTATGACATCAACAACAGTTAAATTTTTTAAATGTGGAAAGTACGGGCATTATGCAAACTAATTACCTAAGGGAAAGTCTCATGAAGAGAGTCATCATGGCCGTATGGGTAGTATTTATATTAATGATGATGAAGAGACTACAAATGATATGTGAGATAAAAGAATTGTTGATTCTCAGTCAATGGTTTAAGAAGGTAGTGTAATGATTGTATGTTTATAATGAATAATGTATGTTAGTGTGGAATAAATAAAAAATCCAAGGATTGTTACACTATTTCCTTTTCTTGAGTTTTGAAAGTATATGATGAATGGTACTGGTAACCATGAAAGGTTATTCAAATATTTTTGTAAGGTAGATGACATTTTCATAATGAAAGGATAAAGTGATAATGAGTTGTTTGATAGTATTAATTAGCTTATGATTGGTATAACGACAAAGTGATATCGTCGATTGAGTATATAGAAATTTTGGGATTTTGGTATGTGGAAAGTGTTAAATTTTGACAGCATTCGTGTTTTCACTAAGGGTCAATGGATATTTATTTTTCAAGAGAATACATGATTAAGGTATTAAAATGTTTGGAATGTGACCAACAAGTTTTATCTTATGATATATGGGGAATAAATTATGGTATTTTCATGCTCAGCAGGTGAAATTTCTAGTAATTGTTTTCATTATACTATGAGCTTG
The DNA here is from genome assembly GCA_963277665.1 of Viscum album. NCBI lineage: Eukaryota > Viridiplantae > Streptophyta > Magnoliopsida > Santalales > Viscaceae > Viscum > Viscum album. The sequence continues at coordinate 1,008,059,549 of OY728164.1, read as the reverse complement.
GACAGAAGTATTATGGATAAGCCTAAATATTAGAATGGATTATGTAGGACATAAGTTAGTATTGTTTAAGGCTAGAATCTTTTTTGATATTATTTATGGGATGTTATAATAATGTAGTTTTAGAAAAAGGAAAACATGTAGGATGGGCGAAAACCCATCGCGTCATACAAGGTTGTGGCAATCAAACCCTCAACCGAAGTGCGACAGGCCTTTATCGCATACCACTGGCCTACAGGAAGTCCCTGGTTAGTATAAATTAGTTTTAATTTATTATGTGGTATGAGATATGAATTATAATTCCATTTTAGGAACCATATACGATTAATCGACTTATGTATATTTAATAACTTTTTCTAACCTTTTGTTTGAGACAGATGGAATGACCCATCATTCCATAACATGATCTGCTAACACTTCACGAATAACAAATTCAACTTCATTTCTTTAAGAGATGAAGTGGAAATTGTTCAAGGCATGAACAACAGTGTGATTGAACCAAAGTCATGTATGTATTTCTTTTAATTCATCAAATTTAGGGAAATGATCTTCCCAACCAAAAATGTTGTCATAGTGACCTCATATCCGATAAATCAGATGATAACATAGATCATCACAAATTTATAGCATTGTTATTGTTGGCTTTTTCATAGCCATGTTCTCTACCACTCTCCATCAGAACATGATGGTTAGATTTCTCTTCCATATCCATATTTTCATCTACATTCTCCTACGTGGAAACCCAGTGATGAGTTAATTTAGGTAACCATTATGTTTCATAAATCACTTTTTAAAATTATGTTTTAGTATTCTTTATTATGATGTGGGTTTCTATTAAAGAAACTTTCATGTAGTAAACCATTTCTAGCCCCGAAGAATTTCGAGGGAGAAATTCATTTTAAGTGGTGTAAGAATGTTACACCCTGAGATTTTAGGAGAAGTATTATTTTTAAGTTATTTGATGTCTTGTGTTGTATGATACCCCAAGATTATCTTTCACTCTACGCAACACTATATTAGCTTGTAGTATATGCATCACTAATCTTGGATCGTGTTAGACACAATTTCATGTTTGTTTGATAGTAGTTATTCGATGCAAAATTGAGTATATATATATATATATATATTCAATTTATTAATGAAATATGTATGGATTTTTTATTTGCAAAAACAAATGAGTCTTACACTACACACAACACTGACTTGTCTTGAATTACACAGAACCACAACCTTCCTTGATAGAGTGTGTTGTACACAATACCGGGTTTCACTGAAATACGATATATTATTATAATATTATTATGAACTACCCTTTATGAATAGTATTAAATAAATTTTGAATTTTATAACACTATTATTCATCTTACACATTTTATAGAACATGGTATAAGAACAAAATAATTTTTTCAGGTAAAATAAGTAGTCTTTTAAAAATGCAGTTTTTCCGCCTTTTGATGGCACACCCACTTTAAATCTAGTTTTTGACATGTTTTTATGTTTAATTTGAAAAAATAAAATTCTTCTTTGGAATCAGGATATTATAATTTTATTTGTATTAATGTTTCATATTATTCTGATAACTTTCATATTTTAATGAATAGTATAAACATGCTATATTCTAATAAAAAACAACCTTTTTCATCGTAACAATTTATATGGGTAAATTATAATATTGAATGATTTTAAAGCATAAAAATAATATATTTTACCATTTAATATAATGTATGTCATTAGCATTTATTATACACTGAATTCATAGGTAAAATCATTTCAATCTGTTGCAATGTTTTAACTTTTAAAACTCATTTTCTTAATAGTGGGATTACTTTTAAATTAATTACTACAACTTCTGTGTTTTGAATTTTGAAAAATGGATTCCATATTTGGAATTAGTATGTCCAAATTCTGTTAATAGGCTACTTTTTATTTTTGGGCACTATGAATAGTAACTACGGTAATTTTTATTTACTTCGGTTAAAGATAAATCGGGTAATTAAGGGTAAACCTAATATTATAAAATTAGATAACACATGAAAAAAATATATTGGATGACTAAAAGTCGACCCATATCACATAAGGGTCCGATTAGATACATTTTATGGACTTTTGACCATGAAAATAATTTAATTATTATTAAAACCAATGAATGTGACAACATGTCACTCTCTTAAATCTTATATGTATAATAATTTTAATTTAGTGATAAACCTAATGAATATTAGAACATTAATAGTATCCAGAAATATAAAAAAACTATCTACATAATTAGAATTTATTTACAATTTTTAGGGATTAAATAATTGTAATTAATGGTGACACAATAGTGATGCAGAAATTGTTTATTTAGTGAAAAATCAATAATATAGTATTTATTAAAATAACAATGCCTCTCAAAAGTACCAGAAACTTGACCAAAAATTATTGGTAGAGTTTATATATACCCTAAGAATACTACTGTAGATTTGTGGACTATTTGGAGCCTTATAAATCCTATTATGAAATTTATATTCATTTATTTTAAATGATGTCAAAGATGTCACCATCATAATTTAATAAATATAGCAATTTAAATGATGTGATTTTAAGATTATAAATTAATGTATGAATATTATTATAAAATTTATTATATTTATCTTCGTCATTGGACTTTATTTTAAATTTTTATGCAACAAATAAGTATATTAAATAATCATAAAAAAATGTTGTTGTAATTATTTTATTAAGAGATATACTAAATAAAAGGATTTAAAATATTAAAATAAATATTATATGAACTATTTATTATGATAAAATAATTTTATAGATATATTTGACATGTTATGAATCTATTAAAGCTTTTATTCGCAACATATATTTTGATAAGAGTTTATTAAAAATCAAATAAATGAATAGTGTCAAAATTGACACAATTGATATTTTATAAAAATAACATAATATAAAATTGTTTAAAAATTTCAAAAATATTTAAAATTTATAAATTAAACATTATATGGTCCACAATTTCATAATGTGTCTAATTTTAGACAATTCACAATGCATAAGTAATTATATTTAACAATTTAAAATTTATAATCTTATTACTTCACATAAAATTAAATAGATTTAATAGGGATAAATCAAGTTGTTAATGTTTAAAATAAATTCAAATCATGTCTAAATTTTACTTTTTGATGATATTACAACCATATCTAATCTAATATTCGTATTTGAGTCATCTGGGAAGTTTATATGTGGGGTATGAATTTATTATAAATTAATATTTCTTATAATTCCAATGGTGCCCCTCTCCTCCGTTATAAAAGGGCACCTCCTCCATCTCATATTTACACAACATTGAGCCTTCAATATCGGCCAAAACCTGCCCATTTACTTTCTCAACTTCCCTAGAAACATTATCGAGGTTCTTTTATCCTCAAAAGACCAACCCTAGTGCATTAATAGTAGTTTAAGAAGAGGCATATCCAAGAGGAGGTAACATCCTTTAGCGATTCTTTCCAATTTATTTCTTCTTATACTTGTTCTTATCTGTTGGATTCATTATAAATGATTAACATATGTATCACTCATATATTGATATGTTATTATAAATTTAAAACAACCCAATTTTATCTTCTATCCATCCTATAGAAAACAAAATCACCACGCGTGTGTACGTATGGAATATCGTCTCCATGCCGTGGTGTAATATGTTTTCAACAACCACCTTACTTGGATGGGTATAATGGTGTAAATAAATAACTATATATTATTATTGTATATTTATAATGATTCTGAAATATTATACAAACACTTAAATATAATTCCATAATAATGGGAATGATATCATCATCCGTGCGTACGTACGGACTACCGTCTCCACGAACACAGTGAGATTCATTTTCCATGATTAACCATTAAAGTATGATTATAAAGTATATATAATAAATAATCATGAAAGATGTTACATCATAAAGATACTGGATTTATGAACATATATGTTTCATTTACTTAATTAAATTTAATTCAATAATGAAATGAAAACAGCATTCATGCGTACGCACGACCTACCGTCTCAATGAATGGAGTATTTCATTCCATTTATCGATCTATCATACATATTAATATACTGAATATATATTATATATAAATCATGTTTTACATTATGGAATTAATTAAATCATGATATAAGTAATAATTTCAAGAACAACATTCCGAAACACGTACGATAAATGAAACGATTTTACCCAAAACACTGCTTTAACATGGAATTTACAAATGAATGGGTAATATAAAGTCATAAGACAACCATATATGATATCATAACAATGAATATAATTTTATAATAAGTATATGAAATTATTTAAATCATTATAAAAGAGGTTCGGATACATACGAAGCATATCAGACATAAGGTAAGGGATAATTATTCCCATCTCATTCCTATCTGAGGTTGTTTTTTTCGTATATATTTACTGGGGTTATGTTTATTATACATGGCCACATGTTCTCAAAATGTTTTCATAAAATGTTTACTTTTATTCCATGTATGTTTAAAGTCATTTTTACCCTTTTTTTACTTTAACCACGTTGTATGGAAGGATTCTTTTTTTTGTTTACCATACGAGGTACTTTTTGACTTTTACAGAAAAAGTACGAGAACATTGTTTTTTTAACTTATACAGCATGAGATGATTTTTAGGATTTCATAACGCCTTATTTACATAAATATTCCTCTGAATTATTTCATGATTAATTTCAAAAAAATATTCTTTTAAAATTGAATGGCATTTTGTGAAAAAAAATGATTTTGAAGAAGAAAAGATATTTTCCTGAAGAATTTATTTCAAGAGTTTTATCAAACCCATTTTCCATATAAGATAACATTATTTCATATATGTATGTATAATTTCTCAATTATTTACATGGTTTCACATTTATTATGAGGAAATGATATCAATTTTGTTTTGTATGGATTATGTTATGATGGGATGATGTTTATGAAACCCATTTTATAATTTGGGTAATGATGAATGATTTATGTTCATGTTGTGGTACAAGTAAGAATGATTTCATTATGAGATGGGTGGGACCTATATCTCCCTCAAATGCATTTGGTAATTATTTATTTCTTATGAGATAGACATGGCTGGAATGGTATGTTAATCCAGTTCAGTGTTATAGGACTAAAACGAGCAGTGAACTCGCTTCAGAAAGGGACTTTGTAAACTAATATGGTCTTTACAGCAATGCCTTGGATACTATGGAAATCATAACATGTGCTGAATAGTTTCCACAATTACATGTTATATTCCCATTCTATTTTATCATGGTTGATGTTCCATTATGATATATGCCTTACGTACTTCCACGATTTATGTCTTTGCTCAGGATTTTGATGTTTAAATTTTATGTTCAAGTTTTTTCTTTCAAATGTTTATGAATTGTTTTATGTTCTCTATGTTTTCCATTACAAAGAATTTGAGATCACCCTTTTTATGTTTTATTTTCCCAGGATATAAAGTAAGTTTTTAGGTAAGAAAAAAAGGAATATCATTATGTGAGATTTTGAGGATGTTTCACTAAGATTAGAAGATTATGTTACATGCTTCCAAAGGCACTAAACTGTTAGAGTCCTTTGGTGTCTATTTTTGTTATGTATTAAGTATTCCGCAAAAGTAATATAATTTACAGGTAAGTCATTCTTTGGGTCTCTATAGTTGGAATCAGAGGAAAGGTTAAGTTAACCTTTTGAAACTAGGATGCAAATTCTTTAGTGAGATCCCTAGGGATATTTCTAAGGTATGTCTAGGGATGTCCCTAAGGATAAGTATACATATAAGTTATAGTCCTAGAATTATAGTTACAATATTATAATTAAACATCAGATGTTAGATATTGAAGGTAATCCCCCTTGATTGTGATTTTTTCCTGTCACACTATTATTTTTGGGTTTTAGAAAATGGCTGGAAATCATAAGATTCACGATAATGGAGGATATGATGGACAATGGAATGATATTATTCAGGGGAAACCAAATGAAATTTGATCTAGAAGCCCACATATAATTATTATTCCAAATCAGAAATCTCATAATATGATCAATAATCTAAACTTTGGTAAGAATCCCGACTCAGCTAGTAATAGAAATATTGAGTTTGATAAAAATCATAGAGGAGAGAAAGGTCAATTCCCCTCATGTAAATCATGTGGGAAGAGGCATCAGGGAGAATGTTTCAAAAGAACTGGAAGATGATTTGGGTGTGGAAAAGAAGGACACAGAGCCAGTTATTTCAAAGGAAAAGGTTTAGTTAACACCATGGGCAAAGATAATGGTATTTCCAATACATAAACAATGGTTAAATATTTTAAATGTAGAATGTATGGGCATTATGAAAACCAATTCCATAATAGAATGTCTCATGAAGAGAATCATCATAGTCGTATGGGTAGTATTTATATTAATGATGATTAAGAGACTACAAATTATATAAGAGATAAAATAATTGTTGAGGCTTGGTCAATGGTTTATGAAGGTAGTGTAATGATTGTATGTTTATCAAGAATAATGTATGGTACTATGGAATAAAGAAAAAATCTATGGATTGTAACACTATTTCCTTGTCTTGAGATTTGAATGTATATGATTAATGGTACCAGTAACCATGAATGGTTATTCAAATATTTTTGGAAGGTAGATGATATGTGCATAATGAAAGGATAAGTAGTTAATGAGTAGTTTGATAGTATTAATTATATCATGACTGGTATAAGGGAAAAGATATATCATGGAGTGAGTATATAGAAATTTTGGGATTTTGGTATGTGGAAAGTGTTAAATTTTGACAGCATTGATGTTTTCACTAAGGGTCAATGGATATTCATTTTTCAAGAGAATACATGATTAAGATAATCACTTGTTTGGAATGTGACCAAGAAGTTTTATATTTTGATATAGGGGGGTAAATGATGGTATTCACATGATCGGCAGGTGAAATTTCTAATAATTGTTTTCTTTATACTATGAGCTTAGACAGAAGTATTTTGGATAAGCTTAAAGATTGGAATGGATTATGTTGGACATAAGTCAGTATTGTTTAAGGCTAGAACGTTTTTTCGATATTATTTATGAGATCTTATAATAATGTAGTTTTATAAAAAGGAAAACCTGTAGTATGGGCGACAACCCGTCGTGTCAGATAGTGTTGCGGGAATAAAACCCACAACCGAAGTGTGGTAGGCCTTTATCACATACCACTTTCCTACAAGAAGACCCTGGTTTTTACAAATTTGTTTTAATTTATTAAGTGTTATGAGATATGAATTATTATTCAATTTTCGGAACCAGATATGATTAATCGACTTATATATATTTAATAACTTTTGCTAACATTTTGTTTGAGATAGATGGAATGACCCATCATTCTATCAAATGATCTTCTAACACTTCATGAATAACCAATTCAACTTCATTTGTTTAAGAGATGAAGTAGAAATTTTTCAAGGTACAAAAAATAGTGAGACTGATCGAAAATCAAGTAAGTATTTATTTGAATTCATCAACATTAAAGAAATGATCTTCAAAACCAAAAATGTTGTCCTAGTGCCCTCATATATGATGAATCAGATGATACCTTAGATCATCACAAATTTATGGCTTTGTGATTGTTGGATTTTTCATAGCCATGTTCTCTACCACTCTCCATCATAACTTGATGGTTAGATTTATCTTCCATATCCATATTTTCACCTATGTTCTCCTACATGGAAACCCAGTGATGAGTTAATTTGGGTAACTGTTATGTTTCATACATTACTTTTTAAAATTATGTTTTAGTATTCCTTTTTACGATGTGGGTTTCTATTAAATAAACTTTCAAGTAGTAAACCATTTATAACCCCGACGAATTTCAAGGGAGAAATTCATTTTAAGGGGGGTAGAATGTAACACCTAGAGATTTTATAAGAAGTAATATTTTTAAATAATTTGATGTCCTATGTTTTATGATATTCCAATATTATCTTGCGCTATATACAACACCGTATTAGCTTGCAGTATATGCAACACTAATCTTGGATCGTGTTACACACAATTTCAAGTTTCATTGATAGAAGTTATTCTATGAAAAATTAAGTATATGTACATATATATATTAAATTTATTAATGAAATATGGTTTTATTTTCTTATATACAACAACAAAGGAGTCATGATCTACAAGAAACCCTGACTTGGCTTGCATTACACGTCTAGTGACCTTCCTCGATAGCGTGTGTTGTACGCAACACCGGGTTTCACTAAACAACGATATATTTTTATAATATTTTTATGAACTTCCCTTTATGAATAGTATTAAATAAAAATTAAATTTTATAACATTATTATTCATCTTACACATTTTCTAGAACATGGTATAAGAAAAAAATAAATTTATCGGGTAAAATAAGTATTTTTTAAAAAATGAGGTTTCACCACCTTTTGATGGCACACCCACATTAAATCTAGTTTTTGAAATGTTTATAAGTTCAATTTGAAAAAATAAAATTCTTATTTGGAATCAAGATATTAAAATTTACTTTGGATAAGTTTCTCATATTATTCTGATAACATTCATATTTTAATGAATAGTAAAAACACGCTATATTTTAATTAAAAACAACATTTTTGATAGTAATAATTTATATGGTTAAATTATAATATTGAATTGTTTTAAAGTATAAATAGAATATAATTTTACCATTTAATATAATTTTTTTCATTTGCATTTATTTTACATTGAATTCATAGGTAAAACCAATTCAATCTTATGAAATGTTTTAACTTTTAAAACTTATTTTCTAAATAGCCGGATTAATTTTAAATTAATTACTGAAACTTATGTGTTTTTAATTTTGAAAAAATGATTCCATATTTGGAGTCAGTAGGTCCAAATTATGTTAAAAGGATACTTTTTAATTTTGGCACTATGAATAGTAACTACGGTAATTTTTATTTATTTCAGTTAAAGATAAATCGGGTAATTAAGGGTAAACTGAAGATTATAAAATTACCCTAACACATTAAAAAATTATATTGAATGACTGAAAGTCAACCCATATCACCTAAGGGTCGGATTAGATTAAATTTTTGGACTTTTGACCATCAAAATAATATAATTATTATTAAAACCAAATAAAGTGACAACATGTAACTCTATTAAATATTATAAGTATAATAATTTTAATTTAGTGATAAAATTCATTAAACATCAAAAATGAATAGTCTCCAGAAATATAAAAACATTATCTACATCTTGAGAATTTATTTATAATTTTTAGGGATTAAATAATTGTCATTAATGGTGACAAAATAGTGATGCAGAAATTGTTTATTTATTGAACAATCAATAATATATTATTTATTAAAATAACAATACCTATCAAAGGGACCAGAAACTTGACCAAATAATTTTGGTCGAGTATATCTATACCCTAAGCATCTGAGGGTCGATTTGTGGACAATTTGGAGCCTTATAAAACCGATTATGACATTTATATTATTTTATTTTAAATGATATCAGTGATTTCACCTTCATAATTTAATAAATATAATAGTTTAAATGTTGTCATTTTAAGATGACAAATTCAAGTAGGAATATTATTATGAAAGGTATTATAATTATCTTCATCATAAGACTTTATTTTAAATTTATATGTAACAAATAAGTATATTAAATAATTATACAAGAATGTTTTAGTAATTATTGTTTATGAGATATACCAAATAAAAGGTTTTAAAAATATTAAAATACATATTATATGAACTATTTATTGTGCTAAAATACTTTTCTAGATAAATATGATATTTTATGAATCTATTAAAGATTTTATTTTGAACATATCTTCTCTGAGGAGTTTATTTAAATTCAAATAAATGAATAGTGTCAAAATTGACACTATTGTTATTTTATAAAAATAACCTAATATAAAATTGTTTAAAAATTAAAAAAATATTTAAAAATTATAAATTAAAATTTATATGGTCCAAATTCCATAAAATATCCAATTAAGTACAATTATCAACACATATGTAATTATTTTTACCAATTTAAAATTTATAATCTTATTACCACAAATAAAATTAAATAGATTAAATAAGGATAAATGAAGTTGATAATGTTTAAAATAAATTCAAAACATGTCTAAATTTTATTTTTTGATGATATTACAACCCTATAACATCTAATATTCCTATTTGAGTCATTTTGGATGTTTATATGTGGGGTTTGAATTAATTATAAATTAATATTTCTTATAATTCTAAAGGTTCCCCTCTCCTCCCTTATAAAAGGGCACCACCTCTCTCTCATATTTACACAACTTTGAGCCTTCAAGCTCAGCCTAACCATGAATAGTTCCTTTCTCATCTTCCCTGGAAACATTATAGAGGTTTTTACCTCCTCAAAAGACCAACCCTAGTGAATTAAGAGGAGGTTAAGAAGAGGTGCGTCAAAGAAGAGGTAATATCCTTTACCAATGTTTTCCAATTTATTTCTTCTTCTACTTATTATTATCTATTTGTTTCATAATAAGTTAAAAAAATTTGTATCACTCATATACTAATATGTTATTATAAATATTAAACATCACAATATCATCTTCTATCCATCCTATAGAAAACGAAATCACCGCGCATGCGTACTTACGGAATACTGTCTCCACACCGTGGTGTAATCTGTTTTCCACAACCACCTTACATGGATGGGTATAATGGTGTAAATAAATAACTATATATAATTATTTTAAATTTATAATGATTCTGAAATAGTATACAAACACTTCAATACAATTCCATGATCATGGTAATGATATCATCATTTGTGCATACATACGGACTACCGTCTCCATGAACGCGATGAGATTCATTTTCCATGATTAACCATTCAAGTATGATTATAAAGTATATATAATAAATAAACATGAAATATATTACATAATATTGATACTATATTTATGAACATATATGTTTCATTTACTTAATTCCATTTAATTCAACAAGGAAACGAAAATAGCGTTCATGCGTACGCACGACCGACCGTCTCCATGAACGGTGTATTTCATTCCATTTATCGATCGATCATATATATTTATATACTGAATATATATTATATATAAATCATATTTTACATTTAATAATTATGTAAATTAGTATATAAGTAATAATTTCATGAAAAACATTTTGAAACACGTATGATAAATGAAACGATTTTACCCGAAACTCTGCTTAAATATGGAATTTACAAAAGAACGAGTAATATAAAGTCCTAAGTGAACCATATATGATATAATAACAATTAATATGAATCTATAATAAGTAAATGAGATTATTTAAATCATTATATAGGATTTTCAGATACATGCGACGCATATTAGGCATAAGGAAAGGGATAATTATTCCAATCTCATTCTTATCCAAGGTTGTTTTTTCTTAAGTATTTAATGGGGTTATGTTTATTATCCATGTCCATATTTTATTAAAATGTTTTCATAAAATGTTTTATTTTATTCCATGTATTTTTAAAGTCATTTTTTCCATTTTTTTACTTTTACCACATCGTATGGAAGCAATCTTTCTTTTGTTTACCATATGGGGTACTTTTTTAATTTTCTGGTAAAAGTGCGAGAATAATGTTTTTTAACTTATACGGCATGAATAAATATTTACGATTTCATAATTCCTTATTTAAATAAATATTCCTCTAAATTATTTCATGATTATTTTCAAAAAAACCTTTTCTTTTAAAATTGAATGGCATTTTGTGAAAAGAAAATGATTTTGAAGAAGAATGGATATTTTCCTCAAGAATTTATTTCAAGTGTTTTATCAAAACAATTTTACATATAAGATAAAATTATTTCATATGTGTATGTTTCAAGTATAATTTCTCTATGATTTAGATGGTTTCACTTTTATTATGATTAAATGTTATCCATTTTGTTTTGTATGGATAATGTTATGATGGGATGATGTTTATGAATCTCATTTTATACTTTGGGTAATGATGAATGATTTATGTTCATGTTGTGGCACAAGTAAGAATGATTTCATTATGATATGGATGGGACATATATCTCCCTCCAATGCATTGGGTAATGATTTATATCTCATGAGATAGACATGGCTGGAATAGTATGTTAATCTGGTTCAGTGTTACAGGACAAAAATGAGGAGTGAACTAGATTTAGAATGGGAATTTGTCCACTAAGATGGTCTTGGAAAATATGCCATGGATTCTATGGAAATCATAACATGTGATGAATGGTTCCCACAATTACATGTTTTATTCCCATTACATTTTATCATGGTTGTTCTTCCATTATGTTATATTCCTTACATACTTCCATTATTTATGTCTTTGATTAATATTTTGATGTTTAAATTTAATGTTTATGTTTTTTCTTTAAAATGTTTATGGTTTGTTTTATGTTATCTATGATTTCCCTTACTGAGAATTTGAGCTCTCCATTTTTATGTTTTCTTTTCCCCATGATATAAAGAATGGTTTATGTAAGAAAAAAAGAAAGATCGTTATTGGAGATGTTGAGGATCTTTCACCAAGATTAGAAGATTATGTTCCATGTCTCCAAAGGCACTAAACTATTACGGTCCTTTGGTGTCTGTTTTTGTTATATATTAAGTATTATGAAAAAGTAATTTAATGTCCATGTACATCAAGATTTATGTCTATAAACTTGTTCCAAGACAACAAATAATATTTTGTCAAGGCCTTGTGCCAAGAAACTAGATTGTATCATGAGACCTACTGATGCATCAAGGAGCTATAGCAGGATCCAGCCGTCACTTACTAACTCAAATTCATTCCTCATATGAAAAGAATTAAACATAACATAAATATTCATATAAAAACTGGCATATGAAATGTCACCACATTATCCATAAACCATGAATGGTATAAAAATAACACATCCACAATCAAACATATCACAAAACATTCAATACTATATGGATGTTTTGTATCATATTAAATCAACTTCAAACAAACATAAAATCGTTCAAAGGATGTTGACATAGATGAGATAAGAACCTTTTTAGAGAAATATTTATTTCTATTTTGAAATAATTTACAAGTAAAGTAATTTTAAAAGAAAATAGTTAATATGAAAATATTCTTATCAGCTTGAAAGGGAAACACTGATGATGTTATAATGGCGTAAAATAGATGCACTGGTCTTATAAGTTAAAAAATATTCTTACATTAATTTTTTCGAAAAGGTCAAAAGGTACCTTGTTTGGAAAATGACGAAAAGATTTCTTTCAACCCATTTTATAAGAAGTCAAACAAGGATATAAATGAATTTAAACCATAGAATAGTAAATATAAAAAATGTTTTGGAATAAATTTTTAAGAAAAATGGATGTAGATGATAATGTTGTCCCTGTAGATACTTACGTAAAAACAACATAAGATAATAAAGAGATTGTGAAATTAACCCTTACCATGTACTTCTCCGTATATGAGGGTTGGTTAACGTTTTTTATAATGTTGAAATAATTTTTATTAAATTATACAAGAATAATATATATTAATATGATATCATATAAGATCTTTTAACATTCCTTTTTTAATAATATCGTAGTATTATCTTCATTTCAGGTGTTAAGTAGTTAGTTTTCCATTATATGTTTTGTTACGTAAGTAATGTTTTTTTATGGATAGGAAGTTTTTTATTCATATTCAGAATGATATTAATTCTTTAATAATTATTTTTAATCATCTAATTAAAATTATTTTTGAATGGATAGGATGGGTAATAAATCTCATCACGTTCGTGGAGATGGAAACTCATACGTACGCACGAGTGACAATATCATTCTTTTGAAATTAAAATAATATATTATTGAATTCTATATCATATATACATAATCATTATCATCTTATATTTATTATTTACATCAATTACACATCATTATTATACACATCCAAATAATAGTGTATTGAATAATAATTACACCACGACTTGGAGACGGTAGGTCGTACAAAAGAACGTATGGTGACATGTCATTCAAAGGATGGATTGAATAATGAATATGGTTGTACCATATATATAATAACATCACAATATATAGAATATACTGGAGTAATTATTATATAATTGAAACAACAAATAAAGTGGATGTGGAAGAAGAAAGGAACTTGAAAGAGGTGATTAAATATTTACCTCTTCTACGGGTTATTTGTTTTTATTTGATCAAAAGGTATCCCTAGGATGGATTCTGACTAAAGGATGGCCTCTAGGATTAAGGTAGGATAGATGAGAGGCTATCTGGGTAGGGTTTGGCCAAGCCAAATGGATATAAAGGTTTGAATTAGAGAGAAGGTGGAGTGCCCTTTTATAAGAGGGATGAGGGGCACCTTTGGAAAAGCAAGTAATATTATTTTATAATAAAATAATTTTCGATTTTTGAGGGATCCAAAATGAATAATTTAAAGGATAATGTGGGGATGGGATAAAAAAGACTCATCCAATAGGGTTTATATTGTTTAGGGTCACTATATTAACCTTATCTTTTAGATTTAACTCTTAGTTAAATAGTTTGACATTTACTGTGTCTCTATGTATTTTTATATTATATTGTTAATAAACATACTATATACTTTCAAGCAAACACCATGTGGTTAATTAATGATACTCCTTTCATTATATATGTCTTTTGGTTGAACTATATATTTTTAAGAATAGAATATTAATTAATAATATAATATTTGTTTTAAAATCTCTTTTATTTAAATTTTGACACTATTTGGTATTTTGTTTTTCCAAAATTCATAAAACCATTATTACTTCTAAAAAAATTTATCTAAGCAACCCAAACATGACATATTAACCTATAAAATTATTTTAATTCATAAAAAGTCACAAATTAAATTTATTTGGATATTTATAATATCCATTATTTTAATATTTCCTTAATTAGGTAATCTGTGCATCATCATTGTGTCATAAATAAATTCCATTATTTAATTTCTAAAAAATATAAATAAAATAGAATTATTTAGGAAATCGTTTTTTATTTCTATTGAATATTTATAGTAGTATTTATTTTATGTGTCACCCTATATTAAAAATGGTTTAGTTATTACACTTTGAATTTAACACTTTTAACTCTTCTTTGAATTAAATACTAATAAATGCCCTAATCTAATCCAAGTGGACCTAAAGATCATATTTTATTCATAAGGTTTTTATTGGTCTAAATAAATGTATCCAATAGAATTTGGATATGTTTTAGGGTAATAATAATATAATTTTTACCCTCAATTACCATATTTTATTTTAAGTGTGTTAAATAAAACTAAAAAAGTTACTATTCACAAAAATTATTTTCATCTTATTGAACCACATTTTACTTATTGATATCATATGTGTCTTTCAATTTTTTTAAATTAAACTCCCAGAAGTGGTAAAATTAGGTTTTATGTAAATTTGCAAATGCTCCTAGGAGGTGGGTAAAAGACGGTAAAAAGTTCAATAGAATTTTTATATATATAAAATTATTATAAACTGACTCCAAGTATTTACATTGAACTTATATAGTTATTATGTATCTATTTTGACCTAAAACAAATTTAAATAAAATAAATATTTGTTTAAATAAAAATATGGTTTTGAACTATAACTCCGAGTTTTTCACTATTTATAAAAAATTGAATGTTTTTAGAAAAATACCCAAAATTTACCCTTAGCTAATTTCTATATTCTGAAACCAAAAATGAATTCCATTTTTAAAGATAAAATTTATAAAATTTCAAAAAGTGGGTATTACTATTCATAACAGCTAGTCTGATTTGTTGTGGTGTGTTAGAACTCGATGTTGCATACAACACACACTATTGTATTATTCCAAGAGAAACGTACCATGGGATCTTGGGGTGTTACGACTTACCTCACTATTTCACTCATCACTCATGGAGGTAATAAAAATAGAGTTATTCTCATACCCAGATACATGTTCTAATATATATGTTTGCATTAGTTCATCCCTCTCCATTGTGTAAAGTCACGTAAAAAATAATCTTGTGGGAAAAATAAATTGGGTACTGATGAATATGAGGTTGTGGGTTGGTATGAAATATATGTAAAATTAGCCTAAAAAAGTGGGTATGACCTACAGAAAATGACAAACTGTCAGAACAAGTGTGATTTCATTCCTCCTACTCAATGGTTATAGTTGTACTCTATCAGCTCAGGTTGGATCTATATGTATAGCAAATAGGTAAATGAAAAATAATTCTCTTCCTTTCTTGTTTCATTATTTTTATTTTTATTTTGTATTTTATTTTTATAATTTTTTTCCTAGGATAGATCTCACAGCCCTCAACTAACCACAAATGATCCTTTAAGGGATTCATTGGTCTAGAATATGAGGATTTTTTTCCTTCCTTGTATGCATCCCATGCCAATTTTGTTTCTTTCTGTTAATTTGTTATTTTCCAAAGGAACAAAATTTGAATGGAGTTCCACAAATAGAATATAGATCACCACCTCTCATTCTGGTGAGCACCTTGTATGACACTAGATTTGGAGTCATCCTATGATTTCTAAATACATCCATGCACTTTTTTAAAGGTGTTCATTATGAATTGTAAAAGGTGAATAAAATTAGGATAATTGGTTTGGAAAAACATAATTTAAATAGTATATTAATGTTAACTATGGGAAGAATGAGGGATAAATGTCAGGTGGGCCTCAGGAAAGTGGCTATAAAAGAGTTCCACAATCATATTAATATTGTACATGTTCATTCATTACTTTTATAAGATCTCAGGCCATGTTCTAGTAGGTCTACACAACCTAGGTATGTCTCATGAAAATTTCTAATAAAAGAAAATGCAATGGTAGGATGAGAGTCCTCATGGGTGATGGAATTCAAAACCGAAGTAAAAATTACAATGTGCATACATCTTAAGTAGTGAGTTAATTAATCATAATTTCAATGCTTTGAATTTGAATTAATCATCTGAACTAAAAAATCATTCCAGAAAATTCTAGGAAGGAACGAAACACAGTTGTTAACAATTTATCACTTAACTTATTCTTTAATTATTGGGGCATAATGATTTTTTTGGATTAAAGAGTGCATTTATTTTGAAAAATTTCTCCCATACTAGTGAGAACAAATAGAATTGAAATGTATGATATGTGAAACACAAGAACCATCCCCACATGTAGACTGAGACAGTGTCCCACTATCAGTGAAATGAATGTGGGAGTGATTTCATTTGAATATGAGAGAATTAAAATGGAATTTTGTTGACATAATTTAAATAAAATGGAATTGAGGTAAACCTAGAGTATGTGGTATTCCATAGGGATGATTGAAACGATCATAGAAAGAATCTAACCATGAAAATTGTTATAGAAATAATGTCATGCACTTGAAATAACATATTAGATCCTAGGTAAATTTAGTGTGAATTGAAGAATAATGACAAATATGAATAAAATTAGAAGCAAAGAGACTAATTTTATTTAATATGTGGAATATATACATCACAGTTCCATGAAATAAAGTTAATGAAATATTAAAATAATGATACAGTAACAAATACTTGATAAAATAGATTATTAGAAAAGGTAGATAGTGTCTAGTCTCATGGGGTCTACTGGTTCAATGACTCTGTTTCCTATCAAAACTGCAAGAGGATGTGTCTTCAAGTGCATGTGGTCATCTGGGAAGGATGATAACCTCTAGGGCCACTGCGTGAGAATGGATAAGATGTGGTATGCAAGTAATATTGGGATACGACAGCTTCTGGAGAGTTATATGGTGCCTGAGTACCCTGAGTTTTAAGACTTGTGGTGGAATGGGACTACTGAGGATGACTGAGGATTCATAGGAGGCTAGAGAGGAAAAATGAAGACACAAAAAACTGAAAAAGACATGATGTGGAAATGAAACTCCATGTTAATACAATGGTCAATATATCATAAAAAATGTAAAAAATCAGGAAATTGTCGAAAAGTATCCCAAAACAAGAAAGTGTCGCAAGAATTCCAAAATCTATTCAAAATCCAGATCATGGGTCCTCGGTTAAGATATACTCCAGTGTCAGCCCAATGTCGGGCGTTATGATAATATAGACCATCAGAGGAGTAGAGGTTGCAGTTGGTGGTGGGGATTTAGGGGTGGTGGAGATTGTGGGAACATATATTGGGAGATGGGTTGGGGCAGGGGCATGTTAGTACTGATATGAATGGGGGCTGTGAATATGGATGCAGGGACAATGAATGGTACCTTTGTAGGTGTATCCTCAGTGGAAACCACCTTACCCCTCTAGTCCTGCTTTGCTGGGATCTCTTGATGAGTGTCAGTGTCTGTGATATATATAAGGAGGTCCGACTAGGTGGAAGGGGATGGTGGAATGTTAGAGGATGAAGGACAAGTTAGAGTGGGTGAGGGAGATGGGGTATAAGAGGGTGGCTCAATTAATGGGAGATTCATATTTGTAGTGATCTGATGATGATTTTCCACAATACATTGTTGAATGATCCTTAACTCAACGGGTGTGCGATAACTGGTAGCTGCGCTAGAGGAAGGCCTCGGTGGCGGTGGTGTGGTGGAGGTGGGCCACTGTAAATGTGGGGCAGCAGCTACTGCTCCATCTTCCTGGTAAAGGTGGATGAGTTCATGTACACCTGGCGTCATAAATTAGTGATCATCCTACTTTTCCAAGATCCTCATCTTGTGGAAGAGAAAAAGAGAGATTAGTTCCATTATTTCAATGAAGGTTAGGGTAGAGAGGCCTCAAATATTCTAAGAGAGGGGGCCAATTGTGTGATAGATGACCCACCCATGTGCATGCCATGATTTCTCTGAGTCCGTATATTGAATTAAAAGGCATACTGGGTGGCCATATTTATTAGCGGGCCATCCATGGAAGCTTCCAAAATCATGATGGCCATCTGGATGATGCTGCATTGTGTCTTTCCTTGTACAAACTGAGAATGTGCCATGTAACAATATAAAATGTGCAAAGCGGACCACTAGCGATGAATCAACATCATGAATCAAGGATCATGGTATAAATTTGGGTCATATGATATCAATGTCCACAACTGCATATAGATATCATGATGGGGTGTGATGGGGAGAATGAGGGGAGAGGGAGAGTGTGTTAGGGTAGATGTGTAGGGGAAGAGGGTGCAGTGAGCATTTTTGAGAGTAGGAAGGTGCGACAGGTGTTCTAAAATACGGGAAGGGAGAGAATTATGGGGGTTCATTGGGTGAAAATGGGTGAAAAGGGAAGGAGGGGAGCAAAATGAGGGGTCGGGGTTTTAGTAGCGCAGGTGGTGAATACTCAGGTTGTGACCTATGGTGTTTAAAAAAACAAACCTCCTAATTACAGGTCATGTGTATAGTGGTCACATTGTGTATGGGCATAAATCTGGAATTTATGGGTGAAAACAAGTCACATCATGTACCTTTGTTACATGACATTTAGTGTGCTGTGTTTAGCCCATTGTACTAATAAAACATTTTTCATGAGAATTTTAGATGAAGATCCCAGTCCTCCCTAAGTAGAACTTTCATAACATGGGTTTACTCCCAGCCAGTGCTTCCATTAACAGTGGGATCTTGACTCTTTTGATGGTTTAGAGGAACATGATGCAGAGGATAAAACCTACATGTAACTTTTCCCGAAATATTTTTAATCTCTTTCCATGGACATTGAACAGTTGTTCTCTATCACATTGAATTTCAATTGTGTTGTAATTAAAAACATGGATAAACATAAAATGACCATACCACCATGACTTCAATTTTCATGGGAATATTTTATGTCTTTATTTGAATAAAAAACTGTATTTCATCGAATGAATGTACATCAAGAAATTCATTGGTCATGCCACTTTCCAATATTTTTACATGAAAATCCTTTTGTTTTTATACACATCTCTCTTGATTTCATCAAATTCCATCAATTACAATAAATTTCCCTCTCCAACATTTTATAGATTGCTATTCATTTTTAAAATGTACCAGAATGAATGATGTTTTAATTACAATAGAAAATGAAATGGTTTTCAATGAAATAGTCTAAATGGTGTGGTTCTTATGGGTGTTTTATATGCAGTTTGATAGGCCCATAATGCATCATCCAATTTTAGGCTCGAATAAAATTTTCGTGTGTTGAAATTCTTTTCTAAAATTTTCATCACCATCATGTTTTACACTTCGACATTCTAACATGTTTTTGGGTTTTAGGGAGTTCAGGTGTTGTAGTGAATTCCATATCATTCAACCATTTTTATCACTTTCTCATTTATAAAATGTGTTCCACGATTAATAATGACTTACTGTTGAAATATAATCCATGTGAATACATTCTATTGAATAAAAATAATGACTAGTTTTGTTGTGTCAAGTATTGGGTGTTTAATTTAATCCCATAAGGTAACACAATCATCTTGATCTAGAATGTAACTCTTACAATGTGATGAAGGAAATGGTCCCACGAAGTCAATACTGGTGACGTCAAAAACCTCAACATCCATAATAGGATTTTGTGGTATATAGTTTATTTTACTAATGTTCCATGTTCATTGGTATCAATTGAATTGATGGAAGAATCTCACTGTCTTCTTTAATGATTGTCAATGATAACCGTGAGAGGTGGTCAGAAATTACATTTTCTATTCTAATGGTGTCTTTGATCATGTTCTCAAATTCTTGTAGCAAGAGAATCCATCATATCAATATAGGGTTTTCTTACTTCTTGATCATAAGGTATCAAATGGTGGTATGATCTGTATGGCCGATGAATTTGGATAAAATGAGGTATGAACATAATTTTTATATGACATAAAATTCAGATAGTAGCCCCTTATTCTTAGTCTTATAATTGATCTGGGGATCATTAATTGTGTGTCTGGCATAATATATTGGAAAAAATAGGGTACCAATATGTTTCCTGACTATAACACCTACAAAAAGGTTGTTGGAATCACACATAAGCTCAAATTATTCTTCCCAGTTTGGTACAACAATAACTGGAGACACAATGAGATTATATTTTACAATTTCAAATGCTTTTCTACATTCTTCAATGAATTCAAAAGAGGTATCCTTTCACAAAAAATGAGTTAATAGATGTGAAACATTAGAAAAATATTTTACAAAGTGTCTTAAAATCAAGAATTCCCATGGAAAATTCATATCCCTATTACAGTTGATGGTTTTATAAAATAATTTATGACCTTGATTTTTGAGGGACTAACTTTAATGCCTTCTTTAGAGATTTTTTTATAGAATAATTCCTCCTAGCACCATGAGTTGAAATTTTTCCCAATTCAGTACTATTAATTTCTCCTCACAACATTGGGGAAATAGTTCTTGATTTCTTAAATAGACATCAAATTATTTCCCATAGATAGAGAATTTTTCCTTGAATATTTCGAGAAATTCATTTACCATATCATGAATTATTTTTTTCATGCATATTTTGATTTTTTTGGTGTGTTTCAAATACCGAATGACTTGAATCTATATTCCAACGTACCAAAGGGGCATGTGAAGGTGGTTTTTGGCCAGTCAATGAGGTGTTCTATAATTTGATTGTATCCTGAAAAGTGATCTAAGAAATAGTAGAAATATTTTCCTGATATCCTTTAAAGAATTTGATCCATAATGGATAAGGGAAAATGATATTTCCTTGTTTCCATATTCAAACATATATAATCCACACAAACACTCAATCCAATGATGGTGCATGTTGAAATGAGTCCATTGAACTATATTCTTGTCACTATATTTCCTCCCATTTTTGGAATGACTTGGAGGGTGAAAAACCATTGATTATCAATAATTGAAAAGATTATTGCAACATCCATTTGTTTTAACACTTCCTTCTTGAGAACATCTTTTATTGGAAGAGTTATCCACCATTGTGGTTGTCTTTTTTTTTTGTTCAGCTAAAAAAAGATCTTGTGGGTGTATTATGAATGATTTATTCTTTTAATATCTTTCACACCCCAAGAAATCGATTGATTATGTATTTATAGGAAAAAAACAATTAGTCTTCTTATAATTGAGATATATCGGCATAGAAAATTAGGGGTAATTAGAATGACTTTCCTGTGTATGAGTACATGAATAAGCTGGGTAAGGGTTTCAATTCCAACTTGTGTAGTTGAATAATGAATGGGAATAATGGAGGTATGTCATCTTTGGTATGTTTCTCAATAAAGTATACTTCCACGTATTTATAGTATTATTCCTTGTATGATTCTTAATCATTGTTGTCTTCTTCAGTATCCATGTACTTCTTCATAAGCATGAGATATAGTGTGATCGTCAACCGGGCCAACTAGTTGACATGAAAATTTTATCAGATTAAACACCACTTGTTATTCACCGACTCCGAAGATGATATGTCCTTGATTAACATCAATCAAGGACTTACCAATGTTTAGGATGGGTCCTTTAAGAATTATCGTGACATCTCTGTCATCTTCCATGCTTAAAACTAAATTTTCTGCTGGGAAAATGAATTCTCCGACTTTAACCATAATATTTTCAAGAATACCACATGGGTATTTGACTAAATGATCAGGCCACTACAATGAAAATCATGTTTCCTTGATCTCTTGGATTCTTTGTTTTTTAAAGACACACATAGACATTATATTTATGTTAGATCTGATTCATAGAGTGCAATTCCAAATTTACAATCTCTTATGGCAGAAGGTATTGAAAAGATTCCAGTATCTGTCATCTTTGGTGGGATCATCTACTCTACAACCACAAATAATTCTTCATCGGATGAGATGACTCCATAGTATTCTATCCATTTTTATTGATATCAAATCCTCAAGAAATTTATCATATACCTGCGTTTTAGAGGTTTCCTCTACTAATGTAATGTTGATATGAAATTAAAAACACATTTCAAAAATCATTCTAGACTGGGACTCCTACATATCTTGTAATGAAATTTCATGAAAGGGAAGAGGAATCTTGAATAGAGGTAGGGATACATAAATGGGTTCTTTATGTTTTTCTGGGGCTTTCTTCATCTCAAATGGAATTGTTTTTAGAGATGTTATACGGACAACATCTTCTTCATTTTCGGATTTTTTCACGGGATTTTCATGTTTCCTTTCTTCCTTTTGTTGTTGGAAGTCAAACACTTTTCTAATCCTCAACACTACAATATTATCATATTCTCATGGATATGACTCAGTGTTACCTGTTGGGGAATCTAGTAAAATCTGAGATAAGGTCTTTGAGATCTAACCCATTGGAATATCCAAAAATCTTAAAGTCACTCATTGATTTTGCGTAACAGTCTCTTGTATAGTCATTTTTTTATTAGATTTCTAAACGAAAGAGGTTGGGAGTGTAACATTCCAGGTAAATAAAGAATATGAAATTTTTATGTAAATTAATATATATGAAATGAATATTAATTTTACTTTAAAGGGGATACAATGTTTAATGGCTTACCCGACACAGAAAAATGGGTTTCTCAAAAATATCTTGTTGCACACAAGGCTGAGTCATATTATAAAATAATAATATAATATCATTTTAAGGGGTAGTTAATTCCTAATCATTGTATTGGTTAGAATTAACATAACTAAACAAAATATGATTATATTCATTTTTTAAATTTCATTAAATTTATCCAATTAATTATAGATGCTTAAAATAAGAATGGATCCAATTTTAAGCACGAAATAGAATAATATTCTTTAAATTGTCGATTTACAACCTTTTAATGGAAAACCCTTTTTAAATGTAATTTTTTTCAATTTTATATTTTTCATTTGACAAAATAAATTTCTTCTTTATAATAGAATTATCAAAATTTACTTTGGAAAAAATATTGGTATTTTTCTGACAACGTTCATTTTTTAATGAATAGTGGAAAATAATGTATTGTAATTCAAAACTGCCTTTTAATTTATTTTATTTATATGGTTAGACTATCTTTTTAATAGGTTTTAATGTGTAATTATATTATATTTTTAGCATTTAATACAATTTTGGACATTGGAAATAATTTTACCTTGAAATTGGACATAAAAAATGTCAGTCTTTTGATATTTATTATTTTTTAAAAACACGTTGTTTTGTTTTGAGAACGAAAATTATTTTTAAATAAATTTTTTCCACTTTTGGGTTTTGAATTTCGGAAAATAGATTCCATTTTTTGAATCAGGATGACCCGATTCTGTAAATAGGTAAATTTTTTTAGACATTATTAATAGTAACTTCAGTAAATATTTTATATACTGTGGTTAAAGGATAAATTTGGAAAATAATGGTAAACAAATAATATTGTAATAATATTAAATTACCTTAAAAGGTGTCCTAATCCTATTGGATGATTCATGTCTGACCATGGGAATCTTTGGGTTAATTTTCGGACCCATGGAGCCACTTGAACATGAAAATGACACTTTATAAAAATTAATTTAACGATATAGAAAATGTAACATAAACATGTATATTTTGGTAAAAAAAAGTATATGCAGTTTTATAAGTGATAATTTAAACTATACATATTAATTAGAATGATAAAATGATTTCCTACATCATGGTATTTTATTTATAATATTTATACATAAAAAAATAAATTTATTTACGACACAATGAAGATGTAGTGATTACATTTTTAATGAAATTTTAAATAAATGAGATTATAAATATCAAAATAAATTTATTTTGGAACATTTTATTCCATCCACGAATTTTAAAGATAATTATTACTTGTTATAAATGAATTAATGAAGGACTTTCTAATGAATCATGTGGTTATAGATATTTTATAAGTCTTGATATGAATATTTTCTAAATTGACATAAATGTGTTATTAGAACAAATAACATTTTAATAAATGATAGAATAATTATATAAATCTTAGATTTAGAAAAAACATATATTATGTTAACAATTTCATCAAAGATCTATTTTTTGCCTCTTTTATTTTTATAGAAAATATATTAACCATATAGTATGAATAGACAAGAGGACATGGTAAATGTTAAATTAGTTTACTAAAGGTTAAATCTAAAAGATAAGGTTAAATTTTAGGTTCTAAACTTGTATAAAACCCATTTTCTAAGAGTATTTATAGAAATACTCAGATATCTTTTAATTAAATAAGATTGGAATCTTTTTAAATCATAATTCATTTTATAACAAAATAATATTTTTAAACATTCTAAAGAGCCCCTCCTCCCCCTATAAAATGTCATCATCTCTAACCCATTTCTCACACCTCTCAAGTTTTTTGCCTTGTTCAAATTATACTCAAATAATACCAAGACATCCTTCTCTTACACCTAGAGGCCATACATTCGGTATAAGGAAATTCAATACCATCTTTTATTTCAATCCAAAGGGAGTTACCCAATTTAAAGGTAATGTCTTCTACCAAGTTCATTTCTGATGTTTTCCTTCTCCAACATGATAAACTATCTTTATTAAATTATTTTATAACAAAACCACTGTCCTTTCTATACAAGGATGTTTTTAGGAGAATTATTTTAACTACACTTCCGCACACCTCAACTTAATGTATACGAACATACTGTTTTTGTGGAAGGTGGACAACTCCCTCGAGAAATGATGATTGGTCAAATTTTTCATACCGCTTCTCATGGAAGACATTATGATTGAAGGGTATTTTTATGTTCTACATATTATATTTATAATATATAATTTATTTTTTATTTTTCATTTTTATTATACACTTATGGTTTCCATAATGGTTAAATACGATAATTTCATTTGAGGAAGTGCAGACAACCACCAACAAAAAGTGATAGGACTCGTTCATGCAATATGTGGAACATATAAAGAATGGAGTTAATTACATTATATATGATATTCTATTTTAATTATAATATAATTATTTATAATTACCTTTTCATTCCATTAAATATGAAATTTAAATGAAACTAGTGTTCATGCATACGTACGACGTACTGTCTCCATGAACGGTACATTTCATTTCTTATCTTCAAAGGTAAATAGATACATATATATACTAGATATATATGATATATATTATATCTAAATCATGAATATCATTATTCAGATAAATGACTTCTGACCACATTGACAACTTGTTATTATAAGATCATTTTTGACTCAAGTAACAAATATCGACAAAACGAATGTTATTAACATAAATGATTATTTAATGTTTATAACGTGGTAATAAGTGATACAAAAGGAATAATAAAATTGAAAAAGGATACAAGGAAATTATAAATTTACTTTATTTTATTATTAAAGAGATTAATGAAGGAACATGTCAAACCAGATATGAGGTAAGGGAACATTGAAACCAAATTTACATTCTTTGGGTAAATCTTCTACTTCTTCATTATGTCATGTTATGAATATATGTGAATGACCTATGATTGTTTTACACTTAATATCCACTTATATTGTGTTTATTTATATTTTTATTTTACAATTATGTCATTTTATTATCCTTAATCTCTTGATACAATCATTGTAAGAGAATACTCCTCAATCACTATTCATTTAAGAATATCGTCATATTATGCACCATTATTATCCAATATTGTGTATATACAACCATTTTGACAATTGATATCATGAATTTATATATTTTGATGATATTTATAGTTTCATTTAATTTTATTATTTAATTATTTTTATTCAATTTTTTTCTCATGTGGTAAATGATTCTTTAACTAAAACATTATTTTTAATGTATAAATGATTTAATTTTCTAAATCCTTTTCTTTAATGTCCATGTCTTGGAAATTATTTTAAGTACTTATTTATATGGAAATGAGTGTTTTAAAGTTTAAAATATATTCAAATGTTTCAAAGTGGTATGGGACAATTTGATTCAAAGATATTATTATTTAATGGATTGATTATTTCATTATATTGAAATGATATAATGTGATTTCAAGGTAGAAATGTTGTCCTTCTTTTATCCTTGTTCAAGTGTTATGATTTTGTTATTGTTATTGGGATGTTTTTGGTGGATTCATGATAAACCCAAGGCAGGTGAGCCCTAGACAGCTACCCAATGCATTGGGTTATGTGACAATGGTAAAGGATAATATTTTTCCAAATAGATTTTGGGAATATACTGTGATGGGTATTCCAAATGTAACTCCCTAAATAGCTGTTAAAGCTACAATGTATGTATGATATGGATTCCATAAGTTACCTTTACGATTTATGATTTTCACGTGTTATTCATAAATATTATGATTCTGTGATTTATGTTAAATATTGAAAAGTATGATTTTTATGATTTGTATGTATCGATGGACTACTGTTTTCTTTCCTTGTTTTATAACCAATACTGAACTTTTTATGATCATACCATTTTTTTGAATGGTTTTTAAATGGGTATAAGGTAGGTTAAGAGAAAGATAGAATTTCAAAATATTTATATCATGAAAATATCTATTTTTTATTTCAAGGAGTTTTATTATTGTGAAAATTTTTGATAGAGTAGAAGTGACTAATTTGATATTTTTGAGATACAATATAATAGTTACGACCTAAGTCTATAAAACGCTAAACCTGAAGAGATCCCCAATGTGGATTATTAACATAAATCATGATTATGTAATGTTTCTGTCTAGGGCCTTATAGTTGGTATCATATGTCAGTTTAGATGATAGTAGAGGTTAGGGTGTTATTTAAGAATATACGACATAATAATAATGCTTAGAGTATTATAAAGAGTTAGAGTTATTATGGATAAATTTATGGGTTTAAGATAACATGATTAAATATATCTTATTTTTTATCATCCGTATAAGATATTATATGATTATTTTTATAATATAATCACCTAGAAATTTTTCATTTTAGTAAATGGTGGGATCTAGGAGGAACTAATGTAACAATGGATGTGAAGAAAACTATGATGGTTTTATGATTAATCTACTAAAGGAAATGGGAGTGGTAATGATATCCCTTTTTGATATTCTCAAACAACTATCTGGTGTCATGATTGACCACCTGAACATTGGGGATTTGTATAACTCTTCATATATGTGAGAAATGAATCCCAATGGGATTTCAGGTAATAACCTTATAGGTTAGTATATTCAAAAACCTATGTGTCAAGTATGTGGAATGAAAAACCAAGGATAATTATTCAAAGCAACAACAAGATTATATGCATGTGGAAATGAAAGTCATAAAGCAAGAATTTTCCATAGAAAAAGGAAGAATCATGTTGAAACCAAGAAAGTGAAAGAAGTTCATTCTGATGAATTAGTAGAATGATTTAAATATGGGTTTCAAGGTCATTAGTCAAATTGATTTCTATGAAGAAGGATCAGGAATGGGATCAGAAGGATAATACATATATATGTTTTCCAAAACCTAATGTCATTCCAATCAAGGATGAGGAAATATACAATGGCCAATGAAAGGTATGGATTATTTCTTAGCTGATGTTTTGACATTATTGATTCTTAAGATATGATTCATGATTTTGATTTTCGGAAACAAGTATTACTGAATATGTTTGGAAGAATGACTAATGGGCCATGAATAACATTAAATGAGTAATATGTCTACATATAAGGTATTCAAGAGTTATGCTAGTTTCTAGGAGGATGTAACGCTTTAAAATATTAAGGCTCTTTTGATTATTGGATTATGTTGGTATACATTTTCTAGTACGTGTTACCCTATAGATTTATAAGTGAAAATGTTATTCAAGAAGAATTATCTTTTAATGTGTGGAAATAATATCTAACCTTAGTGGTTCATGTGATTTTTTAAGGAAATTAGGGCTTATTACATTTTGGGAAGGAAATGTGAGTTATGAGATAACATTTGTGGTTAAAATATGTTGTGGTTATTTTTGAGAAATTTATCTCTATTTTGTGGATTATATAAAATTATATTTGTTTTGAAAAATGACAACACACAATCCATGTGACAACCCATCATGCCAGACAAAGATTTGGGAATTCAACCCACAACTAAAGTGTAATTGGGATTTATCACCTAACAATGGACTACAAGAAGTCCCTGGTTATTATTACTAATTATTTTTTGTTAGATAATTTTTTAGATCAATAATAAGATGATTTTGGGAACTTATGTCTAATCAAAGGGATATACATAGTATAGTAAAATGATTTGGTGATGAATTGATAAAATTTATTTTGGAAGAGGTTCTCTTTTTTTAAGAAACATTATATGCCTAAGCAAAATAGAATACTATGGGATTTAATTTCTGGAGTAATTATTGAAATTTTATTTTGGAAGAATCTATGTTATTTTGTGGAAATATAGAGATTTGGGTTATTTATGGATATTATTAACATATCATAGAGAATATGTGATTTGTTTAATTACACTTTAGTATGAGACTTTAAGTGTATCTGATGTTATTTTGAGATAAATATTAAGATTTTTGTGGAAGACTATGTGATCAAATCCTTCTAAATATTGGCTTTCAAACATAGTTTCGATTATTTTGTATAATTTTATGGATAATTGTTTATTGAATGGTATTTTTTGAGATTTTGGTATTTATTGTTCAATATTAGAGACTAAGAGTAGTATTTAATTTTATAAAAATTGACCTTTTTGGGGGATTATCTGATCTTGTACTAACCGTTTTTGTTTTGATTAATGTATAAAGACAAGGAGAATATGTAGTTTAACTTTTTTGTATTTTTTTTATTCTCTTGATGTTGATTCTAGAGCTTAAGGTGTGAACAATACATCTTGAATACTCATCATTTGGAGAAAAGAAGAGTTTTGGGTAAAAACTTATTAAAGGATGAATCTCAACTTGAAAATTAAGTATATTTGTTTATGTCCTTATTCAGACTCATAAATAAATTCTCCAACATTATTAAATGAATCATAAAACAAAAACATTGTTCGTTTACATTTACTATGGGGAATCTAAAGAATGTTTAACCTATCACATGTTTGTGTTTTTCTTATTGGCAACTTTCTCCATGTCATGTTTTTCTATCACTCTCCATTAGAACTAGACACTTGGTTTCTCCTCCCAATCCATACAAGGAATTTTAGTATGTGTTATCTCAATAATATTTATATCATGAAAATATCTATTGTTTTATTTTAAAGAGATTTATTATTGTGTAAAATTTGGATAGATTATTCCTGACTAGTTTGTTATATTGAAGATGTAATCTAATAGTTACAGCCTAATTCTATAAATCTATAAACATGAAGAGATCCTAAATTTGAATTATAAAAATTATTCAATATTATGTATTGTTTAAGATTGGTTCCTTATACATGGTATCAGATGTAAGTTTAGATAATATTAGAGGTTTGGGTGTTATTTAAGAATAATTGACATAACCATAATGGCTAGAATATTAGAAAGAGTAATAGTTATTATAGATAAAATTAATTGGTTTAAGATAACATGAGTAAGTATATTTTATTTTTTACCCTACTTATAAGATATTATATGTATATTTTACTAATATACTCACACTGAACTTTTTCATTTTAGTAAATGGATGGATCTAGCATGCACTAAAGAAATAATGGATGTGAAGAAAACTATGACGATTTTCGGAATAAGAAATTGAACTGAATGGGAGCTGTAATGACTTTTTTTTATTCTCAACCATCTATATGGAGTCATGATTGACCACCTATACCTTGGTGATTTCTATAAGGCATTATATATGCAATAAATAAATCTCAATGCGAGTTCATCTAATAACCATAAATGTAAGTATATCAAAAAACCTATGTGTCAAGGACGTGGAAAGAAACACCATGTAAAATTATTCAAAGGGATGACAAGACGGTATAGATGCTGAAATTATGTGTATAAATATATAACTTTCTAAGGAAAATGGAAGTGTCATTTGACTCTAGGAAAGGGAAATAATTTCATTCCAAGGAATCAATTGAATGTTTTAAATTCGGTGTGCATGGTCATTATAAAAATATATTTTCTATAAAGATGGTTCGGGAATGGTATCATCAGGATCATACAAATATATGTTATCAGTATCTAATTCCATTCTAATCGTGGATGAGGAAATATACAATAACAAATGAAAGGTATGGATTATTCCTTAGCTGATGTTTTGGCATTATTGAATCTTAGGATATGATTCATGATTATATTATTAGGAAAGAAGTATTATATAATATATTGGAAAGAATGGTTAATGGATCATGAATAATGTTGAATGAGTAAGATGTCTGCATATAAGTTAATCAAGAGTTATGCTATGTTTTAGGACGATGAAATGCTTAAAATTATTAAGTCTCTTTTTATGATTGGATTACGTTGGAATTCTTTTTCTATTATGTGTAACCCTGTAGTTGGTTATGTGAAAATGTTATTCAAGAAGAATTATCTTCTCTTGTGTTGACATAATGGATAAACATAGCGGTTCATGTTAACTTTTGTTTTTTGTAAAAATTAGGGATTATTACCTTTTGGGATTATAAAGAAATGTATGAGATAGCATTTGTTATTAAAATATTTTGTGGTTATTTTTGAGGAATTTATCTCAATTTTTAAAATTTTATAAAATTATATAATTCTTGAAAAAGGGCAAAAAGAAGACTATGTGACAACCCATCACGTCGTACAAAGCTGCAGGAATCAAACCCACAACCAACGTGTTATTGGGATGTATTGTCTACCACTAGATTATGTGAAGTACCTGGTTTTTTTGACTACATATTTTTTGGTTAAATGATTTAGTGGATCAAGAATAAGTTGATTTTGAGATATTTTGTTTTATCAAATATGTATCCTTAGTAATGAAAAATTATTTGGTGATGAAGTGACAAAGGTTATTTTGGAAGTCATTCTCTCTTTTGAGGAAACATTATATGCTTATGGAAAATAGAATACCATGGGAGTTCATTTCTAGGGGAATTATTGAAAGTATATTTTTGATTATTCTATGTTATTATGTGGAAATATAGTGATCTATGATATTTATGGATATTATTAACCTATCATAGAGAATATGTGATTTTTATAACTACACTTCAGTGTGAGACTTTAAGAGTAGAAGATGTTATTTAGAGATAAATATGTGGATTTTTTAGGAAGACTATGTGATCAAGTCCTTCTAAATTTTGGGATAAAAAATTAGTTTTGAATATTTTGAATAATTTTAAAGATAATTGTGTATTGAATAGTATTTTTTGTGATTTGGGTACAATTTGTTCAATTTTGGAGTTTAAGAGTAGCATTTCTTTTTATAAAGTATTATCTTTTTTTGGGGATTATCCGATTGTCTATAAACCATTTATAATTTGGTTAATGTATAAAGGAAAAGGAAATATATTGTTCATATTTTATGGATTATGTTATTTTCATGAAGTGGATTCACGTTCTTTTGATGTGAAAAATTCATCTTGAACACTCATCATTTAGAGAAAAGATGAGTTTTTGGTAGAAACATATTAAATGGTGAAACTCCACCTGTAAAGTAAGTATACTTAATTATGTCCTTAGTCAATATAATAACTAAATTCTCCAACACTATTAACTAAAACCAAAAACAGAAACATTGTCCGTTTACTTTTTTTACCAGGAATCCAAAAACTGTTTAACCTTACACTTGTTTGTTGTTTTCATGTTTTCATCTTTCTCCAAGTCATGTTTTCTATCACTCTCTATGTGAACATGACATTTAGTTTCTCCTCCAAATCCATACATGGAATCCTAGTATGGGTTATCTCGAGTGACCCTATACATATTTTTCATTATTTTAATTATAATGTCTTATTGACTCTTTTTCCGATTTGGGGCTTCTAATGACGTTTCTGAGCCCAATTTTTAAATTGTGATGACACAATTGTCAAAAGGGTGGAAGGATGTAACATCCCAAGTGAATAAAGAATATGAAATTTTCATATTTATTAATATTTTTGAATTAAATATGGACTTTACTTTTTTAGGGATGCTATGTTTGATGGAATACCTAACACATAACAATGGGTTTCTCTGAAATCTCGTGTTACACACAAGGCTGAGTCATACTGAAAAATAATAAAATAATAAAATTTTAAATGGTAGTTAACACTTAGTCATTGAATTGTTGGGAATCAATATAACTAAAAAGAATATTCTTATACATGTTTGTTAAATTTATTTACATTTGTCCAATTAATTTTCAGTGCATAAATTTAGAATCGATCCAATTTTAAGCATGAAATACTCTAATATTCATTAAAATGTCGATTTACCATTTTTTGATGGAGAACCCTTTTAAAATGTAGTTTTTCTCACTTTTATATGTTCCATTACACAAAATAAACTTCTCCTTTAGAAGGGGTACATGAAAATTTACTTTGGATTAAATTTTTTATTTCTCTGATAAAGTTCATTTTTTATTTAATAGTGTAAAATAATGTATTTTAAATCCCAGCTTCCTTATAATATTATTTATTTATATAGATAGATTGTATTTATATTTATTTTTAAAGTTTGATTATATTATATTTTTTCCATTAAATCCAATTTTGTTCATTGGATGTAGTTTTACATAGAAATTGGACATAAATAGATGACAATATTATGAAAGTTATTATTTCTTAAAAACAGGCTGTTAGGTTTTGACAACAAGAATTAATTTAAAATTAATTTCTAAAACATATGTGTTATGAAATTGGGAAAATGGATTACATATTTAGAATAAAGTGGTCCAAATTTTCTAAATTTCTAATTTTTATTTTTAGAAATTATGAAAAGAAACTTCAGTAAATATTTTTTTATCATTGTTAATGGGTAAATCTTGTAAATATGGGTAAAAAATAAAATTATAATAATATTAAATTTCCATAACATGTGTCTTTATCATATTATCTGATACATGTTTGACGATGAGCATCTTTGGGTCGATATTGTGACCCATGCATCCACTTGTGTGTGAAAATAACTCTTTATAAAAATTAATTTAATATTAATGAAAATGTAACAGAAACATATATCTTTTAGAAAAACAATTATTATAGAGAGTTTTATAAGTGATTTTTTCGACTATAAATATTAAATATAATGATAAATAAATCTCCTACATCTGGGTTTTTTATTTATAAGTTTTAGACATTAAATAAATAAATTTATCTATGAGACAATGACGTTGTAGTGATTACCTTTTTAATTAAGTTTTTAATTAAAGGAGATTATAAATAATAAAATAAATTTATTCTCAAACTTTTTATGCCATCGATGAATTTTAGAGAAAATTATGACTTGTTAAATTTGAAATAATGAAGGTTTTTCAAAAGAATAAATTTTTATAGATTTTTTAAAATTTATGATTTGAATATATCTAAATTGACAAAAATAAGTTTTTAAAACAATTAATATTTTATTAAATGATATAAATATCATAAACATCTATGATTCAGAAAAATGAAATATATAATCTTAAAAAATTCATTAATGATCCATTTTTTTCTCTTGGTATTTTATAGTAAATATATTGAATATATATTATAAATATACAAGAGGTCATGGTAAATGTTAAATTGTTAACTAATGGTTAAAGCTAAAAGATAAGGTTAATTTATTGCACTACACTCTTCCAAAACCCATTGTATGAATTTATTTATAACCATAATCAACTTATATTCTAATTACATTTTTTTGGATATCTTTAAATCGAAATTTATTTTATAATAAAATAATATTTTTCAACATTCCTAAGGAGCCCCTCCTCCCCCTTATAAAAATCCATGAACTCTAAACCATTATCCACACATCTCAAGCCCCTTATCTCATACAAAATCTACTCCAATAATCTAAAAACATACCTCTTCTCCACCTAGAGGTCATACATTGGGAATATAGAAATTCAATAATGTGTTTTGGTTCAAACCAAAGGGAGTTACCCAATTTAAAGACAATGTCTTTTCTCAAGTTCTTTTATTTTATTTTCATTCTCCAACACCCTAAACTATCTTTATTCCACTACTTTATAAAAAAACACTATAGTAAATATAATATGATTTTTTATTAGAATTATTCAAACTAGACTTCCACACACTTCCATTTAATGGATAAAATCATTCTGTTTCTATGGGCGTCGAACTATTGTCTCATGAAACGATGATTGTTCAAATATCTTTTACTGCCTCCCTTAGTGCCGACTAAAATGGAACAATATTTATATTCAGAATATATTATATTTATATTGTCTCCATTATTCTTTATTTTTCATTTATATCATTCCATTGTGGTTTCCAAAGTGGGTAAATATGATAATTTCATTTGAGAAGTGCGAACTACCGCCCCCTCAAAGTGATATGACTCATTTATGCCATACATGGAACATATAAATGATGGATTTAATGAAATTATATATTATATTATACTGTAATTAATGTATACCTATTTATAATTATTTTTCATTCAATTATATACTAAATAGAAATGAAAGTAGTGTTCATGCATACGTACGGCTTACCGCCTCCAAGAATGGTGCATTTCATTTATTATCCCCAAATGGTAGGTACATTTATAAATAGACATATATACTGGATATATATGATATATAAGCTATCTAAATCATGAATATTATTCTAGAGATAATTGACTATTGACCACATGGACAACTTGTTATTATGAGATGTTCATTTTTGACTCAAGTAACAAATATCGACCAAACGACTATTATTAACTTAAATGATTATTTAATATTTATAACGTGATAAAATGTGATATAAAAAGAATAATAAACATGAAAAATTTTCTGATGAAATTATAAATTAACATTAGTTTATTATTCAAAATATTAATGAATGAACGAGTCACGTCAGACATGATGTAAGGGAAATTTTTAACCCAATTTCCATTATTTGTGTTAATCTTATACATCTTTATTATGTCATCTTATGAATATGTTTCAATGACCTATGATTGTTTTACACTTAATATCCACTTATATTTGGTGTATTTATATATTTCACAAATAATTATGTCATTGATTTATACTTAATCAATTGATGCAATCGTTGTAAGGGACAACGTTTCAACCATCTTTCATTGAGGAATACCATAATATTATATGCTTTATAATACTATAAGGTGTATATACAACCATTTTGACATTTTATATCATGAATTTATATATTATCATGATATATATAGTTTTTGATGATGTTATTTTGTTGATATTTTTATTCCAGTATTTTCTCAAGAGGTAAATAATTCTTAAAATAAAATTTCGTTTTAAATATTTTAATGATTTATTTTTCTAAATCCTTAAATTTATTGACCATGTTTTGGAAATTATTTTACGGATTTTTTATATAGAAATGATTGTTTTAAAGTGTAAAATACTTTCCAATGATTTAATTAGGTATGTTACACTTTGATTCAAAACTATTCTCTTTTAAAGAACTGATTATGTCAATATCATAAAATGAAATATTGTGATTGCAATGTGGAAATGTTATCATTCCTTTATCTTTGTTCATTTGTTATGATTATGTTATTGCTATTGGGAATTTTTTACACACACAAGTGGTTCCATGATAAACCTAGGTTGGGTGAGCCTAAGGCAGCTCTCCAATGCATTGAGTAACGTGACAGAGGTAAACGTTAATGTTTCTCTTAAAAGATTTAAGGAATATATTGTGATGGGTATTCAAAATGTAACTCCCAATGTAACTGTCAAAGCTACAATGTAAGTATGATATTGATACCAAAATTTACCTTTATTATTTATGATTTCAATGTGTTATTCATTAATCTTATGATTTAGTGAGTTATGTTAAATATTAAAAATTATTATTTCATTGATTTGTATGTATTGATGGACTAATGTTTTCTTTCCTTGTTTTATAACACTTACTGAGCTTTTTATGCTCATCCCATGTTTTTGAAATGTTTTTATAGGGTATAAGGTAGGCTAAGTGAAATAAGGAATTCAAGAATATAAATATCAGGAAAATAACTATAGTTTTATTTTACGGAGTTTTATTATTGTTAAAAATTTTGATAGAGTAAATGTGAATAGTTTTTTATTTTTGAGATGTAATCTAATAGTTGCAGCCTAATTGTCCAAAAATCTAATCCTAAAGATATCCTTAATGTGTATTATTAACTTAATTAAATATTATTTAATGTTTTAAGGATGGGGCCTTATATTTGGTATCATTGGCCAGTTTAGATAACATTAGAGCTTTGGGTGTTATTTAAGCATAAGTGACATAACCATAATGGTTAGAATATTAGAAAGAGTCATAGTTATTATAGATAAAATTAATGTGTTTAGGATAACATGAGTATGTATATCATAGTGTTTACTCTCATCATAAAATATTATATAATTTTTTTATTGATATACGCACACTGTCCTTTTTCTTTTTAGTAAATGGATGGATTTGGCATGCACTAAACTAACAATGGATGTGAAGAATACAGTGGTGTCTTTCGGAATAAGAAATTGAAGGAAATGGGAGTTGTAATATAAACTCTTTTTGTTATTCTCAACCAACTATATGGATTCATGATTGATCACTTGAACCATGGTGATTTCAATAATCCATCGTATATGCAAGAAATGAATCCCATTTGGAGTTCATATAATAACCATAAAGGTATGTATATTAAAAAACCTATGTATCATAAATGTTGAAAGAAACACATAGGAAAATGCTTCAAAAGGGCGACAAGATGCTAGATAGTTGGAAATTATGGTTATAAAGCATGAACATTCCATGAAAAAATGAAGTGTCATGTTAAATCTAGGAAAGGGAATGAAGTTTTTTCCAAGGAATCAATTGAATGTTTTAAATGGGGTGTGCATGGTAATTATACAAATATATTTTCTCTAAAAAAGGATCGGGAATAGGATAATTAGGATCAAGAAAATATATGTTTACCAATATCTAATTACATTCCAATAGAGGATGAGGAAACTAACAATGACCAATAAAAGGTATGGATTATTTCATTGATTATTTTTGGACATTACTGAATCTTAGGATATGATTCGTGATTTTGTTTGTTGGAATGAAGTATTACAGAATAAGTTAGGACGAATGGTTAATGGATCATGAATAATGATGAATGATTAAATTTCCTGTATATATAGGACTCAATATTTATTCTAGGTTATAGGATGATAAAATAATTAAAAGTATTAATGATCTTTAGATGATTTGATTATATTGGAATATTTTTTCTAGTATGTACAACCCTATAGTTGGTTATTTGAAAATTTTATTCAATAAGAATTATCTTCTCCCGTGTTGACATAATGGATAAATATAGGGGTTCATGTTATAGTTTAATTTTTAGGAAATTATGTGTTATTACTTTTTGGGATGATAATGTGAGGTATGATATAACATTTGGGGTTAAAATATGTTATGGTTATTTTTGAATAAATTATCTCAATATTTGGGAATTTTTTAAAATTATATAATTTTTGAAAAATGACTACACACAGACCGTGTGACATCCCGTCATGTCAGACAAAGCTGTGGGAATCGAATCCACAACCAAAGTGTGATTGGGATGTATTTCCTACCACTTGACTACGAGAATTTCTTGGTTTTTATGACTAATTATTTTTGGTTAAATGATTTTGTGGATCAAGAATAAGTTGATTTTGGGAACCTATATTTTATCAGATGTGTATCCTTAGTGTAGGAAAATGATTTGGAGATGAATTTATAAATGTTATTTTGGAATACTTTCTCTCTTTTGAGGAATCATTATATACCTAATGAAAATATAATATTATGGGAGTTCATTTCTAGGGAAATTGTTGAAATTATATTTTTTATGAATCTATGTATTTATGTCGAAATATGGTGATATGTGTTATTTATAGAGATGATTAACCTATCATATAGAATATGAGATTTGGTAAACTACACTTCAACATGAGACTTCAAGAGTAGCTGATGTTATTTGGAGATAAATTTTCTGATCTTTGTGGAAGACTATGTGATCAAGTCTTTCTAAATTTTGGGTTACAACCATAATATGGATTATTTTAAATAATTTTAAAGATAATTTTGTATTGAATTGTATTTTTTGATATTTGGGTATTTTTTGATCAGTTTTGGAAATTAAGAGTAGTATTTGTTTTTATAAAGTATTATCCTTTTGGGGGGATTATTCGATCTTTAACTAACCATTTTTGTTTT
The DNA here is from genome assembly GCA_963277665.1 of Viscum album. Lineage (NCBI taxonomy): Eukaryota > Viridiplantae > Streptophyta > Magnoliopsida > Santalales > Viscaceae > Viscum > Viscum album. The sequence continues at coordinate 1,008,020,402 of OY728164.1, read as the reverse complement.
TGTTAATGTCAAAAGACATGGGAAGTATATAGTTCATTTTTTATGGATTATCTTATTTTATATAAGTTAATTCAAGAGTTTTAGGTGTGAAAAAGTCATCTTGAACACTCATAATTTGGAAAAAAGATATGTTTTTTATAGAAACATATTAATGGATGAAACTCTACATGAAAATATGTATATTTATTTATGTCCTTAGTCATTCTCATAAAAAAATTATCCAAATTTATTAACTTAGACTTAAATCAAATACATTGTCTATTTACCTTTCTTACTGGGAAACCTAAGACCATTTAACCTATCACAAGTTTGTGGTTTTCTTTTTGTTAACTTTCACCAAGTCATGCTTTATATCACTCTCTACCAGAACATGACACTTAGTTTCTCCTCCAAATCCAGACATGGAATCCTAGTCTGTGTTATCTCAAGTGACCCTTGTAAATCTTTTTCTAAAATTTAATGTGAATGTTTTATTGAATCTTTTTCCTATTCGGGTTTTTTAAGAAGTTCTTTAGCCCCACTTTAATGATGTTAGAATGCAATTCCCAAAAGGGGGAAGGATGTAACATCCCATGTAAATAAAGAATATTAAATTTTCATATTTATTAATATTTGGGAATTAAATATTGATTTTAATTTATAGGGGATTCTATGTTCGATGGTATTCCTTACACACAACAATGGGTTTCTCCAAAATGTCTTGTTACAGAAAAGGATGAGTCATACAACAAATTAATAAAATAATTTTATTTTCAATGGTAGTTTATTCTTAGTCATTGAATTTCATGAAATGAATGAAACAAACTATAATATTATTATACTTGTTTTTTAAATATATTTAAAATTTTCCAATTATTTGTGTGGAATAAAATTAGAATCATTTTAATTTTAAGCATGAAATATTCTAATAATTTTTTAAATGTCGATTTATCACTTTTTTTATTGAAAAAACTTTTAAATTTTAGTTTTTATAATTTTTATATGTTCCATTTTTAAATATAAACTTCTTCTTTAGAAGCAGAACATCAAAATTTACTTTGGATGAATTTTATAATTTTTCTGATAATGGTCATTTTTTAATTAATAGTGAAAAATTATGCATTTTATTTCAAAGAAGCATTTTAGTATAATTTATTTATATTGTTAGAATATATTTTTAATTCGTTTTAATGATTAAAGAAATTATACTCTTACCATTTAATACAATTTTGTTCATTGGATGTAATTTTACACCGAAATTGGATATAAAAAAATTGCAATCTTTTGAAAGTTATTATTTCTTAAAAAACAGGTTATTAGGTTTTGACAATGAGAATTAATTTTTAATTAATTTCTGAAACTTATGTGTTTTGAATTTGGGAAAATGAATTATATAATTTCAATCTAGAGGTCCAAAATTTGTAAATAGGTAATTTTTATTTTTAGAAATAATGAACAGTAACTTCAGTAAATATTTTATTTATCTTAGTCAAAGGGTAAATATTGTAAATAAGGGTAAAAAAATAATATTATAATAATATTAATTTCCCTAACACGTGTGATAATCATATTATCAGATACATGTTCCACCAAGGGAATATTTTGGTCGATTTTGGGACCCCATGGAGCCACTTTTAAGTGAAAATGATACTTCATATAAAATAATTTAAAGTTAAGGAATGTGTAACATAAACATATATCTTTTAGTAAAAAAATTTTTATATGGAGTTATATAAGTGATGTTTTAGACAATAAATATTAATTACAAATATAAATATATTTCCTACATCAGGGTGGTTTATTTATAGTTTTTATCCATTAAATAAATAAATTTATTTATGACACAATGATGATGTAGTTATTACCTTTTAAATGAATGTTTTAAATAAATGAGATTTTAAATGTTAAAATAAATTTATTTTCAATAAATTTTCACCATCCACGAGTTTTTGAGATGATTATGAACTTTTATATTTGAATTAATTAAGGTTTCTCAAAAAAGTAATATTTTATATATTTATTGAAATTCATGATTTGTTTATTTTCTAAATTGAAAAATGTGAGTTTTGAAAAAAATTAATAATTTATTAAATGATAATATAATCCTTAAAATCTAAGATTCATCCAACTAACATAGATTATGTCAAAAAATTCATTGATGAAATTTTTTTGTCTTGTCATTTTATAGTTAATATATTGACCATATATTATAAATATACATGAGGATATGCTAAATGTTAAATAGTAACTAAGGGTTAATGCTAAAAGACAAGGTTAATTTTATCCACTATACTTGTCTAAAACCCATTGGATCGTAGTATATAGAACAATACTCACCTTATATTTTAATTAAATGTGTTTTTGATATTTTGAAATTGAAATTTAGATTATATTAAAATAATATTTTCAAACATTCCTATGGAGCCCCTCCTCCCCCTTATAAAAATCTATCAACTCTAACCCATCACCGACCCCTCTCAAGCCCCTTATCTCATCCTACCTCTACTCCAATAATCTCCAAATCCTCCCTTTATTCCACATATTGGTTATACATTGTGCAGAAAGGGATTTCAATAATGTCTTTTGGTTCAAACCAAAGGGAGTTACCCGATTTAAAGATAACATCTTCACTCAAGTTCTTTTATTTTCATTTCATTATCCAACACCCTAAACGATATTGATTCCATTATTTTATAAAAACTCCAATATAATATATATACTAGTATGTATTTATGATATGTATTCTAAACACACTTCCACACACCTCTATCTAATGGGTACAAACATTATATTTCTCCGGATGGCGATGTACTACCTCACGAAACGATGAAGGTTCAAATATCTCCTACCACCTCTCTTGGTGACCATTAAGATATAAATATATTCATATTTTGCATATATTATATTTATATTGTCTTTATACTTATATATTTTTTATTTATACCATTCCTTTATGATTCCCATAATGGGTAAATACTATAATATCATTTGAGGAAGTGCGGACTACCGCCCCATAAAAGTGATATGACTCGTTAATTCCATACATAGAACATATAAATAATGGATTTAATGAAATTATATATTATAATATACTAGAATTAAAATATACATATTTATAATTACTTTTTTTATTCAATTTAATATGACATAGAAATGAATGTAGTGTTCATGCATATGTACGGCTTACCGTCTCCATGAACGGGGCATTTCATTTCTTATCTCCAAATGCTAGGTACTAATATAAATACATATATATACTGGATATATATGATATATATGATATCTAAATCATTGATATTTTTCTAGAGATAATGAATTTTGAACACATGGACAACTTATTATTATAAGATGTTCATTTTTGACTCAAGTACCAAATATTGACAAACTGTCTATTATTAACTTAAATGGTTTTGTAATGTTTATAACATGGTAATACATGACATAAAAGGTATAATGAACATGAAAATGGTTCTTAAGAAATTATATATTAACTTTAGTTTATTATTGAGGAGAATAATGAACAAATGAGTCAAGACAGCCCCAAGGCAATGGAACTATTTAACCCAAATTCCATTATTTGGGTTAATATTCTAATTCTTGATTATGTCTTGTTATGAATGTGTGTGAATAAAGTATGATTTTTTACAATTAATATTAACTAATATTGATAGTATTTATATTTTTTACACATAATTATGTCATTGATTTATCCTTAATTTAATAATCTAATCATTGTAAGGGACAACGTCTCAATATTCTTTCATTAAGGCATATCTTAATATTGTGAAGAATTATAATCTTATAAGGTGTATATACAACCATTTTGACATTTTATATCCTGAATTTCTATATAATCATGATATTTATTGTTTCCTATGATGTAATTTTATAATTATTTTTATACAAGTATTTTCTAAATATGTAAAGGTTCTTTAACTAAAATATCGTTTTAAATGTTCTAATGATTTAATTTTCTAAATCCTTTAATTTCATGTCTTTGTTTTGATAATTATTTGGAGGATTTTATTTATGTACATGAGTGTTTTAATGTTTAAAATACTTTCAAATGAGTCAAATTTTTATGGGAAACTTTTATTTAAAACTATTCTTTTTGAATGAACTTATTATGTCAATATCTTGAAATGATATATTGTGACTGCAATGTGGAAATGTTATATTTCCATTATATTTATTCATTTGTTATTATTATGTTATTGTTATTTTGAATTGTTTACATACATGGGTGGTTCCAGGATAAACCTCGGTTGGTTGAGCCAGAGATAGCTCTCCAATGCATTGGGTAACATGACAGAGGTAAACGTTAATGTTTTCTGAAGAAATTTAGGGAATATATTGTGGTGGTATTAAAAATGTAACTCTCTATGTAACTATGAAAGCTACAATGTAAGTATGATATTTATTCTGAAATTTATGTTCTTTTATGATTTCAATGTGTTATTCATAAATCTTATGATTTTGTGAGTTATGTTATAGATTTAAAAGTATGAATTCATTGATTTGTATGTATTGATGGACTAATGTTTTCTTTCCTTATTTTATAATCATTATTGTTATTTTTATGCTCATCCCATGTTTCTGAAATGCTTTTCACAGGGTATAAGTTAGTGTAAGATAATGGAAGAATTCAAGAATATTTATATCTAAAAAATAACTATTGTTTTATTTTAAGGAGTTTTGTAATTGGAAAAAATTTGGATACAGTATATGTGACTAATAAGTTATTTTTGAGATGTAATATAATAGTTACTGTATAATTATCTAAAACACTAAACCTAATGAGATACTCAATGTGAATTACTATCTTAGTTCAATATTATGTAATGTTTAAGTCTGGGGACTTATAGATGGTATGAGAGGTCTGTTTAGTTAACATTAGTGGTTTGGGTGTTATTTAATCAAAAGTTACATAACCTTAATGGTTAGAATATTAGAAATATTCATAGTTATTATAAATAAAATTAATGTGTTTAAGATAACATAGTAAGTATATATTATTTTTTAACCTCCTCATAAGATATTATATGATGATTTTACTGATATACTCACACTGACCTTTTTCATTTTAGTAAATGGTTGGATCTAGCATGCACTAAAGTAATAATGGATGTGAAGAAAACAATGAAGGTTTTCAGAGTATGAAATTGAAGGAAATGGGAGTTGTAATAATTTTTTTGTTATTCACAACCAACTATATGGAGTCATGATTGACCACATGAACCTTGGGGAATTATATAAGGCATCCTATTTGCAAGAAATGAATACCAATGGGAGTTCATCTAATAACAATAAAGGTAAGTATATTCAAAAACCAATGTTTCAAGGATGTGGAAAGAAACACCCAGGAAAATGTTTTAAAGGGACGATACGATTCAATATATTTTGAAATTATGGTTATAAATAAAGAACATGTCATAGTATAAGGAAGTGTCATGTTGACTCAGTGATAGGGAAATAATTTCATTCCAAGGAATCAATTGAATGTTTTAAATGTGGTTTGAATGGTTATTATATAAATATATTTCCTATAAAGAATGTTCAGGAATGGGATCATCAAGATCGTACAAATATAGCTTTACCAATTTCAAATTCCAATAAAATCAAGGAAAAGGAAACTGGCAATGAACAATGAATGGTATGTATTATTTCTTATTTGATGTTTTGAAATTAATTAATATTTTGATATGATTAGTGATTTTTTTGTAGGAATGGAGTATTACAGAATAAGTAGGGAATAATGGATAATGGATCATGAAAAATGCTGAATGATTAAGATGTCTACATATAAGGGATTAAAGAGTTATGATTTATTTAGGACGATGAAATGATTAAATGTATTAAGGCTCTTTTGATGATTGGATTACTTTGGAATAATTTTTATAGTATTTGTAACCATATTGTTGTTTATGTGAAAATGTTTTTGAAGGATAATTATATTTTCTTGTGTTTACATAATTAATAAATATAGGGGTTCATGTTAACATTTTTTTAGAAAATTATGGGTTTTTAATTTTTCGGCTGATAATGCGAGGTATGCAATAACATTTGTGGTAAAAAAATATATTATGGTTATTATTGGGTATTTATCTCAATTTTGAGAATTTAATAAAATTATATAATTATTTAAAATGTAAAACACACCAACTGTGTGACAACCCATCATGTTGGACAATGCTGCAGGAATCAAATCGACAACCAAAGTGTGATTGGGATGTATTGCCTTCCACTTGACTACGAGAAGTCCCTGATTTGTATAACTAATTCTTTTTGGTTAAATGATTTTGTGCATCATGAATAAGTTGATTTTGGGAACTTATGTTTTATCAATTAGATATTCTTAGTATAGGAAAAATATTCATTGATGAATTGATAAAGGTTATTTTGGAAGACATTCTCTCTTTTAAGGAAAAATTATATGCATAAAAAAATAGAATACTATAGGAGTTCATTTCTAGAGTAATTATTGAAATTATATTTTTGATGAATCTATGTTTTTAAGTTTAAAAATGGAGATCTATGTTATTTCTATATATGATTAACCTATCAGAGAAAATTTGTGATATATTTAACTATACATCAGTATGAGACTTTAAGAGTATCCGATGTTACTTGGAGATAAATTTTATGATTTTTGTGGAAATCTATGTGAGAAAATCCTTCTAAATTTTGGGTTACAGTCTTAGTTTAATTTATATTGAATAAATTTAAATATAATTGTGTATTTAATGGGGTTTTTAGATTTGGGTATTGTTTGATCAATTTTTGAGATTAAGAGTAGTATTTCTATTTATAAAGTATTATTTTTTTGGGAATTATATGATCTTCTTCTAAACATTTTGGTTTTTCATAATGTCTAAAGGCAAGGAAAATATATAGTTCATCGTATATGGATTATTTTATTCTTGGGAAATTTATTATAGAGCTTTAGAGGCAAACAAGTCATCTTTAATACTCATCATTTGGAGAAAAGATGAGTTTATGGTAGAAACTTATTAAAGGATGAAACTCTAGATGAAAAGTATGTATATTTCCTTATGTCATTACTAAATACCATTAATAAATTCTAAATATTTATTAACAGAAACATGAAACAAAAACATAGTACATTTACTTTTCTTACTGAGAAACCAAAGAACGTTTAACCCGTCACATGTTTGTGGTTTTCTTGTTGTTAACTTTCAACAAGTCATGTTTTATGTCACTATCCATCTGAACATGACACTTAGTTTCTCCTTAAAATCCATACATGGAATCCTAGTATGTGTTATCTCTAGGTACCATTATACTTATATTTCATTATTTTAATGTGAAGGTTTTATTGAAGATTTTTCCAATGTGGGACATTTAATGATGTTTCTGAGCCCAATTTCAAAATTGAGAGGCCACAATTCCCAAAAGGGGGAAGGATGTAACATCCCAGGTAAATAAAGAATATAAAAATTTCAAATTTATGACTATTTTTTAATTAAATATTAATTTTACTTTATATGGGATTCAATTTTCGAAGGAATACTCGACACACAACAATGTGTTTATCTGAAATCTCTTGTTACACAGAAGGTTGATTTATACAGAAAAATAATAATATAACATAATTTTGAATGGTTGTAAATGCAAAGCCGTTGTATTTGTTAGAATGAACAGAACTAACTAAAATATGATTATTCCTATTTTTTAAATATCTTCACATTTATCCAATTAATTTTATTTTCTTAAAATTAGAATTCATCCAATTTTAAGCATTTAAATCTCTAATAATAATTAAAATGTCGATTTACTGTCTTTTGAGGTAGAACCCTATTTAAATCTGTGTTTTCTCATTTATATATGTTCCATTTGACAAAATAAACATTTTCATAGAATAATAACATAAAAATTTACTTTGGATGAAATTTTGGTATTTTTAGGATTATGTTCATTTTATAATTAATTGTGAAAATTACTGCATTTTAAATAAAAAATGCAATTTTGTCTAATTTATTTATATCCATAGAATATCTTTTAATTGGATTTAAAGTGTATTTAGATTATATTTTTACCATTTAATACAATTTTGTTCATTGTATGCAATTTCACTTCAAAATCAGGCATAAACAAATGTCAATATTTTGATAGTTATTATTTCTTAAATACTCATTGTTTGGTTTTACAACTAAAATAAATTTTAAATTAATATCTAAAAATTCAATGTATTGAATTTGGGAAAATGGATTCCATATTTGGAATAAGGGGGTCCAAATTTTATAAATAGTTATATTTTATTTTTAGACATTATGAATAGTAACATCAGTACATATTTTATTTATCATGGTTAAAGGGTAAATCTTCTAAATAAGGGTAAAAATATAATATTATAATAATATTAAATTACTCTAACATGTGTCCTAATACTGCTATATGAAACATGTTTGAAAATGGGCATATTTGGGTCGATTTTGCAACCCCATGGAGCCACTTGAAAGTGAAATTGACACTTTATAAAAATTAATTTAATGTTAAGGAAAATGTAACATAAATATATATCTTTTGGTTAAACAATTTTCATATAGAGTAATATAAGTGATATTTTTGACTATAAATAATAACTATAAAGATAAAAATATTTCCTACATCATGGTACTTTATTTATAATTTTTATAAATAAAATAAATAAATTTATATATGATATAATGATGATGTTGTTATAGATTTTTTAAATGTCTTGATATGAATATTTTCCAAATTGACATAAAAGAGTTTTTAAAAAAATTAGTGTTTTATTAAATGAAAAAATATTTCTAAAAATATAATAGTTGGTCAACTAACATATATGATGTTATAATTTTCATTAATGATGCATTTTTTTCCCCTTGGCATTTAATAGTAAATATATTAACCATAAAGTATGAATATACAAGAGGACATGATAAATGTTATATTAGTTAACTAATGGATAGAGCTAAAATACATGGTTAATTTTTTCCCTAAACATTCTTAAATGCCTTTGGATGAAAATATTTAAAAAAATAATCACCGTATATTCTAATTAAAGAGTTTGGAATTATTTGAAATCGAAATTTATATTAATAATAAAATAATATTCTCAAACGTTCCTATAGAGCCCTTCCTCGGATTATAAAAGGCATCACCTATAACCCATTACTCACACCTCTCAAGCCCAATGCCTCATCAAAACTCTATTCCAATAATCTCAAAACATCCCTCTATTCCAACTAGAGGGAATACATTGGGAAGAAGTCAATTCAGTAATGTCATTCGGTTCAAACGATAGATAGTTACCTGATTTAAAGGTAACGTATTCTCTCAAGTTATTTTAATTTATTTTTATTCTCAAACACCTTAAAATATCATTATTACATTTTTTTAAATTCCCTATTCAATATATACTAGAATGTTTTTATGAGAATGATTCATACTAAAATTCCACACACCTCCATCTAAAGGATACAAACATACAATTTCTATGGACGATAGCTACTGCCCCACGAAACGTAGCTTGTTCAAATAAATTATACCACCTCTCATGATGGCCATTATGATGGATATGTATTTATATGTGGTATAGAATATATTTATTTTGTATATATGGTTATTTATTTTTCATTTATATCATACCTTTACAGTTTCCATAATGGGAAAATATGATAATTTCATTTGAGAAAGTGTGGACTACCGCCACCTCAGAGTGATATGACTCGTTCATGCTATATGTGGAACATATAAAGGATGGAGTTAATGAAATTATATATTATATTATATGATAATTTTTATATACCTATTTAAATTTATGTTTTCATTCCATTAAATACGAAATATAAATGAAAGTAGCATTTATGCGTACATACGATTTATCGTCTCCATGAATTGTGCAATTCATTTATTATCTCCAAATGTTATCTACTATTATAAATATATATATATATATATATATATAATATATATGATATATATGATATCTAAATAATGAATATCATTCTGTAGATTAATGACTTTTCATCACATGTACAACTTTTAATTATAATTAATTCATTATTTTCTCAAGTACAAAATAACGACAAAACTGCAGTTATTAACATAAATGAATATTTATTTATTATGATGTGGTAATAAGTGATATAAAATGTAATATAATCGCGAAAATGGTTATGATGAAATTATAAATTAACTTTTGTTTATTATTTAGGTGATTAAAGAACGAATGAGTCAAGTCGGACACAAGGTAACAGAACATCGTAAACCAATTTCCATTCTTTAGGTTAATCATCTCCTTCTTTATTTTGTCTTGTTATGAATATGTGTGAAGAAACACTAATTGTTTTACACTTTATATCCAATTATATTGGTTGTATTTATATTTTTGACACCTTATTATTTCATTGATTTATCATTAATCTAATGATACAATCTTTATAAAGGACTACGTCTCAATCTCTTTTCAATGAGGAATATATTAATATTATGCACCATTATTATCCTATAAGTCCTATATATAACTATTTTGACATTTTATATCATAGTTTTCAATATTATAATGATTTTTATAGTTTTCCTTGATGTTATTCATTAAATATTTTTATTCAAGTATTTTTTCTAGAGATAAAGGAATCTTTAACTAAAATAACATTTTAAATGTTTTATTTATTTAATTTTATAAATCTTTATTTTCAAGTATGTGTTTTTGAAATGATGTTAATGATTTTTTATATGTTAATGGGTGTTTTAAAATGTAAAATCCTTTCTAAATATTCAAAATGGTATGGGAAACTTGGATTCAGAACTATTCTTTTTAATGAACGAATTATGTCAATATCTTGAAATGATATATATTGTGATTGTAATGTAGTAATATTATCTTTCTATTATGATTTTTAATGAGTTATAATTATTTTATTTTTCATGGTAGTTTTTTATGTATACAGGTGGTTCTGTGGTAATACTAGGGTATGTGAGCCCATGATAGCTCTCAAATGCACTATACAATGTGATAGAGGTAAACAATAATGTTTCTCCAATGTGATTTAGGGAATATACTATGATGGGTATTCCAAATGTAACTCATTATTTTGTTGTGAAAGCTAAAATGTAGTTATGATATGGATGCCACAAGTTACCATTAGGATTTATGATTTCCATAACATATCCATTAATCTTATGATTTTGCGAGTTATGTTAACGATTGAAAAGTATGATTTCATTTATTTATATGTATTGATGGACAAATGTTTTATTTCCTTGTTTTATAACCCTTACAGATCATTTTATGATCATCCTATGTTTTTGAAATGAATTTCAGGAGTTATAAAAAAGGGTAATAGAAAATAATAATTTAAGAATATTTATATCAAGAAAAGAACTATTGTTTTATTTTAAAGAGTTTTATTATTTTGAAAAATATGGATAGAGTAGAAGTGAATACATTGTTACTTTTGGGAAGTAATTTAATAGTTACGGGCTAATTCTATAAAAATATAAACCTGAAAATATCCTCAATGTGAATTGTTGACTAAATTCAAAATTAAGTAATGTTTAAAGCTGGGGCCTTATAAATAGATTCTCTATTTTGATTTGGGGTGGTGGAGCTGCCTATTGTTGTCTTTGATTGTTGTGTGGAAACTATTATTGAGGTCTTTGAAAAATTTATTGTGGATATGTCTGTTGTTGTGGTATCAGGACATGGTTTATCAGTGGCAACCCTAGTGGTTCCTAATTTCAAAACTCTTCTTGACTAATACGCTACTAAAAATACCCTTTAATGGTCCTAGTTTTCTACTGAGTAGGTCTCTTCTGATAAAATTGATGTTGTTGATGAAATGGTTGGTTTTGTTTATTTTAATTGATGTAATTACAATCTTTTAGTTACTCATATCCATTTTTTATGTCTTGGTATATGTAAAGTCCATCGAACATCTCACATGACCGGATATTCATGACTTGGGTAGGGGAAGTATGTGTGGTATGTACTTGAAATGATTCGATATTTTTAGTTAGCACTTAATCTTGCACGGAAAACCTAGTGGTCTCTTAAAATTGGTTTATTCCAATTCATTGTGGTCCATAGTTACTTTTACATAAAATGATAATGTGTGAAACATCATCCATAATTTATCTTCCTAATTTAGGTGGTTTAAAAATTAGAACTCCATCTATGATGGAATAAATAACAAACCATGCTACTAGATGAAGTCCTTGATAAAAAATATTCATTTGAATCTTGGTGTCAATATAATGATGTTAAAATATTATCATTAGTTCATTGAATTGATCCTATTCCTCCAATGCAGATTCTTTATATGCTAGTGTAAAATTTGGAATGTCTTTCCAATGTTTCCATGTTCGAATCGGTGGAATGTATTTATCCAGAATCTTCTTTGCGAGTTCATCACAAGTCGTAATGGATTTGGGGGGATTGTATTACGATAAAATCTTTTTCATGATATCTAACTGAAAATGGGAAGACATGGAGTATTATAACATCAGATGAAACTCCTTGGTTGATAAATGTATCACAATATTCTAAGAAGTTAGATATATGTTAATGGGGATCATCAGATTGAAGTCTTCTGAATTGTCCCATGTTCTGGATCATATAGATGAGTCCATGCTTGATTTGAAATGTGTTGTCTTGAATTTGTGGTCGAATGATACTTGGGGTTGTCCCATGGATTGACGGTAAACCATAATACATAATGGTCTTTTCTAGTTGCATTAGATACTCTATAACATGAGGATTTGATAGTATGGATCCCGCGTTTTGATGTTGCTTGGCCATTGTTGATTAGAGAAATGATAGAAAATGTATTTAGAGCATGATATTGATGGCCAATGGATTTTGTTCTTCGAGTTTTTTGGATCAATTCTGGGGTCTTTGTACAGGCACATGTCTAATAAAGAAGAAGATGTGAAAAGATCATTTGGAAAGAAGATTGGGGTTGATGGAAATGTAATCCTAGGTTAGAAAACCATAGTTCTTCAAGAAAAGCATGTTGCCCCCCCGAAAATAGCTCTAGAAATTCGATGGCCTCCCAGGAAATGACACTAAAAATTTGATTTACATTTCAGTGGTGGTTTCGTTATTTCCTCTTGTGTGGATAAAATTTAGAATTTTTATTTTTTGTCCCAACTTTTTGATCACTAAAAATGTTTAGATTAGTATTAGTGATGGATCGAGACCACTTGGAGACTACCATTTTTTTACTTTGAGGGAATCTAGTATTCAAACACATAAGGGAGACCTTTCTTGAGTTTTTTGGGAATTTTGACGTATGTTTTGATTTCGTATATCTTAATTTAACTATTGAAGGACCAAGAATGAGTGTGATTCTAGGTGAATGATGTCTTCAATGTTTATCCTCTGAATGATCTTCTATCTTAGTATTTCATGAAAATAAGAATCACTACTTTCCTATGGTATTTTTCTCCTAGGTCTACCTAGAAAGTAGCTATTCCATAGTTAGAAGATAGAAACAACCTAAGTGCTTTTTTTTGGTTTCTTATGTAAAAATCTTCCTGATCTATTGGACATAGATCATTCAACTTCAAGTAGGATAGGGTTATTTTTTGGATGGTCTCATGGGAAAACATTTTCACACAAATTTGTTAGGTCTTGAATTTATATCATAATTACAATTTCATTTGGACATTAAATGTTAAGATTTAATAGTGTATGTTAATTTTATTGAAACAACACTCAATTTCTACCATTGGACGATTTAGCTACTCATAGTGGGGTAGAGTGTAGTTTAATAAATAAGAGATATCATAGATGATGGATTGATAAACATTGATTAAATCATGATTATGAAATAGATGTGGAAGTCAAAATAGAAATAATATGAAAAAACCAATTCAAAAATTTAACTAGAACATACATGGAAATTTGATGGAATCATGAATATATTAGGAACAATAATAAATTGAAGAATGGAAGCTAAATTTATATTGTATTATTTAAAGTACTAAAAATGTGATGAATTTGAGAGTTTGAGAGAATAAGGGAGAGATGGATCGTTAGGAATCCAAACAAAGAAAAGAACAACATCATGAAGTAACTAAAAATATCTGTTAGTTCTCTTCATTAATAGAAAATTTCAGTCATGATGTGTACCTCTGGTACGTGATGTTTACCCTTAATTTGTGTCAACTTCCTACAGATATCCAGCATGGCACATAGTTCTCGTGCATTAGGAGGTTTGAATAGGTATACGATGTGGAATTGTTATTCCCAACATGTACCTTGTATTTATTCTCTCTGTACACAACTTCCCCATTGATTTCTCACCCAACGCTTTGAATGGGCATCACATAATGTATGAGGAGTTCTCTGCAGGTATTGGATTTTCCCTACTTGATGCATGGATTGGTCATGACTGTCTTCACTACGTGAAGATAGGATATGATCATTGGGTACACAACATGCATGATGCAATCATGTCGTGTAATTGGTCATGTTTTCACCATTTCACTTACCCTCTATTAAAAACTAATAAATCCTTTATTCTTGCTAAATCAGACATATACAGCAAGCGTTATCACATATATTAATGAAAATAAACGATTTAATGATAACAATATATATATATATATGAATAATTCTTCTCAATATATACCAATTTTACCAATGTAACACAATAGTGGGAATAAATAAACAATATCTATATAATAAAATCAGAACCAGAATAATTCTAGCATCACATGATGAAAAAAATATGAAACAATATTTAAAAATAAATCAATTGACATGTCATCACAAAATATTTTCCACATTTCAACGTCAAACCCCAATTAAAGGAACTTACAACTCCAGGTTTTTCCTAACACCAAGTTTAGTTCCCTCATCCATGCCCCACCCCAAATCATCTATATAACATAGGGATCATTCCATTATACTATCCTGAAAACCTGAATTCTATTCTAGAATCAATTTGGTATCCCAAGTAAGGTGTCATTACAACTCAGTGGGCCACCAACAACAACATTTAAAACTATATCTAGTCAATAATACTATATAAAACTATATAAATAATAAAGTACAAGCAATAAAGAAATTTTTTTACAAATATTTATTTATTCATTATTTAACAACATAAACCCCTAGGTTCCCGATGACCTAAGATCCTTCGATAACATATTTTCACTTTCCTTGTTCTTAACCATAACACATAAGGAATTACAATTCACTATATCATAATATTTCATTTCCCTTTTTCATTTCAATTTTAATATCATGGATATTTGGGACCACATTCTAATGACAACTTTTTGGTCCTAGAACTCCATGTCTATTGCTTCATGAGTATTTTACGCACTAGTCAATATATCACACCATGTTTATTTTTCAATCAAATATATGTACTTAGAGTATCATTACAAGTCCCATACTCATATACTGGTCAATCACATATCTATCGTAGGAATGTCAGTCTATTTCCCACAATCGAATACCAGTCAATCGTGTATATATATATATATATCAAATATTTCATAAATTTAGAGTTTAATAAGATTTTACCCATTTTGAAAACATTTGAAATCATTATTTACCAATATTATTTATCACAACAACCATGGATCTTCAATTTAATACCATGGAATAATTTGAGCAATTTACTATTAAACACAATTTTATTATTTAACTAAATAATCAAAAATTCAATTACGGTTATTCCAACAATCTCATAATCATCATTATAAATTAATTCATAATAACATTAATTCACCAATGACACAATACCCATATCCAATAAATTGAAATAATGTAATATTCAATTAATTAATTAATCCCATTACACTAATTCCAATTTCCCCAATTTCAACCCAATTCATTGTCACACAAATGTTAAATTAATTCAGTTAAATATAAATTTAAATTTCCACATACTGAAAATATAATTTTAAATTTTTTTTCTGGGTTCATAAATCATGAATTGGATATTTTTCGTTTAAATCACCTTATTGAAGGTCGATGACGAACTCTGCCAAATGGAACACCCAATTTAAGTGGGAAAAATATCACGATAAAGAAAATAATATTTATATGAAACATAGATATAAGATCAAGATGATTAGATAAATTAAAACACATATACAAATCCATTACCAATAGATTCATATATCCCATAAAGTGATCATAAAATGACAGGAGAGATGGAGGAAACTATACATGATGAGAATATCTTTCAATTAGAGGTGGAGACACATCAATAGATCTATGAATCGTGGAGAAAAGAGTTAATGAAGCCTTTTGAATCATCAAAGAGACTATAAAAACAGTATTAAATAGTTTATAAATGAAAATTTTATATTAGGGTTTAATATCAAGGGGTTCATGATTTTATTTTAATTTTTGTAGGGATTAAATTTCTACATTTAGTTATACCTATATGAGGAGCAGGATTTTCCATAACCATGAGTCTAACTATGTGCATCATCTTAGGGAGTCATAAAATTACTACTATAAGGGAGAAAGGATTGTAAAATAGTTTCAATTCCATGTGAATCCCCTCTGTTTGGGTTCACATGGTCTTCAGGCATGGGTGCACAATCTGGGAAAACCATGGGTTAAACATGCACTGCCCACTTCCTTGCAAAATTCACCAATTCATCAGATAAATTCCTAAGTTAAAATCAAATATATATATATATTTATACTAAAGAAAAGGAAAATTGTAGCTAAAAAATAATCCATGACATCTCCAGAAAATGTTGTTATCTTATAGTTACATTCATCCCAATTAATATAATTTCAACCTCAAAATTTTAATACTTTAATGTAATCAATTATGGGTACTTATATCCCATTATATTCTTAGTTTTCCATATATATTCCTAAAAATTATTATTCTATTATGAAAATTTATCAATTTGGGTGGTCTTATTCTATAATAACTTATATATATAATAAAGTATTTCCACCAGTTATTCCTTATATGAGATATCATGTTTCATTTTCACATCTTTTGTTTTTAGTATATGTGAAATGATTAGTATTTATTTCCACAAAAGTGATATGTGGTCCACATCATATACTTTGGATAGATATGGGGATAGTGATTGGTGATATGATATGTCCCTTAGTTGGATAAATATATCATTAGGACTGATATACCTAGAGCTCATGTTTAATTTTTTGATGACCTGTATCATCATTGTTTGTGAATATAATGGGAAATTTGAACCTTTTTGTTTCTATGAGTGTTGATGATAAATATTGTAATTTATTATATGATATGATCTATGCTAATTTTTATGACCACTCTATTAGACCTTAATATGTGTTTTATTTTATGACATGAGTTTAGTGGAATCCAATGTATTCAAATTGTAATGATATATTTACTATTTAATTAATTAAATTTTAACTTATTCATGAAAATTCATTTAGTCATATGTTTTTACCAAATTGTTAGATTAATATTCATTATCCATGGTTGAGTTTAGAATGAATGGTTTTTTCTTAGAGAGGAAAAACATTTCATTAGTCATTAAGGTGGTTCCTTGAAATCTTTTCTTTTCATTATCTTTTCTCATTTTCTCATTTCCCCTTTTTTATTTTTCCCTCTTAAATTTTTTTAACTTGTTTTGTCACACATCGCCATGGGGGTATTGAAATTTTTTGGTATTCAGCCAAAATAGGGGTATGGGTACAGGATAGGGATTGTGAGAGGAGGATGGACCACTATAGAGCTCGTGTCATGATGGATCATCAAGCGAAAACTACGTATCATGGATCATATCAAAGCTTCAGTTGTTTTTACATGGTGGTGGTTCTATTTTTTTATGAAACAAATAACAATAATATTTTTTATGTTTTAATCCCATTTGTGGGTTTATGAGGAACCATAGGAGTTTGATCTTTTAAATTCTAGGATAAATCATATGTTTTTGGAAATTTAGGGGGTTTTCTGTTTGCGATAACCTATCTACACTACATATAGTTTAAATAACACACACAGTTTGTTATTCTTAAATGTTTAAGATGAATCTTTTTGGAAGTAATCACATTTTACTTCAGTTAAATTCAATCCATTATTACTTATACTTGTACATATATATGTGGTAGAGTACAATGGATGTAATGGTTTTGTAAATTACACGCTATGTACTTTGGGTATAGATTGTGTAATGGGACATATCCATATAGATATGTATTCAAGAACACTCCACTTGTAAGAGTTTTGTGGTTATGAATTAGTATATGGGTAGACCATGAGTGTTCCTTGCCTTTGTACTTGTACATGGCTAGATTCACCATTTGAGAGAACATACCGTGTATTTTTCCCTGCATGGGGGGTTTTCGGGTATTTTGTCCCCCAAAGATAGAATTGGATTTCTGATTAGTCCATTCAGAGTGTCTTTCCACATATATTATGGTGGGGGAATAATTTAAATGTTTATAGGACGTAGGGATTGTGTATTGTATGGGAATCATTTCTAGTAGGTTATCATTAATGTTTGGTTATATAATTCTTTTAGGGGATGGGTATTGAGTTACAATTACTGAGTGAGGGTTGAGAGCTCTATGATTGAACTATATTGATTGTTACATATAAATATATTTTAGGTTATTTGTGATATATTCCAAAAGGTGAGATTTATATTTATCTCAGAGGAGTTCTTGGTTTGTCCTTGCATGTCAGGACCAGTTTCTCAAGGTTAGAGGTGTTAATGTTTCTCTATTGTGCATATAAATAAATGATATTGGGGGTTTTGGTCTTGGTTGACAATGTTGTATGGTATTTTTAGATGGGTGAAATTATTCATTTGAGATGATTTTCAGGGTTTTATTAGGACTACATTTTTGGTATATCTCTCATCCAGTGATTAGTCATTTTTATGTCAGTTGTTGAGAATGCTTATGTGGCATGGTGTTCTATTGGATGCCCTTGTGGGTGTGTTGGTACCAATGGATGAGTTGTGTTTTTAGTAATCACAGTATAAGTTTTAATGCAATGGATGAAACCCAAGGTTTTTCTCATAGTGATTATCCCTTGTGGAGGATCATACATAGAAGTGGTCAAGAGGACCATTGTGGTTGTTCTTATGGTTTCCCCTTTTTGGATGTGTTAATGATCAATGATTAGATAGAGGCCACTAAGGGATGATAGGAATATTTTTTTCACTCTACATGCTCCATGATTATGGTTCAAACAAAGTCAAAAATTTTATGGTTTCATACCATTGATGTTACATTTGGGCTATTTATTGATATTTGGGAAGGTGTTTCCTAAGAGATTGGGTGCGTCAGGGGAGTCTTTAGTAAGATGTTTCTTTATAATATTACCCTCGGAATGGTGGGAGACTTGAGTTTTGGTTTGGACATAAGATGGTTTTTCAAAATTTTAGGGTGGAGTTTTGGTTTGATGCTAATATCCATGTTACTACGAAGGGCCCCACAGATTTTTTTGGATGATAGATGATTTACACTGGTAGTTCAAATTTTTAAATAGAGGGTTCAAGATTTGATCATCCCATGTTTTTTTGGAAATATTTATGGGGTTTGATACAGTTCTACTCAGTACATTTGTTGGGCAGTATACCATAAGAAATATTAAATCCGGAATCGAACCTATGTTTTGACATGGCTCTCTCCACCCATGGATAGCAATTGTATGATTTGATTAGGGAGCTAGTGGGTGACATGTATGAGATAGAACCGTAATTTTATATAGTATGACACCCTGGATAGAGTGGATTTGGTCTTCTAAGGTTTTGTGGCAATAAGGAAATGAGTTTTATATACCGTGGATGATGTTTCACACTCAGGGTCAAAGATTCTTGTTTTTAATAGATAGTTGTATATAGACCAACTTTTTAGGTACTTAACTGGTTACCGATTCATTGTAAGATTTTTTGAAATATAATTGTTCTCAAGATATGAAAATCTAGATATTACTTTCACCAATTCATATTATTCTATTGGATTTCTACAGGCCAGTATGTGTCCATTGTTTCATGGATGGCTATGATTACACTCTGGGTCCAACATTCAATACATTCAATATAAATTAATAGGATAATCTGTATATATTTTGAAGATTCACTAGTTTTCATGTTTCATAGTGATCCATGTGTTTTAACTTCTCTAAAATGGTCTATAGTAATGTTATAATTAGC
This sequence comes from Viscum album, assembly GCA_963277665.1. Lineage (NCBI taxonomy): Eukaryota > Viridiplantae > Streptophyta > Magnoliopsida > Santalales > Viscaceae > Viscum > Viscum album. The sequence goes on along the minus strand of OY728164.1, from coordinate 1,008,000,293 downwards.
TTGGGTATCAGGATATAACCCACAGTTAGCTGATTCATTGTTTTTGCCATTTATTTTTTGACGTTTTTCTTTTTTTACTAGTTATTATTTGATTTCAACTAGACTAGGAATATAATATATTCACTAACTTTTTATGACAATATATTATATGTTCCCCCAATGGTTTTTCCTTCAAATATTTATTTATCACCCCTTATATGTACACCCGAGAGTGAATGAACACCAAATATCCATTTATAGATATGAGTAAAGGTTGTGGGAGGAATGGGGGTAGTGAATAGTTCTACTTGATTGAGCACAACCACTTGTGTGGGGACTCATGATTAGGCTGTTGCAGATCTATTATTTTGGAGATTATGTATATGGACTGGATTAGTGTTGGCAGTGGGTCCTGATGAATATTTTAATTTTTTACTTTTTTATGTTCCCAGCCAAGTGGTGACCATTTTTTGAATGTTTTTCATTCTTTGAGTCTTCATGATTCGTTTTCACATTTCATTTATTATATCGTACATATACGTTTTTAATTTTCTTTGTTTCCTCTAATGTTCAGCCATTATAAATATTTTTCTTATTTGACACTATTGTTAATCTCTTACTTGAGGGTATATTCTATCTAGTCCATCTTTTATACCTCAATGTTGGTTGATACCCTATGGGGTTTAGGGAGGTGCACAAGAGGCCCTGTGGTGATCCATGTTAGTTAAACTATTAGTTCAACCAAAGATGGTTTGTTAAAAAATTTAAATACACTTAGTATATTTTGGATCAAGAATGGGCCTTGATTTTTGATCTGCCTCTCTCCATAGTGGGTTGTGCATTGTTATTTGGTATTAGTGATCTAATGGGTGAAATAGATATGAAAAACCCCAATTTAGTTTAGGGTGAAACCCACACATGAATGGATTTGGGATTGTATGATTTCGAGGCACTCATGTAGTGGGTTTTATATATCATTGATTCAATAATACTCATGAGGCCGAGAATATTAGTTGATTTCATGTTATGTTATGGATACCACCATTTTTGGGTCATATCTAGTGCTCAAGTCATTATAATGGAACCAATTGTTATATATATGGGTGAAATAATTGATTTTTTTAATTCTTGGTGATACATTATAGATCTATAGGTTTCACCAGTTGATGTATGAAGATGTGAGCCTTATTTTGAACATCCTCTAGCGAAGGTCATAGTGGGAGTATATTTACCTTCAGTTTCAATCTAGAAATCATGGATGTCTTAATAATTATTTTATTTACCAATTTATTTTTTAAGTTATTCATTTTATTCCAAATACGGATAGATTTAAACTTTGATGGGTATATCACATGTTTATTTATGTTCTATGAGAAAATATTATTATTTCACCATTGGGGGTTCCCAATTGAGATTTATTTCCAATTCCATTTACATGAACCTTCATGTGCCTATATAAAAAATTCATGCATTTAAGTTGGAGAACATGTTTTCTGATATATGGGGTTAAGGAATAATATTTCTCGATTTAGAGGATATACACATGTAGTGTCTCACAATTGAGTTGGAGATGATTTTGTATCATGGAGAATTGGTATGTGGATGACTTTATATTTTAAGTAGACCCTAATGTATTTTAATTTATTTTTTGTTAATTTTTATACGTTGTCACCCCAATGGTCTACCACCTCCTCTTTGATTTTAATTATTTAATCTATGTAACTATATTCCACATTTAATTAGTTAAAAATTATTTTATTCCGGTTATTTATTATGCATTCTATGGTAAACATCCATGTTGATGAGTTTGGATATTTTTGGATGTTATTGAACTATTTCTAGAGGGTATAGCTGCCCAACTATATCTTTCATAAACTCGCTATTGGTTAATGGCCTCTGGAATTCAGAGAGGATCCCTTGAGGACTTATGTTGATCTTGATTAAGTGACGTTTTTTGTCGACCCAAGTTAATTCATTGAAAAAATAATATGAAATATATTTAGATTTTTGATTTAGGGAGTTTGTAGGAAGGAGTTATAAGAATGTGTTAGAGCATGGGATTCATATTTAAATTGTGTCTCATGAACTCCATTTCCAATAAGAAGACTATGTTTCTACGACAATATATTGGTATTCTTCATCTCCATTTTTTAGGGTTCTATGATTTTATATTGTGTGATTCAGTTGGACTTATGAATTTAGGGTATATTATGGTTATTTTCTCTTGGGATGTGGGAAATAGTAAAATGGTTGTACATCATTCTAGGAATATAGGATTACCAAGTCATTTTCTTGTATGTGGTGTTTTACTGATCATGGATGATTATTTATTTAATGTTTTTGAAACTGCTCATATAATGTTATAAGTTATAAGTATATGGTGTAATTCTACCCAAATTAACCTCCTATGTATATTTTATTCTAATTATAGGTGACGTGGACATGTGGTGGTAGGTACTCTAGTTATGGAGATATAGTCTTATCATTGAGGACATCTTGGAAACCCTTTTGGGTTGGTGTCAGATTTCAAAGCCTTATTAGAGTCATGGTGAAGAAAAGGATGCATGAGGGATATTTTTTATTACTCTAGTGTTTTGAAAAGGTTTTAGTTTTCTATAATCTACCAGGACCACGTTTTTTTGGAAGGGGATATTCAGTAAATGTGTTATCTATCAGGTCTGCATTGAGGCCCATGTACCTAATAACACTAATGGCCTCAATGGGCATGGTTCTTCATCCTTGGTGTGTTATTAAGGTCTATGATTTCCATGAATTGGTTAGTGATAAGAAGCCTAATGTATGAGAAGTGTATCACTGGGTGTGATTCGTATCCCATGGATAGACTGAGAGGGAAAGTATAGTTAGTTTCATGGCCCAACATGTTTTGATTGTGATTTTGGAAGCACAATGGAATCATGGTTTTATGCCTATGTCTTTAAACCAATTACCCTGAAGATGGTGGTCATGTGATTGATATTTTCATGAGAGATATTCCTAAATTTTAAAGATTAGTCTCAAGGGTACTAATATTTTTGGAACTTACCTGTGTGAGGAGCATGATTCCTGGTTTTTGGAATTATAACATCGTTTCATTAAAACTTGTCCTATATGAGCATGATTCATGAATCAATTTTGAGTTTATTCTAATTAAATATCTATGAAGGGTTCTCTAATATAGGATTTTTTTTTTCGTGAGCCACATTTAATATTGTTTGTTGAGTATGGGTGTTACTATTCTAAGTGGGCTAGGAATGACCGGTTTTATTTTCATACTTGTGATAACGGGTTAAGATTTTTAAATTTCTGTTATATGAATTTGGGGATTAATGTATCATGGGCCTTGTGGTTTTAAATTTTTTAATTGGGTGACAATAAGGATAATCTTCTATTTGGGAGCATTAGATAAATAATTGTTGGATGTCTCCCGTTTTCGGAGATAGATGGGGATAATGTATGATAGGTTGTTGGATGGTCCAGATTGTGTTGGCTATGCTTCTGATTTAGGGAATGTATCATTGTTGGATGTTTTCTATGTATTCTCAAGGGTAGAAGGCAGTTGTGGTGGGGTGTTTCTTGAAATGCCCCGGCCCCAGTTACCCAGAGTCGGTGCATTATTGCATAACATTCGAATGATCACAAGAAAGATCAAGTCTCGAAAGACCGTTTAGTTTAGTAGCATTGGAAACACTAGGTATATTAATAAAGTTTACATTACATCATAAAATGAAAACTACAAAAATATAGTCTCCATATTCCACAATCTTATCCCCTCATACTATCCTTACAGGCCATTCATAAATTACTTCTTCACATCTTGGGAAAAATAAAACGTAGAAAATGGGTGAGCTCAAATGCCCAGTAAGGATTACAATATAGTGGAAACTTTCATAAATAATAATAAACATTTAAGGCAATGTATAACTAAAACATAAGCCTTTTAAACTTGAACTTTAACATAGTATGGAAAAATAAAATGAAATAATTCCATTTACTTATTCACATGGATATTCTACTAATCGAAAAATCAGATGTAATATCAATAACCACTTTCATAATGATGGAATGAATAATACCAGACTATCTAAAACACCTAGCCATGGCCTCGTGCCAAGACTACATATATGATTTTGCTAAGGAATTGTGCCAAGACACTAGTTTGACACATGATACCTACAGATGCATCGAGGATCTATAGCGGGTTCCACCCGTCACATATTAAGTCCAATGCATTCCTCATATGAACAGGATTAATCATAACATAATCATTCGTATTAAAACTAGCATACGAAATGTAAATACATCATCCATAAACCATGAATGGTATAAATATAGCACATCCACAGTCAAACATATCACAAAACCTTCAATACAATATAGAAGTTTCGTATCATAATAAATCAACTTCAAATAAGCGTAAAATCCATCAAAGGATGTTGACATAGATGAAATCAAAACTCTTTTTAGATTAATATTTCTTTCTTAGTTTGAAATAATTTAAGAGAAATATATTTATAAAATATAACATTTTCTTTGAAAATATTCTTATATTCTTGTAATGGAAGGTTCAAAGATTTTATAATGGCGGAAAATAGTTGCACCCGCTGTATAAGTTAAAAAAAATAGTCTTACCTTAATTCTGTTAAAAAGGTTAAAAAGAACCTTGTTTGGAAAACAACAGAAAGAATCCTCTATAACCCTCTTATTAAAAGTCAAACAACGGTATAAATGACTTTAACCCATATTCTTGTAAATAGTAAAAATGTTTTGAAATAAAATCTAAAGAAACATGGACATGGATGTCCAATAAATCCCAGTATATTATTACGTATAAACAACCTCGGATAATGAAGAGATTGAGAAATAAACCATTACAATGTACATTTCCTTGGTTGGGGGTAGGTTAACCTCCTGTATAATGGTGAAATAATTTTTATTAAATTATACAAGAATCATATACATTAATATGATATCATATATGATCTTTTAACATTGCTTTGTTAAATATTTCTTAGTATTATCATCTTTTCGGGTGTTAACTTACTCATTTTATTTTATTTGTTTTCTTACGTAAGCCAGGTTTTTAATGGATAGGTTGTATCTTATTCATATCCATAATGATTTAAAGTCCTTAAACATTATTTTTAAATCATCAAATGATAATTATACTTGAATGGAGATGATGGAGAATGAATGTCATCGCGTTCGTGGAGACGGTATTCCGTACGTACGCACGAGCGACAATATCATCCTTTTTTATATTAATATAATATAAAGTTGGATTTTATATCATATATACCGAATCATTACAATTTTATATTTATTATTTAAATTAATTACACATCACCATTATACCCATACAAATAATAATTTATTGAATAACAATTACACCACCACGTGGAGACGGTAAGCCGTACTTACGCACGTATGGTGACATGTCATTCAAAGGATGGATAGAATATTGAATATGGTTTTATCATATTTATAATAAAATCATAGTATATAGGAGATACCAGAGTTATTATTTTAGAATGGGAATAACAAATAAAGAAGTTGAAGAAGAAATGAACTTGAAAAGGGGTGGTAAAATCTTTACCACTTCTTCGGGTTCTTCCTTTTGATTTGACCAAAAGGGAACTTTAAGTTGGCTTTATGATCAAACTAAGGCCTCTAAGTTGTATTGAGGTATTTTGAGAGAGTTTTTGGGCAGGGGATGGCCGATCAAAGGCTTTTAAGGTATGAATTAATGTGAAGGAGGAGTTCCCTTTTATAAGAGGGGTGAGGGGAACCTTTGGAAAATTTAGAAATATTATATTATAATAAATTCCTATTCGGTTTATAATGGCACAAAAGTAGATTATTTAAAGGTTAAGGTGGTTATAGGTCGTAAAAAACTCAAACAATAGAATATATACAGGTTTGGGTCATAATATTAACCATATCTTTTAGTTTTAACTCTTAGTTAATTAGTTTGACACTTACCATGTCACTTTGTATTTTTATATTATATAGTTAATAAACATACTATATCCATCCAAGAGACCCACAAGTGGTCCATTAATGATACAACTATCATTATATATGTCTCTTTTCTGAACCATAGATTTTTAGGAATTTAAAATCAATTAATAATATAATATTTGTTTTAAAAACGCTTTTATGACAATTTTGACACTATTCAATAATTGATTTTTTTGAAAATCATATCAGAATGATTACTTCGAAAAACATTAATTAATTCAATCCTAACATGTCATATTAACCTATAAAATTATTTTAATTCATAAAAAAACTCAAGTTATACATATTTGTGTATTTATAATGTCAAGTATTTAAAGTTTTTACTATTATGGTAATTACTGCATCATCATTCTGTCATAAATAAATTAAATTACTTAATGTATAAAAATTATAAATAAAATATCATTATGTAGGAATGGTTTTTATATTTCTAATTAATATTTACAATCGAATATATCTTATGTATAACCCTATATTAAAAATGTTTTAGTAAATAAATTTTGATTTTAACTCTTTTAACTCTTCATTGAATTAAATAATAATAAATGTCCTAATCTAATCCAAGTGAACCTAAATGATAATTTTTTATTCCTAAGGTTGTTTTTGGTCTAGATACACTTCTACAATAGAATTAATACTTGTTTTAGGGTAATATTAATATCATTTTTACCCTTAATTACCCTATTTACTTTTAACCGTGCTAAATAAAAGTAAAAAGTTATTATTCACCAAAAATTATTTTCATCTCAATACACCACATTTTACTCCCTGATATTAACCGTGTCTCTCGGATTTTCAAAATTCTAATCACAGAAGTGGTAAAATTATGTTTTATGAAAAATTCAGTTTTTAAACTACCACTTAGTAGTTTCACTATTCATAAAAAATGAAGTTTTTCAAAAAAATACCAAAAATTCACCATAGGCTAATTTCGATATTCCGAATACAAAAATAAAGTTCATTTTGAAAAATTAAATTTATAATATTTAAAAAATTAGGTATTACTATTCATGACGGCTTGTTTGATTGGTTGTGGGGTGTTAGAACTCGATGTTGCGTACAACGCACGCTATTGCATTATTCAAAGAGAATCTTACCGTAGAAGCTTGGGGTGTTACATTCTCCTCTCCTTCAAATAATTTCATCCTAAAAATTTCTAGAATACTACCGCATGAAAAGACTCGGGTGGTTCTTCATCATAAGTTCCTCGGGTTCCCACGTTTCCTCTTCCATCTTATGGTTTCTCAACAAAACCTTTACTAGACGAGTCGTCCGGTTTCTCAGTAATTTTTCTCTCATATCAAGAATATTAACGGGCTCTTTGCAATAAGACAGATCAGGTTCCAGTTCTAACTCCTCATAGGTGAGTACCTGCATTGGGTCAGACATGTATTTCCTCAACAAAGATACGTGTAACACATCGTGATCTTTGGAGAGACTTGGCGGTATTACCAATCGGTAAGCTACAGCCCCAATTCGTTCTAGAATTTCCAAAGGTCCGATGTACCTGGGACTCAATTTATATTTCTTACCAAAACATATGACTCCCTTCCATGGATATACCTTCAGGAAAACATGATCACCGACATGAAATTCAAAATCCTTCCTTCGATTATCAGCATAACTCTTCTGCATACTTTGAGCTGCTTTAATGTGATTTTGGATTACCTTCACCTTTTCCATTGTTTCCTCCACCAGTTCTGGACCTACAAGTTTTCTTTCACCAATGTCATCCCAACAAGTTGGTGTGCGACATCTCTTTCCATATAACACTTCATATAGTGCCATCTGAATACTAGAATGTAAATAATTTTTATAGGAAAATTCTTCCAAAGGTAAATATTGATCCCACATACCCTGAAAGTCATGTGAGCAAGATCTCAACATGTCTTCTGAGGTTTGAATAGTCTATTCTGATTGTCTGTCTATCTGAGGGTGGTAGGCAGTGCTCCAATGAAGTTCAGTATCTAGGGATTTCTGAAGACTCTTCCAGAATATTGATGTAAAACGGGGATGACGATCAGAAACAATCGATAGGGGTACTTCATAAAGTCTCAAAACATAATTATTATATAGTCCTTCTAAACGTTCCAGTGGTGGATCATCTCATATAGAAAGAAAATGTGCTGACTTGGTAAGACGATCAACAATAAACCATATTTCATCATTCCTTCTAGGATTCTTTGGTATCCCCATGATAAAGCCCATCGTAATATTGTCCCATTTCCACTCTGGTATGGGAAGAGGTTGCATGGCTCTTCCAGGCTGTTGCCTTCCAGCTTTCACTTGTTGACAAACCATACATCTTGACACAGAATCAGCAATATCCCTCTTCATGTTGTCCCACCAAAAATGTTCCTTCAAATCTCTATACATTTTGGTGCTCCCAGGGTGTATAGAGAAATTGGAACTATGAGCATAATCCAACAATTCCGTTTTTAGATCAGGTATATCGGGAACACAAAGTCTCTTCCCAAATTTCAAAATTCCATCTTTATACACATGTCTCTCAATCTCCCATCATTCACAGCTTTAATCTTCTTTTGAAATTCTCCATCATCAGTCTAATAACTCTTAATCCTTTATAGTAAATATGGTTTGGCAACCATTTGAAAAAGAATTGATGATTCAACTTCCATGGTTATTCCAATGTCAATCTTCACTAGATCCATGAAAATTGGATCCCTTTCAATTCTGATATTGTTCAAAACTCCATGGCCTTTTCTACTCAAAGCATCTTCCACCTTTTTTTCTTTCCCCAGGTGGTAGGGTATCATACAATCATAATCCTTGAGTAATTCAATCCATCTCCTTTGCCTCATGCTGAGTTCTTTTTGTGAGAAAATATATTTCAAACTCTTGTGATCAGTATAAATCTCACATTTTTCACCATAGAGGTAGTGCCTTCATATCTTCAATGAGAATATCACAGCTCCTAACTCAAGATCATGAGTAGGATAGTTTTGTTCATAAATTTTCAACTGTCGTGATGCATATGCAATAACCCTATCATTCTGCATAAGGACACAAACATGTCCTTTCTTCGATGCATCACTATAGATAACGAACCCATCATTCCCCGATGGTAGAGTAAATATAGTATAATTGACTAATCTTCTCTTTAGTTCATTGAAACATTCTTCACACTATTTTTTTCCAAAGAAATTTAACCCCTTTACGTGTGAGCTTTGTTAATGTGTTAGCCAACTGGGCAAAATTCTGGACGAAACGTCGATAATAACCTGCTAAACCAATAAAACTACGTACCTCAGTTATACTCGTAGGTGCTGGCCATTCATGGATTGCCTTGGTCTTAGAAGGATCAACAAAGATTCCATCTTTAGAGACAATTTTCCAAAGAAAAGAAATCTCCTGAAGCCAGAATTCACACTTACTAAACATCCCATATAATTCATGTCTTCTCAGAGTCTTCAGGATAATGCGCAAGTGATTTTCATGATCTTCATAGATTTTGGAGTATACCAAGATATCATCAATAAATACCTCCACAAATTCATCAAGATATTCCTTGAAAACACTATTCATCAGATCCATGAATATAGAGGGTTCATTATTCAATCCAAAAGGCATTACTGTAAACTCGTAGTGCCCATACCTGGTTCAAAATTCTGTCTTCAGAATGTCTTCCTTCTTCACACACAACTGATGGTATCCAGATCGAAGGTCAATCTTTGAAAAGTATTGAGCTCCATGTAGTTGGTCAAATAAATCATCAATGCGAGGTAGGGGATACTTGTTCATTATTGTTATAGCATTGATCTCCCTATAGTTGATACCTAACCACATAGATCCATCTTTCTTTTTAACAAAATGAAGAGGGGCTCCCCATGGAGAAAAACTAGGGTGAATAAATCCATAATTACTAAATTCCTCTAGTTGATTCTTTAGTTCAACTAATTCTATAGTGGCCATTATATAAGGGGTCTTCGATATAGGCCTTGATCCAGGAATTAAATCAATGGAAAACTCAACTTCTCGTTCTGGAGGATGACCAGGTAAATCGTCCGGAAACACATCTACATATTTTTTCACAACATGTACATCCTCTATTTGAACATTCCTTTCCTCACCCATAGTCATTTCATTCTCTTCCTCCCCAATGATTGAATTTAGTTGAGCTACTGTGGGTGGATCTAGATAAGAATTAGGTGGTGACGATTCTGCTCTAAAGATAAGGTTTTCCTTATCATCATCATCAAGAATCGTAACCACTTTCTTCTTACAATAAATCTTCACATCATAGTCTAAAAGCCAGTCCATACCAAGGATTATATCAAACTCAATCATAGGTATGTCGATGACATCAGCAGATAAAGAACATTTATGTGCTCTAATGGGGACTGATTCACAAAACATTGTTGCAATGATACTTCCCTTAGGAGTTTTTACTGACAACTCCCTTGTTAAATCAAATTCTAAATATCTAATTTTATTAGCAAACTAGGAAGATATGAAACAATGCGTTGATCCAAAATCAAATAATGCATTTGCTAAACTTTAGGAAACTATTAAATTACCTGCCACAACGTCTTTCGGAGCTTCGACCTCAGCAGTAGTGAAAGCAGAAGATTGTCCTTGATCCCTTGGACTTTTCTGAGGTAAGTTCCCCTGATGCTTAGGAAATTCCTTTGCATAATGTCCCATCTCCCTGCAATTGTAGCGCTGAACATTGTTACCTTCCTTATTCCCTTAGCAATCATGAGGTTGGTGGCCTTTTTCACAACACATGTAATAGACACCCATTCCCTTCAAGCAAGTACCAGGTGTTTATTTCCACATTAACCACAGGATGGATATTCAACCTTTCCCTTCTTCCATTTATTTCCATTCTCAGATTGATCAGCAGATCTCTTCTTCTCTTGCTTTTCTTTAAAGTCATAAGACTTATATAATTCCTTCTCGGTCTTGATAGCACATGAGACAATGTCTTCGTATGATGAGAAGGATTGTGAGACTAATGCTCGGCTGAGAAATGGTTTTAACCCATCAAAGAAACGATCAATCGTAATTCTTGGGTTACGTATATAATCTCCAGCATAACTTGCTAACCTTGTAAGGTTATCCTCATACTTTGTGACATTTTGATCCTCCTTTGGTCTCAGACTCAGAAATTTCCTTTCCATATCTTCTAGATGGTCACGAGGAAAGTGTTTTTCTAAAAATAGATCTTTGAACACCCTCCATTCCATATTTGATACATCATCATCTTCCTTTATTTTTTGAATCAATGACCACAATTGATAAGCATATCATGTGAGGCGATAAACTGCCATAATAACTTTTTCCCTTTCACTACTTCCCAAAGCCTAAAATATTTTTTCTAGGGAACATATCCATTTCTCAGCAACTAATGGATTTTTACTCTCATTTAATGTTGGTCGTTGCTACCTCATTAAGTGATCTAACATTGATCCTCCACGCTGTGCATTAGGGTCCTCCATAAGGGTAAGGTTATTATTCATAACCTGAGTGAGTTGTCCCAGTATGGTGATTAGTTGATCGACACCAGTTGCATCACTAGCTCCACAATAATTATCTTGAGTAGGAGGGCAATCCCTACATGGAGTGGGTGCATTGATACAATTTCCATTTCTTACACTAGACACCATTTCTAAAAAATGGCATAAACTAGATCAGTTTATGAATCAAAATACATAATTCCATATTTATAAAACACTTAACATAAATTTAAACATTGATGGATATAATCTCTAATCATACAAATGTTTTCTTTTAGTTTGTATATACTCAAAAACCCTTCATAATGATTTGTAAAGAAAATGAGAGTTATCCTAAGCGTATCCCTCGGGGGTGTCGTAACCAAGAGTGGAGGAAGGATCATTTTTGTGCACCAGTTCCCATTCGAGTCTAGCTCAAAGCGGTGTTTTCGGGTTTTAACCCTAGGTACATTTGTGCCAGAGCCTCCTCTACCAGCTCGTATCCAGACAGGGATGTATTTCTTGGAAAACTCAGAAAATCATTACAATACCAAAATTCTAGGAAGTTCTTCTATACTAATCCTCAATGTCCATCTTAGTTCTATGTGCTCTAAGCAGAGTTTATCTAAATCTAGCTTCCAAGGTTTGTACTAAACTTACTCTGATACCAACTGTAACACACTGACCTCAGTTACCCAGAGTCGGTGCATTATTACATAACATTGATATGATCACAATAAAGATGATGTCTCGAAAGACCGATTGGTTTAGTAGCCTTGGGAACACTAGATATATTAATAAAGTTTACATTACATCATAAAATGAAAACTAATACAATATAGTCTCCATATTCCACACTCTTATCCCCTCATATTATCCCTATAGGTCATTCATAAATTACTTCTTCATATCCTGGGAAAAATAAAACATAGAAAAGGGGTGAGCTAAAATGCCCAGTAAGGATAACAATATAGCGGAAACATTCATAAATAAGAATAAACATTTAAGGAAATGTATAACTAAAACAAAAGCCTTTTAAACATTAACTTAAACATAGTATGGAAAAAAATAAAATTAAATAATTCCATTTACTTATTCACATTGATATTCTACTAATCGAATAATCCCATGCGTTATCAATAACCACTTTCATAATGATGGAATGCATACTGCCTGACTATCATAACCACATATCCAAGGCCTTGTGCCAAGACTACAAATACGATTTTGCCAAGGCTCTGTGCCAAGACACTAGTTTGTCTCATGAGACCTACCAATGCATCTAGGAGCTATAGCGGGCTCCACCCGTCACATATTATGTCCAATGCATTCCTCATATGAACATGTTTAAACATAACACAAACATTCGTATTAAAACTAGAATACGAAATGTAAATACTTCATCCATATACCATGAATGGTATAAAAATAACACATCCATAGACAAAAATATCACAATACCATCAATACAATATAGATGTTTTGTATTATAATAAATCAACTTCAAATAAGCGTAAAATCCATCAAAGGATGTTGACATAGATGAAATCAAAACTCTTTTTAGAGTAATATCTCTTTTTATTTTGAAATCATTTAAGAGTCATATATTTATAAAATATAACATTTTCTTTGAAAATATTATTATATGCTTTTAAGGGAAGCTTCAATGATTTTATAACGGTGGAAAATAGACTCACCCGCCGTATAAGTTAAAAAAACATTCTTACCTTAATTCTGTCCAAAAGGTTAAAAAGTGCCTTGTTTGGAAAATGACGGAAAGATTCCTTTATAAACCTCTTATTAAAAGTCAAAAAAGTGTATAAATGACTTTAACCCATATTATTGTAAATAGTAAAAACGTTTTGAAATAAATATTAAATTAACATGGATGTCGATGATAAAGAAATCCCAATAGGTTATTATGTATAAACAACCTCGGATAATGAAGAGATTGGGAAATAAACCCTTACCTCGTACTTTTCCTTGGTTGGAGGTAGGGTAACCTCCTGTATAATGGTGAAATAATTTTTATTAAATTATACAAGAATCATATACATTAATATGATATGATATATGATCTTTTAACATTGCTTTGTTAATAATATCTTAGTATTGTCGTTGTTTCGGGTGTTAACATACTCGTTTTCTTTTATATGTTTTGTTATGTAAGCTGTGTTTGTCATGGATAGGTTGTATCTTATTAATATCCAGAATGATATCAAATTCTTATAAATTATTTTTAAATCATCAACTGATAATTATACATGAATGGATACGATGGAGAATGAATCTCATCGCGTTTGTGGAGACGGTATTCCGTACGTAGGCACTAGCGACAATATCATCCTTTTGATATTAAAATTATATATATTTGGATGTTATATCATATATAAAGAATGATTATCATGTTTTATTTATTATTTACATGAATTAAAAATCATCATTATACCCATCCAAATAATAATTTATTGAATAACAATTACCCCATGACGTGGAGACGGTAAGTCGTACATACACACGTATGGTGACATGTCATTCAAAGGATGGATAGAATATTTAATATTGTTTTATAATATTTATAATAAAATCACAGTATATAGGAGATACTGGAGTTATTATTTTATAATGGGAATAACAAAGAAAGAATAAGTTGAATAAGAAATGAACATGAAAAGGGGTGGTGAAATCATTACCTCTTCTTCGGGTTCTTCCTTTTGATTTGATCAAAAGGGATCATTAGGTTGGCTTTATGATAAAAATAAGGCCTCTAGGTTGTATAGAGTCATGTTTATAGAGTATTTGGACAGGGGATGGCCGAACAAAAATGCTTTTAAGATGTTAATTAATGAGAAGGAGGAGTACCCTTTTATAAGAGGGGTGAGGGGCACCTTAGGAAAAGTTAGAAATATTATTTTATAATAAATCCATATTCAGTTTCTAATGGCTCCATAGTGTATTATTTAATGGTTACGGTGGGGATAGGTCTAAAACCATTCAACCAATAGAATTTATAGAGGTTTGGGTCATTATATTAACCTTATCTGTTAGTTTTAACTCTTAGTTAATTAGTTTGACACTTACCATGTCACTTTCTATTTTTATATTATATAGTTAACAAACATACTATATACATCCAAGAAACCCCCAAGTGGTCCTTTAATGATACACATATCATGATATATTTTTCTTGTCCGAACCATTTATTTTTAAGAATTTAATATCAATTAATAATATAATATTCGTTTTAAAAACTCGTTTATGTCAATTTTGACACTATTCAATAATTGATTTTTGTGAAAATCATAACATAATGATTACTTTGAAAAACGTTAATTAAGTCAATACTAACAGGACATATTAACCTAGAAAATTAGTTTAATTCATAAAAAGTCTCAAAATATATTTATTTGGGTATTTATAATATCAATTATTTTCATTTTTCACTATTATGGTTATTACTGCATCATCATTGTGTCATAAATAAATTAAATTAAATAATGTCTGAAAATTATAAATAAAATATAATTATGTAGGAAATATTTTTAGATTTCTAATTAATATTTACAATCTAAGTTATCTTATGTATAACCCTATATTAATTTTTTTTAGTAAATAAACTTTGATTTTAACTCTTTTAAATCTTCTTTGAATTAGATAATAATAAATGTCCTAATCTAATTCAAGTGGACCTAAATGATAATATTGTATTCGTTAGGTTGTTTTTGGTTGAGATACATTTGTCCAATAAAATTAGGACCTGTGTTAGGTTAATATTAATATCATTTTTACCTTTAATTACCCTATTTACATTTAATCGTGGTAATTAAAAGTAAAAAGTTACTATTCACCAAAAATTATTTTCATCTTAATGAACCACATTTTACTACTTGATATTAACCGTGCCTCTCAGTTTTTTAAAATTCCAATCACAGAAGCGTTAAAATTATGTTTTATGAAAAATTCAGTTTTTTAACTACCACTTAGTAGTTTCACTATTCATCAAAAAATGACGTTTTTCAAAAAAATTCCAAAAATTCTCCTAAGGCGAATTTTGATATTCCGAATCTAAAAATGATGTCCATTTTGAAAAATAAAATTTATAAAATTTAAAATAGTAGGTATTACTATTCATGACGGCTAGTTTGATTGGTTGTGGTGTGTTAGAACTCGATGTTGCGTACAACACACTGTATTGCATTATTCAAAGAGAAGCGTACCGTAGAAGTTTGGGGTGTTACATTTCTAATGACCCACATCTTCACGAGTTATCAAAATAAGGGGACATATGAACCCTTTTGTTCTCATGAGTGTTCAGAGGCCTAATGGTAATTTATCCTCTGTAATGACCACATATTATTTTCCCTAACACTTATTTGGTCTTGGAATAGGGTTTTTAACCTAGGATATGAGTTTAGAGGAAATTCAATATGTTTGAATTTTAACAAAATATTTAATAAATAATTGATTTATTGTTAATATATTTACATGAACTCATTCAATCGTATCTTTTTAAACCAAGATTTAATGTGGGATTCCATATTTGTAGTTGAGTTTAGATTCGGGGATTTTTCTAGGTGAGGTACAACCATGCGTCAAGTGCTGGGCCTGATCCTAAATCCCTTTTGTTTTACTTTTTTTCCTTTTATTATTTTTATTCCATAGTGAATTTTTCATTTTTTATTGTTTCCTTCTCCCTTACAATGTCTCATATGACAAGGTGGGATTCTCCCTTTGGGTTCATTAGAAAATGCAGGTCGAGGGAGAGAATAAATGTTGAGGGATATGAGGAGGCAACTCTAAGCAGCTTAGGTCACACAAGATCATCATGTTGTAACTGCAGATCATGGATCAGATTGAATCTTGGACTGTTTCCACCAAGTGGTAGAAAAATTTAATTTCATTTATGATTTAATACTTATAAATATTTTTTTTATTTAATCCCATTTATGGGTTATCGGAGACCTATAGGCGTTTGATCTATAAATTTTAGTGAGAAAATTGCGGTTACAATCCATTTCTGGGGGGTTTGTTTAGGAAAACCAATATTCCAAGTGTGCACTATAGAGACCACAAACCAAGTGTTCTTCTTTAGGAGATATGAGTTCTAAAAGCACATGATGTGTACTTTAAGTACATGCTACTTAGTATTACTTGGAAATCAACCTGGTCATGTCGAAAACTACATTGTTTGGGAGATTTTTGGAATTTTAAATAATTGTACACGAGGCATACACCATATAGTTGGACGTATCCCACTATCCATGTACATGAGAAGACACCCCATGTTATTGATACAAATCAATATAATAACATATGTGAATAGGCTGATTGTTACCATGATGTGTAAAAGTACATGGCTTGGTGAACCTTCTGTGAGTACACAAAATTTATTTTACCATCTCAGGTGGTTTTAATGTTTCTTGTTCCCTAAAGATATAATTGGACATCTGAGTAGTAAATTCTGAGATATTTTTTGAAAGGATTATGATGGTGGAATCCATTTTGTGATTAGAGGCTATTTAAATGGTTCTATGGATGGGAGAGTGTATACAAGAGTAATTTATTGAGGTTTGGTTTTAGAATCATCTTGGGTGATGGGTTTTGAGCTGTGAGGCGGGGGTGAGGGTTTATATCATGTTGATAATTCTAGATAATGTGAATCATGAAAACCTATTTAAGGTTCTTTTGAAATAATAAAAATAATATGGGTTTAATTTTTATCCCTATGTTTATTTTGGTTTATCCCTAAATGTTGGGTCCAATTTCTCATCGTTATAGATATTAATGATTATGTTTTGCAGTTGTAGATTAGAGGTCTTAGAGAATATGAGAGGGATTTACACCATCATATGTATGCTATGACTATGTTTCTTTGTGAAACTTAGATGAGTCTAAGGGAATCCATAAGAATCACTTGTGAGTTGGTAAATGATCAAACGATCAGTGGGTTTTGTAGTCTGCTATTGAGAATGACCATGGATCATGGTGTTTTATTCATTCCCTTATGGAAAAGTTGATAGCTATAGAGGGGTATTTTTTTAGGATGGATTGAATAATTTTTCCTATGTCTTTTTTCCTTGAGAGTTTTATTTTGCTGGGGAGCCCATATAAAGGGTCCTATTTCATTTTGGTCAACAGAACCACTTTTGATCCTCTATTGGAAAACATATTATTATGGTTTACCAATTTGGGTGTTTTGTTGATCGATGTCCAGTTGGGGGCCACCGAGGACTGTATGGGATGTTTCTTCACATGGTATGTCTCGTGCTTGTGAATGGGCTAGAGGAACCCCTCATATGATATCCTTCTCTTACTGTTGATTTCAGTTTATTTTTGGATACTTATAAGGGCAGGGCATGACAACATGGGTATATAATGTGAATCCTACGAAGGAAATTTCATTATGTTTTGACCATAGGGATTATAGGATCCACAAGATTGGGTTTGAACCTATGGTGTGTTTTTGAGAGCCCAAGGTGGATGTTTTTTTGGATTTTTAGATCTATGGTTCCAGGAGAGACCTTGTGCCATTTTGGTGAAGAGATGGATATAATTTCTATTTTAGGTTCTCAGATGGTGGGTTAGAGGTTTTTTCATCCCTTGTTCATTTGGCCCTGGACATGATGCTTGAGATATTTCTTCTAAATTATTTTATTTAGGAGGATACTCTTGGGATATCATAGATTGAGAATTGAACAAGATTTTTTATATGGTTATCTCATCCACTAGCTGGATATTTTTATTGTATTAAATATCTATTGGGTTCATTTTGGATGAGTGAAACTGAAAATAGTTTTGCGGGATACGCTATATAGACTGGCATTGGGTTCATGGGGTGCTGAGGCACTCATAGAGTGGTCCTTGTTTAATGTGGATGTTTTTACACACCATAGGATGTGGATGTTGGTTGAACCAAGATATGGTATGGTTCCCACAATTTGTTTGGGTGCATAGATGGTTCCCAATTCAATCTATATGAATTTCATAACTATCATTTTTTCTATTATTGTCGACTTAAATCCTCTTGTCACAAGTTCGGATCATGATACTGGACTCTTAAATATCCATTGATAATGTCTATTTTATTGATTCTTATGGTTAGGTCGTGGGGTTCGACATTTAAGTATTTTTATTTTGATGTATTTCTACTCATATATATGTATCTCTAAAAGATGCACTAATTGGCATGTGGGTTGGGGGTGAAACATGTTGTAAACCCTCTAGTGTGGGGTAGAGTGATAGTAGATTTACCTCTAGTACCAATCTCGATCCCAAAGTTGTCTACATTATTTTATCTCCCTATATTTTATGAATTTTTTCATTTTATGCTAGCTATCATTATCTTTTTTACTTGGCTAGGTATATCACATGTTCATTCCCTTTTTATGACTATATATTTTAGGTTATCTATTAGGGGTGGTCTATAGTGATTTATTTCTCACCACCTATATTTTCACCACCATGTGCGTGTATACTTGATATTATTTAGGATGTATCATAGGTTGTGTGATGGATGGGGATGAGGAAAAATATTTCTTAACTGAGTTATTGATTTCATGTTGAGACATAGGATCAAACTGGTATAACTCAAGCATCATAGAGACTGGGTAGGTGGTGTGTCTTGATGTTGGAAGTAGAACCCGATGAATTTTATTTTCAATTTGATTATTTTTTGAATATATGAAGTGAAGTGGGTGACCTTCTACTATATATTGTTCAAGCTTTTATTCTATATTAATGTATTCCATGTTTATTTTTTTACTGTGTTTTAGTTTTAGTAATTTATTTTGTGTACTCTAATGTTCATCCCATTGTACGATTTTTGTAATTTTTAACTATAATTATTCTCTAAAAATAGTGTCTACTCTTCCCACAACATATTTTATACCTTCTTCATGGTTCATAATCCTCTTAAATGTAGGGATGTGAAATTGTGTCCTTGTGGAATGCCAGATCAAGGGACCTGTTAGGTTAACCAAGGCTATTCATTACACATTTATTTTTAAATCACATAACCATCCTAAATGGTGATATCTATATGAACACCTTTTCATCAAAATCTAACTGTATATATCATCGATGATTATGTTCATAATTATTGTTTAAAGAAATTCTTTCATTAATATCCCACTATGTTGTTTGATCTATTTCCATAATTTCATGAATAATATGATATCATATCATCTTCCTCTATCGAACATCTTCCCAACATATTGGAGGCCTAAAACACTTAAATCATTATATTACCCACTTTAAATTAATTTTATTATCTTTTATTTTTTTCTTATTTAATTTAAATAATCTTGGGACACCTAAGGAATGTGAAAATTTTGTGATAAAATGGCTTAAAATTCAATGATTTGCATTCATTTTAATTAATGGAGTCTAGGAATAAACATGTAATAGATTTATGAGGTCCCCACCGCCATTTTTAGAGAATACTCGAGTTTTTTTGAGGTTTTGGTAAGGTGCCTAGTTTTTTTTGAAGTCTACTAGAGAAATAAACACAACGTAATGGGAGTTCGCAATATGTATTATGTAGAGGGATATGTTGTGTACCATTTACAAAGTGTGAAGGGAGTTAATCATGTTAAATAGTTACATATCGTGTAATGTAAAATATCGGTTTTTAATAAACAAGAAATGGGGTTTTAAATGTTTGGGATAAACATTGATTACACGGCATGGAATGTTCATACATGGAATGAAAATTTCATGATCATGATGTTTAGGAAAGTTTTTAAATTGAATCTTGTTTCATTCTTCCTAAAATTTTCATTCTATCATCCTTGGACACTTCTCTTATGATTCTAAGAACCTATATTCCATCCTGATTTTTTTTACTTCGATTGAACACAATTTTTGTTGGATAAAATCTATCTGGGTGATTATTCCATTCTACTTTTTCATTTATTTATTCAACGTAGTACAAATTGCATTGCATTATCTAATCTGTTGACCCGTGGTAATTTTTCTTCTTAATCCTCTATAGATCTAGTGGGTAATCTTGTTTTGGAGGAGGATTCATTATTGGTTGTGGTGCATAGGATTTTCATTCTTATATAATGTTATGTTTCATCTTATCCATAGGCGCATTTCAAAATTTAATCGAATATTATATGTGTATATTCATTATAGTGAATTCGTTGTGGTTTGGTGTTCGCCCTGGTGAGTGGATCCGATTACCGGTGTTTGTGACCCATGATTTGAGGTAGGTTTTTCTATCTTTTTCATGTGTTGGTGAACTAAATTTCTTTTATTTCTGTTAAATTATTTTATTCAATGAAATGGCATGATATGACTGATATGTTGGGTGTCTGTGGAATTGTTTTTTTTAGAAGACAGTTTCCCTTATTTTTTGGTATGTGAAATGGGGTATCTATGCATTTTGAATTGGTTTTCAAGTGATGGGTTGATAAAAATCGATTTTTTAAATGGTTTTTAAAATATATAAAATGATAATCCACATGTACATTGATGTATGGTATAGTAATTTGTATATCCCACTATTGGGGTGGGGTCTCATGTGGCATTTAACTACTCTATAATCTAGATGATCTATGAACACATTAGACCTATTTGGTGGGTGTTCAATTTTTTTCGTGTTCATATAATATCGATGAATGATGAATATGTGTAGTTTCTTGATATACATGTTATTTTTTATGATTGTTACAGCATTCCAATAAATCCTATCCTAAGGTTGTCTTTGTTGTGATGTTATAGGTATTTATTTTTTTCCACATTAAGATTCTTGGGAATGTATTGTTTTGATTGTAGTTTAATGTTTTTGATATTAAATAGGACGCATGATTTGATTTGATATTATATATCTATTTTTATATATGTCTATGAAATGATTTGAAATTGGTTTACCTTCTTTATATGGGAATGTGTAAAATGGGAAATTAAATTCTTTTTTCCTTTCTTTAAATATAATTACTGTTAAACTATTAAATTTTTTTATTTAATAATTAGAATGATTCGATTATTGTGTAGAGACGTGATATGGAACACTTGGGATGGACCCTTCTAATTCTATTAGCTCACACCTTGTGTACCCCTTTGGTGGTGCATTGACCTAGTTAGGTCTTTCCATGCTTGGAAAAGAAAGGTGTCTTACTGAGGTGGAAGGGTTTGTTGTCAGCTTCATTTTGGGTACCTGGTGGTGAGATGGGTTATTTTTTCATTGTTATCACATGGAGCTATTAAAGTAGCTATTTTATTTTTTTGTAACTAGATGATGGAGTTGTCGCATAGATATTTTTTTGACCTTTCTGAATTTTATAACTTCTATTATTCATTATATTTAATGGAATATATTTATATATTTTTCTATTTCTATAGGTAATTTTTATATATATTTCACATTGTTTTTTATTATTGGGTGAAATCATTCCCTCTGTTTTTTGGATGTTTGGGTGTTAGTTGCTGACTCAGAGGTATTGGGAACACACTTTTTGTATGTGGGTAATCTAGTTAGGTATCAGTTTGTGTGGTTATTCAGTTCAATTCATTATAAATTTGAATCGGTAGTGATTTATCCTCATGAGTCCTTATCTTGGGACATTTGGTAGAATGAAATATAGGATTTTCAGGACTTGACATGTATATTTATTTGAGTTCATGTCCAACCCTTTCCCCAAGGAGGCTCAAGTTACCCTAAGATTTTGGGATGTGTGACTCTTATTTTGAGTTCATGATGTTTATATTAGTTTTTTCTTATATTTTTTCTAGTATTAATTGATATTTTTTTATTATATAATCATTTATTTTGTTTTGGTGGGTAGTAGTATGCCTCCAAGACATGTTCTGCATGTTCCTTAGTATGGTGTAGCTAATTCTCCTCAAGGGAATCATCTAATAAATTATAAATTTCTATAATCTATCATGTGGACAGTTAGTTCCATTGATCCGTATATACCACAATCTCAAAACACCATTTTTTAGGTATATATATATGTTGTATAAGACTTTGATCGATCACATGAGTTCTTGCATGAGAATCCTCCATCCATTAATGGTACGAATGGTTTTCAAGAGGTGGTGTATTAGATTGAAAATATTTATCAGATCTTCAACTTCATAGATACACCTAATATTATCAATGTTATATATAGAACATTCAGGCTTGAGGGTCTCATTAAGAGCTGGTAGGATTCCATTGTACATGCCTATGGGCACATGGTCTTGGAATTGAAGGATTTAAAAAATCTATTCTTCAAGTAGTTTTTTCTAGAGTCCCTGATTATGGTGGAATATATCTAGCTCTTCTCTTTATAGAAGAGTTATATTTTTTTCACATCAGAAAAATTGACGACATTTTCTTTCTTCACCATATGTTGTAAAGACTGACCAGTTCCAAACTCAGAAGTACACACACAGTTTGCTAATGGATAACATATCATATGTATTTATGCTTAATATTTAAAAATATGTGTATATGGTAAACTAGTAAATGATGGATGAGATGACTATGGTATACACGGTTTGATATTATTCAACTTCTCTTCCACCTAATGGCAGCATTGATGGTATGTTTGGGAATAAGAGGACATGGAAAGATCATCATAGATGTGGTTGAGGTCATTCTCGATTGACGGCCTCTTCAGATCCTCTAATTATAGATAGTGATGTTCCCCAAACATGAAATTAGTATAGAAAGTTTCATAACACCACAAATTATTTTCCATCACATGCAATGATTTACAATATTTGTTAACTTTATGGTCATTTGTAGTGTTTCTATCCAGCAATGACTACACCACCATACAGACAACATTTCTCATCTGCAAAGGAAATTGTGTTGAAATTATATTCTAGACTATAAGGATCCAACCTCATTCCTCATGGTTAATGTATGTTCAAACAATATATGAGTTTTTATTTTAATTATTTTAGGTTCCAATGATTGTGAGAGGTACAGTCTTCACTAAATCATCAGCAGCGATTGAATTTTTGATACTGGTGCTTTCCATTCGTTTATATATGTCCATTTAGTTAATATGATTAAACATCCAACATATGTCATGTCCTTTGTTATGGAGTTAGTGAAACCTATTTGGAATATTAAATAGTATAGGTTTTAGTATTCTTCTTAAGTGTTATCAATAGTTGATGAAGCTTTAGTTTGAGAAATTCTTGTTCTTGACCCAGATTAGTTTGATGTCATCATGAGGATATATTAGCCTATTTATTATCATGATGAGGTTGATTATTATCATTATATTGTATCATGTCTTATGTCCAATGGGAGTTTATGTGTGTTTCACGGAGAGTGGGATCCTATTTCAGGTCATGAAGGACCTTAAATCCCAGAGCATAGAAGTTTGGTGTCTATTATAAATGTTGGTCCAAATGAATCCAAATATTTTTTTGATCTTCCTATTGTTGTTTTGGATTTCTTTATGTCTTCCCAAAAAAGTTGTCTAGGCTTCCTCTATAGAGTGAGATAGAGTTTATGATTGAACAATATATAGGTATGTAAAAAATATCAATACCTTCTTATAGTATGGAACCATTAGAGAAAAAATAATTAAAGATTTCATTATATGATATTCTTAAAAAGGTTTTTCTTCACCCAAGTGTTTATCCTTGGGTGTACCCAGTGCTCATTTCTATGATGGTAGAAAAATCACTCTTATTATATGTGGATTATCACAAGTTGATTTAAGTAAAATTTAAAAATAAGTATCCTTTTCAATATTTTAATGAATTTATCATTATGTTATGGGGGTAAATGTGGTATTCAATGATTGAAATTTTGTTTAGAAATCATTATCTTATACTTCAGCACTATAAAATACCAAATAAATTTTTTAGGATTAGGTATGGCCATTAATAATATATAGTGATTCTATTTGGATTGACTAAATCTCCTACATTTTTCATTCATTTGATGAATCATATATTCCATTATTATCATGAATCATTGTAGTAGTATTTGTGGTTGTTATTTTCGTTTATTCATGATTTGATCACAAGATCAAGAACCATATTATTTTTTTTGAAATACAATAGAGTCACCATTTTTAAGAAACACTTTTGAAATAATATTTCTAGATTAAATAAGTTATCTTCTTGGGGAAAATTATTTTGAGCATGGATTTTTAGTTTTCATGAGAAGGTATATGATTTCTTGTCAGGGAATAATCCAAGAAACTAATTTTATATTTATATATTCAATGGTATTTCAATATTTTATCGACAGAGTTGGCATCCGCTCTCAAAACTCTTACTAGGTAAGTTATAAAATTCACATGGGATTCAATGTGTCAATCTTCTTTTAATGATTTTATATGTCTTCAACCATCGAATCCTTTTATGATATTTCTTGAACCTAATAATGGGTATGTGGTTTTCTATGATTACTACAGTGCTGGTTTTTTTTGTGTGAGTATATAGGATGGTCATGTAGTAGCTTTTGAATCTTTTAATCTTTCACTACATGAGAAGAATTACATCACACATAATTTAGTACTTTCTGCAGTTATGAAATATCTTATGTTTTTGTTGCATTATCTTTTTGGGGTAAGGTTCATATTTTATTCTTATCATAAGTGATTGATCTATATCATTTATAAAAAATTCATCAATCATAGAGAATAGAGATGTCTGGAATACATTTAGATGTTTTACATTGATATTTCCAACTCCCTAGGGAAGTGTAAATTTATCACAGAAACTTTTAGTTGGAAAGTTCCATTATAAGCTATTTTTGAATGATAGAAAGAGTGAAACCTTATGCTGATTTTTTAGTTTCATTTGGATTCTCATAATGTTGTTTTAGTTATGGTTCTAGACATGGTTCATTTATCCTTATTTCTCCTTGAGTATATTATTTCTATTTTGTATCATTGTTATAAATTCAGTTGAATGTGATAAACCCTATATGGTGCGTACACAGTTTCTTATTGGTCACTTAAATTATATGTAATTATCAATTTTGGGGCCAAGTTTTTCATCATTGAATCTATGCGGAGAAACAAATTTCATAGTTATTTATGGTCTATTCATTTTAGTACTATGAATATATCTTATGAAATGTGGTAATGATTCTGGTGGCCTATTATAAACCATAACCTTTTTGATTAGGTGTCATGCTATTACACCTACCATCAGGTAAAGGTGGAGTATTTGAAACCATATTGATTCCTTCAACCACTTACGGTGCTAGTTTGTAAATGGGATAGAGTATCCATGGAATTTGTATTTGGATTCCCTTAGTCTCATTAAAGGAGGAATGCTATATGTGTTGTTATTGATATGTTTTCAATGTAATTTCATTTAATTCTGATCTAGGAAAACACTAATATAGATGATTTGGTTTAGTTTTATGTGCAACAAATTGGGACATTACATGGAGTTTTCTCTATCGTTGGTTCTTATAGGTCTCCAAGGTTTAATATGAGGTTCATGGGGAGTCTCTAAGAGAAAATGGGTACTCATGCATGATTTATTACAACTTATCATCCACAGACAAGAACTATTCATGTTTTATAGGACATTTTTTGTATGTGTTTCTTTGATTATGTTGGATCATTGGATAACTATGCAGGATTAGTTGTGTCTTCATGTAAAAAAATTTATCAATTATATCTTATAATTATTATTGTTTAGGGTTTTTCGGGTAACTCATACAAATAAATTATTTATTGGGTAGACCTGGTTGAAGAATCTTTGGAAGGATTGATTTTGGTTTAGGAGACATCTATGTTGATTTATGTAATAGATTGACGACTAGTAACAACTAAATGTCAAAAAAATCTAATGCAATTCAACAACATCATCCTTTAGTGTTTCCCTTAGGTGAATAGGTTTTTGGAATGTTTCTCCCTGGTTGGATCATTGTCATCATGGAAAATAGGAAACATAGTCTTTGAGATATATTGGACGATTTGATGTAACTAAGTGACTTTGGAGTGTTTCATATCAGTTAAAAACAATTTTATATGATGGCCATTCATAATGTTTTCCATATATCAATTCTCATAAAATAACATCTATATACATCTCACATTTTGTTATAGGAAGAGATTGAGTAAGATTCAGATGTTTCTTTTGTGGAGAAACCAGTAGTGATCATTGAAACTCTAGTGAAATTAATGTATGGGAAATAAATTCCACTTGTTAGTATGTTATGACGCAATGGATTATACTCTCATGAGACTTGGGAGTGAATGTTGTTAATGAGGGAGTAGTGGCCTCGCCTCTTTATGAGAATACATTCTTTTACATGACATCCCAATGATGGAAATTCTTATGGTGGGTAGGGTATAACACCTCGTTACCTGCATTCAGGTAGGTATCCTCTCTTTTCTAGGTTGCCTCTTAAATTTGGTGTTTATTTGGATTCTCGATGATGAAAAAATAATTTATATGAAAAATGAACTAATGTTCAGGGTTGTATTTTTTTATTAATTAATGTATTCCTAGTGTAAACAGGTATGGTATTTATGGGGGTTTCCTAGATTTTAGAGAACACGGGGGTTGGATTGATGTTTTTTTAAAGAATATGGTGTGTTCAGTCTAATATAGAAATTAAGACAATGTAATTGGAGTAAAAAAAATTTAGTATCTATAGGAAATGTGTCATGAACAATAAACCATTGTTAAGATAGTACACCCAATGTGAAATAAACATTATGTGTAATGTTAATGAATGTTTTTCTAAAAAGTAATGTGTTTTTTGGATTATGTGATCCTGGTGGATTAAATGAGAAGTTAAGGTTTTAAACTCCATTGAAATTTATTATTCATAGATTTTATGGAGATGCATCAGTTGAATCATATTTAATTCTTCCACTTATTCACTTTCTATTAACCTAGTGCTATTTTCTAAGGATTTTTAGAGAATCAATTCAATACAGATTAGTAGATTAATCACTATTGTGGTTGAATTTATTTTTTAAAAGTGAATACTACATTTTTCTTATTCATTTCTTCAATCGCGGTAGTTCCATTGCATTTCATTATCAAATTATTTAACCTGTTGTGAAGGTTTATTATGATTCCATCAATATTTTTTGTGTGATATTGTACTGAGTGAAATTTTTTTGTTAGTTGTGGTGCGATGTGTGTTTTTATTGGGTTATGTTTTTTTTCCTATCATATACTAACAATCTTTTAAAATGAATCAATTCTAAGATGTGTAGATTGATTCTAGGGCCTCTATTGTGGTTGTTTGTTCTTCCTTATTCGTGGATCCTGTAGTGGCCATGTCTGACCTATGTTTTTTGGTTGGTAGTTCCATGTCTAGCCTATTATGGGGAAATAAATTGATCATGTTTATTTTAAATTGTTTTATTCAAGTAAATTTCATGATACAACTAATTTTCTATGTATTTGAATTTTTTTTATAAAATACGGGTTTCCCTAGGATTTAGGTACATGAATTTTGTTTTAAATAATATCGAAATTGTTTTATGAAATTTTTTTTAAAGAATGGGTTGATAAGAATTTATTATTTAAATGTATTTGAAAATAGGGAACATGAGATACCTTGGGTACATAGGTGGAAATTATAGTAACATTTATCGTCCAATGTCGATGGGATTTCCCCTGGGGCTTTCCTCTGCTCACTAGGCCTATTTTTCAAGGGAATTCATAGATTTGTTGTGGGGTTTACCTTTGTGGGCCTTCATATTATCTATATACTATATACATATGTGTAGTTTCTTAATTCATATATTATTTTATATTTTAGGTATGTGTTTACTAACTATCATGGTCCAGTGTGATCTTTAGAATGATACTAAATGTGCTATTTTTTGGATGATTTGGGTTGTTTTTTATTGTAATACCATAGTCTTGATATGATAAGTGAATCATGATTTCATTTTAAATGATATATATTTTTTTGACATATATATATATATATATATATATATATTTATGAAATTAATTGAATCTAATTTACATTATTTATTTTATGATTTGGAGAATGTGAAATTGTATAGTTTTTATATGCTTTTGATATAAAAAATTGTTAACTGTTATCATTAATTGTTTTAATTAACTTTTATCATTCCTATATAATTTATCAATGAATTTCCGTTAAACACCTGGGTGGGACCCCACTGAACCTATTATCTCACACACTACATACCCTAAAGGATGTATATATACCTATTTATGTCCTTCAATGAAGGTAATGGAAAGGCACCATAGTGAGACGGTGAGGTTTTATGTCATCTAGGTCTTAGGTAGCTGGTGGTGAGATGGTGGGAGTTTTTCCACATTATTACACGGATCCATTTGAGTAGGCATTTCATTTTTAGAACATTATAGTGGGATTTTTCAGTTAGATATTTTTTTCAACATTATTTTGTTGTATAACTTTTTTGTTTATTTATTCATGGTGGATAATATTTCTAGGTTCTACAATTTCTCTATCATGTGTATAAGTATACCACATTGTTGATTTATGATGGAAAAAATTATCCCCTCAATTTTTTGTTGGAATCCTATGTGCTAGTAATCAGCTTCTATGGATGAGGAACGGTGTTCGGGTATGGGTAGATAGGGTTGGATATTATTTTGAGAGGTTATTTGGGATGGTTCATTATATATCTTACCAAATAAGACTAATATGGTGACATATAAATTTTAAAATGGAATCCCTTACAATCAGAGAACAAAACAAAGGGGATGTGTTGATCACAATTTCGTTGGAAATCCATTGAATATGATAATAGAATATCCTAAATTGTTTTTATGGTCCATTTATACTGAAAATCTATCTATAGATGATATTTAATGGTGAATATCTTCTCTGTAAAAAGTTCTTCCAGAAGTATTATCAATTAAATCATGGAAAACCTTACATATCGATCAATTATTATGCAATGATTCACTCTATGTAGAATTACCAAATCACTTATATATATCTCGGCGATCTGATCAAGTGAGAAATATTATTTGATCAAATTAAAATGTGATCACATCATAATGGTATAGAGTATGTACCAAATGGTATTATGCCATAGATATCCCCTTGAACATTATTATTCATCTTTAACTTTATATCATTCCATGAAATAGATTTTTTTCATTAGTTCTCTATACATTATTTTTCATCCTAGATGAATAAATAACAGCTGGTCATATGAATCATCCAAATTTTCTCTCTATTTTTGGATTTAAATGGACCCATATCTGGGTTGCAAACCATATAATTACATTTTAATCAATGTTGTAAATTTGAATATTAAACACATTATTCTCTAGATATATATTATCTTTCTAAGGATTGTTTACTTCTTATTAAGGGATATTTGAAAAGTAATTTAATTAAGATATTATTTCTCCCCTTTATAAGGACATTAATATTTTTCCATTAAAAAAACATGAGTATTTTATCTTTTTTAACTATAATCATATATAAGCTATTCTCACCCTTCTAGCTTAATGAAATGGAAACCATTTTTTACTATCTTAGTTGGTAGTATATTCAGAAGTCATAGTCATTAATCAATAACACCCATTATCTTTATTACATGTTTAAATCATTTTTTTGTGAATATATATTTATAGATATGATGGTCAGTATAGATATCACACTTCTCGAAATAGAGATAATTAATCCTAATCATTAATGTGAAGAAAACTATTGTCATCTCCAAATCATGCCTTAGGTAAAATTTCATATGATATTTTAATTGATTTAAAGCATAACAAATTAATTATGCATGTATTAATCCCAAGCCTATAATTAACCAACACTATATATTATAATTCCTTCTCTACTTCAGGGTATTAGAATCAAAGGGGATGTGATCGATATCTTCTTAGGATAATTAAATCTTTCATACAATTCTTCAGTATATCCATGAATATAAGATAGTAGTTTATATGTATAAATGAATTCAATATGAATTAATAGTGTTTATATAATTTAAAATAGGTTTTCATCAGTATATATTCCATTTTCACTTTTCATTGTTGATATACAGATCAACGACAAATATTAATGAAATATTATTCTCCTTGTAGCTGATCATGTAGATCATCAATACAGGTAAAATGATATTTTTTCCGGATCCTGATAAGGATAAGTTCATGATATATAGTGCATAGATTCTTTGATATAGCCTTCTTCTCAAAAATAAGAATTGGTGAACCCCATGGTGAAGGACTTGGGTCTGTGGACAGTTTTTTAATGTTTTTTAATTTCATATTCAATTCCTCAAATTCAATAAAATATATTCTATATATATATATATCGGCATAACACCTTGTATGGGTTTAATTGGAACCCAGCCTCACAATCCAAAGGAAGACTAGGAAATTCTATAATAAATATTCTAATCTATTGTAGTACAATATATATATATGTGTGTGATTTTGAGTTATTAAATTAACATTTGATGAAAAAAACACATGTTATTATACATTAAGTACATTATAATAGAATTAATTTCCATTATAGGATCATTTTTTGGCATACATTGATAGATGATCACGTTATGATATGGGATACTAAATGTCATTTTTCGATCCTAGAAATTAATATGGGATGTATATTTTGATATACAATCCAATCATAAAACCCCATTAATCTCATGTAACATGTGAATTATAAGATTTTATAAAAGAACATTACCAAACACTATTATTGGAGAGGAATGATATACTTGTTATTGAATTATTGAAACCTTACAATTTTTCATCGATAATCCAATATCAAATAATTAGTGTGGTGAATTTTGGATTGTATAATATTATATATATATATAAATGTGTATCTCCCTGAATTTTCCATGTAATTGTTTTAATTATATGGAATTATTACGAGTTTGAAAAAATTGACAGAGTCCGATTCTGAGGTCCGGTGTGCCCGAAATGAATTTTTGAAATTTTGTTTTGATATGCTCATTAAACACGTGAGCATCATTTTATAACTTTTGAACCAGTGGTCAGATTAAAAATATAAGGACACTGTTGAAGTTGTAGCACTAGGATTCACTTAAGGGAGGATTTACTTTGACCACAGTAGGTTTGAAATAAACATTATGTTTTGTGACTTTTTAAATGAAGATAAATAAAATAATTTTTTTATTTTATTTTATTTCTTCTCCACCAATAGACAAGCGGAGTGTGGGGCCAGTGATGTGTCAATCCAATAGATGGCAAGACCCGTCAATCTTAAGTAATGACATCATTGGGGAATTAAGAAGGTTCCTAAATAATGAACCCCCATTAATTCCTTGTGTCTTTACTTACCCTCCCCCTCTCCAATATTTATGGAGTTTGGGGATGGTTATCGGCAGAGCTCCTCCGAGAAACCAAGTGTTGAAGGAGTGCTGAGACACTAAAACCTTTGAGGATGTAGTCGATCCCAGCGGGAGGGTAGGGGTGGCACCGAATAATGAACCGATGGAAGACATACGAGTGGCGTTGTTGGGAACCTGTTGTGGTAATTAAGAACACAATCCACCTTCAAGCACATGCGCTATCCAATATGATTACGAGGTTTGGGTTTTGATCCTCATTTATTTCAAGTGAATTTATTGACCCCTCTATCAACCCTCATATTTATGAGATAACGCGGAGGGGATGGCATAACAAACATGTACCAGACCATCCACAATCTTTGCTACACCCTTTCCTTCCCCGTGGAATACCTCTAGTGTGGTGACACAGACCGACTGGGAAGAAGTCGTGCGCCGACGTCCACTGTAAGAGGAAGCCGTGACACAAATTCACACCGGTCATCTGAACGACTATCATTGGCTGGCTGTAGAGGAGGTGCAACCTACCGTCATGCACCTCTTCTGAGAAAAATGGGGATGTGACTAATCAGCCGTGGGAAACAGAGGAGGTGTGACGCACCATCGCGTGTTGCCGATGAGAAGAGGGTTGCAATTTGTCATGTGCAATAATCAGAGGAGTCAGTTGGTAATTCAGTCAGCCACATAAAGAGAGGTGGATCGACCAATGCACCACCAGCGATCAGGAGGTCGTGCGACTAATGCCCAACTAGTAGACATGAAAACATTGAAAATGATGAGCCCGAACCTATGGAGGGTTCTACAGTGATGCCACTTTTCAAACCGATCACCCTCTGGGCCTTTTGGGAGTTCACTAGACCGGGTGGTCACACCCCCCGCACCGGATTGAGCGGGCCACGATACCCCTTGGACTGGACCACGGCCCCTCGGGCTGGACTATGCTCCACCTCCTACTAGACGATGCCCCACCTCTAGCCTGACCTCAGCCCAGTGGGTCGAGCATGCCGTGACCCCGTACAGACCGGGTCGATCCGGGTCGGTCCGACCTGGTCGGACTAGACCCGGGCACACCGAGCCCAAAAACACTTAAAGGGCCATATCTTGAGATCCAGACGTCTGTTTTAATAACCTTCTATATCATTGAGATCCTTAGATCAAGGCTGTCATTTCGGGTATACTCGTCTAGATTCTTGGATGTAGTTCGATTGTGGCCAGCATGGATCGAACCCAAATCCAACTGGGCCCCCAGAACTGAAACACTTAAAACTCACAGGCCAGGTATCTGATTGATGCACCGTCAGTCATGTTGGAACCCTTACAACAAAGATGTTATTTAGGTTACTTCTGTGTGCAGCATAGTTGCGGTCGTTGTAAAACTAATAACTCGAGGGAAGATTCTACGAAACTCGAGCGCACCGGGTGAGAGAAATCCTGTGGTTTTCCATGATGTGGAGGTTGGAGACAGATCATAAGGAGGTCAGTGCTTAGTGATCCTCTGTGGGTTAGTGAATACCAATCCTGTGTCATTCAGATCCAGTGTGGGTCAATGATCAGCGATCCTGTGTGGGTCAGCACATACCAATACTGAGTGGGTTAGATCCTGTTTGGGTCAGCACTTAGTGATCCTCTATAGGTCAGTGCATACCGATCCATTGTGGGTCAGATCTTGTGTGGGTCTGCGGGGGTTAGTACCTGTTGATCTTGTGTCATTCAGACTACGTATGGTTTGAATTTGTGCCTCTTGATATAATAGGATGATCTAGCTTTGCGACTAATCATATGTATTTTTATACTTAAATAAAAAACATGGTTTGAGATGAGATACTTATTGAGAGGTGTCTATTGAATCGTTCTTTGTTATTGATATCATGCATTGTGGAATCCCATTATAGATTCTATGAGACCTTCGGGGGTCTCAAGGTCCATACTGGGTATTATTAAACTCACCCTTTCACGGGCTGCACCCGCACATTGTTGCATCTTGTGTAGATGATGAGCAGCTGGGCAGAGGCTTGAGGAATCCAGGACCAGTAGGTATGTGGTGGAGACGGGTGGATGTGGAGTGCTGAGGAGGCGATCTATACCAACCATTAAGGTAGGTTACTCGGAGGAATACCCATGTGTTGTTTCATTTTTTCAGTTGTATTGTACTTTTTAGTGGTACATCTACTTTTCTGGTTAGGCATTTTTTCTGGACCCTTACATTCAGAAATATTTTACTACAATAGTTACATAATGTTTGATTCTTTTTGTAATCTAGTATTTGTGTTTGAATGGGTTCAAAGGAAATGACTTTCTGTTATTGGGATACGCCTTTTCGGTTCTAGTCACTATCCCCTGGACATTGGAAGGTGGGCTTGGAGAAGTCACGACATGAGGCTCTGGGGATGGGTCATGAAAAATAGGTATTAGAGGAGTCGGTTCTATTGAAAAAAATGGACATTGATTTTTTCAATGTAGCAATAGTGTTATGTTTTATGAGTTTGGTTTTCAGTTCATGGAGTCTAGTGTTGGTGCAACGACTGATTTATCCACACACCAGGACACTAAATCCTGATTTCCGACTCAGTGCCCAAAAACACTGATTGCGTGTGTGTTTGGAATGTTTTTCCTTTTTATTTTATTTTGGGTTATCTCACCATGTATTACATTTTGACCATTGAACACCTGTATTTTTTTAGGATTCCTCCACTTAGATAGCCATCTCAGATTCCTACGAGATTACGCGATGATGGCCTACAGAGCAATAAGGCCTCAGTGTAGGGCCTCTTACGGCGTTAACACCATAGGGAGGTCTACTAGAAGCACCACTAACTATTGGTCAGTCATTTCAACTATCCCCACTATTAGAGGGTGCAAGTTGACTGAGCGTGTTGCACGAGTTTTAGTGGTATAGGTCTCTGATGTTCCGTGGTGAGATGGACCCGCAAGCGGTTGAATACTGGTTGGAGGTAGTAGCCAGTTTGTTTTTCTAGTTTGGGACACCAACTGACCTTGTGGTGATCCTAGAAGCCATTCTATTCTAATAACAGTAGGGATATGGTGATACTTGGTGCTCTAGATACACAATGAGGATCCACTAGTCTTGGTGGACATTGATACCCTTTTCAGGGAAGAGTATGTCCTAGCGACCTTACGCTTTGTGTTTATACTGGAGCTGATGTACCTACATCCAGGTAGCATGAGAGTGGCCTAGTACTCGGTGAGATTCATTGATCTCTCCCGCTACTACACTAACATCGTACGAGACACTTTCTTCAGGGCCCTGGCCACTGAAGAGGGTCTTCGACTAGAGATCAGTGAATATATTATATCACTCAGCATACCAACACAAGTTG
The DNA here is from genome assembly GCA_963277665.1 of Viscum album. Lineage (NCBI taxonomy): Eukaryota > Viridiplantae > Streptophyta > Magnoliopsida > Santalales > Viscaceae > Viscum > Viscum album. Next base: position 1,007,965,268 of record OY728164.1, on the reverse strand, counting down.
GGGTACTAGAGCGAGCACATTTGTTGAATATCTTCCTAGCTGAGTTGGAATCATCAACAAGACCCACCACTAGATGACATGTAGTAGTGTCAGATACTGCTTGTAGTAGGAAGATGACAAAGATGTCCAATAAGACCAGGGCTTCTAGTGGACAACTTTAGGATGAAGTGTTAGAGGTGTGGAGACCTTGAGGAAGAGGAGGTCAGATAAGGGATAGGTAGTACTACGTGTGTAGTAGGAAAGGTCACATAGCTCGCGACTACCATGACCGCTGTATGGATGAACATCAGATGGTTGAGGGCCCTCCAAGGAAGAGGAAAAGTTTCAATCGAGGAGGTCCGCAAGCAGCAGGAGGATGTGGCCGATGAGCTGGCCCAGCAACAAGAGGTGTGCGGCGATACGAGGTTCTATTACTACCACCACCCGATGGTCCAACCAGACCACATAAAGCAGGGGGACATGGACGAGATCATCTCCTGGGAGCTGAGGCCTGTGATAATGGCACACTGGAGAATATTAGAGGTAAGATCTGTGTCTACTCCACCATAGTTGTAGTACATATAGACACAGGTTCCCGTCACTCTTTTATTTCCACAACCCTCATTTAGAGCTCGGATATTCTAGGGGATCTGTTGGTTTTATCCTTAATGTTAGAGACTCATACGGAAGAAGTTTAAATGATTAAACACTAGTTACGGCAGTGTGAGCTTACTCTAGGAGATGAGTGATTTTTCTAGGATCCCAAAGCAGTGGCGTCGAGGCCTTATGACATCTTCTTGTCTATGGACTGGTTATCCGCAGTCCATGCTGAGAATGACCATATTTGCCGAAAAGTAAAGTGTTTCTAAACAGATGGGACTAGGTTTTCCTTCACCATCAAGAAGGGAACCTTTGCAACACATGATTGACTTACCCAGAGGAGGGTGCATCTGATTACACTTTATTTGGGTAGCTTTACCCTCAGAGTAGTATATGTTGAGAGTCTGAGCTATCCTGTAGTGGTGGACCAGTATGTTGATGCCTTTCCTGATGATGATCCATGACTACCTCCTCCAAGAGAGGTAGACATACACATTGACATGTACTCCAGGTTGATAATAATATCTACACTAGAATATCAGATGGCTCCCATGGAGCTTCGTGTGTTATAGGTATAGTTGGGGGACTTATAGAGCATGGGGTTCATAAGGCCCATATTTTCTCCATGGGAAGCGCCGATTTTGATTGTAAAGTAGGAGGATGGGATTTTTAGACTCTATGTGGACTATCGGTAACTCAACCAGGTGATCATAAAGATCATGTATCCATTGTTGAGGATTTATTATCTTTTCTATCAGATAAAGGGAGCTCATTGTTTTTTGAAGATATGCCTCAAATTAGGCTATCATCAGATTAGAGTACAAGATGAGGAGTTGTATAAGACAATGTTCAGATATCATTATGGCCCTTATGAGTTCTTGGTTATGCCATTCGGTGAGACCAATTCCCCTGCAGTGTTCATGGGACTCATAAAGAGAATAATCCATCCATTCCTTGATCAATTTTTGGTGGTCTCCATCGATGAAATCTTAGTGTACTCAGTGATGGAGGAGGATCAAACCTATCATCTATACATAGTTCTGGATACACTATGAGAGAACATGTTTTATGGAATGTTCTTGAAGTTCTATTTATGGATACAAGAGGTCCAATTTCTAAGACATGTTAACTCGGAGGCTGTAGTTGTAGTGGATCCGACAAAGATTGATGTTTTTATTTCTTGGGAGACACCCTTGAGTTTGACCAAGGTGATGAGTTTCGTGGGGTTGGCTGGATACTTCCAAATATTCCTACCTGACTTTTCCCGAGTTGCAGCACCCTTGTGAGAATTGATGAAGAATGGAAAACCATTTTTATGGATGGTGACATTCCATCGGAGTTTCCAGGAGCTGTGGTGGAGGCTGAAGAGTGCCCCCATCATGAGGCAACCTGAAGAGGGCGTTGGGTATGTAGTCTACTATGATGTATCAGGGACCAGGAATGGGTGTGTCATGGTGCAAGAGAAAGCAGTGATAGACTATGGATCACGACAGCTAAGGCAACATGATCATTACTACGATACCCATGTCTGAGAGTTATTAACAGTGGTATTCTCCTTGAAGATGAGGTGACATTACTTGATGGGTGAATATTTTACAGTCTACTAAGATTACAAGTGTCTCAGATATTTCTTCTCTTAGATGAAACTAATCCTGAGACAACAACAATTGATTGAGTTCCTCTAGGACTATGACATTGAGATAGTCTATACTCGTGCGAAGGGGAACATGGTAGCAGATACACCCAGTAGGAGGTCTGGTATACCTTTGCTAAGTGAGGTGACTGAGAAGCTATCCGCGTTGCAGATATCCTTTCTGGATAGAGATGGATTACCTTACCTCTAATCTTTGGTAGTCACTCCCCCACTTCTTTAGCAAATCAGGGAGGTGCTGCTTGGGGTCTTTCAATATGAGTCTCAATGTGCTCAGATATCTTAAATACAATCACATGTATGTTTTCCTATAGGATGAGAGATGTCTTCCTCATTATAGGACGCACCATGGTACCTATGGCCATACAGGAGGAGGTGTTTAGGGAGATCCATACGTCTCCTCTGGTGGTATATCATGATGTAGAGAAGTTGTACCCAAAACTCCAGTGTCAACACTACTGGCCAGGGGTGAAGAAGTATGTGGCATAGATTGTTTCCCAATGACTCACTTGTCATAATGTAAAGGCCAAGCATTAGGTTCCCGCAAGAATAGCACAACCACTAGTGGTGTCGGAGTGGAAGTGGGATGGGATCTCCATGGAAATTTTGATTGGGCATCCATGTACGTCAAGGGGACAGGATTCCACCTAGGTGATCATTGATCGACTCATCGGAATTCCACCTGGGTGATCGTTGAGCACCACCATTCATCATCAGATGGATAGTCAGACAGAGCGGGCCATTAAGACGTTTGAGGACATTCTTCGTGAATTCATCCTAGATTTTCTCTATAGTTGTGAGGAACACATTTTCCATTGGTATAGTTATCATACAACAAAATTTATCACTCCTCCATCGGTATGGAACCATTTGAGGATTGTATGATTGACTTGCAGAACACCTCCTTGCTAGATATTCCCAGGGGAGTCAGCACTTATGGGTCCAGAGTGTGTACGAGCTACCACAGAGAAGGTTGATACCATCCAAGAGTAGATGAAGACTACATAGAGTAGAAGAATACTTATGCTAATAGAATATGGTGACCATTGGAGTACTTAGAGGGGGACCACGTATTCTTGAAAGTCTCCCCTCGAAGTGGAATACAAAGATATGACCGAGGTGACACGTTATAAATGAGGTTTATCAGACCTTTTATGATACATAGGATGATAGGAGAAGTGTCATACAGATTGGCAATTCCACCGTAGTTGGAGAGGGTGCACGGCATCTGCCACGTATCCCAGCCGTGGAGATACAAGCATGACCCATCTCTCATCATGGAACACAACAAGATGGTCTTTGATGATGGGGCGAAGTTTACGAAGGATCCAATATAGTTTGAGGATCGATAAGAGTGGATCCTTCATGGGTGGATGATACCTCTAGTGTGAATTCACTGGCAGCACATGGACAGCTAGGTGAGAACATGGGAGCGGGAGGCTCAGAATAGTGCTCAGTACCCCCATTTGTTTCCTTAGTATATGTTGTGACTTTCAGGGATGAAAATAAATTAGGTGGGGAGAATGTAAATACCTAGATTTAACATGCAATGTTTCTAATTATATGGAATTATTATGAGTCTGCAAAAATTGACGGCTCCTAATTCCGAGCCCCAGTGTGCCCTGACTGAATTTCTACACTTTTTTTCGGGTACATTCTGTAAACTTGTGAGCATAATTTTCAAACTTTTGAACCGGTGCCCATATTAAAAATCTGACGGAACTTTTGAATCAGTAGTGCCGAGATTTTCATACAGGAAGCTTTATATAAACCATATTAGGATTGGAGAAAATTTTATATTTTATGAATTTTTAAATTAAATGAAATATAAAAATTTTAATATTTTATTTTCTTCCTTCTCCAACAACGGACAAGAAGAGTGTGGGGCCAGCGATATGTCAGGCCAATAAATGGCTTGAACTATAAATCTAAAGTAATGACATCCTTGGAAAATTATCCATGCTCCTAATTATTTAGAAACAATTAATTACCAACATCATTACTTACCCTCCCACTATCCTATATATATATGGAGTTTAGGGAGATATATCAGTATTGATTCGCCTAGAAATGAAGTGCTGATGGAGTACCGAGATGCTGAACCCTTAGTGTATAGATCCGAACCTAGTGGGAAGTGATAGGTGACACCGAACCATGAACCGAAGGACAAATTACATGTAGAATCATTGGGAACTGGTTGCAGGAACGAAGTACATGCCCCAACTTGAAGTGCAAGCACTAACCATTGGGTTTAGGAAGAAGGGGTTTTGATTCATGTTTATTTCAGGTGAATTTATTGAGACCCTCTATCATCCCCCTTGTTTAAGAGCTACTGTGGGGGGGATGACCTAAAAAACATGGCCTAGACCTTCCGAAATATTTGATACACCTTTGCATTCTCTTTGGAATACCTCAAGCACGATGACTCTGACCAGCTACGAAGAAGGTATGAACCGACTCACACAGTAAGAAGAGTCTATGACCTAAAGCCATGGCAGTCATCGAAAATATCAGGATATTCTAATCGCAGAGGAGGTGAAGTGTTCTATCAGTAATTTCTAGTGGGAAAAAGGGGTTCACGCCTCATCAGCTGTAGCAACCAGAGGAGGTAAGACGTGTCGTCGCCCATCATCAGGGAGTATATGGATACAGATCATCAGCCATGGTGATCGAATGAGGTGGCCGACACTTCACCTGGCCACGAAAGGGGATGCGGGGGGAATAACATCCCAATGACAAACACGAAGCCACGGTCGAAGCCATGGCGAAGGCTGAACCAGCACCTCCGACAGGTTCTGCAGTTACCAGGTGGCACCCACGCGGCGCCGTTGCATCACAAACCGAATATCCTCTGGGCCATTTGGGAGATCAAATGATTGGGGGTCATAACCCCCACAGAGGAAAGGGTGGACCCCAATGTGGGTCGTGCTCCCCTTGGGGCCGGACCTTCCCCCACCCCCATCGGGCCAGGCCACACTCCATCTCACACAGGACCGTGCCCCACATTGGGCCAGACCATGCCCTACGCTGGCTGGACCGCCCCCTTTCAGGAATCCCATTCCAGGCCACCCCATTGCAGGACGGGCTTCCCTTCCAGGCAGCCTTTGTGGGCCACTGCCTTGTGGGCCGGCAAACCAGGTCGAGAAACTCTTAAAGGGCCATATCTTGAGAACCAGATATCTGTTTGACAAACCGTCAGCGGTGTTGGGATCCATGGATTAAGGTGGAACTTTTGGTATAATAATATTGAGTTTTAGAGATATTTGGAGTATATATAGATTGGATTGAACTCGAATCCAATTGGGTCCCCAAAACTAAAATGCTTATAACTCACAGAATGGGATTTCGATTGATGCACCATCTCTCGAGTTGGAACCCTTACGACATGGAGGTTATTCGGGTTAATAATTTTCAAATATTAGTGGTGGTAGACATATGCCTGATATCTCATGGGAAGTGAGGTAGAGGTTAGAGAAATATCATACAAAGATCAGTGCTCAGCGATCCTGTGTGGCTTAGCCCATATCGATCTTGTGTGGGTCAGATCATGTGTGGGTCAGTGCTCAGCGATCCTATGTGGGTCAGTGCATACCAATCCTGTGTGATTCAGATACTGTATGGATCACTTCTCACACATCATATGTGGGTCAGAGCATACTGATCCTATGTGGGATAGATCCTATGTTTGTCAGCATAGGTTTGTTACCTATCAACTCTGTGTGGTTCAGATCCTTGGTTGATCATTGAGGGGTTTAGTACCAATTGATCCTAAGTGGGTCAGACTCCGTATATCCAAAATTCGTTCCTATAGATATAATACGATGATATAGCTTTCCAACTAATCATATTTACATCTATACTTTAATAAAAAACCTGGTTTGAGATGAGACTGTTTTTGAGTTGTGTATATTGCTTCGTTATTTGTGATTGAGATCCTACTTAGTTTTTTTCCGTTGTAAAATTTTGAGATACCATCGGGGGTATCGGGGTCCCTACTAGGTATTGTTATACTCACCCCTACATAGGCTTCGCTCGCACCGTGTTGTGTCTTGTGCAGACGATGAGCGGCTGGGCTGAGGTTTGTGGGATCCAGGACCAGGAGGTACACGGTTGAGTTGGGCAAGCATTGAGTGTTGAGGATGAAATATGTACCTACCCTTTAGGTAGGATCCTTGGAGGATGACCCCTGTGTTGTTTCTTTTTTTTCCAATTGTATTGTACTTTTCTGTTGTACTTGTAATTTTCTAGTTGGACTTATATTTACTCCCCTTATGTTCAACACTCTTTTACTACTAGTATTACTTAGTTGTTTCTTCTTGTTGTGTTCAATTATTTGTGTTTGTACAAGTTTAAAGGAAATGCCTTCTCGTTATAGGGATATACCATTCCGGTTCTAGTCACTAGCCCCTGGCCTTTGGAAAGCAGGCTTGGTGTAGTCACAGCATGGGCCACGAGGGAAGGGTCGTGGAAAATGAGTCTATAAATCTAAGAATAGAATATGGAATTAACATATATGGATTAGGGAATGAATTCCCCTTTAACCAATTAATTTTATTGGTCAAAATTTTTTGTTGTGATTTTATGTTTACCTATTTGTTCCCTTGTTATATAAGGTTTACAATTCTAATTTTTTTACTAAATTTGTCGTTAGGTCATTGATTCACATAACTCCCAAACCCTATACAATTGAGTCATTTAAATGTGTGTGGATTTTTCTATGATACCATTTTTTCCTCTATTTCATTGACCAACCAATTTTCTTCTATTTATAAATATCATACATGATGTACTACATTAACATAGGTACACCATTTCTTCAACCCTATGTGCTATTTAGTTAGGTTATTATTAAAAAAATTGCATATAGGTAGTTGTAATTTCTTTCTCCCATGTTTTTTTATCATTTACATTTCAATGAAACTCTACTATCAATTTCTTGTATTTAGATCCATTGGAATTATCAGAGTCACCAGTTTTAGTCACCACATTTTGTTAGAATCCAAAAAAAATTCATCATAGCTACACAATTATATTTTGGGTAATTCATGCATAATACATGGGTTCGATCCACTAATGATTCAATTGATCTAGAATTTTATATCAATAATAAAACTGTATGATTCCATATGATTCTCATGATATTTCCCCCATATGGTCCAATTGATTCGTCATGCTTTTTTTTATATTAAAAATGTTATAATCTATTTTAATGTTAATGGTTTGGGGAAAATATTTGGTGAAGAATGTTTTTGTGGTCTCCTAAAATCCCAGAGTATCATATTATTACTTATTAATCATATTATTTCTGTATTTCCAAAATTAGTCTTTCTCATTTTTCAAATGATACAAAACTAAGTCAAAATTCAAGTGATTTTGGAAGTAAAGAACAATAAATAACATTTCTATAAAATTGATCAATTTCATAGTAATTAATTTTTTGGAAAACCTATAAAAGGATGCTGTAATTTGTCACATAATTGACTTAAAAATTACTTAATCCTTCTTTTGTGCATTTAGGATCTCATAATGGTTTACAATGTTATTCATTTCTATGAGAGTTGAGTGGGAATCACCATAATATTATATAATCCCACTCCCATCTGACAAGGATTCTAATTTGTACAATCAAAGAATTACTAGTCATATCTATTATTAAACTGGATCCTTATTGATCCATATATTAATTTAAATAAAATATGGTTGGGGATAAGAATTCTTAATTAAATAAACTAATAAAAGGGAAATTACTGGTTTAAAAATGGAATAAATTATAATTCACATATATAACGTAACTTATAAATATGTAGGTTTCAATAAATATTATTCATGATCATTTTTTATTAGGTCCTCTAACCTTAATATTTTAAAATCCATCATAATGGTTTAGAATAATAATAAAATATATAAAAATACAACCCATGATAGTGTCAAACCAGGTGCACATTTATGTCTATTTGTCACTTCATAGTTGATGATAAATTTGAAGACACAACTAACATTTTTTGTGTTATTAACAATAGGTTCATATACAACAGACCATTCATCAAATAAATTTTATCCATATGGTGATATTATTTCTAAAATACTGCACAACCTATACTCTACCAAAATGTTTGTATATTTTCTTATGTTTAACTTTTTCCTAGGTTATTCAATAATGTTCTCAATCCCTAATCTACAAAAATAATTAATCAAATCATAAAAATAACAAAAATCCACTCTCTTACTAAATGTGATGACGTAAGATAATAAATCACTCTTAATACATTACTACACTTGGGTAATGAATTACTTTCACATTTAGTTACACAATTCCCAAAACCCAAGGGTTTATATTGAATAGAGATTAACTACACAGAAATGTATTTTACAACACTTGTGAACATTCATATATAATTGTACCCCTCAAGACCACTTCATTATTCCACATATGTTTTAATTAAATTTATAACATGAGGAATGTAAACAGAAGAAATGTGTGAGATCAAATTATTATTATGGGTAAACAAATAAGATAATAGTTTAAGATCATAATAGTTTATAAGATAATCGTGTGCGTATGCGAGAACAATCAAAACTCATAAACATAATATTTGGAAGTAATACCCAATAAAAATGATCAAAAATTATAAATCAAAGAATAATGTTTTGATCATAACATAAAAAAGAGATATTATAACATGTGATTGCTGAAATTACAATAGAAATGACATAAACATAATCAAATATATCATAAAATAGTGGGCTATGAATTTTTCCGCATGTAACACATGACATATTGGTTTAAAAATTCATCTCCCAGTCTCCCATAATATAATTATTATGGAATTCAGGTACCTGTCTCCCCTAACATAGTGGGTTAGGAATTATTTTCCATATCTCCTCAATTATCTCATGAGAAATCAAACATTACTCAATGCAATGAAGATCTATAGAGGTTCCACTAATTAAATAAGGATCAACCATAAATACATGTTTCATGATAATATGAAAACATTAAAATTTAAAAAATAACTTAATTAAATCATGAAAAAGAGATTTATTTCATTAAAACATTAATATTATATTTCATAATCAATATATATAAAAAATAGTAATCTATCCTTAGAGAATATTCTAATTAAGTATTGAGAAATATTAAAGGATGTCGAAAAATATGAAAAATATTATTATAAGAGCTTCAAAATTAACATGGAGAAAGAAGAATCCGTACACTTCAAATTTTTTTTGCCTCTTTTGGAGAATTTTTTTAAAATAAATGCATTAAATTTTTACTTTCAAATGAATTAAAACGTGGTAAAAATTATTCATAAAATGTATAATAAATGTGATGTGAATATATGTTAGTGTGTAAAATTTTTATAAATAAGAAGACAATCATATTTTTTAAACATATAATATTGGTGGAAAATGATATGATGAAATATTTTAATTAATAATCCTTTCAGAAATATAGGTAAGATAATTTAAAATAAGATATGAAATAATTGAATTAGATATAAAAACAACCATAATGGTATATATTTTGGAAATGTTTCTTAATTTAATAGAATAGGTAAGGTCAAATATTCATAATATCATCAACATGAGTTATTTATGAAGAAAATGTGAACTCAAATTTTATGAGAACCTTTAATACTCATGAAAGAATATATGTAAATAAAATAAATATTTTGTGGTCAATATAATGAATACAACTCTGTATTGGGTAATTTAGTCATTTAATTCTAAAATCCCAAATGAGATCGTAAAGCGAAACCCATACATGATTACTCCCAACATCGACAAAGGATACATAATATTGGTTATAACAAAAACAATCATCATAGAAAACTATTATCGAATCCTATTAATATCAATAACATTTTTTACTTTTTAATATCAATATTTCATTATATAATCCTTAATTATTTTATGTTTAATTACACTATGAGATGTTAGAAATTTTAAATATTTTGAACATGTTTCATAATAGAGATATTGACCCCAATTATTTGATATGAATTTCATGATTCCTAGATTAAACAAGATATTGATATAACAATTTTTTAATGATACATACAACCTGAATTTCAAATGATTAATCTATGGGAATGGTTTGGGAGAACAAGATTATTGGTGATCTTGTTTTCAATAATTTACTAATATCAACAAAATACATTATAATTATAAAATTTTATTCATCATTTTAGAACTATATTCTTGATATATATGATTCGTTAAAATCATATATATTTTGAAAATATGTTTTAGAAGTAGCCACAAGGTTTGGTGATCAAAATGAAACACACTGTTCTTATAGTTCATAGTCCGAATGTACAGACAAGCGTTATTTTCATTATTCAAATTATTAGGAGGGGTGGAAGGTAGATAATTCTTTAATATTTATATATATTTATTAATAAATATATATTTATTATTCGTTAAAAATAATAATAATTTTTGATAAATAAATATAATATTTATTCTTAAAATTAAATAATATGACCAACTCTGTTATGCGGTGATGAAAAATGAAAGACCTTATTCATACTAGAAATAGTTATCACAAAATCATGACAAACATTTTCAATGTCAGAACGGTTGGGAGGATGGATTAAAGTTATTATTAAGTTAATATAATATCATTTAAATTTAATTATAATACTGTGTTAATTATTATATCATGTATATAATAAATTTTGGCATGCTTGACGAATAATGAAATAGAATTTTAAAAGGGTGTGATTTTGAATTTTTAACATACCTTTCGAAACAACTCCGTTAAAAAAGAGTTATCCTTTGAAGAGTGTTATTTTTATGAGATAATGAAATATATTAAGTTTTTAGGTGTTTTAGATATTTATTTGGGTATAGGTTTATCAAAATAAAATGAATAATGAATTTGGAGATGTAGGGTTATGAAGGGATACTTTTACAAGGGAACATTGAACATTTTTAATATTAAAAAATTTAGTTAATGGACTATCACTATCACAATAATGTGGATACACTAGTGTAAAATATTGTTTTTGTGTATTAATATTGGTCATTCCATATGCTATTCAAATAAATATTTGATAATATTGTAGATATTTTTCCCTTCCCTTTAATATACCTTGATTATAATAATTTAATTTTACCACAAAAAATAATTTTTATTCATTGGAAAAACATTTTTCTAATAAAAATTAATATGACCATATTACCTAATATTTAGATGATTATTAAAATTTTCATATAAATTTTATAATATAATATTATTAAAAGTGATAAAAATTAATATTAAAATAAGTTTTTTATAACATATAAAAATAGTTTAAGAAAAGATATATTTTGTGTTCCAAAATGATAAACATAGTTTTGTAAATTTAACATAGTATATTTAGAAGTATAATTTTACAAATAAAATATATATTTGGTCAAGAAAATGTTTCATAAATTCTTAATTCAATCTTACATCCTAATGATTCAATAAAAGATACGGTATTTCTGAAAATGATATTTTTTATAATTCACAAAAATATTATCTAAAAAAATCCTAAAATAAATTCTCCTAATGTAATAATTTGATGCTATATCCAAAAATTTATTTCATTTTAGGAAATTTAAATTATATAAATCATGACTTGATATTCTAAATAGAAATATAAAATATAATATTAACATATTTTTTGGAGAATGACATTTAAATTTATAATAGTCATTATTTCAATTTAAATTAAATAGAAAATGTTTAATAATCTATAATTAAAATCAAAAATATGTTTTACAATCATAATAAATTTTTTATCTTAAATTAAAAAATAATATCACATTAAAATTCAATTGTTGAATATATAAATTGTATGCATTAAATGATACTATTAGTTATTTAGATATAATTAATTAATTTTTTATAAACATTTATTTTATTTGTATATTTATTTAATAACCAGGTTAACTATATTTATTTAAAAAAAAGTAACATTGTAGTATATTTTTTTTCTTTAATTTTATCTAAATAAAATGTATAACAATTCATTTTGATTTGATGTTTCATGTAAAAATAGCTATTGAATGAAATATTTAAAAGAAAATACATAGAAAAATTGCAAGATGTTATAGAAGTTTGAAATTTGGATATTATTGAGATCTATTTACATGGAAAAGGATAAAGAAGTTACTATATTTATTAAAACCTTGAAGAAATTAAGAAACAACTTGATTAAATATTATTAATAAATTAGGAAACTATATGATATATTTCATAAATAATCAATATGGAAATAAATTAATGAATTTGAGAAAACTAGATTGAAATTCATGTAATTAATTAGTGTATGAAAAATTGAATATTTAAAAGTGTTTTGACTTATATACAATATCTCATATTCATGATATTTTTTTATACATGGATGATTAAAATATTGGCATCTATCTATAGTATATTTTGATAATTCGATATGAGGAAATGATGTTGTTGATATAGTGGAAGTTATATTGGATTATTCATGAATTTTTTTCCTATTAATTTGTAATTATTTTACTTTTCATTAAAACATATTAGAAATATATTTTACATATTTGAAGTTGTTTGAGATGAGTTTAATTGAGGTAAAAATTATTAATTTAAGTCTATAAATTTTTATTTGTGCGATATTTTATATTTTTATATATATGTGATAAGTAATATATTTACCGAAACATAAATAACATAAATGGACCAGATTATTCTTTCATTCTTTCTTTGTTTTTTATTTAATTAAAGTCAACAGTGGAAAGAGACATCATGAGATATGTAATAAATGAGAAGGTTGAATACTTTGAGAAAGTCCTCACAACCACTATGATAAATAATATATGTTAGAGGATAAGTATGTTATTACTCTCTTCATGAACTATATAATTTAAAAGGAACCAGATTTGTAATTAATTTGGATAATGTATGAATTCAATAATGATATAAACAAGTTATAGTGTAGTATTTTTTCATTTTTTATAGCTTGTGTCTAATCAACATCCTCAACATGTTACACATCATAGTGAATCACCAATGTACTCAGAGCTAGTACATCTTACTATTGTTGTAATATTCACCAAGAGAATTAAAATTACTAAATATGTTGGTAAATACTATCTGTAATAGATGTTATATGTATATTTAAGAGTTAATTAAATGATAGATATTATTGAAGTCTAATTTGGATGGTAAAGTTGGTATATAGAGAGATTATTGAACTATGTTAAAGCTGGATGAAATAGTTTGACGAAAACATAATTATTATTCAATTAGAGGGAGACACTACAAAATAATCTGGTAAAATCCAAAACTGTAGTGTAGTTCAAACTATATTTTGTAATGATGCATCTCTAGAAGATACATTGAGAATAAAATGTTTTAAAATATATGGAAGATTTTACTATTATGAGAGTTGTGATTACCAATCTAATTTCTAAAGCATTAAAATACGATAAGAAAAGAATTCCTATCTACGAATTCAAAAGATATATAAGTAATGGACAATATGGAACCAAAAGATCATGTAGTAAGAGAATATGATGACTTTGTAATAAGGGTAAAAATATTATAATATTGAATAAAAGTTCCTTATATTAAATATTTTATATGGAATTCATTTGTGAATATTTATATAAATAGAAAAAATAAAACAATCTGAACCTTGAAACTGAATTTTAACATATAAAAAATGAATAGAATTTGAGTTAGTTAGAAGAAGAATGTGCAAGATAAAGGTGATTTAGAAAAAAAATTTAATAGAGGGAGAACAGTGAAATCCCAATAATAAATTCTAAATATAATCTATATATTGAAGGATGAAAAAGTATGAGTAGAGGAAACTGAAGAACTAGAGTGACATAATTTATACCTAATGATGTTCAGTAAATGAAATGTGATGACAAACTATTCATTCATGAGATATTAAAATCATCATTGAGATAACGGGTTGGACATTTAAAGTGTCATAATAATAAAAGGATGAGTTTTATTCATGTTGAGATGTTAAGATATGTTAATGAATGTTGACATCAGTTATATAGGGTATTTAAGGAAGATAATATCCAATATCCAAAAAATAATTGAAATATGTTGAATGAAGATATTGTTTTTACGAGGGTTTTTTAATTGAAGACTTCATTTTCCACATATTTATTAAAGGATGTAAAATTATATAAATGAGGAACACCATTCAAGGAAACTATGCATATGACTGAGAAAATAAGTCGAAAAAGAGACAAGTCTAGTTGAGAGGGAGTTTCTGGCCTACATTCACAGAAGAAAATATGGGTTAATATTTTGAGAAGCGGGAATAATTTAGTTCAAAAGATGTATGGTGATTTATCTAGATTTAGTAGTATATAAATAGAAGAGTCAGACCAATTCCAATAAAAACCTATAGAAGTACTATATATTAAAGTTATACATTGAGAGATCCTAAATTAAGTTACTAAATTTAGAGGGAGTCCAAATTGCCTGTTGAGGACAATGGATACTCTGAAGGTAGTCAATGTTCCTTCCAGGAGGATTTTTGGGATGAATCCTTGAAGACTATTAGTTCTAGTATAAACAACTCCACCATTTTTACAAGGTGTTCGAATAATATTTTTGATTGATATATTGACCACATTTATAATATTGGGGTTTCATTGTTTAGTTTGAATCCTAATCTATTATAAAAGATAATTACATTCCCCCCTATAAAAAATGAAAACAATGGAATATATGTTCCATAGGAATACCACATGCATCATAGAATATATTTTTCTCACTAAGGACAAACCACATAAATATGACCATGTTTTGATTCATTTACATTATCTTTCCTAAATGATGATGTAAACATCGTCAGTAAATATCCCCAAATTATACATGATAATGAATAATATAGAATATATCATCTTAATGGAAAAAAATGTTTATGTTGAACATACTCGGTAAGATGATGACCACCCATATTTTACCACCCTCTCAGGGTAATTAAATGGTCTACTTGGACTTACAATTACATGTATGATTTTACAGTTAATCATTCTGCATATATTAGCGTAGAACCCATTTTTATTCACAAGGTTAATGTGTACTTTTTTATATACACTATTGTGATTATAATTCACATTTTTTCATAATATTTTTTGAGATTAATATGGATGATGTATTTTCTTATGATATTATATCATTTTACACGAATCATTTTTTGATGCTACCAACATGTGGTACGATGTATAACAGTAAAAGAATCCTTTATTATATGATATTAGCATGAAGATTATCCTATTGATGAACTTTATTCCAACTATATTTCCCTTATTGATCTGATTATTTTGTAGTTGGTAGACTGATTATGGGTTATTACCAATTGGAAAAAATAGGTCTAATTTTATCTTAAGTTGTACATTTATATCTTATCAATTATTTTTGTTAATTCATTATAAATATGGATATATTACATGATATATACAACTATTATGCATTCTAACATGACTATAAGTTTTTACTACTGAAAAAATATAATTTATAAATCTATAATATCATAACACTAAAGGATCAACTAAAGGGAAGATTGGTGAGTGATTCAAATTGTTTATTGGATTTCTTAAAATATGAATAAATGAAATGAAAATGATTATCATATGGGTGTGCAGTGTTTAATGTATGAAATTTGAAATGTAGAATTGGTTGTGATAAAGCTGAATAAATTAAATTGAATAGACATGTGATAATTTTAAATAAGGAGTAACTATCGAGGCTAAAAATGGGATGTTATGATAAATAAGATATATTTATATCAATATAAAATTTATTGGGTATAAGATAAATAATACCTCTTAATAATTTCAACTACTCACATAAAAAATCATAAAATTCATTAAGATACACTAGTAGAGAGATTAAATTTATTCCAAGAAAGAAATATCATGATTTTGAAAAAGATAAATATAGAAACTATAAACCTCCACCAATTAAATTAAGTGAGCTATTTTTCAAATATTTACAAATAAAAAATGAAAATTAAATATGAAGAAGGCAATGAAAAATACCATAAATATGAAATTTTATCTCTCAATTAAATTTTTTTATTTCCCACTTTCATCCATGAAATCCATCCTCATTGAATATTTGGATCATGATTACCATGAAATATTCTTCTTCCCCTCTTCTCAAGAGATCACTAGTTTATTATAAGAGTCTGCGTTTCTCAAATTAGTCCCAAATCCCATCATACTATTCAAATGAAATTTGGAATCAATTTTATAAATTAGTATACAACCTCTTAGGTTTTGTGACATATCAGAATTATCCACCAACGTAGCTTATTCCTCAGTTATTCACTAACCATATAGAATTATCCACATATTATAATTACATTGATATGATTTATATGGGACATTAAAAATAAATAACAGCATTTTGTAATCATTTTTTCAAATTAATGTGGCTGAAATACCAGATTGTATGCTTGATTATCAAACCCACTGCCCCTATTTTATCTAAACATTGACATTCACATATACTAAATTAAATTGATCATGATCAAATGACTAGAAAAGAAATTTCACAACATTCCATTTATCAAATCCAACCCGTAAATATCTAAGGAACCGTTTTATGATTCAGATTTGAAACATTTTTTGTTATTAGTTCAAACAATGTTTATGTTTCCATTTGGATTAAAATATGATGCTAGGCATGTGTAATAGTTGGGATATTTTTTGGAAAATAAGAGGCTAGAAGTTTATAGGTTGTCTATATGAAAACTAAATGTTTTTTTAATTATAATTCATTACATGTATCAATTAGTTGTCTTGTAATGGACTGACCAAAACCTTTCAAATTGTGTAAATGGGTTTTTCTAGAGAGGAATAACTCATGCTCTACGTAGTGTGTGAATCATTTACATGGCATGTAAAAGTTTAGTGTGTTTTTTTGAATGAGGTAAGTCCTCCTATTTTTGGATAGAACCTCAGCACTCTTATCTCTCCCATGTTGGAGCTACATAGTATCCATATTCTTGGTTCTGCTATAGTTTTATCGTTTTGACTCCATCTTTTTATAAGAATATCACGCGAGATGTGTGCTGATAAGATATTTATTCAACTTGCACCTTTATTAATTTTTCATCTCCATGATATATTTATTTTTGTAGGATACATTATTCCCAATTTTTAGGGTGTTGATCCTTTAATCAATATTCTTCAGATTTAGGACATACAGAGGGACGATACTAGATGAGGAGAGTACTAGATCACTAATGTATATTTTATATGAATTTTTCCTACATGTCACTTAATTTTTAGACTTCCTTTTTTGCATGCATGATGGTTTCACAAGGTGTTTCCTGTTAAAATAATATTCCATTGGAATAATATTCATTCTCATTTTCTATTGTAGTTTTTATAATTCTTCTTCATTCCATTGTAGGCTATGACCATAACACCAGTCATCCCATAAATGGATGGATATTTTTCATAAATTTAGTAGTTTTTATGACTATATGTTCCATCATTTTTGTATGATAAGACATTTCCTAAAGAATAAATATAATTAAATATATATATATATATATCACTTTCACAACTTGATTTCAAATGAATTGAATAAGGTTTCATGTCTTTAGGCAGCCATGTAATACTAATAAATAATAATGGAATGAACCAAATAATGAAATTTGAAAGGAAGGTTATAAATGGTAGCATGTCCTATTTTTTCTCGCCACCTAGTTTGAAAGGGAAAGGAATAAACCTTCTAAAGTATTAAAATGATATGATTATTACATGACCTAAAAAATAATTAATTATATATAAGGTTCCTATTGAATATGGATATTTTATTCTTTATAAGAGTGTTCAGACTTTAGACATCCATGGATTCTTAAGGGAATTCCTTAATCATTCAAATGATCCCATTCCGATTAAAGGATTTCGATTCTAAGGGAGGCACCCACGTTGGAACATAGTCATTTTCTACTAGAGGATTCTAAAAAATGATTCAATACAAACCCTCCAAAATCTTCCATATATTAGGATTATTTGGATACACTTCATGGATCTGTCTTGAAGTCTTCAAATATGGTGTTACATGGATTTACTGAATACAAAATTGTGTTTTTAGACTATTTTACCTTGGATGATACCCTTAGAATCTATTTGATTCTATTCCAGTGGAATACCATTAGATAATACCCTTGGATAACTGTCATACGCCATATATCTCGGATGGATTCTATTACTTAGGTGTATCAAGCCCTGTGGGGAAGGATGCCTTGGATAATACATTGGATTATCTTTCACTATTATCATCAATATAGGATTCCTCAGTTACAACCTTGGATCCTATATACTATTTTCTTCATTCATGGATTCATTTTTTACACCTTGGATCCTCTTAAATCGTCTTTATCTTATACATTGTGGTTTAAAAAATATGATAAATTAGTAATTAAATAAGTAAATAATTACATGTATAAACACCTGCTAAGGATGAAATTGTTTTTTGGAGATTTACCGTATTATACTACCATTAATTCCATATATATACGTACACACTATTTCACTCTACATCCCCAGAATGGATTGTATGGATTCCAGTGGTGGTGTCCTACTAAGATTAATCTTACATCGTTTTTAGGCATCCATTGGTACCTGATCAGATTACGTGTATAAATGTGTTGACAAGGGGAATCATCCTATTTTGGATACACTATCTTGATTTCTTTCTTTGGATATATCTTGGAAGATGATTATTTGTTTAGTGGTAAAGATTCTTGAAAAAACAATTATGTTTTGTAAATTTCATTATATCATTTATTTCCATCATCTTTTTATCCATTTTTTCCTAATTTATAGATAAATAAACAAATTATCATATTTTGTATATAATTTAGTTTCTATTTATTGGCCATTAAATTCAATTTAAATGATTATATCAGATTCCATTATTTACTCTTTTATTTATGTCTACATCAATTAATCAATTATTCTATATCTATTATGTTGAATTCTGGTTATGTGGGAATAATCTCGCAAAGGAAACACCCTAGCCCTTACTATTAGTCAACAACCTCTAGAATGTGGGAAGACACGCTTAAGGACATGTGGTCTACCAATTTAGGAACCTTTGAGTGGAACATAGTCAGGATGTCAAATTGTAGTATTAGAGCCTTTATTTTAGTACCTTGCATTTGTAAGACAACACCATGTAGATTATGAATACTTTGTTACTTGTTTATAAGTAGTTCTTGGGCATAGCTAACCCATGTTTTTGGTAAATTCCACATTTCCTAAAATATGAATTTTTTTCTATATTTTTCTTATTACTATTGATATCATATCACTATTGGGAGATGAACATGAATATTTCTAATAAAAATTTATTATTGAGAATTTTATTATCATTGGACTGATTATATAAGGGTAATGATCATTGTTACATGCATCTTTATTGGAACCTAAAATTCACATTTCATGCATGTTTCCATGCCATATTGGTAAATTTCACTACATAAATTTTCATGTATTGGCTGTGACTGTTGAATGATCCATGATTGTTATATATGGATGTACTAATAAAATTTTACTACAGTGAAGGGATCAAGTTATTTATACTATCAATATTAGAAAAAATATTTTTTCCATGTATTGGATTATAGTGGATTCTTAAATAGCTTGTTTCAACCCACATTCTATGTACATATGGTTACATGTGGTTCTCTTTGGTTGTAATGGTGTGATTTCAAATTTCAATTCATGATATGTATTATCCCACATGGCTTTAAGTGTTAATTTTCCATGTTGCATCATCACATATCACCCAATACATACTAATACTAAGTGTGGATAGTGTTAAATATAAATAAAATGGGTTTCGATTTTATTGATAATGTGTTTGTGCCTTTATTCCCTGAGAATAACGATACATTATAAAAAAAATTATATATGTATGTACTAAAAAAATACTTGTAAAACATGAATTATAAAATGAAATGGTTTCCAATAAATTAATGTGAAAAAAGATAATAACCTTTCACCTTCTAGGACCCATTTAAATTAAATCCAAACACTTACTAAAACCATAGCCTTCTAAGAAGGTACATTGTGTAGTTACATGGGTGGTGAGACATTTTTCTTATGATCTTCTTATGCTTGTTCATTTATCAATTTGAAATATTTTTTTTGAATCATGTGATTTGAATTTCTATAGATATTCCACAATGATGTCCATGTGTCTTCCACTAAGAATGTGGAGATGACCATTCTATGTAGAAGGAGGGCCTTGATAGAATAGAATAAATGGATGAAGTGAAAGTTGAGGCACGTCCTATTTTACCATATATGAGAACTTATTCTCTTCTTGGTTATGGGTTTCTACCACTAAAGCAATCTAGGTAGGGTTCTCCACAACCAACACCTAATATGGTTGATATGACTCATGTGTTTCAGTACCATCATCCTCCCTTATCTTAAGGGGATTTCATTCCATTGTCAACTATGTCTTGGATGGAGGCCATTATATATATGTTGGATCATCTAGAGATTCCTCCAAATAACAAGGTTAATCATTCCACCTATATGTTGAGTGACTCTACCATGTTCTTTTGGAATGGGATTACCTAGGCTATTCATCATCAAGGCATGGTATATGATTATTTTTAGACTACCTCACACTATTACTTCTTTCCTTAGTTGCTGAGAGATGACCAACCTAGAGTGTTCGAGAAACAATAATTGGTTTCAAGGTTATTTAATGATTATTCATCACATTTTACTAAGTTTAGTTATTTAACACTTCTAGATAGTTATGATCTATTATGTAATAGATGATTCAAGGATGGAATCATATATTCCACACATATTAAGTTGAATATCATTCAGAAATCTACCTTTTTCTAAGACTATGATCTTTTCCCTTTTCTATGAGCCCATCCTAGGGTAAGATGATTATTTTGGGCATAGAGGTATTAATCCAAGGTAGGGAATCAATTCTTCCAGTAGTAGGAAGCATACCCATGATGTTTCTTGTTAGAGCAGTGGTGTCTAGAGTGTCTATACTGAAAGTTCCATTATTTTCTATAAATGTGGATGGAATCAGAAACTCATGCCCACCCCTCATTAGTGTTGTTCATCCAGAAATATGGTGCATCTTCAGAGATTCATTATTGGAAATGTTATTTCGTTTAGTGGTAGAAAGAATGGGTTTTCACCTTTCCTTACATATGTTTGAATAAAAAAAATTTAAATTTCAGTCAATCAGAGATTATTTCGGGCCATTCCATATGTTTCTAATGGATGAAGATATGAGAATGCATCGCCTTTATGGGATTTATCATTTTCAGTGTGTTAGGAAGGGATTTGGATTAGATGAAACATAATTGGATGATGAGGATGTATTATATTGGGTACCCATACTTTTGATTATCAGCAGCAACAGAGTGGACCTACTCAGGGTAGTCGATATGTATTATAGAAATGTAGATCAAGTTAGAAGCATTCTATACCACCGAAACCCAAGGATCATAGTGGATAACAATTTATATTATGAGGTGATATATTATTAGTCTCAACTATTATATATTTTATATTTGATAATGGTGATTCACATTCCTTTATTTCATTATTGAATGTATAATTCTCAATATTTTAATTGTAGACAAATATTGTGTGATGAAATAGGATACACCATTAGGATTACAGTTGGAAGGAATACACCAATATAGAGACTACCCCTGGTGGTAGGTAGTTCTCTATTTTTATGGTACCTATTTTCTATAGAGATGATATGTTGTGATTTAATTCTCAAGATGGATTGGATGATTCCATATCATACATATTTTGACTTATACCTCTTTATGGTTTGTTTACATCATAAGAGAGTAAAAGTGATGTTTATGAGGGTTAGTGCCATGTCTATGATGGTAGAGCTAGAACACCATAATCATGTTATAGGTGGATTTATCACCTAGTTTTCTTATATCTCTATGGAGGGTAAGGGAATAAATATTGAAGTTTTCCCCCCACATTCAATCATTTTTGGGACATATTTCCTAAGTATTTTAATGTATTACCTCTTAAGAAGGAGGAAATTTTTATAGTTGATCTTGTTCTATGATAATTAGAAGTGTTCATTTCCATATATAGGAGGGAACCTACTATGATCTAAGAGCTCAAGATAGAGTTAGAGGATATAGATTATAATTGATTTATCTATCCCAATATGTACTCTGGTAATTCACCATTGATATTCACAACGGTTGAGGATATGAACATTAACTGTTTCATGGATAAATAATGGTTGCACCGGCAAATAGTTAATAACTAGTATCCATATCCTAAAATTTCGGAATTATTTTGGAATCTTTTAGGGGATAGGTTATTTTCAATGATTAACCTAAGATCATGATATCAATAGGTTCGATTCATGGATTCAGATACATCCAGTACAACTTTTCATAGCTTTTATGGTCTATAAGGTGCTCTCTTTATTATGTTAATTATTATGAACGTGGACAACTTTTTCATGGATTTTATGAAGAGGAATTTTTACAAAAATCCAGATTCTTTTATAATGGTATTTTATAATGACAACACGGTGAATTATCATAATCAGGGTGACCGTGTTAACACCATGGGATCATTTTGAATACACTAATAGAGAATAATATTAATTATAATATTTCCAAGTGACACTTCATGACCTACAATTTAACTTATTCGTTAATATTATCTTAAAATCGGGAGTATTAATTTTCTTTGACATGGTGAGTGTTGTGGTTTCTGGGGGCATCCAAAAAATGTATTGGAAATATAGAGTTTCTTAGGCCTATAGGGATATTACAAAAATTCCATAGATGACTAATCATGCATTGATTCACCTATTACCATTCTTATAAAGAATTCGGTTATCTTCTAATCATTAGATGTGTGCGAGAATGTGTTTTTGGTGTTGAATGGATTGATTACATTGACTCTAATTTTGATTCTCCTAAATACTTGAAGAGGTTATACAGTGTTCTATGATGCATAAGGCAATAGTATGGGTGCAGTTCTAGAGTAGGATGATATAGTCATTGTATGTAGATCTAGAAAAGTGAGTCCTCATAAAATAAATTACCTGACTCATGATCTAGATATAACATGTATGGTTCATGAGATTTTTTTAATAGGGACATTATCTAATGGGTTAAATAATTTCGGTTTATGTATACAACAAATTCCACAAATATATATTTACAAAGCATCATAAGAACCAATAAAATAAATATGGGTTGGATATGTTGAATAATTTGACGTTCAGATTCTCAGTATTCCTAGAAAGCAAAATGATGTTGGTGACGCACCGATCTTGAAAACTCAGGCACATACTATACAAGAAGCTAGCAAAAAATAGAAATTGATAGACCTATTTTATTATATGTATCTAAAGTATCATCATATTCATGATTAAAATTGTATTATATCATTTACAATTCCTTCTTCCCTCAATGATATGTGGACGAGAAAATAATTTTTTATTTAAAAAAATCATTGTTCTCTGGGAGAGTATTTCTGATAAGGAAACACCTCTAGATTGGACTATTGATTGACAAGATATCAGTTAGGTTGGATAGGGTAATGAAAAATGGTCTAGAGGGAGGTTAATATAAAAGATTAAAAATTTTAATCAAATGAATTTATTAACTATCAAAGTAAATTATTAAGGTAAAATAGTAGTGTAAAAAGTAAATAATGCAAGGTTGTTTTTATAGTAGTTCGGTCCAAAGAGGGAAAAATCTACTCTTATACCTCTATACTCGGTGAGAGATATGTGTGCACTAAAAATGATTTTAAATAGGAATCATAACCCAATTAAAAAAATATTTTTCTAGTGGAGGGATAACCATGACACTAGATTTTTTTTGGGTAGTCAAAACCCTTACAACCTGACTTTAGATATTGGGAGTCACAACCCAAAATATATTGAATTAATATACAAAGATTCACATCCCAAATATCCTGACTTTAGAATCTTGGAGTCAAAAATGGAAGAAAAAGAATAACAAATAATGATTTGTGTTAAAAAGCATAAATAGAAAAATAGAGTGCACATGTGAGATGGGAAGTAGTATTACAGACTCTGAACCAGATGAATGAGAAGATAAAAATTATTGCATTGATACTGGTTCTTGAGGTTTAGATCATCACGTCTCATCAATGAAATTGTAGTTGAAGTAGAATTAATTCATCACTTGAGATAACGAGCAGGTGGTGAAGCAGAGTGTCACAGGATGTTGAAAATTCACAACAGGTTCAAATTTCATATCACTTTCTCTTTTTATTGTGATGTTGCTCTTATTACAAGAGATAATGATATATATAGAGAAAAAAATATATAGCAGGTGCAGCATCTCCGCTTCCTTAGGATATTCAAAATTAATTAAGTTAAGAGCCCCCATAAATATCTCCATGAAAATACCAGAAACGTTGCTTCTTTATTCCTGTAGAATAAATATCTAATAATAAAATTCATAATATTATGAATAATTCTTCTAATAAAATACCCAGAATAATAAAAGCATTGAATGATTCAAAAGATAATTTTAAATCCATTTAAAATGATTTAATCATTGTCAAAACAGTTCTTCAAAACTAGAATCATATTCTGAAATTATATTCTTACATTTTAATTTAAACAATCACGAAACGTCCAAATTTATTTCTATATGACATTGAAAAACATTTTTAATTTTTCTCCCTAAATGTAGAACCAAATATATTAAAAACTCTTTGATTATGATCCTTATATTTAATGATAATGTTTCACAAAACAATTGTTAAAAATTAATCGATATATTTGCAAAAAATAAATTTATTAAAAAGTACACAGATTGAACAGTTACTTCGGAATGAATAGTAACATCAGAGTGAACAGTAACTTTGGAGTGAACAGTAACATATGGTATGAATAGTAAACCATACTTGTGTGAGATTAACAATAAACCATAATTTTGTGAGATAAAAATGAACCATAGTTTTGTGAGACAAAAAGGAACCATACTTTTGTGAGATAATAATCAACCATACTTTTGTAAGATAAAACTAAACCATACTTTTGTAAGAAAAAAATGAAACATAATTTTTTTAGATAAAAAATGAACCATATTTTTGTGAGATAAAAAATGAACTATACTTTTGGGAGATAAAAATGAACCATACTTTTTTTGAGATAAAAATGCACTATACCTTTGTAAGAAATCTGCATAAAATATTTTGACAAACATCAACAAATTTTTAAGGGCTCTTTAAAGATGATTCATAATTTTGTCATAATAAATTATTTTTACAAAAACTTATTATCATAAAAATAAATTAACCAATTAAAACTAACATCTCAAGATCCTAAAATCATTGAAAAACAAAAGTAAAACATTTCTAGAGAAACTGCTACTACAAAATAGCATAACATTGCATCAAGTAATTAATAGTCCATTCAAAATATATTTTTAGACGTTGATGTAAACTAATGAAATCAAGATAAACATTTTATCTTTACATATAATCATGTTTCATATAAATCAAATAACTGTAGAAGTTTCAGTAAAATAAATCCTGAAATGTATTAAAAAAAGTGAAATGTAGGGTTTTTATAAATTTAGTAGAAACTACATTGATTTTTTTGAGAAATATATATGCATTTTCAAACTTCTTCATTAACTAATAAACTATACACAAATATCTTATCCTTCTAACGTGATAAGAATAAAAAAATTCCAAATAACATAAATTATGATATAATCAAAATACAGAGGAAATGTAATCAAACAAAATCACATGAATTCAAATTAATGGAAATATGCACATGCACAAACAATATCTCATTTTTTATTTGATTACAAAACCAAAACATTTAAACCATAAATAATGTTTTAAAATTATTAAAACCAAATTATTTCTCCCCAAACCTTCTCTCCAAAACATCTCCCCATTTTTTTAAATAAACCAAAAGGGAAAACATGCTCCCCCTAAACAAATTCATCAAATATAATTTAAAATTCCAACATACCAAGAGAAAATATAATTTTATCAAACTGTGTAGAGCCTAAAGGATTTTTAAAAATATCTGCAAGATGATTTTCAGAAGGGATATATTCAAAAACAATGTCACCCTTATTCACTTGATCTCGAGTGAAATGAAATCTATGATCAATATGTTTTGATATAGAATGTTTTATGGGGTTTTTATAAATTGAAATTACAGATGTATTATCACAATAAATAAGATGTTTATCAAGATAAAAACCAAAATCACATAAAGTCTACTTAATCCATAAACATTGATCAAAACTACAAGCATCAGAGATATACTCAGATTCTTTAGAATATAAAGAAAAAGATAATTATTTCTTAGATGACCAGGAAATTAAACATTTTAACAAAAAATAACACATACCTGATGTGATTTTTCTTTCAATTCTACAGCCTCCAAAATGAAAATCAGAATAAGATGTTAAATAAAAAAAGTTATATTTTAGATAAAATAATCTAGAACCAACATTTCCTTTAAAATATCTAATTATTCTTTTTCAGGCTTTAATATTAATTTTTTAGGATCAGCTTGAAATCCAGCACATAAAAAAACACTAAAAATGATATCAGGTCTAGATGAAGTTAAATAAAGAAATCTACTTATCATACCTCTATAAACTGTAAAATCAACTGATTTACCAGATGAATCACTATTTAATTTACAATTAGTACCCATACAAGTTTTTAAGGATTTAGATGAATCATGACCAAATTGATTAACAAAATCTTTAGCATACTTAGATTGATTAAGAAAAATTACATCTTTCCTTTGAGAAATTTGAAGACCAAGAAAGAACATTAATTCTCCCATTTAACTCATGTTAGTTTCAGAAGACATCAATAATGAAAAATAATTAAATAATATTTCACTAGATGATCCAAAAACTATATCATCAACAATGATCTGAACAGTTAAAATATCAATAGGAGATATTTAATTAAAAATAATGGGATCAACATTACCTTTCTTGAATCTATTTTTTTTTAAAATAAATAAATTCATTCATACCAAGAACGAGGTGCTTGTTTGAGTCCGTATAAAGCTTTATATAATTTAAAAGCATGGTTGGTAAATTTTTCATTTTCGAAACCAGGGGGTTGAGAAACATAAACTTCTTTAGTAATAAAACCATTTAAGAACTCTCTTTTTTATATCCATCTGATATAATTTAAAACCTTGAAAACACAAAAAATATAACAAAATTCTAATTGCCTTTTACCACGAAATAGGTGAAAACGAGTCTTTAATTTATATACCTTCTTTTTGAGATAATCTTTGAGCAACTAAACTAGAATTTTTTTTGACAATCTGTCCATATTCATCCAGCTTGTTTCTAAATATCCTCTTACTTCCAATTACCTGCTTATCTTTATGAAATTCAAATAAAGTCCACACAATATTTCTACCAAACTAATTTAATTCATCTTGAATAGAAACCATCCAGTTAGAATATTTTAATGCATCATTAATATTAACAGGAATAAAATCAGAAATAAAACCAGAATTGGAACAATAATTTAAAATAGAATTTCTGGTTTTGGCACCAGAATCAATATTGCCAATTACATTTTTAAAAGGATGATCTTTGTGAAACTTCCATGATCATGGATGAGGTTGAGAAGGAGTATACTCCCTCTCAATTAATTCAGTCTTATCTTGAGAAATATATTCACCAAAATTAAAATCTCTATACTCATCATCTATACCATTAAA
The DNA here is from genome assembly GCA_963277665.1 of Viscum album. Lineage (NCBI taxonomy): Eukaryota > Viridiplantae > Streptophyta > Magnoliopsida > Santalales > Viscaceae > Viscum > Viscum album. The sequence goes on along the minus strand of OY728164.1, from coordinate 1,007,937,288 downwards.
ATCAGAATTTATTTTTACATTATTTTCAATAATCATAACCTGAATAGATTCTTCCAAAACCATCATTTTTTATTATAAACTTTTAAATATTTATTATTATTAGAATAACTACAAAAAACCCTTCATCACTTATAACATCAAATTTATCTAAATTATCCTTTGTATTTAAAATAAAATCTTTACAGCCAAAAACTCTAAAATAACCAACTTTAGGTTTTTTATTTTTGATTAATTCATAATGATTTTTATTTATCATTATTCTAATAAGAAATCTATTTGAAATATAACATGTAGAAAAAATAGCCTCAGCCCAAAAATATCTAGGAAAATTATATTCACTTAACATAGTTCAATCCTTTTCAATAAGAGTTCTATTTTTCTGTTCTACAACACCATTTGGTTTTGGTGTTCTAGGAGCAAAGAAATTATGTAAATATCTATTCTTTTCTCAGAATTTTTCATAATCTCAATTATGAAATTCACCTCCTTTATCACTACAAATTTAAATAATCATACAACTTTTTTCTTTTTGAACTACTTTACAAAAAGCAGTGAATTTAGATAGAGTATCATTTTTATGAGCTAAAAAATATACCCAAGTAAATATACTATAATCATAAATAATAACTAAATTATATTTCTTTCCACCAAGGCTATAAATTTGAGTTGGACCAAAGAAATCAACATGTACAAAATATAAATGCATAATAGTACATATCTGATTGATAGAACTAAAAGAAATTTTTATGTTTCTTCCATTTTAGGTATGCGTTACAAACATAAAGTTGTTATTTCTTCAAAGAAGGAAGATATAAAACATTATCATGTTTTGAGAGCTTATAAAACATTCTAAAATTAACATGACCTAAAAATCGGTTCCAAAGGATGTTGTCATTCTATATAGCATTCAAGCACTTTACATGTTTAATAGTTAGTTCAGAAAATTCAATAGTATAAATATTATATTTTCTATTAGCATAAAATAATAAAGCATCATCTTTAAAAAATAAACAATTATCATTTGGAAATTTAACTTCCATTACATCATCACATAATTATAATGTACTAATTAAATTATGTTTTAAACATTCAATATACAAAACTTTGGAAATAAATGTAGAATTTGAAGTACAAATATTACCTAAACGTTTTACTTTTCCTTTGGAATTGTCTCCAAAAGTAATAGGGCCTCAATCACATGTGTTGTATGATTTAAAATTTGGTTGGTCTACAATAATATTTTTAGAGCATCCACTGTCCATGTACCATATTTCGTTCTTGAGACATCCAAATAATTTTTCCTAAAAAAATCAATTAATTGATAATTTTGGTACCAAAGCTAGTTTGGGTCCAATAAGATTAGTAATAAAATTTTTAGGTACCCATATAGAATTAAATCATGTATTGTATGGTACTCTCAATATCAAGGATTTTTAAATATTAGTTTTTGTAAATTCCAATGATTGTTTAAATTTATGTGAGCAGTCACTGGAATAGTGACCATTCATGCCACATTTAAAACAAGTAACAGTTGAAGTACAACCATTTTTACTTTTAACAAAATAGGTTTTATACATCTGAGTTAATATTTTATCATAACCAAAATCATATTTATTTTTATCAGTTTTAGTCAATGAAATCATCTCAAGATTTTTTTCACGAAATTGAACAAAAGTAGATAAATATTATTTAAGACATTCACCTTCTTTTTTCAATTTTTCATTAAAATCTTTAGAAGTCTTCAAATTATCATAAACTGTTCAATGAGAAGTAGAAGTAGTGCTTGTTAACATTTTGTTTCTTGCAATGTTAATTTATTTTCATAAATAAGTTTTTTATTGTCCTTTTAAGTTTATTATATAAATCAGCATCTTTGAAAATATCTTTTCTTAATCATTCAAATTTTTTATTTTATTCACAAACATTGGGGTTTTCAAGTACATATTCAGAATCAGAACGTTTAGACGAATAAATATAATTACAAAACTTATCCAGTGATGCCATAAGACACAAGTTAAGAGATTATTTTTCATTTCTAGATTGTTCACTAGAATCATAATCTATAGTAAAACTCTAGCTAGTTGTTAATTCCTTTTTGTCCTTCATTTTGTATTTTTCTTTATTCTATTGTTTAGGTCAATAGGGTTTGATAGGAAGTTTTTTCCTGCACTCATAACTAGTAACATCTAAAGCATTGTAATTTGTATCTCCTTTCTTATCTCATTTATATTCTTTTTTGAGGGTTTCTGCTAAACTAGTTTTTAAAACCATTATTTTTCATTCTTTTGTAGACTCTAGTTACAATCTGATCCATTTCTTCATTTTCAATATCTTGTAGATTTGTATCAGAATAATTATTAGAAATAACATTTACAGACTTTAAAGCTACAACATTTCTTTTTTTTATCTCCTCATCAGCTTTGTTCTTCAGTTCCAGTTCATATTGGAGTAGTGATCCAATAAATTCATTATGTGTGTACTGTATGAAGTTCATGCCTTCATCAATGGAAACCTTCTTTGCATGCCATTTCTTTTGTAATGCTCGTAGGACTCTTTCAACATGTATATGATTTTCCAAAGATTCTCCAAGTGAATTAATTATATTCACAATGCTTCTGAATCTATATAACATTTGGTTTACAGTTTCATCTTCACCCATCCCGAAGTCTTGATACTCAGCAATAAGCATTCCATGTTTGGATCAGATCAATTTGTCAGAGCCAATGTGAGTATCTTTCATAATATTTCAAATATAATGAGATGTCTTGAATTTATACACATGTCTAAAAACACTTCTGTTAATAGCATAATATAAAATATTAACGACCTTTTAATTTAATACAAATCAAGAATCATCAATTTTTATAAGAGTATCTGGATCATCTTCAGGCAGTGTGTATTGTATTGACATGATAGACCAGTGCTCAACGCTCAATTGATTGAGGTATTCCTCAATTCAAGATCTCCAGTATCCATAATCTTTTCCATCAATATATGGTGCCTTCTAAGGAATCGAAGCATCCTTAGGGTTCAATACATCCATCTTATAAGGACTTTATCCTTAGTCTGTGTGGTCCAGGAATAGGTTAGCACAATAAAATATAAAAGAAAACTCAAAAAAATGGTTGGATAAATTTCATGAAGGAACAACTCAAGGTACTTATCTTTGGTATAATTAAATATAAATATATAGAAAAAATATTCTTATGAAGGTTTCCCTTTTATACCAATTGTTAGGTCAGGTAGGGTAATAGAAGATGGTCTAGAGGGGGGTTGAATAGAACAAATTAAATATTTTAATCAAATTAATTGATTAACAATCAATGTTAATTATTATGGTTTATTAGAAACAAAAAAAAGTAAATAACTCAAGGAGGTTTTTTATAGTCGTTCAATCAAAAGTTGGCCTACACTACTCTTATACCTCTCTACTCAGAGAGAGATATGTATGAACTAAAATTTATTTTAAAGGGGAATCCAAACCAAATTAAAAAAAAATCCTTTTCTAGTGGAAGGGTAAACCACGAAACATACTTTTGTGTGGGTAGTCACAACCCTTACAACCTGACATTAGATAGAGAGAGTATCAACCCAAACATTCGTGCCATTACATATAGGGTGTCACAATCCAATGATCCTGACAATATACTCTAGGAGTCACAACCCAAATAAAAAGAATAAAAAATATTGCTTTTGCAAACATAAACAGAAATATAGAGTGTGCGTGAGAGATGGAAAGTAGTGTTACAGACTCAGAACCATATGAAAGAGAAGATAAAAATTAAATAACATGTACTGGTTCTTGAGGTTTAGATCATAACGTCTCATCAATGAAATTGTAGTTGAAGAAAAAATAATTCAGAACTTGAGATAACAAGAAAGTGGTGAAGTAGAGTGCCACAGGACGTTGAAATTGCACAACATGTTCAAAGATCACAACACTATCCCTTTTTGTTGTTTTTTCTTTTTTCCTTCAAGAGAGAATGATATATATAGAGAATAAAAATATATAGAAGGTTCACCAGCTCCACTTCCATAGGATATTCAAAATTAATTGAGTTAAGATATCCCATAAATATCTCGATGAAAATAGAATTATCGTTGCTTCTTTATTCTTATAGAATAAATATCTAAAAATGGAATTCAAAATATTTTGAATAAATCTTCAAATAAAATCTCTACAATAATAAATTCATTGAATGATTCAAAAAATAAATTTAAATCAATTTAAAATGGTTTGAACGTAGTCAAAATAGTTCAGGAAAACTAGGATCAGATTCAGAAATTAAATTCAAACATTTGAATTTAAACTATCTTGAGACCTTCAAATTTATTTGTAATAGACGTTGAAAGAATTATTAATTTTTCCATAAAAATATAGCACCAAAATATTGAAAAATCGTTGATTATAATCCTTATATTTAACAATAAATTTTCACAAAAACAATTGTTAAAAATAATCATTATATTTGCAGAAAATCAAATTTTAAAAAATTGCACGGATTAAATAGTAACTTTGGAATGAATAGCAACATCAGAGTGAACAGTAACTTCAGAGTGAACAATGACGTATTGTTTGAATAGTAATCCATACTTGTGTGAGATAAAAAATAAAACATACTTTTGTGAGATAAAAATGAACCATACTTTTATGAGATAAAAATGAACCATACTTTTGTGAGATTAAAATGATCCATACATTAGTGAGATAAAAATGAACCATACATTGGTGAGATAAAAATGAACCATAATTTTTTGAGATAAAAAATAAACCATACTTTTTTGAGATAAAAATGAACCATACTTTTGTAAGATAAAAATGAACCATACATTTGTTAGATATCTAGACAAAATATTTTGACTAACATCAACGAATTTTTAAAATCTCTTAACAGTAGCTTCAGACTTCGGTCAATACTATGGATTTTTTTAAAAACATATTATCGTTACAATAGAAAATAACCAATTAATACTGACATCTACAGATCCTAAAATCATTAATAAAAAGAAGGAAAAAAATTATGTAACAACTGCTACTAGAAAACAACATAGCATAACATCATGTAATTTAAAGTCCGTTAAAATGATATTTTTAGGATTTGATTTAAAATACTGAAATAATGATATAGATTTTATATTTTAATATAATTAGGCTTCCTGTAAATCAAATAACTATAGAAGATGCATAAAAATAAATACAGAAATGTTTTAGAAAAGTGAAATGTAGTGTTTTTTAAACCATAGTAGCATCTGAGTGGATTTGTTTTGAGAAATAGATAAGCATTTTCAAACGTCCTCATTAACTAATAAAGTATGGATAAATATCTTTTCTTTACATCGTTATTAGAATAACAAAAATCCAAATAACATAAATTATGAAATCATCAAAATACAAAGGAAAAGAAATCAATCAAAATCACATGAACTCAAATTAATGGAAATATACACATGGACAAAAAATATCATATTTGTACATGAGTATATCTGTGTTCCTATAGATATGGGAGTGAAATTGATGTGAGGGTAAAATGTTTTTTAGTCGTTGGATCATCTAATAATCTAAATGATGTATCATGATAAGAGATGCAATTATTGGTCTTTGGGGGTGAAATGTCCGATAACAGGTTTTATCACAAGGTGTTCCCCCAATAAGCATGTGAAGAAAAAGAACAATCAACATGATCGTCAATTATAGCTACTTCCAGAATTTATATTGATCTTTTAAGATGTTTCTATGGTTTTTTATCAAATTAACTAGGTCTCTTCGAGGGAGTGATGTATATTGGGTAGTTATGGATCGATCAACAATAGTATCCCACTTAATTCCAACATAGGAGACTTTCTATGTAGATGATAGTGGAAGATTGTATGTATATAATATCACACGTCTACATAGGTTTTCCCATTATATCATTTTATATTGGTACACTCAGTTCAAATTGAATTTCAAGAAGGGGTTTTAGAGGGATATATGTACACATGTGCTTCTAAGAACAAAATACCACACATAGATCAATGTATCGTTTGAATAGATGATACAGATGTTACATGATATACTCTAAGAATGAATCCTATATTTTAGTGGTTCATGGGATAATCATATCCCTCTCATCAATTAATCCAATAAAAATTGTGTATATGTGATGATTATGATGTCTCCCTACGATTCCTTTTGTGGTAGTTCATGTCATACACCATTGAGTTGGTTAGAGGTAGGAGACCTAACACTAATAGGTCCTTGTATTGTGATGGATAATTAAAAGTATTTTCATAGGATAATGATTTTTATGCCAACTTCTCATTCTAAATGGAAATCATATATCCATCTCCAACAATCATCTCCCCTGGTTTGATGTTGGGGATCTTGTTTCTCTATGGGTATCACCTAGGTTTTTTCATAGAATGAAATGGAGGAATCATAAGTTATTGACTCTATTTTTTTGGAATTTTTATATTTTTGATAGGGTTGGGTTAGTGGCCTATAAATTTTTAATACCTCATAGTTATCATTCTATTAATGATTTTTTCACAATTTCGATGTTAACCGGCCTACCCATGTCATACTTTTGATCCCAATGTGGTTGAGTAAGATGTTGAGGCTTCTTTTGAGGAGTAACCTATATGAACGCTTGAAAAGAATGAAAGGTTATTTATAGTAGATATTTATTTTTAGTATGGGTTATATGGAATCATGACCATGTACAGGATGAGAGAAGGGGGAGGGAAGTAGATTTACTATATTAGTAGATGAAATTTTTACCAAATAATGTTATAACACCCAATAAAGGTAAAATTGTGGAATATTTGTTTTATGGGGAGATGACTGTAAGAACCTAGTTTTTCCTTCAAGAATAAATCCTTTGACACTTTGATTAATCCTATATTTATGTTTTCTTTTTTTCTTAAACCCAGAATCTAGGAATGTGGGGACGTTGGATTATTTTTGGAAATAAAGCGGTAGAAGGGATGTAGGTAAAAAGAAGGCCAATTACATGTCGTGTAGCTGGAATACACTATCTGTACCAATTACATGCTTTGTAATGGTATGGAAAGAACCTTTCATTTAATGTAATAGCCTTTACCTAGGATGGATGAACCAAATATTTACAAGATCTGTAAATCATTTATTTGTTGTGTAAATGTCCAGTGTTATTTAAAATGAGGCATGGCCAACTCCTTTCGTATAAAACCTAACACCTACCTTATCTATCATGCTTTCCCGCTTAAATAATTAAGATATGATCTATAATATCATTTCTATCAAGGATCTAATTTCATATCATTATTTCGTATTTGATGTGCTTATATAAGACATTCATTCATCTTACACATTTCATCTTTTCTCATATACTCTATAAAATTATTTTACTGTGAGATCTGATTATTTATTTTCAGGGTATTGATATGTTCATTATTTTTCTTATGATCTATTCCAAACTAAGGGTCTTTAATGGATATAGAGTTTACTAATGAACTAAGGTAGGAGGTATATGACTTTTACCTAAAAGTTTCATCATTTATAAACTATAATAATTGTGTGCATGAAAGTTTCACTATGAATATCTTATTAAAATTATATTCCATGATTATAATCATCCTGATCAAAATTTAGAGTTTCTATCATAAATTTTCTTCATGATGTTGGATTTCATGACCTTAGTTTACATCAAACGAAGTGGGGTGTGGTATTTTTTATTTCATTAGAAGTTTTTTATGACTATCTATAATGACCCATAATTTACATACATTATTTTTACATCAGAAATAAAGCATACTTATTACAAAACATAACAAAACCAAGGTAGGACCATATGGGAATAGTGTCTTTAGAAACTGGGAATCATAAACAACTAGTTCATAAAACATCTACATTGTCTCCCGTTTATTTAATCAGATCTAGAGTCCCATTTGGCATAACCTACATAATACCCTTCTTCCTGACCTGGGGAAAATTAGACAAACAATAGGGTGAGATCAAATGCTCAATAAGGGTACACAAAGGAAATATCAATCATATGATATTCATAAGAACATAACATTTTAAAAATCATAACCTGCAAATGAGATCAAAATATCATAACACGGGATAAATCATACTGGTGAAATGTAATCCCAATAATCATAACATGAAACATGAAACTTTTTAGCATACACTCATAATCAAATAAAATCAATTCATATTAGTCAAGACTCATTGCCAAGACCATCTTAGTAGACAAAGTCCATTTTTGAACCTAGCTCACTCTTCATTCCAGTCCTGTATCACTTAACTAGATTGACTTGTTATTCTAGCCATGTATATCTAAAGAGATATAAATCATTACCCAATGTATTTCAGGTATATATAGTTCCCACCAATCTCATAATTAAAACATTCTTATCTGGGACACAAAAACATAAATCATATATCCTAGCATAACCCATGTAATAAAATTGGGATTCTTAAACATCATGAAATCATAACATAATCCATATAAAATATAATGACTTAATAAAAATAATTTCATCATAACTTAATCATATAAATTTAAAATTAGGGATAGAAACAGAATCATTTATTATCTTAAATGGAAAATAATTTTTCTAATACACTTGGACTCTATTCTTGAGGAAAATATCATTTCTACTTCAAATTTTTTTTCCATTATTAACATGTCATACAATTTTAAACTAAAATAATTTAATTAAAAATAAACTTGAAAACATGTAAAGGAAGCTTCACGAAAATAATTTTCTATGAAATCATAAAAATCCATTCATGCCATATAAGTTAAAAAAACATTCTTCTCTTACATTGTTCGAAAACGTCAAAAAGTATCTCGTACTGAAAATGACAAAATATTCCTTTCATATAATTTACTAAAAATTCACCAATAGGTGAAATTAGATTTAAAAAATTTTAGGAGGATATAAATAATATTACATATTGAGGAAACATAGATGTGGATGATAAATATTCCCCTGTAAACTCTAATGTATAAACAATCTCGGATAAAAATGAGATTGTGGGATTTTCCGTTACTGTAGGTCTGATAAGCTTTGTACGTGTCTGATCCTCCAGTATAATGATTTAAATAATGTCATTGACTTATTCTATAATCATACTCATTGTTATGATATCATATATGGTCATATTCATAGCTTCTTATTAGTAATATTTCATTGCTACTTGTTATTCGGGTCTTCATTGCGTTATGTTCTTATGCGTGTTTTGTCGAATAAGTTCTTATTACAATTTTTAATTAATAGATACATCATTTAATGAATTGTATTAGAATAATATATATCATATATATTCATTAAAATCTTTTATAAAATCATTATTCAATGTAGATCATGTAGAAGGAGCCGCATCACATCGTGGAGACGGTAGGCTGTACGTACGCAAAAGCGATGATATCATTCCCATAATTGTATGAATGGAATTATAGTTGATGATATAATATCTCATAAATTGTATCATGTTATAATAATAATTTATAGTTATTTGTTACACCATTATCCCCATCCAAGTAAGGTGGTGGTGGAAAACAGATTACACCACGACGTGGAGACGGTATTTCGTATGTACGCACGCACGGTGATTTCGTTTTCTGTAGGATGGATAGAAGGTGAAATGGGGTTGTTTAATATTTATAATAACATATCAGTATTATATTGACACTGATATTATATCTTTATAATGAAACAAATAAATAATAGGATGTAGAAAAATAATTAAACATGAAAGAATCGGTAGAAGAGATTACCTCTTCCTCAATGTGCCTCTTTTAAACATCATCATAGGGCACTTGAGTTGGACTTTTGAGAAAACCATAACCTCTATTATATAACTAGAGATGCTGTGAAGAAAGACGTTCTGGGTATGGCCGAGCTTCTAGGCTCAAAATTATGTGAGGAAGAGATGGAGGAGGTGACATTTTATAAGGGAGGAGTGGGGCACCATTTGAAATATAAGAAATATTAATTTATAATAAATTCCAACCCCAAATAAAAACCTACAAAAAAACTCAATATGAATGTAAGATGATATAGGGTTTTAATATCATCATCCAATAAAATTTAGGCATGTTTTGAATTTATTTTTAACATTAACAAATAGATTTATCCTTATTTAATCTATTTAATTTTTTTGTTGTAATAAAATTAAAACATTTAAGTTGTTATAAATAATTACTTATGTGTTGTGAATTGTCCATAATTGGATACTTTATGACATTTTATACCATATATATTTTAATTTAAATTTTTAATTTTTTTTGATTTTTAAATAAATTTTATAATATGTTATTCTTATAAAATAGAAATAGTGTCAATTTTGACACTATTCATTTATTTGAATTTAAATAAAATATACACAGAGCATATATTCAAAAAAAATATTTAATAGATTCCTAAAATGTCATATTCTTCTAGAAAATTTGTGGATCACATTAAATAGTTCATGTAATATTTATAATAATATTTTAAACCCATTTATTTGATATTTCAATTAATAAAATAATTTCCACATCACTACTGTGTCATTATTAATGATACTTATTTAATCCCTAAAAATTCTAAACATATTCACATGATTTAGATAATTTTATTAGATTGTTGGATACTATTCATGTTAGAAGTTTTATGATGTTTATCACTAAATTAAATTTATTACCCATATAAGATACAAGAGAGTGACATGTTGTCACTTTCTTTGGTTTTAATTATAATTATATCATTTTCAGGGTCAATAGTCCATGAGACGAATCTATTTTGACCCTTATGTGATGTGGGTCGATTTTTATTAATCCAATAGAACTTTGGCATGTTTTAGGGTAATTTTATAATCTTATTTTTACGCTTAATTACCAGATATACCTTTAACTATAGTAAATAAAAATTGTCGTAGTTACTATTCATAATGACAATGAAATAAATGTATCCTATTAACATAATTTGAACCCACTAGATCCAAATATGGATTCCGTATTTCAAAATTAATAACACATAAGTTGCAGTAATTAATTTAATATTAATACCATTGTTATGAAAACATGTATTAAAAGTTAAAACATTGTCAAAGATTGAAATGTTTTTACCTATAAATTCGATATACAATTAATGGCTATGACATGATTTATATTAAATGTGAAAAAAAATATTCTATTTATACTTTAAAATAATTAAATTTTATCATTTAACCATCTAAATTAACTTGATGAAAAAGTTGTTTTTCATGATAAATTTAGCGTATTTTTACTATTCATAAAAATGTGAATATTATCAAAAAAGTATCAAAAAAATATACAATGTAAACTTTTATATCTTGATTCAAAATAATATGTTTATTTTGAAAAATTGAACTTATATAAATTTCAAAAATTATATTTAAAATGGGTGCACCTTCAAAAGGAAGTAAAACAACATTTTTTTAAAAATACTTCCTTTATCAGAAAAATTTATTTTGTTTCCATATCTCATTCTAGAAAATGTGTAATATGAAATATATTGTTATAAAATTAAATATTCAGTTAATACTATTAATAAAATATAGTTCATAATATTACAATAATATATCATTATTTTGTGAAACTCAATATTGCGTACAACACAAGCTATCGAGGAAGGTTGCTCTTGCATGTAGTGCAAGGAAAGACAGTGTTATATGTAGTGAAATGTTCTCTTGGTGTTGCCTATAACATAAGATAGAAAAAAATTATTCGTCATAAAATATCAGGGTGTTACATTCTACCCCCCCCCCCCTTAAAAAAAATTCTCCCTCAAAATTCGTCACTTCATAACGAACAAATGAGGATACCTCTCCCTTATCGTATCCTAACGTTCCCATGTAGCTTCTTCTAATTGGTGGTTCCTCCATAAAACATTAACATATTGAGTGATCTTGTTTCATAGAACTTTTTTTCTACCATGTAGAATCTCTATCAGTAGTTCTTCATGATAATGATCTTGCTCCAGTGGTACTACTTCATAGCTCAGTACACGTGAAGGTTCAGGTATGTACTTTCTCAGCAGAGATACATGGAACAAATCATGAACATGAGATAGATTCAGTGGAAATGCCAATAAGTTAGCTACCTTCCCCTACACGATCCAGTATTTCAAATGGACTAATATAACTAGGGCTCAGCTTTTTCTTTTTTCCAAATATCATTACTCTCGTAAATGGAGATATTTTAAGAACACTTTATCCCCCACTTCAAACTCTAGGCCTTTTCTTCAGTTATCGACATAACTTTTTGTATCGACTCTAAGTTTCTCTAATGTTTTTTTGAATATATTGGACCATTTTTTCCATCTTATCAACAAGATCAGTTCCTAATAGATTTTTTTCCCCAACTTCATCCCAACAAGTTGGAGTTTTTCATTTCTTTCCATAGTGAACTTCATAAGGAGCCATCTGAATACTGGGGTGAAAGCTATTATTATATGAAAATTACACCAAAGGTAGGTGTTTATCCAAACCACCATTGAAATCCATAGAGAAATATCTTAACATGTCTTCCGAAGTTTAGATTTTCCTCTCACACTGACCATTTGTCTGAGGATGATAAGTAGTGCTGAAACTCAAATCTGTATCTAGAGTATGCTGAATATTTCACCAAAACATCAAGGTAAACCTCTGATCTCGATCAGATATAATAGAATGTGGTACTCCATGCAATCTTACCACTTCTTTTACATATATCCTGGAAATCTGATCAAGAGAGAAATCCCCTCTAATAGCAATGAAGTGTGCTGACTTTATAAGACGATCAACTATAACCCAGATAGAATTATTGCCTTTGGATGTTTTAGGAAGTCCAGTGACAAAGTCCATGGCGATGTTTTCCCATTTCCATTCTAGTGTGGGTAATGGCTGTAATATCCCCTTAGACTTCTGTCACTTAGCTTTAACTTGCTGACAAAACAAGCATCGGGAGACATATTCAGCGACATCTCTTTTCATGACATCCCACCAGAAGTACTCTTTCAGGTCCCTATACATCTTCATGCTTCTTGGGTGAATTGAGAATGAATAACTATGAGATTCATCCCATATTTCCTTCTCTAATTCTTGGATGGGAGGAACACAAACCAATTCATGAACCTTATTATTTCATTGCAATTATTGTTGAATTTAGGAACATTTCTCAACTTCTTTTGTAAATCTACATCTTTATTATGTACCTCTTTAATCATCACATGAATAGATGGTTGAACTTTCATTTGCGAAAGATAATATTTTCCCCTTCCCTTATAATTCGAAGATCCATCCTTTATAAATCCATAAATATTGTATCTTTTGTGATCCCCATCATGGATAAGCTAGAATTGTCTTGTAGCCTTAATGCGTCTACCACCTTGTTTGTTTTCCTAGGGTTGTAATGAATTGAGCAGTCGTAATCCTTAATCATCTCCAACCATCTTCTTTGGTGCATATTCCTCTCCTTTTTTGTGAAAATATATTTTATAATTTTATGATCAGTATAAATATCACACCTTTCACCATAAAGATAATATATCCAAATATTTAATGCATAGATTACCGTAGCTAACTCCCAATCATGTGTTGGGTAATTTGGCTCCTGGATTTTCAACTGTTGTGAGGAATAATCTATCACCATATCGTTTTGAATGAGAACAAATCCAAATACATTCTTGGAGGCATCACTGTAGATCACAAACCATTCTCCACTACAAGGTAGTATGAGCAAAGGTGCACTGGATAACCTTCTTTTTAACTCCTTAAAATTATATTCACACTCCTCCATCAAAACAAACATAGATCTTTTTCGAGTCAACCTGGTGAGTGGATTAGATAATAGTGAAAAATATTTCCCAAAATGTCGATAATATCCACCCAAACCAATAAAATTTCGGATCTTAGTTACTGTTTTTGGTCTTGACAATCTCTCAATAACCTCTATTTTTGTGGGATCCATAGATATACCCTCTCTGAGATTATGTGACCCAAAAATGAAACTTTTTAAAGCCAAAATTCTCACTTGGTAAATTTGGAATGAAGCTTCTCCATTCTTAGGGCCATCAATACAATTCTGAAGTGATCTTCATGTTCTTCTTTTCTCTTTGAATAAACAAGAATATCATCTATAAAGACTACTAAAAACTAATCAAGATAGTCTCTAAAGACTCTATTCATTAAATCCATGAAGATAACATGGTCATTAGTAAGACAAAATGTAATCACTATAATTTCATATTGTCCATACCTTGTACGGAAAGTTGTCTTTGGTATATCATAACTTTTGACCCTTAATTGATGATACCCTGAACGAAGATCAATCTTGGAAAAGTATTGAGCTCTACTTAGTTGGTCAAATAATTCATCAATGTGTGGGAGAGGATATTTGTTCTTGATAGTGATATTTTTATGTTCTCGATAATCAATACAGAGTCTCATTGATACATCATTCCTCTTAACAAACATAACATGTTCTCTCCAAGGTGATACACTAGGGCGTATGAATCCCTTATCAAGATTATCTTGGAGTTTCTTCTTCAATTCCTGCAACTCAATTTGGGCCATTATATAAGGTGTCTTTGAAATTGGCATAGCACCCGGTATGAGTTCTATTGAAAACTCAACTTCACGATTTGGTGGAATACCTGGAAATTCCTCTGGAAATACATCATCAAAATTTCATACAATGGGAATATTCTTAATCATGAGTCTCTCTCCAACCTTTTGAGATAAATAACTTTCATTTATTGGGATCAAGACCTATAAGATGGAAGAAATTTCTACTGGAAGGTTATATTCATCCTTGCATTGATATGTGGTCACAGATTAATAAGGAATATGAAATGTGACTTCCCTTCTTTGGAAATCGATATGAGTTCCATACAAGGAAAGCCCGTCCATTCCAAGAATCACATCGAATTACTCTATAGGAAGGATCATAAGATTTGCAAGAAGCACTTTCCCACAAAAGTCAATTGGAGAAGAATTATAATCTTTTGATGCAACTGTTGTGCCATTCAGATTTGTCACAACTAACTCAAAAACTAATTATAGATGTAGTATGACGATACCCTTAGAAAATTCTTCATAAATAAAAGAGTGGGTGAATTCATAATCAAATAAAACATTTTCTACTTTAGAGTGGATGGTAAGTGTACCTATCACAACTTCGTTAACTTACTCCACATCGACGATAGAAATTGCAAGTGACATTACTTTTTATTTTTCCTTAAGGTTTTTTTTACATAGATCATCATAAAAAACCTTAGATTAGGGAATTTATTAGGAAAATGACCCATTTCCTTGAACTTGTAACATTGAAGTGTAGGTGGTTCATTCATTGTAGACATTTCTTTTTTCGCATCACTAGACAACTTTTTCCCATCACTGCAGCATTCAAATGCCCGATGACATTATTTTCGACATTTAAAACATTTACTTGTCCAATTAAGACAATTTCCTCCATGTTTCTTTCCACACTTTGAGCATAAGGGAAAACTCGTCTTCTTTTTAGTGTGGTCTTTAGATTCCCCTTTGAATTGCAGTTTCCTCTTCTTATCAAACCCATATGACTGATGGGTTTGTCCAATATCCATATGAACCTTCATGGAACATCGAACAATTTCGATGTAGCTATTGAAGTACCTAATGGCTAATGCCCTTTGGAGAATTGGTTTTAAGCCACTAAAGAATCATTTTATCTTACTCTCAGGTTGGATAATAATCCAAGAAGCGTACCTTTCAAGCCTTATGAAATTTTCTTCGTAGGTACCAACAAATTCATCATCCTTTTGCTACATTTCAAGAAACTTTTTCTCCATCTTTGTTCTACGAATACGATGGATGTACATATTGAAAAATAAGTTCATTACCTCATCCCATTCCATGGAGTCAATTTCGTCTCTTTTCCTCATATTCATGATAATATTTCACCATTGATCTGCTTCACCTTCCAAACGATATACTGATAAGATGAATATTTCATGTTCAAAACATTGATGAACTAAAAATATCTTTTTATTGGTACTGATCCATTGTTCAGCCACTAATGGATCAGTAGACATGCTGAATAAGGGTGGATGCTGCCTCATGAAGGATTCAACATAATGTTTCTCCTTCCATTGATTATTTGGAAGTCTTGTATGATTCATAACATGAAAATGTTGTGTGAGCATGGCTAAATTTTTTGTCAATCTAGCTCCCATAATGTTTGGTATCTCAGGGGGACAATAATTGCATTTCTTGTTGCACTCAACATTAACACGGTTCTTTCGGGTTCTAGACATTGACTAAAACTAGTAAGCATTGTGTGAAGAAACACTAATCATAATAGGAAAACCACATAATCAATAAAAAATTTCACACTCCAGGTCTTATCATAGGTTATTCATGGCCATTTCTAAAACACTAATCTTTTATTCTATGATTATACATATCCCTAGGGTTCTTACTAAAGTTTTCACATCCTAGTTTTCATAGGTTGACTATACCTTGCCTCTAATACCAACTGTAACGCCCCAAACATTACATACATTTTTATTAATTTAGAATTGTAGCATACTTATTATAACATATAACAAAACCATGATAAGACCGTATAGGTATAGTGTCTTTAGAAACTGGGAAACATAAACAACTGGTTTATAAAGCATCTACATTGTCTCCCGTTTATTTCATCTTATCTAGAGTCCCTTTTGGAATAACCTACTTAATACCCTTTTTCATGACCTGGGGTAAAGAAAACATACAAAAGGGTGAGGTCAAATTCCCAATAAGGGTAAACAAAGAGAATATCATTCATATCATATTCATAAGAACATAATATTTTTAAAATTTTAACCTGCAAAAGATATCATAATATCATAACATGGGAGTAATCATAGTGGTGAAATGTAATCCCAATAATCATAACATAAAACAAGAAACTTTATGGAATACAAAAATAATCTTAGAAAATCATTTCATATTAGTGTAGACTCATTTCCAAGACTATCTTAGCGAACAAAGTCCATTTCTGATCCGAGTTCAATCCTCGTTCCATTCCTGTATCACTGAACTAGTATAACATTCCCTTCCAGCCATGTCTATCCCATGAGATAAAAATCTTTACCCAATGCATTGGAGTGAGATATAGGCCCCACCCATCTCATAATAAAACCATTTTTATGTGTGCTGCAAAACCATAAATTATATATCATTTCCTAACCCATGTAATAAAAATGGGATTTTTAAACATCATGCCATCATAACATAATCCATATAAGATAAAATGGCTTAATAAAAATAATACCATCATAACATAATAAAATAAATGTAAAAATAGGGATAGAAACATAACCCTATATTATCATATATGGAAAATAATTTTGATAAAACTCTTGGACTCCATTCTTGACGAAAATATTCTTTCTACTTCAAAATCATTTTTCCTTTCTTAACATGTCATACAATTTTAAAATAAAAGATGTTAATTAAAAATAAATATGAAAACTAGTAATGGAAGCTTAATGTAAATAATTTTTAACGAAATCATAAAAATCCATTCATGCCATATAATATTTAAACAACATTCTTCTTGTACTTTGGACTAAAAAGTCAAAAAGTATCTCATACTAAAAATGACAAAATATTCCATTCATATCTTTTACTAAAAATTCAACAATAGGTAAAATTATATTTATACAATTTTAGGAGGATGGAAATAATATTAAATATTGAGAAAACATGGATGTGAATGATAAATATTCCCTAGTAAATTCTGATGTATAAACAATCTCATATAAAAATGAGATTGTGGGATTTTCCCTTACCATAAGTCCGATATGATTTTTACATGTCCGAACCTCTTGTATAATGAGTTAAATAATTTTATTTACTCATTACAGAATCATACTAATTTTTATGATATCCTATATTGTCATATTTTGAGAATATTATTATTAATATTTCACTACTACTTCTTATTCAGGTGTTCATTGCATTATGTACCTATGCGTGTTTTGTCAAATAAATTCTTATTTCTCAATTTCTGTTATAGCTACATCATTTTCAAAATGGTATTACAATAATATATATCATATATACTCATTCAATTCATTTATATAATCATTATTCAAGGAAGATCATGTAGAACGAGTCGCAACACATTGTGGAGACGATAGGTCTTACGTACGCACGAGCGATGATATCGTTCCCATAATTATATGAATGGAATTGGAGTTGATGATATAATATATCAGAATAAGTATATTGTTATAATAATCATATATAGTTATTATTTACATGATTATACCCATCGATTTAAGGTGGTGGTGGAAAACAGATTACATCACGGCATGGAGACGGTATTCCGTACATAGGCACGTGCGGTGATTTCATTTTCTGTAGGATTGATAGAAGGTGAAAGAAGGTTGTTTCATATTTATAATAACATATCAGTTTATGAGTGATACTGATGTTATTACTTTAAAATGAAACAAATATATAATAGGTTGTATAAGAGGAAAGAAACATGAATGAATCGGTGGAAGAGATTACCTCTTGCTCAACTTCCCTCTTTTAAACATCCACTTAGTAAACTAGAG
Source organism: Viscum album (assembly GCA_963277665.1). Taxonomy (NCBI): domain Eukaryota; kingdom Viridiplantae; phylum Streptophyta; class Magnoliopsida; order Santalales; family Viscaceae; genus Viscum; species Viscum album. The sequence continues at coordinate 1,007,918,739 of OY728164.1, read as the reverse complement.
TTGGTATTTTTAGAAGACCATAACATATATGATATAACTAGAGATGTTTATAAGAGAAATGGGTAGGGGATGGCCGATCTTGAAGGATTAAAATTGTGGGAGGAGGAGAGGGAGGAGGTTCTCTTTTAAAAAGGAGGAAAGGGGCACCTTTGTAATTATAAGATATATAAATTCATAATAAATTCCAAACCCACATAAAAACCTCCAAAAAATGACTCAATTCAAATACTAGATGATATAGGGTTGTAATGACATTGAAAAATAAAATTTGGACATGTTTTGAATTTATTTAAAACCATATCAAATTGATTTATCCTTATTTAATCTATTTATTTTTATTTGTTGTAAAAATATTATAAATTTTCAATTGTAATAAATAATTACTTATGTATTGTGAATTGTCCGTAATTAGAAACTTTATAAAATTTTATACCATATAAAATAAAATATATAATTTTTAAATATTTTTGGGATTTTTAAACAATTTTATAATATGTTATTTTTATAAAATAACAATAGTTTTAATTTTGAAAATATTCATTTATTTAAATGTGAATAAAATCTAAAAAAAGATATATTCAAAGAAAAATATTTAATAGATTCATAACAATTCATATTCCTATAGAAAATTCTTGGATAACATTAAATAGTTCATATATTATTTATTTTAATATCTTTAAAACCATTTATTTGATATTTCAATTAATAAAATATTTTCAACATCACTATTGTGTCATAATTAATGATAATTATTTAATACCTAAAAATTCAAAATAAATTCAAATGATGTAGATAATTTCATTATCATTCTGTAGACTATTAATTTTTTAACTTTTATTGAGTTTATCACTAAATTAAAATTATTACACTTATAATATATAAGAGAGTGACATGTTGTCACTCTCTTTGGTTTTAATTATAAATATATCATTTTTAGGGTCAATAGTCCATTACACAAATATATTATGACCCTTACATTATATGGGTCAACTTTTATTCATCCAATAGTAATTTTGGAAGGTGTTAAGAAAATTTTATAATCATATTGTTACCCTTAATTACCATTTTTAACTTAAACTGTAGTAAATAAAAATTACCATGGTTACTATTGATAATATTAAAAAAAATAAAGTAACGTATTTACATAATTTGGACCAAATTAATCTAAACATGTAGTCCATTTTTCAATATTCAAAACACAGAAGTGGCATTAATTAATTTAATATTAATCCCGTTTTTAAGAAAATGGGTTTTAAAAGTTAAAACATTGTCAAAGATTGAAATGTTTTTACATATGAATTCAATATAAAATTAATGGTAATGACATGAATCATATTAAATGTTAAAAATATATTATATTTATACCTTAAAACCATTAAATTTTATCATTTAACCATCTAAATTATCATGATGAAAAAATTTGTTTTTATGAAAAATTTAGCGTATTTTTATTATTCATCAAAATGTGAAAGTAATCAGAAAAGTATCAAAAATTTATCCAATTAAAATTATTATATACAGATTCAAAAGAAGAAATTTATTTTCTAAAATTGAAATTATAAACTAGTCATAAAATATATTTAAAAAGGGTTCACCATCAAACGGCGGTAAAACTGCATTTTTTGAAAAATACTTCTTTTATCCGAAAAATTAATTTTGTTTTCATATTTCATTCCATAAAATGTGTAACAGGAATTATAATGTTATAAAATACAAAATTCAGTTAATTCTATTCATAACGGAAAGGTCATAATATTATAATAATATATCATTGTTTAGTGAAACTCGGTATTGCGTACAACTAAAGCTATCGATGAATGTTGCTATTGCGTGTAACGCAAGCCAAGATTGTATTGTGTGTAGTGAAAGATTCTCTTGGTGTTGCATATGAAATATGAATAAAAAAATTATTCCTCATAAAATATCAGGGTGTTACACTATCATTAACATTATTCTAGTGTGTTATGAAATTTTCATGATAAGGGAACGTTTTTTTAATTAAAATAATGACTTCTTAATGGATTTCACATGTATAGTTATCACATGATCCCTCTAAGGTAATTGTTACAATTAATTAATGAACCATTAACATGATAAAAGAAAAGTATATTTATTTATTCAACTTGAAATAGTTTATTATAAATGTATTGAATATGGTTTAATGTCCTTAGAATACCTTGTTAGGTATATGAAATATAAAGGAATAGACCTAATAATAAAATATGAAATGAAGCTAAAGGATGGTTGAAAGTACTGTTTTTCTTTATCATCTAGTATAAAAGGAAAAATAGGGATCCTTCTAAATTATTATTTATTTATGAGTATTGCATTGAATAATGAAATAACGAATTATGTATATGGTTCCTATTTCATATAGAAATTTTATTATTTATCAGAGTGGTTAAACATGGGCCATATTTTGATTTTGATGGGAACTCCTTGATAATTTATAATACCCCATTTAAATCTAAAGTACTAGTTACCAAGGAGGATACCAACATTAGAACATGGTCATTTTACAAAAGAATAATAGATCCATGATGTTATAGTATCCCTTCACTATCATTTAGATATTTTGATTCCTTGGATAGACACCTTTTGTCAATCTTGACATCTTTAGACACATTTACCCAAGAATTATCCCCATTGGGACAAGTTATTATTAGAACATTTTACCTTCGATGAAATAATTAGACTTTTTCAGAATATAGTATATTGGAATCCATTATATGATTCCCCTTGGAAAACACTTAGACACCTTTTATCCAGGCTAAGGTTGTTATTGAGTTGAAACAACCCTTGATGTAAAAGATATCTAGTTATTATAGTGGATATTTTTTTTAATATCATCCTCATCATACAATTTCATGGTTACTACATTGGCTAATCTTTAATATATATATATATATATATATCAAATATTGGATTGTGTAAACACCCTAAGTGGTGGCCTATTGATATTTATCTCAAAACCTATCTTGGATGCTCTTAGTACCTGAGAAAATTATATGTATGTCATTGTTGACAAAGAGAATTATCTTTTTTTGGATACCGAATCTCTCTTTCTTTTTTACGGCAGAGAATGGCCGTATATGTTCAGACCAGTGATCAGGATGCCTGGATAGTTTTGGAATGATGTTTCTATTTTTATATAATATATTTATAACTTCATTGTATCAATGTTTTTTCACCATAATAGAGGCCCATCATACATTATCACCTTTTTATATGATTCAGTTTCCATCTGTTGGTCATTTTATTCAGTGTGGATGTTTATCTAGGTTATCACTTTTATTCTTTTAATTACTGATCCTTATATCTATTTGTTATTATAAATCCACTATGAATCCTTTTATATATAAAGGATAAGCCTAACCAAGGACACACCCTTGGCCCTATCTACTAGTTAACAAACTCATGTGTATAGGGTGTCATGTTTGTGGGCATGTGTCCCACTAGTTTAGGTTACCTTTGAGTGGATCCTAAGATGGGATGCGATAACCTCCACTAAGATATATTTTCATGAATTTATCAATCCTTTTTACTTCATTTACAATAGTACTATTCACAAATCATTATATGTATATACTCATTCTATGGAATGCATTATCATTAACCACTATGACTAAAATAATAGAGAGGTGTCAAGGTCCCCTTACATATTTGATTAATCCTAAATATCATAGAGTAATATAGTAATTGAAATAACATAACACATTTGGATATATATTCATTATAAGATCATGTAATCCTTAAACTTCAATATTAATCCATTTGTTAGAGTATTTTTCCCTTACTCTTTCCTCATTTTTTCAAAACACCCCTATAAGTTTATTCTTCTTCAATCCATATACATAGTTCTTTAAAATCCGAAAAACTTTATCAGTCCTCCAAGGATAACATGGTCTCCCACTTCAACCTAATCAAGTTGGAATTGTGAATCATGGCTCAATGTGTTTTGAAAAATCCATCTTTTAACATTGTCACCTGGTTATATCTTTCTCAATAATCGAGTATAGTTTCCATCCTGAGATCCATATCAAAAAATTACTGATCAAATAAATCTAATTTGTGTTTTTGATTATTTTCATCCAATATGTTTTACCTTCATTGATTACCGTGATCATTCCACCAATAGAGTCACAACATTATCATCATTAAGACTCGCCTCATCATAGATCATCTTATTTCAGTTGATACAATTCCATAATTTTCATAAATTTACCTCTATCATCAGATTTTTTCAAAACTATATTTGGTGATACTTCTTGAAATGGGCATGGATTAGAAGAATTTAAATGTTGTAATTTAAATTATAGCTCATATCATCATAATATCCCTCACTGTAATCTGATGATGTTACATCCCTGATGAACAACCCTTGATCAAGATCCCTACTATGATTTAGAACAATCTACCATATTCAATGGCTTTTAAATGAATCATCCTTCTTCAATCATGTTTCATTGTAAATACCTACATTTGAGAAACCAATATCCAAGTATTTGATCCAATTAATATTGATAAATATTATCATAAACATCATTAGAAATAAAATATCTATCAATCTAGATTTGATATTGGTTAGATAAAAACGGTCTTTTTCAACCTGTTTAGATTTATCTTTCTTGGGATAGAATGTTCTTGGAATTCCTTTCCATGATAAAAGACCATTAGTATGATTATAACGTGGAAAAAAATACCCCATGGCCAATTGGGATCTGAGTTGGTTAGTGAATTCATAGGGTTAATCAAAGAAAAAATCCATATAGTGAATGAATACCATGCTCTTGGTCGATTACATAATCATATATTCAATGTAATATGTGGTAGAGAAGTAGGTGGGCAATTGTTGTATGATTGTACATAGTACATCACAGTAGTAGGTAATCATGAATAATAAAAAACACCTTCCATAGAAGTAAACATATAGCATGATATATTAAGTGTGTGATGGATATAGGAATACATTATGGTGGTAGATATAAATGGTATAAGTCAAGTTAATATAATTTTATCACACTATAAGCTCTTAGAATAATGGATTAATGGTAGTGGATTTAAATGTGACTTGATGGAAGAAACATGGATTAACAATCATTGTACTTAATATGGATTATTGAAACTTTTCCATCAATTCATTTTAGTAGTTGGGTGTATGGTAGTAGGTCCTCAAAAACATAGGTGTTGGTTTCTTTAAAACAAAATAAAAAATTTAACAAATACCCAAATTCCAATTTCGTTTTCAAAAACAATTTCAAACAAACATTTTTACTCCTTAGATTATATTTTCCTCACAAATCAAATTTAAAAATTATTAATTACAATTGGTAAATTATATTAATAATTTAATATCAAGTAATGTCACCCAAACTGATTCCAAATTTTCTTAGAAATTTCTACATTGAATAGATAAAATGACAAAAAATTAAATATATGGATTCCTGGAAGATTTATAAATGTAACTAAAATAATATAAAATTTGAACATAAATATTCAAACTATTCAACCAATATAGATTTCATAAAATTATTTAAACAACCATACCCAATAATTTGACTTTAATATTAACCGAAAACACTATTTTAATCTTGATTAATAAAAAATTATCATTTCCATTGTAAAATAACACTAATTATGGTTTTATTTACTAAAACCTTATATATTTTTTTCTGAATATCTTAATTATATAATTAATATGATTTGATATAGTTATAATAAAAAAATATGTACATAAAATTCCACCATACAGAAAACATTAATTTCCTTATGAAATTAATTTTATGAATTTTTTTTGAAGAAATGAATCCAAAAGGTTGAGAAGGTCAGATGCCACTTATAATTCTGATCAAATTTTTTTACCCAAGGAATCTTTTCATATAATATGAAATATTTAACCTCTATAAATAAATAAATTTATTTACAATATTGAATTAATATTATACAACAAAGAATAGATTTGATGTTTTTTGGTTTTAATTACTAATCATAATTATACCATTAACCAGGGAATTAAAAATGAAATTTACCTATCGGAGAACAAACATTCATTTATAAAATCAATAATAATCATAATCTATGTTTGGATGAGAATTTTAATAATTACAAAGATACATAAATTACTCATCTAATAACACAAATAATAAAGAATGAATTAACGATGAAATAAGATGTTAATAAAATATTTGTATTTTAATTGCGTAGCCCATAGAAATCCACAGTTTATAGGATTTATTCACATATAAAAAATTCAATTCAATGTTTAATATGATACATTGTCCCAAATATTGACAAAAAACTAAATTTTCATTTAAGATATAAAAAATAGACATTCCTAATTTAATGCATGGAGTAGTTAATGTTTATCCATTTAAAAGTGGAAAACATAGATCAACGTTCTAAAGAATTATAAACAACTATATATGGAGAAATGATACATAAAAATATTAATGTTTCAAAAAGTTATAACAATTTTTAATTAATTTTAATTAAATAATAGAACATATAATCCACAAAAGACCCTCCACCACAACTATATATCAAAATTTACACTATTTTTTAATATAATATTTATATATAGAATTTTTTTACATTTAAGAATAAAATTATTTTAAATGTTAAATTGTAAAATTCATGAAAAATGGTCATCGAAAGGTTAAATTTTTTTTTTCCTATTCTGAACAAAATTCTAAAAAATAAATGGACATTACTCATCATAATGACAAAAAAATATGCATATAAGCTCAAATAGTAATGTGTTTAATCATTTTTACAAAATATTAAACTCAATATTTTTAATTATTTTTCAAAATTAAATATAATATCATGAAAAACACTAAGACATAATGAAGAAATATTATTGAATTCAAAATATTTCATGGAATATCCCCCCCACCCACAATTAATTCATTCCAGGATTATATTTCAAATTTAGAATTAGATTTCAAGATTCTTGGAAGCATGAAATTATTTCCCAATATATATATATATAAATGTAAAATAAAAGAGAAACTATCTAAAAAATTGTTTACTTTTTACTTATATACAAATAAAATAATTAATTTATTTACATTTTAAACATCACATGGTATCTCCATGAATGAAACATAATTGATAAAATAAAAGAAGAATTAAATCCACCAAAATAAAATAAAAAGATGAGACCATGATAATAAGGAGTGGATCAATTAGATAAAATTTAATCCCCTTGAAAATGAACAAAAAACTCTAATTCGGAGTAAATGTGAGTAGGGGATTATGTGAGAATTCACTACATAGGAAAATAATTTATATTTATTTCAAAAATAATAATTTTAATCATGGACTACCTCCCATTTAGTTCTAGGTTTATAATCCCTAGAAAAATATTCTAAGGTAACAAACCATAGTCCTTAGATGGGAGATGATTCCCATCTATGAAACACCACATGTTTTTTACCATGAATATTAAATAAAAATATAAGTTATATGGGATCCTAAGCATCCAAAACAGCTTTCCACAATATTAAGAACAAAAATTCCCTTAGAAATCATCATTCATAATCCGGCGGTTAAACAAGAGAACATATGAAAAGGTGAGTTAAAATTCTTAGTATGTGTAAACATGGGATATATACCCCATAAATATAATGCAACACCAAAGGATTTCATCTTATATTAAAAATGATTATAAAATATCACATGGAACATTTCACCATGAAAATATCCTTTCAATAGTGAAAATAATTTTTCAAAACCAAAAACATTTTAGGAAACATTTTATTTGAAAATTACTTTATAAAAATAAATATGAATATTTAAATATCATGTAAAATATTTATTGAGCATAATATCTTTTTTATTTTGAAAAAAATATTTTTCAAAATTAAATAACCAAAAATTTTGCAATTCATTTTATTTTATTGTATCTTTTAAAGTAAATAATGTTATCTTTAAAAGAAATAATGGTCAAGAATTTTGAAATTCTTTTCATGTGGTATATTATAAACAAATGATTCCCTTCACATTTTATGTAAAAGGAAAATAAGACTTGTTTGGAATGTAAAATGAATATTTATTTTAAAAAATTTGATAAAATGTAAAACATGGCTAAAAATGTATCTAATAATTACTTTTAATATTTTAAAAAATTTCTGAAAATATGTTTAGAAAATATTTATATGAAAGGAAAAGGGATTTTGATTGATGAGGGAAAAAATATCGTATTTCATTCAAATATTTATTTTCGAATTATGAGTAAATAATGGGAGGAATGTATATAGACAACGTTATTTTCATTAAATAACATGAGGGTAATTGAATTAAATATAATTTAGTTATTAGTCATAATATTTAATTATTCTAATCCCAAACCTATACAATCTCAATAGATGATGATTTTATATTGTAACACCATTACAATATTCGTATAAATGAATTATAAGCCCCATGAAAGGGTGATCCTAAAATGGAAATGTAAAACCCAAAATTATCAGGATAATTATCATAAAATATATTCACGTGTAGTATACAGACAAAATAAAATACAAATATGGTGAATATAACATTTGTCTCATATAAAACTTCTGTAACATGTAAATCTCTTACCTTATATATCAAATTCATTATTACTCATCTGAAAATCCTATATAATAAAATAAATTTTATTATTAGTATATTAAAGAACCATAATTATATATATAATACCATATATGATTTACTTGTGACTATTTATTACCCATTTATTAACAATTCTCATGAAAATGTCTATTCGTGTAATAACTGCTTTGTTTTTCTAGGATTTTGGTTTGGTAATATTGATCCTTTTACATTGATAATGGTTTCATCATAAATATAAGTTAAATTATGATTGTAAAATAATATATATTCATTTTATATGTATTTATAGTTATCCATTAATGTTTTAGATATTAAATATAATTTTTTATTAATGTAGACGGTAGGTCATACGTACATATAAAAATTGTTTCTATTATTTTAACAGTTGAAAAAAACATTAAATAATAATTCAAATTTAAATGATAAAAATTATTTCATATATATCACACATATTTAATAAGTTTAGATTTATTTCCTTCTATCCAAAGAATTTGTGATGAAAATATCATACCACTTCACGAGGCGTTAGTCTGATGTACACACGTGTGATATAATCATATTATCGTTGAAATGTAAATAAATATTATATATATGATATTATAATTAAAAAATATAAATAAATAAAATATATATTATAAAAAATATTATATATATCATTATATCTTTTTGTGAAAAGTGGTTTTTGTAAAACAAATTTCATCGGTTCTCAAGATGATAGTCCTCCAGACACACGATCAACAGTTTCATTTTCTAGATGAGGGGAAAGATAATTTTTCAAGTTATGAACTTAAAAAAAACCATACAATTAAATTTAAAATTTAATACCCCATGATTTCATAGAATGTTATCTCTTCAAAGTAATTCAATAACTTGCACTACACACAACACAGAGTTCGAGCGCACCATGACTTACCAAACTAGCCATTCAAAATAGATGTTATGAATATTTTTAGCTAAATTTTTAATTCTATATAATCTTTGTAATTTTAGAATCCATATTATGTGTTTCTTAGACATAATATATTAAAAAAATAATTTTTATAGAAAAGAAGTATATTAAAAAAATGCAATTTTACTGCCTTTTAATGGAGAACCCTTTTTAAATGAAATATTTGATACATTTATATATTCCATTTAATGAAATAAAATTATTATTCAGATGCGGGACATAAAAATTTACTTTGGATATATTTTTGGTACTTTTCTAAATACATTCAGATTTTGATGAATAGTGGAAAATACTAAATTTTAACTGATATATATTTTTAACTTGGAATAATTATTATTGTTAAATAAAGAATTTGAATGTTTCAGAAGTATAATTTTATTATATTTTTATCATTTAATACAATTTGGTCATTATAAGTAATTTCACATTTAAATATTATATAATCACATATTGTTCCTTTGAACATTTTTTAATTTTTAAAAACCCACTTTTTGGTTTTGATAATGTTAATTAATTTTAAATTAATTTATGAAACTTATATGTTTTTAATTTGGTAAAACAGAATTTATTTTTGAATTCATAATATCAAAAAAAATTTGGGTGATTTTTTGGTAATTTTCTGAAAACATTCAATTTTTTATGAATAGTGAAAAAGAATTGCGATGTAGTTTCAAACCGACATTTTATTTAAAAAATTATTTATATTATTTATATAAAAATAGATATATAATACTTATTAAATTTTAATGTAAATTATTGGAGTCATTTTATAATAAAATAAAATGTATAAAATTTTATTGACCATTTTAACATCTTTTACCCACCTTCTAAACACATTTGAAAATTTGCATAGAACCTATTTTTACAACTTTTATGAATTGAATTTTAAAAATCAGAGAGACATGGTTGAGATCAGTAGGTAAAATGTGTTTCAATATGATGAAAATAAATTTTGGTGAATAGTAACTTTGGTATTTTATTTACCACGGTTAAAAGTAAATTGGGTAATTAAAGGTAAAAATGTTATTATAATAACCTAATACATGTCCTAATTCTATTGGATAAGTCTATTTCAACCAAAAACAATCTTATGAATAAAATATGTTCTTTTTGGCCCACATGGATTAGATTAAGAGATTTATTATTATTTTATTTAAAGAAGAGTTGAAAGTCTAAAATTCAAAGTTTAATAAACAAATCATTTTTAATATAGGGTTATACATAATATAAATTTGACTATAAATATTTATTAGAAATCTAAAAATATTTCCAACGTAATGGTAATTTATTTTTAATTTTTGAAAATTATATATGTAAATTTATTTATGCCACAATGATGATGCAATAATTAATTTATCAAAAAAATATTCAAATAATAGATATTATAAATATAAAAATAAATTTAAATTGAGGATTTTATGCCATCCATTAATTTTCTTGGTTAATATGACATTTTAGGGTTTATGAAATAATTTTTTTAAGTGATTATATTTTTATGAATTTAACAAAAACAAAATACCAAATAGTGTAAAAATTGACATAAATGTGTTTTTAAAACAAATACTACCTAATTAATTGACATAATATTTATAAAAATCTACTTTTCACCCAAGGAACATAAATAATGTTAGATATATCAATAATTAACGAGTTTGGGCTTCTCTTTGTTTTTATAGCATATTTATTAAACATTTGTTATAATAATATAAGAGGACCTTGTAAATGGTAAACTATTTAACTAATAGTTAAATCTAAAAGATATGGTTAATATGGTGGCCTAAACATGTATAAAACCTATATGTTGAGAGAATTTCAACTCATCCCCACATTAGATTTGAAATAAATCTATTTTAAGCCATTTGAAATTGAAAATGATTATAATATAAAAAATATTTCCAAATATTTTCTAAATTGACCCTCACCGCTCTTAAAAAAGGGTACTTCCCCTTCCATCAAAATCACACCTCCAAAGCCATTTTTCTTGGCCTAACCCTTCCCAAATCTTCTCCAAACTCCCCTAAATTAATCCCAATGTCGTTACTTTGAGATGAAATCCAAGCTATGGAGCCTTTCCATTCAAATTAAAAGGAAACACCCAAAGAAGATGTAATTATTTTATCCCCCCTTTCAAAGTTCTTTTCTTCTTCCAGATACCCTTTATTTGTTATTTCAATATGAAAATAATAAATCAAGTACCTTATACATAAATTGAAGTTATTATAATTATGGTAAAATCATACTCATTATTCAATAAATCCTATGAATGATAATGTCACTATGCGTGCATACGTATGACTTATTGTCTCCACATGGTGGTATAATTTTCTATTCAATACTATGTCTTTTGGATTAATTTAATTATGACTAATTTGAATATAAATAACTAAAATAACATGATAAAATTTCATTACAATTAATATACCATCCAATTCCATACCATTTAATCATTAAAGTAATTATATCGTCGCTTGTGTGTACGTACAGTTTACCGTCTCCCCCATACGATGAGATACATTTCTAGGTTCACAATTCAACGATGATTAAAAAAATATATATTATTAATACGTATGTAATATATGACATAATAATTCTACTGGATATATAAGTGTGTGTGTCTGTTTGTGTGTGTATACATATATCTTATTCACTTATTTCAATTCAATACAATACGTAAACAGAAACAATGTTTAGGCGTACGTATGACTTACTGTCTCCATAAACGGTGTTTTATAATTCATATATCTATATATTATATGTATTTATATTATAAATATATATTATATATAAATCATGTTGTATATTCTGGATTTATTTAAATCAATATCTGAATGATACGATCAAAAATAACAAGTTAAAATATGTATGATAAAGAAAGCGATTGTTATCTGAAACGTTATTTGGACAAGGAAATCATTATTAAATGGGAAGTGTAAATTAATTAATGAATCATGTATGATATAATAAATATTAATATGGTTATGGTATAATTTAATAACATACTATGGTCATTATACAGGGTGTTAAATGTACCCCCGACCAAAATAAAGTGCAAGGTAAAGGTTAATTCTTCAATCTCATTATTATAAGAGATTGTTTATGTGTAAGTATATTTTTTGGATTATATTTATTATCCATGTCCATGATTCGTAAAATAAATTTCAAATGATTCTTTTAAGCTACTATTTTGCTAAAATATCATTTTTACTCTTTTAATTATTTATTCTTCTAAATCATTCACATTCTTGTCTATGTTCTCCAAATGGTTTTAAGGAATTATTTATATGGGGATGATTGTTTTAAAATGAAAATTACTTTCAAATGTTTCAACGTGGTATATGACACATTGATTCAAAAATGTCTTTAAATATCTTCCTTTTTAAATTTTGTGACTTTTAAAAGTTTTCATGAAAAGGGATATTTCTCTCAAAGAATTTTACTAATCATTTTCAATTATGTCAAAATCATTTTGGATATTATTCTTGATTGTGGTTGATTCATTATAAATTCAATCTCCAATATTGTATCAAATTATTTATGAAATCATTGATAGTGAATGTGCTAATTTTTATACCATTCATGGTTTATGGTTAATGCATTTACATTTTGTATGCTAGTTTTAATATAAATGTAATGTTATGTTTCAACATTTTCATATGAGGAATGCATTGGACTTAGTAAGTGATGGGTGGAGTATTCTATTGTTCCTCGATGCATTGGTGGGTCCCACGCGACACACTAGTGTCTAATAACAGGGCCCTAAAAAATTTATTTGTAGTCATGGCACGAGGCCTTGACTTGGTGGTAATGATGTATGGCATAAGGCATTCCCTCATTACAAAATTAATTAATAAATATGATTATGCAACTAGTAGAATATCCCTATAAATGATTATGTGGTAATGTTTGATTTATTTTCCCCATATTATGTTCATGTTTTTGTTTTAAAAGATGTTTTTTTATTACCCATCTTACCTAACAAGTTTATAGCTTCTGTTATATTATTTACCCTTACTGAGCATTTGAGCTCACCCCTTTCTTATGATTTGATTACCCATGATTCCAAGAAGTGTATTATGTTTGATTTTCATGTTTATGCTAGGGAAATAATGGTGTTCTCAATGGATTATTTATGTTCTGTTTTATGTTTGAATGTGTAATCTAATAGTCATGTATTTAAACTATTTTCCTAGACTACTAAACTGACCAGTCCTACGAGACATGACTACATGTAATTATGAAAATGTTATAAAATAATGCATCGGGTCCAGGATTTTGTGGATAGGGCATTACAGCTATTATCAGAGAAAGTTTTTTACAAAACATGGAATCTTGATTTGGAAAAAATTTGATTAGAGAACATTACCCTATGATAGACTTTGAGGATTAGTATAGAATAACTTCCTACAATTTTGGTAATGAAGATATTTTGTATATTTTTTATGCAATACATCCATGTCTGGAAACGAGCAGGTAGAGGTAGCTCCGGCACAGATGTATCTAATAGTGAAAAGTCTAACATGGAGTGTTGGGCTTGACCTGGTGTATCCTAGTTCACGACAACGGGACATGCTGCATTCTTTGTTACGACACACCCGGAGGATATGCTTAGGATAATTCAAATTTTTTTATAACCCATTACGAAGGATTTTAGAATAAATACATCCTAAAAGGGAACATTGACTTTATGATTATAGATTTTATGCATTATCTTTTCCATTTATGTTAGGTATTTTTCATGTATGGAATTATGCATTGCGATTGATAAACATTCTTATTGTATCTCACTGTTTAGAAATGGTTCCCAGCAGAAGGAATGAGAACACCAACATTACGCACGATCGAAAGAGTAAGAAGGATCATATATTTCATTGTATTACAACAACATTAAGTAGGGAAATAGTCTCCCATGTAATTACATCATATGAAAAAAAGTATCTTATGTTAATAATATAAGTAAATAATTCTTGATGTCCTAGGGTTTTGAAGGGAATCCAGATAAGAAAAGGATGGTAGAGATAAATATTGATTAAGGGATGAGGGAAAGAAGGATTTTCCCATATGTTATAACTATGGAAAGAATGAACTAGATAAATTCTTGATGGGAATGGGAGTTAGTCATAAGTATGGACAAAAAGTAAACCATGTACGTGATTACAAGGGTGTGAAAAATGTTTCAATTGTACAATAATTCATCTGCAATGAGTTGAGACACTACGTGAATCAATTTACAAATCATAATAGTATGCCCCAAATTATTCTACTGGATAATAATCATGTTATTATAATCCCATATATGAAGAGAATGACTTGTGTTCTTATTATATAATTAAAATAATTATTTCATCTGAGTTTTGTATCAATGATGTACTGGTTAGATGATTTATTGAAATAAAAAAGTATTTTACTTCAGTAATATTTCATTGAAGATTTGAGATTATATGGTTCTATGAATGGTGACTCAATAGCAAGTTACACTTTTTGGAAATTACATGGTTGAAATAAATATAAACCTTATTATAGATATGATACTTATATAGTAATTTTTAAATAATATATGATTTATCTGGATAAATTATATTCGATATTCTTGACTACTTTGAAACTAATTAATAGTTTGTTCATTCCAATATAGTTGGAGTTCACAATTTTTTGGTTATAAAAATTATACCTAGAATTCTATAAGGAATAAGGGATCATAAATGTAATCATTAATGTTTTATGGTAATTCAAGGTGTTACTGTGTTTTATAATAATACATGATTAAAGTATTCACATGTTATTAAGTAGAAACAACATCTTCATTTTGTATACCATCTTTATAAAATTTAGACATTGAGATTGAACATAAGTATTTGGATATGTATAATGATTAGAATGGATTTTGGTTGAAATTGGATACTTTTTTAAGGTAAATTAATTTCTTAATATGGTAAGTAACATGATTTAACACTTATGGTGGAATATGTATATGATAGTATAATTTTATCACTTATGGTGGAACATGATTTAACACTTATGGTGGAACATGTATATGATAGTATAATTTTATCTATGTACTAGTATTAGTGGGGTGGATGTTAGTTTTTCCTCAACTCCATGGATGTAGGATTATTTTAAAAAATATAGAATTTTATGAATTCCAATTATCCAAATTTTAATTATATAATAAATTAATACAAAAATACCTCATCCAAAGAATATATTTTCCACAAAAATTTATTTTCTATTTTTTGGTCAAATAACTATAACATATTATCAATTTTCACTCAATGAACATCACCAAAATTGATTTACAATTTAAAAATTAATTCTATGTTGGATTACAAAATTTTTAATGAAAATAAAAATACAAAATATGTAAATGATTTATAATTGTTACTCAGTTAAGATAAAATTCCAGTATAAATAATTTTCAAACTATTAAACTAATATAAATATCCTAAAATTATATGATCAATGATAGTAGAAATTTTCATTAGAAAAAGATAAAAAAAATACAATTTTAAACAGTAATATTACACAATTATAAATTTCTGTATAGGTTAAACAGAACAAATATTTTATTCAAGAAAATGACATATTTGTTTTAACATTATATCAACAATATCATTAATATGATATAGAGAATAAATAATAGAAAAAGTGTCACATTACATTTATTAATTGGATTAAGTGATACCATTTTTAATATGGTTTCTTGATTTCATAGTGGTATTATGTAATAGGAAGAAATACAAAAATCATGGGTTATTAAACCGAATAAGATGATGACATATCATATAAACATTCATCTATATATTATGATTTAAGATACGGATTGAAATCATTTTGGACATTGTTAAAAATATTCATTATGTATTGATTAACTTAATGGATCTTTATTAAGTAGGAATAATGATTCAAGCGAAACTAAAAGCATTAAAAATATATTCTAAAAAATTTCTAAATGGTAACCTTTTTTATATTAGTTATGCTTTAAATTTTATGTTTCTTATATGGATATTAATTATTTATGGTTCCTATATTATTCTTTACACCCATTATATAATTTTTTAGTTATTTATGTTTAATTCATTCATTCATTATTTATCAAAATTTCTAATGATAGAATGTTATTATTTTAGATATTTTCTATGATTCATAGTTAGGGAGAATGTTTTCCTTAAATGTCCATTGTTATTATGAAGGAGTTTTTTGAATAAATTAGTTACGGAGGATTATCCACTAAATATATCTAATAACGCGACCAAATAATGTGTTCTACCGAAAAATTGATATTTTCATTGTTCCATGGTCATATCTTACTCATTCCTTAATAAAATGCCTCCATTCTCTCTTCTTTTCCCCCATATTCACTTTTCCTATCATGTTTGTATATTTTCCTTTAATATATATAGAAATAGTGGTCAAACATATGCTTATTTAATCCCTAAAATAAGAGTATTTATGTTTATTTGATGAATAGAGTTCTTCTTGTTCTCACCTTTTCTTATACAAAGGTTCCAATAATTCAAATTTGATTGGGGTGACTTTTTTTTTGTGAAATTTTATTTTTATGTCATAGAACATGATTAATTTGTTCTATAAATGGGTCTATTATATAATATGTACCTATATAAGTTATATTTGATTATACAGTAAATTTGTTACCATATATTTAGTTCTAAATTTTATATAAAGGATGTTGTTTCATGTAATTTAAGTTCCTTAATTTTAAACACTTATTTCAGTTACATTGATTATTTAAGAAAATAATTTTTGTTTCCTTTTAAAATAAATTATAATATAATAATGTTTTTTAAAATTTCCATATATTTTAGAAAGGGGAGTTTCAAGATTTCAAGACTTTATTGAGGTTTAAAGGTGTTTTTAATTTAATAAGGGATGTTAATAATCATAATAATTAATATAATGATGTATTTTAGTCATCCTTGTTGTGGTATAGTTTTATATAGTTTAATATGAGATATAATTATGATATTTTGAAGTATGTTTTTTTATAATCTGAATATATTGGATTTATATCATGCTGTGGTTTATGAAGGAGTTTTTGGTATATTTAGCATCATTATTTGTTATGAGATTACCTTTTTATTATATATCCCTATGAATATTATCCCAATATGTTATTATTTATATAATAATTGATATTTTTTTATTGAATTAAACTATTATTGGGTATAAATGTGAATGAATTTAATCATACAATGTTTATTTAGTGGTAAAATATGGGATTCCATGATATGTTTGATCTGGTTAAATTTTGATATCATTATTTTATATATCATCTCCCTTAGGAGATTAATGGGAGCCTTTTTTATCTTTAAGAGAGTTATTAGGATGGGTGATATACTAGTTGATATTCTATATTTCCTAGTATTACTTAATTTATTATAATTCTCTTAGTAGGGGGTACCGACAAACAAGGCTAGTAGAGAGTAAACTAAAATTATTTTGGTATGACTACATCGTAGATTAATATATTGTTCTTCCCAAGAACATTTAATTTATTTTATTTGTTATCTATGGTGTTCCCATGTTAAATATGATGTGAAATTTTTCTTATATTGAATAATATTAGAATGTTATGTTTTTATTTCTATGTTAAATATGTTATATTTTTTTAATAATATGATGAATTTAATAATTTAATGTAATGGTTTTATTAAGGAAAAATTATTTATTTTAAATTAAAATTTTGACATATTTTTTTAATGTTATATTCTTTCCCAACCAATTTTTTTTTAAAATGTTAACCATAAAAAAAGTTTGATTTCCACGTTTTATATTCAATTCAACCGTATTTAAATTGATTGGAAATTAAGACAAGGTAATATGTAATTTTAATTATCATTATTCATAAATAAAATGGTTTTTTGTTAATTTTTAAAGGCGGTCTGAAATTCATTTTGGGTCACACTAGTTTTACTAAAATTCATTATATTAGTTTTACAAAGAGAAGTAATGAAATTTTACTTTTTTTATCACTACATATAAATTAAAAAACTAGTTTAATTTATTATAATCAAGGAATCATTTAGTGATTTTCATAAAAATAGAACTATATAAATCATTTGTTGTATTCTATTATGAATTCACTAATACAATAGAAAAATACATTTTTTTCATATATAGCCATTATTTATGTAGATATTGAGGTCTGGTCTTATATGTTGGGTGTTCATCCATTACTATTTCATAAGAATGATGATTTTGAGATATGGCAGTGTACTCAAGGAACATGGAGATAAATTAATCATTAATTTGGCACACACAAATTAGTTTGTCATGGATATTATTTTTTACTCCATTCTCATTAATTCACTTTTTAGTTTCTTTTTTAGTTTGATTTGTAATGTATTATATCTGTTTCATTTTTAATGGAAATTATTTTGTGAGATGCTTAGTATTATTTTTGGTTTCTATGAATATTTTTTATTGGATTTATTGAACATTTAATATTTTTAGTTTCTATGATGTTCAATGTTTGGAAACATGATTTAATATCCGTATTTGGATTCTTATATTGCCTAAAATTGGGTTAGAGGGAGAAATCAATTCCAAATTGTATGTTTAATATCCCCAAGAGCTTTCTTCCAAACTATGGCGATTGGTAATGCACCTTAGTCTTTGAAATAATTGAATTAGGTGTCAGGATATTATGGTATAGTTTTGTTCATTAAAAAATTGTATCAAATACCTCTTGTTTTTTTTTTCATGTAAGGTTGATAAGAGATAAGATCATTGAAACTAAAGGGGTAGTTTGTTACGATGATGTTAGATAAAATGTTTTGAAATTTTATTTGATTATAAATCAATATTTATGATTTTTTTATTTGAATTTTAAACTTTTTATTAATTATTATTTTTCAGATATTTAAATACATATTAGAGTTAATATGTTTTATATAAAATTTATATTTTTTTTAAAAAATTAAATGGTATTTTTGGTGACTATTTGGAATCATTCAATGCAAAAAATTTATCAAAAATTTGATATAGAATATTCTATTGGACTACGTCACCATATTTTGAGGGATATAGTATATAAGATCAATTAGGTTCATGGTTTGGTAATACATGTTGCCAAATCATATATCTATAAAAACATTAATGTGTTTGGTTATTCACTTATAATTCAAAATTTCTTCCATTGTTGTTTATTTTCAATTTGAAAGTAAATTAAGATGGTTTTTTTATTATTGGTGATATTTTGTTGTGTTATGTTAATATTTAATATAACATCCACATAAATCACTCCACAAAAACTATGTTTTTTTATGTATAGAAAATTGAAAAAATTTCTTATAAATCATTATAATGTAGTTGAAGTAAAATGCATGGAATTAATTTATATTTTATATGTAATTTTTATTTATATTATTTTCAAACTACTATAATGAACATTTAAATAATTCCTAGTAATGTTTTAAAATGATATTGGGGATCCTTAGTCAAATGGTTTCATAATAATGGCGGGGTTTCATTATATTTTTTTTATCATTTATACATCAATAGGTTGTTGGGTATTTTCAAGGGATTAATGTGATTTTAGTGTTGTGTTAATGAAATTTTGGTGATATTAAGAGTTTTTTAATTTTTTTTACTCATTGATTAATTTTTTTCATACATGTTATTCTAGAGTACAACTCCCAAAAATGTTGCAGTGGTGTGTGAGGGGAATATGTCATGGTATATTAACTAATATCATTACACAAAGACATAAATGTGTATATTGTTTTTCAAATTTACCCTACATAGGATATAAAATAAGTGGTAGAGTAATAACATACTCAATTTTGGGACCACATCGAATAAATTTAATGAAAATATTGATTGAATTTTCTAGTGATATAGGTCTTTAGGTATAAAAAGTGTGGATGGAGGAGTAAAATGATCATTTATTCATTTGGAATTATATAAAAATTTAAATTATATGTTTCCATAGTCATATTTGAGGGAGTGGGTAGGGTATGATTAGAGACCATCATTCAAATCATCTACATAAAGTAATGTATTTGGAATATTCCAAGACCAAATTCATTTATTAGGGTTATAATGAGGATTTGAATGTCAATAATACAGTAAAATATTTTCTATTAGAACAATGTTATTAAATAATGATTGATTATTCTAACTATTTCCATAGTAATGTGACATTTTTCACCTCAAATATTTTTTATTGAATCATTAATTGTTCAATTTTTATTAGGTTGTCTTCATATAAATAACATATTATAATTATTACCATTTTTCAATACTAGTTATATCGATGTAGTAAATAAATATATAATGTTGGGTGTTCCATCAGAAAGATAAGCCATAATAGGATGTTCTTCCTTTTCTCCTGATGGTCATGGTCGGATCTATTTCATGAGAAGTGGATGTGAGATGAGTTTAGGTAGGAGTGTGGTGATGGTTATAGAATATAATCTTATCCTATTCCCATATATATAGTTGTAAATTGAAATAAATTTTTATTTTAATGTGGAAACAATGAGATTCCACGGTTTCTTCTTCGAAATATCATAAATAATTTATTTTTTTGTTAGTTATATCAATTTAATAATGTCAATAAACTTAATCTTTATTAAAAGAATATATCCTAGATATAACCAATAGGATTGACCATTGTGGAAACCATTACCTAATGGGGAGTCTCTATTGTGGCCCAACCCTAAACATTTTTATTTTCTCTGGGGCTTTTTCCAAATGATTTGGGAGTCATTCCACCTATAGTTTGTGGTGACCATATCATTAAGTTATTTGTGGTAATTATATTGTCTAATAATGGTACTTTCTATATATTTATTAGTGTATGTTATTTCATTATCATTTTATTTTTATAAAAATATCTTATTTTTCATTCAATTCCCAATATTATAATAGTAAATGTTTGAGTTCATATCATGTTTAAGTTAAACAAATATAATTTGATGATCATAATTTATCTGGTGTTGTTTAATCATAGTAGAGATGAATTTCATATTTTACTCTCTTGTATGGTGAAATGTATACAATGTGAAGAGCTATATTTGCTATCAAGCTTCTAATGCGTAGTATATATTTATATTTACGACTTTAATAATTTCAATCACATGGATTAAATTGATATGTATTACGTTATCAATCATTAATATTTATATCTTAAGATAAAATTCAGACTTACTAACAATTGTATTATTATATGTCTTGTTAAAAATAGGATTAACATAACAAAATGTGTATTTCTAATGAAAAAACATTTCTTTTTCAAAGCCGGAATTTATGTGACACATAAATTAATCAATAAATATAAATACCCTATCTTATACATTAAATAATATTTAGTTTTAGTCATGAATTTACATACTTTCACTTTTATTATGTTTTTAGGGTTATATATTAGTTAATTATTTCTCAACTCATAAATTTAAAAACCAAATAATAAATAATATACACTTTATATTAGTATCTATTTTCTACATAATATTAAAAACTTAAGAATAATTTTTTATTTGTCTCAGGAGAAGTAATTATGAATTTTAATGTCACCTCTTCCAATCCATTAAAAATCCTTAAATACAATGAAAAAAATTTAACATTATTAGATTTGAGAAAAAATAATATTAAAGGACACAAACATATAGAAATAATTAGTCCAATTAAAAAAATTTCAACACATGAAAATCCTTTTCATGAAGTGATAACATTATGTATACAGTGTGAAATATCATCCCTTTGAAAAGAAATTTTTTTAAATTTCCAAAAAAGAGTGACTTTTATAAAAAAACATTTGAAATCCTAAAAAAATAATGTTGGTTCCTTGAGAGACCAAACCATTAAAACCTTAAAAAAACCTTATAAATTTATTAAATATACATCCAATTTCAAAATATAATTATCACGAGACCATAATCATTACCCAATACATTGGAGCACTATTTGGGTGCATATATCATTTAAGCTATTATAGGAACACCTAGAAAATTGAAAACATGCTCATAATATATAATATTAAATAAGTACAACATGAATAATGGATTTAATAATTTTAAAAAACATTTAAAAATTTTATACAAATAACTTTTTGAAACCAAAATACAATTTTCATTCTAAAAATAATTGTTCAATAAACATAACTTTTCAAAAACTATTTTCAATATAAAAATTCCAAAAAAGCCAAATAATTTTCTTATTTTAATAAAAAATGAATTACTAAAAATTAATATATAAATAAAATAATATTCATGACTGTATGAAATGTTTTTGAAACTGAATTTTAAGAATATAATATTTCATTTTCCATTTTTTAAAACATTTCGTTTAAAACATGTAAAAACATTCATCACTATTTATTATAAAAATGTAAAATAGAAATAAAATGAAAATTATAAATATTTCGTTATCCTATATAACATTTTATAAATCTCTCTGAAACATGGATATGAAATATAAAGTGATTTTTGTGGACGACATTGAAAGAGAACTTATTTAAATGAAATTTCCCTTATCAGTGGGGAAATTATTAACTTGTTATTCCCAATAAATAATAAAATTAAAAAGCATTTAATATAATAAAAAAATATAAATTCTTGATATAAATTGTGAAATGCGATTTATATACACGTTCATAAATAATAAAGGTACATATCATCGAGAAATGCTCGAATACAAGGAAATTGAGAAGAAGTCCCTTACGTTGAGTTTGAATTTTCATCATGTGTCTTTAATATAAAAAATATTATTCTAAAGTTAATAATTATAACTTCTTGAGAACATTTTTTCATATTTATTATTACTTTATTTTCATTTACTACCATGTTATATGCAATTTCATAATCAATTACCCTTACGTCGGATATTGTGATTATATTTTTTTGTCCATAAAAAATGACCTTGGTAGGTCATATATGTTCAAAGGGTTCATTATTTGATCATATATTATATAATAATTATTAACGAATAATAATATTTATATGTAAATTATAATTTTGACACTAATTATGAAATATGGTATTGAAAAATGAAATAATGTTACGATCATGGAGACAGTGTGCTATTTGTATTCATGAGTATGCCTTCTATTTTTCCAATTATTATTATAGAAAGAAGAAAAGTAAAATTTATCATTCAAAAATTATAATTATATCATAAATATAATATTATTTAATTATATTTACTTATATATATATATATGTGTGTTGTAGTGAAGAAATGAATAATCCCATCGCTTTGAGTAGTTGGTAGTCCATACATCCACAAACGACATTTTATCTTTTTCAATGTGTGAAATAGTAAGAAGAGAAAAGAAAAATTAAATTTTTAAAATGATAATTATTTCATTAATATCATAATTTTTTCACTTATATCATATATATTCATTAGGTTAACACCTATTATATTCCATGTAACACATTATTGAAAAACGTTTCACATTGCTTCATGAAGTCGTATTCCACCGTACAATAGAGGATTATTATCATATCCATTATAATTTGAAATTAACAAAGAATTATATGATATAATTAATCAATATTTAGAATTATTTTATCAAAATAATAAATATAATATTCAAAAATTATTTCCATCACTATTCCCAACAATGAGAGGTGGTAGTGGGAAAAATGAACAACATCGTTTCACGAGGTGTTAGTCAGCCTTACACATGAATGATGATTTGTAACCCAGTTTATGGATGTATGTGGGGGTGTAGGTTTTAGAAATGAAATAAAAATATATTATTATATTGAGATTATTATATAATCACAGTATAGTAATATTAAAAAATAGTAATGAAATAAAGAAAACAAAAAATGCATGGTGATGACCATTACATATTCTTCATGTAACTCATATTATTTTAAACCAAAGGAATTTCTTTGATTCATTTATTACAAAATCATGGATTTTAGGATGTTAATTAAGGAACTCAATATTTATTTTTGGATTTTTCGGATGAGAAAAAGTTATTGACATGTGTAAATAGAGGAGGAGACGCAGAGGCCTTTATATATGTGGTGAGTGGAAATTTTTTAAATATTTCAAAGAAAGAATTCAACTCATAGATTACATGTAATGTGGCTCCAATAATTCAAATAACTTGATAAAATTTAAGATAGGGTATATATGTTTCTATACAATGTATTGTTGATAATTTAATTCTATATTTGGACCCTTATTTTTAATTTTTTTTCATATGGTAAATTCGTATTTTTTCAATAATTGATGTTATTAATATTAATTTATTTCACTGTTCATCATTGGTAAAAATAAATTTGACCTGATTTTTAATTATAAATTATATTAAATAATTGTATGGAATCTATTTTAATAAATTTAATCAATGTAATTGTGACAATTTAATTTAGTATTAATCTCACAGTCACACGATTCAACGAGTTTTTATTGAAGAGTAATTTTTTATAAAAAGATGAATCAATATTTACTATTTAACTAATAATAATAATTTTATCAAAATAAATTAATATATAATGATATATAGTTTATTAATTTCAATTAATAAATTCCCATTAAGTATAATTTTTATTGAACTAGGAGATGAATCATTATGCATTTTAAAACTGTTTTTAGGAAAATCTGACCATAAATAAAAAAAACTAATATTAAAACCTAATATAATGTTGATTTAAAATTAAGTAAGATGAAAAAATATACCTAAAATATAATTATCTTACATTAAAATATATTCAAAACATATTGATACTCTTAAATTACATAATTTATTAAAATGAAAATATTTCTATATAAATCTATATTTTTTACTATTTATTAAAAAATAAAGTCTTCAAAAAAATCCCAAAAAATCACCCAAATGAAAATTTTATATTATGATTTAAAATTTTAGATTAATTTTAAAAAATTCAAATGATAAACCTAATAAATTACTCATTTAAATAAAACTGTATAAGAAATATATTTAGTTAAAACAATTTTATTTTTGATTATAAATTTCTTAATTTTATTATAATAATTGTAACTCTATAATTAAAAATAATAAATATAAATAATTTTTAAAATATAATTAGATTTATTGTCATAATAAATATGTATAGTCAATAATATAAATTATTTGGTATAAAATCCCAATATCTTTCCTTGAATTTGGGGGATTATTTGAATTCTGTTTTCCTAAAAAAATTAATGAAAAGTGTTTTTAGTTATATTTTTTTATTTGATTTGATGACAACCATTATGACTATACTTTTAATTTTACTCATGATTATATAATAAGGGTGAAAATTCATTGGTGAAAAAAATTATTTTATAGGATATGATTGACAGGATCTAGTTTATTCAAAATTGTTAAAGCAGATTCATTGTCGCCATATATTACCTTAAAATCAGTGTCATTGTTCTCTAGAATTTTTTTGAATGAATATTCTCGAATAACATATACAATATCAGAGGAATTTATTATAGATTGTTCTATAATAATATAGAAATTAATGTTTTGTGAAATTTTATTATTGGAATGATATTCCTTTTAAATATAGCTTTCATTGATTATCATTCAATTCATGTCATGATATACAGGTATCGTTTTAATTCCTTTAATATATCAAATGTTGTAAGTTTTTTGTATTTGGAAATGATTTAATGTTATATATTATCTCTTCTATATGATTAATTTCCACCAAAAACTCCATGTTTTTTAATTTTCAAAAGTCTCTTTTAGGTTTAGTGGGAACCAAGAAAAAATATACCAGAAATTAACATTAATAACCAAATAATTAAAAAAGAAAATGAAAATCAAGACTCATAATTACATAAATTTGTAGGATATTGTTGATATATCAATTTTTATCCCTAATATAAATATTTTTATTAGTCTGGTAGAGGATATGAATGATAGAGTAAATTAATTCACTGCCTATGACACAACCATTGAAAATGTAGTAGGAAAATAACTTCATCACATAAAGTTAATATAGAGTTTCAAGAGATCAAATAAAGTCTCTAAAAAAGGTTTGTAAAATTTAACATGTCATAAATAATAAATTTTATGTGTTTCTTTTTAAATTTGTAAAAAATAATTTGATTTTATTAATGTTCTATTTAATGATGTAGGTGATTTTTTCAGGGCATGAATAACCAATTATTATGCTATCACTATCTTCAAAAGATGAATCCTTGAAATAATAATTGATCAATGATATAATAGAATATCATTATGTCTATCATTAATGGATTCTAATATTTATGATATTAAAATATTAGTGATTATTATTAAACAATCCCATTTCTTATGAGTTTTAAATACAAGCAGTGGGTCTCCACAAATCACACAAGAAACACCTAATGTGGTGACGGAACTTTCAGGCTACTGGGGAAGATTAACTTTCGTCGACATTTACAATTGAAATTTCTAGATTCATTACCATATAACCATAGACATTCCATTATATATGAGGAAGATAATTAGTAGGGATAAAATAATATATCACACCATGTTATAAATTTTTCTTGAGATGCAAAAAAACATAATAAAATTCAATTAAATAAATTAAAACTTGATACAATGAGAAAATAAAAGTGGAAGGTTTTTATTTATAATTAGTCTCATGCTATGAATGGGGTTATACTCCCTAATATAACAATAAACAAGAGATTATTATCCCGTAATGTATCATGTTACAATAAAAAGGAGTGTATATATACCAACAGTGTTCAAAAATGGCACAAAACATGATCCCCCATAATTTAGACTCCCTATATAATATATACAATCTAATTCTTTCATTCATTTAAAAGGAATAGACAATTTTCCATTTATGAAATTCCAGCTTATCTTCTGCCATCTGTGTTGTCTCTAGGGGATTAATAATTACCGCTAATCTCAATACATTGAAATTCATCCAATGATTTTTATCCATTCAATCATGTCATTTGAATTTCATGAACGTATACAGATAAGAATGTAATGATTAAAATTAAATGAATCATACTAAATACCACTTTTTAAATGATTAATGATGTTTAATGGACTTTAATATTGATAGGGTTATTGATTATTTTCCAGTATTTAGCTCATTTCATCATCCATGGTATAATTATAGTTTCCACAACAAGATATTCTCTATTTTAATATTTCTAGTTGTTTCATGAGATTATGTCATGGTGAAAGGGATGTGGTTGTGTAATAAATAATATTTATCTACTTTTTCAATAATTTGATTCATTTTTTCATTTCAACCGCCTTGAATAGATCCTTATGTTTCTTCTATAGACGAAATCACATTATGTAAAAATCTGGGAAAACCCCTATATCTCATATAAAATATGTGATATACCGTTATTAAAATCAAACATGAGTATTCAAAAACATTTCTCTATGTATAATGAATTACATTGGATCTAGAAAATCATATGAATCGTTAAAATATATTATATATGAACCATGATTTTTTCATGATCCATTAAAAATATATGGTAAAACATTACATATTACACATTTATTTAGTTGTAGTGAAATTCTTATGTTTCAACCCATATTATAGTGAAATGAAAATAACCTTACGAATAATCCCAAAATATTATTATTTTTGGAAATTATATTCCATATGAGGAATTTTTTTAAAAATGAAATGATAATAAATGTATATATCAATAAAATTTACTTATACATTACCCATAATATTACTCTTCCCAAAATGTTAGATAAAAGTGTTTTGAAAGTCTTAAATTACCCAATTTCATAATATTATTTCATGTATAACATTCATCACTTAATGGGCATATCCTTTCCAAAATTACTTTCAAAAATTTGGAAAATATTAATCTTTTGGATTTGTACATCCTATATTATAGTAAGTAAAAATTATAATACATTCATTCCCCATTCCATTATACATCTTATCAAAAAAAATCTCTTCAAATATCAACAAATTCCAAACCATTTAAAATAATATCTATACTCCCTCATGTTTACTATTGAACATATTTTACCAATGATGAAAACATTAATTAAAAAAATTATCATAGAAAAATTTGAGTGATTTATCAGTTTCTAGTCATTCATGTGATTCATGAAATTATAAAAATAAATTAAAACCAAAATTCAACCACTTGAGGAAATATTCATAAAATAAAATTAAATGATTCTTTAATTCCAAAACATCATGGAACTTAATTAGTTATTAAATATGAGTGAATAAAATTAATTTAATTTTGATAATATATAACTAATATTTTACCTGTGATAATTCCCTAAACTCATAGACTAGGGACTCCTAGACACGTGAACACCTAAAAAGTTAAAAAAAACATCAAATATCTACACATTAAGAGTTCATTTTCAAAAAACCATTGAAAAAAAAATTATCACAGCTCTTATATGTTCTTAATAATTTTTATCATCATGTAAAATTTCATTAAAATCAAATTAATTCTACCTAATATATATATTTATGCCTTCCAACCTTAATGTATTTCTCTAAAAACCCATGTATGAATTTCAACCAATGTTTTTCTCATTCCAAAAACATACAGGGTTAACCATAGGATTTAGATTATTCTAAACATACATCCAACTAGTCAAGTAATTATATTTATAATGAGTTAATTTAAATATTTCTTTATATCTAGGATTTGTTAGGTTTTAATTGTTAAGTGTTAGTGTTATAATGAGTATTTTTGGATATAATTAATTAAAAATGCATGATTTCTAGTTTTTATCCCAATAATGGTATTCGAACTCAATAACATGTTCTTATATTCTCCACAAAAATTATGTTGATTTCCATACAAATTTTACACATATATAAATTAAACAACCTTAATTTTTTCACTCATATAAATTCAATATATCATTTCATTAGTTTATTTTCTTTTATATTCTATACATATTTTTTTATGAAAGTAGAGAGGGTTTCATGAGAAATAAATATCAATGTGAACAAACATTCCTTAGTTTTATTAGATTAAATTAATTCATTGTTCCTCAAACATGATTATATTCCCCATATTAGTAGAAAAAAGAACATCTTGGACTGATATTTTCTTATAAATACTCTTTAATTGATGCATAACATGTAAAATATCACCATCCAATACATTATAGTTCAAGAGATTCATTTATTTACATCAAAATCAGTTTGGAAATTGATTTGGGGGTTGTAATATAACTCTATAATGTGGTAATTCATAGCTACTTGTGGAACAGAATGATCAGATTTAATTGTATCATAGACAAGTTTAAAAATTTCAAAAATAATTTTAACTAAAATAATGAATCAATCATTTAGAAAAAAAGTTCCATAGTGCATGAATGTCTTATATAGAATTTATATAAAATTATTCTAGATCAAATTTGGATTTGTACTCTATATAAGGGAGGGTATTATAAGGAGCATGTTAAAATTATTATTTAATAGACTTACATGGAATAGATTTTCATATTGAAATTGTTTTACTAAAGTATGATTAAAAAATTAGTGGCCTTTTCCAAAATTTTCCAAAAAATGTGTTTAAAAATGAGTTCATTTAATCATTTATATATCTTAATGTTCCTAGTGTTAAATAAGTTACCTATAATTTTAATAAGACCCAAGCATATAAAACTGTGTAATTTAATTTTATATTGTTTTATTATTAATTAAAATCACATTAAAAAATGAAACAAATAATTTTTGTTCTTTCAATATTGATATTAAAAAAATCCAAAAAAATAATCACTTTCTCCACCATGAATGATTAAATTACCATATTATATTTAAAGAAAATTAATTTTTAAATAATTTT
Organism: Viscum album; assembly: GCA_963277665.1. NCBI lineage: Eukaryota > Viridiplantae > Streptophyta > Magnoliopsida > Santalales > Viscaceae > Viscum > Viscum album. The sequence continues at coordinate 1,007,888,450 of OY728164.1, read as the reverse complement.
AAGTGAAGATAGATTTAATTAATTTTAGATAAGTTTACAAACCAATGGTTTTACGTAAAAAGTTTTAGATAATTGTGATCACCTTTATTTTTCCTTATGGTAGACTTATTAGATATTTATTTAAAAAATTTATATTTATAGTGAATGAGTTATTATATCCTTATAGGATATTCCGCATTAAACCAAACCTTTATATATTTTTTATTGTAAATTTTCCTTCCCATTTTAATGTTGATTTCATACAATTTATCTGAGAATAGATTTATAAAGAAAACCTTTTCATTTTGGTTAAAGTTACATTATTGAGTTAAACTATCATTTTCACTCTTGTTTATCGTTATAAATTATAGATTTTTTAATTTATTCCCTTATTATTTCATCTTGATCATGAAATATATGTGTCCATTTTATTAAAACTATTCCAAAATGTATATTCAAATTGTAAACTACCTAGTTTGATTTATTTTACAATTCCACAAGTAAATGTATATTTTCCCCACAAATCAACTTTTTAAAGATCATTAAAATGGGGGGGGGGTAATAGTTATTCTATTTGAAAAATAGGTATCTTATAATATATATATCTATTAATTTATCTTTATGTTGATAATAATATATAGAATTTGATTTATATTCTTATAAGAAATTTCATCTAGTCTATTGGGATGCTGGTGATAGGGTCTTGATGTCTATTGTTCACTCTATATATCATTAATAATGCTTCCATTATCTTTTTAATAAATATGGTTCGTTATCATTAATTATTTATATTATTATTATAAATTTGTTGAAGAAACCGGTCTTAAAAAATAACAATAAATAAGGGAATCATCAGTATTTTTTGATTTGGTTTCGTTCAATTTTGAAACATAATCGATATATAATAAGATACAAGAATTTACAAATAAAATTAGAAGGGTCCCAAAAAATCTATTCCTTTTAATTCAAATATTTGACCAAAACTTCATTAGATATAGGGTAATTTTTATATTTTATAAATATTTTTATTGAATTTATGATGCCCGCATTATTTACAAACTCATAGGTATCTTGAAACTGTTTCAGCTTCTGTATTAATGATTTTAAAATATTACAAGTTGTAATTTGTGGACCAATGTGTATAATAATACACTATAAAATTTCAAATCATAGTTTCATACATACTTCTTCAATATATATGATTAATAAATGTTTAAAATATTTATATATTATCCAAAATATAAAATTTTTAATCAAATATAATGGTAAAAAAACTTTATTGTTTCTTGTGTGATGGAAATTGAGATTTTATAAGATAATATACCATGTCAGCATACCATGGTAACATTATTTTAAATGAATAAATCATTTGACCTAGGATGACATCATAAATTCACTTATATTTAAATTTTTATTCCAATTCTATGGGCTAGCCAGATTGAGTGAACTTCCCCTTGATATTCAACTCATATTTTATCCTTTATCTCAAAATAAAATTATTTTAGTTGTATTATACATCTTACCAATGAAGTTTATACAGTTCTTTCTTCTTTATTATCTACCTAAGTGATAGATTATTAGAGAAAATAGTCACATTTGTACCAAATAGATCTGAATTTTTCTAATGTGAAGTATGTAACCGCCCAAGATTTTGTGAAATGTTTTATTTCAAATTAATTTAAACTTTTAGATGATTTTTTACACACAAATCGAATTTTTTTCATAGGTTATAGGAAAAATTAAGATTGTATTGTGATACATGAAATATTTATCATACCATCTTCTATACAAAACACTATGTTTAAATGAAACATGAATTGTTATGTAAATAATATCATTTTATAAGATTATTGCCAAATTTCTATAGAAATATTAGTTTTGAATAATATTAACTATGTTTTTAAATATAGATACACATGTATATAATATTAATTATTTCGTCTCTAAATAATTATAAATTAATATAAAATCTTTTTTAATAAAAAATGGAATCTGTATCTGGAGATCTTGTTTAGGTGTACATATTTATTTTATATCAATATATGAAATAAAAGAAAATTTTCTGATCTTTTTGATGAAATTTATACATATTATATTGTTCTTCAAATATTTTGCATTTATCCTATGTTTTTTATAGACAACCAATAAGAGTAAACCATATATTATTCATATAAAATGTATTTTTTTCTAAAAGGTATTATTGTTGGATTTTAAAGGTGAAAATATTTTAAATTTGTTCCCAAAAATTGTAAAATTAAATTTTTAATGTAAATCAATATTTTATAATTTAAATATAAAAATTATATTCTATTATATTTTTAAAATTTTTCTGAAAAGTTTCATTTTATGTTGAATAGTGAAAAAATGATATCTAATTGAAAATGTATTTGTACATAAACTATTTAAATGTTAAATAATATTTTAAACTACATTTAGAGTATAATTACTTCAATAATAAATATTTTTATTTAATTTATTTCGTTGGAATAAATGTTTCAATGGAATTGGATATAAAAAATAGAAAAATTTGGAATTACATCATTTTAATAAACCTAATTTATTGTCATTTCTACAAGGATTATTAGAAATTAATTTCTAAAAATTCAATGAAAATACATTTCCAAAAATTAATCCCATTTTTTGAATCATTAAAAAGTATATTATTTAATAAGATTAACAGGATTTTTGGCATCAATTATTTGTGAAAACAGTTTGAATTAATTAATACAATTAATATTAACATAGTGTTTTGTCCATTATTTGCATTTGTATTAAAATTAATTTTACACAAACAATTGATATATATTTAATAAAATTGGTTTAATATTTAGAATCATTAAGTCTTAATTGTCTAATGATGCGTATTTTAATATTATTTTTTTAATTCTAAATTACAAAGGTAAATAAAAATATAAAAGATAGCTTGTAAAAACTACAAAGATAAAGTTGAGTAAAAGTAAAGATGAAGGGAAAAATTAAAAAAATGGGTTTATTTTATGTGGTTGAAGTTTATATAAATAAATTAATACATAAAATTATTTATTTCTCATTTTTCATGAACATTATGTAAGGGACTACATCCAATAGTTAATACTTTTTTGTATTTACAAGAATGCTTCTCTATCTCAAATATTAATCTCCACTCACTCTCCCACACTTTTAAAACCCATAAATCAATTTGGATCAAGAAAACCTAAAAAATTACTTTCCTCCTTTCCTACCATAATCCAATATAAATTAGTTTTGGAAGAAATCCATCCCAAGAATAATTTAGTTCATTAAAATGAGAATACCCGAAGAAGAGACAATGTTCTTCAATGAGCATAATTATTTCATTTCATTATCCACATAATTATATTAATATTTTTTATGTATATAAAATAAACATATTATGTACTACATACTAATATTTATTTTATTTATTTTAATACCCACACCCATATACACTTCCATAAAATTGTATAAAAAATTGTTGTTTGTGTGTATTGAGGAAAACCACCTTGTAAACAAATGTTGTATGTTTTTTCATTACCTACTATCATATTTGGACATAATTATGGACTTATAGTTTATATATATTATATTTATGATTTTATTATTATTCTTAAATTACTATATCACCCATAACATCATGCCTGGATTTTTTTAGGAATACAGTAATGTTGTTCGTGTGTATAGTGGACTTCCACCTCACAAAGCGATGTGATACATTAAAAATTTACATAGAATGTATTAAATATGTGATTAATTAAAATATGTTACATATATAACATAATAATGATACTGTAATGATTATATATATATCATACTCTTTTATTTCTTTCAGACCAAAGAATAAAATGGAAAAACATCATGCATTCCTATGTTTGACCTATAATATTCATGAACAATATATTTAATTTCCTATAAATAAATATTAATTTTTACTATAAAAAATATATATTGAATATATATGATAATTTTATATTTCTTATCATTCTATAGACGATGTTTAAAAATCAATGTAAGAGGGGAAAAAATAAAAAAATCAAAACACACAAGAAAAACAAAGTAGTTATTACCAAAAACAGTACATTAACATGGAATTATAAATAAATAGGTAATAAAAGATCATAATAAAATAATATTTGTGATGTTATAAGCAATAATGTTTTATTAATATATGTACATTATATATATATATTAGAAAGTCTGTTTTAATGAGTATGACTGATTTCAAGACTTAAGGTAAGAGATTTCTTAATATCTTTTTATCTTTTTTGAGAAGCATGTCATAATCACCATCTATCTATTTTTTGTTGCTTATATAAGAGACATGAATTTATTATATTATTAATATACATAAAATTATTTTAATTTACATATCCATTTTATATTCTTTCTTTCATGGATTTTTTAGTTAATAAGTTACTAAAGCAGTATGATATTTTTGTCTCCATTTTCTTTATTTGATATAGATATTATGATATGAACATGTCTTATTTTTTTCGTGTACATAGATCCCATTTGGCCTGTAATTTCATAAATTTATTTCCCATCATGATATTTTATGTTCTGTTTTATTTTTTTCCATTATGGGGATTATGATTCAATTTTACTAAAGTGGTAAAGATTTTATGTTAGAATATTCTCATTTATCTAGATTGTTTTATATTATGTATCAAATGATGAAATATCATGATATACCTCTCAATACTTCTCATTAATTTCTTTCTACATTGGTTATCAATAATATATCTAGGTAATGGTATCATTTCTATACTCTATGGTCAATAATATAAATCTGAAAATAATTTAATAGAAAATGAAATTTTATTTCTCTATAGGGTGAGAAATAAGTTTTCATTGAAAGACATGTTTTATATAAATATCTTCAATAAAATTTTAAATGATATTTTTGAATAATTTCAAATAATAATATTTTGAGAAATATTATTTTTTAAAAAAAATTAAAAATATTTCAGAATATTCATTTATAAATATATACAGTTATTTTCAATAAAAATGATTGTTAAAATGCAATATGATTTAAAAAGAGATTTTCAAAATGAAAATGATATTTTCTTTAAGAAAGTTAATAATACTAATTTAATGGTATTTCCATTCCTCAATTTTGATAATCCTTTTCATTACTGATGATCTCATTGGGATATTTTGTAATGATACTATCCACATTGATTATCTATGTAGATTACGATTATTTCAAAGAGATTATTTATAAACCTATTTCTTTTCCACAAGTTAATCATGATTCAAATATATTTACATGACACCCATTTATTTTCATGGGTTGATAAGGGAATGAAAAAAAGATTATTTTTATGAGTTTTATAATAAAATGAAATAACTTCTTTGTTTAAAAATTGGTGTATCTTAGACATTACATATTTGATATGTGGCCTAAATAAAAATGGAAGTCCCATTAAAGCTTATATGATAGCGTGGACTTAATAATATCAGGTAATCCCACATCAAATATTATTATGGGGTGGAATATATAGTATAGGTTGAGTATCCGGTAACTTATGTAATGGGCATACCAAGATAGATCTCCAAATCATTGGGTAATTATTTAAATCCAATAAAATATATATTATTGGGACTCGGAGTAGACATGGTTCTGTATGAAATTATTTAAATGAGGATTGATCTAAGTTGAACTATATATAATTGAAATGGGGAGTGAACTTATTTGTAATCCATAAGACCTAAAGGAGGTGTGAAAACATTTCATTAATATTGTACAAGAATAGATAGTGAACTCAATTCAATAATATATTTATAGAATAGGGACTGAACTAATTTCAATAAGATATGATGGGAAAGGAAAGTGAACTTTGTTAAGTAAGATTGGGATGCAATAGAGAGAAACCAACGTTTAGTAAGGGTCATCTTACATGATTATGGTTTATAAATTGAACAGATTCCACATTATAGAAAATGCATTCATTAGTTATGGTGGTGTGCCCAACTTAGGAGGTGAAAATCCAAAAAATAAGGGTTCACTAGTTGTCTTCCCAGTCCTAAAAGTGGGTAAACGAGAGGGCATCCCATGCCGGAAGCAGCAACACATGTAGTTATCCCAATCCTATCATGTTACGAATTCCATGGTGGGTATCCTTGATATATGATTTTCTATGCTTATGTGCGTTCCAAAAATATATTTCTTTTTCCAGTGATATGCTCTCATTGATTATATTTTCTGATTTCTTTATGATTCATGTCTTATGAACTACCTTCCATTATTCCCTGACTCATCTTTTTGATCTGTGACATGTTTGGGATGGAATCTATATGTTATGATCATTATCATGAACAATTATGATTATCATATTCTTTAATATTTTTATAGTATTATATCTACCACATTTACCAATACTAGGAATCTAAGATCACCCTTTCTAATGTTTCCTTCCGCAGGTTATGAGGAATGGTATAGGTAGGGAATGCCTCAATGGAGTACTCTGATAGAATATCAATGTGTGATTTGTTTAAGATCCTTCACTAAATTAGAATATTTTGTTTCATATTCCAAAGGAACAAAAATATTATGGTTTTTATGAATGTGTCAGTTGAAGATAATGAATATTCAAAAAACAATTTGTAATATACAGTTATTAGAGGCCTAGGTATCCATAGAAAATGGAAAATACCATTTTCAATGGTTATATAATTGTTTTAGGTTGTATCCGGTTGTTAAAAATCATATTTAATGACATTTTTTTTTCTATGTATAAGATAAGATAAAAATTCTCCAAACACACAAATTAAAGGATCACATAGAGGATCGATTGTATAGTACTAAATATTTGTCTCTATAATTGGTGGTTTGGTGAGACTATATTTTGTCTCATCAAAATAATTCATATAATGATCATCAAAAATAAATGCCAACTCTATCAAAAATAATCATGAGTGTGGAAAATAAATATTTATAATATCCTCGAAGAATATTTCACAAAAAATGTATGTATTAAAAAGTATCTATCATTTTTAACATTATTTGGGTAATATAATTCATTTATAACGTTAATTTTATATTTATCAACCAAAATTATATATTTATAGATTATAACACCATGTATAAGGTCTCTACCAACCATAAAATTAAAATTTTCAGAATTCAAAGTTCATTATTTCCAGTTCAACATTTCTTGGCATTATCAATATTTTCCAAATAGCGATCAAGGGTATATATATATATTAAATGTAACCATCAAGAAATGATTACTTTATTCTTCAATAAATTCAAATAATATTCATAGAATGCATCTATTTACTTTAGTTGCTTCATTTTATAATACTAGATGTATTATTCATTAAGATAAAGTAATATAAGTTAAGTGAATTTTATAATTTCTTAGTCCATAGTGTTTAATTTTTAGAATAACATTTTTTAGATATATTCAATTTACATTAATTTTTTATGATTTAGAAAACAATTTATATACTATTAACATTTTATTAAATATTTTAAGGTGGTTTTATATTTATTTTATGTAATTTTTTTGATATTTGTAGGTTCATCCACTATTCTAAAACATTACCTTAATTTATTAAATCGACTACCTGATGTATTTAGAAACATGGAGGAATTATTATTCCATTTCCTACAAGAAATTTTCACCTTTGTGAAATGGTTATTTCAAGGAAATAACTATGTGAAAATAACATACATCGATGAATTTCTTATATGAGAAATCATCTATACGGATGTATCAGATACATGAATTGGTTATTTAGATTATTTGACTACATATTTTGGATATGTGGTGAAATCAACTATGTGGTTCCAAATGGGAGAATAATTTATTTCAGCTATTCCAATATCATCTATATATCGATGTCCTATAAAGATTCTATTATGGAAATAGTGGCTACTCAGATCAATTTGGCTATGTGAACCTGAATGTATTGAATTTGATTACATGGTGATTGGAAATCTTCTATGCCATTACGAAAACTGTTATTTATTACTAATGGTGTACATTTATTGATAATTAATGTTTCTACATATTAAATAATTAATTTATTAGCAATTTATTTGAAAACCGATTTTAAAAATATGAGAGTGTTCTGAAAGGAATCATTTAGAAAGAGAATATAAAGGTCAATACTACTACTGAGGTATTTATAAAAAAGGATGTTTGTTTTTCAATTTTGATTCATGGATTTTCATGGATCTGTCATATTGTAATTGAAATTCTTGTATGCATGTTATTTTTTAAGTGAATTTATGTTCATAAAATATAAATACTGAGTGAAATGTAAACACACACTCAATCATCTAATAACCCACTCTTCATGATTAGGTACATTACTCTCATTGATAAAAAATAATAATAAGAAGCATCAAAATCAACATATATTTTATCTAGATCATCCTTCATGAGGTTTTAGAAGGATCTCCATGAATTTTTTCTATTCCTATCATCTATCCTATATATCCCCCCATGATATTAATTTTATTTTTTAGGCATGATCTTAACATATAAGCATTATTTTTATCTTCTATTATCTTAAAATTGTTCTTACTAAAAGAACCGCAAAAGAAATATTTAGTAAATTCATGTTCAAACCTAGTTAAAATCCATTTTAACTATTTTTTCAGTAGTTTTCATATTTCAATCATTCATGTAGTCCCTAGTGAATGTAATAGATATCCCCAAAAAGGGAGTAGTCTAGTAAAAACCACCAAACTTGTGGAGAAACGTGTTGGTCGAGTGGAACCTAAGTTTTCTTTTTCCAAAGCCACTATAAAATCTAGGTATCTAATCTATTTCTAATGTTATTTAATTTTCACTATTTCTTGTATTAATAGAATTATCAAAAAAAAATTATAACATAAAGAGGATGAATTTTCAATATAATGAAATTTAAAGAACTCCATTCACTACCTCATGAGTCAATGTTTAGTTCTCTCAGAAAAACAATTGGTATTAGTGGAAGTGGATTTTGTGTTTTATGGTATCAAAAGGTTGATGTAAAAATATCATATGAAAAATGGATTCAATTATAGAAATCATAAATGGTATATCAATGTTATTACTATCCTATTTTAATTTCTACAATTATAGATTATGGTTGTCATGAATGATCATTTATAAAAATAAACTAAGTCTAAAGGTTTATATAAAATCCATGAAGCCATATAAAATTCCAAACACACAACCATGAACTTTGGATGCCAACACTGATGTTTACTATGATGTTAACACCGAATATACAAATGTTAAAACATGTGGACTTGGTCCTGATGATTTACACTAGGTTTTTCAATATCAAACAAACAATGAAATAAGGAATTGTATATCTGTTTATTATGAAGGTATATAAAATGTGAGAGGTCTAAAATATAATGATTTCAAGATTATATTCAATTATATGAGAATTATAGAATGACACATCTTTACTCATATGAATATAATACATAATTATGTTGTAAAAATATATTCTTTATCAAGGAGAATTTTTTTATGGGTCAGATAAATATTTTAAATGACTCGAAATTATACCACCAATACGGAGTTGAATTTTAACTGTTATTAAGAAATATATTGAGGCAAATAATTTTATAATAAAATACCTCTTTAAAACTCCTATGATTATGTTTATTTAATTTTATTTTGAATTAGGATATCATATATTAGTTAAGAAGTATAATGATTCTTCAAATGTTCCAAATTCATAGTATGAAATGAAAGGCTATAAAACCCAAATATTTTAGTCATCTCATGAAGTTAATTCATACACTTCTTCTTCAATTGGTGAGGTTTATCCCTTTTATATAATCTTAAATAAGTTATATATTAAGATAATAGTTTTTTTAATAAAACATACAATAAGTTCAAGAATATGGATGTAATCTCTAAACAAGTGATATTATATGAATATAAAATTTTTGGACACAACAACCCTTTTTTCCCACAACTAGAAGATAAAAAATTGTCAAATAATTTGTACTTTATGAATTGTTTCAATAAAAATCATTGAATTAAATGAAATACACATGGAGTTTATAGAAGGAATATACTGTTTTTGTTTCTTCCTAATTAGAATCTAAATATTCTAATAAAATGGACAACAAGTGGATTATGGTAAACTCTTATGAGGTATATTGTTATTATCCTTATGAGAACAAACATAATTCAACAAATTAATTAATGGTATTATTTGAATTAAATGAACATTTTATCAAGATATAAACTATGTATGACTCTTTTTAAAATAATATTAAAAAATTTAATATGTCATATGATTATATAGTTAATGAAAAATTGAAATTAAATAAAAATATTTAATAACTAAAAACTATGTAGGAAAATTATCTTGAATCGTTTATTGATCATGGTACAATATTAAAAAATTACAAAATAATTTCATGTCTTAAAAGAAGATCCATGTGGTTATTAAAAATTTGAACATTACGTGAATCAAATTCTTAGAAACAATAATGATCCTAAAAATATGATTAATATATAATGGCAAGGTGAGAAACCAATTTTAAAAACTTTCGCACAGTTCCAAGAATTATAACCTCTCCAATATAACGTGTTTACATTATAGAGAATTAACGAAAATTGTTAATTATTTTAGTTTGAGAATGTCATAATTATTTGGAGTTAAATATTCCTTATTTCCAAATGGTTTTCATAATTTTGTCTTTTATTTTATGGATAGTACAAATATATTTGTTTTTTAAAATAATTAGTTGTTATGATTTTTGGACCCATAATAATATGGTACTGAAATAATTTCTTGTTTGATTTGTCTATGTAGGTGAAAAATTATAAGGGAAGGAATGAAAAATTGTATATAGACAATGGATGATCATGGGATATGAGTTGATATTTCTCAAAATTTAATTAATTTTAATACTTTTTGGAGGGTATTTCACTTTTAGTGATAATGGTAAATGAAATATTATGGGGGTTTGATTAGTTTTAAATCCTTGATTAGACCTCATTAAAAAAACATGTTCATGTGGAATGATTAAATGATATTTGTATATGTATATAGAATATTTTTTATCAGTGTTATTTTGTTGATTTCTAAAAAAATTGTTATCCTGTTTTTATATTTAAAATTCTTAAATTTAAGGAACATAGGAAGGAAAATGTCTATACTGCACAACACAATTCATTGAGTACACATATGGTGAACTATTTAAATATAAAAATAAATAAAACATGTATTTAGTATAACGTATTGGGAAATTTTATTGTCTATTATTTATGAAAATTGTCTAAAAAATTAATTTTAGATTTACCACAACTAAAAATGAATAAAAATAATCAATGTGGTCCATGCCCAATGTGAAAGAAACATCAGTCATATTTTTAACCCAATTATTGATTTTTCTAAATCGATACACCGTTATCTAATATATATGATCTTTTGGACCATCATGAACTAAGATAAATAATGGAATCTATTTATTATATGTTTTTGTTAGTTTTTTTATATATTTACTTGTATTTTCTATTTTATGTTTTAAATGTGATAATGTTTTGTTTTTGTAATATTTTTAAAATGGGTTAAAAAGAGAAAGATGAGAAATTTATTTATTATAGATGTGACTATGGATTTTAATTTAGAAACCATGAGTTTAATTCATATTCATCAAATAATAGTATGAAACACACTTATATCCCTAAGAACACCTCAAAAAAATGTTGTTGTTGAATGGATGGATATGAATTTGTAGGAAATTTGAACAATATTGTTATATAAATAGACCCTACATACTCATTTTGGATTGAATATATTACAATATCATGTTATGTGATATATATAGTTCTAGTAATGCATGTTTTGAAGAGAAAACCCAATGATCTATGTAAAAATAGAAATCAAAATCCAGATAATTATAAAGAGTTAGGATGCAAGGTTCATATTCTAAAAATCAAGGATAATCATGGTAAATTTTATGTAATGGATGATTAAGGAATATTCCTTGTATTTTATAATAATATAATGGAATATATTGTTAACAATATAAGTTAAATAATTCTTAAGAATAAAATCTCATTAAATTAGATTAATTTGATCATTTTTAACCCAAAATAACTAAATTTTATAATGTGAACAATTCATTGGAAAAAATTAGAAATGAACTCCTCTGTGATTGTAAAAATGATGAATAGTTGGAACTAAATTTTCAAAAAATAAATTCTAAAATGTTAGATACTAGAAATTTAGAGAGTGTACAACCTAAACATCATCGAACCATTAAAACCATTTAATTGGATATATTTATATATATATTAAAATAGGTATTAGGAATATAAGAAGTTTGGGAAATCAAGAATAATTTTTTCCTTTTTTTATCTCAACTAGATCCTATGACTATTAATGATTCCTTAGTATAGAAAGAATGTTCGAACCGGGAAAAACCTGATTCACAAATTTATTAATAAAAAAATTCAGAAAAGTAGAGAAAAGCACAAGTCATATTACATCACATCATAACCAAATTCATTATTACCTCTATAGTCTAAAAACTCATCATCCGGTCCAGCTGACTCCCATTCTGAGGACTCGTACTTCTCATCATCTCCAGATATTGCATCTTGCGCTGTAGCATTTCTTGAGATAACTTAGGTTTGGTTGGGCGATCCCCTTCACGAGCTTTCTTAGTTGTCTCTCTGCCCATGCCAGACCTGGTTTCCATTGGTTTAGGCAAGTCAGAGTAATCTTTTTGAGGTTGTCGCTTGATTTTGGTAGACCCATCTATTGGTATTTCTGATGGCTTCGTACTCCCTCACTGAACAATATTACTGTAACTGGGAATAACATTTTCTTTTTCAGTTTCCAAAAATTCTCCCCATTTCGCAGGGAGATTAGAGTCATTCATGGAATACAGCTCTACATTACCGTCCTTTGAAGAACCATCATATACCACTAGTGCAAGAGATTCAGTACCAACCGGGCATGGACACTCATCCACCTCAACTTTCATTGATTCCTCATTCTTAAGAATATCATAGCTGTTTTTTAAGCACAACGAAGGTCCATTTTTAACATAATTTTCAAATAACTAACCATTTTCCATTTCCTCTAGATCTCCACTCGACATTTGACCTCTTTTTTTATATTGAAATCATGTATTCATCAAGTTCAATTCCATATCTGGTAGATGGGTGTCATTCTTGGTAGGGCAAGATAGTTCTTCAGCATCAATGATCATCTTGTCACCTGTTACCACCTTCTCACGACCAGCCAGAACACCAAGATCCATTTTCAATCGCCCAAAGACCTCCACTACATTCAGCCATGGATCAGAATTCCGAACTTCCTTCTCCACATTTGATGTATGAACAGCATGCACATGATGAACTTCTGTAGGACCACCAGGAGGATTGGGGGGGGGGGTCGGTCTTCCATCCAACGGACCTGCGAGTCCACTACCAGAAGCATCAGCACCAGAAACACCTCTATCGTGATCCTCCGTATCTATTTGAAGCATTGGTTCACTGGAGTTCATGGGCCTATCGTCCATGTTCTTCCTCCCTTTCTTGACACCATAACAATGGACAACCAGATGACTGAGCCGGCGACAAGCCGAGAAATAATCAACCCAAGAATGAAATGCAACAGGCTGCCTGCATCTAAACTCTTCACCATCCGTGATCCAAATCCATTCAACAGGCGGCTTTGAGACATCCACTTCAACACAGATTCATGGATTAACCAGATGGCACACAGTAGAAGTTATTCTATCAGAGTAGAGGTATCGACCCACAAGGTTTCCTAGCATACACAAAATTGTGGGATTTTGAAAAGGTAAAGGCAATTGAGGAAAACTAACTCATGTTGCAACAAAAGGGATAATAGTGGTACATATACACATCATATGACCAGCAAAGATGCAGGATTTTGCATCCGGTGCATCGGTGAGGAGCCCTAGACCACGCACAAATAAGATCCGCTTCCGATGCAAAGCGAATCATCAAATGATGATTGTCATGAAGACCCACGACCGCACACTCTTTTAATCCCCATATTTCGAAGACGAAGCGATCAAATACATCCACTGACGGCCTTCAGTGATTGAAGCGAGCCAAAAGTGTGAACTTGAGGAGATGTGATGCTTCAGAGAACTCCGAAGTAGAAATTTCAAGCTGAGGATCACCAAATCAGAGATAATGGAGCTTCAGGCTTAACGAGATGGCCGGGAAATTAGGAAAGAGATTAGGATTAGAAAAGGGGGTAAAGAGTTTCTTCAAATCCGAAGCAGGCGGATCCAGAAACTCATCCCCCCGTCCACCTCTGGGGAGAGGGGGGGAAATCTTCGATGTTCATCAGCGCTGATTGGAGGAACCGTCGTCATTCGTAGGGTTCGTCGTCGAGAGCGTCGTCATCTCCAAACCGTAATAAAAAACGTGTTGGTTGGTTTAGGGGGTATTGAGGCGGCCTTAGCCCACCCCCTGTCGCACATCCCCAACTAGGCCCATGGTGGCCAACCATGGGCTTGGGCCAGTTCCACAGGGGATGAAGGGGACGAGAGGATCGCTGACATATAATGTGCGTTGACTTTGCGAGGACTCGAACCCGGAACCTTGATGATAGGACGCAACTGCCTGGAACCAACTCACCCAGCCCCCACGGGCATACGTGTTGGTCGGTTTAGGTGGTATTAAGGCGTCCTTACCCCACCCCCTATCGCACGTCCCTAGCTACGCCCAAGGTGGGAAACCTTGGGCTTGGTCCAGTTCCACACGGGATGAAGGGGACGAGATGATCGATGGCATATAATGCGCGTTACCTTTGCGAGGACTCGAACCCAGCCCCCGCGGGCAAATGTGTTATCAGTTTAGGGGGTATTGAGGCGGACTTACCCCACCCCCTATCGCACGTCCCCAGCTAGGCCCAAGGTGGCCAACCTTGGGCTTGGCCCAGTTCCCACGGAGTCGAGGGGACGAGAGGATCGTTGGCGTATGGTGCGCGTTGCCTTTGCGAGGACTCGAACTCGTAACCTCAATGATGGGACGCCACCGCCTTGAACCAACTCACCCAGCCCCGCGGGCAAACATGTTATCGATTTAGGGGGTATTGAGGTGGCCTTACCCCACCCCCAGTCGCACGTCCCCAGCTGGGCCCAAGGTGGCCAACCTTGGGCTTGGGCCAGTTCCCACAGAGTTTAGGGGACGAGAGGATTGCTGGCATATGGTGCATGTTGCCTTTGCGAGGACTCGAACTCGGAACCTCAACGATGGAACGCCACCGCCTTGAACCAACTCACCCAGCCCCTGTGGGCAAACATGTTGGTCAGTTTAGGGGGTATTGAGGTGGCCTTACCCCACCCCCTATCGCACATCCCCAACTAGGCCCAAGGTGGCCAACCTTGGGCTTGGGCCAGTTCCACATGGGATGAAGGGGACGAGTGGATCACTGGCATATAATGCGCATTACCTTTGCGAGGACTCGAACCCGGAACCTCGATGACATGACACCACTGCCTTGAACCAACTCACCCAGCCCTCGCGGGAAAACATGTTATTGGTTTAGGGGGTATTGAGCCGGCCTTACCCCACCCCCTGTTGCACGTCCCCACCTATGCCCAAGGAGGCCAACCTTGGGCTTGGGCCAGTTCCCATGGAGTCGTGGGGACGAGAGGATCGTTGGCGTATGGTGCATGTTGCCTTTGCGAGGACTCAAACCCGGATCCTCAACGACGGGACGCCACCGCCTTGAACCAACTCACCCATCCCCTGCGTGCCAACGTGTTGGTCGGTTTAGGGGGTATTGAGGCGGCCTTACCCCACCCCCTGTCGCACATCCCCAGCTAGGCCCATGGTGGGCAACCTTGGGCTTGGGCCAATTCTACACGGGATGAAGGGGACGAGAGGATTGCTGGAATATAGTGCGAGTTTCCTTTGCGAGGACTCGAACCCGGAACATCAATGACAGGATGCCACCGCCTTAAACCAACTCACCCAGCCCCCGTGGGCAAACTTTTTGTTGGGTAACGATGTATTGAGCTGGCCTGCCCACCTGTGCACCGCACATCCCCAACTAGGCCCTAGGTGGCCAGCCCTTGGGCTTGGGCTAGTTCCTCACGGAGTCGAGGGGACGAGAGGATCGCTGGCATATGGTGTGTGTTGCCTTTGTGAGGACTTGAAACGAGAACCTCAGCGACGGGACGCCACCGCCTTGAACCAACTCACGCAGCCCCCGCGGGCAAACGTGTTGGTCGGTTTAGGGGTTATTTAGGCGGCCTTACCCCACCCCCTGTCGCATGTCCCCAGCTAGGCCCAAGGTGTCCAACCTTGGGCTTGGGCCAGTTCCACACGGGAAGAAGGGGATGAGAGGATCGTTGGAATATAATGCGTGTTTCCTTTGCGAGGACTCGAACCCAGAACCTCGATGACAGGATGCCACCGCCTTGAACCAACTCACCCAGCCCCTGCGGGCCAAACGTGTTGGTCAGTTTATGGGGTATTGAGGCAGCCTCACCCCACACCCTGTCACACGTCCCCAGCTAGGCCCAAGGTGGCCAACCTTGGGCTTGGGCCAGTTCCACATGGGATGAAGGGGACGAGAGGATCTCTGGCATATAATGTGTGTTGCCTTTGCGAGGGCTCGAACCCGGAACCTCGATGATTGGACGCCACTGCCTTGAACCAACTCACCAGCCCCTGCAGGCAAACGTGTTATCGGTTTAGGGGGTATTGAGGCGGCCTTACCCCACCCCCTGTCGCATGTCCCTAGCTAGGCCCAAGGTGGCCATCCTTGGGCTTGGGCTAGTTCCCACAGAGTCGAGGGGATGAGAGGATCGCTGCCCTATGGTGTACATTTCCATTGCGAGGACTCGAACCCGGAACCTCAACGACGGGATGCCACCGCCTTGAACCAACTCACCCAGCCCCTACGGGCATTCCTTTGTATATTATTGTTAGGTTTAAGAAATGAAAAATTAATAAAAACATGTTAATAGGAACAAGATATGTGAATTATTTGATAGATCCTCTAACTATCCTATCCTTAGAAAAAATGGAAATTTTGGTTTAAATATGACAGTAATGGTTTGATCACAAGGAATAAGGCCAGAATATTATTTTAAGGGTATAAACATTAACAATGTATAGATTATTCAATGAAACTTTTCACATGTATCTAAATTAGGATCTATTTGGATTCTTCTTTATTATGACTAACATTTGAATTTAAAATTAAATCGCATTGATTAGAAACCAGGTTTTTTAAATGTTTTTCATATGAAGATTTTTCTGTTGAACAACCTCCTTGTTTTTATAATCTTCATTTTCAAAATTTATTTTTTAAAAATAGGATATCCTTGTAAGGAATTAAAAATGACTCTAGAGATTTGTATAGTTTTTTATATTATTTTCTTCAATATAGTATTTTTTTCATTTGAAAATAATGTCCTACGATATTTAAAATGAACCATATTAAAAAAATTTAGTTTGAATATATGTTAATTATCTTATTTATGGTTGTAAAAATACGAAATTTTGAAATAAATTTTAAATACACTTGCATGCAGGATTTGAAATTATCATGAAGGCTGAGTTAAATTATTTTCTAGTTTTTTTTATTTTTGATAATGATTTTTTGAATATTCTAAATTAATTTAAATACATACTTTACTTGTAGAAAAGGTTTGGAATTGAAATTTGGTATAGTACATATTACTCATATAATTACTACTGAAAATATTTACTTAGATGAAGATGGAAAAATCGTGGAGAACAATGTTTTTAATGAAATAATTGATGATCTATTGTATTTGACTATTAGTATACCAGAAATTAAGTTTTTTGTGAATTTATGTGATAGATTTCATGAAAACCTAATAGAATATCATTTAAAATATGCTAAAATAATGTAATGTTATTTAAAAGGAACAATGTTAATTTCATAACTTCAAAAAACATATATCTTCAATTTTACATTATATTCAAATCAATAATTTTGTGGTGGAAGACTAGATTTGAACTATACATCAAGAAACATTAATTTTGTAGATAAATCCATGGTATCCTATTATAGTAATAAATGAAAAATAATTGTATTATCTACTTCCAATGTAGAATATATTGTTTATTATTTTTTGTGTACATGTATTGTAGTTGAAACATCTCATAAGGGATTTTGGATTTAATTATAATCAAGTATCAATCATATATGTTAACACAAGTGATACCAACATGTCAAATAATCCTAAAAACCATTATATAATGATGAAAATAGATTTAATGCCTCTCTTTTCATGATATAACACTCCAAAAGATGACATTACTCTTTTTTATATCTTGAAGGACAATTAATGAGATGATAGTTTTTTAAAAATCCCTTGAATTTGATCATTTTAATTTTATTTGATGAGAATTTGGATTATTATAATTTAAATGAATTAATTTATCTTTTTTAATTCAATTTTAGTTTCTTAATTATTTATTATTAATTTATTTATATTCTTGATATAAATTAAAGTAGTCTATTTGTTAGTAGTTTTCACATTGTTTTTTATGCAAGTTTAGTTTATTTATGTGTCTTCAAAACAAAAATAAAACCTAATTGTCTGCATAATTATTTTTGTAACCATGTTCATTAACTAGTATCTATACAGAACATGAATCCATATCATTTTTCATATTTTATTTCTCCCATAAGCTTAACCAAAACACCTTACCTCTCGATCATAGCTCGGCCTCTAACAGACCATCCTGTCATAGAAAAAAAATCAAGGAGATGAGGTAATATTAGGTTCATAAAAAATTATAAGGTTGTAGTACACCATGTTGGGTTCATTTTGGTAAGGTAGTATATATAATATGATTTTTTTCAATATAGACTCTAATAAAGTGGGTAATTTAGTTTGAAGGTTGAGAGTTGTTTTATTAACATGGTGAAATTTGGTTTTCTTTTTGAAGAGTAGGTAAAATATTTTTTATGGAATGTTGTGTTCCATTTAAATAAAACAAAATAAATTCTCTCTTTAGACATAAATTTTAATTCTATTCTTATTTTATCCATTTATTTAGCTGAAATTATTCATTTCCCCATGTGAGAAGGTAAAATTTATTTAGAATCATTTTGGAATGAGTTTTGTAGGACCAAAATATGTTTTTAAATTTCAATTTTTAACATATTCCATTGAGAATAATACACTGAAATATTTTCTAGTTGGGTGGAATGTTATAGATAATATTTTTTATTTTGGTATAACAAAAAGTTATAAATTGATTAGGAATTTTTTGTTTTATAATATGTACATGGTTTATGTTCATGACTAGAAATTAAAAGTGTAACCATCGAAGATATATTATATAGATTATGCATTATTATAGAAAATGGAATGGTTAGCTAAACTGTAATCACATCATAAGGAAGATATCCCTAGTTATAAAGAAAAAGAATATGTTTATCTAAATGAGGGAGATGTAGTAAAACTTTTTAATTAAGAGTAAAATCTATCATTCAATATTTTGAAGAACATTGTAAATTTTTTGGGATCAATTTCAATCATTTGAAAATATTTTGGTGTGGATAATGTGGATCAAGGGGGAGAATTACCAAGACTCATCAGCAATTGATGTATCGCCTTCAAAGATAGTGCCTTCTAGATAGGTGCATGAGATAAAAGTTGTCAGAAAAAAACCACAATAACCTCAAATAAGTATTAGAGTGGAAATAGACTATTCAGATACCCAAATATAATGTTGTTGAAGCTTCTTAAGGAGTTAAACATGTGGTTTTAGTTGTTGATAAAACATTTCATATTCCTATGTAATGGCCAACATATTCTATGCATAGTATTTAAGGTGATGAGGTTGGAAAAAAATCTAAAGATGATCATTAGTAAGTTGGTCTCATTATTCTTGGATCAATCGCTCATGGAGATGGATTTGGTGATATGGTTATAGAACATGTTGACCATTCTCATACACCACATTTTCAATCACCTATTTCAGTGCATGAGGATGAACCATGAGTTCAAATGATATGAGATAGTTCTAATTTTAAATTCATTTATAGTACTCTGTTACCTAGGTTTGATAATCTAAATATATTTTTTTATGATTTCAAAGATGATCAAATCACATTAAAGGATGTTTTTTAAGAACTCAATGAGTTCTCATTTTCAATGATTGATTTTGAAAAAAAATTCATAATGGAAACCCAAAAATATTTTATCATTATATTCAGACATACCCTATAATTTAGAAATGATTTTCTAAAGAAATTATAAATGATATTGAGGAGATGGAATATCTAGTGAGATATTTGAATGATTTCTGCAATTCAAATTAAGAGTTTAGTTAGCATGGAGGGATGTCTGCATCTTAGAGAGGCATGTTCTATATTATTAAAATGGGGTAATATGAAATGTATCACGATAAACATGGAAATATTAAGTACATGAATATAAAAATTAAGGAATGATTTCACAAATTAAAAAGAGTTGTGTTAGATAGTTTTAGTTCATTAAGATGTTTAATCCCTCTTAAACCTGAATTTTAGAAATTTAAAATGTTCTTTATTTTTTCAATGGAGTTGATTGGATGCTCATAGAGTCAAATTTTTTATCTTTAATTATTAAATAGATTTAGTGTGACATGTTTACAATAGTTCAAAACCAAGAAATAAAGGGTGTAATGATATGTGAATTTATATCAATTAGAGAATATCATAGAATGAAAGGTATGTGATTTGACATGTCCTTGAATTAATTGTTGAGGTATTTTGAATAATATGAAGTAAAGATGAATGAGATTCAAGCAGTTTATAATGATATTCAGGTTATGGTTTTTATGTCACAAAGTCATGTTCTAAGAAATAATCAATGGCTATTACATCCAATGAAAATGGTTTTTCAATAAGTAGAAGATCTGTATTTAGAATTTTTTTAAGGAGAATTCATTTTTATGTCAAATGTGATTTTAGCTATACTAGTTTATTATATATAAAATGAGTTGTTTTTTATGGACCACAAATAACTCTTCTTTTAGTTTATCCAGACATTATACATGTTGATATACATATCCATATGGTCCATGTTCCTGCTTCCCCTAATACAAGTAATCATTTTTTTCAACTCATATAAGTTATTTTTGACGATTGATGATGGATTAGTAGATTATATGACATGTTTAAATAAGAATATGAAATATCATAAAAAATAATGATCAGATTAAAGGGCATTGTTGACCAAACTATTCATAATTTGGATTCTCATTTTTCATTTTTTCGATCATTAATATTAATTTAACAGTTAATGGACATCATAGTTTTACCATTGGTATGCTTTAATATTACAAATGGATGTTGAAAATGGATTATAAATTATTGTTCAGATACATAGAAATCCATCAGTGAGTTTTCTTGATATTTTCAAGACTGATGCTATAAAAATGATGGGAATATATGTATATTTAATTATTTAATTAAAAGGTAGAATAATTCTGGCCCCACTCCAATAGATACTTTTCATATTTCCATAAAAATAATATAAAATTCTTTTGTTTACTCTGAAATCTATTAGAATGAGAAATACTAAGTGGATGTAGACTTAACTAATAAGAATTATTAGTAAGGAACCTTATCCTCTATTACACAAATAAATGTTCATTTACTTATAATATGATTGTATTATCTCAACATATTTGTAGGTAATATTTGAAACATTCCTGGAAATCCTACTCAGGGTCCCCGAGTCATATCTATTATAAGATCATAAATCAATGATACTATAGAGTTAGGGTAGGAAGTGATTCCCCCGATACTGAAACATCCAACTACAACTATAATAACACTAACTGTAATGTTAACTCCACCCAAACAACCTTCTTAGTTTTACACTTTTTATAATCCAGGTTATTCTAACTGATGTGTTTTATTTTTCTGTGGGTGGTTAGTGGATATATATTTGTACACATATTGACTATTAATGAAATTTTAATATATTAATTTTTTATTTTTTAGTTTTTGTTTTTATATTTTGTTTTTAATATATTTATTTTTTATTCTCAAATTAATTATTTTCATAATGTTACATTTAGTTTTATCACTATAATTCAATAGTTCACTACTCTAAGTGATACATAAATAGAATTCCCCTTATCATCACGCTTCATTTTTACTGACGCAGTTGGGGAGAAGTTGGATATGTTAGAAAAGTTTACCCTAGTTTAATATAACTTGGATGTATCTATCTAAGGGGGTGAGACAATAAATTTTATAGAAATATAATTATTATTTAGTTTTCTATAAAATTATGTAAATCCCTATTTATGATTTTATTTTTAATATCTTATATATTTTATGATCTAAATAAGGGGGTGATTTATTTACTACTAATGTTGTTACAAAATATTCCATGAACATTATGATATAATGATTTAATAAAACCTTTCGTATATTAATGATTATTCATTAAGTGAGTTCATTTTATTTTATATTTATTTTATTACATTTTTCTGAAATATTCTTGTTCAACATGATTACTAAATTCTTGAAAATCTAGATAATTTGATATACGAGGCATTTGAAATCATGGAAAAATTTATTTATCAAGCCTCTCGTTGCACTTATCACCTATTTTAAGTATTAGGCTATGTAAAATAGTAGCATCACAAAAAAAGACTGCGTGTAAAAATACAACATTGAATTATTGATTATAAGAGAAGTATTCTATGTAGATTAATTGGATACATTAAATTATTCCTTGTATTAATTGAATAAATATTTTGGATATGTGGAAAAATCTAAAATGTGGTTCGAAATGATTGTGTAATTCAATATGGATATGTTAATTTAGGATTTATGAATAATTCCGATAAAAATATGGAAACATAGATAAACAATACACATAAAAATGATCTATGTGGATCAATTATTCTTCATGAATTCAAATGTTTCTAATTTTTTATGTGATTAACATTAATCAGTTATATCATTTTCTAACATGGTATTTATTTCCAATGGTTTTATTTTATTGAGAATTAATATAACCATGCATTTAGTAATTATTATTTTAAATATTAAAGGTAAAAATGTATTTAATAAGGGTTATGTATCAGAAAAGGAAACAATTTCAATGGAATATTAATGGTCATTATTATTTTTAGGTATTTCCAAGAAAATGAAGTGTAATTTTTAATTATGATCCTTAGGATTTATGGATATTTTAGAGTGCAATTGAAATTCATTAATTTCAATGTGTTTCATTTGATAACTATAGTGTAAAAATTTATATATATTGAGGTAAATTAAATCACCTTCTTAATCATGCAATAACATACTCTATAAACCCTAGTTCACCACAATAATTAAATTTAATAGAAGAACAAGATTCAAAATGTGAAACCATTCTATATCAATAATTCATTCAATCATTTCAAAAGTATCCCATTGAGGTAAAATCTAATCCAATTATCTAAAAAATATTTTTATTACTTATTCACATTTATTTTGATAATTTTATCTAGACATGTAGAAAATATTTTTTTCATATCTTTTGGTGTAATGTTTTCGGTTAAAATAACATTAAAATAACTTTTTTATAACTCTTCAATAGTGCATAGTTGAAAGCTCTTATTGATATTGCACAAAGTTTAAATTGATTTGAGTCAATCATGTACTATCTAGTAGAATGATCATAATCCCAATAAAAGAAGATTGTTATATTGAAAACCACCAAACTCATGGAATAGACTATTTTTGGAGAGGAAGAGGTTATTTTTGTTCCCTAATCCACTATAAATATCTATATATGAACTTTTTCCTATGGGATTTTTTTTCTATTTATTCTTCTGTGTGGGAGATGATCAAAAAAATCATATATTAAAGAGGAAGGATTTATAGTTTAAAAAAGCATAGAGAATTAAATTATCTTCTTTTTAAGTCTTAGTGTTATCCTCTCTAGAAAATAGAATACTCCCATAAAAATATCCTGAAAATAATCGTAGAAACTGTAGAGGATTTTCCATCAAAATACATCAAAAATGTGGTCATAATGGTTAAAAATATTCTATTTTATTATTACATTTTTAATTTTTTATATCATCTATGCATACCCTATATTTTTTGTAATCTTATTGGAATTAACTCATTTATACCAACAATATCTAATTATGTTTTTTGAACTATATGAATTGGTATGAATAATTTCGAATTAAAAATTTGGTAAATGATTTGTTCTAAAAACTATTTTTCAATATATATTTTTATCACATCCATTTCTATTGGATAAATTATTATTTTATGATTCCTAAATTAATTTCCAACATTTACTATCCAAATTTAATACGTCAAGTTTTTAGGAATGATTCAGAAAATATCTCTTAAATTCCAACCTATATCTCATAAATATTCCTTCATATTTTTTATCCGTTATTATCCTTTATTTGAAAATTATTTTCTAGAAATAATTAATAGAAGCTTCATTCATTCCATTGAAAAACATTAATTGAATGTTATAGGTAATTGTTTTTATTTCATATATTGTTATAAGAAAATGAGTAATGAAATTTTTTCCAACCAAAATCCCTACGATTCCAATATAAATGATAAAGTATCAACCTATTTCTCATTAAATAAACAAGAAATCCATACAAATAAATTTTATGTAACCTCCTCTTCATATGTTTGAAAAGAGTTTACATGTTTTTTCCATGCTTTTAACCGGATTTTCATATCTATATTATTATTATGAATGTAAAATTTTATTTGGAAAAATAGTTTCTTCATCGGGATTAAATTCCTTAGAATATGACAGTTTTAAAAGTGAGTAATCTTCTTGTGGGTATTTCATTTATTCTATAATATTAATTTTGATAATGGTATCATCATAATCCATTTCTAGAGTATGAACATGGATTTTTATGATTTTATTTTACAATTTTTTGAGTGGAATTCCCAAAATTATTGGGGACTAAATTGGTTTCCAATAATTATTAATTCTTATCATTTCGAAATTAGGAATGAAGATGAAAATCTTCACTAAAACTATAACATATTCTAAATGATGAAAATTGAATGTAGTGGATCTATTTACTAATTTTATATCCACACTTGTTGGTTTTAGTTATCGAATCTAGAAATTAAAAAATACATGATGTTTATTTACATGAGTAGAATCTCATAGATCACATTTGTCAAATTTAGAATTCATGTATTTATTTGTACTATGAATTGAAAATATCACTTTATCTTGAAATATATTTTGATTTTTTAATGTGATCTAGACTAAAAAATTTTATTCTAAAGTCACTCTACCATTGCCTTGAAGTATTTATTTTTTGATTTTATAGTTACTTTATGAACATGGAATATTTTAGAATTTAATTAAGAGTTTCAAGAAAATATACTAATAATTTAATCTTATGGAAAGTTTAAGGAGATTATTTTTATAATTCATCATCATAAAATCCTTTGATTACACTATTTATGGGGGAAATAGTTCTTTTCTACCTTTATTATCCTAATATCACTGATTGGAAATGGGGTTTTTTATTACTTAATACTCTTCTCAAGAATAAATTATTATTACTTCTTTTCTATCATATTGATATGGTTTCTTGTCTTTATTTATAATTCCCTCTCATTAATTTTATAACCATATTATCCCATATTTTTTTCGTTGGTTTTAGTTTTTAGGGAATCAAATATAAAAATATAGTAAATAGTTTTCATCTAATTGGTTTTAATTATATACATTGAATTTGAGATTTGGAATGTTCTAATCTAATGACATCTATAGGTTTTTGGTTATTACTTATAGAAGTATATCTATTATATTTTAAAATTCGTCCATACCGGTTTCAACTTTTCCATCAGAATTTTGAGTTTTTATACACATGTAGTTTGGAAATGGTATATGATTATCCAAAATACATCCTTTGATATTAATCTTGTGGTTAGAATGTTTATTGAGTATAAGGATACGTGTATGTTTAATTTAATTGAGGAAGTTCATGATATTATAATTGAATGTATAGTCAAATTTGGTATTATTTATTTTAAAATCCATACAACAGTTGTGATGTGTCTCTATATAATTGGATGGGTTGTTGATATATTATTTTTTGATAGGACACAACAAATTTTTACTTTTATTTACTTGTTCACATTAGTTAGTGTACTGAATTGTTGAAGTGAAAAGACCAAAAAACATTACCTATGGGAGTTGATCACATAATTAATTAAGGGAAATATGCCTAACCCTAACAGTTAGTTTTGATAAATTAACAACACTTTATGGTTTATTTAGTTTATGTTACCTTCCAAAATACTCTTATTCCAATAAATATTATACAAAATACTTTCAAATTTTGAGTTATTATCTCAATAAACTATTTGGATTAAACTGGTGACTCTCCTACTAAATCGTATCCTAATGATTCATCCAATAGATTTATATCAATATCCCATAGATATTGATATAATAATTCAAATAAATAATTTTTTTAAATTGTTTTGTGTGGAACTCTAAACCATATATTCTAGAATCTATCATTATACTATTATATTTTATCTCTCATTACATTTCTTATGACAAATATATTGTTTCATATAATAGTTATCCCTGAAGATGGGAATAATATTAAAATAAACATCGATTAATGATAAACTAGTAGTTGACTTCCCAATGATTTATGTTATAAATAAAATATTTTTGTGATCTTTAGAATGATGTTGGAAAGATTTTTAATTTTAATTTTTCCATTATATTATCTTATTTGATAAAGTTTTACATGCACCTTGATGAAAGCATTGATATGATTTTTTGATCCTTTCCCATATGTCCTATAATCTTGGGAAAATATTGAATTATTTTTGTTTCAATTCATACTCTTATTTTATTATAGGGATAACAATTTTATTATTTATATTAATGAAATTGTTTGTATAATGTTTTAAGGAATTTTTGTTCATTTTTATACATTTTTTATAATTATATTGAAGAAATGAGTTGTAACTCAGTTTTGTTAATGTATTGTTTCTAAAAGGTTATTTTAGATTTAATTTTAATTTTTTTGGAAGGTAATCTCAAACTATGGATCAATATAGTAAATATGGTCAATTTTAGAATGGTTCTTGAAAATTTGTGTTAATAAATTTTTGATACCACATACCCATATATTAAACTATGTTTTTGAAACACCCATCACATTGTGGTATAAAAAGTGTTTCATCCCCATATTTGTTCACCCAAAAGTAATCAAATTTAAGGGACTAAAGTCCTCAATGATACCTCACCAAATGAAAAGGGTTTTGAATAATAGTGGGGTCTCAATTATGGTATGGTGTGTAGTCTATACCTTATGGATCGACAGTAAATAAAATACATAATAAATTTAATACACAAACATGAAAATACTAATAAACTAACAATATAAAAAGTTATATTAAATACCAATCAATAAAGAATGAATGATTATATATAAATAATTTAGTCATTACATACAACAAGTAATACAAATAATTTTTTTGTAAACCATGAAAATTATGTATAGTGGTCAACCAAAGTTCATTAATAATGCCATGTATGTTCTTGGTCTACAACTCTGAGTTCATGTTCTTGCCTATGGAATATAACTATAAGGACTTGACCTTAAACAATATATAATATAAAATTATGTAAATAATTCACATTACAAATCATTTCAAGTGTAGTGTTTTAGATACTTAGGCCATAAATATTATATAACAACTTTAATATTACATGTAGAAACTACTACACATGAATCCATTTTTCATCAAATAAAAACTCTTGAAAAAAAGAGACATCTCTAGTTCCATGATATAGAGAAAATGACTTTTCCAAGATCACATCTTTGACCCTATTCATATTTATGTCCTGTGAAACACATTTCAAAACAAGGGATGTGCATAAAAAGCTCAGTAAGGGATACAAAATAATGAAAAGAAACATTAACCCATCAATAAATACAAATAAATGTAACCATACTTCTATATCATAACATACCTCATAAAATCGTACGATTTATTAATAACATGAATGAATCATAAATCATTAAGGAATCTTATTGCATTCATAAAATAATTACTTAGTAGCTATCACAGCTACATAGGTAATCCCATTTTGAATATCCATTACACTATATTACCTAAATCTCTTAGGAGAATCATTAACGTTCCCTCAGTCATGTTACCCAATGTATTAGAGACAGATATCGGGCTTACCCGCCCTATAATTTTCATGGATCCACCCATATATGTTAATAATGCCCAATAACCATAACTTTTTAATAACACATAACACAAGAATAAAGGAAAGATAAAATTTTCGCATTCCAATCACGATTTATCAATTCAAGATATTGAAAAAAACTATTCTTTATCAAATCATTTTTAAAACCATTTAACAAAAATAGAGACACTTGAATACAAATAATTTAGGTATAACATTTAATCAATAGATTATTATATCATGTGAATAAAGATATTCTCAGTATAATATTCCAAATGGCATTATATACACGACATACGAGGGAATTGGGGAATAAAAACAATGTAGTCTCAATGGAATGTAAATTGAGACAAAATCCCTTATAAAAGCTATATCCTTGGATTGAGGATAAATCAATTACATAGTAATGTGTTCCATATATGAATTTACTCAATATAAGTGGATATTAATTGTGAAACATTCAGAGGTTATTCAGAAATATTCATACCATGATATAATCATAAAGTAGAGGTTTTACCTAAAGAATTGAAATTGGGTTAAGATGATTTCTTACAGAGTTTCAATGGCCAAACGGAGTCACATTAAAATTCAGATACTGAGTTGGTGAGAGATAAAAAGGTATCTCATCATTTGGAGGGTGGAATGTTCCTTTATAGATTTGGTAACTTAAAAACATACACAACATAAAAGATGGATCATATGATAAAGATAGAAATAACTATAAATGAGTGAATATTACACAAAGAGTACAATCAGGTTCAGTCAGTACACTACCCAAACGAAATAATGACAAATATAGAATGAATCTCATGGGAATAAGAAGTGAGATGAAAAACCATTACCACGTTGTAATCAATTGAGTCATATGAACGAAAGTTAATAACCACAAATTGAAACACATAATACCATAAATATAATGATAATCTTGATAATATATATAAATATCAAATGGTAGTATATAATACACCACATGCAATAAATAATGGTTGAATAATTGAAATATCACGAAATTAAAAGTGAGATAAGAAATCCCTTACCTCTTGTCCAACATGACTCATTTGTTCCATGTTCTTCCTAAATAATAAAAATAAGTTAATATATAAATTATTAAAAACCTTTTTCAATTTTACTGTTCCTTTTATATAACTTATTAAAATTTTATAAACATTATGTAACCATTTATGTTAATAACTGTTGTTTTGTCAATATTTGGTACTTGAGTAAAAATGGACTTCTTATAATTAGAAGTTGTTCACATGGTAAAATGTTAATTATATCGAGAATGATATTCATTATTTAAATATAATATATATCATAAATATACAATATATACATTTATATAAAATTGTACATAACATTTGGAGGTAATAAATGAAATACAACTTTCATGGAGACGGTAAACCGTACGTACGCATGACCGCTACATTCATTTCTATTTATTATTTTAATGGAATTAAAATATAATGATACAAAGGTATATTATAATTCATTTTTATATAATATATAATATTATTAAATCAATATTTTATTCATCCCATATATGGAATTAATGAGTCATATCACTTTGAGGGGGTTGTAGTCCGCACTTTCTCAAATAAAATTTGTTCCTTTACCCATAATGGAAACCATTAAGGTATGCTATAAAAGAAAAATACAAGAAATAAATTACACATAAAAAGAATATATATAATATATTTATATAGTGTCATCTTAATGTCCACTATTAGAGGCGGTATGAGATAATTTAACAATCATCATTTTCTAAGGCGTTAGTTTTCCATCCACAGAAAATGTATGTTCTTTACACATTAGATGGAGGTGTGTGTAAGTGTAGTTAGAATAATTCTCATAAAAACATCCTATTATATTGAGGATACTGGTTGTTTTATAAAAAAAGGAATAAAAAGTGTTTAGGTGTTGGAGAAGTAAAATAATAGAAAATAATTTAAGAGAAATTGTAACCTTCAATTCGGGTAACTCTGTTTTTTAACCGAAATGACTTCTTGAAGTTATTTATGACTAATGTAAGGTTTTTATGTTGAGAGAATATATAATTAGAGTTTGTACAATACAAGGGGATTTATAGGTGTGAGAAATGCGTTAGAAGTGAGGGATTTTTGTAAGGGGGGAGGTGTTCTCTAGGAATGTGTGAAAATATTATTTTATTATATAATTATTTTAGGTTTCTAAAAGTCCAAAACTCATTATGGTAAATGATAAGATGACTCATGGTTGACATAAACTCATCCTATAAGAATTGGATAGGTTTTTGATGTTATTTTATTATTGATAATATTATAAATTTATATCATTTGTTAATGAGGTAAATACAGCATCACTATTGGGTAAAAAATTATTTTATTTATTTGATGTCAAATAATAATAAAAAAATACCATGTTGTAGGAAATATATTTAGCATTCCAATGAATAGTTTTAGTCAAAATGATAACTTATAATACCCCATGTAAATAATTATATACTAAACGATATTTGTTTATGTCATTTTTGTCATTACTTTACGTTAATTAATTTAAAGTGTCATTATCACTCCCATGTGGCTCTATGGGGTCACAAAATTGACCCAAGGATGCCCATGGACAGCTATGACTAATCCAATAAGGTTAGTATAGTTTTTAACGTATATTTTTATAATTATAATATTATTTTTACATTAAATTACCCTAATTACATTTAATCATGGAAAATAAAAGTCAAAAGACACTATTCACGAATAATTATTTTTATCTTAATGAACGCCATTTTACTTACTAATAACAACCATGTTTGTTAGTTTTTAGAAATAAAATTCACATATGTCGTAAAATTTCATTTTAAATAAAAATTTATTTTTTTAATTACTACTAAGTGGTTTCACTATACATAAAAAATTGATGTTTTTCAAAATAATAACAAAAAAATTGCCTATGTGGTTCACAGAATGGACCATGGGCCAGAAATTTGTGCGTACGGGCCATGAAATGGGAAAAATTCCCACTAGGACATATGTCTATGTACTAGCTATCCCTCAACCCAATTAAACGAGGTATTTTCTTTGCATTAATAATAAAAGAGGCTTCATCCCCAACCGTTAAAAAAACTAATAAAATAAGGATAACTATTTATATCCAATTTCAAAGTAAAATTAATTACAATGACCAAAATTGGATTAATTGGTAAAAATATAATCTAATTAAACTTTAAAACCAATTAATATGTTATATTATAAGGTAGTTTGGAATCAAAATACATTATTTTTCACTATTCATAAAAACTGTATTTTATCAATAAAATATAAAAAAATTACAAAGTAAATTTTGATGACCTGATTCTAATGAATAATTTTATTTTGTGAAATAGAATACATGAAAGTGACCAAAACTATATTTAAGGATGTTTCACCATCAAAAGTCGGTAAATCAACCTTTTATAGAATATTAGAGTATTTATGCTTAAAATCATGTTCTTTATTATTTTAAGCCTCTAAAATTTATTAGATAAATGAAAAAACATTTATCAAACTTGTATATTTATATTTTAGTTAGTTTGTTCCATTCCCACCAATAAAATGGCTAGTCATTAACAACCTTTTAAAATAATATTATATTATTATATTTTAGTTTGTCTGAGCATTTTTTGCAACATAATATTTCCAAGAAACCTGTTGTTGTGTATCGAGTATTCCATCGAACATAACAACCCCTTTAAATGAAAATTAATAAATAATTTACAAATATTAATAAATATGAAAATATCATATTCATTATTTTCATGGGATGTTACATCCTTCCCTCATTTTGGGAATTGCATCCTCCCAATTTAAAAATTGGGATCAGAAACTTCACTGAAAGTCCCACACCAGAAAAAGAGTCAACAAAACTATCACATTAACATAACGAATAATAAGTACGAAGGTCACCTGAGAAAACCCATACTAGGATTACAAGTAGAAAAACAAGGATATGGAAGAGAAAAAATTCCTCTAAGATCTGATAGAGAGTGTTAAAATTTTATTTGAAGAAAGTTAACCACCAAAAAATCACGAACATATGATGTGTTAAATAGTTTTTGATTACCCAATAAGAATTTTAAGTCAACAACGTTATTTTATGTTACTTTTCATAATTTTAGGAATTCATTTACTACATATAATAAGAACATAATGAAATATACTTATTGTCAAGTAGAGTTTCATCCTTTAATAATTTTCTACCAAAAAACTAATTTTTTCTCTAAAAAATGTGAATTCAAAAAGACTTGGTCACATCAATAGAAAGAAAATATTCTTCTAGAGAATCACAAAATCCTCAAAAGAATAACTATATATTTCCATTGTATATAGACATAAACTAAACCTAAAATGATTAGTACGAGATCATATAATCCCCTAAAAGGATAATCTTTTATAAAAAGAAATACTACTATTAATCTCCCAAATTCAAAAAAAGTACCAAATGTTTAAGAAAGACCATTCAATAAACAATTTTCCTTAAAATTCATGAAAATATTCCAATCTATGATTGAATCCCAAAACTCAGAAGGATTTAATCACATAGTCTTCCCCAATAAATATTTCCATTTCACTCATTAAACATACACTACACTTAAAGTCTCATACTGATGCATAATTAACCAAATCACATATTCTATATGAAAGGATAATAATTTCCATAAATAACCCAAATTTATATATGTTCACAATAAAATAGATATTAATCGGAAATAAAATTTCAACCATTACTCCCCAAATTTAATCCTATAGTATTCTATTTTTTAAGCATACTTTGTTCCCAAAATAGAGAATGCCTTCTAAAATCACTTTTATCACTTAATCACCAAATCATTTTCTTATACATATGGATATCAATTTGATACAACATAAGACCCCAAATAAACTAATTCTTGATCAATAAAATCATTTATGTAAAATGAATTAGTCATACTAACCAGTGACTTCACACAGTCTAGTGGTAGGCGATAAATCTCAATCACACTATGGTTTGGGTTCGATTCCCACATCTTTTTCTGATGCAACGGGTTGTCACACAATCTTCATGTTGTCAATTTTATAAAACTCAAAAATATCCCTATCATGTGTTAACCTCAAAAGTTTCCTTATAAATCTCACTTCCATCCCAATTCATTATGATATCCACATCTTAATTCATGATGTCTTATATATATTGTCATTTTTTATATTTCACATTAGTATTATAAAATAAAATGATCTCCAAAATAAAGAACTAGCATACCTTGGTCATCATGTCCACCTGGTTTAAACATCATCTTGTTCACGTGGGTAGAATGTCCTTGCATTGCAACAACAATTTAGAGATCCTTCAATATCATTTGCTTCCTCCATCAAAATACACCTTGTACCACATGGGTCATATGGGTGTTCAATGAAATATATTAGGGAAATTAATCATGTATTAAATATAATTTCAAAAAATCTGATAAAACATGATTTCTATAAAACAATCAGGACAAATTTGAGTTGAAACATTCAATTAATGGTCATTTTAAAATACCAAAAGTATGTACTGAGAGACTATATGGTAAAAACAAATATAAATAGGTTGTTCACAGGTCCTATTCATCGTCACCTTTTTAAAAATCATAATATTCTTCAGAATCTTGTGTTAAAGCAAAAATATTTGAACATGCCTTCATAATATTTACATTTATTGAAAAAATGAGAATATTGTGAAAATTGGATTTGTCTAAATCCAACCCATGATCCATGATGATAAAGTGGTATTGTTGTGGTGTTTGATATCTCAAACAACTTCTTGAAAGAGATTTGTATTCTATAAAATGTTTCACAATCATCTGAATAAGACTTTTCAATAATTATTGCAAGAACGTAATCAGGAAGATATAGGAATGTCATTTGAGACCATCCTACTTCCATTTGTAACTGAAATTCCTTGATCTATGAAATTTATAAAACAATTATTTAACTGAAATAATAGATATAGGGACTAACCATGGGTCTAACAAAAACTCGTAATCCCAAAAGTTTTCTAATCTTACCTATGATACCAACTAGAAGGACCTAGCCTTAAACATTACATAATATTGAATTATGTCAAGAATCCACATTAAGGATATTTTCAGGTTTATATTTTTAGAGAATTATGACATAAGTATTACATGAAAACTGGAATATTACATGTAGACAATACAACCTAGTATCCATTTTTCATTAAATAATAACTCTTGAAAAAAATAGACATGTCTAGGTCAATGTTTTAGACAACATGATTTTTCCATGGTCTCATCCATGACCCTATTGATATTTATGTCCTATAAAAATCATTTCAAAACATGGTATGAGCATAAAAACACCAGTAAGGATTATAAAATAATGAAAATAAACATTAACCCAACAATAAATAAAAATCTAAGAAACTATACTTTTCAATCATAACATACATCAAGAAATCCTACGATTTTTGAATAACATGCAGAAATCATAAATCAAAAATGTAACTTATGGAATTCATAAAATAAATACGTTTTAGCTTTCACAACTACATATTAAATCACATTTGGAATACACATCACAGTATATTACACAAATATCTTAGGAGAAGCATTATCATTTACCTCTATCACGTTACCCAATGCATTGGAGAGCTATCTCGGGCTCACCCTCCCTAGGTTTATCACAGAACCACTGGTATACATAAGAAATTCCCGATAAACATAAATTTTTAATAACACATAACAAAATAATAATGAAAAGATAACATTTCCACATTCCAATCACAATATATCATGCCAAGACATTGAAATGAACAATGTTTTATCAATCATTTTTTAAACCATTTAACAAAATGAGAGACACTTGAATACAAAAAATTGAGAAATAAAATTTAATCAAAACATTATAATATAATGAGAATTAATATATTCATGGTATATTATTACAAAGGACATTATATACACCTCCTAAGAGTGAATTGGTTCATAACAACAATGATGTCTCAATGGAATGTAAATTGAGACAAATTCTCTTTTAAAAACTATATCCTTAGACTAATAATAAATCAATTACATAATAAGGTGTGACATAAAAGAATATAATAAATATAAGTGGATAATTTTGTGAAACAATCAGAGGTTATTCACACATATTCATAGCATGACATAATCAAGATGCAGAAGTTTATCCCAATAAATTGAAATTGGGTTAAGAAGTTCTCTTACAGAAATTCGACATTCTAAGAGCATCTCATTAAAATTAATAATCTAAGTTGATGAGAAAAAAGTTATCTCATCATTTGGAAATAGAATTTACATAATTTAAGATATATAATAACATATCCATACAAATTAAGATGTAAATTATAATAAATAACAAAAAAAAAAGTCTTTTAAAAAGAGGAGGGTGAAAAGTTTCCTTACAGATTTGGTAACATACAAAACATACACCACATGAAATAAGGATCATATGATGAAGATTTATATTAAAATAAATGAATTTATATTACACAAAGAGTACAATCATGGTCATTAAATAAACCACACAAATGAAATAGTTACAAAAATAGCCTTAATCTCATAAGAATAAGATGTTAGGTGAAAAACCCTTACCACACTGTAATCGATCGAGTAGTAATAACAAAAGTTAATAAACACCAAATAATCATAGAATAAAATGAATATAAATATAAAACTGATAATATATTTATATATATCATATGGAAGTATACAATACAACACATTCAATAAATAAGTTGTGAAAAAAGGATATCTCATAGAATTAAAAGTGAGATAAGAAATCCCTTACCCCATGTTAGACATGACACGTTTGATCCTTGTACATTCGTAAATAATAAACATAATTTAATTTATACTTTATTAAGAACGTTTTTAAATTTTATTACTCCTTTTATATCACTTATTACCATTTTATTAACATTATGTAATCATTTAATTTAATAACAGTTGTTTTGGCGATATTTTGTACTTTAGTAAAAAATGGACTTCTTTTAATTACAAGTTCTTCATATGGTCAAAATATCATTATATAAAGAATTATATTAATGATTTAGATATCATATATATCATATATATACATTATATACATGTATTTAAAATATTACTTAACATTTGGAGCTAAGAAATGAAATGCATCATTCCTGGAGAAGGTAAGCCATACACATGCATGAACGCTACATTCATTTATATTTATTATTTTAATGGAATTAAAATATAATGATATATAGGTATATTATAATTCCAATGTAATATTATATATAATATCATTAATTCCATACTTTATACATCCAACATATGTCATTAACGAGTCATATCACGTTGATGGGGCGGTAGTCTGCACTTCCTTAAATGAAATTACCAAATTTACCCATAATAGAAACCATAAATATATGAAATAGAAGAAAAATACATAAGAATAAATAACAATAAACATAATATATATACCATATATAAATAATTTTCTATCTTAGATTCAACCATGAGAGGTGTTTGGATTTAATTGAACAATCATCGTTTTGTGAGGTGTTAGTTTTCCATCCACAGAAACAGTATTTTCATTACTTATTAGATGTAGGTGTTTGTAAGTGTAGTTCAAATAATTATCACAACTAATTATTAGTATATTGAGGATACTGGTGTTGTTATAAAATAATGTAATGAAAACAGTTTAGGGGTTGGAGAAGTAAAAAAATAATAATTTAAAAGAAATTGTAACCTTTAATTCAGGTAACTCTCTTTGGTTTGAATGAAATGGGAATCCTACAGGGCCTTAATCCTAATATAAGGATTATAAGAGGGAGAGGGGATCATGATATCTTATTTGTGCAGAGTTTTGATGAGGTATGAGGTTTGAGAGGTGTTATTAATGTGTTATAAGTGAGGGATTTTTATAAGGGGGAGGGGTTCTTTAGGATAGTGTGAAAATATTATTTTATTAAATAAACATTTTTGGATTATAAAAGTAAAAAACTCAATTAAGTAAAAACTAAGATGAATCATGGTAGAAATATATTCATCCCATATTAATTGGACATCTTTTGGAAGTTATTTTAATATTTATAATCATATTTATTTAAATCATTTATTAAGAAGGTAAATATTGCATCATTTTTGTGTCATAAATAATATTATTTTTTTGATGTCTAAAAATTATATAAAAATACCATGATATATGAAATCATTTAATATTACCAACTAATATTTATAGTCGAAAAGATAACTTATATAACCTCATGTAAAATTTAATTTACTAAAAGATATTTATTTATGTTATTATTTTCATTAATTTTAGTTAAATAATATAAATTGTCATTATCAATTCCATGTGGCTCCATGGGGTACCAAAATCGACCCATGTATGCCCATGGTCGTTCATGACTCGTCCAATAAGTTAGTACAGCTGTTAAGGTAATTTCATATAATTATAATATTTTTTTACCTTGAATTACCGTTTTTACCTTTAACCGTTGTAACTAAAAGTTAAAAGTTACTATTCAGAAAAAATTATTTTCATCTTATTGAACCAAATTTTACTTTCTAATAACAACAAGATATGTTGGATTTTTGAAATCCAATTCATATAAGTGGTAAAATTTCATTTAAATTAAAAATTTAGTTTTTTAACTACTACTTAGTTGTTTCACTATTAATAAAAAATTTATGTTTTTCAGAAAAATACCAAAAATTCAGTCTAAGCTATATTTGATATTCTGAATTAAAAAATTATGTATATTTTACCAAAGTTGAAACATAGAAGTTGAAATAATTAATTTTAAATTAATTTCTGTTGTCAAAACAAATATCTTGTTTCTAAGAAACAATAACTATCAAAAGATTCATACCTGTTTATGTATAATTTTAATTTGAAATTAATTTAAATGGCCAACATTTGATTAATTGGTAAAAATATCATATAATTACACCTTAAAATCAATTAATAAGTTTGATTAAAAGTAAGTTTTGTATTAAAATACTGAATTTCTTTCTATTCATAAAAAATTAATTATATCAGAAAAATACCAATAATTTTCCCAAAGTAAATTTTCATGTCCCGATTCTAAAAAAGAATTTTATTTTGTCAAATATAACATAAAAAAGTGATCAAAACATTATTTAATGTGCTTTCGCCATCAAATGTCATAAAATCGACTTTTTAATGAGTATGGGAGTATTTATTCTTAAAATTAGATTGTTTCTTATTTTAAGTATCTAAAATTTATTGGATAAATGTTAAAACATTTATCAAACCTGTATATTCATATTGAAGTTATATTGGTCCATTCCCACCAATAATACAACTAGTAAATTACTATCGTTTAAAAAACATTATATTATAATTTTTTTAGTACAACACAACATTGTGTGCAACATAAGATTTCAAAGAAACTTACTATTTTGTATTGGGTAAGCCATCAAACATAGAATCCCCTTTAAAGTAAAATTAATTATTATTTAACAAATATTAATAAATATTAAAATGTAATATTCTATATTTACTTGGGATGTTACAATAACAATATGGACACAATAGCTATGTTATTTCTTAAATGAAAGAGATCATCTTGGGTACCAAGTAGTGGCTTGAATAGGGTTTAGTCTCATGATGTAATACATTTATATAGGTTGGTTCATTTATATTTATCTCCATCCTAAATTTATAGAGGAATTAAATTTGTAAATCAAAATTGGAATTTATTTATGGACAAGAAAAAATTGTATTATCAAATGTAAAAAATGTTATATAGATTAAATTTTTTTTAATTGGTTAGATAGGGTTCCCTCATCAAGATATATAAGAAAAATCCATTTAATTTTCCATAGACACATAATATGAAAAACTA
The DNA here is from genome assembly GCA_963277665.1 of Viscum album. Taxonomy (NCBI): domain Eukaryota; kingdom Viridiplantae; phylum Streptophyta; class Magnoliopsida; order Santalales; family Viscaceae; genus Viscum; species Viscum album. Next base: position 1,007,849,440 of record OY728164.1, on the reverse strand, counting down.
TTTCCCCCATTTCCAAACAATAAAAATAGAATGTTTACTAGTATATCAACTAAGGAACATATAATAAGATTCATTAAATGAAATTAACATAGGGTGGTATATTCATGAATATTTTATATACTTATCTTCCTATTATGGCCCATGAACCAATTCTTCCATTCCATACAAGATCAAGGGTATACATTCATAAACATAGCATTATAAAAATTGTGGTTCATCCAATAATGAATTTAATACAAGTGTAAATACTGAAATCCATTAAAACAAGTTTCATCTCATGTAGCCTAGATTTCCCCCCAAATGTGTGTAAGCTACACCTCGTAATGGCCGATTACCATGTTCTATTAATTATAGTTACATTTATACCAACAAAAAATAATAAGAAGAAAGAAAATAAACATATATTATAATATTGTGATGTCTTGGTCCTGGTTATCTCATAATAAATAAAACCCGAGAGACACATGGAGTCATGTGCGCCTTCATGTACACTAGATGCTATAGACAAGAAGCATGGTTATGTGGTGGTACGTTAGGGATGTTGTACAATATTTTTTAGTGTGTAGTATAGTGTAAGAAATAAATAATGAAATAAAAAATAGTATGGATGTAGAAATAAACCATCTCGATGATATACAATAGAGTAAATAGTAAATGAAATCAAATATATATGATATCATGATGATGAGTAAATTAAATAGGTAGACATGGTAGTAAGAATACATACATTACTAATACGACAAATGGAAAAAATGACCCAAAATATATCTCCAAGAGAATCCAAAGCACTGGATCAATCATCTTATCATAACCTCTCATAAAAATGATATCAATCTTCCAATGTTGGGTGATCACTTTATCCATGCCCATATCCATGTAATCATCCAAGGTACGAAACATTGACCTAAACTAGGTATGGGTAAAATACAGTAGGCCACAACATCTTGCATAGTATTTAAATATATTTCATGGTTATAAAATGTAAAAGTGAACATCTATTATATAAATAAATAACTAAAAAAATAATAACCTCAACATGATTGGGATCCTAATGGGAAACCTAAATAACCACACCATCTTTGACTGAATATGTATATCACTAATCACATGACCATTAAATTTTTAAGGACCCCTGGAACACAGTCAAGGTGTATATATATAATTATCATTAGGGACCCATGAATTACACAAGGAATCAATGACCTTAGATGGTTAATCCCATTTACAATGATCAAATTAGATGTCAGGGTATGAGGTATCACTGTAATCCAAGGGTTGAACCCATGGAATTACACCCTGAACATTTTTAACCATGGAAAATAAAAAAATATATTTAATATTGGGATTGAATTTATTATATTTCAAGGAGAGAATTCATGGTGGATCAAGTCAAATTATATCAGGCTCAATCCATGGAGATGAAACAAGGATTTTAATTTTAGAAAATCATGGTGAAGTAATAGTAGAACTTCAAAGAATTTAAAATCTAATACATTGACTGATCCCTTGTTTTGTGTCTCAGTTGGTGGTCCAATCCCTGAATTATCTCTCAAAATATGACTTCTCACAAGGAATTCCATGTAGATAATCCACATAATACTCATTTAAGGCGACACCTTTAATAGTTTCACCGTGGTCCATAATAATAATATGTAATTTTATTTAAAAATATAACACATGCAATATGATATATCCAAATCATATCACATTGAAATTAATATTATTTGGGAAATTAATATTTAAGTGATGATGTGGGATTATTAAATTATCTATTCCATTTTACAATTCATTTAATAAAATTTTGTTATTTAATTTTGTAATGGTAAAACCAAACACACCAAAAGGTTTTTTTGATATATTAAACAAAAATTTGTCATGGATATTTAAACTAACCCAACATAAATATTGGTTTGGGATGAGTTTGTAAACCAAAAATGATTTCAAGTGTCTCGTAATAGGTTTTGAATGATGTTTACATAACAATTTAAGGTAATTATTATTTTAGGAGAACTGCATAGATCTTTTGGTGTGATTCCCACTAAAAAATTATAAACCTCAAGAATTTTAGAAAATATAGGTAGAAATCCTACCATTTCCATATGGTATAATCTTAGTCTAGTTTTAGCTTCATATTTTGGATGGAATGATAGGAAATAGAAAACTAGAAAACATAAGGAAAATAAGGAATATTTTACCATTTTATGATCAGACCAAGTAGATGATGTAAAAGCATGAGAATAATTATGATTGGAGATATAAATATCATGGGGGTCTGACATGATGACTGATGAACGAATTATAGTACATATAGTGGGGAGACACTAAATCTGAGAAGAGGGAATGTGGGGAGAACTCAAGTAGATGATATCTAAATGATGGAGGAGGAAGAATGATATAATTTTAATGGAAAATAGGTGGATAATCTAAATTAAATATTTTTAATAAGGCACATGTTTTGTCTTCATAGTTTTATAAATTATGCACCAATAGTTTGATACACAATATCCATGATCCCTCACCTTGAACGATTCAGGCACATGTTATGAAAAACCATGTAATAAGAATACATGGTGAGACTATAGTAATTTATAGGGTATTCTTGTTCATAAAGTCCCTTTTTCATAGATATCGAAACTATTATCCCCCTTTTGGGGTTATGATTGAAGATCATGGATCGTGACAACCATGCACTAACTATGCGACTCACCATACATATTAAACATCCTTAATCCATGTCCCAACCTAATCTCAAAATTTTAAAAACCCACTTTAAACTCATTGGGAACATTCATGAAGGTAAAAAATGTTGTTTATTTTGATATTTAAATGATCCATACAATTTTGAAAAAACGGAATCAATAATAGTATTCATATAATCCTCATAATCCTCCATTATTTTGGAGAATATCATAACAAAATCTATAAATACTACAAAATTTGTGGATATAATCTATAAACAAACTATTCATTAATACCGTGATTATTTATGGATAATGATTGAGTTTTAAAGGAATAACTATGAACTTATAGGGTGCATAACACATTTGAATGGCCATCACGGGAAAGTATTTCTTCATCACTATTAATTGGTGATACTATGATCGAAGGTCCTCCTTATAGAGTAATAAGCCCCACATATTAGATTGAACAATTCATCTATACATGTTAGGGGATAAATTTTCATTATCAATTTTTTGAGTTCTGGAAAATCAATGCATATGTGCATTGAACCACCTTGATTCTTTTAGAAATGGACCAGAACACCCCACGGTAAAGAAATCAGGAATATTAATCCCTTTAAAGATTCACATTTAACTACTTTTATAGTTTTTATAACACTGTGGTGGCCATTATATAAGGATTCTTGGATATGGGAAGAGGTCCTTGTGGAATTTCATTTATTAACCCAATCTGTCGGTTAGAAGGAACACCAAGAAAAAAGTTTGTGAATATGTTAATATAATCCCTCACAATGGGCTTGTCTTCAAAAATGATCATCTCATTTCTGTCAATAATGTTTTGAAGATATCATTAATCATAAGGAAATAATTTCAAAACAGAAGACGGGGATTACAATAGAAATTCAGACTCCTCCATATACATTTACAATATTAAAGGTTGGATCCGGATGTCAACACTATTCTCCTCTCGTTAATGATCATTTTGTCTCTATATAAGGACATTAAATCCATGAATAATATAATATCAAATTCCACTAAATGATTTATGAAAATATTTTCTAGGAGGTTCTGTAAAATAATATTGACTATAATTAGTATATATTTGGGATTCAACAATTTGTCTGTAATATGTTCACACTAATAGATCAATCCTCTTATTTTGAGATTTTATTTTTATAGTTCTAAAAAATATGATTTATTGGAAAAAATGAAAATAACAAAATAAAAAAGATCATACTCCTTTATTTAATGAATAATCGGTATACATGTAACGACATCATATTTAGAATCCACCTTAGTATAAGTGATTACATATTCCCTTAACTTTACTCTTGGACATGGAGGTTATTATCATTGACTATCCATTACATCTATTTTCATAGGATATTAGTTTCAAAATGATCATTTTCCATGAACATGAAACATTGTACCAAAAAATATGTTTTTAGTGGCCCTTTTTTTCTTAATTAAAATTTTGGATTTCTTAATCTATCTTTAGCATTGATTAGATTTAATCCCATATTTTTTACATTTGAAACGCAACTTGGTTCCCATGAGATAGTTTCTAGGATGATTCAACATTTATTTTTGGAATATTTGATGTTTTATTCCTTCATCAATTGAATGAATTTTTTGAAACTCTTTAAATAAATTCCATTTTATGTTTTTTATCTCTATCCCCGTGAGACCATTAATAGTAATTGATCTTTATCTCAACCTTAAGGGAAGAATATATAATTTCTTCTCAGTTTCCGGTGTTTTGAATCTTCAAATATCTTTATATACTAAAAATCATGTAGCTAACAAAAGGATAAACCATAATTGTAGTGTATATGGAAATGACAGAGGCATACCAACTACTACAAAGATATTCCTTCAATAGTGATAACCATAGGCAAGGCACTTAAAAAGGGATCATAAATGTTCTCTTTTGTAGTGAATTATTATTATTTTTAATAATGGGTAACCGTTATCAGTGCATCGTTTTTTCAATTGATAAAGGGTATCCTTTATCAATTTTTTCTAGCATTTTTGTTGGGCTTAAATAAAATGAAATAATTATGAAAAGTGAAAACTCAATGTTATTAAAAAAATTATTAATTTCATAATTGTTGAAAAAAAAACGAATAAATTTAATATATATATATATATATATATATTGTAAACAATAATAAAAGGTTTATATTAAATAAATAGAGATATAAAGTTATGAAAATAAAATAATGAAACCAATGGAAATTAAAAATTAGTAAATTAAAAAATATAATAAACAAATTATTAATGAGATAATTATTTATAAAATTTTACAATATTAATATAAATACATATATATATTATAAAAATTAATAAATAGTATAATGAATATTTAAATATATAATTAATAATTTGTAACAATTAATGAAAAAATTAATAACGTATTAGTAGTAATAATTAAAAAAATAAATTTTTTGAAATTTTCTTAATCGAACAAAAAATTAATAATTACAAAATTAATAATTTATTTAAAATATTATTATTGAAATAAATATTGATAAAAATTTAATATGACTAAAATCTATATATAAAAAATAAATAGTAAAAAATTTTATATATTAAATATCAAGAGATTAAATAAATTAAATGAAACAATAAAAAATTATTATTTCCTTATTCATTTTAATGTGTTTTATAAAAAATTAATCAACAATACATTAAATATAGAAATATATTTATATATGTTTCCAAAAAATGTTTTGTATAACAATAAATATTTATCCTATACATTAAATACATCAAATATTTAGTGAAAAATGTTTTATAATAATAAATAAATATTAATTAAAAAATGATTAGTTTCATCGAATAATGGACAAAACTGAATGTCACTTTACATTCAATTTTATCATATATCAAAGAGGTGTTACATTAAATTTGCATACAAATACTCAATTAACACATTTAATGCTTATACAAATATTATGTAAATAATAAAATTTTATATATAAACACTTAAAACAATTGTTTATGTAATTTATCTATATTTTATTATTCACAATATAATTTCATTAATATATTATACAATTAATATATAATGTCTTCAATTATTAAATCCTTTGAATTCATATATAATATTGTTGCATTAGCTATTAAATCATTTCTATTATTCTTTATTTTTTAATTTATTTTGAATCTAATCATATTTTATTTGATGTTAATATTTTTTTATTTAATTTTCTGAATATTTTCAATATGTATTCGTCTTTATTTCAAAATATACCCATATTTTTTAATAATTCATATTTAATTAATAAAACATATACATTTTTTCAATATTGTTAAATTGTATTTATTTGTTATTAATCAATTTCACTCATTTTTAGCATTGATGCATTTAAGATTATTTAGTCATTAATATTGATAAAAATATATTTTTAAATAAATAATATTAAATAAATATATTTTAAGAAGCTTATTTACAATATATATGTATATATATTTTATTTTTTATAAAAGTATATATATAAATATATATAATTAAATTAATTATATATTTCCCTAATTTTAATGTTATAATAATTTTGTTTAAATAATAAATATATTTATTATATTTATATTTATATTTATATTGGTCTATTAAATATATATATATATATATATATTACTGTACCAATATATTTATAGGTTATAATATATACATTTAGATTATGATATAAATATCTAAATATACAAATATTTTTATTAGAAAAAAAGTATATAATAATAAATAATTGATTATAAATTTAATTAATTAAAAAATTATACTAAATATAATTTAAATATTAATATAGTTAAAATATTAATATTAATATTAATTAATAATATATATAAACAATTATATAAATATATTTTAAAAAATATTTATAATTATAATTATAAACACCTATCATTGCGAAAGTTTTAACATTGATAAAATTCCTTTTTTAGCATTTTTAGCAACTATAAAGCTATAACTTTTTGAGTGCTAAAAACAACTAGTAAAATTTAATTTTATCAATAGTTATTAATTTATCCTTGATAAAAGGGATAATTAACCATGATTTTTTGGAATTGATGCTAAAGTGTCCCAGATCTGTTTGAAGAACCATAACATGTTGTAAACCTTTCACGATATCCAATGATTTCTGTGTAATCAACCAATTGATGGTAGTCCTCATCATTAAATGCACGATCAAATCAAGGATCGAGTCAAGGGATGAACAAATCCTAGGCTCAAATAAAACCCACATTTTAAAATATCTCTACATTACCTGAGAACCTACAAAACTTCAATCCAAATTATGTCATTTTATCCTCCCCCTCACACATTGATTACTTGTTTGGTGATATGTTTTTGTATTTTTTTTGTTCATTATCTCTTTATATTAATAGGTTCATAACTACTTTCCCTTCTAGAATGAATTTCTAATTTTGGGAATCTACTATGTAGGGTTGGTATTGGCCCTTTAGGGAATTTTATTGGTTCCTTGTAGTGTATTAATAATTCCACACCCTGATTTCATCCTTATAGCGTAATAATTCTAAATGTTTTGAACATCCTTCTATTGAATTAATGCAAACACAGTTTTTGCTAAAATTTCACCCACATGGTTTTTAAAAAAATTAAATGTAACAATTCTACCCATGGTGTTTAATAAATTTAAATGAATTAAATGAAATGATTTAATTATGATGATGTTGAGGTGTGAATTTTTTTGGTTTTTTTTTATTTTGAAGCATCATTTTCATTACATGGAGTTTTTATTTTTATGTTAAGTGTCCTAAAGTTTATCACTTTTTTTCAGTATATCCTATATGATCATCCATATATATATATATATATATCTAATTATTTTGAAATATATTTATATATATACATCAAAACATTATTTCATATATATGTAAAATTATGTAGTCATATAAAATGAAGATAAGAATCATTCAATAATGTTTCCAGTATATTTTATCCAGATTTAAAAAATTTATCCCAGGATAGAATAATGATGTGTGTTTTTAAATTTTCCCTTCAAGGAGTGTTTGATACTATTTCAAAATAATTTTATTATCATATTTTTATTTTTAATACTACTAAATGATTGACGCTGATTCATTGAAAATAAATAGTAATTTCAACTATTATGGACTTATTAGTACCATGAAATGGTTTTCCTAAAAAGTTATAATGTTATATCAAATATGTCTATATTTTTTCTAGAGGTATGATGTTTTTTGTTTTAACTATATATTTCCTAGTAATTGGTGGTTGAAGGATATTTGAGTAAATAATATTGGGTTATATTGATTATTAATTGATTAGTTTTCTAAAAATGAGACCATACCTCCCATTACTATTATAATGGGGATGATATCCATCTTATTAAGGGTTTCTAGAAAGTTAAAATGTATTCAAAATTCCATTGTTTGGGTACCCTCATTTGTCAAAATCCATATGGGAGTCTAACAAGATAGGCTATTTTTTGGGTCACTTCTATGTTGTAAACACAGTAAGTCATCATCCTTCTTATTGACGCTTCAAACATGAGTGTACCTACAGTCACCTCAAAGTATGTTTTGGAATTTCATAATATTACTTATGCTTCATTTACATCTATATACATTTAAATTATTTTTTTCATAACCCACATTTAATATTTATCCATTACGAAGTGATATATTTTTTAGATTTTTATTGGTTTTATGGATTTATTTATTTTTGTGACTAATGTTTAATATTATTAATATATATAATTATTCATGAATATGGTTATAATGTGGAATATTATATAAAAACATAATATTTATGGAGTTAATATGTATCTCTATTTAATATAATATATATTTATATGGTGAAAATATCAATTTAGAGATGTTATCGATATTAAGGATATTTATATGCCTCTAATTTTAAATGTAATAATTCCTTAGGTTGTTATACATATTGTTCCAAAAATATAATATGGGTATTATTTGATTAGATATATGTTGTAATAATTATAAGAAAATATTTTTAGTTAATCATCATTTATGTTCTACATGTAGTGGGTCCACCCCTATGAATCTATGATTATAATACATGTATGTGGAATAACCTTTTTTTATTAAAATATTTTACTTATATATTTTTATATAATATAGTTAATGTATTGAGATTTTATTATTCTTTTTTATCATATTTGGGATACTTATTACACATTAATATCTTATATTATATTTTCAGTTTTTGGGGATTTGTTAAAAGATTTGATTTTTCATTTTGATTTAACATGAATTGACATATTAAGAGGACTGGAAGTTTTAAAAGTGTGATTCCTCCAATAAATATAATGTTCATTGTGGAAAAAAGAATTCATATATAATAACATGTACCAACTAACACACCTGGTATAATATACAAGAGTGTTTATACCACAATATCTCACCTTCAATAGGCCAAAAGATAGTAACTTGTGACAATTGTTCCACTCTAACAAATTTGATAAATTACCCCTTTTAGAAAACAAAATAGAAAATATAGGTTTCCTCATCAACTTCATCTCCCAAATTATTATTATGGAAATTTTTTCCTCAGACTAAGCCCCCTCACATTTATGTTTCATGAACCACTTTTATTAGTATTCATACGATGGATTATTACTCCTTTGTGTAGTTTAAGTATCATTGTTGCCTATCTAAAAGATGGTGAGGATGGGTCTTAAGTAACAAAATCCAGTAAAATATTTTTAGGAGATGATGTTGATGAGGATGAAATTTATTTATAAAATCTACACTTCGATGAATTCAGATGATAAAATCTACCATAGGGGAGTAATTATTTTATTATATTCAATCAAAAATTTTCTTTAGAACATATTGATTATTTTGAATAAATCAAATATTAAGTTCCCCTTATTATAATTATCAATAACATTCACCATTATAATGAATATCTTAGGTATATATATTTATGTATTAAAAAAACATTATATTGTATGAACCTTAATGGATGGATATGAATAAAAAAATGGGTTCAATCTAATAATTTTTCAAATAAGTGTGATGATGGAACTAAAGAGTTCACCATGTTTTCATTAGATAATGAATATGACCTTTCTAAAATCTATTGTTTGTGTTTAAATAGTTTTTATTATAGAAAAATTAGTATGGAGGAGTAAGAATAAAATTTTGATTATCATGGAATATATAAATCCAATCAATGGTGGTCTAAACATGCAAAAGACTGAATGTCAAAAATAATTAAGAATATAGTGCCATTTATTGATCATTTGATTTGAATATCAGTGTAAATGATGATGAAGATCACAAAAAAGAAATGATAACATAAATTTTAGATGACCTGCATGATTTTACAAATATGATTTTCACATTATATAATTTTACTAATATACCATTGAATAATGGTTTTACTAAATACAAAACATTTTCTACTATGCTGATGGTATATAATTTGAAATATGTCAGTGGATACATTGAGACAAGTTTTACCAAACTAATTAGTCTCCTAAATGATATGATTCCCCATAAAAATGAAATTCAATTTCAAACATGTGACACTAATAAAATTCTATGTTGAATGGGTATTATCTCTAAAAAATTACATGTTTATCCAAATGATTATATATTGTTTTTCAATGACCATGAATCATTAATTATATTCGATAAGTTTGGTGTAGATCATTACACATATAATTGATCAAGTACTTTGAAATTAGTATGGTACTTTCAAATAAATCCTTACTTTATAAGTCTATATAGATTTCAGGAATCCTGTTGAAAATATACATTGAAAGAAGATTAAATAATAAATGATGGGAACCTATGTCATCCAAAAAATTATCATCATTGAAAGAAAACTAATTATGAGTATCTGGAATTTGGAAATAATGTGTGAAACATTTGTCTTCTGTTATATTATATGGATTGATTCCTTTTGGTATACAGAGTGGTTCTCAATGTACATGGCCCATATTATTTTTGTAAATTATAACTTTCTTCCATGCTTACGCACAAATAAATACTTCTTTATGTTGTCTCTTCTTATAATTGGACCAAAGAAACTCATTAATAACAATGATGTCTTTGTGGTACAGTGATAAAAGATATGAAATTGAAGTGAGATACGTGTGTTATAATATATAATTTTTATATAATGAATAATTTAGAATTAGTTCCATGTTGTATGGATGATAAATGATTTTCCTGGTTATGGAAATTTACTCGGATATAAAATTAAGGGAATATTTGGGTGTCCCATTTTGGAAGAATGTGCACACTATGTTCTCTAGAAACTTTACTTGAAGACTATGTTTTATGAAATCAATTTTTTCCTTAATTTAATAAATATCAATCGTAGAATACATCATTTGATGGAAATATTGATCAGGGAACAACACCATCTCCACTAATGGATGATCAAATTTTGATAAAGTAAAATTTATTGAAACTTTTTTCAGAAAACAATTTGTGAAAAACCATATGAAATATGGTTTCATGAGGAAATAAATTTTCATTTTACTAACATTGTGGATTTTTTTATGTGATACAGTTTCTTGATTTTATATATGTAGATAAAAAATTATTTTATATTTTTACTGGGATGTTACTAAATGATATTACAAAATGAAAGACTACATCATAAATAGGTTTGAAATTATTGTGATGGGGATAAGGGTGGAGTTGGAACTGATTAATGGAAAAGGGAAGAGAGTTCTTCCTCTACCAACATACACATTATCTAGACTGGAGAAATTAAAAAAAATTATTTTCGTTAATTGTGTACAAGATCTATAGGTGTGTTCATAAAATATCCACAATATTATATCAGTGACTAATTTTAGGTTATAGGGACTAAAATAAGATGGCTATCAAGATTAGATGAACGATTTGATGGGTGTAACTTTCAATTGTGTTCTCCCTAAATTTTTTTGACATTATGTAACAAGACACATATTCTTTTACAATTACCTATCTAGTAAATCTATAAACATTATGAAGTTACCAATCATGAATAAAGAGGTTATGGATTTATTATGTGAATAATAAATGTTATTCCCACCATCATAATATGATATAGTGGTCCTCTTAATGGTCCTTATTATTAGATAGGTCATACTATTTGGTGATATCTATTAGTGATGGATGTATCCCATTGAATATTATATGATGATTTTGAAAGGATATGTCAATATTTGAATCAATTAAAATTTTGTTATTAAGAATTATAAAATATTTAATAACCTATTGAATTATGTACCAATTATATATCAGATATTTATATAATCTATCTCCAAAATTATCACCCCAACTAACAACTTATGGGACTAGTGTTTTTTTAGAAGTGATGTTGTTACTAATATTTTCACATAGTTGGAGTAGTTCCACCTTTATTATTTACATAACAGTGAATATGTTTATCCATTAGTTGAATCTCATAATAGAATAATTAGAGATTTGAATCCAGTGAGGGATGAATGATGAATATCAGATACACATAATCAACTTTTAATATGATGGTTCTATGATGAAATCTTCTAGGATTTATATGAAAATATAAATTCAATTGTCGAATGACATCAATGGATATACATGTGACTGAATAAAAATTTTCTGTCTTACACTCATTTTATAATCATTTCATATATATTCGATATAAAATAAAATTATGACTATATTATTATATAAAATAGTGAAGTTATGAATGATTCAAATGTGATGCACATATCTGATTTCATGTATAGAAATCCAATTGAAGAAAATATGTCATATTTTTTTATCAAAAAAATATATTATTTTTATTTTACAACATTTCAAGTGATGATTTTTAAGTGAAAATAATTTTCTTATATAATTCTAGTGAAAGATGATGAAATTATATTTGTAAATATTAATTTATATGTTGAAGGTAAAAATATGAGTTGTTGGAATTGGAATCAAAATAAGTAAAATAATTTTTTTCCGTAGATACATAAAACAAAAATTGGTCGATTGTCCTGTGGTTGACTAAAACCAATCTCGGGAAAGTTGAAAATAAAATAAAGGATGACACTTTCATTGCGATATCATAATTATTTCATACCAGTCCCAATATAATAAATGTAATATACATTACAGGGGACCTCAAATAGTGTATTTTGTTTTTTGGAAGAGGATCCAAATCCCTAAAATCATTAAAAATGAATTAGAGTTCATTGAAAAGGTAAAAGTTTTTTAAAATGTGATATTTTTGTTACTCAGAAAATTATATATTTATACTACATTATCATAATATATATTAAATGTTCGACAACTCATGAAGAAATTTTTTTTACACATGATGATGTTACCAATCCCATGGAAGAAGAAAATATAATGAAGGATAGACTTTGGGAAGATGTAAAGGTAATGTTACAATGTACATTCACTATTTAACCAAACAAATACATAATGAAATGTTGATATTATTTTCATTATTGATTTTGAATTTTCATTATTTTAATATATATATATTTTTCATTTATAATTCTCTTATGCACCAAAACAACTGTAAAATTTTTCTCAATCAAAATTTGTTCACCCCCAGTAGTGTTGGAATTTATCACATTCCTTCAATTTTCCTCCACGTCCATTGTAGGAAGATAAATTATGCTTTCTCTACCCGATCATAGAGGTATTATTTATGTTTTACTATTAAAATCATTTTCAATACACTGAATATATTGTTTAATTTTTTTTAATTTGATTATTTTTATTATTAATCACATTTGAATTGTAAAAAATATAAAGGTGGATTCTTTTATTCATGTTTTGGTGGTCTTTTCCAAACATCTAATTATCTTGAGATATTGGACTTTGAGGTTGCAACTACGAAAAGGAAAATAAAGAAATGGGTTAGGAATGCATATAACCACCTTGAAAAAATTATTTTATACTACTTATTAAATTAATTTTTCATCTTTTTATATATTTTTAGTAAGTTAGTTTCCTTATATTTTTCATCTAATTATTTTTTTTTCAAATTTCTTTTTGGGAGTCATTTTTTTCCTTCATTTATCAGAGAAAAGATATAAAAGTGATTACACATTTCTTTCTGTGAATTCTACCATGCATTATATTCTCATATTTGTCAAACTTCTGACACAACATTTTTAATATATGTTTTTAAAACAAATTCTCCTTGTAGTAACATGTTGTGATGTAATATGAACATGAGCTTGTTCTTCTTTTTAATTTTTCCAAAATGATAATGGTTTTTCTACAAAGAACATACTCTCAACTTACAGTGTTAGCGGTTTGAAATTTAATGATAATGAAATATCTAGTAACATTTATAGTTATTATTATTGTGGTACTTTTGGAAAATAATACAATAAAATATTTTATGTGTATGAATCATCAACACCTTAATCTAATGAATTTTTTTATTGTTATGACTCCATGCACATTATTTAATTTAAAATTGACATTAATGTTAGAAATAAAATTCAACTTACATACTCAAACCCAATAATAAACATTTTTATTATTTTGATACGTTAGTAAAAATATCTATAGGTCATTTTTAATTTCTATGAATTATTATCACCTCAATCTGATACTCTATTTGGATAGTAAGACTCAAATTATTTTAAATCATTTTAACATTGAATTTTAGATGAAAATGATTTTGAAACTAAAAAATAGGGAAAACAGATTAGATTGCCTTGATAATTTAATAAAATGATTCTAAGTCATTTTTTGACGTGTATGAATAATTCTGACATCAAACCCACACAAGATGTGACTTGTATTACTAAAAGTTTTTGTTTCTAGTTTTAAATGATATTTTCGTATAAATGAGAAGTGACTTACTCAAAACCAAGATAAAATTTTTTTATTACACTAATACTTTATTAAAATTATACATAAGTCATTTGGGATGTTTACGAATTAGAATCACATAAATATGATTCATGGACTGACCAGTATGAATCCTAGTGCTTCTTATTTTTTAAATATTCATTAATTTTAGTATACAAGACATCTGTCATTCTCAAAATTGAGAAAACACATTCATCATTTTTTGAAACATTAATAAAATTTAATATAAGTCATTTTTGATGTATATAAACATACATCATCACAATCCAATAGATGATTCACCCTGAATGAATCAATATTTCTCTTACGAGTTTAAAATTGAAATTTTAGTTTTAAAATTCCCACTAGATGAAAAATAGGAGAACACACATGGACTATATTTATATTTTAGAAAAAAAAATTCATAATTTTTTTTTATTGGTAGGAACTAGTATCACATAAAACTGAAAAATGATGTCACCACTATGACATGAGGTGCATGTTTCTGGATTGAAATTAAATAACAATAAAAAGATTACTAATGTACTAAAAATAGAAAACACATTTAGAAAATATTAAAACTATAAGAAAATAATCAATTTGTTATTTAAAACATGTATGAATCATCCAAAGCTCAATTCATCCCATCATGGGACCAATATGACTATATGTGTGTATTTATTTTAATTGAAAATAATTTTAGTAAAAATGTCAAATGACATATTCAAAATTGATCAATCTAATTTTTATTATTTTGAAACATTAGCAATACTATCCCAATATAAATTTTTACATGTAAGAATCAACCAAACCATAGTGTGATACATGATGTTGCTAGTATGACTCAATGTGTTAATTTTTAGATTAAAATTTACATTTTAGTTCATCAAATGCCACTCACAAAAAATTTCTGAAAACACAGATTGATTGTCCATATAATTTAATATAATTATTCAGAAGTCCTTTTTGATGTGTAGATATCAGCCTACAATCCAACCGACACACAATGTCACCAGTATGTTTCAAATTGTTCATTTTATGTTTTAAATGTAATTTTAGTAAAAAAAATAAAAGCGACATGTTCAAAATTGAGCAAACATATTCAGATTATTTTGATTCGTTAAGAAAAATATTAATATGAAATTTGGGATGTATATAATTCTGAAAATTCTATATCAACAGGAAGATTTGATAGTATGACCCCAAGTACATTTTTTTAATTTGAATTGGAATTAATTTCATTTAAAAAGGTAACGAACATACTCAAAACCGAGAAAAAATTTGATGGTTTTTATATATTAATAAAAATATCCATATGATTTTTTTGGTGTGTAAGAATTAGCCACAACTCAATATGATACACTGTGTGCCCAATATGACTCAATGTGTTTATAATATGTTAAAAATTGTTATTTTAGTTCAAAAAGTGACAATCACTAAAAATCGAGAAAACATGCTCAGATAATATTTTTAATTTAGAAAATTATTCATAAGTTAATTTTGATGTGTATGAATTAGTCTTATGTAAAAATAATACATGAAGTGATGAATATTACTCAATATGTGTGTTTCTAACAAAATAATTATTTTTAGAAAAAAAGCATGTGGCATACTCAAAATAGAGAAAACCCATTAACATTGTCTTCAGAATTTAGGTAGATGATCCATAAGTCATTTTGGAGACGTAGGAATCATCATTACAACAACTCAATGAATGATTTGAATGGTATGATCCCATGTGTGTCTTTTCAATATATAAGATTCATTTTTGTTTAAAACACACATCAAATTTAAAAAATCGATAAAATGATCTAAAATTGTTTAAACATCATTATATCCTCTCTTACATAATGTAATTACTTAATAATTTTATATAAAACTTATTTAATTATTTTTAATATAGAAAATTATAGAAGATGAATAATTAATGGTGTGATGTAAAAGTATCAACTACAATTCAATTAGATACAAAATTTGTTTTGTATGAATAAATGTTCATTTTAAAATTAACACATTTTAATTAATTTATAACTATTGGTATATATGGAATATGGAGTGCCGATTCTAGGTGAAAAAGTGAGTTACCTAGCTCTGGATGATCGAAATGCTAATTCATATTTGCGATCATTCACTGATGTAGTTTTCGGGTGCACAATCATGAATACTAAGGCCTATTTAAATTATGTCATCGATCCTACTCTATGAATTATCCCCAAACATTTCGGTCAATGTGGACAACTGAAGATTTCCTTCTCAGAGAAAGAGGTAAAATCTATTTTATTTGATCTCCATTTTGTTCTTGTTAAGAATTTTTCTTATTATAGGCCGTCATAGAAATACTTATGAAATGCGCTTGAAACCATTGGATTATCGAGTTTTCATGTTGGATTCCTGAACTCCTACAATTTCATGTTTTGTCTTTCTTCCAAGAATGATTAATATATGTTATGTGCTTACTGATCATGCTTCTTTGGCGGTTACTCAAAGAAAGTACTGAAATTGACACCATATTTCCACCCCTATGATGAATCCCTTATCGTTCTGGTTTGGATTGGATTTCCTGGGCTACTGCTACATTGGTATAAGAAACCTGAACAATTTCTAATCTCCATACTCATTGGTAATCCATTGAACGTATATTTGGGAAGAAATATTCTTTCAAGGCCTAAAGTTTCTAAGAACTATATTAAAGTTAATGTTTCTTATAAGATACCTTCTCAAATTTGGATTTAGAATGGTGTGTTCATATTCTTTCAGGAGGTTGTTTATGAGGGAGTAACTAAATAATGTCATTAATGAATCAAGATTGGAACTACTCTAATGGATTCTGGACATAAGACTGCATTCCATGAGGCCTAGAAAGATATTTTTGTTGTGAAGGAAAAGCATGGTGGGATTAATTTTAGACAGATGGATTATGTTGGACATCCTGTGCTACCACCTAGCGGGAAAAGAACTCATATGCACAAGATGGTAAATTTGAAAATCCTTATAAAGCTTATGGAATTCCAGGTTTAGTTTATTCATTACTCACATCATGTTCCAGCACAGAACCACCTTCCTTGATGGAGGACTAGGGAAAACAATTAGAATCATAAGATGAGAGAGTTAATGGTCAAGGTGAAGTCTCTAATTCCAGTGAGTACTCACAAGGAAATGGGGACCATTCCAACAAAATTGGGTAAATCTATTTAATCTCAATGGCCATGAAAGGGAAAAAACATATTATGGATTCGGATGGATTCATTACTCCTTATCCTAGAAAAACTAAAAAACACAGAGATTCCATTCACCACGAATGAAAAATTGTGACATGATCTCTATATGAATCTAAGAAGGATATAATTGGACCCAATAAATCCCAAACTATAATGAATCACTCAACATATTGAGGATACATTCTAGTCAAATGAAAAGGTGACTGAAGATTTGGTATCTCAAATAGAAGACAGAGATGAAATTTCTTTCCAAATATTCAAAAATGGAGATATTTCTACAGAGACGTTCCATGATATTAGATGAAAAATTTTTAAGAAGTGGTTAGTGCAAGAGTCTAAAAAATCTCCCATATTTTATATATTCGGTCTGCTTTTTTCAGTAAGATTTCACCATGTTTCTTGATGATTTTATTATTTTATTCTCCTAATTATCAAATTAGTGAAAAGTTTATCATTGATGAATGCCTTGTGTTGCTCCTATTATCAGACAGTCTTCTTGGTACAACATGCAAACGACCCCATATTTTAGAGTATTGTAGATTCAGCTTTCTTTGATGGGTTCTTTTTATTAGTATTATTAATTTGCATTTGTTTTTGTGACTATTTTATAAATTATGGATTTATGGAAGCTTTTTTCTTGAGTTATGTATTGAACATTGTTTTATTTTATGTGGAATCTTGTACTACTTCATGCGATTTTGTTATAAGATGATGTTTCAATGATGATTGACACCCCCAATAGCTTTTGGGTCAAAACATTCTTTGGTTTTCTATTCTTAATGCAGCGTGAGGGACAAGGATCATGTTGAGAAATAAACAGAGTTGCGCATGTTGGATGATTTATACAAATTTTGATGCAATTTTTTAGTTGGTTTTTGAGGAATTAATTATAATTAATCGAATCATGATGTCCTAGAGTTGATCAGTGACAATTTATTTCATCTTTATATGAAGCTATTATATATTTTTTGAGGCAACTCATATTTATTGATCTATCTATATTAAGGATGAGATTTTAGTTTGAATTATTTTGATTTGTTCAATGTTTTTATGGGGCATAATTTAAATATCTGATGTCTGGTGAATTGGAGGAATTGACATCCCTTTAGATCAGATGGATGGTTGGAGTCTCCTTAGATAGCACATCCCTTTTTATGGAATAATCAAATAACTGATAAAGGTATATTTCGATCATTTTTCTTATTCTCATTATTTTGATGGATTTTAATTGGTGTTTCTAGTTTTTTAATTCTCTCATTCCTAGTTGGTGTAAGTTCATCACACCACATTTTTGTACTTCTACTTTGGTTTTATCAATAAATTAATTTAAGTAATGAATTTGGCGACCAATTCATGACACCAGTTTTAGAAAGAAAAAAAATATACTGACATAAGAACTATATTATTATATAGGTTATTCCTTTTTTATAAGGGTCTATTATTTTGAAAAAACATGAGTTGAGTTTAGGAACCAAAGATAAAAATTGATTTTTTTAATGCATGTAATAATATTTTTTAACTCTGGTAATCTTATTATTATTTTTTGAAATAAATATAATATAATTTATTTTTCATCTATTTGTGTTGAATAATTTGTTTTATTTATTTTCATTATTGGTACATTATTTTGATTCTTTTGAATACTATATATAGTGTTTTAGTGTATGGTTATAAAAAATGCACTGGAGTTGTTGTGTGATATTACATCAAAATGTAGTATGCCACAATATCAATGTTAATAAATGAGATGATAATGAGGTCCTTTATCAAATATTCAAAAATAATTGATTAATTATTCCATTTTTAGTGCTAAAAATTGTGCTAATAAATGGGGTCCTTTAATCACATGTTTCCATCATAGATAAAATAACTAGGGTTTAATCATGCTCTAGTAGCCAACCATTATCCAGCATTGATAAAGTCCCTTTTAGAGTTTTTAAACTTCTTCTTTATTGTGGTGACCCTTGCCGACTTGTGAATATTTCATCATATTACCCGATAAAATCATACTAATTTTATTCATTTAGAGAAACTCCCTTTATATTTTAAGATATATTGTTTGTGGAAAATATTTACTGAAAAATATTATGTTGAACCATTTTTATTCTACAAAATCAATTTCTTCATATGAACTCATATTCTTTTTCTATCTCCCCCATAGTTAGGATTCCCCATCCTTGAGATAATGGTCTACTTAACATTCTATTATTATATGAATTTAAGTAAATAATATGTATTATAAATTGTGTGAGTACATTATTCCTTCATGAGAGGACCAAAATATCTACTAAATACTAGATGACTTTATCATATAAAGGACTCAACCACATCTAGATCATTAATAATATAAGGAGGGGGTTCCAAATCATTAATTTTATTAATCATATATTGAGACCATTGAACTAGTAATTCCATTATGTTCTCAAATACTAACCCATTATTGTATAGAATATATTTTGATAAATTAATAAATTATGGAGCACATTAGATGTTATAATGATTACTATATTTCCCATAACTAATGAAATTAAATGAAATAAATTGTTCAATATGAGAATACTCATATTAAAAATTATAGAAATTGGGAAATAATGAATATAAAATGAATTAATTTTAAATGAAAAGTTAGTCACAACTTATGAGTCAATAGGTTTCAATTAAGTTTATCCATGGTGATTTCTTTATTATGTCTTCTAACATAATAATTTATTCATTTCTTTCATAAATATTTTATATAGTACATGAATATTTTTCGAGCTATATCCCATAGCAGTCTTAAAGATGTTTTATATAAAGACTTAATTTTTATGCCCCAGTTGAAAATGATGTAGATACCCAATATTTCTATTTTATGTTTATTACCCCTTGGTAAAAATATTTCAAATCCACATACACATGTAGTATCTAGATAGAGATGTTATTTTAGGAAAACAACACACTCTATACTTCACTAAAATTTCATGGTATTTCCATACACATAAAATTATCCATTGGGTTATCACTAAATTAATATATTCCAAATCTCAAAAAAATAACTAGATCTTCTACTGTCAATAATTATAACTACCCAAAAATTTTACACAAATTGTTACATGAATTTTAATAGAAATATACAATATGTAAAATCCAAGGACTGAGGGGCCTAGTGTGTTTGGAAGACAAGGTATTTAAAATAGATACATGAGACTAAAAATAAAATGAAATTATTTTAATATCCATAATATGCTCATAACTTATTTTGATCTCTTCATAGGAGAATCTAAGGAATATATAAATAGATGGGGTGAGATAAAAATGTAGTATGAGAATAATCATAATATTGAAGCATATCATTTGAATCAATAGAAAAAATATTATATCATAAAAGACATATGCAATGAATGATCATATTTGAGCATAACATAAAGAACATAAAAAACATTAGATAATGGAACATTGGAATATAGAAATAATATTAAATATGGAATAATAATATTTCATGGATAATTTCATAGAAAAATATACTCCCTAACACACACATACCATATAATGAGAAAACCTATTACCCAATGCAATTGAGTACTATCTAGTTTCACCCATCATAAAATATACAATCTTATATCTCACACAAATGAAATAGATCATATGTCTTAAGGAAAAAAATTACCCATGAAATTAAATGGTTTTTGTAATATCTCCTTATATCATAATAAACATAGATTTCATAAATATTCTAATTTTTGGAAGGAACTAAATATTTCAAAAGTTTATATTAGAGATCATAATTTTAGTTTAAAAATATGTTTGTAATTTAATTAATAACATCATTAATAAAGTGAATAAGTTGGTGTATAAATAAACATTAAAAATGGTGTTTAAGTGAATAAGTTAAATAAATTTAGAGAAACAATTAGTATGAAAATTTTATTGAAAACAAAACGTAAACAAAATTTTTTTATATATAATATTAATATATTATATGGAATATATAATGAAAATAAAAAACATTAATTTGTGTTACGTAAAAGTACTAATGGAACAAAATACCCCTTGATTGGGATTGATTTTAAAGAACCCATTTGAGAAATGAACTGAAGGCTTGTATTACCCCATTAATGGAAGAGAGAATAAGATAGGTATACAAGTTATAAGATTCTTTACATATTTTTAATACATTCATTGACAAGAAATATATATCGAAATTTGATAAGAGAGAGAAAGGTGATAAACCAAAGAAAAAGAGTGGTTTCAAGAGATCTCGAACCTTATGTTCCAAAATCATTCTACAAATACAAATAACATCATGAATAAAATAATTAACATCCATAATTACATAACATAGAAACACATTACTTTTATATTATTTCATATAATAATTTTTTTATTTAGAACATAGTATATGAGATATAAGGTATAATTCCACTTTTCAATGTGTGTTTATTTCATAGTTCCAGGATCAGATCAGATGATGAAAATTATAGATATTCTTGTAAAATATGATTATAAATAGAGAAGTGAAAAATTGATATCCATATCTATAGATAAAAATTAAAATTTCTAAAATAACAATAAGTTTTCTTATATCTTAATGATTATTTTAGTACAAATGTTAGTGTTACATGGTTAGTTTATTATAGTGGTTTAACTTACCATCAAAAACTACTTTAATTTTATTTAATATTATATAAACATATTCCATAATTACAAAAACTATATAATATATATATTTAGTAAATATAAACCAGCATAAGTGAATTTATTCCCAAAATTAATGTAGTAATGTAAAATTAAAACTCAACATCCATAGAGGCACTGAAGAGACAAAATATGGAAAATCGTATAATTTTAGAACATGATGAAAATATAATAAGATATATTGTAGATAATTCAGTATAAATATAAAATTATATTATAAATATTATAATTCATTTATTAATAAATTTTTTTAAGGATTGTCTAGATTAGGTAGAGGAATATAATAATTTAAAAGAGGTAGTTTTAAAATATTACTTACTGAATGCCAACTCCTTAAAAATCATCTTATGTCACATTGAATTATTATTTTTGAGGATATAATACATTGTACAAGAGGGATATGATTTTGATTATAATTGAATTAAAATTTTATAATCTTTACGTTTTAAAAGTTGTGAGGATATGCTGTGGTGGGGGGTTTTTTAGAAATAATGTTAATTGCCTTATTATTTTGGCTCAAGACAACCAATATTATTGATTCATGTGGAAATATAAAGTAAATGGGAAATTTTATTTTAAATTAATGGGTAATTACATCGTCTATTTTGTAATGAATCTTTTATTTAATGTATAAATAGAATTATGGTATTTTGTTGTATTTCACTATTCCATAAAAAAATAAACTATTTTACATATCTACGTAAAAATAACCCAAACCATTTTTTGACCTCAATATTATAAAAATGAAATAAAATTTATGAAAATAAATTTATAAATATGATAAATTTATTTTTTATTTATATTCCTATTTTATTTAAAAACAACAATTTTTTACATTATGACCAATTTTCAGAGTCTTTTAAAAATTACATATTGTCATATAAAATTATAATATCATCATGGATAAACATATTATTAACTTATAAACAATTTTATAAAAATTAATTTTGTTTTAAATAATTATATATTTTATAAAAATGTATATAAAAAAATATTTATTAAAAAAATATACAAATTTTATCATTTTTAAAACATTTATTTACTTGCTTCATTATATTAAAATGATATATTTTTATTTTTTGGACAAAAAATGTTATATTACACTAAGATAGGTGATGATACTATTATAATATCCATTTTACTATTCATAATGGTCATATTACACTTCATACACTCAGATTCCAATAGTCAAAAATATGATTTTTCTTATTTTATGGGTTCCCTACATTATATAAATACCAAATATTACATTCCTTTTTCATATAATTTTTAATTCTAGAAATTGTATATATTATTTCATTTTCATGAACCATAAATTTTATTATTATTATTTCGTTTCATTTTTATAGGGTTTTTCATGAGTGTTATTATCTTGATGGATAAAGTATAACAATATTTTCATATTTAAGTTTTTAATATTATATTTTTATCCAAATACAATATTTTCTACACTTATTTTCATGATTATTCACTAATTGTATTTTTAAAATTATTATAAATTTTTTTGGTTTGATTATGTGTTGTATTTGCTTTATATAATATTATATTACAAATTATGAACAATTATATAATTAGAGGGGAAATTCCATTGATAATATCATGGGTCATTATAATTCCATTAATTTAATAAAATTGTAGTATATGGGATGAAGACATGTTTTTACACTGTAATTTTTATGATATATTTAAATCCTATACAATAATTTTTAAAATGAAAATTCTCGGTTGAGATGATTCCCTCATCTTTAAAGAACATCCTTTGGATATTTTATTTGAAAACATTATTGGTGGTCTTTTAAGAAGATAACAACATATATAATATATATATATATATATAATTAAGTTAAGAGGTGGTTTTTTTAATTTTTTATTTATTTTACTAGCTCTTGATGTTCAAGTAATATAGGGGGTACTGTCTATTTATAAGTGGGTGGAGGAACACCCTTGGAATTACTTAAAGTATTAAAATAATAAAAATAATGTATTATAATATAGTTGAAGTAAAATGAAATATTTTAATTATATTATGTGGATTATCCAAAATTAAATCATAATATAAAATTTAGTCAATTTTAGGAAATTTTAAACAATTATCACATAGTTTTAAACCTTCTTAAATATTTTGATGATTAAGATGATATAAAATGTTTTTAAACATTAAGGGTCATGGAAGATTTATAAAAGGAATGTTTACCAATAATTGTAAAATTGAAGACATTTTACGACATATAATATTATATTTCATTAATATAATATTTTTTTGAATTTTAAATCATTGAATAAATTTTTGTTTAAAATAAAATTCCATTATATTTATTTTCGAGGAAATTTATATAATTTGAGATTAAAAATTATTATGATAGTTAAGAAGTTTAAATGTAAACATTTAATACATACATATTAAACTATATTGTTATATAAAATTAATAAACCACTGTAAATCACCGGGAAAATATTTTATGGATGTTTTTAAAATCATTTTAGTAGTTCTATTACGAATTTCTCAACCACTATATGACCATTGTGTATGCATTTTACAGAAATTATATCATAACTAAAAATAAAAAATATTATATCTTAGTAAATTAATTATTTCATATTATAAATAAAGTTTTTTAAATATTTATAACATATTTTAACCATTTTTAAAACATATTATAGGTATTGAAAACAAGGAAATGAAATTTTAAAAAAACATAACTTGAAATAATATAATAATATTTTTTAAAAACAAACCGAAGAAACATCCTTATATTATAATATTTGATATTTTTGGCCAAATTATACTAATACAAAGAAATATAGCAATGTTTATTGACTATTTGGAACCATTTTTAGTAGTTTTAAACAATTTTTTACCATGGTTACTATTCATTATTAATTAAATAAAGTTGAACTATTTTACAAATTTATTAATTTCTATTATAAATATGGAATCCACATTATCAAATTCAATCCATATATTTTTCATAAATTTCATTTGACCCACCTCCCACAAAACCAGATGAATAATTGTTTTAATAAAAATTATGTTTTTAGTATAAAAAACATTTAAAAAAAAAATTAAAAATAATGTTAATTTTGGTGAATTAAAATGTATAATTTTCAATAAAAATAATCTAATTGCATTTTAAAATCAATAAGAATAATTATTTTTAAATTTTTTAATGGAATAAAAAAGATTCTATAAAACTAGTCAATTTTTTTACTATTAGTGGAGAAAATATGCATTTTTAAAAACCACTTCTTTCACATTTAGGTAATTTAATCTAATAATTTAAAATAAGATATATATTTTTTTAAAAAAAGTTTCAAGAATGGTATAAATTAGTTATAAATATTTAACATAAATCGAAACACAATCATTTTTGGACGAAAATGTATTTTTGAAGCATTAAATGGATATAAAAAACGGAGAAATTATTCACTAAAATGTAATTAAAAAAATTATAAGGAAATTAACACACAAAGACACATATATATATATAATAAACATTTTACTCATATATATATCGACAAACTCAATTACTAGTTTATAAAAAAATATTTTAATTATAATATTTTTTTTCATCATTAAAAATTTGTGTTTCATTTCATATATGAAATCTAACATACTTATATTTTGAAATAAATGTGTATTACCCCATATACCATTAAATAAATTCAATAATAATTATTTAATATCAATATGTAAATTAAAGGGTATTATATTAGAAAATAAACTTATTGAAAATAGGGGAAGGTACCGTTGAATACCGAGGACCAAATATTTTAAGGTCATTTGGAATAACGAATATCTAATTTTCCAAATTGGATAACAATAATGTAACCTGAAAAAAGGACATATAGGAGAATATTAATGTCCATATAATTATATGGGTTTATCTATAATGTGATCATGAGAATATTAATGACCTTAAAAATGTAGACCAATGAGGTGTGAACAGGACCATCAATTAATCAGTAATGATTGTTAAAAAACAATACATTTTTATTTTCAAGATCATTTTATAAATTTGTTTTATCTTTTTACTATTATTATAGATAACTTGGAAAGTATTATTATTTTATTTTCAAAAAATCTAAAAATACAACTTTATTATTGGGTTGTTTGTTCTAAAAAGTATCAACCTCTGTCTCATAAAATATTCAAAGCACTGAGTATCCAGGATGATTCTTTCTTAAGACTAATGCATCAACTTTAAATATATCAATAGATCAATGAAATGTTTTAATGAAAATACTATTTTATTTAGTAAATACAAAAATATTATCAATAGTTCATATAATATGTGAAATGAATAAACTATAATATGAAGAAATTTTACATTAATCTCTAGAATTTTAATAATAACACCAAAGGTTAATCATATATTATTCTAAAAATAAATAATTCTACAATACTCATATCTTAAATAAGATAATAATAACCAAGAAGATTATTTTCTAACATCAACATTATATTCCTAAAATTTAATATAATTCGTCCAAAACATTTCCTCTTGATTAACTTGATAGTTACATATACATCAAGCTAATAAAATATATATCAAAATATCAATAATGAAATTAAAATAAAATATCTTAAAACATTAAAAGTTGTGTCTATGAATTTTAATGGATGTTTAAAGATAAACTAATGAACCCATGATGATATTTATAAATATTATGTTGACCTCACATAAAAACTACAAAATATCCAAATTTAACTAAATCCCGATGTCATATCAATTGTAAGAGCCCCATATCTACACTTTTTACTCTAGTTCTAGATTAATAAACCTTACATTAATGAAATTTGTTATGATATCCAATAGACAACTTTTACCTTCCATAATAAAGAGAAATAAAATATATTTATTGGATCACTAATACACCCAATTACCATTAAGGTTTATAGTTTTATAATTTTAGTACAAACTCATAAATAAAATACACATGTCAATATACGATTACTTTCCAGACAATATCTAGATTTTATTATTTCAAAATCCCTTTTAAACATATCTTACAAAATTATTCACACATTAAAACTTCCTAAAAATTAATAATATCATAAAATTCAATAATCCCAGGGAAATGGAAGCATAATATGGGTGATCACAAATGATCAATTAAGGTAAAAATATTTTTTAAAAGTTAAATTTCAATAGATAAATAATATAAGAGTAATGGTATGATTACATGATCTAATTTCATTATAATAAAATAATATAGTTGATACCAATAAAAACATGGATCGTAGCTCATGAAACTTGGAATAAATATTTAACTTAACAAAAGAGTAATATAATTAAATAATCATACACCATGTGACAAAAATCATTGTGTAAAAGATCTATTAGAACTCACTGTAAGAATTTGAAAATTTTTTGGGATATTTTAACATCAAAAAAAATCATATAATTAATCACCTAACTAGATAATTATCATACATCATAAGAGTAAACTATAACTAGATAAATTGAACATATCATTAGAGTAATTTAAGATCACTTAACATTATTATATATTAGGATTAACATAACTCAATAATTTTTTTAATGTAATAAATATCAATTTAACTCCATTGTCTCTTAGGGGAAAAATACTCTATAATCTCATTAGAGTAACATCCATCCAATTTTCAATGCATAACATCCTAATGTATTGATGGAAAATAAAGTTCCTACCCATCAAACATCAGAATAAATCTATTAAGGAATTGGGTTTACTCCAAATCCCACTTTCATTAATAATTTTCAAGTTTGATATTTTTAAATAATGAACATGGGTAATAGAATTTAATCATAAATACCATATCATGACCTACCTGTTAAATAAATTGGCTCCCTAAAAATATGTTTTAAAAATAATTATAATAAATGTTGAGAAAGGAAGTGAATTATATCATAGGTTTATATCATTAATGATGAATTATAATAATTTAAAGATATTGAATTTGGACTAAATACACTTAAAATAACATTTAAATAAAATAATGGATAATCTGGGAAAACCATTTTATTTCAGTAGCATTAAAAACTAAAAATTTCCAAAAAAAATTATAAAAATTTATTCTCGAAAAATAATCTTCGATACATGTAATTTAATATAAAAAAATAATATTTATGATGCTGACAAAATATATTCATGTCATAAGTATTTATATTAATTATTTTATCAAAACTTTTTTAAAGAATATCATATGTGGTCTTTACATAACAAAAAAAAATTTCCTTATAATTTTTTTAATAGAGTTTCAATGATCATGGAAAATAAATTTAACAAATATTTTATTTTTAGAAAAATACATTCGTGAAATTATATAAGGAACATAGAATATGTTTTTGAAAAAAAAATTAATACTATTAATGCATCATTTTAAAAGAAAAACCATTTTCCTCATTATAAAATAAAACATATATGAACGAATAAAAATAACACAAAAGTGGAAATATCATGAGTAAATAAATGTACATTATTTTTATATGTTAGGAGTTAGTATAAAAACTATATAATTAAATACATGCATAAATCATAAAGTGAATCAAATAATGAAATTTGAGATGAGAAAAGCTTAAAACATGGGTACTGCTTCAATCAAAATGACATTGAATGAAGTAACATAAAATTATTAAATTAAAACCATAATTTATAAAAAATGAAATGTGAGAAAACATTCATTCTGAAATAAGTAAACCATATAATATAAAACATGGTGTATTATATGAAATGTTTCTTAAAGAGTTGAAATAAATACAATTAAAATCCTTACAAGGTTCATATGATTTCGGGTCAATTAATATTTTAATTTATTATGTAATGTTATTTAAATAAATATAAATAAATTGGAAACAAAATTAATATTAATTCACAGATAATCATGAAATTAAAATGTTATTTAAGAGGTTTTATAACCCAATTAATGTAAATTAGGTTAAGAAACCCCCTTACATCGTGTACAATGATTCTATACATGTACATTAAATCACCTATTGTGAAATTATTTTAATTATCAAATTTTTATAAATCATTTTTAGAATTATTACCATATCATTATTTTTTTCATTTATGTCATTTATATAATTATTACATAATCAGTTAATTATATGTGGGGTTTTTTGGGGGATCATGGTTCATAATATAAATATGACATGTGTAGGATAAATATGGAAAACAAAGTCATTATTACATTATGTCAAAAATAATAATCAAGAAATAATTATCGAATTTATAAATTTGGTAAAAGTTTACATCTAACCAGGAAACATTGGATATAAAAACAAGTTTCTCTAGCTCGTGTGTGGGTAGTCTACACGTACAAATGAGAGATAATTTTTAAATTTTTTTAATGATAATAATGAAATAAATAAATTATTACATTCAAAAAATCATTTTCATGTTAAAAATGTAAAATTAATTTTTTAATTCCATCCACATGACAAAACATGAATGGTTTTCATTGAAAAAATAATTATATCGCAACATGAAGATGGTTTTCCTATTTTGTGAAAATGTGATGATTCCATTTTTAATTATTTGAATGATATTGAGATAGATGACATATTAGTTTTATTTAATGATAATTATGGTAGTAACATAATATATATACATTTAATCAATAATTAAAAAAATCCCTAATTGGCAATGATGTGATCCTAAATATTGTAGTTCCTAAGGTAGTCATCCATTGGCATTCATGAAATATGGTATAGTCTCCCATTTGATGAAAAATTAGATTAATATGATTATTAATTTTAAATAAAAACATCTTCATATTTGAATATCCTCATTTGGATAACTTATTAAAGACCCTAGGGATTATATTTTAAGAATACAAGAACATTTATAATGATTCTAATGATGTTTGGAACAATTTTTTGTTTTTGATCAAGAAAAGTGCCTCAATAATTGTGTGGATGTTAGGAGGGGTGTTATCATTTTATAACTGATGAGAGGATAACCCATGTATTTAATTTTCTTTTAAATTATAATAAATTAATTTTCTTGTTAATATGGATGAAATCATATTTTAATAATGTCGTGGGTATAATATTTGAAATAATCTCACAAAATAAAATATCTACAATTTTCAATGATGTCTTAATCATTTTCTCTTAGTTTTAATGACTGTTTTTTATGATTACCGAGATATAAATGTTTTGTGATTTTTGGGTAAAACATTTACTATAAAATTAATAGTTTTAGAAAAATATAAAATTAAGGATATTACTAGAAATATCCAATTCACATATACAAATATTATATTTTCATGAATTTTAAATAATTAAAAAAAATTATTATTTAATGTAATATATAATTAATTCCATTTTTGGGACTCTTTACATATTCATGATTTAAGAATTATCAATACAAAAATATATTTCAAACATAACCTATAAAATAATAAAAAATACATTACATTAACTTAAAAAATTCATGTTACCCGATAAATATGATAAAAATATTATTTTATAATATTTTAAAACTATTTACATGAATTTTTATGACTTTTTCATAAACATTATCAAAATTTCATAAGCTTATGTGGTTATTATTTCACCACAATAAAATTAAAAATAAATAACAAAAACTATAAAAATTATTCATTTCAAAAAAAATATAATCATTCATGTCTTGTTTTAATAATTGTGAAATTTTATTTGAGAAAATAAAATCATGAAAGTGACAGTTTTTAATATTCTTTCATGAAAACAATATATCTGACATCAAGATAAAAGAAAAAATTCCCAATTTCAGAATCCATTATCGTTTGTAGAATAATTTTTTTTGACAAATTTATAGAGATTTTATGGATGTGTTTTTAGCCTCATTTATTTGTTCTCACCTTCTTCTACCTGTTTTACACATATAGTGGTTAAAACATTTTAATAAAAGTTAATGTTCATTGTAAAAAAAAGTAGGCTTACATTAAAAATTTAAAATTTTTATGAAAAATATTTAATGTATTTTATCAAATTCAATACATATATGTGACATAAATTTCTATTAAAATTAACTCTTAAGACATTAAAAAAATTATCTTCAAAAATGCATTTTTAGCTATAAAAATATAATTATTCCTATTTTATCCATATTTTATTTATAAAAATTGAATTTAATTATGTTTAATCAAAAGAAAATATTAAAATTCAATAATTAATTTAAGAAAATTATACATGTTAAATCCATGAATGGAAAGAACAATTTTAAATAAAAATCAAATTTTTTTCAATATTCAATTGAAAATAATTCATTTGAGAAAGATCTAAAAATTTCACCTTATGATAATTTTTTTATGATGGTTTAAAAAATTATATAATTTCATAAAATATAATTTCAAAAATAAATATAAATAAATTAAAATATTATTTCTTAAAATGAAATCAGGCCATTTAATTGATGAAAATATTTTTTTGTGAAAAAATTGGCATTTATAAAAATTTAGTTCTAATTTAAATGAACTAATAAATAAATATGTATTAAGTAAGACATTCATATATATATATATATATATATATCTTAATGTGGTTACACCTATTAATGTATTTTAATTCAACAAATGGTTCATAAAAGTTTTATATAAATAATAATTTTTTATAGTGGTTAGAGAAATGTGCAACATGTCATGTACGCTATCAAGAATATTTTTATTTTAATTTCAAATGAGATGTTTATTGTTTCATTATGGTATATTTTTCACCAGTTACAACAAGTCAGTATGACACAGAATTGGAATTTTTTATATAATCAGGCTGGAAAACCATAAGTGTTATAATTGGTGGTGGATTTATATGTCTGGTATAGTAAGATTCAAAAATAATTCATCTTAAATTAATCTTAACTAGATTTATCTTATGCATAGAGTTGAGGTAGAGATATGTTGTTATAATATTTAATTAATTTACAATTATGTGTCTTGGTTCTACACATAGTTTTTACAAGGTTTTAAGCCATGTTCTAGTTAAAGGTTTGTTTATTATATAATAGCTCGATAAACAATTATTTCAATCAAAAGTGAGTATTATAGAAATCTATTTGGTTGTTTCTCACAAATTGAACAAATATTTATGAATAAATTCATTATCTATTGATGAAATAAATAGGGTGGTTATTTATAATTTTTATAAACATAGTATTTAGTTATTGTGTTCTATAACATTTATTTTCATAAATATTTGTAATATAAATAATACCTCCCACTTTAATATCGTGAAATATTCATTGGTTTCATGATAATGATACATATTTCCTTCCTCAAGAGAGAATTCTGGAGTTATAGTTTACAGATAATCACAAGTGATGTCCACTGATAATTAAAAAATTTTGGAATTTAAATTATTGGATAATCTAGTAAAATATTAGGGTGATCCATCATGTGTTATTATACTTTTTGTTTTGTATTAATTATATCTCATGGGATTGGATAAATTAGGTTTTATAAAGCCTCATTGAATATATTGTTTGATTCTAATGTTTTTTTACTCATATACTAAATAATAGATTTTATGTGAAGGATACGTATTAATTTTAGTCTACCAAAACCTTTATATAATAAATTAATATTGAGTTTGGATGATTTTGGAAATTAGAGAGAGTCACTAACATGTCATGTGATGGTAGATAATTAGATTAGATTGATTTTGATTTGGGTGTAGAGACAATAACCTTGGATATGAGATCTAGATTAGTGTCTACATCCATAATTATATGTTTCCCATTTTAAACATAATAAAATTCACATTATGGTAAATTTTTTGTATAAATGTATTGAAATGGAATATTTTACTTTATAACATCATTTGGATGGTACCTTTTTAAATTAATGATCACACAATTTAAATGTGTAAACTTTCTGAGGATTCTTGTATTGAGTTAGGGAATGAAACTTTTTGAAGATGTATCTTCTATGGAAGACCATGACTTGAAACATATTTGAGTTAAAGTATTGAAGGATATGAGTCTTTAAAGATGATATTATAATTCTTAGTAAATAATAATTCAAAATGTTTCTCTATTGTATGTTTCATGAAATTATAGTATTCACTTTGTTGAATTTTTAGGTTATTTCCATAATTTCACACCTATGTTGTAAAATGTTAATTCAATAAAGTAAAAAAATAAGGGATAATTCTCTAATGGTTATATATTACACATAATTGGTAATTACATTATGGATAAATCTCAACATGAATTCAGATGTTTTTAAACTGTAACACATTTAATAATTAAATAATAATTTTTGTAATTTTTTTAATCTATTCTTGAGATGCTATAAAAATTGGCTAGTTAAAATGGATGATTATTTTCTATTTTATAGAAAATAATATTAATTCAAAAATATGGTTTTTTCCTTAGTATGGATGTTTGGACTGATTTTTACATCCTTGTATATTTATGGATTTTTTATTAATTAATAAGTTACTTATAATATGATGGTTGTTTCTTTAAAATTTTATAATATATTATATCAAACTAATACCATGAAAATATGACATTTCTCTTGTATGACGATTCATTTTACAAAATATTTTGATGGAATCTGTATCCATACCCAATCTGGGATATGTTTATGTGGTCTATCTATATTTGAATAAATAATTATAAATAACATATTTTGTTGACATGGTTTTTGATGGAGATGGATTAAATTAGGATGAATGAAAGTGACGGTGGTCCCCTAAAATGTGGGTTCCTCTATATTACACTACTATTTCATAATGAAATTTTATAAATATTAAATCATAGAACCTTTTTTTAATGTTTATTAATCTATGAAATTATATTTAATTTGAATCTTTATTTTGTATAATGATTCTGAATGGGTAGTGGCTGATCTAGATCATTTTTCACTTTAATAGTCATTAGGGCCATGGATGTGGCTTGTTTCCCTATACAGTGACCAAAACTATCACACAATTCTTTTTTTGGGAGGATTTATGGATGATATTTTTCCAGTTCTCATGGCTCAAGGTAGTGTGGGGTTGATAAAATGTTATATCGCTATATAAATTTAGTATGGTAGTAAAATATAGGGACTTCCAAGGTATTACTGGTTTATTTCAATGTATTAGTCTAACATATCGTGGTTGGCTAATTTAGGGCTGAAAAATTCATTTATAATAGTGTATAATAGGTGTCTAGTTGTAGAATATATTAAATTGTAGAGGAACCTCTCAGTATCAAGTGCATGTTTTTGTTTACTATGATGTAAATAAAAAATGTAAGTGTTATAACAATAGGATTTAGGGAAGAATTTTCCTTTCTAGAGGGGGCAGCACCAGAATCAAGGAACTGGGAGAAACATTTAATGTAATATTGATAAATAGGGGGAAGGATAAATTTTTTAAGGGATAAATTTGATCATATTTATTATGAAATGTAGATGGATATTATCCAAGAAAGTATATGGGTCCTGCATTTCCACTTCAATCAATTAACAAGATATAAAATTCATGAACACTACCCAAACCATTTTTCAAGTGTATAAGATGATACCTACATCAAATGGATGATTTGATGCTTCTATGTTTATGAAAACTTGACATAAATATTTTGTATGAAAAGATCTGTGTAGGATATGTAGTAACGATCTTGATAATTTCAATGCCCAAATTGTATCTAGTGGGATATGAAAATTCGGAAATGAATATAAGAACTATTTATGATCTGTAAATTTATATTAATTTATGTATCAAATATATTTTTAAATATAAAACAATAATTTTCTCATCCATCTATTTTGTGAGAGGTGAGAACCCAAAGATAACATTTGTCTAAAATTATTAAGTAGATTTCATGGTTTGATCCATATTTTTATGGCAATGATATAATCTATAATTTAGTTTATATACATGTCCTTGATGAATGTTTATAAAATTGAAATGTAACATATATTAAATTTTCAAACCCAAATTGATTATGATGATGAGTATCAAGAAACTATAGTGATATAATTATTTGTGTGCTGATGGATTTTGAGATAACATGAAGACAAAGATTTTATGAATAATTTGATGAATTTTATGAAGGCTATGATAATGACTAAAATTTTGATATTTATAATCATGATTTGAAAATTAATATAATGATGACACAATAATGAGAAAATTTTCAAAGTGTTCGTGACACGAATGATGGTTGGATTATTATAATAATGACAATGAAGCCTACGAGGAATTAATTACACTATTGCCTACGGGCCATGTAATACATACGCCTACGGGCCTTGAAAAGGTTCCACATCACCCCTTGAAAGGTTTATTATCAAAATCAAAAAAAAATGAAGGCCTTCGGTCCATTGGAGGAATGAAAATGACAGTGACGAATGTTGGGACACATGGATGATAGTGATAATTTTATTCTTATTATGGTTGATGATTTATTTTCGTATCTTATATGAAATGTGGTAGTTGATTTCAACTAAATCATAACTTCTGTTTCTAGGATATGTTGGACATATGTTGTATCGATAAATGGTTTTCCTGGGTGGAGGGTTGCATTAGTCTTAGAATATTATTTAACCTGATTAATGTTATTTATTCCCGGAACCCAATCATTAATACTGGAGAATGTTGTTCATTCCATGATATGGGATTACATAGGCAATTATTATTGAAAACTAAAATTTATTTACATAGATATAGTGGTTATTTAATACAATAACAACTTCCAAAATCAAAATTTTTTAATCTCAAGAGACATGATACAAAATTTATCATTGTATTACATTAAAATTACAATTTCATTAATTAAACACATTATTATTCGTTAATTTCTTCTCCATAGATAAAATTAGATATATACCAGGAAAGTGTAGCCAGAGGGGAAACCCCTGACCATTTATTAAAATAAAATAAAAGATAGTAAACATGCATTACAAACCCATCAGAGTCACATACAGTCCTCAAAATCATACCCCTGAGCACCACCATGGTACACAGACTCATCCTCCGTCGCCGTTTCCCACACCGAACGCTCATCTTGCTTCAGTACTTTGGCATACATCCTCCTCAGATTCAACTTCTCCAACTCAAGAAACTCTTTCGGAGATTGCATGCTTCTGGCAGCAGATCTGGTCAGCATCGGTTTTGACAGATGAGTGATGTCCTTTTTCATCCTTCCACGAGAAGAGGCAGTCCCCTTGTCCGAGACCATCGGCATTAACTTATTCCCAACTTGAGCAATCTCACTGTATGAAGGCCGCGTCATATCCCCACGATTCTCCTTGTCGCTATCAGTGAGGTCCCCCCATTTCCCATGATACTCTTGGATTTGCTTAAACTGATTGTTCGTATCAATTAATGCCAAGCATTGAGGCTGCTCCACCCTTGTGTTTTCAATAGCCTCCATTGCCACAACTTGCAGACTGCCACTACCACCTTCCTGCATACCCTGTCCCTTGATAGCAGGTTCATCAGAGTCCAAAACAACCATATCAACATTATTCTGTGATGCAGGCCTCAGGACAACATTCCCTCTGCCCGACGACTTGCTCATCACTTGCGGAAGCACCACAACATCCTGCACAGCACCCCCTTCCTGCTCACCTGCAACTGTCTCCTCCTGCGCCCCATCCAAATTCACATTTCCTAAAACATCAAACCGATTACCCAAAGAAACAGATACCAAAACTCCATTACTAGCCTCACCCTGACCACTTCCCTTATCATCAATGACCTTTGGCTCTACCACTGCAGCAGAAGCAGCCCCCTTCCCTGCCATAGATCTCCTATGCACCTTGCCTTCATCCACTGCATCACCCATCCCTCCTACATTCATGCGGCCACTGCCAGTCTCTTTGTTCTGACCAGCTGCTCCATCACCATCCCGAGAACCTCCACCAGAGGAAAAGCCATCCCTCACCTGCACAGCAGGGACCTCCAGCTCCAGCAGGGGATCCGAGTTTATTATCCCCACATGGGGGCGTGCCACACCAACACCAGCAGCACCCTCGGAGGACCTCCCTTTTGAGAAGCTTCCAAAATTCAGATCCTTCCTCAGCCTATCAAACACCCTAGACACCGAAGGGTTAGAAGCAGAATTCACAGTATGCAATTGTTCCCGCTGCCCCACATTGGCACTTCTTTTTATGACATCCACGGCTTGCCTCTCCTGCATCATCTCATCAGTCGAGCCTGAGGATTTCCCGCGCCTGGTTCCACTGTGACATCTCGAAGATGAGTGACCCAGTCGCTTGCAAGTGGAACAATATCCCATCCAGGATTCATAGACGACTTCTTGCTTCCATCTAAACTCATCTCCGACAGAAATCCATACCCAGTCAAGCGGAGGCCGAGAGATATCCACCTCAATACAGCACCATGGGTTGATCGGATGACAGAGCGCAGACGTGCGCGCATCAGGACACAAAAAACGACCGACCAAATTACCAATCATCCTAAGAATCGACGGATTTTGAAAGGGAAGGGGGTGATGAGGAAATATTACCCATACAGGAAGAGATGTGGGGTCACGATTCATACACAATTCAAACGTCCATCGGAACAAGAAGACGCTACACCCATTGCAGCGCTGGGGAGCACTGGACCAAGTGCAAATCAGATCTTCTTCAGAGGCAAACCGGATCATGAACTGTCGCTTGTCAAGAAGTCCTACCACTGCATGGTCTCTCAGATCCCATTTAGCGAAGACGAAACGGTCAAACTCATCCACGGACGGCCTTCGGGAGTTGAATCGAGCCACCAAGGTCAGACCCAGATGCCTCGATGCTTCAGAGAATTCCGACACTGAGATTTGGAGGTGAGGGTTTCCAAGATGAAGATTAGGTACCTTGGGGGTGAGCGCAATCGCCGGGAACTCCGGAAGAAAATTAGGGTTCGTGAAGGGAGAAAAAGCGGCCCGTGGCTTCAAAGTAGGGTGCTCCATAGCATCCTCCCCCCTCCCGCCGCCGCAAGGAAGGGGGGAAAATCCTCATCCCGCATTCGCTAGGGTTCCGCCATCGCGAGGAAGGAGAAGTGGTCCCTTGATAGATCTCCAAGTCTTCTTATCCATAGATAAAATTTGTCATTATTAATGGTTTCCTATGGATATGGAAATACAATAGAAAAGTTTGGGTTATCATGCTTAGTAATAGTTAGTGCATAGTGGAAGAAAAGAAGGAAAATATATAACATAATAATACGATATGAAAAAATAATCAAATAAATTCCATATAAATAAAAACATAATAAAAAAATCAAAAAATGGCAATATATAATAACATAGATAGTAATGATATATCATATATTAATGGAATGCATAATTTCAGACAACATAATAACATCATTCAGACCTTATGATATGATTAAATAACCATACCATAAAGGCCTCTCCCACTAATATCGTACATAATTTAATAGGAGTACACTAGATACTCATTCTTCTCTCTTTAATGAGGCCTATAAATTCATCAATCAATTATAAAATTCTATACCCCCAAATAAAAAATATGACTTTATCATCATATCAAATGAATAAATGGATAAAAAATGCATTAAATTTTTTTGGCATATATAATTCGACTAGAATGTTTTATTTTGAATTTTGTTTACTTATTTACTCATTCTTGGAGATTATAGGGTTTAGATGGGGGAGATTGGTTTTATTAACCAATTAGTCCCAAACATATGGTCAACACACTGCCTAATTGCATGAGTAACCATGAGACAGTGATATTTTGGGAATAATGGTGTTTTTCTAAGTTTTATAATGGTTATTATAACCTTGTGGAATTTTCTCAATGTTTTGAGGAAGTATTTTTCAGCGGTATTTGGTTTCATACAATTGGTGAATTTTTTTATCATGTAACAAAACTATGTGGTTTGAGCTGGCCATTAAAAATTGATTTTCACTATTTTGCATCATTATAATTTTTATTCCTTAGTATTCATTTCTTCACCCAGTCTTGAAAAACATTATCAACATATATTAGATCTTGTCACATCTCAATTTTGGTGGACTCTTCTAGGATAAATCAATTTATATCTTGAGTTATATTCGTTTACACAATTATTTATCTTTTTTTTCTAGTTATATCGTTATTAAATCATTTTTGTGCAACGGTGAAACCATATCATATTATTTGGATGAAAATATTGTTGTAAACTTGGGTTTCATGTTTTTTCATTTTTGTTTGGATTTTCGAGGACCTTTATTTTTGAATTCAATTAGTTATCATCTAATGTGGAATTTTTTTGACTCGGTTTCAAATATTTTTCTCATTTTTAGTGTAATTTTTCTTGTCTTTCTATCAAAAATTATTTTCAATTATATATTTTTATTATATTTCCCTCAATTTGATTTAATATAGATGTTTTATATATTATTGTTGTGATTTTTATATGGGTTAGGGATTAAATTGCTTAACATGATTTTTCATTAAGATTTTACATTTATTAACACCATGAATTTGTTTAAATTGATCAAAAGAGTTTTAAGATTTATTATGGGTCATCAAAATCATTTTTATTGATTGTTTTCCTGGAGTTAGATTCTAATATTATTTAGCATCAGTGTTTTATTTACCATTATCTTAGATGGATTGTATGATTATAAATTTCAATGTTTATGTGTTTTTAATTGTGTGGTACATCAGATAACATAGATGTGTACGTGTCTTATATAGTTTACACCCTAATGAATGACGTTAATAGGTTATGGATTATTATTCTAGTGCCCTATTTTGTGGTGATATATTCCATGCTTATGACCATTTCCCTTTATTTGGATATACGAAGGTGATCATGATTATTATCAAATAATTACATATGTGTTTTTGTTGATAATTTTTATTTTTGTGGGATATTATTTCCCTTAATTTATCATTGATTACCATTCTATAAAAAACATTATTAGTATTTTAATACCCAAGGTATTTCAAATCTATTGTTCTCATTTAAAATTTAATTTAAAGGTGAACATGGTTTATGAAAATGAGTTTATAAATTAAAATTATTATATTTCATATGAAAATTATTTACATAGATACATGGTCTTATCCCATAGGTATTATACCTCACACCATGCATAAGACTTTAGGCATATTTTTACCTTATTTTGTAGTACACTATTAAAAGTAATCACACTGTGCAGTTTGGTGGATCCGTGTGAATACTGATGTCCCTAGTTGGTTGGAATGTTGGTGATTTGGTGTCACAAATTTGGAACTTGAATAAATTTTTTGGGATTTGGTATTTATGGGAATAGATGCATTAGAATTTTTGGTATTATTCATTATTTGAGTTTGGACTTTGGAGATCATATTTATACGTACTTTTTATAACTTGTGATGTGATTTTGAAATTATATCTACTTATAATCATATTTTTCTCAACATTTTTTTATATTTATATCTATTTAATCATTCTAATCATTTCATATATTCATATAATTTATGGATGTTTCATGTACAATCTTTTAAGGGAATCGATTAGAAAATTTTTATTTTTGATGCCCAATTGATAGTCTTGAGTTAATGTATATCATAAAAGATATTTGGAAATTTTGGTGTGCCACAATAGGTGATGGTTTAGTTTGAGAAAATCCATTATTCTATATTATGATATCATATACATACCATTATTTTTGGGATATTAGGAGAAAGGATTTAGGACTATCAGTACTCGAGTTGTAGGTGTAGATGAGTGCCTAAAAAACTATTTCACATGCATATACACATGTTTCCATGGGTTTCAAGGAGTTATGTTTATGTTTTGAAACTATTTTGGGATTTTTTGATTCAAATTAGTGATTTTAATCCTGGTATATGGGGTTTGGAAGGAACTTATAGGACAGTTATAGATATTTTGAGTTCGGTAATGAAATTGGATAAGAAATAATAGTCACATGGTTTAGGAGAGCAATATTAGTAACTATGTGGATCTTGAGAAAACTAATATACGGTATTCTAGTGTTATTTTAAATGATTGGTGTGTGGGTTATCTTATCACGTTCCAAAATCATGAAAAGTTTATAAGTGGTCAAAATATTGATGCTTTCATCCATTATTCATTTTAAAGTGTTGTTTATGATTATGTTATTTGTTAAGACCATTTATAAGAGTCTGATGAGGATTATTTTCTGTTGTTTTTTATATAATATTATATTGAATAATATTGTAGTTGTTTTTTATAGATGATTCTTCCAAAAAGGTCCTCTACATGTTCTAGAGAGGGAGATTCATATCATTTCCTGTATATAACCCCAATATTTGAACCGATTTTGGTAGATTTAGTGATCCATATGTTTTTTTAAACAAACTAGGAGGGAGAAATTTTTTTGGAATGGAAAGTCTACAATTATAAGTATTACACTGAATAGAATCCATTGACGTTCCATAGTGATAGAGGTACCCATGATCATGAGTAATGGAACACAAATATTAATCATATCTTCCATTTTTTGAATTATCATGTGACCGAAAATATAGCCTTAACCAATTTAGAAATACCAAATATGAAATGGTGAGATTTATGGTGAAATAATGGAGGAACGAGAATATAAAAAAGTCAAAATTTAAAAAAAATTAATTATTAGTTTTATCATTATACACTATAGGTAGAGATGTCTAGCATTTTGGTGATACTAGATCAAAGAGATCATGTTGTAATTGAGTATATTATTATGTGTTTTGAGTTTTTCCATTTTTTACCTTAACATCCTCATGAATAACAAACTCAAAATGAGTTGTTTTAAAATTGTATTGATGGAGGAGATTTGATTAATGATTATTATCATTAATATTTCCACATATGAAAAGGTGGTGGATAAAGCATCTATGTCCAATGTAGATTTAGTAGGGAAGAGATGTCTTAGAATAATTTTTTTATAAAAGGGTGGTATCAAGAGTTTTCCTCTATCTAGTGGATGAGGTGGGATGAACATCATTAGAGTAGTAGTAGGGTTCATCAATAGTCATACAGTTTAGTTTTAAAATATTCTTATAGGTGTAATCGAGTAAGTTTATATCAATGTGGAATGTATTAATATATCATACCTGATTACACAAAGGATTTGAGAATTTATTACTATTTTGGACATTGAGGACATATTCAGTGCTTTTTAAGGCCTTCATTTATGGGAGAAGAGTTGTTTCTTATTTTATTAAGGGATCACATGTGAGATCCGATGCCTTTATGTGCATGAGATATATAACATCATTTAAAGGTGATTATTTACTATTTATGTGGGAATAAGAAAAACAATAGTTAGGGAATCATTCTTATATTGCTATGGAAAATGGGGACTTTGAAGGTAGGATGGATACTATGAGAGGTACACTGATTATCACTAATGTTATGGGTTTGGAATTATATGAAATGGGTGATTAATATTAATTTATATCATCTAAGATTCCTGATGATTTGGGTATACTAAAGGATATAATTCCTTTAATGATCGATCTATATAAAATATTGTGAATAAATAAGGAGAACTGTTTAATTTGTCCAAAGTGTCATGTTTTTGGTACTTATGTGGAGGTCTTGTGTGACTTAATTATATTAGACATGAATTTTTTTATATCATCCTTGGTATGGATTTGGTGATCCATTTTAAATCATTTATTGATTTTTATAATAATAGGGTTTGGTTTTTATCTCCTCATAGTAACACTCATGCCTTCTATAGTGAGGGAGATCGACATTCAGAGAGGGATAGGCTAGTTACTCCCAACATGTGATCGATTATTTTCAGTTATCATTATTATTATTTAATTTTCTGTATCATTTTCAAGTGTTAATATGACAACATTCATAGACTAAACATTCATAGACTATAATTCCTTAGAAATTCTATGCAACATTTTCATTAAATAAATATTTATTGAAAGGATTTCTTTATAAATTAAATAAAATATTATCTTTATGGGTATGCATATTTATTATAATAAATTGTTTATAATTAAAATATATTTTGAGATGAGATAATTTTCGCATAATTATGTTACATCCATTAATAAGAATATGCTTTAATAAGAAGAAAATTTATTAATTAAAATTTTATTAAATGAAATAAGTGAGACTTTTCTATAATTAATTCTCTTAAAAAAATGATGATACATTTCAACAAAGTAGAATAATACCCCTTTAGACTAAAGACATGGGAATTTTAAATATAAAACATCAATTATAAATAAAATAATACAATGTAAAACAAACATTCTAGTAGAGATATTGTAGCTTTCATTATCTGAGTCTGTCATCAATAGGAGCCCATCGAAGATGATGATGATAAAAATAGAATAAGTGGAAAAATTGGTATCATAGTCATTATAAGAGTACTGATATGATTATATTCTATATTCTAGTATTCAATATATGTGAGCTCTTTGAAGAAAAAAATGGATGGGACCATTGGGTCATAATAGTTGAGGATTTTTTTCAAAAAATTATGTAATCGTGAAATGAATATATATCCATTGAAATAATTTTATAAAAAATATATATACATGAATATTTCATTTGAATATACAGTTCATTGTTTAATTGAATTAAATGGGTAATTTTTATTTATGATATATAATTAAATATCTATGGGGCCTCACACCAAATTTTGAAATAATAGATGTACTATAAATTATTTTTAGATTTACTAATTTATTTTTACATTCAAAAAAATATGAATATTAAGTTTTCAGGAATAATAAAAACAATAATAATTTTATTTATTAATACTTTTATATACAATACCTTCTTCATAAAATATTTATTGTTTTTATGGGGATTTTCCTTAAAAATAATAATTATTAGATTGAAATTACAAAATATAAATAAAATAAAATATCTAATAAATAAACAATAAGAATAATTTTTTTTGATTATATGATGATATTGATTAGACTAATAATGTTAAAATAATATTATGATTTCATTGGATCATAAAAATGACTATATTTAGATAGATATTTATATAATCATAACAAATATTAATAAATTAGATTATAATTTGGTAATTTTTTAATATTGAAAATGTATAATTATAATATATTTCTAATCATTTAATATATATATATATGG
Source organism: Viscum album (assembly GCA_963277665.1). Classification (NCBI taxonomy): domain Eukaryota; kingdom Viridiplantae; phylum Streptophyta; class Magnoliopsida; order Santalales; family Viscaceae; genus Viscum; species Viscum album. Next base: position 1,007,805,064 of record OY728164.1, on the reverse strand, counting down.
AATACGTATCTCAAAAAATACACACATATATATACAACATAACAAAAAAATAAAGGGCATACTGATAAATGAAAAAGATAAAAAAATGAAAATAAAAATAGATAACATGTCATATTCCTCTATGATATTCTCCCACAAGACATTATCAACCATACCAGTGATGGAAAATCCACCAAATGGCACCTAAAACACTCTGTAGTGAACATGCGTCAAACACCACCAACCTTTGCCACTCACTGCAATGTTGTTTTTATGTCGGTGGCGTTTTCTTCATAACATGTCTCTCTCCCCATGACCACCCAATCATAACAATGCTTATCGGCCATACCCACAATTCACTTGTAATCTTACATGGTAACCTTTATCATCTTCTCAAAAATATTATGGCTCTTGAAAGTAATAAAATAGGGACAGTGGCCATGGTTATCTCGAAGATCCTCTTGGATCCTCAAACCACATATATATATATATGTGCAATCCGGTGGGATAATCTATCATTGTACAACCCACAAAAGGAAAATAACTATCTCAATATCTTTTTTTTACCCATTTCTTCAAATGTACCCGTTCAGAAGGGCAGACCTTTAGTCATCAAAAAGGATCCACCGTTTTCCTTTGTTTATACAATCAGTTTTCAAAAGGTAATGGGAACACATTTATTTGATATATTCTAATATATATTATTTTTATATTTCAATTATATATATATATATGATATTTTCAATTCATGATTATTCGTGTATCAAATTTAAGTTAGTCGTTATTCTTTTAGATCATTATATTGTTTTTAAGGGTTAATTGAGTTTTTATTCCAAATTTTGTATTCTATAGGAAAATGAGTACAGAAATAAATATATCTATATATCTATATATTTATTATAATTTAAAATTTTCGAATTTATATGTATATTATATTCATATATATGGCATCCAATTTCTTCAATTTCATGATTTAGAATTTAAATCAAATGATATATATATATATACACACATACTTTCATTCCGTTGAATTATTATACAACAAACATACATATATACTTAAGAGAATATATCTCATGTGATATAAGTATTTATCATATATATTTTTAATTAATTGAGATGTTCATGGATTTCATTATTTTTAAAATATCCTAAATCTATATTCATTAAAAATATATGTATACATGTATACTAGTTCAAAAATTCAAGTTTTTATAAGTATTACATGTTTATAAATTATTCTGATTAGGAATGAAATTAATTTAAATTTATGTAAAGGGTGTGTTTCCTTATCTAAAAATGTGTGTATATATACATATATAAATACACATTTCAATCATTTAATGATTCATAATGATTTTTTACTTCATTTAAAAACATGAAATCATCCAACTTAATATTCATAAATTATGAAATGAAGATTTATTTATTCAAAAAATATTACCCTTATTTTTTTATGTTTCATATAGTTTTTCTTGTAAAATATTATGTTATCAGTATATTTACTTGTATATATAATTTTCCATAAATGTAAAATTATATAGATTATTAAAGAAATTATTTTTTTATAATTTTACCATTTCAATAATGTATGCCATTATTTTTTTTCTTACATTTTATGTACTCAACCTAATCATAGGAATGTTATGTTATTTTTATACTATATTATGTTAATTTAAATATACCATTTTTAATATTTTATATGAATTATATATTTATAATCATGGTTATTATAGGGAAGTGTGAATTGAAATCTAATATTTCATGACATTTCATATTCTCAACTACAACCATTTTATGTGAAAGATTTATATATTATATAATGTGTAAAAAATATCAAACTATAATATATGAAAATGATTATGAAAAACATGAACTTAGGGATGATTCTTAAAATATATTTTTTAATGATTTAATGAATAGTAATTTATAGGAAATTTTTAATACAGGGAAGCTAATTATTTTATTGATAGGCCATGAAAAAGAAAAGTGGCCTGATATTCCATATTACAAAATCAGAAAAAAATTTCCCTATGAAAATAAAAATCACTATATTTATAAATTTGCATGTGTATTTAAATAATTTTTATGTTTTTATGTCAAAAACCTTAGTGGAAATGTATATATTTAAAGAAATACAAATTTTTTATATTAATTGGGACTTTTAAATTTAAAAAAAGTTGATGAGGAGTGTACTAATTCTTATAGAAGTGTGTCGGCCCAAAAAATCCATTATTGTTTATGTAGCTCCATTGTATTGTTTTAAAAATTGTGATTAGTATTTTATGGAAGCATACTAAATTATTTTAATGTGTTTTCAAACCTTATATACTTTTGTAATATATATTATGTTTTCAAAAGATTAAGTATTATCATAGGCCTTATAGAATTTCAAAATTTTTAATTATTTTTAATAGAGTAAATTAAAATGTTATCAAAGGATTTTAAAAATAGTTTTTATAATGATATATCATTTTGTAATGTATTTTAAAAATTATGTTTTTAAAATTATAATTATTTCAAATGGTTTTCCGAAGAGTTTTAAAAAGATATTTTGAAATATATTTATCAAATTTATTTAATAAAGTTATATATAAATGTTTTCATCAAAGGTATTTAAATATATAATTTTTTAAACATATTTATCTATGTTTGTTTCAAGAATTATTTTTAATATTGTTTATCAAATTTATTTTCAATGGTATATTGAAAATTATATTAAAATTTATTTCTATTTGGTATAATAATTTTTCAAAAAATTCAATGGGTTATCCAAAACCCCTTACTGTGCAATTTTTCTGACCCTATGTTTTTATAATAAAATTTCAGGTTTATGTAGATATTTAACAGAGTTTATATTGATATGGAAACACTGTGAGAAAAGTTTCATTACTAATTTTTAATTACTATTTTAAATTTGATATTATTTAAATATGGCCCATTAATACTAAATCCCAAACACTAAAATATCCTTAGTTGTGAATTTTTGAATTTGTTTCAGTAATTTTTGTTAGAAAACATATATACATTTTTTTCTATTGGATCCAAAAAAGTGGGTATTGGGCATTAAAATTAGTATCAAAGGAATGGATTAGAAAAAATTTTAGATTAGGTAACTTGGATAAAATTTATTAGTGTCTTCTACGTATAAATTTCTAATAAGACATCTATTTTCTATCCTTTTTGATTGACAATAATCTAAGAGTTAAAACCTACTTTGGAAATCCTTGAAATTTATGTAACCATTATAGATATAGACCTATTTTAGTTCTAGTATTCCAAATTTCTGATGATGGAATTTCATTGTTTTTCATATCTTTGACACACATATTTCAATGGAAAAATTCTATTTAAGGGGGTGTAGTGTAACGTCCCAAAAATTCTATGCATGATTTTCATTATTAAATTTTTATTAAATTATTTTATTTTTAAATTTAAATTAAATATTAACATTATGGGTATGTATAGTTATTCTTATATATTTTATATAATTTAAGTCTACTAATTAATGTTTAAATGTACTCAGAACTAAGTTACTTCCTTTAATAATGATAATAATTAATTATAGGATAATTTATTAGATAATATTTTATTAAATGAAATAAATGAGATTCTCGATAATTATATGTGGTCAATATAATGATGATTCATTAAAACATACTAGCTTAACAAATATTTAGACAATAGAATCATATATTTTAAATATAAAAAATTCATTTGGAATAAAGGTGAACAAAGTAAAAAAACAAGACAATAAAGATATTGAAGCTTGAATCATTTGGATCCATCATTTGTAGGAGTCCTCCAATGATTATTAGGTTATAAATATTTATATATGTTAAAAAATAGGCATCCTTGTCCTGAGAAGAGTATTGATATGTGTAGAGGTCATATACTAATATTAATTCTATTTGATCTATTTATTGAAAAATTGATGTTTGAGAACGTTGGTTCATAACCGTTGAGGTTTTTTATAAAATGTAAGAAATGATTAAATGAGTATATACCCATTGAATTAATTTAATAAAGTATATATATACTTGAATATTTATTTGGAAATGTGTTCCATGAATAAATTGAATAAAAAAGTGCATTTTTTATACAAAATATATTTAAATATTTTTTTAAATGGATTTAAAATTTAGAAATAATATATATACAATAAATTATTTTTACATTCACTTATTCATGTTTTTTATCTCAAAAATTTATGAATTATATGTTCTTATAAGAAAAAAAAATATTAATCATATTTATTAAATCTTTAATGTAGAGGAACCTCTATATAAAATACTTATTATTCTTTACAGTGATTTGTCTTAAAAAAATATTTCGTAACAAATTATAAAATATATATAGAATGAAAATTTTAATAAATAAATAATATTAATAAACATATTTGGTTATATAACGAATTATATTAAATTAATATTAGTAAAACAATAATGCGATTTCATGGGATAAAAAAATTGATTTTCAGTATATAGATATTTTTATAACAATAAGGAAAAATAATAAACTACATGAATAAATAATAAATTTGATTATAATTCAGTAATTTATTAATATTTCAAATATTTTATTATTTTATATTCTAATACATCTAAAAAAGATATTGTGTCATCTTCCATGGGACTCTTCTTCTCAAGCCAACTACAACCTTACCATGGATGGTAAAATCCCTCAATCGGTGCCACCAAACACTCTCTAGTGAACATGCATCGACCAACACTAGTCTATGTTGCCTACTTCATGGATATTTTTCCATTACCAAAATATTCTTCCTATCACATCCCCCTCCCTGTGACCACCCTATTTTGACACTTCTCATCAGACTAACCCACACGTCATGCAAAAGCCGACATGGGATGCTTCTTCATCTTACCCAAACCCTTCTAGTTCATGGTAGAAACAGTATATGGACAATAGAAGGGGTTGACTCACATATCCGCTTGGATCCTCAAACCACCTATATATATGTTGGTACTATCTAGGGATAGTCCATCACTAGACCACCCTCCCAAGATAACACCCAGTCTCTGTATCTTCTTTTACCCACTTTTTCGAATGTACCCATTAACAAGGCCACACCATTAGTCGGCGAAGAAGAAGCCAACATTTTCCTCTATTTCTACCATTAGTTTACAACATGTAAAAGTACGACATTTATTTTATATATTAAAAAATTTATAATATTTTCAAATTTATTGTGTGTGTACATATATATATATATTTGATATTTTCAATTCATGATTCTTCTTGTATCAAATTCAAGTTAAACTTTATTCTTTTAAAATATGATTGTGGCATTTTTAAGGGTGTATTATGTTTATATTTCATACCCTACATTCTCCAAGTACATGAGTAAATATATGCCTTTATTTTATTAATAATTTCATGTTTTTAAATATATATATATATATATGTGGTTTTCAATTTCATCATGTTTATCTTTCCGAATTTGAATTAACTGATTTATATATATATATATATATACATGCTTATCATTTAACTTTTTACAACACAACATGAATATTTACTTATGAGAATATACCTCTGCTGATATAAGTCTTTATCATTCATATCATTATGAACATGTGATTTTCATGGGTTAAAATATCTCAAAAATCATCCATTACAATATTCATTATATATATATATACTAATTCTAAAATTCATGTTTTTATAAGTATTATATCTCTATCAAATATTATAATTATGAAATAATGTTATTAAAATTTATGTAAGGGTGTCTATCTATATGTGTGTGTGTGTGTGTGTGTTTGTGTGTTTCTTTGTGTGCATGTGTATATATATATATATATATAAATAATCATTTCCATCATTTCTTGTTTCAATATTAATTTTAAATTTATTTTAAAAAATGAAATCATTCGACTTAATATTTTAAAACTGCGAAAATGAAGAATAGATTTTTTTAATTTATTAACACTATAATTATTATATAGGTAAAATTGTTTTTCATTTTAAATTCTATGTTAAAGATATATTCACTTCTACTTATAATTTTTCGGTAATGTAAAATATCTATTCATAATGGACTATGTTTTTTGTTATTTTACAATTACTATAATGTACGCCATTATTTTATGTTTTAGATTTTATGTTTATATGATAATTATAATTAAGAGAATTTATATTTCATTTTTTAATGTCAATTTTAATAAACTATTGCTAATATTTTATGTAAATTATTTAATTATTCCCATCGTTATCCTATTTATGTAGAAATTGATTTCTATTATTTCATTTGACTTTCAATTGAGAAATTAAATCATTTTATGTGAAATATTTATATATTATTTAAAATGGAAAAACATAAAACAATGATTTATGTAATGGAATATATAATATGATTATTTTTTATGAGACTTACAAGATAATATTTAATATTTTAGTGAAATATAATTTATGGTAAATTTTAATTACAAGGATGATAATTATTTTATTTTATGACAATTAAGAAGAATAATTACAAGAGATTTTCATAAGAAAATAAATATTTATATATTTATAAATGTCCATGTGTGTTCAAAGCATTTTTATTTTTTAAAATTACGAAATATAATGGAAAATCGAAATTTATATGGTCATATTTTTTTATTTTCTAAATCATGGTTAGTATTTTCTGAACAAACTTAAGGATTGATTAAAGTGTTTTGAAATAAAAAATAATTTTAAAAAAGATAAAATGATTTCAAAAGTGTAAGTATTTTCAAAAATGATAAAGCATATCCAAAAGTGTAATTATTTTTAAAGGATAATATTTATATATTTTAAAATTAATTAATATTTTCAATGGAATTTTTAAAATCATGTTTTGAATGGATTTTCAAAATTTCCTCAAAAAAACTATTAGATTTTAGAAAGTGTTTTCAAAATTCTGTTTTTAAAATTATAATAATTTATAAAGGATTTATTAAGTGTTTTCCAATGATACAATAAAATATATTAATCAAATGTATTATCGTCAATTATTTGTGAAATTATTTATCAACGTAATTTTCAAAATCTATTTGTAAATGTATTAATCAGTTTTTTTTAAAAAAATATTTAAAATTATTTACCAACTGTGATTTCAAAATATTTTTCAATGGTATTTAAAGAAGGTATAATTATTTTAAAAAACATTCTTCATTGTCTTTTCAAAAAACCATAACTAATAAGTTTTTATCATACATTGTTTTTATAAAATGCTTTAATATTTATAGAGAGTGTTTTTGATGTTTAACAAGACAATGAGATAGCACGAGCTGAGAACTATCATTGATTTTTATTTAATGTTTTAGCTTTGAAAATATTTATAATGGGACCTTTTACTCCAAATACTAAATCTAAAAAGATCCTCAATTGTAAATTTATGTATGTTATCCAATTTTAAATATAGTATATAACATTGTTATACGAGATCTGGAAGCACGTGCCTTGGGATTTACAAGGACTGTTACCTGGAGGTGTTTTCTGATAAATGTTTTTTCAATTTTTTAACTCCATGATATATTCAGTTAACTATCAATTATCCCCTAGGATGAATCTGTACCATTAACACTAAAATGGATGAATCTGGTTGAGTTGAAGGATTTCAGGACTTAGTGCTCTTTTTTTAACGGTAAATGGTTTATTGTTAGTCGCATTCCATCATGAGGGTCACCTATTTTATTTACAAATAAGGAATATTGGAGTCCATGACTTTATATTTTCTTTTTTTATTAATCATGGTAATCATAAATTATAAATTCCCATTTCCCCCTTTTAATGATCTTTTTGAACAACTTTGGGGAGGGTTATGGCTTTCAAAAATTGAAATATGATCAGGGAACCATCAATTTATGGTTTTGAGGGAATGTGTTACAAATTACTCTTTCGAGATACAATGTGACAATTTTGAGTATTTGGTTATGTTTTTTTTAATTTTCTAAACTCATGTTGTCATTGTTTCCTTGATGAACACGATATTTCATCCCTTTTTTGATTCATTCATAGTCATGTTTGTTTATATGATCTCGGTATAGTCTATGATGGTTGAAGACTATGGAGGATATCATAGTTTCAATCTGGAAACTATGAGATCGAGCATATTTTGTATGTGAAGCTATATAGATTAAAATAATGTATATGGAAGGTAAATTTTTTGGTGATGTGGTTATAAATAATGGTATTTATATAGATCCTATGAAGATCCAAGAAGTTATGTCTTGGGAGAGGCCCGAAAGGAGTTTGATGTCAAGATCATTTGTATGCCATGATAATATAACATGATTTATTATGTACATCTCTAGGTAATATTATTCATTTATATTGTGGACTTATAAAGGGGTGATGTTTGAGTGGAGTGAGAAATGAAAGTGTTATTTTTTGGAATTTTATGACCTCTAGAAATTATATCTAGTTTATTCCTTCCTAAATCCGAGAAGTTATATTCTATATATTTTGATACCTCAGGTGTAGTCTAGGAGTCTGTGCTAATATAATAGGAACATGCTATCTCTAGTGGAAATCATTATATATGCACTCAGGAGATGAATTACTCCACACATTAATTCATGTCTCATACCCCGATACATGAATTTTAATCTTTTGTTTATTACCACTTTAGGAAATGGTTTAAAATGTACTCAAATTATAAGATTATAAGTTATATCTCCAATAATAAGGACTCCAACCTCAGTCTGATACATTGGTTGGAGTATCCTAAATAATTTCATTATTATATTTATTAAACCATTGGTAAGGCGAATGTAGTTATTGATGACATAAGAATAAAGTAAAAAATCCATGTTTTCATATAATAAATAATTGATTAGTGTTTGATGGGGTCCTTTTATTATTGAGTCTACAATTATTATATTATGGTTTTTGTGTGTCTTTGACCACTTTTCATGTTAGGATATAAATGGTTGATTGGATTTCATGTGAGGATACATGTGACCTTATTAAAATATTGCATAAAAATCCATACAATGCTCTTCATCCTCTTCCCATACCATTCTGGGAGATCCCAATAAACATTTTTATTATTTAATATTGTATTCAGAGTTTTAAAATATTTATTTATCTTTTTTTATTTAAGTTGAATCAGTCAACCCACATTTTCCAATTATAGTGTTGATGTAAGTAAAGTATATTAGATACATGTATATCCATCTAATTGTTAGGCTTTATGCTATGCCTTTACTAATTACTTTTTTACTAGGATAAGAAATTTATGTCTCAATTTCAGATGCGAATATTATAATCCATTGGATCCCAGTTGAAGTTGATCTTGTCTTACCACAAGATGAAATATGGTAAGACTAAGTGAGCCAAACATATTTATTAGGACATGTTTGGTGTTGGTTTGATAGTGTTTGAGGGTTCATGGGAAATGTATCTATAGATTTTAGAATTGTTTTACAACAACCATTACCAATACTCGTGAAATATGATTTATTTTGGGGAATTTCATGGGAATCCATGTTTGTCCTCATCAGTTTGGGATGAGGTTGGTGGGGAATCCTTGTTGGGAAAAAGTATCATCCAGGAGATGACAGAAATATTATAGTTGACCTAAATGAAGTTAGAAAAAACAAAAATTCTCTTGAAATAATATATATAATTTCTTCATCACCTTCATGAGTTTTTCATTGGTGATATAGTGTTTCTCTTTGTATATGTTCAATAGGTAAAATATTAATAGGGAATTAATTGTTTTTTTCATAGAAATATGTTTGGATGTTTTAGATTTTGGAGTTTCTTAGGGAATTATCCACCTGATTCTACCTGACTCCTGGGCTCCCCTTGATTTGTGGTGTCATTCAAATTACTGCATTGAAGATGTAACATGGAAACAAAACTCTTGTGATATATCATTATTATTTGGAGTTTGATCCAAACACCACCATGGTGGAGCACACAATTCAAATTATGGAATGTGAAAAAGGTGCTTTATAGTTAGTCTATCCAATTAATAATTCTTATTTGGTAGTGTGGTGGTAAAAACTACATAAAATGAGTTTGAAAACATTAACAAGAGGATATTTGAATCACTTTTTTTCATTTGATGAGCCTTGAGGTATTTTTAATTGCAAAATGTGGCATTTTTTGGGGAATTTTGACACCCACCCGGCCAATGGTATGTTTTATTTTGTATGTTATTTATTTACATAATCATTCTTGTATTTTATAGGACATTGAGGGGGAAAACCATGGTTTCATAGGATGAATATCCAATAACATGGTCAACCAAATGTTTTTAAAAAAATATTTTCTAACCACATGATATGTTTATTTTTTGGATAGTGAGATTATTCAAAATTAGATCATTGTTTATATAATTGTTCTGAATTCTATAAAGCAATGTGGGTTTGTCTTCCAGAGGTAATGCCTTCCACATGGTTATCGCATTGTTTTAATGACCATGTAGTCAAACTATCTATTGTTTCAAGATCATTAAAAAATTCCTTTAATCAATTTTCCCCTAGTTAGATTTATATTACATTGACCTAAATTATTCCTACATTCATACATAATCATCTATAATTTCCATAGATCTTATATCATCAATATATTTGTGGATTCTTCATAGATCATGTCTACTTTATTTTATTTTAATCTTGTTTTTAACTAATTTCCACAAATTTATATTTGTTCAATCCTTTTCATTAATTTTTTTTGAAATTCTGAATCACTAGATTTCAATTTAAAAAAATACATTTTTAACATGGTTGTTATAGTTTTTTTCATTATGGTTTGGTGTTTGAGGATCTCCCTTTCTAGATACAAGGGGCTACTTTAGAAGAAAACATGTTTTATTTCCATTTCTAGTATATTTCCCCAATTAAGGGTTATTTTCTATGGATTTATAAGGATTTTTTGTTGTTTTACTCTATTGAGTTATTCTTATTTGAGATAATAGTTATGTTTAATCCACTATTGAACTTATTTTTAAGATGAGTTATTAATATAATGGGTTAAAGTGTCTTTTCAATGTGATTTTGATTTCATAAACTCCATTTTTGTTAAAATTGATCTCATAGGGTTTATGATTTAGAATGTGGGTTTAGAATGAGGTTTTAATGATTTTTTATGTTGTCATATTCTTAACATGTTTTTATCATTGATGTATTATTGAAATGGATAAATAATGGTTTTTTGGATTAGATAATGTTGATGTTTATATGTTTGGAACTGTGTATCACATGGGGTATCCTAGTAATGTAGTTGGATAAAGAGTATGAGACCCTGAACTAGGTGTTTAATGAGCAAGATTGTTTTATATGTGAGGATGAGGTGATCCAATGCATGTAATGTAAACCATGGGATAGAAAGAACCTGTCTGAATGAGGTGGGGGCCTTATGAAGATGAAGATATCCTATGGTGGAAGACATATAGAGCATATAGGGATGACTAATAATTCAAAATAACATGTTAAAATTTCCTAGTGACTGGTAAAACTACACACTTTCTGAGTAATAATAGATCACATTTCGTTTGGTCCCATGGTTTATAATACTTATACAATATTGTATATTATATTCCTTAATGATGATAGTAGTTCCTCATTTCATTATAATATATTTTTATGCCTTTTTCCATTTATTTTACTATATGATGGTGTTCATATTTATGCTTATGATATTCTAACTCTGGATTCGATGAGAATACTAATACAAGGTGGAAAATATTTTCTAATTTGATATTTTTACCTTGATTTTAAAAATATTGTTCATTTTTATGAAAACCAAATTTATTTTTTAATTATTGTTTTCAGATGAAAATACATTTAAAAGTGACATTGGTTTTCAAAAAGAGTTTTCTATCTAGATTACATATTTACCATGTGTAATGGGAATACATAAATTCTTTGTGGTATCCTACCAGTATTTATAACTTACACTATGCCTATGCCTTTAGAAATATATAAAAAATTTATTGTAGGACACAAGAAAGGATTAGAGCATCATGTAGTTCAATTGATCCACTTGATTAATGACATCCTTTGTTGGTAGGAATGTTCAAGACCTGGTCTCATATTTTTGTCACTTATGAAGATGTTTTGAGATCATGTATCATTGGGATATAATGAATTATACTTTTTGGTCATATTACCTATTTATGTTTTAACTATGGATATCATATGTTTTTTTAATGTATTTGTGATTTGATGATGTTAATATATTTAAATTTATTTATTCTATTGTTTAATAAAGTATATATTAATTTATGTTAATTTTTCTTATTCATTTAGAATTGAAATTGAATTCCTATATAGTTTATATGGGATTTTGTCACGAATAGACCCAAGTAGGGTCTCAATCTACTAATTACCAAAGATACCCTATCAATTCTAGGGTTTGATGGCCAATGTCGAAGATATAAGTAACACTTTTATTCCTTTTCCTATGTAAATTGTAACACACAAAAACACACACAGTCATATCGATGTAGAAGTGCAGAGGAATAAAAAGTAATATAATGGAATAAATCAAAGATAAAAACCATGAAAAGAAAAGTCACTATTTAGTACCACAATACGATAGTGTAAACTTAAAATTAAAGGGAAAAAATACACACCCAACCATAAACATGAACCAACCCGAAAAAACTCGATAGTAAAATAGTGAGAGTCTAGTTATTTATATCTTTGATATCAATGTAGTATGTGGTCAAATGTACCATGATTCCCTAAGATACTTATTATTCATTGTAAACATATCCATAATTTTCATAAGACAGGACACATTTAGTAAAATACAATTTTGGGGTTAGTATATACATAACCATTAGGGCGTCATGTGAGCTATAGGGAGAGTAGTTTGTGATACAATAAGAATTTAATGATAAAAGATAGTACATGTGATACAATGAAAGAGAAAATATCATCCCAACACACATGTCATTGAATCTCATGGAAGGAGAGTCACCAAATTCAATTGTATGGATATATAAAATTAATATAAAAAGAATCGAAAATTAGTAAGTAAGATTATATCTATATCACAGATCATTTTGGGAAGATGAGTACCCACAGTTTCAAAATTCCATAAACTATTCCAATCATGTCATACATTATCCAGAAATAACTATCAATGTCAATACACACCACTACATTATGACACATATTCGTGGGGTAAAAACTCTAGGAAGAGGACATGTACCACTGTTTCAAACGAGGGTTAAAATTTTATAGTTGATGATGGACTCATGCCATTCCAAATAGGACAATTCCACTCCTATGGTATATGACACATTAATAGCTCGAATGGAGTGTTTTAATAAGAATTCATAAAATACCCATTCATAGAATAGATGGAGGGTTCCACTAAAGATTAATTGAATACCCACACCCAATGTAGCTTGATGGTTCATCTCAGGAGTTTGTAGATTACCCATACCCTATGATGAAATTAGGGTTATAGTCTAGTAGTAGAGGACTCAGGCCCATCCTAGTTGGAGGGTTCTACTCCTGGTGTCTACGGAGTACCCATGGCCAGACCAGTAAGAGGGTTAAACTATAAGAGTTTTACAGGACACATACCCATCCTAGATAGAGTTTTTAATTTGTAGCTCCATTAAGGACCCATGCCAAACCCAACTAGAGGTTTTCACTATAATAGTCATCAAGGACCCACACCCAAACCATTAGAAGGGTTCCGCTCATGATTACTCTGGTGATCCAGGGTGATCATTGCCATCATCTAGCATCTCATAACCAAGATTTGTTCTTATAATACTCCAAATCATATCCCTTAATTTAAAACCTAAAGAAGCATTAATTTATATGTGAGAAAACAATCATAAAATGCTACTTGTGATCCAAAATTAGTGTAGAAACAAATGATATTCAAATGATTGAAGTTTCTTAAAAAGGATATATGTGGTACATGGTATGTGAGGGGAACTCCCTAAAATGTGTGACCACTTCTTGTACATGAAATTCCATTTTAGGAATATGGATCACCAACTATGTATGGTTACTCGGGGTGTGAGTGATATATGTGCACACCCATGCCACCAGGGGTCCTGCTTCTCTGTTGGATGTTCTAGTGTAACAACCCAATATTTGTGTACTTTAGTACACTACTATGTAATATCACATGGGGTCCAAACCATGTGGTCCACCACATGGTTTGTTCACCCACATATGATGTACATGTCATATAGAATGGATACACTCTATTCCATCCTAATAGTTTTTTGAAATGGTAGTTTATACGACTAAGGGACTACATGCCATGTGCCTCTCACGGTACATAGTGTGTTGTTTCATTTTTCACTAAAAACTAGATCCATAGTATACACCTCAAATTATTCTTCTCCATTTCTTATCAGGCCTTATTTAATCCCTTAGTTTTTGGATCTAGTCATCGTTCTTTGATTGCATCCATCCAGTGGTCATAAATCTAATCATATCAACACACAGGAGCTCTATTGTTAACTCTGTAAAATCCAAAAACTCAACATTTGATGATTTAGATTCAAATAGTTTATAATATAATACATATACTAAAAATATCAAATATCTATTCATGTTTCATTGATTCATCCCTCTTAATTGATTTCACTTTGATTCTAGTAGTCTAATCATCCTCGGTATCGACCAACAATGTCGAACCAGTAATATGGGTCCTGCATGTCATGAACATGAATAAACTGATGTCAAAAGGAAAAATATTTTTTTATTTTCATTTTACAGGTGTTCATGAAAATTGATCAAGAAAAGTGTTTATTGTGTAAAAAACATTAAAAATAGCTAATTGTGATTTTAGATCATGGGCATAGCCAAATGCTATAATTTTTATAGATCCAAGTAAGTAATTAGTCGTATCAATAAATTTAATAAAAGGGGGAATAAACAAATGATTTATGAGTCCTAAATATATATTGTATTGTTCGAATTCTAAAAAAGTAGCCCCCAATTTAATAAGGACACCATTGCAGTGACAGTGTTCTGATCTTCTTAGATCCATATTTTAATCGCCATCCAATGGTGTCACCAACTGATGGAGGAAGGATAATCCCTCGACGGTCCAATTATTATGATGCTAACCTTGATCAATTCACCATAATAATATATTTATAGGAAATATTAATTTGAATGATTGAATGAATGATTAAATTAATTAATTAATCTATTAAACATAACACCAATAAAAGATATATCTAAATACATAGTGTCAACCTATTCTATGTCTCAGTTAGGGTAAAAAACATGTTTGGGAATTAAACATTGTATCATATATCTAATCCAATCATCTATTTAAGAGTCATAATTTTTTTAATAAATGGTTTGTGTATTATATAAAATATATTTAATATTTTTATTAAATTATGTTAAATAACACCGGGCCTCAAAATTTCAAATCGTCATTGATCATATATCTTGAAAAATATTTCAAAATATTTTATTGTCATTCAAGAAAAAATTGGATCTCTATGTCATTATATCCTTCTATATTTTCATCCCCAATAAGAAAAATACACATTCAATTAAGGTTACTGTGCTCATAACTGACTCTCCTGCTCCCAAGATCTCTCTTTCACCTTCCATTGCTGCCACAATATACAAAACAAGGGGGTGATTCATCCATGTTGGGTCTGTTCCTGTTGATCCTTTAACTCCATTGGTTTCTGCGGAAGGGTGTATCCAACTTCAATATCTAGCAATCTATAGTTGATGAAATTCTCAGATTATGGGACATATATCCTCAGTTGTGACACATGGATGGTTCCATGCACTGTCCTAGTTATTTGGGTAGGGAGAGGCAATTTGCATCCTCGACAACCCTCTGCAAGATCTCAAATGTCACAATGAAACTCAAGGATAACATTCCTCTTTGGGTAAACCTCTATAAAAATCATCATGGAGAGAATTTTTGGTGAATTGGGTCTCCCTGATCGAACTCCAATGGAATATGATGACAATATAAATTTGATTTATATCTCATCTATGTCATCCTTATCATCTCACAACAGACTTGGCCCTTCTCCGTCATCACCTACACCATTTGTGGACCCACAATTAATGTCCCTCTGAAATTTTTCATACACAAGGGTCTCTTATAGGGTCTCATGTACAAGGAATAAAAAGGATCCATTCTAATTATATAATTTTAATTATTGTTTATTCTAAATCAAAGTCAAAAAGAATAGTATGGTTTTTCTTTTTGGTGATTTTTTATATAGAGTCCACAACCTGATTTTAAGATTCAATAAAAAATCTCTATTCATTTAAAATAAATACCTGAAAAATAATCCATTTTTATTAAAAAAAAATCCTTGGAGCACATCCTTACTCTTCCCTACCTATTATAGTGTACTCTAAATGTTTCCCAAAGTGCACAAGAAGCTCATGCCAAGCATTTGGTGTCAAACTCTCAAGGTAATGATCCTGCCATTCTCCACTATATTCAAGTATCTTCTTAACATTATTTATTTTATTTATATTTCCTTATGATGGAATTTTCCATTCCATACCCCCTTAATTTTCAATACATGTATAAATTTCGAGATTTCCATTTCACATTCATAAGCCTCTCCCATGAACATTCATACACCCCCATAATGATACCAATATTTCACAATGATTTTCAAGGAATAAGATTTATGTAAGGAATACCCATAACCATATTCTATCAAGAATGATTACCTTTATGAACTTATTAATATTTAATTGAGACATACATGTATTTATTAAACAGTCTTTTATCCTATAATAATTTTTTATTTTAAATGAATCCACATTGTTTGATCTATGTGGAAAACATATTCAAGAGAATTCCAAGAAATTGACAAGTGTAGTTGAAATGATATGGCACACTAATTCATTGGGTAGGGTTTAGTCTCCTGAGATAACATATTGGGAATTTTAGTAAATACCATTCATTTATGTGAATTTTCCACCATGATGTATTGGTAGTTTTCCTTGACCTATGTTTTTGATGTAGTGTTTTAATACGTTTTCACATTTCCCAAGTTTCTTTTTTGTTATCAAACTACATCATTTCATATTATTACTACTTATGATTAACACTCAATTTTATTCACTAATGATATTCATATTGTATAAAATGTATTACAGTATTCATGTTATACAAGGTTTATTACCTTTATAGGATTTGTAGATAACTCATTTCTTATGTGTGTCCCCTGGTTATCCTATGCAGTTGTTTGTATAAGCTTGTGTAGTATGTTTCCAATAATGATGAAGTAGTTCATATTTTAAATTTTTGTATAATATTATTGTTTCCAAAATACACTATAATTCTTGATCTTCAAGGTTATATTATGTTATATCTTTTATATTATATAATGAATTTATATTTAATAGAGAGTAGTGTAGTGAAATATGGTATCGACAGAAATTTTTAGTAATTTTTGTTTTAGGATTCGAAAACTCTAGTGAACGACAAAAGGATAAAACAAAGGATAATAAAACATCCATAATTATTTGTAATTTTGATTAAGTGGTATATCAAGAAAATAAATCCATGTCTAGATCCTACAAGTGGATGCAGCTCTATCAAATTTGTACATAGGGGTAAATCATGAAAACTCTCATTGATCTAGACTCGACATGGAATTGGTGTACAATAATGGGCCTTACTACACAAATAGATTAACAACCTTAGGTGATATCATTCGGTAAATTCATTCTCATGTTATCAAACATTATTAGGGAAAGACTTCCCATATGTGTTTATCTTTTTAAATAGATCATGGATAATATATATTGAAGCCTAGAAGTCCACATGTTATGTTAATGCATGTAATTTATATGTTATCCCTTTAATTTAATTGGATCCCTTCATTATGTGATTCATCGTTTAGAAATACTCATCTATAACTTTACTTTTCATTCTCGGAAATTGATGAAAATTAGAAGAATTAACTAAAAACCCAATGTGAAGGGAAATGTGATAACATCCCTAATGAGATTACCTACCTGATGGGGGAATAAATAATGAACATTATGATGATACTCTTTGAAATGACTAGAGTTATGTGAAAAAACACTTGTGACATTCATGGGATCATCCCATCACTTAACCATGAAACAATTCAACAATTATAGGGAGATCATCTTCCCTATCAATCATTGTTCATAGAAAGATAAGGTTCATGTGGTAGTTTATCATATGGATAGAGAATTTGTTCAGTATTGGACATTGATGAATAATACAGAGCAAAAAGAAGAGATAAAAGGGATGGGATGGAAGGAATTTTGAATTTTTTTTAATAAATATTTTCATCACACTCTCCAACTTAAAATGGAATGTGATTTCCTTTACCTAAATAAAATTGATAATGAATCTACAGGATTTTATAAGGAATCTTCAAATGTCTTTCATGATTAATCATTGGATTTTTCCTTACACTAGAATGAAATGTTGAACACTTATTTGGTGGGAAGTAACCTTGTTTATAAAAATCCCTGGTGATCCCTGAATTTGATAACTATGAGGAAATTATCTAATACACCCTCATAGTAGAAATAGTGATTCATGAAACTCAAGGGTATGATGGGTACAAGAATCTGACATTAGAGTTTAATATTTGTTCTATAATGGATAAATATAACGATACCAAGAAATTAAAACATCCCACTTGTCAAAGGTGTAGAAAAAACAACCATGAATTTCCATATAGGGCTGAATTAATCCCTTATGAGCATAAAGGAAGGACACATAGATAAAGATTACCAATAGAAGAAACCCAATAATGTAATGAAGGAATGTAATTCTCTATTCATCCCTTACTGTGTTGTTAATTACATAAATTATAAGGAACTAGGGCACTATGAAAACCAATTATCTAAGACATGGGATTTCAAAGACAACAAGAAGCCCCCAAGGTAAAAAGGGTGAGATTTTATCCCCCAAAACTGACGCGGTAGATCAAAACAATGTAGTTGTGTAAGGTATGATCATTATTCATCATAGAATAAAATTTTTTTCTCTCATATTATGGTTTTATGAATTCCTTTATATCACAATATTATAGTAGAACTTTTAAAATACAACCACAAATAAAGGTGGAAGAGATGTTGAAGAAAAACAAAATTGGTTAAATTGTTATATGAAAAGTATATAACTCCTCCCCTATCATAATTTGTTGGATAAAATTCAGAATTCAAATTTTTATACTCCATCTATTAGAATTTGATACAATTTCGGCAAGGATTGGATTTCCATATATTGATCCATTATAAATTTCTACAATATGGAAATCATTCTTCATATCACTAATTATCCTTTGATTTTTTACAAATTCCATGATATGGATGAATCTTTATATGATCCAATATCTCACGAATGGATAATATTTTTTAATGAGGTAGAATATCTATTAGAAGACTTTTATTCTAAGGAACGGTTTATCTTGAATACATTATCATTATGATGAAATACACTTATGGGTTCCCCAAATAATTGTGTAGTCTTCCTACTAGTCGAGAGGATGAATTTTTTGTTGATCTTATACCCCATTAGTTACCATTATCCATGTCTCTCTATAGAATTCATGTTGTTGAACTTGTGGTGATGAAGAAATAAATACATGAGAATTTGGGTTAATTTTTCATACTACCTTGTGCTTCACCTAGGGGTGAACCAATCCTCTTATTCAAGAATAAGGATGGGTTAAAGAATCTTTTCATTAATTATGATGAACACAATAAGATCATGATAATATAAAAATATGATATGACATGGATTTATGAATTAATTGATAATATTTGTGGATCACAATAATTCTACGAGGTGGATATTAGGTTCGGTTATTACGAAGTGAGGTTAATTAGGTTTTACATCCCTAAAATTGATGCTCATACAAGGTTATTGGAACTCTGAGTTCATAGTAATATGATTCAGACTCAGTGATTCTCTATAATTCTTTATAGATGTTATTAATAAAATATTTATATAATACTTCGAACAATTTTCAGTTGTCTTTATTGATGGCATTATATCATACTCCCAATGTAAGGAGGATCATGAGGATAATATGAGCACTATGAAGAATAACAAATAAAATGAGAAGCTTAAAGTGAAGTAAATCAAATGTGAGTTTTTATAGAAGGATATTTCATTATTAGATAAGATCATAATAAACAATTAGATTACTTGGGAACCATTGAGGATAAAATAAACTGAAGGATGGCCGAGTTCAACATATGTGATTGATATATGTAGTTTCCTTTGATTATTATTGAACTATCCACTCTCTATGAAACATTTATCACTATTTTTGAAACCTTCATACCAAGGAAAATCAAAATGGAGCCATGTCTAATTTGAATGATAAATGTGAATAAGGCTTCGAGGAGTAGGAAAATTGTCTTATCACTACACTTATACTCACACTACCCATAAGTGGATTAATTTTTGGTGGTATTAAATGATGCATTAATGATGAGATTCAGATATGAGTTAATGTAGAATGAAAAAGTGATAGCCTATGGTTCAAGGATATTAAAATATTAGAAATATAATTACCCAAAACATGATCTTTATTTGTATGTAATGGTCTTTGTGATGAAAATATGGATACATTATCGTGTTTTCTATAAGTGTTAAATTTATACGAATGAAAAAAAATCAATATATATACACATATGAATAGCTAAATATTTTACAACAATGATGGATAGAGATGATCAAGTACTTTTATGGATAAATTCATTACCGTGCTAGGAATTCGAAAATTTTGGATATTCTATATGTAGAAAATATCATGTAATTCTATCATTGATGAAAATTGAGAGGGAATTTACCTCCTTATATTTGGAAAGGATGGGCATAGTAATAATAAAGTAAATAACATCTTCATTCCCTTCAAAAATTATTTCTCACCAATATATTATGGATAGAATACAGGATTCTAAAAGTTATTATGAGGTAATTTAAGAGAATATGGAAGATAAAAGAAATGGGAAAACCTTAGAGTTTAATATTAATGATGATGTAGTTTTTATATTATGGGAAAAACTCTATTAAAAACCAAAAAATTAGTTAATGAAGGATTTTTTGGATTTTGTGCATATCCCACCCATATCTATCATTCCTGGGAGAACAAATATGTATCAATCTTTCGGGAGCACTCTTGGTGGGAAAATATGAAGAATTATATTGATTAATATAATAAATATGACTTAAATGTATGAAATTTAAGGAGTAAAGGAAAACATCTATGGGTATGATGAAACTATTACACATATCATTATAGAAATGGGAAATCATCACCATGGATGATGTCACTAATTGTTAGAAGGAATCATGAAGAAATAATGACATCTCTGTTATCGTTTATCGTCTTATAAGGACTAGAATCATCAATAAGATTATATATGAATTCTAACTCAGTCAACATGAAATGATATACATTAGCGAAGTGGTGATGTTAAATGTTTAAAATGATCAATTTTATCTGATTGAGATCTATGATTTCCTTCCATGTTCTCAAAAAATCATCTACAGGACCTAAGTACTAAGATGAAAATAATTTCTGATTTATCACCCCCAAATGATGGCCAATCTGAGTGTACTATCCATACAATCAAAAGAATACCGAGAGCATTCTCTAAGTACATCAATATATTATGGGACCAACATTCTCTTTAGGTCTAGTTCTCATAAAATAAACGTTTCCACTCGAGCATTCAAATGGATCCCAAGGATGCCTTTTATGGAAGACATGTTGAACACTTTCATGTTGGGAAGAAGTCTATGAATGAAAACTTCTTGGTTTTGAAATGTTGGAAATGTTTACAACCATTTAGCATCACATCAAGGATGTTAAGGGTCAACAGAAAAGATATTCAAAAAATCATTAATGATAGATAGAGTTTTATTTTAGTGATATCTTATTCCTCAACTTATAACCATTAAAGAATTTAATGGTATTTGGTATTAAGGTAAAACATTTTCTAAGATACATCATCCCATTTACAACCTTCACCTCATTAGAGCGATGGCCTATACTCTAGCACTCCTACCTAACATAACTCAATTACCTGATGTGTTCCCTGAATTCCCATTGAAGATGTTCATACCAGAACCCACACATGTACTCAATGTAGAGGTTGTAGAATTTGATAATAATCATTCCTATGTAAAGAATCTTGGAAAAATATTATGTTGTGGATAAAAATATCTAATAAATAAGATAATTCACCTTATCAAGGTGTTGTGGGGAACACACATGTTTGAAGATGCAATGTGGGAACTTGAGGAGGTGATTATAAAAACTACCCTAATCTGTATTAGTGCTGGAAATGAAAATTTTGAGGGTGGAATTTCGGAAAGGGGGAAGATTTAAATGAACCACACTATTATCAATAATATTCTTCTTGAAATTTAATTAAAATTATTATTATTTGTTATGGTTATAAAAAACATATTAAAATACTTCTTTTTCATATATCTTAATTAAAATAAAATAATGAATGTTTACCAGAGATAATATACATTCATTGAAAACTGATCTAATGGTTTGTATAAAAATTTGGTTATAACAAATATGATTAATAAAAAAGAATTAAATGATGTAACTAACCAGTGATATCTTACCCTATGAATCACATTTATTAGAGCTTCCCAGGGAGATAAAATCACAATATTTTCCCTTGATAAAGACCAAGATGTACATGAACAACATAATCATGATTGAAACCATTGATGGGAGAAGTTCAATATCATTCAGATCATGATTGAAAACATGTACGTTGAACCACACCATAAAATTCCCACTATCACACACCATACCCGTAGAGATTTTACTAGTGTATTAATGAGATATGTTTCAAGAACGTAATAATTTGAATATTTAACTATATTTTTAGTTGAATTATGATAATATTTAATTTCTATTTTTATTTTATAAAAGATTTTTATATTTGATAATATAAAATAGAAAATTTATTTTCATGTAACATTAAAATTAACTTAAGGAATATATTTTTGATAAATTAAAGGATTTTTTAATTAATTAATATTTAAATAAAATATTATTATTTTATAATTCATGATTAATATAAAATTATCATAATTTTTTATGAAGTCAACTGTAATTTTCATAAGGGTTTGAAAGACCTTTTTTATAAAAGAAACTCAACATTGTCAATAAATTTCAATTCTTATTTTAAAAGTGTGAATTAACATATTTAATAAATTATATAGATAAAATAAATATTGTTTTTTGAAACATATTTTCTAAATTAAACAATACTGGTTTTTTATTTTTTATTTTCTTAGGCTGTTAATATTTTATGAAAAATTTAAATACCATTTAAATATACATTGTGAATTACGATGCCGAAATGACCCAAAATTGCAATTACAAATAATATAAATGTTATAAACGAATAAATAAGTATTCATTTAAAATAATTTGATTTTATGTTTATTATATTAATTTTATAAAACCCCCATGAATCCTCCAAAACCATTTAAATATATTATGGTTTCAAAATCATATCTTTACGAGTGTGACACACTTCTAGATCATCAAGGGTATTATTTGATTATGTTTGTCCAATAAACTTATAATATAAGAAAAAACACACCCATTCATGGGAAACAATGGGAAATATATCTAAAGGTTTCAGGTTTTGGTTATTTTTTAATATGGTGTCCAAAATCTAAGTATGATAAATTAAATAGAAATCCCCACTAATTTCTATTATAAACTCACCCAAGATCTCATTTATCTTCATCTAGAATCATTGTATAATTTCATTACACTTAAATCTCATCTATAGAGTCCTCTAAAGGTTTCCCCAAGATCTCAGGATGCCCATCCGATGAATTTTTATTCACACTCTCAAGGTAAGGGATCCTCCCTTTCTCCCCAATATTTATGTGTCTTCTTTACCATATATCTTTTATAATCACTCCCATAAGATTATATATGGTATTACATATCCAAATTACTCCTCAATTACTCTCTAAATCATGAGTGAACCCTTAAACTCTTATTAAGCCTACCAATTAACATTTATTCACCCCTGTTATGCTATTAAAATTTCACCATGATTTTCCATGACAAACTACTTTATAGTAAAAAACTGTAAAAAATTACTATCATGGGAGTTAACTTTTATGAACATATACTTATTGATTGTTACATACATCTGTTTTTCTGTAGTCATTTAACATGGAATTAATTAGGATGATCAATGAGTCTATGTTATATAATCTATGTGAGACACTAATGAATGATATTGAAGTTAAACTGATGGGTGCACCCAGAAATATAATGAGATCCAATGATTTGTGAAATTTTTTGTCTCATGAGAAGTCATGTTGGGATAAGGATTACTCTTGGTTCCTTTATATGACATTTTCAAATATGATATCTTGGGATTCATTCTTGATCTATGTTTACAATGTATTTTTTTAGCTGCTTCTACATTTAAATTTTTTCTTTTTTGTTAATATTATATATTATGGTTTATGATTAATTTTTTTGATTGTCACTCATTTTAATGCCCTATTCATATGCATATTTTCAAACATTTTATATATTCTTGTTTTTATTCAATGTTTATTCCCTTACTAGGATTTATAGATCACACTTTTTTTATGTATGTCTCTAGGTTATGCCATGTAGTTTTATGTACGATCATGTTAAGTTTCCCTAAAGATGATTTAGTTACTTTTTTATGGAATTGTGTAATATTATTAATTCCTAATGACAATAGACTTCTCAATAATTAGAGTTTTATTATATCAAATATTATATATTAAATAATTAATTTATGTTTAATAATGAGTGGGGTTTCCATAATTCCTACTAAGGGCATCTATTATAATGTTTCTCGTCCCCATATTATAATCTACGTAGAAGTCATAGTGATATAAGAAGTCCAACTAGCTCCTCTATCTCACCTTCATGTATCTATATGTGAAAAATTACCTAATACTATGATGGTATGAGTACAATACAAGGATTTACCATAGAATTTTGTGCCTCTAAATCCTCATGAAGAAGACAAATACTTATAGCTCTAGGACATAAGTTGTGTAGTTCTTCATGTGGTGTCCGATAAACCTAGACCTGTACTCGATAACTACTTTCAGATTAATCAACATAGAATCATGCCCCACTCTCAAGGAATCACAGAACACTACATAATCTATAAAATCCTCTAGTGTCTGGAACATAGGATCGCTCATCAACCTATGCCTCAACTCCTTGAAGGCCCTCTAACAAAGGTCGGTCTAGGTAAATGGTTTTTTTATTCATAAGAGTGGAAAAAGGGAATACTATCTCAGAGAAGTCTTCCACAAACATTCTATAGTACCATACCATGCTAAGAAATCTCCTCACCCCTAACATGATTATGGGTGTCCCCCATGAAATCACTACAGAAATCATTTCTGGGTTCATTGGTAGACTATGCTCAGAAAATACATTCCCTATAAATTAAACCTCATGAATCAATAATTGAATCCTTGAGAGTTTTCCATAGATCTGGTTCTCCTTAAGAAAATCTAGAACCATCCTTATGTAGTATACATCCTCCACTGATTATGTAGAGTATATGAGTATGTATTTGATGAATTCAACCACATATGGGACCTTGTAGGACTAGAAGACCTGGTTCATCAACTACATAAACATGGTTGGGTAACAATTTTCCAAAAAATTTCTTCACCATGAACTCATAGTGTCCGTAGTGACATTATAATTCTAACTTCGGAAAATCAGACTCAAAACCCCTCAGTTGGTGGTAGTCGTACCTGATATTTATCTTCAAGAACCATCTCATACCTCACAACTAGTTTATGTGGTCATCGATCCATGAAAAGGATTACCTATTCCTTATCGTGTCATATTTTAATAGACTCTAATATATCAAGAGCCATAAATTATCATATATCATTTTCAAAATCAACATTGGAGCTACCCAGGGGGATACACTACATTTGATGAAATAATTATATTAAAGGTTCTCCAACTGTAACTACATCTCCCATAGCTTAGTAGGGGAAATTCAGAAGGATTCCAATGATATTATAGATTTCTTGAGAAGTTTGTTGACACATGATTGTATCATCTACATCAATGTTTTTTCAAAATTTTCAATGGGGAGGAAATCCATATAATCATCCATAACAAATGTAATCCATATTCTTGAAGAGCCTACTAAACCAAGGGATATACTCGCAAACAGATGTGTGATTGGACTATTGTGTCCTACTTGGATCACCCACCCATCACGCAATGAGATCTCCCTCACCAATAAAGGATAATCACATCAAATTATTGAGAAGGAATCTAAATCATCTTTTATGGAAGTCAGTCAAGGATTACATTGTGGAAAACCAATCCATATTGATTATGTTGTCACTAGGTTCCATAATGATGACTAATGGTTTCCACTTGATCCTATCTCAACCTAGAGAACGATTCACTATAAGAAGATAAATTAAATAAAAGAATAATTCCACGTAATAACCTCAACACAAAGAAGACGGGATAGAACCTCAAATAGGATCTCTAGCTCTCTCACTTGGAGAAAAGAGATGATTGAATAACTAAAACCTTCATAAATTTGTACAGAAATAAGTGTATAATAAAAAATATGGTAGAACTAAAAATCTGATTCGCCGAAATTTCATAAGCACCCAAAGCTTTCAGTTGTCTTCAGCCTCAACCACTATCTCTTTGAGCCTAACATGGAATGTGTTGAGGTTATTTTTGAAGGTTACAATAGAGACATACACCACCCCATGCTTCTCCTTATCCTATCCTAGCTCCCCCTAGGTCCTCCCATCCCCTACCTGGGAGATACCTAATGAAAATGATACCTATATCATGGTGGTCAATCAGCTATTTACCAACAATCCTCGGGACATCTAGTCTAGCAGTCTCAAGATATGTGTATATTCCCATAACAATATGTTCATTTTCCATATCTTGGATTTCCTAGTTCTCTGCACTATCTCTATACCATATGACATCATTTTGGTGTATGCTCGTGAAAGGATCTCATTCACTGAGAAACCACCAACTGTAACATTATAGATATTGTATAAAACTCTAATATGTGACACCCACTTCCAGAACCAACATCTTGACATTACTCTCAGATGAAGGTATATTTCTATAATGACCTCTCCAGCACATGAATAAATGTTTATTATAAAAATTATCCCATAAATTTAAAATAATTGAACTGTTCTAAGAATATCATAACAGTTTTCTAAAACATATCAAAGTATTTCAATGATGCAAACTTACTAATTTATATTTAAATAAAAAAATAAACAATTTTGGAGTAAAAACATTTTCCTTAATAAAAAAATATTTATTTGTCATAATAATTAAATAAAATTATTTCTCATACACTAAACTAGATTGAAACATAGTTTTGATATATTACACATATATATTTTAAGAAAAAATTAATGAAATCTCACAATAAAATAAGAAATTGAAAATTCTTCAAATATAATTTGGAAAATAATAATCTCTTAGATAAACTAGAAAAAATACAAATTATAACATTGAGATAAACAAACAATGTTCCTTACATAAATTTATGAAGGAATAAATATAGAAAATAAAATATAAATAATCCCTAATATGATATTAAATATATTATAAAGAACAAAAAATCCATAAAAATAAACATTGAACAGAAAATACAAACATAAAACTAAATATTTGAAAACCCAATATTTTCCCATACATTATATACTCTGAACACTAATGTCTTGTTTTATATGTACATAATAAAATAAATATAATTTATATAGAAAATTAAGCATATTGCATCAGAAAAGTAAAACATAATTGAAATAAATGACAACCCTTACAAAAATTGAAATTACATTACTCATATTTGATACATGTTTTCTTGCACTCTCAAAACCAAAAAAATAGAACTCACAGAGGAATCATGGCCCTCTAACTTCCTTCCTTTCTCCATTTATATACACTCCTATTATAATGTATGTGATTAATTTATTTCCACTTTTGATGATAATTGATTGGGTACACATTTAATATATGAATATTTATATCAAAAAATAATAACATAGATTGAGTTGTTGTAGGTTGAGATACAAGTTAAATATATACACATTGATTTGATCAACTCTCATGATAATAAGACACTAAATGTGACCTCGATGATTCAAAAACAAGACATTATATTCAATGAATGAAAAAAATTGCAATATTCATATAGTTCCTTGAAAAAATATTCGAAACTGAACTGGATAATGCATAGATTATAATAATAAAAATAGAATGAAACTCCAAAAAAATTGATATGTATTGCAAACGATATTTACTTCCTCTGGAAGCATCAAATTTCTACCACACAATAGAAAAATCCAAAACATAATTGTTCCATCATAAATGATACTTGGAAAATCGAAACTACTAGTTTACAGATATCAATTGACAGAAGAAATTGAAAAAAATCCCTCAATATGACGAAACAATATTTAAGAACGAATCTAGATCATGATTTCAGACAACTAAAACAATTGAAGACAAGCCTACTTTTAGATCTAGAAGATGAAAATCATAACTCCAAATTTGAACCCCAAGACTCATTTGAAAGACCTAAATGCTTCCACAACCGATCAGCTTGGTCTTTCTCATCTTCAACTAACTCTCACTTAGCCTTCGACATCGACATGTGCATCAGCTTCGACTTTTGCCTTTTTCCATGCGCGCTCGACCTCAAAACTGAAGGTGAAACACCATCCTGCATCAACTAATAGTTATCCCCATCAACTTTTGGTCTCGATTTATTCTTTTCGACCATCAAATCAATTTCTCCCCCAAGTGAATCCCCCAAAACCCGATTCAACCCCCATGAAAAAAGATTCTCCTTTAAATCATCTTCATATTTCGTTTTTATATCAATTTTTATTTTTATTTATTTATATATTTCATAAAAATATTTAATATTTTATTATTATTATTACTATAATATAATTTAATTAATAAAATTAGTTTCATATTTCATTCCTATAAAATTTAAAATTTCATTTTTTATTAAATGTTGATAATATATAATAATCATAATAATTTCATTTATAATTTATTTGTATGTTTATAAAATATTATGATAAATTTAATATTTCAAAATTAATAACTTTCTCACTAATATATATAAACATGTTTAATAAAATTGAAATTAATAATTTTCATGTAATTTCTATATTCAGTTAAAATAAATTTATTTTTTGAAAAAAACATTATTTATTCCTAATTTTTTTTAAAAATATCTTCATTCAGTTTGGTTTATTATTTTATAAACAATATTCTTTTAATTAATTCTATTAATATTGGTTGGAAAATCAACAATGAAAACTAAAATTTTATTGATTAAGCCAAAATGTAATTTTATGTGTCATTCATTTATAAATGTCATTATTCAATAAAATTAGCAAGTGAAAACATATTAAATAAATTAATATTAATTTTCAATTATTATTAATAACATGGAATTGTTGTTTAATTAAAATATAAACTAATAATATATTTTTATTATTTTGCTAAAACTATGATTGTTACGATCCCTTTTATGAAAGGAGGGTTAGAATATAATAGTCTATGGAGAACCCATTTCCAACCTAGATAGAGGTTTCCACTTTAGTAGACAAGGACCCATGCATATGTCAGCCAGAAAATTCCACTAAGATGTTATTGAGGACCCATACCTTGGATAGTCATAGGGTTTCACTCAGTAGTCATTAAGGACCCATACCCAACATAGATAGAGGGCTCCACTTTGAAGAATGTAGAAGACCCATTACCTTTAACCATATGAGGTAACCACTCTAGTTGTAGGGGACCCATTCCTAGTCGTGTTAAAGGTTTCTTCTATAGGAATTAGTATAGGACTCGTGCTTAGATCAGATGGAAGGTTTCACTCTAAAAGTTATCAAGGACCCATGTCCAGCACACCTAAAAGATTCCACTTAAGATTTTATATAGGACCAATTCATAGACCTTCTGCTGGGTTCCATTCGGGACACCTGTGATGACACTTAATTAACACTCCCATCGTTGAGAATCTCTTAACCACGTTTCTATCCTAAAATATTCAACATTATATCTCAAAATATACAACATATGGAACCTTGAAATTGTGTACAAAAAAACTCTATCGATTGGCTACTCATGGGCCAAAATTCATGTCCAAAATAATGGGATACGAATGCATGAAGTTTCTCTAAAGGGAACCAATCGGTATATGATGTGTGATAGGATCCACATGATGTTTGCTTCCTCATAATCACCTGTAGGATTCCTTGTAGGCACCTAGATATAGAACCATGTCAGGTTACACTACATGTGTGGGATATATACGTTGTGGCCATGCCACCCAGGGTCCCTCTTGCACACTTGGTCATTCACGTGTAACCACCATGTGCATGTGTACATTGTTACATGACCGTGTACCTATAAAATGAGTCCATCCCACGTACTTCACCACATGGCTTATTCACCCATGGACTGGGTACATAGTGTGTTGGAGAGCCTCACATTGTTCCATCCATATAGTATTACAAAAACCAATCCACTAATTCTAAGGACTATACATCATGTCTTCAAAAAGGTACATGAAGTGATGTCACATTATTCATAGAAAATTACATCGTCGATCTATATCTCAAATATGACTATTCTTCTTCGAATCTCTCCTTTTATCTAGATATGATTTGTGGATCTATGCATCATTTTTTGTTTCTAGCCATATAATTCATGGAAATATAATCCATTCGACCCATTCGAATTTTTTAATTCATTCCACATGATCCTATCATTCCACCATTGACTATATGGATAAATATTGTTAAAACTATCATCCAAATCACAAAAATATCCCATGTATATGTTTGGTCTTATGATCAATCCATCATACAAGAATCTGATATGATTATAAAGGTTCAATTAGACTTAGTACCTCCCAAAAATGTCGAACCAGGACCAAAGTGTCCTACCGGTAAATAATGTAACAAAATTCAGTTGCGAAATGTATATGAAAAATGTTTTAACCATCATTGGTTAATATTTCTAGGTGAACTATGATGAAAGGTGATAACCGGATT
This sequence comes from Viscum album, assembly GCA_963277665.1. Lineage (NCBI taxonomy): Eukaryota > Viridiplantae > Streptophyta > Magnoliopsida > Santalales > Viscaceae > Viscum > Viscum album. Next base: position 1,007,774,002 of record OY728164.1, on the reverse strand, counting down.
TGAAAACATTTATAATGGAAAATTTATATTTCATTTCAAGGGCTTAAGAGAATGACATAATTTGCGTAGATATTTTAAAATTATCAATTTTCATTATCAACATAATTAAAGAGGCATAAAAATTACGGATCATACGTAGATATTGGATCATTTTTTATCAAAGAAGATTCTCATCAACGATCAAACGAAGTAATTTTCTTCAAAACATCCCAATCTACTCCCATCAAGAGTATCATCATCTTCTAAAGATATTCCCTAATGGAATGAGGGATGGGATGATCTACATAGTCATTAGATTACAAGTTTAACCCAAGGAAAATCTCCATAACAATGTTTTTATAAAAAAATTATGCTAAATGAATGAATGAATGAATTAATTAATTATTCAACTAAACATATGTCCATTAGGTGACATATTTGAATCCCCCCCACAATATTCATTTTTAAGTTTTTGCTAGCATAAAAAATTCATTTCATGCTCAACCATTGCATTTTATTTATAATCCATGTTTCTATTTAATATATATCTGATATTTTTTATGAAACTAAATGCATGTGACATAAAATAAGTCAAATATGTTCATATAATTGACGTACAATGACATGATGCATAAATTAAATGATTTGGAAATACATATAGAAATATTGTAAAGTATTAAAATTAGAAGAATAGGTCCCTCTAGTTTTAATTAGAGAAAATCATCCAAAATAGAAATTTTTTATTTCTTATTTATTGTCTCCTACTCAAGGTGATTAAGAATTCAATTTGGGTTTTTGGCATACTATCTTCCGTTATGGGTCAAGTAAACCTAAGATAGATTTATAAAATATAATTCCCTAATGATACATTTATATAAAAATTTTAATATAATAAGTAATTATAAATATTGAAATAATGGGAATACTATTTATAAATATTTTTATAGTAAAACAATTAGTATAACTTTCTAAAAAATACCCATCAAATTTATTCTCTATGTATTAGATGTTCAAATCATATAGAGTAAAAGAATGTGATTTATTTAATATAATATTATGCCCATAAATAGTGGGAATGATATAAATTAAATATGTATGAAATAAACATGGATATTGGAGAAAAAGTTAAATAAGATAGAGATAAATATAGTATGATAACGAACATATTCACATCAAAAAAGAGTATGAGGGTCCATTGCAAACAATATGAAATAAAAATAGTAAATTTGTAATCGCGGTAAAATGTATGTAATAAATAATAAATAAATTTTAAAAAATATGGAATATAATCATTATGTTTTAGTAAATTACATATATGTTTAAATATACAATAGATAAAAAAATAAAAAAAATATAGTGATATTTTGAAGAGAATCCATTTCCCAAATTTGTAGTGATGGGTAAGGAATCTTTTGAGAAAAGAAACAACATATATTTTTCTAATAAAATAGTATGTTAAAGTAATAGTAGAAAAATATAAGTGAGTAATATAATTTTTATAAGGAAAATATAAGCATTTTGGGTGGGATGGATGAAAAATAATAAGAGTAGGAATGATTAAGATTAAATAAATAGAAAAAGGATCGTATTAAAAGAAATAAATTAATATTGAAATAAAAATTCATGCCTATAAAAAAATGAAATAAAGGATGATGAAATCATTCTTAATTGTTTAAATTCATATAGAAATTTATAACATGCATAATTAGTTGATAGTGAATGTGTTGTCATAAACCAAAATATAAAGAGAGAGAATGGAGAGTGGCCCAATATGAATATTATAAAAAAAATGTAAGAATGTGTAGAGACCCGAAGCTTGACGTACATTGACATTACATTCCTTTTGCGGAATACATAGTACATTACAAAAACACCCACACAAGGACCGTAATAGTTTAGTGTCTTTGGAAACTCGGAATATAATCTTCTAATCATGGTGAAAGATCTTCAACATCTCTCATAAAGATCTTCCTTTTTTTTACCTAAAACCATTCCTTAAATCCTGGGGAAAAGAAAACATAAAAGGGTGAGCTCAAATTCTCAGTAAAGGTAAACAAAGGAAATATCAATCACATCATATTCATAAGAACATAACTTTTGGAAATCTTAACCTGCAAAAGAGATCATAATTTCATAACATGGGATAAATCATAGTAGTGAAATATAATCCCAATTCTAATAACATAAAACATGAAACTTTGTGGAATACACACATAATCATAAAAATGATTTCTTTTTAGACAAGACTCATTGCCAAGACTATCTTAGTGGACAAAGTCCATTTCTGAACCGAGTTCACTCCTTGTTTCAGTCTTATTTCACTGATCCGGTATAACCTACCATTCCAGCCATGTCTATCTCATTAGATATAAAGTCATTACCCAATGCATTGTAGGGAGACATAGGTACCACCCATCTCATAATTATACCATTCTTATGTGTGCCACAAAGTATGAAACCATACATCATAGCATAGACAATGTAATAAAAATGGGAATCTTAAACATCATGACATCATAAAACAATTCATATAAGATAAAGGATTTCATAAATATCTTTCCATCACAATATAATCAAATCAATGTAATCATATAGATAGAAATTTAATCCTATATTATCTTAGATGGAAAATAATTTTGATAAAACACTTGAACTCCATTCTTGAGGAAAATATCCTTTCTACTTCAAAAACATTTTCTTTTCATAACATGTCCTACAATTTTAAACTAAAAGAAGTTGATTAAAAATAAACATGATAACATGTAAATGATGATTCTTGAAAATGATGTTTTAAAAATCTATTCATGTCGTATAAGTAAAAAAACATTCTTCTCGTACTTTTGTCGGAAAAGTCAATAAGTACCTCGTATGAAAAATGGAAAAAGATTCCTTTCATATTTTTTACTAAAAACAAACCGAAGGGTAAAAATGGATTTAAAAAATTATTGGAGGATGGAAAAAATATTACATATTGAGGAAACATGGATGTGGATGATAAAATACACCCCAGTAAATACCAAAGTAAAAACAATCTCAGATAAAAATGATATTGTGATATTTCCCTTACCTTAAGTCTGATTTGCGTCATAAGTGTCCGAACCTCCTGTATAATGATTTAAATAATGTCATTGATTTATTTAAGAATCATATTCATTGTTATTATATCATATATGATTCACTTATGATTTTATATTACCCGTTCTTTTGTAAATTCATGTTAAAGTAGTGTTTTGGGTAAAATCGTCTCATTTGTCGTTCGTGTTTTAACTTGTAATTATTCATATGATTACTTAGATCAAGATTACTTAAATACAGAATTTAAAACATGATTTATATATAATATATATTCAGAATATACATATATATAATGGATCGATAAATGGAACGAAATACACCGTTCATGGAGACGGTAGGCCGTACGTACGCATGAACGCTGTTTTCATTTCCTTATTGAATTGAGTGGAATTAAGTAGATGACATAAATATATATATACATAAATATACTAGTATTAATATATTTCATGATTACTTATTATATATACTTTATAATCATTCATGAATGGTTAACATGGAAAATGAATCTCATCACGTCGTGGAGACGGTAGTCCGTACGTACGCACGAGCGATGATATCATTCTAATGATCGTGGAATTGTATTGGAGTCTATGTATAAAATTTCAGAATAAATATCACTTTACAGTAATCATATATAGTTATTATGTACACCATTATACCCATCCAAGTAAGGCGGTGGTGGAAAATAGATTACACCACGGCGTGGAGACGGTATTCCGTACGTACGCACGCGCGATGATTTCATTTTCCATAGGATGGATAGATGGTGAAATAGGGTTGTTTCATACTTATAATTACATATCAGTATATGAGTGATACTTATGTTATTACTTCATAATTAAACTACCTAAGAAGATGAAGTGTAAGAAGAAATAAAGTTGAAAGAATCGGTAACAGACATTACCTCTTCTTTGAAGCGCCTCTTTGAGATTTCCTTTTAGGGCACAAAAATTGGTCTTTGAGAAAGAACAGAACCTCTAAGAGGTTTCTAGGGAAGTGTAGAGGAGAATTTGGCAGGGGGTTGGGCGAGCTTGAAGGCTCAAAGTGGTGTGAGGAAGAGAGGGAGGAGGTTCCCTTTTATAAGGGAGAAGAGGGGCACCTTGGGAATAACTAAAAATATTATTTTTTTTATAAAGCCAAATTCAGTTTTAAATAGCTCCAAATTGATTTATTTTGAAGCTAAGGTTGGTATGGGTAGAAATCCTCTAATACAATATAATTTAGACAAGTTTAGGTTCCTATTTTAACCATATCATTTATATTTAACTTTAAGTTAGATAATTTTACTTTTACAGTGTCTTTTTGTGTTCTTACACTATAAGGTTAATAAACTACTATAACAAGCAAAAAGAACCCCAAGTTGTTTATTATTAATATATATAACCTTATCTATGTCACTTGGCCGAACCTTAGATTTTTAGTAATAAAATAACAATTAATAATATAATATTTGTTTTAAAAACTATTTTATGTCAATTTTGACACTATTTAGTAATTGATTTTTGTAAAAATCATAACAGAATGATTAGTTCGAAATAAGTTAATTAAATCAATTCTAACATGTTATATTAACCTATAAGATCAGTGTAATTCATAAAAAGTTTCAAATTACATTTATTTATGTATTTATAACATCAATTATGTCAATGTTTCATTAATAATATAATTACGGAATCATCTTTGTGTCTTTAATAATTTAAATTATTTAATTTATAAAAATTACAAATAAAATACCATTATGTAGGAATGCTTTTTATCTTTCTAATGAATATTTATAGTCTAATTTATCTTATGTATAACAAGATATTAAAAATTATTTACTTATTAAACTTTGATTCTAACTATTTTAACCCTTCTTTAAGTAAATTGATAATCAATTTCCTGATCTAATCCATGCGGGCCTAAGTGGTCATATTTTATTCCTAATGTTTTTTTTGGTCGAATTATACTTATCCAATAGAATTAGGACATTTGTTAGGGTAATAATAATAACACTTTTACCCTTAATTACCCTACTTACTTTTAAACGTGGTAAAAAAAGTAAAAAGTTACTATTCACCAAAAATTATTTTCATCTCATTGAACTACATTTTTACTTACTGGCTTCAACCATGTCTCTCAGATTTTTGAAATTCCACTCACAGAAGCGGTAAAATTATGTTTTATGAGAAAATTCAGTTTTTTAACTACCACTTAGTTGTTTCACTAATCATCAAAAAATGAAAGTTTCCAGAAAAATACAAAAAATTAGGCCTAAGATATATTTGATATTATGAATTCAAAAATGATGCTTATTTTACCAAATTCAAAACATATTAGTTACATTAACTAATTTAAAAATTAATTACCGTCATCAAAATAAATAGCGTGTTTTTAATAGATGATAATTATCAAAAGATTGACACTTGTTTATGTGTCGTTTAAATGTGAAATTACATCGAATGAACAACTTTGTATTAAATTGTAAAAATATATTCTAAATATAATTTAAAACCACTCAAATTAATAATGTATCACTATTAATTATTTTAATAAAAAAAGTTGTTTTTAATTAAAATTTAGTAATTTTCACTATTCATCAGAATATGAAAGTTATTCGAAAAGTACCAAAATTTCACCCTAAGCTAATTTCGATATTACAAATCCAAAAATGAATTCCATTTTGTAAAATAAAAATTTCAAAATTTCAAAAAGTGGTTATTACTATTCATAACGGCTAGTTTTAATAATAGCAAATCATTTTTTAGTGAAACTCGGTATTGCGTACTACACACGCTATCGAGAAAGGTCGCAATTGCGTGTAATGAAAGGCAAGTCAAGGATGAGTGTTTTTCAAGGTCCTTTTGGTGTAGCATACAACAGAAGACATTAGTGAAATAAAAAATAGTATTTTTCATAAAATCTCGGGGTGTTACATTCTACCCCCCTTAAAATGAATTTCGCCCTCGAAATTCGTCAGGGTTATAAATGGTTCACTACTCGAATGTTTCTTTAATAGAAACCCACATCGTAAAAAGGAATACCAAAATTTGGCTTTAAAAACTAAAGTATAAAATGTAACGGTTACCCAAATTAACTCATCACTGGGTTTCCATGTAGGAGAACATTGGTGAAAATATGGATATGGAAGAAAAATCTAACTATCAAGTTCTGATGGAGAGTGGTAGAGAAGATGTCTATGAAAAGGACAACAATCACAAAGCCATAAATTTGTGATGATCTAAGGAACCATTTGATTCATAAGATATAAGAGCAATAAGACAACATTTTTGGTTTTCAAGATCATTTACCTAAAGTTGATGAAATTGTAATTTGAAGAAATACATTTTTGATTTTGGTATAGTCTCACCGTTGGTCATTCTTTGGACAATTTCCACTTTATCTCTTAATGAAATGAAGTTGAATTTGTCATTCGTGATGTGTTAGTAGATCATGTGATAGAATGATGGGTCATTCCATCTGTCTCAAACAAAAGGATAGAGAAGTTATCAAAAAATACATAAGTCCATCTATAGTGAGATTAATCATATATGGTTCCTAAAATGGACTTATACATTATATATCATACTGCTTAATATAATAAAACTAGTTTCTACTAAACATGGACTTCCTGTAGGCCAGTGGTAGGCGATAAAGGCTAGTCGCACTTCAGTTGTGGGTTCGATTCCCACAGCCTTGTCCGACGCGATGGGCTATCGCCCGTCCTGTAGGTTGTCCTTTTTCTAAAACTATATTACAATACCATCGCATCAATAATATCAAAAAAAACTTATATCCTTAATACTAAATTATGTCCAACATAATCAATTCCAATCTTTAGGCTTATCTAAAATACTTTGGTCCAAGCTCATAGTTTAAAGAAAATGATTACTTGTAATGTCACATAACAATCACGTGAATGCCATCATTTATACCCAATATATCATAAGATATATCTTGTTGATCAAATTACAATCATGTGAATACCTTAATCATGTATTCTATTGAAGAATGAATTCACATTAATTGGACCATAGTGAAAACATGAATGCAGTTAAAAGTTAACAGTTTCCACATACTAAAATCCTCAAAATTCTATATACCCAAACAATGATATCACTTAGTCCTTATATAAATCATGAGCTCATGAATACTGTCAAATATTTCATTTTCTCGATATCCCTTCATTATCTGCATATCATCTTTTTTTCCAAAAATATCTCAATCACTTTCCATGGTTACCGGTACCATAAAATTTTTGAAAAACACAATAGACCAATACATAAATATTCCAATATTCCACGATACTATATACAACATTATTTTGGAATCCCATTACCTAAACACTAAATCATTCCACCACATCGTTGTCATATTCAACATCGCCAATGATGATCGCATGTGACTTCCATTTGTCCTTTGCCTTAAGTGGTTTCTCATGTCGATCATCACTAACTCTTGGATTAGGGCATTTTTAGCATAATGCCTCATTTCCTTGCACTTGAAGCATTGATGTGTTGGTGGTAAGTTTTATGCAGTCTTTTCTTTATTCACATCATTATAAACCCTTTTTCCATTACTTTGACACTCACCTGCTCGATGACCTTCTTTTCCACACTTAAAACATTTTCTAGTCTCTTTAAGACAATCTCCACCATGCTTCTTTCCAAACTTTGAGCATAAGGAAACATTTATCTTCTTTTCACCATTATTCTAAGATTTCTCCTTGAACTCCATCTTTAGTTTCTTGTCAAAACTATGAGATAGATAAGTAACACCAACTTCCGTTTCTACCATGATAGCACAACACACAATTTCTTCATAGCTACTGAAGTCTCCTATAGATAATTCCCTTCGAAGATTTGGTTTTAGCCACTAATGAATCGATCAACTTTACTTTCAGGTTGGATGATAAATCTAGATGCATACCTTGCAAGCCTTGTAAAATTCGCTTGGTATATACCAACAGATTCATCATCCCTTTGCTTTAGTTCAAGAAACTCCTTCTCCATCTTTGTTCGAAGAATATGAGGTAAGTACTTATTGAAAAATAAGTTCTTGAACTCGTCCCATTCCATGGACTCAATTTCATCTCTTGGCCTCGTATCCTTGATAAGATTACACCATTGATCAGCATCACCTTCCAGACGATACACTGCTAAGATGACTTTATCCTGTTCAGAACATTGAAGAACTGAAAATATCTTTTCAGTAGTATTGATCCATTGTTCAGCAACAAGTGGATCAGAAGACCCACTGAAAGTAGGTGGACGTTGCCTCATGAAGGACTCAATATAATATTGTTCCCTTCTCTACTCATTTGGAAGTCCAGAATGATTCATAGCTTGTGTAAGTATAACAATAAGATTTTTCACTCCATCTCCCATAACATTTGTTTGTTCAGGAGGACAATCATTGCATTTTCAATTACATTGATCAACACGGTTCCTTCGGGTTCTAGCCATCGTCTAAAACCCAAAAAGAATAGTGTGAGAGGCAAAAATCACGCTAGGGAAAACAATATAATAAAGGGGGAGTAACATCAATATCTAACATCTTGGGTTACCGTAATTCTAGTACTATAACCTATACTTATACTTAACCTTAGGGACATCCCTAGACATACCTTAGAAATAACTCTAGGGATCTCACTAAAGTTATCGCATCCTAGTTTCCAAAGGTTGACTAAACCATTCCTCTTATTCCAACTGTAGAGACCCGAAGCATGACGTACATGGACATTACATTACTTTTGTGGAATACTTATTACATTAAAAAAACACCCACACAAGGACCATAAGAGTTTAGTGTCTTTGGAAACTCAGAATATAATCTTCTAATCGTGGTGAAAGATCTTCTACATATCCCATAAAGATCTTCCTTTTTTACCTAAAACCTTTATTTATATCCTGGGGAAAAGAAAACAAAAAAGGGTGAGCTCAAATGCTTAGAAAGGGTAAACAAAACAAATATCAATCACATCATATTCATAAGAACGTAAATTTTGGAAATCATAACTTGAAAAAGAGATCATAATTTCATAACTTGGGATAAATCATAGTAGTGAAATGTAATCCCAAAACTAATAACTTAAAACATGAAACTTTGTGGCATACACACATAATCATAGAGAATCATTTCTTATTACTCAAGACTCATTTCCAAGACTATCTTGGTGGACAAAGTCCATTTCTAAACCGAGTTCACTCCTCGTTTCAGTCCTATTTTACTGAACCGGTATAACATACCGTTCCATCCATGTCTATCTCATGAGATATAAAATCTTTACCCAATGCATTGGAGGGAGATATAGGTCCCACCCATCTCATAATGATACCATTCTTATGTGTGCCACAATATTAGAAACCATACATCATAGCATAACCCATGTAATAAAAATGGGAATCTTAAACATCGTGACATCATAAAAAAATTCATATAAGATAAAGGATTTAATAAAAATATTTCCATCACAACATAATCAAATCAATGTAATAATAGGGAGAGAAACAGAATCCTATATTATCTTATATGGAAAATAATTTTGATAAAACAGTTGAACTCCATTCTTGAGGAAAATATCCTTTCTACTTCAAAAACATTTTCCATTCTTAACATGTTCTAAAATTTTAAACTAAAGGAAGTTGATTAAAAATAAACTTGAAAACTTGTAAAGGAAGCTTCATGGAAATAATGTTTTAAAAATCCATTCATGCCGTATAAGTTAAAAAAACATTCTTCTCGTACTTTTTTCGGAAAAGTCAAAATGTACCTCGTACAAAAAATGACAAAAGATTCCTTTCATATATTTTACAAATAACTCACCGAAGTGTAAAATTGGATTTAAATAATTATAGGTGGATGGAAACAGTATTACATATTTAGGAAAGATGGATGTGGATGATAAAATACACCCCAGTAAATACCAAAGTATAAACAATCTCAGATATAAATGAGATTGTGATATATCCCTTACCATAGGTCCGATTTTCTTCGTAAGTGTCTGAACCTCCTGTATAATGATTTAAAAAATGGAATTGACTTATTAAAGAATCATATTCATTGTTATTATATCATATATGGTTCACTTATTATTTTATATTACTCGTTCTTTTGTAAATTCATGTTAAAGTAGTGTTTTGCGTAAAATCCTCTCATTTGTCGTTCATGTTTTAACTTGTAATTATTCAAATGATTACTTAGATCATGATTACATAAATCCAGAATGTAAAACATGATTTATAAATAATATATATTCAGAATATACATTTATATAATGGATCGAAAAATGGAAAGAAATACACCGTTCATGGAGACGGTAGGTCGTACGTACGCATGAACGTTGTTTTCGTTTCTTAATGAATTGAGTGGAATTAAGTAGATGACATAAAAATAAATATAAATAAATCCAGTAGTATTATTATATTTCATGATTACTTATTATATATACTTTATAATCATTCATGAATGGTTAACGTGGAGAATGAATCTCATCGCGTCGTGGAGACGGTAGTCCGTACGTATGCTCGAGCGATGATATCATTCTCATGGTCGTGGAATTGTATTGGAGTGTATGTATACCATTTCAGAATCAATAAAACTTTACAACAATCATATATAGTTATTATGTACACCATTATACCCATCCAATTAAGGTGGTGGTGGAAAATAGTTTACACCAGGACGTGGAGACGATATTCCGTACGTACGCACATGCGATGATTTCATTTTCCGTATGATGAATAGATGGTGAAATATGGTTGTTTCATACTTATAATAACATATCAGTATATTAGTGAAACTGATGTTATTACTTCATAATGAAACAACCTAATAAGAAGAAGTGGAAGAAGAAATTAAGTTGAAAGAATCGGTAACGGACATTACCTCTTCTTTGAAGCGCCTCTTTGAGATCTCCTTTTAGGGAACTAAAATTGGTCTTTGAGGAAGACCAGAACCTCTAGGATGTTTCTAGGGAAGTGTAGAAGAGATTTTTTCAGGGCTTTTCCGAGCATGAAGGCTCAAATTGGTGTGAGGAAGAGAGGGAGGAGGTTCCCTTTTATAAGGGAGGAGAGGGGCACCTTTGGAATAACTAAAAATATTATTTTATTATAAAGACAAATTCGGTTGTAAATAGCTCCAAATTGATTTCATTAAAATCTAAAGTGGGGATGGGTCTAAATCCTCTAATCCAATAGAATTTAGACAACTTTAGTTTCTTATTTTAACCTTATCATTTATATTAATCTTTAAGTTAGATAATTTTACTTTTACCGTGCCTTTTTTTGTTCTTACACTATAAGGTTAATAAACATACTATAACAAGCCAAACGGACCCCAAGTTGATTATTATTAATATATATAACCTTATATAAGTCGTTTGACCGAACAATAGATTTTTAGGAATAAAATAACAATTAATAATATAATATATGTTTTTAGAAACTATTTTATGTCAATTTTGACACTATTTAGTAATTGATTTTTGTAAAAATCATAACAGAATTATTAGTTCTAAATAAGTTAATTAAATCAATACTAACATGTCATATTAACCTATAAGATTAGTGTAATTCATAAAAAGTCTCAAATTACATTGATTTATGTATTTATAACATCAATTATGTCAATGTTTCATTAATAAGATAATTATTCCATCATCTTTGTGTCGTTAATAAATTAATTTATTTAATATCTAAAAATTACAAATAAAATACTATTATATAGGAAATATTTTTAGCATTCTAATGAATATTTATAGTCGAATTTATCTTATGTATAACCCCATATTAAAAATGATTTACTTATTAAACTTTGATTTTAACTATTTTAACCCTTCTTTAAGTAAATTGATAATCAATGTCCTGATCTAATCCATGTGGGCCTAAGTGGTCATATGTTATTCCTAAGGTTGTTTTTGGTTAGATTATACTTATCCAATAGAATTATGACATTTTTAGGGTAATAATAATAACACTTTTACCCTTAATTACCCTATTTACTTTTAACCGTGGTAAAAAAAGTAAAAGTTACTATTCACCAAAAAATTATTTTCATCTCATTGAACCACATTTTACTTACTGAAATCAACCGTGTCTCTTGGATTTTTGAAATTCCACTCACAGAAGCGGTAAAAATAAGTTTTATGAAAAAATTCAGTTTTTTAACTACCACTTAGTGGTTTCACTATTCATCAAAAAATGAAACTTTCCAGAAAAATACAAAAAATTAGGCCTAAGATATATTTGATATTATGAATTAAAAAATGATGATTATTTTACCAAATAAAAAACATATCAGTTACATTAACTAATTTAAAAATTAATTCCCATCGTCAAAACAAATAGCGTGTTTTTAAGTGATGATAACTATCAAAAGATTGACACTTGTTTATGTCTAGTTTAAATGGGAAATTACATCCAATGAACAACATTGTATTAAATTTTAAAAATATATTCTAAATATACATTAAAACTACTCAAATTAATAATAAATCACTATTAATTATTTCAATTAAAAAAGTTGTTTTTAATTAAAATTTAGTAATATTCAATATTTATCAGAATATGAATGTTATTTGAAAAGTACCAAAATTTCACCCTAAGATAATTTCGATATTCCGAATCCAAAAATGAAGTCCATTTTGAAAAATAAAATTTTCAAAATTTCAAAAATTGGTTATTACTATTCATAACGGCTAGTTTTAATAATAGCATATCGTTGTTTAGTGAAACTCGGTATTGCGTACTACACACGCTATCGAGGAAGGTTGTGATTGCGTGTAATGAAAGGCAAGTCAAGGATGCGTGTTGTGCAAGCTCCTTTTGGTGTAGCGTACAACAGAAGACATGAGTGAAATCAAAAAGATTATTTTTCATAAAATCTCGGGGGTGTTTTATAATGAATCCAAGAGGGAGAATATAAAATGGATAGGCAAATATCTATAATTAAAATGAATAATACATAGGGTAATTTCATTGGTATATTCATATAGAGTATTTATGTGTAAGAGGAAATATATTTCTAAAAGATGAGAGTGTGACAAGAATTTTTAAACCTTGAATATTAAATTGTTATGAAACACTAATGAATTCCATAGTAATTGATTTACATATCACAATTTTATAATAAATAAGATTCTTAAAAAAATTTAAAAATATTATCTTCCATTTATTATCATTTGTTATACATTAATGAGATTGATGTCTCCCATCATGATTTTTATTGTTGTTCATTCTACAAATCCAATGCTGCTTCAGTGTAGGGATATTGGTAATTTTTAATTTCCTATCATTTAATAGGATCTATAAGTGTAAAGGTATTTATTATTATTTAATTCTAGTGATATAAAATTTCCATGTTCAATAGATAATCCAAATGATTGTGAATTTGGAAACACATCATGGTACTCTATTTTTAAAAGCACATAAAGACCATTATTGATTATTTTTAATATTATTTATATAATTTACATTTTACCTTTACATGATCTTAATCATTTCTTATATATTTTATATATTGATTAGATTCTTTATTAAAACCATCCATGTACGTTTTAATAGTAAATTTATAAGATCATACACATTGGAAGGTAAAACCATCTATAATGGAATGAATGTTATAAAAAAATAAATAAATATAATGCATTATATGATTATTTAATTCATATTATTTTAAAATTTTAGTCACAATTTATAGTTGAAATAAGATTTTTTTAAACATATAATTATGTACATTATGAAATAATAGGAAATGAATTAAAATGGATTAAATTAGAAGACATACATTCCACCTGTAGACAACAACTTAGGAAAAAAACATAAAGATTGTTGGAATGAACCATTTATGTGTCAAAAACATCAGTAACATGGTTATATGGTATTGGGGAGGTATTGTTGATAATATTTTTCAATGGAAGTTTTTTATTTTGTGACGTGGAATATCTGGAAGAGGGATATATTTATAGGTAAGGGGAGGGTATTTTTAAAATAAAATGTAGATTAATTTGTTCTTCCATCTCAATAAAATGAATATTATTGATTATTGTTATGAATTATATATTTTGATGCATTTTAAGATGATACAATCATTTATGGAATCATATAGGATGGAATAAATCATTTATTTAATATTTAATGTAAAATAACATATTATACCATATTTTATAATTCACCTTTAAATTTTCAATTTTATGTAAAATTGAAAAACCTCATCCCTATATATTTTCAATGTCATCATTCAAAAAATAAAATCCATTTTATTAAATATATTTCTATTTTATTTATATTTATTATTTAGTTCTTTTATAAAAAATTGAAATTATTTAATTACGAGAAACATGACATTATAATATATGCACTTATAGTTACATTATGATTCATTAATTGGGTAGTTATTTCATTGTATTTTGATACATATATTTACTTATTTAATTTATGTTAAACAATATTTAAAAGGATGAATCATCATTTAGCCAAAAGGTCATTCAAATATTCTTGTGGTTTTGTTTCTATTTTAACCAGCATGTTACTATTCTAATAGTTATCTTTTCGAGGATAATATAATATGAAACAAATTGAAGATCCCAAAACAAGTATAACACATCTAATGGGTAGGTTAATTATTGGTAGTGGTATTTTATACGTTATTATCATGGAATTATACCCTTGTGACATGTTAATGTTTGGTATAACAATTTTAAGTCACTTTCGCACCAATATAAACATATAATATATATGAGTAGAACACAAGAACGTTTTACATGGTTAGATATGTAGGACCCCGGGACACCCTGATAGGGGAGGGGTGAATCTGGGTGTAATAGTTTTATTTTAATGTGATGGATTTTCTTCCCAAGTTGGTAGGAACTTGTTAAACCTGTATGATTAACATGAACAGAGAGAAAACATTCACATGCAGAGAGACAACACGACACTTTTTACTTGGTTCACCACTAAGGGATACATCCAAGGAGCATAAACTAACAGGTTGTCGGTCATACCAAATTCCACTATACTTCAGTAGGTGTGGATTACAAAGGTTCGGGCACAGTAACTCTGTCCCAGGTTCACTGCCTTTACAAAGATTCATGGTTAGCTCACTGCTTCTTTCAGGTCACTCCTGTAAACACCCCCTGGATCACTACCCATGGTGATGTCACACTTAGTTTATAGAGGCGAAGGTCTCTTCATAATTGCTAAATAATACATCATTTGTTGTATGTAGATGCTCTGTTGAAGTCCAAATATCGCATGTTGTAAAATCTCACTTCCCTTCAAGGGTACCGGGAAATCACTCAAATTTCGAGTAGCTCAAAGACACTAGCATACTTCTTTACATCCTGGCGCGCAGGTCTCCTATGTGGCACAAATTCAGCGCACAATTTCAAACTGGCATGATGGTATCAACCAACCACCTACGTGACACCGCCTACTTCAACTTCAAACCTGCACGACTCAATTCCATTCTTACCCAAACCTCCTTAGGGACTCAGCCAACAACCGGCGCGCAGACTCTACCTGTGCGGCCCAAATACCACTTCCGCGACTCAACTACTTGTGCAACGGGAGATAAATAAATCTCTATGTATTTAACTTCGTTATAAATGAGGAGGGGTGGTCCTCTATTTGTTGGAAAACTGGATCCCCTGCGTGGTGGCATGCAAGTCTCCTCACGGCACGCAGGTCTCAGCATGTAGCTCCAACCGCCCTAGCCTCTGTCGTGTAACTCACTTGCGCAACTAAACCAATAATTTCATGACCCTCATTCCTTTTTCATATTTTGATGTTCTGATCACGAAGAACAATAGGTGCGAATGTTTCCAAACATTATAGGCACCGGCGCGTAAGTCCCTTCAGGTCATGCAGGTCACTTGCGCGACCCAACCAATAACTACACAACCCTTATAAATTTTCCATTTTCCATGTTCTAATCTTGAAAAATAGTAGGCGTGAATGTTATCCCTCCTTCAAGTACACGATGAGAATGTCTCATTGCCAAAAACACTTTTCTCCATTTGTCGATTTTCATTCCCAAAAATTTGTCAAACACTGGAAAATGGTTCCAACTTCAATACTGTAATCTGCTTGACCTGTATGAGCACTTTCTGGCACACATTCTAAACATCTTCTTAGGATTGACAACAAACACAAACCGTACACCAATTCATGCATATATGACCATGGTTCCAACAATATCCCCCTTTGGGTTTGTTGGAAATTAGAAAATACATTTAATAGATCCCCATTCATATGTTAACCCAAAAACGCAAGAATCAACTCATCCAAAACTTTAAGTGTATGTGAGCAATGATCAGTGTAGAAAACAAGATAGGAATATTGAATTGGGTTCCAGTGTTTTTTAATTCTCAATGACGCCCAAAAAGCATTACATGAATATGTATTTCTTATCATCCTTCTCATCCTATCACTGACACTGAATTCACATCATGTCACATGAGCATTACATGCCTGAACATGATCATTACATGCCTCAACATACCTTAATTTAGTACTTTCTCCCCCATTGAAAATAAACCCAAATAATGGTAATTTATTCACTGTTCATCTCAAACCATACTCCCCCTAGATAGTATCTTCCCCACAAACATTCATAACATCGATAAACAGATAAAAACTAGTATCATTATCGGGGAGAGGGGTATTGTGAAACCTCTTTATGCACTGGGAGGTGGCTGAACACTGAGGTTCAACTGATGTCTCTCAAACACAGCCACTGACAGTGGCTTAGTCAGGATATCATCCACCTGCTCATCAGTTCCCACATGATCCAATCTAATCACCCCTTGCTCAAAATTTTCTTTGATAAGGTAATACATTATATCGTTATGTTTTGTATGAGAATTCTGAACAGGATTCTCCGTGAGATCAATTGCACTCTTTTTATCATAGTAAATTACCATTGGTTGATTCACCTCATCAACAATATATGTTAGTTGTTGCTTCATCCATATCAGTTGAGTGCATGCTTTTGTGGAGGATATTTACTCAGCTTCAGAAGTACTAAGAGAAGTACATTCTTGTTTACTTCTCAACCATCCAAAATATTTCAACCCAATATATAATGCTCCACCACTGGTGGACATTCTGTCAACTACATCACCAACACAGTCGGCATAAGGAAACGCTGATAATTCACTTTTGACGCGTGGAGAAAAATATAAACCAAAGTAATTTGTACCTTGAATTTACCTCATGATTCTTTTTACTGCTACCATATGTTCCTCGATTGGATTACACTGAAAGCGTGCTGTAAGACATGTGGAAAAGACAATATCTGGATGTGTCACTGTCAGGTACAGTAGGCACCCAATGATCCTCTTGTACATGGTGGGATCAACAGAGGCCCCATCCTCATTCTTTCTATGTTTAGTTCCAACTACAATCGGAGTTGACAATGCTTTGGAGTCTTGCATATTAAACTTCTTCAACGGCTCTCTTGTATACTTTTCCTAATAAATGAATGTGTAATCCTTCTTTTGAATCACCTGTAGACACAAGAAATATGTGAGCTCCCTAATAATATACATTTCAAATTCTGATTTCATATGTATTGAAAATTTATCCACTGATTTCTTCCTGCTACCAGAAAATATGATATCATAAGCATAGAATAGAACCATTAATTGAGCTTTTAGATAATTCTTCACATATAGATTGTGATACTCTCCTCTCTTTTACATCATCTTCTTGAGATTTGATTCCCGGTGGGAGTACCATTCCCGTGGTGCCTGATTCAAACCATATAAAGCTTTCTTCAGTTTTCAGTCCTTTGTCTCCTCAGTACCAAAAAACAAAACACATTAGTTGTTCAATGTAGACTTCTTCTTTGAGTACACCATTCAAGATTTCTGTCTTGACATCCATTTTATATACTTTATTTCCTCTTTGGATTTCCATGGCAAGGAAAAGTCAGACTAACTCCATTCTAGCCACTGGAGAAAATGATTCTTCATCATCAAAATCTTCAATCTAGGAATCCCTCTTACATACCAGTTACGCTTTGTTTTTTATAACACTTCCATTATCATAAAAC
This sequence comes from Viscum album, assembly GCA_963277665.1. NCBI lineage: Eukaryota > Viridiplantae > Streptophyta > Magnoliopsida > Santalales > Viscaceae > Viscum > Viscum album. The sequence goes on along the minus strand of OY728164.1, from coordinate 1,007,755,915 downwards.
TTGTTCTTGAAGATCAATAGTGTACCAATCACATTGTGACATTCAGGTCTCAAGACAACATCCCATGTCTAATTCTTGTCAATATGATCTAGCTCTTAATTCATTGACTTCACCCAAGATTGATCCTTTGAAGATTTTTTGAATGACAGTGGCTCCACAACTGACAGAAATGAAGATTTTGTGTTATTCTTCATCCACCATGTTTGTGTGGGTGCACTAATCTCCCCAATTATGTTAGATGGATCAATATCAGCTCTATGATTTCTTATGTGTGGATCAGTTTCATTCTCTCCAGCCACAGTTTCTTGTTCAGATTCTTCTTATGAGTCAATATCATGATGTGACTGCTGAGTGTTTTGTACAACTTCCTCTATTTCTGTACTTTTATTTTCTCCATATTCACATTCTTCCTCACATTTGATCACATCAACATATGATGTCCATGAAGAATTAGTGGTTTTATATTCAATTATCATAACATCACTGCTTACTATAATCCTTCCTAATTGCTTATTGAAACACCTGTTGGATTTGTTGTTCATTGGATACCCACGAAAAAATCCTTCATCTGCATTGTCACCAAAATTCCCTTGATTTCCTTCTTAATTCTAAATGAAACATTTACTTCTAAAAACACGGAATTATTTCAATGAAGGATTCCTTCCATAAAACTATTTATATGGTGTCTTAGTTTCTCCCATACAGAGCCTTGTTTGATTCTGAATGTGCATGTAGCTTCAATAGCTTCATTCTAATAATGGAGAGAGATACTACTCTCAATCGGCATAGTCCTGGCCATGTTGTTGACCTGTCAATTCCGGCACTCAACAACTCCATTTTACTTTGGAGTTCTCACAGCAGCTTCCTCATGTTGTGTTCCATGTTTTTCTAGGTAATACTCAAACTCAATATACGTGTATTCCCCTCCATTATCAGATCACAAAACTTTTATTGTTAGTCCAATATCATTCTCAGTGATTTTCCGATATGTTTTCATGAATTCAGTCATTTTTCGTTTCCTGTGAATGACCATAAAAAATTCCATTCTACTGTAATCATCAAGGAAAAGAACAAAGTAACTTTCTCCATGAGTTCTGGCAACATTTATCGGCCCGCATACACTTTATGAATTAGATCAATAAGAGAGATGTCCTTTTCTTCTTTAGACGATATGAACTACATACTAGCTTTCCAAGAATGCAAGCATCAAATGATTTTTCACGCTCACGTTTCAGGTTTGGAATGTTCATAAAAATTCTCAATTTTGATATTTTCTCCATGTCTTGTTGATTGATGTGTCCCAGTCTCCTATGCCACACACTGTTTTCTTCTTCAACAGTCATATAGAAAATATTTTCATTACCATCTACATAAAGGAATTCTGTATTCTTTAGCTCTCCATTTTCTAATTTATTACTTCCACTGACTTTGATCTTTAGAGATCCATCTTTACCAAATTGAACCGTTCCATCAACCATTCTTTTGATATATGTTAACAAGCTAGCATTACCTGTCATATGGGATGAACAACCGCTAACCATAATCCAAGTACTGTTTCTTTTTATTGCTTTGAGGGCCACCTATGCATGGTTGGGTTTCTCAATTTTCTTCATTTCATTCCATGAGACATTGGAATGAGTATAGAGTACTCATGGCCTTTAAATTATCTCATCTGTGTACATTGGTTCTTCATAGTTGTAGTCTTCTTCGAGAGGAGAAAACCTATTTGTAAGATAAACACTATCTTTTTGAAGAAATTTGACTTGTCTTGAATTCTATTAGGAGGTGTCCATGTCCCTTGTCTTCCTGCAATTAAAAGCCTTATGACCAAAGTTAGAGGAATGAAAACAGTATCCCTAGAAACTGTTTCTTCAATAAGATGGAGGATATGATGTTAGTCTCCTTCGTTGATGTCCTAGATCTTCCCCAATCACATAGCTCCTTGCCGCTTCGCAATATGAAAAGGTATGGTCCAGATAGCCACAAAACTGACCCATCATGAGTGGAAATGTCTTCTCACATGAGTTTCTCCTCATATATTCTTCCTTGGGAGAATAGTTGGATTTCCTATCATTTATGAAGTTTTGGGGATAATTTTTAGTTCTCCTTTTAATTTTGATTTAGGGTTTCTTTTTTGTCATTTCAAGAAACATTTCAACATGTCCAAATTTCATATAGTCTTTCTTTTGGCGCACATTACATCCACCAGTCGGTGTCTCAACTTCACAGCCTATTCCACTCTTTCCCATTGAAAGTGGGTCTTTGATCACTCAAGATTTTTCCTTCCCCTTCTGAACCACTCTTGGCCCTTGCCAGTAATTCTGCATCATAGAATCTTCCAAACTGTATTTTCTTCTTTGATTCTATTGAAATTGATTCAGTATCATGTTTACTCTTAAGAATAAATACTTCCTCCTCAAGACCCTCAATAGTCATGGATTTTTCTTCTAGTCTAGAGGTGTGGTCATTTATGACCTTTTCTTTCTCTTAAATTTTCAACTTCAGATCCACAACATCATCATTGCATTAAAGAATTTTAGAATGTACTTTCACAAATTCTTCTAGTCGTTTAATTTCAGCTTCAAGTTGATCAACATATTCAATTGATTCTTCTAGAATTTATTTCCACTTATTGCAACTCTTACATTTAATTTTAAGCGTGATAACAGCATCCATATGTTGCAACTTGGAATCAACATTAGTTTTAACTGGTTTTCTCCACCAGTATCATCTGATTTTTCAACAGTGGACATCAGGGAAGCATGTTTCCTAATTTTAAATTCTGGTTCTTCTTCGCCACAGAATTCATTATCATCTTCTTCCTCTTCACAGAAAAAACACTTTTTACAACATTTTTTCTATATTTGAAGTCTCCTTTCTTGAAAAACATTTTCTGAGGATTCTCAATGTTGTCAACATCACTATCATCATCATCAATAATTCTTAAGCACTGAGAAGCAATGTGTCCGATTTTTCCACAATGAAATAAAGCAAGAGGTAACATCCCTTTGAATTTACCTTCTCCATTATAGAACTTCTTGCCACTGATAGAGAGAATTTATTTTTCATCATTGTATTCAACACTACTATATTTTCATATTTTCAGTTTCTCTGTGGATTTGAACTCCATTTCATTTCTTACTCGTGTAGTAGAATCTTCTGGTTTGACTTTCATTTTATATTCCACCAAGCTGCTCAATAGATCATCCAAAGATTGTTTGGAAAGATATCTTTCCTCAAGGGATGACACATTTTTATTGTACATGGGTGGTAGTCTTCTTAGTATTTTCTTCACAATGTCAATGTTTATGATTTCTTCTCCTAGGCCCTGAATTTCTCCAACCACATTAGTAATTCGATTGAAGTAGGTGTCTACATTCTCCTCCGGATGCATCTTCAGATCATCGAACCTATTGTGTAGCACTTGATTTTTCTCCTCCATCACTTTGATGTCTCCTTCAAAAATATTTTCATGTTTATCCCACATGGACTTTGCTGAGGTGAAACCTATCACATTTAGATAAATCTGATCAGAAAGTGCTGCGGTGAAAGAATTCAATGCTTTAGCATCTGTATCAAGATTTTTTCTATCTATATCATTAATAACCAGACCCATTGGATCAGAAACATTAATGCCTTGAACAGTGGAAAATAGAACATCCATTCCAAGGTATATTAGATGAGATCTCATTATGTTCTTCCAAGTCTAAAAATTACTTCTATTGAAGTGAGGGACTCCTTGATATTGACTACATTATCCATGATGACAAAGGACATATTCAACACCAGAAACCTTTACACTCAGAAGCCACTTGTAGGAACCCAAGACACCCAGAGAGGGGAGGGGTGAATCAGGGTGTCGAATTTTTCTTTTAAAGTGATGGATATTGTTCCCATATTGGTATGTACTTTTTAAACTTATATGATGGATATGAACAGAATGATATCATTTACATGCAGAGAGATGACACAAAGAATTTTACTTGGATCAACAGTAATGGAAATGCCCAAGGATCATACATTGACAGGTTTTCAGACGTACCAAATTCAACTAAACTTCACTAGTTGTGGATTAGAAATTTTTGGGCACAATCGCTCTCTCCCAGGCTCACTGCCTTTACAAAGATTTAGGTTTAGCTCACTACTTCCCACGGGTCACTTCTATTGACTCCCCTAGCTCACTACCCTTGGTGAAGTTACACTCAGTTTATAGACGTGAAGGTCTCTTCATAATTTCTAAAGAATACATCATCTGTTGCATGTAGATGCTCTGTTGAAGTCCAAATCTTTCTTGTAGATAAATCTCACATCCCATCAAGGGTACCGAGATGTCTCCCAACATTCACGCAGGTCAAAAACACTATCGCGCTTCTTTACATCCTGGCGTGCAGGTCTCATGCTCGGCACAAATTCGGCATGCAAGTTAAAACTGGGGTGCAGGTATCAACCAACCTCCTGTGCGACACTGCCTACTTCAACTTCAATCCTACGCAACTCAATTCCGTTCTCACCCCAACCGACTTGGGCTCGTAGACAAAAACTGACGCTCAGCCTCTACCTGCGCGGCCCAACTACCACTTCTGTAACTTAACTACTTGGGCGGCATGAGCTCTAAAAATCTCTATGTATTGAACATCATTACAAATGAAGAGGGGTGGTCCTCTATTTATAGGAAAACTGGACCCCCTATGCGGTGGTGCCCAAGTATCATCATGGTGCGCAGTTCTCGGCACGAAGCTCTAAGAGCCCTTGCCTCTTTCGCTTAACTCACTTGCGCGACCAAACCAATACTTGAGCTACCCTCTTTCTTTTGACATATTATTATGTCCTGATCATGATGAACAATATGTTTTCAAGTTTCCAAACATCATTGGCACCGACACACAAGTCCCTTCCCGGCGCGCAGGTCACTTGTGTGACCCAACCAATACATCCATGACTCTTAACTCACTTTCACATTCTGGCACACATTCTAAACTTCCTATGAGGATTGACAACAAACACAAACCATAATTTAATTCATGCATTGACGACCATGTTTCCATCAAGATATTGATGTGAAATCCAACTCAGTAGCATTATGATCCTTTTTTTGGTTTATAATTTTTTTTATCACTATAATTTTTAGTGATTATAAATTTCTATAATGGACACACAAGGTTCAAGTTTGTTTTTTCCACTTCTCTATTCAGTAGGTATTATCCACATCCCAATATAATCTATAAGGGTTTATTTAAACAAGAACCACAAGTATATCATAACAACTTATTATCCAATCTATTTGAATCATGCCCTTAGATAATCACTAGATACTTCAGCATCATAATATAGATCATGTAAAATAATTACTTTTACTATTGGATGGTAAGGGTGAAACAAAAACAATTTAATATACCACTTACTTTTCATCATAATAATCACCTCATTCATTATAGATTTCAATATAAAAATCTTCTTTACCACAAGAAATATGTAATCCTATATAAAAAATAAAGTCATAACTGGACCCCTTCAAGGAGAATAATATATATCAAATTGTTTTTTCTCCATTATATCTACTTTTAAAATTATTGAATACCTAATTCTATTAATAAATTATCAAACTATATTTCCCATATTTTATTATCCTATATAATGATTGAGGTTTAAAAAAATACATATCAATAATAAATGACCCTTTCATTTGATGATGATTCAATCATACATATTTAAATTATAATGAATACAGATAAATTATATTTAAAACATAAGATAACTCATTCATAATCTCTAACATGGTATTTAAATATCCATGAATCAACCACATATAAAACACTAACATAATTAAAAAATATTTGAAAAACATTCCATGAACAGATGGATATATTTATTGGTATATGTATTTGTATAGTATAGAGTTTCAAATCTCAAACGTTATTCTGTTGAAAAATAAACCACAAAAATAAAAAATATTTTACAAAATACACTTACAAATTTATTTAATTTTAACCTTATTAATTATTATTCATAAACAAAAATAGTTAATGAATTTTATCCATTAGGTGGGAACATTTGATTTATAGATTTATGTAGTGATATCTCTAGTTAAATGTTTTCGAAATCATCCTTTTTATTATAATAACATCATCTTGAGATTAATTTAGATAACTCTAATTGATGAAAATATTCATTTATATTTGATCTTCATAATCATATTATTATAATTCATGAGAATAATTATAATGAATTTCTCTTCATTAATGAACAACTATTCACATATAATATATTAAACACACATTAGATATGTAATAAACTATATTTTAGGCTTACCACTCAATAGTTTAAAAATAGAATATATTAATGACCAATAAAATCAAAATAATAATTATGTGAAGTAGTTGTGTGGTCAATTGACTTGGAGAATAAACCATAATGGTATTGACTAGTATGATAAACTAACCAATATGATAATTAGGACAATCTCTTATAAAAATTCATGTAGGTTGTCTAGTTACCTTTAAATGGTTCAATACTTTCCTTACATAGTGTCTTGAAATATGATTGATACTTTATGCTCCCTCTCTTAGAACCCTTACAAAAAACGTTAATGTTGATTCATCCTTTAGTAAGATATTATATTTAAATAATATTTTGACATTATGATTACATACCCTTACATGCCTAAACATTACATTTATATAGGTATTGAAAATTATAGAATAAAATTATCTAACTAAGGATTTCATGAACCTTTAAAAAACTGGGACATAACCCATATATAACTCTTAGGTTTTTTATATAACCTTATATAGGTATTGAAATTGAAAAATTAAACAAATATGAAAATATAGAATACCATAAAATAGGCAGTAGAAATTAGGGAATTCCCTTATAAACCCTTTATATAAATTATGTTACCTTTATATAGGTAATAAAAATAAAAATAAATTTATTGTAAAAGAAAAAATTTTAATTATTAGAAAAAAATTCCTTCTCAAAAACCATATAAATTAGTTCAAAAATGAATATTTTTTCATCCAAACTAAGGGAACTTCAATCTCCATCTTTTTATTTATTATAAACTCAATAAATTAATTCTCAATATAAATTATCATTCAAGTGACACCAATAATGTTATTTTCATATACAATCATTAATGGAAAATAAAATATGTTGGAGTATTATTTTTTGCAGAACCCCATTTCTTGGTGACCAAAATAAATTTCCCTAGTGAAAGTCTCATCCACCTTTATCTATTCATGTAAATTATTTTACAACCCCCCCCCCCCATCATAATAAAAATACCCACACAACTACAAAGAAAATATTGTGTAAAAACAACCCATTTTCTTAATAGAAATCCAATCTAATGAAAACTGATGATGGGGGAAATGTAATCTACTTTTAAATAAAACAATTTTACCCATCACTAAAACATAGAGAAATATATATATTTAAATGGGATAAAAATCTATATATTTTTAATAATTTATTAATTGCTGAGAATTATATTTCATCCCAGAATGTGGAAATCTATCTATAATGATTTCCTTGGTGAATATATTGGACTGTCATTCCAGAGTATGTAAAAATTAAACTTTATGACTCCCCTGACCACCATCAATTTAATTAAATCAAATTTAATATAACTATTTTCAGACCATGAGTGTTACATAGTATTTTGAGATATCTATATAAAAGTTTTATTATGACAGTGAATATTGAGAGGTTTAAGAAAATTAACAGTAAAATTGATTTGATTCTCTTTTATGAAAATCGTTTTAATACAATCAAATTGAGAAGAAACATATTCTTCTTCTATAGTACTTTCAATTTTTTATGTATATTTCATGTATATAAAACAGACATAGCTATATATGAATTGGTAAATTTTACTAGAGGTAACCCATTTGTCATCAAAATATCCTTCCTAATCCCCAACAGAAATCCCAAAATGATATAAATTATTTTACATATTGTAAATTATTCTATAAAACACTATCAATTTGAAAAAGAAATGATCCTTTTGAACACCAATTAGAAAGAATTACATTAGATCAAAAACATCTCTTGAACAAAGAAACACATCATAAATAATAACTTTTCTAGAAGAAGTGAGATAAAGTAGTTTCCAAATAAAAATTAATTAATTATCACTAATCAAAACTCACAATATAAATAACATTTGATAGTTTTTGTACCAATTGAATGGTTATAAAAATATACTTCAATTAGTCATTTTCAAACATTTTCACTAACTCTATAGAATACATTTTCTATGATTATAAAATGAAAATTTATCCATTAATGACATGTAACGCAAAATGTATGTCAGCACAAAAAATATGTAAATCTCAAATTGATTCATCTTTTGGTTAGAAAAATCCTGGTAGGCATTGCCATTATCACCATAAATAATTATATCATAGTCATTTACAATAATGAAAAATTATAATTCATTATTTCATTATTTCAAAGATTACATTCTTCTTTATAATTAATGAATTTAAATTAATTTAATAATTTTTTCAATCATTAGTCTAGGTCTATGGGGATTATTTTATGCTATACAGAGCCTTAATCAATGTAAAAACTATTGTGAAATATTTTAAATGTAGAAAAAATTTCAACATCACCATTTAATCTTTCCCATCCATTTTACTAGTCATAATGGATGATTGTATATCCTTATAATAAATTTAAAAATGTCCCTAATATTCCACAATTTAGAAATTATTGATTATATTAAATAAGTCAACATTCCAAACAATCTATTCCAAATATTTTCTCAAATATTGTTAATAACTATTTCAATCAACTGTAGCCTTATAGGCTATTAATTATAAATATTGATTATTTTTTTGAAATACCCACATTGTTTTAATGAAAATTTTATCAATTTTCATTTTTAAGATATCTTATGTGGAATTATTTTCAATATTATTCATCTTTTAATCCACAAAATCTGACCATTCCTTATGATTAAATTATTATATCACATATTGATGTTTTACCAATGAATTAAAAGGGGTATTATTCTCAAACATCAATATTATTCTTGTTTATTATATTTTAGGATAATCATCTCAAATTTTTTGAATGGAATTAAAACATATAGACTATTATGTAATTTTATACTCTATATCTATAATTTTATTTTGTTAACAAAAGTTATATTTTCTCTTCATAGCATCCACTTATCCATCACTTGTTTTATTTTATTTATCATCTACATCTATTTCTTATAAAAAACTTATTTTCATTGTTCTAGCTTTAATTTTATTATCTAAAACCATTTAATTCATCAAAACATGGTTTATATACTAATTGTTTCTGTTCATTTCAATAATAATTATATCATTACAATCAAAAATCTATTAACGTCTAAATTTCTATCATATTTAACATTTACCATTAGTTATGGACCAAATAAGTAAACCTTCATCTCTTTTCTCATTGAATTTCAAAAGACTTTAGTCTTAAATTTTGAATAATGAATGGTAGAAAAAAAATCATAAATAAATTATTATTGTCTTGTTATTATACTAAATCTCACATGAGATCTTATTTTAGTTATGTCTTAGAAATAATCAATATTCTAGGTGCACAGTAGTGCACAATGCTTTTCCCGAAATAATTTTTATCGCTTAAAATCGATATGAATTGTTTTCCCTATATATATAGTTCTTCTATTCATATTTCATCATCCTCTTTATATTAGGAGTTTTAATGGGTCCTATACTTATAATTAATTCCATACTTAGCAAAGTAATATTCAAAATCACACCCAATATACACATTCCCATTACCAATTATCAACTTATTGATTTAAATTCCATCTTCAATTTCATGACTCCTTCTACAATTGTAAACATATCAAATCCAAATGTCTTAAGCTTCAAAAATAATATGTTTTCAAATATTTTATAGTGATAAATAGATTTAAAAAATTACAAGTATCATTTTATTGATTTTTGTGTCATGGGTCTATATAAATTCAAGTTAAATAATTCAAAAGGTCTTGTTGATGATGTCTCTCTATTATATTGTAAATATGATTAAGCATTTCCCTTTTATATAGGTTTTGAAAAACTGATCTCTATCTTAACTAAATTAATGAAAAATATCCTACAAAATTATATTTAATGAATTTTCACTTCTTATTTTGACCATCTTCCCATGAATTTCATTCCAAAGGTTGTTTTACTCCCTCCCTATGTGATTATTGGAATTAAATAGATATTCAATATGAAATTGATTTTCACGACTTCTTTCTCAAATAGAGATAATTTTACTATTATAATTTTTCTAGTAATCCATGATTACTTATTATATATAAACCCATTTACCTCATTACATAATTTTCTCACACTCAATGAGTTTTTCCTAATCACATAGATAATATAAACTGGTTTTAAATTTATTTTTCTATGATATTTACCATCCAAAATGGATCCCTTTATTTTTAATGAACTTGTATTGAAAAAAGTTACACCACCATAATCCCTCTATTCAAGGAATATAATATTATTGGTACCTCCTCTAATGTGTTAGGTGTATCCAATATCAACGAAGTATTGTCTACTCATCTATCTATAATTTACTAAATCCTCAACAATTTATTAATTTTCTATCATACTTATGTTCAATTACATCATTCCTTTTATAATTTATAGTTTTCTAATTCAAAAAACATCATATACACTTATTAAAAATAAACTTATTCACCAATCCTTATATATATTTCTATAGGATACTATATCATGTTATTAGTAGGTACCCCTGGAATTCACCTATAATCCAACTTCATTAAAACAGTTTTTTCTCTTGAGACTGGAACGGTTCCCCCTAAACTCAAACCTTTGTTGATTACATGATAGAGGCATATTTTTTCCAAAAAATATGATTTCTATCCATTGGATCCATAATATCACTAGTAACCCATGAAGTTGGGTCTTCTATAAAATTTATCCTTTTATCATGGAAATAATCTTTTACTTTTAGTTTAATATTGTTTAATTTTTAAACATTTTTGAAGAGTATTAATTAATAAAATCACTCCCTAACACCTTTACATTAGAATAATTATTTTGGATGTTTCTCTAAACCATTTATTTCTAGAAGGAATAACAGGTCTGATGCTATTGGATGATACAGATTAAAAAACATTAGAACTATCATGCACGTATTTTACATAAGCTAATAAGTTAGGAATCTATTTTTTGGTAACATATACACAAATATAGGAACATTATCAAATTTAAAAAACATTTTGTATATGGTTCCATTAATTATTAAAAAGTAATGATTCAAATTGAATAATTTTTAATTCTAGAGAAAAAAAATATTCTCTAATACTTTTATAATTATACATTTCTCATCAACTTTATCATTGAGATTTTTAATCTCATTGATGTACTCATTGTAATTTTTTTGTGTGAAAATAATTATAAATTTATTTATCAGTTCAATGTATTTATTATTCATTTTATATTTCCTCTTTATTTTAATATTGCTTTTAATGTACAAATCGTGTTCACTCTTCAATATAAAATTCATGTAAGGTTTACCTAATTTATCTTCTCCACAATTGGAACTAAATTATTATCTTATAATATATTAAAAAATGTTGGATTATATTATTATAAATTACTCCACTAAATCCAACTTTAGAATAATTTTTTCATATTGTTTAATTTGTTGTATTATGTATTTTCATTCAATTTTTTATCTATTTATATTCATTATATTACATATAGATTTTATGTAATTTACATTTTCATCACTATTATGGTTTTTCTTCTTCTTCATTGTCATCATCTCACTCCATTGGTTTTAAATTATTTGAAAACTCGAACAAATAATATGAAACTAATCATCATATTTAATATTAATGTTGATTCTATCATTTATATCATCTATTCCCCCTTTTAATTTTTTTTGGATTTGTACTCTTAAATTTTCTCATGATATTTATCACAATTGTCTTATTCATATGAATCACTTAAGGTATTAAATATTTCTTATACCTTGATCTTGTTCTAGGTCAATAACATGATATTTATGTTTAATTTTACTTTTTCTTAAAATAGGTTTTTCTATATATCATAATTTTTGAAAATGTTATTCATATTATTAAGAGATATTTCATCAATCACCTCTGAATATGAGATAATCAATTAAAATATATCTAGAAAGTTATTATTCAATTTTTTCCATATTGGAATAATCTATTTTGTCTTTAAGGCCTCTCATACGACTAAATATCTTAGTCACCCATTTGAAAGGGTCATCAATATTTTTATATTTAGTCAACCTAAGTTATTTAAAATTTTACCTTCTGATTTGAAACATTATTTCTTGATATTTCCCTCCTATATATTTTCATTTGTAGCCCATATTTACTTGAATGAATGTTATCCTATCACATTATAGTAAAAAAATTAAAATAAAGATGATAATTTAAATTTATTACATTTTTGTCAATATTCCTCTTATATTTAAATTTTATATCACCATATATCACAAATAGAGTATAACCCACATTGATACAACCACTCACATCAAGAAAAATAAATATAAGAACTAGTGGAATTAGATTATTCAACGAATTACTATTCTTCCCATCATATAAGGGAACAACTCAATTATACATAGAGTTATAAATCACCATGATTCAACATATAAACATATAATATCAGGGGAAGTGGTTTTCTATTGTTCTAATTGAATTTCCCAAATCAAATATGAAACCAATAGGGGTAAATCATATGCACATTAAATTTTAAAAATATGTTTATGTAATAAATCCCTTATAAAAAGTAAATATATTGTTTCAAAATTTTGATTAGCTTACTCTCACATTCTCACAAATAATATATATTATAAAATAATTAAAATGTTTTTCCTTTTCGTTAAAACCTACACCTTATTGTGGTCAACCATTGTTTCGATCATATGTTTCATTATTTTCACGACATGTCATCGAGGTTCGTGCCCTGACTACCCCATGCCCGCCTTCCATAGGCCAGAGGACGGAGACTAGCACCAAAGGCATAAATCACTATGATGGGAAGGAATTTCCATTATAAAAGTAAGAAAACACAACATAGAATGAAATATGTAGTAAATACTAAGTAAACAGAATAAAAAAGAGTGTGCTGGAATGTAAATGAGCGAGTATACAAACCCAACTGAACAACGAGTACAAGTGAAAAGGGAAAAACAACAAGAAGTAAAGAGATTATCCTGAATCATCTTCTGGGGTTCCTACCTGAAGGGCAGGTTTCGATGGCCTCCTTAGTGCTCCACGTCCATCTGTCTCCTCCATGTACCGACTTTTCATGAGGTCCACCACTTGTTGGTATATTGATGTCTCATAGAGCTAATAGTCGAGGTTGTATGAAATTATAGGCTATGGAGGTGTATGAACAGGTCTCCCATGAGATGATTTGATGTGTTATTTGTTCATTTTATACTCTTTCCAATGTATAATAACATATAAACTTGATTCATTATTTTAACTATATATACATCATGTAAGAGGTAGAGCTTCTTGATGGGTCTCTATAAAAGTGGTTACAAGTTGAGGTTTATAATGAGAACCATTCTTTTGTGTAACACATATTCAAAATGTACTAGTTGGTGCTTAGTAGAGAGAGTTTATCATGTGAACTTTTTATAATTCAAATGAAACCTTATGATATTATCATTTTTATTGAATGGTTCTTTTAATTGAATTCCAAGATTTACTTTCAACACATGTGAGATTATTTCCATTGAAGGATGAGACAAGATTATCCCTAATGGGTGAAATAGATCTTAGGGCTAAGGATGTGGGGATTAAAATAAAGAAGACACAATCAATTACTCATTAAATCGATTTTTTATCCATTGGTTCACATGTCTATTTAGGCATCTGGATTCTATCCAAAATGGAGGATTATATGGTTTTATTTCTAAATATTTTCAAGGACTATCATCATAGATAGATATTGAATTTGGAATCTACATGCACCCCATTACTACACTGATATCTTCCTCATAATATAACATGTCCCTTACTGATCATTAGATGCTAAGGGTGTAGTTCTAATACATTTGAATGATATGTTTTGTCAAGACCATGTGTCCCACCTGGGCATCGCTAGTAATATCAATAAAATATAATATAATAGTTTGATGATTTATGTTTTTTATCCTTTTGTAAATTTGGAATTGTTATAAAACATTTACTGCAAATTTATGATTTATAACATGTTTATCTAGTTTAGAGGTGTGATTTGGTTCAGTAAGATTCATTTTATGTTTGGTTACCACCAGTAGAGGGTTCACAAGGATGATACTCTGAATATGAAATTCTGATATCACTGTAGATACTATGAGTTATTTTTGATGTATTTTGGTGTGATTAATTCACCCAATATGTTCATGGGTATTTTGAACATGGTATTTCAACCATAAATATATTGCACGGTAATGGTCATTATTGATTACATTATCTTTTACTCTATATCTATGGGGGGAAATGTTGAGAATTTTAAGGTGGTCCTTCACATACTCTGGGACCACAAAATTTATATTAATCTCTCAATGTGTCTTTTTAATTCATAATGCTCCCTTTTAAGTGAATATCAAATATGTGCTTGATTTAGCTAAAGATTTGGTGAATATTGATATAGTTCTTTTTATAGAACCACCGAAGAACATCACACAGTTGTGGAGTTTCCATTTTTCTATTAGAGTACTTAAGGATGTTCATTGTATAAATTTATAGGATAAAAATAACCATGACCAACCTAAAGCTGAATGTGAAATAGTATATCTTGATTGATTAATATTGGTGATAAATTGAGGAGTTAAATTTGAGGTTGTCTAGAGAACCTTTGTTGAGACAACCAAATGTGGTCTTTGAGTCATGGTGTTTTGAGATGCCTCTAGAGGTGAGAATAGTTTCATGTTTATGTAGATGTAGTTAGTTATTTCTTACATGTTGAATGTGTTGAGACCCCATGATTAGAAATAAATAAATAAAATCTCATTGTTATAAGTTGTAGTTTTCACCTTATAGATGTGGAAGCACTATCTTATAGGTAATTGTTTTGTTGTTTAATCAAATTTCTAGAGTATTGGTTATATAATCAACCAAATGTATGTCAACCTAAGAAAAAGGAATTGGTAAAATTTTCTGTAGGACTATGACTTCAATAAATTCTATACTACTATGAAGAACAACATGATTAATGATTCCCTCAATAGTAAATTGAATCATCTCTTATTAGATGAGGTTTTGGAGTATTTTTTGTAACAACAACTGACTTGGTGGAAGTTAGTGGTGAATTTTTTCTTCATTTGATTGTGGTGACTCCTTTGTATCATTATGTTGTGACATTGGTCAAGTTTGGTTTCATCGAGTAACCGATTATATCTAACCAAAAATTCCTAGGTGATTCACTAGATAATTTTTTGAATGAGGGGACCACACCATTCATTTTCAATGGGTGTTGGTTCTGATTACATTATGAAAAATCCCCTATGAATTTACACATGGGTTTGGAAGATATGTAAAAAAAATCGTTGTATATTTGGTGCGATATAATGATGTGATGCTTTCCATGTTTTATTATAGGTGTCTCACATGTTAGCAATATGTTTGTTTTAACATTTATGTCCATGAATGGATGTATGATGGAATTTAAATGGATTTCATAAAGAGGATTTTGTAGATAGAGATAGGAAATGATTCTATCTAGGTCATTATGAACTAACTCCCTAAGTTAAAACTATTTCATTCCATCCAAATAAAGATATAGTTTGAGAGTTTGGGGATTTATTAGGTACAGTAAATCATTTAGATACATGGGATACCCATAAAAAGTTCCACAGATTGTGATGTTTGGATTGTATCATGTAGTTGGAGGGGCCTACATGAGGTTTTTGGGACCCAGTAACATAAGAACATGGTCTATCAAACCTAGAAAAATGTGCTTACTGAGTAGGTTATCTTGGTGTCAGATTATATGTTGAGAGAATGCGTATTTGAAATCATCCAGAACTAGGAGGATCACATTACATAAGTAGATTTATCATATAATAATGTTTATCAATATACAATTGGAATTTCACCATTAATGGACCTATAAATGAGACCATGTTGGTCACCACTTTAATGGAATGATATTGGAATGAAATTTATTATTATGTTTTAGATTTTTCAGAAATAGTTACAGATGGTTCGGGTGATCTACATGTAAATCTATGACATTGTGAAATAGAAAACAATGTTTCATAGATTATGAAAAACATTTTGGAGAACCATAATAGTGAATGATTATTTAAATATGGAAAATTCAACCATTCTGTTAAAAATGAAGATATTATATGGAATATATATATGTCCTATATATGTTGATAAAGGTTTAGTAAATAATGAATCATTATGTTGTTGTCTATTTCTTCTACAAAATAAGTTCTCTTCAAAAATAATTTTTATTTCATTTTATAGGAAAAATTAAAATTATATTTTAGATTATTTGGAAAAGTTATTTGATAAAATGACCTCTATTTTTTATATAATAATATCAAAATTAACATTTTTGAATTTTTTTTATTTTTCAGAAATGTGGATTTTTCATTGATTAGTGAAAAATACAGTTTTCATTTAAAATTGTTATTTATTTTGATAAATTATTAAATTTAAAATAAAAAATTATTATTATTATTTAATTTCACTATATAATTGTTATTATTTATTTATATATAATTAAATTAATTATATTTAAATCATAATTCTACCAGATATTAGTATAAGTTTTCTTTTAGGATTCCAAACGTATTTTTCAGAAACTATTTTGAAATTAATTGTGGTTCCCTATTATAGTAAACTCGTTATATTAAATTATTTAAATTTAATTATTATATTATATATCTATAATTATAAATTTTAATTCATATAAGGAATATTACTACTTATGTAGTTAATATAGAATCATCTTTTCCTTATGAAATACAATTTTTGTAAAATGAGTATCCACCGGGTTTATTGGATTTGTATTAATTTAAATTAATCTATTTATCTAAAATAATTTTGATACAATAAATCCATATTTTGAATCACCAAAAATAATATTAGTTAATAAGGGAAATATAATATTTATAAAAAAATTATTAATAAATTTAGAAATTATTTATTACCATAGTTAAAGGGAAATAGGTTAATTAAGGTGAAACATAATTACAAAAATTAATAGAAAACAAAAATCCCTAATTTTTTTATATTGTTTTAATTAAAATTATGATTATGATTATTTTATATATTTTTAAGTTATTAATAATTTATTTTCACAAAAAAAGTTATGTTGATATAAAGAAACCAAAATTGTTTGGGTATTGTTCAAATTCAATTATGAAACTTATTTTGATTAATAAATGTATTTTATAAATTTATAAAATAATTAAAAATTATTATTATTAATGAAATTATAAAACATAATTGACCATATAATTGTTATCAAGTCAATTTTTTTATAAGTGTTCGAAAAATGTTATTTTAAAAAAACCAACATTTTATAATAAATATCAATAATTATTTTAAAATAGAAAATAAATAAACAAGGATAATTATTGGTATAAAATGATTTTTTTGGAATTAACATGATGAAATATCTAATCGTGATTTTTTTTAAATATCTTAAAGGGTCATATTTTTAGGTAAAAATGTAATATAGTGTAAGTATAAATTAGATATTTTGACATTATAATGACCCAGAAATGATGTAACAATTAATATAAAGGTTATTTAGGTCCAAATACATAATTTCAAATTAAGATAACGTAATATTTTGTTAATTTTTTAATTTTCTAAATCCATTATGAATCCTAAAAAACATATATTATATTTAAACATTTTAAAATCAATTCTTTAAATATATGGCTTAAATCAACTTCAGTAATGTTTTTATTATCTCACATTACACCCATGGACTTATAAAATATTGAAAGCCAGTTCCGTTGGGGAATTTTTTTTTCAAAAACCATTGTATTTTTTTTTGTTTATAGTTAATTTATTTTAATGAAAGCAAAACATATGTTTAGGAAATAATAAATAATTGCCTGATATTTTTCATATACAGAACTACCCAAGAAGCAATTTATCTTCATTAAAACTCATTGTATCATGTCCATTATCATCCCTCCACTAACTAGAGACCTCCCAAGGTTCCTCAAGCTCTCAAGAAGCTCTTCCCAAGAATTTTGAATCACACACTCAATACAAGGAACCTCTCTCTACTCTTTATAATTAAAGGAACTTTTTCATTTTATGCATTTTAGTTCAAATTTCTAATATTGGGATATGTTATTACATATCCACCTTATTAACCATGTAATTTATAGATAATGATAGACTCGTTAGACTTGTATAAACCACACCCATGATCAATTATTTACATGCATTAACATTTTAGGAATTAGAATGGGATCTTCCATTATCTTTTTTATTCAAGCACCTATTTTACATTATGCTTCACAATTTCTATTTATTCATGAATTTATATGTTCATCCATATCCTCATTAATGTAAATTACAGGTATAGATAATTGGATACCCTTTTCAGTAAAATTAATTCCTCCCATGATTCTTTATTTACACTATTTTCAGTGAAAAAATTTAGTATGTGGCCTTCTTCAAACCATATTTATTAAATGAAATCTGTTAACATATATATACTATATTCACTTTTTTAATTTTTTGATATATAGATAAATACACTATACATTTCATTTTATTTATAAATGATGATATTGTAACCATCAATTCCTTCTCGGTCTGTTACATTATCATTTTTAGATGTTGGAGGTGTTCAATGGAGACATAGAGGGATTCTAGAGATATTCAGTTCCTAAAGGCTAGAAACAGAAATTTTACACATATTTTTAGTGTAATACATGAGAAAAATTTTATTTTCATATCTCGTGTTTACGTTTTCATAAGGTGTACTAATTTTATTGGATTTGAAAGAGCGTTTCATTATATGTAGTATTTAAGGGTTTACAAACAAATTAAAAAATTGAAGATGTGAAGCGTTTTCTTGGTGGAAACTGAAACCTAGGTATTACATGACATGAAAATGTAATACACATCATGTAAAATCCAAATCAAGAATAGTTTTGAAATTATTTTCTAGGTGATCCATCATTCATTCCATCATTCTTTATCATTCTCTCATTTTCAATAAACCCTCACCGTCCTAAGGTTTTATTTTAGCCTCATTCCAACTCTTTGATCTATTGATCTAGGTGGTTATTCATTGGAAGAATTTTCTATATCCATGGTGATTTATCCTCATATTCTCCCTATTTTTGATTTTTCTTCTTCTGGGTATCCACTATAGTGGAGTTGCAGTTTTTTGTTATTTTTTTGTGTTTTTTAACCACCATTGGTTTGATTTGGGTTGATTTATAGTTCCTCGTGGTGCAGTTTTTGTTTTCAAGGGGTTGGATTTTCTCCCTATGGGTATATATAGTTTTAAATATTATTTAAGGTAGAATTTCCTTCATTTCACTTGATTTTTTATCCTTCATGAGGGTATTTCTTTAATTTAATAATGTGATATTGTTATGATGGATTAATTAAATATAACTAAATTGGTTGAGTCAAAATTGAAGGGTAAAGCAGTTTGTGAGCTTTTTTTATGGTTTAAATGTCATTGTGATGTGATGGATTGTACAAGGTAAATTCCCAACTAAAAATTTTATTTGTTCGTGGTTTTTTTGGGTTATTTGAAAAATATTTTGGAAAATTTTGTTTATTCTTGACCTGATATCACCCTAAATAGAAAGTGCTCAATTACTTATACAAAACTAATGAAATGGTGTCTCTAGGATTTTGGTTTGTCTGAGAACTCACCAATGAATTAATATGGAATGTTATTAATAGCCCTTTTAAAATATAAATAATGATATTGATGTGATGTGATTTGTGTGGTTGGGTCTTGTGGGTGGATGGATTTTTTTCTTTATTTTTTAGTTTCAAGTGTATGGGTTTTTTGGCTAAACATTTGGGGAAGAGAGGGTAAGGTTTTTTTTGGACGTGCTTGGGGTAATTTTGTGATGGTTCGTTGGTCATGATTTTGGGGAGGCAAGGTAATAACATGTTTTCTTAGTGAAATGTGGTTTTTATGTGGTAGATGCATAAGAATTCATGGAATGATTAAATGATTATTTAATAACTTTTGATTGGATTGGATTGGTGGGTTATTGAGATGAATATTGTTAACGGAATATAATGATTGGTTTTGTGATCAAATATGGATAGTGCTAAATAATGAAATGATTGGGTTTTGAACAGAGAGGTAATGTGAAGCCACTTGTCAGGTCTATTTATATTCGCAAATTATTTTTGTATGTAATAATAAATGCATTTAGATGTAGTAAAAAAAGAGATGCTGACGTGAGGTGGTTTGGGATATAAGGGTTTGTTTTTTTCTCATTCTTGGGGGATAATGTTGCTATGGATTTTTAGCCTTTATTTGGGGAGGAAAAGGCGATGATGTGTTTTGAATGTTTTAAAATGTGGTTCAGTTATGCGAGATTCCTGTGTAGTGATGTATTAAATAAACAAATTTCTAATAATTGTTTAAATTCATGGTTTGGTTGGTTAATGATATTAATGTGGTTAATGGAATATAATGATGGGGTGTGTGATAAAAGGTGGTTGATACTAAAAAATGAAATTAATGACTGTTAAATGGAGAGTAAATGTGACTCAACATGTGTGATTTTCTAAATATATGTATATAATATTCATTATTTTTATTTATACATGTACCGCATCGATGTTGTGTACTATGTTTTTAACACCCTCATAGTCATGTGGAGGTGTTTTTTCCAACATACGGTGAGGAGTATAGATGGATGGTTAAACTCTATTTTCTCGACTATCTTCTAGGTGAGGTAGTTATTTAATATTCTATGATGTCCAAAAATTCGGTTCGTACCATAGATAGTGGTTTTGGTTTCCCAAGTGTCCTCGGGATGATTTGTGATGTGCTTCTCCAAGTTTTCTCTCAGTGGTTGGTGATGTGATTTCTCTTGTGTATTCAAGATGAGATGTGAGGAGATGTGATGTGTTGTTTTGTTATTACTATGTGTGTGCATGAGGGATGTATTGTTAGGCCCATATGTGTGAGGGGTGGATGTGATGTTCAAAACAGAAGGGCTGAGAGTATCATGACATGTTATTTTTTGTGAGAGTAGCATACTAGTGGGAATGTGGTGTGGTGAATCCTATCATCGATGTGGATTACATTATATTTTAATACTAAACTTGCATTAATTTTTGATCATTCCATTGTGCGGTTGGGACGGTTAGTATACCTTGATAGGTTTTTTTTGGTTCTTCTATTTTTTCACAAGGGTAGTAGTATGATTCTTTCATATTTAAACAAGTGACATTGGTTTTCTAATTGACTATACCTATATGAACACCTTATTTATATAAAACTATTTATCGGTTAAAAATAGGATTACATGGACCATTCTAGGAATCAATATATCATGTCGCGAGGTAGTTGTTGTGTCGCTACATTATGCTTACTTTTGGGTATATAAATCAGTGACTTTATTAATTTTGTATTAGTTCTACTAATTCATTCTTTGTGGGATGATTTTTGGGATCCTATATATATATATATATATATATATATATATATATATATATATATTTCATGGAATTTTTTTGGATGATTCATCTTATCTCTTAATATTTTTTCCTTATAAAGGGTAATGCCTCCCATATTATGAGATTTGTACACCCTTGGTGAAAGTCTCCCACTCAGGGCCTATTAGTGGTGATACGTGGGGGGTGGGGGTCATATTTTCTCTCCTCTCATTGTATTATCATTGGAGGGAGGGGTTCATGACCGATAATCCACTTTTACTCTCATACACCACTCTTATGATCACTTATCCACCCCCGCTGGGCCTCAATAATTACTTCATGATTTTCCATGCGAAATTTTTTTTTACTGAATTCCCATACTGATTTACAATCAAGGGATTTAAAAATTATCAAATTATATGTTTATGTTCGTTTAATTATTGGTATCGATTCCTAAATCCATGATCACAGAATATATTTTTCTTTGAATGATTCCATGTAGCGAAATCAATGTTGAACACTTAGGAATGAGAAAGAAATGAATTTTATGGGTGCACCATGAATTAAATAGAGATAAAATGCATTATCTATGGTTTTAGTCTTATGATACATCAGTCAATATATTTTGTAGGGAACATAATTCATCAATTTCCTTTTTGTATCATGATATCTTGGAATATAGAATTGAACTATGTTTATGATGCAGTTTTTTATGTTATTTCCACATTTCTCATGTTTCATTCATGTTATCATGATATATCATGTCAAATTGTTTATTTTTTTTATGATTTTCACCCATTTTATTAATATTAATATGCCTATTTCCTTACATGTATTACTTTTTTAATGTTATTATAT
This sequence comes from Viscum album, assembly GCA_963277665.1. Classification (NCBI taxonomy): domain Eukaryota; kingdom Viridiplantae; phylum Streptophyta; class Magnoliopsida; order Santalales; family Viscaceae; genus Viscum; species Viscum album. Next base: position 1,007,733,420 of record OY728164.1, on the reverse strand, counting down.
TTTTATCACCATACTAGTAATTATATATCAACCCATTTTTTATGGTCGTAGGTTATCCCATATAGTTTAACGTACGAGGATATTAAATATGTTTTCAATAAGGATGATGTATTTCCAATTTTTATTATTTATGTAATGTACCTAATTCCCAGAGAAGATATAAATATCTATCTTCCAGGATGTAATATATACAATATTTTTTAATAAATCATGAGTTATTTTGAAATTAGGGGAACGATTTTCGTAGTTTTTATAAAAGGTTTGATTTTTTATTTTTTATATTAGGATTATAAAACTCTACTAAACCCAATAGGGAAAATTTGTTATAATAAATCCCTGAATTTTTTGTAAATTATATATAAATTGGTTTATTAATTAAATACATCCTTTTTTGGATACTAAAAGTGGATGTCATTCTAGAACATATGTATTGATGGGTGAAACCCAATAACACTTCATTGATCAAGACTTGACTGAGATGTATTATATGAAAATAATTCTTACTCAATATCTATTTTGACACTTCCATGGGATATGAAATTTTAAATTTACAATCTCATTTCAAATAATAATTATTGGAACAATAAATCATATATGAGAAAATGTTTGGAAATAGATAATGGATAGCTTATTTTGAATCATAAAAATTCATATGTTATGGAAATTCATGTCATTTATTAGATATCCATTTAATTTTTTAGACTCTCATTTATGTTCTTAATAATTTAAAAATATTCACCATATAGTTCCCTCTATTATAATCTATTACATGATATAAGTGGAATAACTCATTATACATCAGCGTATTATATGATATGTTAATTGTTTATTCATGAATTGTATGGATAAATAAATTATCAAAATTATCATTATTTAGAAAAAATGACATTATATTAGAAATTAATTAAAGGATGAAATTAAAATTTTAAATAATTTATACTCCTGTATGTTCCTAGCCTTGATGATAAAGGAGATCTATATCTCTAGGAAAATAATACTGAATATTGTATCCATATTGTGTTCATTTTTGATGTGTTGATGGTCTCTTTATTCATAAAAGATTCAACATTTTTTGGAATTGAGTTTTTCTTATTTATGTTCTAAATCAAACAGAATTAGTTTATTGGGGATTTTTCTGTTCAATTTTCCCATTTTCAATCCCCACTAATGTTCTCTTATTGGTAAAACAAGTTATGTGAAGATGTTACTACTTTATTTTCTCTCTTTTCAATAGGGTCTTTAATAAACTCATTCTAAAATGTGGGTTTAAAATAAATAATTTTTTTTCATTCAAGTTATTTAATCCCTAGATAAATTTTAATTTTTTACTATGGAATTTATTAAAGGGGTGAAGAATTTAACACCCCTATTTTCGAAAAATAGAATGGTTCATTCAATAATGTAAGGAATATGTATAAACAAACCAAAATAGACAATGATTATTTAAATATGGACATTTTAACTTTTCTATTAAATTTTTCTTATTTGAGAAATACTAAATACATTTTTCAGTATTTATATATGTCCTATATATATTAATAAAGGATTAATAATTAATTAATCAGAATTTGTAATGTCATTTTGTACTTAAAAATATGTTTTCATCAGAAATGATTTTTTTATTATTTCTTTAAATTTTATTTTATAGAACATATAGAACATATAGTTTATAAAAATAACCCCATTTTTTATTTCATAACATTGTAATTAACTGGGATGAAATTTTTGAATTATTGGGAAATACATATTTCCCAATGAATAGTGAAAAATATGATTTTTATGTAAAATTGTCATTGAGTTTTATAAATTATATAATAAACAAAGAATTTTTTGGTTTTAATTTGATTTCATGTTATCCTAATAATTATTGATATATATTTATTTCAATTAATTGCATTTAAATATTAATTATACCAAAAAAATTACATGTTTATTTTTAAGATTCATAATGTATTTTTCATTAAATAATTTTAATATGAATAATGGTACTATATTATAATTAATTACTAATTAGATATTATTTAAATGATATTTACTTATGTTATATCTATATTTATGTAATAAAATTCATATAATGAAGATTACTAGTTGTGGAATTAATGGAAAACCATTTTCTCCTTAAATTTTTTTTTTCGAAAACTGATTTCCATCGTGCGTCTAAAATTTATATTAAATTAAATTATTTAACCTATTTAAATTTATTTTGATAAAATAAAACCATATTTGGAATTATCATAATTAATATTTTGTAATAAGTTGAACGTATTATTTTAACTTTATAAAAAGTAAATGTAGTAAATATTAATCACTAGTTTAAAAGGAATATAGGTTAATTAAGGGTAATAATTATTTAAAAAAAATAGAAACATCATAAACCTACTATTTATATTTCACGTTAATTAAAATTTTGATTATATATCTTTCTATTTGTTGTTATTTTATAAAATTTTAATTAATTATTTTATAAAAAAAATATTTTAATAAAATAAAAAAAATTTATTTTTTGTAACATTAAACTCCATTTTGGAATTTATTTTGGTGAATTAATAGAAATTTTAAATGAATAATATTTCAATAAAAAAATTTTAATGAATAAATATTTATAAATATTAATTATCATTAATGTTTTATGAATATCAATGTAATATTTTTCAGGGTTTGAAAACAGTTAATGTGAAAACCTCAAAATTTCTCAATAAATTTATATATATAATAAAAAATGTTAAAAATTATATATTTATAATAAAATTTGGATAAAATAAATAATTTTTTTTGAATGAAAGCATCCGAATTTTCCAATGTATAATTTTTCATAATTTTATGTGACAATGAAATTTTCAGGTAAAAAATTATATAATTATAAATATAAAATTTATTTTAAAACATTAAAATGACCCAAATATGAATTAATAAAAATTATTTAGGGTACCCACAAAATTAATATTTCTACCCATTAAATAATATAATATTAATTTTATTTTATTAATTTTATAAATCTATTTTCGAGTCCTCCAATTAATGTCATATATTTTATGGTTATAAAAATATTTATTTGATGACCCTGCTCACATCCACATAAGAAAGTTCATTATTTTACAAATTTTGTCCCTTGGACTTATAAAATAATGAAAACCACTCCCATTTGGATGAAACCATCGAATTTTGTGTGGTTTTGTTTATTTTATTATATAGAGTCCAAAACCACATTTGTGAAATAATAATAAATTTCCCAAATTTTTCCTATATAAAACCAACCACAATCCCATTTATATTCACTAAAAATTCATGGATGATGACCATAATCAATCCTCCCATCCCTATATTCCTCTAAAGGATCCCAAAATCTTTCAAGAAGCTCCTCCGTAAAATTTGGTATTTCACAATCAGGGTAAGGGGCCTCTTTCACTACTTTAAAATTAAAGTATCTTCATAATATAATGCATTTTTAAAATTAAAAATGTTGTCATATATTCTTACATATCAACTTAGTCCACATTTTATGTGTTTATGATGATATAACACTTTTAATCTCATTGATCCCACCCATGAACCATTTTTTACAATAGTTACTATGAAAAGATTTACTAAGGTATCTCCCACATTTCTTTTTATTCAAGAACCTATTTTATGTTATGCCACCAAATTTTAATTTTTTGGAGATTTTTATTAGTCCTTAAAAATCCTAAAAAACGTTATATTTAAATTTTAAATGATTACAAACCCATTTCACTCAGATTAATCCCTCCAATTAACATTTATGTACACTCATTACCATGCCAAAATTTTGTAATAGATCATTTTCTTCACCTTTTTATTCAAGTATCTTATTTATCTATTATCTACTATCTTCATTAAAAATTATTTGTATATACCCTACCATATCCCCATGACTATACATATTATGTATAAATTCTATTAGTATCCTTTCACTCTCATTAATACCTTTAATGAATCTTATTTTCCCCCATTATGCTTTAGAAATTTAACTGTGATTTTCAATGCAAAATTTTTTTATAGTGAATACCCATAACCATTTCTTATAAAAAAATTTGGACATTATTTACATCAAATTATCTTATTTGAGACATATATGTATTTATTCCACATTACTTAATCATGGAAAAAAAATTTATCATATATTTTTTCATTTTTCAAGATCTATTTGAAACACATAAGCATGTGAAAGAAAAAAATGTGATGGGTGAGACTATACTTTTATAGAACTCAAATCCATTGGGTATGGTTTCGGTCTCATAATAATTTATTAAAGGGATTAGTTAGTGAACCTAATCTATGACAAGACATTTTCCTTCATGATGTCTTTACATTTATCCTTTATATATGTTTATGAAGTCATATTTTCTGTTGTTTACACATTTCCCATGTTTCCTTAATGTCATCATGATATATCAAGCCTTATTGTTCATATTTATGACTCTCACCATTATTATGAATCATTTATATACATTCATCTAAAAATGAATAACTTTCGTCAGGTTATGCAATTTTTATTCCATTACTAGGACTTATATCTAACCTCTTTTAAATATATGTCCTCAAGTTATTCCTTGTAGTTTTAAGTGAGTTAATTTTAAGAATGTTTTCAACCGAGATACTATATTTTCTATTTTTTGTTTTCATGTAATGTACCTAATTCCAAAATAAAATATGATTCTAGATCTTAGGGTTTGTAATATGTGAAATATTATAAAATAAATCATGAATTAATTTGTAATAAATTGAAGGGTTGGAATATTGAAAATGTATGCGGAAATCATTCAGTTCATAAAAATATTACACAAATCATCATTATAGAACTTCAGAGTTAAATAAAATATAAAATATTACCTAAGAGTCTCCCAATGATGAGGATTTTAAATATTTTTTAGTTGATGTATGTTATCCCTAAGGTTCATTATAATGACCCAAATCTAGTGATGACTTGTTGAATTTTATTACTGCTTTCCTTTACCCACATAGTTGGATTGAGTGCATAAAGCCATCCAATATTCCAAGAAAATGATATAAATAAGAAACCCATGAAATTTTACTTATTGAGAAATATTTACTTCAATGATGAATCCACATTAGTAGCATACCTGGTGGGGATCATGGATTGATAGGATAAGATCTTTGGTGGACTGTTCCATGGGTTTATATGAGTTAGTAGTATAAGAGAATTATTGAGAGATCATGGGATCTTAACATGATGATGTTGGTTTAGTACCCAAACTTTTTGATTATCTTATTAATTTTCAACGTGAAAAACCTTGATGTGTGGGAGAATGTTGTGACTCATGTTTCATTAGTTTAGTAAATATAATATATATTTTTAATTTGTAAGGCTTTTATCTCAACATTTTCACTATATTTGGGTATTTATTTCAAATAGAAATAATATATTAAAAATAGTTAGATATATTAAATCACACAGACACATTGTTTGAGAATAAATGGTTTTCACATATTTTTATGATGTTTGATGAAAAATTTATGACCATGGTTGTTTCTAAGATATGGGGTTTATTGAACATGTGAAATAAGGATAGTTTAAATTTGGGAATTAGTAGAAGCATTACATTAGTGGATGTTAAAGGTAATTAAACAATATTTTTAATTAGTTAATTAGAGAGTATTAAAGTACTACCCCTTTGCATTTGGATTTTAACATATTGTAGGAGGAATGAGGATAGATTCGACCATACAAAAAAAATAAATTTATAAAAAGCGCATAGGTGCCACAAAATTCATCCTTAGTGGATATGAAGAAATGATCATACTATATATTATTTGTAGAATGGTTCTATACAGAATGTACTAGTGTTTTCACTATGATATTGGTATGTTTTTTTGTATCACATCATGATAAAAATATATATGTTTTTTAGGGTTTGGATGTTTTTAATGACTGTTATGACCCCATATGTGTTCATGTATGCATAATAAAATTAAAAAGAGGACGTTATAAGGTTTTTAGAGATTATTTATATAGGAATACTATAAACATGTCATGTAGTTAAAGATAATAAATTGGGTGTTCTTCCCAATATGGATGAAAGAGTTTTGGGGACATCACAACATGTAGTCAGGGTAAACCCCATGTAGTGGGGAATGGACATGTTGCTGATTAAATTGGAATGAACACAATTTTATAGTTATATATCCATGTAATGGTAAAAAAACATCCCCAATGAGTAATTAGATACAATAGTGTACTCAGATAGAACCAGGGCACCCGATCATGGCCAGGTATATGGCCACGAGACGAAGTACCCCAAGCATGGAATGTAAGAAATGATCATACCCTAAGATACATAGATATTAAAGGCACTCTAACTACATGTCATGTGCAACAACACGACCATCCATGCTATATACAGTTGAGGACAGACCTAGGTGAAAGGATGAAGTCACACACTATGAGAGTCTAAGTACACTCCATGTACATTTCATTGATACTTCCACATAGAATATATCCTTATTTAGTATATGAATTTGGGTAATCATCTAACTTATCCTAATAATTTTTATATAATGAATGTGATGGTGGGATTAGTTATGGAATCAGATTTATGTTGCAAGGTGGTTTGAGTGAGATGCTAGTTTTTGAGATGCTAATCTAGTGATAGCAATTAGCTGGATCACTAGGGTTTTTGGAAGATGAATCTCTAATATATAAATAGGGAGTGGGTCCCCCATAACATATACATTGGTATAGTATAACCCCCTTACACTTTAAGGCATAATTACCAAATCTATGGAGTGGCACCCACACCATCTTCAATCATTGATAGGGTGTGTTTCCTCCACTATAGATTGTTCCCCATAGTTTTGGAGAATAATAGAAAGGTATATGTACTCCATAGATTCAAATGAGTATACATAGAATTAATTTATTGGATGTAGTCCCCCCACAATTGTGACATATAGTGGAGTGTATTGGGCCCTCTACTCTATATCTTATGTGGATATGTGTGTTCTTCAACAATTGTGACGAGACAATTGGAGTTGTCATATGAAAAATTATTATTTTTCTTTTATTTCTAATTCATGATCTTTTTTCTCAATATCCTAGGATTATTATGAGCATATATTTAATGGGGTTATATTTAACAAATTTATTTTTTAAAAATATTTCCCTTCTTTTATTGTTATCAATTTCTAGTTTTTTAGGCACATTCAATATATGTAAATACTCACCCCTATTTTGGAATTCCTAAGATGGATTTTTTCTAATAAAGACGTATGGTCGATAAGAGGTGATATTGGTGGAATTAGTTTCAATATATCATAGTGAATATTAACACTGATAGTGCTCAGTAGATAGTTATTGGGATAATTATTTGAGATATCCCTTTATTCTTCATTTTTCTAGTTTTGGTCATGTTTAGTTTTTATTTCATGTTTGTTATATAATTTTCCTCTAGAAACTTTTCTATGAATGTATCATAATATAATTATTTCCTATATGATATTTTATACATGGTTTACATTAATTTTTATTTATTTGACAATATCATTTCATATCATTGTGGAGTAGGTTGTTTTTGTATATATATGTACTTTGGATAAGGCATCCCATTTCAATGTTATGACTATTAAAAAAATCATCTCCATCCCCAGACTATTGGATGAGGTATTTTGGTGTCACACGTATATTTTTACTAAAAATATTGTCCTTATTAGGTTCGGTTATTAAATGTTGTATTGGGAGAAACTAAGAAATGTATTTCAAACGTAGAGATTCTTGGGCTTGGTGTCTTGTTATATGTGTTTTTAGGGGTTCTCCAAGATTTTATATCCAAAAAAAGAGTTGATACATGATTTTTTTATGTTAATGTGTAACAATAATTATCAAAGGTCATTTGGATATATGATGTTGTGATTGAATTCAAATCCAGTTCTGATTCTTTCAGAACCAGTTTTGTGGTTTGATGTAACTTTAATGTCTGATGTATGAGATTATGATGTTTTATGATTTAGAGTGTGAACGTTGTGATGTTTTTTTGTAAAACAAATCTTAAAGAGAATAATTATCATACTAATGATCATTTTTGGATGTATTGATGCACACACAAAATATTGGGTGCTACAATTTGTTTGATATGTTGTTTACAATGTATTCAAATAATAATATATTGACATATATTTAAACCCATGTATTGATGGTATTGACATAGATATATTATGTTTAATATATTCATATTTATGATTTTGATATTGAATAGACACCTATAATACTGAATGTGGTCACCAAAACATTGATAATGAATTTACAATTCTAGGAATTGAATGAATTTTTAGTGTAATTGTCTTTGAGGATTTGGTTTGTTGAGATGATATTGTAATTGGAAGATAATTATGTGAATGTTTTATTCACTTATATGAAATATGATTCATAATCATATCATAGGAGTCATCTTGGGGATGAAATACACATTGATTTTATTTTTTTAGTTATATAATATATGGTGGGGAGACCTGGAGTGACTATTATCATTCTCATAACAGGGATATGGGTTTCTGAGATAGATTAGTCATTCTGAAAACATAATGGAATTATTTCATGAATTATGGATATTATACAAGTTTATAAATAAACCTTTTATCTACCAAGATATATGATTATTTGATACATCGTTGGGCTGGGATGAGGTAATCAAATTTTTTTACGTTGATTCATGATTCCTTACATTATAGCATATTAATGGAGGGAAATAAGTACATTTGATTTCAGGGAAACAATACCCTTTTCATTGTGGAAGTGTGATGAGATATTCCGGAAATTTTTCATTTTACCATGGAATCCAAATATGAGGATATTATTTTTAGGTCAATTGATTGAATAATGGTATTGGTTAAATTGCATCTAAAAAGAGAGATGACAAAGGTGGATGTCATTAAAGAAATATATGCTCGAGAGATCATGATGATCCATGGAGTTCTTTATCTAGTTGTTTCTAAAAGGGATCCATGGTTTAAATCATGGTCTTTGAATGTTTTGAAAGAATTTATGGGTGCCAAAGAAAAAGTCAATCACAGTGCACCATCCTTGGATAAATGCCCAGATAGAGTTGGCCATTATGATTCTTGAAGATATGATTCGAGCATGCATTCGGGATTTTGGCAGTTTAAGGAAGATGCATATAACTATGGATAATTTATAATATAATATTATTCATAAGGATTAATTTGAAGTGGCTCCCATTGAATAATTTTTTAAAGACTATTTATATCACTTCTATTTTGGAAAAATTGACAGTAATAGTCATGAGAATCATTAAATCATGTCCAGTAGATGACATATTATGTGATGTTGTACTGAAATTGTTTAGAAACAAATCAGAGTGACTAGAAATACTATATATACAACTTTCTTTACCTGTTGATTATTTTAGTTAGTGATAATGTTTTTATTGGGTTTTCACCTTTTTCAGACATCATATTTTAGGTAATTAGGGTAACTTAGAATGGAGTATTTCTAAATATTTTGAGATCATCAAATGGCATTAAATGGGGGATTATTAGTTAGAATTTACATCTTGATTAACATATATTAGTGACGTGTTTTATATTTTCCAATTTATGGGGTGTAAAAAATACCCTTCCCATGTGACTAAATGGGAGAAATATGATATTGGGTCTGAAATAAATGTGGTTGGCTGACCAGTTCAAAATATTGATGTCTAGGATAATGTTATTCATGATAAAACAATTCTATTGGTTTTTTTATTGCGACAAGGCATATGAGATATCATTACAATGTAGGAGTGAGAATTGTTGATGATATGACAATGTATTTATCTTGATGTGATTCCATGATTCAATGTACTATCTAGTAAAGAAAAGTTTCTTGCTGGGGGGAAGAGTGAATCCCTTTCAATTATAGAAATATTTTTAATTTTGGCCCTATTTTTCCCTTTGAGGTTCTATATATTTTAGGCGTCCTGAGTTATGAATTTAGTGTTTTGGGGAAACTATTTCATGTGAACAATTAATGTAAAATTAGTATTAACTATTTGGTAACCATAATGTATGTATCTATTGGTTCTAATGTTGAATATCACAATTTGGACATTATTTTTTAACAATAATAGTCTATATGAAACCATTGTAGATGAATAGGATTATTTATTTATTTTTTTATATATATTGAGTTTAGGATTCCTTAAAATAATGTTATTCCCAAGAAATTTTCTACTTCATATTTTACGTAGAAAAAATACTACATTGTTAGCATACAGTTTGACTAATCATTTGATCCATGATGTATTCATAAAATTATAAATATATATGAATACCCCTAGAGGATTTTATGTTTTATATACTGTTAATACCTCGTCACCATGACCAATTCATTCCTTGATGTTATAGTAGGTTCTCAAATTATTTTTTTGTGTTTTCTCTTTATTCATGGTTGATCTCATTGAGCTATGATTTTATTTCTACCAAATCTATTTTCCTCATTTTTTCTCCTTGATTTCTAATAATCGTGTTTTTTAACCCTTTTAGTTTTTAATGCCCTATAAAAAGGTTTTTAATACCCTATACAAAGGTTTTCAATGTTAACTGATGATTTTATTTAATGATCTAGGATTGTGTGGATCAGTTCTCTTAGACTCAAAGCCTAATTTTAAAAGATTATTTGTGTTTATCCATTGGTTATTTATGTGTCTCTATGCAATTGTAATATACCATTGAATACCATATAGTTAATGTATATTAGTTTTAGATATTTTTATGGAATTTATTAATATTAAACCTATTAGGTACATTTTGAAAAAAATATTTTTGTCACAGAAAATTATTTTCAAAGGGGTTTTGTTTAAAACCATTTTTAAAAACATTATTTGTTTGATTAAATTACTAAAAGATGAGTTTTTTCCAATAATATATTTTCAATAATAGATAAAATTAATTTTAACTTGTGAAAATTTCAAATAAAATAGTAAAAATTACTTATGTGGTTTTTTTGTTAATCATTTTTTTGTGGAACCATGGGTGCATCAGATTCTAGTCATCTAAAAACCATAGTGTGTGATTCATCAGTAGGGGTTAAAAATCCGTTATGAATTTTTATCTTTTGCAATGTATTAATACAGAAATCTTTTAGAGGGGATCAATATTAATAGGAAACTCAATACTCATTATAATTTATCATTTACTTTTCACAGTATGTATTCGCATACACTAGATCCCAACATATTTGTTGTTTTATACAATATTATTATATTTAATGGTTGATTCATAACATGATTTCAAATGGTTTTATCAATTTTGATCTATATCATTTTCCACTATTTAAGTAGTATAGAAATTGTCATATTCATATTATATTTTTATAGGGAATGTTTTTATGGAAACCCCAATGGATATTTTATGTTAAATATTTTCAATGGAAATCTCATTATGATTTTTTTTCTTTTAATTATTGGGATTATAGTTGGAAAATGACACAAATTTTAATGAATCATGGTTTTAAAACACCAGGTTTTCTCTTCAAACAATGTTAAGGAATACATGTTTGTTAATGATATTGGTAAAGGGATTGGTGTCATTTAGTTCTCCAGATTTTCTTAGATGATGATGTCATCATAGTGAGATTGGTTAGTGGTGATGGATGGTCACAAAGGGGCTAGATTGTGGCCATTGTTTCTTTTAATACTAGAAAAATCCAATTGGGATTGTTTGTTTGTACCTTTTTTATCATTCATTCCATGATCTACATTGATTTTTATCAATTTCATTATACATGTGATAAGTTTTGGTTTATGTGTTGATTCCCCCATTCTTGTGAGTCATCATGGGTGACATATCAAATTGACAAGGGTGAGTTTGTTAAAATTATGATACATTATATTTGAGTGGATACTAAATTTATTAGTATTTAATTTGCAATAAATAACTATTTTAATGAAACCCCCACTTAAGAGTGGTATTCTCGTGTTTAATCCAATAAAATGAGTTATTAACCTACTTTGAATGATAATAAACAAACATAGATCCATATTCTAATATATTAGAGTCTCATATATGATTCCATGTGGTCTGAGTACCACACACGATGTTAGTGGGATAATAAATGATCTATAATCTTGATGTTATTATTATGGATTTTTATGGTTATAATATCCTTGGTGTCGAGGTTATATGATTAACTACTTATAGAACCAGAGCCAGTGGGGTTGTGCTGAAATGGTTGAGGGTAGTGATTTACAAGATGTATTACTATTTTTTATGGGTTTTGATATATACTTATATACATTAATCCTTTGTTTTTTGAAATTTTTTTATGGTGAAGAAAATAAAAATAAAATTCACAAGTTATACATTCACAAAGTATTGTTTCATTTTTAGATATAAATAATGACATTCTATTGTTTTCAATTTCATTATAATGCCTATATGATATATTATAAGTCATTCAATAATTTTTTGGACAAATTACTAAATATGTCAACATAATCACATTTATTTTTATGTGGTGGTTAATAGGATTTGTTAATGGGTTTTTCAAGAATTCTTATCTTAATGATCCTGTATGATAGCATGTTTCATGAATTTTGATTATTTTGTGTACCATTGAATTATTTTTGTTGTTTACGTTCCAATCACATGAAATTTAATTCATGGATATTCTATATTAATAACTATATTAAATTTTTTTATTCTATAATATATTCACTAAATATTAAATGTTAATGCTATAATTTTTTATATAAATATTTTTTATGGTTTGAGATTTAAATTTTGTTATATCTGGTTTTCATTAGATATACCAAAAATGTCTATTAGATCATTTGTAGTCACCAAAGACGGTTGGGTGAATCAGTAATGATTACTTTCTAAAAAAATTACAAATAGTTTAAAAATATTTGTACTTCTTTAGTATTTAAACCAAAATGTTGTTTATGGAAATAAATTAATTGGATTATCACTTCAATAATTCAATACCATTCATGTAATGAATAATTAAATGTAAGGGGAACCACACATTTTTTTATAATTTTTATCCTTATAATGGGATACACACTCCTTATTGTGATTGTTTATTCACCTTTTTTTATATTAATTTACTAGTGTATAAAAGTTAATAAAATTTGGGTTGACAAGGTTTCATTCTCTACATAATGCCTATATTGTTTCATTTTGCATTAGAGGAATCCTTAGGGAATGATTGTTATCTAATTATCTATGATAATAATTTAACTTATATAAAGGAAATATATATATATATGTCATCTCAAAGAATTTATGAATTTGTTTGTAGTAAAACCAAGAGTCTCAAATAGTCCTTTATTTAGACCTATTTGATTGCAATCAATAATAAATTCTTGAAGTCACTAAAACTACAAAATATTATCTTATTTTTTGAAAAGTGACTTTATGTTCATATATATCATAAAAGATAACAACATTCAACTTAGTATATGTAAACATAATTTATCCTACAATATATCAAGAATCTGACTGCTAGCCTCTATCGCACATGAGACACTTATGATCATTAAAACCCCATAGATCCCCACTATTTTTCAGGAGCTCTGACAAATTGATCAATAATAATAGAAGAAGTGTATTCCTTAATGTCAAGTCCTTAATTATATAATATAAAGAATCACAAGTATTCTTCCCATAATCAATCCATATAGACTAAATGAATCTTTTTTTGGATGAATTATTCTTATTACACGATATAATTATGGTTGTTACCATATAGCTCTAAATTTTGTTCCCCATTCTTCCTATTTAAAGCCCTCAGGTTGTCTTCTCTTAGATATTCTTTCTCAGAGAGTTATTTTTCTCTTCATCAATTTTATATTCACTCCAGATCTTGATAATAATTTTTCTATAATTTTAATATAGAAACACATTTATCCTCAGGACCATGATCTCTGAATAGTTTCATTACTATCTTCACTTGGGTGTAATCTATTGACGACTAATATTACGTTTTCCTCAACTGATCTTCTAACTAAAATTAAAAGAACACGTTTTTGTATTTCTTTCCATTTTATCCCCACTAAAAATATATTTTCCCTATTATTCTTGTATAAATAACAAGTTTCTACTTTAATTTTATCCCTGAATTTTCTTACTGGTAAATAAATCTACATTATAGTATGAAAATCGTACAATATTTGTATTATTGGTGTGTAGCTCATCTTTTTTGTATGATTTAATATGAAAAATCGGTATGAAATTCAACTACAATCTATAATAATCATATTTCATATAATCTTTATCCACTTCAAATCAGTAATTATGTTTGTTTTCATATTCATTCATCCAAAATTACAATTCCATTTGTGATATTGATGTCACTAAGAATTACTTTGACATAGTAAAATTGTATTCCATATTATAATGAATTATTTTTTGATCAAAAATAATGATTTTAATTTTTTAGTAATTGAATATAATATAATATTATATGAGGGATCTCCTCTTTCTCTTCATATTTAATCTACTTCAGAATGATGCATCAATCTTCACTTAATAAAGCATCATGATATTTTGATATCAAATTGGATAACAATAGTTTAATCTTGTAATATTTATTCTATAAAATTTTAATTCATTAAATATCACAAAACATTATTCTTCAGAGAATTCCTAATTTCTTAAAGGGGATCACTCGTATAATGTGTTAAATTTCTCATAATAAGTTATAATTTTTTAACTCCTCAAAAATTATTGATTCTTAAAATGTATCTAATAAACCTTATGATGTTCCAAAATACTATTTTGGAACATTATTGTAACTTATATGAAGTACTAATTTACAAATCCAATGTAACCGTTTACTCCATTAATTTCACAAGTATCTATTTTGAAGTCACAAATAATCTCTTGAAGACATTATTTTAGTCTTCTATATTATAGAATAAACCTTCTTGAAGGCAAGGTTTACACTTTCAATGTATTTTCTTTCCGTTATAATGTCATGAACTTAATCGTAAAATGATACGAATTGAATCATATGAAATTTTAAATCACATTTAAATCAATTTTTATAAGTGGTCATATATTTTCTATTTTCCATCATGTTTCAATTGATATATCTTATAAAGTCAGACATTTCCGATATTCATATTCAGCATATAAATTCGAGAATTATTCAAATAAGCATGATGTCAGTTCACTTCATTATAGGTGTTCTCAATCACTAAAAAATAAATCAAATAATATCAAAAAATATAATATTATTTTCAATGTACAATAATGAAATTCTATATTCCTTGAGAATCAAGTGAAATATTCTTTCATTACATCACATAACATCACTACCTTCTCAATTACATCTTCAATTTATCTTCTAAAAACCTCCAATAAAGATATATTAAACACAAATAATAGTTTCCATATTTCTTATTAGGTCATGGATTATCTCTCAAATCATCATCCAAATTTTTATCAAAACATTCAAATTCATCACATTTATTTTTTAATCATAGTTATTCAAACGGTTCAATAACAAGTACAAAATACTAAACTTTTAACTCAACTAAAATATATTTTGGACTATTATAGCAGCATACATATGTGAAAATATCAATAATATAGAATTATTAAAATATTTCAATTCAATACATTCCCATTCCTACTAGGTTTAGATTTTTATATAATTTGGATAAAATAATAACTAAAAAAATACATGATCTTCTAATTAATATTATTTTTTAACTATATTAAAAATTAATTAGTCCATAATAAATCTTTAACATGTTACAAAAATTCTCCAATGATAATACTCTTCTAGATATATCTTAATCTTTTATTTCATTATAATCTATGTAAATGGAAATATTAGAAATGGATTATATTAGATGATCTATATTGATAAAAATATGAAATAATAATCAATGATAATAAATGATTAAAATGTGATAATATGGTATAATAATGAATGTTATACCCAATAAATAATATATCCTAAATCATGGAATTGAACATGGAAGGACATAATACTTGAATTTAAAGAGTGTGGAATCATTATTCAATAAACATGTTCCATGAGAATATAACATATTTATATGAAAAATCATAAAATATTGGTGTTTGTTAAATATTTCACAAACATAGTCATTGAAACCATATGTCAAGGATACCCTTAAGGTACATCAACCCATGTTAGGAATGGGATAACCACATGTATACCTTCTTGTGGTTGGGATAATCCTTCAATGTACCCTTGGATTTAGAATAATTCATCCCACGTACTAGTTTCAGATAAATCCTCCAATTTATACATTGGCTAGGGATAAATCATCTCATGTACAATTTGGATTAAGATAAATCCTCTTGTGTACCATTTGGATTGAGATAAAACCTCACTTGAATTTTTTTAACAAATTATAACTAAAAATAAAAAATATATATTGGATGGTAATATATGACCCCACATAATCATAGACATATATATGTGTGTCTGTGTGAAGCACCTATAATAAATTATTATCATATTAAAAATATCCCATGGAAGGGGAATGGGTTTTATATTCTTATAAAGATGAATCACATAAGGAAAAAATTTATAGTTTGATAAATAATCATAACATGATATACCTATAGAAAATAAATTGGTATCTAAATATATTTACCAACATTCTATTAAAATACCATTCATTCATTATAATATAGAAAATTGTATTTAAATAATATAGATAATGGGAATATAGTAAAATGAATAGTTTCTGTAGTCAGTCAATGTATTGTATCACGGTGAGAACATTTTAATCCAAAAATGGAAGACTTATTATTCCACATTCAATGGAATGAGGAGAATATTTATTACCATTCATGATATAAGGTCTGGAAATATGAAGATGATAATGGATCTTTTATCCAATGGTGAATAACTTTAAAAAATTATTCCAGAGAAAGAATAAATATTTTTAAATTTATATAATTACTTTATTAAGGAATAAAATATATTAAATGATAATAAATTAGATTATATAATCATTTGGGGGTTATATAAAAATATCAATGGATTAGAAATATACATGATATTTTGAAAAATGAAATTAGTTGAAATATTTTATAAAACTATGTAAAAAATAATGTATTTTTTTAATCTGTGAAAAAATATAGAGAAATTTTTATATAAAATGAAAAAGTCTATTAAAATATGATTTTACATCAAAATTGATAAGAACGTTCTATTTTTACACCATGATTATAATGAACCATATGAAAACTGTTTAAAATATATTTAAAAAATTTGGCGTGTTTAATGTGTTAGAAATTTTCTTTAATCTTTAATCGAATCATATAAAAGAAAATTTTGAAAAGACTCTAATGAATATGAATATAAAAAAAGGGGAGTTTTATGATGATAAGGAGATACCTGGTTGGTATCAAATATAAGAAATATTTTGGGTAAAATAGAGTCAAAAGGAAATGAAATATTGAGGGTACATGTAGAAACACATGATTATCTTAAGAAAATACAAAGTTTTTTTGTATATAAAAATAACTAATCATATTTAATATCTATAAAAATTTTATTTACTTGAAAATAATATTGGGAACAAAAACATTCTGGTTTGATAAGAATCTTAATAAAAACCCAAATAAACATTGGTAACTTTTTTATGATTTTATAAAGGCCTTCAACTGTATCATGAAAACGCTATTAATAGAGTAAAATAAATTCACAAGGTACATGATACCCCATTAAAATTGAAAACTACTTTATAAAATTCACTGTGTCTCGAGGGGTAAAATTTGAGATAAGAAACTCTTACATTAATTCATGAGTAGTCAGAATGGGCTCAAACATCCTTTATAAAAAATGTTACTCTCTCAGTAACACATGTCATAAATATTTTCAAATATATTAACATATATTTGATATATATATAATTAATCCCTACATTTATATAAGATTGTTACTATCAAACATTAATATCAGGTGTGAGTAATCTTGACTGCTTTGAAAATGTTGTATAATAGTTGTGGTGTTCTTCATTATTATCCAAAACTAAGGAATTCATATATAATAAAAGGTACTCAGATTATTTAAATTTATTTACTATATTATAAATTCATTCTATAGAAATTTTGGTTACATTCATTATAGATGATTTGGAAATGATGATGTTCTATTAATTCTTAAAAAACAAACTGTGTTTTCTTAAATAATGACTCATTTAGTATATTACCATTAATGGAAAAAATAAAAGACTTATTTCTTAATTTATTTAATATTTCCACATAAAATAAATTCCCATATTCATCAATGATATAGATTTATAACATTTTACTTGTTGGGGGTTATACAAACCAACATAGAAACATACAATAATTTATGGATGATTGTGAAGTGATTTAGTTATACAATCACTTTAACAGAAGAATAATTTCTAGATATACTATGTAATAGTGTGTTTTATTTGAATTGGATGTAATTAATAAATTAATATACCCTATTTTATGTTATTTCTTAGTATGAATATATCATTTTTTTATATGGACCCTATTTTGGAAAAATAAATATTTCCCATTTATTTATTATTAATATTGTTACTAGGTTATCAAACATTCCTTAAAAAGAAATTAATAATTTAATTAAGATTATAATTATTTATTAAACACATTCCCCTAAAATATCAATTTAACAATTTAATGAAATGAAAAATGGAAATCAAATGTTCTATTGAATCAGTAGTTCACACATAAGCACGAGTGGTGATTTAATTTTACATAGAGAGGGAGAAAAGAGTAATATAGTTTTTCATTTCAAAATATAATATATTTCATAAATATAATAACTATATAATAAATTATCAATTTGGAAAGTCCATTTAAGGAGTTTAAGTAAAAGGAAACACATTGTGTCTTGAAGGTGATAGTCCATACGATGCATGAATGATGATTTCCATTTTGTTCAATGTATAGGGAAAAGTGGTTAATACTTTTAACATAATTTTAATACCATACCATTATAATAATGGCCATGATTTATCCATTTTAATATGGTGTAATTAATTTTTTGAAGAAATTAGATCATGAAAATAAATTGAAATGAGAAAGGGGCGGCTAGAAATTCATACCTCACTTATTGTATATTTTCTTTTACAATAGGGTGTTAATCCTTTGAGGGATGGTATATTTTAGAGTATACAAAATTATTAATGAATAATTTTATGGTTTAGGATAGTTTTTAGATTATTTCAGGTTAAATTATGTGTGTTGTTTTTAGGTGGGGGTGTAAAGGTGTACCCCTTATATAAGTGAAAAGGGATCACATTTTTATAAATATAAAAGTTTTTAATAAATGGAAGTAGATATCAAGGAATTTATATCATACGTAGTTAAATGATTAATAAGGAAGAGGATTATTTATAAAAAGGCATCAACCACCCTATCTGACAATTGATTGAAACACATTTTTTGTCTTTTTATATTGGATAAACACTTTTTACCCCTTATTATTTTTTCAAAGGTAACTCGAATTTATGAATTTAATGTATAATTTAGGATATAAATAAAATTTTTTCTTATTAATTGATATGGACCTAATTATTAAAAATTTATAATATGACTTATTAAAAAAAATTTCTAAATTTTTAAAAATTAATATTAAGATACTAAATGTATAATATTTTTAAAAAAATTGTTTTATGAATATAACATATGTTTTAAAATGTCGAATATAATATTATAAGTTAAAAATTACATTTATAAATTATTTATATACTTATAAAAAAAATATTTTGTCTCATAAAATATTTTCATGAATTTATAATTATATCCTATATACAAATGTTTTATTAAATTTCGTGTTTTTTTAATAGATTTTATTTCTAATCAACTAAAAGTCAATGTTTTTAGAAAAATACCAAAATGTTAACATAATATAAAATTTTTATATTCATTGTAAAATTGAAATTAATTTTGTAAATATAAAATTATAAAATAAATAAGTTATACCTTGAAAGAAAATTATAAATCACTGTAAAAATACTTTTTATAGTAAAATAACTTTTTATAATAAATACTGTACATAATCATAATTTCTATAAAAAATATGCAATTGATAAATTAATATTATATTTTATTAACATAATAAAATAAAAATAATAAAAATTATTTTATATTATAAAAATTGTAGTTAAAATAAACATAGATTCATAAAGATAATAATGAATATTGTAAATATGAATAAAATTACCATTATATATAAGTAAATAAGGATAAATTACATTAGTAGGTTATTTCTATTCATACATAAAAAATAAATTCATAGTTTTTTAATATATATTTAATGTTTATAAATAAATATAATTTTATATATATACATAATGTAGATTTTTCTAGTTCAATGTTCCATGTGGAGCAAGCTATCGAACTTATGTGACATAATTTGATGAAAACATAATTAATATCTCATGTTGTTTCATAACCATTATGAAATAAAATATTCCATTACAAAATGAAATATTCCCAACTAATTAAAGTAGTCAATTTTATTCTTAACATATTCATATTTTAGTATATAACTTCTAATAAAACTTCTATCATGCTCTCATATAAAATAGAATGTTAATTATCGTTCCTTAAAAAATATGCATCTATTTAGTCATTTAACCTAGTATGTATATAATGTAATAATATATTCTACATAACATAACTCTTCCTACTCCATTTTAATCTGTAATACATTGAAACGCTATAAGATGATGTATTTCTCCAAAAATCAACTCTTTCATTTACCCTAAAATGTATTAATCACTAGAAAAAAAAGTTACAAACTAATAATTATTTATCATAATTAAAAAAATTAGATAATCATTACAAAAAATTATCTTCAATCCCATTTTCATTAAATTAATAATCAATTCCTTGTAAATAATACTATAGAAATTACATTTCCCAAAACCGATCGAAAATGTTTTACATCCACATCAGTTGTGTATTAAACTAATTATTTCTGCATACCTAAATAATGTGTTCTCCAATAGTTTTCCCCAATATTTAAACATGTCTTAAAAATAAATATCATGAAAAATGAAATAATTTATTATTTATTTCAAATCCTTTAAAACAAGTATTAGAAAAAATATCTATATATGTTTTACAAAAATGTCAAAAGTTTTATAAAATATAAGAGTGTCATCATCAAATATTAATCCCTAGTAAAAAATATAAAAAAAATAAATAATTAATTTATATTAGGATAACATCATCCGTATATTTGGAAAGTCAATGAAGCTCAAATTTCGTTTAATAATTGTAATATACTATGTTTATCAACCTTTTATATATTTCTTCCTTATTCAGTTATAAGGCATATTTTTCCTTAGATACATTCTACTCTAATCTTCATTTTCATGATCATATTTTAAAAATAATAATAAATCCAAAACGATTAGGGTAATATCTAATTAAGATAGACTAAATGATAATATGAATCGTAAAACTGAATCTGCACAAATAACATATTCATTACATCATCGGATATACTCAATTCGACATGTTTTCAATTATGATACGTTCACTTATACTTTTTGTTTTAATAACATTAATTAATTTAAAAATAAATCCATCATAGTGGTTTCTAATGTAGACATTATTAATTGAAGAACATTCTTTAGGGGATCCCAAAAAATAGTTTACTAAGGTAGTTTTTTAATTAACTAGGTGATGATGAGTTAACACATAGTACACATATTTCAAGACTGTTACACCAATTAAAATTCATTCTAGTCCCCGAATCCACTTTTATTATCTATACATGGATATAATTTATTCAAAACCAATCATGTTTAGCTAAATTCTATGCTTATGACTATTTATTACTGATAAAATAAAAATATATTGGAGAAGGTGTGGTCAAATTGGGGGACATTCAATAATCTATCAATAATTGAGCTACAAATCTTAATAAGAAATTTTATTAACATAGTCCAAGTCATCATTAATTTTCCATATAGATTGCTATTTGATAAGACTAATGATATTAAGAATCTCATTATTGATCTTACATGAAGACATAGAATTTGATCAGGTAGACATAGTCCGAGGAGTGTGAAAATAATCTCTCCTTGTCCATCTATTTGAAGAAGCATGAGTGAAACCCTAACTATTAACTCCCCTCCATTTTTTTAATTAAGAGTCTATCCCTAAAATTGGTAGGGCGTTCACAACTAGTTTTCTTTTACGGGTGTGAAAACATAAATTTCAACCACATCAATGATTCTATGCCACTTCTTAGAAATTATATAAGAATTTAAAAGTTTCTATATCTCGTGATGATATATGACATGTTGATGAACCCCATTTTGATCATCCATGAAGGAATTTATACCAACAGTCCCACCACAATGCGATCTTACAGTAGGAGTAGAAGTGTTAGGGTTTGGAGGGTAAGTAAATGTAATGTCCCAGATTTTTTCCATGTATAATTTTAATATTATATTGGAATTAATTCAATACTAGGCATTGAGACGTCATGCAGTTCCGAGGCCCTGTGATCCCGGAACAAATGCTTGAGTTTAATTTTATATTCAAATAATGCACACGTGCGGTTTTCCTAAAAAAGTGGAATAACTCTTGAATGGGTGATCAGATCAAAAATCTAATGGCACCATTGCGTTTAGAGCAGTGTTTTTACCCTAGAAAAGTCATAACATCATCCAGTGCAGGTCGGGGGTGAAATCTTGTTTTTGGACGCAAAAGTAATAAAATATTTAATTAAAATATTTTTTTAATCTTTGTTGCAGCGAAATATCTCTTTTCCTTTTTAAAAAGAGACTTCATAGGGGAGCAAGGTTACTTTTCTCATAACCCTGAATTTCCCTGGAGGCTCTGGAGAGCTCTGGATAAAACCTCCCAATGCAGCGATGATGTTCTTGACAAGCTTCACCGGTGACGATGACGCAACTACCAAATCATCGCCAAAGAACGCTGTGGATCTAGGTATGATGTTTTTTTGATTTCCATCCCCTTTTTGATTTCCGTGACAAACGCGGACTATTCCACGAACAGATTAGCCCGTAGATCAGTCATTTTTGCGGGACAGGTTTTGTGGGGATTTTGAGGATGTTTGGTTTTGATCTAATGGTGGAGAACCCAAATCGTCACGAACAACGATCGAGGTTCTTCCCTCTTGTTTGATTCTTGTGTTTTTCTCCCATGCGTTTATCACTGTTTTCAACTCGTTCTTAGAGGAAATCGATCGTTTCACATTGTTCTGTTGGTGCAACGATCTGCGATTGAAGATCCAACCCCGGAGTGATGTCAGGGGGCTGTGATGATGGTTTCGACAGGCAATTCGGAGCGGATTGGAAGATATGAGTTTTCAGGTGTTTTTCATCGGATGGATTGTTCAAGGTTTATGATCCAGTTTAAGAGTATAAAAGACCCCTTACGATGTTCATATAACAAAACAAACCAATCCCTGGAGTATCAGGACGAATAGATGAGAAACAGAGGATCAGCCGCGACGTGAGGTAGAAGACGGCGTTTTTGGAAAAATCTCGACTACACTTCATGTAGTATGGGCTACACGGATTGAGTTCATCGGTAGAACACTTGGCGTGTACACCGGGAGATCACGGTCACAGGTTGGGTACATGGAAAAGGACACGGCGTGTATACCCTTCCCCTGCCAGACCCGGCCAGATACACAGGATACCCCGTGTACCTGTACACGGGTAGGCGACACTAACACGGGTTGGGTACGCGGCCAAGGACAGGGCGTGTATACCATTCCCCAGCCAGACCCAAACAGATACACAAGATACCCCGTGTACTGGTACACGGGCAGGAAACACGTACACATGTTGGGTATATGGCCAATGACATGGCGTGTATACCCTTCCCCGGCCAGACCTGGCCAGATACACGGGATACCCCCTGTACTGGTACACAGGTAGGTGACACGGACACGAACAGAGGCCGTGTACAGGCGCATGGCCAGCGCACACAGAGCGAGCCCCAGGTTCTCGGACAAGGCATGTGATTCTTCTACATGCCCTGTTGTTACATTCTTTCCAAAAATCCGAATGACACAGGCAGTTTAAACGGTTATTACCCGGAGTCAGGAACACTGTGTGTACTTTTCTACATTCCGTGTAGTTGAGTTTTACACATCCTGAATAGATGAAATGGGCCTCTTACACGGGTAGTACCTGGGGTCAAGGAACAAGACGTGTAATCATACTACACTCCGTGTAATAAATTATTCATGGCTTGAGCCAATTGCCTTTAGTTACTGGGATTAGTTTCCTTAGGGTTCTTCCCATTAGTCATTCTCTTAAAGGTTTCCGGTATCATTTCCTACATATAAGAGTATGATCCCTTCAGTAGGACTTTTTGAATAGAGTTGTTGGAATCCTCTCTATTAGACTTGGAGCCAGATCCTCAATTCATTCCTGGAACCCTAGGTAGAGTTCTCAGTATCGACATGACCAACATTCCCCAGGTGCTGATCCTCTACACAGCAGATTAGCTCAGACTGAGTTTTCAGAATCACCCCATGACTTTGCCATGATCCTGATCTGAGTATCATGTTCTCAACATACTTGTGGAGTTTGTTCTCATAGAATGAGTACTTAATGTCTCTCTCTTTAGACCTAGGTGCATGTTCTACTTGTTATGTGATTAGTGGAATCATCGAGCTGGATCCTAGTGGTGGTATCGCGATGGCCTTTTGTGTATGAGTATATCTGGATTTTCTTGTTATATGTTTTGTAGACATATACTGTGTGGAGATAACTGTATCTTTAATTTTGGTATTTCCATTATTGTATTTTCTTTGTGGTTTCGGGGTGTCCTTCTGGGTATTGATATACTCACCCATGCACGGGCTTTGCCTATACGTGTCGGGTCTTGGGCAGACAAGTGAGCCTTGTACAATAATCTAGGCAGACCAGGACCAGACGGTACTCAGTGAGATCAGATAGGCCGAGGTGTGTTCCTACGACTATAGATAGAATTCCCATCACCTTTCTTTACAGGATTGAAATTGTTTCAAACTCTCTTTTGATGAGCTTGTACTTTTGGCCCAGGTTTTTACATTCTTGTACATTACATTCATGTCTTACTCTTTTGGTTGGGATTTATTGTATGCATGCATCTTTTCCTTTTTGGTGTTTTTAATTTTCATCTTTGTGGGCCTAAAGATGTGTGTGTCTGTGTGTGTCTGTACAGGTTATAGGCAATGCCTCTCATGTTAGTAGCATGCCTACTCAGTTCTAGTCACCATCCCCTAGCCTATTGGAGGCAGGCTTGGGGAGTTGTGGATCAGGCCCCACTAGGACGAGTTGTGCCGAAGGGGTATCAGAGGTGGTCAGTTATAACTTATGACCGAGAGTCTCTGAGTTGGTTTCGGGCAATAATGTTAAGTGTTTCAAGTTCGCCTTTCAAGAAAAGGACCCCAGTGTTGGTGCGGGCGGTCGACGTATCCATACATCAGGACTCTGATAACTTTCTTTTCGACTCAGAACATGAAAACACTAGTTATAGGGGAAAAATAATGGTACATGCATCATATAGGAATGGGTTGTGGTTTCCATGTCCTTTTTGAGTCAGCTCTCCAGATGTACTCACAGAATAAGATACATCTTGTCTCTTTAACAGGATGCCTCCGCGATGCGCACCCGCTAAGATCCAGCAACTCGATCACGAGGATGACCCCCTCAGTGATGAAGCCTCTATACAGGGACTGAATCCCCTAGTTTTACCATCAGGTGGTGTTCAAGTTATCACTCCACCTATGGGGAAGTGTTTAGTGCATGTTGTACCAGTGGAGGAGGAGCATAGGATGAGCGCACTCCACAAGTTTCAAAGATAGTCGGCAGTTGTAAGTAGTGGGGGAGCTGGAGAAAAGACCTCGGCACCAGGGAGCCAACATCAGGGACCCAGGCGTGGGAGACTTTTTCAGAGGAGATCCCAAGATAGGGGATCTGCCATACATGGTTGGTAGGGAAAATCCAGCTAGCCTCGAGAGTGGTGATGCTACTCATGTGATGGTATGAGAAATCCCACTCGAGATTGTTAGACCTGTCGTACTACTGACATGGGAGCAGTGGATGGACCACCGAGGAAAAGGCAATTTGTGGAGCAGACAGATCTGCGAGGCGACAAATGTGGTAGAGGAGCTGGGCATGAAGTAGGAGGTGGTCGGCGTTTTGACCCTTTACCACCACCACCCCCAGGAGGTCCACCCTAGGTTCAGGGAGCTGGTGGACAGAGGCAGAGACATCTGTAGGCGGTAGACGCTTATGACCTAGGTAATCATTGAATGATTAGAGCTACAATCTATGTCTTTAATACTTTGGTTGTTGTACTGATAGACATAGGTTCTAGTGATTCCTTTCTGGCTGCTTATCTTGTTCGAGACCTTGATATTCTTGTTGATCCATTGAATCGACCCTTACGCTTAGAAACACCGGTTGGAGAAGATTCAGAGATCACACACCTCTGAAGACAGTTTAACCTGACCCTTGGAGGTGAGAGTTTCAGTTAGAACCTCATGGTGGTAGTGTCGAGGCCTTACGATGTCATTCTTGGAATGGATTGGAAATCCACAGTCCATGCCCCGATCTACTATTTTAGGTGAAGGGTGTGGTGTGTCCTCAGTGATGGAACTAGGTTCTCTTTTTTTGGTGAAAGAGAGACCCAGGAAGCACAAGATGGACTCGTGCATAAGAAGGCACAACTGATTTCACTTCAGTTGGCTAGCCCGGTCGTTGGCATGATAGGTGTTACGAGTTTCCAGTTTCCAGGATTAGTGGCTGAGTATGAGGGAGTCTTTACGGAGGATGTCCCCAGACTACCTCCCTTTCGGGAGATAGATTTTTTCATTGAGTTGTAACCCAGGACGACACTGATATTAGCATCAGCGTATTGTATGGAACCTATAGAGCTTCGTGATCTGAGAGTTCATCTGGACGACTTGTAGAAAAAAGGGCTTTGTGATACCCAGTGTTTCACCTTGGGCAGGCCCAGTGCTATTTTCCTAGAAGGAATATGGGAGATTGAGGCTATGTGTGGATTACCGGCACTTGAATCAGGTGTCCGTGAAGAACTGGTATCCACTACCGATGATCGATGACCTCTTCGACCAGTTGAGAGGGGCACGATGGTTCTTGAAAGTTGATCTACGATCAGGCTATCACCAGTTTCAGGTATGGGATGAGGATATACTGAAGACAGAATTCAGATGCCGCAACAATCACTATGTGTACTTGGTGATGCCCTTCAGCGTGACGAATTCCCTAGCAGTGTTCATGGGACTCATGAACCAGATCTTTTAGCCCTATCTAGATCAGTTCATAGTGGTTTTCGTCAATGATATCATTCTGTACTCTATGGCCAAGAGGGAGCACGCGAGACACCTAAGGATGGTTCTGGACACACTCTGAGAGCACCAGTTCTACGAAAAACTCTCAAAATTCCAGTTTTGTATACAATAAGTCCACATTCTTGGACACGTTATCTTAGAATATGGTGTAGCAGTGGATCGAGCCATGCTGGAGGTAGTACTAGCATGAGAGCCACCTCGGAGCGTGACAGAGGTGTGAAGCTTCCTTTGGTTGTCAGGATACTATCAAAGATTCATCTATGATTTTCCAGGATTGCAGCACCCATGACAGCTTTGATATGAAAGGGGAAGCCTTTCGTGTTGACCGAGAGATGATAGTTGGCCTTCCAGTAGTTGAGATAGATTCTAACGAGCGCACCGATCTTGTGGTAACCGGAGGAGGGTGTCAAGTACATAGTGTTTTGTGACACATCCGAAACTAGTCTTGGTTGTGTCCTGATGCAGAGGCAAGCAGTGATTGCCTACGGATCACGTTAGTTGAGGACACATGAGAAGAACTATGCCACCCATGATATTGAGTTTGCGGAGGTGGTCTTTTCATTGAAGATGTGGCAACACTACCTGATGGGTGAGTGGTTAACCGTCTACTCTAATCACAAGAGTCTCAGATGTATCTTTTTTCATAAGGATCTGAATTTGAGAAAAAGAATATGGCATGAGTTCTTCCAGGATCACGACTTTGAGATCATTTACACACCTAATAACGGAAACATTGTGGCAGATTCTCTCAGTAGGAAATCCAGTTCACAGGTGCTGGATGTGGAAACGAGGCAGTTAACCTCTTTACAATTATCCTTCATGGATAGAGATAAGGGATCTTACCTTCATTCAATGGTTATTATCACTCCACTCTTACAACGAGTCATTGAAGCATGATACGAGGATGCTAGCTGTTAGACTCTACGTGATCAGATAACCATAAGTGTTGTGGATGATGGAAATTCAGATGGAGGGGAGCACATTGTTCTTTTAAAAGGGAGTACAGTAGTACCAGTGACATTGTAGGAGGAGGTTCTGAGGGAGTTCCATACATCCCCTTTGGCGGTGCATCCAGGCATGGAAAAGACGTATCAGGACCTCCAAAGTCAGATCTGGT
The DNA here is from genome assembly GCA_963277665.1 of Viscum album. NCBI lineage: Eukaryota > Viridiplantae > Streptophyta > Magnoliopsida > Santalales > Viscaceae > Viscum > Viscum album. The sequence continues at coordinate 1,007,704,984 of OY728164.1, read as the reverse complement.
GGCCAGGAATGAAGAAGTGTGTGGAAGAATTTGTTTCTCAGTACCTTACTTATCAGCAAGTAAAGACTAAGCACCAGGTTCCAACAGGCTTGACTCAGCCCCTTGATGTGCCAGAGTGGATGTGGGATGGGATATCTATGGACATTGTGACATGTTTACCATGTATGTCCAGGGGGCACGATGTGATCTGGGTGATCGTTGATTGACTCACCAGGTCCGCCCACATCATAGCCATACGGGAACCGATTTCAGTAGAGAGATTGGGATGCCTCTACGTGAATGATATAGTTCGACTTCATGGAGTTCCATCCACTATTTTCTCAGAACATGATTTCACATCCTAGTTGTGGAAGGGATTGCAGGAATCTTTTAGGATTCAGTTGTTCTTAAGCCCAACATTTTATCCCTATACTGATGGTCAAACAGAGTGGACCATCCAGGTCCTGAACGATATGCTTTGATCTTGCATTCATGACTTTAGTTGTAGTTGGTAGGATCACCTACCACTTGTGTAATTTTCTTATAATAACAGTTTTCATTCCACTATTAGTATGGAACCATTCGAGGCTCTGTACAGGTGAACTTGAAGGTCACCGCATTGCTGGACTGACCCAGGACAGTCGGCACTCATGGGCCCAGAGATGGTGAGAGCTTCTATAGAGAAGGTGAAATTCGTCCAAGAGTGGATGAAGACTGCACAGAGTTAGATGAAGTCTTATGCCAACAGGAGGTGGAGGCCCTTGGAGTTCGAGGAGGGAGACCATGTGTTCCTTCGGTTCTCACCTCGATGGGGATTGTGGAGGTTTGGCAGAGATGAAAAGCTGTCTCTGAGGTTCGTTGGCCCTTTTTAGATTCTGAGTAGAGTTGGAGAGATGGCGTATCTCTTGTCTTTACCTCCTCATATGGACTGGGTACACAATGTCTTCCATTTGTCGCAGCTGCGGAGGTACGTGCATGATCCATCGCACGTTATCGATTGGGGTGAGCTAGACATCGATGCTGGAGCGACCTTTGCTGAGTACCCAGTAGAGATCGAGGATTGGCAAGAGAAAATTTTTCGTGGGTGATCTATTCCATTAGTGCATTTCTAGTGGTAGCATGTGAATCTCCAGGAGAGCATGTGGTAGCGGGAGGCTTAGATTCGCGTGTAGTACCCACATCTTTGTTAGTAGCATTTGTTTTGGCTTTTCAAGGATGTAAACGCCCTAAGGTGGGTGTGATGTAATGTCACAGATTTTTTCCATGTATTATTTTAATATTATATGGTAGTTAATTTGAAACCAGGCTCTGAGACGGTGTGCAGTTCTGAGGCCCGGTGAGCTCGTAACAAATGTTGGGTTTAATTTAATATTCAAATAATTCCCCTGTGTGGTTTTCCTAAAAAAGTGGAAAAACTCCTGAATGGGTGCTGAAATCAAACAATTGATGGCATCGTTGCGTTTAGAGCAGCGGGTTTACCCTAGAAGAGACCTAACATCGGCTGGCACAGGTTTGTGGTGAAATCTGGTTTTTGGACGCAACCGTAATAAAATATTTTATTAAAATATTTTATTTAAATATTTGTTACAGAGAAATATTTCTTTTCCATTATGAAAAGATATTTCTCAATGGATCATGGTTATTTTTCTCATAACCCTGAATTCCCCTGGTGGCTCTGGAGAGCTATGGAGAAAACCTCCCAACGCCGCGACGGAGTTCTTGACGAGCTTCATCGGCGACGATGACATGGAGACCAGATCTTCACCAAAAAATGTCGCGGATCTGGGTAGGATGTTTTTTTATTTCCATCCCTGTTTTTAATTTCCGAGATGAATGCAGACTAATCCACGAACATATTAGCCCACAGATTGATCATCTTGTGGGACTGGTTTTGCGGGGATTTTGAAGTTGTTCAGTTTTGATCTAATGGAAAAGAACCCAAATCGTCACAAACAACGATCGAGGTTCATACCTCTTGTTTGATTCTTGTGTTTTTCTCCCTCGCGTTCATCGCTGCGTTCTATGTGTTCTTGTTGGAAATCGATCGTTTCACATTCATTTGTTGGCACAATGATCTGAGATTGAAGATCCAACCCCAGAGTGATGTCACGGAGGTGTGATGACGGTTTTAGTAGGCGATTTAGTGCGGATTAGAGATACGAGTTTTCAGGCATTTTTCTTTGGATGGATCGTTTGAGGTTTATGATCTGAATTAAGAGCCTAAATCGCCCATTACAATGTTTGTATAATGAAAAGAACCAATCCCTTGAGTATCGGGATGAACGGATGAGAAACAGAGGATCTGGAGGTTTAGTCGTGAAGCGTGGAAGAAGATGGAGTTTCTGGAAAAATCCCAACTAGACGCTGTGTAATATGGGCTACACATCGTGTGTTCATCCACAGACCACCTGGTGTATACTCTGGGAGAAAACGGGCATGGGTTGGATACCCGTCCAAGGACATGGCATGTATACCCTTTCCCAGCCAGACCTGGACAGATACATGGGATACCCCATGAACTGGTACACGGGAAGCGGACACTGGCACGGGTTGGGTACACGGCCAAGGACACAGTGTGTATACCCTTTCCCAGCCAGACCTGACCAGATACACAGGATACCCTATGTACTGGTACATGGGTAGCTGACAAGGAAACAGGTTGGGTACATGTCCAAGGACACGACATGTATACCCTTCCCCGGCCAGACCTAGCCAGATACATGGGATACCCTGTGTACTAGTACATGGTCCGACGACACGTACCCATACAGAGGTCGTGTACGGGCGCATGGCCAGCATACACGGAGTGAGCCCAAGGTGCTCGGACATGGAGTGTGATTCATTAACACGTTGTGTTGTTACATTCTATCCAACAAGACGAATGACATAGGTCATTTACATGGGCAGTACCCAGAGTCATGAACATGACGTGTACTTTTCTACACATCGTGTAGCTGAGTTTTACACAGCCTGAACGGATGACATGGGCCGTTTACACGGGTAGTACCTGGGGTCAAGGAACATGGCGTTTAACCATACTACACGCCATGTAATAAATAATCCAATCCTTGATCTAATTGCCATCTGTGACTTTGGTTATATTCCGTAGGGTTCGTCCCCTTAGACATTCTCTTGAAGGTTTCCAGTATCATTTCCTACATATAGGTGTATGATCCATCCATTAGAACTTTCTGAATAGAGTTGTTGGAATCCCCTCAAGTAGACTTGGAGACAGATCCTCTATTCATTCCTGGAAACCTAGGTAGAGTTATCGGGATCGACATGACCATCTTTATCAGGGAACCGATCGATGGCTTAACGGATTAGCTCAGACTGAGTTGTCGGAATCATCCAATGACATTTCCATGATCCTCATCTGAGAATCATGTTCTCAAAGTACATGTGGAGTGTGTTCTCTCAAAACGAGTACTTTACTTCTCTCTCTTTAGACCTATGAGTGTGTTCTCCGTGTAATGTGCTTAGTGGAATCTTCGAGTGGGATCCTAGTGGCGGTATCGTGATGGTCGTTTGTGTATGACTATATCTGGATTTTCTAGTTATATGTTCTGTAGACATATACTATGTGAAGCTGACTGTATCTTTCCTTTTGGTATTTTCCCTTGTTGTACTTATTTTTTGGTTTCGGGGTGTTCTACTGGGTATTGTTATACTCACCCCTGCACGGGCTTTGCCCGTACGTGTCGTGTCTTGTGCAGACGAGCGATCCTTTGACAGAATTCTTGGCGGACCTGGACCAGACATTACTCTATGAGATGAGATAGGATGAGGTGTGTTCCAATGGCTACGGATGGCAGTCCAATCACCTTTCATTAAAGGTTGGATGTTGTTTCAGACTCTCTTTTGGTGGGATTGTAGTTTTGGCCCAGGTTTTTACTTTATTGTACTTTACTTTCCTGTCGTACTCTATTGGTTGGGATTTAGTGTATGCATGAATCTTTTCCTTTTTTTAGTTTTTACTTTTCAGCTTTGTGGGATTAAAGATGTGTGTGCATGTGTACAGGTTACAAGAAATGCCTACCATGTTAGTAGCATGCCTGCTCGATGATAGTCACGAGACCCTGGCCTATTGGAGGCGTGTTTTGGGAGTTGCGGCTCGGGCCCCACTGGGAAGGGTCATGATAGTAAATGTAGGATACCCAACAATAGTGAGGCCGGTAGTCATAACTCTAGTATCAACAAATCTAATAGAGGTAGCAGCACAACCATAATTTAAGGTAACCCTTATTGAAATGAAAACATGAGTATAATTGGGACCAATATTATATGTCATCAGTGACTTATCCACCATTAATCCCCGACATTCCATGTTAGGTACCTAAGGATCATTATTAGGAGACATCATTCTATACTTTGTGGATACTATATTATTAAGAACATATCTATTATGATCTTTTTTCTTTGAGACCCCAACACCCCCTCCCTTGAATCCTTATACGAAGATTAGTTGGAGGACACTTTATCTCACATCTCTCATAGGATGTCTTCCTCTGACATAGATAAAAAAATTCCCCACAACCATACATTATTTACATAAATGAGGGTTTTGTTCATAGTAAACATAAAATTAAATGCTATTAGTGTGATTGGAGAGTGTCACCATTTCCATCAAGGTGGATTTAAGGTTGTTCTCTACCAACATCCTGGTAATGTTTTGAAACCTAACAACTTTAGTTTCCATGTCAATTTATATAAGAGTAATAATTTCCATTCTAAAATCATACAGAATATTTATATGCCAGTAGAATATTTTATGACTAATAAGGGGAACCCAAACCTAATAAAAGTTGTTCCATTCATGTGAATCATTGATGACTATAAAATATTCATAATGGTGAGTCCATTAGGTTTCATGGAAAAGTATCTGATGCGTCATGCATGAATTTTAGAAGCATCACAAGAAAAATACAGAGAATGAAACCACCACCAAGAGAGGCAAATATTCAATTAGAGATTACCCAAAAAAGATATGTACCAGACCAATTCATAAATCCTCCAAGACATATGACCCTTGGGTATAATAAGAAGCGCAGTCATGGGTTTTTTTTTCTGATTCCAATTCTCAATGAAAAATTGTTAATGTTAGACTCAGTATGAGATGTTGACCTTATTCGGGGAATTCTTCCATAACAAGAGTAACTTAGAGATGTAAAGAGTTTCCAGAGATTAGATCTTTTTATATCTCCAAACTGCTATTCAGGACCTCAAATGGATTAGTCAGATGCATCTTTCATTCATCAGTATTTCTACTTGTTGGTTTCTTGAAATCATCACAGAGAATGGAGGGAAGCCCTCTTCGAAAAATCGACAGAGGAGTGGGAAATTTCGTAGATTCATAAATAAAAATATATGGTACATTTTTCTCATGATCATGCAGTATAACTGACGCCAAAACATATCTATCATTAGGATAAGCACCTATGGTTTGATCATCTAAAACATTAGGGGTTGAAAGAAAATAACCCTTGGAAACAATCATCGTGGTGAATCCTGATCATATTAATAATCTCCATACATAATAACACCATGTCATCAAAATTCATAGCTAGATCCAAACTTCTCATCATGGTTTCCAACTGAGTATTCCGAAGATCCATCATATGAATGGAACCACCTGTAATTTCACATTCTTATTTAAGGTCGTTCTTTTTTTTCAAACATGAAAACAGTGCCAATTTAATGAGTTGAGGCATTGAAAAAACCCTAGATATAAAAAATATGATCTCTATGGAAGTGGAGATCTCCCCCATAATGCTACATACTAAGTCCAAACAATATCTAGTCTGTGAGAAAATTCATGATTTTATGGAATAATTAGTCTTATATCATATATAAATAACTAGAGTTTTTAATATTGTTATCATATTGTAATCCTCAAAGTAATACAAAAAGAAAGATTAATTTTAATCTTCACATTTCTAATTAAAATAATCATTAATTTATCAACCTGGGATGAAATTTATATCTACCAAATTATCATCAACTAATATAATTGTAAAATTTAATGTTATTTAAATCCTAACCTAATACCAACTACAACATCAAATAGATACGACTGTCTCAATTACATGAATTTAAGAAAATATTTCATTAAAATAAAATCATAAGAACTTTTATGTAATTTTTTATTGGAATTAGAATAAAAAATTAAATAAAAACCATTATAAAATTAATGATTATTTTTTCCACTATACGTGATATTTTTTAATTAATAACAATACTTCCACTTGTCTAATAAATCCTCCACACATGATACCCGTCAGGATATAACTTATGAATTACTTTTATTTATATCCTAGAGAAAATGAAACAGAATAAGGGGTGATATTAGATGCTCAATAATGGAAATCATAAGCAATAATAATAAATCATCATAAATGTGCACTAGAAAAAATATTAGTAAAATATAAAATTGTGTACCCAAAAAATCATATATCATAAATCATGGAATAAGACCTTCCCTAATATAATGCATTATTCAAGATATTATCGATTTTGTTAATAAAAATGATTCATTATATCATTACATAGCCATAACAACAAGTCATAATTTTTGTAACCTTCAATTATGGAATAAACATAAGAAAAGATATATTTCAATTCTACCCATCAAGGAAATATAGACATGGTAAAATTGGATTAACCACATGTATACCTTCTCAGACATGGAATAATCATCATGTGTATCCTTTGGTTTTGGATAAATCGTCTATTTTTTAGCTCTGTCTTAGGATAAATTCTCCCATATACGACCTGTTTTGGGATACATCCTATCATATATCCAATTCCATTGGATAAATCATCACATGTACTAATTTGAATTGGATAAATAGTAATGTTTACCCTTTTTAGTTTATGTTAGATAAATATAAACCAATGAATTGTGGGAAGATATAGGACCTATCCAGTCATCCTTTGTACATATTTGTGCAACATAAAATAAATCATCATCACATCATAAAGAACATATAAAATGTGAATGATATTCATATCCTATTCGAATTTAATCACATATGAAATATATGAACAATTAAATAAAGAATCATAATATTATGTACATAGCGAAAATAAATATGTATCTAGGGTTATTAATTATATTTCTAGGTAAATATCATTCAATCAGAATAATAGAGAACATGATATTTAAATAATTTAGATAATAGGTATATTGTTATGTCAGTAATTACCCCAATAAATCAATGCAAGTAATCCTGTTAAAACCGAATTAATCAATTAAATAAAAATAGTTTGTTAGCAAACAAATGGAATTGTAGGACATGTTATCCCAATTCATGGTGGATGGTTTGATGAGGAAATGATAATGATATATTATTCTTCCAATATAGAATGAAATTATATAATACATATAGAAAAAATAGGTTTTATTGTATAATGTAATAAATTTACTCCATCAATCTTATGATATGTCAAAATATATAATTTTTCTGAAAACACTTATTTGAGTTTTATAAAAATATCTATGAAAACATGAAATATATTTTCAATTTTGAATTTTTTTTAAACAAATATTTTTTAAATCATTGGGAAAAATAATTTATTTTATAATCGATAAAAATCTAGAGATAAATTTTCATATAAAAAGTGAATAGTAGAAAAATATGTGTTTACTTGATAAAAGGTTGAATAGATTTTATTTTCAAACATTGATGAAAATTACCCAAAAAAATGATAATAAAACTTTTTAAAAACACTCGAAGAAAGTAAGGTAGTATAAAATGTAATTTATAAATTATTGATTAATATATAAGTACATTATAAAATTCATCTAATGAAATAAGATTTGTATCGAATGATTTTTAGTTTAAGAAACTTTCCCATCAAAACTCATTTAAATCATTGGTATCTTTTGAATCAAAATCCCCTTAAAAACAAAAATAAAGGGTTCTAGAAACCCAATGAACATGGAAAAATACATTCATTTGGTAGTAGATACATCATTCCATCCAAAACATTATGTAAAATTAGATATATCTCTCATGGGGAAAATTTTGATTTCGACAAACCTTTTCCTCAATTCCCGTATAACTGAATTGAATTTACGCACCTTTATAAAAAATTTCACTATCAAAATAACACATTTGAAAAAAAAATTAAAATTTAAAACCTTATATAAAAATCATTTATAATTAATCTCAAAATTTGTATTAGTTAGTCATTATAAATTTTTAATATCAGGTACGAGTAATATTGATCGTTTTGAACTAGTTTCATAATAACATTATTATTAATCATACCACACCCAATTTTTCTAATTTCCATAAAATTATATGTAATATTATTTATGTAAAATAATTATTTATAATGTTATAATTTAATTCTATGTGATTTTGTTGTGATATTTAATTGTAAATTAGAAAATGTTCACGTTGGGATGATTTTTAGCAAACCAAGGGTTTTTTCTAAAATAATTAGTTAATTTTTTTATTAACATTACATATAAAACTAATTATTTTACATATTTATATAATATATAACAAAAAATCTAGTTCCAATAATCATTTATGATATTAATTTAAACCATTTTTTAGGAATGTGTTCAAATCATTCCAAATAAGAACATACAAAGATTAATGGATGATTGTGAAGTGATGTAGTTATAATATAACTATATCAAAAGAATAATGACCAAAATTATTAGTTTTTAGTTTTTTATATCATAATTACATATACCTAGAAGTAGAATATAACCAATAAGATTTTATTTTTTAGTACTATGATATGTTTTTTTTCTTTTAGGACCCTCTTTTGGATAGTAGAATTTACCGGAATTGTTTTTTGTTCATAATATTTATAGGTTATCCACTTTTTATTTATATAACCACAAAAATTTAAGAAAATATATACTAAATTATTTATTCCTATTCTAAATACCGTTTATGTAATGTGGTAATGAAAAAGAATCGATCATTCTATGGTGGTGGTGGTCGACATGTATATAGGGATAATGACTTCATTTTCAATTGAATATGGAAAAGTTCTAATGTGGGTTTTCATTTAGGGATATAAAATATGTAATAAATATAAAAAAAATATATTAAATTATTTATTATGAACTTGTTATATTATTAATAAAGAAAATGAATCGCGTAGTTTGTAGGTTGTAGTCGACACAACGCATGAGTGACCATTTCCTTTGTTTAACAGAAAAGGGAAATGTCATTATTTTGTGTTCAATAATTATAATGACATACCAATATAATAATTACCCTGATATTATAATTTCAGGATGTTGTAATGTAATTTTAGGATTGAAAAATTCTTAAAAAGGAATCAAACTAACATATGACTATTTAAAAAATAATACCTCACTTCTTTCATTATCTCATCTGGAAAGGCTGTTAAGAGATTAAGGGATGGTCTTTATTGGTGATTGTAACCATATGGATGTAGATATAAATGTTTGTCATATGATTGGGATGATTTTGGTCCAATCGAAAAGGATTGTGGCATGAGGGTATGTGAGCAGTTAAGTGGGCCTTTTATTAGTTAAAAGTAATGAGAAAATTATTAATACTATTGTTTTGTAATAATATTGATCAAGTACTCAACTAAAATTCACCATGTATGTTTGTAATGAGGTTTATGTATTTAAATATTCATGAAACCATTTTTATTCATTTTTTACAAAGGGTACTTGTTCTTATCAAAGTAATTTACACATTATTAATGAATGAAATTTTAACCTTATTACATTTTTCAGACCAAATAACTATAAATTTTATATTCTTTTTATTATATTCATTTTATGATATTATATTTCAAACAATGATAAAAAATAAACATTAAAATATATATGTATACTTTTAATTTTTTAGAAATAATATAATATATGTTCTAAAATTTCAAATATGTGCTATTAGAATAGCTTATATTTAAAAACAATATGTATCCTTTAAAATGAATATATGTTTTTATAATGGGATTCTAGGATTTTTAATTTATATATCTATGCCAATAATGACAGAAAAGTCATGATAATTGTAAAAATGATATTTCTCACCATTCAAACAAAAATCTACCGTTTTGGAAGAAAAATTACTAATAAAATATTAATATTATAAATCCAAAAATGATTTTTACTTTTTCAATTTAACATTCTAAAATATATAAATATAACCTTTAAATTAAATTATAATGTACAACAAAAAAAGATATTCTAATAAAATATGATATTAAATTACTAGTTTTTCTTATTAATTTCTATAAAACACCAATTAATCTTGAATTAATAAGAAAATATTATATTTTTTAACACCATCATATAACAATTATTACTTAGTTCTATTTTATAAAAAGTGAAATCTATAATAAGATAAATTCGTAAACAAAATAGTGAAATCAGTAAATTTTGTATAAAAAGAATTATATATATATATGAATTAATATATTATGAAATTTTGTTATTTCATCTCATTCATACTTGTTGAATTTATAGATTTATATTACATATTTAATATTTAAAAAATATATACAATGTTTTCCTTTTAGTGTGGTGTTGTGTTTAGAGAACTCTATTAGACATGTTTGACATAATGTGAGGTAAATAAATATTAACATCTTAGCTCATTTCAATAGTGTTATTTATATGCATACATTCATTTATTGATTTCCAAGAAGAATGATTAAAAAATTATCAAATTTAGATAGCTTTTTTTATAGAATCTATCCATCCAATTATTCCATGATTTCACCTCCACTCTTATTTTTCACATCAATGTATATGAACCCTCTGTATCTACTTTAGAATCTTCTTTCACCACTCTATTTGAGTATACATTTACATTTTATTAAATTAATTTATTTAAAAAAAATACATCATCATCTACAAAAATCCACTTGGGTTATTCAATCTCCCCCTTTATATTGGTTATCAATACAAAATTCACTCATAAATCCTATTGTCAATTTCATTCTTATCAACATTTCTAAAAATAAATTCAAGGTAATGGTAAGTAAAATATTCTAATCCCTCTATTCAATAGGTAAAATATTCTCCCCTAATTTTATCCACTTTGTATCATCTCCCTATTATTTGAGAGAATTTATTTTAGAGAAATACATAGTCTATCTCTTATTCTACCCATATTGATAGAGTAAACCAATTTTATATAATATATGGCTTGCATAAATTTTTTTATATAAGTATATAACCAATTATGAAATAATAATTTATGATGATATGTGATCCGTGTAAAAAATATAAATCAATTTATAAAATTATGAATTTATAAAACATTATCTCCCTTGTAAACCTTTTAAAAACAATTATCTTAATAATTTAGTATAGTAGTTATGATGTTTATTTCTTAAGGAAGATATAGACTTCATTCAAAACTATCACTTATGTTTTTTATTTTTGTAATTAAGATGAAATATTTTGGAATTTTTATTTTTATTAATGTTTAATGGAAATTACTAAATAATTGAAGAAAAATATGTTTAGAATTAAATTTCAAAAAGAAAATAAAAAATGTATTTAAAATTATTGTAAACCTTGATTAAGAAGAAGAAGTAGTTGACAAGCATCAACCCAAAGTACACTCCATTCTTCCTTTCTTAAATATATTACATAATTTAATTTTTTCAATGAATAAACAGATATATCATTGTATAAACCAATATTTCCATAGATTATATATCAATAGACAAATATGGGTATTTATCCTCTTATGAAAGTTATTTGATTACATAATGACCTCCAAATTTCCTAAATTTGTCATACATACTCCTCTCAAATCTGAATTCTACTTAAGAAGTTTAATTTGAAAAATATAACATATTTTATAAAAAAAATTAATTTAATGAATTATAATTGAAAATAGAATGAATTCAAAAAAGAAAACAGACCTCTTAATTCATGAAAGAAATGTTCTAATACATTTCAAAAAGGTTAAAATTGAAATGAAATACTAAAAATATCTTTTATATGAGTATCCACTAGAAAAAACACTGAATATTTTAACCATGCATTGCTAGATCAATATCTATCTCTTATTTTTATCTATGTCTCTTCATTCATGACATATAATATAGGAGAAATTCCTTATGTGAACTCCACATGAAACTCTATCCCCCTATACTGTGAGGGTTACCACTCTTCCTAAACATCCACAATAGAAAAAAAAGATTTTAATTTATTAAAATCCATTATTTTTATTCCCAGAACCTCATTGTGAATGTATCACATTTATATTATAATAATCTATGTTGAAAATGAAGTATATACACAGTTTCACATGAATGATATGTTTGATTATATGTATGAGAATTAATTCAGGTCAAAAAGATGTTTATAATTCACATTAAATCATCTCATGACCATAGAATCATCATCCCCCATTTAAATGAAATCACGTCTCTGTGTAATGGAGTCGGGTGAAATATTTTTCTCATAACACTTTTCCAATATAATTCCTCAAATTTTACCATGTATGAAATTCATAAGAAATATTGGAGAAAATATTACACGAAGAAAAATTCATTCAATATCCCATCAAATTTATTTTATTTTAGACAACATCTTATAATATTTTGAAATTAGATGAAGTTCTATAAGAATTCATATTATAACTATAAAAAAAATTTGGTATTCCAAAAATAAATAAGTGGCATTGAAAATGTCATATAGCTCCATTTTATAACTAAATAATTGCATCATGAGAGTATAAAAAAGATCCTATAGGGTGAAAAATACCTTATGAGGTGGTAAATTTTCATATTGGGGGATAAATGACGTACATAAATGTTACTAAGTTTGTTGATTAATGGCCAAAGTTGGCCACCTTTTTCCATTGGATGATACAACCCACGAATTGACATACATACATGTTATGAAGAATTAAATTTTTCTCCCCAAAAAATGATTTTTTCCTATAACTATCTTTCCCCTAGTGTTTTTAATTAATATCACAATGATGTGATTCGTTTTTCTATCCCTGATCATTTTCATTGACATATTGGTTGATTGAGGTTTTGGCTTGAAGGACTGACGACAAGACTTATGTGTTCTTTAGGATTTTTGAAACACGTGTTGTGTACTCATAATATTAATATGAATTACAAGGTGTCCACATATAAAACCATTTACATAGGAATAATAATGTAATCAAGAATGGTTAGGTTTATAACTAGCAATATATGAACAGCCCAACCTACATGTGCATACTATTGTACACAGATATCCCAGGAGTAGTCGAGACACACTGTTTTCCACATGTACATGTCTTGTATTGTGAAATGGAGTTAATGATTTTTCCAATGAAGAACACAAAAAAGAGATGAGGTGAGGTCATTTTTCATGAGTACCCATATACACGTCATGTACTTCTCTACTAAATTATTTATCTCACATCTCCTTTGTTTGGACTCAGATGTTCACCCACAAGTAGCATATCCTTAGTAATTTTAAATTGTAGAATATGATTGAAAAAATAATTCTCTATTATGAGATATGTTGTATGGTTTTCCATGTGATAATATTATTTTGGTGATTCTTCATGATGTATGTTATTGGGAGGATCTATGGGGAGATTCTAAAGTATTTACTCCCCTATCACACCAGGAAGTGGGCTGTCAGTATTCTATATACAGATATGGAATATTCTCCTTAATCACACCAGGGTGTGGGTTCTCAATCTATGTGTTTAATACTACCATTAAAAACTAGGGAGTGGATTACCCAAATTAGTTTTAGAGATAGGATTAGTGCACCCATGTCATACTTGGGGGTGAATTTTCTATCTATTAGTTCAGTACTTCTTTTTTACACAAGGGAGTTGGTTCATCATATGAAATATAAATATAGGGCCAAAAAAACTATATCACACCTAGTAATTTGTTCTCTATAAATGGGTTGTATACTCCCATATCTCACTAGGGCACAGGATGAAAATATTCTTTATACAAAGAAGGTTAGTACACCCTTATCACATGTGTATGTGTGTTGCCTATCTATGGGGTTAACACTCCCCTTTAACACAAGTTCATCTGTTCCCCATTTTCATTAGATATATAGAGTTCTTAATGCATCATATTAAAGAGGTCGCATGTTCTCAATCTACATGAGTGGTATTACCCCTTCTTTGAGAAATAGATGTGTCCAGGTCCTCTATAAGTGTTTTTGTTCCCTAAGTCAAAGTGCATAGTGGAAAAACTAGGCCCATTCCCAGGTTTCTTATTTTTTTTTGCATGATTATGGACATCAATGATGGAAGATTTTAGTTATGACTCCAAAGGGATATGAAGTAGTGGTGAGGTGTGTTACCTCTTCATGTGTTTTTCAAATAGACACGTGAGATGTTTGGCATCGATGATGGGACAATGGGGATATCAGAAGACTCATAATCCTTTTCCTGGATTGAAATTGTTATTGAGTATGTCTGGGTTTATTATTATGGTTCATTGTCTCTTATTGAGATTAAAATTCCTTCATTATTATGGGTTTACTAACTATATCATTTCTATATTTATTATAATTCAGTTTTCTGGGCATCCTATTTAGTATGTATATACTCAACCATACATGGGATTTTCGTTCAAATGTCATTTCATATACAGAAGATGGATAATTTGACCATGGTTATGGTGGATCTTAGGTATACATGGATTTATTTGACTATGTATGGTGGTCATGGTTTGGAAATCAAGATCTAGGATCTATAATCTTTCTCTAATTCTAGTTATTTTTAGAATTACATATATTTTCTAGTTGGGAGTGTATTTTTCCAAGTTTAATTTCATTTTACACCACCTTACACTTATATATATTGTTGTGTTCACGTAAAACTGTATTCATTTATACTCTAATGTATTAACTAATGTTTATTTTATTCTATGTTTATCTCTTGATATAACTTTTGTTACCTTTTTTCCTCTTCACTTATTCATGGATATGGTTAGGTGAGTACATAAAGGTAAATTTGGAAAAGGCCTCCTAGATTAGTTATTCCTACTCAAATCATGTTTCCATACCCCAACCTATGTATCTGGGCTTGGGGATGTGGAGACCCTATGTTACACTTTACAGGAAAACCTTGGTGGGTGGGATCATTATATAGTGGTATCATAGAGAGGATTGAACTATAGATGATGTTTGGAGTTTTTTCCCATTATGATTGTTCTTTTGGAATTTATAGAAATGATTTCAGAATGTCTTGAGTGAAATTTTTTTCGATAAAATCCAATGATGATGTGGAAACTAACATATCCATAAACCAATACTATAAATAATTTATTTATGGCTCAGCATAATAACACAATTATTGATGGGAACATGGTACATGCAGCATATAGTTTTGAGTCTCATGAATTCCATTTCATTATTAGTTTATCAACTAACATAATATCATTAACTATGACACATATAGATAACTTAATGATTTCTATGTGATGATAACAATCTTGTAATTTGAGATTGGATTTAATGGAATATAGTGTAGTGATGAGACCTTAGTTCGGAGACCCACCCATGATATTTTTTCTCTAGGAAGGCACACAGTAGTTGTAAAACCTATTGTGTAACACATGGAACATAAATTGGATTTGGATTGTAAACATATGAATATTGATTAGTAGATATATTCAAATGTTTATGATGATGTTTCATGTATGATTAACACATTAGGAATGTTCTAAAGACAATGACATCTAGGGATCTTTGTTGGGAAGAACCGTCAAGGAGTAAATTTTTTAACAGAGGTATTGGTCAATGTTTTATATCTTATGCAGAACCTGAATAATCAGATGGTCACATTGGAAACCATTATTCATCATGGAATAGCTATTGGATTTATAGGTACAGAAAAACAACATAATTTTGATAGTTGTGCATTAAAGGGTTCTGATATATATTTCACATGGGATCTCATAATTATTCATTCCCCCTTCTATTATGGTAGAGGACTGGAGCAAGCCCCTGGTTTTAATGTATATCTTTCATGATAACCCTTTAAATGGTGGTATTGGAAGCATGACATCTCTAGGGAGACAAAAGGTTTCAGTAGAGCCCTTTGTTTTTGATTATCACTGTGGATTCAAACAAGAAAAAAAATAAAAAAACATCCCCAACCAGGAGACATTCTTTTTATACGATTCAAATCCAATAGGGGAGTCAGTTCAAACTAATGGTGATATTATCGAGTAGGCGAGGAAAATTTCTCTAACATGTATATTTAATGTTGTTTTTATGGGAAGATGTTTGGGATGGCCTTGGATAAAGATATAAGATAAGAAAGGGGAAGTATAACTTGATGAAATTGAGGGTTTTCGTCCCAAGGCTCCTAGTATGTTAGAGTTGGAACATATGCCATCTCTACTCTATAAGAAATTTTGTTTCATGGTTGAGAGAAATTTTCAATGTACATAACCCCTACTCGGGATGTAGTGATAGTAATGGGGGAATTTTTTTAAATTTTGAGCTAGAGGATCTTTCAATGGTTATATCAGATATCCTATATAATATATAATTATGAGCTCAATCTAAAATAATTTATATAGAGAGATCCGCACATAAAATATTTTCACATAGATAGTGGGACCCTATGATGATTTCCTTATTATAAGATGGGATTTTACCATCCATGCCCAGATTATTTTCACTAATGAGTTATATAATGCTTCCATTTTGATGGGATAGAGTTTTCCACCTTCGATGAGGATTGATCACTAAGTAGGGAATGACGATATCATTTTTGGGAGGTTAATGACAGTTCCTTATTAATGGGATAATATAAACTGTGCAGCATCTAATTCAATGATATTTTAGTTTTTTAGGATGGTGGCATATGATCGTGTCCATATTGAGGATGTTCCCCATTTACCATCCCATATAGATTTTTTTCTGAATAGTCTTGCTCCAGGGATTATGCGATATCTAAGAATCCATATCAGGTGTCTCATTATATTTATGAGTTATGGATGTGATGTTAGTGTATATTGTTTATAAGGGGATACATAAGAACCTATTTTTACTTATGAAGAAATGTGATTTCTTCCTTAGGGTAGTATGATAGCATTAGTTTGGTGTGCATTGGCATCACATTGTCCTAGTGAACATTTAAGGGGAGTATCCACCCCACACAAAGTGATGAACCCTTCTTCTAGTTGATGGTTGTGGCATTAATCTAAAGGTTTTCCCTCAGGATGTGTTATTACCTTCTCTATGATCAAAAGGTTGATGAACAAAAAAGGGATTCTTAGAGCTTCAATGGTTTCTTTGATTTTTGGGTGATACACATTAGCGTGCTAATTTTCATAGCAATTATTGTATGACATATAATCTAGATACTTATCATTTTTTATTAGATCATGTTAGTCATCTGTGATTGTACCATCTTGCCCTCTGTGACTGTGTTGGAACATGTCTGACAAATAAGGGTGGTGCAATACATTCTTCAGAAGTACTATTTTATTTATTTTCTCACAAATTTAGTTCTTCTTTTGAAGGTATACATCTTAGGATACATCCTCTCATACATGAGAGTGAAAAATAAACCATGTATTGGATAAGGATAAATGAGATTGGGGGCCACCCATGGAATAAAAATGGGAGAATATTCTCATTTAGAGGTTTTCTATATATTATATTATAGCATTGTGATAGAGAGATTGACCTCTTCGCAGTGACCCTTGTTGGTGTGGATGGTGCAATGTTACATTTATTTTATGTCTATTATCCCTTTGATTATTCAATGAGTCTTGTAGGAAAGAGATGGTTTTATCTTTTGTGGGGGTTTAGATTAGTGGAAAGAACCCTATAATACTACATGAAAAATGGGTGTTCAAATCACATTGGGTGCAGGTACTATAGCAGTACTGTAGCGGGAACTGTAGTAACAACGGTACTATTGATCGGCGGGTACTGTAGTGGCGGCAGGGAATTGTAGTGGCGGCGGTACTGTGCGGGCACTGTAGCAGCCAAGTAACTATTCACAGAATGAGTATTGAGCCAATAATTTGGGACTACGGGCTATGTAATGGGCTACAAGCCCACTGGGCCTTCAGGCTATGTAATGGGTCTCCCTCTACCAAGTTAAAATAGGACATTGCTTTGCATTATTAATAAAAATGAGGTTTCGACCACAACCATTAAAAAAGTAATGGGGATATCAAATAGGATATCATTACTAACTTGATATCCACTAGATGCATTATAAATGTATTCCATGAAATTGGGGAATACAACATCCTTATTCTAGTATGGTCAGTGGAATCGATCATGCTATGGGAAAAGGTGAACAATTGGGATTTTTACCTCAATTATAAACAAATGAGAATTGTGGTTGCAGCGAGATCCTTTGTATTTTTTTTGGTGGCCAATAAGGTGGGTTCTTATTTCTAAATTTAGCACACAACATCACACCATCCTATAGGTGGAGATCGATGTTCCAACTGAAAGTGGAAGTAAAATGGTTATTTCATGGATCATATAATGGGTCTTCTATGATTATTATGTTGTGACAATGCTATTTGAGTGATTTTAGAATAACACACAAGGTTCATCCACTTCTTACCAATCCAAAGAGTATAGATTAGTGGGATGTTTTGGATGCATGTTTGTGTAGGAGGTACTCTAATTTAATGGAATTCCCTAAACTATTTTTCAAACCATGAATCTACAATAATTTAATGATTATTGGGAAAATGAAGAAGGAATTTGGGACTCATTTGTTCTAGATAACACTATTTATGTTGTAGAAAAATGGAAAGGTGTAGTAGACTATTCAGGATTGGGATAACATGCTTCAGGATTGCATATTATCAATGGCCCATATTTGGAAGGATCTCCTACCATTGGAAGAGTATGAAATAAAAAATTTAACACTCCAATATCTATGTATCATTACATTATGCCATGTAAGACAGACCATTCAAGTCACCACTAAACTAATCATTGCTTGTGAGAGTCAGAGTTTATAGGCCTATAGTTGGTGCTGGATATGGTTGTAAAAGAAGAGTAGTGAATATAAGGGAAGATTGTGAATATATTGAAAACCATGATTCATTTGTTGAATAATGATAGTTACCTTTTGAGTTCATTAAAGATATCATCTATTCCATGATATATGTGCATGTTTAGTGTCATACAGTTATATCTTGGAAAAAACAATATCTATATGATTTAGAATAACATTTTCTAGATATTTAATCTGGTTAGTTTTATAGTGTAGCACATTACCCTATGATTATTGTTATTCTGAGGGATTAGTGCATTCCAATTATCCCCACTGAAGAAATGTGTGCATGAATCATTGCACAGTGGAATCCTGGATGAGTTGGTCATGGGTATTGGAGCTGACTTTCGCAGTACATGATGATGTTTATGAATTATCATTGGAAGAAGCATCTTGGTCACATGGTTCTCCTGGGAGGAAGTTAGTGGACATCATGGGTGAATGATGGAGAGACCATATGAGTGTGAGAGTAGAAACAAGATTAATATCATCATATATTGTCTTAGTTATATATTTTAGGGATGAAAAATATTTGATAGGGGATGTATTTTAGAGACTCTTGTTTTTTCAATGTTAGATATTAAAATATTTCTATGAATATTTTTTCTTCCAAGTGCTGAGATATTGCAAGATTTTGGGTCAGAATATAAATTTTAAAGATAATAAATATATAATAATCACATAAACATAGATTCACTAAATATTAGAATTACTTCCATGATGTGCCTCAGATTGGAAACTTCGTAACACAGATGGGTCCAGAACACAATGTTTACCTTAGTCATGACTTAGTGTTGGTTAGTTGGAGAGGTCTAGTTCTGATAGCCTTTTATAGGTATGTCTAATTAAAATAAATAATAAATAATTTATTTTTTTCATTAAATGAACTAGTTAAAATAAAATATAAATACCATTATATAAATATTATTTTAATGTTAGATGTATGACCCTTGTGATATATGAGAGGAGGTTCATAGCTTTCCTCATTAGTGAATTGACATTGAATGATGAACAATTATTGGATCGAGGTGCATCGATGGGATATGAAAGCAACTTTTCTTCCTTATCACTACATAACACATTCTTCACCAATGACTGATCTATAATTCAGGTATGGATCATCACTTTTGGATTTCAACAAATTTAATTAAAATATTGAGCATGGAATAATTATCTTTTTTAATATGTGATTTATTTATTACTTTTCTTGATACCTACTTCCTTGATCTGTAATTGATACTTTAAACTCCATGTTACACTTGGAATAACACCATTTATATAATAATTGAAATATAACACTAGAACAGTGATGTTTCAATTTATATTTGTGTCTCCCACCATTCATCACATTCTTCCCTGTTGCAACACAAGTATGTGGTTCAACATTTTGGGGAGATTCTGAGGGAGTCCGAACACCTAGATTCACTTTCGCACCACGAATTACACATTGAGGTATATTTTGACTATGGATTGATGAACTACATGGGAAACTGGTGATATTCTATGGATCTGGGAACTGGAGTGGAGATATGATTGATTTTTAGGCACATGAGAGATGTGTTAATGGATGTGCAGTTTCTATGGATGGATTTGGATTAGTTTTTAGTGAATATCGGATTCATTGGTATTTCTAGGTGGCCATGGTTGGGTTTTGTGTGTAATTATTATTATTATTAATGAATTGTGATATTTAATATTATTTTTAATAAATAATAACTTGTGATATTTAATAGTAATAATAATAATAAAATTGGTTTATTTCGATATTTTTTGGGTCTTGTGTTGAAGAGTTGAAGGTGACAGTATGAGGGAGGAATTCCTAGTTTTAGTAATATTAAATTCCCCCCACTTCAATTATATTTATAATATAATAATAATATAATAATAAATTGTTATTATAATGGATAATTGGAATGTTCCTAGAGGTGATGTGCATCCAGAATGGGGTCTCTATGACCATTTATTGATTAAATATTTTATATTATTAATAATAATAATTAGTATCATAATTATAATTATTATCATCACAAAAATCATAAGGTGGATTTTTCTTATTCAGGAAATGATGGAATGATGAGCCATCAATTGAACTATAACCCATTCATTGAGGAGGGAAATTCAAGACCAATGTTGGGTTCCTCTTTATAACCTGTGGCTATGGCCCACAAAGCGACATACGTACGTGTTATGGGAAGTAGTAGATTTTTTACGGGGTGTTTGATTTAGAAATATGAGTGGCCTATCAAAATTATTATTTCCAGAGGATCACAATACTGCGATATATATTTACCTATTCTTGAACATTTATAATGATTTATAAATGGATTGAAATTATTTCCCAACAGATCAAAAAAACCCTCATGCATTTTTCATGTTGTGTCCAGGTATGTCGTGTACCATGGAACTACATGGGAATTCCCAATGGTTCATGGGAATTGAATGGTACCCATTCATTTCCATGTTCTGGGCAATGTTCAAGGGAATGAACCGAACAAGAAGAGCATGACCAGCAATACATGGATATTCCCTGAGAGATAAGATAGGTCATGTGGATCATATACAAGCTATGTACAATGGAATGGATTCCATGATATGTTTAGAGGATAAAATGTATAGGTGATGAGGTATGTAAACATGTTGGGTGGACCCCAATACACATCATATACATCCCTCCAGAAATTCATCCTCCCATATCTCTTTTGTTTGGACTAAGTTTTCATCCTATTAGAAGAATATCCTTAGTAGTCTTTCTTGTACAACATGAAAGTATCCTTAAATGTGGAATGCAAGATATGACTCAACAATTTTTAGAGATGAATTATTCTTATAGAGAGGCTCGATTACGGAATTGGATGGGTATGATCATCAGAGAGATTTTAGGGGTAGTACTTCTCTATTTCACTAGGGTACAAGTTCTCCTTGTCCAATATACAGATAGGGTTAGTACTCCCATGTCTCACCTGAAAATGGGTTATCTATCTCTATTTTCTATACTCGCATATCCCACCAGTATTTGGTTTTCCCATATTCTATAAATAGATAGGGTCAATAGTCCCATGTCATAGCTTGGAGAAAGTACTATATATATGAGGTCAGTACTCTCCTGTCGTAATTGGGCACATGTTCTCTATATTTGTTATATAGATAGGTTCATTAATCCTCCACCAAACTATAGAATCTATTATCTACCAATGAGGTTTTTACTCCACTATTTCATTTTATATTTGGTTCCCCATATTCTTCATATATAAATATATATTGTACACTACCCTATCACACAAGGGTGTTGGTTCTCTATCTACTATGTCAGTACTTTCCTGTCGCACCATGGATCATGTTCCCTGTATTATTTTTACAAATATAGACATTACATCCCCATACTATTGAGGGAATGACTTATCATTCTAAAAGAGTGGTACTCAACTATATTTATTCTCCAAGGGCTTGTGTGTTCTCCTTGAGCATTTTTTCTTCCTCTATTATATTACACAGTTTTGTGGAGAGGTATGTCCCCATTGATTTATTATTTTCCTTCATATGGTGATATGAATCAATTATGGACCACTTGATTTGAGACACCGTATGATTTGGAGAAATGGTGAGGTGAAGGTCGGCCACATGACATATTTATATTGACATTTGAGATTTCCACCATTCATATAGGTCCTTTGGAGTTTCTTGAAAACAGATCATCAGGGGATGGGT
The DNA here is from genome assembly GCA_963277665.1 of Viscum album. NCBI lineage: Eukaryota > Viridiplantae > Streptophyta > Magnoliopsida > Santalales > Viscaceae > Viscum > Viscum album. The sequence goes on along the minus strand of OY728164.1, from coordinate 1,007,682,311 downwards.
TTATAGAAGAATATCACCTTTCTAATTAATTTCGGATATATAAGAATATATTGTTTCATTATGGATATTTTTGTCTCTTTTTCCATTTTATGTGTATTCATTTTGAATGGATGACTATTTGTATCATGTCTTATATTTCTTCCTCTTCAATTTTGGTTGTAATTTATTTTGTATGTATATAGTGAACTATGTATGTTTATTTCCACATCTTTAATGTATTATGAAGATGATGTAATGGTCAGATGTAGATTTGGTGGCACTTATGGATACTTGGGTGAATTTGAAATCGTATGGTGGTCACATCTTGGAGATCATGATCATATCAATCTCAATGTTATTTTATTCTAGATATTGTTATTATGGGATTACATTTCTGGTTAGGCTTGTATTTTATCCCATTATATTGTACTTTATACCTTCATACTCTTTTAAATTTCACACTTTTACACATTGGATTTATTATATTTCACTCTGATGTATTTCTTTGAGTTTATTGCTCACAAGATTTAACACTATGTTTTTAAATATTTAGTATTTATTCCTCTATAATTTGGCATAGGGATTGTTGGTTTTCTACTTAATTGTACATTAGGAAAAGGCCTCCCATTTAGTTAATATTTATCTACAATTTTTTCCACCCTAGGCCTATGGAGGTAGGCTTGGGGTCATGGCAGCCTAGTCTTCGACTCACTAGGAGGTGCCTGGTGGATCAGGTCATTACAAAACTCATTCAAATTTTTAATTAGTCATATTTCATCTGTTTTTATGTTTAAAATTAATATTTTCAAAAATGAAAAAAATATCTTCTTCACATATTTTTAAAAATAATTAAAATTAATAAAATACAAAAAATTATCAATTTTCTTAATTTGTTAGAAAATGTTATTAAAAATAAAAAGATAATTATAAATGGAAAATTGGTGGGTACTTGTTCATATAAATTTGTATAAAACGTAATAACAATATCACATCTAGAAACCCCCTATCACATCCCAACCTCCTTGAGTCATTATATTGGTCATCTGACCCCATTGATCTCCTTTAAAAATATAGTATTCTTCTTAGAACCATACTTTCTATTACAACCAGAGTCACCATATCTAACTGGTGAACACCCCATAGACCAACTGTAACAACCCAAGATTTTGTGAGAATTATTCTTTTTCATTTCATTTATGTCTTATGTTGTACGCTACACCAAAATTATATTTCACTATACGCAACACCGTATTATCTTGTAGAATACGGAACACTATTCTTGGCTCGTGTTATACACAATTTCAAGTTCGTTTTTTGGAAATTATTTAATGCAACATTATGTATAGATTTTTTTTAATGTATAAATGAAATATGTTTTGATTATGTTATACGTAACACCAAACATAGCTTTCACTACTCGCATCCCTGACTTCGCTTGTATTACACACAATCAAGACCTTCCTCGATAGCGTATGTAGTACGCAATACCGAGTTTCACTAAACGATATATTATTATAATATTATTATGAACTAGTCATTATGAATAGTAATTACCACTTTTTGAAATTTTATTTTTCAAAATGGACTTCATTTTTGGATATGAAATATCGAAATTATCCTAGGGGGAAGTTTTGGCATTTTTCTGAAAACTTTCAATTTTTGATGAATAGTGAAAACACTATGTTACTATATAAAAACCGATTTTTTATATAAATAATTATTTATTTTTATATAAATTTATTTTAGGTAAAAATTGATACATAATACCAATATAAGTTCAATTTAATTAATTGGAGTCAGTTTATAATAATTTTAGACATATAAAAATTTTATTGAAATTTTCACTGTCTTTTACCCACCTCCTAGGGGAGTTTGAAAATTTACATAAAAATTATTTTTACCTCATCAGTGAGTGGAATTTCCAAAATCTGAGAGACATGATAAATATCAAGGAGTAAAATGTTGTTCAATATGATAAAAATAATTTTTTGGTGAATAGTAACTTTTTACTTTTATTTACCACGGTTAAAAGTAAATAGAATAATTTATGGTAAAAATGATATTATTATTACCCTAAAACGTGTCCTAATTCTATTGGAGTAGTGTAATTCGACCAAAAACAACCTTACGAATAAAATATTACCTTTTATGTCCAAATGGATTAGATAAGTACATTTATTATTATTTTATTTAAAAAAGAATTAAAATATTTAAAATCAAATTTTAACAAATAAAACATTTTTAATATAGGGTAATAAATAAGATAAATTCGACTATAAATATTAATTATAAATATAACAATATTTCATACATAATGGTATTTTATTTATAATTTTTGGACTTTATATAATTTAATTTATTTATGACACAATATTGATGCAGTAATTTACTTATTAAATAAATATTAACATAATTGATATTATAAATACCCAAATTAATGTAATTTGAGACATTTTATGAATTAAACTAATTTTATAGGTTAATATGACATGTTATTATTGATTTAAATAACTTTTTTCTAACTAATCACGCTGTTATGATTTTCACAAAAATCAAGTACCAAATATTGTCAAAATTGACAAATAATAGTTTTCTTAAAACAATATTATATTATTAATTGTTATTTTATTCCTAAAAATCTAAGGTTAGGCCAAATGACTTAGATTAAGATATATATGTTAATAATGTCCTACTTCAGGTTCGTTTGTCTTGTTATAGTATGATTATTAACCATATAGTGTGAGAAAACAAACAGACAGGGTAAAAGTTACATTATTTAACATAGAGTTAAATCTAAATGATAAGGATAAAATAGTAACCCAATCTTGTCTAAAACCTATTGGTTGAGATGCTTTAGTTACATAACCACCTTATATTTTAAATAAATCAATTTATAGCTATTATAAACTTAATATGACTTTATTATAAAATAATATTTAATGTTTTTCCAAAGGTGCCCCTCTCCTCCCTTATAAAAAGGGCACCCCTTCCCGCTTCTCTTCAAACCCTTTTGAGCCTTGAAGATCGGCCAACCCCTGAAAATTCCTCTTATCGATCTCTCTATTAATATTATAGAGGTTCTAGTCTTCTCAAAAGACCATCTCTAGTGCCCTATGAAGAAGTTTAAAGGAGGTGCGTCGAGGAAGAGGTAATCTCTTCTACCGACTCTTTCACGTTTCTTTTTTCTTCCACATCATCTTATTTAGTTATTTAATTATGAAGTAATAAAATAAGTATTCATTATATACATATATGTTATTATAAATATAAAACAACCCTATTTCACCTTCTATCCATCCTACAGAAATCGAAATCACCACGCATGTGTACATTGGGATTACTGTCTCCACGCCGTGGTGTAATCAGTTTTTCCACCACCACTATACATGGATAGGTATAATGGTGTAAAGAACAATGATATATGATTATTGTAAAATAACAATGATTCTATGATATTATACCATCCACTAAAATTTCATTCAATAAATATGGGAATGATATCATCGCTCGTGCGTACGTACGGATTACCGTCTCCAGGACGTGATGAGATTCATTTTCCATGTTAACAATTCAAGAATTATTATAAAGTATATGTAATAGGTAATCATTAAATATATTACATAATAATACTACTGTATTTATGTATATATATATGTATTTCATCAACTTAATTCCATTCAATTCAATAAGGAAATGAAAACCAGCGTTCATGCGTACGTACGGCCTACTGTCTCTATGAATGGTGTATTTCTTTTCATTTATCGATCTATTATATATATGTATATTCTGAATATATATTATATATAAATGATGTTTTATATTATATAATTATGTAATCATGATCTATGTAATCATATTAGGAATTACAAGTCAAAACACAGACGATAAATGAAAAGATTTTACCATAAACGCTGCTTTAACATGGAATTGACAAATGGATGGATAATATAAAGACATAAATGAATCATATATGATATCATAAATATTATTATAGTTTTGTTACAAGTTAATATTATAATTAAACCCATTATATAGGATTCTCAGACACATATGGAATAAATTAGACATAAGTTAAGGGATGATTATTCCAATCTCGTTCTTATCCGAGATTGTTTATTCGTAAGTATTTACTGGGGTTTTATTTTTCATCCTTGTATATAAAAATTTTTTTAATAAGGTTTTTAACATTATTACATGTATTTTTAATGTCATGATTACCCCTATTTGAATTTTACTTTGTGTTATAGAAGGAATCTTCCTTTTGTTTACCATACGTGGTTCTTGTTGACTTTTCTGTTAAAAGTATGAGGAGAATGTTTTTTAACTTATACGGCATGAACATATTTTTAGGGTTTCATATATCCTAATTTTAAAAATTCATCCTCTACATTTTTTCATGGTTATTTTCAATAAAATCATTTTCCTTTAAAATTGAGTGTTATTTTGTGAAAAGAAAATGATTTTTAAGGAGAAATGATATTTTCCTCATGAATTCATTTCATGTGTTTTATCAAAACTATTTTCCATCTAAGATTACATTATCTTCCATGTTTATGTTTCAAGTATAATGTCTCTATTATCTACATGTTTTGATTATTCTTATGATGAAATGATATCTATTTGTTTTATATGGATTAAGTTATGATGGGATGATGTTTATGAAACCCATTTTATTCTTTGGGTTATGATGAATGATTTATGTTTATTTTGTGGCACAAGTAAGAATGATTTCAATATGAGATGGGTGAGACATATATCTCCCTTTAATGAATTGGGTAATTATTTATATCTCATGAGATATAAATGGATGGAATGGTAATTTTATCCGGTTCAGTGTTATAGGATTAAAACGAGGTGTGAACTTGATTCAGAAAGGGAGTTTGTCCACTAAGATGTGATTGGAAGCAATACCTTGGCTAATATGGAAATCATATCATGTACTTAATGGTTTTCCAAAATTACATGCTTTATTACCATTCTATTTTATCATGATTGATGATCCATTGTGATATATGTCTTACTTACTGTCATCTTTTTTGTCATTGCTCATGATTTTGATGTTTAAATATTATGTTCATGTTCTAAAGTTCAAAAGTATATGGTTAGTTTTATTTTCTACATGAATACTCTTACTGAGAATTTGAGTTCACCCTTCATATGTTTCCTTTTCCCCAGGATATTAAGAAAGGTTTTAGGTATGAAAAAAAAGGATGATCATTATGGGAGATTTTGAAGATCTCTCACCAAGATTATAAGATTATATTCTGAGTTTCCAAAGACAGTAAACTATTATGGTCCCTTCGTGTCTGTTTTTGTTATGTATTTGATATTACGCAAAAGTAATGTAATGTCTATGTATGTCAAGATTTGGGTCTCTATAGTTGGTATTCGAGGTTCGGTTTAGTCAACCTTTGGAAACTAGGATGTGAGAACTTTAGTGAGATCTATAGAGATATTTCTATGGTATGTCTGGGGATGTCCCTAAGGTTATGTATATGTATAGGTTATAGTCTTCGAATTATGGTAAAAATATTTGAATTAAACCTAAGATGGTAGATATTGAAGTTACTCTCCCTTGATTACGATTTCCGCCTCTCATACTGTTTTTTTTGGGTTTTAGAAAATGGCTGGAAATAGGAAGATTCACGATAATGGAGGATATGATGGACAATGGAAGATATTCTTCATACGAGACCAAATGAAATGGGATTTGGAAGTTAAAAAATTATTATTATGCATAATCAGCAATCTCACAATATGATCAATAATCTCAACTTTGGTAAGTATCCTGACTCATCTAATAAGAGAAATATGGAGTTTCATGATTATCATAGAGGAAAGAAAGTTCAACTTCCCTCATGTAAATCATGTGGGACGAGGAATCAAGGAGAATGTTTCAAAGGAACTGGTAGATGCTTTGGGTGTGGAAAGGAAGGACACAACGCCAGTAAGTGCGAAGGAAAAAGATCAGTTAACACCCTGGACATGGATAATGGTATTTCTAGGACATCAATAACAATTAAATGATTTAAATGTGGAATGTACGAGCATTATGCAAACTAATTCCCTAAGGTAATGTCTCATAAAGAGAATCAGCAAGGTCGTATGGGTATTATTTATGTTTATGATGATCAAGAGACTAAAAATGATATGTGAGATGAACAAATTTTTCATGATCGGTCAATGGTTTATGAAGGTTGTGTAATGGTTGGATGTTTATCAAGAATAATGTATGGTTCTATGGAATAAATAAAATTCTAAGGATAGTTACACTGTTACCTTTTCTTGAGTTTTGAATGTATATGTTGAATGGTACTAGTAATCATGAAAGGTTATTTAGATATTTTTGGAATTCACCTAACATGCGCATAATGAAGGGATAAGGTGATAATGAAATGGTTGATAGTATTAATGAGATCATTATAATATAATGAAAAAGTGATATCACGGTTTGAGTATATATAATTTTTGGGATTTTGGTTTATGGAAAGAGTTACCTTGTAATAGAATTCATGTTTTCACTATGGTTTAAGAGAATACATGATTATGGTATTCACATGTTTGGAATGTGACCAACAATCTATATCATATGATATATGAGGGATAAATGATGGTATTCACATGCTCGGTAGATGAAATTTCTAATAATCATTTTCTTTATACTATGAGCTTGGACCGAAGTATTTTGGATAATCATAATGACTGGAATGAATTATGTTAGACCTAAGATAGTATTGTTTAAGGCTAGAACTTTTTTTTGATATAATTTATGTTATGTTATAATAATGTAGATTTAGAAAAAAGACAACCTGCAGGACGGGCGACAACCCGTCGCGTCGGACAAGGATGTGGGAATCGAACACACAACTGAAGTGTGACATGCCTTTATCACATACCACTGGCCTACAGGAAGTCCCTAGTTAGTAGAAACTCCTTTTATTATATTAATCAGTATGATATATGAAGAATAAGTCCATTTTAGGAACAATATATGATTAATCTCACTATAGATGGACTTATGTATTTTTTATAACTTTTTCTAACATTTCGATTGAGATAGATGGAATAACCCATCATTCTATCACATGATCTGCTAACACTTCACGAATGACAAATTCAACTTCATTTCTTTAAGAGATGAAGTGGAAATTGTTCAAGGCATGAACAATAGTGAGATTATACCGAAATAAAGTAAGTATTTCTTCTAATTGAAATTATTCAACTTTAGGGAAATGATCCATATAACCAAAAATGTTGTCCTAGTGAACTTATATCTGATGAATTATATTTTACCATAGATCATCAAAAATATATGGCTTTGTGATTGTTGGATTTTTCATAGCCATGTTCTCTACCACTCTCCATCAGAACATGATAGTTAGATTTTTCTTCAATATCCAAATTTCCACCTATGTTCTCTTATATGGAAGCCATGTGACGAGTTAATATGAGTAATCATTACATTTATAACAACCATTTTTAAAATTATGTTTTAGTATTCCTTTTTACGATTTGGGTTTCTATAAAAGAAACTTTCAAGTAGTAAACCATTTATAACCCCGACGAATTTCGAGGGAGAAATTCATTTTAAGGGGGGTAGAATGTAACAACCCGAGATATTATGAGAATTTTTTTTTTAATTTCATTGATGTCTTGTGTTGTACGGTACACAAATATTAGATTTCATTATATGCATCACCGTATTAGATTGCAGTATATGCAACACTATTCTTGGCTCGTGTTACACACAATTTCAAGTTCGTTTTGTGGAAATTATTTTATGCAACATTAATTATAGAGTTTGTTTAACATATAAATGAAATATGTTTTGATTATTTTATACTCAACACCAAATGGAGCTTTCACTACACGCATACCTAACTTGGCTTGCATTACACACAATCATGACCTTCCTCGATAGCGTGTGTAGTACGCAATTCCGAATTTCACTAAACGATATATTATTATAATATTATTATAAACTAGCCATTATGAATAGTAATACCCACTTTTTGAATTTTTTTTTTCAAAATGGACTTCATTTTTGGATTCTGAATATCGAAATTAGCCTAGTGTTAATTGTTTGTATTTTTTCTGAAAATGTTCAATTTTTGATTAATAGTGAAAACACTATGTTACTATTTAAAAACCGATTTTTTATATAAATAATTATTTATTTATACTTTTATTTATTTTAGGTCAAAATTGATACATAATACCTATATAAGTTCAATATAATTCATTGGAGTCATTTTATAATAATTTTAGACCAAAAACAAATTTATTGAACTTTTCACTATCTTTTACCCACCTCCTAGGAGAGTTTAAAAATTTATATAAAACATAATTTTACCACTTATGTGAGTTGAATTTCAAAATTCTGAGAAACGTGGTTAATTTCAAGGATTAAAATGTGGTTCAATAAGATAAAAATAATTTTTGGTGAATAGTAACTTTTTATTTTTATTTACCTCGGTTAAAAGTAAATAGTGTAATTAAGGGTAAAAATGAAATTATTATTACCCAAAAATATGTCCTAATTCTATTGGATAAGTTTAATTCAACCAAAAACAACCTTAGGAATAAAATATAACCCTTTAGGTCCACTTGGATTAGATCAAAACATTTATTATTATTTTATTTAACGAAAAATTAAAATAGTTAAAATCAATGTTTAATAACTAAATAATTTTTAATATAGGGTTATACATAAGATAAATTAGACTATAAATATTCATTAGAAATAAAAAACGATTGCCTACATAATGGAATTTTATTTATAATTTTTAGACATTAAATAAATTAATACATTTATGACACAATGATGATGCATTAATTACCTTATAAAGAAATATTAACATAATTGATAATATAAATACAAAAATAAATGTAATTTGAGACTTTTTATGAATACCACTAATTATATAGGTTAATATGACATGTTATTATTGATTGAATTAACTTTTATCGAACTAATAATACTGTTATAATTTTCACAAAAATCAAGTACCAAATAGTGACAAAATTGACATAAAATAGTTTTTAAAACAAATACTATATTATTAATTTTTATTTTATTCCTAAAAATATAAGTTTAGGACAAATGACATAGATAAGGACAGTAATATTAATAATGAACCACTTGGGGTTCTTTTTTCTTGTTATAGTATATTTATTAACCATATAGTGTAAGAAAACAAAAAAGACACGTTAAAAGTTAAATTATTTAACTTAGAGTTAAATCTAAATGATAGGGATTAAATATTATCATAAAATTGTCTAAAACCAGTTGGTTGAGAGGCTTTCGACACATCCCCACCTTAGCTTCTAAATAAATCAATTTGGGGCTATTATAAACCGAATATGACTTTATTATCAAATAATATTTTATGTTTTTTCAAAGGTGCCCCTACCCTTCCTTATTAAAAGGGAACCCCTTCCAACTTTTCTTAACACCCTTTTGAGCCTTGAAGATAGTCAAACCCCTGAACATTACTCTTATAAACCTAGATATTTATATCATAGAGGTTCTGGTCTTCTCAAAAAACCAACTCTAGTGACTAAGATGAATTTTAAAGGAGGCACATCGAGGAAGAGGTAATCTATTCTATCGACTCTTTCATGTTTATTTCTTCTTCTAGTTCCTCTTATTTAGTTGTTTCATAATAAAGTTATAAAATAAGTAATAATTATATATTTATATGTTATTATAAATATGAAAAACCCCTATTTTAACATCTATCCATCTTACGGAGAATGAAATCATCGCGCGTGCGTACGTACAGAATACCGTCTCTATGCCGTGGTGTAATCAGTTTTTTCACCACCAACATACTTGGATGGGTATAATGGTGTAAATAATTACTATATATGATTATTATAACATCATAATAATTATATGATATTATATCATCCACTCAAATTTCATTCACTAAATATGCGAACGATATCATCGCACGTGCGTACGTACAGATTACCGTCTCCACGACGCGATGAGATTCATTTTCCATGTTAAAAATTCCAGAATGATTATATATTATAAATAGTAGGTAATCATGAAATATATGACATAATAATTCTACTGTATTAATGTATATATAGATGTATTTCTTCTACTTAATTCCATTCAATTCAATTAGGAAACAAAAAACATCGTTCATGCGTACGTACAGCCTACTGTCTCCATGAACGGTGTATTTATTTTCATTTATAGATCTATTATATATACGTATTTCTGAATATTTATTAAATATAAATCTTGTTTTATATTCTCGAATTAAGTAATCATGATCTAAGTAATCATATTAATAATTAACAGTCAAAACATAGATGATAAATGAAATGATTTTATGCAAAACAGTGCTTGAACATGGAATTGACAAAAGAACGGATAATATAAAGTCGTAAGTGAATAATATATGATGTCCTAAATATTATTATGCTTCTGTTACAAGTTAATAATATCATTAATCCCACTATACAAGAGTCTTGGACACATACCTATGAAATTGGACATAAGGTAACGGATAATTATTCCAATCTCGTTCTTATCCGAGATTATTTATTCGTAAGTATTTATTGGTGTTTTATTTTTCATCCTTGCATATAAAAATGTTTTTAATAAGGTGATTAAAATTATTCCATGTATTTTTAATGTCATTTTTACCCCTATTACACTTTTACTTTTTGTTATAGAAATAATCTTTCTTTTGTTTTCCATACGTGGTACTTTTTGACTTTTATGTTAGAAGTACGAGGATAATGTTTTTTTAACTTATATGGCATGAACATATTTTTACTATTTCATATAGACTAATTTTTAAGAAGCTTTCGCTACATGTTTTCATGGTTATTTTCAATAAAATCATTTTATATTAAAATTTAGTTGCATTTTTTGAAAAGAAAATGATTTTTAAAGAGAAAGGATATTTTCCTCAATAATTCATTTCATGTGTCTTATCAAAACTATTTTCCATCTAAGATGACATTATTTATCATGTTTATGTTTCAAGTATAATGTATCTATTATTTATATGGTTTTATTCTTCTTATGATGAAATGATATGCATTTTTTTACATGGATTAATTTATGATGGGATGATGTTTATGAAACCCATTTTATTCTTTTGGTTATGATTGATGATTTTTGTTTATTTTGTGGTACAAGTAAGAATGATTTCAATATGATATGGGTGGGACATATATCTCCCGCCAATTCATTGGGTAAATATTTATATCTCATGAGATAGACTTGGATAGAATGATAAGTTAATATGATTCAGTGTTACAGGGCTGAAATAAGGAGTGGACTCGATTCAGAAAGGGACTTGGTCCACTAAGATGGTCTTGGCAGCAATGCCTTGGCTACTATGGAAATAATATCATGTGATTAATGGTTTTCCTAAATTACATGATTTATTACTATGATATTTTATCATTATTGATGATCCATTATGATCTATGCCTTATGTACTGTCATGTTTTATGTCATTTCTCAAGATTTTGATGTTTAAATATTATGTTCATGTTTTGAAGATCAAATGTATATGGTTTGTTTTATTTTCTCCATGCATACCCTTACTGAGAATTTGATCTCACCCTTTATATATTTTCTTTTCCACAGGATATAAAGAAAGGTTTGATGTACGAAAAAGGAAGATCTGTATGGGATATGTTGAAGATCTTTCACCAAGATTAGAAGATTATATTCCGAGTTTCCAAAGACACAAAACTATTACTGTCCTTTGTTGTCTGTTTTTGTTATGTATTAGATATTCCGAAAATGTAATGTAATGTCTATGTATGTAATGATTTGGCTATCTACACCAACAAATTTTAATGAAGTATTATTTTCCATTACTCAAAAACATCGTGTGAAAATTTCCGTCTGGTCATCTACGTATCAATACTCTTGGATAAGCCTCACTTAACTACGTATTAATGTATTGGATTTATTTATATGGATGCCATATAAATTAATATGTATTGGTTGTAACATTTCATAATCTATATGAACCTATAATCATTTGTCGATGTAAGGATAAATATAAACATATAATTGAAGTTAATTTCATCTTTAGGGTCTTAATTCATATACATGATGATTAGAAATCTAATATGGTTGGGGAGAAACTCAGAATTAAGGATTAACCCATTCAATGATAGTTTTTTGATGTCCTTACATAATATTTTTTTGTCCTTCCAACAAATAATGATGTTGTATTTTTAATCAAAATCATAGATGGTGTTATAAATGTTTTAATGACTCCTTATATAATGGTCCCAGTTGAGTTCAAAAAATTGGAGAATAAAATCTAGTTGAATCTTGTTAAGGAATCCATATTACCCATTGAATAACCAAGGGGTTCACCTATTCTATTTTTTAAGAAGAAATATGGATCAATGGGACAGTACATTTATTATCAGTAATATAACAATATCTGTATAAATAACATGTACTTTATCCCTTGTATTGAACTCTTATTTTGATAAACTATGTGGAGATCAATAATTTTAAATATTAATCTTAAATTTTCATATTATAAAATAATTTTCAAGGAGATGGATATACCAATGTATTTATTACATATATGTTATGAATGTTATGAATATATAGTGATGCGGTATAGTATAACTAATGACCTCACTATCTTTTTTGAACATATTGAATAGAGTATATAGATACTATCTAGATCAATTTTTTGTTTCTTATTATAAAATATTATTTTATATTAAATTTTCATTGAAGATCATAAAAATCATGAGGATTATAAAATATACATTGATCAAGGTTATCATTTATGTTATATTTACCAAGTGTGCATTTGGGCATCAAAATGATTCATTTTTGGTCATATAATATCATGCGATGAAATATACATATATCCATTCATGATAGATGATATTGAAAGATGTCATAGTCCAACCATGGTGACATAAATTTATTTTTTTATTAGGTTATATGTATATTATCAATGTCTTTTAAAATATTTATTATGATTTTCTAGTCCAATGACCATTTTGAAATGAAAAGATGTTTAGTTAATATGAACTGAGGGATGTGAAAAGAGTTTCAAAGTACTAAAAGTATAGATTTTTAGTTCTTCTATTCCCACACTCTCCTACAATGTATAATTTTTTGTGATATATAATGATGCATCACAGATGTATTTCAGATGTGTTCTCATGAGTAATGATATTGGCATAGATTATGCATCAATCAAATAGATGTTCCTTGAGCGAAATTTTCCAATTCAGGATTTGGATTATGACTCTATATCATTTTCATTAATTAAGTAGTGGAATTAATAAATGTAGAATGTTGTGACATATATTCTAAGAAAAAAGGATAAATTTTTTCAGTTAAAAAGTGTAATATAAGCCAAATAATATTGTTGGGGCTTATTAATGATTTTTAATACCCAATACATTACCACCTTATGAAAGAGAAAATAGTGATAGGTGATTTGAGATAAAAGTACCATTCTAGATAAACAATGATATGGATCCAATAATATATGATATTTTTGGATATTCAAAGGGTGAACCGGATAATATTAATAGAAAGGGGTGATATTATCTAGACCAAATTAATGTTCTACCAACTATCCATGTAAGTATTAAATATATAATAAATGAAGATCAATAACTGGATAAAATGTGCCAAATGATATTGTGTTAAACCATAATTTCTATGGAATAATTAAGGTTAATAACCATGTATGTGTGTTTCCTAAAAATTATTTGAATAAGGTTATTTTTTATGAGGTTGAGAGTTCTAAATTCTCTATTAATATTGGATGTAAAAATATGTAAAGAGATAATAGAGATTATTTTTGGTTGGATGGAATGAAAGAGAATATTTCAGTGTATATTTCATGGTTCATGGTCTTTATCAAGTTACGTATGAGAGACTGATGTCTAGTGGGATATTATAACTATTAGTTATACCAGAACTGAAAATGAAAAACACCACCATGTATTTTTTTATCAAACTCCCCAAAACATCTAATGTCCATAATGTTATTTATGATATATTCATTCTACATATGAATCCAGAACACTATTTATATTAACACATATTTCACTCTTGATCATATTGATAAAATATATATTAACAATAAAGTATGATTTCATGGAGTAAAACATTCAATTTTATCTTATTATAATCTGAGGATTACCATAATGTTCTGGGAAATCGTTAGTTTGATCTGGGAACAAAGTATTGTTTCAGACCAATTTTCATCCTCAGAAATATATTTATTTTGAGAGGAATTTTCAAACTATGGAATACATTCAGAAATAAATATATAAGGATTTTAAATGTGGTTATGATCAAAACCAACTTTTGATAGAATTTACGTATAATAATAGCATTCACTCAATTGTTAAGATAGAGAAATTTTAATCCCTATTTGGTAAGTTTTTCATAACACAATTATGATAAAATAAATACGACTGATGAAGGCTATTGGACCTGATCTACCTAATGAAATAGAAGATAACATTATATTCATTCAATATCATGTAAGATCATATTTGATTGGACAAAAATGTTATGTTTAAAATCAATAACATGATATTGAGTTTGAAGTGGGTGACAACATATTCCTTATAAAATTACCATAGAGGAGAGTAATTATATTTGGAAATAAGGGAATGCTAATACCTAAGTATATTAGTTCATTTGAAATTAATGATTATATTGAGATGGTAGTTTATCTATTAGAACTTCCACTTAAGCTATCTCTTTTTCAAGATTTGTTTCATATATCTCTCTTGAGGAAGAATATACTAGATCCTTCACATATACAAAACTCAATGGGTTTTTCACAAATTTATGATATTTCATATTAATATCAATATTTATAGATTCTATTTTATTGATATAATGTATAATGAAACCGGATCACTAATATGGTAATGGTTTCTTTGCAAAACTTCTAATTTGATGAAGGCATGTGGGAACCTAAGGATGTGATGATACATATGAATCCTCATATAATTTTATCATAATATTGAATTTAATGGGTGAAATTACTTTTAAGGGTTGTTTAATGTCACATCCTAAATGTTTAATGAAATATATCCTGGATAACATCTATTACCTTGAAAAGTGAGTTTAAATGAACAACAAACCATTATTAAAATATTACATGTTTGTTATCACCAAACATATAGATTGGGTGTATCAATAGTAACAACTAAAATATAAAAAATTGTACTAAATACTAATGAAATAAATTTAATATATTAATGTAAAACAAATATAATGTTATAATAAAAGTGGTGTTTTTTCTGAAATACATTATTTTATTTATATAATGACGTTTATCTCAATATATTAAAATAATTTAAATAAGTGAATTATTTTAATACTTTTTATATATTATTTAAATGAAAATAATTTATAATCATTCAAAATGTATTATCCTAATCAATGGATAATTATAAATCATGTTTTATGTTTAAAAATTTATTTTTCCCAAAAATTACATTCTATCACATTTTTTCACTTAATTGAATTATTAATTTCAACTATTTATAAATATTGAATTATTTAAAATTAATTTCAAATTTATATTCAGGAGGTTAAAATTTGGTAAATAGTCCCCTTTAATTTTTTATCAATATGAATAGTATCACTACTAAGCTTTACCACCCTAGTGAAGGGAAAATCCGGTCAATCTAGATCAGAATTATGTGATAAGGTGATAATTATTCATAATAATTCAAATAAGATGATTTCTGATACACCCTTAATATATATGGATAGATATTTATTATTTAATGGAAATTTTTCCATTAAAAGAATATATACATTATTTAAACCAAAGGATGTGACAAAATGTAAAAATATATGGTTTAAATATCATTTATTTATTTACATATTGAATAAAATTTTATTAAAATTTTGTAATATAATTTTTCTTTCTATTTACATTATATTCACGATGTTAATTTATTTATATTTTTTTAATTCTATATTTACCCTAAATACAAACAAAATGCTGATGTTTTATTTATTAAATCAATCGAAATATAAAATAAATGATATTAAAAATATTAAAAAGTATTATAATTTGAGATAATTAATATGATAAATTCATTTTATTGAATTTCATTAAATTTTGGATGATTTTAATTAATTTATTCTAATCATACGGTTTTTATTTATGTTATTAAGTAAACATAATAAAGAGTTTAAAATTAGTAATAATTAAATTATATAAAAGTAATATTTTTTAAATTATTTGAAACTCATAAATATTAGATATAATGAAAAAGGATAATATTTGTTCTATAATACCATAAATTAACCATTTAAGAGTCAAAATTCACCTTATATATAAAATATATAATTCTAAGAGTGAAAATTATGTTACCACCATTAATGGTTAAATATTTAAGTAAGGGGGTAAATATAATGGTATGGATTAAAATAGATCTTATAACTATTATCATTTCATTGAATGATAAGATATAAAATATATCCCAAAATATATTTCAATTTATGACCATTTTTGTGAATTTTTTTTAGAATCATCTTATTATATATATAAATATATATAATGAAATTCCAAAATTTCCCCTCACCTATATTAAAAAATAACACATCATGCCTCACTTAATTACACAAATTTTAGCCTTCTATATTAACCATATTCTAAAACATTATCCTATCCAATTACCTATAAAAATTATATACGTCTTTCTCTTCCCAAAATTACAACCCTAAAGACCAATTTAAGAGAACTAAAGAAGACATTTTGAAGAATATACAATCAATAAAATAGATCACATTCAGTTTATAATAATATTTACCACCATAGAGTCTATTATATTTGTCATAAAAAAATAATATATGTATCATAAATATTATGAACTTTTATTTTTATTTTAAAAACACCATCATAAAACCATTCTCCCAACAAATAAGAACTAATAATATGACTCATGCATACGTTCATCTTATCCTCTTCATGGAGAGAAAAAATTAATTTCCATAACGATATTTTTGTATGATAATTATGATGAAATTATTACTTATATATGATATTTTTGAAATAATTAATCATCTTTAATGATTATATTATTTTTACCATCTTATCAACCAATCTTATGGGTAATGATAATGTTACTCGTTCGTATGTATAGACTACCATCTCAACAATGCTACATGATTTTTTTTTATTTTTCTTCCACATAGATGTTAATACGGATTAATATTATATATTTATATGATATATATGATATAATAATATTTTTCATAGTCTAATTTTTATTTTTCATTATTTTATTCTGTAAGTGAAAGAATTGAAACATCGTTAATTCTTACAAACGACCTACCATCTCCATGAAATGTGAAATACAAATTAATAAAACGAATTTATATGATATAATAATAATAATTTAGATTATAATTATGATTTAACATTTTTTATGTTTGAATATGATTGAGGAAAGGAGAGACATGATGTAAGTTTTTATTTCCCAATTTCACTATTATTCAAGACTGTTTTTATTTATGTCCCTGATAGGAAATGATTCTATTCCATTCCCATGTTTTCTAACAATGTTCTAAAATGTGTTTTCGGATTCATTTAATTTTTTGAAATAATTATTACCCAATTTTTACATTTTTCGAAAATTATTTTAAAGGGATCTTTTTTTAAACCACATTCTTTGTGAGTTTTTCGAAAAAAATATAGCAGGAATTATTTTTATCTTATAAATAAATAGAATATATTCATTTCATCATGAAACCATAATGATTTTAATATTTTATTACTTTTTTAAATTTTATTTTCATATAAAAACATTCAATTTAAAACAATATAATTTTTTGAAGTTAAGTTATTTTAAAATTGAAATTGAAATTTCATTAGTATTTATTTCTTTTTGTCCTACAAAATTATTCTATATCTTGGGTGAAATCCATTTACGTTACATACAATTTACTAGTGTTATTATTTGAGGATAAAATCCTTTTTTATTCTGGGTATTTTTTATTTTTATCATGAAAATATGAAATTTTTTTGAATCCCAGTTTTTGGGTTTTGATATGATAAATGTTGATTGATCCTGTAGAATACATATATATGATTTTCATTATGTGATTGGTGGGGCCTATATATATCTAATTAATTGGTTAATGTATTATATCTCACGACATTGTTTTGAGAAACCTATTTCTATTATTATTCTATTATGGGAAACAAGTTGACATTCTTGATCCATTATGGTAAACAAGATGATGAACATTATCTACTTGGGAAAACATATTTTGATTTCTAATATGATGGTATTTGTATATAAAAATAAAAAATGAAATGGATTATATACAGATGATGATTTAAAAAACATTTATTACCTATACATATTGTTCGTTAATCATTTATGATGAATTATCAATTTTATGATTCTTGTTACATTTATATGGTTGTGTTTTATGTCATAATTAAAGATTATGATTTTTTTTTATTCTCAAAATATTATACATTAATGCTTTTATTATGTTTTACTATGAACATAAAAATTATATCTCCAATTTTTTCTCTTACTGATAATCTGAGATCACCGTTTTTTATGTTTCCATTCTGTATGAAGTTATGAATGTTTTTAGTGGGGTATTCCTATGAAGATTAATATGTGAGACGATATTTATGGGATATATTTATGAACATTACGGAAATAAGAATATTGTATATATAATATATAAATACACTGAAACCATAATTTTTTTTCATTTATATTGTTTTTATTTATATAATATTCATATAAAAAGATTTAATATTTATCTATTAAAATATAGGCATATTATAAGAAAATTATATAATATGTCAAAGGAAGGAAAACTAATTCAAAAAATCCATTAATAGTGGAATAATGAATCATTATTTCATCAATTCATCCATTTATCCTTTGTTTTATGAAATGGGAATAAATATATCAACAATACAATAATAAAAAAGAAAATTTACAAGAATTAGGCATGATAATGGGAATCAATTCATCAATTGATCCTTTGTTCATTATTATATCAAGAGTGGCTATATCTAAAACATAAATTCATCCACCAATATACCATTAAATAATCAAAATTTAATTTTTATATAATTAATTTATCATGAAGAAGAGGTAGATGATGATGACTCATAAACACATACTAGTGGAACATTCTTTGTCATCAACAGGTATCTATCTTATCAAGAATCATTTCCAAAATGATTGAGGTTTCACCGATATATGATAAATGAGAATTTTTTCATTAAATTTTTATAGAAAAAAAATTTATCCATCAATTATCCATGATCATATCATAATAAGGATGTAATGACTGATATAGATCTAGTAGTAACTTATTATTCTTGTTCCACTTGATCAGTAAAATCATGAAGATTCAAGGGGAGTTGAATGTGGAATATATATAGTCAAGAGTGTATGTATTTAATTAATAAAAATTAGGGTCTTAGTCATAAATTTTATTTGAGGTATTTTCAAAATATTGGTGGATTAAAAAAACTGGGGTGCATTTAATTAACCCCATGACAGGGCACACATGCTAGAGGGTGGCCTGAACTGGCCAGCTGTTGTGATCATATGAATGCTTTGATTAATTCATTTCCAACTATAATTCTTACAAGTTATGTGCATATGTAGACCCACTACTAGAACCAGTAGTTGGCTAGTTATTCCCCACTAGTTACTTGATTCCAAGGTTTTTTCACTCATGTAGGCTTTGAGCTCCATTTCACTACACACTCGACCAAATACAACATTATCATAAAGTGTAACCTCTAAAGAACCCAAAAATGTGATTATACATCTATCCAATGTCTTAATTGAATAAAGAATTTATATAAGAATAATAAACAATGTCACACACTCAAAAATGATACTTGGACTCATGGACAAGTAAGTATGAAAAGTAATATTAATGTAAATTCATAAGAGAATCCCATGAGATCCACTATTTCCACACAAAAAATCAAGTATACTCTAAATACATTACTCCAAGTTATCCATTTTGTTTGTTAAATAATTTCCCTACATCATTTATATTAATTTTCTCAAATAAATACCTCACTATAATTTTACCTCATCACCAAAATTTGATTATTGTTTGAAAACTTTTTATATCTAAACTATGAAGGGGTCACCATAGTCTATATAAGATTTTTCACCTCCCCCAAATTATTCCAATATATATATTAATCCTATGGTCTAACCAAGAATTGTGTGAGGATTTATGATTTGTTGGTTTCAAATGAAATTGTGTCTGAGGTAGAACAAGGATGTTTGATCCTTTTGAAGAAATATTTGATGATTCTTTTCATATAAAAAATAATGGACTTCCATTTATTCCAACTAGTAGTCAATACTATCAGAAAATCACAGAAAAATCAATAAAATTAGAAACCATTAATAAATTAAGAAGAAATGTTATATTTTTATAACTAAATTAAATTATTGAATTTGTATTGAAGTACTTAAATTAAAAAAATATTCATTTATGAAGGATGAGTGTGATTTAAAATTTTAAATAGTGGATTAAAATGAATAATTAGTTATTGGGATTATCAATATAAAGACTAACGATTTTTTATCATTTAAATTAATATTTTCTTCAACTGCATGATTCAAACGCAATACTAAACCACATAAAACCATGAAAAATTACATAACAATTATAATGTAGAAATTGAGTTGGTTTATATATATATAGCTAACCAATTTTTTAAATAAAAATTTAAATAAAAACCATTTTACATACTAATACATTGAAAAAATTAAATTTGTGTTTCATTTGATCTAGTATTATCACTATATGAAAGAAATGAATATTCCTAAAATTTTCTTTTTGTGTACTTATTTTTATGAAACTAAATATTTTATTGATAATTTATAGTGTTGATATGGATAATATAATAAATATAATACTACTCATTTCATTGAAAATTTATAGAAAATAATAAAAAGAATAATAGTACATTGAAAATTGATTTTTCAATAAAAATAATGTTTTTGTTATATTTTATGTTGTAATTTTAATTTCATATTTGAAATTTATAAAAAAAATTATTCAAAAAAAGTAAAAAAAATACAACTAGAAATTTAATATTATCTTCAAATGGTTTTAATTAATTTTTTAAAAATAATTTTTTTAGATGACTGCGAAAAAATACCAATTTCACAAAAAAATTACTTTTATAAATTTAATAAATTAGATAAACATTATATATATAATCATCAGGTAAATAAATTATTTATGAATACTACGTTAAAGTTTTAATATTAATGTTTAACATTTTCAAATCCAATGAAATATTTTACTCTAAAAAAACATTTTAATCCCTTGTATTAAAAATTTTATTTTAATCATTACATAAATTAAATGAAATATAACAAATGTCATTTTTTATGTCAATATAATCATATTATATATTTTTTTTATTTTTTATACATATATATGATTGCTATGAAAAATTTTTATGACCAAGATATAGGCAAAAATGTTTTCATCAAATAATTGTTTTATAATGTTTGTTAATTTAAACATAATAAAATAAAATAATCACTTATAAAAAATTAATGTTATCTAATTATAAAATATATATAACTATTTTATATCATATTTAATTTGTTATTAGTACTAAATAATAATATAGAATCTTTAATGTTCAATTTTTTTCTTCTGAAATATATTTTTTATATATAATAAAAGTTTTAACATAATAGATATTTTTTAATATATATTAATGGTATTTTATTAGATTAGTATTCAATTTAGGTTCATAAAACCTATTTTTTTATTGGGATTTCCTTATTCTTTTCATAAAATATAAACTACTAGGGTAAAAACTAGTTACTAATGTATACACAGAATTTATAACATGTAATAATATTGTTGTAGAAGGATTGATGCATGTAAAAAAACATGAAATGGTTATTGGAGTGTTGATATACCTTAAATAACCCCAAATTATATTATTTATAAATTTTTTAACCGCTGAACCTTATATAAATTAATGATATCTTTCAAAAATATTGGGAACTCTTAATAGATACCACTTTTTCACTTATAAATTTGATACACTTCCACCAGTTCATACAACACCAATCCCTTATAATTTCATCATGGGAATACTAAATTATGTTTCTATTAGAAAAATATCAAATTTCCCATATCATATAATCATTATATGTTTTTATAATCCCATTGTTTCCAAGGAAACATTCTAAACAACGTTCATGTTTTTAATATGAGTATTACATCAACATTATCTTTTTATTATGATTCCATCTCTTACAAACCTATCCTTATAATATAAATATAATTATCTTATTATATTTATTGTAAATTTTTTAATATATTATTACAACAACCATTATTTATTCCATTCTACAAACTTATAAAATTAAAACACAGTTTATTGTGCATTATTTGAACTATTTTATCCAAGAAGTTACATTTTTTTCATATTGTATTTATTTATTCATACAGACCACTTGAAATATAATTCACCAAATTAATAAAATATAAATAATATTATAATTATTTTCTTATAATGGCCTTATAATTTTCCAGAACTCTACTCACCCATCATGATACAGTGTGTTCATGATTGAGGTTGGTTAAATCACCTAATTTAGCAGCACAATAAAAATATATAACAGAAGACTATGTGAAACTAAATAATAATATAATTAAAATTTAATACGAAAATAATTATCGGATAATTATTTTTCAATGTTTACATTATTTTTTTATCTTATTATTAAAATTTCATATTTGGTTGGTAAAATTAATGAAATAAATCGACAACAATTATATTTAAACAAAAACAAATAAGAAAAGTTCTAATAATAAATATATAGAGTTTGATAATAAATGAAAAATATTTTATGAAACATTAAATAATATGGTTCTTAAATGGTATCTACTAGATATAATTTTTATATTTAGGATGATAGGAATATGTGTAAAATGAATCTGGAATTAGGTGAGGGTTCTCTGTCTCAAAATTGAATTCCACAACAAGTTATTTGTTTATTCATATTTTTTATTTTTCATGGTGAAAATAATTCCTAGTTAAAATATAGATTAATTATTACACTATATTTTATTATTTCTTGTTTTTCATTCCATGTTCATTTTGTCATGGGGTTGGACTAAAAGAATAAAAATTTGTAAGGTTTTATTAATCATATTTTTAACTCAATAAGATAAATTTGATATTACACCCCATAATTTCATTAAATATGGGCATTAAATAAACTATTTCCCTAATAAATAATTAATATAATACATGTAATTATATTTTAATGTGTATTTATTTTTAACACTCTCGTGTTATTTTTATTCTTATGTTACCATTATGATAAGTTTCATTGTTAAAGAAACTCCCTTTTATTGAGTTAGAATACATATTTTGAATTTATTTTTCATATTATTAGTTTATTCACCAAAAAAATTATTTAATAGTAACTAATATTCCTCTATTATGTTAAATTACATTTTATTTTAATTTTTTTTTGATGTATCTTATTTCTGAAAACTATTTCATCACATGGAATACATTTCATCATCTTTAATGAAATTTTAATAACCATATACATGTATTACATTCTTAAAAATGTTATAATTTATAAATTAAAACCTTATAAATTTTTATCTCATATAACTCTTTATTTCCATTTTTGTACTTCAAAATTTAAATTTTTACACTTTTTATGATGTTGGTTTTCGACAACGTTTTTTCATATTATTTAAATTTGTTTTTCATCTTTTCAAATGAAATGATTTATCTTCCAAAGATATTTATTTTGATCAAAATTATGTCATTAATGGTTCAATTATTTAATTATATTTTTAAAAAGTAATTTTTTTCAATGTTTCTTCTTTACCATTTTGAATATATCTTTTGAAAGGACCTGTATATTATTGTTACCTGATAATGGTAAAAATTTATTGTAAAATATATATATTTTTTAATTTATGTGAAAAAATATTTTCATAAGAAAAATAATTTTAAATGAAACTATTAATCTATGTCTTTATTTTCATATAAAAATATATTTATTTCACAATTTCATAAATAATTATTTAAATTATATTTCAAAATATAACGTAAATTTCTCATTTACAAAGTGAATTTTTAATCCAAAAAATTATTATTCCATCGAAGTGATTAATAATTAAAAAAATTATTGATGATATTCAACATACTATTCCATTCTCATTAATTATTTTTCTGGATTGTTTAATTTGTTTCTCTTTTGAAGGAATCATCCCCCACACACATTATCATTCATAATCATATTATGTTTATAACCTCAATTTTTCTAATAATTACTTTCACCTAAGAAGATCCTATTTTAATTAAATTGTATGATATGTGTTCTCCTTTATTCCATTAATTTTTTATAGGTGAAATTATTAAGTTAATAATATTCCCTTTTTTGGGAGTGTTATAAAATATATTCAGACACCCATTTATTTTTCCATGGGCATATAATTCTATGATCAATAAAGAACTATTAATTATATTTATATGATTCCATTTTAAAGGGATATGAAAAATATTTTTTCGATTAATTATGATATGGTTTTTTGTGTCACATATAAGTTTATAAGACAATGAGTGGAGTCATATATCACCATCCAAATCATTGGTTACAGTTTTATATGTGATGTGATAATGGGAAACAGGTTTTGATGACTTGATCCACCTTTGGAAATAGGAGAGTGAAACTTATTATAAGAAGGGAAGAGGATATGTGATTCTTGATCGACAACATAATATTGTTAAGTGACTCTTAATCTAGTAATGGATATAGATGAGTGAAGCCTGATCCAAAAATAAAAATATTTTGTGATATCACATCCACTATGTTTTTATTTTTTTCTTATAGATATTATATAATTATCATGTATGAATTTATTCAATGATATGAAGTATTTGTATGGTATATTATTTTTAGGGTATGAAATTATCATATATTCTACGTATACCCATTTTCAAATATTATACTCACCTATGATATTTTATTATTATCAATTATTCATACCCTTACATAGAATATTAGATCACCCCTTTATTATGTTTTTATTTCACCAGTTCATGAAGATAATAAATGTTTGAAATATATTGAAGTGTTTAAAATAGAGAGAATACTGGGAAATTTTTAATAACTTATATTGATTAAGTAGTTTTTATATAGTGATAAAATGGTCATTAGTTTAAAAATACATGATTTTTTTGTTATTATATTTCCCTATTTATCTAAAACTATAAACCTAAAGGCCTTTGAAATACATTGTGTTCAAATATATTTTAAGTCATTTAATTATGATGGACCCATTTTTGGGATGATATATAAAACTATTTTTTTTATTCATACCATTTATTTTTAATAGTTTTACATATCTCATTTTAAAATAATAACTTCCTGGCATAATTTGTGATAAAAAAATTTGTATCAAATAACTCGATAAAATGAAATATTAAATGAATAATATAAGCTTTGTTTTCCTAAAAAATTATTTCTAAATGTTGTATCAATTCACAATATATCTTCTTCCTCACATTATCTAAAAAATATCATCAAATTTTATATATTTGAAAAGTTGGATAGATACTATATTTTGTTAATCTTGATAATGATCAAGTTGATGATGAATTGTAAAATTTTATAACTATTAAATATAAAATGGTGACTATAATAAAATTATATTTTTGAAAAGGATTTTTTTAAATAATACTTAAATTTCATCTATAATCTTCAATAAAATTTCATCAATGTTCTTTGGGTTTGATTGATAAATAATTTAATTCTGGATAAAAAAACAAATTATTTAGTTATCTTAAAGAGTTTGGTGAATCTACTAAATATGTGAATATGTATAATAGTGAAAAGAGTTTTGTGATTTCACAATTTTTAAAATGATATATTTAATAAGATTGAAAATTCATAAAACCTTTCAATAATTTTTTAAAAAAAATAAATTGAAAAAAATTTCATTTGAGAATTCATTTTAATTTCAACATATTTTGGTAAAATCTTTTCACTCCTTTATATAGTGTTAAAATCATATACAAATATAAATTTTTTCCTATATGTTTTCAAAAATCTATTCAAATTATTTATAAATAGATTCAGTAAAATGAAACTAAAACAATAAAATATAGTGTAAAACAATTAAAAATGGATTGAAAATAAAAAAAACATTAAATATTAAAAGATGTTCCCACCCATACCCCCAATTTTTTTTAATTTAATAACTATAATATACTTTATATGAAAAAAAACATGGAATCATATAAATAACCAAAATAAATATGAATTAATGAATCTACATATAAATTAGTTATCCGTTCAGCCTCCTTCCCATGATGCTCTAAAAAAATTCACTAGAAAGTTGTAATGTTCTTTCATTTAATTTTAATGGTTATATATTCACTAGTTATTTAATTTTCTCATTACCAATGGGAGAATGTTTAATATCATTTAATGAGTGAACCCATTTGGAATGAAATTTAACTAAAAATAACATCATTTTTTGATAAAAATAATAATAAACATTATCTTTTGTGAAACCATTTTTAGGATAATTCTATCATGAAAATATCTTTTTGTCCTTGTAAAACCAAATGATTTCATATTTATAGTCGTGAATCTATTCGAAACCCTATATGAATTTTTTATCTCTTTTATTACTTCATGTTGATTCATGTTACTAGTTATATGAGCCTAAAATGTACTATGTTCAAACAACATGGGTAAGTGGTAATATTTTTTGTTTTGAAAAGATACCTTAATGAAACACTGTAGATATTTTTATGTTATTTTGTTTTATGTATATGTATTTTGATTATGTTTATATAATAATTTAATGCGTTTTTTATAACAGATGAGTTATATAGAAGTTGAATCTTTGATGTAATCTATCAGTTGAATGCTTGTGATGGTAGTATGCAGTTAAAAATGAGTAAATGAAAGAAGACTGAGAATTGTTTTTGTGGTGTATGATTAAATGATTAATATTAGTAATTATAAATATATATTAAATGTATAATAATAATTTCATGAATAAAATTTTCATGTTACTTATCCTATATAGGGACCCACTAATCACTATATTAATTACAGAAAAAATAATCATAAAGAATCTTGACTTTTACATTAATAAATATGGATGTATATTCATGGAAATAGTATAACAAATCATGATGGATGTGTGTGAGGTGTGTACATAGAAAAGTGGGTTAGTTAGATTGGATCATGGTGGATTCTATTATCATAGTGGGTATGTAAATATAGGATTCTTAGAGGTCTCTAAACAAGAGAACTCCTTTTAAGGAAATAGATGTGAGTGTTCTGTGAAGTTATTTCTTTAAATAACTAACTAGTGAATGGATTTATATGTATAATGTGTGTGGTGAGATGTAAACCACCAAAAAATATTGTGGTAAATAGTGTTCTATGAGGTCAGTGTGTAGAGAATATATTCATCTTGATAAAAAATTCATAAAGGTAATTTTTAAGTAGAAAGTTATACAAAAACATGATTTTTATATAAAGGATGAAATTAGAGCCTCATATACAAAACAATTTCTATAAATCCAAATAAAATATTATATATACCATTATAATATGTGTCTATTTATGTTGGGAATTATTTTTAGAATAGAGATAACTTTGTTCACATTTTTGGATGTTTATATACTAGGATAATTCTTGAGTCAAGTTTTAACATTATATAATGAGTTCTCTTTATTTATTTGTGTGTATTTTCCCATTAAATTATATTCTAATTTTACTAGTGTATATTTAATGACCCTATTATTTTTTTATCCCCTATATAATTTAAATTAGTTTATATATAGAAATGAAAGAAGAGAAAATATAATTTCATTTAATGGTGAAACTATATCATATTGGGGGATTATTTTTAACATATCGTACCATTATTTACACATACCATTAGGGTATTAAATCATTTCAAGAAAAAATTAACCATACATAATTCTAAAATGCGAGATTCTAATTGGTGTTTTTGAGAAAGTTATATAAACCCAAAGAGAATTATCCAGTCTTAAACTCTAATATTTCTTTTTTGGATGGATATATTTCTCTAAAATATTTTTTCTCTCAATATGAATACTAAATCATTACATTTATTATAAAATTATAGTTTTTATAAACCATTTGATTAAATAAACATTACAATAAAATATCTTATAATAATTTTTATACAAAAATGGGTTCCCAAATAAGT
Organism: Viscum album; assembly: GCA_963277665.1. Classification (NCBI taxonomy): domain Eukaryota; kingdom Viridiplantae; phylum Streptophyta; class Magnoliopsida; order Santalales; family Viscaceae; genus Viscum; species Viscum album. The sequence continues at coordinate 1,007,654,047 of OY728164.1, read as the reverse complement.
GATGATAATATTTGGAATACCAAATCCATAAAACTGATTTCCAATTACATATGGAGAAAAAAAAATTATATCACCATATTTCATGGTATTAACTTCTATTTTATAAGATACATTGAAATGATAAGATATATAATTATGAAAAATATTAGTAAATTTTCCAGTAAAATACATACATCATGTTCAAAAAAATTATAGAATATAAGGGGTTTTTAGGCCTTTCAATAATATTTGGGTATGATTACTATAAATATTAATGTTTTACACGTTATATAAAAATTATAAATGTATATAACAATTGTATAATTATATAAAAACAAAACAATAACTTTTCTATATGTTCCTTCGGCCCAAAGTGAGAAACACAACTCAAAGTATTTAAAAAATTCATCACTAGTTGAAATTGAGAATATTGGTAACATCTCATTATTATTTAATCAATACCAAAAGTATGAAAGTATGAATCATAATGAATTATTTCATTTCTTCAATCACTGTGTCGAAGATATTTTTCATAGAAAAATGTTTTTTAATTTCATTATAATTCATATTATTCACAAGATCAGTAAACCATGTTCTCTTTCTCTAAACAAAATTTCATTCCTCATCGGGGAATGTTTCTTTAATGGATGGAATCTACTCAATTAGTAATCTATATGGTTTTCAATTTCATTATTACTATTTATTTAAAAATTAAACTGTTTAAAAAAACTATCTCAATGACCCTGGGATTCCATCGTGTTTTTACATCAAAAATCTGACTGCTAAATCGTTTGTGAAAATAATCATAATTAAAATGAACAAATAAAATATAAAATTATATAAAGATAAAAATAATATCAAAACATTTCTTTCTAGTTATTGTGTTGTTTTATTTATATTTATGAATATTCTATGGTTCATAATGTATAAGAAGATACGTCTTTTCTAAATTATTACTCAAAACAAACCTAAGGGAAAATTAAGATGCATAAATGCAAAATTCAAATTGAAATTACCAATTTAGTAATTCAAAATTAGGTAGTGATAATATATTTTTCTTTATTTCTCTAATATTGTTTTTATATCTCTCATTAAAGAAAAATCAAAACTATTATTGAAGTAATTTTCATAAATCAAAATCTATATGTCTATATTCCATCATGAATCTTCTATAAACAAGGATATCTAAGAAATGATATCACATATGTTACAATATTTATATATTCAAGTGAAGAAATATGAAAAACATTATATTGGAAAACACAAATTTCCTATTTATAAACAATTTATCCAATAACATTTTTTTATCTATCACCATGGAATTTTTCAAAGTTGAGAACAAGGAATTAATAAGTTTTAGTACAATTAATTATAGCACAACACTTCAAATAGATTCTAAAATATTATTTATTAACTATAAATGCATGAAAAAATAATCATCCCTAAATCATTATTAAAATTTTTATAATATTCTCTTCAAAAACCATTAAAGGTGTACGTGGAATTACACAATCCAAAAGGAATTATTCATTATGAAAAATTTCCAAAATGAAGATTGAAGAATATTTTTTATTGATATTTTTATGTAACATGAATTTTAATTCAACAAAAAAATATATCAGGAATATAATAGTGTGTTAATGCAACTTATCTCTCAATAACATTGCTAATAAAAGGAATATTAAAATATTCATTCCTATTAATCATATTAATTTTTCTATAATTATTCCATGTCCCTAATTTTTTGGAAGCCTAATAGGAATATAATAAATAAATACATTATTGGAAATTTTAAATCCAGCCCTTTTGGAGGTAAAATTGATTTGACTCACCCATTGGCTTTGAAAAAATCAATAAAAAATATTAATAGTAAAAAAGGCAGTCACTTAATTTCCAATATCCTCTAAAAATGTTTGGTTTAATATTATATAAATTTAGCTAATAGGTTTCATATTTTATTTTAATATAATTACTTTCATAAACATTGAATGAAAAATTATAGTTAAATATGATAAATTTAAACATAAGGATTTGTTTTTTTCTCAATTTACTCCTAAAAGTTGTGGTTTTTGATATTATTATACATCTTTAAAAATGATAGAATGAAATTTCTCATTCCCAACTATGAATGAATACTAGATATATTAATAAACTAGTTTTAGTATTAACTTTTTAGGGTTATATTTATTTTTCATATAAGTTTTAATTAACTCAAAAATAAGAATTTAATAACCAAATTCTTTAAGAAACCCATAATATTTCATTTTAAAATTAGCTTTACTATGTTTTTTATTAGTCTATCCCCTAGTCAAATTTTCATTAGTAATTAATTATTTTAATTTACATTCTATATATATTTTACTAAAATAAAATGAATAAATTTTATTCTTTTATAAATTCCTTTACAAGTAAAATTATAGTCAATTTTTAGAAATAATATATAAAATTAAATACTACAATAGTTCATCTATTTTAAAAAAAATTATAGAATAGTGAAATTATCTGAAATCCACATCCAATGTTCTTAACAATCACACCTTATTCTTATAAATAAATTTTATTCTCATGTATATTAGGTTTAACCTTAAAATGATTATTTTTTTGGTTTCATATTTAGTCACTCATTATATAAGGGACCGACATTTATTCATTCGGAAAATTGATTCATTAACAACAAAATTCAAATTCATTCTTTTTAGGATCTTTTTTCTTTAGAGTTTTTGAGAAATACTTTATAACTTTTATATCACAATCACATACCTTACAAGATCAGTACATCCTATAGTGTCTACTTTTTACAAATAAAATCATTTAAAATAAAACAACTTAACATTTCACGAATAATCATTACAATATTAAAATTTACATTTTGATTATTTTTAATTATTCTTAAAATAAGAAAAATCCAATGAAACGTGTTATGAGAAAAATAATATCCAAATGAGTCATAAAATAGATTAAATAAACAATTTAGTCCATTTTAAAACCATTGGATTTTAAAGGATTGATTTTTTCATTTACATAATGATTTATAAACTGAAATAATCATTTACAAACACATAAAATAATATTTAATACCCAACATTTTTGTAGACAACTATAAGGGTTTTAGAGAAAAAATTATAACCAATGAAATATATTATCGTAAATATAAACCATTTTACACTAAAAGGGAATAACCATTCAATTAAAAAGGATAATTATATTACAATTTGAAATAAAATTATTTTAATGAAATCATGCTAGGAAGCATAAAATAATCATGTCGGTTCCTTAGTATATCATCTTCATATATCCCTTAAAATAACACATACTTGTGAAATAACCAGTATGATTATCTCCCATCATAATTCCCCAGAGATCATAATCATTTTCCAATTTACTAGGGATCTATATCTAAACCATTAATCAGGATTAGTTATATTAGGTGCAACCTCAAACATAAATAATTCCCAAAGAAAATAAATTAATAATATAAGTTAATATTGAAATATTTCATCATAATTAACATGAAATTATCATTAAATCCCTTATTCAAAAAACATTTGGTTATTGAAATACAATTTTCTTTTGAAAAATAAAATTAAAAAAAAAGAAAAATCTGATGGAGTAATTTTATTTAATGAAAAAAAATTAATTTTTTAAATGATGTTAAAAATTAAATGATAATTATGGGGGTCAAAAAATCCATCGACACCATATACATTAAAATTGAGTGTTCTTTTTATCTTTTATAAATAATGTATATATATTTCACAAAAAATATTCCCATTAAAATTTATTTATGAAATTAAAAGGGTTCATTTATAATACATTGGGGTACATAAAATTTCATAAATAAAATAATTTTATTATTATTGAAATGGAATAATTTTTTCTGAAAAATAATATTTAATGTAATAAAGAAATAATTGTTGAGGTGAAATATTCCCTACCACAAGTCTATCTCATCACAAAAGTTATTTCATTTAAAAAATTATAACCATATGTTAATTATTAAATATATTAAAAAAATATTTTATTTATAATATTTATTTTATATTGTTTTTTAATGTTATATATACAATTATTTAATCAATTTAGTACACATTAGATGTTTTTATGATATTCTACTCATTTGTCCAAAATAGATTTAGTGAGTCAACTATAGTCAAAGAGGTAATTATTATTTCTTATAAAAAATAATATTGAAATAATTATCATTTTTACACATAAATTAAACATTTAAAATAAACAATGAATGCAGTATAAGAAAATTTATCTTTATTACAATCATGGAGATTATAGGTTGTATGTATGCATGAGTAACATTTTAATTTTCAACAAAAATGATAGAAAGAAGCTAAGTATTATTTTATAATTTAATATTTTTTTTATTATTAAAATAATTTTTTTCAATACACATAAATATAGTACTCATATTATGTGGTTCCAGAAAATGAATCACAAGACTTCGTGGATGTGGTAATCCACACAAAAACACAATTTGAATTTTCAATTTTCAATTGATAAAAATAACAGGAAATAGATGGTATAATTTCATTAATGATATACAAATATTTCATATATATCATATATATATATATATATTAAATCCATCCATATAAACATCCATGAGTTTATATCTATAAAAATGAATTTTATAGGTTTGAGAGGTGGTAGTCAGTCATATACACGAACAATGATTCAATTTACAATTTGATAGAAAAATATGGATATAGATTATGAAATAAACATAATAACTTATAAGTATATGGAATATAAAAATAGAAATATTTAATCATTTTTGAATAATATTTAATTGTGGTATTATAATATATAAAACAAATTCACTCATTTCTATGTTATACATCTTTTTTACACAACCTCATTTTCATTACACATTATGAACTCTAAGTATGGTATTTTTCTCCATATAGGACCTCTATAACACGGGATTGAATTTTAATAATCTATTTTTCAGTTATTTTACTATCCAAATGGAATCATAAGTTTTGATAGTAGTGGAGGGGAGAGGTGGTTCATGTTAATAAGTGAGGGGAGGGATATTATTGTAATTTAAAACATAATTAAAATTAGGTAAATTATTTTTAATTTCCATATAGATAAAATTGATATATTTACAATATAGAATGAATATGATAATGGTCTTCTAATCAACTAAAATTTTATCTATTTAAGGAGATTTTTTCTATATTATCTCTTTATTTTAATAGCCACTTTTTCTCTACTGACAATAAACATGATATCAAGGTGTTTAAATCATTTGGGGTTGAAAATGATACTAATAAATAAAATATATCTAAAAAACACTACGCTTTATATTTAAAACTATATCAAATTTACTTTAATGACTATTGTATTATTTTTAATTTCAATTCATTTAATAAAATATTGATTATTATAAAATACAACTAAGGTAATTTTTTAAAATACATGAAACAAAATAATATAATATGATTCTCTGTGATATCATATTGTTCAAAAGTGACATATATTTTATTATAATTATTATATGTTCATTATATAATGACCTAATAATATTAACATAAGATTATATTTCATTTTAAACCTTTTCATTTATTGTAATCCCTTATTTGGAAATTTTTTTAATTAATAGTGGTAATGAGTTTTTCAATATTAACGGGTCATAATTTCACTTATAAGGTGACAAGATTCTCAGAAATGACCCAAGATGATATTTTATGTAATTTAAATGCTTATGTTATTACTTTTATGATCATTAGTATTTTTAGTTAATTTACTAAAATATAATTAACATAAAATTTAATAAATGTCATTTTGACACTAGTCATTTGATTTTAAATTATAGTCATTCAAGAAGAAACAATATTTGAACATAAACCATGAAAACCAAAAATAAGTTATATTTATCTATAAATATATTTAATCTATGTATCACACAAAATTCATTACCTTTACAGGTTTTAAAAATTAATTACTTGACTTTTCAACACCTTACAAAATCACTATGTCGGTTTTGTGAATAAAATCAAGGTATTTATATCCTCAATAAAAATATTATTTTGAAAAAAAAATAATTTAATATAAACTTTTATATTAAATCGTAAGATATTTTTATATATTTATAAATATAACAGAAATATTCAAAGAAAGAGAGTGATAATTTTTACTTTATCCTTTTCCCAAAATATAGTAATGATTAAAAATCAATGATAAATGTGAAAAGGTCATAATTTCAATGTTTGTATGAATATTCTTAAAATAGAATCATATAATGAAACTAATTCAATTTTTATTGAATTTTATGCTTTTTTCACATTATTTTTATATGTAATTAACTTATTTTACCCTCTCAGAAGTAACATAACTTTACTCAGTTTACTATTCATGTTGAGCATGAATTAATTTGACCGTATTACCTGATATTAATTATTATAATTCATAATATTGAATCTATTTTTTTAAAATTATATTCAAATAAATGTAATAATTACATTTAAAATTAATCATGAACATTCAGATAACAAGCGATTTTCATGAAAAATTTCATTTTAATTATAAATATGCTTTTATACAAAAGAATAATGTTTAATGTAATTAAATTTATTGGATTATATTTGATTCAAATAATATATTTAAAATTTAAAACTATTTTAAAATATAATGTTAATTTATAATAACATGAAAATAAATAATGTTTCTAATAAAAATCAGTATTTTTCAATATTTATTAGAAAATAATTTCATTCATAAAATTATAAAAAAGTAATCATATTATAATTTATATGTGTAGAATTAAAATATTATATAATTTTTATAAAAAGAAATTTAGAAAATTTTAAAAATTACAATTTTTCCTCATAGAAAACAAAACAAACCATTTTTATGATTTTTTTTAAGTAGAAAATGAATTTCTAAATAACTGGTTTGTTATTTATTATTAAATAATGAATAGTTTTTATAGATTATGAAATCTTAAAATAAATTAAATCATATAAATACCTAAAATTTTAATTTCTAGTTTATAATGATAACATTCAAGTATATGATTCCATAGTTCATTTAATCATAGTGTTGTTTGTATAATGCACTATCAAACAAATTATTATTTTAAAATCTATGTTTATTACATTTACAAGAACATTAATTATTTTTTTCTCATTATTTTAACACTGTCTTGGTAATGAAGGTATTTATATAGGATAACTAATTTTTTTAAATAAGACATTGTAAAAGGGGACAATATAAATTCATCTTGAAATGTGATAAATTAAAATATAATATTCACCTAAAATAACACAAAACTAGGATTAAAAATATTAAAATATTAGCGAGATTTGAAAATATGGACAAGGATGAAAATAATAATTTCCACAAACATATAGAGTGTTACAGATAACATTAATCACAATATAGAGATTGATCAGGAGAAACATAATGCGTCAAAAATAGTAAACTAATTAGGTATTAAAAAGACAATGAATTCATTAGAAATAAAGGTGACAGGATAAAATTTTGTCTTGATCCTTTTCCAATAATTGAGGAATTTATTTACAATATAGAATATTAACATAAAAAATATTTTTTCCTAACAAGTTTAATTTCATCATTTAAACAATTTCCACCATAATCTCATCTTTTTCTCTGAATGATGGGTATTCAATATGATTTAATCAGGCATGGATTATTAAAAAAACATATAATATATCAAAAAATTCCCAAAAATGATAAAAATCTATTCCACAAAAAATTTGAACTTAAAAAATAATAATTTTCTGCCCTAGGTAAGATAATTCTCGGAACGAATTATCCATTATATGAAGAAATACAGAATTAATTTATAAATATGAAATAATAAAAACCATATTTCAACATAAATAATTTTATCAATTAGCAACCCCATTTTTTTTGAATATTCCAAACCAATGTTGAATCCCAATAATCATATGGTTTCAATATCAAATTCATCTAAAATTACATCCAATCAAAAATATATTGTCACAACCCACTACACATAAGGTATACCCATCATGGGATAAAAATGTGATAAGGGAGATAGTGACCCTTGAGTCATATCTCTAATATGCCCTGAGTTAGAGACTAGCAGTAGGCTTATAGTAAAAACAAAAATAGGAGGCATTACCCTCTAAGAGAACACGCGTGAAAGAGAGAGACAAGACAAACACGAACAAACTCCAACACACACTATAATAAAAAAAATCCCAAGTACACATATGTAATGTAATGAAAACACTACTAAAACTAAAAGGAAAAGATGAATTTCCTAGAGTAAAGTAAAAAACAGTAGCGACCAAGATGCCCAAATAGCTTTAGAAACCCACAAGCTAGTTGTATCCATCCTGATCTCCATCATGATCTAAATGACCTAAAAAATATTTTATATATTTGCAAGGAAGGTATAATAGAATAATATATATGATCTTCCATGTATCATATCATTCATACGTAAAGAATGTGTGCTAATTCATGAGGAACAACAATTGAAACTAACTCACTATCTATTTAGGTATACAATGTTCCCATCCTCACCATGGCTACTATCACCAAGTATAGAAAAACAAATTATATAATATAACAAAGAATATCAAGGGTACTCCGCTACCACTTCCCTACATTGTATTGTATCAGAAAATCCATGTAATATTTTTTCATTATATGGAATTATTTTGGGACAACCCACATTGATGCAATGTGATTACGAGGCCCGGTGAGCCCAAAAAAATTGTTAACATTTTTTAGTTCACTTATGTAAAGTTGTGAGTGGGTTTTTTTTTAATTTGGAATTGGTGCTCGGATAAAAAAACCAAGGGCATTGTTGAATTCAAGATATTTGTATTCACATAGAATGTATATAACATAGACTACATTGGGTCAAATAGAAATGTTAATTTTTGGGACTTTTTTAGAAAAATAATAAAATAACATTAAAAAAACTATTTTATTTTTCTTTCACACCATTGACTAGCGGATAGAGATGATCTAGTGTTTTCATGAGGATTCTCTAAAGAACCTCTGTCAAACATACACACTAATAGAGAACAACAAACAGTGATGAACATTAACATCTTGGACACATCTCTAAGTACCGAGATGGATGTGACGAATGACATCGGCGTCTTGAACACTCAAGGACGTAACGTTGCAGGAAAGAACATCAAAGAGGTATTTGTTTAATTTGTAAATGTTCTTCCCAGTACTTATTCTGAAAATGATGAACTCGGATCTACCCTCAAACCTGTTGATCATGCAATGGTGGGACTATGTGGGTTGGTAACATTTTTTGGATTTTCTTTAACTGGGGTGGAAATTATCATTTTTTTATTATACTGAAATCCACGGACCTCCCTTGATTGTAAAACATCTAACATGTAGGGTGCATGCCGACACGAAAAAGGCCCTAACCCCACAGGTATGTGTGTTATTTGTGACCAAACATCCAAATCGATAGAATATTGGGTTTAAGAACTTCGTGGTAGTGATAACATTAAATGGAGACTGTAGGATTTAGCTAATCATAAAATGGACTATTAAAGCAACATTAGTGACTCACTGAAGGAAACACCGGAAGAGGCACACCCATTAGTGCATCCCTCTAAGAGGAGGTCATGTTAGTAGAAGGGTGATGAGGAAAAAAGTGATCATCATGTGGAGGGTGGGCTCATGTACAGGCCACTCAGACAAGCTTTCTGTCATGGTTATTTGACTACAGCAAGAGGAAGTCCCCGCTTATATGGGGCCAGTAGGGAGGGGACGTGGCTAGCAGCTGCATCCAATACGCATGTCACCGGCCGTACGGTCTGTCGGTCTTCGTACTGGCGGGCCATGGCCCCATCCAGCATGTCAGGCCCATGACGGTAGGCCAAACCCATACCTTTCGGGATTGGTAGGATGAGGCTGGTTCACCGGGTGACCTGGAGGGTAGGACGCTTGGCCAAACCAAGCTGGGAGGACCAATGCACTCTCAGTCGGGCCCAGCGAAGCCCGTTGGTCCTAGACCACCAGCTAGGCTAGACCATACTGACCCAGAACCAATATGAGTTAGGTCGAGTCAGACTGAACTAAATTTGGGTATCTGGGACCCCCCATCCAGGTTGGTCAGGTCATTCCAACAGGGTCGAATCGGACCCAGACACAATGAGAACTTATAAACTGAAACACACATAACATTAAATATGGGTGTATAATTTATGATACATTTATGGCATTGAATCCTTCTCAATGATGCGATTCTTTTGGAATTCTAGTAGGATTATTTCTTGTATTTTGAGATGTGGAGAATTCCCTGAGAAGCAGTTCTCCCATGGTTACATTATAAGGATCCCTGCATTTCATTGAGAACAGATGATTGCTATCTTTCGACTCTATGTGACTCGACTATGAAATAGTGGAATGTAGTTATATGTTACTTTGCAAGCCTGTGGTGGGAGGATCGTCAGTGTGACTATTCAATACCAGGTTACACGATGATGAGGAGTACCTTAGTTGTCCATGATTAGTGGGAAGCACTTCTTTGTCACTTTTCGGGCCCATAATATATGATGAAGAGGTGTAACAGAGTAGTCCAATGTTTGTGGGAAGAACATTTGGGTGATGTGGAAGTCCCACTATTCTCTATAGGGGAAGAGTTCTCTAGCAGCCGAGGTGTTCACTGATGTGACTGATGATTCCTATATCACTACCCAAAATGAATACTCAATGTGAGATATCTCTTTCTTTGTGCCATAAATTGAGGATTATTTTGTGGTATTTCTGTTTTCTTTTGGGGCCCCTATTGAGTATTTTATTACTAACACATGCACATGATTCTCCATCGGTTGTTGTGACTGGTGTAGAAGATTGGCATTTCGACAAAGAATTTGGTGGACCAGGACCCATAGTTGCTCAGAGAGACGTGAATGATGGACTCTACCATAGTGGACTTGGTGGTCTAGCACCAGGAGGGGCCTAGTAGGATTGGGATGATGAGATGTTTGGCAAAGACTTCCAATAGCTACACTAGTCTCATGATCAGGTAGGGTTTGTTGCGGATTCCCATTCTATAAGAGTTGGTGGCCTATAACCAACTACTTTGTACTTTATTCATTAATAAAGTCTTTATCACATCGTTAGTGTTCTTCAACATGACAATGCTTATGCTAATTTCCTAAGGACAATTGTTGCATTAAAGGGTCATAGAAAATCCCTACTATTATGATAACCCGGAAGTGCCATAACAATGTTCTTGAATATATTTTCTATGGTCGGATGATGTTATTTGAGGGACAGAAATAATATAGGTCATTAGGGGTGAGGTATCCTAAAACATTGAGGTACCTTCTCGTAGTGTGTTCCCAGGGTGATATCCAGGAGGATATTATGAGAACGGGACCCACTAGTAGGCAATCAAAATTTCATAGTGTCATTGGATGTTCCTATATGTGGACGTTTGTATTGGTCTTTAGACATTAAGATTATTATTAATGGGTATTAAAACTCGCGTACTTAGATTTATTGATGAAAATTGTGACGACACACTGTTTGCAGCAAGGATGGATACATTGGGTGCATCATCAGTAATAGTGCATTAATAGATAATGAGAGAAAGGATTTGTCCCTTTTGTTCCATAACAAAAGTAGATATCTCAGGCCCTTTGATTCAATTGATATAGCCTAAATAAATCCATGGTCATGGTAAGGTATTGGTGAGTTCAATTACAAAAATTCAATGAAAGTATAATGGAGAACATGGGTTGATGGAACTGGCACGCAACCCGCTTGATTCAAGATATCGTGAAAAAGAGATTATATTACATGGTAATCATTCATATGAGGTGACACGTCAATGTGGCGTCATCCTATTTCTCTTGCGTTCCTTGACCTGTTGCTAGAAAGAAATCTTGGACATTATGAAAGCCCACCTAATGCCAAGGAGAAAGATCCCTAGATGGTCACACACTAAGTGTGTCCATGTATCTCAGTTTAATATTAATTTAACAAGTTATATAAATATTATTCGCAACTGTGGTTTAATCATTATTTAAGGATGCCTGGTCGCATTTATTTCGACACTAGTTATTCAAGAAAATATATTGTGGGTGAAATAACAAATATTTACTAGCGTGTAATGATGTTACATTTATTTAACAAATAAATATCCATCACTCAAGGTCTAATAAATGTGGTGGAGGAAATAATGAAAAATAGAATACAAATTTACACTCTGTGTATATTGAATATACATGCCTTGTAATTTTCATGGAAAATGACTACACACAATGTATTAATGATTACACACCATGTATTTTTTCCAGTTAGGATTTTGAAGAAATAATATCATTTTATTAAATGATAATTATTATAATCAGCATGGGAGCATGTTAAGGAATTAATCCTTTAACATGGGGGTTCTAAATGAGAGTTAATGAAATAAATAAACCGTGTAGTGTGTTTTTTTATTGTCAAAACTCTATAACCTAAAAACCCGATTATAAATATCCTCAAACCCCCAACACTTTCCCCCAATCATTGTGAATAATAATTGTGTAGAGTTATCCCAAGTCCAAAAGTATTCATTCCTCTAAAAACGCTCTCAAGACTGAGAGAGATCCACCACCACCGGATCAAGGCGATCAAAGGCGAACATCGCAAGTGGACGTTCTTCCACTCTAGCACCCGGATATCCCTTTGGCAATGTCCAGAGATACATGCAGCATTTGTGGATCACCGCTAGAGGAATCCTACACTTGGATTCTATGATGCAATGATGATTAAAACTGGATCGTGAATAGAGACATCAACAAAGAAATAATTCCATCAAAGCAATTCTTGTCAATTAATTAAATTAATTATAACCAACATATCATGATCATATCCTTATGGTTCTGGGACTCCCTCTTTTTTTTCATTCTTCATTCTATTATGAAGATCTAGCATTTTACATCATGACATATCTTGGATTGATCATTGTTAAAACTGAAATTAAATTTGGGCACTCCCACCAACATTCTTCAACTACGCCCGAAACCTTCAAGTGGTATCAGAGGGGTCATATCGTTGATTATAATTATTTAGTTTTTCATGGGTGATTTTCTCATTTATTAATTTAGTTGTTTAAATTGAAGTTAATTGTTATTTAAAATATGAATCTCAAGATCTTTCCCTCCACACTCATTTCACGTTAACCTTACAGAAACAAGTTTTTCTTTTAATTTTGATTAAAATAAAATAGAGGAACTCATCCCGTGGTGCCAAAGGTTCCTGGTAGTACAACACCAGAATACACATCATATATTCAGAAGTACCTGATGTGTAGTGTAAGTTCAATGCATTGGATTATTCCACCAAATCACACTATGCATCGGATCATATATAAGTCATTTATGATATAGTGTGTTAACTAGTAATAGGTGCACATGGTTTCCAGATTACACGTCGTGTGCTCCACTGATCACGGTGCGTAGTCCATTTGGTTTGGGATTGGACCGTGTACCCCATACATGGCTTGCCTGGATAGAAACTGTGTAACACAGATACTACATGGCATGTGTCCGATTGAACACATCGTGCACTCCGAAAATTTCTGATGTACATCAACACGCCATTTCCCTGGGCATGTACATCGGATGGACGGTGATGAAAAATACACACTGTGTAGTCGAGACTACACATAGGGTACTCACCCAAATTATTCAGATTTATTATCATTTATTATTATATTATTCAAAACCTTGATATGCGTACCATTGTGCAGGAATAAAGCTGTGGAACAACACGAGATATGTGTTATATATATATATATGTTTAATTTAACATCTGTGTAATGAACATGAATTCTTAGGGTTACCTCCAAGGTATAATTTACGTACAAGGATAATTTTAATTAATTTAAAATTATGATGGATGAAAATCTAAAGGAAATTCCAAATAAGGTTTATCATAATAGGATTAATTAATTAATGATAATTAATTTATTTGAGTATGATTTATCTTAAAAATGATTAATGAAATGAATGCTAGTTTTATTTATGAGTAAATATCGTTGCATGTATGGATGATCATGAGCAATACTAAGACCTTTAAATGTGAATGGTTCCATTAAATTATTTATTTAAATTAAATTTGTTGGCATGCGAGCCATCTCATCATTAATATGTAGGGCATGCGCGCCTAAGGATTCATTTATGTAAAAACCCCTTTTTACCCCTCACCTGCATGTGAGATAAATGTATATGTAATGGATGGAGCATCCAAGCTAGTGGAGGTGACTGAAGTCAGGAGCCAAGGGAAAACCATTCCATGGAGATACAAATGTGGACATGTAGATAGAAGTAAACACAAACCCAAAAGAATCAATGTGTTTCTCCATTAGGTCTTGGGTTAGTTTATCTACCGCTAGATAAACTAACCAACAGAACAAGATCATGATAATAACATTCATTTTATTTCTGTTAGTTTCATTTTTTATTTATTGTGGGTGTATTGTCTTGATCACACAATTAATTAATTAAACAATCATGCAAGATGTAACTAAAATAAAGATCGTCTTATGCGTAAATATTATCTTAGACAAGGTTAATCACTTAAGTGTATCCCTCTTAACATTAACAAGCATGTAATCCAAAATAATAAAATGGTAATTTATGTATACGGATTATATCACTAAAATAAATATTAAGTCTGTATATCCTTCCATAATATTTGTTAGAATTGATCAATAGTTCAATGTGCTTGACCATCCCTAGTTGGGGTGCATTCAATTATCAGGGAATTATAATTCAAGGTTTTGGGTTGACATGACTTGGTTCGCATTAAGGGATGACTGCCAGACCAAGACATGGTGTGTCCATGAGACAAAGGTTTAAGAAATCCAAAATAAAAGGATTTTAGGATTGGGGAGTCCACTCAGCGGATCAAGGAGCTGCGAGTTAATGTTGTTAGAATTTGTAATGCCTACCTAAAGCCCTTCAGGTTTCTTGACCAACCCTATTTGGGGTAATGAGAAGGGAAATATGGATCCTTATCACTATATTATTCAAGAACCAGAATATCATGATATCAATGGTGAGGGATATTGGATTTCGATAAAATAGTGGGAGACTAATATGTATTAATTTATATATTTTTCTTAGAATTTATAATAAAGTACAAAACATTTCCTAATTTTATTTCGTTCAAATTTCAAGAAAAATGACTAAAAACCTATCATTGCGAACCATACCCGAGAATGAAAACCTTCTCACTGACACCAATTTCCAAGAGTGGAAGATGTGTTTTCACATCATCATTCACCACAAGAGGAAAATGTATGTGCATTTATTACCTATTCCAGTAGCTCCTGGAAATGATGACAGTGATAAGGAACTATCTCCTAATATGAAACATATGAATTATTCCACAGATGTTCAATGTTTTATGCTACCAGCCATGTCTAATTAGGTCTTGAGGAAACATGAAAACATAGACATGTATAGCATGATGTCTCACTTTAAGGATCTCTACCTAGAGAAGGAAAGACAAGAGAGATATGAGATCTCCAATGCCTTTTTCTACTATTCATGGTACGTTTGTGCTAGCTGGGCCTCATGTAGTTATGTTTATTGGCTACATCGATTGTCTGGACATCTTAGCGATTGAATTCTTGGATAAGTTGCATACAGATCTTATCCAATCATCACTGCACAAGACATTAGCAAACTTTATTGTCAACTACAACATGATAAATAATGAGAAGAGTATATTAGAACTTCTGACCATGGTTTTCGAGGAATATAAGGACATGGGGCATGACAAACCCAGAGTCCTTATGGTGAATAAGAAAAGGAAGGACAAGCAAAAGGGGCTAAAGACTTATAAATAGTCTCAAGCCCCTGAGCATCATCCATCCAAGAAGGGGAAGATACAGAGGCTGGGAAAGGAATGGGGGGTGGTGTGGTTTTCATGTGGCAAGCAAGTCCATTGGAAGAGGGACTTCACCCATAAGCATGGGGAACTAAATGTGAGTTCATTATCGATTGTATTCTTTCTACTTCTACACATTGTGTATTAGAAGGAGGGGAAGAAAGAGAAGAAATCTTGAGTAGTGGGGAAAGTAATGAAGATAAATAATAAACAAGATTCAATAAAAATACTTCATTCACATTAAATGCATTTCATTATCTCTGGTGTCCTCCCCGACAACCACATAATGAAATGGATACATCTCGCCAGTCTAGGGGTCAGCTGCTGCCACAACCACTGGGCCTCCTAGCCCCAGGTCTCAAAACATTAATCTGGGCTCTTAAAATTTACAAGTATTATGATATAAAAATTATTCTGGGCTCTTGGACATAATCAAGGGATTCTTCCTTGACACGCAACAAGAATACATAGCTCCATAGTAAAAGTCACTCCACCTTAAAAGAAAGAAGGTATATCAGAAACCCACATGAACATAACATTTATCTATCAAATGGATCATTAATTGATATTTAATTATCTGATTCATTATTAGTAGGTTCCAAATATTGTATACCTAAACAAAAAGCTATCATAACTATCTCAAATTAATTAAATTGGCTTACTACATCATTTTTATTTTCAAAAAATTACAATTGATAAAAAAGTCATTTATATACCTATTTATCGTAAAAAATATTTAAAATTAATCCTTGATTATGTTATTTAGAAATTTTACTCAATAATGAAATTCTAAATGAAGAAATAATAGATATCACACTGTCTAATAAAATAAGAGGTGATAATGAACGATCGATACCAATTTATTAATCTAGTTTAAATATTTATTATATGAATTCCATTATGATCTAGTAAGATAAAACATGATAAATCTAATAAAAAATGTAAATAGAATATAGAATCCTTGAATCCCCTACCTTAAAAAGGATTCTGATGCTCTATTCAACAGAATAGTCAAACAAAATTGATCATGATCACCCCTCCTAGAGGACTACATCCTCCCAAAGAAAGAGAGACACCACTATGCTAGAAAAAAACCAAGAAAACTCCACTATAAAAATTGAGATCACATAAAAAAATGAGGCAAGAAAAAATAGAAAGATAGGAACCCAGAAGAATGATAGTAGTTCATACCTTATAGTGAAGACTGATGGACAATGTTTGGTTGAACCAAAATCGAGGGTTGTTCTTGTATTAGGAAGAAACGTCAAGGGGAAATGATCCAAGGATTATGGTTTTATCACACCACACCTATGATATAAAGTAAAAGTTCATGCACTCCAAACTCGGGAACAATGAAGGAAGAACATGGATGGAAGATATCTTCTCCCTTTATAAGATTTAATGGTGGAGTGATTTAAGATACATTGGATTTTCCATAAAAAAATGTATTTCATTAAACCACGTGGTTTGAACATGTAAAATCATATGGAGACTTATAAAAATTTAGATAGGAGTTATGGGCTTTGAATCATCCTTAAATACCTTAAAAAATTCCTTGAATAAGTTTTTCATCAAATATGGAATTAAATGAGTGATACTATAGGAATCTAGGAAAAACATGAAATTTGGAAAAGGAAATTGACTCACTATTATAGAAACAATATTCATGACACCATTAGATGTCTTTCCATTTCTAAATCACCATTTCAGGCTCACCATTTCTGAATCACTATTTCCGAATCACTAATTCTATCTTACCATTTCTAACTCGTTTCTTTTGACTCACTATATCTGACTCACCATTTTTTAATCACTATTTCCGACTCACCATTTCGGAATTGCAGTTTCTAACTCATTGTTTCTTACTTCCCATTGACACTATTCAAATATAGGAAAAACTATTCACATAACTGTAAATTTTGAAAAGTGTTGGGTATAAGTCACCTTGACCTCCGAGAACATCTCAAACTACATTTTTTCAAAATGTAATTTACTAGAGTGGTCCGGGTCATTACATTAGATACATCTCAAAAATTATCATCCTCAATAATTCAAAACAAACCAAAATAAAACATAAAAGGGGTTTGAACAACCACCCATTGAGTTATCTCTCAATATATAGAATGAAAAATGCAACAAAAGAAATCCATCTTATAAAATTAATGGGCTTCAATCACAAATGAACATCGTTACATGAAAATAGTTAAACGTCATACATATCATGGTACATGGCATATTTTTACGACTCACATTACCATTTACTCTTCTAGATGCCATGGTTTCACCAAAATACAAGAACTAGTGTAATTGAAAACTCATGCAACACATTCTCCATGTGGTCCTGGATCTCCATAGGTCACTCCTCAAAGGTCACATCATTGTCAACATCGATCTCTCCACAATCGATGTTGTGAAATTCATCATGAAGTTTGAAAATGAGTTGCAACATGTGAAACAAATCATTACCCTTATGATATAATGGGGTATGGTCTACATGATACACCATAACACTGGCACTATCCAACATCTCGAAATTCCCAACAAACTGGGTAGAAAACATACTCTCACAAAGAAACCTTTGCTGCCCAAGATGAGTTATCACATTTAGAAATAGATGATCCCCAACATCAAACTCTAAAGGTCTCCTATTATGATCGACGTATGATTTATGATGATCCTACATCTTTTTCATTCTCTTGTGAATCATTTTATACAGATATCTCATGTTCTATACCAGTTTTAGTATTAGAATTGATAACTCTCTGACCGAATCCCGCACAATGGAGAATACAAAGGTAAGACATACACGGCATAAAATGGATCCATACCAATCGTGGAGTGTAGAATATTATTGTAAGAGAACTCCTCTATGTTTATGTGCCTCATCCATGAACCTCCAAAAAATGGACATAAGAGTGAAACAATTCATCATGAGTTTGGATGGTTCACTCTGACTGACCATCTTTATAGGGATGAAAATCAATGCAACATCAAAGGTGAGAACCTAAAGCATGCTCGATAACTATCCCCACCCAAGTGGTAAAATAATGATCTCGATCAGAAATTATCATCCCTGGTACTTTGTGGAATATCACAACCTGTTTTAGATACTGCTTCGGCAAAACCTCTTCTGATCTTGATTCCTTGATTTCTATGATGTTGGATGATTTTGTCCAACGATCCACTACCACCCATATAGCATCATGTTCTCCCTTAACTGAGGTAAACAAATAAAAAATTCCATTAATATTTCCTCCTAGTTCCACTTAGGAACATCTAATTACTAGAGTGAACCACCGGGGACATGGTTCTCTGCTTTCACCTTCGGGTAGAACAATCCTCGAGACAAAAACTCCATAACTACATGGTTCAGCCCCGACGTCCATTAATAAATAATCAAGGCTCGGTGCATCTTGTTCACTCCTGGATCCACTATTTATGTCAAACTATAGAACCATCTCATACATCACCAAATGAATGAAAATCATTCCCCTATACAACACTCTTTGTTGTTTATCCTCAGACCAGCCAGTAGGGGCCTCAGCAAAAACAACTCAGTCTCTCCAGAACTCCACCCCTAGATTCCCTATAAAGCGCCGACCCCAGTTACCTCGAGTCGGTGCATTATTACATAACATTTTCATGATCACAAGAAAGATCAAATCTCAAAAGACCGATTGGTTTAGTATCCTTGGAAACACTAGATATATTCATAAAGTTTTACATTACATTATAAAGTGAAAAACTACTACAACAACATAATGTCTCCATAGTCCACACTATTATCCCCTAATAAAATCCCTGCAGGTCATTCATAACATACTTCTTCACATCCTGGGCAAAATAAAACATAGAAAAGGGGTGAGCTCAAATTCCCAGTAAGGATAACAATATAGTAGAAACTTTCAAAAATAAGCATAAACATTTAAGGCAATGTATAACTAAAACAAAAGCCTTTTAAACTTGAACTTCAAAATAGTATGGAAAAAGTAAAATGAAATATTGCCATTTACTTATTCACATGGATATTCTACTAATAGAATAATCACATGCAATATAAATAACCACTTTCATAATGATGGAATGCATAATGGCAGAGTATCATAACCACATAGCGAGGGCCTCGTGCCAAGACTACAAATAAGATTTTGCCAAGGCCTTATGCCAAGACAGTAGTTTGTCTCATGAGACCTACCGATGCATCGAGGAGATATAGCAGGCTCCAATCGTCACATATTAATTACAATGCATTCCCATATGAAAAAATCTAAACATAACATAAACATTCGTATTAAAACTAGCATACTAAATGTCAATACTTTCTCCATAAATCATGAATGGCCAAAAAATAACAATCCACAGTCAAACATATCAAAAAACCATAAATACAATATAGAAGTTTTGTATCAACTTCAAATAATCATAAAATCCATCAAAGGATGCTGACATAGATGAAATAAAAACTATTTGAGAGAAATATATCTTTTTTTAAATCATTTAAAAGTCACACATTTATAAAGGAAGTAATTTAAAATTGATTTTTGAATAAAAGTGTCCCATACCACTTTTAAATTTTTTTAAAGGAATTAACATTTTAAAATCATTCATTTACATATAAATAAATCCTTAAAAATAATTTTGAAGACATGTAAATTAATTAAAAATACTTAGAATGATAAATCTTTAAAACATTTAGAATTCTGATTTTGAAAAAGAGTACTTTTAAGAAACTCTTAAAATATTCATTTTGAAATCATTTAAAAGTCACATAATTATAAAATAAAACATTTAAATTGAAAGTATACTTATAAGATTGTAAGGGAAACTTCGAGAATTTTATAACTGTGTAAAATAGCCCCACCCACCGTATAAGTTAAAAAAACATTATTACATTAATTTTGTCTAAAAGGTTAAAAAGCACCTTGTTTGGAAAATGACGGAAATATTCCTATATAAACCTCTTATAAAAACTCTAACAAGGGTATAAATTACATTAACCCATATTCTATTAAATAGTAAAATTTTCTTGAAATTCATTTTTAAGAAACATGGATGTGATGATAAATAGATCCCAGTAGATTATTACGTATAAACAACCTCGGATAATGAAGAGATTGTGAAATAAACCCATACCTTGTACTTTTCCTTGGTTGGGGGTAGGTTAAAATACTGTATAATAGTGAAATAATTGTTATTAAATTTTACAAGAATCATATACATTCATATGAAATCATATACGATCTTTTAACTTTGTTTTGTTAATAATATCTTAGAATTATCGTCATTTCAGGTGTTAACTTACTCGTTTTCTTTTATATGTTTTGTTATGTAAGACTTGTTTGTATTTGATAGGTTATATATTAATCATATCTAGAATGATATAAAGTCCTTAAATACTATTAATAATCATCAAATGAGAATTATACTTGAATGGATATGATGGAGAATGAATCACATCGCATTCGTGGAGACGGTAGTCCATACGTACGCACGAGCAACAATATCATTCTTTTGATATTAAAATATTATATAAATGGATGGTATATAATATATACAGAATCTTTAAAATGTTATATTTTTTATTTACATTAGTTACACATAATTATTATACCCATCTAAATAATAATATATTGAATAACAATTACATCACGACGTGGAGACGGTAAGCCGTACGTACGCACATATGGTGACATGTTATTCAAAGGGTAGATAGAATACTGAATATGGTTGTACCATATTTATAATAACATCACATTATATATATTTTAATGGAGTTATTATTTTAGAATGGTAAAAACAAAGGAAGAAGAAGTGGAAGAAGAAAGGAACATGGAAAAGGGTGGTGAAATTGTTACCTCTTCATCAGGTTCTTCCTTTTGATTTGATAAAAAGGGCTCCGTAGATTGGATTTATGATCAAAATAAGGCCTATAGGTTGTATTGAGGGAAGTTAGGAGAGTATTTGGGCGGTGTTTAGCCGAACCAAAAGGCTTTTAAGGTGTGAATAAATGAGAAGGAGGAGTGCCCTTTTATAAGAGGGGTGAGGGGAAACTTTGGAAAAGTTAGAAATATTAATTTATAATAAATTCATATTCTGTTTCTAATGTCTCAAAAGTTGATTATTTAAATGTTAAGGTGTGTATGGGTCGAAAACAATTCAGAAAATAGAATTTAGACAGGTTTGGATCATTATATTAACCTTATCTTTAAGTATTAACTTTTAGTTAATTAGTTTCACTTTTACAATGTCTCATTGTATTTTTATATTATATGGTTAATAAACATACCATATACATCCAGGATACCCCCAATTGGTCCATTAATGATAAAAATATCATGATATAAGTCTCTTGGCCGATACTTAGATTTTTAGGAATTTAATATTAATTAATAATATAATATTTGTTTTAAAAGATCTTTTATGTCAATTTTGACACTATTCAAAAGTTGATTTTTGTGAAACATATAACAGAATTCTTACTTCAAAAAACGTTGATTAAATCAATCCTAATATGTTATATTATCTTATAAAATTAGTGAAATTAATTAAAAGTCTCAGATTATATTTATTTGGGTATTTATAATATCAATTATTTTAATTTTTCACTATTATGGTAATTATTGCATCATCATTGTGCCATACATAAATTAAATTATTTAAAGTCTAAAAATTATAAATAAAATATAATTATGTAGAAAATATTTTAATATTTCTAATGAATATTTATAGTCGAAAATCCAACATATATAACCTAGTGTAAAAATTGTTTTTCTAAACAATATATGCTTGTGTGATTTTTTTATACATTTTAACTTAATTAAAATAAAGTGTCCCTATCACCTACAAGTGGATCCATGGGGTCCCAAAATCTCCCCAAATATGTCTATGGTTGTACATGTATCAACAAATAATTTTAGGACACGTTTTAGGGTAATTTTGTATTATTATAATATTATTTGATAACCCTTATTTACAGGATTTACCCTTAACCATGGTAAATAAAATATTTACCGAATTAATTATTCAAAATGTCTAAAAATAAAAGTTACCTATTTAAACAATTTGAACATCCTGATTCAAAATATGGAATCCATTTTTCCAAATTCAAAACATAGAAGTGGAAGAAATTAATTTAAAATTAATTCTCGTTGTTAAAACAAAAAGCGTGTTTTAAGAGATAATAACTATCAAAAGATTGACACTTGTTTATGTCCAGTTTAATTGTAAAATTATTTCCAATGACCAAAATTGTATTAAATGGTAAAAATATATTCTAAATATAATTTAAAACCTCTCAAATTCATAATTTATCACTATTACTTATTTTTTATTTAAAAAGTTGTTTTTTATTAAAATTTAGTAATTTTCACTATTCATCAAAATATTAAAGTTATCCGAAAAGTACCAAAATTTCACCTTAGACTAAATTCGATATTCCAAATCCAAAAAAGAAGTCCATTTTGAGAGATAAAATTTCAAAAAGTAGGTATTACTATTCATAATGGCTAGTTTGATCGGTTGTGGTGTGTGTTAAAACTCGAAGTTGCGTACAACACATGATACTGTATTATTCAAAGGAAAGCGTACCGTGGAAGCTTGGGATGTTTCATTTTAAATTTTTGATGTCCCAATTTAGTCAAAATGTTTAAAATATTTTATTTAAAAAGGTTTCACTATTAAAAGTTGATAAAAGTGCAATACTGAAAATGAATTTGTTCTTGCATTATGTCTAAGAAACTCATAATATGGATTCTAAAATAATAATGATATATTAGTTTAAAATTTAGTTAATACTATTCATAACCTCTTTTGAGTGGCTTGTTTGGTATGTCATGGTGCGATTGAACTCGGTGTTGCGTGTAGTGGAAGTTATTGAATTATTTTGAATAAATAACACACTACGAAATCTCGGGGTGTTACATTCTCCCCTCCAATAAATTGCGTCCTCGCAATTTGAAATTGTTTTTCGAAAATAAAAGGTTGAAAATAGAAAATATCTTTGTGGGAAAACCCACATTGGAAATTAGGTTACTAAAATTTAGTCTTCATATGAGGAAAACAGAAATGAAAGGGTCACCACCAAATTATGATCTCGATTAGGAGAACATTGGTGGCAATAAAGACATATAATTGGAGGAAAAACATAAATATTTATAAGTAGTGATTGAGGTCATCAATCACAAACAAGTGTAAAATTGAGGTCCTTATATTCATCAATCTATGATGATTTGAAATACCATCAGTTCAACAAAACATAGGGTATTAGGATAACACATTTTTAGTTTTAGGATTCCTTAAATAAATTATAAGAATTAATTTCTTCATTGAATAAGAGAAGAAGAAAAATATATTCTTGAAAAGTAGAGTTCCATCCTTTAACTAATTTCCACCACAAACTCATCTTTCACTCTAAAAGATAATAGAAGTTAAAAAAATATTCTATTTATCATATTCGTATAGGGTTCCAAAAAAAAGAATTTATAATTCATCTACCAGATCTTTTAAAAAACTACATTATTTAATCCCGAACATCACGTGGGTCAGTGGTAGGTGATACACACTTGTCGCCCTTCAGTTGTGGGTTCAAGTCTCGCGGCCTTTCCAGACGCGACAGGTTGCCGCCCGACCTCCGGGTTGTCCTTTTATGGAAATCCAAAATAATCCAAACTAGAACTATCCAAAATACTTCAGTCTAAAATTTATAAGGACGGTACACACAATGAAGATACTTTTTTTGCCACGTAATAACATGTGATCACCTTCATCATGTAATCTTTTAAGACACTAAAACATCCTGAATTATCTTAAAACCTTATTGATTACATTCATGATCCCTTATTCCTTAAAGAATAATAGATATACTCCTTCAATCCAAAAATGTTTTAAACCCCAACAATGATGGAATATACAAATCTTTAATCAGTTTCAAGGTAGTCAATAATTTATCCAAAACAATCATGTATTATTATAAAATCACTACCTCAGTATCAGAACCATATTATAGTTTATCTTTCTATCAACCATATATTTTCCAAAAAATTAACCTGCTATTGAGTCACTTTTCTTTCTTCCACACAATCACAAGTCCATAATGAAATAGTACTGCAGTACAATCCTTATATACTCCATAATTATTATATCAAGTACATTGTTGATACAAAATTCAAATGACAT
Source organism: Viscum album (assembly GCA_963277665.1). NCBI lineage: Eukaryota > Viridiplantae > Streptophyta > Magnoliopsida > Santalales > Viscaceae > Viscum > Viscum album. The sequence continues at coordinate 1,007,629,012 of OY728164.1, read as the reverse complement.
AATCAACATAAGAACTCTAATCATTCTCTTCATCTGTGGTAGTATCATAACTTGATTATTATCCAATAGCATCATTTGCGGCATAGTATGATGACTGAGACATAGGTTCGTGTAGTGTCCAAACTCCTTGAAAATGAATCATTGTACATTTGAAATCATTTTCTTACCCTTGCAGTCACGTACATTGTTCCCTTTTCCTCCACACTTATAACCAACTCTCATTAATTTCAGGCATGTTCCAGGGTGTTTCTTCCCACAGTTATCACATATGGGAAAATTCTTCTTTTCCTTCTTCCCTTTATCCATCTATCCCTCTTCCATCCTTTTCTTCACTTTCTTCCCTTCAAAGCCATAGGACTCAGTAAACTCTTTACTTATCTTATCAACACATGATATTATTTCTTCATAAGATGATAATACATGGGAGACTATTTCACTTATAAATTCTAGCTTTAGACCATGAAAGATGTGATCCTTCTTTTGTTTGGTTCATGTGCATTGCTGGAGTTCTCATTCCTTCTACTGGGCACCATTTCTAAAAAATGGCATACACTAGATTAGTTTATGAATAACAATACCTAATCCCAAACTTGTAAAGTACATAACATAAATAAAATAGTTTATGGATATAAAGAATAATCATAAAAATGTCTCCTTTGAGGAAGAATATGCTCATAAACACTTCATAATGGTTTGTAAAGAAAATGAGAGTTATCCTAAGCATATACCCCAGGAGTGTCATAATCAAGAGTGCAGTAAGGCCCATTGTCATGCACCAGTTCCCGTTTGAGTCTAGCTCAAAGCGGTGTTTTCGGGTTTTACCCTTAGGTACATCTGTTCCAGAGCCTCCTCTACCTGCTCGTATCAAGACAGGGATGTATTTCTCGGAAATCTCACAAAATCTCTATAGTATCAAAATTCTAGGAAGTTCTTCTGTACTAATTATCCACGTTCATCTTAGGTCTACGTTCTCTAATCAGAGTTTATCTAAATTTAGCTTCCAAGGTTTATACTAAACTTCCTTTGATACCAACTGTAACGCCTCGACCCTAGTCACCTAGAGTCGGTGCATTATTACATAACATTGGCATGATCACAAGAAAGGTCAAATCTCAAAAAACCGATTGGTTTAGTAGCCTTGGAAACACTAGATATATTCATAATGTTTTACATTACATTATAAAGTGGAAAACTATTACAACCACATAATGTATCCATAGTCCACACTATTATCCCCTCATAAAATCCCTACAGGTCATTCATAACTTACTTCTTCACATCCTGGGAAAAATAAAACATAGAAAATGGGTGAGCTCAAATGTCCAGTAAGGATAACAATATAGCAGAAACTTTCAAAAATAAGCATGAACATTTAAGGCAATGTACAACTAAAAAAAAGCCCATTAAACTTGAACTTCAACATAGTAAGAAAAAAGTAAAATGAAATAATGTCATTTACTTATTCACATGGATATTCTACTAATCGAATAATCAAATGCAATATCAATAACCACTTTCATAATGATAGAATGCATAATTCTAGACTATCATAACCACATAACCAAGGTCTCATGCCAAGACTACAAATAAGATTTTTCCAAGGCCTTCTACAAACACACTAGTTTGTCTCATGGGACCTATCGATGCATCGAGGAGCTATAGCGGGCTCCACCCGTCACATATTAAGTCCAATTCATTCCCATTTGAAAAGGTCTAAACATAACATAAACACTCATATTAAAACTATCATATGAAATGTCAATACTTTCTCCACAAACCATGAATGGCATAAAAATAACACATCCACAGTCAAACATATCACAAAACCTTCAATACAATATAGAAGTTTTGTATCAACTTCAAATAATCATAAAATCCATCAAAGGATGTTGACATAGATGAAATCAAAACTATTTTAGAGAAATATCTCTTTTTTAAATCATTTAAAAGTCACACATTTATAAAGGAAGTAATTTAAAAGAGATTTTTGAATCAATGTGTCCCATACCACTTTGAAACTTTTTGAAAGGAATTATCATTTTAAAAACATTCATTTCCATATAAATAAATCCATAAAAACAATTTTGTAGACATGGACATTAATTAAAAATATTTAGAATGATAAATCTTTAAAACATTTAAAATTATGATTTTGATAAAGAGTACTTTTAAGAAACTCTTCAAATATTCATTTTGAAATCATTTAAAAGTCACATAATTATAAAATAAAACATTTACTTTGAAAATATCCTTATATGATTGTAAGGGAAACTTAGAGAATTTTATAACGGTGTAAAATAGCCCCACCCGTCGTATAATTTAAAAAAACATTCTTACCTTAATTTTGTCGAAAAGGCTAAAAAGAACCTTGTTTGGAAAATGACGGAAATATTCCTTTATAAACCTCTTATAAAAAGTCAAACAAGGGTATAAATTACTTTAACCCATATTCTAGTAAATAGTAAAAATGTTTTGAAATTCATTTTTAAGAAACATGGATGTGGATGATGAAGAGATCCCAATAGATTATTACGTATAAACAACCTCGGATAATGAAGAGATTGTGAAATAAACCCTTAACTTGTACTTTTCCTTGGTTGGGGGTAGGATAGCCTCCTGTATAATAGTGAAATAATTGTTATTAAATTATACAAGAATCATATACATTCATATGATATCATATATTATCTTTTAACATTGTTTTGTTAATAATATCTTAGTATTTTCGTCGTTTCGGGTGTTAACTTACTCGTTTTCTTTTATATGTTTTGTTACATAAGACATGTTTGTAATGGATAGGTTGTATCTTAATCATATCCAGAATGATATCAAGTCCTTAAATACTATTATTAATCAACAAATGAGAATTATATTTGAATGGATACGATGGAAAATGAATCTCATCACGTTCGTGGAGACGGTAGTCCGTACGTACGCACGAGCAACAATATCATTCTTTTGATATTAAAATAATATATAAATGGATGGTATATCATATATACAGAATAAATAACATGTTATATTTATTATTTACATGAGTTACACATCATTATTATAACCAACCAAATAATAATATATTGAATAACAATTACACCACGACGTGGAGACGGTAAGCCGTACGTACGCACGTATGGTGACATGTTATTCAAAGGGTTGATAGAATACTGAATATGGTTGTACCATATTTATAATAACATCACAGTATATATATGATACTGGAGTTATTATTTTATAATGGTAAAAACAAAGGAATAAGAAGTGGAAGAAGAAAGGAACTTGGAAAAAGGTGGTGAAATCATTACCTCTTCTTTGGGTTTTTCATTTTAATTTGACCAAAAGGGCTCCATATATTGGCATTCTGATCAAACTGAGGCCTCTAGGATGTAGTTAAGGAAGTTTAGAGATTATTTGGGCAGAGTTTAGCCGAACCAAAAGGATTTTAAGGTGTGAAGAAATGAGAAGGAGGAGTTCCCTTTTATAGGAGGGGTGAGGGGCACCTTTGGAAAAGCTAGATATATTAATTTCTAATAAATTCATATTTGGTTTCTAATGGATATAAAGTTTATTATTTAAATTATAAGGTGGGGATGGGTCGAAACAAATTCAACCAATATAATTTAGACCGGTTTGGGTCATTATATTAACCTTATCTTTAATTATTATCTCTTAATTAATTAGTTTCATTTTTACAATGTCTCTTTGTATTTTTATATTATATGGTTAATAAACTTACCATATACATCCAAGAGACCCCCAAGTGGTCCTTTAATGATTCAAATATCATGATATAAATCTCTTGGCCGAACCTTAGATTTTTAGGAATTTAATATCAATTAATAATATAATATTTTTTTAAAAACTCTTTTATGTCAATTTTGACACTATTCAATAGTTGATTTTTGTGAAACTTATAACAGAATGATTACTTCGAAAAAGGTTAATTAAATCAATAATAATATGTCATATTATCTTATAAAATTAGTTTAATTAATTAAAAGTCTCAAATAATATTTATTTGTGTATTTATAATATCAATTATTTTAATTTGTCAATATTATGGTAATTACTACATCATCATTGTGCCATACATAAATTAAATCATTTAAAGTCTAAAAATTATAATTACAATATCATTATGTAGGAAAGCTTTTTAGATTTCTAGTGAATAATTATAGTCGAAAATCAAATATATATAACGCTATGTGAAAATTGTTTTTCTAAAAGATATATGCTTGTGTCATTTTTGTATTCATTTTAACTTAATTAAAATAAAGTGTCCCTATCACCTAGAAGTGGATCCATGGGGTCCCAAAATTGACAAAAAGATGCCTATGGTCGAACATGTATCAACCAATAAGGTTAGGACACGTTTTAGGGTAATTTATTACTATTATAATATTATTTTTTAACCCTTATTTACCGGATTTACCCTTAACCATGGTAAATAAAATATTTACCGAAGTAATTATTCAAAATGTATAAAAATGAAAGTTAACTATTTACACAATTTGAACATCCTGATACCAAATATGGAATCCATTTTTCCAAATTCATAACACAGAAGTGGAAGAAATTAATTTAAAATTAATTCCTATTGTTAAAATAAAAAGTGTGTTTTTAATAGATAATAACTATCAAAAGATTGACACTTGTTTATGTCCGGTATAATTGTAAAATAATGTTCAATGACCAAAATTTTATTAAAGGGTAAAAATATATTCTAAATATACTTTAAAACCTCTCAAATTCATAATTTATCACTATTAATTATTTTTATTTAAAAAGTTGTTTTTAATTAATATTTAGTAATTTTCACTATTCATCAAAATATTAAAGTTATCCGAAAAGTACCAAAATATCATCATAGGCTAAATTAGATATTCCAAACCCAAAAATGAAGTCCATTTTGAGAGATAAAATTTCAAAAAGTTGGTATTACTATTCATAACTGCTAGTTTGATCGGTTGTGGTGTGTGTTAAAACTCGAAGTTGCGTACAACACACGCTACTGTATTATTCAAAGGAAAGTGTACCGTGGAAGCTTGGGATGTTTCATTTTAAATTTTTTATGTCCCTATTTAGTCAAAAAGTTTAAAATATTGTATTTAAAAATGGTTCACTATTAAAAGTTGATAAAAGTGCAATACTAAAAATGAATTTGTTCTTGCATTATGTCTAAGAAACTCATAATATGGATTCTAAAATTATAAGGATATATTAGTTTAAAATTTTGCTAATACTATTCAAAACCTCTTTTTAATGGCTTGTTTGGTAATTCATGGTGCAATTGAACTCGGTGTTGCATGTAGTGCATGTTATTGAATTATTTTGAATAAATAACACACTATGAAATCTTGGGGTGTTACATTCCCCATCTAGGACTCATCCACCTACTACACCATAGATGAATTCACCATAATATGAAAAATATCTCATATTCCCTGATATATCCCATATCGAGATGTAATGATGAATGTTTTTCCATCACTCTCTAAGAATCACCAGATTCATGCGCTGCATAACTAAGTGGCTTCCTACATAGTGAATTAGCAACAATGTTCTTACTTCCATGTGTATATGAAGTTTAAAATTCGTATTCCTGTAATAAATCCATCCACCGATGCTAACACATGTTCATTCCAGTCTCAAATATAACAAACCTTATGTTCTTATGATCGGTGAAAACCACAAAGCACTCGCCAACATGGTAATGTCTCCAAAAATTAAGAGAAAACACAATGGATACCAATTAAAGATAATGGGTGGAAGAGTTATGTTCATAGTGATGCCACTGCTCATAAATTTATGATACAACATATCTCTTCTACGTCAGAACACAACATGACCCCTCATGCAAAGCATAGTAGAAAACATCAAACTGAACTCCCTCTGCTCAGAGACAAAGAACTAATGCACATACCAACTTATCCTTCAAAATCTCAAAAGTGGCCTGAAACTAATTCTTCCACAATAACACATGATCCATCATGGTCAATGTTGTCATAGGAGTTTCAACGCAAGAGAAATCAGCTACGAACCTCTAGTAGTATCATGAGATACCAAGGAAACATCACACATCTATCACTATATTGGGGGATTCCCAACCAAAAACAACTTTTATCCTCTATGGTTCCACATCTACTCCCTGTTGAGACACCACATGGGTAGAGACCAAAATCATGACGTACATAGAAATTACATTATATTTTCAGAATACTTAATACATGACAAAAACAGACGCTTAAAGACCTTATTAGTTTAGTGTCATTGGAAAATTGGAACATAATCTTCTAATCATGGTGGAAGATCTTCAACTTCCTCCAAAAAAGATATGACCCATTGTTTTTCTTACCTAAATTTTTTTTTATGTCCTATGGAATAGAAAACATAAAATGGGTGAGCTCAAATGCTTAGTAAGGGAAAACATGGAGAACTTAAAAACAAATCATAAACATTTGAATGTAAAAACATGAAAACCAAACATCAAAATCTTGAGCAATGACATTAATCATGGGAGTACATAAGTCATAGATCATAAAGGAATAGTAATAATGATAAAATAAAACATGTAATTGTGGAAAACCATTAATCACATGATATTATTTCCATAGTATCCACACCATTTCTGTCAAGACCATCATAGTGGACAAAGTCCCTTACTGAATCGAGTTCACTACTCGTTCCAGTCCTGTATCACTAAACCAGATTAACTTTTCATTCCAGCCATGTCTATCACATGATATATAAATCTTTACACAATGAATTTTATGTAGATATAGGTCCTACCGATCTCATAATGAAATAATTCTTATTTGTTCCACAATAAAAATATAAATCATTCATAATAACCCAATAAATAAATTGGGTTTCATAAATATAATTCCATCATAACATAATCCTTATAAAAAAATTGTTATAATTTCATCAGAATAAAATTGAAACCATGTAAATCATAAAGACATTATACTTGAAACATACACATATGAAATAATGTCAAATTATATGGAAAATGGTTTTGATAAAACAATTGAAATGAATTCTTGAGGAAAAAATCCTATTTTTTTAAATCATTTTCTTTTCACAAAATGACATGCAATTTTAAAAGAAAAGTATTTTTTTGAAAATAGTAATAAAATCATGTAGAGTATGCTTCATGAAAATAAGGCATTATGAAACCGTAAAAATCTGTTCAGGACGTATAAGATAAAATAACATTCTTCTCGTACTTTTTCCAGAAAAGTCAAAAAGTGCCTCGTATGGTAAAAAAAGAAAGATTCTTTCCATATCATGTGGTAAAAGTGAAAAAAGGGTATAAATTTATTTAAAAATACAATGAAGAATGGTAATAATTTTATGAAAACATTTTTAGAATACATGGATGTGGATGATAAATATAACCCCAGTAAATACTTACAAATAAATAATCCCCGATTAAAAAGAGATTTAAATAATTATCCCTTAACTTAGGTCCAATTTTTCCATAAGTGTCTAAAACTCCTTTATAGTGGGTTTAAACATATTATTAACTTGAAACATAACCATAATAATATTTATTATATCATATATGATTCACTTAGGACATTATATTACCCATTATTTTGTAAATTCCATGTTAATGTAGCATTTTGGGTAAAATCGTTTCATTTATCATACGTGTTTTGAGCTGTTGCTATTGATATTGTTACATATATACTGATTTAGATACTTACAAAATGTAAAACAGGATTTATATATAATATATATTCATCATATAAATATATATTATAGATCGATAAATGGAAGGAAATACACCGTTCATGGAGACGGTAGGCTGTACGTACACATGAATGTTGTTTTTGTTTCTTTGTTGAATTGAATGGAATTAAATAAATGAAACATATATGTACATAAATCCAATATCATAATTATTTAATATATTTCATGATTATTTATTATATATACTTTATAATCATACTTGAGTGGTTAATCAAGGAAAATGAATCTCATCATGTTCGTGGAGACGGTTGTCCGTACATACTCACGAGAGACAATATCATTTTTTGATATTAAAATAATATATAATTAGATGGTAAATCATATATACAGAATCATAATAATGATATTTTTATTATTTATATCATTTATACTCATTATTATACCCATCTAAATGATGAAATGTTTGAATAACAAACTACACCATGACGCAGAGACGGTAAGTCGTACGTACGCAAGTGTGGTGACTTATCATTCATAGTATTGATAAAAAAACTAATATGGTTTCAAAATTTATATAATAACATCATATTATATAGATGATTCTGGATTTGTTATTTTAGAATGGAAACAACAAAGAAGGAGGAAGTGGAAGAAGAATGGAACTTGAAATATGTGGTGAGATATTTACCTCTTCTTTGGGTTCTTCCTTTTGATTTGATCAAAAGGATTCCATAGAATGACATTATGACTAATGTAAAGTCTCTAAGATGAAGGGAGGATTGGTTATAGGGTATTTGGGTAGGGTTTGGCCAAGAAAAATAGATTTGGAGGTGTGAATTAGAGAGAAGGGGGAGTGCCTTTTTATAAGAGGGGTGAGGGGCACCTTAGGAAAAACATAAAATGTTATTTTATAATAAATTCATATTCAGTTTATAATGGCCCCAATGTGTCTTGTTTCTATTATATGGTTGGTATGGGTTTAAATAATCTCATCCAATTGGTTTTAGACAAGTTTATGTTACCATTTTAACCGTATCATTAAGATTTAACTCTAGGTTAAATAATTTAACTATTACCATGTCTTCTTGTATTTTTACACTATATGGTTAATAAACTAAATGTAAACTACCAATATAATGTTAATGGGTTCATTAATGGCATATATATATTATTATATAAGTCTTTTGGCCAAAACATATATTTTTAAAACCATTATATCAATTAATAATATAATATTTGTTTTAAAAACACTTTTATGTCAATTTTGACACTATTTGGTATTTTGTTTTTTATAAATTCATAACATCATTATTATTTAGAAAAAAAATTAATCCCACCAACCCTAATATGTTATATTAACCTATAAAATTATTTTAATTCATAAAAATTCTCAAATTACATTTATTTGGGGATTTATAATATCAATTATGTTAATATTTCATTTATAAGGTAATTATTGCATCATCATTATGTTATAATTAAATAAAATTATTTATTGTCTAAAAAATATAATTAAAATACCATTATGTAGTAAATTTTTATCTTTATAATGAATTTTTATAGTCAAATTTATCATATGTATAACCCTATATTAAAAAATGTTTAGTTATTAAACTTTGATTTTAACTATTTTAACTCTTCTTTAAATAAAATAATAATAAATGTCATAATAAAATCCAGGTGGACCTAAAGGGAAATATTTTATTCCTGATTTATTTTTGGTCTAATTACACTTATCCAATAGAATTAGGACATGTGTTAAGGTAATAATTATATCATTTGTACCCTTAATTACCCTGTTTACTTTTAACAGTGGTAAATAAATGTTAAAAGTAACTATTCACCAAAAATTATTTTTATCTTATTGAACAAAATTTTACTACTTGATATAATCCATGTCTCTACTATTTTAGAAATTCAACTCATAGTAGTGGTAAAATTATGTTTTATGTATATTTGCAAATTCTCCTAAGTGGTGGGTAAAAGACGGTAAAATGTTCAATAAAACATTTATATATCTAAAATTATTATAAAATGACTCCAATGAATTACATATAAATTATATAGGTATTATGTATCTATTTTCACATAAAATAAATTTAAATAAAATAAATGATTATTTAAATAAAATTACTTTTTTAACGAATAACTGAGTGTTTTCACTGTTCATCAAAAATTGAATGTTTTCAGTAAAATACCAAAAATTCACCCTAAGAAATTTTCTATATTACAAATTCAAAAATGAAATCCATTTTGAAAGATAAAATTTATAGTATTTGAAAAAAAAATTATTACTATTCATAGCTGCTAGTTTATATAATATTTTAATAACATATCATTGTTTAGTGAAACCCGATATTATGTACTACACACGCTATCGAGGAAGGTCGTGATTGCGTGTAATGCAAGCCAAGTCAATGTTGTGTGTAGTGAAAGCACCCTTTGGTGTTGCATATAACGCAATGAAAACTTTTTTCATTTATACATTAAACAAAATCTATACTTAGTGTTACATAGAACAATTTCCACCAAACGAACATGAAATTGTGTGTAACACAAGCCAGGAATAGTTTTGTGTATACTGCAAGATAATACGGTGTTGCGTATAGTACAAGCTAATATTGGTGTTGTGTACCATAGAAGACGAAAAAGAAATTAAAAAGAATATATCTCATAAAATCTCGGGGTGTTACAACATTCCCCATGAAATAGACATCTCAAGCCCAAAACTAACACATTGACAACTTCCCGAACAATTATTATTGATGAAGAACTCCCAAAACTGTATGCAGATGCTCTGCATTCTCCTCCTCATATGTGGTGTACAAAAGAATGTTATCATTGAAAACCACAATGAAAATTACTAGTAACTCATGGAACATAGGGTTCATCAACCCCATTAACATAGTTGGATCATTCATCACTCTAAATGGAATTACAATGAGCTCATAATTCTCATGTTGACTATAGAAAGTATTATTCTGGATATCCTCATCTTTCACACACATATGATGATTTCCTGACCAAAAATCAATCTTTGTGAACCAACATGCACCCTTTATTGGATCTAATAAGTCATCTATATGAGGAATATGATAGAAATTCTTCTATGTCAATTTGTTTAACCAATGATAATCGGTACAAAACCAAAAATTACTATCTGTGATCTTCGGGAAAAAATGGTGCACCCCACAGTGATACGCTCGGACAAAAAAACCACATTTTATATGACTATCGATCTCTGTATTAATCTCCCATAACACAAAGGGAGGCATCCTATATAGAGACATGGATATAGGATATTCTTTTAGATATAGCTCGATCCCAAAATCAATCTCACATCAATGTGTTAATGCTACAACCTTCTCTAGAATGTCATTAGAGAACACATATAAGACACTGGGAAACACCAACTATTGAACCCTTAAAAAACATAGTATCATCTCAACCATAAAATATGACAACGATGGAACACGGCTCGGACCCACATGACAGTCTTGTGAACCAAAAAACATCACTGACTCTCTCTCAGAATCTATTAACACCACCTACATCCTGAAGTAATCCATTATATCTTATACCGAATACAACCAATCCATGATGATGATGAAATCATATGGTAGTATTTGTAAACATAGGAAATATCCCCAAGGGAAATACTTCCCCATCACTAGCTCACAGTCTCTACATACTTCAAATAAGATAGCTCGACCTCCAACTAGAGTAGTCAACACCAATGGACTGGAAGCCTCTCTACCTCATGTTCCATGGAATGGAAAAAAAGATTATATGACTGATTATATCACTGTTGAATCAATAAATGATTACACCCAAGTGGAAAAAAACAAAAAGGGTGTCTCGAATAACATCTAGCATGCCTGGCATTGGAAATGATAAAGCATGAAGCTGATCAAGACCTCCTTTGTGGCATGTATGATTATGATATAGACCATTACCATTGATGTGATATGCTCTATGGGGATGTGAAGCATCATGGGGATGTCAATGCTGACCACATCTTCTCTCTGTTGATCTATAGATAGTGCCACCTACTACCGATACCTCAACTAGAACTACCTCATTAAAGGAACTTGGAGTGGAACACCAGGTGTATGATGACAGCTATGAAGTGTCAGGCACTCTCAATTACAATGACCACATCCTCAATAAGTGAAAAATTGTTCTTGATCTCATGGAATCTGACTGAGAGCCTCCATCGCCAGATAAATGAGATGTAGAGGGCGGGGACCTAACCCCGGCTAAACGGATATACTTTTTATAAAAAAAATAGGAACCACAAACCATATATGTGATTTTGTCATAATCCTAAATACTCAACTATAATGAAGATCCTATTTTGCATAACATCTTCTCGATGACCTCTACCCTCACCATAACCTCGTGATATGTCTTCAACATAATCACTTTGACCTAGCGCTCAATCTCTGGATGCAAAGCCTCCTCCAAATGGATCTCCATGGACTCCTCATTTGGAAACATGTCTGAATCATATTGTAAATGTTTAGTGGAAGGGATTCCAACCTCTCACAAAATCGATCTACCTTGTTTAAGGGTAAGCTACACCTATTGACTGGATTCATTTGTAGAAGAAGAGAGGAAATAAACTCTGAACATTCCTCAAAACTCCTCCCATTAGAATTCCAACTCCTCGTGATCCCCGAGGAACATGAACTACCACTTCCTCCCTACACCATCCAACATCATCATAATGAAAGACACATGATGCTCATTCTGAGCACTGATGAAACTGATGGCTATATCAACCCCCTCTAACTAGTCTTCAATGACGACATCAGAAATGGAGCCCTCATACTTCAATAGACTATGGTGCTAAAACTCATTTGGTGTTCTCTTCCTAGTGTCATCGTTTTCAACCTCTACCTAGTGGTGATCTCCTGGAATATCTTGTTGGAATTATTTTGTGTGATCCAAATGAGGAAGTCCACCTCGATCTATATTTACAAAATAAAAAAATTTATTTCTCCTAAACATAAAATATGGAAGACTTATTATTAATTAATTAATTGATTTATTTTAGTCATTTTGGGTTAATCTATCCAAAGTTATACCAATTCAAACACATGTACAAAGAATAATGACACATGAACCATTCCTATGTATCTAACGTCTAACTAGTATCACCTCATTTTGTAGCCACTGTAATCATAAATGTACATGCACCAGATAAAAGGGGGTCCTATACGCCTATGTCTCTGCCTATCTCCTGTTTTTACATCACCTGTTAAACAAAAATAACATTATCTCCCTACCAAACCATGGAACATCACCTCCTCCTAACAAAAAACTTGATCATATCCGTCATCCTCACTCTGATACCATTTTTTTCGACCCACTCCCTACAAGGTGTACCCCTCCTAGGACTTAAATAAAAGAAGTGAGTTAGAGACCCCCGAGTCCCACCTCTAGTAAGCCCAAGGTTGCTGACTAGCACTGGGGGTATAATAAACAATCAAATAGAAGGAATTGCCCTTTATTAGAACACATGCGAAAAATAGAGATGTGGAAGGCACCAAAAAACACAAACTCAGACTGAAATATAAAATAAATCCCAAGTATAGAGATGTAATGTCATGAAAAAACTACTATAACTGAAAAGGAATACTGTAAGTTCCAAAGGAATGTCAAAACAATAGTGACCATGAATCCCGAATAGATCCTACTAGCCCCCAAGATATAAGTATGAAGAATGATCTCTTACCTACTCTATTGGACCAAAAAAATAGTTTATATATACATAGAGTAGGTATAATAGAATACTCAGTAGGATCCTCCATAGAACCTCCCTTGCAAATGAAAAGAATGAATGATAAAGAACCGTGAACAAAAAGTAAAACTAACTCATCATCTAAACAGTTATACCATGTTAACATCCTTACCATAGATACTCTCACCAAGGATCATATACAAGATTATATAATATAATATGAAATATCAATGGTACTCTTCTACCACTTGGCTAATAATTTTCCACTTTTCCCCAATGTCTAATGTCTTAAGCATCTCTCTCCAAAAAGGCTTGCCTGGAGACACCTAGGTGATGAACCACAACATGTTTCTTGTGAAACACAACCACCATGTCCTTGTATCCAATGTAACCAGGTGAATTTTGGGAGCCACCATATATCACATAACAGGTATCATACGTCTGAAATTATTCCTCTATTCATTACAGCCGCTACACCTAGTAAGGATCCTGAATCTATCACAACTTAAACATGTTACACCTATAATAGTCCATATAATAGTTTTCCAGAGTATATGTGTGTGATTAAAAACCAGCCATTACAACCTTATGAGAAATATATGGTGAAATACTAACCATTGTGCCTACAAGCACAAGTTACTACCAAGAAACAATAGTGGGGAAAAGGGGGTAGTTATCCATCAATTCTCCAATCAAACTATTTGGGAAAACAACCCCTAGGGCACAAAATACATGGGGTGTCAGTTCCCCAAACTAACAGGGTGGAGTAGAATATATAATAAAAATTACCAAATATAGTATAGCTCACAACCACGGTATGGGAATATCCAAGTCTAAGACTCAACTGTAGCTCACATCTCATGGACTCTTGACTGCCACTGATATGACTACATATCATATTAGCACACAACCATTTAAAGAACTACATTTTATTACATTATCATTGTTTATCTATTTTGATTTTTGATAATTAATCCCTTAACCATTAATTGATAGTTATTAATTCCACATTACATTTCATTATCATCACACCAATGTTTCAGGCCCTTCAGGAAGATCCAAACCAAGTCCACAACATCTAATAAATATCACCTCGGCATTGCATCCAATTAATATCCAACCCCCCGGTTAACATCATTTTTTCAATCATTTATTTACATCATTATTTCATTCCCATGTTCCCAGGAATTCCTGAAAACAATTATAAGGTACCAAACACAAGGGGATCAATATGGTGGGTTGATGAACTACCTGTGGATTATTTTCCACCTATAGTTGTAGCATAACCCATCCTCCCTTGATAATATAAACACAAGAAAGTATGTGGAAAACTCTATGAAACTTTAACCCTATTGGAAGAGGGTATGAAATACCAGATTCCCCAATTAGTTGAGAAATTAAACCAAATAAACTAAAAAAATCAAAATGCATCAAACATTGAAATCCAACTCATTCAATCATCACTGGTGTCCTCCTCGACACCCACATACATAAACAGGGGCATCTCCCCACTCTAGGTGTCAGCTTCTAACAAAACCACTGGGCCTCTATGCCCCCACATCTTAAAACATCCATCCAAGATCATAACACATCAAACGAATTATGAATTAACAAATCAATTGTTGTATTAACCCTAAACCATGAATTATTCCATAACAAACAACGAGCTCCCATGGCTCCAAAGTAGAAGGCACTCGACCTTACAAGAAACAGGGCAACTCAGAACCCCAAACGGAATTAACTTTTTTCAATCAACTACCTCTTTAATCCATTTTTAATCATCTGATATATTATTAGTAGGTTATAATTATAAGAAAACTAAATAACCATTTATTATATCAATAAAAAATCAATTAAACATGCTTATTGTATCAATTTTATTATCATCAATTTACCATAGTAAAAACTAGATTCATTTAAATGACTCTTTATCATTGAAAACTAATACCAATTAATCCCATTTTGTATTATTTACCAACATTCAAAAAGTACTACATACTTAAGAAGTAAAGCATTTATATCCCACTATCCTAAAAAATAAAAGGCAATAACAAATGATCGATACCAATTTTATTATCATGTATGATTATAAATTATGCTAATTATTTTGTGATACAGCCAGATAAACACATGAAAACTCTTTTATTACATGTAAGTAAAATATAGAACCCCTGAATTCTCTACCACAAAATGTTTCTGATTCTATTTTCATGAGAAAATTTGAACAAAACATATTAAGATCACCACTCATAGTGGACTGCATCAACCCGATGATGTAGAGACACCACCACACTAGACAAAACCCAAAAAACCCATTTAAAACATAGAGATAACATGGAATAATAGGTTAATCATAAACAGAAATAGATGAACTATGAAGAATGAAAGTAGATCATTCTTTATATTGATGATTGATAGACACTACATGGTTGTAACAAAATAGTGGGTGTGCTTGAAACAAGAAGAATCATCGAGGAGAAATGATATAAGGATTAAGGTTCAAACACACCACTCCTATGGGAAGAAGGAAAGGGTTGATCATCCCATAAAATGGAACAATAAGGTAGAAAACAGGAAGAAGATATCTCAACCCATTAGAATATTTAATGGAGGAGTAGTTTAAGATACAGTAGATTGTCCATTAAAAGTGGATCACATTAAGACATGATGTTCAACCATGTAACTCCTTCTAAATCCTTAAGAGAATTTATATAGGAGGTATGGGCTTTGAATAACCCTTAAATCCTATAAAATAAGGGATTGAATGCATTTTTATAAATGAAAACATTAAATATGAGAAACTAAAGGAATATTAGAAAATCAAGAAATTTGGAAAAGTAAAATGACTCACTATAATAGAAAACAATGATAATGAAACCATTAGATGTCTCACCATTTCTGACTCCCCATTTTGGACTCACTATTTCCGGATCACCATTTCTGACTCCTAGTTTCTCCATTACTATTTTTCACTCACAGTTTTTGACTCATCGTTTCTGAATCACCACTTCCGAATCACCGTTTACGATTCATTGTTATTGACTCATCATTTCTGAATCACTATTTGTGACTCACCATTACATATTTATAGAACATACTATTCACGATTTGGATATACTATTCATAGAATATGAAATTTGGAATAGTGTTGGGGATAAGTCACCTTGACCTCCCAGATAACCTCTGTGAAAAGATTTTAGGAAAATAATGGATCGGAGAGGTCCATGCCACTACATAGACTCTCCAAAATTAATATATCAAAAAAAAATTATATGTAAACAATATAACCCCCAAAATCAACTAATAATTTCCAAAAATAACCAGAATCGCGATAATTACACATTTTAATCCTATATGATTCCAAGATATTAATCATCCATTATTCGTCAAAATAAAATCCCTTCTTATCTAATAATATTTTCTTTAGCTTATTTAATAATCATCCTAAAAATATAGTGACATTATTGAGATATGACATTAATCACTTAATAACTAAATCAAATTTCATTCCCATAGTTATCTATTCAATGAAGCAATGTTCCAAAATTGTAATAACATAAAATTATATAAATAGCAAAGATCATGTAAACCTACATGGTTATTAATAACTTTAAACACAATTCCTTATACAAAACAACATAATTACTCAAATAAAACATTCACTAAAACACATTCTAATCGCAAGTGTTATAGTGCCATAAATGTCTCCTCAAATAAACATAATCATCGTACATTCCAACTACATAAAACCTATATATGATTTCTTATGACATTAAACTTGTGGTAAAACTTTTACTTATTAACCCATGATGGTATCTACAAATATCATGTTAGCCTCACTTTAAAACATACTAATCACCAAATTTATCTAAAATGTTTCTCAAATGATAATTATAAACACCCATGATTTTTTAGAAAATAAATTTAATCATTAAAAAATAGCACACATTAATTAATTTCAAGGATACATTCATTTAATTATATTAGATAATTAGGTCATTACTCATGCATAAAATCCCATATTGTAAATTTATACACATACTATTTGAATCCATTTTTTTACCATATAATAATTTCCAAATAAAAAATCCGTTATATTTATGAAAAATATTTATTATATTCAACATGTATTTTTCATTACTCCTACTCCTTCTTAAAACCAATGAATTTTTTTCGTAACATGTGGAATGAAAAAAATATCATTATAGGATATAAAATATAAGAAAGAATAAAGTAATCTCATTTTCAAACCATGATGTCCAAAAAGGGTGTTTCTTCATAAACATAATAAAAAATGACCTCAAATAATCATTTATCTACACATTAAATCTTTATTAATCCATAAATTCGTTCATAAAACACCTTATTAAAAATAATAATGGAAAAATAATAACCATGATGGTATCAAAGATAACATGATAACCGATGGGAATCATCTTCTTAAACAAATACAATTTTAACCAAAATCGGAAAATAATTTCTTTTATAACAATACCATGGAATCCATTTATAATCAAATTATATCTATGAATAATCATTATAATAAATATAAAATTCATATCAGTTCTTTTTGACATCATTATTTTAGAATTATTACTAGTATAATAACCAATACAATAAACTCCCATCCTAATTATCTAGAGAACATTATCTTTATCTAATGATTTGAAGAGCTAGGTTGGACTCTTCCATTATTTTTAGATATATTTGGATAACCTAACTTTATAATCAATATCAGTATTAGTAATCATAATAAAATATTTTATTGAACATAATAAAAATAAATTATTATATTTTTTAACCTTTACAGGGTAAATACCGCAAAAATTAGTTTTTGATCCCACATACAAAACAATTTCAAATATCAAAATACCCTTTAATTTTAAATAACCAATTTAAACCAAATGTAATCAAAATAAATGGAATGAAGGATTTTATTTGAAGAAAACATGAAATATTTTATAATAGTAAAAAATAAAATAATGGTTCCGATTGAGGAAAAATGTTTTTACACTATATACATTAAAAATATAACATTTCTTTTGTCTTTACTAAATGACATAAAAATTTTGTAATAAAGATTCCTTTTGAATAAATTTCTATGAATGATTAAATAAAATTTTATAATTCATTCAAGTCCATATAACAACATCAATACAATAATTTTAAATTTTTTACATTAAATAAAAATATTAAAAATTCATTAAAATAGTTAATAATGTGGGTTCTAAGGTAAACTGTTTCTTAACTCGGGTATGAATCATCATGTTTGTTTTATATACTCCTATATAATATAATTATTTTAATTATTTACACGATTAAGGAATGATTTAATGTTTCTTAATTCACTAATTTAATTTATTATAATGTTAAATACAATCGCTTAATCAATTATGTTCACATTGGCTGGTTAGATGATATGCAACTAATAAATTTAAAATGAACTTTTTAATTTAACTATGATTGTAATAATCGACCATGATAATTTTCTGAATTAATAAATGATATAACTAATGTAAATAAGGTGATAATTTATTTTTTGGAACATACCTAATTAACACTCCGTAGTTAAGCATGATTGGTATGGAGTACTGATCACGGTGGGTGACCTCCTTGAATGTTTCCTAGGGTGTCTAGGGTGAGAAAAAAACCCAGTGAAAGAACATTTATTATAATTTTTGGATATAATTTATTCTGATGAATGATTCATGCCTATGGGTGGGCCCTACATAGGGGACAACATGTCGGAGGGGTAATTGGTGGTACCTAACATGCCATTAAATGATGGAAATGTTATGGGGAGGTGTTTTTGCTACCACTAGGGCCCAGTTGTTTCATATTTATCACATGAATTACCCAACCTTATGTGTGGTGGAACATCCTATACTGAGATATAGGGTCCATAATAAGTATTTGGTTCTCATCTGTGTCTGTGTAGGGGATGAATATAACTCCCAATAATGGTATGGTGTTATGATAATTTTATAACTCTATTCAACAAGGTGTACCATTTCATTTGGGAGGATTCCAAATTATAACTCCATATTAAATTATTCTTACATGATGTAGTGATCAAGATGGGGGGCCAAGAAGGATGTTTCCATGGGTGTGTGTGAGTAAGGAAAAACACATTGAAAGAGAATGTGTTTCCTAGTGGGGGTAGTCATTTGTCTAATTAGCCATTTTGTTGATGTGGGTGGGCCCTAGGTATGGGACCATGTGTCTATGGATAAATAGTTGATACATTCCATGTAAGGCCCAATGACCATCTTATGAAGGGGTGTTTGTGTGGTCACCGGGGCCTTATTGTATCAATGATCAAAGATGCCATTTTTTCATCATGGAGATGGTAGGACGTATATACACACGAGTTATGTTACCATTTTACAATGAACATGATTGGATAAAGGTAGGAGTTATTTTATATTTTAATTATGATTAATAGATAAAAATAATAATTTTACATTATTTTAAAATAAACATATATATAGACTCAATGTTAGGTGGTTATAAAAGAAATATCACATCACTTCCAGAAGGTGATAATGCACACAAACATATGAAAGACATCAACTTTTTCAAAGGATTGAAAGGTATAAAAATAGAATATATAATATATTAATGGAATGTTAATTTTTTAATTATTATAATATATATGATAAATCCATATTTATATTCATGTATGTGAGGAAATGATATAAGGGGAATTACATCAGTTCGTGAGGTGTAGTATAACAGACACATAGATCGTTGTAATATTTCCTGTTATATGGATAAAGAGTTTAATATTGGTTTTTACTTTAGAATAATTACATATTAGTAGATTAACAATATTTTAATTATTATTTCTTAATGGTTGAGTAATAATTTATCGAGATAGAAGAGAAAATAGAACTAGAACATTTGGTTAAAATTAAAAACTCTTCCTTAAACAACAACCTTTTGCTTACTTTAGTCGGGTATTACACTTTTTAAAATAATACATTTATAAAATGAGGTGGAATTTTATTAATGTATTGGAGTATATATTGGCTCGAACAAAATGGTTCTTGATGTCTGGATTGATGATGATTGGAGAGTGTGTTCCCTATTAAATGTTCGGGTAGATGAATTCTCAATATTTAATACATTATTAAATTAATTTAAATTAATATTAATCTTATAGTGTATCCATGTGAATATAATTATAAAATATGATGAGTATGAGTACAAGTACTCAGATACTATAAAATTAATAAAATATTGTAGTAGTACTATTCACTGAAGGGCTATGTAATGGCAGAGGCAATGAAGCAGTAACTGTAGCGGTGACTGTACTATATTAGGGTATATAGCAGCTAGGGTACTGTAGTAGTACTATTCACCGAAGGGCTCTTTAGGCTAAAAAAATGGTATTGAAGGCCTTGTTTTTAGAACAATTGGTTAGGGGCCTTGGGGCTATGTAATGGTTCTCCCTTTACCTAGTTTGAAAGAGGCATTTTCTTTGAATAATAAATTAGGCATCGACCCCAACTATTAAAAACCCTTTTTAATAATTACAATGATATTGATGTTTTTTATACTTTAGGGGTCATGAAAATTAAAATAAACTATCAAGTTACTAAAAAATTTATATTTTTTATGATTTATACAATATAAAATTCATATTTTGGAGAATAATGTATTTATGTGTTTTAAATGATTTAATAAAAAATGTTTTGTTATAATCTATGATTAATGTCATTTTTTGTAGTACTAGAAATATTATTATATAATATGTGTGTAAATCTTCTAAAACAATTATATATGAAATTTATTAGAATATTAGGATTCTATTGTACTAATATAATCTCCCAATGAAATTTATATAGGTTTACATATCATTTTATTGTTTTTTTAATTCATTATTTGACCTATTTTTTCCCCATATATAGTAATGGAATTTTAAATATTAAAGAGTTATAAATTTACTACTGAGGTGAAAATTGGATAATAAATGTAAAATTTATTAAAATTTATACCATTAATAATCCTAAATAAACTATTTTATGTGTTTTTTATTTGTGTGTAATTTAATAAAATATTATTTATCATTAAATATCAGTAATTTCATTTCAAAACTATTCATTTACATTGAATTTGAAATAAATAATGTATAAATGGAATAATTTTATAAACCTTTTCCAAATACATAATATTTTATACTGATCTATAAAATTAGCGGTGCACTATAAATCACTAATGAAATATTACATTAATTGTTTTTTAAAATCAGTTACTTGGTCTTTTAGTTGCCTGCATAAGTATAACATCGATATTGTGTAAGTAATTATGGTTTTTACTTTGGTAAAGAAAATTAAAAATTAAATTACCATGACTAAATAATAATAATTTATCCTTCAAAATAAAACTACAAAATATACAAAAGTTGTTTTTATCCATTTCAAAAAATAATAAAAGCTACAGAGTTATATGTTTTACATTATACTTTACATACAATATTATATAGGTAAAAACAAATCTCAAAGAAAAAATTCATATATTATAATTTTGGAAGATTATAGGAAAAATAAATTCATATATTAAAATTTATTCAATCATTTTAATAGATTAAAAGACTTATCACATTAGTTTTAACAATAATTATCTCATTTTACATTTACCGTGTATATTTCTTTATTCTAATTATTATTCATATTTCAAAAAAATTAATTTGAAAATATATACCAATAATAATTATGGTTATTGAAAATATTGAATCTATTTTATCAAATCCATATCATAGAAATGGATTTATTTTATTTAAAATCAATCTGATAAAATGATATGGAAATTGATTTTCTAGAAAAAACGTTTTTTGTATAAAATTGACTTCAAACCAAATTCATGTATAATGTCGAATATAATAAAATTAATTGGATTTCTTAATGAAAATAACAAATAAAAAATTTAAACTAATCAAAAATATAATTTTATTTTTTATTAACATAAAAAACAGTTTTCAATAAAAACTACATTTTTCCCTATTTATTGAAAAATCGCACTTTTCTGAAAATTCCCAAAAAATTATCATAATATAATTTTTTTTGTAGAATTCAAAAATTATATAATTTGAATCATATAAAATACAACTAATATTCATATTTTAAATTTAATTTTTTCTTAAAAAATCCTACAAAAATGATTTTTGAATAACATATATTTGAATATGAGAATGGATTTGTGGAAAAATTGAGTTATTATTACTTATTAATTAATCAATACATTTGAATTGAGTAATACCATTTCAAAATTTGGTTAATCCTATTCATACTATCCTTTTTAATATTATTGATATAATTATAGATTTTAGATAATAATATTTAATGGTTTTTTTAAACAAAGTGTTTTGTGTTCTATACGCAATAAAAAAATGTGAACCTTTAAAATATCTTGATATTACGCATTAAAAATAATATCAACAAATATATCTAGCTAAAAATATTCCATCATGTTAACTAGTGGTGATGGATGATCTTTCATTTAGTATATTATGGACTCAGATATATTAGAGAAAATTACATCTCCACTAAATTCTAATTATAACATTACTTTGTAAAAATTTATGATTTACATATATTCATTTAGAAAAGTTTAACTATGAATTAGTTGTTATTTTTTACTAATAATTCCATCTTCCACGTCAAAAATAGAAAAACTAAAGCATGAAAATAATTTGTTTTACACGCGTGAGAATATCTGCAATAATAATGGTGTGTTCGGTAGTGATATAATTAACTAATTATATAGTGATTATAGTGGATTTTGTCTCCAAAACCTATAAATTAACATAATAGGTTTCTTGAATTTAATATATTTATTATCCAAAATATAACATGACATATTTTAATTCTTACTCCCTTACGGTATATGGAATTTTTAATGACCATTGGTATTTATATATTATAGGATAATCAGAATGAAAATTCTAGGAATCATGCTTCTTAAGTTCACATTATCCCTTACCATGAATTTACACTTATGAGAATATATTCCTTTCAATGAAAATATATACATTGCAATTTATTTCACAACACTATGTAAGGGAATTTTTTCTTGAACATTCCATAATATTTTTAAAATTTCATTCTCCAAATTTCCTTAACCTAGTTTTTCATAGGTGGATAATACGTAGGGAAAAGTAGTTGTGGTTTTGAGACATCTTTATCATTTTTGAAAATATTATCATAAATTGAACTTCCAATATTTTTAATTCTATATTTTATGGCTCTCTCATGTGAATCTTCTTCTGTTGACACTAAATTTTCATTTAAAATTTCATTGTAATGTCTCGTATGTTCTATAAGAGTTGTTCACTCATGTATAGGCACAATATTAATTGAATGAGGTGTGAAATAAATTTTAACATATTCATTTTTATGATTTGGATTCGAAATTGGAATTTGGGGAACATTAAACATTTTATTAGTCTCATGTTGTAATTAACTCAAACTTTCAATCACATTGTAATTGCAATTTACTTGATTCTTTAAAGTAAAACCATCGAGGATTTGATTTTATATAATATTAACAAAATTTTATATTCGTCTAATTTGTATCATCATAGTCTTCATCATAATTAATTTTAGTCATCTAGATAATTCAACACTATTTTTGTATTTTTAAAATGTTTCATACAATTTACTCTTTTGAAGTTACAAGTAAAATTACAAATATAATATTTTACAAATTTCATGTAAACATTTACTATTATAATGCCATGGGATACCCTTAAAAGTATTGGGTTACACTTTAAATAAATGGAATTGAATCTTATGAAGTCATGAAATGACTCTACCAAATTTACATTATAGAAAAATTACTTTTCTAAATGTTTCATATATTTCATATTATCCATTTTATTTCTCTCAATGACACTTTCTAGGATAAACAAACCCAATATATAGATAAAATAAATAAAAATTTAAAGTATTAAAATAAAAAATGGTACCATTCACTCCATTTTATTACTATATCAAGAACATGAAAATAATTTTCAAGATTTTATGAACTATAATAATATTTCAAAATAATTCAATTGATTTCATATATACTCTAGAAACCTTTAAACACTTCTATGAGTACATAACTTAATGTTTACTACATTATTAATATCATTTCAAATTAAATTCTTCAAAATTGATTCCCATAAATATTAATCATCAAATAGAAAAACCACATCTTATATTACTATATACTGTCTCTCTTAAAACATCCTCATGATTTTTGTAAAAAAATTATCTTCTTCGAATTCCTCCTTAAATAAAATTAATTGAAAATATCTAATAAATAGTTTATCATCATTTTATTCTAAATAATGTATAAAATATTTTTTATAGTTTTAATCCAAATAATTATAACTTATAATTTAATAACATAATGTTATTTTATAAAATCATCATGTTTTTATAATCACTAATTTTAATATTTCTATAAATTTATTCCAGGATAGTGGTTGTACTATTATTTTACCCACAAATGTATGGGTTTTTTTCATCTTAATTGTGACCTCATATTATCACCCATGATTAGAATAAATTAAATCTAATGAAAACCAATACTAAAAATTAAAATAATGTCACATTTATTAAAAAAAAATTGGTTGTTCATAACCACGATTAACTACTGCCATTTTTTGTGATTAATACACTCGGATAGCTCACTAACTCCTAGAATTTTGGAGGAGGGTTTGGGTGAAACAATTATTATTTAAATGACCCCATTTGGTTCCTAATGAAATTTTAACTTGACAAAAATGATACAATATTGTCATACAAAACTCATAATATATAAAAATAAAGTTATCTATATTTAATAATAAGGAATAGTTGCTTCATTTTTACCAACATAATTAGAGTATTTAAAATTATTTGATATTTAATGTGATAGTAAATAAATATCATATGGTTTATGATTATTTTCACCAAAATTATATATAAATCATGTACTTAAAACACAAATAATATCATACATCATTTCCTTTATTCAAATATGATGAAAATTTTTATTTTCTTTTTTTGGATTCCATGAAGTTCATTCTCATATCATTGTTTTATATTTTTTCATGAATTTTTAACATCTAAAAATCCTTTTTTAT
This sequence comes from Viscum album, assembly GCA_963277665.1. NCBI lineage: Eukaryota > Viridiplantae > Streptophyta > Magnoliopsida > Santalales > Viscaceae > Viscum > Viscum album. The sequence goes on along the minus strand of OY728164.1, from coordinate 1,007,603,456 downwards.
AATTCTATTCATTATATTTTATATTTATATTTTCATATTGGATTTATTGTGTCAAACACATTTCAGAAAAAATTATAATAACCATCATAATTTTTTGTAGTATTTAACCACAGTGTGAATGAATTAAATACAGATCAATGATGAAAAAACCTCAACATATAATGTAAATATTACCAATAAAATTTAAATTTTTTATCTAGATACATTAAATTAAATAAATATAATTATTCATCCTACCACATAACATTTTTAATATAAATCACTTAACTATTTGGTCAGATTCCTCTTTGTTCCATTACCATTTAAAAACCTGGTGTTAATGGAAGAAGATAAAACAGTGGGAAATGTATTGGAGATTGATATAGTGATTATATCCTGACATATATTAAAATTTTACATTTTACAAATTTTCGAACTATTTATATAGACTTCTATATGTTATCCTCAATTTCAAAACATTTTATAAAAATTTATCGACAACTCAATCATTTGATAACATTAATGATTGGTTCAAACATTCCGAAATTTTTTGATATCCATTAATTAAAATGAATGTTTGAAACACCATAATATTATCAAACATAATGATAAACTAATTGTTGTATATTTCATGGAATTAGTATTTGAGTCATTCTTTATTCAATAATGAAAGCACTATCATGCACAGAACAATGATGTACTGTATTTCACAATACCATTGTTTCATGAAACACAACCCTTGATCGAGATATACTCATCATTCCATGCTTTTTAATTTGGGCATATTTCAATAAATATACCACTTTAACTAAGTCCTCAAAGACCATTTACCCATTTTTCTTATTTTTTAATAACATCATGTGAAATCATATTCAAAAATATTTTTTAATAACCTCTAAAAAAACTATTAGAGAATTTTTCATTATTTTATCAATTTTTTGTATAAAATGTTCTGAACAATAATTTTCATCATTTATAAAAACTCTATCTTCTACCCCATGGTCCTTTGTTATGTTGATATGAATTATAAATTCTTTAATACATAATATTAATGTAGGAGTAGCCTCTAAAAAAATATCCATTATTCTCATTTTACTAAGGGATCTATAATGATAAACATCAAACAGATGTATCTCTAAAAATTTGGAATCCATGTATACATTATACATCATGAATAACTATAAAATCCCATTATTAATTATATAATGCGACCATTAGAAAAAATATTATTTTTTCTGGAATGGTCATACTCTTAAATTTTTTTATTCATTTAGTGAGTATTGAATATGATTATTGAATACATCTCATGTAATTTATCCAAATGTATGGGTAAATCACATATAACTTAAGTGAATAGAAATAAGAATATTATGTTACACTTATATTGGTATAACTGTACACTTCCCCATTATATTTTAATAAGAACCCCAAATATCATCCCCATCATATAGAATGAAAAATATGACAATTATTAATAAGATCCTACCGTCATATAAGAAATATACCCCACCAAATTGCTCAGACCCAAGGATGATGTAAATAAGAATCAATGAATTAATATTCACATTAAATATGTATTAATAGACAATGTTAATATATATTAATATCAATCATTTACCTCTTTATACTAAAGAAATAACATTTGAAATTACACTTAGTAAATGTAGTGTGTATTATAGGAATAAAAACTATAAGGACATTGTCACGACCAGCCTTCACCAAGATGAGAGAAGTGTCAGCAGAATGCCATAACCTTCCTTCATCAAGTTGAAGAAGAGATAATGACCCCTGAGACCTGCCTTCAATAGGTCCCGGAGTGGTGACTAGCACCAAGAGTATAGAATCACACACAAGATGGAAGTCATTTCCATTTTTCTATAATAGGATCGGGAGATAAGATAGTAAATCCCAATGACACCAAAACTAGGGTGGGGGTAGAGAGTAGTCCAATGAAAAACATTCCCATATGCATTCTACAAAATTAAATTCCAAAAAGTACATGGATACTACCAAGGTAAATTACCAAAGAAAGAAAAATAGAGACTGCAACTGTCCCAATGGCAGAGCTAGTATGTCCCTGCACGATCCCTGATGACTTCTTGGAATCATGAAAGAAGTTTTATATACATAGGGTGAGCATACAAGTATACTCAGTAGGGAAAATCAAGGACTCTCGTGCACAATTCAGGAGGCATTCTAATGCCCTGTGATAAAAGAGATAGCCAAAGCACCAAGCAAGGAAAACTATCCACCTAGGCCTCACCTAGTCACAATCCCCAAATAACAGAAGTCAAGTCATATATAGTAATAGCACATTAACATTTGGGTACCCCGTGCCACTTTCCCACTGGTTATTGAAGACATCCTACGCATTGAACCTCTCCCGCCATTCTCACTGCAGTCCCACTACCACACCCTGCCCGCACACACCTGGGCCTCAACCATGCATTCCACCCACAAACACCAAGGCCACAACCACCTTCCTGCCCGAAAACACTTGGACACAACCACGACGTGTAACCATGCCCGCAAACACGTGGGCAAGAACAACTACGGCTACGCCCGAAGACACCTGGGCCTCATCACGAAAGTTATTGGGACACAACATGCTCGCACACACCTGGTCCAACCACCACAACTACCATGCCTGAAGAATCTTGGGCTATAATGGACCTCAGGCTGTCACAACCTGCCCAAAGTGTCCTGGGATATTCTGTAAAGGGAGCAGAAAATGACCTAATAACCATCCAATCATAGGAGTGTTGCGAAAAACACCCTTCCCCATGAAATGGTGTTGTTCATCACTAACTGCTCAACATGGGTGTGGCGTGAATAAGAAACATAACAACTGAAATTATATGTATAGGTAATAAGCACTCATCAATGTCTGGGGGTTCCAAAACCTAAGCACAAACACCCATATTACTATTCATTCATAAAAGAGTGGAACAACACTCACAAACAAATCACAAGTCACTCCCGAAACCAATTACCCATTTAAAACATTCTTGTTTTCATGTTCAAGTGATCCCATTTAGGTAAATAATACACTACTAGGAAACTAATGGGCATAACCGCAAGGCATAGAAAGAAAAATATCCAAACAATAATTTAATCATTCACACCCGGTTCTCATGTGTAGTCAAAACAAAAAAGGGATCAGTGAGATCCATCAAATTAATAGAACTAAGACAAGCCTCGAGATACATCCCCACACAGCTTTATATTCACAACCATCAACTATTCCACAATATAGGATCCCATCCTCATCCACATCACCCCATAAGCATCAAACCGAACAACACACCTACTACCAATACAGAGTAGGAAAATAGCCAGGTTCAAGCACATCATTCATTAGGATCTTCTTTCTGTTGGTTAACCAGGGTGACCACACAAAGATTTATGTTCACTGGGAATCCATTTAACCAGTTGAGTTTAGGTGATTCACCAATTTCCAGGTTACAATCATTTAACCATCACAAAAGACAAGGTTTCATTAGTGCATAGGAAAAGACCATAAACAATAATGATTTTTAGGGAGCATAATGTCATACAGTTCACAACATAGAGAAATTAAAAGAGAACACCAGAAATTTCAAACACATCCCATCATTCCTTAATAGTCTGTTTATTATCTTTTTATGGTTTGGTTTCATCCATTCCCACAGAAAAAGTATTGTACCAACCCTACATGATACACGGTAAGGAGATACGAAGGGAAAATACCTACTTGGTTTTTCAAGGATCGATGTTCTTCTCCACATGCCAAAAACTGGGGATGTGCTACTTGAAGGGGAGGAACATCCAGGACTCCAAGGGTGAGCATAAATTCTCCGGCACTGGCGCACCACTTACCTCATGATGGGGAACTCCAAATGCACAAAGAAGAAAATGAGACTAGCCAAGAAATAGATAAAGAAGGAATTCTCGTGCGATATGAGGATGAGATCCCGTTGTTACGGGATATGGAAAATTTAATGGCTTTAATGTTGGATCATGGTTCCCCACACGGTTGGGCAATTACACACAATGGAATTAATTGTCATTTAAAAATTCTCCTCAATGGGGTGGTCATAATGGCTATGCGTTAAATAGTTTTCTATAACTAGAATGAAACTTGTAATAAGGGAAAAATGGAAGGTATGAGGAAGGGTGAGCCACCGGGGAAAAACCCCACGTTTGGATAAGATAAGTGTCTCCCGACTCTTAAGGTATTTTGGATATTATTTATGGTCTTTAAATGTATTGAAAGAGGACATTAACTCATCTTTAAGTCAAAATATATGTTGTGGGGTGGAATGGTTGGGAACTTGAAGGTGAGGACACAGTGGCACCGTTACAGTGCCTCCCTCATGGAGCCACCCTCACCGCATCATCCTCACAGTGCCACCATCCCCACGTTACACTCATTGTGCCATTGTCACGGTTTCACCCTTATAGTGCCACTATCACGGTGCCACCGTGACCGATGTCAGACTGTCACGCTGCCACCATGACCGGTGTGCAACCATGATCGGTGCCATCGTTTTTGTGGAGCTATGTTTTGAAAAAGTAATGGACCAGGTGGGTCTGGGCCATTACATCAGATACCTGTCAAACTATTCTCACCCTCGATATTAAAAACTAGACCCAAAGAAAAGATGGGTAACGAACAAACACCTCTAAAGATACCTCTCAAGAGTGAAAATCATCGACATCTAGGAATACCACTTCCTCAAGTAACCAGAAAACACTCGATGGTCAAACTTTCTAGTCATATAGGTTATTAAGTTTCTTCCTCCATGTCAAGATATTATCTATTTTTGGTGGAACTGACTCAACCACATGGGTTTAATCACATCCACCATAATGTGTCTTGATTTTGGATCGAGTCCCCCCACCCCATAGTCAGGACTCTTCACACACATCCACAGATTGAGGAAAGCAGCGGGCTCCACAGTTAACAAGGTAAAGTGTTCTATGAGAAACTAGTACAAAAAAAAACAAAACTCAAAACAGCTCTGGGTACGGTGCGTGCATCTGAATCTCCCATTCCAGGGTACTTTCATCGAGCCCACCATGCCTCCACAACACCCGAACCAAAGGAATGGTCTTTCCATAGAGTACCTTCACCTCACGATCCTCGATACTCGTTGGTCTTTCCACAAAAGTCACATCGTCCTCGATATCCAGCTTTCCCCAGTAGAGGACATTTGAATCGCCATGTAGATATCGTCGGAGGTGAGACACTTGGAAGACATTGTGCAGTCTCAGTAGCGGCTGTGGTAGTGCTAGCTGATAAGGCACTTCACCGACCTGTCGTAGCCCTTCGAATGATCTAACGAACATGGGAGAAAGCATACTCCCCTGCCGAACCTATGTTTCCCAAGCTGAGGGGAGACGTTCAGGAACACATGGTACCCAACCTCAAACTCAAAGGGCCTCCTCTTATTATCATCATAAGACTTTTTCCAGTCCTGGGACAACTTGATCATCTCCTGTATAAGGTGAACCTTCTCTGTCATGCTCTACAACACATCCGGGCAAAGAACACCAGCTTCCCTAACCTGGGTCCAGCACACAGGTGAGTGACATGGCCTTCCGTACAAAGCTTCGAATAGAGCCATTCCCTTGGTAGAGTGATAGCTACTATTGTAGTAAAACTCCACCTGAGGCAAGTGTCATTCCCACGATCCCCCAAAATCCAACACACATTCTCGTAGCATATCCTCCATTCATTAGATGGTGTCCTCTGTCTACCCATCTGTCTGGGGCTGGAAGGTAGTGCTAAGACATAGCTGAGTGCAAAAAGCATGATGTTATCCCCTCAAGACTCGTGTGGTAAACCGTGCATCCCTATCCGAGACTATGGACCTCGAAACACCATGAAATCTCACCATATCATGCACATACCTCCATGCTATGGAATCCATTTCACTCGACTACCTAATCACCAAAAAGTGAGCCGATTTCGTCAAATGGTACACCACTACCCAGATAGCGTCACAATATCCTTATACCTTGGGTAGCCCTATGAATAAATCCATCGAGATATCATCCCACTTCCACTCGAGGACATATAAAGGTTGTAACAGACATCTTGTAACCTGGTGTTCAGCCTTCAGCCACTGACACACTAGGTACCTGGCCACAATCTCTGCCACTGCCCGCTTTACCCCAGGCCACCAAAACTGACCCCTTAGACCCTGGTACATCTTGGAAACTCTCGAGTGCACAGCTAGGGGTGAGTTGTGGAACTTACCAAGAAGCCTGTCATGCATCGCTTCTGCAAAAAACTACATCCCTCGGAAAAGAATCCAATTCTGACCATCCTCCACCCACCCTTCTAGGGCATCAGCTTGGATAACCCGGTCACACATCACATTACTTTCTGAGTCTCCCCATTGAGACTCCTATAATTACCACATCAATGAATACTACACAGTCATCTGATACAGACCATCCCTACAACCATCGGTCCTCACATCCAGATATAGGGAAGAAAATTCCTCCATTGCCTTCCATGCATATGCCGACTCTCGAACCGCATCCTTCTGCAACTTCCTTCTCAATGCATCAACCACCACCTTCCCTTTTCCCGAGGATTAGTAAATCTTGAAGTCATAGTCCTGAAGGAACTCCATCCATCATTAGTGTCGTATGTTCAGGTCCCACAGGGAGAAGATATACTTCTTGATTTTGTTATTTGTGAAGACCACGATGCACTCCCCGATTTGGAAATTCCACCACAACTTAAGTACGAAAATGACCACCGCAAGAACCAGATCATGGGTGGCATAATTACATTCATGGGGACGTAACTGTCTTGACCCATAAGATATTTCGCCTCATCGTTTCATCATTACATAACCGAGGCCTTATCCTGAAGCATCACAAAACACCTCATACGCCGCCCCTTCATTGGGCAATCTCATCACTAGGGAACTTAACAACATCTCCTCCAAATAGCTAAAGGCTACCTTGTACTACCAATCTCATATGAAAGTCTATTCCTTCTTGGTCAAAGATATCAAATGTGATGTAGATCGGGAGAAGTTCAGTACGAACCTCCGGTAGTAACCTTCGAGTCAAAGGAAACTATGAACCTTTTCTATGTTCTTGGGTACTGCCCTAGAAACAACGGTCTCGACCTTCAATGGGTATACTGCTATTACCTGCTCGGACACCACGTTCCCAAGGAAGTTGACTTCTTGCGTCCAGAAAATGTACTTGGACAACATCCCATAGAGTTGGTGTTGTCAAAGGACCTCCATAACTGTTCTAATGTGTTCAGCTCGATCCTCCTCTGATCTTGAGTAGATCAGGATGTCATCAATAAACACGACTACGAACCGATCCAGGTATTCCTAGAATACGGAGTTCATAACCCCCATAAATAGTGTTAGATCATTCATAACGCTGAATTAAATGACCACAAACTCAAAGTTTCCATATCTGTACCTAAAGGTAGTCTTTGAGATGTCACCATCATTCACCCTTAGCTGGTGATATCCTGACCGCAGGTCAATCTTGGAGAACCACCCTGCTCCTTTTAACTTGTCTAAAATGTCGTCTATCCATGTGGGGGGGGGGGGGTAATGGTTCTTTACCATTACCTGATTCAGTCTCCGGTAGTCTATGCATAGCCTGATACAACCATATTCCTTCATTTTGAATAAGACGGGAGCACCCCATAGTGATGTACATGGTCGAACAAAACCCTTCTTCATCAGATCGTCAATCTGAATTCGAAACTCCCATAACTTAGACAGTGGCATCCGGTAGGGAGCCATTGAAATCGGATGGGAACTCGATTGCAAGTCTATCCTGAACTCAACATCATGTCGAGGGGGTAGATTTTAAACCTCTTCAAGAAATATGTCCATAAACTCATTGACGATACCTGGGACTACTACCATTTCTATATCCACCCACTCCACTAATAGTTCATCTGACAAGGAAAGGAGGGGCTGCTCTTGCATGCTGCTTTTCTGGCAACCCAGCTCACCGAAGAAAGATACATGTCGGTCGCCAAAATATGAAAACATGACCCTTCATCGGAAGCATTCAATGACTGCACATACAGTGAACATTCATTCAATGCATAATATGAAATTGAAAGGTTGTATCTGCAATAGTAGAAGATCCCTGATAGACTGATGTGGCCCTATCATCAGTCTACACCCTCGACATACATAAAACAAGTCGGTCTGACCTCCAACTATTTGGCTCAGCACTAGGGGAACTGGATGTCTCTATGAATCTAAACTCAAAGCATGAGCCAGACTAGGTGCAACAAAGGAGTGTGAAGCAATTGTATCGAACAAGGCATACGCAAGAGTACAAATCAAGCAGATCAAACCTTGAATGACTTCCGGCCCTGCTAGAACTACTGCCTCTGTGGCGTGTAATTGTCAACAACCAGATCCCCTGCCTATCGGATGTTAGATGCCTCCACGACCATTCCCTGGTCGAGGTCCCTGAGGGGCACCCTGGGGTTGGCCTCTTCCAACCTCATCTTTTCTCGAAGCGGCAGAAGCTTGCTGCCCCTGCTGCTGCTGGTGAAAGGGACTAGCTGGAAACTGCTACTGATGAGGTTGGCATTGAACCTTCTCCCCCTCTCTGTATTGTAATCGGTCTGGGCTCTGATTCAGATGGTGCCCATGGATACCATAGTTGAAGCATCTCAGCCCTGGGCCAAAAAGGAAAGGGCGTGGGTCGGGAGATCAAAACTAGAACTACTGAGGCTTGCATCCTGCTGGTCGAAACCTAGATGGCCATGATGTTGGAGGCCTGATGCTGGAGGACATCCCATTTGACAAGCCCATATGGATTCCCTCTCACGATACACCTCTTATCGTGTGCATTCTCACTACTAATTCACACTTCTTCTGGACCTCTATGTATGTCGATAATGTAAAGGGAGTAACGACATACTGAAACGAAGGTCAGAGTGCCTCCTCTAAACGTCTGGCCCAAGACTCCTCATATAGTAAAAGGCCTGGAGGGAAGAGAAGGATATACTTGATCATGATCCCCATCTCTTTCACTGACATGCTCCCCTACTGGAGGGAGCGTAGTTCTTTCCTCTTCTTAGCCTTCATCTGGGAAGAGAGGAATTATGCCCGGAACTCCTTCTCAAAATCAGTCCATGTCACCTCATCCACCCTCTTCTTCCCCAGATAAAGAGTCCACCACTAACGCATTGGTCCATGCATCTACCTTACAGCTAGAGGAACCCAGTACTCCTTCAGAGCACAGATTAAGCTAAAATCTATCACCAGATCATCTAGCCAATCCCTGTCTCCACGTCAGAGATGCTTCCCTCGTACATCTCGAGGGTCTGCCGCTGAAATCCATGAAACTTCTTCTGCCACTGATCATCCTCCTTCTCCCGTTCAGCCCTCTGTCGATCATCCAAGACAACCTCCTGGGCCTCGATCACCAGCACTACTCGTGGTCATCTCCCAGGTGCCATAGCTGTATGGTAAACAAGAAATTCCTAAGCCCGAGTAGTGTATAATATTGTTCTTAAATTTTCATAGAGTTATTATTCATTTTAAATCCCCAAATAAATACCCGTGAATCATAATAACTCAAGACATTATGATTAATGTACCTTCCCTAGGGTCTCTACCCTGCAATCAGTGTAGCCTCACTTGGTCATTCGGTATGCCTAGAGTCCTTGCATCGGATCATGGGGGGCCTTAATTCCCATGTCTTAGCCAGTCTTCCCTGGCATATTTCATGCACCAAGATCACCCAAGATGGGTTTCCTACCATTCCATGCAATCCTCATTGTTTCTATCTCCAGACTCCATCCTATATTTCAACATCCACCTCTGATACCATTCTGTCACGACCTGCCGTCACCAAGATGAGAGAAGGGACAACAGATTGCCAGACCCTTCCATCGTCATGTTGAAGGAGAGATAATGACCCTCGAGACACGCTTTCAATAGGTCATGGAGTGGAGACTAGCACCAAGGGTATATAATCACACACAAGATGGATGGAATTACCATCTTTCATTAACAGGATCAGGGGATTAGATTGTAAATCCCAACAACACCAAAACTTGGTGGGTAAAAAGTAATCCAAAGAAAACCATTCCCATATGCATGTTACAAAAGTAAATGCCACAAAGTACAAGGAGAATACAAAGGTAAAGTACCAAAGAAAGAAAAACAACAACTATAATTGTCCCAAATCCCGAGATAGTACAGCCCTGCACGATTCCTGAAGTCTTCCTAGGAACCTGAAAGAAGTTTTATATACTTAGGGTGAGAATAAAAGTATACTTAGTATGGAAAACCAAAGACTCTTGTGCACAAGTGGGGATCCATTCTAATTCCTTGTGAAAAAGAGATAACCAAAGCACCTAGCAAGGAAAACTATCCACCCAGGTCTACCCAATGTACACTCCCCAATTAAAAAAAGTCATGTAATATATAGTAATAGCACATCAACATTTGGGTACCCCATGCCACTTTCTAACTAGTTATTGAAGACATACTACGCATTGAACATCTCCCACCATTCTCACCGTAGTCCCACTGCCACACCCTGTCCGCACACACCGGGGCCAAAACCATGCATCCTTCCTGCAAACAGCTGGGCCACAACCACCATCCCCCCCCGCAAACACCGGAGCCACGACCACCACACGCAACCACAACCACAAACACCTGGCCCTGAACAACTACTACTATTCTTGAAGACACCGGGGCCTCATCCGAAAGACTCTAAGAATCAACCTGACCGCACACACCTAGTCCAACCACCAAAACTACCATGCCCGATGAATCTCGGGCTAAAATGGACCTCAGGCCATCACAACCTGCTCGAAGTGTCTTGGGATATTCTAAACAATGTGAGTAGAAAATGAGCTAATAACCAACAACTCATAAGAATTTTGGGAAAAAACCATTCCCCATGGAATGGAGGTTTTTAGCACTATGTGCTCAACTTGGGTGTGTGCGAATAAGAAACATAAGAACTATAATTATATGATTATGTAACAAGAACTCATCCCAACCTAGTAGATCCAAAACCTAAGCACAAACACCATTGTTACTATACATTCTTAAAAGAATGGCACAACACTCTAGACCATGTCAAAAATCACCCCCAAAACCAATTCCCCATTTAAACCATTCATGTTTTAATGTTCAAGTGATCACATTTAGGTAAATTCTACACTACTGGGTAACTAACAGGAATAACCACAAGCCAGAGAAAGAAAAACAGGCAATCAAAAATTTAAGAATTCACATCCAGTTCTCTTATGATGTCACAACAATAAATGGATCTGTGAGATATTTCAAAGTACTAGAACCAAGCCAAGCCTCGAGATACAGCCTCACATAACTTCATATTCACTACCAACAACTGTTCCACAACAGAGTATCCCATCCTCATCCACATCACCCCATAAGAATCAAACAGAACAACACACCTACTACCAAAACTGAGTAGAGAACCTTCCAGGTTCAATTACATCATTCATTAGGTTCTTCTTTCTATTGGTTAAATGGGGTGACTACATAAGTATTTATGTTCACCTGGAACCCATTTAAACAACTGAGTTTATGTGATTAACAAATTTCCATGTTATACTCATTTAATCATCATAGAAGACAAGGGTACATTAGTGCGCAGGGAAAGACATCCAACAACCATGATTTACAGGGAGCATGAGCCCATACAGTTCACAACATATAGCAATTACAAAAGAATACATCAAAAATTTCAAACTCACCCCATCATTCTTTAATAGTATTTTTATTATCATTTTAATTTTTGGTTCCATCCATTCCCATAAAAATAGTAGCATACCCACCACGCATGATACATAGTAAAGAGCGACGAAGGAAAAATACCTACTTGTTTGATCAAGTATTGAAGTTCTTCTCCACGCACCAAGAACTAAGGATGCACGACTTGAAGGGGAGGAACATCAGGGACTCCAAGGTTGAGCAGAAAGGCTCCAGCACAGGCGCACCCCTTGCCTCGGGATGGGGAACTCCAAACGAATAATGAATAAATGGAGACTAGTTAAGGGGGAGAAGAAGAAGGAATTCCCATGCGATATAAGGATGAGATCCCGTTGTTATAGGATATGGAAATTTGAACAACTTTAATGTTGGATCGTGGTTTCCCATGTAGTTGGGAAGTTATGCACGATGGAATTAATTGTCATTTAACAATTCTCCTCCGAGGTGTTTTCATAATGGCTATGTGATAAATAGTTTTCTTTAAACATAATGAAATGTGTAATAGGGGCATAATTAGAAGGTACAAGGAATGGTGCACCACCAAAGAAAAAACCACACGTTTTGGAATGTTAATGGTTTCCGGACTCTAGGGGGATTTTAAATATGATATATGGTCTTTAAATGGCTTGAAATAGGGCATTAAATCATCTTTACTTAAAAAGATATGTTGCAAGAGTAGAAAGGGTGGGAAATGGGTTGTGAGGACATGGTACCACCGTCACAGGGCCACCCTCATAGTGCCACCGTAACTAATGCCACCATCATGGTGCCACCGTGACTACTATGTGATCGTGACCAGTGCTATATTTTCGGTGGAGACATGTTTTGGCAATGTAATGGACCAGGTGGGTCTGAGCAATTACAGACATGTACATAACCATTGCATATTCTAGTTATTAAGACTATAATTTATTTTCTCCTTCGAAAATATCATTTGGTTTATAGATTTATATAATTATTTCATAATATATACATAATATCGCACAATAATACAAAGTAGATAATAATACAATTGTATCAATTTTTTTATTATAAAAAACTATAAAAAATGATTTCGTTACATCAAAAATAATAAAAAATATCATCTTGGATTCTTATTTTCTCCTACCCAACCTCAAAACCCATGACTAATATTTAATTACTTGTACTAAGTAGATAAATATTATTGAGGACCATAAAAAATGGAAAGAGTATATTATTACCTTAATACTTATAAACACAAGAAATAAAAACTTCTCATCCTTAAAAGTAACATATCCAAACTGGGTGAAATGATGAAGTTGACTTTAGACATTGAAAGCATAAAATAGACTATTTGAGTAACTTGTGGCATCATTTTCTTATCATAATTACATATTATTGATTCCAACATAACTAATATTTGATTTTTAACCCTCCTCATTACCTTACATTGTAATGATCATGGCTACATTATGATGTAACTGTCATAGTTACACTTGAAATAACATTTTATGGTCACCTTCCAAACAACCCAATGTATTGGATGTCTATCAAGGACCCCCACCCTGTATTTATTTTATAATATAATCACCCATTATCATGAAAAACTGCAATGAACTAGAAAATAATCATAAAACCTGAATACATGCATCATAAATAAATCATTGTTGAAAATAACTTATTTCAAAAGAATTTTGTGCACAAACAAAGGAATAATAAAATATTTGAAAATAATCATGTAAAATTTTAAAGGATGATTCAAACCCATATGAAATAATTAAAATATAAAAATCCTCCCTTTTCGTATATTTTATGATGGATAATATTTTGGAGTTTATTAAAAGTGACATTAATGGGGATTTTAAAAACTCCCTTACCTTATGTCTGAAATCGTTATTCACTAATACATAATCTCCTAAATAAAATTTATTATTTTATTTATTAATAAACTTTTATATAACTATTTTATTTATTATAAATTTCAAATGATCATTTTTTCCATTTAGATGAGTTTTAAATATTAGAATCATCATTCCAGGATCACACATATTATGTATTTATGGTCAATTACTTGAGTATAATTAGTAAACATCATTTAAAAAAGAATAAAAACGTTAAAACTGAAAATAAATGTTATTAAAATGCATTAATAATTTTTTATGATCCCATAAGTCATTTTTTATTTTATATGGATGATCCATTAAGTGAAATATTAATGATAAAAGATTGATTTATTTTTTGAGGATTTCCCAACCATCACAATCAAATTTATTTTTAGATTATATCTTGTCAATTATATTTTTTTGAGAAGATTAAATATTTAAAAATATACATATTAAAATATTTTTAAACATCATATTGTTTTTATTTCCAAAATTGAATACAGTAATAAAAAATTAAAAAATTTCATCAACGAAGGTGGTGAATCTACATGATAATGTTGATGATTTCATTTTATATAATAAATGGAGAATAGAAGAGGTTTTATGATGAATATTCCATTAATATAGTAACATTAAAATATATTTATGATAATGAAGTAATCATGTAACTTTTAATAGGGTAGGTGAGGATAGGACAATAAATAACGGAAGAAAAAATTTCAAAGAGAAAAAAGTATTTTACGTCTTCAATATAGTCACCTTTAGAACCACCTTATCTAACAAGATTTTGACATTTTAGTGAGACCATAAGTTCTCGGAAATAGTGAATAGATCTAGGAATGGTGGTGGTCATTAATTAAAAAATACATGGCATTGTATGTGTGAGTGGAATAGGTGGTGAGGGGTGGTATTTAAAGTGAGAGGATAGTGGTATTTTATATTATTATATTCATCATTTTATTATATTGGCTCAATACTATCAATATTTTTGATTTATGTGACTAAATACATTAAATATTGAATATTAATTTCAGTTCATGGTAACTTAAATCATCAATGACTCAAGAATAACTCAAAAATTATTTAATTTACTTGTGATGTTAAATTTCATAAACTGTGGTATTTAACTACTCACCAACAATTCAACTATTTCATTAGAATGCCAAATACTCACCCCAACCAATTTTCAATTTGTTGATTTTAAAAATAGACTCCATTTTAATGAAATAATTTTATAAATTTGTGAATCTTAATTTTTATTTAAAACCATAATTTTTCCAAATATACAAGTTTTAATATTTTAACTGATTTTATGTGACATTGAAATAATAACAAAGGAATAATTTTTTTCTTATAATTACAATACAGAAAAATATTAATTTATGATTATTTTTTATAAAAATGATATTTCTATTAAATTATTATATTCATTTAAAAATTTTCAATAATAAATTGTTTCTGAAAAAATTAACTACAGTAAATATATCAGTTTCAAAATATTAATTTACTTATTCTGTGATTTAAATATATCATATTTTAATTTATCAAATCCATACATTTTTTATGTATTTATATGTGAGGTTAGTATTCTATTTTTATTGATTCCTTAATTTCTATATATTCCACTTGTTTCATTATACATTTATAATGAATATAACTATATAATAACATAATGAAAACAAATTATTTTATAGGTACCTAGGTTGTTACACTCTCTCCCACCCCCCACATATATAAATTTAATCCTCAAAATTTTTATTCACTTATAATAAAAATAAGGATTACTTTACATCATTGAATTCTCAGATTCCCATATTTATTCTTCAATAACGTTGTATCTTCCCAAAACCATAACATGGTGAATTACATTATTTTATAATATGTTCTCCCTATATTCAAAAATCTAAATAGTACTTTTTTCATATGAAAGTTTATATTCGAATGGAATAGTATCCATGATAATAGGATGAGATAAATCTTGAAAATTCTTTCATTACATCTAAAAATAAAAAACATTTTTTTAGCTTGGAAAACCTCAGAGGAAAATAGAATAGTTTGGAGGCTAATCTATCTTTTATAATGATTTCATAAGTACCTATGAACTATGTACTATGCTTCCCCTTTTATGAAAATAACATATACCTTAAAATGGTGTAAAATTGAGAAAGGAATGATCACCTTACACAAATGAAAATTCCTTCCTATGGTTATACTCATGTAATCCCCAAATATAATTTGAGATTTTTTCAAATGAAAGAGAATAATAGAAAACTTATAATTCTTATTTATAGTAAAAAATGTTTTTTTCATAATTTCTTCATCTTTCACCTTCAGCAGATGGTAATCAGATCTCATGTAAATCATTGTAAAATAGTGACCACCTAATATTTTATAAAATAATTCATCGATGTGAGGAAATGTGTAATTATTCTTAACAGTGATGTTATTAAATGCTCTGTAATGAATTCATATCCTCAGGGGACCCTATTTATAATGAACAACCAAATATTAGCACATCATGGGGATGTTATATGATGAATGAAATAATTATCAATAAAATACTACAACTTATTTTTCAACTTGAAAAGTTCCACTTGATCCGTTCGATAAGGTGTTTTGAAATTATCTTGGCATGAAGAACTAAGTCAGTGGTAAATTAATGTTCCCTGTTAGGTAAAATGCATGGAAACACATCATTATAATGTAATTCTATTAATTTACCACTTTCACATCATTAACCTAAATAGTTACATTCTTCTCAATAATATGGGTAAGATAACATTAATTTCCATGTATTAATAGTTTCTCGACTACTCTATATTTTTTCAATTATATGGGCTCATTATTGTCTAAAAACATAAAAAAATTATGAATGATAACTTATATATATCTCGAATCAATCATATTATGATTAATATAAATATAATACATACCCATAATAACATCAAACTCTACAAAGGGATAAAAAACATGGTTCGCAGGTAATGTATATCCATGGACAATAATTTTAATATTAATATAATGCATTGTTTTATAAATTTTTCTCCATGTTATATTAACCATATTTTCTTCTTCCATTTCTTATGATAATATTTATAATTTCCCATAAAATAACACTGATATAAATGAATGTGTAGAACCTATTTCAAACAAGATATTGAAAACATTTGAGTTAAAAATGATACACCTGTTACTACATGTCTTATCACTTCTTTGATTGTTACCACTAGAGAAGTGATAGCTATAGTGCTACTATCAAGAATTTTCATAAATGGAATCTATGTCACCGCTAGTCTGAGGTACCACTAGTATGATATACCACAAAAAAATAAGTCCCTGCCAACTTCATGCCACCATTATTGTTTTAAGAAAATAATGTGAATAACTCAATGACTATTTCTATTAACGGATCACTTGTCCATGTATTAATGAAACATTTTGAATCATGTCTAAGGATTTTGGATATTCTCTAACTGATTCTACCATACGTACTAATAGATTATATATATATATATATATATATCTACAATGAAATATATCTAATAAACTATTAGTATAATTATGCGATTGAATTTTTGAACCTGTACAATAATATATAATCCTATTTTGGGAAGATCAATACTTCAGAAATAAAGAGTCCATTATAGATATTTATTGTGATGATAATAGAGATCAACTAGAACATTCCTATAAATAAATATGATCCAGTATTTTTTTTCAAAATTCAAAAAGGATTCCAGAACACCTCAACCAAAATGATCTGAGGACTAAAACCAATCTGAGATTACCTGAAAGGGAACCATTATTTAGTTAATATTATATTTATTAACAATTCTATTGTTTGAGATGTGTGTTTTATACTTCTGTTTCGAACACATACTGTCTCTTTCAACTACCTAAGGAATAAAATTTATTTCCTCTTTCAATTTATATCTGTTTTCCCACAGTTTTTGTGGAATAGTTCCTTGTATGGCATGTACAACATTACATCCTATATATAACTATAGAATAAAATATTTAGAATTGAAATATTTTTTGTTTATTTACCAGATTTAAATTTAGTATTTGTTTTATTAGTATTATAATCTTCTTAGTAGTAGAAGATTTCCAAGGGTAGGTGATTAACTCTCATCTTGAGACTGAACCTCATGTTTATTCTTCATTGTTATTGTATTTTTCTACAAAAACCAATGTTGTTTTAATATATAAGAAAAAATATAACATTAATATATAATATTTAAAAGTGTTTTAATACATTTTTTAAAATTTAATTCTGTTTCAAAAGATAAGGTTTTTCTAATATTATTTTAACAAAGACATATTCACTATTTAGAAAATCCATTAAATAGGCAGATCATATATTGAACTTTTATTTTTATTCACTTTATAGTTTATGTTATTAAGGGGATTTTATTTTTACTTTTTTAATATAAATTTTTATTGGGGTCTCAATCCACACAATCATGAGTTTCTCACTCTAACCAAAATTTTGTATTTAGAGGATTTGAATTATCTTTTCAACAGCGATATTAGTTGTATTCTAAGGATCTAAAATTTTAGTGAATTATAAATTTAACTTCTTTAAGGATAATATACAATAATTATCTACTACCAATAGACCCTTTAATTTTAATAGTACAAATTTTTCCCAATGGAAAATCAAAATGAAATTGAATTTAGAATGCATGGTCATTGGTATTTAGACTATAATAGAAAAACATTATTAAATACCACAAACTTTCAATGTTACATGGTGTTATATTAAATAAAACTACATACAATGATAATTATAAATCTATTAATTCCTTTTGTTCCATAGTTAGTTAGGAATTTAACAGAATATATACCTGCAAATATTCTTTTGAAATTGGGATACCATTTCTGTCTCCCATGAAGCATAATAAAATGTTAATAAAACGGGACTAAATACATATTAGGCCACGTATGATACTTTTAAAATTATTAATTGATTAACATATTACTTATATGAAACTTAGGATCAATGAGATCTTTAAAACCCTGCAGTGAAATTGGAATAAGTGTTTGAAAAACATCTTATGATGAGATTGCATATATTCTTACCATAAAGATAGAGAG
This sequence comes from Viscum album, assembly GCA_963277665.1. Classification (NCBI taxonomy): domain Eukaryota; kingdom Viridiplantae; phylum Streptophyta; class Magnoliopsida; order Santalales; family Viscaceae; genus Viscum; species Viscum album. Next base: position 1,007,584,777 of record OY728164.1, on the reverse strand, counting down.
GAACCACTGTATCAATTAGAGAATCTAGTGATGTAAGTAAACAACCATTCATTGAATTGATTGGAAATATGAAGATTCATGATGAAGAGATTAATTTCTACTTGTATATCAATAAATATGAACCAAAACAAAATCAATATTCTTAAATGCTACTACCACCAAAAAAAGAGAAAACTTACAAACTAAAAATACCATGGAAGAGCAACCTCTTTGTGAATATTATGAATAGATGGACCACATGGTTAGAATATTTAATAAATTAAATAAAAAAAATAAGTTCATCAAGATATAAAATTTTTGTGCAAATTATGAAAATAAGGGAATGTGGAAAGGGATTTGAAAAAAGAATGATTCTCAAAATTAATTCAGATTTTTTGAATGTAAGAGTAAATAAGATAAGAAATATGACAATCCAACATTGAAATATAACAAGTGATATGAGGATAAATATATAATTTTCAAGAAGTTCATAAAAGATATATAGATGTCGTCTAAACATAGATCTAGTGATTTTGATATTATACAAAAAGATATGTCTCGAAGATAAAATATGTGATTTGTAGCAAGAACATTAGATGTACATAAAATTTATCCTACTTCCCAGCAAATATTATACCATTTTTTGGAATTAAAAACAATGAAGAAATAATGGATAGTAAATATTTAAATGTCTACTGTAACATTACTGAATGTACCTTTTATGAATAAAAACATAATGATAATTCACTTATGAATCTACATTACTTGATATAAAATATTAAAACTAATCATACCCTTAATATAAGAAACAAATATTCTTCTATCAAAAGGAAAAAAGTATAATGTTCAAATTTATATTTTAATAAATAAAAAAAATTCCAATAGAAAGAAAAAATTAACTCAAATACTAGTAAATAATGATGATCCCGAGTATATAAATGGAACAGGTTACCAAAAAAGATAGATAAAAATTACAACAAACAACTTTACATATAATACAAGTTTGAGAAATTCAGATGTTTCTAGGACCTCCTCAACCATAACTATAAATGTATCTAATACTATAATCATACAAACTATTTATTTGGAACCAGTTATATAATTGTGGGTTACCAAATATCTAATTAATAACACAACAATACCCAAGATGATGTGGGTACCAAAAACATTTTTGGTATATGCATTGATTTTAGGAAACCTTTTTGAAACCCTCCTGTAAAAGAATATTGTATCTATATAGTGGGTTTTCAAGACATATGACATGTGAGTTTTCAAATTTCAAAATTTTCTTTAATGTTGATGGTGTACATATTCCATTTGGTGAAAATACACAATGGAAAATCAATGTCCTTGTCCAAATCAGAAATTTTTATTGATTGTTAATTTGAAATGTTTTATATGTAGATGGATTAAAATATAATCTGATTAGAATTTCAAAATTATGTGATGATTATTTTTATATAAAACATTAAAATATATCCTTTCATGTTTTTAATGATGAAATTATTTTAATTTTTACTTTATTGATAATTTATAACAATTATAATATTCATTTAAATTTTTTATCTTCTCAAAATACAACATTCGTAAGTTCCATTCCAAATGAATTGTTTATATAGAATAGGAATCTTGGTCATTGAAATATTTATTCACATAGAAATATAAAATTGAAAGTGTTATTTAGTTATCAACCAAAACTATAGTTCTCAAATGATATTTTTCTTGAGCCCCATAAAAATGGGAAACAATTAAATATTTCATTTAACACTATGAATGGTGTTTCATCCTCTCAACATCTACAATTAGTTTATATGTAAATATTTGGAACTAATAGAGATTATATATTAAATGGAAAAAATTATGTATTTTTTCAAATAGATGTCTTCTCCATGTACATGTGGGTATTCTTCTTTAGCTCACACAAATGAAGCTTGTACATAAATTATTAAGTGTACAAAATTTTTATAAAATCTAAAAATAAAAACCCATGTTAATGAATAATATAATATTTTCATATTTATTAACATTTGTAAATTAACTATTACATTTACTTTAAAAGGGTTTCTTGTTCAATAGCGTACACGATATGCAACAATAGTTTTCTTTGAATTTTTACATTACACACTAATAATATAATATTATTATTTTAAATGGAAGATAACTCGTAGCTATTGTATTGGAAGTAATGAACAAAACATAATACTCTATGATTATAGATGTTTTTAAATGTATTTAATTTTATCCAATTAGTGTTAGAGGCTTAAAATATGAATGAATATAATTTTAATCATAATTTACTTTAAAAGGTCGATTTACCACCTTTTATTGGAGAACCCTCTATAAATCTAGTTTTTTCACTATAATAAATTCTATTTTACCAAATAAAATCCATCATTAGAAGGGGGAAATCAAAATTTACTTTGTTTAATTTTGTGTATCTTTTCTGATAATGTTCTTTTTTTATGAATAGTGAAAAATATTGTATTTTAACTCAAAACTGTGTATTAAGCTAATCTATTTATAACGTTAGATTGTTTTTAATTGTTTTTAATATGTAATTAGAATATATTTTTACCATTTAATCCAATTATGGTCATTGAAATTAATTTCACTTTGAATTTGGACATAAACAAATGTCAATCTTTTGATAGTTATTATTTCTTAAAAACACGCAATTTGTTTTTACAAAGAGAATTAATTTTAAATTAATTAATGAAAAGTCTATGTTCTTAATTTTTTAAAATAGAAATTATTTTTTAATTCATAATATCAAATATGTCTTAGGCTGAATTTTTGGAATTTTTCTGAAAAACTTCAAATTTTTATGAATAGTTAAACCACTTAGTAGTAGATAACAAAACTGAATTTTTCATTTAAATTAAATTTTACCACTTCTGTGAATTGAATTTTGAAAATACAACATACATGGTTGTCAGTAGTTAGTAAAATGTGTTCAATAAGGAGAAAATAATTTTTGGTGAATAGTAACATTTGACTTTTATTTACCGCAGTTAAAGTTAAATATGGTAATTCAAGGTAAAAATAATATTATAATAATTCTTAATTACCTTATAACTAGTCCTAACCTTATTTGATGAGTAATGGCCAACCATGTTCATCAGTGGGTCGATTTTGGAACTCCATGGAGCCACTTATGAATGATAATGACACTTTAGATTATTTAATTTAATGTAAAGGAAAAAATGACATAAACAAAAATATCATATTAAATTAATTTTTATATGGTGATATATATGTTATATTTTTACTATTAATATTCATTGGAACGATAAAAATATTTCTTACCTTATGGTATTTTTTATTAATTTTTAGACATCAAAAATTTAAATTATTTATGACACAATAATGATGTAGTATTTACCTCATTAATAAATCATTTAAATAAATAAGATTATAAATATTAAAATAACATCCAAAACCTGTTCAGTTATTATTGAATGATTTTATTTCTACCACGATTCATCTTATCTTCAACTCTAATGGTTTTTTGACTTTAGAAACCGAATATCATTAAAAAATAAAATAATATTCTCACACTTTCTTAAAGAGCCTGTCCTCCCCCTTATAAAAGGAAACAATTTCTAACATATTCCTCACACCTCTCAAAACATTTGGCTCATCCAACCTCTGCCCAATTAATCTCCAAACATTCCACTCTTCCACCTATAATCCTTACCTTAGTCAGAAGGCACTTCAACAAACCATTTTGGTTCAAACCAATGGGAGTTACCCAAATTAAAGGTAACTGTTTCTCTTAACTTATTTTCTTTTATTTTACATATCCAACCCATAATCACTTTTTATTACATTGTTTTATAACCAAAACAATATCCTTAATATACTAGGATTTTTTTATGAGAAGTATTCGAACTAAAATTACACACACCTCTATCAAATGGGTGAAGATCATATTGTTTCTGTGGATGGAAAACTAACACCTCATGAAATGATTATTGTTCGATTATCTCGTACCACCTCTCATGGTGGCCAATAAGATGGAACTATATTTATATATGATATATATTATGTTTAGGTTTTCTCTATTCTTCTGCATGTTTCCTTTATAGCATACCATAATGGTTTCTAATATGTGTAAAAACGATAATTTCATTTGAGGAAGTGCGGACTACCGCCCCATCAAAGTGATATGACTCGTTAATGCCATAATTGGGATGTATAAAGAATTTAGTTAATTATATTATATGATATTATACTATATTCATAATATACATATGTATCATTATGTTTTGATTCCTTTAAAAAATGAAATATAAATAGAAGCAGGGTTCATGCGTATGTACGTCTTACCGTCTCCATGAACGGTGCATTTCATTTCTTACCTCCAAATAATATGTACTGTTATAAATATATATATATATATAAAGAATTTATATGATATATATGATATCTAAATAATGAATATAATTATGGATATAATGGACGATTGACCACATGGACAACATGTAAATATAAGGTGTTCATTTTGGACTCAAGTACCAAATATCGACAAAAGGAATGTTATTAACATAAATAATTACATAATGTTTATAGCATGGTAATAAGTTATATAAAAGGAATAATAAAATTCAAAAATGATATTAAAAAATTAGAAATTATCTTTAGTCTATTATTTAGGAGATTAAAAAACGATCGAGTCAAGTCAGAGACACGGTAAGGGACTCCATCTCAATATCCTCTCATTAAGGCATATTTTGTTTTAATAGACAACCTTCTTTTATACACTGTGTAAACACCAATGTCTTTTCAAAGGGAATATTTTTATATGAATAATTTTACTAAATGACAAAAATAAATGTTTCTTTTAACATAAGCGGTGAAAAAGAACTTTCTGCCGCCATAAGTATTATTTGTTCTTTGGATTCTTTAACAAGCCGTAAGGTTTTTTGAAGAAAATAAATACCATATACACTTTTATGTATTTTTAAATTTAAAATGGTTTTGATAATGGATTTGTTATGTCAATATATTCAAGTGGTATATTGATATTTAAATGTGGAAATGTTTTCTTTCCATTATATTTTTTTATGTGTTATGATTTTATAATTGTACTTGTACTTTTAACCGGTGGTTACATGATAAACCAAATGACGGGTGGTTCTGTGATAAACCAGGATAGGTGGCTACATTATAGCCTCCAAATCATTGGGTATGGAAGTCATCTATATAGAAATTCTATTTAGTGATATGTGTGGAATTCAACCATATAGTTATTCCATTTAATTATATTTATGTCTGAAGTTACCTTTATATGTTATGTGTTCTTTATATGATTTTTATGGTAATATTTTGGTTACAGATGGATAATTAGTGATTTTTTATTCAGTGAATATTGTTAACTACTTCATAAAGGTGAAAAGTATTACTTATGATAAAGTATTCATGGTTTACTTTTTGTTTTGAAGAAATAATAGTTTTCATTCTTTGTGAATCCCTTATTGAGATTTTTATCCTCATCCCATGTTTTGGAAAAGTTTGTCATAGGAAATAATGTGAAATATGGTCAAGAATGGGATTTAGGAAAATTCATGCAGTCATAAACATGGAACTATACATGACACTTTTTTCAAGAGTTCTTGCTTTGTGAACAAAATGGAAACTGAGTAGAAGTGATTACTATGTCTTTTTCAAGAAATGAACTGTAATAGTTATTGCCTAATTTTCTAAAACTCTAAACCTATAAAAGAAATTTAATATAAATTATTCATTTATTTATTGATTATTTAATGTGTTAAGGCTAGGTTCTTATAGGTGGTATCAGAGGTCGGTTTAGAAAACTTTAGGAGTTAGGGTATTGTTAAATAAAGGTCTCATAATTAATTTATGGTAATATTGAAATGATATAGCATTTACAAATTACCATGTTTCTTGGCCTATGATATTTCTATTTTCAAAATGGTTATCTGTAGAAGAAATAGGGAACCTATATTGGGAATACATCAGGAGGAAGAAAACCTTCCAAATAAGTGACCTAAGATGGTCAGAATTGGAACTGAATAGTGTGTTGCCGTGATGGCATAGTTTAATCAATCTATAAATCGTGGTGATATCCTTGAACGAGATCAAGCAGATCAACTACATAAGACCATGTCCGTAGTGGAGCATTTCATGAGGCAACATCCCCCATAATTCAGAGGATCATCTTAACCTGTGCTAGCTAAAGGTTGGATTAAAGCATTGTTGAAGATTTTTGATGTCATGGGGTGTTCAGAACATCAAAAGGATAGTCTTGCTATTTTCCATTTTGAAGGGGAAGCTGATCAGTGGTGCTTTATGGTGGAAAATATTAGGGATAGCGAGGAGATTGATGATCTTGATTGGGATGAATTCAAAGTTATGTTTATTGAGAAATATTTTCCTAAGTTGGTTCGTCTTAGGATGGAAAATAACTTTCTTGAAATAAGGCTGAAGGATGACTCAATGGCTGATTATGATGAAATATTCTCAAGACTGGCATGGTATGCTCGAAATTTCATCTGAGATATTGATAGCACGATAAATCTATTTTACTCAGGACTAAAGCCATGATATAGAATAACATTAGCCTCACGTGATATAATTTTTTTTGAAAAAATTGTTCGATGTGTGGAGAAGGTGGAAATAGATTTTGATGATGATCATGTGTTTGTTGACAAACAACAGAATAGGAGGTCCAGTTGGAAGGCAAAGGGAAATAATTCATCAAATAATCTAGGAGGTATGAAAATTAAATATCGAAATTTTGAGAAGTGTGGTAAAAAGAATCCTGGAGAATGTTTATCAATGTCTGGAAGGTGCTTCTGGTGTTGTAAGTCTATTCATATTTCTCGTAACTATAATGAAGATGATCATGATGGAAATGAAAATCAATCAATAAGATGTTTTAAGTGCAATGAAGTGGGTCATTATGCAAATGAGTGTCTATAAAATAACTCAACAAAGGGAAAGAAACCAGACTACAAGTAGGAAGGGGTGGTTAAATCCTTTGCAGCTATATCAGCAGATATTGGGCCATTAAAAAATGTAGTATCAGGTACACTGTTTATTTGTTCAGATTATGCCAATGTGTTATTTTATTCAGGGTCTAAACACTCTTTCATTTCTGAGATGTTTTCTCATAAATTGGGAATTTCATCTTAAGATATGGATACATAACATATGGTAAAAACAACTAGATGAAATGTTGAGACAAAATGAAGACATAAGAACCTTCCTGTACTTCTGTGCAGGAAGAATCAACCTACGGACCTTTTTGTTTTTCCTCTTGTAGAGTTTGATGTTATTTTGGGCATGGATTGGATGTCTATTTATCAAGATAAGATTCACTATAGAGCTAAAGAGGTTTTATTTCAGAAAAATTTATAGTTTGTGTACAAGAATGAAGCCTTGCTTTTGATAACATATCTGGAATCTGAGAAAATAGTAAATGATGGAAATGATTGTTACCTTGCACATATTATTTAAAATAATGTAACTATTCAGATTAATTATGTGCTAGTGGTAATTGAGTATCTTGATGTTTTTTCTTGATGAGTTTATGGGTATTATAACTAATCGGGACGTTGATTTTACTATTGACTAAGTTCTTGATGCTAAGCCAATTTCAAAACCCCCTTATCGAATGGCTCAAATTGAACTTATAAGGTTAATGAAGTAATTATAGGAGTTATTAGATAAAGGTTTCCTTCAATCGGGAACATCACCATAGGGTGCTCCTATCTTATTTGTTAAAAAGAAAGAAGTTTCAATGAGACTTTGCATTGACTATAGATCATTGAATAACATCACTGTTAAGAACAAGTATCCTTTTCCTCATATCAATGATTTGTTTGATCAGCTCTAGGGATCAGAATATTTTTAGGAGATTGACATGTGATCGGGGTATCATCAGTTGAATGTGAAACAAGATGACATTATGAAGACCACATTTAATACTACATTTGTCCATTATGAATTTTTAGTCATGCCTTTTTTGTTTACCAATTCACCTATTATATACATGGATCTTATGAATATAATTTTCTGGGAGTTCTTGGATATGTTTATGGTTTTTTTCATTGATGATATATTGGTTTATTCTAAAAGTAAAGAGGAGATTTAATGTCTTTTAAGGGTCATCTATAAAACCTTGAAATAAAAGAAACTTTATGGGACATTCATAAAATGGGATTTTTGGTTACAAAAAATTTCATTCCTTGGTCACATTGTCTCAAATAATGGTATAACTGTTGATCCTTCTAAAACCAAAGTTGTTGAAGAATGTCCACGATGCACAAATATAACCAAGATCCATATTTTTATAGGTTTGGAAGGTTATTACTGGAGGTTTTATGAGAATTTTAAATGGTTATATTTTCCAATGACTAAGATAACTCGAAAAGGTTTTCAGTTCATTTGGACAAAACAATGTGATGATTGTTTTCCGGAACTGAGAAGAATATTGGTGAATGCTTTGGTTTTGTCACTATGTTCCAGAAATGGTGAGTTTGTTATTTACAGTGATGCTTCATTAATAGGACTTGGATGTTCCCTTATCCAGATTGGTCAGGTAATTGCTTATACTTCACATCAGTTGAAACCTAATGAGTTAAATTACCCTAAAGATGATTTTGAATTTCATACAATTTTTTTGATTTAAAATTTTTAGGAATCATTTTTCTGGTGTAAAATGTGAAATATATGCTAACCAAAAAAGTTTAAAGTATATATCAACTTATAATGAATTAAACATGAGACAAAGGAGATGGCTAGAATTAATCAAGGATTATGATTGAAAAATCCATTACCATCTGAGAAAAGAAAATGAAGTGGCTGATGCTTTGAGTAGAAAATATAATGCGTCATTATCCATGATACTTTTTGGAACGAGATCCTCTGGTTTTTGATTTGATGAAATTTGGTATAAAATTTGTTGTTGTAGGAAATTATTCTATTTTGTTTTAGGTGTCAGTGAAATCATCTCTATCAGACAGAATAAAGAAAGCATAGAATTAAGGCAGTGAGTTGTAGAAAAACGTAGAGTGGGTTTAGAAGGGTATGTTTCCTGATTTTGACATTGATAATGATTGTATTTTGAGGATTGGGTAGAGATTATGTGTCCCTTGGGATTCAATGTTGAAGAATGAGTTTTTATGTGAAGCTCGTAGTTCTCCATTTTTAGTTCATCATAGTAGTATTATGATGTACAGAGATCTTCAGGAGTATTACTTGTGGGATGGAATGAAAAGAGATATTGCTGATTTTACTGAAAAGTGTTTGACTTGTCAGCATGTTAAAGGAGAGCAACAGTTACCGAAAGAGATTCTTCAGTCCTTACCAGTTCCAGAGTGGAAATAGAGAAATATATCCATGGACATTGTTGTGGGATTACCAAATACATATCGAGGTAATAATGCTATTTGGGTTATTGTTGATTGATTGACTAAATCAGATCATTTCCTTCCTATTTGAGATACTTTGTCTCTATATCAACTTTCTAGGTTGTATGTTGAATAGATAGGCAGGTTTAATGGAGTTACCCTCTCCATTGTATCTTATCTTGATCCCCTGTTTACATCTAATATTTGTAAAGGCCTTCAGATGTTTATGGGTATTGAATTAAATTTTAGTACAACTTTTCATCCACAATCAGATGGGATGTAAAAAACGAAGAATTCAGACCTTTGGAGGATATGCTATGTGCTTGTTCACTGGATTACCAGGGAAGTTGGGAAAAACATCAATCTTTGGTTGAATTTACTAATAATAATAGTTTTCATTCCAGTATACAGATGGCTCCATTTGAGTCATTATATGGAAATAGTTGTCGACCTATTGCTTTTTGGGATGATATAGGTAAAAATTAGTTGATGGGACCATAATTGGTAGCTGAGACAGTAGAGAAATTTATGTTGAATCAAGAATCACATGAGAACAGCTCAGAGTAGAAAAAAAAGTTATGAAGATAACTGGATGAAGGATATTTATTTTGAGGTAGGTGATCGTGTCTTTCCCAAAGATTCTCCATGGAAAAGTGTGATGTGTTTTAGTAAAAAGGGAATGTTGAGTCTAAGGTTCATTGGACCTTATGAAATCCTAGAGAACGTTGGATCAGTTGTGTACAAAGTGTATTTACCTCCATGTTTATCCTAGGTATACAACGGTTTTCATGTTTCAATGTTGAGAAAGTATATACCAGATCCATCACATGTTTTGAGCCCTGAGGTAGTTCAGTTGGAAGAGAATCCCTATTATCAAGAACAACCAGTCCAAATTCTTGAAATAAGATTGCATGTGTTGCAGAATAAGGTAATTCACCAGGTTATGGTTTTGTGGAAAGACCATATGGTTGAAGAGGCAATGTGGGAATATGAAAATTCTACGAGGGATAAATACCCCCACTTATATTGATAATTGAATAAAAATGTGAGGACACAATTTCAAAAAGGGGTTTGTATGTAACATCACAGGTAAATAAATAATAAGAGATATTCATATTTATTAATATTTTGGAATTAAATATTAATTTTACTTTAAAAGGGATGGTATGTTCAATAGAGTACCTGATACATGACAACAGGTTTCTTCGAAATCTTATGTTGCACACTAATAATGTAATATTATTATTTTAAAAGGAAGTTAACTCCTAGCCATTGTATTGGTGGGAATGAAGAAAACTAACAACTATATGATTATACATGTTTGTTAAATGGTTTTAATTTTATCCAATAAATGTTTGAGGATTATAATGTTAATGAATCTAATTTTAAGCCAAATTTACATTAAAAGGTCGATTTACAACCTTTTAATGGAAAACACTATTTAAATATAGTTTTTTTCACTTTAATAAATTCTCTCTGACCAAATAAAATCCTTCATTATAATGGGGATGTCAAAATTTACTTTGTGTAAATTTTTTATTTTTTCCGATAATGTGTTTTTTTAATTAATAGTGAAAAATGTAGTATTTTAATTCCAAACTATGTTTTAATCTAATTTATATATGTGATTATATTATATTTATAATTGGTTTTAAAGTGTTATTATAATATATTTATTCCATTTAATACAATGTTGGTCATTGGAATTAATATCACTTAGAATTTGGATATAAACAAGTGTCAATCTTTTGATAGTTATTGTTTCTTAAAAACACCATATTTGTTTTAACAACGAGAATTAATTTTAAATTAATTAATACAATATATATGTTAATAATTTGGTAAAATAAACATTATTTTTGAATTTATAATATCAATTATAGTTTAGGGAAAAATTTTGGTACTTTTCTGAAAAACATCAATTTTTGATGAATAGTGAAACCACTTAAAAGTAGTTAAAAATGACTTTTTCATTTAAATTAAATTTTAACACTTCTGTGAATTGAATATAAAAATCCAACATACATGGTGGTAACTTGTAAGTAAAATTTTGTTCAATACAATGAAAATAATTTTTGGTGAATTGTATCTTTTGACTTTTATTTACCGTGGTTAAAGGTAAATATGGTAATTCAAGGTAAAGAGTATATTATAATAATTCAAAATTACCTTAACACTTGTCCAATCATCATTGGATGAGTAATGGCCGAAAATTTACATCATTGGGTAGATTGTGGGATCCCTTGGAGCCACTTATGAATTATAATGACACATTATATTAATTAACTTAAAGTAAAGGCAAACATGACATAAACACAAATCTCATATTAAATTAACTTTTATATGGTGTTATATATGTAATATTTTTGAAAATAAATATTCATTGGAAATATAAACAGATTTCCTACATCATGGTAATTGTTTTATAATTTTAAGACATCAAATAAATAAAATTATTTATGACACAAATAATGATGAAGTGTTTACCTCTTTAATAAATCATTTAAATAAATAAGATTATAAATATTAAAATAAAATCCATAACCTGTCCAATTATTATTGGATGATTTTATTCAGGCCATGAGTCATCTTATCTTAGACTCTAATTATTTTTGGTCCTTCCGAAACTGAATATCATTATATAATAAAATAATATTTTCACACTTTCCAAAAGATCCCCTCATCCCCTTTATAAAAAAAGGCCATTTATAACCAATTTCTCACACCTCTAATGCCTTTTATAACATCCAAAATCTACCAAATTAAGCTCTCTGCATCACTCTATTGACCTAGATGCCTTACTTTATGTTCAAGGCACTTCATCAAACCATTTTTGTTCAATCCAAAGGGAGTTACCAAAATTAATGGTAACCATTTCTCTTAACATCTTTTCATTAATTTTACTTCTCCAACCCCTAACCTCTTTTTATTCCTTTAATTTAAAAAAAAGTATCCTAAATATAGTAGGATGTTTTTATGATAAGTATTAGAAATAAACTTACACACACCTCCATTTAATGGGTGATGAACATACTTTTTCTATGGATGGAAAACTAAAGCCTCACGAAACGATGAGTGTTCCATTATCTCCTACCGCCTCTCATGTTGGACATTAAGATGGAACTATATTTATATATGATATATATTATGGTTATGTTTTATTTATGCTTCAGTATTTTTCCTTTATTTCATACCATTATGGTTTCCATTATGTGTAAACACGATAATTTCATTTGAGGAAGTGCGTACTACCGCCCCCTCAAAGTGATAAGATTCGGTAGTTCCATATATGGGATTTATAAAGGATGGAGTTAATTTTATAAGATGATATTATAATAGAATTATAATATAACTATGTATCATTATTTTTAAATTACATTAAAATAATAAATAGAAATGGATGTAGCGTTCATGCGTACAAATGACTTACCGTCTCCATGAATGGTGCATTTCATTTCTTACCTCCAAATAATATGTACTATTATATATATATATCTATATATACTAGATATATAAGATATATATGATATCTAAATAACGAATATCATTCTGGATATAATGGACTATTGACCACATTAACAACTTGTAAATATAAGTTGTTCATTCTGGAATCAAGTTCCAAATATCGACAAAACGAATGTTATTAACATAAATGATTACATAATGTTTAAAGCATGGAAACAAGTATATAAAAGGAATAATAAAATTTAAAAAGGTTCTTAATCAATTATAAATTAACTTTATTTTATTATTCAGGATATTAAGGAAAAATCAAGTCAAGTCAGACTCGAGGTAAGGGACTACATCTCAATCTCCTTTCATTGAGGCATATTTTTTTAATACACTACCTTCTTTTATGTGTTGTATAAACACCCTTTACATTTCAAAGGGAATCTTTTTTTTACGAATTGTTTTACTAAATGGAAAAAATGAATGTTTCTTTTAATGTAAGTTGTGAAAACGACCTTTCCTCCACCGCCCGTATTATTTTTCCTTTGGATTCATTAAAAAGCCGTAATGTTTTTTAAGGAAAATCAACACCATATACTCTTTTATGTATTTTTCTATTGAAAATGGTTTTTATAATGGATTTTTTATATCAATATATTTAACTGATATATTGTGATTGGAATTTGGAATTTTTTTCTTTCATTTATATTTACTTTATGTGTTATGATTTTATATTGGTACCTGGACATTTGACGAGTGGTTACGTGATAAACCAAATGGCAGGTGGTGTAATGATAAACAGGGACGGGTGGTTACGTTTTAACCTCTAATGAATTTGGTATGTAAGTTGGCCATATGTCTATTCCATTTACTGATATATGTGGCAGTCGACATTATGGTAATTCCATTTATGTTTTTTTATATCCCAAGTTACCATTATATGATATCTCTTCTTTATATGGGTTTTATGGTAATATTTTTGTTAAAAAAGTGTTAGTAGTGATATTTTATTCAGTGAAGAGTATTTACTACTTCATAAAGATGAAAAGTATTACTTATGATAATGTATTAATGGTTTACTTGTTGTTTTAAAAAACTAACAATTAACCTTCTTTGTGTTTCCCTTAATGAGATTTTTATGCTCATCCCAAGTTTTTTAGTTGTTATTCACATTGCATAATGTGGAATATGGTTAAGGATGGGATCAAGGAAAATTCATGATGTCTTAAACATGTAACTAGACATGAATATTTTTTTCCAGAGTTCTTGTTTTCAGAAAAAAAATGGAAACTCTATAGAAGTATTACGTTTTATGTTTTTTGAAATGAAATGTAATAGTTATGGCCTAATTAAATAAAACTCTAAACCTTCAAATAGCCTTAATGTGAATTATTCATTTGATTCACGATTATGTAATGTCTTAAGTCTGAGTCCTTACACTATGTGTAATTTTTATTAATATCATATGAAGTGACCATGCCAGAGAATATAAAAATCAATACGTTGAATGATTTAGTTCTAAAAATGCCTATAAACAAAATATATACTATAAGGAAACTACAAAAAATGGTGTGGTATAAATATTAAATGGAACTCTTCAAGATATAGCACGAAAAATTCTAAATGAATATAACTTACCTGTATACATTGGGGGAGAGGTTGTTAAAACAACCTTTTATACAATAAATAATGTTTTATTCAAAACTAACATAACAATAACACATTAAGAGTTGTGAAATAATATAAAACTAAAGTTAAGTTACATTTCATTTTTTAGTTGAAAAGTATTTCTTCTAAATAGAATTTATAATATAGACAAATTTTCTTCCAAGTGTAATGATGTAATTTTTCTTATTAACTTAATTTCCAGTAAATTATATAAATTAATTAATAAAAGAACCAAATAAATTGATGCATTTCGTAGAATTAAATTTTACAAAACTAACCCTAATGAACATTAGAAATTCATATATAATAGAGAGGGTTTTTTTAAAAAAACTATCCCTAATTATAAAACACTATAAAGTTATTATAAATATGCATAATGCTCAAACAGTGAAACTCAAGAACCAAAAACCTATAGAAGATCATCAGAAAACAAGCCAATATTTTCACAGAGATGTTAGGATTCATAATGACAACCCATTAGATGCAGTAATAGGAACCCTGTATAGAGGTATATGAATTAGATCTTCCATTAGTAATCGAATTGAACACCATGTCTTCTTGTCACAGTTTGAGCCTATGAACATTAATGATGATACTAGTGATGAGTTCTATGAAATACCTATGCAATAATAAAATTAATAAATTTTATAAAAAAATGTTTGAGATCTTGTTGATAGACCTATGTACACATTATCTATTTGAATTAAGTTGGTTATTTAAATAATGGTCTTGATCCAGACACTATTGTAACAAACACAACTATATTATTTGCACAATGGTATAATCAAGAATAGGGTATTGATTTTGATGAATCCATTTACCCTATAGCTAGACATGAGGCCTTTATGTTAATGCATTCCCATATAGAACATTATAATTTCAAACTATATCAAGTGGATGTCAAAAGTGAATTCTTAAATAGATTTTTAGTTGAGGATGTTTATATTGAACATCCCCCCCTTGATATCAAAATCCACATTTTCTAAATCATGTCTTCAAAATAACAAATATATTATATGGTTTTAAACAAGCAACTAGATCCTTGTATGATATGCTTAGCTCTTTTATTATATCAAAATGCATTTCAAGGGGTACAACTAATCAAACTATATTATAAAATAAATTTATAAATATGTTTTAATAGTAAAAATATGTTTTTATGATATTATATTTTGATTTACTAAATATTACATATAAACTAATTATTGAAAACTAATGAAAGAAGAATTTGAAATGTGTATAATGAGTGAAATTAAATAATTTCTTCTTTTTAAAATCATTCAATATAAAGTAGTAATTATTTTGAATCGAAGGAAACATACTAAAGGTCAATTAATTAATTTTGGCTCAAACGTCATTAAAAATAAGTGATACTCCCATGAGTACTGCTTGTAAGCTAGATCGTGATGAAACTAGGAAATCATTAGATCAAACAAATTATAGAGGTATGATTGAAAGCATTTTGTATTTGACTTCTAGTTTCACTTATATGATGTTTAGTGTTTTTATATTATGTAAATTTCATGAAAATACTAAAGAGTCACCATTAATAGCTGTAAAATGTAATTTTAAATACCTCAAAATACTACTAATTTAGATAATCATTTGACTTAATAATTATTAAAATGGGGATTTTGGAGGATTTATATTATATAGAAATGGATCATCCAGAACATTTTTTATTTTAGGAAAATATCTGGTATCATGGTGTAACAAGGAACAAATTTGTTTTGCATTGCCTACTGCGGAATTAGAATACATACCTACAGGCATTTTTTGTGCAAAAATTTTGAGGATAGAACATACATTACTAGATAATGGATATAAATTTCAAATTGTAGCTATAAATTTTGGTAACACAAATTTGATATACATTTCTGAAAATCTAGTATCTCACTCTAGAACAAAGTAAATTAATGGAATAGAATTATTTTTGAGTGATTATTATAAAAATAATGTGATATAATGTTATAATTTATTTAAAACGAACATGATCTTGATGATATACTCACAATCACTTTGAATTATGAATTATTTAACTAAATAAAACATAAATTATGAATTATAATTTTTTGTTCATGAATCATCATGGACGAGTCACTCTTGTTGATTCATTTTTGATGAGTCACCATTAAATGATTAACCATTCAATTTTGTCACCATTTCATTATTTCTATTGATATTATATTCCCAATTAAATTGTAATATTTTTATATTTTTTTGATATTTTATATTTTTATTCCTTAAATAATAAAACTCTTGACTATTCCAAATTGATTCCCTTTACCTTCAAACATTTTAACCCCAAAAAACTATCTTTTAGTCGGACCGACCATAATTCCTTCCTATCTCGTCCCATATAATCATTCAGCTGATCAAAATGGCCTTTGAGAAAAGATTAGTATAATCAGACCCAATAGATATTAGTAAATAAAAGTAGCACATTATTTCTTCTAGCAGTTTGATATTTGCTTCATGAAACCCGCATATGGATAAACAGGTTGTCGGAGATTGAAAGAAAATAGATGAAAATGGATTTCATCTAGCAATAATCAGATATTTAATGTTATAGATGATCAGAATTTGATTATATTATTTACATTAAATAATAGTGTGTATTATATGAGGTTGGTACATGGTTTCTATCATAAAGATGACATAGTTTTCATAAATAAAGAGTTTAAAATAATAATCCACATTGATTGAGAAGAGTTATATTTCTCTATAAGGGAATGGAAAAAATACCTAAGAGTACCTTATAGGGGAAAATAAGTGGATTTTTAATGATTACTTCCAAAAGAAAGTGGTATTTTTAATGATGATGATGCACTCATATATTAAACATGTGATGGTACTCTTTGGAGACCTATAGATGCTGAACTCAATGGAGAATCTAAACTATTTTCAAGTTTATAAATCATGTTTTATGTTCTAGAAAAGGAGATTTAAACATTATGTGATATTCGGTTATTTAATTTATGATTTTGTTGAAACAATGACAAATGGTTAATATTTTAATTTTTATGATGATTCATAATATGAAATGTGAATGAAAAGATCAAGGTCAAACTCTATGATTTACCACAAGATAATATCATTCATATTGGATTCTAAGATATTAATAAAGTATGATGTAGAAGCTAAAGATATGTATTTGTTTTTTTTGTCAAATTCAACTTTCAAAAAGGTAGATGTATGTTGGAACTTTTTGAACAATCCCTAGGTGAGAGACAATGACAAACTGTATGATGAATTTAACCCAATTTATCATCAAAATATATCTAAAGACAAGGTGGATCATGTTATTGAGACCAATATGTTGGTTGAATATTAGGATGATCATGATGTTGTTGATAGTGATAATTTTGATAAATTTTGGGAAGAAGAAGAGGAATTTTCAGTGTAAGTGGGGAGTGATCCATAGATCCCTACATCTTCTCCCAATATCTATTTTGGATCTTCCATGTAACACCCTGACCCCAGTTACCAATAGTCGGTGCATTATTTCGTAACATTGGAATGATCACAAAAGATCAAGTCTCGAAAGGCCGATTAGTTTAGTATTCTTGGAAACACTAGATACATTCATAAGTCTTACATTACATCATAAAGTAAAAAAAACATTCTATCTTTATATCCCCTCATAATTTCCCTACAGGTCATTCATAATATACTTCATCACATCCTGGAAAAATTAAAACATTGAAAGGGGTGATCTCAGATGCTCAGTAAGGATAACAAAATAGCGGAAGCTTTCATAAATAAAAAAAGCATTTAAGGCAATGTATAACTAAAACAAAATGCTTTTAAACATGAACTTCAACATAATATGGAAAAATTATAATGCGTTTATTCCATTTACTTATTCACATGGATATTCTACTAGTCGAATAATCACATGCAATATCAATAACCACTTTCATAATGATGGAATGCATAATTCCAGACTATCATAACCACGTAGACAAGGCCTCATGCCAAGAATACACATAATATTTTGTCAGGGCCTCGTTCTAAGACACTAGTTTGTCTCATGAGACCTACCAATGCATCGAGGAGCTATAGCGGGCTCCACCCATCACTTATTAAGTCCAATGCATTCCCCATATGATCATGTTTAAACATATAATAAACAATAACATAATCGTATCACATAAAACATGCATCAAAGAAATATAAAATATTCACATTTCAATCACAAGATATCAATACAACACATTGATATAATAAAAACACTTTCAAAACCATTTTCAATACCAAAATAAAAGAAAATTAAATCTTGGTATTTATTTTTCATTTAAAAAAAGTTATGGCTTGTAGAGGAGGAAAAAACTCAAATAATGGTCACGGCTGTAGAGAAGTCATTGTCACAGCATACGTAAGACAAAAAAAGCATTCCATTTTTTTTAGTAAAATGATTCATATAAAAAATATTCCTTTTGAATAAACGTAAAAGTCAAAAGGGTTTATACACCGTATAAAAGAAAGTTGTGTATAAAATAAAGTATGCCTCAATGAAAGGAGATTTAGACGAAGTTCTTAAAAAGATGATTTTTTAAATAAAATAGATCCATTATGTGTATTCACTATAAGTACACATAAAGAAATAAAAAAAATACGAGATAGGACATAATAATATCATGACATAATTTGAAAGTACGATATTAACCCAAAGAACGGAAATTGGGTTAAGAAGTTCCCTTACCTCGTATCCGACTTGACTCGATCATTCTTTAACATCCTGAATAATAAAGTAGAGTTAATTTATACATTGTTAAGAGCATTTTTCATGTTCATTATTCCTTTTATATCACTTATTACCAAGTTATGAACATTATGTAATTATTTAAGTTAATAACGGTTGTTTTGTTGATCTTTGGTGCTTGAGTCAAAAATAAATTTCTTATAATTACAAGTTGTTCTTGTGGTAAAATATCCATTATATCTGGAATAATATTCATGATTTAGACATCATATATATCATATATATCCAGTATATACATTCTTTCATAATATTACTTAACATTTGGAGGTACGAAATGAAATGCACCATTCATGGAGATGGTAAGCCATACGTACGCATGAACGCTACTTTCATTTCTATTTCATATTTAATGGAATGAAATAATAATGATATATAGGTGTATTATAATTACAGTATAATATAATATATAATATCATTTACTCCATCCTTTACATATCCCACATATGGCATTAACGATTCAAATCACTTTGAGGGGGCGATAGTCCGCACTTCCTAAAATGAAATTATCACGTTTACCCATAATGGGAATCATAAATTTATGACATAAATGAAAAATAAAGAATCATAAGAAAAATAGAAACATAATATATATCATATATATAAATATTTTCATCATAATGGCCACTATGAGAGGGGTGAAAAGAAGATTTTACAATCATTGTTTCATGAGGCAGTATTTCGCCACCCATAGAAACAGTATGTTATTTAACCATTAGACGGAGGTGTGTGTATGTGTAAATAAAATCCATTTCATAACAACATCGTAGTATATTTTATATACTGGTGTTGTTACAAAAGAATGTAATAAATAGACGGAGGTGTGTGTATGTGCATAGAATGTACGTAAAAGACATTAAATGGTTCCAAAAAATTATATATCTAATGTATTTATGAAATGAAATAATGAATATATTGGTGTAATATATATATTATGTACTAATTTTTAATTTAAAATAAATTTAAATAGAAATAATAATTATTAAATTAATATTTCATTTTTAAAAAATAATGTAGTGTTTTTCACTATTCAACAAAAATTGAATGTTTTATGAAAAATACCAAAAAATCACTCTATGATAATTATTATATTCCAAATTAAAAAATTGTGTCTATTTTACCAAATTTATAACATAAAATTTTGATTAACAAATTTAAAATTATTTCTCGTTGTCAACACAGGAAATAGAGTTTTTAAGAAGTAAAATCTATCAAAAGACTGACATGTGATTATGTAGAAATTAATTGATTAATTTAATACAATGACCTATATAATATTAAATGATGAAAATAAAATATAATTATCTTTAAAACCATTAAAATTTTTAACTTAACACTATAAATTATTTGGATTAAAAAAGTTTTTTCAATTAAAATTTAGTATTTTTTTAACTATTCATCAAAATAGGAAAGTTATCATAAAAGTACTAAAAATATATTCCTCCTAAATTTTTATATCCCACTTATAATGAATAATTTTATTTAATTAAACTGAATATATAAAAGTGCCAATTATTGGATTTAAAAAAAGGGTTTTTCATTAAATGGTGTAAAAACTGTATTTTTGAAAAATATTTCTTTTATAGGAAAAGTTGAATTTGTCCTAATATTATGTCAAAGAAACAAAAAATGTGCATTTTAAAATTATAGATAATATATATATTATTCAATATGTTCTTAATAATATTCATAACTGAATTTTAAAGGGCTAGATTGACATATCGTGATGTGCTTGAACATGGTGTTTTGGGTAGAGCAAGCTATTTAATTACATTAATGAGATAACGTACTATAATGTAACATCCCAAGTAAGTAATGAATAATATATATTTTTATCTATGTCTATTAATGAATTAGATTGTGTTTTAGAGGCTTAAAATGAAAATAAATCCAATCTTAATCATGGAATACACTAATATTCTTAAAAGATTGTTTTACTGCCTTTTGATGGTAAACCTTTTTTAAATCAAACTTTTGAAAATTTTATAAGCTATGCTTGTCAAAATAAACTTATTCATTATGATTGGGACATCAAAATTTACCTTGTGTGAATTTTTGGTATTTTTCTGAAAATGTTAATTTTTTAATGAATAGTGAAAAATACTGCATTTTTCATCAAAACTGCTTTTTTATATACTTTATTTATATGATCATATTGTCTTATGAATTTTTTTTAAAGTGAAATTAGAATATATTTTTACAATTTAATCCAATGGTGGTCGTTGAATTAATTTCACTTTGAAATCGAACTTAAACTAGTGTCAATATTTTGATACATTTTGTTTCATACAAACACTCTATTTGTTTTGACAGCGAGAATTTATTATTAAATTAATTAATGCAACTTATATGTTTTGAATTTTTTAAAATAGACATCATTTTTGAATTCGGAATATCAAATATAGCTTAGGGTGATTTTTTAGTAATTTTCTAAAAAACTTCAATTTTTGATTAATAGTGAAACCACTAAGTGGTACTTATAAAAACTAATTTTCTGTTTAAATGAAATTTTTCCATCCTTGTGTTTTGAATTTCAAAAATCTGACATACATGGTTGTCATTAAGATGTAAAATGTGGTTCAATGGGATTAGAATAATTTTTTGGTGAATAGTAACTTCTTATGTTTTTAATCGCGATTAGAGGTAATTAGTGTAGTTTAAGGTAAGAATAATGTTTTAATAAAATTAAATGACCTAGAAACATGTCCTACCCTCATTGGATGTGTCATGGCCGACCAATAAAATCCATGGGTCAACTTGGGGACCCCATGGAGCCACTTTGGTTGGAAAATGACATAAATACCTTTTTATTTAATGTTAAAGAAAAAATGACACAAACATAAGATATTTTACTAAATCAATTTTTTACATGGGGTTATACAATTAAGATTTTTGATTATATATAGTCCTTGATAATCAAAAAAGATTTCCTACATCATAGTATTTTTTTATAATTTTTAGACTTTAAATATTTAAATTATTTATGACATCATGATGATGCAGCGATTACCTCATTAATAATGGATTTAAATTAAATGAAAGGATTATGTAAAATCAATGACCTACACATGTCCAAAACCTATTGGATGGGTATATTTCGAACCCTTATCACCTTACCCTCGAATTATATTATTGTGTGACCTTTTGAATCCGAAAATCATTTTCAAATAAAGTAACATTTCTTTACTTTCCAAGAGTTCCCCTCCTCTCCTCTTATAAAAGGCCCCCACCTCTACCTTCTTGCCCACACTCCCAAAGCCATTGGCTCGGCCAACCCCTGCCCATTTTGTCTCTCTGCTTCCCTATATTACTCCTTGGAGCCTCACTTTGGGCATAAGTCTTCCCAAAGAAGCCTTTGATCTCAAACCAACGAGAGTTACCTGATTTTAAGGTAATGTTTTCACCTGAGTCCTTTGGTTTTATTTTGCATCTCCAACCCCCAAAACTCTTTTTATTCATTTATTTTGTAACAAATCCAGTATCATAAATATACTAGGATTTTTTTATAAGAAGGATTCGAGCTACACTTACACACAACTACATATAATGGTTAAAGAACATGCTATTTCTGTGGATGGTGAATTTCTGCCTCCTGAAATGATGATTGTTCAAAATTATTTTAACACCTTCAAAGGTGGACATTAAGATGAAACTATATTTATATATGATATATAATATGTTTATGTTCTCCTTAAGATTCTGTATTTTTCATTTCAGAAATACCTTTATGGTTTCAATTATGTGTAAACGCGATATCTTCATTTAAGGAAGTGCGGACTACCGCCCCCTCAAAGTGATTTGATTTGTTAAATACCATATGTGGGACGTATAAATGATGGAGTTATGATATTATATATGATATTACACTGGATTTATAATATACCTTTATATTATTACGATTCCATTCTATAAAATACGAAATAGAAATGAAAGTAGCGTTCATGTGTACGTACGGCTTACCGTCTCCATGAACGGTGCATTTCATTTCTTACCACTAAATGAATATGTAATATTATAAATGCATGTATATACTGGATATATATGATATATATGATATATACATCATGATTATAATTCTGGATATAATGGATACATGAAAAACTTGTAATTATAAAGGGTTTATTTTTTACTCAAGTACCAATGATCGTTTAAACGACCGTTATTAACATAAATAATTACATAGTGTTGATGACATGGAAATAAGTGATATAAAAGGAATAATGAACTTGAAAAAGGTTCTTAAGCAAGTATAAATTAACTCAGGTTTATTATTCTGGACATTAAAGAACGATCGAGTCAAGTCGGACCCGAGGTATGGGACTTCGTCTCAATATCCTTTCATTGAGGCATATTTTGTTTTATACTCAACCTTCTTTTATACGGAGTATAAACCCCTTTGACTTTTACGTTTATCCAAAAGGAATATGTTTTATACGAAGTGTTTTACTAAATGTCAAAAGGGAATCTTTTGTCGTACGTATGCGGCGACAATGACTTCTCTGCCGTTGTGACCATTATTTGAGTTTCGGCTTCCTCTTCAAGCTGTACCTTCTTTTTAAAAGAAAAATAAATACCATGTTTTACTTTTCTTTTATTTTGGTATTGAAAATGGTTTTCATAATTTTTTTATATCAATGTGTTGTATTGATATCTTGTGATTGACAGGTGGAAATGTTATGTTTCCTTTATGCATGTTTTATGTGATACAATTATGTTGAGGTTCTTGGGCATTATTATAACACGGGTGGTTCCGTGATAAACTAATGTTGGGTGATCCCGATATAGCTCTCCAATGCATTGGGTAACGCGAAGGAGTGAAATGTTAAGGTTTCTCCAAAGAGATTTTGGGAATATACTGTGATGGGTATTCCAAAATTAACCAAGAGGGTTACTCCCTACGTAAGAATGTTATGAATGCCTCAAGTTAACTTTATGTCTTATGATTTCTATGATTTATTCATGATTTGATGAGGTATGTTAAAGTGATTATGTTTTATGGGTAAAGTATGATTTCATTCTTATGTATATATGTACCCATGTTTCCTTACCGTATTTTTATATCCCTTACTGAGCTTTTTATGCTCATCCCAAGTTTTTTTTGAAATGTTTTTCACAGGTCAAGGGAATGGTACATGATATGATGATAGTGTCAAGGAAGTGTCAAGAAAAAATCCATGTATTATTTTAAATATGTTTCCATTGATGGGAAATAATAATACTATCTTTATGTAACCACATTGTTTCTATGTGGAATGTAATGCAAGTTTTATGATCTAATTCTCTAAAACTCTAAACCCGAAAATATCCTCAATGTGTAATCTTGTAATAACTCAAGATTAAGTAAGGTTTAAGGCAGGGGCCTTATAGTTGGTATTAGAGGTCGGTTTAGATAACATTAATAGTTAGGATTCTATTAAATGAATATCCAAAAATATATTTTTTTATCAAATTGAAGTGATATAGTATTTTAAGATTACCATGTTGCTTCATCTAAGACATGTTTTTTCAGAATGGTTTTCTGCATAGGAAACAGGGAAGCAGTGCTAGGAAGGCATAGAGAAGGAAATAACCTTCCGAATCAGCATCCCGAGATGGTCGGAATTGGAACTAAATAGTTTGTTGCAGTAATGGCGTAGTTGAATCATGCGATAAATGGTGGTGGTATCCATCCACGAGATCAGCCAGATCAACCACAGAGGAACATGTCAGTGGTGGAACATTTCATAAGGCAACATCCCCCATCATTCATGGGATCATCTGACACTGTGTCAGCTGAAGGGTGGATTAAAGCACTAGAGATGATTTTCGTTGTCATGGGGTGTTCAGGTAATCAAAAGGTTAGTATTTCTATTTACCATTTGGAGGGTGAGGCAGATCAGTGGTGGTCTATGGTTAAAAATATTAGGGATGCCGATGAGATTGATGCTCTTGACTGGGATGAATTCAAAGGTATGTTTCTTGAGAAGTATTTTCCTATGGTTGTTTGACTTAGGATGGAAAAGCTATTCTTGGAATTGAGGCAAGAGGAAGACTCTGTGGCTGCCTATGAAGAAAGGTTCACTCGATTGGAAAGGTATGCTCCAAATATTATCCGAGACCTTGATAGTAAAATCATTCATTTTTACTCAGGATTAAAGACAAAATATCGAAGGGCATTAGCCTCTCATGAGTATAAAAGTTATGAAAAGCTTGTTCGACGTGCTGAGAAGGTGGAAATGGAGTTTTCCGATGATCAAGTGTTCTATAACAACCAATAGAAGAAGAGACCGAGGTTGCAGACGAAAGGTAAGAATTATTCAAAAAAGTCTGGTGGTAGGAAAACTAAGTTTCCATTTTGTGATAAATGTTGAAAAAGGCATGCTGGGGAATGTCTTCTGAATTTTGGAAAGTGCTACCGATGTGGTAAGATGGGACATAAGGCTCGTGATTTCACTGAAAAAGATCAAGGTGAAGGTAAGACCAAATTTGATTAAGAGTTAGTGAAATGTTTTAAGTGCAATGAGATGGGTCACTATACAAACGAGTGTCCGAAAAAGAGCTTGAGTGATGGGAAGCAGTTAGACTACAAGCAGAAAGGGGTGGAGAAATCCTTTGCAACTATTTCAGCAGATATCGGGCCATTAAATGAATTTGTATCAGGTACTTTGTTTGTTTTTTCAGATTATTCTAGTGTGTTGTTTGATTCATGGTCTACACATTCTTTCATCTCTGAAACCTTTTCTAGTAAAATGGGAATTCCATCTCAAGAAATGACTTCTGAACATGTGGTAAAAACACCTGGGGGAAATGTTGGGGAAAAAAGAATTTATAAGAATCTTCCTATCCTTATCTATAGAATGTACCTACTTGCAAACCTTATTGTTCTACCTCTAGTAGAGTTTTATGTTATCCTGGGTATGGATTGGCTCTCTATATACCATGCTAAGATTTACTATAGAGCTAAAGAGGTTTCTTTTCAGAAAGACTTTTAGTTTGTGTACAAGAATGAACCCTTACTGTTGATAACTTATCAAGAGGCCGAGAAACTTATAAAAGATGGAAATTCATGTTACCTTGCACATATTGTTGAAAACAAGGGAACTATTTTGATTAATTATGTTCCAGTGGTAAATGAGTATACTGATGTTTTTCATAATGAGTTTCCTAGAATAATACCAGATTGGGAAGTTGAATTTACTGTTTACTTTGTTCCTGATGCTAATCCAATTTCAAAACCCCCTTATCTAATGGCTCAAGTTGAATTTTTAGAGTTAAAGAATCAATTTCACGAGTTATTAGATAAAGGTTTCATTCGACCTTGCACATCACCATGGGGTGATCCTATCTTGTTTGTTAAAAAGAATGATGGCTCAATGAGACTTTTCATTGATTATAGGGTCTTGAATAATATCACTATTAAGAAAAAATATCCTTTTCCTCATATCGATGATTTGTTTGATCAGCTTCAGGGAGCTCAGTATTTTTCAAAGATTGACCTGAGATCGGGGTACCATCAGCTGAAGGTAAAGGAAGCAGATGTTACGAAGACTACGTTTCGTACAAGATATGGCCATTATGAATTTGTAGTAATGCCTTATGGGATAACCAATGCACCTGCTGTATTCATGGAATTAAGGAATAGAATTTTCCATTACTTCTTGGATAAGTTTGTGGTGGTTTTCATTGATGATATTTTGGTGTTTTCTAAAAGTAAAGAGGAGCATGAAAGACAGTTACGGGTTTTCTTGCAAACCTTAAAATAAAAGAAACTGTATGGAAAATTAAGCAAGTGAGAGTTTGGGTTGTAACAAAATTCTTTCCTTGGTCACATTTTTTTCTAAAGATGGGAAAACCATTGATCCTACAAAAACAAAGGTTGTTGAAGAATGGATAAGACCCACAAATGTAACAGAGATTCATAGTTTCCTTGGTTTGGAAGGCTATTACCGAAGGTTTGTTAGAAATTTTTCACGGTAATCTAGTCCAATGACTAAGCTAACTCGGAAGGGTGTGATGTTTATCTGGACAAAAGAATGTGATGATTGTTTTCAGGAATTGAAAAGAAGATCGGTGAATGCTCCAGTTTTGGCACTACCTTCTAGGAATGGTGAGTTTGTTATATACTGTGATGCTTCATTGAAAGGACATGGTTGTGTCCTAATATAGAATGATCAGGTAATTGCTTATACTTCATGTCAGTTGAAAACTCATGAGGTAAATTACCCTACACATGATTTGGAATTAGTTTCTGTTTTTTTCGCTTTAAAAATTTGGAGGCATCATTTGTATGGAGTAAAGTGTGAAATATATACTGATCAAAAAAGTTTAAAGTATATATTCACTCAGAAAGAGTTAAACATGAGACAGAGGAGATGGCTGGAATTAGTCAAGAATTATGATTGTACAATTCATTACCATCCAGGAAAAGCAAATAAACTGGATGATGCTTTGAGTCGAAAAAGTAATGCTTCATTAGCAATGTTGCGTTTGGAACGTGATCCTTTATTTAAGGATATGATGAACTTTGGCATAGAAGTTGTTGGTGCAGGAATTTCTTCTGTTTTGTTTCAGGTATCAGTGAGATCATCTCTATCAGATAGAATCAAACAAGCACAGAAGCAAGATAGTGAGTTGCAGAAAAAGGTAGAGCTGGTTCAGAAAGGTAAGTTGCCTAAATTCAACATTTATAATGATTGTGTTTTGAGATTTGGGAAGAGATTGTGTGTGCCTTGTGATTCATAGTTGAAAAGAGAGTTGTTATGTGAAGCTCATAGTTCTCCGTTTTCAGTTCATCCAGGCAGTACTAAGATGTATAGAGATCTTCGGGAGTATTATTGGTGGGATGGAATGAAATGAGATATTGTTGATTTTACTGTGAAGTGTTTGACTTGTTAGCAGGTTAAAGCGGAGCGGCAGTTACCGAAAGGGATGCTTCATCCTTTACCAGTGCCATAGTGGAAATGGGAGAATATATCCATGGAATTTGTCATGGGATTACCGAAGACATCTTGAGGTAATAATTCAATCTGGGTTATTGTTGATCGCATGACCAAATCTGATTGTTTCCTTGCTATACGAGATACTTTTTCCTAGATCAACTTTCCCATTTGTATCTTAAAGTGATAGTCAGGTTACATGGAGTTCCTCTCTCCATTGTATCTGACCATGATCTCATGTTCACTTCTAACTTTTGGAAAGGCCTTCAGAAGTTGTTGGGTACTGAATTAAATTTTAGTACAACTTTTAATCCTCAATCAGATGAGAAGTCAGAACGAACAATTCAGAACTTGGAAGATATGCTACGATCTTGTTCGATGGATTATCATGGAAGTTGGGACCAACATATTTCTTTGGTTGAATTTTTATATAATAACAGTTTTCATTCTAGTATACAGATGGCACCATTTCAGGCATTATATGGGAAGCAGTGTCGAACTCCAGATTTCTGGGATGAAGTGGGTGAAAGGAAGTTGATGGGACCAGAATTGGTAGAAGAGTTGGCAGAAAAATTTTAGCTGATACAAAAACACATGAGAATAGCTCAGAGTAGGCATAAGAGTTATGCAGACAAAAGGAGGAAGGATCTCTCTTTTGAGGTAGGTGATCATGTTTTTCTCAAAGTATCACCAGGGAAAAGTGTGATGCGATTTGGTAAGAAAGGAAAGCTGAGTCCAAGATTCATTGGACCATATGAAATTTTGGAGAAAGTTGGATCAGTTTCTTACTGAGTGGCTTTACCTCCGAGTTTGTCTCAGGTACACAATGTTTTTCATGTTTCGATTCTCAGAAAGTACATGCCAGATCCATCTCTGGTTTTTGAGTCCAGAGGTAGTTTAGCTGGAAGAGAACCTATCTTATGAGGAACAACCGGTCCAGATTCATGACCATAGGGAGAAATTGTTATGGAATAAGTTGATTAATCAGGTAAAGGTTTTTTGGAAAAACAACATGATGGAAGAGGCAACATGGGAATCTGAAAATGCAATGAGGGATAAGTACCCCCATTTATTTGATAAGTAAATAAATTGCAGGGAAAAAATTTTCTAAAAGGGGGAAGGATGTAACATCCCAAGTAAGAAATGAATAATAGATATTTTTATCTATGTCTATTAATGAATTAGATAGTGTTTTAGAGGCTTAAAATGAAAATAAATCCAATCTTAAGCATGGAATACACTAATATTCTTAAAAGATTGTTTTACTGCCTTTTGATGGAAAATCTTTTTTAAATAAATTTTTTGACAATTTTATAAGCTATGTTTGTCAAAATAAACTTATTCTTTATGATTGGAACATCAAAATTTACTTTGTGTAAATTTTTGGTATTTTTCTGACAATGTTTATTTTTAATGAATAGTGAAAAATACTGCATTTTACATCAAACCTGCTTTTTAATCTACTTTATTTATATGATTATATTATCTTCATAATTGGTAATAAATTGAAATTAGAATATATTTTTACCATTTAATCTAATGGTGGTCGTTGAATTAATTTCAATTTGAAATCGGACTTAAACTAGTGTTAATCTTTTGATACATTTTTTTCATAAAAACACGCTATTTGTTTTGACAGCGGAAATTTATTATTAAACTAATTAATGCCACTTATATGTTTTGAATTTTGTAAAATAAACATAATTTGTTAATTTGGAATATCAAATATAGCTTAGGGTGAATATTTGGTAATTTTCTGAAAAACATCAATTTTTGATGAATAGTGAAACCACTAAGTGGTACTTTTAAAAACTGATTTTCTGTTTAAATGAAAATTTTCCATCTTTGAGTTTTGAATTTAAAAAATCCAACATACATGGTTTTCATTAATACGTAGAATGTGGTTCAATGGGATTAGAATAATTTTTTGGTGAATAGTAACTTATTAAGTTTTTAATCGCGATTAGAGGTAATTAGTGTAGTTTAAGGTAAGAATAATTTTTAATAAAATTAAATGACCTAGACACATGTCCTACCCTCATTGGATGTGTCCTGGCCGACCACGAAAATCCATGGGTCAACTTGGGGACCCCATTGAGCCACTTTGGTTGGAAAATGACATAAATACCTTTTTAATTAATGTTAAAGTAAAAATGACACAAACATAAGTTATTTTACTAAAAAAAAATTTACATAGGGTTATACAATTCAGAGTTTTGATTATAAATTTTCATTGGAAAGCTAATAATATTTCCTACATTATAGAATTTTTTTTTATAATTTTTAGACTTTAAATAAATTAAATTATTTACGACATCATGATGATGTAGCGATTACCTCATTAATAAAGGATTTAAATTAAATGAAAGGATAATGTAAAATCAATAACCTACAAATGTAAAAAACCTATTGGATCGGAATATTTAGAACCCTTATCACCTTACCCTAAAATTATATCATTGTGGGACCTTTTTAATCTGAAAATAATTTTCAAATAAAGTAACATTTCTTTACTTTCCAAGAGTGCCCCTCCTCTCCTCTTATAATAGGCCCCCACCTCTACCTCCGTACCCACACTCCCAAAGCCTTTGGCTCGTCCAAACCCTGCACATTTTGTCTCTCCACATCCCTCTATTACTCCTTGAAGCCTCACTTTGGGCAGAAGTCTTCCCAAGGAAGCCTTTGAGCTCAATCCAAAGGGAGTTACCCGATTTTAAGGTAATGTATTCACTTAAGTCCTTTTGTTTTATTTTGCTTCTCCAACCCCGTAAACTCTTTTTATTAATTTCTTTTGTAACAAATCCAGTATCATAAATATATTAGGATGTTGTTATAATAAGGATTCGATCTACACTTACACACACCTACAACTAATGGTTAATGAACATACCGTTTCCGTGGATGGTGAATTTCTGCCTCCCGAAACGATGATTGTTCAACATTATTTTAACACTTTCAAAGGTGTCCATTATGATGACACTATATTTATATATGATATATAATATGTTTATGTTTTCCTTAAGCTTATGTATTTTTCATTTTGGGAATACCTTTATGGTTTCCATTATGGGTAAACGTGATATCTTCATTTAAGGAAGTGCGGACTACCGCCCACTCAAAGTGATTTGATTCGTTAAATACCATATGTGGGACATATAAAGGATGGAGTTATGATATTATATATGATATTACACTGGAAGTATAATATACCTTTATATCATTATGAATCTATTCTATAAAATACAAAATAGAAATGAAAGTAGCGTTCATGCGTACGTACGGCTTACCGTCTCCATGAACGGTGCATTTCATTTCTTACCTCTAAATGAATATGTAATATTATAAATGCATGTATATAATGGATATATATGATATATATGATATATATATCATGATTATAATTCTGGATATAATAGATACATGAACAACTTGTAATTAAAAAGGGTTTATTTTTGACTCAAGTACCAATGATCGTTAAAACGACCGTTATTAACTTAAATAATTACATAGTGTTCAGGACATGGAAATAAGTGATATAAAAGGAATAATGAACATCAAAAAGTTTCTTAAGCAAGTAGAAATTAACTTAGGTTTATTATTCAGGACATTAAAAACAATCTAGTCAAGTCGGACCTGAGGTATGGGTCTTCGTCACAATCTCCTTTCATTGAGGCATATTTTGTTTTATACTCATCCTTCTTTTATACGGTGTATAAACCCCTTTGACTTTTACGTTTATACAAAAAGAATATTTTTTATACAAAGAGTTTTACTAAACGACAAAAGGGAATGTTTTGTCGTACATATGCAGCGACAATGACTTCTCCTCCGCCGTGACCATTATTTGAGTTTCGGCTTCCTCTTCAAGGCATACCTTCTTTTTAAAAGAAAAATAAATACCATGTTTTACTTTTCATTTATTTTGGTATTTAAAATGGTTTTCATAATTTTTTTATATAAATGTGTTGTATTGATATCTGGTTATTTAAAGGTGGAAATGTTATGTTTCCTTTATGCATGTTTTATGTGATACGATTATGTTGAGGTTCTTGGGCATTATTATGAAGACGGGTGGTTACGTGATAAACTAAGGGCGGGTGAGCCCAATATAGCTCTCCAATGCATTGGGTAATGCGAAGGAGTGAAACAGTAAGGTTTCTCAGAAGAGATTTATGGAATATACTATGATGGGTATTCCAAACGTAACCAAGAGGGTTACTCCCTACCTAAGAATGTTATGAATGCCTCGTGTTACCTTTATGTCTTATGATTTCTATGATTTATTCATGATTTGATGAGGTATGTTAAAGTGCATACATTTTATGGGTAAAGTATGACTTCATTCTTATGTATATATGTACCAATGTTTCCTTTCCATATTTTTATATCCCTTACTGAGCTTTTTATGCTCATCCAAAGTTTTTTTGAAATTTTTTTCACAGCTCAAGGGAAAGTTACATGATAAGATGATAGTGTCAAGGAAGTGTCAAGAAAGAATCCATGTTTTATTTTAAATATGTATCCATTTATGGGAAAGAAGAATACTATCTTTATGTAACCACTTTGTTTATATATGGAATGTAATGAAAGTTTTATGATCTAATTCCCTAAAACTCTAAACCCGAAAATATCCTCAATGTGTAATATTGTAATAACTCAAGATTAAGTATGGTTTAAGGCTGGGGAATTATATATAAAATCATGGGGTGTAACATTTCCCCCACCTTCAATAAATTTCATCCTTGCATTTCGAAATTTTTCTTTGAAAATAATGGTTAAAAATAGAAAATACCATTGTGGAGAACCCACATCGAAAATAGGGCTTATAAAATTTAGTCTTAATAAGAGGGAAATACAAACAAAAAGTCACCACAAAATTAGGTTTTTGAATAATTGATCTTTTGTGGAAATTATAGACACATAATTGGTGGAAAATATGAATTTTTATAGGGAGTGATTGAGGCCATCAATCAGAAACAAGTGAATAATAAATGGAAAATTTATGTCCTCAAAGCCAAAAAATCTATGATCATTTAAAGCATCATTGGTTGAACAAGACATAAGGTATTAGGATAACAAATTTTTTGTTTTAAGATCCTTTACATAACTTTTAAGGGAAAAAAAGAATACATGACAAATAGAGTTCCATCCATTAACAATTCTCTACCACAAACTCATATTTCACTCCAAAAGATAATAGAACTAAAAAATATTCTATTTAACATAATTCTATATGGTTAAAAAATGAATTTATAATTTATCTTTCAGACCATTTTTAAAACAAAAATATTTTATACAAACCAGGGAGTCGAGTAGGCCAATGTTAGGTGATTCACCCTTGTCACCCTTCAGTTGCAGGTTAATGTCTCACGACCTTTCCAGACATGCTGGATTGTTTCCCAACCACCAATATGTTCTTTTTCTTACAATAGAAAAATAATCGTAAGATTTTTTTAAACCATAAAAAATATTATCCATTGTCCAACTTAATTCATTCCAACATTAATACTTATCGAAAATATTTTTGTCCAAAATCATAGTCCAAAAATGAATATGGCCAATCAACATAAAATAATGAATATCTCTCTTATCACATAATAAAATGTAAAAACCTTCATCAGGAATTCTATTAAAACATCATAACAACCTTAATTACCATTAATCCTTATTGAATACACTCATGGTCACATATTTCTTATAGCATATTAGATATACTCCTTATATCGAAAAATGATGTCAATGCCAACTTTAATGGAATAAAAAAAAATTATATAGTATCTAAGTAGTCAAGAATATACAATATAATTTATCAAAATCAATCATATATTATTCTGAAATTGTCATCTCAGTTACAGAAGCATATTAAGGGTTATATTTCCCTAAACCATATATTTTCCAAAATTCTTAACTCGAAACTATGTCACATTACATGGTACCATAAAATATAAAATCCATAATGAAAATTTATTGAAGTAGAATACTTATATAAAGTATTATTATTATAACTTTTACATGATTAATAAAACAGACAAATGAACCAACTAATTAATAACATCTTAAGAACACTAATCATTCCCCTTCATCTGCGGTAGTATCATAACTTGATTATTATAAAATAACATTATTTGGGTTATACTCTGATGATTTGGACATTGATTTTCATAGTGTCCCAACAACTTGCAGATGAAACATTATACCTTTGAATCCTTTTTCTTACCCTTGGAATCACAAACTTGGTGCCATTTTTTACATACTTATAACAAACTCCCATTCTTTTAAAGCACATAAATGGGTGATAATTTCCAAAGAATTTACATATGGTAAAATACTTTTCCCGTTATTCCCTTTATCCATCTTTTTCTCTATCATACTCTTATTCTAATTGTTACCTTCAAATCCATAGGACCCAGAGTTTTCATTACTTATCTTATAAACAAATTATATTATTTCCTCATATGATGATAATACAGGGGAGACTATTTCACTTCTAAATGATGTCTTAATAATATGAATGATATTATCCTTCTTACTCTTTAGATCATGCGTATTACTAAAATTATAGATCCTTCTACTAGTATCCATTTCATAATAAAAACATACACTAGGTAATATCATATCAAAATTTATGATCCCAAAACTATAAAAATCCTCAAAATTAATTGAATATTTTCACACATCTAATCTCATAATCATAAAAATACTTTTCTTGCATACATATTTACTCATAAATCCATCACAATGGATTGTAATGAAAATTTCAATTATCATAAGCATATCCATGGGAGTTTCAAATTAGGTGCATGTTGATGCCCATTGTTGTGTACATGGATACCCCAAGTCAAGCCCAAAACACCTTATTACAGTTTTCACTCTTAGTTACCTTTGTGCCCGAACCACGTAAACTTTTAGTATCTAGACATGGATGTATTTCTTGGAAAACCCACAGAATATATATAGTTCGACAATTTTTAGATGCAGTTATATACTGATCCTCAAACTATATCATAGTGTAATGTTTCCTAATCGGATATAACATAAATATATTTCTATGATTTTTGGTAAAAATCCATTGATACCAACTGTAATGCCCTAACCCAAGAATCGTAGAACTGGTGCATTATTATATAACATGGGAATTATTACAAGGAATCATGTCCCAAAGGACTTCTCAGTTTAGCAGTATTAGAAAATAGATTACGTACTTGAACATTACATTAAAATTTAAAACATGAAATACAACATAGATAATCATTTTAGAATTAAATTATTCCCATAATTTAAACATGCATATTAATCATAATACACATCTTCTAATCCTAGGAAAACAGACCTTAAAAAAGGGGCGAGCTCAGTTTCTCAGTAAGGGTAAATAATTTAGGTGAAACTTTAAACCATTAAGGGAAAATGTGTAATAAAAACAATAGCCTTTTAAACATCAATTTAGAAATAATATAGCAAAAAAATCAAACATTACAATATAAACATGCACATGGAAATTCAACTAGTCGAATAATCACATTTAATAAATAATATCATAATGAGTGAATTCATAATGTCACACATCATAACCACATTGTCAAGGCCTCATTCCAAGAATACAAATAATTCTTTTTCAAGGCCTTGTTCCAAGAAACTATTTTTTCTCAAGAGATCTAGCGATGCATCGAGAGGCTATAGTGGGCCCCACCCATTACTTTCTATGTCCAATGCCTTCTCCATATAAAAAGGGTGAAACATAAGATAAACATTCATATTAAAACTAGAATATGAACTGTCAATATGTAAACCATAAAAAATGAATGGTATAAAAATTGCACATCCATAATCAAACATATCATAACTCATTCAATAAAATAAGGAATAATGTCTTATAATTAATCAAAAACAATCATGAATAATAACTATTAAAATATGTTGACATAATTTTAAATGATTAGTAAATCTCTCTCAGAGAAATATACCATTTTCATGAAATCGTTTAAAAGTCACAGAATTTATAAACAAATAAATTAAAAATATTTTTTCGAATCAAAGTGTCTCATATCAATTTTAAAATTTTGAAAGGAATTAACATTTTAAAACATTCATTTCCATATAAATAAATCATTGAAACCATTGTTAGACATGGACATTAATGAGAATGATTTAGAAGAATAAAATTTTAAACCATTTAAAATGATGTTTTAGTTATAGTGTCCCATAAAAAGAATACTTTTAATAAATAATTTATGAAAATGGACATGGATAATAAATATGTTACAATAAATACATACACAATAGAAATATCGGATAATAATGAGATTGAGGAATTAACAGTTGCCTTGTAATTTCCATTAGTCAAGGGTATGTTTAACCTTTAATATAATGACCAAACAATGGTATTTAGTTATACCAGAACCATATTCATATTTATGATAACATACTTTATTTATTTCTGACTTTATACTACCTATTTAAAAATAATTTATTGTTAAAATAACATTTTTTTGGTAATAATCACTTTCATTATCGTATGTATTTTAATATGTTATTCTTGATCGTATTCCTTGAATCATGATTTAAATAATTCCAGAATATAAAAATTATTTATATATATATATATCATATATCTTCAAAATATAAATATGTATAATAGATAGATATATGAAAAAGAAACACCATTCATGGAGATGGAAGTC
Organism: Viscum album; assembly: GCA_963277665.1. Lineage (NCBI taxonomy): Eukaryota > Viridiplantae > Streptophyta > Magnoliopsida > Santalales > Viscaceae > Viscum > Viscum album. The sequence continues at coordinate 1,007,547,948 of OY728164.1, read as the reverse complement.
TATATGTACTTATGAATGTGGTTTCTATTTTCTTATCATATAGTATTGAAGTAAGTAAAAAATATATATTTATCTACATTAATATATATGATTATAGTATATATTTTCTTTAATATATTTAATAAATAATAAATATTAATATTAATATATATATATATATATTTATGAAAATACTTAATGGGTGATCGTTGAAGATGAATCGCATCGCGTTGTGGAGATGATAAGTTGTACGTACGCACGGGCGACAATATCATTCTATTGACAGTGTAATGATGTTCAATTGGATGGTATATTACATATAAAGAATCATTACCATGTTACATATATTATTTAAATTAATTATACTCATTATTACATCCATCCAAACAATGTAATGTTGTAAAACAAAATACAACGCGACGTGGAGATGATAAGTCGTATTTACACACGTATGGTGACTTTGTAATTCATAGAATATATTGAATAAAGAATATTGTTTTACCATATTTATAATAAAATATAATCATGTAGAAGGTACTAGATATATTATTTTATTATGGTAACAACAATGAATGATGAATTATAAGAAGAAAAGATCTTTGAACGAGATGGTAAAAGAAGTACCTCTTCTTTGAGTGTATCTTTTTGATTTGAACAAAAGGGCTCATTAGGTTGACTTTCTGATCAAATTAAGGTATTTAGTTTTAATTTAAGTTAGTTTTAATAATATTTGAGAAGGTTTTTTCCAAGCCAAATGGTTTTGGATGTGTGTACTTATGAGAAGGGGAAGTAGACTTTTACCAGAGAGGTGAGGGCACATTAGGAATAGTTTGAAATATTATTTTATTATAATTAACTTTTCTGTTTCTAATAGCTCCAATTAGATTTATTTAAAGGATAAGGTAGGTATGGGTCTATATACTCTCAACCAATAGGTTTGAGACATTTTTAGGTCACCATATAGAACTTATCTGTTAGATTTAACCCTTATTTTAATAGTTTAACTTTTACCATGTCTTCTTGTATTATTATAATACTTGGTCAATAAACATACTATAAACTGTGAAGATAACCTCAATTAGTTATTTAATGAAATATCTATAATTATATAAGTCATTAGTTAGAAATTTAGTTCTAAATAACTTTTATATAATTTAATAAAGTATTATTTATTTTTAAAACTCATTTATGAAAATTTTGACAATATTTAGTTTTTGGCTTCTGTGAATGACATAAAAACATGATTAATTTGAAATTAATTCATTTAATCAGCCCTAAAAGTCATATTAACCTAGAAAATTCTTGGAACTCATCAAAAGTCCCAATATACATTTATTTTAATATTTATTACATCAGTTATTTTAGTGTTTCATTAATAATGATGTGTAATTTACGTAAAAATAAATATAAAATGATAATTTTTTGGTATATATGATATTTCATCCAATTTATATATTATTTTAATATCAAAATAATGATATTTTCGTTCGTTCTTACGTACAGAATGTCGTATCGACGAATGTGATGAGATTCATTACCCATGAAATCCATTCAAGAATAATTTTTATTTGATGATTAAAAATAATGATTAAATACTTAATATCAGTTTTAATATGAATAATATACATCCTATCCATAAAAAACATTACTTACGTAACAAATAATATAAAGGAAATAGAATCAGTTAACACCCGAAAAGACAATAATACTTAGATATTACTAACAAAGAAATGTTAAAATATCATATATGATATAATATTAATGTATAAGATTCTTGTATAATTTAATAACAATTATTTAATGATTCTAAAAGAGGTTAACCTACCCTCAACCCTGAAAAAGTACAAGGTAAGGGTTAATTCCTCAATCCCATTATTATCTGAGATTGTTTTTGTGTAAGTATCTACTGGGAAATATTTATTATCCATGTTGTTGTTTCATAACGGAGTTTTCAAAAGGATTATTTTTATGGTACTTTTTTACTAAAACATTATTTTAAATGTTTTAAATATTTATTCTTCTAAATAATTCTCATTAATGTCAATGTTTTCAAAATGGGTTTTAAGGATTTATTTATATGGACATAAATATTTTTCAAATGTTAATTCCTTTCAAAAGATTCAAAGTGGTATGGGAAACTTTTATTAAAAAATTTATTTAAATTTAATCCTTTCTAAATTTTGTGATTTGTAAATGTTTTTATTAAAAAGGGATATTTCTCTCAATGATTTTTACAAATCATTTTCATCTTTATCAATATCCCTTTGTGGATTTAATAATTGTTTGAAGTTGATTTATAATGACACCAATATTTTAAATTGTACTGAAGGAATTATGATATGTTTTACTGTGGATGTATTATTTTTATACCATTTATGGTATATGGATAAATTATTGACATTTTGTATGCTAGTTTTAATATGAATGTTTATGTTATGTTTAAACATTTTCGTATGAGGAATGTGTTGGATTTAGTAAGTGATCTGTGGTGCCATCTATAGATCCTCAATGCATTTTTAGATATCATGACACAAACTAGTGTCCTATCACAAGGCCTTAAATAATCATATTTGCAGTCTTGAAACATGGCCTTGACTATGTGGTTATGATGTCTGGAATTATGAATTCCTTAATTATGAATGTGGCTATTGACATTGCATGTGATTACTCGACTAGTAGAACATCTATGTGAATAAGTAAATGGAATTATTTTATTGTATCATTTCCATATTATGATAAATATTAAGATTCAAAGGATTTTGTTTTAGTCTTATTCATTTCCATAAATGTTTATGATTATTTGTGAATGTTTCCACTATATAGTAACAATTACTAAGCATCTAAGGTCACCCCATTCATTGTTTTAATTTTCCCAGGATTCTATGAAATTTATTTTGATTGATAAGTAGGGTGAATCTAGGGGATTAACGGATTACTCCAGGGATTATTTATGTTGCGTTTTATTTTTTAATGTGTAATATAACCTTTATGTATGTAGTCTACTCTCCATTAAATATAAACCGATTGGTCGTTCTGGACTTGATTCCATTTAATCATGCATATTTATTAAAATAATCCACTAAATCTGGGATTCTGGAGTCAGTGTGTTAAATTTGGTATTAGAGAATGTTTATCAATAACATTGGAAACTAGATTTAGATAAACTCTTATTAGATCATGTAGCCTTAAGAAAGTCTTTGAGGATTAGTATAGAAGAACATCCTAGAATTTTGGTATTGTAATGATTTTGTGAGTTTTCCACGCAATACATCCCTATCAGGATATGACCAGGAAGAGGCGGCTCAGGAATAAATGTACCTAGGGGTATAACCCAAAAACATCGCTTTGAGCAAGGCTCGAACAGGAACTAGTGCATGATAACTGGCCTTACTACACTCTTGGTTACGACACTCCTGAGAGATATAATTAAGATAATTCACATATTATTTAAAAAAATTATGAAGGATTTATGAGTATATATATCCTCAAATATTTTTTTTATGATTATGGATTATATCCATAAACACTTCAATTTTTGTTAATTGTTTTACAAGTTTGGAATTATCTATTTCAATTCATAAATTAATCTAGTTTATTCCACTGTTTCGAAATGGTGCCTTGTTGAAGGAATGAAAACTGTATCAATGAACGCACTCCATGTAGGGATTTACCTCTTACTGAAGATAATTATATTAGAGCTGGTGATGCAACTGGTTCCAATCAGCTAATCACCATATTGTAACAACTCACTCAGGTTATGAATAATAACCTTACCCATATGGAGTACCTGGATTCACAGCATAGAGTATCAATGTTTGATCACATCATGAGGAAAAAACCACCAAAAATAAATGGGGGTAATGATATAGTAGTAGTTGAGCAATGGATAAATTCCACATTGAAAATATTCCATGCCTTGGGGAGTAGTGAAAGGGAAAATGTTGTCATGACAGTTTACCGCCTCACTGGAGATGAGGATCAATGGTGGTCATTGATTCAATACACAAATGAAGATGAGGAATTATCAAATATGGAATTTAGGGAGTTTAAAGAGATTCTCAGATAAAATGAATTTCCTTGTGACCATCAAGCAGATATAGAAAATAAAATTCTGAGTCTATGGAAAATGGAGTATGAGAATGTTGCAATGAATGAAGTTAAATATACAAGGTTAGCGAGGCATGCTGCATATTATATACATAACCCAATAAGTAATTTTGATCATTTATTTGATGGGTTAAAACCATTTCTACATAGAGCATTAGTCTCAAAATTCTTCTCATCATACGAAGATATTTAATTAAGTGCTATCAAGAAAGAAAAATAACTCTCTAATTCTTATGGCCTCAAAGAAAAGCAAGAGAAGAAGTGATATGTTGAACACTCTGGAAATGGAAATAAGGGGAAGAAGGGAAAAGTTGAATATCCATCATATAGTAAATGTTGGAAGAAACACCATGGTACTTGCCTGATGGGAATGGGAGTCTGTTACAAGTGTGGTAGAAAAGACCACCAAGATTGTGATTGAAATGGGGAAGAAAGTTGCTGTCAATGTTGAATGATACAATTGCAGAGAAAGGGGAATTATGGAAATGAATATCCTAAGCATCAGATGGAACTTATCTCAGAAAAAGGACAAGGGATCAAGTCCATGCTTATGTCATAACTAATTCTGATGTTGAATCTCTGAAAGACATAATAGAAGGTAATTTAATGGTTTCTTCAAGTATAGGAAATGTTTTATTTGATTATAGATCATCACATTTTATCAAATCTTCCTAGGTTTCTAAGGTAATTTGGTATTTACAAATTTATTTTACAAGGGAGTTTTCAATAATAATTCATATGTTAAGTATCACTACAATAATGTTTTGTGAATCAGTCATCATTGGGGAATATAAATGTTCTTTATCTGATAATGTCATCTTCATACCCATTATTGAATTTGATATAATCCTAGGTATGGATTGTCTTTTAGACCATGATACAATAATATATTGTAAGAAAAAGATGTTACAATTTTTTATGATGATAAGGAGTACCTTATCATTAAATTAGAAAGGTCACCACTTAATTCTTGTCTAGACCCACACCCATTAGCTCAACTAAATTAAATTATTGGGGAGGAAGAAAATGAAATAACTATGGGTGAGTAAATAAATGTTCAAATAGGGGATGTACCTATTGTGCCCAAATATATTGATGTGTTTCCAGAGGATTTACCTGGACATCCTCCAAAATGAGAAATTTAGTTTTCCGTTGATTTTTGTTCCTAGTTCAAGGCCCATATCGAAGAACCCTTATAGAATGGCCACTATGAAATTAGTGGAACTAAAGAAACAACTAGATAAATTGAGTAAAAAGGGATTTATTCCCCCTTGTGTTTCCCCATTGGGAACCCCTATCCGTTTTGTTATGAAGAAAGATAGATCTACGAGCTTGTACATTGACTACAGGGAGATCAATGATATAACAATAATGAAATAGTATCACGTACCATGCATTGATGATTTATTTGACCATCTTCATGGAGCTAAATACATTTCGAAGATTGATCTTTGGTCTGGATATCATCAATTGTGTGGGAAGAAGGATTTCATTCCGAATACATCATTTTGAACCTGGTACGGGAATTACGAGTTTACAGAAATGCCTTTTGTATTGACTATTTCACCCTCTATCTTCATGGATACAATGAATAGAGTTTTCAAGTAATATCTTGACGTCCATGTAGTTGTATTTATTGATTATATATTGTTATACACCAAAATCTATGAATATCATAAAAATAATTTGCGCAATACCCTGATTACTCTCAGAAGACTTGAATTATATGGGTAGTTTAACAAGTGTCAATTCTGGCTTCAGGAGATTTCTTTTCATAGACATATTGTCTCTAAGGATGGAGTCTCTATTGATCCTTCTAAGGCCCAGGCAATCCATGAATGGCCAACTCCGATAAGTATAACTGAGGTATGCATTTCTATTGGTTTATTAGGTTATTATGGATGTTTTGTCCAGAATTTTTCTTGGTTGGATAACCCATTAACAAAGGTCACACGAAAAGGGGTAAATTTTTTTTTTGGAAAAAATAGTGTGAAAAAGGTTTTGAAGAACTGAAGAGAAGATTAGTCAATGATCATATATTGACTCTACCATCGGGGAATTATGTGTTTTTTATTTATTGTGATGCATCCAAGAAAGTACATGGTTTTATCCTTATAATTAATGAATGGGTTTTTGACTATGCATCAAAACGGCTAAAAATTTATGAAAAAAACTATCCTACTCATGATCTTGAGTTAGTTTCTATAATCTTTACTTTGAATATATGGATACATTATTACTATGGTATAATATGTGAGATATATACCGACCATAAGAGTTTGAAGAATATTTTCTCACAGAAAGAACTCAACATGAAGAAAAGACGATGTGTTGAACTACTCACAGATTGTGTTTGCACTATACACTACCACCTGGGGAAGGAAAATAAGGTGTAAGATGCTTTTAGAAGAAAGGATGGGGGAGTTTTGAAAAATATGAGAGTTGAAAGGGATCATATTTTAATGGATCTAGTAAAGATGGATATGGGAATAACCATGGAAGTTTCAATATTAATACATTTTCAAATGGTTGAAAAACCTTAATTACTAGAAAGGATACAAAGTTCTCAGGTTGATGATGAGGAGTTTAAAATGATGACTAATGATGTAAATGATGGGAGATTGAGTGAAATCATTTATGAAGATGGAATTTTAAAATTTGGGAAGATACATTGTGTTCCAAATATACCTGATCTAAAAAGGGAATTGTTGGAGGATGCTCATAGCTCCAATTTCTCTATACACCCTGGGAGCACCAAAATGAATAGAAATTTGATGGTAAATATTTGGTGGGACAAAATAAAGAAGTAGATTTATAATTTTTTGTCAAGATGAATGGTTTGTCAATAAGTGAATGTTGTATGACAACAACCTGGAGGAGTCATGAAACCTCTTCCCATACCTGAGTGGAAATGGGATGATATCACAATAGACTTTTTCATGGGGCTACTGAATACTCCTAGAAGGAACAATGCAATATGTGTCATTTTTGATCATCTTACCAAGTCAGAACATTTTCTTTCTATAAGAGAAGATTTACCACTTGAACGTTTATAAAGACTATATATTAATGATGGGGATATACTTCATGGATTACCACTATCGATTGTTTCTGATCGTGATCGCCATTTTACATCTATATTCATGAAAAATCATTAGAAATACTTGGATACTAATCTTTGTATGAGCACTTCCTACCACCATTTAACTGATGGACAATCTGAATGGACTACTCAAACCGTATAAGACATGTTTAGATCATGCTCACTTGACTTTCAAGGTATGTGGGATAAAAATTTGCCTCTAGTATAATTATCCTATAATAATATCCTTCATTCAAGTATTATGATATCACCATATGAAGCGTTATATATAAAGAGATGTCGCACACCAACCTATTGGGATAATGTTGGAGAAATGAATCATATGCGCCGAGAACATTTGGAGGAAACAATGGAAAATGTGAAGATAATCCAAAACCACATAAAAGAAACTAAAAGTGGGTAGAAGAGCTATGCCAATAACCAAAGGAAGGATTTGGAATTTCTGGTAGGAGGTCATGTTTTATTGGAGGTATCTCTAAGTAAGGTGTTATACGTTTCGGTAAAAAGGGGAAATTGAGTCCTAGGTAAATCATAGCTTTCGAAATTCTAGAACGAATTGGGGCTGTACCTTACCATTTGGAACTGCCACCAAGTCTCTCCAATGTTCACGATGTATTCCACGTATCACTATTGAGAAAATACATGCCTGACCTAACACGCGTACTTACCTATGATGAATTAGAACTGGAACCCGATCGATCTTATTGTGAAGTTCTTGTCATGGTTCTTGATACAAGAGAACAAGTGTTGAGAAACTGGAAAACTCTCCTAGTAAATATTCTACAGAGAAACCATAAGATGGAAGATACAACGTAGGATCCCAAGGAACTTATGATTAAGAACCACCCGCATCTTTTTATGTAGTAATATTCTTGAAATTTCTAGGATAAAATTATTTGAAGGAGGGAATAATGTCATACCCAAAGCTTCTATGGTACTCTTCTCTTTCAATAATACAATAGCGTGTGATGTACGCAACTTCGAGTTCTAACACAACACAACCGATCTTACTAGCCGTTATGAATAGTAATACCCCATTATTGAAATTTTATAAATTTTAATTAAAAAATGGACACTAATTTTGGATTCGGAATATCAAAATTAGCTTAGGGTAAATTTTTCTTATTTTTCTAAAAACATTCAATTTTTGATCAATAGTGAAAAACACTGAGTTATAGTTTAAAACCAATTTTTTTAATATTTATTTATTTTCATTATATTTATTTCTTGTCAAAATAGATACATAATACCTATATATGTTCAATTTAATTCATTGGAGTCTGTTTATAATAATTATATATATATATAAATTTTAATGAACTTTTTACCATCCTTTACCTACCACCTATGAGCATATACAAATTTATATAAAACAAAATTTTACCACTTCTGTGAGTTTAATTTCAAAAACCCAATAGACACGGTTGATATCCATAAGTAAAATTTGGTTCAAGAAGATTAAAATAATTTTTTTTGTGAATAGTAATATTTTCCCTTTTTTTACCACGATTAAATGTAAATAGGGTAATTAATGGTAAGGATGATATTATTAATACCCTAATATGTGTCCTAATTATATTTTATAAGTGTAAATCTAAAAAAATAAACCTTAAGAAAGAAATATGATATTTCAGTTCCACATGGATGAGACTAGGACATTTATTATTATTTAATTCAATGAAGAGTTAAAGGTTTTAAATTCAATGATTAATAACAAAACCATTTTTCATATAGGGTTACACATAAGATAAATTCGACTATAAATATTCATTATAAAGATAAAAATATTTAAAACATAATTTTATTTTAACTATAATTATTAGACATTAAATACGTTATATTATTTATAACAGAATGATGATGCAATAATTACCTAATTAATGGCATATTAAAATAAATGATATTATAAATATCCAAATAATTGTAATGTGAGACTTTATATGAATTAAAATATTTTTATAGGATAAAATGACATGTTATGGTTGGTTAGATAAAATTTCATTGATGTAATAATGTTGTTATGAATTTAGAAAAACAAAATAACAGATAGTGTCAACATTGACATAAAAGAGTTTTTAAAACAAATATTATATTATTAATTGATATTATATTTTTAAAAATCATAGGCTTGGTCAAAAGACTTATATAATCATAGTTTTATCATTATATAACCACTTGGGGGTTTATTGGAAGTTAATTGTATGTTTATTACCCATTTAATATAAAAATACAAAGAGACATAGTAAATGTCAAACTATTTAACTAAGATTTAAATCTAAAAGATAAAGTTAATATAGTTACCGAAACCTATCTAAACCCTATTGGTTGAGTGGTCTTAGACCCAAAATCCTGTTATCCTTTAAATAATTCATTTTTTATCCATTATTAACTATAAATGATTTTATTATAAAAAATATTTCTATCTTTTCCTAAGGTTCCCCTCTCCCCTCTTGTAAAAGGAAACTCCACTTCTCTCTACTTCACACCTTCAATGCCATTTGGATCAGCCAATCCTTATCCAAAAACCCTCTCAACTATCCACTGTTCATCCTAGAAGCCTTCCATTAGTCATAAAGGCAACCTACAGTTCCTTTTGGTCAAATCAAAAGGAAGAACCTGAAGAAGAGGTAAATATTTCATCATCCATTTCACGTTCCATTCTAAATCAACATCCTTTTTCTTTATTATTTCCATTCTAAATTAATAACTCCAATATCTTTTATATATTGTGATGTTATTATAAATATGTTATAACCAAATTCATTATTCTATCCATCCTTTGAATGACAAGTCACCATACGTGCATACGTACGACTTACCGTCTCCACGTCGTGGTGTAATTGTTATTCAATACATTATTATCTAGATGGGTATAATAATGATGTTTAATTGATGTAAATAATTAATATAAATGATAATTATATATTATTTTAATATCAAAATAATGATATTGTCTCTATTGTATACGTACAGATTACTGTCTCCACGAACACAAGGAGACTCATTCCCCATCGTATCCATTCAAGACTAATTTTCATTAGATGAATAAAAATAATTCTTAAGACATAATATCATTCTTAATATGAATAAGATACATCCTATCCATAAAAAAAATTATTTATGTCACAAATCGTATAATGGAAAACAAACCAGTTAAAACCTGAAATGATGATAATACAAAGATATTATTAACAAAGCAATGTTAAAAGATCATATATGATATAATATTAATTTATATGGTTCTTGTATAATTTAATAACCATTATTTCACCATCAAACAAGAGGATAACTTACCCACGACCAAGGAAAAGTACAAGGTAAGGGTTGATTCCTCAATCTCATTATTATCCATGTTTGTTTATTTTTAAGTATCTATTGGGAAATATTTATTATCCATGTCCATGTTTCATAAAATTATTCTCAAGGGGATTCTTTATAAGGGAATTTTTTACTAAAACATCATTTTAAATGTTTTAAATATTTATTCTTCTAAATCATTCTCATTAATGTCCATGTTTTCAAAATTGGTTTTAAAGATTTATTTAGATGGACATGAATTTTTTTTTAAATGTTAATTCCTTTCAAAAGTTTCAAAGTGGTATGGGAAACATTAATTAAAAAATGTCTTTAAATAATTTCCTTTATAAATTGTGTGACTTTGAAATGTTTTTTTTTAAAAAGGGATATTTCTCCCAATGATTTTTACAAATAATTTTCACCTATATCAACATCCTATGAAAGATCATAAACTTGTTTGAAGTTGATTTATTATGATATAAATCTTCTGTATTGTATTGAAGGTTTTGTGATATGTTGGACTGTGGATGTGTTATTATTATACTATTCATGGTTTATGTATAAAGTGTTGACATTTAGTATTCTAGTTTTAATATAAATGTTTATGTCTTGTTTGAACCTTTTCATATGAGGAATGCCTTGGACTTAGTAAGTTATAGGTGGAGCCCGCTATTGATCCTCAATGCATCAGTTGGTCACATGAGGAAAACTAGTGTCTTGTCACAAGGCCTTGAGAAAATATAATTTATAGTCTTTGAACAAGGAATTTTTTATGTGGTTATGAAGCCAGGAATTATGCATTCCATCATTATTAAAGTGGCTATTGATATTTCATGTTATTACTCGACTAATAAAATATCCATGTGAATAAGTAAATTACATTATTGTACTGTATCTATTCCTTATTATGCTGATGTTTATGTTTCAAAGGCTTTTGTTTTAGTCTTATAAATTTCCTTGAATGTTTATTCTAAATTATGAAAGTTTCATTCATATTGTTATCCTTAATGAAAATCTAAGATCTCCCCTTTCTATGTTTTAATTTTCCTTGGATTCCATGAAGTGTATTAAGATTGATATGTAGGGTTAAGCTATGGGATTAATAGCTTTCTAAAAGGATCATTTATGTTTTGTTTTATTTTCTAATTTGTTATGTAACGTTCATGTATGTAATCTATTTTCCTAGACTGGTAAACTAATCGGTCCTTTTGGGATATGATTCCTTTTAATCATACCAATGTATTAAAATAATGCACCAACTTTGGGCTTCTGGGATCGGGGCATTATAGTTTTCTTTCAATTAATTTTTTTACTAATGTTGTCAAATTTTTATCTTATGAATTCAAGTGCTATATTTTATTATATTTATGATGAATATTGATTAAAAATATATAATTATATATTATCCAACATTAAAATAGTAATTAATAGTATATGTTATTTAGAACATTTTATTGTTTAAAATTATATTTAAAAAACTATTTTATCTATATATTAGATGATCTAATTTATAAGGTCATTTTGAAATAATTATAATATTATTTATTTTATATATTGCATAAAATAAAATATAAAAAAAATATGGTATTTTGTTTTATTTATTAATTTTATTAAAATATAAACTACATAGTTAAAAACAAGTTTTCACATTAAATACAATAAAATTGATAATGTAAAAAACCATAGAATAAGTAACATGAAACGTGTTTTAAAGTAAGTGATAGAGGATTTAAATAACTTATATATCCAAAAAAAAATTTATTTCTAACATTTGGATCATTTGAAACATGAACAATATCATTCCATTATTAAAAAATAATTGATGTAGTCAAAAGTGTTGTTTCATTAATTTATAAAATAGCTTCACTCCCATACTGTAAATGTTACACATAAATTTTTTAATTTCCATGAAAACAACCAAATTTTACCTCTAATAAATTTTCCTTTAATAAAAAAAATTCCCTCACCACCATATTGTATTTAAAGACCTTAATTTTCAAAGATACTTTTAAGAGAATGTTTAATGTACAAAAGTGAGTATTACTTTATCCTTATCCTTATTTCTTCGTATTTCTCTTCCAAAAAAAAATAATTATTTTAATATAATTATAGTAGTATCATTAAATTATTTATCTGTGTTTATATTAAATTTTCAAAATTTATTTATTCCTTATCATCCATGTATAAAAATATCATGATCATGCATTTGTGTGGAATACCACCTACACGAAGAGATATATTCTATTTTTCACCATTTTCACTCTACCCAGTTTAAAATAATAAAATTTAAAAAATATATGTAATATATAATATATTAATTAAAGTATAGTTTCAAATAATAATTCAACTTTATTCCAACTTGTTTTTTTAGAAACGAAAATCATGACAGATTTCCTTGTGGACTATCACATCTATAAAGTAATATATAATTTTTTTATAGAGTTGGAATATTATTTACAAAATCTCTTAAAATATTATTCTATTCCAAAAAATATCTAGATAAGTAATTATTAAAATATAATAGTGATATTGTGAAAAAGTAAATTTCTTTTTATGTTTCTCATGTAATATATACGTTAATTATGGATCATTCTAGATTAGTATTCAATAAATCTCATTACAATACTAACCGTGAACCCATAAGGAATTAGTATATTTAGACATTAAATAAATAATAATCATATTTTATGAATGAAATTTAATTTCTATCAAAAATTTCTTCTCATTATGTAAAATTATTAATAATTATCTACTTAAACACATTCTTCATAACATTATAAAATAAAATTTATGAAAGGGTAAAATCATATACTCGGTTAGGGTGTACATAAGAGATATCAGTAAATGATAATAAATGATAATATGATAAGAATAAGTGTAATGTAACTTGATAATAACAAATTAAAATCATACCCAATCAGTCAATTATCTTCAAAAATGAATCATGGACTATGTCTTTTTATTAATAGAAGGAACATGTCATAATTGTGCAGAACCATCAATAATCAACCACGAGACATCAGAACATATCAATGTTGAAGACAACATTTTTAGCATGAATATAATAATATAAAATCATTTATTTAGTCATGTATTACTAAAAATAATATTATATTAGATTGGTATCACTACTTAATCCATTATATCCTTAGTCATGGTTTGCTCCCCAGATTTTCATAATGGATAGAGTCCCTTACTAAACTAGGCTCACTCAATATTTCATTCCATAATATTCTATGAGATATAAATATTTATCCAAATAATTTTATTGATTTAATTTACTAAAACATTACCTAATGAATACCATACATTTTTCCCCATGTTCATGAAAACATTCTGCAATTTAACATTGTATAGCCCCTGGAAGATAAATAGGTTTAATAAACATTTCATTATCACATAAACATAATCCATCTACAGAAATAATTTGTATGGTGACACTATATCATATCCAAAGTGAATCGTAAGAATCATTTAACTATATTGGCATAGAATTAAGAAATATATAAATAATCGTTTGAAAATTTCTTTTAAAATAATGTGAAATATCTTTTTCCTTCGATATCATTAAATTTTTAAAAATATCATATTATAGAAAAAAATTCTTTAAGAATAAAAATGTAAACATGTAATATAATATTAAAATAAAATAGTTATCATGATTATAAGAAAATATATTCATGTGGTAATCATTAAAAAATTAATCATTCATATTTTTATATAAAACATCCTAAATATCATATTCAAAAAATATTAATTTTTTTTCCAAAACTATGAATGTAGAGGAAAATATGGTTGAAAATGCCTTTAATTCATAATTGGAAAACATAAAATAAAAATAATGTGATGTAAATTAATAACATATAGATGGAAGATAATGTTTTCTAGAAAACTAGGAAATACGGTTTGTTTTTCTTAAAAATATATTCTCGTTTGTTTTATGTACCAATGAAATTAAAATGGGATTAATATATAAAAATTATATTAATAAACATTAGAGAATAATATAAATGGGTTATAAATTATAACAATCATATAATTTCCCTCAATGTATATATAGAATATAAAATAATGAAAATAAATGACATTATAACATAAAATCTTACCTCAAATCTCATCTTATTTTATACGCATTCAAACCTACACTTCATTAGGTATCCTCATTTTTAAAGAACCTTAATCATTATCGGATTGTTATTTTGGGACGTCCAATATATCATGGCCAATTATAAGGATGTTGGGATAATATTTGAGAAAATCATGATAAAAATAAATAGATTATGTGGTGTGGAGAAAAGAGGATATGTGTTTCCTTTTGTTATCAATGGGAGTGGACAAATATTATTTACATAAAAACAATAAAATATAAGAACATTTTCATCTAAAATTTAAAAAACAGAAACAAAAATTCAAATTTAATATTATTTTTGTTTAAAATAAACTTAACCAATATTATATTTAATATTTTTTGGTTATTTTAACCCTTTTCACATTAGTTTAACCCCTCATTAACCCTTTTAACCATTACAAAATCATTTAATTAGGACATCAATTACTTTTCAAAACAATTAAGAATGAAATTAAACTAATTACAAATTTATTTAATTTCGATTCATAATATTTAAGCAATTTTATGAGATTAAATTTATATAATTGGAAGAAATTAATTTTTAAAAAGTGAGAATGTTCAGAAAAAATGAGTATACAAAGAAAAATACATTTTTAATCCCAAATCTAACCCTATCCTTGTCACATTCATTGTAAAACTGTTAAATTAACTTCAAATTTTTATTGAATATACTATCTACACATTTAATTAAATTAATCCTTAAAGACTAATTAATTTAATTTACTAAGATAAAAAACTCATTGCCCGCAAAATAATTTTTTTATAGAAAACATATTTTTCTTACACTCAAATGATTATATTTTTATTAAACAAATAAGACTAATGATTTTATTTTTTAATGTGATATGAATATTATTCCATATATTATTTGGTCCTATTAAAAAACACCAATTCAATATTTTGGTGATAACTTTGAAATATAATATTGATATTTCAATAGTTAATTTTAGTTCTTTTAAACACAGTGTTTCAAGTAATGTAAGCTATCGAAGGCCTAAAAAAATTTTAATGATAAAAATATCATAAAATATCAATATTTTACATTATACATTATATAATAGATTTATGATAAATAATTCATGTCAATACTACCAACCTATGGTTTTTCAACCACATCACAACCTCGGTATCCCATGTAACTTCCTCGTGTTTATGGCTTTTAAACAAAATATCGACTAGGAATGTAGTTTTGTTCGATCGATGTTTCACTCTATGATCGAGAATCACCACTATTTATTCTCCATAAAAGATGAGATTCCCAATTTTTATGACATCAATATTACATAGGTTGGATGGAATAGATATGTAAATCCTAAGGAGGGAAACATTGAACACATCATGGACATGAGAGTGGGTTAGTGGAAGTTCCAGGCAATAAAAAAATATCATGATATAATAAAGAGTTATGAAGGGAGTGAAATATATAGTGCTTATATTTTCACTATTTATAAATCTCATAACATTCTTTCATTGAGATATTCATAGGATTCACTTCTCGCTAACAACTAATTCTAGATTTTATCAATGATTTATTGTATAAAATTTCTATGAACATATAAATTTTTGATGTGTTGTTGAAGAGATATAAACATATCTGTTATATCTTAAACTATTTTTAGTCCAAATAATTTTTGTTCCTCCTACATGATCTATTAATGTTAAATTTCATCAGTTCATATCATAGTGGGATTCATAAGGACTCATTTGAATACTTGAGTAAATCATATTGATCTAAAGAAAATCCACCAGAGAATTGTGTTGATTCCAGACACTATTGGAATATAATGGATAGGATCCAAAAATATATATTTGTGTTATAATGGTCCTCTCAATCAAACCATCTATCTAATGATAATATATAGAAAATAAGTTCAACTCTATATTCAAATATTACTGAATAAATTTCTATACCATTATGGTAAATGATAAATCCTAGCCAAACATAATAGAATGTATTACTCAGTAAAACGGTTCCAATTTCTTAATGTATACCATAGAAATAATATCAATAAAAAATCATCCCTTAATTAAATAAAATTTGTTGATTTAATAAGTTGATCAACTATAACCCAAATAACATTATGATATTTGGATGTTTTTCCGAGATTGATAATGAAATCAAAGTTGATTTTTCCATTTTATTTTGGTGTTGGTAATCCTTATAAGAGCCCATTAGACTTGTATATATTATATTTAATATGTCAATATAACATGAATTGATAGAAATTAAATAAAATTACCCTTTTCATGTTATCCCACATGAAATACTTTGTCATGTCCCAATAGATCATCAAACATATAGGATGAATAGGGAATGATGATGTATGGGTTTCATCCATTTACTATTTAATTAAATATAACATTTATGGGAATCATAATCAGTTATTAAACCTTTTAATTATATTATTAAAATATATTAAATCAATAATATTACT
Organism: Viscum album; assembly: GCA_963277665.1. Lineage (NCBI taxonomy): Eukaryota > Viridiplantae > Streptophyta > Magnoliopsida > Santalales > Viscaceae > Viscum > Viscum album. Next base: position 1,007,530,898 of record OY728164.1, on the reverse strand, counting down.
CACATTTTTCAATAATTCTATATCATCATTCTCTTCACATTTAATCCTTATAGGGTAGGTTGGTATAACATTCATATGAGAAAGATATGATCTATACACATTTGTCATAATTTCAAGATCCATATTTTGAAAATATTTATGTGTTGGGTCTCTTTCAATTATAATAATTGAAAAGCTACCACAATCCTTTTTTATTATGGGCATCAACCACATATTTTACCTTTCTAAGGAGGTTATGTATTTGTCAATGATAATTATTATTCAGCTCTAACCATATCATTTGGAACATATTCAACTATTTTAATGAGAATATATATATATATATATTAATATTTCACATATATCACCATTATTATAATGTGTCTATGTTTTTAATGAAAAAAATTATATTTCTAACTCCAAAGCAGACATCAGGTAATTTTTCTTAGGATTTCTCATCATGTGTGAGGAATAAGAAATACACACATTATTAAATGTCAGTAATAGTAAATTTAAGTTATTCAATAAAATACTATATATCAGAAAACCCATACCATCTATAATTTATTGTGAAAATAGGGGCATTGACCAGCGTTCTTTTCGTCTCATTGACGTGTTTCTCACATTCATTTCTCTAAAGGAACATGAATCACATCCTTGTCAATGTAGTTATCAGATTATATAATATTGATAAATCTCTTAAAATGCACTATCTTGGTTGGTCTAGGCCACTTATCAATAACATCACCATTTTGGGGATCTACTGATATACCTCTCTAGAAATTATATGACCAAATAATGAAAATTAATATATCCAAAATTGACAATTTATAAATTTTTCATAAGTATTATAATTTAGTATGGACTTCAACAAAATCCTTAAATGATCATCATGCTCATCCTTTCTCAAGTAATATATAAAAATTTAATCTATAAAGACTTCTAAAAACTAGTCAATGTAATATATACAGATTATATTCAATAAATAAATAAAAATAGATGGGTTATTAGTTTTTTAAAAATGACATCACTGTAAAATACGAATGATGATACATCATAAGGGAGGCTAACCATGCATATATCCAAAATATTGATAATTAGTTGATGATATCCATAATAAAGATTAATTAATGAAAAAAACATTGATAGACTATTCTTCTTAGAAAAAATAATCAGTGCACCACAAAATATATTATTACGGAATACAAATACCATTTCAATATTATATTATACATTCTTATTTATTTCATATTTCTCAATTCTGGATATTTTATATATATTATTTTAAATAATTGTATCACCAATTATGAGTCGTATTGAAATATCAACATAATTCATCAAGATAATAATAGAATAATATTCATGAAATAAATAAAAAAATTCCCAAAACTTTGGTATATATTTATTTTTGAGATTCTCCCTAACTAATTTAGATAAATATATCCAAATAATAGATTTCCTAGAATATATAAGGTATTTTATGTACATTGAATGTTCATATTTAACCACACATAAAAATAAGATCATTCCTTGATTGAGAATGTCACATTTTAAATCCCTTCCATGGTAATTAATATTATATATATATACAGTGTGATAATCAGTGATCAATATAACATTAAAATAAAATTAAAGAATAATGATAATATTTTCTTACGAAAAATTGTAATAAACATTAACATGTCATCCCTAACTCTTTGTTGGAGTATAAGTTCTAATTAACCATCATAATCAACATTATTGATTGACATAGAATTTATCCATACATTTCTTATGAGTCCGTAATTTTATTAGAAAATTGACTAGAATAACTCCCATGATTCTACACAAATAATGTTTAACTATTAATTGTACCTTAAGATGAAATTATTTTCTATTCATTAATCACTTAATTTTTTCCATGTAATAATTTTATTTATAACCTTATTTCCCGATATTAAACAAAATCTATTTTATTTTTAGCCCTTTTATGTGTGGTTATTACCATTTTCATAATAATTAAGAAGGATAATCCTATTACCTCTATGGATTCTATCACCTAAATATTACTAAAATTAAATTCTTATATTATTTATTGTATTCATAAATTCACCTATTTTTTGTTTATTAATCTAAATATGTGTTAGGTGATTATGAAAAATCATAAGGTTTCTCATTCTGTATCCCAATTCATTTAGTTTGTCTTGAGGATGGTCATCAAATTACCCCTAACCATAAAGTTTCTCATAATTATTCAACATTACAACCATTAACATAATCCAAAAAGCATAGTGAGGGTAAGAAACAAAAATTTTCAGAATAAAAACATATTATTTTGAAGATAATTCGTTTGATATATTCATTTATGACACCTTCTTTTGTCCAATTGCATTTTATATTTATCTCATCTCACTATGGATTATCATATAAATCCTTATAATATGTCTTATTATACATAAAAATGGATCATAAATATATTTTAAATTTACCAAAAACTAACCCACATGAATTTAAAGATATGCATGAAGTACAATGACCCAATATAAACATGAATAAAATAATGAATAAATCTCATGATTTCAAAATTACACCTCACAACAGTCTCACAATCCATTGAATTAAGGGTTTAGTATGACGGTAATTAGCTTTTAGAATATCTTATTTTATTAAAAATTTGAATATTCTAGAATTATTAGGCTCCACTGGACCCTTTTCAATAAATCTCACTTGACATAATCATCTTCATAATAAGGGTATTATAATCATAATATATGGGTGAGCATAGATTCTTGGTAAATAAGAAATATATCTTAACATGAAGGGGAACACGATGGATACATTAATATCATAATGAAATATTATAATACCATTTGTGATAATCATATAAAATTTTTTAGAAACATAATATAAAAACACTATCATTAAGGAATCATAATATTTATTTCATAGCTTAAAACTCATTTATATAATCATATAACATGTGATCATCTGTTTGATCCTTACCATTAAGGTATTTGACTCAATCATTAATTTAGATAAACCATTATTATTATTTTATTACTAATAGTTTTGGATTTACATGTGGTATTTTAGGTGAAAATTAAGAAATATATAAGGAATGGTGTATGAGAAGGGTTAGCACATATCTAGAGTAAACTGTGGACAAAATGTAGAAAAATGTGAAAACCTGGTTCATGGGGAAGCGTATGGTTGGTTCACAGTTTTTCAAATTGGGGTCTCTAAAAAGGAAATCCATGCACCCTAAAATGAATAATAACATGTTTGGTGGATGGTTAGAGAAATCCATTCACCCATTCCACAGAAATTGTGTTCGATGTTTTTAGTTTCCCTATATTTGGTTTTTAATCCACCCATCCCATCCTAATCATTCCCATATTGACCCAAACATGGAATATTATGATTTTGGATTAATTCAGAGCATTAAACAGGGTTTTAGTGGTTGTCTATGAACCATTATTGAGGATTCGAATCCCGAATTGAAGATCTTATCCTCTCAGAGTAAGTGGGTTCAATCTTGTTTCCTTTCTATTCATCTTTTTTCCCTTTATTGATATTTTGAGGGACGTTATCTTTTTTCCTAGATCTAGATCTATATTTAGTGAATATAGATCCAGTCATATGGATATTGATCTAGTTTTTAAAGATCTTGATTTCCATTCTATTTATTTATGGTTATGAGATACAAATATAAATCTACGTTGTTGCGATACTCGATAATGGGGAATTATGTTGGGAGAATGTTCAACAATGAATCTATGTTTTTGGTATAAAATTAAAATCCAAATTCTATTATTTAAATTACATATAAGTAATTCATAGATCTTATATATTTATTTATTAATTTAAATCTCTAATTGAATTAGATAATGTGGTTAATTAATTAATTAATATTGTTGTGAAATGGTGATATTTTGGATCCTTGATCAAGATAATTAATTGGAGAATTAATTATCAGTTTTTGGGATTTCAAAATTTTATAGTTAATTGTGGAAATTAGTTTTATAACAATTTATATGATTAAATTAATTAATTAATAGTAGAATTAATTACAGTATAGAGATGTTATAAATTGAGATAATTAATTGGAGAAATAATTATGAGGTTTTGGTATTTTCTATTGGAATAATTAAGTGTTGAGTTAATTATTGGTTGTTTATATTATGTAACAAATTAATAAATTCATGAATTTATTAATGTACATGGATTGATTAATTTTTGATATTATTAATGGACATTGTGAAGGGTAATTGTGATGAGATGTTTAATGAGTTTAGTCATGGATGACGTGACAATGTGAAAATCTGTGACATTGAGGTACATGTGAGTTTGGGTTAGGGAATGATATATCTCCATAGTTGATTAAAGGGGTTCTAGAAATGAATATCTATAATTGTGATATATATACAATGTTTTTCAAAGAGGTTCTATTCCTGGTGATCTATGCTAATGATAGATCAATCTATATGGTAAAATAATGGAGTGTTGGACATGACGATCTACACCACCGAGATATGCACATAAATGATAAATGGGGTTCTAGACATGTTTTTCTATTTCCAATGATGTATATACAAGATTGATAATTAGGAAACTTGAGATGAGGTTCTATTCCTATGGTATATATGCAGTATTAATAAATGGTGTGTTAGACATGGAGTTATATACACAAAACAGTATATTTCAACTATGGTTTCATGTGTCTATAATAATGGAATTGAAAATAAATGGATAATTAAAACCAATTTTTTAAATTTAATTGGGAAATTAATATGTAATGTGGATCATACCCGATATGGGCCAAAGAAGGTATTAACATATTGGTGTCCTCAGGAACCTAGTGCTCTATGCGGTTAATAATGATTAATTGAAAATGTTCTAACTATTTACATATGAATTGTAATAATTTATATATATAAATATATTGAGTAGTTATTGATTGGATTTTATTTATACACTATTGGTGGAGGTGTATTAAGTTGTACTAACACACTCCCTTGGTTGCCTAATCAGTACATAAATAAGCATTATAAATGAAGGATAGGCTATAGAAAAAGGCCCTTAGTTAGACTTCTTATTAAGGATGAATTCTGAATGTGGGAACTAGATGTGGTTTGGTTCCCACATGGGAGGAATCGGTGTCTTTATTTATTGTTTTCATTTTAGACTCTTGAAATTTACTTTAGCATGGAATGTTTTCTACTTTGGTAGGATATGTATTAATTGATTGATTCTGCTGATATTTGGTGATGCGTGTGAGTTTATATGTTTCTATTAATTTGTTCTTTTCTCTTAATAGTGTGTTACTATGATAAAAGAGTGTATAATATCCCAATGAATGACATACAAGAACCTCAATGGATGTTCATTACTGATAGCATGCGAGGAGGTGCACTTGAGGTCGTGTGACTGACCGGCTCGGGGCATCATCATGTGGAAACATGGAAGAGACATTAGAAAGTGGTATCAAAGTATATAGTTTTCATTACTTATTTTTTTTCTTACTATTTGGGAAAAGAAGACATTATACTAGGAAGGGTTGTTTCTTGAATATGAGCTTTTTTGTGGATGTCAAAAATTCAACTATGCCGAAAATCCCAAGTACTCAATTTGGAATTGTTTTTGATGATATTGGTCATTATAGTTGAACATTATTTCACTATGGGGGATTCACATGTGTTGTGATGTTATTTATTATTATGATATTGGTTGAGAAATTAATTGTAACTCTAAATGGATCAATAATTTATTCTTCATGCATCATTCTAGTAACTTTTGAATATTTTATGACATGTGTCATTTTAGGCATGTATCCGGAAATGGGTTTTAGCTATGTTGTTGGACTTGTATAGTATCCTAGATTGTGTAATTGAATTCCAAATTGTTCCTAATATGAAATTATAAGTTGTAAAATGAAGCAATAATATAATTATTTTGGGTTGAAAATTTGAAACATGATTATGATATGATTTTATCCATGTAAACTAGTACCTATGTATACGATGGTTATGGGTAGTGACAGTGCCTCGTTATTGACCATGTAGCGAGGCATTGGGAATGAACATACAATAAATATTCATCCTATGTTAATGTGATAGAGTTATTATATGTGTAATATGAAATGTGTTTTTAATTATATAGTTATACAACCATTATGACTCATGTTGATATGATAGGAAGATATAGATTTATATGTTTTTTCAATAGTGGAACCTGAGGCACTGATAGTCCCAGGTGAAAAAGCATGGGAGAAGTTCTGATATAGGTACACTTGATTCATGCGATTCATGGATTGATAACCAGGGTGATTCATGAAGAGAATGTTTGACCTGATGAGAGAATTTCAGATACATCACCTTCCTACAATTACTATAGAGGTTCGACCTGAGAGAGAAATGTGCATGAGTTGATAGAATCGAGAAAATACATGGCCATTTGGGGAACCCTACTGAGAAAATGGTCTAGTTGAATCTTATATTCTATAAGGATCAATAAATGATTGGTGGTATTATTAATCAAGAACTGTATCAATTGATGATATTCTATGGAAGGATTATTTGGATATGATCTTGGAGTACTTCTATTCAGATACACAGAAGGAGGACAGAGCAACTGAGTTCATGAGGCTGACTTAGGGGAGCATGTCCATGAGGGACCATGTCGAATGCTCTATAGATTTAAAATCTTTTCACTATCATTGGAGGAATATGAGACTACTTTAGTGAAATGATTTCAGTATGGAATTATTTGTAAAATTAATTCTCATGTGAGTATATTCAGGCTGAAATTGATTTTAAAAATAGGATAATTAGGCTCTAATCAAGAGGGGAACATGAAGGAGGATTTCAATGGTGGAGAAGTGATTAATTTTGGATGATCTGAGGTACGTATTACGAGTTCAAGAAGCATCATTATAAAATATTTATCTAGAGAAGTTTGTTGATTGGTGTCTATTCGGGGAGGGGGGTCCGTCATTCAATATTTTACCTGAGTACATTCCCATCAGTATGGTAATCTAGGACCACAACGTAAACATTGTACCTGACCACAAGTACTGTGTTGATCTTGGGGCAATATCATTCATCTTCTAATGTTTTGTAGGAACTTGAGATAATCCAGCATTGATAGATGAACTAGACAGAACTAGGGTGTGGGAATGGGACCATTTACATCACATTAATTTTGAAGCTGGAATTATACTAGAATAGGGGGGTATTAGTTGTTTATGTGGTCCATCTAAGAGGGAGCACCATATAAGTGGTGTGGTGAAACTCAGGGAATACAGACAACATCACAGGGAAGAGGGGTATGAAATCTACATGCAGTGCATCATACACTTTTGGATTGTGTGGCTCTAACATAAATATTTGTAGGTACTATTCTTGTGTATTAAACACAATTTATTTCCTCATATGATGTTGGTTCCCCTAATTTTATTAAATCTATAAAATTATTAATTTGTTTTAGCATGGAAGTGTAGTTTTTGAATGGGACTAAGACTATAGATGCATTGTCTAGAGAACAGTGTAGAAACATCTTTGCGTGCAAGGTAAATTATCTCAATGTCAGGGAGTATCATTTTCTGTTCGATCTCTATATCTTATACATGACAGGCTTCGATTGAATTGTGGATATGATCTATCCTGTAGCATAGCTATACCACATATAATATTACCATAGGAGAGTTATATTTTCATATACTAATAGTGTCCACTATATTCAATTGAGGGAATGGGATATCTTGTAATGTCAAGTATGTCCAATTACATAGAAACTGGGAGAGCCCACAACCTTGGATTCTAGTATATTTTAGATGATGGACTGATACACAATATTGTTTCCACCATTATTGGATCTTCTTTATTATTTCATTCCTAATGACTTTTCTAGGATTCCACCAATGATGAATGTGAAAATAAATATTGAGGTCATGCCATGGGCTCAACTATTAAATATTCTACAATATGGAATAGATCCAACATAATTTCACGAACATAGGACTCATCTGAAAGAGTTTGGGGATAAAGGGTTTATCTATTAACGTTTGTCAACTAGTGGATTGCCTCTATATTTTTTTGGGAAAAGAAGGAAAATGAGAGTTTTCACTTGTGTGTCTATTACATAAGGATTAAAAATATGACATTAATGATTTGGTATGCCAAACTATGTATTTATGAATTTTTGACTAGTTGAGAAGAGCTTCTGTTTTTGGGATGATGGACTTGAGGTCTGGGTATAATCCGTTGAGAGTTTAGACTTCTAATATTTAAAAAACTTCTTTTAAAATTTGTTATAACCTATATGAGTTCATCATTATTATGTTTAGTTTTACAAACACAATAGAAGTGTTTATATACTTGAGGAAATGAATATTTAATCTGTATATGGATCTGTTTTTGTGGTGCTCATGGATAAAATATTGGTGTACTCTAACACTATTGACAATAATTCCATTCATCTTGATGTCGTCATCAGTATACAAAGAGGGCATTTGATATACACCAAACTTATCTAATTGTTAGTTTTCAATGGAAAAGGTACACTTCTTATGAAACATAATATCTGAATAAGGTCTATTAATGGATCTAGATAATGTTCATGGAGTGATTTAATATAGAATCTCATTAATGTGTTATATATCTAATGCTGCATAGGGTTAGCCAGATATTATCAGGAATTCATCCATGACTCTTCCTATTTTATAGGGCTACAATCGAGATTGACCAAAATTTGGATAATGTTCAATTTGTCGAAATATTTTGATGAGGCCTTCCCGGAGTTGATGATATTTTTTCATTAGTAGAAATATTGATCCTACATGATCCTATCCATGAGAATATAGTGTATTTTGATTTTCCTAGGATCAAACATGGATCACTATTGATGTAGGGATATCATGTTGTCGAATACAGTGTATGGTAGTTCTAGAATCATGAATGGAATATGACTATGGATGACCTTGATCTTGCATCATTGAATTATTCTTTAAAGTGTTGGTAGAACTATCTCATGGGTGAGAAGTTTACAGTGATTATTGATCACATGAGAATATAGAAAATTCACTAGAAATGATACGATGTTTATGGTAGATAATATGGGTAGAGTATATTCATTCAATTGAATTTGAGTTTTCATATACACCCAATAATAGAAAAAAGTTTCGATTACACTTTGAGATGGAATCTCATACTCACACTGTTAAAGTTTCTAGTTCTATGTGGTTCATTATAGCTTTACTAGCTTTGATTTATATTGTATTTCAGTAAAATTAGGAGAATATTTGTCTAGTATCATTTTTGAGGAGTCTAAACTTTTGATTGAAATCCAAGATACGAAATATGAGGATAAATGTTGTTTTCGATGAGGGAAATAATTCAATGTGGTGTTACATCTTCTGTTAGGAAAATATATGATGAAGAAATAATATATGTGAGGAATCAGGTTGTTGTTCCAAAGAGCATGCGAGAAGAGCTAATACAGAATGTATATTCCACACATTGGATGGTATATCTTGGTGTGAACAAAATGTATTGTGACCTATGATGAGTATTTTGGTGTCTAGGCATGAAAAAAGACCTAATATGGTTTGTGAAATGATGCGACAACTTCTAGATGGTGAAGGTAGGGCATCAACAGCCTGGAGGTTTGTTGAAGATGTTTCACATTCTATAATTTTTGTTGGACAATGTCACAATTGATTTTGTTCTAGATATTTTGAAGACTCCTTGGAGGAATGAATCTATATGGGTTATTTTATACCAATAAGTGATTGAAGTGCATTTCTTATCTATATAGGAGAAATTATCTGTGGAGTACCAGGGAGATTAGTATGCTTGAGAGATATTCTGTCAACAGGGGTTTCTACATACTATAGTTTCATATCGTGACTCATGTTTCAATTCATTCTTCAAGAATGTCTTATAAAAATAATAAGATACATAGGTATTATTTAGTACAACTATTCAAAAATATAATTCTGGGAATTCAGAGCATACTATAGAGGTGGTTTTTGGAAATTATGGGTGCTTTTTTCCATGACATTAGTGGGACTTGGGAGAAACACAATAATATAGAATAAATTTTTTATAACTAACATTATTAGGACGAAATAAAAATGGAACCATATGGGGATCTTTATGGTATTCCATAAAGTAGAACATTATGATTGTTAGAGGATGTTTATTTAACATTTCTAGGAAGGAGTCTCATGTAGGATACATTGGAGTAAGTTCAACTCATTCAGAATCATATTGAATTGGATAAGAGTATACATAAGAAATATGTTGACAGAAGGAGATAACCCCTAGAGATTACAGAGGGTAATCAGTTATTTAAGTGTCGACTCGAATGGGTCACCACATGAAATGGTGATAAGGAGTGATGGATCGAGGGTTGTCAGACCATTTAAGGTTGTGAATAGAATCGAGTCAGTGACGTACTATTTGGATCTTCCACAAGAGAATAGTGTTATGAATGATTTTTTCCATGTACGAGGACACTAGAGTTATCACCATGATCCTTCTCATTTCCTTGATGTGGATGAGGTTATCCATGAGATAATTAGTCCTTTGAGGAGATTCTGAAATGTGTGTTGGATCGCATCGAGAATGTTTTGTGGGGAACGAAAAGGTAAATAATTCATGTATTATAGAAATATGGGAATTTGTAGGAGGAAAAAATTGAATGAAATGAATAGATGCGATCTTAGTGGCTAAAATATTTTTTTCTTAAAATCAAAGAAAAACATCAGAGTGGATCTCTGGGAAGATGTGTTATAATCAAGGGGATATTGTAAGATTCCAACATTTTATGATGGTGAATAAAGCTTGAACTTAGGTACTCTATGTCGTTATTTTAATATTGTTAATTTTAGTCATTCTTGGTTTTGTTTTATGTGAATGTAAATCAAAATGGGACAAAAATAGTTTTTGTATGATTCGTAAAAGGTTAGAGAAAATCATGTGCCCCATCTAAAAAAACCATGCAACAATGGACATTAAGAAATCACCTGGATGGAACACGGTTTGTAAAACTATGAACCCTAAAAGGTGAAATTATGCACCATTAAAACAACAGGTACAGAGTTGCCACATGGTTAGGGAAAATCATGTGTCACTTCCTAGGAAACCAAGTGTTGTATTTTTAATTTCCGTAAAATTGATTTTAAATCCACCCAAACCATGAAAATGTCCTCCATTCAACCAAAAATCAACCCTTATGATTTAAGATTATTTTTGAGCATCATGGTATGATTTCATGGATGTATAACCTTCAATCTTCTTGATTTGAATCCCAAATCAGATATCTTCTCCAGTCGTGGTAATTGTATTCAATCGAGCTTCTTTTTTGTTCGTCCTCCTCCCTTTTCTAGTTCTTTTGTTTGAATTTATCTTATATATTTCATGATAATGATATAGTATTTGTGAATCTATTTTTATGATTTTGTATCTAGATCTATTTTCTAATGATCTTAATTTACATCATATTGATTTATGTTTCTAAGATTCTGATCTCGATCTACATCTTCATTCTAATCAATTTTTGGGAATTTCGTTGAGAGAGTGTTTTCAATGAATTGAGGTAGGTGGTCTAAAATTAAAATCCCATACTCATGATTTTAATTATGTCTATGAATTTTTATATATTTGGTTGAGTTTTATAGAAATAGAAGTATTTAAATGAATTAATTTTTGTAGAAAATTAATTCATGGAGATATTTTGGATATTTTGATATTTTTTATCATTCAATGATATAATGAATTTGATAATTAATTATAAAATTTTGGGATTTGTGATTATGATAATAAATTGTGGGAATTAATTATGGGTTTGTTGATATAATTAAATATAATAATGAATTTTGGAATTAATTATGGGATATCAATGTTACAACAGTAGAAAATTAAATAAAAAATTAATTATGAGGTTTTGGGATTTTGTGTTTCAATAATTAATTGGGGAATTAATTATTAGTTTTTAAAAAATAATTCCTTGAACCAAAAAGACAGAAGAACAGTTATTATATAAAAAGGGGTTTTACATGAGTCTAAAAGTCAAAATAACATTACAATATTTTTCAGGTAAGGGAATAAGATCTACTGGGAGGTCTTCGAACTTGGAAATGTCTTGATTTAATCCCATGTTGTCCTGACAATCTGAAACCTTTTTCGCTTCGTGATAAACATGCATTACCATATAGTTGAGATCATTAAGAGAATGAGTGAAATACATCCAATAGGTAGTAACTAGAATGAAATATTAGTTATCTCATTCCAAATCTCCTACACGATGGTCATTGTGCCACTTTTGATCCGTATGTTGTTCCATCCAAGGTTCTTGGAAAAACCTATACCATGTATTAAACTCGTCATCTCGACTTCTAGAGGTATGGAAATTCCATAACAATCCATGAAGAATCCAAGGATCTGACCGAGGTAATTTATGTATATATCACCCCATTCCGTGGGACCCAGATTCCCTTTGCAGGTGTCATAAATATTAAATTTATCCCATCTTGGAATAGGAGCTATCTATAATTCATACAAAGTGTGCTGGGGTTATCTAAAATTTCCTTTAATCTTAAGACGTTATAGATTTACAATGTAATTCACAGTGTTGTGAAAATTTCCCTTTTTCATTGAAGGAGCATAATGTTTGGCATGGAGGATCTTCATTCGACCTATATTTTTATTGGGTGAGTAATTGTTATGAATAATATCTTTCCGATCATACCAAATCACCTGATGGAGCTCAGTAACTACAGTTGAAAAAAGATTATTCACTTTATGAGAGCCTTCCATTTCTTCAAATTTCATTATTTGATTATTGAAGGAGTAAAGAATCAACCATCTGCAATAAAAAATTTCAAGAATATAGTATCAAAGATCAAAATCAGTTGCACAAGAAAAAAAAGGTTTGAATATTCTATATGTTGTTTACAGGTTTTTCATTTAGAGTATAGCTAGATTCCAGAAGATATAAGGAATGTCTCTGTGGGAACTCCATTTTGAACAAGATGCCAAATGAGGTTGAATCTTAAAGGTTAAATCCAAGTGTTTTTGATATGTTTTATCCAACTATAATAACTCTCATATTTACAAAAAATAATGACTGTTGAAATGTTTATAATTAAGAATCCCACTGTAAGAAAGTTCCCAAATTATGAAATAATTAGTGTTAGTTAAAAAGTAGTTACCGATGTAGTTCAAGAATAGTATCATGTACGTGATCATGTTGGGAGTTTAGAATTTCTCTAATAGAGTAGTTGATATTCTTAGGGGTTTGATAAAGAGATATCATAGAATTTAAGGTCGTGCCAGTCCGGTTTTCCAACTAAAAGTTCATGGTTGAATCCCTCAAGGATATCCATATAGAATAATTTATAATACTCGAGAAGGATTACTTGAGGGATGGCCAAATGGAAGAGCTAATGAAATTCAATCTTCCCATATTATGTTTATCAGGGAATATATTTTTTTAGAAAATAAATAGCTTCGGAAGTATTATTAAGAAGGTTCCAAGTGAGATGTGCTTGTAGGAATTCGTTAATGTTTTTTCTATTTTTTATACCGATACAACATTTTAAAGTGGATTTCAAAAACTTGACAAAGGTACAGTAAAAATATTTTTTTCTAGAGTACTACAAGTATAGATGAAGCCTTTTCTATAGGTGATTATTTTTTTATATGAACAACATTCCATTTTTAAACCATCATTGTGTTGAATATATTGTTGACAATAGTATATTTGAGAAGGCAAATCCGCCCTTCCATAGAGAGAGAATTACCTTTCCTAGATGATAGCTAGTTTAGAATTTGGTCCACAATAGATGGAAAATGGATAGACTTTGTTCTTCCCTAAGAAATGGGTACACCAAGTTATATGAAATGGAGAATAACTTCTTCCTGACCAATGTCACTGATGATGTTACATTTTTAGGGTGAAATTATTACCAAAGAATATGTTGGATTTGATTAAAATAATAGTTTGACCCGAAACATATTCATAGTGAGAGTGCAATTTGTGAGATTAACAATTTTTATTTTATAACCATAAAGTAAATCGATGATATCATCAGTATAAAAAAGGTTGGTTGCAGCATTCACTTCAATAGAAACATGGATGGGATTAATCTCATTCTGGTCCACCAAATAGGTGATCATGTGACTAAGATAGTCTTACGATTTCGAGAATAGAATGGAAGAAAGGGGTTCACTTTAACTGAATCATTTGGAGCATTTGTAATAGCCATTTGGAGATCCATTAAACAAAATTTAGATAAACTAATAATTTAAAAGAGTTATGATTGCATTAATAAATGAGACAATAAAACCAAAACCATGAAGAACCACAAATATGAAGTTCCAGTCCATGGTGTCAAAATATTTTTTGATTTCATGATTAATAGAAATATTTCCTCCTTTTTTAGATATTTTGACGTTTTTTAGACACTCATAGGCATGAAATATGCAGTCTTGAATGCATCTACCCCTGAAAAAACCAAATTGATTCTAAGAGACAACTTTGTACATGATAGTTTAATGTATATTTTCAATGATTTTGGTGATGATTTTATAAATATTTTTAATTAGAGTAATGGGTCTGAACAGCAAAGTCTCAGAACCATTTTCCACTTTTGGGATCAAGGTGAGAAACTAAGAATGAAGAGCATGAGTATGCAAACCTTTTAGGAAAGGTAGTGATAATATTAAATACGTATACATTAATCACATTCCAATAATATTGGAAGAAACCATTGTTTTATCCATTAGGACACAGAGCACTATCAGGATTCAAACTAAAGATAATGTCTTTGATTTCATGATACAATGTGGTGATAGAAGGAACGAGTCGTCCTCATCTGTGATCACCATCGGAATAACATTAGGAAGGAGATATTTGATGATATCATGACCATTTCAGAGATATTAATAATAGAAAATTATGTGGTGAGAAATGTAATCTTCATTATCAAGAATCTTGTCCCCATATTTTTAAAAGTTAATAACCTACAAGACTTTCTGATTCTTTGAATATAGTTATAGAACTCTATATTTCTATCACCATCTGATAACCCTTTAACATTAAATGCTTGTTTATTAATATTCAAATTAAAATTGAGCAAAGAGTTATGTTTATCTACATGGTTTATTTCTGGAGTTGGATCAGTGTTGAGGTCAGAACTAGTATTATTGTTTTCTGAGAATTTAGTTGTTCCTATAGAAATATGATTTCATTGTTTTTTTGTTTTAAAGAAACACCAACATTTCAAAGACTGTTTGAGATGTTTAAATATGACTATTCAGGAAAATGCATCATTGGTGTAAGACATGTAAGATCAAAAGTTTGGTATGTCATTAGTGAAATGTATATTAGAGAACCACACATTGTTATATATGAAATATTATTGGGGATCCATATCCTTGGTAAATATATTAAACCAAATGGGGTGATGATCAGAATTCAACTTGTGGATAGTGGTCCTTGAGATTGTGTCCCATTTATCTAAATCCTAGACATTTTTGAATGATCTATCTAACATTGAGGTAACCACTCAATTGTAATTTCTTCTATACCAATTGTAGTTTTCAACAGTGATGTTAATTTCAATGATATTATTGTAATCAATCGAGGATTTTAATTCCCTTAATGAAATAGAAGCATGAGATAGTCCAATTTTCTCCCTTGATTTGATAATAGCATTATATTCTCCAATTAATAACCAACGAGCCTTAATATTAGTGTCTAGATATGAATGGTAATTCCATAGAGTTCTCCATTATTGGTATCTATTCTTAGAATAAACAATAGTGAAAAATTATCATGTGCCATCTGTATTAAAATTTCAAGTAAAAACTTGATTATAGACATTGAAAATATTATGATTTTTGAAATAAAAATGAGATAAAATCCATAGAGATTCCATAGTGAAGATATTTTTATTGAATGAGTAAAACAAAAATTATGTTGACATAATTAGTGATATTTAGAATAGAAGGAAATATTGGGTTAAACAATAGAAAATAAGAGTGGATGATGAGTGTTAAACATTCTTATTAGAATAGTAAATGTGTTAGAGTAGGAAATACCATAATAATTGAAAAATAAAATATTTAATTTAAATTGATTTTGGAGTTATGACTCCCCTTTTTCTTTTTCCCTGATAATTTATTTCTACATGACCTTCTAAATTTTTTAGAATTATTACTATTAGTGGTTTATTCCAGTTAATTGGTGGAATTGGAAGGGGGAATGTACGAATTTGTAATCTTAACATTCCCCTTAGTATGGTTGATTAATGAGGCATTTATATCTATGTCTATACAGTTATTGTTGTACAACATCAAAAGAATGTTATTTTGATTAAATAGAAAATTTATATATTTCCCTAAAATTGTATAAATTTTTTATTGAATTGATTTTTTAGACACCATTGGTGGTGGACTAATGAGTTGTAATCGCATCCTACTCAGGCTACTCGATCGGTAAATGAATAGAATTTATCGATGTAGGACATTCCATTGAAAAGGGCCCTTGGTATGATTTGTGATCGGGGATTTGAACTAGATGAGGGAACCAGGAATGGTTCACGACCTTCTTGGGATTCATTGGGGTATTTATTTACAATTTAAATTTTTGACACTAAGAAATTACTTTAGCATGGAATGTTTTTTTCTTCATATGGATAGTGTATTTATTTGTTGATTATAGTGATAATTGTTATTATTTATTACTGTATATGCTTCCACAATTTGGTTATTTATATCTATTGGTGTGTTACTATGATAAAATAGTGTATAATCTCCCTATTTTCATCTTAATATCCCCCACTTCTATTCATAATCCTCTAGAATATGGGGAAACAAGCATGAGGTCTTGTGATCAACCAATTCAGCGCATCAACATGTCTCACTCGGGTGGGGACTTTAGACCATTGAATAATAGTTTAAAAATAGATTAAAATACATCATAATCATCAAAATAGTTATTTCATAGAAGTGAAATGCCACATAGATAATTTTAATAAGATGATTATCAGAAACCAAATGTTTCAAATCTATATGAATAGGAAAAAATTGGTGAACAAACACATTCTGTATATGATTATGTGAAAAAAACTATTATGTTGTTGCTTGAAATCTGAGAAAACAAATTATTCCCATTTTAATTTGAAAAAACTTATTATATACAGGCATGAAAATATCTAGAGATGTATGATTAAATTAGTGAATTGGATAAGTATATCATACCCTACCCATCATCATAAATGGGTATGGTTTTCACTTAAGATCTATCGTAAACATATCTTAATGAACCAATTCAATAATATTGGTTGTTCAAATAATATAAACAAAATAAATCAAGGATATAAAAATCTCATTTTCTAAAAGGAATCATTAAAAATTAACACATTGAGTATTTTCGTAATATCATAAAAATATATATATTATTTGAATGAAAAATAAAATGTAAAATGACTAATTTTTCACAAAACCTTTTAAAAATTATTAAAAATGACAAAGTGTAAGTTACATTAAAAACACATCTTTTATAAGGTAAATAGAATGCGTATTAGAAACCATATGATAATGTGTAAAAAATAAAATATCATTCAATATAGTTAAATGTTATTCTAAAAACCTATAGTGGAATATAAATCAGTTTATTTTTTTGAATGGATAGATAATCCTTATTCTTTAATATTTTGAAATAAATATGTTTAAAAATAACATCATTAAAAATATAATGTAAATTTAATTTAAAAAAACTAATGGGAAAAAAATCATCATTAAATATATTTTTTAAAATTTCGTAAAATAGAATATTTTCAAGATAAAAAATGGATTTGAAAGAAAAATCCACTTATAGAACAATGATTTATTCGTTAGAAAATAATTTTTTAAGAAAAATAAAGAATCCTCAAAGAATAGTAACTAATAGTTCAGAAAAAAATACATATAAATCTATATTTGATTAAAATTTAACATCTTCATGTTTTATAATAGATCAATATTTTAATTATACTAGTTAATAGTGATTGATTATGACCCCAAGAAAATGTTTGGGTCTTGAAAACCTATTACAAACGTGGTAACTTTTGAATAGATATCCCATAATTGGTGTATATTTAAAAATAAAATTTAATATTATAAAATAATATAGTATTATACTAAATAATGTCAATAGGGTTTTATTTACACTATTAAAAAGGAACTATTTTTTAAAACGTAAACATAGATCAAGATATTCAAATTTCAAATAAAGTACCCCTTAACCTATTTCCACAAAATGTAAAATGCACTATAAAATCCTTTATAAAAGATATAAATATCATAATAATTAATATGATATCCATAATCATATGTAAATATATATATATATATATATATATCTGTAAATTAAATTATTATCATTATCTACATGTTAGTATATTAATTATTTTTTTCTTATTTCCACAGATCATATGTTTATTGTTTTTGACCTTTTGTAGTAGTTTCATAAGAGCAGTGTTGGTATGTGTTCCACTTAATAATTTATTCATTAATATATAATTGAATATAATTTAATAGATGAATTATAATGATATATTATTTTAAAATTTTCTTATAGGATTACATTAATATTTATCTGAAAACATGTAATCGACAATGACCATTTTTTCTATGGTTCTCTATCTTCGGATGATTTTTTATTAATTAACCAAAAATATATTATTTTATAACTTCATAATCCAAAAAAAAATCATTATTTAAGTACTTATATCATATTATTTGATTTATTAATATTTCATAATCATCCATGAAACAATATCAAACATTTTTCATGTAGGTGGTGAATCCCACCCCAAACATGAGCATACCACAACTATCGATGATAATGAGGTTATTTATAATGATATAACTAAATAAAATTCAATGTGAATATATTTTTGTGGATTCATGTGATTTATCAAAAATAATAATGTATGTTTATGGTTAATAAATTTATATGAAATTATTACACTAATTGAATTAATTATTTTCCTCTTTGTACACTTATTTTAAATTATTGAATTTAAATAAATCATTTGGGTGTCATATAATTAATAGGATCTCAAATTTTTTATTCCAAAATGTAAATAATAAAATTAAAATAATAATATTACTATAAAACTGGTCTCATTAATAGTCATGTAATGAGGTGAATAATTTACTAATAGAAATCAATCCTCCCAAGGAGGCTGTAGTCCATAAATACCTTGGGTTTACGATTTAATTTTCTATAGTATGGTGAGAAGAAGTAATATGGTTTTTCATTTCGTGATCTATGTTATCACACTAATATCATAATTATATATTAAAATCAATATTAAAACTAACCATTTATGTTGGTGAAGGAAAAAAGGAAAATTTTTCATTATGGAGGTGATAGTCGACATAATACACGATTCATGTTTTCGATTTTGTAAATAGAGATGGTATTGTTGGTAATTATTTTTCAATAATTATAATAAAATACCTATATAATAATTATTCTCTTAATATAATATTAATATGTTCAACAGAAGATTTTTTAATTTAAAAATATGTTTTAAAAATAGAAAAAAATCTTATGTTTAGGAACATATACCTCACTTATCAGATTACCTCAATTTGAAAGAAAATTAATCCACTGATGGTTTGTCATATTAGATGACCAAGAACTATGTAAGATAGATATTATTGTGTATTAATGTGTATGTATGATTTTGTGATGAACTATTTGGGTTTTTCTTTGATAGGAGGTGTATGGAGTGGACGTCATGTTTTATAAGTGAAAATGAATGATATTTTTATAAAAACGTGTAATGTTTAAATAAGGGGAGACACTCAAAAGAATGGTGGAATTAAATTAGTTCATATATATTTTTTAGGATTTATATTCTGGAAATACATCCTCTATGAAAATATAATCATTTTTAACCATGTAATGAATTTTATATATAAGCTTACTCAATTTCAACATTTTATTTTTGACCAAGATAACTAGTTTTTACCATGGGAATTTATCCTTTTAACCAAAAAATAAGGTTTTCATTATAATATAATTTTGACATAATGATTATACATTTCAAATCCATTTCTATTAGATCATTTTTTAAAAGACACAAAAATTTCTTTTAAAATATTTACTGTATAATGTATTAAAAACAACTTATGAAAAATATTACAAAAAGTATAAAATGTCAAATATGGGTTTTTAAACTAATTTTATAATATTTTAAATAATAATATTATATATATTTTATTCTTATAAAATGTCTTGGTAAATATTTAATCAATAATTATATACTAATAAATCATAAAATTATGATATTTTTAATAAAAAAATTTTATATTATTCACCGAAAAATCAATATTTTTTGAAAAATTTAAAAATACAACTTAAGAAAACATTTCCATGATAATTCCAAATATGATGTTGAAATTTACAAAATCTATTCCCTAAATTTCTAAATTTATAATTAATTTTAAATATAAAATATATCATAATTTTTTTTAATAGAAAATGAATTTTGGTATATTAAATATTTTTTTTATAATTTACTTATTAATCTTGTACTAATATATATTCTTTTAATTTCATAAAATTAAAAATTGTGACTTGAAAAAAAATTCAATTTTCTAAAAATTCAATTTGTTATGAATCATCAATTTTTTTTTGGAAAATTATTTTTCAAAATTACATAATGTCATCATAATATCAACACATATAAATATTTTATGATATTAAATTACCATTTATATACTCCTTGTAATAATTAATCATCAGATGATATTTGCTTATAATATCTGGTGGTGGGTCATCTAGCATGTATCTTTTGGAAATCTCTACAAACATGAATTTCTCTAGTATACTGTTTTTCTCAAATCGAAATTTATTAGGACTGGAGATGTAATAGGCTCAGTAAACCCCAAGAAAATCAACATCCCAGCCATGTTTGGAAAATATTGGACTCATAATGAAGAATTGAACTTTTGGATTCCACTTCTTCCCATTTCTTTATTTATTTTTCGTATTTGGTTACATTAATTTATAATAGATAATTTAACTTTTAGTAATAAATGTTCATATTAAATATTCAAAATTTGTCATGTTTTTTTAGTTTGGTTTTTTATTGGAAACATTCAATTATGAAAATATTTATATATGTATAATATATGGTGAAATATTGGGTTGTTATATTCCACTCCATAAATAAATTTCATACGTTCAATATTAATTATTATATACTGATAACATTTAGAAAATGATATTTGCAACATGACTGGATATATAATTTTACAAAGAGATAACAATGATCATTATTATTATATAATATGTATAAATGAAATATTGTGTTTCTTCATGATGATATGAGTTAAATACATTTATTAGTTTTGTGTTACCACCTATATTGTTTTCTATTGAGTTCATAGTATAGACATATAGTGAACAATTATCATAAATTCATTTAAGGAATAACGTGTGATTCACCTTTTTTATAATAGCTTCACCATGTGGACCGATCACTTTACATTTGTAATTTATCAACATGAAGGTTCCGAAATAATGTTGAGGTCAAATGATAAAGTAGAAAATTAATTATCATCTTACATATGATTCTCATTGAGATCCCCATTCTTACCCATCATGATTCTTCATGGTGTATTCATATCTAATGCACCATCTTGTTCCCTCTTCGCCTTAACTCTCACCTGTGTTTACAGCTTCAAAATATTACCACCCATACCTCCACCATCCTATTTCACTAATTATTTTTCTACACACTATATAAAAATGTATCAGATTATGATTTTTAAGGGATGGATTCCTTGCCACATCATCTGCAGGTTCGTTTTCATTTTTCTAAATTGACAATTCCAAGACCAAAAGTGTTTCCCATACATATATCATGGGATCTCAAGATCTAGGGTACTAACCCTGATTATTGAACATATATATTCCCTATGGTCACTAGAAGATCACCATTTTCCATTGATAACTATTTCATGTTGTAGTAGTGGTGGAATACTAGGCTATAATTATACTTCCACCATCTGTATGGGGATCACATCTTCTCTATAGGAATCGATGCCTAATCATGGGATAGATGAAATGAAGAAGGATAAAAAGATATTTTTTTCATCATATACTATTACTGTTATGTAAATATCTATCCTTTGTGGCTTTTTGTTTTTATTTATACCGCGTCCAATTTTTATAGTGACGATACGTTGGGTAATGACACTCTGGTCCATATATTGTGATTCTATGATGAAATAGTCACTCCATTAGATTAAATAAATATAAAGTAAATATAATAAGGTTTATATTATCATAATATTAAATTAAAAAAATTAAGCAATATTATTGAGTTATTTTTTTGATAAAAAAACTTTATGATTCCACACGTTGAAATCAATCATGGAAACTTAAGTGGCAAGAAAAAAAGATCACATATTCACAAATCTAATGTGGGGGGATTTAGTTATCATAGTCAGCCTCATCAAAAGAAATGAATTAAGACCCAACTTGTTACATTGGTTATTGTGGTTTTAGGAATATTTCATTCTTTTCTTCCTTATATTTATGAAACTAAAGAGTATAATATCCATGCATTCCACAAATAAGGAATCAGACCATTAGTGGTGCATTTGGATGCATGTTTTCCACTTGCAACATTATAATCATCCTCTTCCTTTTACAAAGATATTTTAATTCCTTATTACACCCTCTTACACATATAAATAATCTCTAAATACCATTATAAAAATTCCATCAGTGAATCTTTAAACACATTTTACATATAAGAAGCTATAAATTATTTACTTAATCATCATCGCCATTTTGTCTTTCGTGATACTCTATCTTTCTCTTCTTTGATGTTTTAAGGAAATTGCCTATAATAACATTTTTAATCATATTTCAGGATATATAGTTTAGACTAACAAAAATGATTGTCATTCTAGATTATATTTTGATGGGGTGTCTATTGAGGATATAACATATGGTCGCATTTTTCACTCAGTTATAGATCCTTTAATTTTTGGAATAAATCATTACTTTCATCCTATTTTAAATGCCTAATATGTTAGTAAAGGTTATGAGGTTGTCTAGGGATTATTTTGGAGCCTGGAACCCAACTATCAGGGAAAAATAGGATTTGTACCCTATTTGGAGGAAACCGTGCAAGAATTCCACAAGATTTGGAAAACTGCGTGGACCATGTTTTTTTCGATATAGCCACATCGAACAGATAGAACACAACTATGTATCCTAACTTTCCAAGTACCCCTTTTTCCCAGGTATTCAAGCATGAATAGCAGATGGTTTGACAAACGGTGCAGACCAGACCATTTAGGCAGAGCAGTTTCACAAGGTTTGTGCACAGTTTGACAAACCATGTGGAGAAAACTTTGTGTGAGATATTTTTCTACGTAATTTTAGAGTTTTTCTATTAAAGATAAAATTATGTCACCCCTTATTCTCTTATATGAGTTTATGCACGATTGAACTATTTCTGTCTCAATTTGGGGATTTTGGAAGTTTTAAATTTGAAATCCAGAGATCTCCTTTGTCCTTCATTGGATCGAGCTTCCGTTCATCACGTTGGATATAAAACGGTAAGAACTAAAGTTCAATTTAGTAGTTCTTATTCTCTTTCACTCTCAACATTGATATATCCACATGTTAATTTTCCCCTTTTCATATATCTACTCTGATTTGAGGAAAATAAAGGGCCAATATCAGAGGAGAAGGGTTGTATGATCTAAGGTGGGTGCTTTAGAACTTATCTATAAGGTTCATTGATTTTGGATGGTTCAGGTGGGTCCCACTGGTTTCTTTGGGAACCATTTCTGTAATTTATATTCCTTGATTACCCATGATATAATTTTATGTGTATACTCCTTCCAAATATGTTATTAGTTTTTAGTGGTTAAACCCACTACTCAATCAACCTCGTGTCAAATTTTATTCCATAATTGGTTTTTTGTGCTTCAGCACGTCAGAGCCACAGTTTGTGTGTGAAATTTATTTACCATTATGAAGGAGAGACCTCTTATAAAAAATGTCTTGATATTAATGATAAATTCATAATTTAATATACCATATATGCTGACCATTTGACCTGTCTAATGTAAGTGTTTCCAAATCATTATCATATGTGGAATAGAATGTATACTAAGTATATAACATGTCCATAAAAAGTGATATTTAAAAAAGTTTTCATGTCTGTATCACCAATTTTTGTGTCATTGTATGGTAGAGGAGTGAACCTCTCTAATTGAATATACCTTAAATTTTAAGTAAGACATGATTAAATGGTTTCAATGCTACTTATCCTATCCACACTAATTGAAGACAAGTCATGGACCTATAAATAAATTGTTTCAACTCTACTAGACCAATCCACACTAATGAAATGAAATACATGAACCAAATGAATCATTACATGATTGTAATTTGAAATAGAAATGGATTATCTCAAGATCACATTGGATTCAGAGAAGAGAATACCCTTGGGTCTCAGGGACCCCATTCCAATTCGTGGATGTTGTTAACCTAGTATGATGCTCACCTAGACAGTGGATCTTATTTATTCCTCATATGCATAATATACTACTATAGAGAACTTTTCATTATTGCGAGATACCTAAGATACACTCCTTTTATCTAGAGTTTATTAGTATGTTCCATAGTGAAAGCCCATCAATCCATGTTTTTTCCATGCCCCATTTTACCTTGGACGATCACCTTAGACTCAGTAGGCGCCTTATTAAAGAATTATGAGGATTATGCTCCTTAGATTACACTCTTACCCTTTATTTAGAATTAGACACTATTGAGTTAGTGTTCTGTGAGATATAGGATACCTTGTTTATTACCGTTCAACTCCCCCACTAGATATCCTTTTCATGATTCCTTGTAACGTCATGAGATATTCACTACTTATACAATCACAAGGTGATGTCTGGGAAAAATATGAATCACATGACCTATTGACATTAAATGGTAATTATTAAATTAATGAATTGATTATATGTTCAGACACTCTCCAAGGGATGAAGCAGATACATAGTTATTTAGATATATTTTTATTGTTTACCTAACTTAAATGTAAATGCCTTCACACTTCAATATCCGATTACACGGGTCTGATGTTATATAAATCATTGGTGGTGGCCCAATGAGATTTATCTCACTCCCTCTTTGGGCTTTGTTGGGTACCTGGAGTAGATTACCTAGTTGTAGGAGATTATAAAGTGAAGCATATAGCTTCCACTACATTATTATGTGTCATTAGGATAGATCATTTCAAAAGATTACCGAGTGGGATCTTCAGATTCTTCAAGTTGTACAATTTTTCTTTTTGAATTTGTAAAATTCATTTTATTATTGTTTTGTATCAATGTTTTTTTAGTTTTCTAGTGACATTACATAACATCATCATTGTTCTATTAGATATAGTTTTTATTAGTCTCATTTATCTACTACATTATCTTTCTTCTACTTTTTATTTATATTACTTCAACTATTTACTATTAATTATATTCTTTAATCTATGCCACACTCTACTAATGAATGAATCATCATCCCATGAACACACCCTAGTCCCTCATTTCTAGTCTGTAGCTTTTAGTATTTCAGAAGATGTGCTAGAGGCCATGGGGCACAATGGGCTTGGGTCACCTGTTTAGTGGCATTTGTATCTAGGTCATCACAAAGTGGTATCAATGGTGTTTTATTTTAGTAATTTAATATTCGGAGATAGTATATTGGTGAATAATAATTATTGGGACATGTTCATAATCCATTCTTGTGTGTCATGAACCCATGTTCGAGTTCAAAGCCAAGTTACCCATAATGCAAATGCTGTTCCTAGTTTTCCTGTTACAGTTGATTTTATTTCACCATTGGGTGATTCACATCCTATATGGTGCTGTAGATTTTTAATCTATTTGAGAATTATTTCATCCTTATCCAAATGATACTAGGGAAAGTAGAAATTTTAGATTAATCATCAAAGACACCTAGTATTCACATGTAATATAGGTTCATTTCATAGCTTTGCATTTCTTGATATGACTATGACTGTTGAGTGATGTTGTGATAGATTCGTGTACTTGTATTGCTTTGGATTTGATCAAGTGGTTTACTATCTCAATTAATGAGTTTTATAGGACCTCATGGGTTGGAATGAGTAATTACCATGTAAGGTAATTATACTATAAATAAATGGGTGTCTTTTCATGTGATAGGTGTATGGGCACTAATTCATCGAAAATGGATGTCCATTATAAATTGAATCATAAAATCAAAAATAATTTTGTTGAAAATCCATATTAGCTTTGTCATGTTTATGATAGGTAATTGAGTGAACCCTAAAATTTACCAAAAAATGACATGAAACTTATACTTTTGCACTTACAGATGCCTAGTCTTCAATGCTGGTAGTTTTGGTAGTATGTCATGGGTAGTGAGTTTTCATACATCCAAATTATTCTAGTGATGATATCATATGATCCTATGAGTATTATAAGATGTTTTCTAGAATTTTTTAGACCAATGTCGTTGCGTCATCCTCATGTCATTCACCATGATGGTGGTGACGACTATGCTCTAGACAAAGTGGGCCCTGGGCAGACAGTCTTACTTCTAGGAGTTTCTATTGAGACACTGTATATTGTACCTAATATTAGCACTGATTCCCAAGTCCATGATAGTTTCTTACATCTGATGTAGCCTATGTAAGGTGATCCATGGGTTAAACCAAGGGTGGCAGATTTGACCCGTGAGTTCCAGCAGCATCATCCTCCTACGTTTTCAGGGGATGGAGGATCCCAAGAAGCTGAGTCTTTCCTAGAGGCCATGCAATAAATATTTTTGCATTTGTAAACACCTCCAGAGTGGAGATACAATCCTTCTCCATTCATGCTTCAGTATTCGGCCAAGCGTTGGTGGGATGTAGTTAAATAGGATACTAATCATCAGGGCATGTTATGGGTGGACTTCTAGACTACCTTATATGATTAGTTCTTTACTCAGGTTATGTGTCCTGACAAAGCCATAGAGTTCATGTATCACGAGTAGGGTTCCATTTTGGATAATGAATATTCAGCATTATTCACTAATTTACAGCGCTTTTCACTACTTCTACCCAGTGATGAGCTTTCTCTTATAAGATGTTTTGAGGATGGGCTCCAATGCTACATCTGAACATAAGTTAATGTCTTTCACCTTCCTAAAATTTCGTTAATGTTTGATTTGGTACTTATCACTTAATGAATCCTGAGGGACCACACATTTACTGGATTTAAAGGACCAGTTCAACATCTGAACAAAAGTTCTTCCAGCACTAGAAAATGTTCCCTAGATGTGTTTTAGGAAAATCACCGCCAAAAGCATCCATTTTGATAGCTCCATTGTGTTTCATCAGTATAGAAGACCAGGGAATAAAAATCCTCAATGTTATTGAGACCCTATAGAGTGTCAATCATTCGGTCGTATCAGGAATATTTAGTGATTTTGCAGTACCATTCCACCATCTTTGAGTGGAAATGGATTTTCTTTTTCTCCTTCGAATAGAGCATGTTCTTTTGCACCATGTCAGGATGGGATTTCGAGTGGCACTGGAATATATGGAAGAGGAGAAGGTCTTGGACATGGTTGTCCGACCCCTAATCAACTAAAAATATATCAGAGTTTTCATGATCATGGTAGTCAATCTATTGCATAGTGTCGTGGATCATATCAATTGAATGCTTTAATAATGATACTTGAGGATCAGGTTATGGGAACATCTATATTAATAGTTATTATTCTAGTAGAATCTACTATTGATTGTACTTTGTTGGACATAGGTTCCTAAAACTATTTTATTTTCTATTTCAATCATGTAATGTATCAGATTAAGGATATAGTATCACTATGATGTAATGAACATGGATGGACCATTGGGAATATGAATGGAGGGAATATGCCAATGTGGGGACTATCCCCTTGAGGTTGGAAATTACCACTTCTTGAGGAATCTCATTGTTCCCAATATGGCAGACATCGATTTTATTCTTGGGATGGACTACGTTGTCCACTATCATGACATTGTAGATTACTTTTGTTGCACGGTTTGTTTTACATCCCAAGAGGGAAATAATTATCTTTTCAAAGGTGAGTGGATGTCCAGGATGGGGGAAATGGACCCCAGAATCATCGATATGGTGAAGTGACTGCATTGATTGCAAATCTATTAATGAAGGATTAGGGTTTTATTCGAAATGATTTCCCTCCCGTAGTTGATCATTTTAGGAATGTATTTCTTAATGATTTTTCAGGAATTCCACCTAAGAGAGAGGTAGATTTTACCACTGATCTTGTTCTAGGAGCAGCTCCAATTTCCATTTCTCTTAAAAATATGGGACCTATTGAGCTGTAGGAGCTCATCCGGTAGATAAAGGATATTGAGGCCAAAAGATTTATACGGCCTAGAACATATTCTTGGGGTTCTCCCATGATATTCCCTTATAATTTTGATAGAAATTTTCATTTATGCTTTTATTACAGATGGTTAAACCAGATTATAGTCGTGAACTGGTATCCAATTCTTGGAATATCTGATCTCTTTGACCAGCTCTGAGGAGCAATGTTTTTCTCTAAAATCGACCTAATATCAGGTTATCATCAAGTGTGAGTCAGACCATAATAAATTAATTGTATAGATTCTAGTTATAGGTATGGTTTGTATGAGTATTTGGTTATGTTATTTCGTCTTACGAACACTCATACTTGTTTCCTAGATGTGATGAATAAGCTTTTCGACACCTATTTAGATTCTTTTGTCATGGTATTTGTGGTAGACATCGTGGTGTATTTTCTCACTCATAACGACCATCTAAAACATCTTGAGATCATTCTGAGTACAGTGAGAGAGAATCAAATTTTTTCCAAGATTGATAAATGCCACTTATGGATCATCAAGGTACACTTCATGGCTTATATAATATCATAATTAAGAGTATTTTTTGACCCTGATAATGATTGTGCTATATTTTCCAAGAAGCATCCCAGGATCATGTTTGATATCAAGAGTTTATTGGGGTTTTCTAGGTATTAAATTAATTTCATACAATACTTCTCCCATCTTGCTTCACCTCTTATTGGACATTCAACGAATGGTCTAATGTTCCTTTGGTCAGAAGTATGTGTGAAATCGTTTTAGGAGATGAAATAGAGGCTTGTATCAGCACCTATTTTTATTATTCTAGAAAAAGGTATAGGTTATATCATCTTCTATGATGAACAAGGAATTATACTATGAATAGTGTTGATTTAGGAAGACAATGATATTTCATATGGATCTCAGTAGTTGAGGCCTCATGAGAGGAATTACCCGACGCACGACTTCGAGCTACAATAAGTAGTTTATGCCTTACGTTGTTGGAGATACTATGTATTTTGTGAGCACTTTGTTGTGCATAAAACTCACAATATACTAAATTATATCTTTTCTTAGTTTTACTTGAAACTTAGATAGAGGACATGGGTTGAATATCTACAATCCTTTGATTATGAGCTTTCTTATATGGATAAAAGGGAAATATAGTCAATGATGCACTAAGTTAGAAAACTCTAACAGAAGAGTAATATTAAGATAGGGATGAAGGGATGTTAATGGACCTCAGTTTGGAATATTATCTGGAGTTTCAGTAGAGGGATGTGTAGTCTTACCTCTTTTCCATAACAATAATCTCTCCACTCCTTAAGAAGGTGAAGAGTATGTTGTTTTCAAATCCTGAAGGTTTGGTTCTCCATGACAGTTTATCCAGATATAATCCACCTATACATTGGTCTATGAAAGGAGATGATTTCCAACATCTATGTGGACGTATCTAGGTTCATAAAAATATGAAAGTGGAGTTGATGATTGATTCCCATGCTTCTCAGTGGGATGTTCATCTAGGATGATCAAAGATGTATCATGATATGTGATGCTATATTGGTGGTTAACAATGAAACCTCAGATTGAAAGATTCATCACAAGGTGTTCCACTTATCAATAGGTGAAGGTGGAGCACCAGATACCCGCATTCTTGTTACAGCCACTTCTAGTCGTGAAATGGAAATTGGAGGATGTTGCTATTGATTTTTTAGTCGGCATTCCTATGTCACTAATGGGTACTGGTTCTATCTGGGTAGTCATTGACTGAAAAACAAAATCATCCTACTTCATTCTTATTCAGAAGTCTTTCTATGTTGATGATATGGGAAGACTGTATGTTCGTGAGATCATACTACCGCATGGGGTTCTAGGTACAATTGTTTCAATGATGGACTTTCTATTAACTTCACATTTCAAAGATGGTTTGCAGAAATATTTGTGGGATCAGGTGCTTCTAATAATAGCTTCTCACACCTAGACTGATTAATAATCATAATAGACAATACAGGTTCAATAAGATATGCTTCGAGCCAGTATCTTGTATTTCGGATGTTCTTAGGAGAAGCATATTCTTCTCATCGAGTTCCCTTTAATAACTTTTTTTAGGAAATGATATTGATGAATCCATTTAAGTCTTTATTTTGAAGGTCATTCCATTAACCCTTGTGATATCCAGTGGTAGGAGAGGCAACCCAAATTGGTCATTGTCTCGTTTAGGAGACTTCATAGTATGTTCAACTGATCAATAATAGAATGACTACTTCTCAGTCTAGACTAAAATCTTATGTCAATCTCCTTTCAATACCTATTGAGTTTTAGGTTGGGGTTCATGATTTCCTTTAGTATCGCCCAGGCATTGACATAGAAAACAACGAAAGAAAGGAAAGATATTTCCTCATTACATTGGGCAGTTTGAAATTCAAGAGAGTGTTGGGCTGGTAGCCTATCATTTTCTAGTACCTCAGATGTACCATTCCATGCACAAAATATTTCATGCCCCGTAACTTTGGAAATATCAAGTGGACCCGTTCCATACCTTTTGTTCCAAGTATGTTGAGTTAGATATTTATTCTACCTTTTATCAGTATCCAACACTTATCTTTGAATAAATCATGAAGGCACTCTATGGATATTTTTTTACACTAGTTCTGGTTCTATTAGAGAATGATCGAGTACAAGATGAGACATGGAATAGGGAATCTGATGTGCATTCTCAATGGATAGATGTATTCTCAAACAATTTTTGTTTACCCTTGGAAGGATAACTCGGGGGAGAGTTCATTAATGAGCGAAGATTGTATGAACATGGGTTTTCACATAGGTATAGAACCATTAATTTTTTTAATCATTACATTGGACCCATTTTGTATTTTTAATTATTTAATAATGGTTTCTAGAGTGTCTGGGGATTGTTCGGATTTGAAACCGACCTTTTTGATGAAAAAGGCTTTATGCACTGTTTGGAGGAAACTGTGTAGGAATTACGCAAGATTTCAAAAACTGTGCAGACCATGTTTTTTTGGACAGAGCCACCTTATCGGGCTGGCATTTATTTGTGCATCCTAACCAAGACAGCATCCCTTTTCCATGTATTTGTGGACAGACTATGCAAGGTATGAAAAATTGTGTAGACCAAACCATTCGGGCATTGTTGTTCTGTACGGTTTGTGCATAGTTTGACTAACCATGCAAAAAATAGTCCAAAGGCTATTTTTCTAATTAATTTTCTATTTTTTCCATTAATAATATAATTATGTCACTCCCCATCTTCTCTATTCAGAGTTTATATGGGATTGACCTATTTTCTCCCAATTTGAGGTTTTTGAAAGATCTAAACATGGAATTATAATATCTTTTTCGCCCGACATCAGATTGAGCCTCTTCTCATCGCATTGGATAGACAACATTAAGTACTCATGTTATCTTTATCCGTTCTTCTTATCTTTCTCTCTCGATATAGATA
The DNA here is from genome assembly GCA_963277665.1 of Viscum album. Lineage (NCBI taxonomy): Eukaryota > Viridiplantae > Streptophyta > Magnoliopsida > Santalales > Viscaceae > Viscum > Viscum album. The sequence continues at coordinate 1,007,499,021 of OY728164.1, read as the reverse complement.
TCACCTTGTGAGCATTTTCACCTTTTTTTAGATCTGCTATGATCTAAGAAAAATAAAGGGCCTATACTAGAGTAGAAGGATTTTTAAACCCTATATTTGGTGCTCCATAACTTATCCCTAAACATCATTGATTTTGAAATGTCCATGTGGGTCCCCCTAGATCAATTGTGAACTGTTGCTTAAATTTACATGCCATGATTATACTTAATAGAATCGTAGAGTTATGCTCTTTTTAAATATGTGATTAATTGTTATTGGTTACATACAAAACATTATCAGCCATGTGTTGAATGATACGCCAAAATTTTGTTTTATTTTTTATCACATTTGATACACCATTCCGGTGGGATTTTTCTTGACCTTTAAAAAGCTGTGTCTTATTATAATAAATGACATGTTTTTAATGAGAATTTTGTAATGGAATGTACCATGTATGCTCACCAGGTTACCCACATATGGTAAGTTCTTATAAATGATTATCAAATGTGGAATGGAAATTATACTAAGAATATAAATTTTTCATAACAAATGAGAATGAATATGTGTTTCATGTCTGTAACACCCCTTTCTATGTTAATGGAAGATAGTGGAGTGAACGTCTATAATTGAATATGCCTTAATAGTTAATTAGGACTTCATGAAATGGTTGTAACGCTACATTCCTTATCCACACTAATGGTAGAAATGTCATGGACCTATAAATAAATGGTTGAAAATTATCATTACCTATATACAATAATGGAAAGAAAGACTTGACCCAAATAAATTGTTACATTTTTACATTTTTTAATTGGAATGGACTGACTCACGATCACCTTGGATTCTGATAAGAGAATACCCTTGGGTCTTGAGAACCCCATTCCGATTCAAGGATGTGGTTTTCTAAGGTTGATACCCACCTATACTACGGTTTTTTTCCATTTTTTCGATTTCCAGTATACAACCATATGGTCCTTTTCATTCTTACAGGACATCTTGGATGCACTACGTTGATCCAGCATTGACTAGAATGTTCCATGGTGAAATCCCATCAGGCAATGCCTTTACATAACCCCATTTTACCTTAGACGAACACCGTTGACTTGGTAGGTGCATTATTATAGAAGGCCTTGGATTATGCTCCTTGGAGTACACTCTTACCCATTAGTTAGTCTCGAGATCTATTGACTTACTATTCCATGAGATTTACATAACCTTGGTTCTTTAGATGAAATTACCTCACTAAAGATGATTTTCTGGTTTCTTTATTACATATTGGGACGTTCAATACTTATACTATCACAAGGTGATGTCAGTGCTTGCTATGGATCATGTGACCTATTAATAATAAATGTTAATTACATAATTAATGACCTGATTACATGTTCAGACACTAGCTGATGGATGTAGCTGGTACTTTTGTATTTAGATAAATTTGTACTTCGTTCTTTACTTATATATACATGTCTACACATTGATATATTCTATTTCACTGGCCAAATGTTATATACACCATTGGAGGTTCCCACTAAGATTTATCTCACACACTATCCAGGCACAATTTGTTACCCAGAGTAGATTAAATGGTTACAGGTATTGATTAAGGGAGGCATACAGCTTCCACTACTTTATTACATATGGTTAGGATGGTTTTTGTTAGAAGATGACTGAGTGGGGTTTCACGATTCTTGGATTTTTCATTATTTTATTTTACATTGTGGAATGGTTATGAATATTGTCTTCTATCCATGTTTTCCAGTTTTCTTATGAGATAACATTACATCATCATTATTGCAGTTGATACATTTATTATAATTCTTGTTTATCTATTTCATCATATTGGTTCCACTGTATATTTATATTTATTTCGTTGTTTACTGTTCATTTTCGTCCTTTTTTCTGATATAGTGTACTAATTAAATAATAGTCTTCCCAAGGACACACATTAGGCCCTCACTACTAGTCAGTATCCTCTGCAATTTAGGAGGATGAGTTTGAGGCCATATGGCCCACTAGGCATGGCACACCTGTTATGTGGCATCCTGGTCTTGGTTTTCAAAAATACCAAGTATAGTGATTAAATCTAATCAAGACCTAAATAATAAATTTATATAAAGAGTAAAATAATACAACTCAAAATAGTTACAAAATCTATGGAATGAACAATTTAGTTTCCTTGATGATAAAATAATATTATCAAGGATAATGTATAATTTTATTACTTTTATAAAAATTTATCTATAATAATTCCCTTATATACTCTATTATATATATCCCTTATGGAATAATAATCTTTATAAGATAGGGATTGGAAGAATCCGAAAGTAGGATGCTCAGATTATTAGTATGGGAAAACCATATCATAACCAGAATAGAACAATGAGGGAAACATAAGTATCCTATTAACATATAATAAGACTATTCATGAATATAAAAACATATTATATGACTATATGATCATAAAATGATCATTATAATATCTGAAATATATTTCATTACTTAAAACACAACTTAATAATCATATAACTTCTAGAAGTGAAATTAAAATGTAGATTACATTAAAAAATGTTGTAATCATGAGAATTTAGAATTTTGATGGAATTAAATGCTTGGTAAAATTTTGGAATATCATGAAAAAAATAGATTGTATCACATTTATTTGAATATGGAAACCTGTTCGTGAAAACACATTATTCTCATTATTTTATGATGATAAATCATTATGTTCAGGCCAAAAATGTGATCAATCGATTCATTCCATCACATATGTGAGGAATATAATTATATTTATTCTTTACTAAATCTGTATTTATTATCAAAAAAAGTCCATGGATGGAAATATAGTACATTAACTTCATCATCCATACATATGTGTGTAACAAAAAACCATCATAAATATATCATAATGAACCCATGGAAAATATAATGTGAAATCATATAGAGTAAACTAATGAAATAATAGATATTAAAATATAATTTTAGAAAACGAATCATAACCAAATATAATATATATGATGATAAGAACATTACTTATTGTGAGATAAAACATAAAAGGAAAAATATGTTAAAATGAAAATGTTTTCGAAAAATATTTTAAAAATTATTATAAGAGATTAAGAGTAAATTACATGTAAATGAATTTTTTTTATAAAAATATAATAATTTTTTAAAAGATTAGAATTATTAGTTAAAAATAAATTATCAATGAACATACATAATGTTTCGCAAAAATTATAATTGGATGATAAAAATTTTAATTTCTAAAAGAGTGAAAAAATAGTTTTCATTATTATTTTTATATATCTTTGAATGAAAATTCACATCATTATTAGGGTAAGTAAATAATTATATTAAAATCTGATAAATTAAATAAATGAATGTTTTTAGAAAAAAAGTAACTCTGTTTCAATTAGTTAATGGAGAACATTATTAGGATAAACACATGGATATGGAAGAAAAACACATTCATAGAAACAATAATTGTTCTTAATAGAAATGATTTAAAAAACATTATGACAACAAATGAAGAAGAATTTGGAATGAAATTTTATTTTTTCTACAAATAAATCATTAAATATAGTAAAAAAATATTTTCTCTAATAGTAGATAAATCTAGATTGATTATAGTTAAAGATGAGTTATTATGAACTCCAATTATTTTTTTTGTTATTTTTAAATGATACATTATGGTTATGTGGTATCCTTAAATTAAAATTATACAAACCAAAACACCAAACGAAGAAATTCAAATTTTAGAGATAAAACATCGAAAAAAATTACAAATAAAAAAATTTAAAAAGATTCTCCAATCACCACTAATCTTTATTGGGTAACAGAATCTTTAGCAGTCAGATGCCTGGGTAAACACCCACTAAAAATCATGCTCACTTACATCAGCACCAAGAAACCCAAGAGACCCATAGTCCATCATTCTAACATACCTTCAAACCAAAATCACAAAGTTGGATAACTTTATCAAAAGAAATATATCCTCATAAAGACTCCTTAGTAAACTACACCAATGACCGCAACCATAACCAGAAATGAACCATAACACAACTATTGAAAAAATTTCAAATATTCCCTAAAAAATCATCAGAAAGATCCTATTATTTTATAAAAAGACCAAAAAACCATCACTAATTAATATTGTTATCAAACATCGAACAAAACCTCTTAAACCAAAAATAGTTACATTGTCCTTTCAGTTACATCCTTTTATATTCTCCATTAACAAAGAGGAATAGAACTCAGACCCATATTCATCGGAGAATTATAAATAATATAATTTAATAAACACCATAATCCACTAAAAAACATAAACCATAAACCATTTTTTACCACATTTTAAAATCATACTTTGAGAGGATCAAGAGAACTTGTGGTCAGAGCTAGTATTTGAGCGGCTGAGGCCACCGAACATCGGTGTCATCTATGATACTGTAATCAGAATCCAACCACAAGAGTGGGATGAAAGAGGTCTTTCCTGGTAAGCCATCATATTTCAAAACAAAATAAACGAAATTTATTTTTTACCACCTCTCCATATATGACATGGTAGGGTGCATGGAATGTGAGTGCTTAGAAGGGTTTTAGAAGGCAATGGTATCGACAGTAGACAAACATCCTTAACACTATTGAAACCTCCATGTGGATCATTCCCTAAAAAGAAAATCATTTCCATGAATGTTGAAAAAGATCCCACCTATGTATCATTGTAAAAAAATTGGGACTGTAATTAGAGTTCCAATAATATTGGAGATTTGAGATAAAGGAAAAAAATAATAGGTGGGTGAAATGGGAGAATTTGGGGGGGGGGTGAAGAGGACCCAAAAAACACCCCTCATTATTTTACCTAAGGAGAACCCCAGGGAGAGATAGGGAGGAAACCAACACCACTCATAAGCCTATTCCCGACCAATCCAAGAGGGATTTGACCCAAGGAGAATAATTTAGTCATGAAAACCCATCACAACCATTATTAAATTTGAATCAAACCCCCCAAGATAGGAATTCCATTTAATAGAACATTTAATATCATAAAATATTATAGGATTATGTTAAAAAATTAGTATATTGATGTATATACACCACTAAATATGAAAAATGATAGATTTCATATACCCATTTCAATGGATTAAAATTCTATACCATGTAATGACTACCTTGTTTATTTTCATAGTCGAATATACATTAAGATCCTATATAAAAAAACAAAATATATAGTGATAAAATTTCATAACCATATTTATAAATATAATTAATTTTAATTCCCATTTATAATCTTTATTTACATGTATAACAGTTATATTTTCCCTACTTTCCTACATTAGTGTTTATAGTTTTGACAATTTTTAGTAGTTTCATTGGAAAAGTGTAAGTATTTTTTATGCTTCCAAAGTACATAATTACATTATATGTAAATTTTATTTATTATATGAGTTATAATCCTTGATTAATTTTTAATTTTCCTTTCATGAGTACTTTAATCCTTTTCCAAGTATATAAAATTATCGAAATACATTTTTTGGTGATTTTCATCCTATGAATAGTGTTTTAATAACTGACAAATGCTGTTTTATTTTATACATAAAATAAGAATGAAAAATAATTATTTAAATATTTATATCATATGTGGCCATTAATTTAATTTTCAAAATCATCCATGATAATATTTCATAGCATTTTTTAGTGGTCAAACCAAACCCAAAAAAGAACATACCATGATTTTTCGATGATTAGAAGGTTTTTTAGTTGTAATATAGTTACACAAGATGAATAATGATGTCAATAAGAGATTATAATTATTATATATCATAATTTAATTGTTTTATATGTTTAATTAATTGAAATTAAAATATTACATGATTGGAAATAATGGTTTCCCTCTTAGTACGCTTATTTTAAATATTTTACTATATGATAATAATTTTTTGATAATATCATTAATAAGTTATACAATTTTTCTTAAAATAATATAAATTATAAAATGAAAATAATACATGTCATATAGAAAAATTTCATGACTAGCCATGTTATGTGGTGACAAAATGAAAAACGAAAATTAGACGTCCCATGGTGGTGGAAGTCCACCCATATGGGTGGTTGAAGATTTCATTATCCTAGGAATAGTTAATGTACTATGTTTTCAAATATTATAATATATAAAATATATTTTTAATATCATAATTATATGTTAAATTCAATATTAGTATTATCATTTAATTTTGGTTAAGATAAATGATAATTATATCATCATGGATGTGGTAGTTCACACAACACATGATTCACATTATATTTTTATTAATGGAAAAGGAGGGTGGATAATATTTTTAACATCATTGTAATAACATAATATAATACTAAGGATATATATGTAATAATTTTAATAAGGTGAAATTGAAGAACTGATAGGTTTATTTGGGATTCAATTGATATTGTTTTCAATAGGTTGTGAAGATTAAAGTCAATGAGGCTAATATTGTGGAAATTTTAGAACTAGTATTCTATTTTAAGACATGTGACAGTTGTAAATTAGGATGACACAATGATATAAATAAGAATAAATAACATTGGTAATGTTTTATGTGTAAATGGATATTGAATTTTTTTTCTTTTCTCATTTTATAAGCAGTTTCCAAGTTCTTTTCAATGGTGTTTATATTAAAAAATTCTCAACCATACATGCTAGACAAGGGGATGGTAGCCATATCTTATATGGGAAGTAAGTCCCTACAAAAAGATCATGTAATTAGATATTATGGTTACTAAACCCACATAGTGGTGTAAGGGTGAAAGTGCAGCTAACATGTGAGGTGGCATGGTGGCAGAAGAGAATGCCGACACATTGCGGTGCTAGAAGACATCGAGTGAGGACCCATGTACTCATAATGGTACATATGTGGAGCAATTATTATTATAAACAAGAATAAAACTAAATTTAAAACCAATGTGGGACTCATGATCTTCAATTACTATTCACATACCATAAATTATTTGTAAATAATCACATCTATTCAATCTATTTTGTCCGCACCATCCATACAAGGGTTAAAGTTGTCTTCTCCAATGAGCCATTGGAGAGATTTTGTGTATCACTTGATCATCATGGATGAATTTTTATTTCGATTTAGAAGATTATTCAGCGAACTTTTAGCCATTATAATGATACTAATATGATTTAAATGCCATGTAACATTGTTTTGATGATTTACAAAGAGCAAATCCATGATAAATAGTCTGAATAAAATACGATATTTTTAGTTGTGGTGATTCATGTCATTAGGTAATCTATTGTGGTATTATGTGCTTACAAATGAGGTAATATTCAAGATCTATTTTTTTGGAGGTTCTAATATATACTCCACCCAAGGACATTATATTTTTATATGAATTTAATATGTATTTGAGATTGATTTTGATAGAGGATGAACAAGAAATAAGGGGTTAATCAAACTCTATATTCACATAATTGTTTCCATGATTTCTGGAAGTTTCAATGTTTACCACCACAATCACATGATGTGGTTTTGATTAAATGAACTAGTATCTATATTCATTCTATGTGATGTGTGAAAGAGAATGGAAGTCCAACATCTAGTCTTAATAATGTTTAGAAGTTATTCTGCTGGAAAATCATATCTCTACTTCAGATGGTATAATTTATGAATTTTCTATCAAGACTAATAAAATAATAGGAAAAGTGTTTAAATTAATATTGATAATAATTCGTTGGAACATGAAGATAAACTACAATATTAAGGTACTCTTAGTGGTAATTGTTTTGTAATATTATTTCATTATAATTTTATTGAATTATGTTCATGTTTTGTAAAATATATGTTCTGTTATAAAATTATATATCATATATAGAATGTTCCAAAATATGTTCTCACAAAAAAATACATTTTTTCAAGGAAATTTGAGATGAAAAATTAATTCTAGATGAATTGAGAAATGATACGAATTATGTGTTTTCTATAAAGGATAGATTTTCCTACGCTTTCACAAAATAATTCACAGAAATGGAAGAAATAATCTATCATTTCAATGAATGATATGATGTTGATAATGATGAATTTCAATTTCATGTTTTTATGAAGGTTTTTTTTGAAATTTTTATTATTAAATATAACATTACACATAAAAATATCAACAATAGTTCTATGAATGTCATAAAATATGATACAATGTTAAAAGAAAAAATTATTAAGGATAATGAGAATTTGTTATTAAATGTAAACAATGTCCCTAGATAAGAAATATAAAAGATTTTATTAATAAAAAAAATAATGAAATCATTTTGATGAATAGATGATTGTTCGCAACATAAATTATATTGAAATAGATGTGAAACAGAGAAATATGGAACAAAAACAGATATTACTTCCTTGGTACTCATAAAATAAGTATTTCCAAAGATATATCTCAAAAGTGTTTTATTTCTAAAAGTATTAAATCTAGTGGTATGAATAGATTGATATTATCTAAGGATAATTCTATTCCGGGATATTTGAGGTAGTTGATCCTTTTTTCTGATAAATTTGTGTGTAATGATAAGATTTCGGTGACTAGTGTAGACTTAAATTTAAAATATAGTGAAACTTGATGGAATAAATATTCTCAATATTCAATTAAATCACTATGTCTGGATTTCAAAAAGTGTAAAAATTATTACTCCTGAATAAAATAAAAAATTAGAATAAATGTTATACAAACAAGATTAAATGGAATTAAATATTTCCTCAGGGTATTGAGATGTCTCAGCTTGTCTATCTTTCATATTTCATAAATTCACTTCTTGTTCATGAAATATTTTATTGAGAACAATCTACTAATATTCTACTGATTTCTATCTTTCTTTCAACCAAGTCATAATATTTTGAATAACATAATCATTCACCTAGTTGTACTACAAAAAATAAATTACAATCTCATTCAAAAATGTATTGTACCCCTAAATGGTCATCTTTTTCATTCATAGATGTATTATACATATTTTCAATTACATGAATGACTTTTGAAATGACAATTTCAAATAAATATTTCTCACAAATGTGACTTCAAAATATTTTTTTATATCTAGTATTTCATTCATTTTAAAGAGATATTATTTCATAAGTTTCTGTATCATTTTTAGAGAGTGTTGGATATTCCAAAATATTTATATAATGCTTCTATCATACTATTATAATCTTCATCTTGATATTAATTTTTAACCAGGAGTCCCATGATAAAAGTGATCATACAAGTGACAAATTATTTACAAACATTATTCAAATTACCTATAATTTTGTATTTGAATATATATTAATAATATAATAAACCCATTTCATTAAAATCAGAATCAAATAACCTTTTTGAAAAATTTCCACTCTAACATACATCATCTTGTAGAAGATCTTCATTTAATATAGAAATATTTTTCTTTTTCATTGACACTCTTTCCATCCTTTTTGTGTTTTAATGAAACATAAACATTTATAACATCAAGAGTAGTGATATTCATATACACCTGAAACTCTTCTTGTGTGACAGTCATTATAGAGAGGAGTTCAACTTTTAAACCAGTAAAGAGTGCAATAATTTGAAATACACAATGATTTTCAATAAAAGGGGATTACTCTCAATGAATGCATCTCTTGAAATGATTAATATTTATTGGGGGGTATATTAATTCATGATATATACCATCCATTCATATATAAACATGTTTTAAACATGTCAATCCATTTACCTATATGGTTATTCACTTTTACCTTTCAAATTTTCACAATGGGAACATGTTTATACCAAGGTAATTTATACATTATACCCAAAAATAAAATGTTCCATATTATATAATTTAGGACTAATGATTTAAAATTTAAAATACAATTTGTTTGATTTATATTTTAATACTGTTAATAATATATATTAAAATAAAAAATTATTAAATTATTAAATTCCATTTGTTAACAACATAACATAACTCATTGAATATCGAATATGGGTTTATAAATATATAAAATATGTAAAAATAATAAATTACATATAAAATACATATTTGTCCTTTTAAAAAGTATTCATAAATATACAATTAAGAATTGTATTCTAATAAAGATATAAATTAATTTAATTTTTATAAATATTACATTACAATATAAAACTAATTTATTTTTATAAATATATAAATATAAATCATAACCTAATATGTTCATTAAAAATCCTAAAAATCATATTATTTTTTCAAATACATATAATAAAAATAACAATAAATTAAAAACTTTACATTTAGATTTAATGTTTTTATAAAAAAATGAATTTTTGTATTACAATAATATTTGTCTATAAATAAATAATTAATATATTTCTAATATACTTTAATTATTAAATAAAAAAAATTATAGTTTATTGATGTAAAATTGCAATTTTTTTAAAATCCATTTTTTAGAACAATGTGAAATTTCCAAAAATAAATTTTCAAAAAGTATATAAATTCATGATATATCTATACCTATAAATATTTTATTACATTTTGACATATTCATAAATTATTCCTATATAACACCATGTAGTCTTCTTGTATGAACTAATTATTAGAAAAACTATTGTTTTCATTTTACGTGGAGGATCAGATAACATTGTTCTTATAGAAATATCAATGAGAATTTACTTGTCTTATATATTATTCTATAAAAAATAATTTTCCATGTTTTGAATACAATTCATCATGGTAAAACACTAAGGAAGATAACCCACATATAATATTATTAAAATTTGATGCATAAGGATGAATTCAACATTTAAATTACATTTCTTCTTTATTTATTTACGGAAATTGAAACATTAATTTATAATAGAAAATATTGTGAGTATATTATAAAAGTCTTAATTAGTATTCAAAACATATTAATTTTTATTTCTTCTATTTTTTTCATGTAATTAAATCTAATATGAAAATATTTATATTAGGATAACATATAGTGAAATCTTAAGTCAGTACACGTAGTCTTAATCTCACTCATCATGTACTGGGTGATTATTGAGTTAATACACATCAATTAGATTCATTACATCTACCTGTAGGTTAATTTTTACAAAAACATATCTATATTCCATTTTTTGGATAGGTATTTATTTTAAAATAAATTATAGATACTATAAATAACTAAAATCATTATTATGTTATCATATATTAGTACTTATCGCCAGGGTTTTCACTAAAGTTATCTCATCTAGGTCTATACAAATAATTAAAAACTAATATAATACCACCTCATGTATCTCATGAAATATATTCTTAAATATTAAATTATTTTTGATGAATATTCAATATATCTAAAAACGATAAATTCTAATGAACCCAAAATTTCTGATTTTATTGGATACTACATCCGTAATAATCTTATTTCTTGAAAGAAATTCAACATTTCTAACCACATTTTTATCACATGTTGTACTTCTTATAAAGGACCAACTAAGATCGTTTCTTCAAAACCAAGGGGAAGGAATCATATGAAAGAGTATGAGGTAATTTTCATTTACGGTAAACATAAATCATATCAACAATTTAATTTATGTAAGAATAAGATATGTATATGGGTATGAAGACCTGACCACAAATGATTATATTCATACCTATTCAATTGAAGATCATTAATCATGAATCATGGAATAAGTATATGTCATAAAAAATACATAATTTATATATTGAAATAATCATCCATAATCAACAATTATTCATGATAAAATGTCAAAAAATATGACATAGGTTTGTTTTATACACATAAGTATTTATAATCATTAACTTAGTCAAGTATCATTTCCCTGAATATCATAGGAGAATTGGTTAACAAGCCATTTAATTATTTCCTTTTTTAAGGATCATTCTCAATATTCCCATAATAGATGTAATACCATAATTAAATTTGATTAATCCATATTATAATCCATATAATCCCATAAGATATCAATATTTACCCAATTTCATAGAAGGATCAAATGGGAACACGTATAATCTCTAGAAATTTTACAATTTAAATGGAATATAAAAAACATTTCTGAGGGTATAATCATGATCTATAGTGATATATACAATATTCTCTTAAAATAATCACACATTGATTATGTTGTGACCATGTTCTAAAGTAAATAATGAGTGGGTTGTCCCAAGTCCCCTTAAATTCTGAAAAAGATAATTCAACTCTATTACCCTATCACCATATATTCTTAATTTTTATGAAATTGTTCATTAAGGACATAAAATTATCTAATATGGTAAATAATTGGCCAATCAGAATCAACTTTAACGATGAGGGACCTAATCAGCAAGGTTGAATCCTAATTATCCACTTCAATACTGCTGTTATATGGAATGTATATGAGAAGGTTGCTAAAAAGGTACTTTTTCTTAGAAATACAAGAAGCAACATGTCCTTAAAATCAATAAATCCCCCTATATAGAACTTCATGTTTTCATAACCCACCATTCACCTATCATGAACTCCATTTCATATGATATACCACAACTTAGCTTCCATACACAATCAGACTTATTCTAGTACACCAAGTAGTCACACTTGATGGATGACCCTGGATGAGGTTCATGATTATTTTTTAGGGATCTATGTAAAAGAAACATTTCATTCCTCTCAAATAGTGAACCAATATCTAAAATATTGGATCTAGATATAAAATTCACTTTATTAAATTATAATACATATGCTTCATACCACACATTTTTTTAAGCATCCTACACATCCCAACATCATATATAAAATAATAGACACCACATAGAAAAATTTCTGTCCCAACTATCACTAATAACTAATGGTTCTAGAAATCCATGAATATTTACTATCAGAGAAGTGTTATTACAAAATTCCTCCAATGATTTTTTACATGATGACCACCCCATTGACATCAAGTCAATATAACATAAACAATGGGAATGAATTGCGATTCATAAAAATTTCCACATCAAGTAATCATAATACATCCTCAAAAATAAGATTGTTCATTTAATTATACCATATATCATGTAAGATATTAGAATCATTAATAAGTGTTAACATAGAAAAAATAAGACCTTTAATGTAACATCTAAAATTTTCAATGAAAGTAATGAAAAATAAAAATTTACTATAGTATCGTTAAAAATTGAAATCTACTAGAAATTGATAAGAATATTTTTAATATAAAATATCCATGTAAAAATATAAATGAAGCTTGAAGGAAAATAAATAATGAAAATGGGAAGACTCATTTTTATAATAAATATTATAATAAATATTCCCTTCAAACCTTGTTTTTAAAATTAATAAATAAAATCATCAAAAAAATTGAAGAAATTTATTTTTAGAAAATTGAAAAAATTTCAATTAGAGTAAGAAATTAATTTATGAATTAATTACATTATAGAAAATATTATTCTTAAAAACATTTTATCTTTCATTTATATAGAACTCAATGTAATTTTTTAAAAATAGTGAAATTCTATGTTTTCCAATAAATAATTCACATTATTTTTAGCTACTAAAGAGAGGTAAATGGTACAAATGAATAAAAATTATAGGAATATCTAGTGGCAAAAAATATAGTATTTAAAAGAAAAAAATGGTTTTACTTTCCACCAATGTAATTTAATATATACAATCCCAAAAACAAATTAGATTGCAAGACAAACCCTTCCCTAAAATATTATATTACCTTGTTCATGTTCAATAACACTCTTCTTCATGTATCCTCATTTAAAATTAACCTTAATGTTTTTTGGATTATTCATTTCAGAATCCCATAACTTCATGGTCATGGAAGGATCTAGGAAGAGTATTTTTTTAGAGTTTAGTTGAGTTGCAGGGATTAAGTACTGTGTTTAATAGATAATAGAAGGATTTATATTATAACATTGTGTAGTGTAAATGTTATAAACACATAGCACATTAAAATATAATAGTTATATTCAAGTGAAATTGTCACACACAAAAATATCAAATTTATGGATAAGATAAGGTTTAGTCGAAATATACTTAAACAAAATAATTTAAACAAGTTGGTGGGTTTTTTGTACTCTTATCTCTTCATTCAAGAAGAACGTTAACCCTTTTAAAATTTACTAAGTTAATGATTTATACATATTTTTAAATAATAATGAACAAAAATTAAACTAATATAATTAATATTTTTTAAAAATATAATTCTGAAAATGGAATTTTTTAATCAAATTCAATTTCTTTTAATTGTTGAAATTTAGGAAAAAACACAATGGATAGTGACGATGATTTTTAAAAAAAATAAATTAATACATAAAACACTATTTATTCCTATTTCATTATAATTTATGACCATTATAGAAATTTTATAATATTATAATAAATATTTCATCAAAACATTTCATTAAAATAATTCCTCAATAGTGTATAATTTAATTGATTATGATAAAAATAAATTGAAAACAAAAATTATATTCTTTCAAACAAAACATCTAATTTTTAATTAGAAATGATTTATATTTTAATTTTAGACTAATTAACTGCCAAAAAATTCATTACCTAATTGTGAAAAAAATTACTTTTTATAAATTTAGTCATCCAAATTCAAACCCTCCAATCTAATGGATGGGAGATAATAGTCTCATTAATAATAACATTTCAATAGTACATAATTATTCAATTAAATTTGGGGTTACATGTACATTATTATATGAAAGTTCAAAAATATAATTACTTATAAATATATCATAGAATCATATGGTATTATAGCTATAATAGCCATACTTATCCATTTATTATTGTAGGTTATTATTTTGGTCAGTCCAACCACATACTTAAAAAATGATATAAAATAATTACATGGATGACTTGGAGAACATAATAACTAATGATAATAGATATATATTTAAATAATGATTTTAACTTTGTTCTTCAATTAGAATTGAAATATTAATCAAAACTGTATTATTAATCTCATTTGTTAAAAATAAGTAAAAAATGTATGTCTCCAAATTGGTTAACATGAAATATTGATAGAACTAACATAGATTGAAGTTATGTGTTATAATCTACATTGAAAGATCATTTTGAAACCTTTTATGATCTATTAATTATGAACTATGGGATAATAATGATGAAAAAGAATGCTCTTATGATGCTAGATTGAAATGATCAACATAACTCACACATGATATTGGAAATATATAATAACTATATAATATACATGTAGAAAATAATTATCAATGATTATTATATATGTTTATATATAAAAATTATTTTCATATATAAAGATTTAACTTTGTAATATTTTTATATATGAGATTTAATTACTTTAGAGGAATTCAGAAATTAAGCTAAGGGGCTTTAAATCTCTATTCCATTTTCTTGAGATTTGATTCATGTTCAGCATGTTTTATTTTTGTAGTTTATTTTATGAACATTGACTTAATTTGTCATAATGTTTGTTGAAATCATTTATATTTAATAATTTATCCTTATTTCTTTCCCTTCTATGGACTTTCAATTCAAAAAATTACTACTTTGTATGGGTTCCTTGTCTTGAATTTCAATTCCATTACATATGATTAGGTTTTACACCGTGCTTTATATTATATGGTGTTCAAAAAATCCCATTTAATTTTTATATCATTATCATGTCATTGTAAAATTATTTAATATTCCATTTGAAATTCTATCCTTCTAGGTATTTTCACTATGTAGTTTCAAAATCTCCAAGTGATATTTGTCTTTGTTTTGAATTTAGTGAGCCAAATTTAATATACCTGAAATATTTTTATTTGTATGTTATATTAACAAACCTATTTCCTTCAAATAAAATAAATATGTTTTATTTAATTATATTTAAATCTTTTGATATCCTACATATTTTCTTTTGATTCATATATCACCTTTATCATAAGGGTTCTTTTTCTATATATTTTTATTTATTTAAGACCCTTATCACAATGTTTACCATGTTTCTTTTTATGGTTTATTGACATACTTTTTAATATATTATATAGTGATTATTCAACTATTCATGATATTAAAATTTTCACTTAATGATCACTATTTCATTGGTTTTTGATTCAATAGTAATCATCATCTTAAGGCATTGATCTAAAAGCATATTTATTTGAGACATGTTTTGAATAATTCACCTAAAATATTTTATATGGTGTATATACAACCTATTTTATAAATTATATTAGTATTAATTATTTTTTAATGGTATAGAATTTTTTGTTTCATGGTAACTACTTCAAATGTGTTTTTATCAATGTCAATTTCCTTTGACATTCCTTATGTTACACTTAGGATATGTATTGTTTTTCAATCACCAATATTAATCTAGAAGGATTGTGTAAATGTTTTAAAAATTATTTTAAAAGTGTAGTATTAACCATAAATATGTTTTAATCTGAATATGAATTTCTATGATTGATATAATGTAGGTTGATTTTTAATTCTTTAACCGACCACATTCATTCAATAGATGACTTATGATCATATTTTTCCATTTAGTGACTGAGAAATTAATAAATTTTTATATATTTATATATCAATACATATTTTCAATCATTTAGAATGAATGTTGAGTATGAATTGTATTTATATTCATATTATTCTCCTGGTGAATTTATTATACAAAAAAAGTGATGGTTGGAGGCCAATATTATATAACCCCTAGATGCATAAGTTAGTCTCCTTATATAATAGGCTTGGGTATTTTTTTATTCTCTCAAAATAAAATCATGATCCCATTTTTGTGACCTTTAGGGAAAAAATAATTTTATTAACACGAACATAATACAATGAATAATTTATTGTTCATGGTATTGATGGTAATGATCAAGATGTCCAACATTATGCATTCCATCACCCTAAATTCATCTAGTGTTACCCATGTGATTGTTTATATTTTAATATCATGCCTGGATTTGATTTAGGATCTTCTGGTTAGTGATATGGATGTATTTTATAATCAACTATTTTATTCTGTGTTATTCATTCCATGTTTATTACTTGATAGCCCTAGATATATGTTTTTCCCTAACTGGGTGTTTGATCTCACATTTCTTATGCTTCTATCTTCACAGGTTGTGAAGAAATGTGTTACACATCACCTTTGTAGATTAGTATAATGTATGTGTATTTTATTAACATTTTTAATGTTACTAGTTAAAATTTGATTTTATATAGTGGAAAAAATGTAAATTTAATTAGAAAATCACAAAGATTATTTTATAAAATATTTTCCAAACACTATGAAACTCTTAAAATATAATTTATTTATATTGAAATTGAAATAAATTTTTGTAGTGATATTGTAATCAATGATGGTTAAAATTTGGTTTCTTTAGTTCATTTCAGAGTTGATATGTAATGAAAGAATCTAATCTCATATAATCCTATCATTTTGGTATTTGTGCTATAATAGATAGTTCCAAGTAGGGTTTCAATTAATATAGAGACTAGGAAGTTATCAATTATAAATATTAATAACAATAAATATCATCAATGGTTGATAATTTAACGTTGGTAATAAATTCAAAGGTATAGATAATGAATTTGGATTGGTTAAGCTATTATAAGATAATTTATGTTATCTGACATTTAGGATGACATTCAATCAGGAAAAACCATAGGGATCAGTATATGTATACGAAAAAATCCTAATTTTTTGAAATGTGTTGAGTATTTAAACTCAAAATTATTTATCCAAATCTAGATGATATCAAGGGAATGTGACTATAGAACATATAGATATAATGGTATTCACTCCCAAAATCCTTTTTGAGAATTCAATCAATCATTAGTCAATGAATTATGAGTTTCCCTAATAATTCACACCTAGCTAGAATAACCATTGGTATATGATTAAAATTATTCACATAAATCTTCTAAAACATTTTGATGGATAAAAATAATTTTTTATAGAACCTAATCAGAAAATTACAAGGGATTAAACACATATAGTATCCGATGTTAAGATATATAATATTTATTATGTAATTTTATAAAGAGTAAGATGAGTTTTTAGAAAAATTATTTCAAGTATTTTTAAATTTATATCCTTAAAAAACATGGTAATTTGTGATAGTTTTTCTTAAAGATAATGTAAATTAATGAATGAAACTATAAGAAACATTCATTAAACCATTTGTGATATAACTTGAAATGAAATAATTTTAAGCTAACACAATGGTATCATAGACTATGAAATCATGGGGTTGAATTTTTCATTATCCTCTTACCGTGTTAGTTGTTTATTACACATGAATAACACAATATTTTTATTAAATATATGATTACAAAAAGAAAAAAATTTAAAATTTTAATACTCAACTTCTATATGGGAGTATGAATATCAATTGATTTTTTTTGTGGATTATTCATTTTGAGAACTATGATTTTGATCAAAAATTTGGGAAATTGAGAATTTCATGTTGATGTTTTGGATAATTTTTGGGGCCTAATAGGTTACTTAGTTTCTCAAAAGATTGTTAGGATATTTGGGTTCTGTTGTAAAAGATTTTGGAAGTTTCTTCCCAGGGTGTATGAATTATGGTGCAGAGTATATGAGAAACTATATGGATAAATGATTGGGATGTGGTTTTCTGTTCAATTTAATCATATAATGGTGGTCTAATTTTCTAAATGAATAGTTATTAGAAAACCATAAGTATTACAGGGTGAATTGTGTGTCTTATATTAATCTTGGGTCTTCATGCATGTTTTTTAAAGAACCATGTGAAATGTTTTCTATCAAGACAGAGCTAATTGTCTATGTCTTTGAATTATTTGGAAAACAATTCAAACCAACCATGAAAGTGGGTTGTTTTTTTATAGAGAGTACCAGTCAATTGTTAAATAGAGTTGAAATCTGTGTTTCCAAACATTTCATCTTATTGATGAGGGTTTTTTAAATTTTTACCACTATTAATGTTAAAAGGGGGATCAACCCTTCTTCATCCAATAAAACATGCATTTTCCAACTGACCAATCCTCTCATATTCCATGTGTATTAACTTTTATTAGAAAATTTTCTATCTTCACTTCCAGGATTTATGGTGGGATTCATCATCCTCTCACCACTTTTCTTCTTCTTAAGGTTTTATCTTGATTTTCAATTTCTATAGTTAGGGTTATTGGAAAAACACATGTAGAGAATAGTATAATTTTGTGATTATCATGATGATTTTTTAATCATAATGAGAAATTATCTTGAGATTCCAACCATTTTCTAAAACATTTTTTTTCGATGAGTTATGCCTATTGAGTAAAATTTTAATTGGTTTTTTCATAGTATAAATTTAATTTCATATTTTATTAGTGCTGTGTGTCAGGGGTTTTTCTGGGGTTATGTTTTGGAGAATGAGATAGACCATTCTTGTGTTATTGGGTGTAGCTTTGGTTTGATGAGGCTAATCAGTGGTATTATCATTATTTATTTCACATTAGATAAATTTAGAAATTTATTATAGAATTATTTAATAAATTATTATTTGATTATAATTAGTTGATTTGGTAACTGTATATTTTTGGTTCCTATGTTGGTTTCAGTGATGTCCATTAGGAATTGATGGATTTTGATGAGTCTTAGAAGGATCATCTAGATGAATGATAATATATATAAAATATTCAAATGAGGTAGGTGGTCCTCATAGAACCCCTAATCATTTAATGTATTTTGATCATGTTTCATGGGATGTGTGATCACAAAACCAAGGTTGTTTCATGATTTAATTTAGTTTGATTAATGATTAATTTATTTATTAATTAAATTGATATATCCTGAATGGAAAAAAGTGCCATGAAAACATTGGGACTTTTTCAATAAACATATGACTAATTATTCAATGGTTGAGTAATAGAATATTGACTTCCCTATAATGTTGAGACCCCCTGAGAGGGGTCAAATTATATAAATTGAAATGAATTTTATATTATTTGACCTATTGTAGGTTCCCATAGACCTTTTTTATGGTGGATGGTGAATAATTTTTATTATTTGGCCCTAGTGGGTCATGTAGATCTATGATGAGATACCCATTGATAAGTATGATGATTAATTTCCATAATAATTAATGGTATTTTAAACATTTAAGATCAATTCATTTTGGTTATAACTCATTAATAAACTCACATTTAATGATTTCTATATATTTCATAGTTATTTAACGTATCAAGAAAAACATATATGGTGTTTTTATATAGATATTAATTAAAATTTACATTGCAATACCAGTGGATATGGTTCCTTGATACGAATCTTATCAGATAGATTGGTTTTATTTGGACCTAGGATTAGGAGATAATGATTTTTGAGGGAGTACTATCATTGGTAGATTCTCAGAAATAATATATTAATATTAGGATGATGATTGTATCGTGTGGTGTTGGTTATTCATATATGATGACCCTAGAGTGGAAATGTGGCCCATGATTTTCTAAGTGATGTTTTTTATGGGAATAGAGAGTTTTTTCCTATGAGATGTGAGAATTATTGGGAAATTACTTTTTGGACTAAATGTGGGGCATAAATCCAAATTTGTAGAAAATTACTTTAGTGACTCAATGTTTAAGGATACATGATGTTTTCACAAGAATAAGGGTTTATCCTGAGTTATTTTATACATTAATAATTTGAAGTATGAGTAGTTTAAATTTCATATGAGATCCATTCACCGGAGGTTCTATCACTGTTACGAGTTCTAATTATTTTTCCTTGGATTTTCTTGATATTAGGAACTGTGATTTCTGGCGCACTAAAATCAATTATATTTCAAGGGAAGGACCATTTTATCCCCTGAACATGCTACTATAGATGGGTTCTAGTATATGGTGAGACTACGGGTAGACATCTATTTCTTGTAATGGAACTATATGGAATATAATAAAATGGTTTCCCTCAATATAGGTGTTAAGTTAAGATTTTATTTGAGAGCATATAGAATATTTTTGGACTTGTGATTTGATATACCAAAGGGGATGGTTGACCATGTTTTGTAATATGTGACTAATAGGATAATGGTATTTTTACAAGTGATTTTGTGGTATATGAGAATACACTTAATTTTCATTAATAAAATTGAGGTATTATGTGCCCAATATACTTGGTTCATACTGAATTTTATAATTATTGATGGTTATAAGTAGGCTGAATAATTAGAGTCTTATCAGTCAATTATTTGACCATTATCCTAGGAAATTTATGGGAATGGATTGGGAGGAGTGATAATGGTTCATTTATTGTTGATCCTAGGGAGGATTCACTTGAAGAGTTGTACAAATAATTTAATATGTTTAGGTGTACACTAGTGACCAGATGTGGGTAGGGACCCTCACCTTTGATAAATTTCATTGGTTTTCATCGGTGGTGTTTCCATGATTCTGAAACAGGTAGTGTTTTTCTGTTTCTTAACACTTATTAATAATGAGTTATCCTGGAAAATCTAGTTGTTATGTTCGATGATGGATGGATTTTGGTTTGTGGTGATCATTAAATAGATCAAGTAATGTGATGGAATGGGCCTTCATAATCAAAATTTATTTTACCATTTTGGATATATTTAATTTAATTTTAATTATGTTTTACATGATAATTCCTTGGGTTTTATTTTTTTTTTGTTTTCATAGTAATTAGGAATTGTAGACACGAATTAATAATTGATAAAAATGAGAAAAATAGGTTTTTAAAAATCACTATAGGAGTTAGGACTTGTATTCATCATTCTCTACATCCATTCACACTAGTTTACTTCCCATGACAAATTACATGACATGTATAATTTACAAATCACTTAACTTTTTTGTGTATAAATATTTTTTGTGACTCCTGCCACATATTAGAGATTTGGGTCTTATGTTTCTGTGTCATTTTTTCCTTTTTTTTCTCCATTTCCATCAAAGCTCATTTTTAATTCATTCAATTTCTATTTTTATCAAATATTTTTTTACTTTTTTGTTGTTCTATGTCTACTATTCAATTGTTTCATTTTTATCTTCCTTTTTCAAGAAAATTTTGATTCTAATCATTGTCCAACTTGACACTTTCATCGTTTCTTCATTTTTTTCATTAATCAATGGTATGTTTTTAATTTATTCAATATTTTTTATAATTTTGGATTTATTATTTATGAATTTTATTTTAATTATTCTATGAATTTATATTTTTCAATTACTATTGATCAAAACATTCATGGATGTCTAATCCTCTTAGGGTTAGGGATGGAGATTAAGGGTGTTTCTAACCCGATGAACCTATAAATTGAGAATTGGTAACCATATCCAATGTAATTAGGTAAAAATAAATTTTTCTAATACTCTATTAAAATTAAAAAACCATGAAAGGTTCAATTGAATGATCCTATCAAAATTTTAGTTGGGGAGGATATGAGAACTATCCAACAATGTTTGCATCCATAGAAACTAGGCGTAATACATTTAGATTATTAGTTATACCCAATAAAATATATCTGTTTAGCATATGTATATTCAACTGGTTTGACTGTAGATAGTTTCTTACCCTTGAACTACATCACATCTAAATGCACTGGACAATACCATGGTACATTTATTATTATCTATTTCATAAATCCATAAAATTGACCCTAATCCATATATTTTTATCTATTCTAAATCCAAATTACCTAGTTCTAGTGAAACTAAATATATAGAGTAATTTTGAAAAATCCTTGAATAGATTTTGAATTACTAGGTTTCTTGTCCTCTAGTTTTCCCAATGGGTTCAACCCCACACTACCACTTTACATTTCCATTATAGTCATGTTTGGTTTAGGAAAATTAAATTTATATTACGACCACACCTAGAAGAATCACTATTTCATAATGGACGTATCAATTATTTTTGCTTCGTTATAGAAGTATAATTTTTTATAGGAAGCGGGTATTTAGGATTAAATCTTGAATTACCTCACCTTCCCACTATTATTTTCTCAATTTTATCCCTCTAACGCACCTATATCTTCTCTCTTTTTATCAACTATTACATGTGTTAGGGAACTCTAACTCGGTCGAGGATCCATGATGATCATGAACTAAATCCATTCAATCTATATTTCAATAGATATTTATATAGAGACACTAGATTATCATACATATACAATACTTCATTTTTGTGAAATATATAATACATTACAAAGACTGACACTAAATGAACTCATTACATTAGTGTATTATAAAACATGATAACACAAACATCAGAACATAAGTGAGTTACATTATCTCAAACTATTTTCTCTATGACTAGAACCCATCTTAGATAAAAAATATAAGTACTTAAATTCATAACATGGGAAAAGGAAACATAAAAAATGGTTGAGCTCATAGTATTAGAAAGGGTGAAAAATTTGGATATATATGCATACTCATGAGCATAAGGGTAAGAGAAATTTATTATTAATGTAAAATATCACACACTATATATAAAAGATTGTAATAAAGGGTCATATAATAAATATTGGATGTTAATTGACATTAATAATATGGTAATGATGAGTATAATCCAGGAAATAATACTATTAGAATAATACATGAAATTATGACAGACATTTAAACACGTTATTTCATTCTCTATACGCCAATGATAAGTTTAAAAAATTATCAAGGAATATCCTGGGGACTACACCGACTAGGTGGGACAACCCACCACCCCTAGTCATATTCCTTCCTATATATTACATCAGGTTACACCTTCATCACATAGTTTGTTGGGATTACCCTTCTTCAAATAGTTTATCAATCGTATCGACCTATTTCCAATCATTATCTCATGATATATAAATCAAAACCAAATTAATTAGAGGAATATATGGTTCCCACAATCAAATAATAAAATCATACAAATTTGATCCATAAGATTATAAAATATCATCATATCATAACCAATAAAGGAAATGGGTTTCAAAAAACTGTCATCATATCATAATATGTGTAAAATATACATGGTTTGGAATTATTTTTTCAACACATAAACCATAAAAAGAGCGGGTTTTAAAATCATATAACCTATAGAAGATAATTGACTCCCACAAAAAATATTTCATCCAAAGAATAAAAAATTCAGTGAAATACATAGAATTGTATCCTTAGATCACAATCTAATATGGTATGAGTAACATAAAAATATTACACCATGGAGAGAAATTTTTTTGAAAAATGATTTTAAACATTTTTTGAGGAAAATATTATTTCTGGTTTGATAAATTCACTTGTAAACATTAAACATTTGGAAACAATTTTTTATTGAAAATTTATTTGAAAAAATATAATGGAATATTTTAAAACTTTTATATAATTTTATTTTAAAATAAATTTAAAATATACGTTAAAAAATTGTTTCAAACATTTTTAGAAAACATGGTTTATGAATATAACAGATTTTAGACCGAAGAGAGAAATAAGGTATGGTTTTCTTTAAAACATTTTATTAATAATATTACATAATAAATGGTGGTAAAATGATAAAATTACATCATAATATTATGAATAACCATTTTTGAATAAAATAAATGAGTTATCTTGATAGATGAATTATAATATTTCATCAATTGATGAAAGATCAAAAAAATCGTAATAAACGATGTGAATATAGAAATAGATTCTTACAACTTTTGTATCATTAAATCAATATACCTAAAAGATAATAACATTAAATGGGGCTTAAAATATCATTAAAATATGGATATTTTTTTAAAATAATTAAAATGGTAGTATATACCCATCATAAAAAAAATATTGGTGCATAAAAAACATGTGTCTCAATGAAGGGAACATGACACAAAATTAGTTTACCAATTTGGAAACCAATAAACTGTAAACCCCATGAAATAGAGATAATAAAATTTATATATCAATACCAATAAATTTGTGTATAATATCATATAATACATTCCCTCTAAGTATTTACATCATATAAAATAAATGAGTTGTAAAATGACATAAATCTCAAAAAAATAAGAGTGAGACCAATAATCCCCTTACATTAGGTATTGTATCTCTTCGTACACATTAAAAAATCCATTATTATAATTATAATTTTTTTATAAATATATTATATAAAGGTATTAAATTATATTTTAACATATATGTTTTACTTATTACCTTCTATTACATATTTATTAACAATTCCAATTTAATGTTACATTTTGAGTAATAACTGCATTGTTGTTCACATGTGTTTTGATTTGTTATACATTCATTCCTATGAATTATATAATGATATATAAAATTTAAACCATGATATTAATAACATATATATTCAGTATATATGTATTTATAATAATAAATAAATTTTATAAATGTTAAATGGAATACACCATTCATGGAGATGGGAGGACATACATACGTATGAACATTGTTTTCATTTTATTATCGTATTGACAGAAATAATATAAATGAAATATATAAATATATATTTATATCACAATTAAAGAATTATTATATAATATATATCGTATAAATTTACAAAAACCTTCTTTAATAATTTCCATGTAACGTGTGAACAAATCACATCATTTTGAGGAGGTTGAAGTCCATAGTTCCACAAATGAAGGTATCATATTCCCACAAGATGGAAAACATGAAATAACATGTTTTATAAAAACTAAAAAATCATAAATAAATCATAAATATAACATATCATATAATAACATATCTTATATCCTTATTCAGAACCATGAATGGTGGTAATGAAAGAACGAATGACATCGGTTTGTGAGGTGGTAAATCGCTTTACACATAAATAGTGTTTGTCTATCCCATTTAATGGCAGTTTTTCTAAGTGTAGGTAGTAAAAATAGAATAAAAACATATAATAATATTTATGATACTATGTTTATTATATACTCTTATAGTAATAAAAATTAAATGGGTGGAGATATAAATAATACAAAAGTACTTGATGAAGGATGTTACATATTATTTGGGTAACTCATTTTGGTTTTCACCAAATCCATTCCATTGTTGGGATTTATTCCAAATTATAGGCCTATAGGAACAAGTTACAGACGTTTAGTAGAAATTTGGGATGGTTTTGGAATATAAAAATGGCTTGAGATGTATGAATAGTGGGTAAGATGTTATGAAATTTTATAATTGGAGAAAAGGACACTCATTGAATTTTTGGATGATTTTTGTGATCCTAATATTTTATTTGTACCCCAAGGGTTAACAATGAACCCTTATATATCCTTATAGCTATAATTTTAGAAAAATATCCATCCAATGATTTTAATACTATTTTATTGTGATGTTTAAAACTTATATTTTATGTTTATTCATTAATTAAGCTGGTTTTTAACTTAGTTACAATGATTAATTTAATTATTTTTTCTTATATGAAATGTCAAAAACAAAGTTGATATTAATAAAAATTATAAATTATTTTTGATAAAATATTTATTCATAATTTTCAAATTCTAAACACTTAAGTAGTGGAAATAACTTATATACTAGTCCCACAGATGTATCACGAATGCGGTTTTTAAAGTATTGTTTTCAAAAATGAAATTAAAATTTATATTCATAAGTATAATTGATTTTTTCCTATATTAATAAATAAATAAAATATTTCAGACAAAATATATTGAATTCATACAAAGATAATTTTGAAATTATAAATTATGAAATTGTGTTTATTTTATCTAATTTAATTTCAAAATTTATTTTAAAATAAATTTCTATATTTTTCAATGAAAAATAATAAAAAAATTATTAGAAAATTTTATTTTTTTTCAAAACACATAGAAATTTCTATAAATATTTTAATTCAATACATTCTTTTAATCTTAAGACATTATAAAAATAGATATTCATATTACTAAGTATAACTGATAGTTTATAACTACTTCATTTAAATAATTATAATTTAAATTTTTTTCATCGAAAAGATATTCTATGTGTAATGCAAGTCATGCTTGTTCTAAATATACCCCAAGAGTATAATTATTTAGTGTGAAACACAATTCAACCATGAAATTTAACAGTTCTTGTCATGAACTGAATTTGTTCACCATCTAAAATGGCACCAATCCTGGCCCATGGCATGGATCGAAGGGAGTTATTGATCCCCACGGTCTGGAACAAGTGCCTGGGTAATAGAAAATGAAATTTGGTAATGATTTACCTGAGTTTATAAACATAAAACAATGAACGAATACAATGAAACAAATCTAGAGTTTTCAAACAAAAACAACTTTTACAAAATTTTAGAACATAATTACATAATTTAAAACAATTATATAAGACTATAACAACTGATGAAACCCACAATGGATAGCTTAAGAACCTCCACATGGTGAGAGGCACCGTCCATAAGCAATATCAACAACACAGTATCATGATTAACAACTAAAAACCTGAACTATTGGCACAAAAGTTGTACCCAAACCTGCAACAATAAAAATAACCAAGTCTACATACACCCAAGGGTTTAATTAGGGTGTGAACCAATGCCCAGTAGGATACCACCACTAAGATATTCCATGTGTTAAACATTCAAAGATGAAAATCAAGCTAGTTTTCAAAAACATGTAATTTCTTGTTACAATTTCAAAAAGATGCAACTATAAAAAATCAGTTTTCAAGTGGGATAATTTAAGGAATCAACACTTTTAAAATAAACTAAAAAGCTACTTAATTTTTTCATCCTAATATACCTTATGTATATGGTAATTATAAAGGATCTAATAGGCACAAGGAATATAAAATAACCCCTAGGCACTAGCTAGCTGGGGGTCCCAGGTACCTCGTATCTCGGTGAGAGTAACCACGAAAAAAAATCTAATCTCATGCAAGAGCCACACCTTGGGTACATAACCCTAACCTAGTGGTCACCAATAATCATCATAATAGATTAGTTAGAGTTTTATGCATCAATATTTCTAAGTGAAACTAAGGCCAAACCCCACATATCACTAGCATACTAGTACACATCCACCCACCTAGATAACCGGGTTTTACCTTTGTTCTCAAACAAGTTCAACAAGCCAAGAAATATATTTTTCACATGAAAATATATCTTCCCCATCACACATTAACGAAATAGCCCCATGTACATTACACATGTCACAAATTCCACTATTCATTCATATGTGTTTTGAAATCAAACTCACACCAAAATAGCCCACAACACTTTTTCCATAACTTTCACAATCCAACACATCCATTAACAATTTTATAATGTCCCTAAAAATATGATAAACATCACATAATATCCCACTCACATGTTTCATAAAACCCTTTTTATAAACAAAGTATATTTTTCACATCAGACTCACACAAACATCCCACTTCACGTTCACACCTCTTTCAAATTTCAGTAAATCCATTAAATTTTTTTAAAAACATTTCCAAGAGGATACTCATCACCTGAAAGACCTATTAAAATTTATAATGGTCCATTTGAAAGTATATAAAATCAAAAATAGTTTTCTAATATGGTTTCACCCCATTCATAAATAATTATACCATTTAAGACATTCATAAAAGAGTTCTAAAGAGTGTACCAAAGTTTTTCACATAAAACCCATTTCAAAAACATATTTCAAGGACAAAATCACACCAATAAAAATTCAAAATATAATTTTATACCCCAAAAACATTTATTAAACTACCCATATGTGTTATAAATACACCTCAAAAAATACCACAAAAGATCAACCTAAAAATCACATGTTTTCAAAATCACTATCAAGAAGTACAATAATGTTTTGCACCTTAAACCCATAAAAACCGCTTTAAAACCTAATGGCGCACCAATACCCTACCAAATAATAATTTTCAGCCCCAAAAAAATTTCTTAAACCAATTTCATATGTTATAAAACACACCCAAACAATACCCAAAGGTTTACACATGAAAAACACCCAATTTTATGATAAAATGAAACTATAAAACTAAATGCTTAACCAAATCCAACATAAACAATTTTCACACCACACAAATCATATTAGGAACATTCATAATAAGTAATTAAATAAAACTAACTCATCTAGAAATGATTATCCATGGAATCACTTACCTTTTATGTCGAAACCCTCAAAACATGGTGTGAAACATCAACTGACCAACGGCACACCTCAGGAAAGATAAATCCAGATCCAGAACACAATATTTTACCCCAAATACACCAAATCAAACTCTAGGTTCGAACCTCAAATTATTGACATGAGGAACTTCATGAAAGGTTTAAATAAACCCTAAGGAAGGAGAAGAAATAAAGGAAAGAAACACTTACTTGAAACATCTTGAATCAAACAAACCAAATACAACAAAATTTGAATCTCCAATCAACCAAACCTGATATGGAGGATCTAACGGGGTTGATAAGGTCATGTGGGGATTGAAATGGGGGGAAAAGAGCATAAATTGAATCGGTTATGAAGGATACAATTTACCTCATAAAATCTGGACAATTTGAGACATTCAGAGAGGTTTTGCCCAAATTTGTGAAACAAATGAGCTCTAAAGCAGTGAAATAGATAATGGGGGTGATCCTTATATTTTTGGCTTCCAGTGGGAGGTGGAATCACAGAAATTAGTAAATGATGAATGATATAATAAAATATTAATAATAAATCTTAAAGCAAGAAATGGGCTTTCAGGCTGGCCCAAAACCTTAATAAAAAACCCAAATCCATCATGATTATGGATATTTATGAGGCCCAAATGGATATGGTAGTTTTTATATATTATGTTATGAAAATTAAGAAGTTGAAATGTTGTAAAATCTTGAAAAATTAATGAGTTATAAAATAAAAAAAATTGGTTTTTAAATCTGGAAATTGGCTCACGGTTTGGCCCAAATTTTGAAAACCCACTATTTCCACAAAAATGCATGTGAAACACCCCAAACAAAGAAATAATGTTAATTAAATGAAAAAATAACTTTAAAAGAATTCATGAATGTGACAATTCTCCCCACCATAAAACATTCCACCCTCGGTAAGCCACAATAAGGCCAAACACAAAAACCAAATCCAACTGATAAAATAAGAAGTAATTCCTTTCCAGGATTCTCCTCAGAGGCCAAAGCACCTCCAGTGATCATTTAAGGAAGGATTACACTCATAAAAAAACATACACCGCATTCATGAAACAATCAGGCACATTCAGGATTTATCCCAAATTGAAAAATTCTCAAACACAATCATAACAATACTCAATCAATTTACCTAAACCGACAACAACATCAAACAAAGATACACTTACCCTACTATAACTAAACCATTGTGCGCTCTATAATCACAATTTTTACCCTAAAAAGATGTAGGCAGTTATATATCTCTGAATGATAATACCTACTTCCAAGACAAGAAGAAGGAAAACAAATCTGAGTTACTCATATGAAGAGAAACAAATGGGCTCCCCACCATAAGATATATCTTAAATTTTTTTCCTGAGACAAAATATGGACACTAACATAGGGAGGACCGAATAGACCCCCTTGTACAAGGGGTATACATCTATTAGAAATTTCCCAATGAATATGTATGATACCCACGGTGGGTCACCCCACCACAAGAACAAACCATCTTAACTGGCCAGGAGGGGCGGACACGAAAAGAAATCAAAAATTTAATTATTTGGGAAGGATTTATAGTTAGTCCACAGGGTTTGGGAACCCATGAACTAACTGTGTAGATCATTATTTCCACATGGCTTCCTGGCACAAGGTCACTAATAATCGTGCAAAAACCTCGTGCTCAGCCTGTTAGGCCAAATTTCAATCCATTCTCCAAAGACTCAATGGAAACCATAGGGGGGGGAGATATTGGTTGATGACATTGGTACAAGGCCCTCCATCTATTTCCACCGAACGAGAAACATAGAAGAAAGGTTATGACAACATAGGTTTAAACTCTTCCTTTATTTTGTACTGAGTATAGAACATGGTAAAACATTTTAAACGACGCTGGGGTATCCCCTGACTACGTGCCATCTTCTCTCCGAGACCTATGGATGGAGCTCAAAATATTGAAGCATCTTCAGCCTCATAGTTAGGCTATAGAAACCCTTTTGTGGAACATCTTCTTTCGGTGCCACAAACAACTACACCGCATACCCCGATGGGTTCACCAAGATATAACACACTCCAAAACTCACATTACCAAAACCTAAAATTTCAATGAAACAAGTTATTAAAAGATGCACAAGCATCGTACCTTATTTCATTGGGTGAGAAACAATAGAAGGGCATTACACACATAAAAACCTTCCTATAAGATAGAGGATTTGATGCTTTCCCCAAGGAATACAAATTTGGAACATAATAGAGAACCTTAGAGGATTGTGCCACCTTCACCTTTATAGTCGAATGACCACACAACATCACAATGTATCCCTGAACAAGACCATTGATATTGATAGAAACAATACATGGAATGTGACCTTATAACAATTCCCTAAACGATAGGCAAGTCCATAAAGTGGACATAATAGCCTCTCATGACCAAAATCCAAAAATTGGTGGTTTAACAATAAATCATGCTTCAAAGAAACTATGAAGAACCTCGAGGCCCTCTTAGATACCATTGAGACACTCATCCACACTAACAACCTCAGAACGCTTCCACCTTCGATGAATCAGCCAATATAAGAAACTAAGGTATCTTTCAAAATTCCACAAGAACTATCCCACTACAATAGGATCCAAAAATCAATTAAATGAATGGGTTTAGACTCAATCAACAAATATCAGTAAAATATTCCTTATATTGATCAACTAGAGGATATTATAATGGAGAAACAATACGGGTTACACTTCAGTTGTGCATTAACCCTTAATAGGGGCGTACTTTATCCAATGAGAGAACCCAAATACCCAACCAATATTTTCCATTGGTCAAAAAATGCCACAAAACATATCAAAATACATGAAGGTAGCCACAATAAAGGTGTCTTGAAACATATCTCAAGAGATACTACTAACCGATCCTTCTACCCAACTTGTCGTCCAAACAAAAACCCAAAACACAGTTCGAACAAGAGGGGTTCTTGAACTCAGAACATCCCACAACATCAAAGTTTTAAAAAAACACATAATTGACACCATCCCAAACCAGTCATCAGACATCATGTTTTACTTTAAAAAATGTTCTTTGAAAACAAATGGTTCATTGACTTGCATATCCACCAATGGTACACCATGGGCCTTACACATGCATTTTTTTGTACCACACTGGGCACCCTCCTCATATCCATCTTGGAACTCATCTAGTCATGCCATTAACCATCCATCATCACCTATAACACCATGCATGTGGTCGCTCATGGAAATACCAAATGTTAAAACAAAAAATCCATTCCACTTTTCGAAACCAAAACAATCAACCAATAATAACTTTTTCCCACGACTGCTAACTATTGAATAAAAATCCCAATCATTCAAATGAATACTCACATTCAATTAATATACATCAATTTAAAAACATCTCATCCCATTAAAACACCCTTCTATTGTTTAGAAAAACTTATTGGAAACATTCTTTCAAAACAAAATTCAATATAGTTCTTGCTTTCAAAAGAGGTTCAAGAACACCATTTTCCATTTCCAAACAATTCTTAAAATTCAGTTCCACCATTTCATAAATCAATCCATTCTCTCTTTATTTTAAAATAATTTCAAAACAAACTTTATGCTTCTTAAAACCAAGTCACTTTAAAACCAATGTTCCAAGATTTTAAATCTAAAGCACAAAATAATGTGAGAGAAAACTAGTTTCAGTGGGTGACTTGGACATATGGTTGGAGTCCTTATCCCAATAACTTCACTATCACAGAGAGTGTTCAAGGAAATATCTCTAACTCCACATGGCTTTCCAGGCCCTACAAGCTCACTGAGAGAATTAACCAAACTCTCTTTTCATTTCCCTTAATCATCATCAAAACAAGAAAACCAAAGGACATAGATAAATCCAAACATCCCCTAGAAAATTGAATCCCATCATGAGGTGGGGTGATCAATCAAACTACCCATAACTAGAATATCATGTTATGACAATCCTAACTCCAGAATATCCCAACGCTTCCCCAAATAACATGACCCAAAGAGTTAACCAGAACCTCCTCTAATACCATTTTGTCACAAACCAAATTTAATCACCATAAAAAACGGCACCAAACTCACCCTGTGGAAGGCCCGAAGGGTGGTCCCGATCCCCACGGTCTGGAAAAAATGGCCAGGTAATAGAAACTGAAATTTGGGAATGATTAACCTGAGTTTATAAACATAAAACAACAAACGAATCCAATAAAACAAATCTGGATTTTTCAAACAAACCCATATTTTAAATAATTTCATAACTGAATTACATAATTTAAAACTATTACAGAAGACTATAACAACTTAAGAAACCCCCAATGGATATCCCAAGAACCTCCACATTGTGAGAGGCACCACCCTCAAGCCATATCCACAACATTGTATCATGATGGACGGCTAAAAACCCGAACTATTGTCACAAAAGGTGTAACCAAACATGCGACAAAAAAATAACCAAGTCCACATACACCCAAGTGTGTTATTAGGGTGTGATCCAATGCCCAGTAGGATACCACCACTAAAATATTCCATGTGATAAACTTTCAATGATAAAAAGCATGCATGTTTTCAAAAAACAAGTAATTTCTAGTTACAATTTCAAAAAGATGCAACTAAATAAATCAGTTTTCAAGTGGGTTAATTTAAAGAATCAACACTTTTTAAATAAATTCAAAATCTACTAAATGTTTCCAACTAAATATACTATATGCATATGGTATGTATAATGGATCTAATGAGCACAAGAATTAAAAATAACCCCTATGCACTTTCTAGCTTTGGGTGCTAGGTACCTCGTATCTCGGTGAGAGTAACCACAAAAAAATATTTGTTCTCATGCACCACCCACTAGTAAGGAATATACCCATAACCTAGTGGTCCCCAACCATCATCATCATAGTTTAGTTAGTGTTTAATGAGTCAATCTAGCTACGTGAAACTGAGGCCAAACCCCACAGATTAACTAGCATACTAGTACACGTCCACCAACCTAGATACCCGAGTTTTCCCTTTGTGCTAAAACAAGTTCAACAAGACAAGAAATGTATTTTTCACATTAAAATATCCCTTCCGCATCACACATTAACCAAACAGCCCCATGTACATCACACAAGTTACAAATTTAAATTTTCATTCAAATGAGTTTTGAAATCAAAATCACCCCAAAATAGACCACAACACTTTTTGCATAACTTTCACAATCCAACACATCCTTTAAACAATTTATAAAGTCCCTAAAAATATGCTAAACATCACATAACAGACCACTCAAATGTTTCATAAAACCCTTTTTATAAAAAAAATCTATTTTTCACGTCACTCTCACTCAAACAGCCCACATCACGTTCACACCTCTTTCAAATTTTAGTAAATCCATTAAAAAGATTTATAAAACATTTACAAGAGTATACAAATAACATGAAAGACCTATTCACGTTTAAAATGGTCCATTTTATTGTAAAAGAATCCAAAATAGATTTCCAATATTTTATCACCCCTTACATAAATCATTAATCCATTCAAAACTTTCATAAAACAATTCTAACGAGTGTACCAAATCATTTCACATAAAACCCATTTCAAAACCATATTTCAAAGAAAAAATCACACCAATAAAAATTTAGAACAGAATATTCAGCCCCAAAAACATTTATTAATCTACCCCCAAGTGTTATACAAACACCTCAAATAATACCACAAAAGATGCACATGAAAAACAGACGTTTTCAAAATCACTTTTAAGAAGTACAATAATTTTTTTCACCTTATACACATAAAGAAATCATCCAAAACTAATGGCACACCAATACCATACCAAATCAGAATTTTCATCCTAAAAATGATTTATTGAACCAATTTCATATGTTATAAAACACACCCAAACATTACCCTAAGGGTTACACATGAAAACAACCAATTTTAAGCTAAAATGAAACTATTAAAACAAATGCTTAACAAAATCCAAAATAAAAAAATTCACCACACACAACATATTAGGAACATTCATAATATGTAATTCAATAAAACTAACTCATCTAGAAATGATAACACATGGAATCACCTATTTTTTATGTCGAAACCCTCAAAACATGGTGCGAAGCATCAACTGCACCACTACCACACCTCAGGGAAGATAAATCAATCTCTAGTCCACATATTTTTACCAGAAATACACCAAATCAGACTCTAGGTTAGAACCTCATCTTATTTACATGATTATCTTCAAGAAAGGGTGAACGAAACCCTAAGGAAGGAGAGGAAATCAAGGAAAGAAACACTAACTTGTAACATCTTGAATCAACTGAACAAAATACACCAAAATTTGAATCTCCAAGAAACCATACATGATTTGGAGGCTCTAATAAGGATGAGAAGGTCATGTAGGGATAGAAATGGGGGGAAAAGATCAGAAAATTAAGGAGTTATGAAAGAAACATTTTACCTCTTCAAATATAGAAGATTTGAGACATCCAGAGAAGTTTAGCCCAAATTTGCGAAACAAATGAGCTCAAAAGCGGCGAAATAGGAAATAGGGGTGATCCTTATGTTTTTGGATTCATGTGGGAGGTTTCATCACCGAAAAATAGTAAATATTGAAAGAGATATTAAAATATTAAAAATAAAACATAAAGAAGGAAATTGGTTTTGGGATGGCCCAAAACCTTAATATAAAAACAAAATCAATCATAATTATGGATTTTTATGAGGCCCAAATGGATATGGTTGTTTTGTATATATCATGGTATGACAATTGAGAAGTGTAATGGTTTTAAAATCTTAAAAAATTAATGAGATATAAAATAAACAATGTTGGTTTTTAAAACTAGAAATGGGATCATGGTTTGGCTCAAATTTTGAAAACCCACCATTTCAACAAAAATGCTTACGAAACCCACCAAACAAAGAAATATTGTAAATTAAATGAAAAAATAACTTTAAAAGAATTCATTTATGTGAAAGTTCTGAAAAATATCATAACAACATAGACTGTTACATTCTACCCCTTAAAATTAATTTCCCCTGGAGAATCTCCATTCTGATACAAAAATGGGGATATTTATGCCTCATAATATCCTAATCCTCCCATGTATATTCCTCTAATTGGTGGTTTCACCATAATATATTTAATAGGTGAGTTGTCTTGTTTCATAAAACATTCTCTAAACAATACATAATTTCGATTGGTGGTTCCTTATATCAGTGATCCAACTCTAGTGTTATAATATCTGAGTTCAGAATGTGTGATGGGTCAGGTATATAATTCCCCATGAGAGATACATGGAACATATCATGTACTTGAGGGACATTTGGTGGAAGTTACAAGTGATAATATACCATCTAGATATGATAAATAATCAGAAAGAGAGAAATATATAATGTTCATAGTATCCATTAATTGTCGAATCTCATAACCATTTTCTAGGAAGATATTTGTAAAAACAATACTCACAAACATAAAATTATAGATCATGTTAAGGAATATAAAAATAAAAATTCATCTAACATGGATATTCCTTCATATTTATTTTAATGGTTCTAACTTTCTATTCTATTTATTCAGTAATCTTATGTCCAAATATATTTCTTTCTCAAACTTCATTCTAAAATGTTGGACCTCTACATTTAATTCCACATGGGTCTGTATAAAGTGATTTTTTTATGTTGGAATGAAATTTATCATTTTTAAGAAAAACAACTAGAGGAACGTGTTGATCCCTACAACATTTTAAATGTAATGAGTAATTTATCAAAATATCTTATTGGGTTTGAATATTTCATTAAGACCAATGATATTTATATGGATGATAATATGTGTTGAAACTAAATTATGTATCATGGGGTTGATGAAGACTTCCACAAAACAACGAGTTAAAACTATGATGTAAATAAAGTACATCAGAATGTTGTATTCTATAAAATCATATAACATACATAATTCATATCCTGTAAAGACAATCAAGATAGATGTCTTATATGATATTGATGATGTGTGATAATTGCGTGTGTAAATCATCTAAAAACTATATAACATTAATCCCTTTAGTGTTTTTGGGAAGTTTACTAAGAAAACACCTAGTGATGTTCTCCCATTTCCATTCATGTATGGGTAGTGTATGTACACTCCACATATAAATTTTTCTTTCACCCTCAACTTGCTCAAATATTCAGCACAGAGATATAATCTTTTTGATATCCCACTTCATTGCTTCACACAAGGAGAATTATCTAAAATATATATACATAATCATACTTGTAGGATGAATATAGATTGAATAAATATTATCATTCTCTAATAAATCCTTCATCAAATCTTTTATGGAAGTAAAATATAAATTATTATTTAGGCTACTCATTTTATCCAAATCAAGGTTAAACTCAAGAACATTTCTAACAATCGATAGAAACCCTATATCATAATCTTGGGCCTCTATAGTATTCACATGGATATATGGTATATCATTCAATTAACTAAGATGATAATTTTCACATTTCATTAGGATTTCTAGATCCATCTTTTAAAAATACAGAAATAAGGAATCCTTGGTGATCTTCATCAAGGATAGGATAGAATGATCCTTTTAACTCAAAGAATTGGCCACAATTTTTTCATTCCCTGACTGATAATGTATTTCGGAGTCATAATCCTTTATTATATCTAACCATCTACAAGGTGGCAGTGGAAGCGGACAATAAAGAAGGAGATAGGGAGTTACACCAAGATGCATAGGCCCAAAACAAAAATGGATCTTCCATTGATGAAGGTTATATGGACTAGATGAATGCTTCAAGATGAGTGGGAGTGCGATTGGAAAACCCCATTTCTAATGTCCAGGTGTGAAACAGTTTTCAGTGTCTCAAATTGGATGACTCGAGAATGGTTTTGGAGGAGGGAAGGTCTCAGGAGTGTGCTATTGGAGAGGTCACAGACACCGTTTTTCAGGCTATGGTGTTGAAGGAGGATCATGAGGGGCATGACCCTAAACCTCAGGATGCGAGTTCCAATGCATATGCTCAACCAGTCAATGGGTTTAATGAGGCTAGAAAAATGGGCTAGGAACTGGAAGGCTCCATGATCAAGCCCTCCTTGGAAGGGAGAAAGGGAATTTATAAGGGGAGGAAGGATAAATCTTTCATACCCCTTCCTATAGTGACATGGTCAGCGAAGAAATTGAAAGGAAAACAATTGGATAATCATGGAGAGGAAGGTGTAGTGGCTGAACAACACTTGGATTTGATTATGAGTTCGGAAGAAGAAACGGTGGAGAATGTTTTGTATCATATTACAACTAAAGAAGAAGATATTAAATTGATGGGGAGACCAATATAGTTGACTATCAATGAGGATCAATATGATTGGATTGATAGGCAAGACTAGATATTAGTTGGAGCTTTCAACAATTGGAAGATCAATCTTGAGAAGTATATTCAGACATGGAATGAGCTGACCATGCGATTAGAGGTCCTTCTTACAGATGCCCCTACCACTTAGGTCATATCTTTGTCCTAGAATATTTTTAGTGACCCGGTCTCAAGTAATATCAAGTTAATTTTTAACGACCTTGGTTAAGTTAGTTATATTGGTTGGTTTGGCTGTGGGAAATTCATCTTCTTTTAGTTATCCTTTTATTTTGGTGTTGTTTTTTTTTGTGTTTTTTTTGCACATTACTTGGGTATGCTTCAGAAGAGGACTAGAGCATGATTTCTTCCCTGATGCTGGCCTTTTAGATTTGGATTCTTGAGAGGGTATGGCTTCTACATCGGTTCTGTGCTCGTGCATTATTGCACGGGACTTCTCCCTAAAGGGTCCTGCTTTGTGAAGTCTTTTGTCATGGAGCGTCAACTGGGAGGGGAAGATCTTGTAGTTGTTCTGTGTGAGTTGTTCTGTTTCTTGCATATTGGACTTATTGGTTTCTCACATTTCCCTTAAAAGTGTTATTTATAATAAAAAAAGTAATTTTAAGTCAAATTACCATTTGTAGCTGTAAATCATGTGTTATGTAATTTTTCTATAGAATATTCAATTTACGAGAGGTATCAAAAAAACAAGGTTATTATACATAATAAAATATCTTAATTCCTTTTTGGATGCATAAATATTTAATATAATTCATTCTACACTATAGAATAAATTTAGATGATGTGAACATGCCAACATTCTCTTTA
This sequence comes from Viscum album, assembly GCA_963277665.1. Lineage (NCBI taxonomy): Eukaryota > Viridiplantae > Streptophyta > Magnoliopsida > Santalales > Viscaceae > Viscum > Viscum album. Next base: position 1,007,459,838 of record OY728164.1, on the reverse strand, counting down.
GTTCTATGAATTTATTCCTGGATTCTTCTATGTAATGTAACATGGAACAATAAAAAGTCACATTGTTTAGGAAATTATATAGTAGTGAGAAATTCTCTACATGTCTTAAATAATATGTAGCTAAACCCTGAAATATATGGATCATTGTCATCATGGTTTGTTCGGGCCATCTTTCAATACCCTCCATCTTTAATGGATCTACTGATATATTTTCTCTTGAATTTATATAACCCCAAATGAAACCTTTTAAATCCAAAATTCACACCATTATTTTTCTCATATAGTTTATACTTCTATAAGATTTTTATTACAATTATAAACTATTCTCAATACTCTACCATTTTCTATGAGAAAATAAGAATAAAAATTATAAATACCACCAAAAAATGATCAAGGTAATCACAAAAATATTATTTTCCTCAATTCCATGATGATAAAAAGGAATTAGCAATTCAAAATGCAATGCAATATATTCATATTATACATAACTTGAACCTAATTTCATAATTTTTATCTCCTTTTTCATGACCATCAATTGATGATATCCAAAATGAATGAAAATCAGGGAAATGTGTTGTGAACTAGGAAGTGGATTGGATAAGTCATTAATATGGGGAATTGACAGTTTTATCTAATGTTGATGGAGTCACACTCCAAAAAATCAATGCATAATCACGATTAAGCATCAGTGTTTTTCATAAAAAGAAAAAGTTCTTTACAAGGTGTCACACTTTGATGAATGAATCCCTTATCATTTTTCTCTGGGAGTTTCTTCTTTAATTAACGAAACTCAATTGGAGTCATTATATACAGAGTGTTTGAAATATGTTTGTAAGCAATTATTAGTTTTATTGATAATTCATCATCACGTTTTGGTGTATGGCTTAGAAACTCTTCTCGAAAGAGACCAAAAAATTATTTAACAATAGGAATATCATCAATGTCAAGTATATACCTACCCATATGAGAGAAAACAATCCTTTTGAATTAGAATTAAAATCCATAATCATGATGAAATCTCTATAGAATGTTTATACTTATCATCACAATGATATAAAATAATATGTTTGATTGAGATATCAATCATAACATCTATTAAATTGATAATTTTTTTTTATGAAAATAATTACAGCCCATATATATGATGACATCAAATTGTACAAAAAGAATAATGATAATAATTTTAGGAAGCATATTCACAAAAATGTCAATAAGATAGGAATCATCTACTTGAGATGTGAGCATCGTACCAATAGGGTTTATAGATTCTAATTCCACATCTAATCATTTGGAGGGAATATTAATACCCTTATCAAATTCATTAGATAGGTATAATTGGTTAGATATATGATCAAATACGAGATTAGAAGTTCTATAGTGGATGGTATGTGCTCCTTTCACCACAACATTACCTAACCCGTCATCAGAAATAACGATCAAATTATATTTTCATGTGTCCTTCGGCTTAAGAAGCTACCAATCTGGATCACCATCATTATCCCATAGGCTTGGACGCTGATATGAATAATTAATATTGTCATTTCACTTGAATAACTAATGTTTGTGTGGTGCATTATGCAAAATATTCCCTCTCTTAGAATCATTAAAAAAATTCCCATATATTCAGAAATCAATTGCCAAATGGAATTATCTTTCACACCTACAAAAGTATTAGACTCTATAATACATTTTTTATATTTATTATTTATACACTTATATAATAAATAAATATCATCTTCTTCAATATGTAGTTTTTAAATTTTCGTTCAAACTATATCTTCATTTTATTCTAAAAACCACGAGATTCATATGTACCTTCATCCTTGGTTTCCACATTGATAGAAAAATTCACAACCCCTTAATGAAAAATAATGTCTCATATGGATAACACACATTGGAGACTTGGATTAAAGGAAATGAAGAACCTATCCATGTTTCATTCATGTTTGATGATAGTACCAAAAGCATATCTCACAAATATTGAAAATTTATCCTCTTATGTATCGATAAATTCGTCATACATTTTTGAACTCAAGGAACTTCATTTCTATCATCATACCAAGAACGTGAGTAACGTACCTATTGAATAATATGTTATTTAACTAATACCAATCCATGGATTCTATTTCATATTTCTTTATTATATTTTGGATTATATTTAACCACTAATCTACTTCAATATCTAACAGATAAGCATCTAAAATAAATTTTTTATGTTCTCAAAACATGATAATATGGAACATATTATCGGTGGTTCAAATCCAATATAAACGTAAAATTGTATCGTAGGACCCAACATAAGAAGGTTTTTTTTCTTCATGAGTTAAATGAAGTGAATTGTTCCTTCTATTTATCTTTTTGAAGTCCAAAAAAATTTATATCTTTAGAAATTCATGTGAGAATTGCACAATGTTTTTCCATTCTATCACCCATATAATTTAGTTTATCTAGAGGAAAATGATTGCATTGTCCATATCAATCTTCACTAACATGGTTCAATCCATTGACTAAAACCTAAAATTATACTACAATAAATAATTATCATAATGATAAATCAAATAATCATTAAAAAAATAACTCACAAGATGTCTAAATTATGAAACAATCTTTAATCTATGACGCCTTATGTTTATTCAAGGTCATTAAATGTAATTAGATTTTAATCCATTATTATGGATCTAAATGGATTTTATGTCCCATAGAATATCCCCTAGTATTGTAAAACATGATGTATAGTAAGGCCCATTATCTTACACTTGTTCCCGATCGAGTATAGCTCAATATTGAATTTTCAAAGATGGTACGCCTATGTACAACTATACCAGAGACACATCCACATGTAGTATCTAGATAGGGATTTATTTCTAGGAAACTTCACTCTATACTTTACCAGAATCTCAGTATATTTTCCGATACATTTTCCTATAATTAGCCTTATTCTGAGACATGTCTTTATGGTTCTCATTATGTTTTTCAAATCATAGTGTTTGATGGTTAAATGAAATTTTGCACTAATACTAACTATAGAGACTCTCGCTTTTAAAAAATATATATTACATTATTTTTTCAAAATATATCATAATTTACCCATGAATATTCTGAAAGGCTGTATTATTTTTGTTCCTTTGGAAACCATGAAACATAAACACTAGTACATAAGTGAGCTACTTTATCTACCAATATGTTTTCCCAGACTAGCATCATTCTTAAACAAATCAAATATAATACATATCTTCATAAATATGGTAAAGGAATCGAATGAAATTGATGAGTTCAGATTCTTGGTAAGGGTTTAAAATGGAGTTATATATAAATAATCATAAACATAATCATATTAGAACATGATACAAACATTATAACATCATACTCAACATATCAAAAATCATAATCAAGAGACATGTCTTAAATATTGGATGTTCATAAGAGATGAATCAATGTTTAATAAAGAGAATAATATATTAAATTACAACATTATAATAAGACATAGAATTGTGGAATACTCATAAACATGTAATACTATTCCATATAAGTCAATTCGTATTTCAAAAATATATCAGAGCACTTTATGGGGACTACACTAACTAACTGAGACACACCACCATCTCATGTTGCATTCTATTCCTTATTGTGGATCTGGTTACACCTTTTTCCCATAGTGGTACTAGTTTCCCATTTTTTCCATAGTATATAAATCCCTTCAACATTTCTCCCATCAATAACAAATGAGATATAAATATTCACTCAATGTAGTGCAGGGATATATATGTCTCACCCATCGCATAATAAAATCAAACATACATGGTCAACAAGATCATAAATAATAATTATATAATGAACAATGAAATGAAATGGATATAATATAAAATCATCATATCATAACATATCATAACGATATAGTTTTCATAATCATTTCATCAATGCATATCCCATGAAATGATGTGGGATTCAAAATCAGATTACATGTGGAAGAGAAACGATTCACACAAAAAACATGTCATCAAAAGAATAAACCATTATAAGAAATAATAAGAATGTTATCCCTGTATAGTAACATAATAAATAATATATAACACTAATATAAGTCATCTTATATGGAAAATAATTTTTAAAGTTCATAAAATTTTTTTAGGAAACAATTCTTTCTTATTTAAAAAAATCATTTTAAAACATATAACACTTTGAAAACCATTTTATTTGAAAATGTAATAGAAAAAAATATTAAAAAATATTTTAAAAAATTGAATTTTTTTTATATTTAAATAATTTGTATATATAACATACATTTTATGAAAACATTTTAATAAAACATTTTTTTGAATAAATCATATTTCTGACCAAAGAGAGGAATATTGTAAGGTTTTCTTAAAATCATTTTTTAGATATATTTTGTGGAATAAAGTGTGAAATAGTACCATTACATGATTATATCATGAAATATCATCATATATGAAAATTCATGGGTGTTCTTGAGAGATATATGATAATATTTCTTCAATGTGACCATGATCATAAACAATTCAGATAAATGATGAGATTGTTGCAATTGACTCTTAACCCTCTATTAACATTGTATCAAAATCCCCAAAAGTTGATGACATTACATGAGTCTTAAAATATCATGAAAATAATTATATCCCTGATTAGACAATTCAATTATATTTATATAAAAATTTTAAAATAATATTGGTTCATAACAAAACATTTTTCTCAAAGAAGGATACATGAGATAAAATTCCTTTTTTCAGTTTTGTAAATTTTGAGCCATAAACCCAATGGAAGAGGTATTCTAAAATGTAATTTAAAATAACAATATATTTATGGTTAAAAAAGAATTTAAAAACATCATGTTGTTAATATACACCAAAAAATAAAAGAATATTGAATATAAATAAGTCTCCATAAAAACAGAGTGAGACTACATATCCCATTACCATATGTCTAGAATCACATCGTACTTATTAAAAAACTCGTGTATAATAAACATAATTATATTATAAAAATTTTTAAAAAAATATTCAATTATTTCCCAAAATAAATGATTTTATTATGACCTTATATTGTCTATTTTTACCATTTCTATATTAATGATATTGTTTTTGGTAATGGGTGTTTTGTTTTACCCATGTGATTTGATTTGTTATATTATGGTTCATCTTATTAATATGAGGATATAATGAATGTAAAAAATGTTATAAATTTCATATATATTCAACATATATTTATTTATAATAATCTATAAATGATATATATATATATAATTGAATACACCCTTCATGAAGACGATTGATCGTACATACCCATGAACATAGTTTACGTTTTCCTTTTGTATTAAATGAAATAAAAAAATTAAATATATTGATATATATATATATTAAAACCAAAGAATCATTATTATTTTATATATGTAATATAAATTTACAAAACACATCTTTAATGCATTCATATTAATGTGTGACCAAATCATGTCGCTTTGAGGAGGTGGTAGTCCGTAGGTCCCCATACAAAGTAATCATGTCCCCAAAAAAGGAAAACATGAAATTAAATGTTATATAATAATTATTGAGATATAATTGTATCATAAATATCATACAAATCATATGTAAAAATAATTTATGAAATGATTACAATCTTTTAAGGGTTGTAATGAAAGAATGAACGGCGTTGCTTCACAAAGCGGAAGTCCACCACTTACAAAATTGATGAATGCACATCCTATTTGATGGACGTGTTTCTGAGAGTGTGTGTAGTAAAAATGGAATAAAAACATCTAAAAATATTTATTATAATAATATTATTAGACAATTATTTAATAATAATAATTTATAGGGTGGATAAAAAAATAAAACACATGTTCTTGTCCAAGGATATTACCTCTTTTTTGGGTAACTCCAGGTTTTCACCAAAGAGATTACATGGAAATATTATTTCTCAATGTAATGAAATTATGATGAATTAAGGGAATTTATGAGGATATTTTATAAGGTATTTTTTGATAAAATATACTTATATGTGTGAAGATTGGGAAATAGTTTGTTCAAATTTTTATGTGTGGAAAAGGATACACATGGTATTTTGAAAATGAAATGTGTGGTCGGCACAATTTAATTATTCTTAAATGGTTAAAAATGGATCATTTTTTATCCTTATTGGTTTAATGATCCAAATATGTCCATAGAATATTTTTTAGTCATGTTTTGGGTCACTTATACACATTATATATTATGTTTAGTTATTAATTAATCATGTTTAAAGCTTCATTACTATAATTAATATGAATTACTTTCACTACTATTTTTGGTTAGAAACATAGTAGACCTATCTATAAATTATAATTTATGTTAATTAAAAAAATATAATAGATTTTTCTAAATTATAAACACATAAGTGGGAAAATATATTTAAATTAAATGGCATAAATGTGTCGTGAAAGTGGGTTTTTAATGTGAATGGTTTAAACAATTGAAATGTTTCTATATCCAATTTCAATTATAATTTGGATTTAATGAAATAAATTTTATTAAGTGATGTATAATTTATCTAATTACAATTTAAAATATCGTTTCATATAATTTTAAAATATAAATAAATTAGATAAAAAATTTGTATTCAATTATAATTCTGCATTTTTCTCTATTAATCCAAAAATGAAATATCTCTTAAAAATTAAAAAAATAAGCATATAATATTTTAGAAATTAAAAATTAAAAAATAAAGATTATTTTATCTTATTTAATTTATAATAATTACCAAATAAATTTTATATATTTTCGCAGAAATACATAAATATGATGTTTTTGTTAGAATATAGTTTTTTTTAACAAATAGACTTTCTAAATCAATTATATATTTTAATATGATTTCATTATTGTAAAAAATTATAAAAAGTAGTTATTTTAGTTTATATTACTATATATAATTTTTAGGTTTTAATTATATAATTTAAATAATTATAACAATGAAATATTCGTTAGTTGAAACTCAATGTTGTGTGTAACACATGAGTAGAAAGTGTTGTGTGTAGTGCAAGATTAACATGGTGTAGATCGAAACTCAAGACACCAATGAATGATAATTCCTTAAAAATGTTCTAAAAACCCAGGATGTTACACATTATCTTCATGTTAATGATTCACAACAAATATGGAAAACAATTGTTTTTCCACAACACCGATAGAAACATGAATATTCACATACTGTTAATCAAGGAGAGATGTCAATACTGTCAGACACACTATAATAAATTATCCCATATCATTAATAATAGGTGGTTTTCCCATCACTATGTTCAGTACTATCTATTAATGTACTTTTAATATCAAGCATGGACTTATCTACATGATCCGGAACATTGGTCAGTTCAATGGACATCAAAATGTAAACCCACATGAGCATATGTTCAATTTTATTAGGTCTGTAAATCATCTTTCCACTACGGTGTATCCTATGATTCCATTAGAATCTATTTCTTCCTATTATCTTTGTGCAACCAAGACAATGATTAGTTGAAAATCCAATCTCCCAAGTCAATCATGGCTTGGTACGACTATGCCTAGATGTTCCTAGGTATGTACATCACAGAAATATGGAAATAGAAGATATAGAATGAAATCTTGATCATTTAATAGATATAAATAGTCTCATTATGGTAACCATGTGATCAATTTAAATAGCTTAGTAAAAAGTTCCCACAATACAAAAATTATGTGTGGATTCATGATCAAATGTTCAATAAAGGACTCTAGCCTACTACGCGAAATGTAGTAGACACCATCGATGATTGTAGACTCATGCTTAAGATTTTTAATGTGGTATGAGAATATATAGATGTGTTCTAACACAATGATATTTTGTAAACGATTGATTAGTACTTTATTGGTGAAAAATACATCAACTGGAAGAGAAAACCTACCTGGTAGTAAAAGTTTTATACCTTCATTTTATTTTAGTTACCTATTCTAGCATACCATCCTCTTGGCCTTGTAATGTAAATTCAATCTATTGAAATATGAGAATTCACATACCCATAACTGAATTGTGGATAATAAGTAGAAAAACATGAAATATAGGATTATAATTATGGTAATTACAATAAACAATTACATAAAATAAAATTACCACATCAATACCAGTAACATTATTTCCAGAAAAGACAATATCAACAATGGTTGGGTAAAAATAAACAAGTGTATTATCAATTTAGGTGTATGAATATTCCACTATGATGTCAGGGATCACCTAGGTTCTAACATTAAAACCCAAATCCTTAACAAGAATATACTTTCCCTATAGATATCAGTAACTTTGACCTGCTAAGTAACATGAATGAAAAAAATATCTTCAATGTACTCCAAAATAGGACACACCCATATTATTTAATATTGGAAGATTAATCACTACATATATTTAAAAAGTGTGTTAGATACTGACTAACCAAGAGACAGATATTCCAAACCAAGGTGCTAACTTATGAGATGTTAGTAATTAAATTGTTCAAATCTCAATGACCATATCAGATGAATAACCAAGTATGTTTCTCATAAACCCAAAGATGAAATCGAGATAAGATTAGGTAGAAGTGTCTCTAATGAGTGAGAAAGTGATAAAATTTCATATTCCATGCCTATGTGTAAAAAATTGTCTAGAATAACTTTTTAAACATCAATCATTCATATATGAGGAAGAATCCAATAGAACATATGATGTTGGTTGTGAGAAAATATTTGGAATCAGAAACTACAAAAAATTCTAAAACAAAATAGCATCTGTAATGGGAGAAAATAATATGTTGAACAGTGAGCATAAAACCACCCTCTTCACATCCCAAAAAAATAATTATGGATGGAAATATTAATGTAAAATATTATAATATTCATGTGCTGTTTAAGAAATTATGCATCAATGACCCATTCTCTGAAGATGTCACTTAGATTCCTACCTATGCAAAATCCAGGAAAGAATGTTTTCAGAGAAATGAATATGGAATACATATAATTAATTTATTTAAATTAATAATTATTTTCTGTCATTTATAAATATTTTCCCCATAATATGAGCGGCCCTGTTATATTCAAAAATTTTAGAAATATAGAGGAATGAATCTTTAGAACAACCATGTATGATAATGACATGAGCATTAACCTCATGCATTGGAGTGTCTTCCAAAATATATGGCTCAAGGCACTAAAACTGATGATAATGGAACTACAACTAGATGATCCATTTTTAAAATTATCCTTGTGGACTTATGGAGGATATCTTATTCAATGTTTACAAAACCATACTTCCTAAAGATTTACGAATTACGTACATGGATAAAGAGGGAGATGATACCATTAATTTTGGATGCCCATTTTGTGCCAATAGGATAGTGTTGATTGAGGGTGTGGATTGAGTTGATATTTCCTGAACTTTTCAATTCATGTTACAAGAAGGAATATTCCTTAAAATATATATATGAGAAAGGAAAAAAAGTGCTCAAAATGAAAATAAAATTAATAAAAGACTTACTTGATCTAATAATAATAAAATGCATAAGAAGATTTCTGGGCCACATAGGATTCTAATTCCACTTCAAAAAGACGTTTCAAAATTATTCAACCTATTGAAACACTTATTTTCAAAAGATAGAGAATTAAAATTTAAAAAAAATAATTTTTTGGGGCATTAACAACCCATAAAAAATATCCTAGTGGACAATCATGTCATCCTTTCACTATAATGTGATAATGGTTTGAAGCCCAATTTAAACTCTTGTTAATTCTCTACTTGTTCTATCTTGTGATATCAATTAATAAATATCATTTGGCCAATTTAATATGCCTATAACACACTTAATAAAGCTCAGGTAAATTATATGACTAATTAAAAGAAATATTTATAAGTCCTATAAATTTTTGAAATTTTTTTCTCATACCATATACTATCTATGGTAGTGTTCCACCTTGATCATGAATCACTTAAATATATAATTAAACAAATTATTCCAAACAATGATTGATATGTTGGATAATACAACTTAGAGATTTTGATATCATTATAAAAGATACCAAATGGTCTAAAATTGTAATTTTTTGTCATTTATATAATTTTAACACCCCAGCATTGATTGTGATGATAATCATGACATAGAAGATGAATTCCATGATGAATCCCTTTTAATAATAAATACACAATCCAAAACATGGTTTTGGGATATTTTAAATTTTATCACCATTGGGTCACCCTACCCAAACCACACATATAAATAGAGGAAGGTATTTTTATTAAATGTGATGATATGATAATTTTAATGCTTTGTGCCAAAATAATAATGTGGTCCTACATCACAGATAAAGAAATACAAAGTGTGCTCTACATGTGTCAAATGTCACATGAATGAGGGAATCATGTACCTAAATGTACCATTTCCCTAATCCTTCAATGTGGGTTATTTTGGAACATGATTCATCAATTTGAATAGATCTTTATTCAATATCATTATTGGTTTTAGCAGAAATGCACCATAGGGAAAATGAATAAAATACTGAAAAATAACATCTGAAAACCCAAACACCTTGTTGTGTGGGTGATTGATTTTATTGGACCATTCTTTAATTCTCATGGGATATTTTATATGCTTTTTAATACTGAATACTTCCAAAAATTGGATGATACTAAGGTGACCACTCATGAGATAAGAAACTTTTCATTGAATTTTATAAATAAAAATGTCTTCTCATGATTTAGATTTCCTTAATTTACCATTAGTGACTACTATAAAACCGCATGTTTTTTAAGGACCAATTTTTGGAATCAATTAAATTTTAACTTATTTATTTCAATTAACTAAGTAAAAAACCCATTCATATGGAATGGTATTGGAATACATTTCAAGGAACATTTACTTGGTGCATGTTACATGAAACATTGACTTGGAATACATAACACACAACAATGATGTTTCGTTGAAGCATCATTTTAATCTTATAATTATTTAAATATTATAATTATAACCTATCCAATTAACATAGTTATATAAATAGTTATAAATATAATATATTTAATATGAAATATATTATTTTTTATAAAGTTCTTTTCTATTTAAAAATATGGGTTTCTTGAATGAACAACTTTTAATGATCTTATATGAAAAATGATATAATTACTTTTAGACAAATTTATTAATTTAATTTCATAATATAAGGTTCATTTTTTTAATTTTCAATGTAAAAATTATCTTAGGGTAAATATTTTGGATTTTTTCTCTGAAATATCTTTTTTTGATGAATAGAGAAACTAATACTCTTAGGTTAAAACTTGTGTTTTTGTTTAAATTAATATTCAAGATAAATTATAATATAATTATTTTAAGGTAAAATTATCTGTAAAATACATATATTAATACAATTTAGGTCATTATAATCAACATCACATTGAAATTGAACATAAAAACAAAGTTAAATTTTGAACATCATTCTTCTTTAAAGACACCAAATTTTATTCAATATGTAGGATTAGCATTAATCATAATCATTGGGGGCCAAATGAATTTTCCATTTGTCCAAAACTCAATAAATGTCCATTAGTTTTTAATAAACCTTCCATTATTTATTTAATTTATTTTGGTATGACTTTTTTAGGTATGATTATGAGTTCATCTAACCTGTTTTCAATAATTCCGAGTGAGTCATTTCACATCCCTATAAATGGGCTCCAAATCACCCACTTCATCACTCATATAAAACAACTTAATATCGAATAATATATACCTATTATACTTCAAAAAATTCCAACTATCCCCCTTGAATCCTTCCCTTGGGAATAAGGAAATACAAGGAATCCTTTTGGCATAATCTAAATTCAGTTTTCGATTAAGAGGTTACATTTTATCTAAAATAATTTCTTTTGTTTTATTTTTCCACCCCCTCTCTGTTATTATTTTCATTATTATATATAATAACCAGTCTCCTTACAATAATAGGATTTTTATTCAATTTTTTCCTCATTCCCTTACACACAACTCCATATAATGGATAACGAACATACAGTTTATGTGTGTGATGGACGTCTGAATCACTAAATGATGACTGTTCAATTTTCCTTACCACCCCTCATGGAGATCATTATGATGGAAAATATTTTTATATATTTTATATTGATATTTTTTATTTCATTCAGATTATTTATTCCATTATCAACACATATCATTTTATGTTCCATTTCCTATTTATATGATAATTTCATTTGTGGATGTATAGACTACCGCCCCCTCAAAGTGATATGATTTCCTCAAAACCAACATGGATTTTACTATGAATGGGTTTAGTTAATATATAATACACATATGGTATCATGATTATAATATAATAGTGATATAAATATATACATATTTATACATATATCTATTTTATTTTATTTATTTCTACAAGATTAATTAAATGGAAAGAGTGTCCATGAGTACGTACATATTATTGTGTCCATGAATGGTGTGTTCTGTTTTATACAAATATATTCGATAGATAATAATAATAAAAAAATGTAGTACAAAAATTATATTAATATCATGGTTTAAATTCTTTTAATAATGAAATAAAATATGATTACGAATTATATAAAAAATTAAGACACATGGAATGAATAAAGTTATTATTTCTTACATTAAACCCTTAACATAGGATTGTTAACAATATGGTATATAAGGTCAAAATAATAACATATATTGATTTACATATAAGAATATCATAATTTAAAAAAAATTATAATAAATTTATACTTATTATAGAAGAGTATTGAATGAGTACGATGAATTTCAAGACACACGGTAAGGGGATTTCATCTCAATTTTTAGTTCCATGAGATATATGCTATGTTCTTCACTCTTTTATTTTGTTTGGTTTATGTACAAAAAATGAATTTTTTTTAGGTTTCTTAAAATTAATTTTTTTGAGGCGCAAAGGCCCCTATTATTAAAAAATAATGTCATGAAAGATGTAAAGACAAAGGATAAAAGACAACAATGCGGGTCCATAAAAACTATATCAACACACTCGCGAGATAGTGTTAATAATGTGATAATATATCTGAGCACCCCTTCCATGTAGATGACTCCCCCTCCACCCATCCTTTTCCTACATCCAGGGACCTCCACCATCATCCAGTATCTCAGAATATACATCAATGTTCACACACATATCTACATCCTGATCATCCATTGTTTGTCATTTATCATCACTATTGGAAGATGGAAGCTATTGAAATGAATTATATGTACTCACCTTTTTCACAACATTCTGAATTTGAGATTGATGGGTTCCATTTCATGGTGGAGGATGGGCTGATCCTGCCCCTTTTTCAATTTTTATTCCCTCCAAACATGGAGAGTCCACATGCACTTTAGGAGACGATGATTAGAGAGATTCCTTCAAGGAATACTCTATTCATGATGCCCATTTGGAGTGGGTTTTTGGTGAAAGATATGGTTATTCATCTCATCCTGTGAATTAGTCTCTTTTAGAGGGGAAAAGGTTTGAACAGAGATGATTGTATCCTTCTATTCCTTAGTATGCATCAGTGAAGTATTGGCAGCACTAACCTTAGCTCGACTTCCATGAAATAAACTAGATATAACGTGGGCTCTAGCAGTACTTTCTAGAGGGGAGACCTCGATAATAGTGGAATAGAGAGCTATAAAAATGAAGGCTTCTCTATCTGCTGTAAACATAACAAAGTCCTTAATATTTGAGGCATCGGGTTATACATTTTTATTTTCCTTTTCTGATGTACAGTTAAAAACATGGGTCACCTCTTTCCTATATTTATATTTCCATGAGATAGGATGACCTATCATTCCATTTCCTCTTCTACTTTTGGAATTCACCAAAATTTATTCATGCCTTAGGATGGAGTCTGCATCTTCATGAGCAGTAGATTCCAGATCACCAAGGTTGTAAATTGATTCATCATCATCATCATCTTTGATATCCCTTGTCAATATATCTTTTAACGAGTATCCATTTATACCAGACATAATAGAACAATCATTTACAGATTGATGAATATCATCACCAAGATCTGCCCATGATAAGAGAACTCTATTATTTTTGTGTGAAGAAAAACTATTCTTGATTGGTTCTTCATAACATCCCTTTTTGTAATTATATTATTCATCAATAGACCTTTGGGATTTCTCATGAAACTCAACATTCATTTTTTGAGAATCCTTTAGATGGTTAGATACAATTACAACATCTTCCATATTCTGCTTAAGGATTCGTGATATACATTGTTGAGATGGCTTCCTATAGTGTTGTAGGTCATTCCATTTAAGTTCATAGTTGTCACAGATAACATTTCTTCAACATGAAGATTCTTCCTACTCAATAACAAAACATGGAACAAAAAAATGATGAGTGTTTTCATATTCAATTCGAAGAAAAATTTCATCTTCTTGAGTAGATAATATCACATTATTTATTATATTTGTACTAATGTCATCCTCTACTAGGATCCGAGCAAAGTGACCATAACTTACTGACTCTGTAAGTTTATCCATTCTAATTTTAATCCCAAAAGTAGATACAATATCGAAACAAATTTATTATTCCATAATACCCAGTTGAGACCATGTATTTTTATTGACAAATGTGAACAAGTATCCTTAAATTCATGAAAAGTGTAGTTCAATTTCCATTAATGAGGTCTACGTGTATGTTGACTGAGTTTAAGGGAACTGATGCTACAAGCTCTACCTTTCCACTCCTCCGAAGGAAACTAGATATGAAAAAGGCCTCAACCAAGGGACACACATTTGAATTAGTTGAATCCACTAATATCAGCCAAAAAGAGATGATATCTGATGTACACTAGTGTTTCATACCTTTCATTAAAAATAATTTAGAAATAAATGAATTCTTATGAAGATCAATCCTAGCTATTATTTCATATTTAGATGGTGATACATGCAATGTTGACCCTTTTCGAATTATTCAATGGGCTGCACAATTTTCAATATGAATGAAGGTTCCCCAAGAGAATCTATTGAAGGAGGATATCTTATTCCGAAATTCATGGTCATTTTTCATCTTCACTGTATCTAAACTAATCTGATTTGTGAGTTTAAATTCATCAAACAACTGAAGATTGATACTGCGTGGGTGAGTTAGGGTAGACCAAACTACCGGACACAGTGAAAGAGGTTTCCTATCTTTCTCCTCCATCTTATAATTAAATTTATGTATATTAACATATCCATTTTATGATATTTCATTAATGGGGAATACGTTTCCAGAGTTATCAAACCGGTAAAATTGTTTTCTCTCAGTTTTCCTTCATTAGGACACATGTTTTCTTGTGAAACTAAATTCTCTTTTGAGGTTTATAGCATTCCATATCTAATTTTATATCATGAAAATTCACCTCTTTCATGATATTTTATGATTCATGTATTTTCGTTTTAACATGGATAATATGATCCCAAGTTACCATGTTATAAGAGTCTGTTGAGACAATCCCATCTCTTTTCAAAATTGTTTATGTTAAGGATTCCAATTATGAAATATTATGATCAATTTATCAAGAACACCAATGATTTCTGTTCTTATATTTTTATTCAGGATATATCCATGTATTAGTACCATTTTTAACTATTTGTTTATCAACATAACAATTTTATGTTAAATGTGACTGTATCTCTCAGGATGGAAATATATTTTATTCCAAAACAAAGTTTTCAAAAATGTTTTCAAAAGATATTTTAATACCATTTGTAAGGATAAAGGTTAGTGATTTTTTTTTATTTTCAATGCTTCTATAAATTTTCAAAAATATATTTTTAAAACCAAAATGTTCTCAAAAATGTTTTATGTTTTAAAATGTTTTTTCAATAAAGAGAGGATATTTTTTTAAATAATTGTTTTTAAAAGGTCATTAAAAATTATTTCACATATAGCATAACATCCATTTGTGTTAATCATGAATTTATGGGTAAATTATTGATTTTTTCAATTCATATTCATTATCCAAATTGATTATGTTTTTATCGAGTGATGTTTATGAAACCAATTTCTCTTTCATAGGTTATATTCATTTGAAACCCATTTCCACTGCATTGGTTATATGATATTGAAAACATATTCTCTTCACGGGTTATGTTAATGATGAAAATATTTTGAAAACTATTTATTTCTACACGTTATGATATGATTATGTGTTTATCATACCCATTTCATTTCATTGGTTATGATATGATCATGTATGATCTTGTGATATATGTATATATGATTACATTATAAGATGGGTGAGACCTATATCTCCCTCCAAATAATTAGATAATTATTTTTGTCTCATGAGAAAATTTGAATGGAACAATAAATCAACATGGTTTAGTATTTCTAGGCTAGAACAAGAAATGAACTCGATTTAGTAATAAATGGATCGAATGAGGGGTGATCACAATTAAGTAATTTAGGGATGAATTGGGGTGTGAACCAGATTTATGAAATGATTCATGTATAAGATCTGATATATCAAATTAATGGTCTTCTTTTTTCATAATCATGTTCTCCTACCATTATGCCCATAATTATACTTTCATATCTAACTTTTTTACCCTTATGGATCATTTGTGAACACCCCTTTTTTGTTTCCTTCTCCTATGATTTAAGATATGTGTTATATATGATGTGTATAAGAAGGGTTCTTGTTATATAGAAAATATTGAAAGATATTATATCTCACATATGTATCTGTGTTTTTCTTTCCATGTTTCCCATGTAATTAAACTAGTTTATTCATTGGGAATCATTTTGTATAATGTTTTATGAATTCTGTATATTTTATGTAATGTTAATGCATGAAAAGTGAGAGGCACTATAGTTGGTATCTTAGAAAAGGATTATTTGTTCATTGTAATCTAGAATGATAAATATTTTGTGGGAACCCTAAGGACATATCTACGGTTATGTTTCATGATAAGGAAACGTATAATAAAATGTCTTAGAATTTTGGTTAAGGATAGAGTGAGTGGTTTCATAGATATACATCCTAATATGAATAATACAAGTGGATGTGGTTCTGGAATAGATTCAACAAGGTTTAAAAACATATAAATTATGTTACGAAATTATCATAGGGTAATCTATTACAAAAAATGGGCCTTACTGCACACCCTTTTTCCACTCCTAGGTGATATACTTTAGATATTCCCAATGTATTCTCAATCCCTCATGAAGGATTCAAATAGTTTTTGGATATGAATAAATTTAGATAATCCAATGGTGTCATAGATAATGTAATGTGTCAGAATTTAGACATAATATAAGTGAATTTTCGTGTTTATGTTGTTCATCGCTATGATAACATTTTCTCACTCTATGCATTTTTGTTTTGGATAATGGTTGGAACTCAGAGGAACCATGTTAATAGTGATTGAGAAAAATAAAGAAAAAATATTTCTCTTGATAAATTGAATTCTGTGGGTGATTTAATAAAAAACCTCATTTCTATGATCAAATATCTTTCTCAAGCTATGAGTCATTGTTGAATTGTAGATAAGAAAAGGAGTGTACAACATTCTGTTGATTCATTCATGAGGAAACTTCCAACTTCTTTCAGAGGTTCCGCTATACCACATGTTAATGAATAATGTAACACTACTAATAAAAATAAATTATCCATTATTTAGATTTCGTATCATGAGATACTCATTCTGGATATCTATCTGTTAGAAGTTGAATCATATAAGTGGTGGAATGTAATCAATAATAATAGGAAGAATTATGGGATTGAATATATGGATTGTGGAATGTTCAAGAACATATATTTCAATAATTAATTTCATATTATTTTTACTACCATGATGGATAAATAGTTACTTATGTAGAAGAAAATTAATGATGAATTTTTCGATACCTATGTGAAGAATTTCATGAGATAAGAAAGGTATGCATCAGAAATTATCATCCAATGAAAAAGTAATGTTGATAGGTTATTCAATGGCTTAAATTAATGTCTAATAAGGGATATTTAAATGAGATATATTAGTAAATATGATTATATTTTATGTTGTGAAATCAATGTTTAAACGGAAGTCAGAGTCACTAATCAATCGCATAGTTTTGACAAGAAGTGGAAGATGGTGTTAAAAAAACTAGAAAAACCATGGACCAAACAGGATAATTTTTCCATTATGCTCTAAATCTGAAAATAAGCATTGAAAAAATTTTCTTTATAATTTCTAAAAAAAATTATGTGAGGAATAGAAGGTTATTGGGAAATTCATTGTTAAAATGAAGGGAAGAAGTTATCTTAAAATTCCCTTGGAGAAACATACCCACCGAATGTGTCTCCATAAATTCGATGCTAAAACATTATGGTGAATGGGAATTATTCTAGATAATTACCAAACCCAATTTTTGGGGAAAATGATCAACATAAATAACCTATTATGCTGAGGTACAAGGAAAAATATCAGGGAATTTCTATTTTTTTATGAGGTGTGCAATAATGTCATGTTCAAAAGTACACATACCATCCACTCTAGAAATTATAATGCCATATTTGATTCTATATCTACCCACTCTTTCATATATATACATATATAATTTTATAATGTTGTTAAAATTACACCTAAATAATTATAATTGTAATTATCAGTGGAAACACATAACGGTATGATGATTGTATATTATTTCAATGATTCCTTTCTCGTTGATGTTTATGGGGATGTACTTCCTCTAAATCATTTCATAATTCCATTGATTGAATTTGATGTCATCTTAGGCATGGAATGGAATATCTATGTAAATATCACATTAATTAGTGAGTAAGGGAAGATACTTTTTATATTTCAAACCCTCATATGATCATCTATAAATGTGATGATAATCATGCACATCTGAGAGATATTACATCCAGTGTATGGGTCTTAATTCACATTAAAATGTTTTTTTATTTCAAATGTTTTGGGAGAAGATCGAAATAGATTATATGCCAATAGTTTGAGATTTTTTGGATGTCATTATCTAAGTGTTACCTAGTCTTACAGCAAATATCAAGGATGAGTTATCAATAGAACTTATACCTATTTCCACACAAATTTCAAATAAAATTTATTGAATGACCCCATTTGATTTGTAGCAATTGAATAAGAAACTCCATGAAAACCAAAATAAGGGATTCTATCATCCTAGTGTTTGTCCTTAAGGTTGCATAATTATTTTCATGGAAAAGAGAATTGGATCAATGGGATGCATAATTTATTATCATGAGTTGAACAATATCACAATCAAGAACAAGTATCCTCTTCCCTGTATTAATTAATTGGTTGATCTTCGACTAGAGATCAATACTTTTCTAATATTGACCTTCATTTCGGATATCATCAATTAAGGGTAATGAAATAGGAGATATCCAAGATTTAACTACATATAAGATATTGTCTCTATGAATATATAGTAATTATCATTGGTATTACTAGTTACCCTACTCTATTCATTGAATTTAATGAATAGATTCTTTAGATATTACCTAGTTCAGTTTGTGCTAGTCTTTATATATGATATTCTTATCAATTAAAAATGCTAGTAAGGGAATTAAAATCTCTTGATGAATTTAATAATGTCCCTAAGGAGGGATAATATAAATTAAAAATTTAAAAAGTATGAATTTTGGGAGTAAAATGAATAATTGCTTAAGTCACATAATATCAAGAGATAACATAACAGTAGATCCATAAAATATAGAGTTTGCTGAATGATGTCATAAACCAACCATAGAGACTAAGATTCTTATCATTCTTGGTTTGCCTAGATATTATAAATGGTTTGAGGAAAATTTGTCATGAATATATAATATTCTGACCAAATTAACATGGAATGGTGTTAAGTTCCTTTGGATAAATTAATATTAGGAAAATTTCAAGGAAATGAAGATAAGGATTGTTAGTTTACTTGTGCTTACATTAACCTGTAGTGCATAAGGGTATTTAATCTATGGATATTCATATATGAAGGGATTTAGATGTGTTATTATAAATGATTACATGGTTATTTCTTATTCCTCATTGTATTTGTTGATTCGTGATCAAAATTACCCAACTCATTTTTTGGATTTACAAGCTCTAAATTTTTCATTAATGATATAGAGACATTATCTATATTGAGATAAGAATGATACATAATCTAATTACAAAATAATAAAATATATATTCACACATAATGAGTTGATTATCCGCCAAAAAAGATGGCTATAGTTGAAATGGATTCTGACTACTCAATACATTACCACCATAGGAAATAAACTAAGGTCACTGATGAGTTTAGTCAAAAGGATCATGGTATCTTATCGATTATGATGATAAAAATATATCAAATATTTCGATATTTTCATAGGATGGATCTAGAAATCCAAATGGAATGGGAAAATCATATCTTTTGAATTTTTTTATTCAACCATATATCCAAGTGATGTTTATGGAGTTACATAATGAATATGAAGAGCTAAAAATGAAGGTTCGTATTTTCCTAATTTAAAGACAATCAGTATGGAATGATAATTTTTTGGAACTGTGTATATGTTTAGTTTATATCATATTTGAATTATGTGATGTTAGAGGATTGTCATAGTTTTTCATTGTCTACTCTTCCAGGAATTAAAAATATGTATACAGAGTTGAAATAATATTTATTGTGGGATTTCATGTACATGGATATCATAGAGTTTGAGTCTTGGTGCTTGGTATTCCAACAAGTTAATGATTAAAGAAAAGGTCAAAGGGGATGTTGAATCCATTACACATACCACAATAAAAATGGGAAAAATAACTATGTATTTTGTCATTAGAAATCCCAATACCAAAAAATTTAATAATTAAATATTGGGGGAAGTAGATATATTTATTAGCTCATCATACTCAATTACTGTCATTGAATACTTATCTCTATATTAGCATGACAATATATACATTATAAAAGTGGTAAGGATTCATGGAGTACCACGTTCTATTATAGCAGATCTGGATCCGAGCATTACCATACTGTTATGGTAAAACCTTCTAAATTCACGTGATACAGAATTGTGTTTCATTTCTACATATCATCCTTATATAGATGATCATTCCGAAAGAAAATTTCAATCCTATGAGGATATGTTTAGATATGTTTCTCTATATTAACAAAGTGGTTGGGATCAACACCTTCATCTAGTTGATTTTTAATAAAGAAATATATTTCACTCAAGCATTAAGATGGTACCATTTGAATCCCTGTATGGGAAGAAATGTTGAGCTCCAATCTTCTTGGATGAGGTTAGAAAAAAGCTATTTGGATCAAAGGTTACTGAAGAAAAGACTGAGAATATATAATCATTCACCAGCATATAAAGGAAGCTAAAAGTTAGAAGAGAATTTATTATAATAATATTCAACACAATCTATAATTTGATATTGGTGAAAAGGTGTTTCTATGAATCTCACAATTGAAGAATGTTCTATGATCAAGAAATTAATACAAACTAAACATAATGTATATCAGTCATTTTGAGATTCTTGATCATATCAGGATGATAGCCTATCACATGGAAATTCCATGAAATAACTCTCAAGTCTGTGATGTCTTCCATTTATCTCTCGTGAGAATAGTATAACATAAACATTACATGTACTGAACTCAAGTTTCATACCATGAAAGACTAATCATTCTTATAAGGAGAAACTTGTTGATATTATGGATCATATAGAGAAAGTTCTTAGAAACAAACCTCTCCCCTGGATTATGTTTTTTAGATGAATAACCATTTAGAGGAATCTATGTGGGAACCTAAGGATATTATAAATCATAATTATCATCCTTTTTTACCCATGTGATGAATATTGAGGGTGAAATTCATTTTAATAGGGGTATGATGTATCACCCTAATATTTTATATATATTTTTTCAAATAAATTAAATTTTCAATTATATATTTAATTGAAATATGTCAAACACTCCTTTACTATTTCCTGGAAATGGAATACATTACATGGTACCTCAACTTGGTATATATTACATGTAATAATAACTTGGCATACATTACACGCAATAATGATGATTATACAAAACATAAATTTATTAATTTAATTATTTAAATGAAATAATTATAACCTATTCTTCAAACATAGTTATATGAATAGTAATAACTAAATTTAAAATATTTTTTATAATTTAATTATATAAATAAAAAATAGTGACAATGAAAAATATTATTTTTGGTATATTAGTTTTATGTTTAAAAATATTTTTTTCTCCAATAAACCACTTTTAAAACATTTTTGTGAATAATAATACAATTAATTTTAAAATTTTTTATAAATTTAATTGGATAATGTAAAATTCATTTTTTTAATTTACAATTTTGAAATTATCTTATGTTTAATTTTTTTCATTTTTATGAGAAAATTCATTTTTTATGAATATTGAAAAATATTACTTTAATGTTAAAAACTAGTTTGTAATTTATATTATTATTAATGAAAATTATCTTTTAAATTTTTTTTATTGTCACATTAGATAAATAATACATTTATTAATGAAATTTATTTCATTATAATCAATTTCACATTGAAATTTAATTTTGGAGAATAAAATGTTTTTTAACTAATTAATCCTTTAAGGACTTGTAATTTCATTCCATCTGTGAGATTTGAATTAATCTTAATTTTGCTACATCTGGGAACTAAATTTTGAAAACCCATCCTAAAATATAATAATTAGTATAATATTTTTGTTCCTAATTATATCATGTTGATTTTTAAAAACAATTATTTGTAAAAGTGATTAAAATTATTTAGAGTGATTAAGTTCAAAATAATTTTGATTAGGGACTAAACCAAAATCTTAGGCGCCCAATTAACATACACACTTATAGAAAATTCATTGGATATAAATTATTTGTCCATAAAAATCCCATTTCTTATTTATGATTTTTTTGGTATGAATCTTTTATTTATAAAAATCTATACACCTAATTTTTTTTAAACATTCTTAGTCAGTCCTTTTCCTTCCCTATAAAAGGCCAGCACCTATCCCACTTCCTCAAACCTATAAAAACACTAAATTTATGCCAATATCTACCCAATATAATTCCCCTATATCCTACATTACTTTTATATTACTTTTCTTTAGATGAAGAAAATGTAATGAAACCTTTTGGGACAAACCAAAATGAGTTAATTGATTAATAGGTTACATCATTTCTCAAGTCCATTATTTTATTTTGTTTCTCCACCCCATACATTTTACTATTTTCATTATTGTATTAAAACACCAGTTTCCTAACTATACAATGATGTTTTTATTAAATGGTTTCAACATACACTTTCACATATCAAAATCTAACTGTTAACGAACATATTTTTAAACTGTACGGTGAACTACAACCTCACTAAACTATGACTGTTCGATATTCTTTACTGCCTCTCATGATAGAAATTATAAAGAAAACCATATTTATATATGTTATATATTTTATTTTTTATTTCATTATTCTTATTTATTCCTTTCCCAACACATATCTATTTATGTTTTATTTCATGTTAATATGATTATTTCGTTTGAGGAAGTGTGGACTACCACCCCTCAAAGTGATATTATTCGTTCGTACGCTACATGGGTTGTATTAAAGATGTTTTTAGTGAATATATAAGAAATACATGGTATCGTAAATCTAAAATAAAAATGATATGTATATATATATTCATATATATTTATATATGTCTCAAACTCTCTTTCTTTCAACGCGATAGTTAAATAGAAATAGCTTTCATGAATACGTACGACCAACCATCTCCATAAATAGTGTTTTACATTTGGTACTTGTATATCTTATAGATTTTTATAATACACATAAAATTTATATACATGATATTTATATCATGGTTTATGTTATGGAAATCATGAAACTATGTATAAATAACAATGATATAAAAAATTAAGAAACATTCGAAGAATAAAGCAAATATTACCTGAAGTGAGCCCTAAAAATAAGATTGTTAACAAGGTGGTACTATATGGTTATAATCCTACCAAATATCATATTAGATATGTTAATATGGTTCTATAAAATTTTTATTAAAAATTGGTATTTATTATACATGTGGTTTGAATGAGTACGGTGAGAGATAATACAGAGGGTAAGGATATTTCATCTCGCTATTTTATTTCCATGAGATATATGAAATGTTTACCACCCTTTAATTTTGTGTGGTGTATTTAATTTCCATAAATGTATTATATTTATATTATAAATAATTTAATTTATATTCACATATCCATTTTATGATCTTTATTTCATGGGGTTTATGTTTCAAATGTTTTCAAATCAATAAAATAGTGTAGTCTCAATTTTCCATCATTAAGACTCAGGTTTTTTATGCACCTTAATTATCATTCTTGATGTATATGAATCCATATTACATGTTGTATCAGGAATTTCATTTATTTTGTGATATTTTAATCTTTATTTAATTTTTTTTACGTAGATATTATGATCCAATTTTTACAAGTAATTGGAGTTTATTGAGACAATTGCATTTCTTTTTAATATTGTATATGTTTATTCTTCATATGATGAAATTTTATGGTCCATATCTCAATAAAAGTAATAATTTTACTTTTACTACATTTATTATTGTTATATCCATGCATTAGTTCCATTTTTCTACTCTGTTACATAATATGTCATTTTAATTTGAAATTTTATTGTCTCTATGTCCAGCCAAAAATATATTGATTTCAAAAACCATGGCATCAAAAAGTTCATCAAGTGACATTTGATTTCAATTTCCAATGAAAAATGATTTTAAAAACATTTTATAGTTTTTAATTCTTCATTTATATGTTTTCAAACCTATTCTCAAAGAAAAATAATTTATGAAAATTCTTGTTTTATAAAAATCATTTTTAATGAAGAACAAATATTTTATTAAATAAAAAATTTTATAAGTCCGTTCAAATTTTTTTGTAATCTATGATGACATCCATTATTGTGAAACATTTGTTTTGATGAAAATATTCAATGTTTCTATTCATATTTTTTCTCCCAATTGATTATGTTTTTATATTGAGATTTTAATGAAGATCGTTTCTCTTTACAGGGTTATATGATTTTAAAAAACATTTATCTTTCATGAGTTATTTTATTTTTTAACCCGCAGTCATATTACATGTTATATACACATTTAAATGATTAAGAAACACATCAATTTCCAAAGGTATTGATATGATTACATGCTTATAATACCAATATCATTTGATTGATTATTATATAATTATTTATTATCTTATGGTTCATGTATGTATGATTTCATTAGAAGATTAGTAGGAATTATATCTCCCTCTAATACATTGTTTATATATTTATATCTTGTGAGATAGAAATGTATAAAAAGATAAGTTAACTCGGTACAATATTATATGGCTGGAATAGGAAATTAACTATGTTTTGTAATACAGTGTTGTAATGCTGGGAGAACTATGTTCAGTAATACATGGATAGAACTAGGTGAACCTGGTTTAGTAAAAGAATTTGTCCACTACGATGGTATCGATATCAATTACTTGACTAATATGTAAATCATTTTACATTTTTTATGTTTCTTCGATAATAAAATGTTTTCCAAGGATATTCATTAATGGATTATGTTCTTTATTTCCTTATGATTATCATCTTGTGAACTAAAATGCTTTATTCCATGATTTTTGTATATGATCTTTGATATGAAAATTGTGATATTCTATTTTCATGATCATGTTCTCACACCCTTATGCTCATGATTATAAAAATATAAATCTGTTATTTTCCCATTCCTGAGAAATTTTGATAACCAATTTTTATATTTCCTATTATAGGTTATGAATATATGTAATATGTTGGATGTGTCTAAGAAGGGTGCTAGTAAATAATGAACTAGTGGGAGATAATGTACCTCGCTTTTGTATCAGTGTTTGTTTTTTCCATGTTTTCAATGGTACTATATAAATATGGCGATTGGGAATATATTTTTTAAATGATTTAGGTATTTTGAATATGTTATGTATTGTTTATTTATGAACTACGAGTGTCACTAGAACTAGTTAATTCAATTTGAATATAAATTTTAAGGTATTACTAAATTTTAATGGATTTTTATTAAACATTGGATCTTTTTAACACCCAAAAAATGTGGTAAATTCATATATTAAAACATTTAAAATAAAAAAATCTTATAGATGATTGTCAAAATAAGAAAAAAAATCTTTTATCAAAAAAGATGATGCACATTAAGAATATATCACAATATAGAAGACACCAATCAAAAATACTCAATTATGAATAATGTAAAGAAATTCCTTCCATTTACTAGAGTAATTTGATCACCACACACATTAGAAACCCAAACCATTGAACATAAATGACCAAGTGGTGGATGAGTTTTCTTCCTCTACCTCTTATAGAGCCTTCCACCTTCTCATCCTATTCTGCATCTCCCTTCACATAATCTTATGTGGTAGTTCAGTCTACATCTAGTGGGTCGAAGTGAGTGGCCTACCTACCCCTCCATCTATACAATACATTCTCAACACTTGAAAATAATTTCAAGTTAGACCATCTATAGGAAAAGGATATAAGGACCAACAATCCACTAAACCTCATGGTACTTGAGAAAATAGAGATTCACTTGGAGGCAATGGACCTCACCATAATGCTGCACCACACCCCAATTTCCCATGTGAATAAGGATTACTTTTGGGAGATATTCCATGAAATCCAATCCACATATTTTTTGGCCACAAAATTCATCAAATTTTGACTCAGATGTATGTCTTTGTATCTCACGCTTGGGGACTGCGGTGTTTCCATTGGAGTTCACTCAACCTACTTAATCCCATCCCCAAGTTTCTAAACCATGCTATTTGAGTCAATAAAGGTGGCTAATTCTTGTCATTGGGTGAGTATATCTAAAGTCCCATAAAGCCTTTATGATCCTGTCAAAATGAACAACACCTAGCTATGAGGTTCTACTATTCATAACCTTCATCTGGCCCTATATCACACCTTGCTGGCTTGGGGGGATGCTAACTAGAGATTTAGCTTGTTTGAGGTTATCCTTAATAAATTAGGATTGGGAATATCATCCATTATTAGGTCCATGAATTTCTACATGTTCTACCTTAACCTATAGAGAAGGGCCTAATGTAAAATAATTTGAGGTTGTTTTGTTGTTTATTTTTCCAGGTATCTCCATGCCATTGATACTGCTCAGCCTATCTCACCCTTATCAAGATATAGAATTTCAGCCTCCTTTTTATCCACAATATATGGATACTAATGATGATTGGAACTACCTCTCATTGTGAACTAGGTTATGTTGAGGGAGCTAATGAAGCACCTACCTCGCATTCTATCAACTAAGACTCACCTTCCCTTTCCACTTCATCAACCTCTACATTCAATGCCACAAATATTACACACATCACACTACCAATTATCCTACATTGACCAATTACACAATTTCAATTATTGCATATACATCCCCACCAAAAAAACCCAACATATTTCTAGATATTTATCTAGGCCATATTGGTCCAGAGAGGTGATTTTTTATAGTATTTTCTCCCCATTCAGGACCCACCACACATAACCACACATCCATCTCAATAAGTAAATTCAATTTCCCAGCCACCCAGGTATATTATTCTAACATCAAATCATTCCTGACTCCACCTACCACCCTATCCAATTTTACATCTATGATCACCTACCCTACTTCATAGCCGATATATCCTGTAGAGCAATACCATTGATTAAAGGGACCTACCATTTCATCTAAATCCCATGTTCCTCTGACATAGACATCTTCCAACACCATGAAATACCATACAGAAGTAAATCCTCCAAAAAATTCCACCATCGATGAGTATGGCATGGAAGAGCTACTCTATACTCGCATTTTTTAGGAGGGGACTACTAATATTGAGAATGATGAGCCTGCCCCAGCTATTTGGTCTTGTCTATGTCCCCTCATATATTGTACTCTACCATGTGTAAATTTTTTACTACATTTGTTTCATTTTACATAAATGTATCTTTTCTTACATGTATGGATGGGAAAATATTGTCAAATTGACAATATGGTTTTTTATTTTTATTTCAGTATTTTATTACATCATCCATGACTATAACTTATAAATTAGCCCTTGAAGTGCTTATTAGACCATAATCATGCAACCCAAAAGGTTTGTATCAACATTTGGATAACATTAAAAGGCTTATTGAGAAGCTTAAGCTCAATATCCATTCTCAATGTAAGCATCACCATAATGATCATAATTTCTTTTCTTAAAACACTATTTTCATGGTTGATACCACATCGGCTTCTCCTATCATAGAATATAAAAGGATGATGCCTACCTAAGGTGGGTAATCCCACCAAGAATCCTAGAGAACACGATGACACTGGTAGTTATTTATGTACGAGGTTAAGTAATAATGAGGTAATTCAATGCACTAAATAATTCTTATTTCCATCTATATTTGAGATGATTACATTATTAGTCCATTAAGAGGGAAAAATATATATATGTTTTTAAAATTTTAATAGTTTTCCTAGTATCATTGTTTCTTTATTTTCATTTATTTTCTGTCTATCATTCATCTTAAACATCAATATACCATAGAACTTTATTTATCTTTGTTTTGTTGTAATATTTTGATTGTATGGACCTACACATTATTTTACATCAAAATTGGTTATCCCTTGTTTTGTAATGGTTTAACTAGTATAGGAATTTACTCATAAAAACATTTTCATGAATCCCATTTTCCAATCAAAATCCAACAAGTTTCACTATTGACTATATTTCTTATATGGATCACTCTGTTCCTTATTTTCAATTCATAAAGATCCATTTCATATTTCTACATGCTGCACATTATTTCAATCCCATGATGATTTCAAAAAAATTGTAGACGTTGTGTCATTTTAATTTTGGTGGAGTATTTATTAAGATTAATTATCGATACACTCAGATTATTTCCTATTTTAACAAGTGTAGTAGAATTTTTTTTCAGTGAAAGCATGGGTTAAAAAAATCATTACGCTAATAGAAATAAAAACTATTTTTATGTTAATTATTTCTGAAATCCATTTTAATTACTATTTTTATTTCTAGCATAATTGTTAAGTTGAGTTCTTTAATTTTATTTTTAGACTCTTGAAATTATTTTTCTTTAGTATTTACTACATTTTATAAACTGGGTAATGGAACGTTATTATTTTTTACCCTAATTATTTATAGGATAATAGAATTTCACTATCATATTATTTTATGAGAATATTTATTGAGAGATACTTGGGAAATTAAATTCAATCAGAGTTTGCAATGAGATATTATTGAGGTAATTTCTTATCAAATACACATCTAATATAATTGAATAAATATTATATTATCCTTATTTTCTATTAACTACATGTACATATTTCCATCTTAAGACCATAGTATACATGAATTAATATTTTATGATGGAGAAGTTTTTTGCCATTTATGCCTTACTACCCAGCTTTCAGCATGATGCATTATTTATCTTTGAAAAATGTGTGGGGGATTTCATATAAAAATTATAGGCATTGTTGATAAAAAATTAGAGGTACTATTACACATTCACCAGATTGATATGATATGTTTCCTGATGAATTTTTTCATTCTTTATGATTTCCATATTTCATTATGAAAAAGAGAGATATAAATATTTATAAATAATGAAATAAAATGGCATTAGTTTGTTTATTATGAATAACAATAATCATAATTACCATAATTATGAAACCTATGGTGGATCATACATGGATAGGTGATGGATATGAGACCTGACCAAAGCATGGTTTTATAAAAACAGATACAAAAATATAAACTTCGTACATTCTTGATATTGACAAAAAAAACTCATGGCCCGACTTTTAGTTGTGGAAGCATTCCAAAATTTTTCCAAGATGCATTTAGTCAATTATATGGTCTATAACTAATATGATTTTAACATTAGATGTTATCCTCTACTTGATATATATTTCTATCTTTTTTCCACCTCCCCACAGTCTCAAAGGAATTGAATCCTTATTTCTTAATCCCTTGCGATTTATTTTTTTATTTTCAATATGAAGTGGATAAGATAGAACCAGTGCAAACTTATAGTTATGAATATGTTCTAAGTGTATGATGATAAATCCATTTTTATTTTCTCCTGTGTGATGATATAAAATTTATTATGGGTTAAATTGAAAAATGTGTATAGTTATAAGGATGAATAAAAAAATTAATTAAGAGATAAAATGAATCTAAATATATAACTAAACTATATGAAACTACCTATTTTCACTGCATGATTGGTTATGGAAGAGTTATATATTCATCATTCACATAATTTTATTTTTCTGGTTATACTGAATGTTTCTTGTTTGAAATATGTATTTCATTTATAGTCTCTAATGATATTATTTTTTCATAAGGAAATGAAATTGTTCATGGGTAGAGGAGTTAGATGAGATGAATTTACGTAAGCATTTTGGATACATTTAATTATTGTTTAATCATGTTTTATTTAATATTTCACCCTATTTTGTTTTATTTTCATAAGAATTAGGAATTTTGGACATAGTGCAATAAATGATGAAAATTGGAAAATTAGCTTTTACACATATTTAAGGTAATTAACAATTTGTATTTATAAATCACAGTATCGATTCAGACCATAGGAAAACCTGTTATAAGTTACATGCTCTAAAAAATATACATTTCAGATTACATTCATTCATATAATTCATTTGGTGACTCCCAATACTGAAAAGATAGTTGGGAGATATGATTTTATATAATTTACCTTATGTTTCTTCTAAAATTTATTCGAAATGTGGTTATAATTATTTCCATTACTAATTTTTTCAAATACTTTTGTGTTGTTTTCCATTATACAAATATTCTCAGATCGTTTCATCTCTTTCTTTTGTTGGAGAAACTATTTTGATACCAATTTCTATATAATTACATTTCTTAAATTGTTTGATCATTATTATTTTCATTTAATATTTGATTTCATTATTCGTTACTATTTTTAATTCTAGATTTCTTATTTCTGAATTGTCATATGATTATTCTATGCATGTTTAATATTCATTTTCCTTTGTTCAACACTATCATATGTATGTAATCCTATTATGATTAAATGTTGAGATTAAGGGTAATTATGATTATAATGAATCTATAAATTGATCTTTGTAACCCTGTGGATATTAATAAGTTTAAAAACATATTTCAGTCATATTATATTCCATATCCCTATCCTTGGGAGGTGCAATTATACTAGGATTCCTAATTAGAGTTGAGTAGAATATGACCACTAGCCATTGATTATTTATTCTATGTATGCTAAGAGAAATGCATATAGGTTTTTTTTTCTCTTCCCAAACAAAGAGATATTTTTAATATAGGTAAATACAATTGGTTTGACAAAAATTAATCGGTGACCCTTTCACTGCTTCAAACTCTATTCCAAAGGACTATCCTAATTTAGATTCCAGATTATCCCTTTCCTAAAGACATGGGATAGAACATGATCTCATCTTTTATATCTAATATAAATCAGAACAACCTAGAAATAGAGAAACCAAATCTAAATAGGAATCATTATATAGGGTTTGAATCTATAGGTTGCATGAATTCTAGTTTCCCTTATGGGTTTGGCCTCATACTTACACTTTACAAGACCTTTTTATCCTCGAGTAGATCGAGAAAAATAAATTTATAATTTTATCATGCCCAGAAGAATCAATGATGACTTGTGGATTTATAAGTCATGATTATGGTGGGGATCATAATAACAGTCATGGGTGTTAAACCAAATGCTCTATGGGACATCAATGCATGGAATCATTCATTAGATTATCATTATGTAATTTTTATACAAATTATATCATGTTCCCCTGGGAAATGATGGTTAAATAATTTTTTACTAAATTTTTATCTTTTAATTTGGTGTGGAGAGTTGAATACAAAATTATGTACATCATTTTTCATATTAATGGAATCATTAACTATTAAAAGATTTTTTTTCAGAGGAAGACCAATGTGTTCATGATATGCCTTGATTGTGAAAACATGACCACTTTAGAAAGAAAATTTGGATTGAGAATTATTTATAGAGGTTGACTATTGTTCTTGTGTGTGTTGAGGTGATGTGTCTAAAAAACTGAGGTAAGTATTTTATTATAAAACATAGAATATGATTTGGAATTACATTCTAGTGGTGGTGTGTTTCATAGATCAGAATTGGTATTAATTAGCTACAAACTACGGTTCATATCACAAAATGGTATAAGATCCTTAAAATCATGAACCCTTCATATATTGGGATATACAGGGTCAGGAAAGAACTATCACAATGCCTTAGATCTGAATTATGTGCATTAGATCCATTTTGATGGATTAACAACCCAGAATTTTGGGATTCATTATGAGAGTGTGTTTGGAATTTAGAGATGGTACATGACAATTTGAGCATAAATTGGTGACTAATTTACATCAGGAAATCCTATGGGATGGTCAATAGGAATTCCCGAGGATGAAAAGTTTTATGGTGGGGAGAATGCAATTCCCTTCTCCCATTCTAGTGTTTTAAATTTAGAGGAAATTTAAATATTGGGTTTGGTGTATGGCCAATTTTGTAACTAGTTATTAGACTAGTAAAATAAGTAATCATGCATCCCATGTTTATATAAATATAAATATATATATATGTATATTGCATTTTCAGAGATTCCTTAGAGGCTTAGTTGATTCTAGATTGATTTAGATTATGCTCCAGGAGATCTTTAAGGACATTACCAAAGGTTCATGGTTTCAGGAAAACTTTGTGGCATATCCATGAGGATGTTTTCAGGTAAATTTATGTATAGAAAGGTTATATTGCATGATTAATTAATAATTTTGAGGGAAACATAGGTATTCTAGGTTGATATGTCTAACTTGGTTTGGGCTTAGGATTTGGTTTAAAATTGGAACATGGTTTCAAAAAAATATGTCAAATGATACAAGTATAGACATACTAATTCAAATGTTTTAGGAATAGTTTGGTAATTAATCAATCTCAATCTTTTGAGTGGTGTGTGATTATATAGAGTATATTATATAGTAGGTATAATTCTTATAAGAAATGTGGAAAAATCAAGTTGCTCATTAGAAGGGGAATTTTTACTTTTTCCCCAAGGAAAATAAAAAGGATGGAGATCCCCTTTCTCATACTCTCACATGTTCATGAGCCATCCATTAACCTCCCCAATCCCTCCTTGGTTCTCCTTAATATTTGGATGATTTAAATTTATTGTGTGGAAATATAAGTTTTCACTCAACCTAATCCTCCATCCTATATTTTTTAATTTAGATTATCTTGATTTGTTTTCTATAATTTTGATTCTTGAGATGATTCCACCATATTATGGTGTTTTTTATCAATCTATTAGGTATTTTCCTCAACCTAGCTAGTGGAGTTATTGATATTTCTTCTTCGTCTCACCACATTCTGTATCAATGAGGTACCTACCCATAATGAATTTATTATGTTTTTTCATTAAATTTATTCTAATTTTGTAATTTTTTGTCTTCATGGGTTGGGAATTTATTCTACAACTGATCCAAGAGTTCATGACAAACTTTTTGAGTTTCGTTGGGTTTTTCTTGGACATGATGAGGCTATATGGTTAGATTTTTATGGGTATACTAATTTGGGTAAAATTAGTATCAAATTGCGAATTATTTAATTTATAATGATATGATTATCATTAAATAAAATGGATTTTGGATGTAAGTAAGGGATGTTGGTTGTTTTGTATTTGTTTTTTGTGTGTTCATGGTTCTAGTTGTGTTTTAGTGGGGGCTATTATATTAAGAATTAAAAATGTGAAATCATTGAAAGAGGTAGGTGGAACATTATTTGACGTATGGATTTTATGAGTTTTTTATGATGCATTAAATATTTTTTTAATAACAAAGATAGTTTTATATTATTTAATTTATGTTATTTAGTGATCAATTAATTTTATATTTAATTTATAATCCATGAATAGAATAGAGTTCCATGTTCACATTGGATTTTTTCGAGCCTTATACTTCTATTGCTGATGGTCAAATCTTTTACTGTTGATTAACCTATAACATTAATACCCCTCTAATGGGAATAAATTAATTAAAATGAAGTCAAATTTAGTCTAGAGTCCCCAATATAGGTTCTCACATACCATCACTATGGAGGTATATGATCAATTTGTACTAGTTGGCCCTAGTGGGACATATCATGACCAACGGTTAGGTGAGTGAGCATGGATATAATGATATCTTTTATAAAATATCACCATGGGGTTTCTTATGAGGTATACCATGTTTGGACTTTGAGATCGTTCCATTATTATTGAGTGGTGGGGGACGTGCTACACCTGAGAACAAACATAGTCATGGGTCTTTTAAATTGGGTAATGAGGAACTGATATAGGGTGATTTTGTCTATGTGTTTTCATAAGGGACCCAAGTAGATTCCGTAATGGTAGAGGAAACATTAGTGTGTTGCAAACCCTTGTTTATTATTTATCATTGTTATGACATTAAGAATTCCTTAAAAGGTGGTGTTTATAAAATTTAATTTGAAACCGCACTTGCAGAATTCTTTTAATTAAATATGGAAGAAACACTTTTGGATGTCATTGTTACTAACTAAGAAAACACATGTAGCAGTGGTTAAATTTATTACTAGCCAAGAAAACACACATAGTATACAGATATGTAACATTATATATTATTCCTTATCTAGTAAAATAGTTTTAGTTGTTTTATGTGTTACTATTGGGTGATAAAAATTATAGAGGGGATTTTTATGATATTTTATATTTATACTAGGGGAACTTGTTCAGTTATATTGGTAGAATTTTTATTGGGACTTGATCATAGAAAACCTAACACTGGTTAAGGCAGGTATTGTGGATTAGAGTCATGAACTTATGGATAAAAAAATGTATGATACATGGTACATGGGTTTCCATGGTCAGTAATATTTCCTCAGATGTGTTTACCTATTAGTTGAATATGTATTTATGGTTTCTTATTTTGATTATTGTTAACAATTTTATATTGTTATTTTTAGAATATATCATGTAAAATTCATAAAAATACCATGATGTTACTCAACAATGTTGGCGGTGCTCGATGGAGTTAGGTTCTCACTCCATGATTGGGGTGACATTAATCTTTGGAAACTAAGAAATCTTCACCAAAAACCAGTTTATCTTGGGAAGAGGCTTGATATTGCAACATTGACACAGTGTAGTTTAGAAGGGATTTAGTTTTGAATATGTGGTGAGTTGAGGGGATTGTAGTGGATCCTCTTATTCTTCTATTTTGGAGTATATTTATTATTTACATCTGTTTTGAATATGTGATCATCTTAGTGGGGGATAATTATTTATTTATGACTTTCTTCTTCAATAATGAATTTGACACTGTGGGAGTTTGATGATTATTTTCACATACTCTAATTAATGGTTATGTTGGATGATATTTGGTTATTTCTTTAATATTGGGAACTAATATAACGGGTTATAGTCTCACCATTGTACTACATTACACCCCATTATGAGCCTACATTAATTGGTATATGTTGAGTCGCACCTAATGTACAATAGTTATTATTTTTCTAGGGGATTCCCAATAGTATTGGGTTTCATTATACTAAAAAAATTGGTTCTATGGATAATAAAAATATTTTTATAGATAACAAAAAAAATTGGATAAGATTTAGAGTGATAGATCTAATTGTTTTTACTACGAAGATATTAGGAATTATGATTAAAACATTGATCATTTTTGAGTATTCAAACAAACCAAATATAGTAATTATAGATTCTTGTTGATTTTTTGTGACTAATATGATTATGGAACGAAGATTCAAACTCAATTGGGTATGAAAACGTTGTTAGCAAAACTTTGTGCATTGTATCAACAGAATAATAATACTGTTAATGTGTGGAAAATTATGGAACCATGTATAAATATTCAATTGAATAATAAAACAATCAATTATGAAAATGAATAAAATAATTGTGTTCCTAGTCATACACATGGTATTCAGTTAAACACTACCTTATTTCTTATATATTCACTTGGGCCTATATTTTAAATACATATAACTAATTATTTTTAGTAACTAATAATTAAATTTATAATGGTAAATTTTATTTAAATGAAGAGAATGTAAGACCCTAAATTTTTAATTTATATTTTTATGTCATGACTAATGTTTATGATAGATTTCCTTACATACAACATTAAACAACAACGATCAAGAGTATAATATACAAAAAATAAAATTTATCAATAAAATTTATTGTAAAAATAAAAATAACGGAATTATAAAATTAATATATATAAAGTTAATTATTAATAACAATTAATTGATAAAATTATATTAGTGTTGGTAAGTAAATAATAATCCTGATTTATGATTCAATATGTAAGCGTTTAAAAATTTGATTATTTATTTGATTTATTTATAAATACTAAATATATTTTTGGATAAAATATATTATTGATTTAACAATAAATTTGAATAGTAATTGATAAGAAATATGAAAAATAACACATAATATTTTCAGAATTTATTTTATTTGGAAAATATTTGTCATTATTTTTTTATGTTCTCAATTAAAAGTTCAATTAAAAAATTTTTATGAAATAAAATTGATTCAACTAAATTAAATTTTATATTTATGAATAAATTATTATTTTATTTTGAAAATATTATAATTTTTTTGAAATAATTTATTATTTTGTTGAATAGTGAAAATATACGAATTTTGTGAACACTGTCACTTTTTTGGAATTATGATAATACAATAATGAATTAAAATATTATGAACCATTTTTATATAAAATAAAATTTTAATAATATAAATATATTATTTATAAATAATATTTTGAATTTATAAACACATGATAAATGTTTTGGAAACTAGCATAATATTTTACACTAAAAGATATTTTTATTCATTAATATTAAAAATTAAAATTAATCATTTGTTGAAATAAAATACAATAAATTTATTCGATATTTTTAATTAATATATTTGCATTATTTAAAAAGTTTCGTATCATTTTTATTCACAAATTCATGATTACTAAGAAAAATGATAATTACCATGATACTTATGACATAGTTATTTTCAAATAATTGTTTTACTAATGTTGTGAAGTTTTTTAACTAATATATAAATATTACCTATTTTATATAATTGCTATGATTTGATTTATCCTTTATATAAAAATTTATCATAACTCATTTCATTTCAATCCAATTATATATATGATTATAAACACTTAATTGTAAAAGCCTCATTTATCTATAAATATAAATATACGTATATTAAATTTTGATATATAAGGATAAATTTTTACTTGTATAGAAATTTATTTAGACCATATAGAATAATCTATTGTAGTTATCACATCCATATTTGTTAATAGGGTTTATCATATAATTTTATTAATACATATATTACATATTAAAAAAACAACATACCATTGTATAAAGAAAAGTTAAATGTAAAAACCTTAGATTAAATTACTTGAAAAATGTTTAAAATATGTGGTTGTGGAAATATTGTCCTTATATATCCCCACGCTCCATTATTTATCACTTTTGGAACCATTTTCCATGAATATGTCCTTAGATTATTGAAATATAATAGAAGACAACATATGTTCATGTTTCTTCACTTATAAAAGTGGATCAATCACACTATATCAAACATACACATCACCTTTAAATTTTACGGAAAACAATACCCGATTTAGAACATTGATAATTATTTTTCACATTATGAATTCCATACTCATCGTTAGTAAGAATAATTCATTAATATCCAATGAATATTTCATGAGAATGTTCAAGGTCCCAAGGTGAGTATTACTTAATCATTATCCAATTCTTCATAACATTAACATCATATCATATACAAACCCTAATAATATAATGGAATCAGTATATTTATTAAACTAAAGTGTTATTATATAAATTGAATAGCTGTTAAATTTTATTCACAACAAATAATAAAAACTAAATAATGCCTATCATGTGTTTGTGAGAGCTATCGTCTCTATGAAGCGATGTATTCCATTTTTCCCCACTAACTACATTCAATTGTTATAATGATTGAATTTAAGAATAAATTTCAAATATTTAATTTAATTATTATTATTAATCGAAAACGTATTACTCAAATTCATTCCATTTAATTATTTTAGAAATGAACGTGTTAATCATACATTGTGTAGTCTACCACCCAATAAAGTAAAGAATCTCATTTATCAACTGGATAATATATTATATATTAATATATCATAAAATGAAAATCATAAACATCTAAAAAAATCATTATTATTCTGTACTAATTTCAAAAATAGTCCTCTTGGATAACAATATACATCTATTAATTAGGCTATGTTCATGTTTGTTTAGGTATAACCACCTAATTGAAAAATAGAACAAAATACTATCATTGATATATAACGACCCATACTTTACATAAATTGTTAATACTTCAAAATTGAAGTACACTTATTACAACATATGACAAAACCACAAAGGACCGTATAGGTATAGTGTCTTTAGAAACTGGGAAACATAAACAACCGGTTCATAAATCTTCTACAGTGTCTCCCATTTATTTCATCATATCTAGGGTCCCTTTTATCACATTCTACTTAATATCCATCTTCCTGACCTGGGGAAAAGAAAACATAAAAGGGTGAGATCAAATGCTCAGCAAGGGCAAATAAAGGAAATAAAAATCATATCATATCTTTTGAAAATCATAACCTGCAAAAGAGATCATAATATCTTAACATGGAACAAATCATAGAAGTAAAAATGAGATCCCCATAATCATAACATGAAACTTGGAGCTTTTTGTCATGCACACATAATCATAGAGAATCATTTCTTGTTAGTCAAGACTCATTGCCAAGACTATCTTAGTGGACAAAGTCCCTTTCTGAATCGAGTAACCCTCGTTTCAGTCCTGTTTCACTGAACCGGTATAACCTACCATTCCAGCCATGTCTATCTCATGAGATATAAAATCTTTACCCAATGCATTGGAGGGAGATATAGGTCCCACCCATCTTATAATGAATCATTTCTTATGTGTGCCACATAATCATAAATCATACATCATCGCATAACACATGTAACAAAAATGGGATTCTTGAAACATGATGACATCATAAAACAATTCATATAAGGTAATTGACTTCATAAAAATAATTCCCTCACAACATAATCAATTCAATGTAATAATATGGATAAAAACAGAACCCTATATTATCTTAGATGGAAAATAATTTTGATAAAACATTTGAACTCCATTCTTGAGGAAAATATCATTTCTACTTCAAAAACACTTTTCTTTTCATGACATGTCATACAATTATAAACTAAACGAAGTTGAATAAAAAAAACTTGAAAACTTATAAAGGAATCTTCTTGGAAAAAAATGTTTTAAAAATCCATTCATGCCGTATAAGTTAAAAAAACATTCTTCTCGTACTTTTGTCGGAAAGTCAAAAAGTACCTCGTATGAAAAAAACGAAAAAAGATTCCTTTCATATCCTTTACTAAAAACTCACCAAATGGGTAAAATTGTATTTAAACAATTGTAGGTGGATGGAAATAATATTACATATTGAGGAAACATGGATGTGGATGATAAAATACACCCCAGTAAATACTAATGTATAAACAATCTTGGATAAAAATGAGATTGTGATATTTACCTTACCTTAGGTCCGATTTGCTTTGTATGTGTCCGAAGCTCCTGTATAATGGTTTAAATAATTTTATTGACTTATTACAGAATCATACATATTGATATGATATCATATATGGCCATATTCTTAGCTTCTTGTTAGTAATATTTCATTGTTACTTGTTACTCGGGTCTTTATTGCCTTTTGTTCTTATGCGTGTTTTGCCGAATAAATTCTTATTCTTCTTTTAAGGTTATAGATACCTTATATCCAGAATGGTATTAGTGTAACATATATCATATTTATTCATTCAATTAATTTATATAGTTACTATGTAATGATGATCATGTAGAACGAGTCGCATCACATCGTGGAGACGGTATTCCGTACGTACGCACGAGTGATGATATCGTTCCTATGATCATGGAATTGTATTGGAGTATATGTATATTATTTCAGTATCAATATTACTTTATAATAATCATAAATAGTTACTCATTACACCATTATACCCATCCTTGTAAGGTGATGGTGGAAAATAGATTACACCACGGCGTGGAGACGGTATTCCGTACGTACGCACGCGCGGTGATTTCATTTTTCCGTAGGATGGATAGAAGGTGAATTAGAGTTGTTTAATATTTATAATAACATATAAGTATGTAATTAATACTTATTTTATTACTTTATCATGAAAAAACTAAATAAGAATAAGTTGAAGAAGAAATAAATTGAAAAGATCGGTAATGGATATTACCTCTTCTTTGGAACGCTTCTTTGAATCCTCCACTTAGGGAACTAAGATTGGCCTTTGAAGAAGACCAGGACCTCTAGGATTATTCTAGGGAAGTGGAGAGGATAAAATGGCAGGGGTTGGCCGAGCTTGAGTGCTCAAATTGGTGTGAGGAGGAGGGGGAGTAGGTTCCCTTTTATAAGGGAGGAGAGGGGCACCTTAGGAATATCTCAAAATATTATTTTATATTAAAGTCAAAATCGGTTTATAATGGTTCCAAAGGGTCTTATTTCGAAGATAAAGTGGGGATGGGTCGAAATCCTATCAACCAATAGGATTTAGACAAGTTTAGGTTATTATTTTAACCTTATCAATTAGATTTAACTCTAAGTTAAATAATTCAACTTTTACCGTGTCTTTTTGTTTTCTTACACTATATGGTTAATACACTTAATATAACATGCCAAACGAACCCCAAATTGTTTATTATTAATATATATATCCTTATCTGAGTCATTTGGCCGAACCTTAGATTTTTAGGAATAAAATAACAATTCGTAATATAATATTTGATTTAAAAACTATTTTGTGTCAATTTTGACACTATTTGATATATGATTTTTGTGAAAGTCATAACAGAATTATATGTTCGAACCAAATTGATTAAATCAACACTAATATATCATAGTAACCTAGAAAATTAGTGTAATTCATAAAAAGTTTCAAATTACATTTATTTTGGTGTTCATAACATCAATTATGTCAATATTTCATTAATAAGATAATTACTGCATCATCATTGTGTCATAAATAAATTAAATTATTTAATGTATAAAAATTATAAATAAAATATAATTATGTAGGAAATCTTTTTATATTTCTATTGAATATTTATAGTCGAATTTATCTTATGTATTACCCCATATTAAAAATGTTTTAGTTATTAAACTTTGATTTTAACTATTTTAACTATTCATTAAATAAAATAATATTAAATGTCATAATCTAATCCAAGTGGACCTAAATTGTCATATTATATTCATAAGTTTGTTTTTGGTCTAATTAAACTTATCCAATAGAATTAGGACATGTGTTAGGGTAATAGTAATATCATATTTACCCTTAGTTACCAAATTTACTTTTAACCGTGGTAAAAAAAAGTAAAAAGTTACTATTCACCAAAAAATTATTTTCATCTCATTGAACCACATTTTAGTCCTTGATATTAACCGTGTCTCTCGGATTTTCGAAATTCCATTCACAGAAGCGGTAAAATTATGTTTTATGCAAAATTCAGTTTTTAACCTACCACTTAGTGGTTTCACTATTCATAAAAAATTGAAAGTTTTCAGAAAAATACCAAAATTTTACCCTAGGCTAATTTCGGTATTTCGAATCCAAAAATGAAGTCCATTTTGAAAGATAAAATTTATAAAATTTCAAAAAGTGGTTATTACAATTCATAACGGCTAGTTTTAATAATATTTTAATAGCATATCGTTGTTTAATGAAACTCGGTATTGCGTACGACGCAAGCTATCGAGGAAGGTCACGATTTCGTGTAAAGCAAGCCAAGCAAGTGTTGTGTAGAAAAAGATTCCTTTGATGATTTATATAAAAGTCTCGGGTGTTACATTCTACCCCCCTTAAAAAGAATTTCACCCTCGAAATTCTTCACTTTGTAACAAACAGATGAGGATACTTCTCCCTCATCATATCCTCAAGCTCCAATGTAGCTTCTTCAAGTTGGTGGTTCCTCCATAAAACATTCACCAATCGAGTGGTCTTGTTTCGTAGGACTTTTTCGCTACGATCCAGAATCTCTATCGGTTGTTCTTCATAAGAAAGATCTTGCTCCAGCGGTACAACTTCTGAGCTAAGTACATGTGAAGGATTAGGTATGTACTTTTTCAGGAGAGATACATGGAACACATCATGAACTTGAGAGACATTCGGTGGAAGCGCCAATCGGTAAGAAACCTTTCCAACACGATCCAGTATTTCGAAAGGACCGATATATCTAGGGCTCAACTTCCCCTTCATTCCAAATCTCATAACCCTCTTCCAGGGAGATATTCGTAAGAACACTTTATCACCCACTTCAAAATCTAGGTCATTTCTTCGGTTGTCGGCATAAATTTTCTGTCGACTCTGAGCTGCTCTTATGTGTTGTTTAATAGATCTGACCTTTTCTGCCATTTCATCAACGAGATCAGGTCCTAATAGATTTCTCTCCCCAACTTCATCCTAGTAAGTTGGAGTCCTGCATTTCTTTCCATAGAGAGCTTAATAAGGAGTCATCTGAATACTGGAGTGAAAGCTATTATTATAAGAAAATTCCACCAAAGGTAGGTGTTGATCCCAACCTCCTTTGAAATCCATAGAGTAAGCTCTCAACATATCTTCTAAGGATTGAATTGTTCTCTCAGACTGACCGTCTGTCTGAGGATGATAAGCAGTGCTGAAACTCAACTCTGTATCCAGAGTATGCTGAAGACTTCACCAGAACTTTGAGGTAAATCTCGGATCCCGACCAGATATAATAGAAAGTGGCACTCCATGAAATCTTACCACTTCCTTTACATATATCCTGGCAAGCTGATCTAGAGAGAAATCCTCTCTAGTAGCAATGAAATGTGCAGACTTTGTAAGACGATCAACTATGACCCAAATAGCATTATTGCCTTTGGATGTT
The DNA here is from genome assembly GCA_963277665.1 of Viscum album. Classification (NCBI taxonomy): domain Eukaryota; kingdom Viridiplantae; phylum Streptophyta; class Magnoliopsida; order Santalales; family Viscaceae; genus Viscum; species Viscum album. The sequence goes on along the minus strand of OY728164.1, from coordinate 1,007,416,583 downwards.
TTAGGAAGTCCTGTGACAAAGTCCATAGTGATGTTTTCCCATTTCCATTCGGGTATGGGTAATGGTTGTAATATCCCCTTAGACTTTTGTCTCTCATCTTTAACTTGTTGACAAACCAAGCATCGAGAGACATATTCAGCAACATCTGTTTTAATGCCATCCCACCAGAAGTACTCATTCAGGTCCCTATACATCTTCGTGCTTCTAGGATGAATAGAGAATGAAGAACTATGAGCTTCATCCAGCAGCTCCTTCTTTAATTCAGGGATGGGAGGAACACAAACCCGATTCCTTAACTTTATTATCCCATCACAATCAAGGTTGAATTCAGGAACATTTCTCACCTTCTTTTGTAACTCGACATCTTCTTTCTGTGCCTCTTTAATCTTCACATGTATAGATGGTTGAACATTCATTTGAGAAAGATAATATTTTTCCCCTTCCATTATAATTCCAAGATCCATCCTTTGTAAATCCATAAATATTTGATCTTTTGTGATCCTCATCATGGATAAACTAGCATGGTCTTGTCGACTTAATGCATCTGCCACCCTGTTTTCTTTTCCAGGGTGGTAATGGATTGAGCAGTCATAATCCTTAATCATCTCCAACCATCTTCTTTGACGCATATTCAGCTCCTTTTGTGTGAAAATATACTTTAAACTTTTATGATCAGTATAAATATCACACCTTTCACCATAAAGGTAATGCCTCCAAATCTTTAATGCAAAGATTACCGCAGCCAACTCCAAATCATGTGTTGGGTAATTTTTCTCATGGATTTTCAACTGTCGTGAGGCATAAGCTATCACCATATCATTTTGCATAAGAACACACCCCAATCCCTTCTTGGATGCATCACTGTAGATCACAAACCTTTCTCCACTACAAGGCAGTGTGAGCACAGGTGCACTGGATAACCTTCTTTTCAACTCCTTGAAATTCTCTTCACATTCCTCTGTCCAAACAAACTTAACTCCATTCCGAGTCAACTTGGTGAGTTGATTAGATAATCGTGAAAAATCCTTTACAAAACGTCGATAATATCCAGACAAACCAAGAAAACTTCATATCTCAGTTACTATTGTTGGTCTCGACCATCTTTCGATAACCTCTGTTTTTGCTGGATCCACAGATATCCCCTCTTTTGTGATTATGTGACCCAAAAATGCAACTTTTTGAAGCCAAAATTCACACTTGGTAAATTTGGCATAAAGCTTCTCCTTTCTCAGGGTCTTCAATATAATTCTCAAGTGATCTTCATGCTCTTCCTTTCTCTTTGAATAGACCAGAATATCGTCTATAAAGACTACCACAAATTGATCAAGATAGTCTCTAAAGACTCTATTCATTAGATCCATGAAGATAGCAGGGGCATTAGTAAGACCAAATGGCATCACTATAAATTCATAGTGTCCATAACTTGTACGGAAAGCCGTCTTTGGTATATCCTCCCTTTTGACCCTTAATTGATGATACCCTGAACGAAGATCAATCTTGGAAAAGTATTGAGGTCCGCGTAGTTGGTCAAATAAGTCATCAATGCGTGGGAGAGGATATTTGTTCCTGATAGTGATCTTGTTAAGTTCTCGATAATCAATGCAGAGTCTCATTGATCCATCTTTCTTCTTAACAAATAGAACAGGTGCTCCCCATGGTGATGCACTAGGGCGTATGAATCCCTTATCAAGATTCTCTTGGAGTTGCTTCTTCAATTCCTGCAACTCAATTGGGGCCATTCTATAAGGTGTCTTTGAAATAGGCAAAGCACCCGGTACGAGTTCTATTGAAAACTCAACTTCACGATTTGGTGGAAGACCCGGTAATTCCTCCGGAAAGACATCATCAAACTCCCGTACGATGGGCATATTCTTAATCGCGAGTTTCTCACCAACCATTTGAGATAAATAACCTTCATTTAGTGGAATCAATACCCATAAAATGGAAGAAATTTCCACTGGAAGGTTATGTTCATCCTTGCATTGATAGACGATCATAGATTGATCTGGAATATGAAATGTGACTTCCCTTATTTGGAAATTGATATGAGCTCCGTATAAAGAAAGCCAATCCATTCCAAGAATCACATCAAATTCCACTAAAGGAAGGATCACAAGATTTGCAGGAAGCACTTTCCCACAAACTTCGATCGGAGAAGAATTATAAACTTTTGATGCGATTGATGTTCCATTAGGTGTTGTCATAGCTAACTCAACATCTAATTGTTGAGGTAATACGGTGATACCCTTAGAAAATTCTTCAGAAATAAAAGAGTGGGTGGATCCAGAATCAAATAAAACATTTGCTACTTTAGAGTGGATGGTAAGTGTACCTTTCACCACTTCGTTATCATACTCCACATCGCTGATAGAAATTGCATGTGACTTTCCTTTGTCTTTAGCCTTAAGAGTTTGTTGACGTCGACCATCATCATCAACCCTTGGATTTGGGCATTGATTGGCATAATGCCCCATCTCCTTGCACTTGAAACATTGAAGTGTAGTAGGTTCATTCTGTGTATCCCTTCCTTTGTTTGCATCATTATACATCTTCTTCCCATTATCGCGACATTCAAATGCCCGATGACCTTCCTTTCCACATTTGAAACATTTACTTGTCCCTTTAAGACAACTCCCTCCATGTTTCTTTCCACACATTGGGAATAAGGGAAAGCTCATCTTCTTTTCAGTGTGCTCTTTAGATTTTCCTTTGAATTCCATTTTCCTCTTCTTATCAAACCCATATGACTGATGGGTTACTCCAATCTCCATCTCGACTTTGAGAGCACATCAAACAATTTCCTCGTAGCTATTGAAGTCCCTTATGGCTAATGCCCTTTGAAGACTTGGTTTTAAGACACTAAAGAATCGATCGATCTTACTCTCAGGTTGGATAATAATACCAGAAGCGTACCTTGCAAGTCTTGTAAAATTTGCTTCATAGGTACCAACAGATTCACCATCCCTTTGCCTCAGTTCAAGAAACTCTTTCTCCATCATTGTTCGGAGAATACGAGGGAAGTACTTATTGAAAAATAAGTTCTTGAACTCGTCCCATTCCATGGACTCAATTTCATCCCTTTTCCTCGTATTCTTAATAAGATTCCACCATTGATCAGCATCTCCTTCCAAACGATACACTGCTAGGATGACTTTATCATGTTCAGAACATTGAAGAACTGAAAATATCTTTTCAGTAGTACTAATCCATTGTTCAGCAACTAATGGATCAGTAGTCCCGCTGAAAGAAGGTGGACGCTGCCTCATGAAGGATTCAACAGAATGTTGCTCCTTCCTTTGCTCGTTTGGAAGTCCTGCATGATTCATAGCTTGAGAAAGGTGTGTGAGCATGGATACAAGATTTTGCATTCCAGCTCCCATATCGTTTGGTTGCTCAGGGGGACAATCATTTCATTTCCCATCGCATTCCGCATTAACACGGTTCCTTCGGGTTCCATCCATTGACTAAAACCAAGAAGAATAGTGTGAGCAACACTAATTATAATAGGAAAACCACATAATTCAAGAATAAAATTTTCACGCTTAAGTTTTTATCCTAGGTTATTCCTGACCATTTCTAAAACACTAAGATTGTGTTCTATTCTTAGACTTATCCTTAGGGTTCTTACTAAGGCTTTCACATCCTAGTTTCCAAAGGTTGACTATACCTTTCCTCTGATACCAACTATAACGACCCATACTTTACATACATTGTTAATACTTCAAAATTGAAGTACACTTATTACAACATATGACAAAACCACAAAGGACCGTATAGGTATAGTGTCTTTAGAAACTGGGAAACATAAACAACTGGTTCATAAATCTTCTACAGTGTCTCCCATTTATTTCATCATATCTAGGGTCCCTTTTAGCACATTCTACTTAATATCCATCTTCCTGACCTGGGGAAAAGAAAACATAAAAGGGTGAGCTCAAATGCTCAGCAAGGGAAAATAAAGGAAATAAAAATCATATCATATCTTTTTGAAAATCATAACCTGCAAAAGGGATCATAATATCTTAACATGGAACAAATCATAGAAGTGAAAATGAGATCCCCATAATCATAACATGAAACTTGAAACTTTGTGGAATTCACACATAATCATAGAGAATCATTTCTTGTTAGTCAAGACTCATTTCCAAGACTATCTTAGTGGACAAAGTCCCTTTCTGAATCGAGTAACCCTCGTTTCAGTCCTGTTTCACTGAACCGGTATAACCTACCATTCCAGCCATGTCTATCTCATGAGATATAAAATCTTTACCCAATGCATTAGAGGGAGATATAGGTCCCACCCATCTTATAATGAATCCTTTCTTATGTGTGCCACATAATCATAAATCATACATCATCGCATAACACATGTAACAAAAATGGGATTCTTGAAACATCATGACATCATAAAACAATTCATATAAGGTAATTGACTTCATAAAAATAATTCCCTTACAACATAATCAATTCAATGTAATAATAGGGATAAAAACAGAACCCTATATTATCTTAGATGGAAAATAATTTTGATAAAACATTTTAACTCCATTCTTGAGGAAAATATCCTTTCTACTTCAAAAACACTTTTCTTTTCTTGACATTTCATACAATTATAAACTAAACGAAGTTGATTAAAAATAAACTTGAAAACTTATAAAGGAAGCTTCTTGAAAAAAAAATGTTTTAAAATCCATTCATGCCGTATAAGTTAAAAAAAACATTCTTCTCGTACTTTTTTCGGAAAGTCAAAAAGTACCTCGTATGAAAAAAACGAAAAACGATTCCTTTCATATCCTTTACTAAAAACTCACCGAAGGGTAAAATTGTATTTATACAATTTTAGGTGGATGGAAATGATATTACATATTGAGGAAACATGTATGTGGATTATAAAATACACCCCAGTAAATACTAATGTATAAACAATCTCGGATAAAAATGAGATTGTGATATTTACCTTACCTTAGGTCCGATTTGCTTTGTATGTGTCCGAAGCTCCTGTATAATGGTTTAAATAATGTTATTGACTTATTCCAGAATCATATATATTGATATGATATCATATATGGTCATATTATTAGCTTCTTGTTAGTAATATTTCATTGTTACTTGTTACTCGGGTCTTTATTGCCTTTTGTTCTTATGCGTGTTTTGCCGAATAAATTCTTATTCTTCTTTTAAGGTTATAGATACCTTATATCCAGATTGGTATTAGTGTAACATATATCATATTTATTCATTCAATTCATTTATATAGTTACTATGTAATGATGATCATGTAGAACGAGTCGCATCACATCGTGGAGACGGTATTCCATACGTACGCACGAGTGATGATATCGTTACTATGATCATGGAATTGTATTGGAGTATATGTATATTATTTGAGTATCAATATTACTTTATAATAATCATAAATAGTTACTCATTACACCAATATACCCATCCTTGTAAGGTGATGGTGGAAAATAGATTACACCACGGCGTGGAGACGGTATTTCGTACGTACGCACGCACGGTGATTTCATTTTTTCGTAGGATGGATAGAAGGTGAATTAGGGTTGTTTCATATTTATAATAACATATCAGTATTTAATTAATACTGATGTTATTACTTTATCATGAAACAACTAAATAAGAAGAAGTTGAAGAAGAAAGAAATTGAAAGGATCGGTAATGGATATTACCTCTTCTTTGGAACGCTTCTTTGAATCCTCCACTTAGGGAACTAAGATTGGTCTTTGAAGAAGACCAGGACCTCTAGGATTATTATAGGGAAGTGGAGAGGAGAAAATGGCAGGGGTTGGACGAGCTTGAGTGCTCAAATTGGTGTGAGGAGGAGGGGGAGGAGGTGCCCTTTTATAAGGGAGGAGAGGGGCACCTTAGGAATATCTCAAAATATTATTTTATATTAAAGTCAAAATCGGTTTATAATGGTTCCAAAGGGTCTTATTTCGAAGCTAAAGTGGGGATGAGTCGAAATCTTATAAACCAATAGGATTTAGACAAGTTTAGGTTATTATTTTAACCTTATCAATTAGATTTAACTCTAAGTTAAATAATTTAACTTTTACCGTGTCTTTTTGTTTTCTTACACTATATGGTTAATACACTTACTATAACATGACAAAAGAACCCCAAATTGTTTATTATTAATATATATATCCTTATCTACGTCATTTGGCCGAACCTTATATTTTTAGGAATAAAATAAAAATTCGTAATATAATATTTGATTTAAAAACTATTTTGTGTCAATTTTGACACTATTTGATATATGATTTTTGTGAAAGTCATAACAGAATTATATGTTCGAACAAAATTGATTAAATCAACACTAATATATCATAGTAACCTAGAAAATTAGTGGAATTCATAAAAAGTCTCAAATTACATTTATTTTGGTGTTTATAATATCAATTATGTCAATATTTCATTAATAAGATAATTACTGCATCATCATTGTGTCATAAATAAATTAAATTATTTAATGTCTAAAAATTATAAATAAAATATAATTATGTAGGAAATCTTTTTAGCTTTCTATTGAATATTTATAGTCGAATTTATCTTATGTATAACCCCATATTAAAAATGTTTTAGTTATTAAACATTGATTTTAACTATTTTAACTATTCATTAAATAAAATAATATTAAATGTCATAATCTAATCCAAGTGGACCTAAATTGTCATATTATATTCATAAGGTTGTTTTTGGTCGAATTACACTTATCCAATAGAATTATGACATGTGTTAGGATAATAGTAATATCATATTTACCCTTAGTTAACCTATTCACTTTTAACCGTGTTTAAAAAAAGTAAAAAGTTACTATTCACCAAAAAATTATTTTCATCTCATTGAACCACATTTTAGTCCTTGATATTAACCGTGTCTCTCGGATTTTCGAAATTCCATTCACAGAAGCGGTAAAATTAAGTTTTATGCAAAATTCAGTTTTTAACCTACCACTTAGTGGTTTCACTATTCATCAAAAATTGAAAGTTTTCAGAAAAATACCAAAATTTCACCCTAGGCTAATTTCGGTATTCCGAATCCAAAAATGAAGTCCATTTTGAAAGATAAAATTTATAAAATTTCAAAAAGTGGTTATTACTATTCATAACGGCTAGTTTTAATAATATTTTAATAGCATATCGTTGTTTAGTGAAACTCGGTATTGCGTACGACGCAAGCTATAGAGGAAGGTCACGATTTCGTGTAAAGCAAGCCAAGAAAGTGTTGTGTATAAAAAGATTCCTTTGATGATTTATATAAAAGTCTCGGGTGTTACAAGATATCTATGAATACATAATTACTATTGATATAATATATAAAAAAAGATATTTATTTTATATTTCATCATTAATGAAAACATTAAAATTAAACACATTATATATAATTAAATAATTCATTTTTCAAAAAGATAGAAACATCATGTCACAAATTTTTCCTAAAAGGACCATAAATAAAACACTAATATAATTAAATTTAAATATTATAAAATTACATAAATCATAAATTCCAATATCTTTTATGAAATGGTAATGATTAAATTTTTTAAGATTGTTATTGAATAGCACTGCTATTATAAATCGATTTCAAAATGTTAATGAAAACTAACAACTGATATTGAAAATTGATATAAACAAACTAATATACATTTCGATTATAATTATACTTCAAATTTTTAAAAGGATGTGGATATGAATAATTTTTTTATTTATGGATTTAGAGGTTTATTTTTTTATATCACAGAATCAAGTGATTTTTAAAAAGTAAAAAATTAACAATGGACTTTTGGATCTCAATTATATCTCATTGACATATGATTAATCCTCACCACTTATTGTTTTTCACTGTATTTATATAAAATTGAATTATTTTAACATAATGTGTCATGAAATATGAGGTAATTAAATATCCATCCCATGTTTTACCTCCCGTGTATTTCAAATTCGGATGATTATAATGTTTTAAGGGTTCATTGTATCAAATTTCAATTTTATAAGATGTACTTATGTTATAAACCATTTTATCTACTATATGGAGAATATACATATCCATTCATATTTGATATCATTATTTTTCTCATTTTTCATGTACTTTTATTTTCCATTTTAAATTACATCCTTTAAGTGGGTTTTATCTATATATTACTACATATATAATTGTTTTTTTTATGTTTTCAATACCATGATATATGTTTTAAATTTACAACCTCATTTTTTATATTATTTATTAAAATACATTTTTAATTAAATAATAATGAATATATGTCTTATAATAATATTTTAATTTATGGATATTCCCATTATTTTATTTTGATTCATATGTTACCTTTACCATTAGGGTTAATAATCTGAAATATAAATTTTCATGAGATTTGTTTCATAATTTTTATCACGTTTCAATATCTTGTATAATGACTACCTATTTTATGCATTAATTATGATAATATATCTTTTCCGGGTATTCAATGATTAACTTGATGTTCAGTCTTTTAATGGGTTTTTAATCAAGTGTTATCAAATTTTTCATGGTTCTGTATCAAAATTTTCTTATGTGAAATAGTTTTTGAATTATTCACTTAAGTTATTTTACATGGTGTATATACTAACTACCTAAAAACGTATATCATAATTTTTTATTTTTTCATTGTTCTAAGTATTTATTTCAATTTCACACATTCAAATTTTCCCCAACCTTAACATCATTTGATATTCCTTTTTTAGACTTGGTATATGTGTTGTCTATCCATCAACATTATATCTATGGATAGATTGTTTTCATGTCAACACATTTATTAATTTTGATGGTATATAAATTCCATAATTTTTTTTCTCAATACCTCGTTTTATGTATAAACTAGGACAGGTTTATAGTATATTTTTAATCAGTCCACATTCTTTCTTCTGAGGGATTATGAACATTTTATTCATTTTGTTGACTATGAAAGTATTGATGTTTCATATTTTTCTATCACAATTAGAATTCCTGTTTATTCTTTATACATGTTACATATGAATAGTATTGATGTTAATATACATTATATTATGAATTCATTGGACCTAAAGAATTAATTAGTATGGTTCGATATTATATTTCATGTAGATGCATTAGTTTTTCTAATGAAATAAATGGTTTGGGTATATTGTATATACCATCCTAATGATGTTATGATTTCTTGTTTACAACCATAATGTTTGGATTGATTCCCATTTAGATTCCTTTACACCATGAATAAGGTTTGGAATTAGATCATGATAGTATGGAACAATATTTCTAACATTATACATTATTTCAACATGATTTGAGTAATTAATATCAATGTGATTATTTATATAGTTATGCATCCATGGATCCTTTTTCAATTCATGTGATCAACTACATTGAATTTTTTTACTAACATTTTTTAATTCATAATATTCATTCCATGTTTATAATTTTATGGGTTCTAATATTCATTTTCTACTACCATGTAATTGAGCTCACTATTCTTATGTTTCCCTTTTCCCATGTTAATATGAATTGTATTAAACATACTATTTCTAGAATATTATCATGTGGGACGATTTTTTTGGAGATATTATAGAATTTTTATTGATTATACAGTTTCTTATATTGCATAAAATATCCCTTTTTTGAGCATGTCAAAAGATTTTTTAGCTAAATAATTTCCTACCAATCTAAATATTTAAACCTAGAAGTTACTTTTAATGTAATTAACTCAGAATATTTTAGATATATTGTAACAATTTATGGTTAAAAATGGGTCTCATTATATTATTTCAATGATGATATGCAGTGAAATAGTTTATTTTCAAGGATCCAAGTTGTGTTGATCAAATATGTCATAGATATATAAATAAACTATATAATGAAGTTTATTAAATTTATCTCACAATGTTCTTATCACATAGTACCTTTATTATAAATAAATATAAATTATCAATTTTAAATAGGCACTTATAATTCAACATGTAATTTATTTTTTTAAATAGTAAAGGGGTTATAATTTTAATAGGTAATGAAAATGGGATTCTGAGATGTTGAGAAAATAAATTTACTGTTTTTTTTACTTTGTTTGGGTCAAATGTAGTCCATGTGTCTTGAGTGGTCATCAAGAGAGAATTATATGGATAGACTAAATAATAATAGAATTGAGGCCACTAGACAAGTATTGAAGACATGTGGTGGAATGACAATCATTCCTTGGCCACCAGCTAGTTGATTTGAGTTTTAATAAGGGATCAATTACCAAATTTCCCACATTGGATTTTAAGAGGGAAGATCATATCCCCCTCCCTATTTGGTTAATTCAAGGCAGTCACGCACTCCCCATGGTTTCCATCTTCACCGGTGTTAAGGGGATCATTTTGTCATCATTATTAACCATTTCAAGGTATGTTTTCTCCTTTGGTGGCTTCTATATTTTCACTAACCACAGTACCTCGGAGTTGGTGGTTAAAATATTACAGTGGAAAAAAACATGTAATCACATCCCAATTTTATGTATAGTTTAGTAGTACTGGTATACAAGAACATAAATGAATATCACATAATAATTAGAACCAAATATATATCATCTTACTTTCATTGAGTACATAATTATTTCTTCCAGCATAACCATTCATTTCAATATTAAAAAAACATCATAACGTCCTTGAAGAAGAAATATAATGAAGTGGTGATATTAAATTATCAGTAGGGTATTCAAATAGTGGAATATATCATGACTAAATAATAATAATCAATATGGAAAGGTAAATAAATGAAAAAAATTGGATTCAATCAGTTGAATGATCCTTATATGGTGGGTTTAAATTATGTTCAAATAATTCCATATAAATAATCATATGATCAAGATTCATCAGAATTTATTTTCAATCTAATTGAATAATCACATGGGAGATCAAGTCAAAATGTGGGAATGAAATATTTTAGTCCTCATAAACATGTTATCTGGAACATTCATAAGGATTGTTTATAATATGTTTAAAACCCAATTTAATTTGTCCATCTAATTTGTATCACAATACCTATGAATGAATTCAAGGGATATGAAATCATGGGCCCTACCCATCACATAAAATTTCAAATTCATTCCCCAAATAAAAGGGGTCAAAATTAATCAATGCAAACTTTTGTATTGGAAGACTAACTATTCAAATTTTTTTAACTACCATAATCAATAAATAAAATGATAAAACGTCATATGTAATATATTAAGTTATACTAAAATTGTATATCCCAAGTCAAACTGATCAAAAACTATCTAGAGAAACAATAATGATGATATCGATACAATATATCCCCAATGGATTTTTATGGTTGGAGTAGGACACTCAATGGTGGTTGTGAATTGAGTTCCTATAAAAATATATTAAAAAGGGTTATATAAAATTTTAACCAAATTAAAATTAAAACAGGCTAGTTAATCAAGGTACTACGATTATAAGAGTTTGACTATTCAAATAGCTTCTCAAAGGACCAATTAATTCTCAGTAGTATCAATATGATATATTGATAAAACTTTTGAATCCATTATAATATGGACATGTAATTATAACTACTATCAAATATTAAATATCAAAAAAAAGTTTTATAAATTATAAATTAAAATAGGGAAAGACTAAATAGAAACAGATGGTGGATAAAACAAGTGGTTCAGTCTCAATCCAAAACCTAATCCACTCTATATAGAGATCACCTGAAACTGAGTAATTTCTATTAATAAACTTTATCTATATCCTGGATTGGGGTAAACAATAGTAAAAAAGACTTTCCAAGTCACACAACCTCTTCCACTATTCTTTGGGGAAATAAACTACCAGGTCACAGAGGGAAAACTTCTACACTTATCAATGGTAATAAAAATATATAAGAAGATATGAGTGAAAGTGTATCTTGTATGCTTCAGTTTAATGTAGGAGATAATTTAGGTTTCATTACAAACACATATACTACATTAAAGACAAAAAATAGTTTGTAATAGAAAAAAGATGCTAAGAAAGGATAAGAAATTCCATGAGTGTTTCTTTATGAAAAAATGGACTTGTTAGATGAAGTAGATGAAAATATGGATCCATCTTCTAAAAAATAGAGTATCATGAGTCTCATGTTTTGGTTTCCAGTTTGATATTATTTGTACCTCGTGTTCATATTAGTTTTTCTACTATTATAATGATCGTGGTTATGATCTATAGCAGTTTAGCTTCTTTACAACTCAAGAGTAATTCCTGTATTATTTTGTTAATATATTCTTCTATCTTACATGCACTTCGCTTTTCAAACACTCACTCATGTTTCGCTTTGAGTCTAATGTTATAGTATTTATTTTGGGGTTTATGTGTTGAAGCTTATATAAAGCATGATTTCTATACCTCATACCTCATACTATCGGGTTACAAGTCTATAAAGAATCATTAATTATGTTAGTGCTATTAAATGATTCAAATTAGAATATTATAAATAACATATAAATATAAACTACAAAATACAAAAAAGTGATAAACCACAGTATCATAGTGAGTCTTGAAATACTGTCAATAGGAAATGGTGTCAATGGGAAATGGTTCCACTAGAAAATGGTGTCTTATCTTTTCCATTTGATTGGTGAGACATTCATGGTTCCATAGTTGCAATGAGATTGCGAATAGATAGCACTGATGTGGTGTTAGGATCATGGAGTCTTAGGTAACAAAGTCTAGTCCTTTGTCAAAACATTGAATGGTGTCATGGTGTTGGTAGCATGTAACTATTGTCACAGAATATTTTCTATCTGAAATTGGTTATGGTGTATGATTTATGATGTTAGGATTATGGTGTCAGGGTCACTGTGTCTGGATTATGATGTCAGGTTCAAGTTGTCTCAATTATGATGTCATGGTTGCTGTTTCTGGATTTCGGTTTCATGGACTTTGCCAAATTTGAAAACTCGATGCAGAATTGTGGTTTATCAAACATAGACAAATATCTTTAAAGTTGTCTTATGAAAAAATATTAAAAATATTAAATATAAATAATCATTAGTATAACAATACCTTATAGTAAAATATAAAATATAGTTTACAAGATCGAAAAAAGGATTTATAAGATTCTAAATTAGGATAATGTGAAAGTTTATACCATGAATTGTAAGAATTAAATCATAGAGAAAACAATAACTTATATACCTGAGTTGAGATATATTAAACATGATACACATGATTTTTGATCATTAAAACATGATTAACACCTGAGGATTCCAAGAATCTCCCCCTTTTTGATGATAAAAAACGTGGGATTTAAATTCATGTATTTATTCTCCCCCTTTTTGGATTATCAAAAACAATATATGAAAAGTAAAAGAAACAAAGAATGAAGGTAAATAAGATAATAAGAAAATAGTTCACATTGTATTGGATAGAAAGATAGAGTTCATTACCATCATAAGTAAAAATAAAAAAACAATATCAAAATACATATTTCACTTAACAAATTTAGTATAAGTATTCTATTTTCACTTGGAAGAAACATATGACTGGGCCAATGTTATAGAAGTGGATGTTGAAGAAGAGATTGAGCCAATTTTTAGAAAATGGAGGGGTACACCTTCAAAAACATAATGTTCCATAGTGGGTTTTGTTGAATACTGAGATAAGGATTGGTCAATGATTATAGGTATGATATTCCTCAAAGCCTGAGATAAAGGCATTGAAATGGATGAAGGGGTACTAGATGAGGAATGGGTTCATCCATGAATCAAAGGGTCATCTTAAGGTGCCACAATGGCTGATATTTTTAAATTTAGATAATGATTAAATAACTCAATGAAATAATTAATAATCTCACTATCACAATATATTTCCTTCTGATATTTATCTATGTTCTCCATGAACTTTTCCAACCGGGGAGTGAAATCTTTCATCTTTTGGACATGAGTTTTAAGGCTTGAGTGATAGGAGAATTTTCAAATTCTCTACAAGGTATGTGAAATGATTGGTCATATCATTGTTAGAGTAAATCCTATTAAAGTGGAAATCCACTTTGTTGTTAAATTATTCCTAAGCATCATTTGAAATATTTGAGGGAATAATCACTTATTCAAGTACTCAATATTTATTCTTGATGATAGTAGATAATCATTCATTGTGAACACAACTTAATGCTGACTAAAGTTCATATTTATCAACAGTTCTAATCAGATCATTCCTTATTGGTTTAGATGATCATCCAGAGTGAATGAAGTGAGAGACATTAGATTATCTATACATTCTGAGAAGAATCCCTTATACTCCATAGAAATCTTGTTAGGTCTAACAAGAAGCTCAAAAATTTCATTTATTATCTTGATATTTCTATCAAACACTATGTAATATATGAAGGACAAATGTGGCTGAATCAGAGATGTCACATTCTACGGGATATAATCGCTAACATCCTCAACAAGATGAGGAATATGATCTTGTCTAGATTGCAACACTTTTTTTGTATATTCAACCATTGATCTACGAGACTGATCCTCATAAATATACTGTTTATTCTCAATCCTAACTTCTTGTATTTCATGATTCATTTTCAGTTTAATTTTACATATTCTTTTATCTAACAGTAAACATGTGTCACATTTATTGAGATCTATCACATGAGTCGGATGTGAGTTCATGATCTTTTCAAATATAGCTAACAAATTATCTAAAAATGTTATTAGATCATTGTGACTCATAGAAAATTAAACTTCTTGTGTAACTTTAGGAACATGATCCAAAAAATTTAAGGCTCATTAGCAGAGGTTACTTATAAGGAACAAATTGGTTTAAATGTAAATATAGTACAATGATCAATTCATTTAACAGAGGCCTATTGGGTATTTTACACATATAAATAGCTATAAAACATATAATAAGTATCCACAATTATTTGATAAACATGATTGGTAACTTGAAAACATTATAATCTAGGGTGTTTCACCCCCGAACGGGTGCATTTCTTCTAGGAAAAATAGATTTAATCTCTTGAACCATTCCAAAATTTTCATCTCTAAAAAAATTCACACATCTATTTTATAACTAGATTATAGTATAGATGCATTATTTCCACAAAATATAGGATAATTTCAGGATCATCATGAAATTTTGATTGTTCCACAACAACACCCTCTTCCCCAATAACAGGATCTTCATATAAATTTTTTTCAGAACAACTTGTACCTATACACTAGTAGAAGTTTCTTATTTCAAAACAAGTTCAATTTCAATGGCAGGTTCTTATATTGTGTCAATAAATCTTTTAGTTACAGGTATATCCTTTTCAACAACATCTTATGGAAGACGTATGCCACTATATTTATTTTCTAAGACAATTTATTTCATAGGTGCAACAAATACACCCTCTACATCTTCATCTGAATAAACCAAAACATAATCTGGTTCCCAACTAGGATAAAAAATGCACTTTGGTCTTGAAGGATTATCAACTGGATTAAACAATTCATTCAATCTTTCATTGTACTCCACCCATGACTATTTTCAATGGATTCCAGATTATTTTCATCCTTTTGATTGTATCCTCTGAGATAGAAAACTCATAATCATCAATGACATCTTAAACCAGTCCAACTACTCCTTTAACTGACTATATTGTTGAGATTAATCTTGAATAAAACAAAGAGGTATATTTCAATGTAGTCTTGATCATTTTACACATGTGAAATATAATATACATACCTAGATTAATATTGTGCCCATTTTTTATAATATGTATCATGAATAAATATTTATTCTAATGAGTAGAAAAAAATTACTTTCCTTTGAAAAATAAATTTTATAAAAAACATAAATAGGAACCTTGTCTCACCATCCTACATAGTAGAAATTTCCTTTCTTTTCTACGCATTTTAGTCAAAATTAATAGGACCTATTCTATGTTAAAAACATCATTACAAAGAATAGGAACTCTTTTGTAGTCCTAAAATATTATTTCATGAGGTATATTTAGGCATCCATCCCATAACCTTGAGGAAAAATTACACCACTAACCATTAATCAATCTTCTTACTACAAATTCATCTTCAACAATCAATGAAAACTGGACATACTAATAAAAATTAGAAAAATGATTTAGATAAATCAGCATTTTCTCTTTTCTGAACTAGTTCAGCCATCCTTTATCATCCATTACTCTCATAAATAGTGACTTACATGTCAGCAACCACTTCAGACATACATCTGTTTCCATTAAAACTATTTTGTCTACAATATTCAGATTCAATGGTCGCTTATTCATTACTTTTGATTCCCTTTTCACATTCTTCTAAGATATGAACTTATAATTAGTTTGTAGAGATGGGAAATTCATTATGCACATTCAATGAGGGTCGAGAAAGTTGAAATGATGAAATAAGACTGATAGTTTGAGAGACAGGGGTTTCCATTTTGGAGAGATTTTAGATCACGTGAAGAGAGGATAGAATTATTTAAATAATTTTAATTTAGGGAAATAAAGATTCAAATCATTAAAAATTCATCATAAAAAAATAATCAACATAGTGATATGAGAAATAAAATTAAAAAGATAGAAAACTGAGTTATTACGTTGAGACTAGAAAAGGTCGTTATGGTGTCTTTATTTCGGAGTGACCCCAGATAGTGTGACTGTATCATTGAGACAATAAGTGTAAGATAGTAACTGAGAGACAATAACTATGAGATCGTAAAAGTGACGCCATAAAAAGTGAAATAGTAACTGTGAGATATTAAATTCATAATAATAAATGTTTAACTTATGAATTACATTCATAATTCATGTATCATGTAATTGATCCATTCATAATTTAGTGGTTTATAGAATATATCAGCGAGTACATGTTTAGTGCCAATGAATTCCAAATTTGTATCCCCTTTTTAATAATGATATCTTAATATCTGATCCATTACCTGAATATTATTGTTTCTAGACTATGAAGCTAGATTATTTGAAATGTTAATAGCACATGTATTGTCACAATTTATAGGTAGATGTATGAATTGATATCAATATTCTAGTAATGTGTGATTCATCAACATTATTTGTGCACAAATACTTCTAGTAGCTAGGTATTCAACCTCATAAGTAGATCACTAAAGAGAATTTTGTTTCCTACTACAATATGAAAGCAATCAATTTCCCAAAAAGTGACATGTTCTAGAGATTCTATTTCTATTGAAATTTCATCCACGAAAATCAAAATTTGAATAACTCACTTTGTCAAATGATTGTAAATTAAAGTAAATTATACCTATATTTATAGTATGATTGAGTTATTTAAATATTATTTTAATAGTATTTAAGGTAGATTCTTTGGGATTAGGTTTAAAACAAGCCTACATATACACACTAAACATTATATCTGGCCTACTACCTATCAGATAGAGAAAAAATACGATCATTACTCTATAAGTGGTTTGATCCATAGTTTTACCATCTTGATCAAGATTCAACATACATGTGGTACTCATTTGAGTTTCAATAAATTTATTATTTTCAAAACCAAAATGTTTCAAATGATCTTTAGTATATTTACATTGATTTTAGATAATACCTTTATTTTTTTTGAAAATAATGATATCCAAGAAAGAATTTAAGTTCACCCATCAAACACATTTCCAATTCCCTTTACATCGTTTTAGAAAAAATAATACAATAATCATTTCTCGACGATCCAAAAATAATACCATCTATAGAAATCAGATCAACTAAAACATCTTTATAAAGTCATTTTATAAATATATTAGGATCAAAAATTAATTTTGTAATAACTTTTGTAATGAGTAAGGTAATTATTCTATAATACCAAGCTGTTGGAACTTGATTTAAGACATATAATGATTTGGTTAATATGAATACAGGATTTTAAATTTTTTTTGTAGAACCAGATGTTGTTCAACAATAATATACTCAACTATATACCTCTTTATAAATACACTTTTATTATCGTTTTTATAACGATTTAAATTAATATGGGTAGCATAATAGAGTATAATTATGATAGCTTGATGTCTAGCTACACCTGTAAAGGTTTCTTCATAGTCAATTTATTCTTCTTGATATATAACTTTGTGCAAACAATCTATCTTTGTTACTAACGATGTTGCCTGATTCACCAATATTATTCCTAAACACACACATTGTGCCTATGGTGTAACGCCCCGACCCCAGTTACCCAGATTTGGTGTATTACTTCGTAACATTGGCATGATCACAAAAGATCATGTTTCGAATGACAGATTAGTTTAGTAGCCTTGGAGACACTAGATACATTCTTAAATGTTACATTACATCATAACATGAAAAAACAAAATAATATAGTCTCCATAGTCCACACTTATATCCTCTTCTTACTATCCCTGAAGGTCGTTCATAAAATACTTCTTCACATCCTGGAAAATATTAAAACATTGAATGGGGTGAGCTCAGATGCTCAGTAAGGATAACAATATTGCAGAAGCTTTCATAAATAAACATTAACATTTAAGGCAATGTATAACTAAAACAAAAGCCTTTGTAAACTTGAACTTCAGCATAATATAGAAAAAATAAAATTAAATAATTCCATTTACTTACTCACATGGATATTCTACTAGTCGAATAATCACATACAATATCAATAACCACTTTCATAATGATGGAATGCATAATTCCAAACTATCATAACCACGTAGCCAAGGCCTCGTGCCAAGACCATAAATAATATTTTGTCAAGGCCTCATGCCAAGACACTAGATTGTCTTATGAGACCTACTGATGCATCGAGGAGCTATAGCGGGCTCCACCCGTCACTTATTAAGTCCAATGCATTCCTCATATGAATAGGTTTAAACATATCATGAACCATAACATAATCGTAACACATAAAACATGCATAAAGGAAACATAACATTTCTATATTTCAATCAAAAGATATCAATAAAACACATTGATATATTAAAAAACACTTTCAAAACCATTATCAATACCAAAATAAAATAAAATTAAAACTTTTATTTATTTTTCGTTTAAAAAAATTATGGCTTGTAGAGGAAGCCGAAACTCAAATAATGGTCACAATGGCGGAGAATTCATTGTCGCCGCATACGTACGACAAGAAAACATTACTTTTTTGTCATTTAGTAAAATGGTTTGTATAAAATGATTCCTTTTGAATAAACATTAAATTTAAAGGGGTTTATACACCGTATAAAAGAAATTTGTGTATAAAACAAAATATGCCTCAATGAAAGGAGATTGAGACGAAGTCCTTAAAAAGATCATTTTATTAAAAAAAATTGATCTATTATGTGTATTCACTATAAGTACACATAAAGAAAGAACAAATACATGATATGACATAATAATATCATGAAATAATTTGAAAGTAGGAGATTAACCCAAAGAATGGAAATTTGGTTAAAAATTTCCCTTACCTCATGTCCGACTTGACTCAATCATTCATTAATCTCCTGAATAATAAAATAGAGTTAATTTATATTTTCTTAAGAACCTTTTTCATGTTCAATATAGCTTTTATATCACTTATTACCATGTTATGAACGTTATGTAATTATTTATGTTAATAACAGTAATTTTGTCGATCTTTGGTTCTTGAGTCAAAAATATACTTCTTATAATTACATGTTGATCATGTGGTGAAATATCCATTATATCAAGAATTTTATTCATGATTTATATATCATATATAACATATATATACAGTATATACATGAATTTATAATATTACATAAAATTTAGAGGTAAGAAATGAAATGCACCGTTCATGGAGACGGTAAGTCGTACGTACGCATGAACGCTACATTCATTTCTATTTCATATTTTAATGGAATGAAACATAATGATATAAATATATAATATAATTATATTATAATATCATATATAATATCATTTACTCCATCATTTATACATCCCACATATGGCATTAACGATTCAAATCACTTTGAGGGGGCGGTAGTTTGCACTTCCTAAAATGAAAATATCGTGTTTACCCATAATGGAAACCATAAAGGTATTCCATAAATGAAAAATAAAGAAGCTTAAGTAAAAGATAAAAATATTATATATCATATATAAATATAGTGACATCTTAATGGACACCATTGAATGTGTTATACGAGTGTTGAACAATCATCGTTTCGTGAGGCAGAAATTCGCCATCCATAAGAAACAGTATGTTCTTTAACCATTTGATGTAGGTGTGTGTAAGTGTACCAAGAATACATCTTATAAAAACATCCTAGTATATTGAGGATACTGGTGTTGTTACAAAAGAAATTGATAAAAAGAGTTTAGGGGGTTGGAGAAGCAAAATAAAACAAAATAACATAAGAGAAGACATTATCTTAAAATCGGGTAACTCTTTTTTGATTTGAGCCAAAGGCTTCCATGGGAAGAATTATGCCCAAAGGGAGGCTTCTAGGAGTAAGAGGGGGAAGTTGGGAGAGTTTTTGGGAAGAGTTTGGCCGATCCAAATGGCTTGAAGGTGTGAATAAGGTGGTAGTGGTGGGGGGCTTTTATAAGAGGAGAGAAGGGGCACTCTTGGAATGATTGCAATGTTACTTTATTATGAAATGAGTTTAAGATTCTAAAGGACCCACAAGTATAAATTTAGTGTATTATGTGATAAGAGTTCGAAATATACTCATCCAATATGTTTTTGACAAGTTAATGCCTTAGATTTTACAATATCTTGTCATTTTATTTAAATCGTTAATTAATGAGGTAATCGATGCATCATCATGGTGTCATAAATAATTTAATTTTTTTAATGTCCAAAAATTATAAATAAAATAAAATGATGTAGGAAATCTTTTTATCTTTCTAATGAATATTTATAGTAAAAAATAATACTTGTATAACCCAATTTAAAAATTGTTTTAGTAAAACAACTCATGTTTGTGACATTTTTATTTTAACATTAAATAAAATGTTTTTAATGTCATTTTCCTACCAATGTGGCTCCATGGGGTCCCCAAGTTGACCCATGGATTGTCTTGGTCTGCCATTACTCATTCAATAGGGGCAGGACAAGTGTAATGGTCATTTCATCTTATTATAACATTATCTTTACCTTAAATTACACTAATTACATTTAATCGCGATTAATTAAACTTAAAAGTTACTATTCAACCAAAATTATTTTAATCCCATTGAACCATATTTTACTTCATAATGACAACCATGTATGTTGGATTTTTGGAAATCAAATCACAGAATTGATAATGTTTCATTTAAATGAAAAATCAGTTCTTTAACTACCACTTAGTGGTTTCACTATTAATCAAAATTTGATGTTTTTCAGAACAATACCAAAATTTCACCCTAAGCTATAATTGATATTCCGAATTCAAAAATAATGTATATTTTACAGAATTCCAAACATATAAGTTGAATTAATTAATTTTATAACTAATGCCCGCTGTCACAACAAATAGCGTGTTTTTAAGAAACAATATATATCAAAAGATTGACAAATGTTTATGTCCAATTTCAAAGAGAAATTAATTATAATGACCACCATTTGATAAAATGGTAAAAATATATTCTAACTATACATTACAACCACTAAATAGTATAATTTATCACTATAAATTATTTTGATTAAGAAATTTGTTTTAAGTATTTTTCACTATTCATAAAAAATTGGAAGTTCTCAGAATATTACAAAAAATTCAACTTAGGATAATTTCGATATTACGAATACAAAAATGAAGTCCATTTTGAAATATAGAATTTATATAATTTCAAAAAGTGGGTATTACTATTCATAACTATCATTTTGATTGGTTGTGGTGTGTGTTTAGAACTCGAAGTTGCATACAATGCAAGCTATTGCATTATTGAATGAGAAGCGTGTCGTGGAAGTCTCGGGGTGTAACATTTTCCGCTCCTTCAATAAATTGAATCCTTGCAATTTGAAATTTTTCTTTGAAAATAAAAGGTTGAAAATAGAAAATACCTTTTTAGAAAACCCACATCGGAAATAAGGTTAATAAAAATATAACATTAAAGGAAAGAAAGAGAGGTAAAAATGTCACCCGAGATAGCCCATACTAGGATTCTATAAAAATATGGATATGGAATAAAAAAACCAGTAAGGTCTGATGGAGAGTTGTAGAAAACTGGATTAGGAGAAAGTTAACAATAAGAAAATCACAAACTTGTTATTGGTTAAACGATCATTGAATCCCCAGTTGGAAAAGTTAACAGGAAACGTTTTTGTTTTACGTTACCTTTCATAAAGTTGAAAATTTATTTAAGAGATTTACTATGTTTGTAAGGAAATATACTTACTTTTCGTGTAGAAATTCATAAATTTTTACCACAAACCCATCTTTCACTCCAAATGGTAACAGAACTCAAAAATATTCAATTTATCCTAATTGTATAAGGTTATAAATATTACCACATACCATTTAGATTATGAAAAATATTTTGTAATAACCAGGGACTTCCTGTAGGCTAGTGGTAGGTAATAAAGGTCTATCTCATTATGGTTGTGGGTTCGATTCATGCAGCTTTGTCCGACGCGACGGGTTATGCCCCACCCTACAGGTTGTCATTTTCCTAAAAATATAGTATTATAATATTACAAAAATAATCTTCAGAAATGTTTTAACCTTAAACAATACTATCCAAAGTTCAACTTAATTCATTTCAACCGTTCTAGTTATCCAAAATACCTCTATCCAGAATTTATCTAAAATATCTCTAAATTCTAAAATCAATTGTATCATCAGATTCCTCAAATAAAGTAAAGTTCCTATTATTTTCACATACTAAAATATGACGACCTTCATCATATTAAAACCATAATGAAAACAACAAGTATTATAGTACAATCCTTATATATCACATTATTCTTATAACCAGAATATAATCCTTGATTCAAAAAACACAAATATATTAATTATTCAACTTCATCCACAGAAACAACGTATGCTTGGCCTTGATCCCTTGGACTTGTCTGAGGTAAGTTTCCTTGTCTCTTAGGACAATCATTTTCATAATTCCCCATTTCCCTACAATTATAGCATTCCACATTGACAACAACATTCTTTCCCTTGAAATCATGAGCTTCATAGCCTTTTTCACCACACCTGTAACAGACTCCCATTCCCATCAAGCAAGTACCGGGGTGTTTCTTTCCACATTTACTGTAGGACTGATATTCAACATTTCCCTTCATCCCCTTATTTCCATTTCCAGATTGATCAGATGATCTCTTCTTTTCTTTCTTTGCTTTAAAGTCAAAAGACTTATAGAATTCCTTTTCCATCTTGATAGCACAGAAGACAATATCTTCGTATGGCGAGAAGGTTTGTTAGACTAATGCTCGACGGAGAAATGTTTTTAACTCTTCAAATAAATGATCAATATTACTTCTTGGGTTACTTATATAATCTGCAACATGCCTCGCTAACCTTGTAAAGCTAGCCTTATACATTGCGATATTCTCATCCTCCTTCTGCCTCAGACTCAGAAATTGCCTTTCCATATCTGCTCAATGTCCTTGTGGAATTTATTTTTCTAAGAAAAGATCTTTGAGCTCTCTCCGTTCCATATTTGATACATCATAATCTTCCATTGTATTTTAAATCAATGACCACCATTGATCGGCATCTCTAGTGAGGCAGTAAACTGCCATGATAACCTTCTCCCTTTTTCTACTCCCCAAGGCTTGGAATATATTCTCTAAGGAGTTTATCCATTGCTTAGCTACTAATGGATTTTTACCCCCATTAAATGTTTTTGGTTGTTGCCTCATGAAGCTGTCTAACATTGATCCACCACGTTGCGGATCAGGGTGCTCCATATGAGTAAGGTTATTATTCATAACCGGAGTGAGTTGTCCCAGTATGGTAATAAGTTGATTAGCACCAGTTGTATCTCCAGATCCACAATAATTATCTTGAGCAGGAGGTCAATCCCTACACGGTGTGTGTGCATTGATATGGTTTCCATTCCTTCCACTAGGCGCCATTTCTAAAAAACATCATAAACTAGATTAGTTTATGATTCAAAATACATAATTTCATACTTGTAAAATACTTAACATAAGTTGAACTATTTATGGATATAATCCATAATCATAAAAATGTTTTCTTTGAGGATATATATACTCATAACCCTTCATAGTGGATTGTAAATAAAATGAGAATTATCCTAAGCATATCCCCCGGGAGTGTCGTAACCAATAGTGCAGCAAGGCACGTTGTCTTGCACCAGTTCCCGTTCGAGTATAGCTCAAAGCTGTGTTTTCGGGTTTTACCCCTATGTACATCTGTGCCAGAGCCGCCTCTACCTGCTCGTATCTAGACAGGGATTTATTGCTTGGAAAACTCACAAAATCTCTATAATACCAAAATTCTAGGAATTTCTTCTATATTAATCCTCAAAGTCTATCTTTGGGCTACGTACTCTAATCATATTTTATCTAAATCTAGCTTCCATGGTTAGTACTAAACTACCTCGGATACCAACTGTAATGCCCTGACCCCAGTTACCCAGAGTCGGTGCATTACTTTGTAACATTGGCATGATCACAAAAGATCATGTTTCGAAAGACCGATTAGTTTAGTAGCCTTGGAAACACTAGATACATTCATAAATGTTACATTACATCATAAAGTGAAAATCACAATAACATAGTCTCCATAGTCCACACTTATATCCTATTCTGACTATCCTTGCAGGTAATTCATAAAATACTTCTTCAGATCCTGGAAAATATTAAAACATTGAAAGGGTGAGCTCAGATGCTCAGTAAGGATAACAATATTGTGGAAGCTTTCATAAGTAAACATTAACATTTAAGGCAATGTATAACTAAAAAAAGACTTTTTAAACTGGAACTTCAGCATAATATGGAAAAAATAAAATTAAATAATGTCATTTACATACTAACATGGATATTCTACTAGTTTAATAATCACATACAATATCAATAACCACTTTCATAAGGATGGAATGCATAATACAATACTATCATAACCACATAGCCAAGGACTCGTGCCAAGACAACAAATAATATTTTGTCAAGGCCTCGTGCCAAGACACTAGTTTGTCTCATGAGACCTACCGATGAATCAAGGAGATATAGCGGGCTCCAACAGTCACTTATTAAGTCTAATGCATTCCTCATATGAATAGGTTTATACATATCATAAAACATAACATAATTGTATCACATTAAACATGCATAAGAGAAACATAAAATTTCAACATTTCAATCACAAGATATCAATACAACACATTGATATAAAAAAACACTTTCAAAACCATTTTCAATACTAAAATAAAAGAAAATTAAAACTTTTATTTATTTTTCATTTTAAAACAAATTATGGCTTGTAGAGGAAGCTGAAACTCAAATAATGGTCACGACGGCGGAGAAGTCGTTGTCTCTGCATACGTACGACAAGAAAACATTCCTTTTTGTCTTTTAGTAAAATTATTTGTATAAAAATATTCCTTTTGAATAAACTTAAAAGTCAATGGGGTTTATACACCGTATAGATGAAATTTGTTTATAAAAGAAAATATGCCTCAATGAAAGGAGATTGAGACGATGTCCTTACAAAGAACATTTTTAAAATAAAGATCTATTATGTGTATTCACTATAAGTACACAGAAATAAAGTAATAATACATGATATGACATAATAATATCCTGACATAATTTTAAAGTAGGAGATTAACCCAAAGAATGGAAATTGGGTTAAGAAATTCCCTTACCTCGTGTCCGACATGACTCGATTGTTCTTTAATCTACTGAATAATAAACTAGATTTAATTTCTATTTCATTAAGAACCTTTTTCATGTTCATTATTCCTTTTACATCACTTATGAGCATGTTATGAACATTATGTAATTATTTATGTTAATAATAGTCGTTTTGTCGATCTTTGGTACTTGAGTCAAAAATATACTTCTTATAATTACAAGTTATTCATGTGGTAAATTATCCATTATATCCATAATTATATTCATGATGTAGATATAATATATAACATATATATCCTGTATATACATGCATTTATAATATTACATAACATTTAGAGGTAAGAAATGAAATGCACCGTTCATGGAGACGGTAAGCCGTACGTACGCATGAACGCTACTTTCATTTCTATTTCATATTTCAATGGAATGAAACATAATGATATAATGGTATAATATAATTCCAGAATAATATCATTTACTCCATCCTTTATACATCCCACATAGGGCATTAATGATTCAAATCACTTTGAGGGGGCGGTAGTCCGCACTTCCTAAAATGAAAATATCGTGTTTACCCATAATGGAAACCATAAAGGTATTCCATAAATGAAAAATACAGAAGCTTAAGTAAATGATAAACATATTATATATCATATATAAATATAGTGACCTCTTAATGGCCACTTTTGAAGGTGTACGAGTGTTGAACAATCATAGTTTCGTGAGGCAGAAATTTTCCATCCACAGAAACAGTATGTTCTTTAACCATTAGATGTAGGTGTGTGTAAGTGTAGCTTGAATACTGCATAAAACAACATCCTAGTATATTGAGGATACTGGTTTTTTTACAAAAGAAATTTATAAAAAGAGTTTATGGGGTTGGAGAATCAAAATAAAACAAAATAACATAAGAAAAGACATTACCATAAAATCGATTAACTCTTTTTTGATTTGAGCCAAAGGCTTCCTTGGGAAGAATTATGCCAAAGGTGAGGCTTCTAGGAGTAAGAGAGGTATGTTGGGAGAGTATTTTGGCATATTTTTGCCTAGCCAAATGGCTTGAAGGAGTGAATAATGTGGTAGTGGTGGGGGCCTTTTATAAGAGGAGAGAAGGGCCACTCTTGGAAAGATTAAATGTTACATTATTATGAAATTATTTTCATATTTTAAAGTTCCCAAAATGATATATTTAGAGGCTAAGGTGATAAGGGTTCTAAATCTACTCATCCAATAGGTTTTTGACAAGTGTATGCCTTAGATTTTACATTATCTTTTCATTTTATTTAAATCGTTAATTAATGAGGTAATCGCTGCATCATCATGGTGTCATAAATAATTTAATTTATTTAATGTCTAAAATTATAAAAAAAATTATCATGATGTAGGAAATCGTTTTATCTTTCTAATGAATATTTATAGTCAAAAATATTACTTGTATAACCCCATTTAAAATTGTTTTAGTAAAACCACTCATGTTTGTGACATTTTTATTTTAACATTAAATAAAAAGTTCTTAATGTCATTTTCCTACCAAAGTGGCTCCATGGGGTCCCCAAGATGACCCTTGAATTGTATGGGTCGACCATTACTCATCCAATAGGGTTAGGACAAGTGTAAAGGTCATTTCATATAATTATAACATTTTCTTTACCTTAAATTACACTAATTACCTTTAATCGCGATTAATTAATCTTAAAAATTACTATTCACCAAAAATTATTTTAATCCCATTGAACCACATTTTACTTCATAAAGACAACCATTTATGTCGTATTTTGGAAAATCAAATCACAGAAGTGGTAATGTTTCAATTAAATGAAAAATCGGCTTTTTAACTACCACTTAGTGGTTTCACTATTCATCAAAAATTGATGTTTTTCAGAACAATGCCAAAATTTCACCCTAAGCTATAATTGATATTCAAAATTCAAAAATGATGTGTATTTTAAAGAATTCCAAACATATAAGTTGCATTAATTATTTTTATAACTAATTACCGCTATCACAACAGAAAGCGTTTTTTAAGAAACAATATATATCAAAAGATTGACAATTGTTTATGTCCAATTTCAAGGTGAAATTAATTATAGTGACCACCATTGGATAAAATGGTAAAAATATATTCCAATTGTACTTTAAAACCACTAAATAGTATCATTTATCACTATAAATTATTTTGATTAAAAAAAGTTGTTTTAAGTATTTTTCACTATTCATAAAAAATTAGAAGTTCTCAAAAAATTACAAAAAAATCAACTTAGGATAATTTCAATATTACGAATACAAAAATGAAGTCCGATTTGAAATATAAAATTTATATAATTTCAAAAATTGGGAATTAATATTCATAACTACTACTTTGATTGGTTGTGGTGTGTTTTTAGAACTCGAAGTTGCGTACAATGCAAGCTATTGCATTATTGAATGAGAAGCGTATCGTGGAAGCTCGGGGTGTTACATTCTCCCCTCCTTCAATAAATTGCATCCTTAAAATTTGAAAATTTTCTTTGAAAATAAAAGGTTGAAAATAGAAAATACCTTTGTGGAAAACCACATCGGAAATGAGTTTAATAAAAATATAACATTAAAAGAAAGAAAGAGAGGTACAAAGGTCACCCGAGATAGCCCATACAAGGATTATATGAAAATATAGACATGGAAGAAAAACAAACCAGCACTGTCTGATGGAGAGTTGTAGAAAACAGGATTATGATAAAGTTAACAATACAAAAATCACGAACTTGTGATTGGTTAAACGATCATTGAATCCCCGGTTGGAAAATTTAACATGCAACATTTTTGTTTTAAGTAACTTTCATAAAGTTGAGGAATTTATTTAAGAGATTTACTAATATTTTAAGGAAATATACTTACTTTTGGTGTATACTTTCATAAATTTTTACCACAAACCCATCCTTCACTCCAAATGGTAACAGAACTCCAAAATATTCTATTTATCCTAATTGGATAAGGTTATAAATATTACCACATACCATTTAGATTAGGAAATTTTTTTTGAAATAACCAGGGACTTCCTGTAGGCTAGTGGTAGGTAATAAAGGCATGTCGCACTATGATTGTGGGTTTGATTCCTGTAGCATTGTCTGATGCGACGGGTTATGCCCTACCCTGGAGGTTTTCCTTTCCTAAAACTATAGTATTATAATATTCCAAAAACAATCGTCAGAAATGCCTTAACCTTAAACAATACTATCCAAAGTTCAACTTAATTCATTTTAACCATTATAGTTATCCAAAATACCTCTGTCCAAAATTTATCTAAAAGGTATCCAAATTCTAAAATCAACTGTATCATCAGATTCCTCAAACAAAGTAAAGTTCCTCTTATTGTCACATTCTAAAATATGATGACCTTCATCATATTAAAACTTTATTGAAAACAACAAGTACTGCAGTACAATCCTTATATATCACATTATTCTTATAACTAGAATATAATCCTTGATTCTAAAAACACAAATATATTAATTATTGAACTTCATCCGTAGCAACAACGTAAGCTTGGCCTTGATCCCTTGGCCTTTTCTGAGGTAATTTTCCTTGGCGCTTAGGAAAATAATTTGCATAATGCCCCATTTCCCTACAATTATAGCTTCCACATTAACAAAAACTTTCTTTCCCTTGCAATCCTGAGCTTGGTGGCTTTTTTCACCACACTTCTGACATACTACTATTCCCTTCAAGCCTGTACCGGGGTGTTTCTTTCCACATTTACTGTAGGACTGATATTCAACTCTTCCCTTCTTCCCCTTATTTCCATTTCCAGATTGATCAGAAGATTTCTTCTTTTCTAGCTTTGATTTAATGTCATAAGACTTAGAGAATTCCTTTTCCGTTTTGATAGCACACGAGACAATATCTTCGTATGAAGAGAAGGTTTGCGAGACTAATGCTCGACGGAGAAATGGTTTTAACGCATCAAAGAAACGATCAATCTTACTTCTTGGGTTACGTATATAATCTGTAGCATGCCTCACTAACCTTGTAAAGTTAGCCTCATACTTTGTGACATTCTCATCCTCCTTCTGCCTCAGACTCAGAAATTACCTTTCCATATCTGATCGATGGTCATGTGGAATTTATTTCTCTGAGAAAAGATCTTTGAACTCTCTTCATTCCATATTTGAAACTTCATCATCATCTTTTGTATTTTGAATCAATGACCACCATTGATCGGTATCTCCAATGAGGCGGTAAACTGCCTTGATAACCTTCTCCCTTTTGCTACTTCCCAAGGTGTAGAATTTTTTCTCTAAGGAGTTTATCCATTGCACAGCTACTAATGTATTTGTACCCCCATTAAATGTTTTTGGTTGTTTCCTCATGAAGCGGTCTAACATTGATCATCCACGTTGCAGATCAAGTTTCTCCATATGAGTAAGGTTATTATTCATAACCTGAGTGAGTTGTCCCAGTATGGTAATAAGTTTATCATCACCAGTTGTATCTACAGATCCACAATAATTATCTTGAGCAAGAGGGAAATCCCTACATGGGGTGAGTGCATTGATACGGTTTCCATTCCTTCCACTAGGCTCCATTTTTAAACAACGTCATAAACTAGATTAGTTTATGATTCAAAATACATAATTCCATACTTGTGAAATACCTAACATAAGTTGAACTATTTGTGGATATAATCCATAATCATAAAAAAAAAATTCTTTGAGAAAATATATACTCATAACCCTTCATAGTGGTTTGTAAAGAAAATGAGAATTATCTTAAGCATATCCCCCAGGAGTGTCGTAACCAAGAGTGCAGCAAGGCACATTGTCATGCACCAGTTCCCGTTCGATTCTATCTCAAAGCAGTGTTTTTGGGTTTTACCCCTAGGTACATCTGTGCCAGAGCCTCCACTACCTGCTCGTATCTAGACAGGGATGTATTGCTTGGAAAACTCACAAAATCTCTATAATACCAAAATTCTAGGATGTTTATCTATACTATTCCTCAAAGTCTATCTTTGGGCTACGTGCTCTAATCAGTGTTTATCTAAATCTAGCTTCCAAGGGTAGTACTAAACTGCCTCTGATACCAACTGTAATTCCCCGACCCCATTTACCCATAGTCGTTCCATTACTTCATAACATTGGCATGATCACAAAAGATCATGTCTCGAAAGACCGATTAGTTTAGTAGCCTTGGAAACACTAGATACATTCATAAATGTTACATTACATCATAAAGTTAAAAATTGAAATAACATAGTCTCCATAGTCCACACTTATATCCTCTTCTGACAATCCTTGCAGTTCATTCATAAAATACTTCTTCATATCATGGAAAATATTAAGACATTGAAAGGGGTGAGCTCAGATGCTCATTAAGGATAACAATATTGTGGAAGCTTTCATAAATAAACATTAACATTTAAGGCAATGTATAACTAAAACAAAAGCCTTTTTAAACTTGAACTTCAGCATAATATGGAAAAAATAAAATTAATTAATTCTATTTACTTACTCACATGGATATTCTACTTGTTGAATAATGACATATACTATCAATAACCACTTTCATAATTATGTAATGCATAATGCCAGACTATCATAACCACGTTGCAAAGACCTCGTTCCAAGACCACAAGTAAGATATTCAAGGCCTCGTGCCAAGACACCAGTTTGGCTCATGAGACCTACCGATGCATCGAGGAGCTATAGCGGGCTCCACCCGTCACTTATTAAGTCTAATGCATTCCTCATATGAATAGGTTTAAATATATCATAAACCATAACATAATCGTATCACATAAAACATGCATAAAGGAAACATAACATTTCAACATTTCAATCACAAGATATCAATACAACACATTGATATAATAAAAAACACTTTCAAAACCATTTTCAATACCAAAATAATAGAAAATTAAAACTTGTATATATTTTTCATTTTAAAACAAATTTTGGCTTGTAGAGGAAGCCGAAACTCAAATAATGGTCACGGCGGCGGAGAAGTCATTGTCGTCGCATACATACGACAATAAAACATTCCTTTTTTTCATTTAGTAAAACGCTTTGTATAAAAATATTCATTTTGAATAAATGTAAAAGTCAAAGGCGTTTATACACCATATAGAAGAAATTTGTGTATAAAACAAAATATGCCTCATTGAAAGGAGATTGAGACGATGTCCTTACAAAGATCATTTTTTAAATAAAATATATCTATTATGTGTATTCACTATATGTACACATAAATAATGTACAAATACATGATATGACATAATAATATCATGACATAATTTGAAATTAGGAGATTAACCCAAAGAATGGAAATTGGGTTAAAAAATTCCCTTACCTCGTGTCCGACATGACTCAATCGTTATTTAATCTTCTGAATAATAAACAACAGTTAATTTATATTTGCTTAAGAACCTTTTTCATGTTCATTATTCCTTTTAGATCACTTATTAGCATGTTATGAACATTATGTAATTATTTAAGTTAACAACAGTCGTTTTGTCGATCTTTGGTACTTGAGTCAAAAATATACTTCTTATAATTACAGGTTGTTCATGTGGTGAAATATCCATTATATACAGAATTATATTAATGATTTAGATATCATATGTAACATATATATCCAGTATATACATGAATTTATAATATTACATAACATTTAGAGGTATGAAATGAAATGCACCGTTCATGGAGACGGTAAGTCGTATGTACTCATTAACGCTACTTTCATTTCTATTTCATATTTTAATGGAATGAAACATAATGATATAAAGTTATAATATAATTCCAATATAATATCATATATAATATCATTTACTCCATCCTTTATAAATCCCACATATGGCATTAACGATTAAAATCACTTTGAGGGGGCGGTAGTCCGCACTTCCTAAAATGAAAATATTGTGTTTACCCATAATGGAAACCGTAAAGGTATACCATAAATGAAAAATACAGAAGCTTAAGTAAAATATAAACATATTATATATCATATATAAATGTAGTGAAATCTTAATGGCCACCTTTGAAGGTGTTATACGAGTGTTGAACAATCATAGTTTCGTGAGGCAGAAATTCGCCATCCAGAGAAATAGTATGTTCATTAACCATTAAATATAGGTGTGTGTATGTTTACCTCGAATATTTCTTATAACAACATCCTAGTATATTTATTATACTGGTTTTGTTACAAAAAAATGGATAAAAAGAGTTTAGGGGGTTGGAGAAGCAAAATAAAACAAAATAACACAAGAGAAGACATTACCTTAAAATCGGGTAACTCTTTTTTGATTTGAGCCAATGGCTTCCAGGGGAAGAATTCTACCCAAATTGAGGATTCTAAGAGTAATATAGGGAATTTGGGAGAGTATTTGGGCAGAGTTTGGCCGAGACAAATGGCTTGAAGGTGTGAATAAGGTGGTAGTGGTGGGGGACTTTTATAAGAGGAGAGAAGGGGCACTCTTGGAACGATTGAAATGATACTTTATAATGAAATGCTTTTCAGATTATAAAGGTCCCACAATTATATATCTCGAGGATAAGGTGATAAGGGTTCTAAATATACTCTTCCGATAGGTGTTTTACAAGTGTATGCCTTATATTTTACATTATCTTTTCATTTTATTTAAATCGTTAATTAATGAGGTAATCATTGCATCATCATGGTGTCATAAATAATTTAATTTATTTAATGTATAAAAATTATAAAAAAACTACCACGATGTAGGAAATATTTGTATATTTCTAATGATTATTTATTGTCAAAAAAATGACTTGTATAACCCCATTTAAAAATTGTTTTAGTAAAACAACTCATGTTTGTCACATTTTTATTTTAACATTAAATAAAAAGTTTTTAATGCCATTTTCACTCCAAAGTGGCTACATGGGGTCCCCAAGTTGACCCATGGATTGTCTTGGTCGGCCATTACTCATCCAATAGGGGTAGGACAAGTGTAAAGGACATTTCATATTATTATAAAATTATCTTTACCATAAATTACACTTATTACCTTTAATCGCGATTAATTAAACTTAAAAGTTACTACTCACCAAAAATTATTTTAATCTCATTGAACCAAATTTTACTTCCTAATGAGAACCATGTATGTCAGATTTTGGAAAATCAAATCACAGAAGTGGTAATGTTTCAATTAAATGAAAATTTAGTTTTTTAACTACCACTTAGTGGTTTCACTATTCATCAAAAATTGAAGTTTTTCAGAACAATGCCAAAATTTCACCCTAAGCTATAATTGATATTACAAATTCAAAAATGATGTTTATTTTACATAATTAAAAATATATAAGTTTCATTAATTAATTTTATAACTAATTCCTACTGTCACAACAAATAACGTTTTTTAAGAAACAATATATATCAAAAGATTGACAATTGTTTATGTCCAATTTAAAAGTGAAATTAATTATAATGACCACCATTGGATAAAATGTTAAAAATATATTCTAATTATACTTTAAAACGACTAAATAGTATAATTTATCACTATAAATTATTTTTATAAAAAAATTTGGTTTAAGTATTTTTCACTATTCATAAAAAATTGGAAGTTCTCAGAAAATTACAAAAAATTCAACTTAAGATAATTTTGATGTTACGAATACAAAAATGAAGTCCATTTTGAAATATAAAATTTATATAATTTAAAAACGTGTGTATTAATATTCATAACTACTACTTTTATTGGTTGTGGTGTGTGTTTAGAACTCGAAGTTGCGTACAATGCAAGCTATTGCATTATTGAATGAGAAGCGTATCGTGGAAGCTCGGGGTGTTACATATGGTCAAGGTGACTTTGGGTGTATTCACAAGTTTCCAAACCTTATTTATTTCAAATTTATTATTTTCTTCTCGCATAGCCCTCACCAAAAAATTTTCATTGATATCATTATTTATTTTTTTAGGTTCAAGATATGACAGGAAACATATATGTTCAACCAGATTTATAATAGAAGATCTTGTTTGTGTACCTTTATCTAAATCTCCAATAGCATGATCTAAAGGATGGTTCTTCAGGGTACTAGTAGGTATAAAAAAATGATATAGTAATTTCAAGATCATATACAGGTTTGGGTTCATCTTGTCTATATTCTAAATAATTTCTAGAACTATTTGATATAACAGATTACTTTACTAGAGGATTAGATTATTTTTTATTTATATCCGGGATTGTTGTACCATCTTCAAGCTTTTTTGGGGAGGACATAGTTTTAAGTGGATCTATTTCTTCAAATTTCACATGTATATATTTTTTAACACATATTTTTCTTTGTTAAAGACACAATAGTCTTTACAAGAGGTTGAGTAACCTTGGAATATTCCTTTATCCCTCATGGATTAAAATTTGTGTAGATTATACATGGTTTTAATAATATAGGATTTGAAACCAAAAACATTGAAGTAACTAACATTGGGTTTTCTATTGTTCCACAACTCATATGGAGTTATTTTAAGAATTTTACTATTTAATACTCTATTAATTATGTATCATGTTGTAGTCATAGCCTCATCCCAAAAAAAATGGCTTAGTTATATTAATTAACCATTGTTCTTGAAAATTTTTATTGCTCAATTTCTTCAATCCAGAACAAAATATTGTTGAGTTTTTCTATGAGCATAGATTTTATCACTATAGACATTGTGTGAGAAAAAATATTCAAAGTCATGATTTTCAAACTCATGTACATGATCACTTATTATGGATTTTAATCTAAGTATACTAAAATTTTTCAATATTAAAGCATACAAGGTGATGTAAGTACATGCTTCAATTTTTTGACATACGAAATAAGTAAAAGTATATCTAAAATAGTCATCGACAAGATAATTAACATAGTTCATTCCATATAAACTAGAAACTCAAGATTTTCCAAATAAACCCATGTGAACCAACTCCAATGGTAGAGAAGTTGAATCTTATTTCTTTGATTTGAATGATATCTTGTGATATTTAACCTTTTTTCAAGGATTACAGACTTCATCACTTGGAAACTCATGTTTGGGTATGTATTTGACTAACACTTTTTTGGAAGGCTTCCTAATGGATTTTATATTTCATTATCATTGTCTTTCATTCCAAAGCCAATTGTATTTGTGAGATACACTTATAAATGAAACATTTTCATAAATTTAAGAATCTATGGTGAATGAAAAAAAATCATTTCTAAAAGAATAGAATTTCAATTCATTTTATGGTTGAAGACATTCCCAACATCATTTTCAAATTGGACATGAAATATATCATCACATAATTGGGAGATACTATGAAATTTCTATTTAAGTCCATCAATAAAATGTCATTTAGAAATTAAAACTGAGTTAGATTTACCAATCTGGATAAATACAATTATTTTTCTTGTAGTATTGGCACCAATGGTAACATATCCACCATAAATAATGTTTATATTCTAGATTATAGAATAATATCTTTTCATGTATCTTTAACATCCACTATTCATGTACCATAAGATTTTACAGGATCTCATCAAAATGCATTCCAATAAAATAATCAAATGAAAACATATTTTGGTACCATGACTTTATTGGGTCAAGTGGCATTAGTAATAAGTGCTTTTGTAACCCCCATTTTCTTTATAGGTTTCCTAAATGAATTATTTAATAAATTTAAAAAATAAACTCTATTTATTCAAGAAGAACTATAGGTAGTAAAAGACTATCCAAAAAATGGAACTAACAGTAGAATTTTCATTTTGGGGTAAAAAAACTTAATTTCTAGATTTAGGTAAAATTGTGCTTTAGATAGGTTTCTATTTCCCATATAATATCCAATAAAAGTAGTGTATTTAAGAGCTATCTGTATACCATGATTTTAAGTAAGTGTATCTTTCGCACTGGTAATCTTTTCTAGATCTTTCATCAATTTTCATTAGATATTTTTTATTCATTTAGCGACTGAGTATTATTTTCTATTTCGATAGTACGTTCAGACATAAGACCTATAGTAAGGGAATGATGGGTCTTTAATGGTTAGTATTTATCTTCTTTTTATTACGTGTTTCTTCCAGTATGTTATAGTATTTAAATAATTCATCACTTGTTGTATTTTCAAAATAACTATCATCATCTAAATAGTTAAAATTATGTACAAGAGACTCTAAGGTAACCTCAAACATGTTTTTTATAAAACACATATTTCCCATGTTATCTTCTCATCATGAGATGATGTTGATTCACTTGAGCTGTCCTTGAAGGTACTTATGGTGGCTTTTATAGATTTCTTACAAATATTGTCTTAGTTTTCATACTTCTTTTTATATATTAATTTTGGACAGTCTTCTATAACATGTCCTCTCCTCTTAAATTCATAGCAGTTAATCTCATAGGTGTTTTTATTTTTCTCCATTCCTTTTTCCAGTTTCCCTTGTTAACATACCGTCTTCTAAAATTGGGCTTCCTAAATAACTTCTTCTTCATATAGAATTTCCTTAATCATATGGCCTGTTGAGCCATCTCTTCATCGCTATTGGGTGTTAATTCAACATTACTATATATTTCAATAGAGGTTAAAACCATCTAATTTCTATTGTTCATAATGTTATTAGTCATATATACTACTTATTTTCTCAAAGGATAATCTTATATGTATTTGTTAACTTTTTTCTCTTCTTCATGCATAATCAATTTTCCAATGAGGTAATTGAAAATTAATTTACTGATTTCACGAGATTCTTTAATAGAATGAGATTTTCCACTCCATTTATTAGGTATGAATATTAGAATCCCCATAATTTGTTCTTTCGAAATAACATCTCTTCCTAGAGAGATCATAGTGTTTTCAATTTCATTATACATGCGATACATGTTTGAAATAATATCATTAGGCTTCATCAAAAAAATTCATATTTAATAGTATCTGTGTTGAGTATCTTTTGCATAACACTAGAATTTAGTTCATCTGAAATAGAAAAAAGTATCCCCAGTTTCATGGGCTGTTTACATGAACAAGTTCTATTAAATTATTAATCACCTAAACCAAAGTATATGGAATTCATGGCATTTCAATTATTGTTAAAATTAGTCTTAGTTTTTTTAGCCAAAGGAGTTCTAGTAGTTAAATTATTCATATAGTAATCTACAATTTAATACCAAATTTCAAAACCTATACATTGTAGGTTTATTTTCATTTTAATTTTCCATTATGAATAATTTTTTCCATTAAAAAAAGTAGGTATGTGGGTAGTAGAACCTTCTAATCTATTATCCATACATAGGTAATAATGTGGGTATTTTTTATTGGAGAACATAAAATTTAGAAGAAATAGAGATTTAGATATTCTTAAAACACAATTAAAATCAGAGTAGCAAAATATTGTAAACAAATTTAAATTTAAAATTTGAAAACAATGATTTCAAAAAACCTCTAATAAAAAATGTTGGTTGGAGTATGACACTTAATAGGGGGTGAATTATGTTCCTGTAAAAAATTGTGTTAAAAAGAATCACTTAAATGATTCACCCAATTAAAATTCAAACATGTTAGTTAATCAAGGTAATATGATTATAAGATTTTGACTATTCAAACAACTTCTCAAAAGAACGATAAATTCTTATCAGTATCAATATGATATATTGATTTAACTTTTTTAAACTATAATAAAAATGAAAAACTATTATTCATACTATCTATTACTAAATATCAATGTAAAATTTAGTTTTCTGAAATATAAATTAAAACTTGGAAAGAATAAATAGAAGCACACAACAGATAAAACAAGTGTGTTAGTCTCAAGGGGTCACCTTAAACAATCCACTTGGTGATCAACTTCCACCAAGATTTTTAGATTAATAATCTTGTTCCACACACTGGATTAGTGGAAAATTAGTACACATGACTGTTCAGGTCACACAACCTCTTCCACTGTTCTTCGTGGGCATAAACAATAAGGTCACACAATGACCTCTTCCACACATATTTGTGGGATTAAATATATGTTAGAATATATGAGTGGAAGGATATATTTTATCCTTCCGTTTCATGAAGGAGACAACATATGTTTTTATACAAACATGCACATTGCTCGAATGCAAAAACAATAGTAAAAAACAGAGAAAAGATGATGAGAAAGTATTTGAAATTATTTTACTATTTCTATAAATATATATGGACCCGTATAATTAATAAAATAAAAAAATTTAAGTCCCTTTTTGAAATGTATAGTATTGTAAGTCTCATGTTATGGTTTTCTATTTTATGTTCCTTATATATCTTGATCTACCAAGGGTTATTGTTGCAAAAATTCTTGACTTCTTGATCTACAACATTGTATCCTTTTTAAAACTCGAGTAATTGTGTATTCTTTTATGAATATATTCTTTTGTCTTTCATGTTGTTCTCTTTTCAAACCCTTTCTCATGTGTCACTCTGAGTCTTTTCTTCTTATCATTATTTTAGGGTGCATGTGTTGGAGGCGACCAAAAGTATAATTTCTACACCTCATACCATGTACTATAATATGACATGTCGAAAAAAACATTAATTATATAAGTTGCATTAAATGACACAAATATGACTATTATAAATACAATTTAAATTTTAACTAAAAAAGAAGCAAAATGGTTAATCAATGGTTTCACAATTTGTCTTGAAATTGTGTCACTAAAAAACGGTGTAAATGGGATATTATGCCACCTGGAAACGGTGTCTTTTTTTTATCCTTTGAGCAGTGAGGCAGTCATGGTGTAACAATTGCATTGAGATTTGGAACTAGGGTCACATATGTCTTGTCAGGATTCTAGTGTCTTAGGTAACATTGTTTAGAGCTTTTTCAAAACATTGAATGGTGTCTTGGTGATTGTATCAAGGAATTAGTGTCACTGAATTAATGAAATTTGGAAGAGGTTTTGGTGTCTCTGTCACAGTGTCATGATTACGGTGTCAGATTCATTGTGTTTTGATTACGGTGTCAGGGTCACGGTGTCTGGATTACTGTTTTGGGGTCATGGTGTCTGTATTATAGTGCCAGGTACTTTCGAAAAATCCAAAACTAGTGCCAAAATTATGGTTTCTCAGACATAGCCAAATATCTGTTAACCAATATTATGAAATAATATTCATACAATGAATTGGACTTATACAGTAGTATAATAAACCCTTATAGAAAAATATCAAATATTGATTATAATATTCAAACATTATTTATAAGATTCTGAATTAGGATCATCTAAATGTGTATACCATGAGTTATACGTATTAAATAATAAGGAAACAAACAATTTCTATACATGAGTTGTGATAGATTAAACAAGGTTAACATGAATTTTGATCATTAAACCATGATTAAAACATCAGGAGTACAACATAATATATTTTCAATAATGGTTTTATACTACTAACAATTACATGTACCCTTATCATTCTATTAAAACAATATCGAGGAATATAATTTTTTAATTTTGAAAAAAATTAAAATAAATGTTCACTAAAAATTTTGAATTTACATTTTTTGAATAAATTATTTTAAAATTATAAAATAAGGTGGAAAGCATTGATTTTTTATAAAGTATAAAGTTTACCTTCATGTCGTTCACTTTAAAATAAGGGTTGAATTAATATTTTTAATAAATGAAAAATGCACATTTTTCATATAATTTCAAGAATATTTATTTAATTTTTTTGTAAAAAGAAAAAGAAATCAAAAAATAATTTTAGTAAAGATTTTTTATAATTTTAAAAACATTTTTTAAATTGTGTTATTAAAAAATTCTTTTGGAAGAAAAATGATTTCCAACCATAGAGTGAAATAATGTCAGATTTTTTTAATAACATTTTCAAATTATTTTAAGAGGAAAGGAGCGAAAAATGGAAATATTACATGAAAATTTAATAAATAACCATAATTGAAAAAAATTCATGAATTTCTAGAGGCCTAGATCATAATATTTTAAAAATGTAAATTTATTCATAAACAATCCCGATAAATGATGACATTGCAAAATAAACCATTCCCACATTGGTACCATTTAAATAATGGAACCAATTTTGGGAATAACATCAAATAAAAAAATAAATATCATAAATAGAAATATATACATAATTCAAAATATCAAATTGTGATTCATATACACCACACAATGAATGGTTAGTAAAGAATAAGTCTCATGGATGTACATGTGAGAAAAAAACCCTTACCTCATGTACAATTTTCTTTTTATGTATTCAATAATTCACTATAATATATATATTTTTATAAATTTTTTATATTACCCTAATTTTTTATTTAATAAAATTAATTAATTAGTGAAATTCATTTATTACATATTTATTATCAATTAATTGTTAAAATCATTTTTTGGGTGATAAATGTTTCATTATTTGTTTTTATTTTGTTTTGGTGATTTATGTCCTTTGTTATTGATTATGTATACATTATCTCGATAATTTTATACATTATATATATATAATACATATATATATATATTCACTATATGTGTTTTTATATTAATCTTCAATAGTTTGTGATATGAAATAGATTACACTGATTTTGGTGATGGTAAGAGATATGTACAAATGAATGTTGTATCCATTTTGGTTTATAGATGAATGAAATGGAAATAAATATTATATAAATATTAAGTTATTATTATTATATTATATTTAACATTTATATTAATCAAACTTATTGTTATTACCATAAAAAAATGAAAAACATTTCACATCACCCAGTGGAGGATGTAGTCTATACATAGAAACGTGTGGTGTTATTTTTTCCAATGTACGATAAAGAAAAATATTATATGTGGTATTATATTTGAATAATTATTTTTATATTTTAAATATCACATATATTTTTTTAACTTTATCCTTAAATCCTTCAATGTAATGTGTTTATGAAAAAAGAATTTTATATCTTCGTGATGTTTTAATCTACTTTACACACAAGCGAAAAAATCATCTCCCCCATATAATGGAATGTAAGAATGTATATGTGATTTAATAATTACAAAAGAATAATAATTTCATAAATATGTCATAAAATTTTTTATCCAATAATTATATACATCATTTCATGGTGGTCTTGGAAAACAAATTACATTTATTCTTGAGGATGTAGTCCACTATACAAATAATCAAATGTTTTATTTTCCATTTAATGGAAGAGGAGATAGATATTTGATATTTAAATAAAATAATAAAATATCTGTGTGTATGGAATAATTATTTATTAAAATTTTTAAATATGAATATGATTTTAATTACATGGAAGATGAAATAAAACAAATACACATGTTTAATAAATTTACCACTTTTTCAGAGAGCCTATTCAGGATTAAACTGAAATCGTTCATAAGATATATTTGTTAAAAAATTAACTACAATAGTATGTGGGTAGGAAATAAATGAATATTTTTGTATAAAAATATGAAAAACCATATTTTTGTTTATGTGGGGAGGATAGGGAGAAACTATTTCCATATAGGATAGAGGACACATGGAAGTTTTGAAAAGATAAAGTAATATTAATATTTTTTGATTTCACAAGACACCAAAAAATAAGTCATTATCTAACACTATGGGTGATAAGGAAAAATTATTTCCTAGAAATGGGTTTATAAAATGTTTTATATCATTTTAAACAATTATCTATATAGTTTAACACCCGTTAACCCCATTTTTACCTTAACCACAGTAATTAATTTTTATTATTTTTAATATTCATCAAGAGAAAAAATTATGCTTACCGTATTTGATAAGATAAATTATGATGAATGAAAATATAGAATCCATTTTTTGAATTTTTATTCACATATGTGTAATAAATCAATTTATAATTAAACCTATAGTCTATATGAAATATAAGTTTTTGTTAAATGTATTTTTAATGAAAATATAATCTTATATTATCTGAATGAATATAAATAATTGTTATTTTTTTTAAAATAATATAGTAAATTTATAATCTATAAATTTAATATAAATCATTCATCATTAGGGATAATTTTTATTAATTAAAATGATGAAATACAGTGTAGATTAAAATATTTTTCCAAAATAATTTCATTAAACCCAAAAATAAACATATACATAAAGATATTATATGGGTGATTCAAATTTTGTTAACTGGTAAAAATATAATAAGATAGTAACAATTTATTTCTAAATATAATTCAAATCATATTGTTCCTTTTACAACATATTATTTTTTGTAAAAAAATGATAGTTTTACCAGAATTCATATTTTTTAGCTTCAATGAATGATAAATATTTTATGAGAAGTTTCAAAAAATTATCCTAAGAAAATATTCATAAAATTATTTCACATATTATGTTCATTTATTAAAATTAACTTATTAAATTTTTTAAAAAATAATTTTAAATTAAGTTTGAAGAGAGTTACAAAAAATTCATTTAGAAAAGTACAAGTTTTATAGAAAATATTATTTTTCCTTAAATTGTTTACTGTTTTATATTTAATCAATATATAACCATTGAATTTATTGTATACATTTTTTACCCATATAATCTTCATAATTAATTGATTCATATCAATACCCTCCACCAAACTGCTAGGTGATAATGGTAATGTTAAAATTATAAAATATTAATTGGGTAATACGTTTCATTTAAATTTAGTTTTTTTGTTACATAAGTTACCGAATAAATTATATTTAATGAAAATTAATTAATTTGGTTTTTAAATCATAGAGTTTCATGTTTCATATTAAAATAATGATAGTTTTTTTAATCTCAATCTGTATCATTATACCTCTTTAAAAACATTGTTCCCTTGCAATTAAATCATGATCATAGAAATTAAGGGTTCTAAATTTGAAAATATCCATGTAGTAAAACCACCTCATAAAAATGGTTAATAAAATATTTTCTCAGCAAGTGATAAATGTAAGTAAAAATTTATTCTCTAGTGACACATTACAATATTTTCAATTAGAGAACAATGGTTGGATGTGATGATATGAACATTGAAGAAAAATGTAAATAATTTTAGATAGTGATAGTGATCATTGATCACATGAATGTGAATGATCAATTTATATTTAATGATTTAAAAATAATTAATCTATCATTATTTTATTCATCATATATTAAGGTAACACTATAAAATTTTTGTTTCAATATCCTTTTTTAAACTGATTAATTTTTTACAATCTATGAGTTAAATTAAATATAGTAACCTAATTACATAATAAAAATCTAATTATTTATTTTTTCTTCAATAAATTTACAATTCTTCACTCACTAAAAGAAATTAATGACATAAAATTAATTTTGTATTCTTTAATTACTAAAAATAACTTTAAACCAATAGTATGGTCTATAAAATAGTGCAAGTCCTTCCACATGTCTCTAAATATGTCCGAAAAATGAAATGGTTTGCCTGAGTCATCCAAAAAACACATTAATCTCCAAATGTCACATGTATCCCCATATGTTTAACTTTATCTTTTTCCCATTTAGTTAATCTTAAAAAATATTTCTGAACAATTTCAATATCCAAACATTTATAATAAAGGTTAGAAAATTTTTATAATCGACATAATATTTGATTTTAGGAAAAAATAATGTAATTATAAATTTATCCTAAAAATTATTTGAATACCTTGTTCTCCAAAAAAATGTAATAAATTATTCCATGATTCAAAACAATAATATCATATTAACAAATATATTAGGTAAATCCAAACATTTTTTAAACATTAAAAAAGATATCTCAAATTATCAAATAACAGATAAATTTTAATGTAACTAATGTTATCAAATAAACACCTCTTTATAATTATTATCTCATATATTATAATATATAATCTCTTATCATCTCTCAATATTGTGTTTTAAATAATATAATCTTCCCCTTGAATCAAATTATATAGTCATTGGTA
The DNA here is from genome assembly GCA_963277665.1 of Viscum album. Classification (NCBI taxonomy): domain Eukaryota; kingdom Viridiplantae; phylum Streptophyta; class Magnoliopsida; order Santalales; family Viscaceae; genus Viscum; species Viscum album. Next base: position 1,007,371,978 of record OY728164.1, on the reverse strand, counting down.
CCATTCAACTTATGCTCTCAAATACTTAAATAAAAAGTACTATTGTATAATAATTATTAATTTTATAATTCTTATAACCAAAATTTCATTATTAAATTAATAATAAATCCTAATTATTTAATACAAATGTAACAAAAGTTTTCTATCCACTTCATCTATCTGACAAAATAAGCATTAAATTGATCCCATAACTTATTTTATGGATCATTCTAATGATTTTTGGGGCATTCATTTGCGTAGTTACACATCCAATTATATATTTTTTATTTTACATTGGAATATTATTTGACACCCTTTCAATCACGATCATGGTTTAATATGCCTACACATGTGTACAAAAATCCCATTCCCTTCAAATGCATGCCCATTTTGTTATTTCCTCAATTTTAACATGTGAGAAATAGCATCTTTCCATTATACCCCTTATCTATTTTTTGATCTATCATCAAATTCTTCTCTTACATAACCATGAATCCATAATATATATAAGATTATTTTTCTTTATTTATATCACATGATACTTTGTTCTCATATGATAAGAATTTTAAAGAGACTAGTTCCCTTTGAAATAATGTAATAATTCAATCAATTAAATGATTATACATATTATTTTTATTATGGTCATTAATATAGTTCCAATTCCATCCACTAGGTTACATTTCTAAATAATGTAATATAGTAGATTAGATATTTACAGTATGAAATTTATTTAATAATCCCATTAAATTGAATACCATAACATAAAAGGAAATATTTATACATGGCTTATTTCATAATCATTATCATGGTTTAAATGGGAATGATTTCATATCATATAAATGTTTTTATATTCATAAAAATATATTTTAATGAAAACCATAACTATCCAAAACATATCCCTTTTTATTTTCCAAACTGGTACATAGTAAGAATAATATTTATGTACTATGTAATGCTCGAGTCAATCACGAGACACCTATTTTAATGATTTTACTACTAGGTACATCTATTCCTGGACCTTTTTGACTTATTTTATCCAAATTAGGATGTATTTCTAGTAAATAAATATAATCCCTACCTCAAAAGACATTTTTATGTTATTTTACTATTATAATCAATATATATCACAAGTTATTGTTCCCTAATATATGTTTCCAAAAATCTCGTTTCCAAGGTTCTAATTTTTACATTTCATTACGATATAATGAATAACATCTCAAATTACGATATGGGTTATTATTCTAGTCAAACATGATACATACTAGAATATAATATGTAAAATTAGAACACAAAATTCAAGATAGTATTTTATATGATTTCATTAGTATTTCCTCTAGGATAACCCACTATATCAATCGTAATACACAACTAAGAATTATAGGGAAAGAAAAATAATAAAGGGGTGATTTTAAATGCTTTTTTAGAGAATTTATATAACAAACGTTATCATTAAAAAATAATCATAATAAAAATATAAAAGTAAATATCTAAAACACATCACATTCAATTTATTAATTGTGAATAATATTATTAGAAAACTTATTATAAACTAATTCCACAAAAATAATCGCACGAGATGAAAACATAAAAATGAATTATCTAACTAATAAAATAATCATGTTTGAAATAAATAACTAATCTCTAAATGAGGTATTTCATAATGTCAGACATCAAAAATATACATTCAAGACCATTCTTAGGACAAATTAAAACTATTAGTTAAACACCATTTAGTTTTTCCAACTGATTTGTATCATGAGACATATCACCACATTTAGTGGATATGTAATTTATGCCCACTACCATCAAATAATATGTTAAATTAAGTCGTCGTATGAAAGTGTTCAGTCATAATCATCATAAACCTTTATATTGAACAACTAAGGTATGAAATATTCACACTTACCCTGAACAATAAACCTAATCATAATCCATCAAGAGTGATATGTTTATCGGTAATTAAATTTCACATCCTCATTCAAACTAATCATGGTCAATATTCTTAAATAATTATTATTGTATAGATAATTCATATCAAAATTGGATAAAAATTACTATAATGGTTTGATTTAATTGTGAATAAAAGTACAATAAAAATTCCTTTAATAACAATCTTCAGCATAATATACTTTTCATCTTGAAAATAATTTTTTTAACTAAAAGATAAAAATGTATTTTGAAAATAATATAAATTTTAAATACACTATTAATTTTGTAATATTTGAATCAAAAAGTTGAAGGATCCTAAGGCTGTACAATTTCATTCATTCCTTAGCCCTTAGAAAATAATCCACTTATATATTTTGTAAAAGGTTAAAATTATTTTTTTTTTAAAAATGACATGATTATTTGTTTTCTATTATTTTTTGAAAATTTAAAACATGGGTAAAAATAAATTGAATAACTCATTTATATAATTTTTATAAATATTTCTAAAAACATATATAGAATTCATGGCATTGGAATGAAACTGATCTTTGACATAAGAAAAAAATGGAAATATTAATTGAAAAGCTATTAAATAACCATGTGATGAGAAATTTCCTTATTATATTTAGTGATAGATCATAATATTTTATAAATAGAAATTTACACATAAACAGTATTAATAAATGATGAGATTATATAATAAAACATTATTAATTCCGTAACATTAGAATTGTTAGCCCCATCATACTAATAACATTATATAAAACTTTAATTACTATTAAATAGAATATTTTAATGACATATAATATTAAAAGAGGTAGTATTTACATCACATAACATAATATACCGTGAATATAGAATATGTCTAATGGATGTAAAGGTGAGACTAGTAACCCTTACCTCAGGCCTAATTTCATTCATACATTTATAAAAATCGTGTATAACAAATATAGGATTATTATAAATATATTATAAAATAAAAAAATGTATCTCATATAATATATTATTTTTTTATATTATTTCATAACCCGTTTATTAACAATTCATTGTTGAAATCACTTATTGTTTGATAATTGCTTCATTTTTCAGGAATGTTTGGTTTCAATAAATCTTGTAATATTATATTGATCAGGGATTCATCATAACCATAATATTAATAATGATATAAATATAATATATATTTATTATATATGTATTTATAGTAATCTATATAATTTAGATACAGAAAATGGATTACACTATTTATAGAGACGGTTTGTTGTTCCTATACATGAACGAGTATTTTATTTTTTCAAGATGGAGGGAATAAAATAAAAACAAATATTATTTCACCATTTTTAGATATTTATTATTTCTTATATATAATATATATTAATCAAATATATCTTTAATACCATCCATGATAAAAATGAATAAAATTTCACTTTCCTACAAGGTATTTGTAGTCCAAACTTACTCACGAGCACACTATTATTTTCAAATAGATGGGAATGTAGGGATATTTATGTGATATTATATTTTAGGAAATATTTTTAGGTTACAAATATCACATATCTACATTATATTTTTTATTAATACTTTCCATGTAAAATATTAACGAAAAATGAACCACATCGCTTAATTATATTTTGGTCTTCCATACACATAAGTGATGTTATCATATCTCCAATTGAATTGAAACTAAGAAGGTATATGTGATATAATAATATTAAAATATAATAGTATCATAATTATCATTTATAATATATATATACTTCATTATATCTGGCCTTGAAATGTGGTGATGGAAAATTAATTAAATCGATTTGTGAAGCGGTAGTCTGTTTTACACAAGATAGGCCATTTTATTTCAGATTATATAGAAGTATTTATGTTTCTAGGTTATTAAATTTTCTTTATAAAATATTATAATATAAGGGATACTTTTTATTATTATAATATATGAAAACTATTTTAAGAAGGTGTAAGGAAAAATAGAACAAATATACACACTAATGTTTATAGAGCCTCTTTCCTTTTACAGCAAAAGACTTCTTATAAGAGCTTAATTATAAAAATAAGCCCTCTAAAATGTTAGGAGTGATATATGAAATATTTTTTTCTAGGTATTCGTTTATCCAAAAAAAATTAGTTTTAATATGGGATTAGAGGTCGTGGACTTTTATAAGTTGGGTAGAGGACATATATAGATATTTTGACAAGATAATGTGATCACCTAGTAAATTAATCTCACAAGCCTCAAATATTTGATATTATTGAACCTCACATGTGATAATCTTAGAATATGTTAATAATATGTTTTCAGAATACTAAATATGTCCTTTTAAACACTTATCATCTATGTTTAACCCCATTTAATCCCATTTTTATCTTATCTAAAGTGATTAATTATTACTAATTTCAGTATTCATTGTGGTAAAAAATTAATTTATCAATTTTAAATAGATAAAATTATGATGATTAAAAATATGGAATCAGTTTCTCCAAATTAAATTCACATAATTGATTAAGTCCAATTTAAAATTAAACCCACAGAAGTAGTGATAACGTAGTTTTGAATAAATGTATTTTCATGGAAAAATGAACTTTAATTAATTTTAGAATAAAAACAATAATTGTCTGAATTTAATCAAAAAAATTTGGATTATTAATATATATATCTAATTTAAATCAGTCATCACTAGGGGTTATTATTTTCCATTAAAATGGGAAATGTAATGTACATGAAATAGTTTAATAAAAATGTGTTTTCAAACCCAATAGTAAACATTTATTAAAATATATATTAAAGGTGATTCAAAATTTAATAATTTTATAGTATATATGAAAATAGAACTTATTTTATAGGAAATAAAATTCAAATCATAATTATTAATTTTTAGTACTTATTTTATTTTAAATAAATGAAAGTTTTACAAAAATATATAATATTAACTATTTACTAAATATTCTATATTTATGAAAAATATTAATATTTCACAGTAAATAAATTTTTATATACTTTTTTAATTATAAAATTTCATTTTGAAAAATAAATTATCTACAATTGTTTAATAAAATTAAATTACTTCTGCATCGTGCAACAAAACATTATTTTTGAAAAAATATTTTTTTGAGAAAACAATTCATTTTCGTTCAGATAGTTTTAATTTTATTTCTAATTAATGGATAACCATTGTATTTATTTTAATAAATTTTTAGTCATATAATATTCAAAATTAATTTATTTGTATTCAAACGCTCCAATGTAACAATTATTATTTAATGGGCATAGTGAAATAAAAATATTTTAATTGAATAACTTGGTTCACTTAAACATAATATTGTTTGTATAAAAACATATCAATGATATTAAATTTTAAGAAATATATTCCATTGGTATTTCATTACTGGTGTACTATGCATCATATTATTTTGAAAATGTTTTCTTCTATTAAATTTTCTGCGTGTTATAGCTTTAACTTAACATCTCCCTTAAATTCCCTATTTTTAGAGTACATCATTTAAAGTTTTCAAGGTAGATTATGAAAATTTTTTGTGGAATTATCCAAGTTCCTTAATAAATTCTTATTGATTTTTTGGATTATTCTAGAAGATTAAATATTCATGTTCTTTATCTTTATTTAAAAAATTTATGATGAACTATAAATTTATTAAGGGTATCTCCTAAAAATGTAAATTTACGGACATTTGTTTTGGTGTTAGTGTATATGGATTTCTAGAGATTTATATCTGGTGGTTCACCGTGAGTAATTCACATGTTTGTTTTCTATTTTTATTGTGTGTTGAGAGTAATTTGTATGTTTTTCATTCAATACTGCTCATTTTTTTGTTGTAATGTAATTATAATTGATAATATTTTTTTTGAGATGCCATATTATGAGTTAGCTTCCCAATTTATGATGAGATCTTGGAAAACCTTGTAAGCATATATTGACCCTTAATATTGAAAAGATGTAATTTTTGAAAAGGCAAGTTCTCTATAAACATGACCAATAGTCTTTCTTAATGATACCATGTTCATATTTCATGTGGTCATACTGGCGTCACCAATGATTAATTTCTTATTAAATAATTTCAATAAAAATATATTTGTCTATAGATAGAACAATTGATGTGATTGATAATTTTTGGATTATTGATCAGTTTGGAACACTTTGTTAACAATATAAACATAGAAAATGTTTAATCAAAATGTATTTTTCTTTAAATATTAGATTATGAATGTGGCATAAAAACTTTTCTGGTCGTGGAACATTAAATTGTAACTTAATGGGTATCTTGGTTGTTTTTTAAAAGTATAATTTAGAATGTTAATGGATATTGGAAATAAAAAGGGTATATTATTCTAGATTTTGATATGGGATTTTTGAATGTAGATTTGAATGTTTTTTGGAAAATGTTATTTTGTAAATGACTTTAGAAATTTTATTTGGTCATAAATTGGGAAATGGATTATGAAATGGTTTTCTCTAATATAAATTTGTCTAGACTAGAAATAAAATTAAATAATATTTTATTCATTCTATTTCTTGATTTTTCTATAAAAATATTTTATATTTAATTCATTATTGATGTGATGGTTAAATATGAGATAAAAATTTCCCTTGGGTGGATTAAGAGACTTACGATTAAATGTGTGGTAAGAAGTTCCCCAGGGTGGATAATAAGAATTATACTTAAACTGATAGGGAACAATGTGTCAAGGATGATACATTGACTAGTAGTTAAACCTATGATGAAAACGTCTCTTATCTGTATCTTGAAACTAATCATTAAACCATGGGTGAACATGACCACATGGTTATTGATGGGGATATGGGAATTGGTATATTACCCATTATTTGTTGTTTCGAACAAGGATATATATATTAACCATGATTGGGATATGGGTTGGGAAAGTCATTACAAGGTTCTTAGAGACACCCTAACATTGGACACAGAAAACGTGCTCCATTTTTTGGGTGAATTATCCACATACATGTTTTCTGTTTTCTTTTGTTTTTTTTATTAAAATGGATGATTTTAGTTATTTAACATGAGAAATTCTATGTGAAAATTAATCCTAGAATATTTATGTTTTGGGATTCCGTTGGTTATGATGTACGGAGTTGTAACCACACAATACTCTATGTACCAGGACACTTGGTTACCCAAGAACACACTATTCTCATACTAAGTAATAGGTTTTTGGAAATGGAAAATGTAGAAAAGTGTTTGTTCAAAATTATAGTATTGAATAGAGACAATGGTAATAGATTTCACTTTGTATTAATTTATGATGGAATTTTAACCCTATGATTAATTTACAATTTATTACGGCTCTTGTATGATTCCACCGTATTGATAACCTATTTGGTAAGTTGGACATATTCATTTTTTACTCAAGTGAAATTTACATTATTTATGTATTCTTTTTTAGTTTTAAGGTTTATATGTAATAGTGATTGCTTCCACTTTTTTATACATTAATTATAATTTAATTTTACTGGACAGTCCCTGCAATGTGTCTTAATAGTACATCACTACAAATCGAAAGCCTCTTATATTTGGGGTGTCAAAGGTATGTTTTCCATCAACTTTCAGTATAGGCACTAATCATTTTTTTCAGTATGTGGAACATTTAAAAATTATATCATGTAATTTTTTCTATTTTAATATTTATACATAGTATATAAGAGACATGGAAGTATTGGGTCTTGGTAATAAGCCCATTCATAGGTCATGTAGACCCACGTATGGGGGAAATATAAGTTTTTAGGGATGGGAATTTTTTTATTACTATTTTATTTCACTGTTGATAATTTTCTATGTCATTTGGTGCGCATGGAGGTGATATTATTGATTCATGGAATTGAAACACTTCACCATTATAGTTGGAGGATGCATATTTTCATTCATCATCTGAGACACATAGGATTCACTTGTTCGTGAAATGATTCCATTGGTTGAAATATGTTTGAGATTCAAAAGTAACTATGATAATTTTATTTTAAACAATTATGTATGTTGTTAACTTGTATTTTTTATTGTTTTAATTGGTTAGAGGGATTGGTTAATTGATAATTTTTTCCCCATTTATATGGTTTTTATGTGACATCATGGTGGCACTGTACTTGACCAATACTATAATGACCAATACATTACATACATTGTTATTATATCATAATTGAAGCATACTTATTACAGCATATAACTAAACAATGATAGGACCATTTAGGTATAGTGTCTTTAGAAACTGCGAATCATAAACAAATGGTTCATAAAGCATCTACATTATCTCTCATTTATTTCATCATATCTAGAGTTCCTTTTGGCATAACCTACTTAACACACTTCTTCCTTACCTGGGGAAAATAAAACATACAAAATGGTGAGCTCAAATTCTTATTAAGAGTAAACAAAGGAAATATCAATCATATCATATTCATAAGAATATAACATTTTGAAAATATTAACCTACAAAAGAGATCATAATATCATAACATGGGATAAATCATATTGGTGAAATGTCATCTCGATGATCATAAAATAAAACATGATACTTTGTCGCATACACACACAATCACATAAAATAATTTCATATTAGTCAAGACTAATTTTAAATACCATCTAAGCAGACAAAGTCCATTTCTGAACCGAGATCACTCCTCGTTCCAGTCTTGTATCACTGAATCAGATTAACTATCCATTCCATCCATGTCTATACCATGAGATATAAATCTTTACCCAATGAATTAGAGGTATATATAGGTCCCACCCATCTCATAATTAAACCATTCTTATGTGTTCCACAATACCATAAATCATATATCATAGCATAAGCAATGTAATAAAAATGGGATTCTTATACATCATCCCATCATTACAAAATCCATATAAGATAAAAGGAATTAATAAAAATAAATCCAACATAATATAATCAAATAAATGTAAAAATTGGGATAGAAACAATACCCTTTATTATCTTATAAGGAAAATAATTTTGATAAAACACTTGGACTCCATTCTTGAGTAAAATATCCTTTCTACTTCAAAAAACATTTTTACTTTCTTAACATGTCATAAAATTTTAAACAAAAAGAAGTTAATTACAAGTAAACATGAAAACATGTAAAGGAATAATCATGTAAATAATGTACTATGAAATCATAAAAATCCATTCATGTCGTATAAGATTAAAAACCATTCTACTTGTACATTGGCCCAAAAAGTCACAAAGTATCTCATACTGAAAATGACATAAGATTCCTTTCAGATCATTTAATAAACATTCACCAATAAGTAAAATAGTATTTAAAAAATTATAGGAGGATAGAAATAATATTACATATTTAGGAAAAATGGATGTGCATGATAAATATTCCCCAGTAAATTCGGAAGTATAAAGAATCTTCGATAAAAATTAGATTGCGAGATTTTCCCTTACATTAAGTCTGATATGCTTTTTATGTGTCCGAACCTATTGTATAATGATTTATATCAAATCATTTACTTATTAAAGAATCATACTCATTTTTATGATATCATATATGGTCATATTATTATATTTTTATTAGTAATATTTCATTGCTACTTGTTATTCGGGTGTTCATTGCTTTATGTTCATATGCGTCTTTTGTCAAATAAATTCGTATTACTCTTTTTATGTTATAGGTACATCATTTACAGAATGGTTTTAGAATAACATATATCATAAATATTCATTCAATTCATTAATATAATCGTTATTCAATGAAGATATTGTAGAATGAGACACATCATATCGTGGAGACAGTAGGTTTTACGTACGCACGAGCGATGATATCATTCCCATAATTATATTAACATAATTGGAGTTGATGATATAATATCTCAGAATCAGTATCATGTTATAATAATAAAATATAGTTATTTTTTACATGATTATACCCATAAAAGTAAGGTGGTGGTGGAAAACAGATTACACCGCGATGTGGAGACCGTATTCCGTACGTACGCACGAGTGATGATTTCATTTTCCATAGGATGGATAGAATGTGAAATAGGGTTGTATCATATTTATAATAACATATCATTATATTATTAATAATTATGTTATTAAATTATAATTAAACAAATAAATAAGAAGAAGTAGAAGAAGAATGAAACTTGCAAGAATCGGTAGAAGAGATTACATCTTCCTCGACATGCCTCTTTTATACAACCACTTAGGGCACTAGCGTTGGAATTTTGAGAAGACCAAAACCTTTATGATATAACTAGAGATGTTTATAAGAGAAGTGGGTAGGGGATGACCGAGCATTAAGGCTCAAAATTTTGTGAGGAGGAGAGGGAGGAGGTGCCCTTTTAAAAGAGAGCATAGGGGCACCTTTGGAATTATAAGAAATATAAATTCATAATAAATTCCAACCACAGATAAATACCTCCAAAAATGACTCAATTAAAATATGAGAGGATATAGGGTTGTAATATACTCATCCAATAACATTTATTCATGTTGTGAATATATTTTAAACCTTATCAAATTGATATATCCTTAGTTAATCTATTTTATTTTATATTTAGTAATTATATTCTAAATTTTATATTGTTATAAATAATTACTTATGTGTTCTGAATTGCCTATAATTGGAAAATTTATGAAATTTTAGGCCATATAAATTTGAATTTATAATTTTTAAATATTTATGTGATTTTTAATCAATTTTATAATTTGTTATATTTATAAAATAATAGTAGATTCAATTTTGACACTATTCATTAATTTGAATTTAAATAAAATCTACACAGAGGATATATTCTAAACAAAATATTTAATAGATTTCTAGAATGTCATATTCCTCTAGAAAATTCTTGGATCACATTAAATAGTTCATATAATGATATTTTAATATTTTTAAAACCATTTATGTGATCTTTCCATTAATAAAATAATTTCAACATCACTATTCTGTCATCATTAATGATAATTATTTAAGCACTAGAAATTATAAATAAATTAACATGATGTAGATAATTGTATTAGATTTATGGAGACTATTCATTTTATATGTTTTATTAAGTTTATATCTAAATTAAATTTATTACACTTATAAAATATAAGAAAGTGAAATGTTGTCACTTTTTTTGATTTTAATTATAATTATATCATTTTTATGAAAAATTGTCCATGAGACCAATATATTCTGACCCTTAAGTGATATGGGTAGACTTTTATTCATCCCATATAATTTTTTCAGTGTTAGGGTAATTTTATAATCTTTTTTAACCTTAATTACCTGATTTACCTTCAACTGTAGTAAATAAAAAATACCGTAGTTAATATTCATAATGTCAAAAAAAATAAAAGTAACATATTAACATAATTTGGACCCACTGAATCCAAATATGGAGCCTATTTTTTAAAATTCAAAACACAGAAGTTGTATTAATTAATTTAAAATTAATCCTGTTATTAAGAAAATGGGTTTTAAATGTTAAAACATTGACAAATATTGAAATGTTTTTAACTATGAATTCAATATAAACATAATGGTAATGACATATATTATATTAAATTGTAAAAATATATTCTATTTATAATTTAAAATAATTAAATTTTATCATTTAACCATCTAAATTATCTTGATGAAAAAGGTGTTTTTAGTAAAAATTTAGCATATTTTTACTATTTATCAAAATGTGAAAGTTATCAGAAAAGTTTTGAAAATTTATCCAATATAAATTTTTATATTTTGATTCAAAATAAAAACCTTATTTTGTAAAATTAAACTTATAAACCTGTAAAAATTTATATTTAAAATGGGTGCCCCCTCAGAAGGTGGTAAAACTGTATTTTTTTAAAAAATACATCTTTTATCTGAAAAATTGATTTTGTTTTCATATCTCATTCTAGAAAATGTGAAATATTAATTATAATGTTATAAGATTGAAAATTCAGTTATTACTGTTCATAACGGCAAGTTCAAAATATTATAATAATATACCATTGTTTAGTGAAACTTTGTATTGCATACAACGCTAGCTATCGGGGAAGGTTGATCTTCCGTGTAACGCAATCCAGGACAGTGTTGTGTGCAGTGAAAGATTCTGTTGGTGTTGTGTATAACATAAGAAAACAAAATTTATTCCTCATAAAATATCAGGTTGTTACATTCTACCCCTCTTTAAAAAAATTCTCCCTTGAAATTTTTCACTTCCATACAAACATATGAGGATACCTCTCCCTCATCATATCCACAAGATCCCATGTAGCTTCTTCTAATTGGTGTTTTTTCCATAAAAATTTAACTAACTGAGTGGTATTGTTTATATGAACTTTTTTGTTATGATCCAGAATCTCTATCAGCAGTTCTTCATAAGAAAGATCTTTCTCTAGTGTTACATCTTCTGAGCATAGTAAATGTGAAGGATCAGGTATGTACTTTCTCAGGAAAGATACATGGAACGCATCATGAACTTGAGAGAGATTATATAGAAGCTCCAATGGGTAGGAAACATTCCCAACATGATCCAGTATTTCAAAAAGGCCAATATACCTAGGTCTTAGCTTTCCCTTCTTTACAAATCTCATTACTCTCTTACAAGGAGATATTCTTATGAACACTTTATCCCCCACTTTAAACTCTAGTTCTTTTCTTCAGTTATAGGCATAAATTTTTTGTCGACACTGTGCTTCTCTTATATGTTGTTGAATAGATCGGTCCTTTCTTTACCATCTCATTGACAAGATCAAGTCCTAATTGCTTTCTTTTCCCAACTTCATCTCAGCAAGTTGGAGTTCTGCATTTCCTTCCATATATAGCTTCATAATGCGCCATCTGAATACTGGAGTGAAATCTATTATTATAAGAAAATTCCACCAAGGGTAGGTGTTGATCCCAACAACCTTTGAAATCTAGAGAGCAAGCTCTCATCATGTCTTCCAAAGATTTAATTCTCCTCTCAGACTGACCGTCTGTCTTAGGATGATAAGAAGTCCTAAAACTCAACTCTGTATCTAGAGTATGCTGAAGACTTCAACAAAACATCGAGGTAAACCTTTGTTCCTGAATAGACATAATGGAAATTGGTACTCCATTAAATCGTACCACTTCCTTTACATATATCCTAGAAATCTGATCAAGATAGAAATCCTCTCTAATAGCAATGAAGTGTGCCGACTTCGTAAGACAATCAACTATAAACCAGATAGCATTATTGCATTTGGATGTTTTAGGAAGTCCAGTGAGAAAGTCCATAGTGATGTTTTCCCATTTCCATTCTGATGTGGGTAATGGTTGTAATATCCCCTTAGACATCTTTCTCTCAGCTTTAACATTCTGACAAACCAAGCATCGAGAGACATATTCAACAACATCGCTTTTCATTACATCCCACCAGAAGTACTCCTTCAGTTCCTTATAAATCTTCGTGCTTCTATAATGAATAGAGAATGAATAAATATTAGATTCATCCAATATTTCCTTCTTTAATTCTGATATGGGAGGAACATAATACTGATTCCCGACCCTTATTATTTCTTGACAATCAATGTGGAATTAAGAAACATTTTTTAACTTCTTTTTTAACTCTACATATTCTTTATTTTCCTCTTTAATCGTCACATGTATAGATGGTTGAACATTCATTTGAGAAAGATAATATTTTCCTCTTCCATTATAATTCCATGATCCGTCCTTTTTAATTCCATAAATATTGGATCTTTTGTGATCTTTATAATAAATAATCTAGCTTGGTCTTGTCGACTTAATGCATCTTCCACCTTGTTTGCATTCCCATGGTGGTAATGAATTGAGCAGTCGTAATCCTTAATCAGCTCCAACCATCTTCTTTGGCGCATATTCATCTTCATTGTGTGAAAATATACATTATGGTTTTATGATCAGTATAAATATCAAACATTTCACCATAAATATAATTCATCCAAATAATTAATGCAATGATTACCGTAGCTAACTCAAAATCATGATTTGGGTAATTTTTCTCAGGGATTTTCAACTATCATGAGGCATAAGCAATCACAATATCATTTTGCCTGAGAACACACCCCAATCCCCTCTTAGATGTATCACTGTAGATCCAAAACCTTCCTCCACTACAAGGTAGTGTCATCACAGGTGCACTGGATAACCTTATTTTTTTAACTCCTTCAAATTATCTTCACACTCCTCCATCCAGGCGAACTTAACTACTTTTAGAGTGATCATGGTGAGTGGATTAGATAATCGTGAAAAATATTTCACAAAATGGCGATAATATCGAGCCAAACCAAGTAAACTTTGGATCTTTGTGACTATTAATGGTCTCAACCATCCTTCGATAACCTCTATTTCTGCTGGATCCACATATATCCCCTCTTTTGAGATAATTTCACCCAAAAATGAATCTTTTTGAAGCCAAAAATTAACCCTTGGTAAATTTGTCATAAATCATATCCTTTCTTAGGGTCTTTAAGACAATTCTCAAGTGATCATCATGTTTTTTCTTTCTCTTTGAATAGATAAGAATATCTTCTATAAAGACTACCACAAACTGATCAAGATAGTCTCTAAAGACTCTATTCATTACATCCATGAAGATAGAAGGGGAATTAGTAAGACCAAATGGCCTCACTATAAATTCATAGTGTCCATACCTTGTTTGGAAAGTCATATTTGGTATATACTCCCTTTTGACCCTTTATTTATGATACCCTGAACGAAGAACAATCTTGGAAAAGTATTGAGCTCTGCATAGTTGGTCAAATAAGTCATCAATATGTGGGAGAGGATATTTTTTCTTGATAGTGATCTTGTTATGTTCTCGATAATCAATGTAGAGTCTCATTGATCCATCTTACTTATTAACAAACAGAACAGGTGGTCCCCAAGGTGATGCACTAGGGCGTATCTATCCCTTATCAAGATTCTCTTGGAGTTGCTTCTTCAATTCCTGCAACTCATTTGGGGCCTTTCTATAAGGTGTCTTTGAAATGGGTATAACACCTAGAATGAGTTCTATTGAAAACTCAACATCACAATTTGGTTGAAGACCTGAAAATTCCTCTGGAAAGACATCATCAAACTCTTGTAAAATTGTAATATTGTTAATTGTGAGTTTATCTCCAACCATTTGAGATAAATAACCTTCATTTATTCAGATCAAGACCCATAAGATGGAAGAAATTTCCAATGGAAGATTATATTCATCATTGCATCGTTAGATGATCATAGATTGATCAAGAATATGAAATGTGACATCCCTTCCTTTGCAATAAATATGATCTCCGTATAAGGAAAGCCAATCCATGCAAAGAGTCACATCAAATTCCACTATAGTAAGGATCACAAGATTTGTAGGAGGCCCTTTCCCACAAATGTCCATTAGAGAATAATTATAAACTTTTTATGCAACCATTGTTCCGTTATGAGTTGTCATATCTAACTCAACAGCTAATTGGTGAGGTTATATGATGATACCCTTAGAAAATTCTTCAGAAATAAAAGAGTGGGTCGATCCAGAATCAAATAAAATATTTCCTACTTTATACTGGATGGTAAGTATACCTTTCACCACTTCCTTAACGTACTCTACATCACCGATTAAAATTGCATGTTCCTTTCCTTTATCTTTGGCCTTAAGAGTTTATTGGAATCGATCATAATAAACAACCCTTGGATTAGGTAATTGATTAGTATAATGACCCATTTCCCTACACTTGTATCATTGAAGTGTAGGAGATGCATTCTATGTAGCATTTTCTTTGTTCACATCACTGGACATCTTTTTCCCATCATTGTGGCATTCAAATTCCCAGTGACCATCTTTTCCACATATAAAACATTTACTTGTCCCTTTAAGAAAATTCCCTCCATTTTCTTTCCACACATTGAGAATAAGGGAAAACTCATCTTCTTTCAGTGTGGTCTTTAGATTTCCCGTTGAATTCTATTTTCCTCTTCTTATCGAAACCATATGACTGATGAGTTACTCCAATCTCCATCTCAACCTTGAGATCACATCAAACAATTTCCTCATTTCTATTGAAGTCCCTTATGGCCAATTCCCATTGGATACCTGGTTTTAAGCCGCTAAAGAATCGATCAATCTTACTCTCATGTTGGATAATAATCCAAGAAGCGTACCTTGAAAGCCTTGTAAAATTTGTTTCATTGGTACCAACAGATTCATCATCCTTTTCCTATAGTTCATGAAACTCCATCTCCAACTATGTTTGAAGAATATGAGGGAAGTACTTATTGAAAAATAAGTTCTTGAAGTCATCCCATTCCATGGAATCAATTTTGTCTCTTTTCCTCGTATTCTTGATAATATTCCTCCATTGACCAGCTTCACATTCCTAACGATATTATAATATGATGACGCTATCATGTTCAGAACATTAATGAACTGAAAATATCTTTTCAGTGGTACCAATCCATTGTTCAGCTACTAATGGATCACTAGACCCACTGAATGAGGGTGGACGCTGCCTCCTAAAGGATTCGACATAATGTTGCTACTTCCTTTGCCCGTTTCAAAAGTCCTGTATTATTCATAGCTTGAGAAAGTTGTGTGAGTATGGGTATAAGAATTTTCATTCCAACTCCCATAATGCTTGTTTACTCAGGGGGAAACTCATTGCATTTCCCATCACATTTAGCATTAACACGGTTCTTTTAGGTTCCTGCCATTGACTAAAGCAAATAAGTATAGTGTGAGAAACACTAATAATAATAAGAAAACCACATAATCAAGAATAATATTTCACACTCTAGGTATTATCATAGGTTATTCAGTTCCATTTCTAAAACACTAATATTGTATTCTATTCTTAGACATATCCTTAGGGGTCTTACTATGCCTTTCACATCCTAGTCTCCAATGATTGACTATACCTTTCCTATGATACCAACTATAACGACCCATAATTTAACTACAATGTTATAAATTAAGAATTAAATCATACTTATTACAACATATAACAAAACCATGAAATGTTTGTATAGGTATAATGTCTTTAGAAACTCAGGAAACATAAAAAACTGGTTCATAAAGTAGTTACATTGTCTGTTGTTTATTTGATTATATCAAGGGTCCCATTTGGCATAACCTACTTAATACTATTCTTCCTAACCTATGGAAAAGAAAACATACAAAAGGGTGAGATAAAATGCTCAGTAATGGTAAACAAATGAAATATCAATCATATCATATTCATAAGAAAATAACATTTTGAAAATGATAACCAGCAAAAGAGATCATAATTTGATAACATGGGATAAATCATAGTGGTGATATTTAAATCCAATAATCATAACAGAAAAAATTAAACATGTGGCATACACATATAATCATAGAAAATAATTTCATATTATTCAAGAATCATTTCCAAGAACATCTTAGCAAACAAAGTCCATTTTTAAACCGAGTTCACTCCTCGTTCCTTTCCTGTATCACTGAACTAGATTAAATTTTCATTCCAACCATGTCTATATCATGAGATATAAATCCTTACCCAATTCATTGGAGGGAAATATAGGTCTCCCCCATCTCATAATGAATCCATTTTTATGTGTGCCACAAAACCATAAATCATATATCATAGCATAACCCATGTAATAAATATGTTATTTTTATACATCATGCCATCATAACATAATCCATATAAGATAAAAGGAATTAATTAAAATAATTCCATCATAACATAATAAAATATATGTAAAAATAGGGATAGAAAAAGAAACATATATTATCTTAGATAAAAATTAATTATGATAAAACACTTGGACTCCATTCTTGAAGAAAATATCCTTTATACTTAAAAAACATTTTTCCTTTCTTAACATGTCATACATTTTTAAACAAAAAGAAGTTAATTAAAAATAAACATAAAAACCTTTAATGGAATATTCATTTAAATAATGTTATATGAAATCATAAAAATCCATTCATGCCATTTAGGTTAAAAAATATTCATCTCATATTTTGGCCAAAAATGTCAAAATGTATCTCGTACTGAATACAAAAAAATATTCCTTTCATATGTTTTACTAAAAATTATCCAACATGTAAAATTGTATTTAAAAAATTATAGCAGGAATGAAATAATATTACATATTGAGGACACATGGATGTGGATGATAAATATTCCCCAATATATTCTGATTTAAAAACAATCTTGTATAAAAATGAGATTGTGGGAATTTCCCTTACCTTGGGTCCGATTTTCTTTGTACGTGTACGAAACTCATGTATAATAATTTAAATAATGTCATTTAATTTTTTCATAATCATACTCATTGTTATGATATCATATATGGTCATATTCTTAGGTTCTTATTAGTAATATTTATTTGCTACTTGTTATTCGGGTGTTCATTGCTTTATGTTCTTATGAGTGTTTTGTCGAATAAATTTTTATTCCTATTTTTAGATTACAACTACATCATTTAAATAATGGTATTAAAATAATATATATCATATATATTCATTAAATTCATTTATATAATCATTATTCAATGAATATCATGTATAACGATTCGCATCACATCGTAGAGATGGTAGGCCGTACGTACGCACGAGTGATGATATCGTTCCTATAATTATATGAATGGAATTGGAGTTGATGATATAATATATAATAATTAGTATCATGATATATTAATCATATATAGTTATTTTTTACACCATTATACCCATCCATGTAATGTGGTGGTGGAAAACATATTTCACCACGACGTGGAGACGGTATTCCGTACCTACTCACACGTGGTGATTTCGTTTTTCGTAGGATATATATAAGGGGAAATTTCGTTGTTTAATATTTATAATAACATATCAGTATATTTTTATACTGATGTTATTAATTTATAATGAAAAAATAAATAATAGGTAGTAGAAGAAGAAAGAAACTTGAATGAATCGGTAGAAGTGATCACCTCTTCCTCAACGTGCCTCTTTTAAACATCCACATAGGGCACTAGAGTTGGTCTTTTGAGAAGAGAAGATCATCTATGATATAACTATAGATGTTGAGAATCAAAATTGGCAGTGGATGGCCGAGTTTGAAGGCTCAAAATTGTGTGATTAAAAGACGGAGGAGATGCCCTTTTATAAGAGGGGAGAGGGGAACCTTTGGAATTATAAGAAATATTAATTTATAATAAATTCCATCCCCACTAAAAAACCTCAACAAATAACACAATTTGAATATGAGATGAGATAGGGTTGTAATATCATCAAAAAATAAAATTTAGACATGTTGTGAATTTATTTTAAACCATATTAAATTGATTTATCCTTATTTAATCTATTTAATTCTATTTGTGGTAATAATATTCTAAATTTTAAATTGTCATAAATAATTACTTATGTGTTGTGAATTTTCCATAATTGGATAATTAATGAAATTTTAGACCACATAAATTTAAATTTATAAATTTTAAATATATTTTTGATTTTAAAGAATTTTATAATATGTAATTTTTATAAAATAGCAATTGTGTCAATTTTGAAATTGTTCATTTTGTTTGTATTTGAATAAAATATACACAGAGGATATATTCGAACCAAAATATTTAATAGATTCATAACATGTCATATTACTCTATAAAATTCGTAGATCACATTAAAAAGTTCATATAATATTTATTTTAATATTTTTAAAACCATTTATTTGATATTTCAATTAATAAAATAATTTCAACATCACTATTGTCTCATCATTAAACATAATTATTTAATCCTTAAAATTTATAAATAAATACACATGATTTATATAATTTTATTATATTACTTGTGACTATTCATTTTTTATGTTTTATGAGGTTTATCACTAAATTAAAATTATAACACTTATAAGATATAAGAGTGTGACATGTTGTCACTTTCTTTGTTTTTAATTAAAATTATATCATTTTCATGGTCAATCGTCCATGAAACGAATCTATTGTCACCCTTATGTGATATGATACATCTTTTATTCATACAATATAATTTTGGAACTTATTAGAGTAATTTTATAATCTTATTTTTACCCATAATTACCCAATTTACATTTAACTGTACTAAATAAAAATTACCGTAGTAACTATTCATAATGTCAAAATAATAAATGAAACATATTAACATAATTTGGACCCACTGAATTCAAATATGGAGTCCATTTTTTAAAATTTTAAACATTGATGTTTCATTGATTATTTTATAATTAATCTCGTTTTTAAGAAAATGAGTTTTAAAAGTTAAAACATTATCATAGTTTGAAATGTTTTTACCTATGAATTCAATATAAAATTAATGGTAATGACATGACATATATTAAATGGTAAAAATATATTCTATTTATACATTAAAGAAAATAAATTTTATCATTTAACCATCTAAATTATCTTGATGAAAAATGTTTTTTAAGAAAACTTTAGCGTATTTTTACTATTAATCAAAATGTGAAAGATATCAGAAAAGTATCAAAAATTTATCCAATGAAAATTTTAGTATCCTAATTAAAAAGAAGAAGTTTATTTTCTAAAATTGAACTTATAAAATTTTCCAAAATTATATTTAAAATGGATGCGCCATCGAAAGGCGGTAAAACTGCATTTTTTGAAAAATACTTCTTTTATCTGAAAATTTGATTTCGTTTTCATATATCATTCTAGAAAATGTGAATGATGAATTATAATGTTATGAAAATAAAAATTCAGTTAATACTATTCATAATGGATAGTTCATAATATTATAATAATATATCATTGTTTAGTGCAACTCGGTATTGCGTACAACACAAGCAATCAAGGGTTGCTCTTGCGTGTAATGCAAGCCAAGAAATTGTTGTGTGTAGTCAAAGATTTTCATGGTGTTTCTTATAACATCAGGAAAAAAAATTATTCCTCATAAA
This sequence comes from Viscum album, assembly GCA_963277665.1. NCBI lineage: Eukaryota > Viridiplantae > Streptophyta > Magnoliopsida > Santalales > Viscaceae > Viscum > Viscum album. Next base: position 1,007,351,205 of record OY728164.1, on the reverse strand, counting down.
TTATCAGGGTGTTACAAACACCCATTTAACATATTGTTAATATGATTATATAAATGAATTACAAATGCATTGTTTTAGTTAAATAATTATATAAAAGGAAACTTATAAGTTTTTAATAAATAGATTTTAATCATAACTCAATCTAGTCAAATCATAGAACATAAAACCCCATAAAGAATTTTAATTTTGAAATAATGGGTAATGGAAAATATTGAAATGTAAATCCTTAGTATTAAATTGTAAAGCGTAATTAATATAATTAAATGAATATGTGACCATTAAGTATTAAGGAACTAATTATTTTTTATGTTGAAACCCGGCCATTTATACGAGTATTTACGCTTGAGGGATATCATGGCTAGTGAGACCCTTTGATAAGAGTTTTGAGGCCTTGATAGGTCTAGATTATCAGATGATGGGGTGATGTTGTTGTGACTACAAATGGTATTGGACCTTAAGGTTATGATTTATTTCCATATACTCTCATTCCATGATTCCCTGTAGCTATGTGCATTACCCTAGACTGTTTATATTGGCTTATGGTGTATTTGTTAGTGGATTTATTTGCGGTGATCGAGTGTAACCATGCGAGATGTTAGAACAAAATCATGGATCCTTTGTTATGAGGTAATTTATTAGATTCTTCATCATGTATAATCATTTCATGTGTGGTTTCATTGATGTTTTTGTTGAGGAACAAGTATTCCTTTGATCATTCTATGTGATAAATATCTACGATTTTTTGTTTTTTACCATATTTAGAGTACCTAGATTACTCAGATCCTTGACCTTTCTACTCTATTTTTATTATAATATTTTAAAAAGAGTGGAACATAAGTAGATTTTTATATAGATGTTAGCACATGGGTAAATTATTTTTTTTCTTTCTATGAGTCTTTTAATTATGGGTGTTTATGATGATAAAAATGACCATTAGATAATGTCATGTTTATTGGATGAAGAATCAATAATGCCTTGAGTCTGGTAGGACTGACAGGCTAGGTACATGATCAAATTCTTGAGTGGGTTATAGAGCCTAATTTGGGTAATTCACTGTTCAATGGACCATAATTTATGTAGGTAATTTGTCCTAGGAAGAACATGTCACCCTATTGTTTTAGAAAATTGTGGAGGAATGTATGTTTTTGAGATGCTTGATATAATTCCCTTACTTTATCTTACATGAATATTACATCAAATTAAATATAAACAACATAATATCATTAGAAAACCACGATCAAATGATTTGGTGTATTATGAAAATTAGGATCATACATAATTTGTACATAATAAAACAGAAGAGTTTCTTTTAATTCATCACTATTTACTATTTTGGAATCCCTGTTTCCCGTTAGTACATGTAATCCCTTGAGGATATACATCAAATAATGGAGTTTGATAAAATCTCATCAAGAGGATAAATAGAGGATATAAATTAATATAAAATGGGAAAAAATTAACAATTCTCATCATTTCATAATCATTGTATCATCATCATGATCATGAGGGGAAACATTAGATAATGTAAGGGAATGTGAAATTTCATAAATGTTAAACATTATATCAAACTAGTCAAACACCACCAATAGTTGTGAATAAACATAGCGTCATGTTCACACATAACAAATGTTCATAATAATAACATATTATTTTTAAACAATCATAGCATCATGTTAACACATAATACACATTATATCTTGAGATACATCACATTAAAAAAATAATTGGAGGGATATATATTTTGGGCCCACCCGTTTCATAATAACATTTACATAATCATGCATGCTATATAGACGTATATGAATCAAAGTCATGATGTTACCCATTTAAATGAACGGGTTTTAAATAGATTAGATCATTCATTATTTCATTAATAATATTTATGTTCCCAAAAATATAATGGAAATGAATATATTTGTAATAACATTCATCAATTTTTAATAAAAAATAAATAACATGAGAGGAGTTGAGAAGTGTTTTTGTAAGAAGGGTTTTTTGGAAAAAATATTTATTATTAAAAAAGTCATTTTGGAAAAATGTAAATCCTTGAAAATAATATTAAATAAAAATGAAATTATATTTTAGTAATTTTAAATTAATTTGAACACTAACAATTTTCATGAAAGAGGAATAACCCAATAAAAGGGTGTTGGGTTTTAGAATCTCCTTACCTGAAGTTTGAATATGTTCTACACATGTTCTTAAAATCCCTGAAAAAAATATATTAATTAATTAAAAAATTAGAGAAACTATTATACATCTAATTTACTTATTATAAATTTTTTTGTTCATTTATTTCCACTTTGATTAGTTATATAGATTTAATCTCATCATTTGCGGAGAGTTTTTCTTCAAAGTTTTCATGATTGAATTAATTTTATATAATTATTGAAGATCATTAAATGAGAATAATTCTAAAAAAATTAAAAATATATGTAATTAAAGAAATTATAGATGAAAAAATGGTATCATATAATATTTCATTCTGTTTTTATAATGACAGATTTGATAAAACACTAATAATAAATAATTAGATCATTTGGGAGGTTTTTCTAACCATCATGATCTAGTTTTATTCAACTAAATATTATATATATATATATATATATTAGTTCCATAACATTGAAATGTTATAATATACATATTATAATTTTTTTTCAATAATAATTGTTTTTTAGTATCTTTGAAATGAGTAATGGAAACTGGAAACACATCATCCACGAAGGGTATGAATCGACACATCACAAACGATGTTTTATTTTTTTATAATAAAAGAAGAGGAGAAGATATTTGATGGTTTATAAATCATTAAAATAAAAAAATTATTTTATATATATATATGATACATTATATTTAATTTCTTGTTCTATAGGTTATGTAAAGAGATGATTAGAAATGAAATGAAATTAAATGAGAGAGAGATTGAGGATTTTACCTCTTGAATGTTGTCCCCTTGAAAACCACAATAAGGCACCTAAGTTTGATCATTATTAAGACCATCAAATCATGGACTTGAGGGAACTGTTTTGGAAAAGGAATTTTTTTGCTTTTATAATGTATTCAGGTATTTTATTGTGTCAGGAGAAGAGGCAGTTAGAGGATGTGTTTATAAGGGAAGTTAAAGGTATTTTTCAATATTATATTCATTAGTTTATTAATTTGGCCCGGGAATATAAATTGTGATGATTATAATAAATATGTAGAGTAAATGGATTATGATAGTTCTACCCAATGGTCCCATACATTATCCATCCCTCAAAAATTCATGGGTTTTACTTATAATGAAAAATACCATAAATTATTGTATTTCACTATTCACTAAAAACTGAACTATTTTAAATAACCCAAAATATCACCCTTACCATTTTCAACATTTAGATTTAAAAGATGGACTCCATTTTAGGAATAAAATTCTTTAATTATGTGAAATTTATTTTTTATTCTAAATCATCATTTATTTGAAAAATACAGACATTATTATTATAATTAATTTTATTACCCTTACAAAAATAATTATAGACACATTATAATAAAACATTACATTAATTTATGAATATATTTTATGAAAATGATTTCCATTTTTCAATATTATATAAATTATAAAATTTTATATAATCATATACATTTTAGAAGAAAACTAACATTAAATTTATATGTTTCAGAACAATTACTTACACCATGATATATTTATATAATTTCTTCATTTACAAGTAATCAGGTTTTTTTTACTTTCATAAGTGAGTATACAATTATTAAAATCATACTACTATTCTTAATGGTAATATCAGTATTAAAATGGTAGGGTTACAATTCATTTGGTAAAGGTTACTCAATTTATATAAATGCATCTTATTTATTTCATCATTAATGAGAATATTATTTTAATTCGGTTTTTTTATGTTGTGTATGTGTTTTATGACCTAATTATAAGAAGTAAAATTACATTGATAAATTTTTTGGGTATTTATATTCTTCCTTCCTTTGAAGATTTCACTGTTGGATTTTAATTTTTCATACTAAGCTAAAAACAAGTGAGGGTATTTCACATTCACCGCTTATTCATGTTCTCAAGCTACCTATTTATACTTATGGATCCTCCACAACACTATTAAAAGGTGAGTCATCTTGATGAATAAGAATTTTTCCCTATGGTCCAATATCTCCACCTACTACTCTTCATACATACAATGTGTCCAGAGAACGAACCATATTTGGTGGATGTGAATGTCAATAGCATACATCCCTAATGAAATTATTAATCTAAAAGGTGCCAATGTACCTTGGACTAATATTCCCTTTCTTTAAAAATTACATGAATCTATTTCATAGTGAAATTATATGGAATAATTTATGTACAATATCGAACTCCAAATCCCTATGATGATTTTGGGCATAGCACATTTGTGGGAACAGATCATATTTAACATTATTTTGGATGGTTTGAATCATATTTGACATCTCCTACACAATATCTGGTCCAAATAGCTTTCATTCTCTAAATTTATTCTGAGAAGTTGGATTTCTACATCTCTTCTCATACAGAGCTTCATATGGATCCATATGAATAATCGAATAGAAATAGTTATTGTATGAGAACACAACAGGTGGGATATGAAAATCTCATCCACCATTAAATTCCATTGATAATTATAACATAATTTCAGAAATATTTTTACTAGTCCTCTCAAATTTTCCATCATTTTAGGTGGTGGTATGTTTTGATGAAATTCAATTCAGTACTAAAATAATTGTTAATACTTCATCAAAATTTTGAAGTGATGCTTGGATCAAGATATGAAATGATAGAAAGTGGTAGTCCATGCACCATCACAACTTCCTTCATATATAACATGGAATTTTGTCCATGTGATAAATATTCATAAATATAAATGAATTGGGTAGTCTTGGTGAGTTGATCCACGGCAACCCATGTCACATTGATCCTAGGGATTATTTTTGAGACTAGTGAATAATTCCATATTGACATTATCTAATTTCCATGAGGGTATAGGTATTGGTTGAACTATCCCAGCACATATGTTTATATTCATTAACATAATGGAATACCGACAATCTTGAGATATACATCATAATCTCCTTCTTTATTTTTTCCCATAAAAAGTTATCTCCAAGACCAGGGTACATCTCAGTACTTCCAGGATTGATGGAGAAATATGATCTATGTGAATTTTACAATAGATAATTTTTTATCTCTGATGATAAAGGAACATACATACTAGTCCCAAGATGAGTCACACAATCATCATTGTAGTGTAACTAGTATAACTTCTCGTCTTATACTTCATTCACATTGTTTTCTAGATCCAGATCATCCCTTTATCCCTCCATGATATTCTGTGGGATATATGGTTTGGAAATCATTTTGGGAAGTTAGTATGTATTCCTAGACATTTTAATCTCCAAATACATATTTTTCAATATCCTTAATGATCGGGACATTCTCAGCCTGCAACATGGATAGAGTAGTGTGTTCTTTCATGATAAGAGCATCAACTACAATGTTTTCTATCCCAAGATGATATTGACTATGAAAATAATTGGTCTTTAATGGATATAACCATATCCATTGTTACATATTTATCTCATTTTGTTTGAATATATAATTTTATCAATTTTAATTAGTATATATATCACACTTATCATTATAGAGGCAGGGCTTCCATATTTTCAGTGTAAGATTTACAAATTATAGCGATAGATCATTTTACACGTAGTTATTCTTAGGGATCTTCAATTATAAGGAGACATAGGCTATCCCATTATCATTCTACATGAGTACACTACCCAATAATTTCATTAATGCACCATTTCATATCACAAAATCATATCCACTATTTGGAATTTCGAGTATAGGTGGGGTGATTAACCAATTTGTGAGGTTATTGAATATTTCCTCACATTCATCCATCTTGATATACTTCACCTTTTTTCATCAAAAACTAGTTTGAAGGTTATAAAATTAGGATAATGTTTTCAAAAAACATCACTAGTACCCATTTATTTTATGAAATCTATGGATTTCTCTGACAATAGTTGGTTTGGTCCATTCCTCAATTTCCTTTGTATTGAATGGGTCAATAAAAATTCCCTCAACTATGATCATGTTCCCCAACAATGTGACATTACACATAAAAAATTTACACTTCTTGATCTCCACACAGAATTTCTCCTCCCTTAATGACTCTAGTAAAATACATAGATGTTCTTCATGTTCCTCCATTTTCTTGGAGTAAATAATAATATCATAGATAAAAACTTCCAAAAATTGGTCAATGTATTCTCTAAACAATCTATTCATCATATACATGACAATTTTAGGTGCATTATTATTTCAGAATGGAATCACAAGAATCTCATAATGACCATATTTTGTTCGAAAATTAGTATCATAGATATATTCCTTCTCCACCATTAGTTGATAGTATACAAAATGAATATCCACTATTGCAAAGTATTGGGCTCCTTGTAGTTGATAAAATATATCATCAATCATTTTTTGTTCATAATTTGTAATTATGTTTATTTTATTGAGAATCCGAAAACCTATAAATAGCCGCATTGATCAATCATTTTACACTAAAAATAAAACGGTTTTATCCAAATGCATTAATCTAGGGAGTATGAACCCTTTTCCCTAGTGCTCTTACAGCACCTTCTCAAAATCTCTATGTTCCATAGTGGCCATCTTGTCAAAATATTATGATATAGGGGAGGATCCAGATTTGAGATCTATTGATAACCTTACCTCATGATCTATATAAATTTTTTTTACATTTTTTACAAATACATCATTTTATTCCCTCAAAATGGAAATTTCTTCAAGGTTAATACAGTCCATTGATGCAACAATTTGGGCCATGTATTATTCATTAAATTTTAACAAAACCCAAATGATTGATTTATTTTAAAATGGAGATTAATGATCCCACATAATCTTGTATATGATCATGGGTTGTTTGGATATATAAAAAGATATAATCTTTTCATGATTATTGATTTGTGATCGATATGACAATGGCTAATCTATTCCCATTCAATATTCTAATCCCACCAAGGGTTGTGTTAAATGATTCACTATACGGATAATCCCAATACACGAAAACATAATAAGAATCCAACATAGGGGTTGAAAAGATTGAAAAACTATGTGTTTATATATATATACTATAAGGTGTCAGGGATGCAATTTAATAGTTCTAGAAAACATAGAGGCTGTAATGAAATGCATAGAACAAGAATAAAAAATTATTTTTCTATTGTTGAGTGAATTGGAAGTGTGCCTTATAATTATTAATTTTAATTATTTTGATTAGTATTATAGATGGAATATGCTTTCCCCTACTCCATGGATTTTTTGGATGATGATGTTCGTTACACTCAAGGATTATGGGTGTAGTACACTATCTTGCACATTTTCAATCCTTCCTACACCTAAAGCACAAAACCATATGTGGTTCATTGGAAGCTTCCTTTTTTCCACAATCATTATGGTTATCTTATTTATTTCCCAATGTAATTCATGAGCTTGGTGTCCTTCACTACCACACATGAATAATTTCCCATTCCCGTGGAGGCAATTCCCAGGATGTTTCTCCCCACATTTTTTACATGTGGGGAGTTGGATCATTTTTTATATTTTATTATATGACCAAATGGATATGAAATATATTATTTTATTATTATTTCATTAACAATGGGTCCATTTTACAATCTCCATCACTACATTGAGAGAACATCATACCACTTCTACCTAACTCCCAAAATTTTGGATTGTTATACTCTTTTGAGGGTTTTCATTTAAACCCAACAAAATGCATCTTTTTTTCTATCATTATTGATGGAAAACCCTAGGGTGTATCTTTCTAGGATTTTGATTTTTTATTCATAAGTCATGAACGATTAAGCTTCCATTTTCTTGATATCTATGAATTCCCTCTCTATCTTTGATAGAATAGTTTGATGGAAATACATATTGAAAAATATTTTCTTAAAATTTTCCAACTCCATATCTTCTAATTTATATTTCAACATGATGTTATATATCAACTCTAACACTTGATTGGATTATAAATTTAAATGATAGATATCTAGAGTCACATTCTCCATCATAGAACTATAGATTGTGAAAACATATCTTCAACATTAAGAAAACACATCATTCTAAGAATAATGGATTGAAGGATCTAGTAGACATCATTGTTCGTTTCCCCATTAATGACTAAATGGATACATGATTCATCTTGGGAAAAGTATAGATTTCAATGTGGTTCAAGTTGTTGTTAATATCATGAAAATGTTATGTAAGAATCAGTATAATGTTTTGAGCTACACTTTCTAGGGATTTGGGTATGTCATTTGGACAATTGTTTCATTGTCACTCATAGGGGATGTTAGTCTGGTTTCTCCAGGTTTATATAATTTTTTAAAATAATAAAGGTTTGAAATAAAATTAAATGAACATATAATGGACTATTTATCCCATTATACAATTAACACTAAAGGAATATCTTATGGGATCTCTATGTTTAAACATTTTCTAAAATTTAAATTTGAATGATTACATGTACTATGTATTATCCTAAGGATTATCACTTAGTTCCTCTATTAATAATTCATAAATCAACTAAACAATGATCTGATAAAAACTATAGAGAAACTACATTTTCTTACATTACTATTATGTAATTTTAATGATAAACTATAATAATAGAACTACAAAACCAAGATCCAAAAAATTAGTTCCATGGAAAAAATATCCATATATTATAATCTTAGAAACAATTATAAATATTTATAAAAAACATTCTTATTTGTATTTCACCTATGTATATGTAGTAACCATAGAAAATTAATCAATGAATATGGTGAGAAAAATTCCAAATAAGAGGTTGAATAAAGGATATAAATCAATATTAAATGGGTGTTCATAATCAGAATCATCATTTCATCAGTATATTATAATCAAGATGATAATTTGGGTAAACATTAGAAAAATGAATGGAATGTGGTGATTCATAAAAATGAATCAACATAACTTAGTGTCCAAATATCACTCATAATTGTATAAAAAGCCAACATCATTTAACACATAACATTTTTAAAAAATCATAACATCATTATTGTGAATAAATATTGGATCACATTAACTCATAATCCACATATTTTAATGAGATACATCACATTACCCAATTCATTGGAGGGCAATATAATTCTTGTCCCACATGTCACATCATATCATTTACATATTCATACATGCAACATAAATCATATAACATTCAACGTCTTTATGTAACCAATTTAGAAGAATAAGTTTCCAACGTATTTCATAAATCATGTTTTCATGAATAAATTTTATGTTCCCAAACTGTAAATGGAGATAAAGATATATGGAATAGGAATCCCTATTTTTGAGTGAAACACAAAATAAATCAATAGCAGTCAAGATGTTTTTTTGGAAGGAGGATTTATTTTGGAAAATATTTGTATTTGTCATAAATTTATATTATAAATGAGTAAAAATATTAAGAGGAAAAGGTATGATCATTGAAATTTTATATCATGACTATTAATAGAATATCAAATCTGAAATGTCTCATGAATGATGAAGATCCTAAAAAAATGTGTTGGTTTCCAGATTTATCATACCCTCAATGTGAATGTGTTCTCCACTGGCATTAAATTTTATGTATAATAATGACATATTCATTAATTACATTATTTAGAATATATTGTAAATTTATTATATTTATTATAAATTTATTGTGTTAATTTATATACTTTTAGATGAGTTATAATGTTTTAATATCGTTGTTCCTATAGTATTTTTTTACTAATCATTATTATCGATTCACGTATATATAATTATATAAGTTCATGACAGATGATATTAATTATAAATAAGAAAAATAATAAATTATTAATTAACTTGAATAATTTTAAATTTTCCAATATACCATTTGGTTTTCAAGTATGAGGATTATTCATTGGATAAAACAGTAGTAAAAATTTGTTAGTTTCTTTTCACAGTTTTTCCAAAAATTAAAAACTAGTTGAATTTATTGATTATTTTATATATAAATTAGATAAAGAACATTTAAAAAGTTATAATAGATATATTAAAATATTTTATAACAATAATATGGTTTTTTGGACCTTCTTTTAAGGTGGTAATGAAAAGATAAAACTAATTGTCTAGAAAGGTGGTGAATCAACACATCAGATATAATTATTTTCATTTTTTGAATAAAAGGATATGTGGAGAGACATAATGGTGGATATTACATTGACACAGCAATATTAAAGTATATATATGATACTTTATTTATTATTCTTCTTATGATATGTGAGTTATGAAGAGGATAATTAAATAAAGGTCACTAAAAATGAGGGATTGAGTATTTTACCACTTGAAGGTTGTATCCATGAGAACCATCGTAATACACAAGGGGTTTGGTCTTCTATTGAAAAAAATTAATATGTCATATGGAATATGATTTGGAATGTAATTGGGTAGAATTTTGGAATGATACAAGGCTCTGAAGGTGTAACGAGAATAGTGGGTGAGGGGTGGAATTTATAGGGGAGAGGACGTGTGTTTTTTAATTATATTATTCATTAGGTTATTACTTTATCTGAAGACAAGCAATGGTATTGAATAAAATGTAAAACTATATTAAATTGTTTAGGATAGTGTCAAACAAGGGGTTATTTCATCATATATGACCCAAAAATTCATTTATTTGACTTATAATTCTAAAAATCATAAATCACCATATTTTACTATTCAAAAAGTAAACAATTTTAGAAAAATATGAAAAACAATCCTTATTCATATTTTGACATGTAGATTTTAAAAATAGAATCCATTTTATTAAAATAATTTTCATAATATAAGAAATTTTATATTAAATAAAACTATCTGTTCTTTGAAAAATATTTATTTTAATATTATAATCTATTTTATGACCCTTTTAATAGTTAATTATGTTCTCATTATAATTTAACATCCTATTAATTTATGAAACTATTTTATTAAAATAAATTTTATTTTTAGATATTTATATTAACATTATTATTTTAAATAATCATTTACATTGTACTAAAACACCAACACTCAATTTAACATTTTTAAACATTTATTTACTTATACCATGATATTTTAATATCATATTTTCATTTATAAGATACCATAATTTAATATATACTGCTATATGTGATGTTACTAGTCTAACAATTGGATTAATATTCCTAACTATCATATAACTATTCTAACTATCAGGTTAATATTTAATTAGTATAAGTTACTTAATTTCTATAATTACTCCTTATTTAATTATTTATTTATGAGAATACTTTTTTTATCTGGTTCTCTGTGTTATGTACGTGTTTTGGGACATAATTATTATACAAAAAATTTCATTGATAACATCGTGGGTCATTACATGTGATGTATTTTGGGTTACATGAATGGGTTCCTTCATTACATTCCAAGAAGATTAATGTGATTTTAGATAGCAATGCCTAGGGTATATTTGGACATGGATAGTTTAAGGGAAATATTTGTGTTCGATTGAAAAGTATATTAGTTCTTGAAGTATCTTAAGTGACGTGGTCGATGTATTTACCTGATGAATGTTAGTTCATGACTATTTTGTGGAGAGTTACATGTGTATGGAATGTCCTTGTGGATGAGTCCCTCTTGAGGTGAAGTGGCGTTGAATTGATGAAAAACATAGGAAAAGATAAAATATATTCCATTCATTGGGATGGGGTAATTATATGCTATGAAGAGAGATGTTTTGGAGGTGTTATATTGTGGTGGCATAGACACTCAGGTTTTACCTAGGAAATGATCTTTGGGGTTGATGGATATGTTTTTCTTGGCTCGAACAGGTAGTGGAAAAGATGTTAAGATGAATACTTGGAGTTTGAGATCAGTGAGATATATAATTATTGTCATATTTATGGTATCATAACATCTTTCATTTTATTATTTCACCATCATTAAGTACATAATAACTGTTAATTTTATGGGTTTATTTCTCAATATTCGGGAACGTTTGGTAGAGATGTTTTATTCTAATACTCAAGTGAGAGTGTGATGAAAATGTGAAATATTTGATTTAAATGGTAAATATATAATGCACTATGTTTTATTGTTATTTTAATAGGATTATTTCTAACAATGATACTCATATAGTGGAAAGTGACATGTCAGTCATGGGCCTTTGACCCTTATGCTTAAAGGGTTACATACGTGTTGAATAATCCACAGAGCAGTCACTGTGGCATTGGGATGGCAATGATAAATAAGTGAGATGTTTTCCAAGATTCATATGAGGAAACATAATTCCATATAAGATATGTTTGTGGATCAAGAATCAGACTTGGATTTGGGCTTCATGTGAAATAAAAAAGGTCCCATGGTTATTAGGATTGATGTTAATCAGTACAGCCCACAAGGCAGAGTGAGAGTAAGGTATGTTAAGGATCTTACCATGGGACCTCACTATGTGTCATTTATGAACATTCAATGAAATTTTTTGAGATATTTAAGGGTTCCTCTGATCATGATGATATCATTTTGGAGCATTTTGGTAATTAAGAAGTTATTGGAGATATATATTTCTGTATGGGATAGCCGAGGATGGTATAACGAATGTCCTTGTTTATACTGGAATGTGTTATGTTGAAAACAACATCATGCATGTTTCTTTTATTTAAGTGGTGAATTAAATAATAAAATATGGATTTTCATGGAAATATTATATATTTATAAATCATGCATTGATGATAGTTATACATTCATCCTAGATAGAATTCAGTAATGAAGAAAGGTAATAACTTTTCATATATTTATTATCGATATTCAGTTGTAGTGAGTTGGATACTACACTAAGTGTTTCATTAGAATGTAAAAGTGGGTTTTAAATGGGGTTTTATATTTATATATTCACAAAATAATTTTATATTAGTAATTTTAAGATGCTTAATATATTGTGGAGCACCATATTCAATATAACATTTTATATGATGAAAAATTTGGTATTTGAAATAAATTTTCTTTAGAGAGACCTATCTGGGTGATTGGTATAAATGATGTGTGTTAAATTTGGTATCGTGGACTATAATGCCAAAATTTAATGTTTATTCCTTTGATATACATTTGAAGTTCATAATTAAACTTTGATATAAACCCAAACTAATTGGCTATGTAAGTGAATAAATTTATGTGGTTGAAAACCATGACTCCTCAAGGATGATAAGAGTTATCGTGTAGATATTGTAATATCATTTGTCTATATGGGTTCTCATAATAAATGATTATTATGAAATTTTGAAATAGTATATGGGTTTAAATTATAACTGGGATTCATTATATAATTACAATAGCTCTTAAATCTCTAAATGGTATTATTTTACTTTGGTATGGATATGGAATGATGTTGGGGTTATTGAGTATGTTTCATGAAAGATTGGGTTGGCCCAACTACTGTAAAAAAATATTAAAGAAACTGGTTAGTTGGTGGTAACTATAAGTGTAAAGAGACGCTTCTTGTGGCCCCTTCTATTTGGTGGATTTTTAATGATTGATAAATTACCAAATCCCACCCCCTCAAATTTTTAAGCGAGGATACCCTCTACCCCCTCCATGTTTTGTTTCTATGAGTTGGAAAAGCCCTAACCTTGTGTACCTGACTTATATTTCAAAATTAATTTACTGTTTCCTGGTATATTTTTCCACTTATGGTTTCTTCAGGAATTATTCAATCCATTTTCTAATTTTATAGGTCTTTATTTTGGGTTTTGGATATTTATTCCCCAAATCGTGGTGGAATTTAAAATAAACATCAAGGATATCATATTCATTGTGTAGAAGACATCCCATTATGAAATAACCATGGTGTCTCTTAGTGTTTCAATGAAGTCATGATGTTCAATATATTGTTTAATTGTACTCCCATTAAATTTATATTCAATGTTGTTTTTATTGGAACTTTAGTCAATGGATTTATCTCAGTATGTGATCCGGGATACATAATGTTAAATTAATGCATGTTTGGATATGGTTCTGGAATGGTCATATATTTTGGTGGGTTTATTATCAATTATTCCTTGTGGGGTATTGTTCCTCAATTAATTATAAGTAATTGTAATTAATTAATTGATATTTTTTGGTCTGATATACATACCTGGTTAGGGACACCACCTTATGTGTGTCTTAGAAGCTACATCCAACCCTAAGGGTTAAAATGGGAGAAAATTTCATATGTTAGGTGGTCCCTATAGTTTGAACATATCTCTTTTTGACGTAACAATGTTCATAATTCATAAGGTCATATGGTCCTCAAAACACGTTGAAATTATATTAAATAAATTCATAAAAATATGTTTGTCAATAGTTATAACTCTTTAATTCATCATCATTATGTCAGGTGGATTGAACTTGACCACCTATTTAATATGTGAAAATGGTAATTGGTATGACAACTTTGGGTTTTCAAGTAATTGAAAATTAAGAATTTGTATTTAATATAATAGTTATATTATACAACATTAAATGGTTTTTATAAAGGTAAACATGGTTTCCTCTAAAAAATAAAATTGGGAATGGTATAGGAAATTTTCATTGAAAATTATAAATTGGTATATATTTTGATATTAAAATTTTTAATGGTAATATGAAAATTTATTCTGGAACTTTATTTTTGAAATGTGTATTGAAATGTTATTCAATCTTGAAATTAGAAAGGTTTTATGAAATGATTTCTTCTAATAGAAATTCAACATTAATTCATAATGAAAATGTTAAATGATCAATAGTTCCCTGTATTTTTCACATTTTTATAGAAATATAGGGTGTTTCATTCCAAATGGATATCATGGTTAAATGTGATGCATGAATAAAACATGTACGAACACTGAGACTTGTGGCCAATATCCAGTTAATCATGACCCCTAGTGGATACTGAGTATTATGGAGAAACTATGGTGAATGGAATGATTCTATGACTGATGAATAAACATGGGTTGAATATGACCCCGTAGTGTATGTTGAGATTGATGGTTAAAATTGGGGTCTAAAAAGACCCTATATTAATTCTAAGATTCTAGGGATTAGTATATTACTCCTATAATCTATTTTTTACCTTGAATGATTATATTACACCTTATTTGTTGATGGTTTTCATAGTAATGATGATGTGATTAGAGACTCCCATTCATATTCTAGAGCCATTATATAACATTCAAATGGTGAAACCATCCCTAAGGTTAAGATATTATTTATGGTTTTAATTTTGAATGTAAAAAATTATTTTTTATTAAAATTTACTTTGATAAATTCAGAAAGAACTTTATTCCCAGTTTAGTTTTGATTACTGACACAATTAGTGGTGGGATACCGAGACTCAAACCATGATCAGAATGCATATCACATCAGTTCCTATGAATAAATCATTCTTTTTCATTGGCACATGTTTATGGTAAGGTAAAAGTCTTATTTTTTTTTGTTCAACATTCTTTCAGGTGACATTAATTATGGGACCAATAATTTCTCTAGGCTAGTGGGGGATGTAATTTCCAACTTAATTTATTATTATTTTTCAGTACTTCTTATGTATGATTTTTTTTGAGGTGGTGCCTCAGTCAAAGACCAAGGCACAATTTATTGATTAAAAGAAAAGGAGCTACAATAGTTTGAAGGAAGGAATCATATTACAATCCTTGTTGATGAAAGGGAGCGATTCGTCAGGAAAATCATCCAACCAGGTAAAAACCTGATTGACTCCCTTATTGGCAAGACTATCGGCAACCATGTTCACATCTTATGTATGATATTCCCTTAGTGGTATTAGGTTTATTAAATGTGATAAATTAATATTTATCACATGTTATGTTTATTTTATTTATTTATTATTTCATCATTATTATTATTTTCAATTTATTATATAGGTTTCACTTTATTTTCACTATTATTATACTCTAAAATAACGTAATAGTATCCCCATGGTGCCTTCGTTGGCCCTCACTAATTTCTAGTAGCATGTACTATATGGGGGATTTCTAAGGCATGTGGAAACCCCTCATCTGGGGACTAATTAGTGGCTCAGGGTCAAAGTATATTATAATACACTATTTAAAACCCTTGTTCAAAACATAGTTTAATGAATACATAAGAATTAATGTCACTAGTTTGTCTATAAGGGTAATCGTAAAAGAAATATATAAATGATCGTATTTGATCATATGATAATTATAAGGTAATCATAACTTAATCCTAACTTATTAATGTTATATCCAAATAATCAAATATAATTAATTCCAAGTCATGTTGTAAGGATTTTTCATAACTAATGTCACAATTCATAAGAGTTTGAAAATATCAATAAACAATCGTCATCCATGAGAACATATCATAATCCTTAGATAAATGTATTTCAGATAAACATAAGAATAGAAAATCATTTTCTATGTTATACTCACTACCAAGACTATTTTTTTCATATATTATGATACTGTATTTGGTTCATGCATCATTCAATAATTTCTGCAATCCAAGAACACTTCCAATACTATCATAGTGGTTTGAGTCCCTCACTGAACTAGTTTCAATCCCCATTCTAGTCCATATTATATCACAAGATATCAATCATTACCAAATTAATTTGATGCATATATAATTTTGGGGCCACCACTATCATAATGAAAAAAAATATATGAGTTTTCCATAATATCCATGAAAAATTGTCATAGCATAACCCATGAAAAATAAATGTGATTCATAAGGATTTTTTCATAAAATAATTAACATATGTTAATGTAATGAGTGTCATAAAATCATTCTTAAATCACAATAATCACGATAAATTTGATTAAATTGGATTATATCAAAATATAATATCCCATGTTAATCATACTAGCTCTTAAAGGAGGTTGACATAGATGAAATATTTTTTTAGAAATTATTTAAAATACACTTTGAAAATCAACAGATAATATCCTTTTTAATTTGGAAACATTTAATAAATAACATTATAAAAAAATGATAATAGTATTTTATTTGTATAACTATTGTAACATTTAAATTAATATCCATTAAAAAGGAAGGTCATTATGGATGATTTTTTTCCATGTTATATATGTTATATTAGAATGGTCTTTTAATTATTTTATTAGAAGTAAAAAGTGAGTTGTAATAATTTTTTTGGAAATAGTATTTTTAATCATGTTTAAATAAATTCAAATTTAGTACAAAAAAATTTCAAAAAATTTTTAGTTTAGAGAAAACATTCATAAAATTATTATTAGAAACATGGACATAGAAGAAAAATAATACCTTCCAAAAATGAAAAATAATTTCATCTTTTCCTAGTAGTATTTTCTTTATCATTTTAAGTAATAATTCGGGTAAATTCTATAGAGTGATAGAAAACCCCAAAAAATTATAATAATAATAAAATATATGTGGTTTTAAATATAGGGATCATACAATTTATCTAAATTCAAATTTAATATATATTTTCTATAAAATTAATGTTATTATAATATAAACCATTACAAAAATTCGCATATTATGTCATATGAGTTCGTACATAGGAACATGTATCATATCCAATTTTCATGGTTGTATTGAATTTTTTTAAAAAAATAACATTTATAGATTCATTATTATATGATAAATATCATATATATTCAATAAATCCATCTATATAACTATTTATTATATGTGGTGATGAAAATAAAATGTTTCTCTTTATTGAGGTCATAGCCCACGTGTATAAACAAGTGTTGTTTTCATTTACCATAGGGTAGAAAATGTGATGAAATGCTCTGTAGAATAATGATATTATGCTTTGATTATATTTTATGTTCCCATTTTTTATAAAAACATTGTTATGGTAGGTTAGAAGGTGGTAGAAGAAGAAATAAACCTGAAAGAACATGGTTATGAATTATAATTATACTTTAAAAAACCACTCTTTTCATGATTATTAATACATATAAAATGATATATTAGTGATTCAGGAATCGTTAGGTTGTGGGTATCAATATTGGTTGGTTATTTTTGTTTATTTGATTGATAGAAGGGCCCAAGAGCTGAGTATATGTGATAATTAGTGGTTCCATTTTATAATTGATGTGGGTGGAAAACATGTTATTACGTGATATTTTATTTAATAATGTATTTATAAATCAAATAAAGTAAATAAATGTTGATAAAAATCAAATCTTATAAGCACTATATATAAATTCAATCAACCATTAAAAAATAAAGAATGTTTTTGGTAATATTTTCAAACTTATCTATTCTATTAAACACTCTTATAATCCTTTTCACCATGTCTATGGTATAAAACATTTATACAACTATAACTAGTCAATATGGATAAAAAATTAACTTATTTTATAATATTATTTATTTTACTTAAGAATATTTAATTTAGTTTATAATATTTAATTCCATGAATTGGATGAAATTAATTATAATATCTTCACACAAAATGCATGAAAACCCTATTGGAGAAAATTTATAATAATGATAAAAATTAATATGTAATTCTTATTATCATATTAATAACTATTATATGAATATAAATATATTTTATACAATAAATTATCTTAATTTTTAATAAATTCACTCATCGATAGTGAATAATTCATTTTATTAATATAAAATATAATACACCCAATGAACAAATTTCATAAGGAAATAATTAACATCAAATAAATTTATCATCCCATAAATCAACTTAATAATAAATTTTTGAATGATTATTTATATTTATACCATAAATTAAAATATATATAATCAAAATACTAGTTTATTAGTGTTCCTAAAAAATATCCAAAAATAAAATACATAAAAATGATAAAATGGTATTATATGTAACATTTAAAATTGAGTACATATTTCACATGAATCTGTGCCTTTTCATTTTGCATAAAATTTATAAATATTTTCATAATTTAGTTATTCCTATTAAAAAAATCCATTATGACTACTCTAAAAAGATGGCACCATTTAGTAAAATTATTTAAATAATATATCACATTTTTTTCAACTCAAGGATTTATATAATGATAATTACTAAACTAATTTTTTTATGGGAAATGTATACTCTAAGAGATCAAGGTGTTACATTTTCTCCCCCTTATAATAATTTCACTTCCAAAATTATATTACTATAATACATAAATAAGGGACACATTCACCTCATCACATACTCAGGTTCCCACATAACAACAACAAATTTATCATTTTTTTTCTGCTCACACATTGAATGGGTGACTCATCCTGTTCTAATAAAATTTCACTCGTTGATTCATAATATCAACTAGTTGTCCTCAAAATGAATTATCGTTTCCTACTAGTACAAACTCTATGTTTAGTACATGTGAAGGATCATGTATATACTTAATTAAAAGATACACATGGGACACATCATGATTATGATAGAAATTTAGTGAAAGAATTAAGAAATAATAAATCATCTGAGTATGATAAATAATTTCAAAGGTATTATTTATATATGTGATTTATTTCTACATTAAAAATATCATAACCTTATTCCTAGGAGATATTTGTTTGAAAATACTATCTTCGACTTCAAAATCTTTTTCTCATGAATAATTCAAAACATAACTCTTCTTTTTAATCTATGATACCTTGATGTGTTAGTGAGTCTCTATAACCTTTTCTCCCATTTACTCATATATCTTGATTCCCAATAGATTTAATTCTCAATAATTATCCTTGTATAATAGAGTTACACACTTCCATCAAAAAAGGTATCCATAAGGTTCCATCTAAATTATCATCTGAAACCTATTTTTATTTGAAATTGTTTTCTTGTATGGTGTTCCTCCCTATGCATTTGAAATCCATAGAATAAGACCTCAACATGTCTTTAAGGGCTTTATTGGTCCTTTGAGATTGAATTTTTTTTATGATGATATGTATTACTAAAATTCAAATCTTTAGTCAATGCATGAGGAACACTTCTCAAGATCATTGTGGTAATCCATGGATTCTGATCATATACAATATAATGTGGTACTTCAAAAAACTACGACACTTCAATAACATATATGTTATTTTGATGATCAAGAAAAAAATAATCAATAATAGTAATGAATTGTTTTGACATTTAAAGAGTTAAACTATAACCCAAATATCACTGTACCCTTTTTATGTTTTGGGATCTCTGATGATGAAATTCATGGTGATGTTTTCCAGCTTCCATTCATGTATGTGTAATTGTTAAAACATCAATTTGTCTTCCATATCATACCATTAAAATTATAAAATAAAAAATAATGAGATCGATACTATATACAATCCATTTATTTTCTCCTATGGAAATAGTCTATTAAATCTATATACATATTCATACATCATGTATAAATAAATGATTATGAATTATGAGATTAAATAATATTATCCATCTTTATTTCTTGTATTGAATGGGAACACATTTTGTTCCTAAATGATATCATTCCACAACAATCATATTTGAACTGAGGATAATTAATCCCCCTTTTCAATTGTTTTATATACCCCATTTTCACAACATTAAAATCTACACAGAAAAATGGCTAAACACTCATCTAAGAAGGATAATATCTATGACCTTTTCTTAATAATTCAATATGTATTTTATAAAAATTCATAGCCATTGAATGAATTTTTTATTCTCATAATATAGAAACTAGAATGGTCCTTATGACTTAGATCATCATCCACCATATTCTCCATTCTAGGGTGGTACTGAATTTAGACATTATAATCTTAAATCTAATACAGCCATCTAATTTAGTGAATCACTCCATGTTTTTAGAGTAATTAATGTTTTCCTACCCCTATATTTAATTTCTCTATATTCATTTAATATAATTAATAAATGATTACTTATTGATCCAAACAAGATTTAAAGCATGGTCATGAGACAGTTCTAAAATTTAACAGGGAATTACGAAACAATTTAAAAGAAACCGTGTATCACATACAATAGATTATTACACATCATGGATAAATACCACCATTATAACTACAAAAATTAAAAGCAAAAGGTAAAATGATAATTGGTTATATCTACATAAATAGAAACTCTCATGGACCATAATCACCTTTAGGAATCACCATTACTATAATAAAACCTACAATGGGAAAGAACTCCAATAAATAAGATATCATTTTGTGAGAAATAAAATGAAAACTAATAAAATGATGTGTGTTACAAAAGAAGTGATATTACAATA
The DNA here is from genome assembly GCA_963277665.1 of Viscum album. Lineage (NCBI taxonomy): Eukaryota > Viridiplantae > Streptophyta > Magnoliopsida > Santalales > Viscaceae > Viscum > Viscum album. The sequence continues at coordinate 1,007,329,923 of OY728164.1, read as the reverse complement.
CATGATCTTATAATGCCAATATATTGAAATTGAATCTAACCATTGAAAATACAGACAAAAAATATATTGATATTGAATATATACTCATTTTATAAATATTCAGTGAATTTATATGTGTAAAATGGGAAAACCAAAGTTATTTATTTTTGTGTTGAGTTTAAATAATATATTTTTGAAATAATTAAAAATAATGAAATATATAATATATAATTAAAATATTATATTTGTGGTAAAATATTACATTAAAAATAAATATATAAAATTAAAAGAAATATTTTAATATAAATATGTTGAAAAAATTAAATTATTATGGTATAAATATACAATATAAAATATATTTATGATCAAAGTTTTTTATAAATAAAAATGGTTTATTATAAAAAGTTGATCTTCATACACTCGGTATTTGTTTTAAGAAACATGAAATATTGTGTTAAAATAATGATAAATTTTGTTATTTAAATATATTAAGACTAATATAATTATTAATTAGAATGAAATGTGACTAATAACCCATTGTCAATAAACTCATTTCATCTATATTAGTTGTTTTCAATAATTTTTCTATCTTGATTTAAAATAAAATTTTATAAATTTTAGTATTTTAATTTATTAAAAATAATTTTTTAATTATATATATTAAAATTTTTTGATAATTATTTTTTTTATTTTTCAAAAATGATTACGTTTTAGATAAACTGTGAAAAATTAGTTATTCCAAAATATTTATTTTAGTTTATGAACATATATTTGAGGATTATAATATTTTAATCCCATTTAATTGAATTGATAATTTTTTGAGGTATAATTTTTTTTATGTTATTGAAAAATTTAATAATTATAAATCTTATTTTTATCATTTTAAAATAAAATAAATAGTTTATTTATTATAATAACCCTCATTTATTAAGTTCATATAATTAAAAATTATTTTTCAAAAACTATGATCATGTTTTACTTTGAAGCATATAATTTTTTTTAAAATAAACAATTTTATGTTTTTGATATAAAACATGATAATTTTATCCCACACATAAATTTTCTCTTTAATATGGACTTTATTTAAACATGATTATTACATGTTCCATGTAATGAAACTAAAAATTATTATCTCTTACTCGTAGATATTATATATAAAAACTTCTTTCTAATTTTGAATATACATGTTTATATTCATATCAAATATTAATTATAAATTTGGTCATTAAATTTATTTATCATTGTAGAAATTGGGTTTACCATTATATGGGTAAATTAGGGTTAATATTACTTAACATTATTGAAATGATAAAATAATCTTTATAACATATAAATAATTTTATTTTAGTGGGATTATTGCTCTTATCTCTCGTCTCACACCACTATTGTGAAATTTAGCATCCTTTTGTCTCGAATAATGGAATGATATTATTGGAAATTAATAAGAATTTATAAAAAGACCACTCACTTTACATATAATGTGACCTCACCACATCCTCATTTATCTACCCATTAGAGGGATTTATCTCAACAAAAACACTACCTTGGTCTCTAATAAACTCCCCAAATTCCCTAGAATCCAAGGTCTCACCAAAAGAATATCATATAGAGCATTAAGAAGTTACCAAAGGGAAAACATCCAGACACATATTTTCTATTTTTTTTCATCTTCTACACACATCAAGTCCCATGTGTCGAAGATAGTGTGATAACACTAGAGTTGTTAATATTATAATTTATTATTATATTTGTTTTATATACAATTTATACCTCCCTCTAAAACAAATGAAAAATATTAAAACATCACCTTTGGTATATAGAGACTAGAACCTCCATGAAAGAGGTATTGAATTTTTTTCACACTTATAAATAGATTGTAACAAAAGTTCATTTAATTAACTAATATGATATTTATAACATTATTATAATTTTGAAATTAAATTTATTTCATTTACTACACCATCACATTCCATGGAATATTATTTTTTCCCTTATTTTTATGTGTCGACTATCACATCCATGAATTGAAATGTATTATTATCTGTGAAAGCCCAACAAGAATAACATTAAAAATATATATTTAATTTAAAAATAATATTCATGTGGGGTATAATATTTTGAAAGAATAATGTTTGTCATTAAATATGTCTGATAAAAAAGAAATGGTTGTAGTAACATTAACCATAATAAATGGACACATCAGGGAAAATTTATTAATTTTTGTATATTTATAGATAAAAACTGAAAATAAATAAATATTTTTATAATGGAATAATAAAATATATAAACCACATAAATTATAGATATCATGAATTTATTTTATTTTGAATTCTAACATGGTCCACAAATCTAAAGTGTTGGGAAGAAATAAACCCAAAAACCCCAAATAAGTGACATAAGTAGAAACAATATTTCATAAAAAAATGAAATAAAATATATAAAATTTATAAATATACAAAAATAATTTGATTAGTTATTCGTTTAATTAACATTATTTAGTAATTTATGAATTTTAATATCTTTTTTAGAGTAAATTCTAAAATGAGGCAAGGTTTTCTTGTCTCAATATTAAATCCCATGAGTCATATATCTAACTACACACCATATTTTACTAAGAATATATTATCCACATGTACATTAATATTTCTTATCAAAATCCTACAATAATACATTTCCTTTATTGTTTTATTTTAACTCAAATCATTTAAGGGGGTTTCATTCAAACATTTCAAATTTCAAAAGGGAGCTTCTATAGAACCATTGTTGAAAATCAGTTATTTATTAACTTTAATTTTATATAGTTAATAAATTATTATTATCATGAAATTATTATATATTTTTATATATTTTCCTTAAATATATAATTTTTTAAAAATTATTTTACTTTCTGATGTTATACATGTTTTTTTGATTTGATATTTCCACTTTTATGTAAAACCATTTATGGGAGATATCCTATTAATTTTCTCTCGTAATGAATCATCCATATAAAATGTTTTTAAAACTCTAATTGCTTCTAAAATTAATAATTAAACTATATATAACCATCTTGTTTAAATTATTGTTTTATAGAAAACAATAATCTATTTCCTTCTTTCAAATATCATTTACTTTTTCCACAAAATAATTACCCAAGTAGTTTGTTTCAAAAAATTCTACCCCTAGATCCTTCTTCAAAATTTTCTTATTCGAAACCCCATGTTGATGAAATAAGTAATGTATTTAATTATGAAATTCCCAAATTATTTCATTATTTATTTTCATTAGAACCCTTATTATTTATCCTCTTTTTATTCCCCAAATAATAATTATTAAACCAACTACCATCTTATTGGATTGACCATGCTATCATTTATGTATGGTTTATTTTACTCTTCTGGAAATTATATGTTTGTTTTTTATTATATGTTAGATGGTCTCAACATTATATAACCCAACATTGAATTGATAAAATCATTTCTAATCTTATAATACTATTTATTTTTTTAGTAAGTTAACCAAATAAACAATGGGAGTTTTTCCTCATTTATGATGACAATATTAGGAGTGACCCCTAAATTGTGTTTATGATGACATTTCTTAGATTTTTTCAACATAATCCATTATTAAAAACATGTTATTAATTCATTTTTTATGAAATATTACCATTTCTATAAAAAATCTACTTATTATATCATGTAATTATTCTTGACTCCCATGTTACACTTTATTTTCTGGTCTATTCCCTTACTAAGATTCCTAAAACACTCGTTTCCTTATGTATTTTACCATAGGTACATTATTATGCTTTAAAAGATATATGGAAGTTAATTTCTCTATATGGAGTTTTAAATAATGATGATGTTTCTATATTTATGAATATTTATTTATAAGTTTAATATTAAAAATAAACTACAAATATATAACCTTGGTTTCAACATAATGCAATTGTATGTGAAAAACGTATGAAGTAAATTTATTTTAAGTTTGGGTCATTATATATTGTAACAGATCATCATATTTTTTTTTTAATATTTATATGACATTTTTAGTGAATTCCTACAAAATATAATAATTAATAGTATAAAATCCAGATGTTTTGGTAACTTTTTTCCATAAATTTTTCATAGACCTAATTTCCATATCCGAGTACAAACTTTTTATATGGAAATGACACAGATGTACCTAGAAGTAATTATCCATAAAAGGGTTTATAATGTATTAAATTGATTAATACATGGTTCATGGGAAAGAGGTCTAACTCCACAAATGTTTTGACATTGCTAGGGGATATTATTTATTAAGTCAAATACTTTTTATAATCTATTTTTAAGGATTTAAAATGTTAATGGATTAGGTTTTGGTGTATGAAAGAAGACAACCTAGTAAAACCTAGTTTGAAAAATGTGTAATTTTATTAAAAAAATTATAATGTGATAGTTTTAAAATGTAATAATTTCCATTATTTATTTTTTCAAAATAATATATATGTTTATTATCTTATGATATTAATTTTTCGTCTCTCTCATTAACCCCTTTTTGTTCATTAAATAGATAAATCCTGTAAAATCATGTTAAACATTGGAATCAATGGAACATGATATAATTTTACCTAATAAAAAACTAATGCGATGAAAGATTTATTAAGAAAGGCTATAATTAATGAAAAATATATATTGATATTTACTATTAACAATGAGTAATTGATTGAGTTTCCAAACAATCCAATGATGAGCTGGACATGGTCTCTTAGATGTTCGGGAGATAAAGATTATAGAAAAAAGAATATTCAATCCCTTTAATGTTAAAAATTTGGGAAGAGAGACCTAAGGAAATGCCTCAAATGGAATGAATGATTTCTGATATAATTTAAATGATTACATGGACTAATAATATACAATGTAAAATGGAAGAGTCTACTTAACACGATTGGTAAAATATTGTTCTCCTTGTATATCATTAAAATTTGTAAGTTTTATTGTGGGGAATTATTTCACTATACAAATAAATTCTCTGATAAAGATGATTAATATATAAATCATCACCAAAAACATGAAATAAAATTAGAATCTGAAAATTATAATGCAAAGACTACTATTTAAAAGATTATTGATAATTAAGTGTTCCAAAGTGCAACTTTTAAGCACTCTATATATTCAGATGTCTTCTATTATGTACGTTTTAACATATTATTTGATATTATAATAAATATTCATAATGGTATCTTTATTGGATCTATTATATATGAATACACTTTATTATTTCTAGCATTATGATTCATTCTAGTTTTATTTTCCTTTCTTTAGTTACAATAAATATGATTTATGGAGTTCATTTTTCTCTCTCTAAGATGAAAATATTATTTTTTTTGGAATAAAGGGAAAAATATTTCATATCATCATAAGATAGTGTATCAATGTAAGGATTATTAATGATAAACACTTCTCTCAAATGTTTGGTGGATAATTTAATATTTTATATAATCCTATTTTCAGGATATAGATATGTTCTCTTAGTTTATACGGTTGAAATTTCTCATGAAATTATACCATAATTTATTACTACCATTTAGTTATCTCTAGATATATTAATTATTATTTGATAATTAAAATTGAAGGGATATAATTTATTTATGGGATGACAATGTAACACCCAATGTTTTCAAATCTAGTAGTTTTTTTTCATAAAATTTTAATTATTTCTCTCTATTATTTAAAAAGAAAATAATGGGTTATAAATTTCTATAATAGGATATAAATGATGAAAGTAAAAATTTTATCAATTATAATTTAATATTAAAATGATGGTACGAGAAACCATGTACAATATACAATGTATTATTATAAATTGTAGATAATTACATCATTTAAAATTGAAAAAATGAAAAGGGGCAATAAATTTAGAAGAATAATATATTTTGAACTTGTAACAACCTTAGACCACTATCTCTATTATTAATCACCATTAGAATAAAAAAAATATGATGATAAGGTTTGGAATTATAAGATAAAGCATGTTGGGAAATCAAATATAAGAAATATTAAAATGAGATGTGTAAATTAAAAAGTGAGTATAAATTAATTTATTTTGATAATATTATATATAGAAATGTAATCTGATCATGGATATTTTTTTAGAACATTTATTTTCACTAAGATATGGATCCTTTTACAGTCTTATTTAATCCATTTTAATTTAAAAGTTTAGATTATACCCCAAATTCAGGACATAGGAAGCTGGGTATTTTTTCTGAAAGGAAGAGGCATGAGTGTTAAAGCTTGGATTTCGGCCAATTCTACATTGTGTATTACATAATACACATCCTATATCAAATTCCATAGATTCAATGTCATGGGAATCCCAGTTATCATAATGTTATTGTTCCTCTAAGGGATGTATACCATGATATTCACATAGATTTTAATGAATTTTCATTCCCTATAAATTCATGATTATAGTTTTTGAAATAGAGAGGCATGGCTTCCCAATTTCATATAAAACCACACCCAACTCTCTCTCTCTCTCTCTCTCATTCATGATCCCCCATGAAGCCCTAGTACAAGTTCAATTAACATGTCGTAACACAAAATTGGATTTATGATCCATCTTTTTCAATGGATGATCATCAGAAATTGGTTTATTCTATTAGCACATTTTTTATTCATTTTATCAGCTATACTATTTTGATGTAGGATCTTTTTCCCTATTATAATTTCATTGATATATTCTTCCATTTTCAACAAATTTAGGACAAACTAATGGATGATACTAGATAAGGAGAGTAATATGGGAAGATGTTATATGGTCTATGATTCATCTCTCAAGTCTTGTAATTTTATAACCTTTCAACATTTTATGTGCACATACGTTATTGAGTGATGTTTATTTAATTTAGATACCATGATTACAAGATTTTTTATCTTAATATAGATCTATGTTCATAAAATATTATTGTTTCATTGGAGGTTGTAACCTCAATAATGACCACATGAAGTAGGTTATTTTCTTTTTTATGCCTTCAGTTGATTTTTATGACTATTAGTTCCATCGTATGTGAATGTTAAAACATGGCCTTGATTGAGGAATGTTTTTTAATTAAATTCATGAATAGTAAATTGATATTAAATGTATATTTTCCTTGAATCATATATAGTAATTATTTAAAATTAGTCAACTATTCATTTATATTTTAAATGTAATGTATATTTATACATATCTCATATCGTACTCATTTATATATGAATGAAATATAGTGTCATTTCCATAGTCCACCATGTCATGATTATGAATGGTAAATGAATGAAACTTATAATTAAATATGGAATGGATGTAATGTGGTTACACGCCCTTAGCCAACAACATAATACTAATGAAAGTAAAAGGAGTGAACCAAGAAATTGATTATGTTACTACTTTAATAACTGGTTTTATGTTTTATTTATCTTTCCCGCATAGTCTTGAAGGTAATAGAAGAAGCCAATAGACTTATTAAAAGGAATTATTATTAAATTAAAATAATTAAATAATGAATTGTGAATAAGGTTCAAATTTGATATAGTCATTTTCTTCATTGAATGAGTGTTCAAACTTGTTCAATCCTTGGATTACCGAGCAAAATACTTGAGGATTCATGGACATTATTTCAATTCTAGGATTTCAATTTCCAAGGTAAATACACACATTTCAACCTGGTCATTGTCTACTACCTGATTCCTTGCATAACATCATATTATCCCTTCATTATATTATAGACATTAAGATTCCATAGATACACTCCTTAGACCCAACTCGATGTATTCAGATATGTTTAGCCATGGTTACACCCCTTTGGTCACATTCTATATTAGTCTGTTATTCCTTGGATGATATCCTTTGACACAGTTAGAACAATTTACAGTGGAATGAATTAGGTGTTTCCACTAGGATTACGATTAGACTCCTAATAGTCAGGTAATATAATATTATTGAGTTGGTTGGACACCTAAGCTCATTGATTCATAGTTATTACTTTGGATCCTCTTCATTATTCTCATCATCAGGGATTACAAGTTTATTACCATAGATCCTATGTTATTATTAGTATTATTATAGGATGCAATGTTATATTATGGATCCTGCATTATCAATACCATATTATGTGGTCCTTTATTTTATTTATCATATGAACTAAATCATAAATAATTAAATGATTACAAGTTTAGAAACCAACTAATGTTGATGAAGGTATATAAGTTGTTACATTTCTATACTAAATTACATTTATATATACATTCATAAATTTTCAAATTATATTTTACAAACTATATTTTTATATATGTTGTTTTTTGTGGCCAAATATGATTTATCTCACACCCTATCTGGCCCATCGATGGTACCTAGACAGATTACATATATGCAAATTTGGAAAAATAAGAATAATACAATTGTGTACCAATGATATAAATTTCTGTTATTTGTATAGATAATGTTAGAAGAATATCAAGCAAATGATTTGGATTCTTGGATTGTTTTTTCTTCACTTTTCTTCATTTGTAATGCATGCATTTCATGCTACCATGTATACATGTTTTCCAGTTTTGTAGAGACGTGACATGACTAATCCTTAGATTTTTTATATGATTCAATTTTCAGTTATAATCTAGATATTGTTTCTTTGATGATTACTTCATCTTTCACTATGGATGGATAATGGTCTCTTTGTTAGTGTCTATTTCTATTGTGCCTTCTATTTACAAATGATTCCACATCTTATCAGATAATATCTCTTTCAATAAACTAATATACGGTATTGAGGACATATTATCCCTACGAACACACCCTAGTGCATAATTTCTTGTTGGTAGCCTTAGGAATTTGTGGAGGTGCACTTGAGTCCATGAGGCTAGCCCAACTTGGGGAACCTCTAAGTGGAACATGGGTTCAGGACATCACAAGGTGGTATCAGAGCAGTTCCATTCTTGATTTTCATTTTTCAAAAAATTGATATAATATTATTAATGATTTGGAACATGTTTATAATCCATTCATGGGCATAGATAACCCACGCATGTGGTAAATAACATGTTTCCTAAAACAAGAATCATTATTATGTGTTTTTCTTATTTTTATTGATAAAATTTCACTACTGGGTGATGCAGATGTTATATGATTGTTATTATTGTTACTATTATTAATTGGGATTTCATTATCATCCATACATCAATGGGATAAGGGAAATTATTATTGTTAAATAAATTATTTTAGGGACCCATAGTTAACATTCCATGTATATTCCATTCCACATTGGTGTATTCCACTATATTCATTTTTTTATGTTTCGAGTGATTGTTTTGTGGACTATTCTTAGTATATATGATTTTGTATAAAAAATATTATATAAGGTTGGTAGTTGGTTTTTTAATGTCTTAGTATCAATATAAATTATGGTTTCCTATATTGGTTTGCTGACGCATAATTTAGCATGAAGCCATAAACAACCTGTTTTTTATGAATACAAGTCTTCGTCTGACTCGATAAAGCACTCTGAGAAAGTAATTGAAGTAAAAAATAAGTTCAAATTTGTACACATAAGATTTAAATAAACAAGAAATGTCATTTTCACCAAATATTACTTCAATTTTCATCCCTTCTTTGAAGGATAGTCAATTGACCAAGGCAGTAGTGCACAAGATGAACCTATTAAGAATATAAAACCCGATCTGCATGAAACCTTACATTGCACCTAATTTGATGTAAAAAAAATCCATTCAAGATCATTTTCCATGAAAATAAAAATTACACATATAATACCACTTTTGATAATGAATTTTTGTGTGACTATCTCCAATGAATTTGGGTATTACTATAAGGTCACACCACCTGCACCCCCTATTGAAGGTTATCTTCTAAAAGTAGAACTGGCACTCTACTAAGATTAAGCCTAATAATCTGAGACATAATGAATATACTGAAATATAGAGGTATATGATATTCCATTAATGGTTTTTATTGGTAATCCCTTGATTTTTACCATATTTGTGTAGTCCTCATTGACTTCTTTCATCCTAAATTTGGGGCGCGCATAGGATCCATTTGCGCCCATCCTGGACCTAGTGCACAACACACCAAAGTTGTGTGAAACACATAAACTTGTGTGAATTCCCCCTATCCTGTTAGCCCACCATCTTTGAAACTCCATGGGAAGCCCTTATTTTTTAGAACCATGTTTGAGGACCTCTTAAACACAAATCCAATGTCATGCATGCACTCTTTACATGGAGCCTTCTAATATTGTGAGAAGAAATTTCATATTCCTATATGACTATAGTGAATGTGTTTCCATAGCTTTTACTACTCGAACTCGGTACAATAATTCCTTTTTCTTCTCATTATAGGTATGATAATGTGGACCTCATTATTGACCACCCCACTACCCAATTGAATCCTAGCATTGATGAAGCCATTCCCCTCCCAAGACTACTTGACTTACAGTTATGTAGGCCCAAGAGGTATTGAATCAATCCCCCACATTCATGTAACCCAACATCAAAATTCATTGAACCAATATCCTCAAAACATGTAGAAAAAATGGGGACCTTTCCTACATATTTCACATGAGATTCCATGTGTATCATCGTGAAAGGATAAAACCTTCTCCACCATGTGGGATGAAATCCCAACCCCTGTATGGCATCAACACGTAAGCCCCACACATTCTACCCTATTTTGGAATGATACCCAACCATATGGTGATCATTCATTAATAAGCCTAAAACACATTTAGACACAAGAATATAGTTATCCGTGGATGACTCACAAGGCATAAGATCCTCCTCACATGGAATTAGATTCTCCCTACATGGAATGACATGATCCCATATATGCACAAATTTTAAGACCCACATAACCCCTAATTGGTGCAACTTTCATGAAAAAAGAATCATTTATACTAGTTCCTATTGTTTCTCACACTGAACATGAATAAAGTGGGCATATAGGTTAGTAGAGATCATTAAAATCTTCAAAAAATCTAACAGACATACCTTGTGGAGTAATCCCTTGTTTTCATCATCAATGGGACACTTCAATTCCTATTCCCCAACCACAGAATCAAGTCCAAGGGACACTTATATTCAAAAGACAAATAAATATACCAAAATATGTGAGATTTTATTAACAACTAATGGGGAAATGTAGAAAGTCTCCATGGATTCCAAACCAAACATCCACATCCATATTAATTTTCTTCGGGCTTCCACATCTTAGTAAGATCATGTGCCACTCTGATACCACATTATCTCCATGTTATATTGGAAGCATCCATTTTAATTCCCAACACCATCTAACCAATAATGACAACTCATGTTAGTAAATAAATATTTCATGCATATGTCTCACACCATCCTTCATAGATGATTCCTTCATGACACAAGAATCCTTAAACCATGACATTAAATAGCATGGACTAGTCTTATCACAGAACATTAAAATAGATCATGAAATTATTTTTTCTTTTATGATGATCTTCATCACAAGGTACATATGAGTCCTCTTCATTGTTCAATTGTGAATAAATGTAAAATCAATGTTCTTGATCCTCGGTATTAACACCCATGGTCCTCCCGTGTGGGCAGTCATATCAACCTTTATGGAATTACACCATCCCTTTATTGGACACACCTCTCAGTGCCACCTGTATAGGGAAACCACATGCCTTCATGGTGTTACATCATCCCTATATGGGACACCCCCCCTAATAAGACTTCATGGAGCATAATTTTGCATCCACCAAAATACTTTTAATTCATTCCTTCATGTGGATACACCTCCTAGAAACAATTCTATTGGGAATTCTAAACAATCAACATTGTCTCTATAAGAAACTAATCTCATGACCCCAGATACATGCCTCATGATAAACTAGGGCATCCTAAGGTGAAAACATGGATGATATCTGCTCATAGTGTCAGTTACCTTATGAAAAACATGGGATGCCAACGGTTGAATCCATGGGAAATATATGCTTCTATGGTTCCAGATACATCTTGATTGACACAAGACTCCTTGATTTCCATGAATAATATGACACCATGACATTCTTTCTTATGAGGAATAATACAGGTGACAATTGTTTCTATTATCCAAAAAATCTAGCAATGCCCAATTTTGTTACTCCCTAAACCCAAGGATGTATCCCTATGGAGACCCTTAGAATTTCTATATAGTGACGAACTAATTAACCAGGATCCATAATGAGATGGAATTGGGAATGATTTCCTTAAACATGACATAACTATATGAGGTAGAACCATACCATGTGATTAATTCTAATGTGGAATCCATAGTATGTAGAACAAAAATCCCATAATATCTTTTCAACCTTTGAGATAAACTCACTATTGAGAGTGATAAAAACCAAAATCCATTTAAAACCTAGGATATAGGACAGCAAATTGAAATGTCAACATCACGTCAAAGTTTCTTGGTGGCATGCCCCATAAAAAACATTAGGAATAGAAATGGTGAACCTGGTATGGTTTTATTCACTAAAAATTATTGACTAATTGTTCCTAAGACATCAATTGATTATCATTTCATCACATAATGATATATGGTTCCAATACCCACTAATTAAATAGATGTCCTGACATTGAACTCACCAGAAATTGGGGAAGTTACACATTGGTAATTCTGTTCTATGAAATTATCTTCATGGCTCACTCTCTCATACCATGGATGATTGGATGGTGTTGGAGAATTAGTCCATACATTCAATATATCCATACATATTTTTAAATCCTTTTTAATTGAACGACCTATGCTATATAAAATGAGTCAACCATTTTTGGTAGATACATGGGAGGATAAATGTCGACATAATAATAGAGAATGACTCCCCTATTTTTATGAATTCCACTATGACCATAGTAATCAAGTGATCATGCACTATCTCATCCTCATAATTAATCTATAGGATGATGATAGGACCCCTCATATAATGATACCATTATGCAGTGTTCATTCCAATAAGGGATACATCCTGCCTAGACCCGGAAGCATCATCGCCTCACCAACACTACCACCACCGATTTACGGCTTTGGAGATGACGATCCCTACTAAAAAAAACTAACAAATAAGGTACCTCTACCTATAGATTTCCAATGTATCACACCCCTATGTCGAGGAGGTTGGGTATTCTTGGGTCACACAATCACTGACTACCTCATATGTGCCACAGAGGAGGGCTCCCACAAGTCCTTGTCAGAGCTAACCATGACTTTTCCCCCAATAAGAAGAATAGGTGGAGTATACATCTGCTCCACTGACCTTGATCTACACCACCAGACATAAACATTGGGTGCCATACATAGAGAATTATAATTATGAGGCATTGTTTTCTATAGATCATGTTTCTTCTGGTACTACTGGGGAATTCCTCTCGGCCCCTTCCACTGATGAACTTGTATCCATCAATGCCCAATTAGGATCAATAGATCTACCACCAGACATTAAGGATGAATTAAATCTATCAATAATTATCACCACAAGTAGATATTACATTCAAATCTATGATAATGGGATTTAGTACAGAGGGCTTCCCGATATGGTCACCAAGCAATGTAAAGTTCCTCCTCACCCTCATTTCTGTAATGGACTCCATCCCCATCTTCTCATCGACAAAATTATATATCATCCCCGCATCATCAATAACTAATATGAAGGTCCTCACCATAATTTTGATTCCTTACATAGTAGTCCTAATCATGTCCCAAAATCTATGTTCGAAGAACCTCCTCCTTCCATTACCAGCCCAAGCAGAGATCATACCCACTCCATCACTGATAAAAACAAAGGTCCTACTCACTTCACCTCCCATCAATACAGTGGTTCTCCATATACATATGACTTCCAACATGAAGGTCCTCCCCATGATATAGCTGATCACTGAAAATGTCCTCCTTGTGATTTTCCTTTACAATATAGAGATCATCCTCATACAATCACTTCTAGTCAAAAATGAGTTCCTCAACATCTTCCCATTGATAATGGTGGAGGACCTCCCCACATTGACAACTACTAGATTGGAGATCCTCTCCACTCTTATGGTGGTCAACACAAAGGTCATTCCCACTCAGATGACAACTATTACAGATTCCCCCCTAAATCCCAGGGAATTAATATGGAGGTCCTCCACATGATAAAAACCAACCTACTCTAAAGAATCATCCTGAGGGAGAATAGTGAATTGTCGTAGATGAAGGAAAATGTCTAGGAACTGCCATGTTAGCATAAGTCTCTTTCACCTATCAGATTATGATGGTGGAATGAAATTCAGTGATGGATACTTCACTACAGTCATCATTATTAGAGCCCAGTGAAGGAGAATAGTAGGTGAATTTCCCCCCATACAAGGTTAGATCTACATAATCACCTAATATCATCACTATAACATAATGGTGTGGGAATATTTGGTTCCCTTCTATGGGTGCACAGTGAATTCATTTCAATCATAAATAGATTAACATTATAACTCCCACTAATATCACAGAGTGTTATTCTATAAGGGGGATGTTGACGAGTAACAAGTGTAGTTTCCTATGAGCATCATCACCCTCATACATGTGGTAGTGGTAAACACTAATTCCAATTGGGATTTAATAATGTAGGTATTTTCCATGAGAGACACCCCAATGTATAGTGACCAGTTAGCTCACCCATCAGATCCACTAAAGGCTAACCAATTTGCTATAATAATCCACATAAATGTTTCTTCTAGTCTCTTAGCTAGAACCAATCAAATCTTAGGCCAAAAAAGAGAATGTTACTTTGTCTAAACAATAATTCGTATGGGGAAATATGGTTATTGATCAGTTATCAATCATATTTTGGCCGAATTCAACATCCAACTCTGACATTTTGGAGTCCCACACCTGGGAACAGGTGAGGTGTTTCCAACAGACTATATCGATGTTGTGTTTTCTCCATCATGACCAAAATTTGGTCTTCCAATGAAGCTTGGTTCATTTCAAGGATACAGATCAGTAGGGACATATGCTTGAGTTGGAAGCACTCTCGGAGTCTCAACACACTATGTCAACTGGATTTTACTTGACCCTCCAACAATGATATAGTGTGATTTTTATAGTTCTACAAGGACTCATATAGGAGGAATCTTGTCACGACCCGACCCTACCCAGGATCGAGCCGCAACTACCCCAAGCCCGCCTCCATAGGCCAGGGGCTAGCGACCAGTGCCGAAGGCACAATAACTCGGGGTGGCCTTTGCCTAAGTACCTGTACACACACACACATCACACTAAATGAAACATTTCAGAGTAAAAGGGAAGATATGTAAAGGAAAGGGGAAAAGCTATATATAACCACAAGAGTGCATATACCTCTAAATAGTACAAGTAAAGTGCTGAAAAAAGGGGGAAAACATGCACCCAACCAGAAAAGGTGCCACAACCCGGGAACAGGTAAACAAAAGAAACAGCTAATAGGTCCCCCACCTGGAACCCTACTATGACCACTGCTCGCGGTCCAAACTCCCGAACTCCTATGCTCCACTAAATTCACGCTCCACCTATCCATCGTCTTCAAGGGCACACCAAGTGCAGGAAAAGCCCATGCAGGGGTGAGTATTAAAATACTCAGTAGGATACCCCGAAGGCTCGAGGGAGCAACCAAAGAAGGTACCGAAGGGTGATCAGTAGAGAGAATAGGAAAAGTAAAGGGGTACAATAGAGAGTAAAGTAGAATAACAGTATAGAGTCCAGCTCAACCCAACAAAAGAGAGGAAGTTAGACTCCTCCAGACACAAGGAGTTAGAAACAGTGATAAGATGATCTTCTCATCGAGTCTTCACTACCTATAGTAGGAGAGTAGACTCGTCCGACCACAAGAAGCTAGACACGGAAAGCACGTGGTATACCCCACGCGTCTTCGCCTCTCCTGAAAGGAGAGTAACCATACCCAAGAAGTGGGTACCGGAAACAAGGTATATACATATCTCTTTGCTCAATCAAGAAGCCCAAACATCGTCGTAAGGGGATCTCCGTCCAGTAGCTCAGCCCAAGAAAAGACTCTCCTACAGTCCCAGAAGTAAAACCATCGAGGCCCAACATCCCACATGTCTACCCCAAACTACAAGCCAAGGGGCTCAATCACCCCACCTTGACACTATCCACTTTGGGCGGCACTGAATCGCCCGCACGGTTTTAGATCGCGTCCCAAGAACGCATCTCGGTGGGGAAAGTTCCCCTCGTACTTGAGAGTTCTGGGGGAACGTTGAACCACCTCGTCACTGCCCTGCAGTCGAGAGGTCTCCTCAAAGTCAAAGCCGTCACAAAGCTGACCCGTACACCCAAGGGTCCCGCTCTGGTAATCACTGAGGAATGCCTCTTACTAGCCTAGTAGAAAAGACTGAGTCTAGAATGTCAACTGGTGTCCCCACTGCCTAGCCATGTTGGAGGGTAGTTCATAACCAGAAATCGGGTGACCCACTGCCCATCCCTGCTGGAGGGTAAACCATAATACATCATCCAGCGACCCACTGCCCAGCCCCTCTAGAGGGTAGACCATAATAAGATACTAGGTGACCCACTTCCCAGCCCTACTGGAGGGTAAACCATAATATGTCATCAGGCGACCCACTGCCTAGCCCCGCTGGAGGCTAGACCTGGAATGAGTCGACAGGCGACCCACTGCCCAGCCGTGCTGGAGGGTAGACCTGGAACTAGATGACTGGCGACCCACTACCCAGCCCTGCTGGAGGGTAGACCCTAAGAGGTCGTCAGGTGACCCACTACCCAGTCTCTTCTAGAGGGTAGACCCTAATAGCATCGGGTGACCCACTGTCCAGTCCCTGCTAGAGGGTAAACCCTAGAAGTCAGTGAGCAACCCACTGCCCAGCCCAGCTGGAGGGTAAATTCGTTGAAGTCGATGAGTAACCAATTGCCCAGCCCTGATGGAGAGTAGAACTCAGAACTGCTATAGACATCTCCACTAGAGGGAAAAACACTTGCCAACTGAACATAGATTGGGTATCGCGCAACCTCCCAACTCCAAAACAACTCACCCAAAAGAGGTGCAGTGTCTTCTCCAGCACTGGGTGTCACTAGCACCGCTACCGGCCAATCCATCGAGAGAGAAACCAGGGGGAGACCACTCAACCCTACTGGTCAAACAAACAAGCACAAAGCCAAGGGAGATAAACTCCACCCTGCTAGCCCAAACAAACGAGCACAAAGGGACCCTCTATGCCGTGAGAGGTCCAAGTACGCAAGGCAGAACACGACACGCACATGGGGCCCACACAACATGCGGCCCCACGTCAACCCCAACTGAGCACAAAAACGTCTCAGGTACAAACCACACGTACCTCTAAGCGCTCATGTATACTCCCAGAGTATACGACGTCCCAGCCCAAAGGCTATCGTGCTCACGGCACCCAGCGTCAACGCGAAGGCGTGACGTAACAAC
The DNA here is from genome assembly GCA_963277665.1 of Viscum album. Lineage (NCBI taxonomy): Eukaryota > Viridiplantae > Streptophyta > Magnoliopsida > Santalales > Viscaceae > Viscum > Viscum album. Next base: position 1,007,312,501 of record OY728164.1, on the reverse strand, counting down.
TCCACCTCAAAGGCTCAGGCATGGCAATCCACAACTTTTGAACCATTTGCATCACTCTCCCAAGAGTGCGCGATCACACGCCAAGGGTTCGCTACAAAAAAGGTAAGACGAACCGCCACCGGAGCACCTCTCATGCTCCACATTCAATAAGATCGTGCAAGAGGCTCCGCACAACCAAACGGATCAAACCGTTGTAATCCTCGCAGAAAAAAACATGCGTGATCGACTACTTACTTGCCTCCAACAGATACCCGACGGAAAAGTCACCAACACTGCCTCACGCCTGAACGGCGTCCTGTGATCCTGATCCCCGGCCCTGAAAACAGTCGGGCGCATCGCACCATTGCGGTCCCCTTGGGAAAACACGTCAAAAGCACAACTCACTTGAGTGCAACGGATATACGGAGAAAAAGATGCATCCCGGCGCACCACACACGAGCGGTGCCACGTGGGACCTGCAACCTGGTCCCTTAACTCAATGAATGGATCGTATCGTTGCGATCCTCTCGAAAAAGTACACTAAATGTACTACTCACTTGTCCAAAACGGTCGCCCGGTGATAAAGATGGAAATCACCGTCAACTCCCGAAACGGCCCTCCCGGGGCCCATACCATCGTGATGAATTAGGGCAGTCGGATTGCACCATTGCAATCCCATCAGAAAAACACCCAACATCAATAGCTTGCACGCCCCGAATGGACGTCCGGTGAAAAAGGCGTGAAATGTTGCACGCAGCTCGAAAGACGAGCAGTGGGGCCCATGCCTCAAATCCAGTCTCAACGCCCGGAACCACCCTGGTAACTGCCGCCTCGACGCTAGGGTTCCAATGCTGCTGACAGTGCTTAATTCGGACATTGGACGCATCCGCGCCGTCCAAAATGAAATTCCCGGAAAAACGCTCGTCTACTTAAAGACACATCGTGCCTCAGCGACCCCTCGTTTCGGGAATTAAAAAACCCCAAAACCATCTCAAAAGCTCTGCCTCTACGTCAGGCCTGCACCGCCGCAGACGGCGCACAAAACGGACGTCCGTATCGAATGATACGGACGTCGGAGGTTATAAGGGGGGGGGGGAGACGCCCCTTGGGCCGGACCGGCCCGGACCGGCCGGTCCGCCCACAACCAGCCTGCTGGGACCGCGACCCAGCAGCCTCCCACGAGCCCGCCTCGCCGGCGCTCCGCGCGGGCACTTCTTCCCCCGACCGGCATAAATGGCTGGTCGGCATTCCACACGGAGACCCGCGTCGCGCGGGTCTCTTTCCAGCAGCGGGGTCGCGCGCCTGCAACCCCGCTATCTCCTCTCACCGGCTCCTGCAGCTGGCGCCCTCAGCCGGTGAGCCGAGCCGCCCCACTCCGTGGAGGTGCCGCCCAGCAGGCCGGATGGCCGGCCGACCTTCCGCCGCGCCGCCTCCCCGGAACCACCGTCCGCCGCAAGCCGAAGCCCCTGCCGCCGTCCCAAAACCAGCAGGACCGCCAGAAATCGCTGGGACAACCCGGAATTCCCGCAAACTTTGACGATCAACCCCAAACTCATCCGACCTTCGCTTTTGATTCCGAAATATGTGTTGCAAAGATAAAAATTTATACTACACATCTATGGGATTTATTTGAATGTTTAACATCAAATCAACACATAAAATTGAACTCAAATGGGGTTTCGGAAATGAAAACGCAAAGAAACCTCCTACCTCTTGGGCATTGCCCGTCGCTTCGTCGTCAAACCGCCGGGGGGGGGGTGGCGCGCCTCGCCGGAGCTTGCCTCGCCGGAGTTGCCTCGCCGGAGGTGAAGGAGGGTGGGAAGGGTTTGAGGAAGAGGAAGAAGAAGAAGAAGGGGGGTGTGGGTGTTTAAGTACAAATCACTTAAACACCCACCCGACAGCCCCGAACCCGAACTCCCGACAGGGCCTGGATTTAGCCTCCCCTGGGCTAAAAACCACACTCCGAGTGCAAAGGCGATCTCAGAAATTCAATCCGAGACCCCATTCAAAAGTTATTAAACTTAGCGCCTGAGGCCGCCAAATTACGAAAACGCCCCTAGGGCCATTTTTCACAAACGGCCCGCACCCACAAAACTTACACCCCTCCTAGGGTAAACGACACGCTCCAAACTCAACGATACCCTCGGATTTTCAATCCGAGCAACCGTTTAAGATATACCTGCGTTTTTCCATTAAACGAATTAATTAATTTATTTAATCTGTTTAACATTCCAGAAGCAGGCGAGGGGTCCAAATATCCCGCGCCGACATGTTTTATGTCATTCCCAGGGTAAACACCCCATTATAGACCCATCTGTACACTCGGATGTCTGATCCGGAACTCCATTTAGGAGTTATCTTATTTATTTAGCATTTCCAGTGTGAACGTGCTGAAAATTTAATTCTGGCCACTCCGGGGCTCCGAATCACACGCCGTCCGAAGGCGCTGCTCTGGAATATCATCAATAATATTCCAAAGTCTTTCACAGCAAAAACTGGGTTCTTACATCATTCCCACCTTCTAGATTTTCGTCCTCGAAAAGAAAAACTAGAGGGCAACACAGGGTACTAAGCCCAAACGTGGCTTTCACATTCCCAGAAGAACCCACGCACAGCTCTGTGCCACCACACACAGAACAAATTTTTGATCTGTTCATGTGAGGTCGGCCCTTGCCGATGTTGTGCACCCACTCTAGACTTTGGGGTTAGGGAAAGGCGGTAGAGTACCTCTCCATCCCTTTTCACGGTCTCAAACGGCCTGAAGGCTCTCAGGGGTAGCTCACCTCCCCGGTCAAACCTCTACGTCACACGCCGCGACTGGAATCACCGCCCGCACCTGAAACAAGGCCCGGTGATTCCCTCCTTCAGCATATCCATATGGTGAATCACCCAAGGATATTTGGCCATACGAGATTCCGCAGTCGACGCTCTCTTACATGCTCAAATGGCGAAGGAGTCAACACCATCGACTAAGGAAAAAGGGATCACACCATTTACTTTACCAACATAGGGTTACACCAACGCCTCACGCCACCCTGGTAACAACTCGAACAAGGAGCCAGGAGAAAATAATTTCACACGCAGAGCCTAATAATTCTACTGCAATAAGTAGAAGAGTCGTAAGGGGTACGTCTCACCATCCCGTTCTCTGTAGGATCGTAGACATCCAAAGCTCGCGGCTACCCACGGTCCCAACCGTCAGCTCTCGGAGCCTGACGTGGACTTCCTAGTGGTGATGGGGAGATCTCGTAATGTTGTCCCCTACTACCAACTCCTCCCGCTCCTCAGATAGCACCACCTCTCTGGCCACTACTCTGATCACGGCGCTGCCTCTACTGTGGTGGTGCGCCTGCTACCTGCCCGATGCTCTCAGCAACTCGGGTAGGGCAGTCTCGTTCCAGGTGACCTCGCCCATCACAAGCATAGAACCAGGGCTCTCTAGGCTGCCCTGGTGTCCTCCGGCGCCACTATGGTGTATGACCACAGCCCGGGATCCACTCACAGAAGGGAATCCTCGGTTGAGGCCCTACGCCTTTCACCATAGTGGTATACGACCACCTATCCGGAACCGGTAGTGGGAAGTCCACCTGCATCGAGGTCCTGTCCTCCGGCACCTGCTAACTACAGCAGACGTCCTGGCTCCGTTGCGCTCACCGCCACTAACAACCGCAAAACATGACAGGAAGCCCCCTATCACCATCGCTTACTCTAGCACCCCGACATATGTGGAAATGACCATGGGTACTATGAAAACACGAATCTCTCGGCGGAGACCCTGCTCAAACTTCTCCACTCGGATGTTGTCATCATAGACCAAGTCTGGGTAATAGCGGGCACGGTCTGCAAAACTAGCTGCATACTCGGCCACCATCATCCCTCCCTACTGAAACTACAGGAGCTCCGGAATCCGAATGGAGCGCAAGCAGGAGGGAAAAACTCCTCAAGAAACGACAACTAAAAGTCGTACAACGAAAGCGACGACTCATCCAGAATCTGAGTCACCAGACTCCACCAACGCCTAGCTCTTCCACAAAAAGGGGTGGATGCAAAAGACACTCTCTGATCTGTCGGCGACTGCACAAGCCTAAAAAGTCGAACCACTACCTCAAGGCAAACCTCTACTGCCTGAGGGTCTGACTCACCACTGAACCTCAGCGTTCTCTGCCGCTGGAACTCACAGAGTGTGCTAAACCTGTGCTCATGCTCAGCCTGCTCTGTTGAAACGGTCTGTCTCTCAACAGGTTGGGGTGTTACTACCAACCCACCCGGAGAAAGGGGCTCACATGATGGGTTATGGATTGTGGCCTCGTAGCTCACATGGTCATCGTCATGAACCAAAGCTGGTATCATGGTTGGCTGTCCTCGCAGAGACATCCTGAATATTATTAAGGAGTCCATCTGTCAGTTGAGCATATATGTACATACCACTAACCCCGATGGTGAGCTGACTCAAGAAGGACCGTCAAAGACTCAATCCTATATGATGCACAAACAAATTTCCCTGCAACAGGTGTCTTAGCATGCCAAGTCGACAAGCGGGTTATCAAGGTCCTGGTGAATGGATACGCCGGCCGCCGCACCATCACTGGACTCCCTGGCCTGAGAACTGCTCTCGAGACACGTTAACATTGTTTCCCTAAATCTCAAACAATTCCTATTTTAGGGACGTCCTCACAATGTCCCAAGGAATGAACTAGCTCTGATACCACTTTCTCACGACCTGATCCTACCCGGGCTCGAGCCGCAACTACCCCAAGCCCACCTCCATAGGCCATGGGCTGACGACCAGCGCCGAAGGCACAATAACTCGGGGAGGCCTTTTCCTAAGTACTTGTACACACACACGCAGCACACTCAATGAAACAGTAATGAGTAAAAGGGATGACAGGTAAAGGAAAGGAAAACTGCTATATATAACCACAAGAGTGCGTTGAGCTCTAAACAGTACAAGTAAAGTGCTGAAAAGAAAAAAGGGGCAAAACACGCACCCAACCAGAAAATGTGCCACAACCCGGAAACAGGTAAACAAAAGAAACAGTTGATGGGTCCCCCACCTGGAACCCGACTACGACCACAGCGCGCAGTCCAAGCTCCCGAAATCCTATGCTCCACTGAAGTCACGCTCCACCTGCCCGTCGTCTTCATGGGCACACCAAGTGCGGGCAATGCCAAAGCAGGGGTGAGTATAAAAATACTCAGTAGGATACCCCGAAGGCTCGAGGGAGCAAACAAAGTAGGTACCGAAGGGTGAGCAGTAGAGTGAACAGCAAAAGTAAAGGGGTACAACAGAGAGTACAGTAGAATACCAGTAGAGGGTCTAGCTCAACCCAACAAAAGAGAGGAAGGTAGAATCATCCAGACACAAGGAGCTGGAAACGGTGAGAAGATGAACTTCTCGTCGAGTCTTCTCTACCTATATCAGGAGAGTAGACTCGTCGAAACACGAGAAGCTAGAAACGGAAAGCACATGGCATACCCCACATGTCATCGCCCCTCCTGGAAAGTGAGTAACCAAACCCAAGAAGTGGGTACAGGAAACATGGTATATACATATCCCTTTGCTCAATCAAGAAACCCGAACATTGTCATAGGGGGATCACCATCCCAAAGCTCAGCCCAAGAAAAGAGTCGCCTACAGTCCTAGAAGTAAAACCATCAATGCCCAGCATCCCGCATGTCTGCCCCAAACTATAAGACAAGGGGCTCAATCACCCCACCTTGACACTATCCGCTTTGTGTGCCACTGACTCACCCGCATGGTTTTAGATCGCATCCCAAGAACCCGACTTGGTGGGGAAAGTTCCCCTCATACTTGAGAGTTCTGGGGGAACGTCGAACCACCTCGTCACTGCCCCGAAGTCGAGAGGTCTCCTCAAAGTCAAAGTCGTCACAACACTGAACCGTATACCCATGGGTACCACATAGGTAATCACGGAGGAAAGCCTCAGACTAGCCCAGTAGAAAGGACTGAGTCTGGAATGCCAAACGGTTCTATGTGGGACCCACAACCTAGTCCCGAAACTCAACGAATAGATTGCACCGTTGCGATCCTCTCGAAAAAGTACACGAAATGGACTACTCACTTGTCCAAAACGGTCGCCCGGTGATAAAGCTGGAAATCACTGTCAACTCACGAAACGGCCCTCGCGGGGCCTATACCATCATGACGAATTAGGGTGGGCGGATTGCACCATTTCAATCCCCTCGGAAAAACAACCAACATCGACTGCTCGCACGCCCCGAACGGATGTCCTGTGAAAAAGGCGTCAAACGCTGCACGCAGCTCGAAAGACGGGCCATGGGGCCCACGCCTCAAATCAAGTCTCAACGGCCAGAACCACCCTGGTAACCGCCGTCTCGACGCAAGGGTTCCAATGCCACTGACAGCGCTTAATTCGGACTTCGGACGCGTCCGCGACGTCCAAAACGAAATTCCCCTAAAAACGCTCGTCTACTTAAAGACACGTCGCGCCTCCGCGGCCCCTCATTTCGGGAATTAAAAATCCCCAAAACCATCTCGGAAGATCCGACTCTACGTCAGGCCCACGTCTCCGCCGACGGTACGCAAAACGGACGTCCGTAGAGAATGCTACGGACGTCGGAGGTTATAAGGGGGGGGGGAGACCCCCCCTGGGCCGGACCGGCCCGTACCGGCTGGTCCGCCCATAGGCGGCCCGCTTGGAACGCGGCCCAGCCGCCTACCGCGAGTCCGCCTCACCCGCGCACCGCGCGGGTGCTTCTTCCCCCGACCGGCGGACACGGACGGTCGGCTTTCCACACGGAGACCCACGTCGCGTGGGTCTCTGTCCAGCCGCGGGGTCGCGCGCCTGCGACCCCACCGTCTCCTCTCGCCGGCTCCCACAGCCGGCGCCCTCAGCCGGCGAGCCGAGCCGCCCCACATTGTGGTGGTGCCGCCCAGCCTGCCGGATGGCTGGCCGCCCTTCCGCCGCGCCACTACCACGCCGCCTCCCCAGAACCACCGTCAGCCACCGGCCGAAGCCCCAGCCGTCATCCCAGAACCAGCCGGACGGCCAGAAATCGCCGGGACAACCCAGAATTACTGCAACCTTCGACGATCAACCCTGAACTCATCCAACCTTGGATTTTTATTCCAAAATATGAGTTATAAAGATAAAAAAGTATACTACGCATCTATGGGACTTATTTGAATGTTTAACATCAAATCGACACATAAAATCGAACTCAATGGGGGGGGTTCAGAAATGAAAACACAACGAATCCTCCTACCTCTTGGGTGATGCCCGTCGCTTCGCCATCAAACTGTCGGGGGGCACACCTCTCCGGAGCTCGCCTCGCCAAAGTTTCCTCGCCGTAGGTGAAGGAGGGGGGGAAGGTTTTGAGGAAGAGGAAGAAGAAGAATAAGGGGGGGTGTTTAAGTACAAATCACTTAAACGCCCGCCCGACCGCCCTGAACCAAAACTCCTGACAGGGTCGGGATTTAGCATCCCCTAGGCTAAAAACCATGCTCCAAGCGCAACAGATATCTCGGAATTTCAATCCGAGACCCCGTTCAAAATTTATTAAACTTAGCGTCTGAGGCCGCCAAATTACGAAAACGCCCCTGGGGCCATTTTTCACAGACGGCCCGCACCCTCGAAACATACACCCCTTCTAGGGTAAACGGCACGCTCCAAACTCAACGGTGCCCTCAGTTTTCCAATCCGAGGCACCGTTTAAGAGATACCCATGTTTATCCATTAAACGAATTAATTAATTATTTAATCCTTTTAACTTTCCAGAAGCGGGCGAGGGGTCCAAACATCTCGCGCTGACAAGTTTTATGTCATTCTCGGGGTAAACACCACATTCCTGACCAATCCGTACACTCGGATCCTTGATCTGGAACTCCATTTAGGAGTTATCTCGTTTATTTAGCATTTCCAGTGTGAACACACTAAAAATTTAATTCCGGCCACTCCGGGGCTCGGAATCGCACACCGTCCGAAGGCGCTGTTCTGGAATATCATCAAGAATATTCCAAAGTCTTTCAAAACAAAAACCAGGTTCTTACAAATATGAACATGTGGTGATGGAGGGATAGGGAGGAATTCATTTCTCTCCAATTTATCTTATCATACAACAACCTTACATACTTGTTGATATATCATAGGAAAATGGTGCCAATATAGGATCCAATATAGAAAAACCTCCCCATGCGGTAGTGAATTATCATGTGGAGAATCATATAGGTTTCTTCACTAACCATTAATGGTAGAAACTTTCCCTTAAGAACTGCTCTGCATCATTTCATGCCATTCAAAAAAACAATAAGGGTAATAAGAATATTTTCACCTCTAAGCCCTATAAACTGTATAAAATTTTGCTAAATATAGATTTTTATCTCATAATATTCTCTCTACACCATCAGGTCATGGTTTTGAAGAGGATTATCATTGAACTCATGACTGTATAGTGCCAATACATTGGTGCACTTCAATAGGACCATATCCATCCAACAATGGGGAAGTATGAGCATCCAAAATCCAATGTTGAAAATATTCTAACAACTAGCATAGAAATCCTACACATCCCCATAATGAAACGGAGGGATAATATGGCATGCATTCATCATGTGAGTTGGAATGACTACATGAACAATGTGATAATACTACTAGGGATCTAGATCACACTACTCCATGAGCCCAAGAGCGTACATACAAAAATTATGAGACTATTGACATGATTGTGGTCTGGGATCCCCATCCTGATAGGAATCACCACAAAGATGATTTCCTATCAACTATCACCACTCACCTATATTCCATGGAGAAAAAACATGCGGTGATCCCACATGACGTTAAGATGTATTTTTCATGGGTAGATGATATGAGAGAACACCCAGATTTTAGGAATCCATGATTAAACTATTTAAATTGTTCGAGTGGTGCTCTGAAACATTGATCCCAATATAACATGATGTGTGGGCCCATGTTTAGAACTCTAGAGATGACGGACACATCCAATTCATGATGTTTTGTATATATATTAGAAGGGCTTGTGTTATTTTTGTATAGTCAGCAACTGATAAGGTCTATCACTGGTTAGTAAGACCACCAAAGAATTTTTTTTCTTACTAGTTAATCTCTACAAACCTATAATACGTGCACTACTAACCTCTTCAGGTGCTTTCAATTGCCTGATCAACATGTCAAAGACTTTTTCACCTGGTGGAAGGGCCTCACCTATTTATCCGATATGTGAATAACCCAAGAGAAATATCAAAAACAAATTGGGGAATGTCATGGATGTTCTAGTGTTTACCATCATCACTCAGAACATCCTTGGGAGGTTTTGGGATTTATCTGAAAAAGTTCAAATACATGAAGAAGCCTTACAATAGGCCAAAGACACACTCACATTGCCTCTTTTATCTCCAACAATACAAACAACCCCAATATAAAATACTACTTTAGTATATATTGAGGCCCCATAGATGTTGGTTCTATTTAACCCTCCTCTAGTAGGGACTTGTAGAGTGAAACAGCCTCATCCATAATATCCATTCCCAATATAGATTCAACAGACACCTCCTAATCAAGAACATCTACAACAATGAAATAATCTGACATCACTCTCTCTTTATGATACATCTGCTCATCAAGGTCAGTGGTCCATCTAGCATTGCCCATTATGACTTTGGCCAAAGAGTGACCCATGTGGTAAGAAATGTGAATCATGAATAGATTTATGATCTATTAAATCAACTCACCAGTATACAAATGAAGCACTTAATATTTGATTTTTTAAAACTATCGGAACAGAATCACAAGCCTATTATGGGGTCCATGAAAATCCCCCCTAAAAGTCTAAGTATAGGTAACATCGAAATATAACATAAATTTTGAGGAAGTTGAGAACGTAGAATTCCAATACATCATCTCATTCTCTGGTTATGATGAAGACTCTCTCATATAGGGGAACCATCACCTATTGGACATCATAGGATAATTAAATGGAATATGATTCCTCTATTACCTTCTAGAAATAAGATTTATAAACATTATTATCCCAATCTAGATGCTCTGTATGTTGGGACTAACTACAAAAGATTTGAGTCCATCTGGACTTAAAAATTTGTGTTTTGATATGACTGAACAGACTCAGTGTGGTATGATTATTTTGAATGCCTAATTCAATCGATTGAAATAGAAAACATAATTCATGGTTGTCTCTCATGATACCTCTTATAACACATTAATGGGTTGTCCCTCATGTCATCTTAATATATTATATCCCTCCTCTTATCTCAAATACCTAAATTACCCCCACAATGGTCGAGTAGGTGTTATCCAAGGTGATATGTCCCCCTTAGAGTGTTGTGAACCTTCTATATAGATGCAAGATATTACATGCTAAAGGAAATGAAATTATAGACAATCCACATTGATCACACAACCATTTTATTGAATCTATGGACATATTTGGATACTACTTTCATCCTTAATATAATCCATTTAGATTCCATGACACAGGACCTAAGAAATTACTATGTCATTTCTTGGAGGAAGGGTCATTACGTCCCAAGGTACAAATAATTTCATAAGACACTCTTGTACTCTTAGAGGGGCCACTCCCTAGTCATACCAGAAGCTCTTATCCCTAAAAATAACTGAGATGTTTTTCCCATGGATATAATTATACATAATAATCTCATATTTAATCGATACTTTTTTAACAAATACAATATTAACCACCACAATTTATTTTAAAACAAGTATGAACCATGGGGTCTATGTCATAATGCAATTGGCATGAAAACTTTTGTCGGCATTATTTTGGAAGAGAAGAAGTTTGCAATTGTGCATTCCACATTATCCTAAGAAGGTACAAGTTTTCCTTCATCAATCTTCTCTGATGAACCATATCTTCCCATTTATTCTCCTACCCCTGATAAAGGTGATGATATAGAAAATTATCCTCACACATTTGAAGTTGTAATTTGGACCACCTTTGACACGTTGGTACAGGAGAATCATGATAATGAGGATGATCAAAGACCGATGGTGATCTATGCGACCATGCCTTCATATTGGATAGATGCAATATGTGGCTTTCTTGAAGAAACAATATGTTTTCATGGATTAATGATGAGATTACAGTATGATACCATCATGTATCCATCAAAAATATACTTCAACCAAAAAATCATCATGGGTTCAAGAATCCTCCCTAGAAAATTCTCACATTTTGTGGTGCTATAGTCGAGGTCGATGTGGATAAAAATATCATATATAGCTTCATCAAGAAGGTTTAGTACCCCATGTGGGTAAACTATATCATTTCTGTTATGAAGAAGAGACTATAGATCATAGTATATTTATACATTTGGTGTCTAAACCACAACTATTTGAAGGATGATGTTCCGATTATATAGAAAGAGTTGTTAATTGATTCCATAGCTAGGTTACACACTCCATTCTTTGTGGATGGATAATCCTACAAAAAATAGATATGTAAGGATATTGAATTTTATGATTCTAATAACATTAGAAATCCCCAAGAGACCTTATTCAATTGAATAATTCCCTTCGGTCTGAAGAATGTTGGATCAACATGTCAATAGGCCAGGAACCACATCATCCAACTGATCCTCATCATGCTATGTTAATGATATATTGATTATTTGGTGGAAAAATCCATCTAGTGGTAGGATCATCTTTGAGGTCATGAGAATGTGTTTTGCTTCCTCTGATGTTGGAATATGAAGATGAACCCCTTGTTGTGTTATTTTAGGTTTATCTCTAAGAATTTTATAAATTTTTTCATCATATAAAGATGTATTAAGATCTTTTTGGAGAAGATAAAGAAAATTATCTAGATTCCTTCTCCAAGAAACCTCTAGGAGCACTTTCGAACTAATAGAAACATAGCATAAAAAATTTAATTCATTGATAATATGAACAGAAAATGTGATCCCTTTTCCAAGGTCCTGAATAATGGTATCACTTACTAATGGGATGAGGTTTGTTAGGCTTCCTTTTAGGAAATCATGAAGTATCAGCTACAAAATTGGTATTATATGACATTATTATCTAGGAATACTATGGTATTCTATGATACTAACCGAGACAGATCATATAACACCATTAATGACAATAAGAATAATAAATTAATAGAAAAAATTTTATATCATATCAGTATCATTCTCCCCAACAAAGGGTCCAGATACTCTCATGTCAAGAAGAGCTACCTCACACTAGTTTCCGTATGTTAAACGTTCCGACATTATTTGTATCATCACATGATACATCTATTATCCCATTTGGACCTAGAAATGTATATTTAGAATATGCTGATGTGGAGAAAATGGATATTGCATTAGGAAGAGATCCTTTGGCGGTTCAAAATCATGGTTATTATGTATAAGGTTGTAATGGGTCATGAATTGGATGAATTTATATACACCCATCATTCTAAAAAATAATAACACTTGGATTTCTATTTCTCAATAGAGTCTATACTCTCAGTGGGAAAATCTAATCCGTGCTTAAAAATTCATTTCGATGGTACCTCCCAGAGTCCAACTAGTTGAAGGCTTAACATTCACAAGCAGAGTCGGCCGTGGGATAGACAAAATTGTGCTTAAAAAATATGTTAATTCCTACTCATTCCTACTATCAGACGGTTTCACAAACAATGAGGCAGATTGATTGAATCTCATCGTTATCCATAAGATGGAAATCAAGATTCAGGATCCCATCATGTAGTGAAGGCAGACTCATAGATAGTCATCAAGAAAATCAATGGTGACTACATCGTTAAGAAGAAAGAGAATGTACCTATACTAAAGTTTAATTTCAATCTGATTGCCCAATTCCATTATCATTTGAAGGTTAATCAAGTTACTCGATCACATAATGGTCAATTGACTCCTTTTTGTCAATATGTTTATCTTATAGAACCTCATCTAGATGAAATATTTTTTAATTTGGTGCACTAAAGATTCATTACTCCCATCATCCTCGATGAAGATAATGTCCTAAATGTGAAAGAGATAACCAACAGTTCTATTACATCAGGACCTCTAGTTCCCCCTACTATAGAATAAATATTTTATTGGATAACACCTTTCATCAAGTATCCCGAAAAGGGGTGTTCTTCCTCCAGATCTATCCAAATGTTAAAGAGTTCTCTGGCATGCGTTGTTGTTATCCCTTCGGAGTGGACCTAATATTTATATGTCACTATATAGATGTTGGATTGATGTAAATATCCTCAATATCACTAAAGGATATGTGATTCCACATGACATGCAAGATGTTTTTTAGGGACATGTGTTTCATACCAAGATGAATTGAATCTATACGACAATATTGGAAGGATGTGAATTTTTTCCACTACATGGTTTATAACTATATCGAGATATCCAAGAGGTGTCATGTGTGTCCAAATCCAATCGAAGAATATACATTGACTACTGAATCCCCTCCATGAAATCTTTTTTTCTTCTTCCATTTCACTAAGGGGACTCGATGTTTTATGTCCTTATCTGCCAACAACAGCTTCCTAGTACAACTTTTTTCTAGTCACGAATGATTTATTTTCCTTGTGGGAAGATGTTATTACTCTAAAGTAATGAAATTAAAAATCATAAATTAAATTAATGATATCCAATATCATTTTAAGGATTAGGTGTCCCCAAATCCATTCTCAGAAAAAAAAAACCCCAATTCCAAGAAGCTACGTTGAAGAAGATCAATGCTATGTATAACATCTAGTCCAACCATACCTATTACTACAATGCACAGTAAAATGGAGAAATTAACGAATTTAATGAGATGTTCTCCATAATTATATATAATATGGTGGGATATAATAAGATGAGTTTTCTATACATTCTCCCCTACACTCTATTGTCTTATCAGATGATGAATTGAAATTCCAACCACGAATCCTTATATTCACAGGTTTACATAATTGAGGAAGTCCGGCCCATCGAGAATCACTTTTTATCACTCCAAAAAACTATATATTAATAGATGATTCTAACAATAATGGATAAATTTCTTCATGTTGAGTTGGAATCACCTCTAAAGAACAATCTCCCAGACATGTGCAATATAGAAAGGCACCAGAATAAGATAGTGAGAGAATTTTTCAAAAATATTTCTCCAACTATCATTCCTACAGGGTGCCACTATACTAGATGTAAGAGCACAAATGATGCCTATAATGATTCCCCCAATACAGGACCCCAAGTTGGAGTGGCATTATATCATCAAAAATGTTTATTCCAATGGTACATAACATTTGGTCACTATGGATGGAGAACACATTACTACTCCAATATATTACAACTTCTTCAAGTACTACTCCATGTACATATGAAAAACAATGAGGTGTATGAATTCAATATTTATTTCCCCATCACCCCATGAACATGAAAATAAACTAGGAACCTAGTATAAGATTTAAAATCTTAATGTAATTTCCATATTGTGGTCTGATCAATATTACCTCATTCAAAAAGATCAAGTCTAGGATTAATGAATTAAAACTATGTGAAATTATTCCATGGGAGTGTATTGTACATCTGGGACTCTTGGTCCTCATTCACATCTAGTTATAACTAATCCATCATGCACATCCAATTTGAAACACATTCTACCTTTCATCACAATTGCATGGCATCAAAAAACATATCCACAACACATCCTGGTTTCATTGTGTCAAAATGAAGACCCAATGTCCTAGTTGAATGATAATAAACTGAATAACATTTATCTTATTGTCCCCTTAAATAAATATAGAACAACACCATAATTCTCTCACATGAGTGAATGTCACCCCCAATACTTTCATCTAACATTCATTGTTGACATACTATGTATGGATTAATTCCCACCCATATCAGATATGTAATGACACCTGAAATTTTTATTCATGTCCAACCACTTTATAAATATCATCCCATTGTGTAGGTCACACCAAAGTATTGATATTTCCATCAATAAGTACTTACAGAATGGTTCCTACCATTTTAAGATATGTAGTAACACATGAACTTTACATCTCTCGGCCTAGTTGTAAATTCATCAAACCTCCTTTCCTCATAGTCCCAATTTTGTGGCATGTTGGTCCCCTTAGTCCTCAATCACATAAGGTATTACTTTTATCTATACAATTTAGGTTACAATAGGTACATAATAAAAAGTCACTTGAAGAATGTGTTGTGTAGTTTTTGGGCTTGGTCTTCATTAACATTTAGTCTTATAATCCTCCATGGAACATATATTCGATTGTGGAGTCAACTATCAAAACATTTTGACCTTAAGCTAAGAATCCCAGTTTCTCAGAAACATTAATTTACTGTATTAAATCATGATCAAATAACTAAGACATTAACATGTATCAAAACCTCTCTACATATGAGGTGTGGAACTAGGGATGCATTTTTCATCACTCTTATTGGGTATGTTATGCCCCTACATTACACATCTCTGTTATGGAGTGCTTACCACATGGTATCACATATATAAACTACAATTAAGTACCTATAGTCCAGAATCTATGACCATAGGCTAGGGGATGACGTCCTCAAAGCATGAAATTAAATTTTTCCCCTACCTGGAACATGTTCATGAAGCCTCAAACAAATCATGGGATTATCTCATTCTCTCTCCAATGAGTATTTATACCACCGGTGTTGGTCTCTCACCATGCGACATTCTAGAAATATGGGTCTCTTGTTACCCATTCTTATGAGATATTTCTCCACACAAGGACACTTTTTCTTTGGGTCCATCAATATTTTTTTCAAACCATTCTCAATTTGGCCTCTGCTACCATCTAAGCATCATGACATTAAACTTTTTGTGAGTATCCAAGGGAATGTGTTGTCCGGTGTTGGGCCCCTTGTACATCATACAAAAGAGTTTATCATGGAACCACGCAACACATATCCACATTAGAAACTACCCATCTATATGAAAAAAATCAAATATCCTATAGTCCAACATACATGACTCTAAAATATATTCCATTATCCATCAAATGTGACTTCAAAATATTTTTAAAACCTGAATTTGAACCACATTTTACAATAAAATCTAACCCACCCTTCAAGTCATTCTCAGTTTGGATTTCCACTTTCTTTTAAATCAAGATGGTCCCTCTAAAACTAATAGTCACATAATTTTTTTTGTATTTATGCTCTGTTGGGCCAACATACTAATGGATCTCTATAAATAAAAATTTGATTCAATTTTATGATCTTGATCAATATCTGGTCAATCACTTTTTCACCCCAATATTGAATGATATGGTTGTGGTGTCTATTTTGTGAACATATTCAATAGTGAATACCAACTCACCCACCACTACATTATCCATATCTTGAATGTCATGAAATACCTCCTTTACACTCCCATGCATTATAGACTAATTCCAAAAAACTTTGTTTCAGCCATAATGTGTTTTTCCACATGTCAAAAAGACCTCAAGTATCGTTACTTATTTTCCACATTGAGCAAGTATCACATGTGCATATTATTTCAGTTAGGGTGTGTTCCGATGTGGTTATGATGCACAAAAAAACATCTATTCCAAACTCTATAACTATATACTCATATTCTAGGTCCAATCAGGGCTTTAAACTATGTGAGAATCGTTTTGGGAATGTGTGGTGTGGAAAAGGGATTCATGTTCCTCATTTGAATCAATATCTATCTTTTTAATTATGCTTTTTTAGTAAAAAATCTCCTTTTGAATCATTATTTTCTAGTTTATTTACATTTTTCCTCACATATAGACCAGTAATAGACATTTATATGGTTTTTGAAACAAAACATTAAAATGTTTTCTAGTTTCTATGTTGTATGACCTTAAATTGTGGGAAACGTCCCTATAACATGATGCTAAACTCTTGTAAACATCCTAATTAGATGATATTAAATAGTACCACTTGTCTTCCTCATCATATGATGTTTAACTTTTTTCCATAATCATATGTTCTATGATGTAAAACTGTGAAACAAGCTAGTCCCTCACATGATATATCATATTTCCTAGTGTTGTTCATCTACGACATTGTTCACATTTCAAAATTTAACTTAGAATCTGATATATTTCTCTCCTATAAGATTGGTTTGATTATTTTTTTAAAAAATATTCTTACAACAATGTGTTATATGCCAATGTGGAGTAATTTAAAGAGTGTTAAAATTTGTTAACGAATCCCATCACTCCATTCCCACACATGAATTACCCCTTATTTGGATCCTCAGTCTCATGTCGTTTTTAATAAAAAAATATCTCAGTACAATGTATCAGAAGAATTTTGATGACATTCTAAGATAGGTTCTATGTATTGAATATGGTTAGTGGCCAACCATCATTTGTTTTCCCCATTTTATGTTAATTGTCTGGATGACATATTTTGATGGTGGTCTACGGTTATCTTTCAGTTTCTTGACTCTCTCCTTATGTGACAAATTTTGGATACTATGATTCACAACCCCCCTTATTCCCCTTTGTTTTGATATAAATTTACTACCTTGGAATAATCTCATTTGTGCATTAGTGCATGTTGGAAGAGAAATTTGGTTGTCTAAATATCCTTTTCCTCCATCCAATGCATATCTCATCCTAAACACTATCATTGGAAATTCAACAATAGTTGATAATAAGTGTTTGAATATTATCAATAATTCTCATATGAATGAGACATCATGTAATTTTACCTTATTTCTCACACGAAGAATGACCAATCTTAGCTCACTGGTTACAAATTGGTTTTCTAACAAATATATCTAGGTAATATTTTTAAAGATAATAAAGGAATGTCTCTTTGAAAAAAATGATATTCTATAAGTAAAGGAAGCTTGTTGGGATTTTATAAGGAGATATCCACACGTTTTAACTTTTATTGATTCTGGAAAATTTCCCTTCATGAATTTTCACAAGTGATCAAGCATTATAGCTCATAAATCTCTAGGGTATTCTTCTACTTCCTGAGCTCTATTTCATCTATATAATCATCTAGAAGATGATTCTCATCTCAAATATATGTCCAGTCCCTCTAATCAAAGATATCTTCTATTTGAAGTGATGTCTTCCTCAACGCCCTCTTGACCGTCTCCAATAGAGCCCTCATTTGGATGATGAATTCTGATTGAGTGTCTTTGAAATTGGTAATCTTTTTTCGTTTCTCCTATATATTATGGATATGATGATTCACTTCAAGGATCTTCTTAATGATGTAAAACTTATCTTAAATCAATGACATGTTTATATTTTTTATTCAATCATGAATCTGTTCGATGATAAATTCATTGACAAGTGTGTGATGATAATGAGTGTCTAATCCTCTGGTGGAATGTTTGCAAAGATAATGGGGAAGAAACCCCATATATAGAAAAATATTTACATCAATGATAGAAGGATGAATTTTTTCATGATCTTCCACTCCCTGCATCATATAATTTGATTCCCTTTAGTCATGTTTGTTTCACAATATTCTAGATCGTCTAGTTGTATCAGCTGGTACTAAAAAATGGTGGAATGTATATTAGAAGAAGGATCATCATATGGTATCCTATCAGAGTGGAAAGTCTCTTTATCCTGGGCATGGTCATCTTCACATGAACCTACCTCGACAATGTCATTACTAACGGCCTCGAGTTACACCCCTACCTATGGAGTCACTCACAACCACTACAGACTAATCATTAGAGACCAAAGTGCAATTTGCTTGGTTGAATGACTCTATATGAACTAGTTTGGATACCAGAGAAGGGATCATGGATGATCCTACCACATTTAATTTATGGGATCATAATATATCAAGTACTATTCATAAAAAGGTGTAAGTAATGTAAATAACATGATAGTCAACTATTTTAGCAGATGATCAGTTCAGGTCACACAATTGTAAAAGACTTAAGAAGGCTGATTACTAATAGATCAATTCATTGTGTCATGATAAGGATTTCCACCACAGAACATCGCTCAACTCATTCCGGTATATCAATTACTAGAACCATTTCATCTTGTGTTTTTGGTACAAAACAACATTAGATAGAATAACATAATGACACAGAGGGTCCATGAAATCTGGTTATGAAAAAATGATTTGTTATTTCCTGTTACCCTAAGGAGGAGGAATTTCAATGATGAGCTATCATTGACTTTTTTCCTCTCTAACTGTGGATTCTACCAATGTAATTCTATGTCACAATACCTCATATGTATCATAGTGTACATAAGGTTCTTTTGTTTCCACCCCAATCTCATCGGATGAACCAACACATCCATCAGTCCAGGGGGTCGGTACTAGAAGATACTCCTCATCAATCGTTAGTGCACCATCACCCCATCAGCTCGGCCCCCTCAAACAACATGAATATTCTATTGTATGATACATGAATCAATTTTAAAATATATATTGTGGTAAAAGATGGGTCAAATAAGGGTGAAGGTATGTTAAGGTTTACTACTATTTACTCATTGAGTTCATGTCCATCAAAGGACAAGACCTCCCCACATTTATGATGAATCCCATGATGGGAATATATTCCCCAATATTCTCCATCAATGGATTCCAATACCCCCTCTTCATCCATTTTGTTCTAATTTTATTGGATGTCAATAGTTTGTGCCTCCTCCTAATCCTCCTCATCACCAATCATATCCCATACTGGGGTGCATGGTGGTTCACACTCCCTTAATTGACATACTTAGATGTCCATATCAATAAAATATCCATTTCATTGTTGGATGTTCCTCTCTTATTTGAATCTAATGGTTGCAACTTCTTGAATCTCGATCCCATCTCACTTCATCTTCCTCTACAGGTATTCGATTAACATTGTTTCACACATCATCCTCTAAGAGGATGAGAGAGAAGGAAATTTCGTGTTAAATGGTGTGTAAAGAAAATACCACACCTCTTTCCTAGTATCATCCATTATTGTCCCTCAATATTACATTTGATAAACTTATCCTCTATGAGGCTACAGGGAACCGCACCATCCAACACCCCCACCACTATGGTTCCTATTTGAGCCACCCAACATGCTTGACTTGTTCCTCGGGGAGAAATCCATCTACTTTCATGTTTATCTTTCTCCTTTGTTGCTGATTCAATCAAAAAAATATGCTTTTGTGGGATCTCGATGAGATATTTAGCCACCTAGTTCCTAGAATATTCGACCAACATGCTAGTATGAACATTGGTCGATGGAAACATTATTTATTCATCAGATCTGACATTCACTAGTATACACCAAAATTGGTGAAGGATATATTGATTCCGATATTCACATACCCCCATATAGACTCTCTTCACCACTCAATAAATCCACTAAAGAATTTATTGTGAAGCAATATGTCCTATACAGCTCTTAGTAATCATTATAGTCAATTTTGACCACCATCAGACCACCTTTGAAAAATTGATGATACTCAATCTACTACCATGTGCCTTGAATGTTTTCCACAATTGGACCCAAATGAATATGGATGCGGTGGAAGTATAAATTTTCATGGATTCCAATCTAAAGTATGATCCTAGACTCTTTATGTGTCAACTATCAAACCCCATTGATTTTTAGTAGAGATTATTGTATACCAACATTAAGAGGACTAATATCATTAAAAAATTACAAACACTCAAGTGTAATGTCATCAATACTTATAAGAAACTGAACATACCATAAATACTTTTGGGTATCTTTTTACATAAAGAATGACCCAATATTGTTTAATGTTAGGGCAGCACTTGTCACCCAATTTTACCATGTTAATAATTGTTAGGATCGATGCCACCACCACCATCCCTGGAAATATTTCCATATATGTATCCCATATAGGTAGTACCTCCCATTAAAAAAATGTTAACAGGAAAGTGGAAAAGAGAACCAACCGGTCCCAACCTCCCAACATGAGATATCCCCGTATTTTATACTTCCCTACCTCTATAATCAACTAATACTATCCAGCCTTTCCACGTGATGTCATTGGACACTATTTTCCTCAAACCGACATCCTCATTATCATGTCCTTAATGAGGAATATTTCAGTACATTTTTTGAATAGGATATCCTTTTGGGGAATGGGCATAAGTTTTAGGTTCTCCATTAGAGACTCTAAAAGTTGATTAACCAGGAGAGGAGTTTGCTCACAGTTCCTCCATTTATTCTCTAATTGAAAAAAATCATCATACTGGAAAACACCAAGGGGAATGTCATTATTGCAATGGATTCCCCCAAAATGCTTCTAAATTCCCTATGAAGGAGGTGGAATATGTTCGTATCTAGGAACCATCCAGTGAGGAGCTCTGGAATGAGCCCCTATTGTGGTAAAAGAGGAACTATGATTCCACATCACCTTATAAAACCCAATGGTTTGAAACACTACCCTATACTCAGGGAACATTTAGTGAACCCAATACACCCATGCCCATTCACTAGTGAAGTTTCCACTGAACCTCATATCTTAATCCTTATACTAGTTGAAGTTTTTGTCCATCATACAAATCTGTAATGTAGTGATGTAATGGGTGGTGAAATCTTCAACCTATGGATGATCCCATGTAATCGTACTAGTTCACCAATTCAGCATGTAAATAGTGATAACTTCGTGCTATTTTGAGGGATGTCCATGAATGATGATGTTCTAGTGATTGATATTATCTTCACATGTGAAATATGCATATTTTTAATCAAAACCAAAAGCTGAAATGATCTCAATGTTTGTAAATATAATGTTCAACAATGGGATGTAGTCACTCAATACATATCTCTTCTCTGACTCTTTGGCATTCGATGAAGCATTTTATTTTATTACGTGACCCTCCTAGATTGATGTTTCTAAGGGTTTCATGTAATACCATCCATCTAGGAAGTATTAGTGGCATCAATTTTAACTATGACATGTTGGTCATCCATTTTGAATAAGTATAAAAATATAAATGGTAGGAAGACATAAGATTGAATAAGTGATGCGAAAGAGGTGATGTTCCAGGAAATATCAGTATAAAGTCATGAAAAATGTGGATTCTACCACAAATTCATATGCAAAAAATAAAGAGAAGATGTGTGAAAGATTTTTTCAAAGATATGTTTCTCATGAAAATATGGAAGTCATGTGTGAAAGATGGAGAAGTTATTATGATGGGGAATTTTGAATATACAATAAACTCCCCCAACTGGTTTATAGACATATATCTGATCTCTTGTGCATGAATAAGTGTGTGACGTGTTAATAATAATGTTTCTCATGTACCCAATGAAATTGACAAATTTAATTGGATATTCCCTTAGAACACTGAATTATGGCCCCAATTAATCTTAGAGTTAGGGGGATATATTGGTAAAAATTTCCACATTAATCCACATATAGCTGGATTTGAATAAACCAAATTCATCATCTGACTCGACAGAGAATTCTTGAATGAAATGGAAGGTTTATACATGATTCATTGTATCCATGTAAGATTGAAATCTGTACAGAATATACATGCATGAAAATTATGATTCTAGTTCATGTACCTTTTATGAAGTTCACATAAATGACCAAGATAGTTGTGCATTGGATGTCCATGTAGTGTATAAGAAACGGAATCCCCATAAAACCTTCTTATATTAATGATACAACATCATCCATCCCCTTTTGTGGTCATTCACTCCAATTGGGGAATAAGTTTCATGGAATAAATCTTCCTTGACTAAATTATTGTTTCCTCATCACTAATGAATTTATCTATATGTAAAATTTCACCCCCTTCATCAGGGTGATCCTCTAAAAATCAAAATTTTTCTCTACTACACATAAGAACGACCCTATAAAATATTAGTAAAGAATGAATCTTTTGAGGAAAAAGATATTGCATGATATGTTTTCTATGGTTCATTCCTTGAGTGGGATCATAGTTGTGTTATCCCTTCCAAACCACTTTCAACAAATTTTAGGCACATATAAGGGTTCCTATTATGTGGAACCTCCAACATTCTTGACACACTATAAATTTGGTCCACAATCCATGACCTTCCATGGAAACCCCCAATCATCTATGTACCCATTCATTGAAGATCCATGGGAATCCCCTTTGTTAGAGAACCATGTTTGAGATCCTCCTACGTAAAACTCCCATGGATTGTGTGCACCCACTACATGTATCCCTCTAAACATGTTCACTAATATTTCATGGTTCGACATGATATAGCCCCTATTCCTATTCAGAATACTTTGTCATACATTTTTCATCTCATAATAGGCACTCCAATTAATTTTTCTTCTAAAAATAGGCATACTAAAATGGATCTCATGATCAAATACTCCTCCAAACTCTTGAAACTATGCATTACAGAATCCATTCCCCTTTCAAGGGTGAATGGTACAATATTATATAATCCCATGGGGTATGGAGTTAGTTCCCCATGTCTGCATTGTTCACAAAAAAATTCTTAGAGCTTACATCCTCTTAACAGGATGAGAAATTATTGTCCTACCCCTGAAATGAATAGAATATTCTCCATATATGATCACCACGAGATTCCATGTTCTACACTATGTTGGATGAAACCTAAACACCTTGGTGGATTTAAAATATTAGACCCACACCATCTCCCCCACCATAGGAAGCTACCCCAACACCAGAGATGCTTTAATGTGCATTTTCCACACGCATTGTTCCATAAGCTTATGATGATGCATGTAAAACACATAAGTAATAATATAATACTCAAATGGAATTATATCTTACATAGTGAGAATGATGTTAACCTCTAGAATCTCATTGTGTAAGCCCCACATAATCTCTCTTTGTTGAACCATTCCTAACATGATTGTTATGTCAACTGCATCCTCTAGTTTCACACACTGAAAAAATATTTTAATATCATTGAACCACATTTTACTTCCTAATGACAACAATTTATGTCGTATTTTTGAAAATCAAATCACAGAAGTGGTAAATTTTCTTTTAAATGAAAAATCAGTTTCTTTAACTATCACTTAGTGGTTTCACTATTCATCAAAAATTGATGTTTTTCAGAAAAATACCAAAAATTCACCCTAAGCTATATTTGATATTCCGAATTACAAAATGATATCTATTTTAAAAAAATTCAAAATATATAAGTTGAATTAATTAATTTAATATTTCATTCCCGCTGTCAAAACAAATAGCGTGTTTTTAAGAAACAATATCTATTAAAAGATTGACACTAGTTTAAGTCCAATTTCAAAGTGAAATTAATTCCAATGACCACCAATGGATTAAACGGTAAAAATATATTAAAATTAAACTTTAAAACCCATTAAAAATATAATCTATCCATATATTTAAATTTGATGAAAAATAAGTTTTGATGTAAAATGCAGTATTTTTTCACTATTCATTAAAAAAATGAACAATGTCAGAAACAAACCATAAATTTAACCAAAGTAAATTTCAATGTCCAAACCATAAATAATAAGTTTATTTTGAAAAATAGAGATTATAAAACTGTCAAAAGTTAGATTTAAAAAAGGTTCTCCATCAAAAGGTGGTAAAACAATCTTTCAAAAAATTTAGAGTATTTATTCTTAAAAATGGATTCATTTGGATTTTAAGCCTCTAAAATTTATTGGATAAATGTAAAAATATTTAACAAACATATGTAATAATTTTGTAGTTATTTCTATTCATTACATCCATTACAGCGGCTAGGCGTTAACTATTATAATATTATTATATTATTAGTGTGCAACATAAGATTTCAAAGAAACTCGTTATTGTGTATTGGGTACGCCATCGAGCATAGCATCCCCATTAGATTAATATTAACATTTTATTCCCAAATATTGATAAACCTTATAATTTATTATTATTTATTTACATGTGATGGTACATCCTTCCCCACATTTTGGGAATTGCGTCCTCGGAATTTCAAAATTGGGCTTGGAAACTCCATTGAATGTACCACATCGGAACAATAGTCAGTAAAACTATCACTTAAATAGAATGGGATAGAAGAAAAAAGGTCAACCGAGTTAACCCATACTAGGGTTCCATGTATGAAAATATGGATATGGAGGAAAAAAACAAAGGGTCATGTTCTGATGGAGAGTGATGGTGAACATGTCTAGGAGAAAGTTAACCACATGAAAATCACAAACTTGTGAGGGGTTAAACGGTATTCGATTCCCCAGTAGGAAAAGTTAATAGACAAATTTTTTGTTTCGAGTTACTTTTCATTGAGGAATTTATCTTTGAGATTAAGTAAATCATAATGAAACATACTTAATTGTCACGTAGACTTTCAACATTTACTAGATTCCTTAATCAAACTCATATTTTCTCCAAAAGATGAGTATTTAGGAATACTTGTTCGCATTAAGAGTACTATACTCAACTTCTTGAGAATAACATAATCCACAAAAGAGAACTATATTTTTCCCATCTCTTTATATATCAACCAAAAACAAACCAAAAAGTTTAGTACGAGATCAGATAATACCCAAAAAGGATATTTTTTTACAAAAATTAAAAACTACTCCTAATATCCAAGATTTGTCAAACAAAACCCAAAATACAATGAAGACCATTCAATAAAAAATATGTCCATAAAATTATTCAAAGTAAACCCAACTAAGATTGAAACCCAAATAATTGAAGAATTTAATCACATAGTCTCCCAAGGTACAAATTAACATTTATCTCCAAATAACATTAGTTTCTCTTAAAGTATCATATTGAAAATTAATTAACCTAATCACATATCCTCCATGATAGGTTAATAATTTAAATAGATAACCCAATATCAACTTACTCATGATTCATAAAATCCTCTAACTAAAAAAAATAATTAGTTAATCTGACCAGGGACTTCATGTCATCTTGTGGTAGGCGATAAATACCAGTCACACTTTGGTTGTGGGTTCGATTCCTGCAGCTTTGTCCGACGCGACGGGTTTGTCACACGGTATGCATGTTACCCTTTTTATAAAACTCTAAAAATAACCCTAACATGTTTTAACCTCAATAGTTTCCTTATACTTCTCTTTTTTTTTCAAATTCATTACGACCTCAACATCTTAATTCTTGAAGTCTTATTTCACCGCCATAAAATAAAACGATTCCCAAAATGAATAACAGTATACCTTGTTCATGGCATCCACTTGGTTTCATCATCATCTTGTTCATGTAGGTATAAGTCCCATGCATTACCACAATGATTTAGAGATCCTTCAAAATCATTTTCTTCCTCCATCCAAATACACCTTGTACAACATAGGTCATATGGGTGTTCACAGAAAAATAGTTTGGGAAAATAATCATGTATGACATATAATTCCATAAAATCTGATAAAACATGATTTCTATAAAATAGTCAGATAGAATTTGAGTTGAAGTTTTCTATTATTGGTCCTTTTAAAATACCATAAGTATGTGCTGAGAGACTATATTTTAAAAGCAAATATAAATAGGTTGGGAAAGGGAATCCTTCCTCAGAACCATTTTTAAAATCCTATTGTGCTTCAAATTCTTATGATAAGGTAAAATATTTGAAAATACCTTGATAATATTTACCTTTATTGAAAATATTAGAATATTTTGAAAATAGTATATGTCTAAATACAAACCATGATCCACGATGATAACAAGGTATATTGGAGGTGTTTGATATCTCAAAAAACTGCTTGCAAGAGAGTTGTACGCTAGAAAAAGTTTCACAATCATCCGAACGTGACTTTGCAATAATTATTGCAAGCATGTCATCAGGAAGAGTTTGGAATGTCATTTGAGATCCTCCTACTGCCATTCTTAACTGTATTTACATGACCTAAAAAAAAGTTGTAAAATAAGGATTTTACTGAAATAATAGATATAGGGACTAACCATGTGTCTAACAAAAACTCATAATCCCTAAAGATATCTAAACCTAACTCTAATACCAACTGTAAGGCCCCAGCCTTAAACCTTACTTAATCTTGAGTTATTACAAGATTACACAATGGGGATATTTTCATGTTTAGAGTTTTAGAGAATTAGATCATAAAACATGCATTACATTCCATATTTAAACAAAGTGGTTATAGAAAAGATAGTACTCATTTTTCCTATCTACAGAAACATGTTTAAAACAAAACATGGATTCTTTCATGACACTTACTTGACACTATCATCACATCATGTACCTTTCCCTTGACCTGTGAAAAACATTTCAAAAACATGGGATGGGCATAAAAATCATAGTAAGGGATACAAAAGTACGAAATGAAAACATTATTCCATGCAGGAAATCATACATTACTCATAAAACATAGTCACATACCTCTTCAAATCATGAATAAATCATAGAAATCATAAGACATAAAAGGTAACATGAGTCATTCATAACATTATTACATAGGGAGTAACCCTCTTGGTTATGTTTGGAACACCCATCAAAATATATTCCCTAAATATATTCAAAGAAAGATTAACGTTTAACTCCATCGCATTACCCAATGCATTGGAGAGCTATATCGGGCTCACCCACCCTTAGTTTATCACGGAACCACCAGTATCCAAACAATGCCCAAGAACCATAACATAATTGTATCACATAAGACATGCATAAAAGAAACATACCATTTCCACATTGCAATCCAAAGATATCAATACAACACATTGATATAAAAACATTATGAAAAAAAATTTCAATACCAGAATAAAAGAAAAGTAAAACATTGTATTTATTTTTCATTCAAAAAAGTTATGGCTTGTAGAGGAAGCCGAAACTCAAATAATGGTCACGACGATGGAGAAGTCGTTGTCACCACATACGTACGACAAAAAAACATTCCCTTTTGTCATTTAGTAAATGATTCGTATAAATAGATTATTTTTGAATAATCGTAAAAGTCAAAGGGGTTTATACACCATATAAAATAAAGTTGTGTATAAAACAAAATATGTCTCAATGAAAGGAGATTGAGGCGGATTCCCTTACAAAGTTGGTATCCTTGAATTAAGGATAAATCAATTACATAATTATATGTGGCAAAAGAACTCACCAAATATAAGTGGATATTAAGTGTAAAACAATCATAGGTCATTCACACATATTCATAGAATGACATATTCACGGAGTCCAATTTTATCCCAAAGAATCAAAATTGGGTTAAGAAGTTCCCTTGCAAAAATTCGACAACCTAACGGCATCACTTCAAAATTCCGAAAATGAGTTGATGAGAGAGAAAATGGTATCTCATCACTTGGACATTAAATTTACATCAATAAGGATATATAAGAACATATCCCAACATAAAAAGATGTATGTTAAAAGACATAACAAAAGAAGTCATTAAAAAAATGAGTGTGAAAGGGTCCCTTACTGATTTGGACAACTTTCGAAGCATACACCCCATAAAAGAAGGGTCATACAATGAAGATGTAAATACCCATAAATGGCATAATATTATACAAATAGAATAATAATGGGTAGTACATACACCACACAAAAGGAAATAGTGGCAAATGAATCATGAACCTCACGGGAATAAAATGTGAGATGAAAGTCCCCTTATGAAAAATTGGCAGCCTAACGGCGCCACATAAAACATCCAAAAATGGATTGATGAGATAAAATAGGGTATCTCATCATATTAACATAAAAATTAAATAAAGAGAAACAAAAAATAAAATCCCCTAACATAAGAACATGGAGCATTAAAAAATGACATAAAAGAGAGTACTTGAAAAGAAAGAGATAGGTAGGATCCTTTACCTCGGGTCTGACTTGACTCGATCATTATTTAACCTCCTGAATAATAAACATGAGTTAATTTATACTTTCTTAAGAACCATTTTCAAGATCATTATTTCTTTTATATCACTTATTTCCATGTTATGAACACTATGTGATTATTTATGTTAATAATGGTCTTTTTGTCGATCATTATTAATTGAGTCAAACATAAACTCTTTATAATTACAAGTTTTTTAATGAAGTAAAATATCTTTTATATCCAGAATTATATTCATTATTTATGTATAATATATATCATATATATAGATTATATACATGCATTTATAATATTACATAACATTTAAAGGTAAGAAAGGAATTTCACCGTTCATGGAGACGGTAAGTCGTACGTACGCATGAACGCTACTTCCATTTCTATTTCATATTTAATGGAATTAAAACATAATGATACATAATAGTATTATAATTTCAGTATGGTATAATATATAATATCATTAAATCTAACCTTTATACATACCCCATATGGTATTAACGAATCAAATCACTTTGAGGGGCGGTAGTCCGCACTTCCTAAAATAAAAATATCGCGTTTACCCATAATGGAAACCATAAAGGAATGCCATAAATGGAAAATACATAAGTGTAAGGAAAACATAAACATATTATATATCATATATAAATATAGTGACATGTTAATGTCCACCATTGAAGGTGTTAAAAGAATATTGAACAATCATCATTTCGTGAGGGAGAAATTCACCGTCCACAGAAACAGTATGTTCTTTAACCATTATATGTAGGTGTGTGTAATTGTAGCTTGAATAATTTTTATAAAAACATCCTAGTATTTTGAAGATACTGGAAATTTTACAAAAAAATTGAATAAATATAATTAAGGGGTTTGGAGAAGCAAAATAAAACAAAAGAACACAAGTGAAGACATTACCTTAAAATCGGGTAACTCCTCTTGGTTTGAACCAAAAGGGTTTCTTGAAGAGCTTTCTGCCTAAGGTAAGGCTTATAGGATGAGTAGAGGGATTTGTAGAGATGCAATGTTCAGGGTTTGGCCGAGCCAAAGGCTTGAGAGGTGTGTGTAAGGTGGTAGAGGTGGGGGCCTTCTATAAGAGAAAAGGAGGGGCACCCATGGAAAGTTATAAAATATTACTTTATTATAAACTGATTTTATTATTTTAAAGGGCGCAAATTGATGTATTTCAAGGATAAGGTAATAGGAGTTC
The DNA here is from genome assembly GCA_963277665.1 of Viscum album. Lineage (NCBI taxonomy): Eukaryota > Viridiplantae > Streptophyta > Magnoliopsida > Santalales > Viscaceae > Viscum > Viscum album. The sequence continues at coordinate 1,007,282,584 of OY728164.1, read as the reverse complement.
GAAATCCACCCATCCAATAGGTTTTTTACATGTGTAGGTTTTATATTTTACATTATCTATTCCTTTTATTTAAATCTTTAAATAATGAGGTAATCGCTGCATCATCATGATGTCATAAATAATTTAATTTATTTAGTGTCTAAAAATGATAAAACAAATACTATGATGTAGGAAGTAATTTTATCTTTACAATAACTATTTTTAGTCAAAAATGTGACTTGTATAACTCCATTTAAAAATTATTTTAGTAAAACAATACATGTTTGGGTCATTTTTACTTTTACTTTAAATAAAAGGCATTAATGTCATTATCTTACCCATGTGGCTCCATGGGGTCCCAAAAATCGACCCATGGGTTTTCTAGGTCGGACATGAATCATCCAATATGGTTAGGACAAGTGTCATGATATTTTCATTTTATTATAATATCATTTTGACCTTAAATCACATTAATTACCTTTAATAGCGATTTATAAAACATTAAAGTTACTATTCAACAAAAAATTATTTTAATCTCATTGAACCACATTTTAATTCCTAATGACAACCATGTATGTCGGATTTTTGAAAATAAAATCATAGAAGTGGTAAAGTTTCATTTAAACGGAAAATCAGTTTCTTTAACTATCACTTAGTGGTTTCACTATTCATCAAAAATTGAAGTTTTTCAGAAAAATACCAACAATTCACCCTAAGATATATTTTATATTCCGAATTGAAAAATAATATCTATTTTACAAAATTAATAATATATAAGTTTCATTAATTAATTTAATAATTCATTCCCGCTGTCAAAACAAATAGCGTGTTTTTAAGAAACAATATCTATTAAAAGATTGGAACTAGTTTAAGTCCAATTTCAAAGTGAAATTAATTCCAATAACCACCATTGGATTAAATGGTAAAAATATATTCCAATTACACTTTAAAACCAATAAAAAATACAATCTAACCATATATTTAAATTATATGGAAAAGCAGTTTTGATATAAAATGTATTATTTTTTCACTATTCATTAAAAAAATGAACAATGTCAGAAACATACCAAAAATTTAACCAAAGTAAATATCAATGTACCAATCATAAAGAATAAGTTTATTTTGACAAATAAGGATTATAAAATTGTCAAAAGATATATTTAAAAAATGTTCTCCATCAAAAGGTGGTAAAACAATATTTTAAAAATATTTGAGTATTTATTCTTAAAATTGGATTCATTTGGATTTTAAGACTCTAAAATTTATTAGACAAATGTAAAAATATTTAACAAACATATGTAATCATTTTTTAGTTATATCTTTTCATTCCTGCCATTACAACAACTAGGCGTTAACTATTATAATTTTATTATATTATTAGTGTGCAACGTAAGATTTGAAAGAAACTCGTTGTTGCGTATTGGGTACGCCATCGAGCATAGCATCCCCTTTAAATTAATATTAACATTTTATTAACAGATATTGATAAAATTTAGAATGTAATATTATTTATTTACTTGGGATGTTAAACCCTTCCCCCCTTTTGGGAATTACGTCCTCGCAATTTCAAAATTGGGCTTGGAAACTCCATTAAGAGTCCCACATCGGAACAAGAGTCAGTAAAATTGTCACTTAAAAAGAATGGGAGAGAAGTACAAAGGTCACCTGAGATAACCCATACTAGGATTCCAAGTATGAAAATATGGATATGAAGGAAGACAACAAAGGGTCATGTTCTGATGGAGAGTGATAGTAATCATGACTAGGAGAAAGTTAAGCACAAGAAAATCACAAACTTGTGATGGGTTAAACGGTATTTGATTCCCCAGTAGGAAAAGTTAACAGACAAAATTTTTGTTTCAAGTTACTCTTCATTGAGGAATTTATTTTTGTGCTTAACTAAATCATAATGAAACATAGTTACTTGTCATGTAGACTTTCAACTTTTACTAGATTCCTTAATCAAACTCATATTTTCTCCAAAAGATTAGTATTTAGGAAGACTTGTTCACATTAAGATTACTATAATCAACTTCTTGAGAATAACCTAATCCACAAAAGGGAACTATATATTTCCCATGAGTTTAGATCTGAACCAAAAACAAACCAAAAAATTTAGTACGAGATCAGATAATACCCAAAAAGGATTTTTTTTAAAAAAAATAAAAACTAATCCTAATCTCCAAAATTTGTCAAAAAAACCCAAAGTTCAATGAATACCATTAAATAAAAAAAATTCGATAAAATTATTCAAAGTAAACCCAACTAATATTGAAACCAAAATATTTTAAGTATTTAATCACATAGTCTCCCAAGGTTCAGATTAACATGTATCTCTAAATAACACCAGTTTCTCTTAAAGTATAATATTGAAAAGTAATTAAACAAATCACATATCCTCCATGATAGGTTAATAATTTCCATAGATAACCCAAAATCAACTTACTCTTGATTCATAAAATCATCTAACTAATGAAAATAATTAGTCAAACTAACCAAGTACTTCATGTAGTCTAGTGGTAGGTGATAAATATCAGTCACACTTTGGTTGTGGGTTCGATTCTTGGAGCTTTGTCCGACGTGATGAGTTTGTCACATGGTCTGCGTGTTGTCCTTTTTATAAAACTCCAAAAATAACCCTAACATGTTTTAACCTCAATAGTTTCTTTATAGCTATCATTTTCGTCCAAATTCATTACAATCTCAATATCTTAATTCTTGAAGTCTTATTTCACCACCATAAAATAAAACGATTTCCAAAATGAATAACAACATACCTTGTTAATTGCATCCACTCGGTTTCATCATCATCGTGTTCACGTTGGTAGAAGTCCCATACATTACAACAATGATTTAGAGATCCTTTAAAATAATTTTCTTCCTCCATACAAATACAACTAATACAACATGGGTCATATCGGTGTTCATAGAAAAACAGTTTAAGAAAATAATCATGTATGACATATATTTCCAAAACATCTGATAAAACATGAATTCTATAAAATAGTTGGATAGAAATAGAGTTGAAGCTTTCTATTATTGGTCCTTTTAAAAATACAATAATTATGTGCTAAGAGACTATATTTTAAAAGAAAATATAAATAGGTTGCTCAAGGGTCTCCTTCCTTAGCACCATTTTTAAAATCATAATATGCTTCAAATTCTTGTGATAAGGTAAAATATTGGAAAATACCTTGATAATATTTACCTTTCTTGAAAATATGAGAATATTATGAAAATAGCATTTGTCTAAATACAACCCATTATCCACGATGATAACAAGGTATAGTGGAGGTGATTGATATCTCAAACAACTGCTTGTAAGAGAGTTGTATGGTAGAAAACGTTTCACAGTCATCCGAACATGACTATGCAATAATTATTTCAAGCATGTCATTAGGAAGAGATAGGAATGTCGTTTGAGACCCTCCTCCTTCAATTCGTAACTGTCTTTAATTGACCTGAAAAAAGTTATAAGATAAGGATTTAACTGAAATAATAGATATTGGGACTAACCATGTGTCTAAAAAAACTCATAATCCCTAAAGATGTCTAAACCAACCTCTGATACCAACTATAAGGACCTGGCCTTAAACCTTACTTAATATTGAGTTAATACAAGATTACACAATGAAAATCTTTTCAGGTTTAGATTTTTAGAGAATTAGATCATTAAACATGCATTACATTCCACATTTAAACAATGTGGTTACATAAAATATAGTACTCATTTTCCCATCTACGGAAACATATTTAAAATAAAACATGGATTCGTTCTTGACACTTATTTGACACTATCATCATATCATGTACCTTTCCCTTGACCTGTGAAAAACATTTCAAAAAAAGGGATGAGAATAAAAAGCTCAGTAAGGGATATAAAAGTATGAAATGAAAACATTAGTCCATGCATGAAATCATACTTTACTCATAAAACAAAATCGCATACCTCATCAAATAATGAATAAGTCATTCAAATCATAAGACATAAAAGGTAACTTGAAGCATTGATAACATTCTTATGTACGGAGTAACCCTCTTGGTTACGTTTGGAATACCCATCACAATATATTTCCTAAATCTGTTCAGAGAAACCTTAACATTTAACTCCTTTGCATTACCAAATGAATTGGAGAGCTATATCGGGCTCACCTGCACTTAGTTTATCACGGAACCACCCGTCTTCATAACAATTCCCAAGAACCATAACATAATCGTATCACATAAGACATGCATAAAGGAATCATTCCATTTCCACCATTAAATCACAAGATATAAATACAACACATTGATATAAAAAAATTATGAAAACCATTTTCAATACCAGAATAAAAGAAAAGTAAAACATGGTATTTATTTTTCATTCAAAATAAGTTATGGCTTGTAGAGGAAGCCGAAACTCAAATAATGGTCACGACGGCAGAGAAGTCATTGTCACCGCATACATACGACATAAAAACATTCCTTTTTTTCGTTTAGTAAACGCTTCGTATAAAAAGATTCTTTTTGAATAATTGTAAAAGTTAAAGGGGTTTATACACCGTATACAAGAAAGTTGTGTATAAAACAAAATCTGCCTCAACGAATAGAGATTGAGACGGATTCCCTTACAAAGACGGTATCTTTGGATTAAAGATAAATCAATTACATAATTATGTGTGACAAAATAATTCACCAAATATAAGTGGATATTAAATATAAAAAAACCAAAGTTCATTCACACATATTCATAAAATGACATATTCAAGGAGTCTATGTTTATCCAAAAGAATCAAAACTGGGTTAAGAAGTTCCCTTGCAAAAATTCGACGGCCTAACAGCATCACATTAAAATTCAGAAAATGAGTTGATGAGAGAGAAAATGGTATCTCATCGCTTGGACATAAAATTTACATCAACAAGGATATAGAAGAACATATCCCAACATAAAAATATGTAAGTTAAATGACATAACAACGTAAGTCTATAAAAAAATTGAGTGTGAAAGGGTCCCTTACCGATTTGGACAACTTTCAAAGCATACAACCCATGAAAGAAGGGTCATAAAATGAAGATTTAAATACCTATAAATGGTATAATATTATAAAAATATAATAATAATGGGCAGTACATACACCACACAAAAGGAAATGGTGTCCAATGTATCATTAATCTCATTGGAATAAAAAGTGAGATGAAAGTCCCCTTATGAAAATTCAGCAGCCTAACGACGCCAAAAAAAACATCCAAAGATGGATTGAAGAGATAAAATAGGGAATATAATCACATGAACATAAAAATTACAGAAAGGGGAATAGAAAATAACATCCTCTAACATAAGAACATGGAGCATAAAATAAATGACATAAAAGGGAGTACTTGAAAAGAAAGAGATAGGTAGGATCCCTTACCTCAGGTCCGACTTGACTCGATTGTTCTTTAACCTCATGAATAATAAACATGATTTAATTTATACTTTCTAATGAACTTATTTCAAGCTAATTATTCATTTTATATCACTTATTACCATGTTGTGAACTCTATGTAACTATTTATGTTAATAATGGTCGTTTTTTCGATCATTGCTACTTGAGTCAACAATAAACTCTTTATAATTAGAAGTTTGTTCATGGGGTAAAATATACGTTATATACAGAATTATATTCGTTATTTAGATATCATATATATCATATATATCCATTATATACATGCATTTATAATATTACATAACATTTATAGGTAAGAAATGAAATGCACCGTTCATAGAGACGGTAAGCCGTACGTACGCATGAATGCTACTTCCATTTCTATTTCTTTTTTAATGGAATTAAAACATAATGATACATAATAGTATTATAATTATAGTATGTTATCATATACAATATCATTAAATCTATCCTTTATACGTACCACATAGGGTATTAACGAATCAAATCACTTTGAGGGGGCGGTAGTCCGCACATCCTAAAATGAAGATATCGCGTTTACCTATATTGGTAACCATAAAGGTATGCCATAAATGAAAAATACAGAATCAAAAAAAACATAAATATATTATATATCATATATAAATATAGTGACATCTTAATGGAAACCTTTTAATGTGTTAAAAGAATATTGAACAATCATCGTTTCGTGAGGCAGAAATTCACCATCCACAGAAATAGTATGTTCTTTAACCATTAGATGTAGGTGTGTGTAAATGTAGCTTGAATAATTATTATAACAACATCATATTATATTTAAGATATATTTTTTGTTAAAAAATAAATTAATAAAAAGAGTTTAGGGGGTTGGAGAAGCAAAATAAAACAAAAGAACACAAGTGAAGACATTACCTTAAAATCGGGTAACTCCTCTTGGTTTGAACCAAAAAGGATTCTTGAAGAGCTTTCTGCCTAAGGTAAGGATTCTACGATGAGAAGAGGGATTTGGAAAGACGAAATGGATAGGGGTTGGCTGAGACAAAGGCTTGAGAGGTGTGTGTAAGGTGGTAGAGGTGGGGGCCTTTTATAAGAGAAGAGGAGGGGCACTCTTGGAAAGTTATAAAATATTACTTTATTATAAAATGATTTTTGGCTTTTAAAGGTCCCACATTGATTTATTTCTAGGATAAGGTGATAATTGTTTGAAATACACCAATACAATTGGTTTTTGACATGTGTAGGTATTAGATTTTACATTATCGTTTCATTTTATTTAAATCGTTAAATAATGAGGTAATCGCTGCATCATCATGATGTCATAAATAATTTAATTTATTTAATGTCTAAACATTATAAGAAAAATACTATGATGTAAGAAATCTTGTTATCTTTACAATTACTATTTATAGTCAATAATTTGATTTGTATAACCCCATGTAAAAGTGTTTTAGTAAAATAATACGTGTTTGTGTCATTTTTACTTTTACATTAAATAAAAGGCATTAATGTCATTATCTTACCCAAGTGGCTCCACGAGGTCCCAAAAATAGACCCATGGGTTTTCTTGGTCGTACATGACTCATCCAATTGGGTTAGGACAAGTTTCAAGATATTTTCATTTTATTATAATATCATTTTTACCTTAAATCACACTAATTACCTTTAATCGCGAATAATAAAATTTAAAAGTTACTATTCACCAAAAATTTATTTTAATCTCATTGAAAAAAATGTTACTTCCTAATGAAAACCATGTATGTCGGATTTTTGAAAATCAAACCACCGAAGTGGTAAAGTTTCATTTAAATGAAAAATCAGTTTCTTTAACTGTCACGTAGTGGTTTCACTATTCATCAAAAATTGTTGTTTTTTAGAAAAATTCCAAAAAAATCACCCTAATCTATATTTGATATTCCGAATTAAAAAATTATATATATTTTAAAAAATTCAAAATATATAAGTTTCATTAATTAATTTAATAATTCATTCCCGTAGTCAAAACAAATATCTTGTTTTTAAGAAACAATATCTATTAAAAGATTGACACTAGTTTAAGTCCAATTTCAAAGTGAAATTAATTCCAATGACCACCATTGGATTAAACTGTAAAAATATATTCCAATTACACTTTAAAACCAATTAAAAATATTATATAACCATATATTTAAATTGGATGAAAAAGCAGTTTTGATGTAAAATGCAGTATTTTTTCACTATTCACTAAAAAAATGAACAATGTCAAAAAAATTACAAAAATTTAACTGAAGTAAATTTCAATGTCTCAATCATAAATAATAAGATTATTTTAACAAATATAGATTAAAAAATTGTCAAAAGTTAGATTTAAAAAATGTTCTCCATCAAAAGGCGGTAAAAAAATCTTTTAATAATATTAGAATATTTATTCTTAAAATTGGATTCATTTGGATTTCAAGCCTCTAAAATTTATTGTATAAATGTAAAAATATTTAAAATACATATGTAAAATTTTTTTAGTTATTTCTGTTCATTCCTGCCATTACAACGGCTAGGCGTTAACTATTATAATATTATTATATTATTTGTGTGCAACGTAATATTTTAAGGAAACTCGTTGTTGCGTATTGGGTACGCCATCGAGCATAGCATCCCCTTTAAAATAATATTAACATTTTATTCACAAATATTGATAAACATTAGAATGTAATATTATTTATTGACCTGGGATGTTGCAGTAAACCTCTACATGAAACCCATCTACCTTAATAATGTGTCATATTTCCTTTATGGAAAAATTCTACCATATCATTTTTCATGGGATATCCTGATCCACCCACTGGAAAATCATTCATGTTTTCTCTCCTATGGATAAACATCCTTGATCCACTTCTTGCATGGAATTATGATCAATCAAATTCCCCTCCACATGATGTTAAACTCATGAACCTAGATACATACCTCAAGATAAAAATGGGGTTATTGTGGTGAAATATTTAGAAGAAATACACTCATATTATTAGCCTCCTCATGCTAAGAATGGTATCCAGGAGATCAAATCCTTGGATGATATATTTCTATAGTGCCAGATCCCTCGTGATAAATATGGGATTCCTTATGTTCTACAAATAAATTTCCTCCATGGTATTTCCTCTTATGAGGACGAATACAACAGATAAATGATCCAAGTGTCCATACATGCCAATGATGCCAAACATGACTACTCTCCTGACTGAATATTACTTCCATGTTAAGACCTCTTGGAATGACTATACTGAACCATCAAAATTAACCCAAATCCACATAGTGATGGTATTAGGAAGGTGTTACAAAATCATGACATAACTTTTGAGGGACAAAAAGACTATGAGAAGAGTTCTAAATCAGAATTCATATAAGGATGAAACAATATTCCACCATATCATTTTGATCAAGGAGCATACATCAACATTGAAAGTGGTGAAATTCGACCACCTTTGGATTTTATGAATGTTGGGACAATTGTTTCGGCCAACATCATATCAAACCTTCATGTTGGTGTGAACCTATGAATGTTTCATAAAAAAGATTAATTTTGGATTCTTAATTGGATAGTTTCAAACTAGGTCATTTATGTACCTCTAGTAACTTGAGCTTCTCTTTAGCAACGACGGTCTGATTTCCAAATTAAATTCATGAGGTGTATTAGATCTCATGTATTGGGATGGATAATATACCATGTAGAGCCATTTAATATAACTTGTTACATTCTTGAGACTAAATTTATAAATTTCTAAATAGAAATTAAATGTGTATTGGTTTAAATGATATGGTTTATGGTCCCATATTCATTGGGAATGATTATAAATTTTAAATGAACCATGATATATAAATATAAGAAAATGAGAACTAAAAAACAAAATCATGACTTCTAGAAAGTCAAGGTCTCTATTAAATGAAGAGGAAATTCGATATTTACCATTCATATACTAGAAACCATATTAATTAAACTTGAACACTTACCAATACCCTAGCCTTTAAAGTTGGTGGTTGGGGTAATATACCTAGGGTAGTGATCCTAATTATTACATTAATATTCCTCTAGTAATTATATCTTATTAAATATCATTATAAGGTGTGTCATTGTGGTTTTTACTTTTAATCCTCCATGATGTTTTCATGACATGATCCAAGGTTGTAGAAATGACTACATACTTGAGATGGTGGGCCATGAGACTCCATTATTATTGCCAAAAGTGCTAGTTAGGTAATTACTTTTTATACATGATCTGGGAACTAACACTTAGCATTGAGCATATTTTATAGTCTCATTTTTTCTATATAGTATTGTATATGGAATGTACCTATAATGGTTGATCTAGGTCCTGAGTTCCAATAGAATCATCCTCCCATCTATTCATGGGATGGTGCTACACAAGCTTCTGAGTCATGGTTGGAGGTCACACTCTCAATATTTAAGAATTTACAGATGCTAAAATATAGTGCGTTAAAGATTGATAAAAATATTATAACGGACTCATCCATGTTCTGGGGTTATGTGATTACCCAGGACAAACGTCATTAGGGCATGGTCAAGGATGATTTTGAGACATACATTTGTTGATTTTTTCATTCCTCAGATGTTGAGAGTTGACCAATCTAGGGAGTTCAGGAATATAGGTCGTGGTTCTATGTTTTTAATAGGATATTAATTGTTTATTTACAGATTTAAATAAATTTTCAACACTTTTATCCCGTGATGAACTATCCCTTGCTAGACACTTCAAGTGTGGGCTTAGGTATTCAATCTATCATCAAGTGAATGACTTTCGCCAGCAATTTTGCTTATACCATTATCTAAGAATTTATTACTGAGAACAAATGAGGTATCATGATAGTATATGGAACATAGGTTCATTACTGTAGAAGGTTGGTAGTTCTTTGGGTAGTACGAAGCATTCCGTTGGGGATTCTCCTAAGATTAGTAGTTGTCGAATTAACCACAATGGATGCTCTGGTTATGGAATCAGTGTGGACGACACATTCATCTAAAGACTTAGTGAGATATAGACCATTTTGAGTGTTGGGATTATGACTATATGGGAAATCTTCAATGTTTTTGTCTAAAATTTACATATTCTTCCATTGTATGAGGTTCCAAACTAGCACCACAATCAAGGGAAGGTATTTTCTGCCACTTCCGGTTAGTATTTGGATTATAAATTATAGGACATAATGGGGAGGAGCTCATGTTTATGGTGTCTATAATTTTGATTATTAGTTTCTAGATAGAGTACCTTATCAAGTTATTCCAACTATATAACATGGTCATGGATTAGGTTGACTGGATGAATTATAGAAAATACATGAGGATTAGATTTTTGGATCGTCTATAGTATCATGTACTTTTATAGTGGCCTCTACTATTGTATCTACTTTATTAAATATATTTTATCTTAATCTGTTATCTCTTTTTCAAATATTGAAAGTATAGGGTTATAATTTTATTAATAATATTGTTTGATAACCCTAGATACACCATTGAAAATATAGTTAGAGCTTATACACCAATTTAGGTACTTACCCTTTGAGGTAGGATGTTATCCCTTCCTATGAGACAACATTGTTCATTAGGTGAATAGATTCAATGATATTCACATAATGGATTGGTTGGTTCCCAATAATGACTATATGGGAAGCTATCACCATAGGGTATCTTTTATATCACTACAGGTAAGTAATTATCTTTATAAGGGTGGGTGGAATGTGAAGGTCGGTATACCTGGGTCAACGAATCATGGTCTCAGTGGAGTGACATGCTATATTTCTAGTGTCCTTATTGAGGAGGAAATAGTACACCGCAAAGATTTTTCTCCCATGGAAAATTTTCTTAGGCATGTATTTCTTAAAGATGATTCTCACATACCTCTTTAGAGGTAGGTAGAGTTAATGATCCATCTTGTTTAAAGAGAAGATACAATGTCTATTCCCTTATATGGAATCGATCCTACATATTTCTGTGATTTTAAAATATAGTTTGAATATCTAGAGTCTAAAGACTTTATTGGACACAATACTTCTTCAATTGGTTCGCCTTTGTTTTTTTAATGAAGTCAAATGTGACCCTTCATTTTTGAATAGATTAAAAATATTTGAACCATCATACTGTTAAGAACTAGTATTCACTTCCTTGATTAGATGGCCCCTCTAATAGGCTTTTAGGATGACTGGTATTCTTTAATATCATCATATGATTGATATATCATTTGGTGTGTGTCATTCCTTCATACATACCTCGTATAGATTTCAAATGTAGGTATGGTCTACATGAGTATCATGTTATGTCTTTTTGTCCTATAAATGTGCAACCCATTTTCATGTGTCAGATGAGTAGGGTTTTTCATCTGTATTTTAATTCCTTTATTATGGTCTTTGTTGATAACATCTTGGTGTCTTTACATTCTCAGAGTAACAATGATAGAAATCTTGAGACCATTCAAAATACACAGAGAGAGAATAAGCATTATTCCAATCTTTCTTTGTTCCACTTATAGATTAAAAATGTTCACTTTTAGGAAATTATTCCCTATAAATTAGGATTTTTTAACCGCGGAAATGTAAGTGTTTTGGTTTACTGGGAGTATCCTAAGAATGTGTTTAATATTGATAGACTTCTCAGACATTATGGATATTAATAGTTATTTATATATGAATTCTCAAGCCATTAGTCACCTATTATCGTCCTTAAAAAGAAATTTGTGATGTTACTTTATTTAGAAGAGGTTGATAAATCCATTGAGGAGTTTAAAAGAAGGATACTTTCATCACTGATTATGATTCTCCCAGAGCCTGAAAAAGGATACATAGTGCTATAAGATTAATCTATAATCAACCTGGGTACAATGTTGATGTATGGGAATAGATTTATTGTATATGAATCTTGAAACTATAGGACTCATGAGATAAATTATATAATTCATGATCTTAATCTAGAAGTTTTTTTCCATGACATTCATTTATAGTGATACTATCTAGTGGATTAGAATATTTCACTGTGTACAGAACAAATGAGCCTCAATTATTTATTTTTACATCATTAATATAATATCATCTAATGGAAACGGGCCAAATATCCTTAATACATCGATATTGAGGTATCCAATAATACAACAAAATAGAGACATATTAACTAATGCATTGAGCCCAAAAACTCATGCATATACCGTATTGGAATCCATTGATGAATGGAAATTGATGGCCATATTCTCTAAGATGAATTTATAGTTTAATAAAAGTTATTATTTTTCCTCTCTTATATCAATTGTGTTTACCTCATTTATAAGGACCTGACATTAAACATTACTTATTGTTGAATTAAATGAATAATTCACATAGAGGATCTTTTCAGGTTTAGAGATTTAGAGAATTAGACCATAACTATTACATCTCAAAAGATTACACAGTAGACACTTCTACAATGTTTCCTTTTATTTTTTTCAAAACATGAACTCCCAAAAAAGTAATTTATAGTTAAATGTTTAAGAAAGCATGAATTTTCCTTGATCCCATCCTTGACCCTATTCCACATAATGTCCGGTGAAAAACATTTCAAAAAAACTTGGGGTGAGCATAAAAAGATCAGTAAGGGATATACAAATAAGGATAACAGTTAGTTTTTCAAAACAACAAGTAAACCATGAATACTCAATCAAAGTAATACATTTCACCATTATGAAGCATAAAATACTCTTCATTGAATAAAAGATCATTACATACCCTTTTGTAACCAAAAGATTACCATAAAACCAATATAAAGAACACATAACATATAAAGGTAACTTGGGACATAAACATACTTAAATGGAATAACCATACGGTCAACTTCCACACATATCACTTATTGTAATAGCCATACGGCTGACTTCCATACCCAATGCATTGGAGGTTATAACGTAACCACCCGTCTGGGTATTCACGGCACCACCCGTCAAATTTCCATGTACCATTATAAAATCATAAGACATAAAACAAATTTAATGGAATGAAATCATTTCCACACTTTGATCACAATATATCACTTAAATATATTGACATAACAAATCCACTATAAAAACCATTTTCAATACCAAAATACATAAAAGAGTATATGGTATTTATTTCATTTTAAAAGCATTATGTCTTGTTGAGGAATCCAAAGACCAAATAATACTCACGGCGGCGGAAAAGGTCATTGTCACTGCGTACTTTAAATGAAACATTCCTTTTTGTCGTATTGTAAAACACTTAGTAGAAAAAGATTCCATTTTTATAAAATTAAAAGTCAAAAGGGTTGATACACCGTATAAAATAATGTCTTGTATTAGAATAATATATTCCTTAATGAAAGGAGATTGAGACGAAGTCCCTTACAAAGACGATATCCTTGGATTAAGGATAAATCAATTACATAATTATGTGTGAAAAATGAATTCACCAAATATATGTGGATATTATGTGTAAAACAATAAGAGGTAATTCACACATATTCATTGAATGAAATATTCAAGGAGTACAAGTTTATCCCAAATAATCAAAATTGGGTTAAGATGTTCCCATGCAAAAAAATTGACAGCCTAACAGCGTCACTTCAAAATTCAAGAAAATGAGTTGATGAGAGATAAAAAGGGTATCTCATCACTTGGACATAAAATTTACAACAATAAGGATATATAAGAACATATCCCAACATTACAATATATAAATTAAAAGACCCAAAAATTGAAGTCTTTTAAAAAGAGGAAGGTGAAAGGTTCCCTTACTGACTAAGGTAACATTCGAAACATACACCCCATGAAAGAAGGAAAATACAACATTGATGTAAATAATCATTAATGAAAGTATATTAAACAAAGAGTAGAATAATGGGCATTACATATACACTCAAAGGAAATGGTGGAATATGTTTCATAAATCTCACGGAAATAATAGTGAGATGAAAAATCCCTTACGAAAACTCGCCAGTCTAACGACGCCACTTAATACTTCCAATACTGGATTAATGAGATCAAATAGGGAATCTCATCATATTAACATAAAATTTACAGAAAGAAGAATATAAAATAACATCCCCCAAGATAACAAATAGGATCTTAAAATAACTGACATAAATGAGAGTACTTAAAAACAAAGAGAGAGGTTGGATCTCTTACGAAAATTCGGCAGCCTAACGACGCCACTAAAAACATCCAAAATGGATTGATGGGAGAAAATAGGGTCTCTCAAAATATGAACATAAAAATTAAATTAAGAGTAATATAAATAAACATCCCAATCATAATAAAGATGAGCTTAAAAGGAATGACATAAAAGAGTGTACTTAAAAAGAAAGAGAGGGGTGGGATCCCTTACCTCTAGTCTGAATTGTCTTGTTCGTTTCTTTATATTTATGAATAATAAACATTGGTCAATTTATAATTTCATAAGTAACTACTTTAAATATTATTATTAATTTCATATCACATATTATAATGTTATAATAATTGTTTAATAATGTTAGCTCATATTAGACATTTTTTACGATGTTTGGTACATGAGTAAAAATGACCTTGTTTGAAAATTATTTCCCATGTAGTTATAAGTAAATCATTTCCAGAATTGTATTAAGGATTAAAATATCATATATATCCAGTACATATTCATTTTATACAATTACATAACATTTTGAGATAAAAAATGAAAAGCACCGTTCATGGAGATGGTAGGCCGTACGTACGCATGAACGCTACATTCAATTTTTTTGTCATATTAATGGAATTAAAAATAAATGAGAGAGATATATATATATTATAATTCCAGTATAATATATAATATATATAGGTCACATATTTTCATTAATTTCATTCTTTATAAATTCCATGTATTGCATGAACGAGTCACATCACTTGAGGGGGCGGTAGTCCACAGTTCCTCATATGAAATTATCGCATTTGCACAACTTGCAAAGAATAAAGGTATTTTTTAAATATAAAATACAGAAGAATATAGTAAACATAAATACCATATATATAATATATAAAATACAATGACATCATAATTTCCACCTATAAAGGTGTTACAAGAATATTGAACAGTCATCATTTCCTGAGGTAGAAAATCGCAAACCACACAAACAGTATGTTCTTTAACCATTAGACGAAGGTGTGTGTAGGTGTAGCTCTAATCCTTCTCATAAAAAAATCATAGTATATTGAATATACTGGTGTTGTTACAAAATAAAAGAATAAAAAGAGTTTAGGGGGTTGGAGAAGCAAAATACAAACATAAGAACACAAGATAAGACACTACCTTTAAATAGGGTAACTCTTTTTAATTTGAGCTCAAAGGCTTCCTTGAAATGACTTCTTCCCAACGTGAGGCTTCTAGGAGTAAGAGTGGGATGTGGAGAGACAAAATGGGAAGGGTTTGGAAGATCCAAAGGCTTGAGAGGTGTAGGTAGGGTGGTAGAGGTGGGGGCCTTTTATAAGAGGAGAGGAGGGGCACTCTTGGAAAGTTATAAAAGGTTACCTTATTATAAAATGAGTATCGGTTATTAAAGGTCCCAAAATTATATATTTATAGGATAAGGTGATAAGAGTTCTAAATCAATCCATACAATAGGTTTTTGACAAGGGTAGGTCTTAGATTTTACATTATCTTTTCATTTTATTTAAATCATTAAATAATGAGGTCATTGCTGCATCATCATGGTGTCATAAATAATTTAATTTATTTAATTTATAAAATTATTAAAAAAAATCATGAATTAGGAAATATTTTTAGCTTTCTAATGAATATTTATTGTCAAAAATATGACTTTTATAACCCCATATAAGAATTGTTTTAGTAAAACAACACATGTTTGTGACATTTTTATTTTAACATTAAATATAAAGTTAATAAAGTCATTTTCCTACCAAAGTGGCTCCATGGGGTCCACAAGTTGACCCATGGATTGTATTGGTCGGACATGACACATCCAATAAGGGTATGACATGTGTCAAGGTCATTTTATATTATTAAAACATTATTTTTACCTTAAATTACACTAATTACCTCTAATCGCGATTAAAAAGTTAAAAGTTACTATTCACAAAAAAAATATTGTAATCCCATTGAACCAAATTTTACTTCCAAATGAAAACCATGTATGTTGGATTTTGGAAATTCAAAACACAGATGTGGTAAACTTTCATTTAAATGAATAAACAGTTTTTTTTTATATATCGCTTAGTGGTTTCACTATTCATCAAAAATTGAAGTTTTTTAGAAAAATACCAAAAATTCAACCTAAGCTATATTTGATATTCCGAATTCAAAAATGATGTCTATTTTAAAAATTTCAAAACATTTAAGTTACATAAATTATTTTAATAATTAATTTCCACTGTCAGAACAAATAGCGTGTTTTTATGAAAAATATATATCAAAATATTGACACTAGTTTAAGTCCAATTTCAAAGTGAATTTAATTACAATGACCACTATTGTATTAAATGGTTAAAATATATTCTAATTTCACTTTAAAACCAATTAAAAAGATAATATAATCAAATAAATAAATTATATTAAAACGAGGTTTTGAATTAAAATTGAACATTTTTCACTATTCATTAAAAAATGAACTTTATCGGAAAAATACCAAAAATTTACACAAAGTAAATTTTGATGTCCCGATTCTAAAAAAGAATTTTATTTTGTCAAATATAACACATAAAATTATTAAAAAGTTGATTTAAAATATTTTCTCCATCAAAAGGCGCTTAATCGACCTTTTAAAATATATTAGAATGTTTACGCTTAAAATTGGATTCATTCACATTTTTAATCCTCTACCATTTACTGTAAAAAGTAAAAATATTTGAAAAACATATATAATAAATATTTGGTTATTTCTATTCATTCTCCTCATTACAATGGCTAGGTGTTAACTACCATTTAAAATAAAATTATTTTATTATTAGAGTGCAATGTATGATTTCAAAGGAACTCGTTGTTGCGTATTGGGTAAGCCATCGAGCATAGCATTCTCTTTAAATTAATATTAAAATGTTATCAACAAATCAGTATAAATATAAAAATGTCATATTATTTATTTACCTGGGGTGTTACATCCTTCCCCATTTTGGGAATTGCATCCTCGCAATTTTAAAATTGAGCTCATAAACATCATTGAATGTCCTACATCGGAACAAGAGTCGATAAAACAATCAGTTTAAAAGAAAGAAAGAGAAGTACAGAGGTCACCTTAATTAACCCATACTAGGATTCCATGTAGGAAAACATGGATATGGATGAAAAAGAAAAGGGTCATGTTCTGAAGGAAATTGATAGAAAACATGTTTAGGAGAAAGTTAACCACAAGAAAATCATAAACTTGTGGCGGGTTAAACGGTATTCCATTCCACGATAGGAAAAGTTATTAGAAAAATATTATGTTTTATGTTACCTTTCATTGAGGAATTTATTTTTGATCTTACGTAAACATACTTACTTGTCATATTGACTTTCATCATTTAATATATTTATTAAACAAACTCATACTTTCCCAAAATACTGAGTATTTTGGAAGACTTGTTCACATTAAGAGTACTATAATCAACTTTTAGAGAATCACCTAATCCAGAAAAGAAAACTATATATATCCTATGTCTTTAGACCCTTACCAAAAACAAAATTATTAGAACAAGATCAGATAATCTAGAAAAGCATAACCCTTTAGAAAAAGAAAATCTATTCCTAATCTCCAAAAATTGTCCAACAAAACCCAAAGTTCAACGAGGACCATTCGATAAACAATTTGTCCATAAAATTCTTCAAAGTGTACAAAACTAATATTTAAACACAAATATTTGAAGGATTTAATCACATCGTCTTCCAAGGTACAAATTAACACTTATCTCCAAATAGCATCATTTTCTCTAAAAGTCTCATATTGAAAAGTAATTAACCTAATTCCATATCCTCCATGATAGGTTAATAATTTCCATAGATATCCCAAAATAAACTTACTCTTATTTCATAAAATCATCTAACTAAAAAGAATAAGTCATTCTAACCAGGGACTTCATGTAGTCCAGTGGTAGGTGATAAATACCTGTCACACTTTGGTTGTGGGTTCGATTCCCGCAAATTGGTCCGACGCGACAGGTTGTCAAATGGTCTACATGTTGTCCTTTTTATAAAACTCAAAAAATAACCCTAAAATGTTTTAACCTCAATAGTTTCCTTATACCTCTCATTTTGATCCAAATTCATTACGATATCATCATCTTAACTCTTGATGTCTTATTTCACCACCACAAGATAAAATTAAACGATTCTGAAAATGAATAACAGCATTCATTGATCATGGCATCCACTCGGTTTCATCATCATCTTGTTCACGTTGGTAGAAGTCCCATGCATTACAACAATTATTTAGAGATCCTTCAAAATCATTTGCTTCCTCCATCCAAATACACCTTGTACAACAAGGGTCATATGGGTGTTCACAGAAAATCAATTTTGGAAAATAATCATGTATGACATATAATTCCAAAACATCTTATAAAACATGATTTCTATAAAATAGTCGGACAGAATTTGAGTTGAAATTTTCTATTATTGTTCCTTTTAAAATAACATAAGTATGTGTTGAGAGACTATATTTTAAAAGAAAATATAAATAGGTTGTGAAAGGTTCTCCTTCCTCAGCACCATTTTTAAAATCATAATATGCATGAAATTCTTGTTATAAGGTAAAATATTTGAAAATACCTTGATAATATTTAACATTCTTGAAAATATGAGAATATTGTGAAAATAGTATTTTTCAAAATACAACCCATGATCCATGATGATAATGAGGTATAGTGGAGGTGTTTGATATCTCAAACAACTACTTGGAAGTGAGTTGTATACTAGAAAAAGTTTCACAATCATTCGAACATGACTTTGCAACAATTATTGCAAACATGTCATCATGAAGAATGTAACGACCCAAAATTTTGAATAAATCTTGTTTCCTAATTTATGTGTTATTTTATTTTATTTTTATACTCAACAAAATTGTTTCATTTGATAACATAAGTATAATTAAAATGAGACTGTTGGGTTTTGACAGTTATATGACCATTGGTCAATATAACCACTGGAAACTAAATGTTTTGATTATTTTCTCTAAATACAAGTAATCTTGGTTAATTAATATAGAAAGAAGATTCGATGGCCTCACCCAGTAGTGTTGGACCGATCGAAGCCCGTCTATCATAACCTTGGAAGGAGGTAGCACCATTGGGCTTTGCTCTGGACCAAACCCAAGCCAAACTTCATCGTGTGAAGCTAGAATGGAATCGCCTTTGCGAGAAGTCCAAACTGATAGAAATTACTACTCGTGCGATGTTGGCCGATCCTCCCTCAGATTCTCTCACCTTAGCGCACCTTACGCTTAGGTCATATGCTGGTGTGATTTGGGGCTATGTTCGGAGACCGTAACTGCCTTGTGTAATCCATTGTTTTAAATAAAAATTGGGATTTATTCTTATGATGATGTTTATGAATTTTCAAATGTCTGGATAAATATAGTATGCATATTTTTGATGAATTTTTGAAAATGGATATTTTAAAAATGTATATGAAAAACATAAAAAATTAAAAATGTGTAATGATTTTCAAAAAATGGTCTTCTACAATTATGTTCAGTACGAAAGTTAGAGTCTAATAAGTCCAACTTGATTTTTGATGAATAGTAAATTATGAATAGTGATTTTATGATTAGTATTAGTGATGTGTCCAAATTGATTAGTAATCTCACCTAAAGAAAGTATTATTATAATCTAGTCACCTTGATTAAGTAATGTGATTCAATAAAATGGTTAAATAACGGTTTCATAAATTATTATTCAAGTATTAGTTTTTTCGGGTGAATAGTGTTTTTTAATTAAAAATTAAATTAAAAATATTTAGAAAATTATTTTTATAAAATGGACTTTATTTTTGGACTCAGAGCACTGATAATATGTTATGGTAATTTTTGGGGTTTTTTCTAAAAAAATGAATTTTCGGTGAATAATGTTTTTATTTAAAAATTTAATTAAAAATATTTAGAAAATTATTTTTATAAAATGGAGTTCATATTTTTAATCAGAGCATCGATATTTGATTAAGGAGAAATTTTGGATTTTTTCTGAGAAAGATTAATTTTCAGTGAATAGTAAAAAAGAAGTTTTAGGGTCTCAGAATGTTTAATGACATCATAACTATGTCATGATGATGTCATGAGATATTTTAAGGTATGATCGACCAAAGGTGATGAAGTATTGTATTGGGGGCCCCATGTGGCCTAGCTTCATTGAAAATATCTTGGGAGAGCACATGGTTTTGAGAAAACCACTTTTGAGGTGTCCCTTGGCCATTAATGCCTTGTCCCCTCACTTTCCCTATAAATACCAAGCCATACTCTCATCCATTTCGACTACCCACTCTCCCCCAATGATGTTCTGGTCTCCTTACCTACCAAGGAGTCCTCCCACGGTTCCCCCAAGCCCTCAAGGTCCAAACCCTTGAGTTTTAAGAGTTACGTTTAAGGTAAGGGATCCGATCTCTCTCTTTCTTTTCAAAAAATATCTTTTATGTAATTTATTTTATGACCCATGTTCTTATGTTAAAGGGTGTTATTTTATAGTCCTCTTAATTCCCTTTTCATGTTCATATAATGAGATATCCCCTCTTACTCTCATTATTTCTTTTTATGAAGTTTTAAGTGGCGCCGTTAGGCTGCCGAAATTTTTGTAACGGATTCTTTCTCCCTTCTCATTTTTCAAGATCTATTTTCAGGTAAGGTATTTCATGTTCCTTTTTATTATGTTGTGGTATGATCTCTAAATTTATCATACTGATCTTTTATTATCATATTATGAGAGACTCCATTTGTTCTCTTACATTAAGTATTATGATGTTTTAAGTGGCGTTGTTAGGCTGCCGAATTTTTAAGTGGTTCTTTCACCTTTCTCATTTTTCAAATTTCTAATTCCATGTCATGTCTTGCAAGTTCCTTTTTATTATTTTGGGGTATGATCTCTAAATCTATCATACTGATATTTTATGTTCATATTATGAGAGACCCTATTTTATCTCTTCAATTCAGTATTTTGATGTTATAAGTGGCGCTGTTAGGCTGCCGAAATTTTAAGGGATTCTTTCACCCTTCTCATTTTCCAGATATATTTTCTTATAAAGTATTTCATGTTCCTTTATATTAAGTTGGGGTATGATATATAAATATATCATACTGATCTTTTATGTTCATATGATGAGATACCCTATTTGATCTCATCAATTCATTTTTTTGAAATTTAAGTGAAGCTTTTAGGATGCCGAATTTCTATGGGGTTCTTTCACCCTTCTCGTTTTCAAGATCTACTTTCATGTCAAGTCTTTAAAGTTACTTTTTATTATGTTGGGGTATTATATATATATATATATATATCATACTGATAATTTATGTTCATATGATGAGAGACCCTATTTGATCTCGTCAATCCATTTTGGGAAGTTTTAAGCGACGCTGTTAGGCTACCGAATTCTCATAAGAGAAATCTTATTTTTATCTTCTTTTCAAGTTCTTCATTTCATATGTTATATCATTAAAATTTCTTTACCATGTCCTTAAATACTATATATTCTGTTCCCCAACTTTTTTATGTATCATTTTTGAGTGGGTGACCCATGTCCCCTCTCGTTTAAATGTTTTCTAACACCATGTATCGTAGACGTTATGCTGCATAGTTTTCGTCTTAAAATACCTCCCTCTTTATCTCAAAATTATTTTATGTAATTAAGTGAATAATCAGAGAACATATTTATACACGGGTTTTCACATATATACCAAAATGTTCTATTTTAAATTCTGGGATTTACATACATGAAACCCGCTCTCCCCTTCTGTGGGTTTAAAGTGACGTAAAGATCATGTCTTTAAAGCAGTTTTTAAAACGTTATGATTATGAAATGAAACCCATTTATTTTATGTTATATGAGTTATTTATGAAATTTTTGATGATGATATATTTGTCTCACATGATAATAAAGGAAAATTTAAGGGTGCACCCTGATAGTTCTCCAATGCATTGGGTAATGATGTAACCACTAGAGATTACAATTTTCACGATATCTTGGTGAATAATCCTGGTAATTTTCAAATGACACCTTGGGGATGGACCTTGGTGATATGTTCCAGATTGTCAATGTTAAAAGTTGTAGGCACATCTTCATGTTATGAAAAATGTTATTTTTATTATGATATATCTCATGATTTCTTTCTCATGCCTTAAAGTTCTTTTCATGACTTTATTGATGTATCTCAAGTTCATATGTAAAATGTTTTTCTTGTTTCCCTTACTGGGCCTTCTGCTCACCCTTTCATTTGATGTATGTCCCTAGGTTATGAGATGCAGTAATGAACCTAGGATGAACTTAAGGAGAAGCCTTTAAAGTGTTTAAGAAGAATGTTTTATGTTGTTTTCATGTTTTATGTTCCTGGTTTCCAAGACACTAAACCTTAAAGATCCTCAGTTTTATGTAATGTATTGAATGTTTATGTTATAAAAAGGTGGGATGCTATAGTTGGTATCAAAGGATGGTTTAGTTATTTGTGTAAATTAGGATATGAAAACTCTAGGAAGAACTCTATAGAAAATTTTAAATATCGGAAATCTTCCTGGTATTTTGGTGAGTATTGAGTAAGGGGTTTCCAAGAAAATACATCCATGTCTGGATACGAGCAGGTAGAGGTGGCTCTGCCATAGATGTACATAGGGGTAAAACCTAAAAACACAGCTTTGAGCTAGACTCGAATGGGAACTGGTACATGATAATGGGCCTTGCTGCACTCTTGGTTACGACACTCCCGGGGGATATTCTTTGGTAAATTCATAAGCGTAGTATGAACCATTATTAAAGGAACAAGGATAAAACAAAATAAAGATTTACATAAGAAAATATGATCATGAATAACCCATATTGGAACCTAGGGGATCACAAGTTAGGGTATACTTTTGTTTTATATGTTATACTTAGATGCTTTAAGTTTCATTTCATGATTATTGGTTAAGTATTTAAGCCTCTAATTATAATTTCTCTTCTTAGTTAATGGTGGGAAATGGAAGAACATGTCCCAACAACCAATGTGATAGAAAATGCGACGGTTCCCGTATTAATATGACAGAGATGATTAGGGGATTAAAAGATGATTATTATTTTGGAAGAGGTTCACTATTTTGGGGAACCTATATGATCGAGGTAAATAGATTACTACGGTATTTTCATTGAGGAGTAAGGTTGACTTATATTTTCAAGAATCGATGAATTTAAGGTGGAAACATAGTAATTTAGGTTACTTATGGGAATGATTAACCTATCTTGGGTAAAATATGTTTAGGTTAGATACTTTTGTTATAATATGTTAGGAGTGGTTGATGTTGTTTAGAGATGAGCAATGAAGTTTATTTTGGAAGACTATGTTATCAAATCCTTCTTGTATTTGGGTTTCAATATTAGTTTGGTTTATTTTGAGGAATCTTAAGGATCGTTATTTATGGAATGGTGTATGATGAACTTTGGGTAGTACCCTGGAACTTTGAAGATTTAAAAGTTTTTTCCATTCCTATGGGATTCTATCTTTTTTGAAGAGTTGTTTTACCTTACCGTTTCTGTTTTTGGGATAATGTTGAAAGATAGAAGAAATAGATAGTTAATCTTTTGTGGATTATGTGATTCTCTAGAAGATGGTTCTTTTGTTTTGATGAGACCAAGTAGTTTTGAATGCTCATCGTTTGGAGAAAAGATTAGTTTTGGGTAGAAATTTATTAAAGGATGAAACTCTACATGAAGGTAGGTATATTTTCTTATGTTTTATGTTGTAAATGAATTCCTCAAAATTATGAAAAGGAACGTAAAACAAAAACGTTGTTGGTTTACGTTTCCTACTAGGTAATCAAAGACGGTTTACACACATCATAAGTTTGGGATTTTATTATGATTAACTTTATCCTAATCATGTTTTCTATCACTCTCCCTCAGAACATGACCCTTTGTTTTCCCCTCCATGTCCATGTTTTCCTACATGGCATCCTAGTGTGGGTTAACTCGGGTGACCTTTGTACTTCCGTTTCTTTCTGTTAAAGTAATAGTTTTACTGACTCCTTTTCCGATATGGGACTTTCAATGAAATTTCAAAACCCAATTTTAATAATTGCGATGACGCAATTTCTTAAGGGGGTAAGATTGTAACAACCTGAAATTTTGAATAAATCTTGTTTCCTAATTTATTTGTTATTTTATTTTATTTTTATACACAAAAAAAATGTTTCATTTGATAACATGAGTATAATTAAAATGAGACCGTTGGGTTTTGACTGTTATATGACCATTGGTCAATATGACTACTGGAAACTAAAATTTTTGATTGTTGTCTCTAAATGCAAGTAATCTTGGTTAATTATTATAGAAAGAAGATTCGATGGCCTCACCCAGTAGTCTTGGACCGATCGAAGCCCATCTAACAGAACATGGGAAGGAGGTAGCACCATTGGGCTTTGATCTAGACCAAACCCAAGCCGAACTTCATCATGTGAAGATAGAACGAAATTGCCTTTGCAAGAAGTTCAAACTGATAGAAATTACTACTCATGCAATGTTGGCCGAACCACCCTCGGATTTTCTCACCTTAGCGCACCATACACTTAGGTCCTATGCTGGTGTGATTCGGGGATATGTTAGGAGACCGTAATTGCCTTGTGTAATCCTTTATTTTAAGTAAAAATTGGGATTTCTTCTTATGATGATGTTTATGGCTTTTCAAATGTCCGGATAAATATAGTATGCATATTTTTGATGAATTTTAGAAAATGGATATTTTAAAAAAATTTATGAAAACCTTTAATAATTAAAAATGTGTAATGATTTTCAAAAAATAGTCTTCTACAATTATGTTCAGTATGAAATTTAGAGTCTAATAAGACCAACTTGATTTTTGATGAATGGTAAATTATGAATAGGGATTTTATGATCAGGATTAGTGATGTGTCCAAATGGATTAGTATTCTCACCTAAATAAAGTATTAATATAATCTAGGAACCTTGATTAAGTAATGTGATTCAATAAAATGGTTAAATAATGGTTTGATAAATTATTATTCAAGTATTAGTTTTTTCGGGTGAATAGTGTTTTTTAATAAAAATTAAATTAAAAATATTTAGAAAATTATTTTTTCTAAAATGGACTTTATTTTTGGACTCAGAGCCTCGATATTATGTTATGGTAATTTTTGGGGTTTTTTTCTAAAAAAATGAATTTTCGGTGAATTGTGTTTTTATTTAAAAATTAAATTAAAAATATTTAGAAAATTATTTTTATAAAATGTAGTACATATTTGTAATCAGAGCGTCGATATTTGATTAAGGTGAAATTTTGGGTTTTTTATGAGAAAGATGAATTTTCAGTGAATAGTAAAAAAGCAGTTTTAGGGTTTCGGTATGTTTAATGACATCATAACTATGTCATGATGATTTCATGAGATAGTTTAAGGGATGGTTGACCAAAGGTGATTAATTATTGTTTTGGGGGTCCCATGTGGCCTAAATTCATGGAAACTATCTTGGGAGAGCACATGGTTCTGAGAAAACCACTTTTGAGGTGTCCCTTGGCCATTAATGCCTTGTCCCCTCACATTCCCTATAAATACCAAGCCATCCTCTCATCCATTTCGACTCCCCACTCTCCCCCAACGAAGTTATTGTCTCCTTACCTCCCAAGGATTCCTACCAAGGTGCCCCAAATCCCTCAAGGTCCAAACATTTGAGTTTTAAGAGTTACGTTTAAGGTAAAGGATCTGATCTCTCTCTTTCTTTTTAAGAAATATCTTTTATGTAATTTATTTTATGCTCCATTTTCATATGTTAAAGGGTGTTATTTTATAGTCCTATTACTTACCTTTTCATTTTAAAATAATGAGATATCCCCTCTTACTCTCATTATTTCTTTTTATGAAGTTTTAAGTGGTGTCGTTAGGCTGCCGAAATTTTTGTAACGGATTCTTTCTTCCTTCTCATTTTTCAAGATCTATTTTCATGTATAGTATTTCAAGTTTCTTTTTTCTTATGTTGGGGTATGATCTCTAAATATATCATACTGATATTTAATTATCATATGATGAGAGACCCCATTTGATCTCTTCAATTCAGTATTTTGATGTTTTAAGTGGCGTTGTTAGGCTGCCGAATTTTTAAGTGGTTCTTTCACCTTTATCCTTTTTCTAAGTTCTAATTCCATGTAAATCATGAAAGTTCCTTTTTATTATTTTGGTTTATGATATCTAAATCTATGATACTGATATTTTATGTTCATATGATGAGAGACCCTATTTGATCTCTTCAATTCAGTATTTTGATGATTTATGTGGTGCCGTTAGGCTGCCGAATTTTTAAGGGATTTTTTCACCCTTCTTTTTTTCCAGATATATTTTCTTGTAAATTCATTCATTTTCCTTTATATTATGTTAGGGTATGATCTCTAAATATATCATACTGATCTTTTATGTTCATATGAAGAGAGGCCCGATTTGATCTCATCAATTCATTTTTTTTGAAATTTAAGTGAAGCTGTTAGGCTGTCGAATTTCTAAGCGGTTCTTTCACCCTTCCCGTTTTCAAGATCTATTTTCAGGTCAAGTCTTTCAAGTTCCATTTTATTATTTTGGGGTATTATATCTATATATATCATACTGATAATTTATGTTAATATGATGAGAGACCCTATTTGATCTCGTCAATCCATTTTTGGAAGTTTTAAGTGACGTTGTTAGGCTGCCGAATTCTCATAAGAGAAATATTATTTTTGTCTTCCTTTCAAGTTCTTCGTTTCATATGATATATCATTCAAATTTCTTTACCATGTTCTTAAATACAATATATTCTTTTCCTCTACTGTTTTATGTATCATTTTTGAGTGGGTGACACATGTACCCTCTCTTTTAAATGTTTTCTAACACCATGTATCGTAGACGTTATGCTGCATAGTTTTCGTCTCAAAATGCCTCCCTCTTTATCACAAAATTATTTTATGTTATTAAGTGAATACTAAAAGAACTTATTTATACAAGGGTATTCACATCTATACCAATATTTTCTATTTTAAATTCTGGGATTTACATACATGAAACCCGCTCTCCCCTTCTGTGGCTTTAAAGTGACGTAAAGATCATGTCTTTAAAGCAGTTTTTAAAATGTTATTATTATGAAATGAAACACATTTATTTTATGCTATATGGGTTATTTATGAAATTTTTTATGATGATATATGTGGCTTACATGATAATAAAGGAAAATTTAAGGGTGTGCCCTGATAGTGCTCCAATGCATTGGGTAATGATGTAACCACTAGAGATTACAATTTTCATGATATCTTGGTGAATAACCTTGGTAATTTTCAAATGACACCTTGGGGATAGACCTTGGTGATATGTTCATGATTGTCAATGTTAAATGTTGTAGCCACATATTAAAGTTATGAAATATGTTATTTTTATTATGATATATCTCATGATTTCTTTCTCATGCCTTAAAGTTCTTTTCATGACTTTATTGATGTATCTCAAGTTCATATGTAAAATGTTTCGCTTGTTTCCCTTACTGGGCCTTCTGCTCACCCTTTCTTTTGATGTATGTCCCCAGGTTATGAGATGTAGTAATTAACCTAGGATGAACTTAAGGAGAATCCTTTAAAGTGTTTACAAATAATGTTATATGTTTTTTTCATGTTTTATGTTCCTAGTTTCGAAGACACTAAACCTTAAAGATCCTCAGTTTTGTGTAATGTAATGAAAGTTTATGTTATAAAAAGGAGGGATTCTATAAAGAGGTATGAATGTCATTTGAGATCCTCCTTCTTCCATTCTTAATTGACATTACTTGACCTGAAAAAAGTTATAAAACATGGATTTAACTAAAATAATAGATATAGGGACTAACCATGTGTCTAACAAAAACTCCAAATCCCTAAAGTTGTCTAAACTAATCGTTGATACCAACTATAAGGACAAAGACATAAACATTACTTATTAATGAATTAAATGAATAATTAACATAGATGATCTTTTTAGGTTTAGAGTTTTAGAGTATTAGTCCATAACTATTACATCTCAAAAGATTACACAGTAGACACTTCTACAAAGTTTCCTTTTTCTCTTTTTCAAAAGATGAACTCCAAAAAAGTCATTCCATGTTTAAGATTGCATAGATTTCCCTTGATCCCATTGATGACCCTATTACACATTATTTCCTATGAAAAACATTTCAAAAAAACTTGGTGTGAGCATAAAAATCTCATAAAGGGATACACAAAGAAGGATAATTGTTAGTTTTTCAAAACAACAAGTAAACCATGAATACTTAAGCAAAGTAATACTTTTCACCCTTATAAAGAAGAACATACTCTTCATTGAATAAAATATCATTACATACCCTTTTGTAACCAAAATATTTCCATAAAACCAATATAAATAACAAATAACATGGTAACATGTTATATAAACATACTTAAATGGAATAACCATACGGTCGACTTCCACACATATCACTTAATGGAATAGCAATACGGCTGACATCATTACCCAATGCATTGGAGGTTATAATGTAACCACCCATCCTGGTATTCATGCCACCACCCGTCATATGGTTTATCATGTAACCACCCATCAAATGTCCAAGTACCTTTATAAAATCATAAGATATAAAACAAATATAATGGAATGAAATCATTTCCACACTTTGATCACAATATATCACTTAAATATATTAACATAACAAATCCATTATAAAAACCATTTTCAATACCAAAATACATAAAAGATTATATCGTATTTATTTCATTTTAAAATCATTACGGATTTTTGAGGAAGCCAAAGACCAAATAATACTCGCTGCAGTGTAAATGGTCGTTCTCACAGAGTACATTAAAAGAAACATTCCTTTTTCTCATTTTGTAAAACACTTCGTAGAAAAATAATCCTTTTGTATAAAATTAAATTTCAAAGGTGTTTATACACCATATAAAAGAAAGTCTTGTACTAGAACAATAAATGCCTCAATTAAAAGAGATTGAGATGAAGTCCCTTACAAAGGCGGTATCCTTGGATTGAGGATAAATCAATTATATAATTATGTGTGAAAAACGAATACACCAAATATAAGTGGATATTAAGTGTAAAACATCAGAGTTCATTCACACATATTCATAGAATGACATATTCAAAGAGTACATGTTTATCCCAAAGAATCAAAATTTTGTTAAGAAGTTCCCTTTTAATAAATTTTACAGCCTAACGGAATCACTTCAAAATTTAGAAAATGAGTTGATGAGAGATAAAAAGGGTATCTCATCACTTGGACATAAAATTTACATCAATAAGAATATAGAAGAACATATATAACGAAACATACTTTACATACATTGTTAATAATTCGAAATTGAAGCATACTTATTACAACATGTAACAAAACCATGAAAGGACCGTATAGGTATAGTGTCTTTAGAAACTGGGAAACATAAACAACTGGTTCATAAAGCATCAACTTTGCCTACCACTTATTTCATCATATCTAGAGTCCCTTTTTGGCATATCCTACTTAATAACCTTCTTCCTAACCTAGGGAAAGAAAACATACAAAAGGGTGAGCTCAAATTCTCAGTAAGGGTAAACAAAAGAAATATCAATCACATCATATACATGAGCACATAACTTTTTGAAATCTTAACCTGCAAAAGAGAACATAATTTCATAACATGGAATTAATCATGGCAGTGAAATGTAATCACAATAATCATAACTTAAAACATGAAACTTTGTTTCATACACACATAATCATAGATAATCATTTCTTGTTAGTCAAGACTCATTGCCAAGACTATCTTAGTAGACAAAGTCCCTTTCTGAACTGAGTCACCCTCATTTCAGTCCTGTTTCACTGAACCGGTATAACCTACCGTTCCAGCCATGTCTATCTCATGAGATATAAAATCTTTACCCAATGCATTGGAGGGAGATATAGGTCCCACCCATCTCATAATGATACCATTCTTATGTGTGCCACAAAATCATAAATCATACATCATTGCATAACCCATGTAATAAAAATGGGATTCTTAAACATCATGACATCATAAAACAATTCATATAAGATAAAGGAATTAATAAAAAAATAATTCCATCACAACATAATCAAATCAATGTAATAATAGGGACAAAATAGAACCCTTTATTATCTTAGATGGAAAATAATTTCGATAAAACACTTGAACTCCATTCTTGAGGAAAATATCCTTTCTTCTTCAAAAACATTTTTCCTTTCTTAACATGTCACATAACTTTAAACTAAAAGAAGTTGATTAAAAATAAACTTGATAACTTTTAAAGGAAGCCTCTTGGAAATAATTTTTTAAAAAAATCCATTCATGCCGTATAAGTTAAAAAAACATTCTTCTCGTACTTTTGTCGGAAAAGTCAAAAAGTACCTCGTACGAATAACGACAAAAGATTCCTTTCATATATTTTACTAAATACTCACCGAAGGGTAGATTTGGATTTAAAAAATTTTAGGTGGATGAAAATAACATTACATATTGAGGGAACATGGATTTGGATGATAAAATACACCCTAGTAAATACCAAAGTATAAACAATCTCGGATAAAAATGAGATTGTGATATTTCCCTTACCTTAGGTCTGAATTTCATTGTAAGTGTCCGAACCTCCTGTATAATGATTTAAATAATGTTATTGACTTATTCCAGAATCATACTCATTTTTATGATATCATATATGGTAATATTATTAGCTTCTTAGTAATAATATTTCATTGCTACTTGTTATTCGGGTGTTTATAACTTTTTGTTCTTATGCGTGTTTTGTCGAATAAATTCTTATTCTTTTCTTTAGGTTATAGATACATAATTTCTAGAATTTTATTAGTGTAATATATATCATATTCATTCATTCAATTCATTTATATAATCATTATGAAATGAAGATCATGTAGAACGAGTCGCATCACATCGTGTAGACGGTATTCCGTTCGTACGCATGAGTGATGATATCGTTCCTATGATCGTGGAATTGTATTGGAGTATATGTATACTATTTCAGAATCAATATCACTTTATAATAGTCATATATGGTAATTATTTACACCATTATACCCATCCAAGTAAGGTGGTGGTGGAAAATAGATTACACCACGGTGTGGAGACGGTATTCCATACGTACGCACGCGCGGTGATTTCTTTTTCCATTGGATGGATAGATGGTGAAATAGGGTTGTTTCATACTTATAATAACATATCATTATATGAGTGATACTGATGTTATTAATTCATAGTGAAACAACTGATGAAGAAGAATTGGAAGAAGAAATAAAGATGAAAGAATCGGTAACGGACATTACCTCTTCTTTGAAGTGCTTCTTTGAGACCTTTTTTTAGGGCAGTAAAATTGGTCTTTGAAGAAGACCAGAACCTCTAGGATGTCTCTAGGGAAGTGGATAGGAGAAAGTGGTAGGGGTTGTCCGAGCTTGAAGGCTCTATGTGGTGTGAGGAAGAGGGGGAGGAGGTGTCCTTTTATAAGGGAGGAGAGGGGCACCTTAGGAATATCTCAAAATATTATTTTATATTAAAGTCAAAATCGGTTTATAATGGTTCCAAAGGGTCTTATTTCTAAGGTAAAGTGGGGATGGGTCGAAATCCTATCAACCAATAGGATTTAGAAAAGTTTAGGTTATTATTTTAACATTATCAATTAGATTTAACTATAAGTTAAATAATTTAACTTTTACCGTGACTTTTTGTTTTCTTACACTATATGGTTAATACACTTACTATAACATGAAAAACGAACCCCAAGTTGTTTTTTTATTAATATATATATATATCCTTATCTAAGTCATTTGGCCGAACCTTAGATTTTTAGGAATAAAATAACAATTAATAATATAATATTTGATTTAAAAACTATTTTGTGTCAATTTTGACACTATTTGATATATGATTTTTGTGAAAGTCATAACAGAATTATATGTTCAAACCAAGTTGATTAAATAAACACTAATATATCATAGTAACATAGAAAATTATTGGAATTCATTAAAAGTCCCAAATTACATTTATTTGAGCATTTATAACATCGATTATGTTAACATTTCCTTAAAAGGGTAATTACTGCATCATCGTTGTGTCATAAATAAATTAATTTATTTAATGTCTAAAATTATAAATAAAATATCATTATGTAGGAAATCTTTTTAGATTTATAATGAATATTAATAGTCAAATTTATCTTATGTATAACCCCATATTAAAAATTATTTACTTATTAAACTTTGATTTTAACTATTTTAATCCTTCTTTAAATAAATTAATAACAAATGTCCTAATCTAATCCAAGTGGGCCTAAATGGTCATATTTTATTCCTAAGTTTGTTTTTGGTCGAATTACACTTATATAATTAGGACATGTGTTAGGGTAATAATAATATCATCTTTACCCTTAATTACCCTATTTACTTTTTACCGTGGTAAAAAAAGTAAAAAGTTACAATTCACCAAAAATTATTTTCATCTCATTGAACCACATTTTAGTCCTTGATATTAACCCTGTCTCTCTGATTTTCTAAATCCACTCACAGAATCAGTAAAATTAAGTTTTATGAAAAATTCAGTTTTTTAACTACCACTTAGTGGTTTTACTATTCATCAAAAATTGAATGTTTTTAGAAAAATACAAAAATTTCACCCTAGGCTAATTTCGATATTCCGAATCCAAAAATGAAGTTCATTTTGAAAAATAAAATTTATAAAAGTTCAAAAAGTGGTTATTACTATTCATAATGGCTAGTTTTAATAATATTTTAATAGCATATCGTTGTTTAGTGAATCTTGGTATTGCGTACGACGCAAGCTATAGAGGAAGGTCGCGATTTTGTGTAGAGCAATCCAATCAAGGGTTGTGTAGAAAAAGATTCCTTTGATGATATATATAACATAAAAGTCTCAGGTGTTACATTCTACCCCCGTTAAAATGAATTTCTCCCTCAAAATTCGTCACTTTGTAACAAACAGATGAGGATACCTCTCCCTCATCATATCCTTAAGCTCCCATGTAGCTTCTTCTAATTGGTGGTTCCTCCATAAAACTTTAACCAATAGTGTGGTCTTGTTTCGTAGGACTTTTTCTCTACGATCCAGAATCTCTATCGGTTGTTCTTTATAAGAAAGATCTTGCTCCAGTGGTACAACTTCTGAGTTGAGTTCATGTGAAGGATTAGGTATGTACTTTCTCATGAGAGATACATGGAACACATCGTGGACTTGAGAGAGATTCGGTGGAAGCTCCAATCGGTAAGCTACCTTCCCAACACGATCCAGTATTTCGAAAGGACCGATATATCTAGGGCTCAACTTCCCCTTCTTTCCAAATCTCATAACCCTCTTCCAGGGAGATATTCGTAAGAACAATTTATCGCCCACTTCAAACTCTAGGTCTTTTCTTCGGCTGTCGGAAGAAATTTTCTGTCGACATTGAGCTGCTCTTATGTGTTATTGAATAGATCTGACCTTTTCTTCCATTTCATCAATGAGATCAGGTCCTAATAGCTTTCTTTCCCCAACATCATCCCAGCAAGTTGGAGTCCTGCATTTCTTTCCATAGAGAGCTTAATAAGGAGCCATCTGAATACTGGAGTGAAAGATATTATTATAAGAAAATTCAACCAAAGGGAGGTGTTGATCCCAACCTCCTTTGAAATCCATAGAGCAAGCTCTCAACATATCTTCTAAGGTTTGAATTGTTCTTTCAGACTGACCGTCTATATGAGGATGATAAGCAGTGCTGAAACTCAACTCTGTATCCAGAGTATGCTGAAGACTTCGCCAGAACTTCAAGGTAAATCTAGGATCCTGATCAGATATAATAGAAAGTGGTACTCCATGCAATCTTGTCACTTCCTTTACATATATCCTGGCAAGCTGAT
Organism: Viscum album; assembly: GCA_963277665.1. Classification (NCBI taxonomy): domain Eukaryota; kingdom Viridiplantae; phylum Streptophyta; class Magnoliopsida; order Santalales; family Viscaceae; genus Viscum; species Viscum album. The sequence continues at coordinate 1,007,248,172 of OY728164.1, read as the reverse complement.
CCCGAGAGAAATCCTCTCTAATATTAATGAAGTGTGCAGACTTTGTAAGATGATCAACTATGACCCAGATAGCATTATTTCCTTTGGATGTTTTAGGAAGTCTTGTGACAAAGTCCATAGTAATGTTTTCCCATTTCCATTCGGGTATGGGTAATGGTTGTAACATCCCCTTAGACTTCGGTCTCTCAGCATTAACTTGTTGACAAACCAAGCATCGAGAGACATATTCAGCAACATCTCTTTTCATGCCATCCCACCAAAAGTACTCTTTCAGGTCCCTATACATCTTCGTGCTTCCAGGATGAATATAGAATTAAGAACTATGATCTTCATCCAGTAGCTCCTTTAATTCCGCGATGGGAGGAACACAAACCTGATTCCTGAACTTTATTATCCCATCACAATCAAGGTTGAACTCAGGAACATTTCTCACCTTCTTTTGTAACTCGACATCTTCTTTCTGTGCCTCTTTAATCTTCACATGTATTGATGGTTGAACATTCATTTGAGAAAGATAAGATTTTTCCCCTTCCATTATAATTCCAAGATCCATCCTTTGTAAATGCATAAATATGGGATCTTTTGTGATCCTCATCATGGATAAACTGGCATGGTCTTGTAGACTTAATGCATCTGCCACCTTGTTTTCTTTCCCAGGGTGGTAATGGATTGAGCAGTCGTAATCCTTAATCAGCTCCAACCATCTTCTTTGACGCATATTCAGCTCCTTTTGTGTGAAAATATACTTTACACTTTTATGATCAGTATAAATATCACAACTTTCACCATAAAGGTAATTCCTCCAAATCTTTAATGCAAAGATTACCCCAGCTAACTCCAAATCATGTGTTGGGTAATTTTTCTCACGGATTTTTAACTGTCGTGAGGCATAAGCAATTACCATATCATTTTGCATAAGAACACACCCTAATCCCTTCTTGGATTCATCACTATAGATCACAAACCTTTCTCCACTACAAGCCAGTGTGAGCACAGGTGCACTGGATAACCTTCTTTTCAACTCCTTGAAATTTTCTTCACATTCTTCCGTCTAGAAAAACTTAACTCCTTTCCGAGTCAACTTGGTGAGTGGATTAGATAATCATGAAAAATCATTCACAAAACGTCGATAATATCCAGCCAAACCAAGAAAACTTCGGATCTCAGTTACTGTTGTTGGTCTCGACCATCTTTCGATAACCTCTGTTTTTGCTGGATCCACAGATATCCCCTCTTTTGAGATTATGTGACCCAAAAATGCAACTTTTTAAAGCCAAAATCCACACTTGGTAAATTTGGCATAATGCTTCTCCTTTCTTAGGGTCTTCAATATAATTCTCAAGTGATCTTCATGTTCTTCCTTGCTCTTTGAATAGACAAGAATATCGTCTATAAAGACTACCACAAATTGATCAAGATAGTCTCTAAAGACTCTATTCATTATATCCATGAAGATAGCAGGGGAATAGTAAGACCAAATGGCATCACTATAAATTCATAGTGTCCATACCTTGTACGGAAATCTGTCTTTGGTATATCCTCCCTTTTGACCCTTAATTGATGATACCCTGAACGAAGATCAATCTTGGAAAAGTATTGAGCTCCGCGTAGTTGTTCAAATAGGTCATCAATGCGTGGGAGAGGATATTTGTTCTTGAGAGTGATCTTGTTAAGTTCTCGATAATCAATGCAGAGTCTCATTGATCTATCTTTCTTCTTAACAAATAGAACAGGTGCTCCCCAAGGTGACGCACTAGGGCGTATGAATCATTTATCAAGATTCTCTTGGAGTTGCTTCTTCAATTCCAGCAACTCAATTGGGGCCATTCTATATGGTGTCTTTGAAATAGGCAAAGCACCCGATACGAGTTCTATTGAGAACTAAACATCACGATTTGGTGGAAGTCCCTGTAATTCCTCCGAAAAGACATCATCAAACTCCCGTACAATGGGAATATTCTTAATCGTGAGTTTCTCACCACCCATTTGAGATAAATAACCTTCATTTAGTGGAATCAAGACCCATAAGATGAATGAAATTTCCACTGGAAGGTTATCTTCATCATTGCATTGATAGACGATCATAGATTGATCTGGAATATAAAACGTGACTTCCGTTCTTTGGAAATTGATATGAGATCCAAATAAATAAAGCCAATCCATGCCAAGAATCACTTAAAATTCCACTATAGGAAGGATCACAAGATTTTCAGGAAGCACTTTCCCACAAACTTCGATCGGAGAAGAATTATAAACTTTTGATGCGACTGTTGTTCCATTAGGTGTTGTCACAACTAACTCAACATCTAATTGTTGAGTTAATACGGTGATACCCTTAGAAAATTATTTAGAAATAAAAGAGTGGGTGGATCCAGAATCAAATAAAACATTTGCTACTTTAGAGTGGATGGTAAGTGTACCTTTCACAACATCATAATCATACTTCACATCGCTGATAGAAATTGCATGTGACTTTACTTTGTCTTTATCCTTGAGAGTTTGTTGACGTCGACCATCATCATCAACCCTTGGATTAGGGCATTTATTGGAATAATGACCCATCTCCTTGCACATGAAACATTGAAGTGTAGTAGGTTCATTCTGTGTATCCCTTCCTTTGTTTGCATCATTAGACATCTTCTTCCCATCATCGCGGCATTCAAATGCCCGATGACCTTCCTTTCCACATTTGAAACATTTACTTGTCCCTTTAAGAAAACTCCCTCCATGTTTCTTTCCACACTTTGAGCATAAGGGAAAGCTCATCTTCTTTTCAGTGTGCTCTTTAGATTTTCCTTTGAATCCCATTTTCCTCTTCTTATCAAACCCATATGACTAATGAGTTACTCCAATCTCCATCTCGACTTTGAGAGCACATCGAACGATTTCCTCATAGCTATTGAAGTCCCTTATGTCTAACGCCCTTCAAAGACTTGGTTTTAAGCCACTAAAGAATCGATCGATATTACTCTCAGTTTGGATAATAATACCAGAAGAGTACCTTGCATGTCTTGTAAAATTTGCTTCATAGGTACCAACAGATTCATCATCCTTTTTCTTTAGTTCAAGAAACTCTTTCTCCATCTTTGTTCGGAGAATACGTGGGAAGTACTTATTGAAAAATAAGTTCTTGAACTCGTCCCATTCCATGGATCAATTTCATCCCTTTGCCTCATATTCTTAATAAGATTCCACCATTGATCAGCATATCCATCCAAACGATACATTTCTAGGATGACTTTATCATGTTCAGAACATTCAAGAACTGAAAATATCTTTTCATTAGTACTAATCCATTGTTCAGCAACTAATGGATCAGTAGACCCATTGAAATAAGGTGGACGCTGCCTCATGAAGGATTCAACAGAATTTTTCTCCTTCCTTTTCTCGTTTGGAAGTCCTGCATGATTCATAGCTTGAGAAAGTTGTGTGAGCATGGCTACAAGATTTTTCATTCCAGCTCCCATAACGTTTGGTTGATCAGGGGGACAATCATTGCATTGCCCGTCGCATTCCGCATTAACACGGTTCCTTCGGGTTCCATCCATTGACTAAAACCAAGAAGAATAGTGTGAGCAACACTAATTATAATAGGAAAAACACATAATCAAGAATAAAATTTCACACTTAAGGTCTTATCCTAGGTTATTCATGGCTATTTCTAAAATAGTAAGATTGTGTTCTATGCTTAGACTTATCCTTAGGGTTCTTACTAAGGCTTTCACATCCTAGTTTCCAAAGGTTAACTATACCTTTCCTCTGATACCAACTATAACGACCCATACATTACATACATTGTTAATACTTCGAAATTGAAGAATACTTATTACAACATATAACAAAACCACGAAAGGACTGTATAGGTATAGTGTCTTTAGAAACTGGGAAACATAAACAACTGGTTCATAAAGCATCAACTTTGCCACTCAATTATTTCATCATATCTAGAGTCCCTTTTTGGCATATCCTACTTAATAACCTTCTTCCTGACCTAGGGAAAGAAAACATACAAAAGGGTGAGCTCAAATGCTCAGTAAGGGTAAACAAAAGAAATATCAATCACATCATATACATGAGCACATAACTTTTGGAAATCTTAACCTCCAAAAGAGATCATAATTTCATAACATGGAATAAATCATGGCAGTGAAATGTAATCACAATAATCATAACTTATAACATGAAACTGTGTGGAATACACACATAATCATAGAGAATCATTTCTTGTTAGTCAAGACTCATTGCCAAGAATATCTTAGTGGACAAAGTCCCTTTCTGAACCGAGTCACCCTCGTTTCAATCCTGTTTCACTGAACCGGTATAACCTACCGTTCCATCCATGTCTATCTCATGAGATATAAAATCTTTACCCAATACATAGGAGGGAGATATAGGTCCCACCCATCTCATAATGATACCATTCTTATGTGTGCCACAAAATCATAAATCATACATCATTGCATAACCCATGTAATAAAAATGGGATTCTTAAACATCATGACATCATAAAACAATTCATATAAGATAAAGGAATTCATAAAATATTAATTCCATCACAATATAATCAAATCAATGTAATAATAGGGATAAAACAGAACCCTTTATTATCTTAGATGGAAAATTATTTTGATAAAACACTTGAACTCCATTCTTGAGGAAAATATCCTTTCTTCTTCAAAAACATTTTTCCTTTCTTAACATGTCATACAACTTTAAACTAAAAGAATTTGATTAAAAATAAACATGAAAAATTGTAAAGGAAGCTTCTTGGAAATAATTTTTTAAAAAAATCCATTCATTCCGTATAGGTTAAAAAAACATTCTTCTCGTACTTTTTTCGGAAAAGTCAAAAAGTACCTCGTACAGATAACGACAAAATATTTCTTTCATATCTTTTACTAAAAACTCACCAAAGGGTAAATTTGGATTTAAACAATTGTTGGTGGATGGAAATAACATTACATATTGACGGAACATGGATTTTGATGATAAAATACACTCCAGTAAATACCAAAGTATGAACAATCTCAGATAAAAATGAGATTGTGATATTTCCCTTACCTTAGGTCCGACTTGCTTTGTAAGTGTCCGAACCTCCTGTATAATGATTTAAATAATGTTATTGACTTATTCCAGAATCATACTTATTTTTATGATATCATATATGGTCATATTCTTAGCTTCTTAGTAATAATATTTCATTGCTACTTGTTATTCAGGTGTTTATAACTTTTTGTTCTTATGCGTGTTTTATCGAATAAATTCTTATTCTTTTCTTTAGTTTATAGATAACTCATTTCCATAATGGTATTAGTGTAATATATATCATATTAATTCATTAAATTAATTTATATAGTCATTATGAAATGAAGATCATGTAGAACGAGTCGCATCACATCGTGGAGACGGTATTCCGTACGTACGCACGAGTGATGATATCGTTCCTATGATCGTGGAATTGTATTGGAGTATATGTATATTATTTCAGAATCAATATCACTTTATAATAGTCATATATAGTCATTATTTACACCATTATACCCATCCAAGTAAGGTGGTGGTGGAAAATTGATTACACCACGCCGTGGAGACGGTATTCTGTACGTACGCACGCGCGGTGATTTCTTTTTCTGTTGGATGGATAGATGGTGAAATAGGGTTGTTTCATACATATAATAATATATAAGTATATTAGTGATACTTATGTTATTACTTCATAATGAAACAACTAAAGAAGAAGAAGTGGAAGAAGAAATAAAGATGAAAGATTCGGTAACAGACATTACCTCTTTTTTGAAGTGCTTCTTTGAGACCTTCTTTTAGGGCACTAAAATTGGTCTTTGAAGAAGACCAGAACCTCTAGGATGTCTCTAGGGAAGTGGATATGAGAAAGTGGCAGGTTTTGGCCGGGCTTGAAGGCTCCAAGTGGTGTGAGGAAGAGGGGGAGGAGGTGTCCTTTTATAAGGGAGGAGAGGGGCACCTTAGGAATATCTCAAAATATTATTTTATATTAAAGTCAAAATCGGTTTATAATGGTTCCAAAGGGTCCTATTTAGAAGGTAAAGTGGGGATGGGTCGAAATCCTATCATCCAATAGGATTTAGACAAGTTTAGGTTATTATTTTAACCTTATCATTTAGATTTAACACTAAGTTACATAATTTAACTTTTACCGTGACTTTTTGTTTTCTTACACTATATGGTTAATACACTTACTATAACATGCCAAACGAACCCCAAGTTGTTTATTATTAATATATATAAATCCTTATCTATGTCATTCGGACAAACCATAGATTTTTAGGAATAAAATAACAATTAATAATATAATATTTGATTTAAAAACTATTTTGTGTCAATTTTGACACTATTTGATATATGATTTTTTTGAATGTCATAACAGAATTATATGTTCAAACAAAGTTGATTAAAACAACAATAATATATCATAGTAACCTATTAAATTATTTTAATTCATAAAAAGTCTCAAATTAAATTTATTTGAGCATTTATACATCAATTATGTTAACATTTCCTTAAAAGGGTAATTACTGCATCATCGTTGTGTCATAAATTAATTAATTTATTTAATGTCTAAAAATTATAAATAAAATATCATTATGTAGGAAATATTTTTATCTTTCTAATTAATATTTATAGTCGAATTTATCTTATGTATAACCCCATATTAAAAATTATTTACTTATTAAACTTTGATTTTAACTATTTTAACCCTTCTTTAAATAAATTAATAACAAATGTCCTAATCTAATCCAAGTGGGCCTAAATGGTCATATTTTATTCCTAAGTTTGTTTTTGGTCGAATTACACTTATAGAATTAGGAAATGTGTTAGGGTAATAATAATATCTTCTTTACCGTTAATTACCCTATTTACTTTTTACCGTGGTAAAAAAATCTAAAATTTACTATTCACCAACAACTATTTTCATCTCATTGAACCACATTTTAGTCCTTGATATTAACCGTGTCTCTCAGATTTTCTAAATTCCACTCACAGAAGCGGTAAAATTAAGTTTTATGAAAAATTCAGTTTTTTAACTACCACTTAGTGGTTTTACTATTCATCAAAAATTGAAAGTTTTCAGAAAAATACCAACATTTCACCCTAGGCTAATTTTGCTATTCCGAATCCAAAAATGAAGTCCATTTTGAAAAATAAAATTTATAAAATTTCAAAAATTGGTTATTACTATTCATAACGGCTAGTTTTAATAATATTTTAATAGCATATCGTTGTTTAGTGAAAATCGGTATTGCGTACGACGCAAGCTATCGAGGAAGGTCGCGATTTCTTGTAAAGCAAGCCAAGAAAGTGTTTTGTAGAAAAATATTCCTTTGATGATTTATATAACATAAAAGTCTCGGGTGTTACAACATATCCCAACATTACAATATGTAAATTAAAAGACCCAACAAAAGAAGTCTTTTAAAAAGAGGAGGGTGAAAGGTTCCCTTACTGACTTGGGTATCTTTCGAAACATACACCCCATGAAATAAGTACAATACAACTTTGATGTATATACTCATAAACTAATGTCTATTACACAAAGTGTAGAATAATGGGCATTACATATACCACTAAAAATAAATGGTTGAAAATGCAGCATAAATATCACGCAAATAAAAGTTAGATGAAAAATCCCTTAAGAAAACTCGGTAGCCTAACAGTGCCACATAAAACATTCAAAAATGGATTGATGAGATAAAATAGGGTCTCTCATCATATTAACATAAAATTTATAGCAAGAGGAATATAAAAGATCATCCCACAACATAAAAAAGAGGAGCTTAAAATATGTGACATAAAGGAGAGTACATAAAAAGAAAGGGAGAGGTTGGATCTCATACGAAAATTTGGCAGCCTAACGGCGCCACACAAAACTCCCAATCATAAGAAATATGAACTTAAAAGGAATGACATAAAAGAGTGTACATAAAAATAAAGAGAGGGGTGGGATCCCTTACCTGAAGTCCGATTTGCTTTGTTCGTTTCTTTATATTCCTGAATAATAAACATTGGTCAAATTATAATTTCTTAAGTACCTCATTTAAAGATTATTATTCAGTTCATATCACATATTATAATGTTATAATATTTTTTTTAATAATGTTAGTTCATATCAGACGTTTTTGCCGATGTTTAGTACATGAGTAAAAATGAACTTGTTTGAAAATGATTTCCCATGTAGTTATAAGTAAATCACATCTAGAATATTATTACTGATTAAAATATCATATATATTCAGAACATATTCATTTTATACTATTCCATAACATTTGGAGAGAAAAACTGAAAAGCACTGTTCATGGAGACGGTAGGTCGTACGTACGCATGAAAGCTACTTTCATTTTTCTGTCATATTAATGGAATTAAAAATAAATGAGATATATATACATTATAATTCTAGTATAATATATATGTTATAAAGGTCACATATGTTCATTAATTTCATTCTTTATACATTCCATGTATTGAATGAAACGAGTCACATCACTTGAGGGGGCAGTAGTCCACACTTCCTCATATGAAATTATCACATTTGCACAACATGCAAAGAATAAATATATTTTTTAAATATAAATTACATAAGAATATATTAAACATAATTACCATATATATCATATATAAAATATAGTGGCATCATAATGGCCATCTTTAAAGGTGTTAAAACAATATTGAACAATCATCCTTTTGTGAGGCAGAAAATTGCCAACCACCAAAATAGTATGTTCTTTAACCATTAGATGAAGGTGTGTGTAATTTTAGCTCTAATCCTTCTCATAAAAACATCCTAGTATATTTAATATAACGGTGTTGTTAAAAAAAATTAATAAAAAGAGTTTAGGGGGTTGGAGAAGCAAATTAAAACAAAAGAACACAAGAGAAGACTCTACCTTTAAATCTGGTAAATTTTTTTGATTTGAGCACAAAGGCTTACTTGGAAAGACTTCTGCCCATAGTGTGGCTACTAGGAGTAATAGAGGGATATTGAGGGACAAAATGGGTAGGTTTTGGCCGTGCCAAAGAATTCAGAAGTGTGGGTAGGGTGGTAGAGGTGGGGGCCTTTTATAAGAGGAGAGGAGGGGAACTCTTGGAATGTTATAAAAGGATACATTATTATAAAATGAGTATCTGTTTTTAAAGGACCCAATATTATATATTTCGAGGATAAGGTGATAGGAGTTATAAATCCACCCATACAATAGGTTTTTGACAAGTGTAGGTCGTATATTTTACATAACTTTTAATTTTATTTAAATTTTTATATAATGTGGTAATCACTGCATCATCATGGTGTCATAAATAATTTAATTTATTTAATGTCTAAAAATTATAAAAAAATATCATGATTTAGGAAATCTTTTTATATTTCTAATGAATAATTATAGTAAAAAATATGACTTGTATAACCCCATTTAAAAATTGTTGTAGAAAAACAACACATGGTTGTGACATTTTTAATTTAACATTAAATAAAAAGTTATTAATGTCATTTTCCTACCGAAGTGGCTCCATGGGTCCCCAAGTTGACCCATGGATTGTCTTGGTCGGCCATGACACATAAAATAAGGGTAGGACATGTGTCAAGGTCATTTCATATTTTTAAAACATTATTTTTACCTTAAATTACAATAATTACCTCTAATCGAGATTAAAAAGTTAAAAGTTAGTATTCATCAAAAAATTATTTTAATCCCATTGAACCACATTTTACTTCCTAATTAAAACCATTTATATCGGATTTTTGAAATTCGAAACATAGAGGTGGTAAAATTGCATTCAAACGAAAAATCAGTTTTTTTTAGTACCGCTTAGTGGTTTCACTATTCATCAAAATTTGATGTTTTTTAGAAAAATACGAAAAATTCACCATAAGATATATTTGATATTCCAAATTCAAAAAAGATGACTATTTTTAAAAATTCAAAACATATATGTTACATTAATTAATTTAATAATTAACTCCCGTAGTCAGAACAAATAGCGTGTTTTTATGGAACAATATATATCAAAAGATTGACACTAGTTTAAGTCCAATTTCAAAGTGAAATTAATTCCAATGACCACTATTGGATTAAATGGTAAAAATATATTAAAATTTCACTTTAAAACCAATTCAAAATATAATCTAATAATATAAATAAATTATATTAAAAAGAGGTTTTTAATTAAAATTCAACATTTTTCACTATTCATTAAAAAATGAACTTTATCAGAAAAATATCAAAAATTTACACAAAGAAAATTTTGATGTCCCGATTATAAAGAAGATTTTTATTTTGTCAAATATAACACATAAAATTGGAAAAAAGTGTATTTAAAAGAGGTTCTCCATCAATAGGTGGTTAATCGACCTTTTAATTAATATTAGAATATTTACGCTTAAAATTGGATTCATTCGCATTTTTAATCCTCTAAAATTTATTGTAAAAAGTAAAAATATTTGACAAACATATATAATCATTTTTTAGTTAGTTTTTTTCATTCGCGTCATTACAACGGCTAGGTGTTAACTACAATTTAAAATAAAATTATTTTATTATTAGAGTGCAACGTAAGATTTCAAAAGTACTCATTATTGCGTATTGGGTAAGGCATCGAGCATAGCCTTCCCATTAAATTAATATTTATATTTTATTCACAAATAGGGATAAATATAAAAATGTCATATTATTTATTTACCTGGGGTGTTACATCTTTCTTCCTTGATAAGGTGACGAGTATGATGTTTTCATATCGTGAAGGCTTGGTTCTTCAAGAGAGTGTTGATGGGGAGGACCTACCACTCGATTGGTCTATAGATAGAGAGGAAGTCTAGATTATACATGTGCCTATCAATATTTCAATAAATATAAAATAGGAACTTATGTGATAGTCTGACACTCCTCGGTGGGAAGTTCATCTAGGAGTATCAAATATATATTGACATAAGTGACACCAGTATTGGTATCCTCAGATAAAATATCAGATAGAATTATTTTTCACTATGTGAAACACCTATAATAAATAGAACGTAAATACCTAGTGAAATATAGGATTTTTATAGTCATTAACTATCCTGGAATGGAAATAGGATGATGTTTCAATGTAATTGTTTTTTGCGATTACCAAGGCCACTTCAAGGTTGCAACATAGTCTGGGTCATTATGGATCGACTAGCGAATAAATCCCACATAGTTCTTATCCAAGAGATTTTCAATCTTTATGATATCAGAATACTAGATTTCCATGTGATTATATAGATTCAAAGGGTCTCTCACAATTTATTTAGTTGGGGATAATAATTTCACATTGAGTTTCGGGTAGGGCTTACGTAGATCTATGGGGATATAGGTTCTTCTTGGGACCGATTTTCACCCTAAAAAACATGTCCTTCCAAAATTGACTAAACAGGTGTTCGATTACATGATTTAGTAATTCATGAATGATTTAAGTAGTTCATGGTATAAATATATCCTTCTTATCGAGTTACCCTATAATAAATTTTTTTAGGTTATAATTAAGATGGTTTTTTATGAGGCCTCGTATGGTAGGTCATGTTTTTCACCCCTATCTTAGTTACAGATAAGAGAGGGAACTATACAAGGTCCTCATATCATATAGGAGACCTTTGAGTTTGTTCATCTAGACAGGATGTGTATAACCACTACATAGTCTAAACAAAAGTCATATGATGATAATCATTGATGACCCATCAAGTTTGAGCTCGAGGGTCATGTTTTCCTATGGGTGTCACCCAATCATGGGGATATGTGGATATATAGGAAATGGAAGTATTCACATCATTATTTTGTGTTGTTTTATACTTGAGAGAGATTCGGGCTGTTAGTCAATCTGTTTCTATTACAACATAGGAACTGCATCACGCAAGACTTCTTCCACATTTCACAACGGCACTATTATCATCCTGATCTATCTCATACTTTTGATCCTGAGGAGGATGAGTTAGATGATGATAATTTTTTTGAGGTTTATCTTATACACATCATTGTCTAGAGAAAAAAAGGATTCTCAAGGCTAGATTACCCCTTAATACTGGTGTTATCGCATCACAACCATCTACATAATGAGACATGGGAACGAGAGGTTGAAGTTTGTTCTTAGTGATTGGAGTTTATTATAGGAATTTTTTCTCTTCTCATGGATGGAGAACATAAGGGAAAGTTCATTTAAGGGGGTGACTGTAAGAACCCAAAATTTCTCCCTTGTATAGATTATTTTAATTTTTTCTTTATGATCATGTAAGGTTATCTTTTTTCATTGACAATAAAGTTGACCCATAGGCATGTTGTGTATATTTTTTAAAATAATTTGTTATAGGGATATTACATGGATGTAGGCCAATTACATTACATGTAATTATAATACACATATTTTATACAATAGATGATGTGAAATATCCATGGAAGTTGGGTTCATGTCGTGTTAGGGTTTTTCCTTGGAATGAAGGCTTTGAACATTACACACCATGAAAATCATTTACATTCTGTGTAAATTCTTGAGTTTTTTTTGAATAAGGAGTCAGGGACTCCCATATTTTGAAAGAACTTCACCCCTCATCTCAAACTCACATTGGAGCCCACATGGATTCCTAAGCTAGGTTTTACTAACACCGTGCCTTCCAGACTCTAAATCTTGATATGTATATCACGGTGGAAGCATACCAGAATGTGATTTATTCCATTATAATTTTTCTACATTCATCGTTTTATGAGATATATTATTTTGGTGCCGGATATTTTATCATATTATTAGGGTGATAATCTTTTATTCAATTTTCTTATGATCTCAGAAAAATAATGGTTTGATACTAGAAGTGGAGAGAACAACATGAATAGTGTAGGTTGTTTATAAATCATCTGTCGAGTCTCAAAATTTTATATTATTTCATCATTGTGGGATCACCATTTTTATTATGGGATACTTATTTAATTCAAATTCCAAACATTTAATCTCTATTCTCATTATCTATTGTCATGTTTATAAATAATTATTGTTCCATTTTATGTTTTTTACATAAAAAACAACCACCCAAAGTAGGATACTTCCATGATTAATCATTTATTTATTTATTATGACTATCTACACCACCATTCGGGTGTCTAAGGAATAGGAATTGATTAAGTTAGGCGATTTAATTAACTAGATGAATTGTAAATAAATATTAGATGTATACGTCACTTGACCTTTATTCGGTAATTTTTTCAAAATAATCAATGATTTATTTAAATTTTAAACAAAAATTACATTTACATATATCTGATAAACTAGTAATTTATAAATGAATGGAATATGGTAACATGTACTTATCCATCCTTGTAATGTTTATGAATGGTAATGGAATGATCCTAAAAATTAAATGTGTAATGAGTGTAACATGGTTCCACATCGATATCCCGCCTTGTCATGATAATGAGAGGTAATGGAGTGAACACAATAATTCATTATGTAATTAATGTAATAAATGAATTCATGTATTATTAAGCCATTCAACTTATTATGGAAGGTAATAGCATAAAACAATTAACTAATTAAAAGGAATTAATATTACATGGTATTAATTAATGAATAAATTATGTATAAGTTACCTACTGAATTTAGATGTTTTGATCATCATTGGAGTTGTCAGACATGTGCCTGCCTTGGTTTTCTATGGAATTTCATTGAGCACTCATAGACAAGATTCCAATTAAATTATGCTAGTTACAAAGGGAGATACCCACCTTCGATCCTTATACCTATCTATGATATGATTCATGACACAAAGATGTAGGATCCCTTCACATTTTATAGATATTTGGATTCTATGAATACCCAAAACAGATCCGTATTGACATCCTCAGACAAGTGGTGCCATGGATACACTCAATCTGGCTCTATCATTCTCAGTCTATTTTACCATTGATGAGATCATTCTACGAAAATCAAACTATATACAGTGGAAAAATATGGGTGTTTCCCCATGAATTACACTCAAATGCCTTATATCCATCCTACTAGTTATTAATGAGTTGGTTTGACCACTGAGATCAAGAATACCTCGGAAATTACCTTAAATACTCTATATTATTTTCATCATGAAGGACTCTTTGGTTATTACCTTGGATACACTATTATTATTATTAATATTTTTATTATTATTATAGTATTCCCTATTATATCATATATCCATCTTTATTATAATTATGTAACATGGCATGTGTTGTCGTATCTAATGTGACCTAATTACTTACCATGAAACATATATAAAAAAATAATTAATTTTCTAGACACCAACTGAGTCTGATGTTGGTATCGTGTAAATTAAATTTCAATACTGCTTCAAAGTTATATATAATGGAACAATGATTTTTTTTATATTTCATATATTGAATTTTTTAGATGTTTTAAGTGGCGGCCTTCTTAGAATTATCTCACACACCATCTTGGACACTGATGGTACTCATAATGGTTACATTTAAGCATGTGATGATAAGGGGAAGTGTCTAGCATTGGACTCCAAATCTAGATTTCATTCATCAGGATAGTGCTTGGTATCAGATTATTGGGCCAGTTCTCAGGATGATTTTAAAGATTTTGGATTTTTTTACTTATTATATTTAAAATATATTAACTTTCACCATGTATTCATCTTTTTTAGTTTTTTAGAGACATGAAATACAACATCGTTAGCTTTTTTATATGACTAATTTTATGTTTATGAGTTGAAAAATATTTCTCTAATGTTTATTATTTCTTCTACTAAAGTGGGTTATGGGTTCTTATGTTATAGTTTTCTTTTCAATTGTGCCTTATATTTAATAATGATTCCACATTTTATCTGATATCATATGATTCCCCTATGCTCCACTCTATAAAAGAAGGCATATTATCCTAACAAATACACCCATGACCCTAACTTGTAGTCATAAAACTCTTGCATATGAGGAGGCACGCTTGAGGCCATGTGGCGAACCATTCTCAACGCACGAAGGAGAAGCAATTGGGTTCAGTACATCGAAATTATTTTAATTGCAAATTTGATCGATTTATAAATGGTCATTTGATGCACATGTGTAAAAATGGTTTAATAGAGTTATCTATTATTAGTAATGAATATATATAACATATTTTCGAGTTAATAATTTAGAAAAAGTATAACATATAAAAAAAATATTTAATTATTATATGCTAAATTATTTTTAAAAATTAATTATAAGATAAAATTCCTAATTTTTTTAATATCAACATATCTTATAATTTTAGTATTAGGATATTAATAATTAATTATAAATATACTTCGGTTATGGTCATTTTATACATAATTTTTTTTCTAAAAATTTCATTTTCTTATGATATGAATTTTTTAGAGACTAATTTTATTATGGTAAATTTATGATAATGACTTTTGATGACATATATTAGAAAGAATTCAATTAAATATTTACTTTATGAAATATAAAACACATAGAAATGTTAAAAACAACTTTTTATATGTAAATATTTTTAATTATATTATTTATAATTTCAATTCAAAATTAAATCATTTTAGAAATTTAATTTAAAAAATGAATATAATATTTATATTACACTGATCAAGATTTTTCTATGATGTTTTTGGGGTTTTTTTGAAAACAATTTAATTTTAGATGAACTTTGAAAAAAGAAGGTTTTCCCAAAACAATAATTTTCATTGTTAAATTGTTATATAAGATAGACATAAAATTTTATTACACCTTTAAATTGTTTAAATATGTATTTAATAAAAACACTTATGAATTCTAATGATAATTTTTAATATATATAATAAAGAATTATTACTCTTATAAAAAATTATTATTTTAAATCTAATAAATATTGTTAATAGCATTTTAATTTATTTAATCATTATTATGGAAAAATTAGTTTTTTTCATGATTTTAAATTGAACCAAACATTATTTTATGATAATAAAAATATATATTTCATTAAAACGAAAAAATTGATATATTGATCCCATACATAATATTTATGTTTAAAATGGTTTGTTAAGAAATTGTTTTTATGTGTTTTGTGCCCTAATACTAAAATTAATATCACTAAATCCTTGAAATATAATTTTATAAAATTATGTCTATATTATAAATCATTATATTTATTTAATTAAATAATACCAATTCTTATTACTTCCATTCAATTTTTTTTACCGACTGGGAATTTAGAGGTGTCGTGGTCAGGGAAAATTAGGGTAAATGTTGTTTAATATTTTACAAAAAGGTTATAAAATGGAAAAACATATATATTTCATTTATTGTGGTGGGATTATTGAGTTTACCAATTTCCACATACAATTGGTTTCCATTTTTAGATTCTTTGTCCTTGAATAGTGGATATTTATTACTAGAAAGTAAATTGATTTAACAATAATTCTATACACTTTACATATAAAAGGAGCACACATATTCTCCACATCTCCAACCATTAAATGTATTTTCAACATAGAAAACTAAAAAAAGTCTCTTGTGAATTCCCTCCACATTCAATTGATTTCATGGTCTCACTAAAATTCCATGATATGGAGACATAAGAAGTTACCCAATGGTCAATATCCAAGGGAGAGGAGATAATATCAACCAAATTTTCAACTTCTTTTATTCTTATACACCTTTCATGTATCATGTATCAATAAATTTATGAAGATACAATCATTATTCAAATGTTTTAGTCTTATTAATATAATTTATTAATGATTTTATACCATAATCAATAATCAATGGGGCAAATGAAAATGTCCTTATAAGTATGTTCAGACTACTTCCTCCATGAATTATGTGTTAAATTTTTCACCACCAACTTAAATAAATGAATAGAAAATATAATTTTCTGAAATAGTATGATATTTTTTTAATAATTATAAATCTTAAATGATAATTATTTAATTTCTTACCCATCCCATTGCTTGGAAAATGATTTTTTCATTCTTGCGTACAGGTAGACTACCACCACCACAGGAGGATATGGTTTGTTATCTATTACCACATTTTGTAGAATACCGTATAATTTAATTTAGTATATAAAAATTCTAATTTTGAAAATAATTATATTCAATACCAATAATATTTGTCATATATGTGTGTGGCTAACAAGAAATTGTAAGCGTAAATTTAACAACCATAGATGGACTTATCAAGGAACTATTTATTAATTTTGGTTTATTTTTTTATAACCAATGAAATAATATTTGTATAATTATAACATAATATTGATGGAATAGAAATAAAAAAAATATTTATATCATAATATTATTATAAAACCTCTTTCACCACGTTTCAATGATTAAAATATCATATAGTATAACCAAAAAACCATGTTTAATTGAAGAAAGAAAAATATGTATTAAAAAATCACAAAAAAAATAACAAATAGAACATAATATATATATATATATATATTAATAACATTAAGTTGATTATATTTAATGAGGGTAATTTAATTATTTAGGGATATAAAAGTAAGAACATTGAAAATTTCGACATGAGGTAAGGGTTTCATGTCAAAAAATTCAATCCCTTATATATATAATTATTATTATACACCATGTTTTCATTGGAATTTTCTATAAAAAGGTATTTTACAATATTAACCAAATTTATCTCATATATAATTTTTTTAATGATTTATTTCAAATCATATACTTCAATAGGATTTTATTTTAAAAAATTTAATGTCATAAGGTATCTTTCATTCCAACCTTGTTACTTATTATCCACCTACTTCTTGATTATTTTGTTTCAGACATTATTATTCTTGTGAACTTATTATAATTTTTTTACAAATTTCTACTAAAAATATACCATGTTAAATATACTTTTCATTTATGGGGTTATATATATATATTTTAGTTACCTTTATAATTTTTAATTTTAAAAAATCATGATTTATCGAAACCTTCCTTTTTATTGTCTCATGACTAGAATCAACCCCACAAGTCTTTTAAAACCATTAATAGGTTTTAAAACAAATAATTAATTTATATAGGAAACTCTCTGTTAAATTGTGATATTATGTAAAATAATATGAATATTCGTTATTTAAAATTTTCTTTTTTTATTTTATAAAGAAACTCCAAAGTTGTTCATTTTTATTATTTCATATCTTATATCCATCTCTTAAAATTTATAAAAAATAACTAAATAATAATTAAATGTGTTCCTTTTACAATTATGATTATTGAAATGGGTTTATTTCCTTCTTATATAGCTATGAAATATTATATGGTTTCCTATTATTCCTTGGATTTGAAATATAAAACCCACTTCATTCTCGTTGGTTTATTCAGGAATATGTCTAATATAATGTTTATTTTCCTCATATGGATTTTATATGTGTTATATTCATGATGTAATGGGTTTTTCAAAAATTATTTATCCTTAAAATTTACTATTTAAGGCATTATATATCATTATATATCATTTAAGGTATTTTGAATTGAATTTATTCTACCATGGGAATTTATTAAATTTATAGTAATTGGATGGGGAGTGACATTGGCAATTTATTTTTATTTCATGGCTCATATTATTCCAAAATATTCCCTGATTCCATGATCTTATGATTTAATTTCATTGTTAAATGTATGCATGCTTATGATCATTTCTCTTTATCATATCATGTTATTTCTCTTCATAGTCATATTATGATTTATTTCCATGTTTGTTCACTTACTAGGCATTCAATATCAAAAATTTATTTATTTATTTCCCCCCATGGAATCCTATATAGTTTTACAATATATATGATATTTCTGAGAACTATCTACAGTTTAAAATAATGAACGCTTTTTATGTTTATGAAGATTTATTTATGTGTCTAATCTTCCAAAGACACTAGATCTCTAGATCAATTGTTTTACATGTTGTAAATAATTTTGAAAAATTAAAAAAATAATTTTTTTCATGAATATGTTACCATTGTTTGTATCAGACCACAATCAAGTTCTTTTTGAGATTACTATTAGATAACTTAAGTGAAATAATTATGTATAGGTTAAATAATAGGATTATATCCTGATTTTTTTAAACAAAATAGTGGTTTTTTTCATGAGATAAAAAATATATATTTCTAGGAAAAATAGATATATGATCTAGTATGGATGTCTCTTGGGGTAATAACTGCAATATTTCACATTGGGTATTAACTTAATCATCACCTAGTGCATCAAATAAAGGCCAAACTGTTCACATGGTTTGACACTCCCGGGGGATATGATTTGGTCAATCACATTATTTTTAGAATAAACTCATAATTATTTATTATGTTAGTTAATTAAAATATTTATAATGAAATAAACCAACCTGATGAATCTTATATTGAACCAAGAGTGATATTTGATGAAATAAAATATAATGTGATGGTTTTGAAAATCAAGACAATTCATGGACGATTTTTTCAAGATAATATTTATGATATTTGTCTTCTTATGATAATTATTAATTACACAAATTATGTACTCTTGGATTTATTTATGTCTTAAACCTGAAGGAATAATGATAATAATGGATAACACAGACAATTTTGAAATTTTTCCTATAGTAAACCTAATGAAATAAAATATGGTTTAATAAAACATGTGATTTTTTGGAACTATATATCAAGGATTATAATTAATAATGTCTACATATTAGTGTTTTAAATGATACCTAATATGATAAGGATGGAGTCTCTATGATATTAAATTGATGAATATGATAAAGGAAAAAATATCCAACTCTTTTATGACACAGAAAGTTCTCCCTAAGGATCTAATAAAAATTCAATGTTTTGTATGTGAGGAATTTATATACAAAAAGAAAATAAACAATAACGAAATGATTATTATGAAAATTAACACCAATATTCTCATAGACCATGAAAATAAGGATAATCCTATACAATAATCATTATTGAAATTTATAGTGATAATTAAGTTGTTCTAAGTACACATATTTATCAATTTTGATTTTTTGATAACTTATGTTATGTATTTTGACACCAAATTTTACATATTGAAGTAAATAAAACCTACTTGTATCTTTATTATATCAAAGTCATATTAATATTATTCTATTTTTGTCGTATTAAGATTCATATGAGTCTTGTTATCCTTTATTTAAATATATTTATAATGAATTTGGGAATATAATATAATTTCCACATAGAGGAAAAAAATATTTTTTGAAATAAGAACATCACATTAATATGAATAAATTCCACTATATTTATGAAAGGATAATTATGGATAAAAACATTAATCATTTGGTTTGATAGAAGAACAATATTCGGGATAGTTGTATTCTGATGAAAAAGGAAACTTTTCCTTTGTTTTTATGGATGACCTTTCTCTAGAAAATATACAATTGTCCATGACTAACATTTATACACCAATAACTATTTTCATTATTATATGAAAAAAATAAAATTTCAATGAAACAATTTTGTTATGGTACAGGGGGATGTAACACCCTATGTTTTATGAACCATTTAAATTTTTCCTATAATTATAATGATGTTTCCCTATTCTTTCAAATAAATTAATACATGAATAGATATTGGGACATAAATGATATGAACCAACCTAAGAAACATTGTTCAATTATAATTGATCATTGAAACATTGGTAAATGAAAATTTTTCTAGAAAAATTGTATTATTACACATTATTTATTTTTATATCCATTAAAACTGTAAAAAATAAGAATGGACAATGAATTGAAGATAAAAATATCTTCATAAATAGGGAACCCCCTATAACACTGTCACCTTTATGAATTTCCCTCATTATAATAAGACCCATAATGAGAAATCTTATTAGGAATGGAGAAAAAACATTATGAGATCTAAAATTAATACTATAGAAATATGAAATGGTACATAATAATTGAGAATATATTTTTTGCTTTTAGAAAGACTATATATATACAAATGGTATCTGACTATTAAAAAATTCATTATAAATTTGGTAATTACAAATATCATCATGGTAGAAATTTTCATTAGATGTACATGTTTGAAATAGGTTTACAAGAGTTATGTACTGTTAGTAACAATTATAAAGTATATATTTTTTAAGTAATAATAGTGAAAAAATTAATATATAATTAAAATATCTTATTTCTATAAACTAAAATAGTATTTAAAAAAATAGAAAAAAATAAACGATTTTTTAATATTAATATATAGATGAAACTAATTGATTTTGGACAAAATGATTATTTAAAATTTTATTAATGTTATATTAATTTACAATTAAAAAATAGTTCTCTATAAATTGGCCTTTAATATGCTATAATGTTTTTTAGAGAAAAAATATATTATAGTTAAATGATTAAATAGTTTATTATTTACATATATTTACATTAATTTAATTAATAATTAATGTGAAATAATATTAAGGGAAAACGAAACATAGAAGTACGTTTTTTGTATATTTCTAGATTTCTTTATTATTTTAATTTAAAAATGGAAGTTATACATTTTATGATATTAATTGGATAAAATTAATTTGAATTTTAAATTACACATATCAAAATTACCATATGATAAATTATTGGTATTTTTCTAAAGTAATTTATTTTTTAATGATTGGTAAACCATTAATATTTTTCCAAAATGGTGACATTTATTACAATAAATAAATATAACGGTGGGATTGATCTTTTTGTAATAAAATATTAATTTAGTTCATATGTTTTTATGGAATAATGTTGTAAATTTAAATGATATATTTTCAAAAATTTATATAATGTAATTTTGACCTTATAAAAATGTAATAATTTTATTTAAAGAAAAAAATATATATATATATTTTTTTTAATTTAATTAAAAATTATTTTTGAAATTTCAGATTCATTTTGATTTTAAACACATATAAACTTTTTTTATTTTTTAATAATATAAATTTTTACAAGAAAATAAAAAACATTGATTATTTTATCCCACTTATAATTTTCAAATTTAAAATGAATATTTCCTAATGGGTTTTACAAAACTACGTGTGCTAATACAAAATTCAATTTCAACAAATTATTCATATTTTTTTAAAAATGTATTTATATATTTAAATTAATTATTTAAAATTTAATAAATTACTTCAATTCTAATTTTGGACATTAAAAATAGATATCAAGGGGAAAATATAGTTTTTCTGGTAAGGTATATTATGCTAAAAGTGGTTTAACATTTTTTTAAAATAATATAACATGTGAAAAAATGTATAAGACTATATATTGGAAGAAATATCAACCTTATATATAACTATACACCATTATTGGTCATTCTTGGGACTCTTTTTCCATGATTAATGGAATCAAATTATTAATGATTGAATATCATTTTAAAAAATTCTAATCACTTTAGTTTGATAATGACCTAACATTATCCTTATTTATCCATACTAACCAATGATTTTCATTATCGATACCTTTATTATAATATATACTCAACATCATTTGAATTCCTTTGAATCCCTAGATTCAATAAAATACCATGTTTTGGATCCATAAATAGATTTATATGGGAGAATATCCATGGGAGAGACAATACACCCAACCAAACGTATCTTGTTCCTTTAGTCTTTTAGGCCCCTAAAATTACAAATATAAAATGATGTAATACTAATAGAATCATTGTTACTATGATTTATTTTTTTATACTAATATAATATCCTTGTTATACCATCTTCAAAATTAATGAGAAAAAATATAATGACATCATGTTAATGTGTGTACTACCACTTCCATGAACGATGTGTTTAATTTTTCATAACTACCATAAATGCACAATTTAGAAAATTTATTTAATAAAATAATGTGGTGTTTATGTGATTATTAAAATTAAAAAATGTTTATTTTTTCATTTTCATCTACCTACAAATACATATAAAATGGAAGTATCGTTAATGTGTACTTGAGGACTACTTCCTCCATAAAACAACATGTTTTGTTATCGAGGACCACATAAACTCGATGAATTTTAAAATGTAGTTATTTTTTTAAAAAAATTATTTGTTAAACATTAATACATTGTAACAATAGTATTTTAAATTCTATATATGATATTAACAATAAAATATCATAGTAATGTTAACTGTGTTAAATTGAATTATTAAAGGGAATTAATTGATTTAGGAGTGTTTTTGGATAACATTTGAAATTTTATAAATATTTTTATATTAGAATAATAAATTAAATAAAACTAAAAAAATTTACATGTTATGAATTAATTTTATAGCACATTTGACCATGTTCAATAAACAAAATGTGTTACATATAAAATAATTTAATGACCCCAATCTTCCAATATAATGACAAACAATATTAAAAATAAATAAAAAATGATAATAAATGATCCATATAAAATTTAAAATATATGAATAAATATATTGGTTGTAACATCCCTGGATTTCATAATAAGTTATATCTTTAATGTAATTCAATAGATTTCACCGCACGCAACACCAAGATCAAGTGCATCATGACCTATCAAACTAGCCAATTTAAAGTGGGTATGGAGATTATTAACCACATTTTTAATTTTATATATATCCTATAGAATTTTAACATTCATATTTGTTGCTTCTCATATAAAATATGAAGACAAATTCAATGTTAAAGGGAAATGAAGTATTTTTAAAAAATGTAGTTTTTCTGTCATTTAATGGAGAACCCTTATTAAATAAAATATTTGAAACTATTATATATTAAATTTAAGGAAATAAAATTCATCTTTAGAAGCACAGAATAAAAATTTATTTAGGATATTTTTTTTTCTTTTCAGATAATATTCATATTTTGACGAATAATGATAAATACTAAATTTTTATTGAAACAACTTTTTTAATCGAAATAATTCATATTGTTGAATTATGAGTTTAATTGGTTTTAAAGTATAATTAAATTATATTTTCATAATTTAATATAATATAGTTCATTTTAAATAATTAAACATTTAAATTAGAAGTAAATAATGGTCAAACTTTTGATAAATTTTACTTCTTAAAAACGCGGTTTCCAGTTTTGACAACATGAATTAATTTTAAGTTAACTAAAGAAACTCTTATGTTTTTAATTTGATAAAATATGCATAATTTTTTAATTTGGAATATAATAAATTAGATTTGGGGGAATTTTTTGTATTTTTCTGAAAACATTTTTTTTATTATTAGTGAAAAACACTACGTTGTAGATAAAACCAAAATTTTTTATTTAAATTTTTTATTTAAATTTATATTAATGTAAAAATGGTTACATAATTCATATATTATTCCAATTTAATTCATAAAGTAAATTTTATAATAAAATTAGACATATTTGTTTTTGGAACTTTTTATCGTCTTTTACCCACCATTTAAGAACATTCGAAAATTTATATAAAATATAATTTTACCGCTTCTGTGAATTGAATTTCAAAAATCTGAGAGACACGATTGACATAAGTAAGTAAAATTTGGTTCAATATGATGAATATAATCTTTGGTGAATAGTAACATTTAAATTTTATTTACCACAGTTAAAGGTATATTAGTAAATTAAATGTAAAAAAATATTAAAATTACCCTAACACATGTCCTATTTCTATTGGATATG
This sequence comes from Viscum album, assembly GCA_963277665.1. Lineage (NCBI taxonomy): Eukaryota > Viridiplantae > Streptophyta > Magnoliopsida > Santalales > Viscaceae > Viscum > Viscum album. Next base: position 1,007,223,567 of record OY728164.1, on the reverse strand, counting down.
TATATTTCGACAAAAATCAACAATTATAAAAAATATGATCTTTTTTGTCAACTTAGATTAGATTTGGATTTTTATTATAATTTTATTAAAATATGAGTTAAAAGTTTGAAAATTAAATTTTAATAATTACATCATTTTTAATATACGATTTTACATAAGATGTATTTGAATATAAAAGTTTATTAAAACGATAAAAATATTTCATTAATCCTGGAATTTTATATAAAATTTGAGATATTAAATAATTACATTTATTGATGACACAATGATGATGAAGTAATTACCTTATTAACGAATGATTAAAATAATTGATATTATAAATTTCAAAATAAATGTATATTGAGACTTTTGATGCATTAAATTAATGTTATAGGTTAATATGACATTCTAGGTTATATTTAATTTATTTTGATCGAAGTTATCATGTTTTTTTGACATTCACAAAAACCAAATACTAAATAGTGTCCAAATAGAATTAAATGTGTTTTTAAACAAAATACTATATTATTAAATGAAATAATGCACCTAAAAATTTAAGGATCCAAAAAAGGACTTGTATAATGATATATATATTTCATAAATGAATCACTTGAGGTTATTATTACATTTAGTATTGTCTTTATTAACAATGTAATAGAATAATACAAGAAGACATCGTAAAAGCTAACCTTGTTAACTAGGAGATAAATCTAAAAGAAAAGGATAATATGATGACCTAAAATTTTCAAAATCCTATTGGTTGAGATTTTTTCGACCCAGCCCACCATTATCCTTGAAAAAAATCCTTTTTGAACCATTACAAACTGAATATGATTTTATAATAAAATAATATTTCATGCTTTTCCTAAAGTGACCCTCGCATCTCTTATAAAAGGGAAATTCCACTACTCTTAGATTCACATATAGAAAGCCATTTATCTCAGCCAACCCATGCTCCTATATCATCCCAAATACCATCACATTATTCTAGAGGCCATACATTGATCATACAACTAGCCTAAGGAGCCATTTTTATCTAATCAAAAGGAAGATGCCAAAGTAGAGGTAATTATTTCATCGCCACTTTCCTTATTTTTTTATTCTTCAACTTCCTCTTTCGTTGTTGTTTCCATAAAAAAGAATAATTATAGTGCTTCCTAAATACATTGATGTTATTATTAATATTGTACAACAATATTCATTATTTATCTATCTAATGAATGAAAAAGGCTGCATACATGAGTTTGTACGGCTTAGCATCTCCACATCGTGGTGTAGTTTGTTATTCAACACTTTATTCATTGGATAGGTATAATATTATGTATAATTTATATAAATAAAAATATAAAATATTAACGATTTTTTATATATAATTTACCATCTAATTATGTACTATTTCACCATCAATAGAATGATATTATTGCTCATGCGTACATTTAGCTTACTGTCTCCACAGTGTGATGTAATTCTTTTACACGTTCAACATTATACGATGATTATAAATATAAATTATTAATAAGTATGTAACATATGAAATAATAATGATACTTTAAAAATATATATATTTGTGTGTGTGTGTGTGTGTGTCTAAGGCCCCGACCTTAAACCTTACTTAATATTGAATTAAATGAATAATTCAAGTTGAGGATCTTTTCAGGTTTAGAGTTTTAGAGAATTATGACATAACTATTACATCTAAAAAGATGCAAAGTCGGAACTTCTACTAAGTTTCCATAGAATAAAAACTCTTAAAAGAAACATGTCTAGTTCCATGTTTTATATAGCATGACTTTCCCTTGATCCCATCCATGACCCTATTCTACATTAAGTCCTGTGAAAAACAATTCAAAAATCACGGGGTGAGAATAAAAAGCTCAGTAAGGGATACACAAAGAATGAAAACTATAAGTTTATCAAAACAACAAGTAAACCACGTATACTTTATCAAAGTAATACTTTTCACCTTTATGAAGTAGTAAAAAATCATCACTGAATAAAAGATCATTACTTACTCTTTTGTAACGAAAAGATTACCATAAAACCCATATAAATATCACATAACATTTAAAGGTAACTTGGGACATAAACATACTCAAATGGAATAACCATAAGGCCGACTTCCACACATATCACTTAATGGAATAGCCATACGGACGGCTTCCATACCCAATGAATTGGAGGTTATAACGTAACCACCCATCCTGGTATTCACGACACCACCCGTCATATGGTTTATCACGTAACCACCCGTCAAATGTCCAAGTACCATTATAAAATCATAAGACATAAAACAAATATAATGGAAAGAAAACATTTCCACAATTTTATCACAATATATCACATAAATATATTGATATAACAAATCCATTATAAAAATAATTTTCGATACCAAAATACATAAAAGATTATATGGTATTTATTTCATTTTAAAATCATTACGGCTTTTTGAGGAAGCCAAAGACCAAATAATACTCGCGGCGACGGAAAAGGTAATTGTCACCACGTATATTAAAAGAAACATTCCTTTTTGTCGTTTAGTAAAACGCTTCATAGAAAAAGATTCATTTTGTATAAAATTAAAAGTCAAAGGGTTTTATACACAATATAAAATAAATTTGTGTATAAAACAAAATATGCCTTAATGAAAGGAGATTGAGACGAATTCTCTTACCTCGGGTCTGACTTGACTCGATCGTTATTTAACGTCCTGAATAATAAACATGAGTTAATTTATAGTTTCTTAAGAACCTTATTCATGTTCATTATTACTTTTATATCACTTATTAACATGTTATAATCATTATGTAATCATTTGAGTTAATAATGTTGGTTTTGTTGATATTTGGTTCTTAAGTCGAAAGTAGACTCCTTACAATTACATGTTGTTCATGTGGTCAAAAGTTCATTATATCCAGAATGATATTCATGATTTGGATATCATATATATCATATTTATCCAGTATATACATGTATTTATAATATTACATAATCATTTAGAGGTAAGAAATGAAATGCACCATTCATGGAGACGGTAAGCCGTACGTACGCATGAACGCTACATTCATTTCCATGTCATATTAATGGAATTAAAACTAAATGAGAGGTATGTATATTTTAATTCCAGAATTATATTCATCATTTAGATGTAACATACATAATATATAATAACTTTAAATCCATCCTTTATACGTCCCACATATGGCATTAGTGAATCAAATCACTTTGAGGGGGCGGTAGTTCGCACTTCCTAAAATGAAGATATCGCGTATACCCATAATGGAAGCCATAACAGTGTGCCATAAATGAAAAAAACAGAATATTAAGGAATAAATAAACATATTATATATCATATATAAATATATTTACATCTTAATGGCCACCATTGAAGGTGTTGGAAGAATATTGAACAATCATCGTTTCGTGAGGCAGAAATTCGCCATCCACAGAAACAGTATGTTCTTTAACCATTAGATGTAGGTGTGTGTAATTGTAGATCTAATTAATCATATAACAATATCCTAGTATATTTAATATACTATAGTTGTTACAAAAGAAATGAATAAAAAGTGTTAGGGGGTTTGAGAAGCAAAATAAAACAAAAGAACACAAGAGAAAACACTACCCTTAAATCGGGTAACTCTTTTTGATTTGTGCTCAATGACTTCCTTTGGAAGACTTATGCCCAAAGTGAGGCTTAAAGGAGTAGGAGAGGGATGTGGATAGACAAAATGGGAAGTTTTTGGCCGAGAAAAATGCTTTTGAAGTGTGGTTATGGTGGTAGAGGTGGGGGCCTTTTATAAGAGGAGAGGAGGGGCACTCTTGGAAAGTAATGAAATGTTACTTTATTTTAAAATTAGTTTCGGATTTAAAAGGACCCACATTGATATAATTCTAGGATAAGGTGATAAAGGTTCTAAAAATACCCATACAATAGGTTTTTTACAAGTTTAGGTCTTATATTTTACATTATCTGTTCATTTTATTTAAATCGTTAAATAATGAGGTAATCGATGCATCATCATGGTGTCATAAATAATTTAATTTATCTAAAGTCTAAAATTTATAAACAAAATATAATGATGTAGGAAATCTTTTTATATTTATAATTAATATTTATAGTCAAAAATATGACTTGTATAACCCCATTTAAAAATTGTTTTAGTAAAAAAACTCATGTTTGTGACATTTTTACTTTAACATTAAATAAAAATATATTAATGTCATTTTCCTTACAAAGTGGCTCCATGGGGTCCCCATGATGAATCATGGATTTTATTGGTCTTACATGACACATCCAATAACGGTAGGAAATGTGTCATGTTCATTTCATTTTATGAAAACATTATTCTTACCTTTAATTACACTAATTACCTCTAATCGTGATTAAAAACTTAAAAGTTACTATTCACCAAAAAATATTGTAATCCCATTGAAACAAATTTTACTTCTTAATGAAAACCATGTCTGTTGGATTTTTGAAATTCAAAACACAGTAGTGGTAAAGTTTAATTTAAATGAAAAATCATTTTTTAAGTACCACTTTGTGGTTTCACTATTCATCAAAAATTGATGTTTTCCAGAAAAATACCAAAACTTCACCCTAATATATATTTGATATTCCGAATTCAAAAATGATGTCTAGTTTAAAAAATTCAAAAAATATAAGTTACATTAATTAATTTAATAATTAATTCCCGCAGTCAGAGCAAATAGCGTGTTTTTATGAAACAATAAGTATCAAAAGATTGACAGTAGTTTAAGTCCAATTTCAAAGTGAAATTAATTACAATGAAAAATATTGGATTAAATGGTAAAAATATATTCTAATTTAACTTTAAAACAAATTCAAAAGATAATCTAACCATATAATTAATTTAGATGAAAAAACAGCTTTGATGTAAAATGCAGTATTTTTCATTATTCATTAAAAAATGAACATTGTCAGAAAAATACCACAAAATTATCCAATGTAAATTTCAATGTACCAATCATAAATAATATGTTTATTTTGACAAATAGAGCTTATAAAATTTTCAATTATTTGACTTAAAAATGGATTTCCATCAAAAAGTAGTAAAAAAATCTTTTAAAATTATTAGTGTATTCCATGCTTAAGATTGGATTTATTCTCATTTTAAGCCTCTAAAACACTATCTAATTCATTAGTAGACATAGATAAAAATATCTATTATTCATTACATATGTGGGATGTTACATCCATCCCCCTTTAGAAAATTGCGTCCTCGCAATTTATTTTCGTATCGAATCAGTGGGGATATTCAGCCCTCATTGCATTTTCAGATTCCTATGTTGCCTCTTCAATCATGTGGTTTTTCCACAAAACCTTTACCTGATGAATCACCTTTTTCCGAAACAGTTGCTCCCTCTGGTCAAAAATCTGGACAAGTTGTTCCTCATAAGATAGGTTCTCTTCCAGCTGAACTACCTTTGGGCTCAAAAGGTGAGATGGATCTGGCATATACTTTCTCAACATCGAAACATGAAAAACATTTCATACCTAAGATAAACTCAGAGGTAAGGCCACTCGGTAAGCAACTGATCCCACCCTCCAGAGTTTCATATGGTCCAATGAACCTTGGACTTAGCTTTCCTTTCTTACCAAATCGTATCACACTTTTCCATGGAGAAACCTTGAGAAAAACATGTTCACATACCACGAAAGATAGATCCTTCCTCCGGTTATCTGCATAATTTTTCTGTCTGGTCCGAGCTATTCTCATGTGTTTCAGAATCAAATGAACTTTTTCTGGCATCTCTTTTACCAATTCTGGTCCCATCAGCTTCCTTTCACCTACTTCGTCCCAAAAAGCTAGAGTTCGCCACCGCTTCCCATATAACACCTCAAACGGTTCCATCAGTATACTAGAATGAAAACTGTTATTGTATGAAAACTCAAACAAAGAAATATGTTGGTACCAAATTCCTTAATTATCCATAGAACAAGCTCGTAGCATATCCTCCAAGGTCTGAATTGTTCGTTCTGACTGCCCATCTGATTGTGGATGAAAAGCTGTACTAAAATTTAATTCAGTACCCAACGACTTCCGAAGGCCTTTCCAAACGTTAGAAGTAAACCTGGGATCATGATCAGATACAATGGAGAGGGGAACTCCATGAAACCTATCTATATCTTTAAGATATAGTCTAGAAAGTTGATCTAGAAAGAATGTATCTAGAATAGGAAGGAAATGAGAAACTTTAGTCAATCGATCAACAATAACCTAGATTGCATTATTACCTTGAGATGTCCTCGGTAAACTTACAAAAAGGTTTATGGATATATTTTCCCATTTCCACTCTGGCACCGGTAATGGCTGAAGCATCCCTTTTGGTAATTACCACTCTACTTTAACCTGCTGACAAGTCAAACACTTCATAGTAAAATCAGCAATGTCTCTTTTCATTCAATCCCACCAGTAATACTCCTACAAATCACTGTACATCTTAGTACTTGAAGGATGAAATGAAAACGGGGAACTATGAGCCTCACATAACAACTCATTCTTCAATTGTGAATCAAAAGGCACACATAATCGCTTCCCAGACCTCAAAACACAATAATTATCAATGTTGAATTCAGGAAACTTACCCTTCTGAACCAGCTCTATCTTTTTCTTCAACTCAATGTCTTCCCTCTGTGCTTGCTTAATTATGTCTGATAGGGATGATCTCACTGATACCTAAAACAAAACAGAAGAACTTCCTACACCAACAACTTCTATTCCAAAGTTCATCAAATAAAAAACCAAAGGATCTCGTTCCAAACATAGCATGGTTAATGAAGCATGAATTTTTCGACTCAAATCATCAGCCACTTTATTTGATTTTCCCGGATGGTAATGAATTGTACAATCATAATCCTTGATTAATTACAGCCATCTACTCTGTCTCCTATTCAATTATTTCGGAGTGAATATATAATTTAAACTTTTTTGATCAGTATATATTTCACACATTACTCCATAAAAATTATTCCTCCAAATTTTTAAAGAAAAAAACAATAGAAGCTAATTCAAAATCATGTGTAGTGTATTTTACCTAATATAATTTTCAACTGGCGTGAAGCATAAGCAATTACCTGATCATTCTGCATAAGGACACAACCAAGTCCTTTCAATGAATCATCACTATAGATAACAAACTCACCATTCCGGGAAGGAAGTGCCAAAACTGGAGCATTCACCAATCTTCTTTTCAACTCTTAAAAACAATCATCAATTTATTTTGTCCAGATAAACTTAACACCCTTCCAAGTTATCTTAGTCATTGGACTAGAGAATCGTGAATAATTTTCAACAAACCTTCAGTATTAACATGCCAAACCATGGAAACTACTGATCTCGGTTACATTTGTGGGTCTTGTCCATTATTCAAAAACTTTTGTTTTAGTAAGATCAACAATTATGCCATTTATTTATACAATGTGACCAAGGAAAGAAATTTGTTGTAACCAAAACTCACACTTGGTGAATTTTCCATATAGTTTATTTTATTTTAAGGTTTGAAAGAAAACCCTTAAATTAATTTCATGATCCTATTTACTTTTAGAAAACACCAAAATATCTTCAATAAAAATAGCCACAAACATATCCAAGAACTCATGGAAAATTCTATTCATAAGGTCCATGAATACATAAGGTTCATTGGTTAACCCAAAAGGCATAACTATAAATTCATAATGGTTATATCTAGTACGGAATGTAGTCTTCGGAATGTCTGATTCATTTACTTTCAACTGATGGTACCCTAATCACAAGTCAATCATTGAAAAATACTGAGCTCCCTGGAGCTGATCAAACCAATCATCGATATGAGGCAAAGGATACTTGTTATTAACAGTAATATTATTCAAGGCTCTATAATCAATGAAAAGTCTCATTGAGCCATTTTCTTTTTAAAAAACAAGACAGGAGCACCCCATGGTGATGTGCTAGGTCGAATGAAACCTTTATTTAATAACTCTTGAAATTTCTTCTTTAACTCTAAAAGTTCATCTTGAGCCATTAGATAAGGGGGTTTTTAAATTGGCTTAGAATCAGGAACTAAGTCAATAGTAAATTCAACTTCCTGATCATGAATAATACCAGGCAACTCATCAGGAAAAACATCAAGATTCTCATTTACCACTGGCACATCATTAATCTGAATAGTTCCTTTATTTTCAACAATATGTGCAAGGTAACATTCATTTCTATCTTTTACTAGTTTCTCAACCTCTTGATATGCTATCAAAATCAAGGTTTCATTATTATACACAAACTGAAAATCATTCCGAAAAAAAACCATTTTAGCTCTTCAGTCAATCTTAGCATGATAAAGAGAAAGCCAATACATGCCCAAAATAACATCAAACCCTACTAGGGGAAAAACAATAGGTTTTCTGGTAGATTCTTTCTGCACACAAGGATATGAAGGTTCTTATAATTCATTGTTGTCTCAACGTTCCCTCTGGGTGTTTTTACCATAAGTTCAGGATTCATATCTTGAGATGGAATTTCCAATTTACTAGAAAAATTCTCAGAAATGAAAGAATCTGTAGACCCTGAATCAAAAAACACATTGACATAATCTGAACAAAAAAATAGTGTACATGATACTACTTCATTCAATGGCCCAAAATCTGCTGAAGTAGTTGCAAAGGATTTCACCACCCCTTTCTGCTTGTAGTCTGGCTGCTTTCCCCCAGTTGAGTTCTTCGTTAGACACTCATTTGCATAATGACCCATTTCATTACACCTAAAATATCTTACCACTAGCTTTTTATTGCCTGCTTGATCATCTTCCTTACAGTTACAAGCAATATGACAAGACTTACCACACCAAAAGCACTTTCCAGACTTGGATAAACATTCTCCAGGATGCATTTTACCACACTTCTCATAGGATGGATATTTGGTTTTCTTACCTCCTTGCTTCTTTGATGAATTCTCCCCCTTTGCCTACCAATTGGACCTCTTATTCTGTTGTTTTTCAAAGAACACCTGATCATCAGCAAACTCCATTTCCACCTTCTCCGCACATCAAACAAGTTTTTAATAACTTTTCAACTCAGGAGAAGCTAAACCCCTTCGATACTTGGTCTTTAACCCTGAGTAAAAATGGTTTATTTTACTATCAAGATCTCGTATGAAGTTTGGAGAATACCTTGCCAATCGAGTAAACTTTGCTTCATAAGAAGCCACTAAGTCATCCTCCTACCTCAATTCTAGGTACTATTTTTCCATACTACGATGAACCACCTTAGGAATATATTTCTCAAGAAACATACATTTGAATTCTTCCCAATAAATATCATCAATCTCATCACTATCCCTGATATTTTTCACCATAGACCACCACTGATCAACTTCACCTTCAAAATGGTAAACAACAAGACTAACCTTTTGATGTTCTGAACACCCCATGACATCAAAAATCTTCTCTAATACTTTAATCCACCCTTCAGCCTGCACGGGGTCAGATGATCCTCTGAATGATGGGGGACGTTGCCTCATGAAATGTTCCACCACTGACATGATCCTCTGTGGTTGATCTGGCTGATCTCGTGCATGGATACCACCACCATTTATAGCCTGATTCAACTGTGCCATCACTGCAAAAAAACTGTTCTATTCTAATTCCGACCATCTCAGGATGCTGATTCGGAAGGTTATTTCGTTCTGTAAGCCTTCCTAGCACTGCTTCCATGTTTCCTCTACGGAAAACCATTCTGAACCAACATGTCATAGATGAAGCAACATGGTAATCATCAAATGCTATATCATTTCAATTTGACTATAAAAAATTATATTTTTGGATAATAATTTAATATAATTCTAACTCCTAAAGTAATCTAAACCAACCTCTGATACCAACTATAAGGCCCCGACCGTAAATCTTACTTAATATTGAATTAAATGAATAATTCACATTGAGGATCTTTTCAGGTTTAGAGTTTTAGAGAATTAGGACATAACTATTACATCTCAAAAGATTACAAAGTAGACACTTATAATAAGTTTCCATAGAATAAAAACTCTTAAAAGAAACATGTCTAGTTCCATGTTTTATATAGCATGACTTTCCCTTGATCCCATCCATGACCCTATTCCACATTAAGTCCTGTGAAAAACATTTTAAGAAAACACGTGGTGAGCATAAAAAGCTCAGAAATGGATACACAAATAATGAAAACTGTTAGTTTATCAAAACAATAAGAAAACCATGTACACTCTATCAAAGTAATACTTTTCACCTTTATGAAGTAGTAAAAACTCTTCACTTAATAAAAGATCATTACTTACCCTTTTTTACCCAAAAGATTACCATATATCCCATATAATGATCACATAACATATAAAGGTAACTTGGGACATAAACATACTTAAATGGAATAACCATACGGTCGACTTCCACACATATCACTTAATGGAATAGCCATACGGCCGACTTCCATACCCAATGCATTGGAGGTTATAACGTAACCACCCGTCCTGGTATTCACAGCACCACCGGTCATATGGTTTATCACGTAACCACCCGTCAAATGTCCAGGTACCATTATAAAATCATAAGACATAAAACAAATATAATGGAAAGAAAACATTTCACACTTTGATCACAATATATCACTTAAATATATTGATATAAGAAATCCATTACAAAAATCATTTTCAATACCAAAATAAATAAAATATTATATGGTATTTATTTCCTTTTAAAAACATTATGGCTTGTTGAGGAAGCCAAAGAACAAATAATACTCGCGGTGGTGTAAAAGGTCGTTGTCACCGCGTACGTTAAAAGAAACATTATTTTTGTCGTTTAGTAAAAAGTTTCATAGAAAAAGATTCTCTTTTTATATAATTAAAATTCAAAGGGGTTTATACACCGTATTAAATAATGTTGTGTATAAAACAAAATATTCCTCAATGAAAGGAGATTGAGATGAAGTCCCTTACCTCGGGTCCGTCTTGACTCGATCGTTCTTTAACGTCCCGAATAATAAGCTTGAGTTAATTTATACTTGCATAAGAACCCTATTCAAGTTCATTATTACTTTTATATCACTTATTACCATGTTATAAACATTATTTAATCCTTTATGTGAATAATGTTTGTTTTGTTGATATTTGGTTCTTATGTCGAAAGTGGACTCCTTACAATTACATGTTGTTCGTGTGGTCAATGGTTCATTATATCCAGAATGATATTCATGATTTGGATATCATATATGTCATATATATACCGAATATACATGTATTAATAATATTACATAATCATTTAGAGGTATGAAATGAAATGCACCGATCATGGAGACGGTAAGACGTACGTACGCATGAACATTACTTTCATTTCTATGTCATATTAATGGAATTAAAACTAAATGAGAGGTATGTATATTTTAATTCCAGAATTATATTCATCATTTAGATATAACATACATCATATATAATAACTTTAAATCCATCCTTTATACGTCCCGCATATGGAATTAACGAATCAAATCACTTTAAGGGGCAGTAGTCCGCATTTACTAAAATGAAGATATCGCATATACCCATAATGCAAGCCATAAAGGTGTGCCATAAATGAAAATACAGAAGATTAAGGAATACATAAACATATTATATATCATATATAAATATAGTGACATCTTAATGGCCACTTTTTAATGTGTTAGAATAATATTGAACAATCATCGTTTTGTGAGGCAGAAATTCGCCATCCACATAAACAGTATGTTCATTAACCATTGGATGTAGTTGTGTCTATGTGTAGCTCTAATTCTTCTTATAACAACATCCTAGTATATTTAAGATACTGGAGTTGCAACAAAAGAACTTAATAAAAAGAGTTTAGGGGGTTGGAGAAGCAAAATAAAAAAAAGAACAGAAGAGAAAACACTACCTTTAAATCGGGTAAATCTTTTTTATTTGAGCTCAAAGGCTTCCTTGGGAAGACTTATGACCATAGTGAGGCTTCAAGGACTAAAATAGGGATTTGGAGAGACGAAGTGGGCAAGTTTTGGCCGAGCTAATGTCTTTGGAAGTGTGGGTAAGTTGTTAGAGGTGGGGGCCCTTAATAAGAGGAGAGGAGGGGCACTTATGGAAATTAAAGAAATGTTACTTTATTTTAAAATGAGTTTCGGATTTAAAAGGTCCAAAATTGATATTATTTGAGGATAAGGTGATAGGGGTTAGAAATATACCCATCCAATATGTTTTTGACAAGTTTAGGTCTTAGATTTTACATTATCTTTTCATTTTATTTAAATCGTTAAATAATGAGGCAATCACTGCATCAGCATGGTGTCATAAATAATTTAATTTATTTAATGAATAAAAATTATAAAACAAATATAATGATTTATGAAATATTTTTAGATTTATAATTAATATTTATAGTCAAAAAATATGACTTGTATAACCCCGTTTAAATTTTTTTAGTAAAACAACTCATCTTTGTGACATTTTAACTTTAACATTAATTAAAAAGATATTAATGTCCTTTTCCATCCAAAGTGGCTCCATGGGGTCCCGAAGTTGTCCCATGGATTGTCTTCGTCGGCCATGACATATCCAATATGGGTTGTACATGTGTCAAGTTCATTTAATATTATAAAAACATTATTCTTACCTTAAATTACACTAATTACCTCTAATCGCGATTAAAAACATAAAAGTTACTATTCACCAAAAAAATATTTTATTCCCATTGAACCGCATTTTACTTCTTAATGACAACCTTGTATGTAGGTTTTTTGAAATTCAAAACACAGAAGTGGTAAAGTTTTCATTTAAATGAAAAATCAGTTTTTAAGTACCACTTAGTGGTTTCACTATTCATCAAAAATTGTAGTTTTTCAGAAAAATACCAAAACTTCACCCTAAGACATATTTGATATTCCGAATTCAAAAATGATGTCTATTTTACAAAATTCACAACATATTATTTACATTTATTAATTTAATAATTAATTCTCGTTGTCAGAGCAAATAGCGTGTTTTTATGAAACAATAAGTATCAAAATATTGACACTAGTTTAAGTTCAATTTCAAAGTGAAATTAATTACAATGACCACTATTGGATTAAATGGTAAAAATATATTCTAATTTTACTTTAAAACCAATTAAAAAGATAATATAGCCATATATATAAATTAGATGAAAAATCAGTTTTGATGTAAAATGCAGTATTTTTCACTATTCATTAAAAAATGAACTTGGTCAGAAAAATACCAAAAAATTATCCAATGTAAATTTCAAAGTCCCAATAATAAATAATAAGTTTATTATGAAAAATAGAGCTTATAAAATTTTTAATTGTTTGATTTAAAAATGGTTTTCCATCAAAAAGCAGTAAAACAATCTTTTAAAAATATTAGTGTATTCCATGCTTAAGATTGGATTTATTCTCATTTTAAGCCTCTAAAACACTATCTAATTCATTAGTAGACATAAATAAAAATATCTATTATTAATTACTGACTTGGGATGTTACAGTGTGTGTATGTATTTACATATATCTCATTCACTAAATTCTGTTCAATACGATATGAAAATGGAAACAATGTTTATGCATACGTACGGCCTACCGTATCCAGAAATGGTGTTTTCAATTTCATATTTTTATCTACTATACATACTTAAATTCTGAATATATATGAGATAGAAATATTTTTTTATATTTTGGAATAAATTATATCATGGTACAAGTTATATGATTAATAATAACAAGTTAAAACTCATATGATAAAGAAAACAATTACTACCCGGAATGTTATTTTAACATAAAAATTATTATTAAATGGGTAGTATAAATCCATATATGAATCAAGTATGAAATCATAAATATGAATATGGTTCTTTTATTATTTAATAACATATTATTGTCGTTATACAAGAGTTTAACTATATCTTTAACCAAAGGAAATACACGATAAGTGTTAATCCCTCAATCTCATTATTTACGGATATTGTTTATGAGTAAGTATTTACAGAGAAATTTTTATTGTCCATGTCCATGATTCCTAAATTTCTTTTTAAAAGAATATTTTCTGGTTTTTTTGGTCTAAAATATTTAGATATATCATCATTTTAAATGTTTTATTGATTTATTTTTCTAAATCCTTTTAATTAATATCTTGTTTTAAAATTTATTTTAGTAATTTATTTATGTGGATATGATTGTTTGAAAATGTTAATTCCTTTCTAATGTTTCAAAGTGGTATGGGACACTTTCCTTCAAAAATTATTTTTAAATTACCTCCATTATAAATTCATGACATTTAAATGTTTTAACAAAAATTGATATTTCTCTCAAAGAGTTTTACTCATCATTATAAACTATGTCAACATCGTTTATTGGATATTATTGTTTATTGTTGTTGATTTATTATAATAAAATCTCTCATATTGTGTTGAATGAGTTATGATCTGTTTGACTATAGATGTGATATTTATATACCATTCTTGGTTTATGTTTAATGTATTTACATTTCTTCTGCTAGTTTTAATACGAATTTTTATGTTATGTTTCACTATTTTCATATGAGGATTGCATCAGATGTAGTATGAGACGGGTGGAGACCACTATAGTTCCTTAATGCAACAGTTGGTCCCATGAGACTAATTAGTAACTTGGAAAAGGTCCCTGGAAAAATATTCTATGTAGTCTTGGAACGAGGACATGACTATGTGGTTATGATGTTCGGTATTATGAATTCCATCATTATTAAATTAGCTATTGATATTACTTGTGATTATTTGACTAGTAGAATATACATGTGAATAAGAAAATGGAATTATTTGATTTATTTTTTCCATATTATGTTGATATTTATGTTTTAATGTCTTTTGTTTTAGTATTATAAATTTCTTTAAAGGTTTATGCTTATTTATGATAGTTTTCTCTATATTGTTAACTATACTAAGCATCTGAACTCACCTGTTTCATAGGTTTCATTTTTCCCAGGATGCGAAGAAGTGTATTATGATTGATATGCAGGGTTAAGGTAGGGAAATAATGTCACTCTAAAAGGATTAATTATGATGGGTTTTATTTTAAAAATTTGAATGTAACATTCATATATGTAATCTAGTTTCCAAGACAGCTAAACTGATCGGTCCTCTAGGACATGATTCCTTATAATCATGCCAATGTATTAAAATAAGGCACCGAATATGGGTAACTAGGGTTAGGGCATTACATTTGCTAATTATTTATTAAATTTAATTTATTTATTCATAATGTTAAGAGTTGGTGAAGTATAAATTCATACATAAGGTTAGGGTTTCTTTCCTTAATGATGAATTTGTTGAGAGGCACTTCTTTTAATATAACATGATTTATTTGGTACGATGTGTCTACTAAACCTTCATTTTTTGAATCAAAATTCCATAATTATTAATCATAATTATTTTTCATTTTGGAATCACATCCTTCATCGTATTTTGATTCAAAATTTATAAGGTCATAATGTATCTTTAGTACCACCCCCATTACTTGTTTGATACACTTTATCACTATTTTTTATACCATTTACAAAATATTATTTCCTTGAAATTATTTGATTTTTATATAAATTTTCCTAAAATATTTAAATATATAAACATTTCTTTCATTCATGAGGTTATAAAAATTTTTAGTTCCCTTTGAAATTACCAATTTTAAGTAAAACCAATTTAAGGGAGCATTCCAATTTCTTTTCTATTTTCAATCATTACACCCATACTATGTTTTTATGAATTATTGGGTTAAAATACTATAATTATTTATCATGAAAAACTATAGGTTTAACTATAGTTCTATGTAAATCAATTATCACTTTCCAAAATCAAAATATCATTTAATTATTTCACAGAGATCACCAACATGGTTATTTTTTATTATTTCTTCACCATGATCATTCTTCTAAAATTTCTACACATGAATTACGTGTTTAATACCTATGTACCATAATAAAGTATGAATGTAATAATTTATTTAATACCTTTTTTATCTAGTTAATTCATGTTGATAATCATTTATTTATTCTTTAAATTAGAATTATGAAACCCACATCTTTTTCATAGGGTTGATAATGATTATCATTTATGTATAGTTTATTTGACACATGAGGAATTCATATATATGATTATTATTATGTGATGCGTTGGATCATAATTATATATCCCTAGAATAAATTTGGTAAATATTATTATCCTATGTGAAACTTTGTAATAAATTAGTGAATGAACCAAATCCACTATTGTACTTTTTCACATTATGAAGATAGTTTCGTGAGTGAACCTTGACATATGTTTATTATTTCAAGAATTATTTTATTTTCATAAGTTCCATGATTCCATTATCATAAAAGTTTATTTCCTTATTCCTTTCTTCAATGATTATGATAATTCTTTTTATGATATCATGTAATACATCCCGACTCTCATGTTATGTTTTTTTTCAAATTCATTCCCTCACTAGGATTCCATGCTCACCCTTTCCCTTATATATTTTACCTAGTGTATCCTATAATATTTTATAAAATCATAAGGTGTTAGGATCAATAAGTGGTATTTGAAATAATTTTCATGGTTTTTTGTTTATTATGGTTTATTTATGTTTCTAATCATCCAAATTCGCTAAACCTCTTCATCAATGGTTTGTATATGATGGAAATCGATGTGAAAAATTATGAAAAACTCTATTTATGTCCACAGTAACATTATATAGTGAATATTCAACACTTTTTATTTGAATATATATATCATGAATTTTTTATATGTATATGTAGCACACTTATATCATATAGATAATTCCGCTATAATTTTTAATGCAAAAAATACTATTTCTAACTCAGCATAATGTGTCATCTAATTTCTATCAGGAACTATAAATTTTCAAGAGGAATATTCTAATACCACATCCTTATATATAATTAAACACCCAATTTCATTTATTTTTGTATCATATATATAAAAAACCCACTAGAATTGGAGGTTAGCGTGAGTACAGTTTTACATATCATCCTTCATTTCTGCTTCCTAAAATTTTCCTCACACTAATATATCTAAAGAAACATAAATCCATTCAATTTAAATAGGGTAATTGGATTTGATAGCTCTAATAACATTCTCGCAAATCATTTGTAATATTTTTACAATCTAGGAAATCTAAAAAACATGATTATTATTGTTATTCTATGTCATTTTTTAATAAATTTCATCATTGAAATATCCAATGATAAAATCTTTATTCAGTTTATATTTCCCAATAATGAATCTATTTGTAACCAAAATTTACACATGATAAATTTACCATGTAGATTTTAATTCATCAAGGTCATAAAAACTATCCCAAAATGATCTCTATTCACTTCCTTTATCATTGAATATATTATAATATCATCAATAAAGGAAACTAAATACTATTAAAAGTAATATCTAAGGACACCACTCAATAGATCCAAAATGAAAAGTTTGGTGTTGATAAGTCCAAATGGAATCACTAAAAATTTAAAATGTCTAAAAACATAAGAATGTCTACATTTGGTACATCTTTCTTCTTTACCATTAATTAATGACATCTTCAATAACATTAACACATGTAAAATCATTCAACTCCACATAGTCAATAGAATATGTCTTCAAATATTGGGTATATTACACTTATTCTTGATATTTATCCTTTTATGTACAATATAATAAATTAAAATATGAATTGACCCACCATTCCTCTTAGTATAAATAATATACGAAACCCATTGTGATTCACTCATGTATATGAATCCCTTTTAAATATTATATGTCAGTTCATAAATTCCAATAACTACATTGGGAATATTCTATTTAGAATTATTGAAATATGTGAATCACAAGGTATCTGTTCTACTGAAAACTCAAATCCCAATACAATGAATTACTAAGAATGTCTTCAAGATGTAGATCATAATATTCCCAAAAAATAAGAATACAATCAAGGGTTTTTTATCCTTAAACAATTTATTTAAATATCCCTCTAATTGGTTATAATACCCATACAATGGAAGTGATTTCCTTTGGAAATTAATATATACCATTTCACCAATATAAGATCATAAGTTGATTAAAAATATAAAATTTTTCTTTCATTCCTCATAAATTGACGTGGTAATGATATAAGAAATCCAACACATTCCAAATATAACATCATATTCATCTAGATGTAGAAAAAAATGATTTATTAGAATAACATAAACCACAAATTTGTTTTTGATATTAGATATATACATTATATGAGGTTTCTCATACCATTATGATTTTTTACTCCCAAATAAACATCTAATAATACTGTAGGTTATGTCTTACACTTATAGAATTCATTAGATATAAAATAGTGGGTATATCCAGAAAAAATAATAAATTCTTAGTTATAGAGTAGTTAGTAAATGTACCTTTCACTCTTTAATTATGATGAATCACTTCAGTAGTTGTGATCATAGGATATTTCCTTTGGACTCTTTCCATTTTTGGTTTTGGGGATCAATATTCTTCATTAACCCTTGGATTCATGAAATAATTTTTTAAATTCCCATAATTATTACAATTGTATAATTTTAGTTCTGATGGTACATTCTCTTTAGCTTAATCCCATTTTATTCTATCAACTAGCCATGTAAAATCACTTAAAAATTATTTTCCAAGATGAAATTATATTACAGACATCATAAATTTATCTGAAACCATATATAAATTTCCCCATGGATTCCATTGACTCTTTTGGAATGATGTAACGTTGTTTTTATATCCTCCATGGTCCATATTATTGTAATTTTCATGAAATTAAATCTTTTTATTATTCTCTAAAAAACCAAGAGAACCATGAGAGTCCCTAATATCAATCTCTTACTTTATATCACATAAAATTTCTATTTATAGTTGTCAATGTCTCTTATAGATAGTTTATTTGTAACAAGTGTTCTTCAAAAACTAAATTTTTTTTCTACTTTCCATTTTGGGAAAGTGTTATAAATAAATGTATAAATTGGAAGTCAAGTTAATGTTCCCCCATAGATAATAATGGATTAATTAAATGTTTTCTTTAGTTTTATAAATTCCATATCAATTATGTTATGAAGCGTTTGAGTGAAATACTTATTAATAAATACATTCCTAAACTCTTCACATTCAATTGATTCAATTAACACCTATTTTCTTAAATTCAATAAAACTATCCACCTTTGATCAAATTCACTATCTAAATGATAAGAAACTACAATAACCATAACGGTGTTCAAGAACTGTAGAATATAAAAAATATTTTCTATATCATTGATACACTAATGGAAGGTGTACATTTTTATATAAATGAATTTATTATATGATTCTCCTTCCATTTGATGTTTGGAAATATATAATTATTTGTTTCATCATTCATAATAAGAAAGTATCAGGTCAACATATTCTCAATATTTTTCAACTCATCTCCAATTTAATTTAGTTATTTTTGAGTAAGGTCATTCAATTTTTTATCAAATTAATTTTTCATATATTTCATCTTGGTTCAGGAAATTGACTAAAACCCAGAAGCATATTGTGAGAATCTAACATCATTAATTCTAGTGAGAAATCATATAATCATAAAAAATTATTCCAAACTTGTCACAATATGTGACGCTTTATTATCAACCTATGACATTTTGGTTTCATAATATATTACTTTTAGTTAATTTTTCACGATATTAGGATCTATATTTATTTTTCTCATAACATAATCTATACAAATATATACATCTTAATATGACACCATCTTTGATGATCAAAGTGTTTAATTGATAAACATTAAAAAATTATAGATGAATATTCAATATATTGAAAAACAATACACTCCCTAAGACTATGAAGGATTAGTTTCTTATGATAATAAAGAAATAATTAAAAAAATTGAAGAATGATATCTAACATCCCACATATTGTTATTATTAAAAATTTCCCCTCTTGTACATACACTTTTTAAAACATTTTGTAATATTTTTGGGGCGATATAGAAAAATGATGTGGTGAACTCTACTGAAAATTAATGGGAAACACATGATATTTAAATCAATAATCCTAAATTAGAAATAATATTTTAGTGAGGGTTGATAGCATGAAAATAAATTACAAAATTTATAACCAATCAGTTTAAGATAATGAATCATGAGTCATGGTAGAAGTGTTTTTTAAAAACAATCTTAATTCCTCAGATTGGAATATCATTGATAATAAGTCAAGACACTATACACCATATCAAAAAAATAATAAATAAGTTTTTGTCACAAACATAAGCATATAAAATAATTTAATTAGGAAAGGATCACTTCTATTACTATTGATTTGAAAAATTTCCTTAGTGGAGGATTTTTACTCCCCATTCAATAATTTTCTTTGTAAAGTGTCTCTTACAAGACAATCATAATGGATAGGTTCCCCAACATAACTGTGTTTACATACTAATAAATTCTAGGTATTATCATGTGGTATCAATCATTAACCAATTCATTAGAGGTATGTTTATTTTCATTCCCACCTATCACATAATAAATACCATATATATGTATCCCAAAATATTTGAAAAACATTTAACCTAGTATGAACCCTGGAAGATAAAAAATATTCATAATGATTAAAAAATTAATTAATTAATGCATGGGAATGTATGAGTTTAACAGAATATCCATTTAAAACAACATCATCATATGACACCAAAACAAAGGAAGTGGATGGTATTATATGATCATATCTATAGTAAATAAAATAAATACATAGATAATATTGACATATATTAATATATTTTTTCTATAATCATTTAAAATAAATTATAAAAATTGAGAGAAAATATCCCTTTTATATTGTAATCTTTTAAAAATTAAAATTACTAAAAAATGGGAAATATAAATTAGTTTTAGAGTCATTGAGAATTAAAAATGAACTTTTTAAATAATAATTCATTTCATGATGGATTAAAAATTCATTCATGTTAAAAATTTTAAATAGGAACATTCTTTTGAAACAATTATTAAAATGTAAAATATGAGTTGTAAATTTTTTTTGAAAATATTCATTTCAATCAATTTTATTTTTTTAGAAAAAAATAAATTTACAATCAATTTTAGGGAATATAAAACATTCCTAAAATAATTTTGATGAACAAGGACATGGAGGGAAAATATCCCCAACTGAAAAAGGTAAATAGTGAAGCACATTCTTAAACCAATTTGTCACAATCATTTTTACTACCAAAAAGAGTAAATTATAATGAAAATATAAAAAAATAGAAAAATATAGATTTGATTAAAATATATGGGGTTTAAATGATAAGTATTATATAATTTCACATAATCAAAATTTAAAATTAACATTCCTGAAAAATAATAAGTTTTTTAACGTAAAGACTACCCTCAAACCCCATCTTAATTAATATGAACTCTAAAATATTGTATAATTAATAAATATTTTTTAAAATATAATACAAAGAATTATATTAACATATATATATTACTATATATCATTCTATTAAAATTTCAAATTAGATATTAATTAACTTTTCTTTATTAAAATTATTATTCAGGTGAAAACTGCCCTTCTTTTAATGCATGATTTATTTCAACGTTTCTGAAACATACACATTTTTCATGGTTTAATCATATCCATATTCTAAATAATGCCATAAATATAATTTTTGTTCATTATATACACCTTTATAACCTGTTATATAGAGTGATGATGAAAACTAAATTATATTACATTGCGGAAATGATTGTCTATATGTTCACAAGAATAATGTTTCTATTTTTCAATGGTAGAAATGTAATAAAGATAAATAATAATTAATTTTTTTTGAATTTTTATTATATCATTTATAATTTCAAAATTCTTATATATGACTATCTCTGAGATTTTGTGATAAATGGGGAAACTGATCGCTTTATAGTGGTGGTAGTCCACACATATTCCTGAGCGATGTTTTCATTTCTCACGTGATGGAAAAAGTGATAAAAATGAATTTAAAATAAAAATAATATCATTTAATTATATTTAATATGTTTTTGTTATTATTATATAATCTTTAAGGTATGATTTATGGATTTAGAAGAAAAAATAATCATGACAGATATCCGTTAAGAGTTAAACATATTATTTGGAAAACCATTATTGGATTACACCTTAAGACATCTAGGTTGGTATATTGTGATAAAATGACATCTAGGTAATGGGGAGGATGGTTTTAATGTTATTGCGGTATATATTTCTGGATATAAAATGTAAAACTGGTGTTCACAATTCAAAATATGAGGTTCCCTTTTATAGGTGATTTGGGTGAAAATTTTGTAAATACATGAACTTATGTTTTATAATATATGTATTACTTGAATAAAATAGATCTAAAAGAATAAATATAAATATATATTAGTTTTAATATATATTTATAGTCAAATAATAAAATAAAAAAAGTTATCGTGATATTTTAATCATAATATCTTCTGTAAACCCCTCTTTTAAAACATTCAAACCTAATAGTTGTAACAAGTTTTTAATCATGGTAATTACTCGTTATGGTGAATATTTAATTTTAATATATTACCAAATTTTAATAATTTTAATTGATAACATATAATTCATTTCTTATGATTCAGTTTAAATAAGTGATAGAATTTAATTCTAATGTCTATGCACAAAATGAAAAAATGTTTTTTTTCAAAAGATGAAGATTTAAGAATAAATATTATTTTATTATCATTTAATACCTATTTAAAATCACAAGATTAATACAAACATATTTTATTGAATATGTTATCTAAAATTATTATTAAAATCATTTATATGTTTTTATTTATTCAATTTATTATGATAATATACATTAATCACAAAATGTAGTTTTTTGGAAAAATAACACTATTAAATTTCACATAATTTTTTATTTACATTGAACCAACTAAAAACCAATATATATATGATTAATTATTTTTCTAAAATAAATACTAATATATATCCTAAAAACCCAGTTCTCTATAACAACCCTTCTCATTACTAAACACTAAACATGATTTATTACATAAACATGCACCTAATAAAACGTTAAGGATTTATAGGTCTACTATCTTGGGAAACTAGGAACATTACATAAAAACATATAACCAAAAACCCAAACTATTTCTTGAAAAATTATTTTACATGACCACATTATTCGTTCATACTTAGCATTGCATGGGATAACCTGAGGACATGCATAAGAAAAGTGTGATCTAAGAAGCCCAGTAAGTGAGTTAATGAGGCCTACCATGATGAATATAGTACATGTTAGTAAATAGGAATATCAATGGATCATAAGATAAACATGAACATAACGGCATGATTTTTCATGGTTATCATAACATGGATATGTGGAAATAACATTTAACAGGATATTACCATGAGCCAAGGTTCATTGTTCATGGAGCATGGGTAAACGCACATTGCACTTGCATTGGAATGATTATACCATCATTGCACCTTAATTAGAACAGGTAAACCCTCATTTCCCTTGAATTATTATTATACTATACTTTAACCGATGCATTGGACTGTTATCAGGGCATACCCTTCTTAATCATTTCATTTCATGCATAAGTGCGCCACATGGATTATATAACATGGATTCATTAAAATTCCTAATTTTTTCCATCATTAATAAATTTTGAATTAATATATAAAACTATATAATCATAGTGTAATTTTTTTAAAGTTGAATACCCATTCCAGAGAAATGGAAATGGAATTCACTTCACAATGACTTTGGCTTTAAAAATAGTTGTTCAGTTTCTGTAGCATAACCACATGACATAAGAATTTGTAAAAATTATTGATGAGAGATAAAGGGATTTCTCATCATATTTACATAAAATGGAAATTAAGGGGTGATATAAAAACAAGTTCCAATATAATTAATGGAATTTAGATTTATAATACAAAAGAATGTTTTTAATGTAAATGTGAAGATATAAATCCATACGGAATATCGGCATGGTAATGGGTGTACATGGGATGTATAAATGAGATAAAAATAGGTATATCATCATTCAAACATAAGGAAGAAAGTATTTGGGAGGTTAGAAATCATACTCCCACTTTTTAAATTGAATTTAATAAGGTATAAAAATATAATGTAATTGAGACAAAAATGGGAAAATAAGAAATCCATTACTTTGAAGTATGATACCAACGACTTAGGAGGGTCTTGATAGAGGTTCTATGAGAGCATAGGGTGCCTTGGAAGGATTATAGATATATGATGGAAGAGGTTGGTTGATATCAGAAGGATTTGTGGAAAGATAAGTTGGATCATGGGTGGGTTTATTTAGGAATAGAGATGTAATTCTTAATTATTTATGTTTTGGACACCTGACATTAAACTATTGAGAATAACAAACCAGCCAATGGTTATTGACCATGGTTTTTTCCAAAGGGTTTTTAAAAATTTTTTATAACTCCAATGGCCTACATTCTTAAAATATTAAGCTTTCATATTTGGAGGTTAGTCACACTCTCAAGGAAATTATTTTGAAAAGGTAAAACATTTTATAAGTCATCGATGGTCCACTAAGGCACCATAAATTTTTTTAAAAAAATATAAAAACCCATTATATTAAAATCAAAACATATATTGGCTGAAAATACTGTTTATAATATTTTATTACATCACCATTGTGTTATTAAGATGTCTTAGAACACATTATATATTAAAACAGTAATGATTTTTGTTCCCAAATATTTGATTATCTTAGAAAATTATGAAAAATTATTGGTTGGATAATTTCAGAATCTTGATTCTAGAGAAGAATAATAATTTCATCTAAATATGTTTCTAAATATTTTAGTTTTTAATTTTAAAATAAAAACCCACATTTACCTATTTTTTTTTTGTGTTTTGACAAAAATAGCTTTCAAACATTAATAAAAATTACAATTTTATTTATAAAAATTAAAAGATCAATTATATTCAATAAAATTTAATTTAGTAATAATATTTCTTAAAAATATTAATTAATTAAAAATCCCACAATTCTTCAAAATTGTTTTCTTAATTGAATATTAAATAAATGTTTTTTGTTCTTTAAAAACTATTTAAAATGTAAAAATAATAAAATTAATGTAGATTATTAATAAAACAATAATTTATATAATCATAGTGTAAGGGTCTTTTTACATATCCCCTAATAAAAACCAAATCATACCAAAGGTTATGGTGTGCGACAGTGATATAATCATGCAGTGGCTCTGGTAACATCACTCATGTGGTAATCTCTATTAACTTCAACTTCTCCCGTATGTGGTTCCTCTCAAGTACTGATGCTCGGTATGATCTTGGTCTAGAGAGAGTCCCAACGATGCCACCTCTTACCAAGATCTGAATATGGGATTTTTATGGAGAAATTTAATTGTATGAGGCCATCACATCAATTTTCTGGGTAAATTGTATTTCTTAAAGCCCTATATTTATACTAATCAGTTGATCAGTGTTAAATGGCTATATTATCAAAAGTTACATTTATTAATTGTATTTTCAAATCCAAAAACATTAAACCATGGATGTTTATAAGTTTTATTTAAGCATTTTTTATAATAATACATTTTATCATATCAAGTGGAGTTTTTATTGATAAAGGTTTGGATCATTACTATCCACCCCTTAAGAAATTTCTCACTCAAAATTTCCCTTTCCCATAATAAATAATATTTAGGTAACTCTGTTTTATCACATCCTATGATTCCAACATTTCCTTTTCAAACTTTTTGTTTCACCACAACACCATGATGAGAGGCATTGTCTTATTTCCTATAAGTTTTTTCCTTCAGTCATGGATCTACACCTAATTCTCTATATATGAGAGGTCATTCTCTAATGGTACCACCTCTGGATTGATTAAATATGATGGGTGAGTTATGTATTTCCTCAAGAGTGATTCATGGAATACATAATGTTTACTTGAGATAGGTTTGATGGGGGTTTTAGTTGATAGGAAACTACTCTAATGATATCAAGGATCACAAAAGGGTTGATGTACATTTGAATATGCATTCCCTTCTTCCCAAATATCAATAATCTCTTCCATAGAGATATGTAGACGAATACCATGTCCTCAACATCAAACTATAGGTCTCATCAACAATTATTAGCATAGCTCTTTTGTCAACTCTTTTCAACTTTAATGTTCATATGGATGGTCTTAACCTTCTCAACCATTGCATCGACCATTTCCAGACCTCATAATTTTATCTCACCAACTTAATCCCAACATGCCTATGTTATGCACCTCTTCCCATAAAGGTCTTCATATGGATCCATTTGTATTTTTGGGTGGAAAATATTATTGGTAGAGAACTCAACTAGGAGAAGATGTTGAACCAATCCTCCATTGAAGTCTTTTGAGAATGCTCTCAACATGTTTTAAAATGTTTGGATAGTTTTATCTTATAAGACATTAGTTTGAGGATGATTAGCCATATGAAGTTTAGATATATATTCAGAGAATAATGAAGACTCTTCCATATCATAGAGGAGAAACTAGGATCCCGATCAGATATAATAGATAGTGGTAATCCATGAATCCCTACCATTTCTCCAATATATATCCATGCAAGTTGATCCAAGGATAAACCCTCATGAATTGAAATTAAGTGGCCAGTCATTGAATGAAGATCCACAACAAGCCATATAACATTGTTTCATTTGGATGTCTTCGGGTATTCGGTGAAAAAGTCCTCGGTGATTTTTTACCACTTCTCGGCTCATATGAGTAATTTGTGCATCATCCCTTTATACTTATGACTCCCAGCCTTCACTTGCAGACATACTATGATTTTTTTTGTATACTCAGAAATCTCCTCCTTCTTGTTATCCCACCAAAAATTGTCTTATATATATTGATAAATTTTTGTGTTTCCTGGTTGAAAAAAGAAATTATAACTATGTGTGTTATCTTGAATTTCATTCTTTAACTCCAGATTTTAGGGAACACATATTCTTGTACAAAATCTCACAATTCCTTCTTCATTAGCATTGAACTCTGAGGATTTCCCATTTCTAATTGTTTCAACATTCATCTAAATTCCCACACCATCCTTTTAAGCATCCTTTTACATTTTCAAAAGACACGGTTGATCAATCATTTGTGAAGGAATTGATGATGTTCCATTCATTATGATTTCCATGTCCATCTTCATCAAATATAGATTATTTTATCCTTTTCACTTATCATCAACGATATAATTGCAGGGTCTTTTCTACTTAGAGAAACTGCCACCTTTTTCTCTTTCCTAGGGTTGTAATGGATTGAGAAATCATAGTTTTTGATCTTCTATAGATATCTTCAATATTATATGTTCAACTCTTTATTTCTTAATATATACGTGATTCATTTGTGATCCGTATATATTTCATAATTCTCACCAAATAAAATTTTTTTCCAAAACATTAATGCAAAAAATATTGAATCCAACTTATTATAATGTGTTGGATATTTTATCATATTAACTCTTAATTTTGTTGATGCATATGCAATGAATTTTTCATTTTTCATCAACACACAGCTCATGACCATATTTGAAGCATCACTAAATTCCAAAAAATGTTCTCCACTTGTGGGTAGTGTGATCACATTCATAGTGATAATCCTCTTTTTCAACTCCTTAATGATCTCTATGCATTCATCACCCCATCATTTTTTCACTCCATTCCATGTTTTCTTGGTAATAGGGCTGAAATCATTATAAATTTCTTACGATTTGATGATAATTTCGTGATAACCCCAAGAAGCAACATATATTGGTCACTAATGTTGGCCTCGACCATCCCTCTATTGTAGTTGTCTTGGAGGGATCCACATACATCCCTATACTTGTGATGAAATGACCCAATAATGCGACCACATTTAGTCAAAACTCACACTTGGTGTAATTTTCATAGAGCTTATCTTCTAACAAGGTTTCATATACATTACATAGTTTCTCCTCATTCTTCTCCATGGCTGTAGAGTATATTATAATATCGTCTATAAAGACTAAAAATAATGTTTTGGGGTGATATTTAACGAAAGTATGCATCAAGACCATAAATATTACTAGATAATTATAGAGTTTGAAAGGAATTACTAAGAATTCATAGTGCTCATATCTTAAATGAAAAGAATCCTTGGGGATATCCTCCTTTATCGCAATTACTTGGTAATATCTTGACCACAAATCCACCTTGGATATGTATTGTTCTCCATATACAAAAATCAAATAATTCATCAAATCTTTGTATAGGATACTTGTTCTTTATTGTGATTTTGTTGAGCACATGATAATCAATGAAAAGGCGCATTGACCCATCCTTCTTCTTAAGGGATAGGACTCGTGTAGCCCTTGGTGAAGCACATGGGCATATAAACACAATTTCCAGATTCTGATGTAGTTGTTTCTACAGATCCTCAAAATCTACAATAGATATTCAATATGGAGTCTTGGATATTAGAAATTCCCTATATATAAGATTAGTTAAGAATTCAACATCTATTCTTGGAGGAAGAATAGGAAATTCCTCTAGAAACACTCCAATGAATTCCCTCACAATAGGTATGTCTTAAAAGATGGTTTCATCCTTAGACTCAATCATATTTACCAGATATTAATTCTTAAAGGGAAGTAAAACACACTCTTGAGATGTTGGTGCTAAAAAAGATTCATCTTCCTCCTTGAACTTGTACTGAATCGGGGGTCGATTCACCATATGGAGATTAATTTCCCCCTGAAAAAAATTTGTGTTGAATTTATATAAGGTAATCCAATACATGACATAAATTTCATCAAATTCTACCAAAGTAAGTGTGATGAGGTTTTCTAGGATGTTCAATCCACAAATTATTGAAGGGAAAGAGTTATATTCATGGTATACAATGATTTCCCCATTTGTCATTATCATCGACATAATTTCATTCTTGATTTTCGGTGGTGTTGGGACTGTTCTACAAATCATTTGCAAAATAAAAGAAATGCATATAACTATAATAAAAAAGTATGTTCACTATTATTTAATGAATAACAAGTGTACATGTCACCACTTCATTGACAGGGATCACTTCAGTGGTAGTGATGGAAAAAAATCACCCTTGCTTCATTAGAGGTTGTTGGTTGCATCTAAAATCCCTTTTCTTAGGGAACTAGATTGAAAATTGCCCTAATTTTTTGTATTTAATTCAATAAAAAATGCGTTTAGGGTCGAACAATGCATTCCTCTCATCAATCGTAGCCACAACTTTTTCTTTTATGCATTTAATGTCTAGGGTCCCTTCTCTTCCACTCTTAAATCATTTC
Organism: Viscum album; assembly: GCA_963277665.1. Lineage (NCBI taxonomy): Eukaryota > Viridiplantae > Streptophyta > Magnoliopsida > Santalales > Viscaceae > Viscum > Viscum album. The sequence continues at coordinate 1,007,194,248 of OY728164.1, read as the reverse complement.
CTATTATTCTTCAGGCAATTTTTTGGGTGCTTCATTGTGTACCATTAGAAAATGGGGTGTTGGATTTTGTTACCACCATTGGATTAGTCCATCGGACCACCATAATTGATGTCCACCTGATTTTTCCTTTCCCCATGATACAGTTGAGATTTTCTGTTCTCCACTTTGACATTAATGTAAAATCTATAAATTTCCTCATATATCTCAAAGTCACGGATCGATAGGGAATTTTGTAGGCTAGGATTTATCCCACTGAAGTAGTGTTCAACCTTGTATTCAAGGGTAATGACATATTCGGAGGCATATCATGATATCATTGTGAAGTTTTCCTCATACACTCTGATGTATTATTCATATTTTGGATTTAGGTCAAGTAAGTGATCCTCCATGTTAAGGCAGAAGGTGCACAGAAAATAAATGTCGAAAAGCATTTTCTGAAAATCATTTCATTCCAATGCGTCGATTGCCTCCCTATGCTTCATATTTTTGATCAATGTTTACCATTGATCAACATCACCCTCTATACAATATTCATCTAGAAGTGCCTTCTCTTGTTCATAACAATCAAGTATAGAAAATATCTTCTCAATGGTGTTGATCGATTGAAATTAAGAGGCCATTGTCTAATGAATCTCTTTATTACGACTTGTTCTTTCAGGGGGGGGGGGGTTGAATTTTTTTCTTGACTTATGTTTCTTTTCATAAAATCAGTATACTAAGTCAGTATTGTGACAAAGCTCATGATTCCCACTCCCCTCAAATTGGGCATCTCATTAGAATAGTCATCACATTGATCTTCACATAAATAGTTATCATGAGTCCTCCAATTAACAGTCATTCGATATAATATAAAAAAGTTAGGGGTAACAAATAAATGGTAATCAAAAGACAAAAACAGATGGAATATAAATTTCTATTATTTCATTAACTTATGAATTTATAGTCTTCATTCTATGTTATCCATTATCTACTTCCAATCATATATTTATTGGGATTTTTCTTAATTCTCGTAATAATAGATCATACTATGTTTAAAAATTTACCAAAGAATTTCCCCATGGATTGTTGTAATCAAGAGTACAGGAAGTCTCGTTATCATACACCAGTTCTTATTTGAGACTAGTTCAAAATATTGTTTTTGGTTTTACCCCTAGATAAATTTGTGCAAGAGCTCCCTCTACCTACTGATATCCAGATAGGGATGCATTTTTGTAATAAACCACTTACTCAATACTCATAAAAATTTAGGGATTTTTTATTATACATATTATTATACATATGTCTTTCACTAGGCTTTTCTAATCATAATTAAAAAAACTAAACATATCCTCTAATACCAACTATAACAACCCTGGTCTTTTTTACACTCTTAAACATGATTTATTACATAAACAAGCACTTAAGAAAACTCTGAGGATCAATTGGTCTACTATGTTGAGAAATTAAGAACATTACATTACAAATTAGAACATAAAACCCAACATATTTATGGAAAACATATTTTACTTGACCATAACATTCCTCTATACTTATCATTACATGGGATAAAATGAGGCCATGCTTAAGAAAATGGTGAGCTATAAAGCCCCGTAAGGGAGTAAACAAGGCTTTACATGAAAAATAAAGTACATGATAAGAAATATTAATATCACTGGGTCATAAGATAATAATTAACATAAATTCATGATATTTCATGATTATCATAACATTTAAAATGTGGGAACAACAATTAACATGATATTATCATGAGCCAAGGCTCATTTCTCATGGAGCAAGAGTAAACCCTCATTTCACTTGAATTTGAATGAATAAAACATCACTGTAATTTAATTATCTTGAGAAAATCCTCATTGCACGTGACGTATCATGATAATATTCTTTACCCAATGCATTGGATTACTGTTAAGGTGAACCCTTCTTAATCATTTCATTTCAGGCATAAGTGTTCCACATGGTTCGTATAACATGGATTCATAAAAATCATCATTTATTCCATGATAAATGTATGTGTAATTCACACATGAAACTATATAATCATTAAAAAAATGTGTATAAAGGTGAATACCCTTGATAGAGAATTGGGCATGGTATTCACTAAACAATGACTTTGGCATGGAGAATCACGGTGCAATTTCTGTAGCATAACAACCTGACATTAAAATTTGTAAAAATGGGTGATGAGAGATAAAGGGGTGTATAATAATATTTACAATAAATGGACAGTAATGGGTCATATTAAAATATTTACTAATAATTTTAATGAAATTTAAATTCATAATACAATTGAATTACTTGAATGTAAATTAGAAGAGATAAATTCCATACAGAATTTTTTGCATGGTAACAAATGTATATAGGTGGCATTAATGAGTGAAAAGTAGGACTACAATCATTAAAACATAAGGTGATCAGTATGGGTGAGTTTAAAATCATATGCTGACATTTTTATTTGAAAATAAAAGGGTATTACGAAATAATGAAATTGAGACAAAAATTAGAAAGGAACAAATCCCTTATTTGTATTTGTCATCCCAAGGCATGGGAGGTCTTTAGAGAGGCTCCATGGGATCTTGGGGTACCTATATAGGATTATATATTGAGGAGGGTAGATTGTGGTCTAACTCCAAAGGCATTGATTGAAGAGAAGTGGGATCTTGGGTGGGCTTATATAGGAAAAGTGATGGAATTCTTTATTATTTTGGTTTTGGACACCACAAAATAAAATAATCAAATCCACAGAGCATACAACAGTTGTTTCTTATGATATTTTAAAAAGGGTAGTGTAAAACATTATTTTATATGGACAACATCCTAACATAATTAAATATATGGCTTGCTTATGTGGAGGTGAGTAACAATCTTAAGGAAATCATCATAAAAACGTATTCTGTTTTACAAGTTGTGGAGGGTCAACTAAGGCACAATAAAATTAATAAAAAAAATCCAAAATCAAATTATTTTAAAGTTAAAACATATTTTGGACGGAATACTATTTATAGTATTTTATTAAATAACTATTGGGTCATTATTATGTAATAAACACATTATATATCAAAACGGTATTTAATATTTACCAAAAAACTCAACTATCTCATAAAGTTTTGATAAATTCAACCTTTGATCATTTTGACATCCTGATTCCAAAAATAATGTTCATCATATTTCTATCTATATATTATTTTATAATTTTTTTAATTTTTTCTTTTAAAATAAAAACCGATATTTATACCTAAATCATGGGTTTTGACAAATAAACATTTTTCAAACCTTAATAAAAATCACAATTGATTCCATGGAAATTATAAGTTCATTTATAATTATAAAAAATTCAATTATTAATAATAATTTATAAAAAAATTATTTTATTCAAAACTAAATTTACTTGTTGAAATAGATTTCATAATTAAATATTCACGTAAATTTATATTTGATCTTTAAAAACAATTTACAATGTAACAAAACAATGAATGTATATTTTCTATAAAAAAGTAATGTACATAATAATAGTACTATAGACTTGTTACATAACCCCTTATAAAACCCACATGAGACCGAAGGGTATGGATTGCAATGGTGGAAAAATCTTGGGGAGGCTCAGATAACATCTCCCAGGTGCTAATATCTATTAACATCCACTTCTCCAATAGGAGGTTCTGCGCATGCATAACAGGTTGAAGCTCGTATTGGGTTTGTTGAAGATTGAATCCCCATGATGCCACCTCCATTCTGATATCCAACAACTGGGCTTCATACGAAGAAATTCTACTGGTTGAGGTCATCGCTTCCATTGTTTAAGTAAATTGGATTTGGAAAAGCAATATATTTATAATAATAAATGTATCACTATTCAACATCTATATTATCAACAGAAACTATTATTAATGGTATTTTCAAATAAGAAAACATAAAACCATGTATTTATATATGTTTTATGTAACCATTTTACATAATAATAAATTTAATCAGATCAAAAAGAATTTTCATTAATATAGATTTAGGTCGTTACATTCTCCAATGACCATAAAATATAGAATAAAACAATATGTTTTATAAAATGATCACATGATATTACTTTTAACATTTATATTTGAGTATTTATTTTTAATAAATTAATAAAAACATTTCCATTATCAGAAAATTCTATAATTATTTTTTATAATTTAGTTTTTCATATTTTTTCACACCAATGCAAAATCTTTGGGATAAATGTCACATATAATAAAAATATTTTAATAGTGAATATTGGTTTGTTTAAGATCAATTATTCATGAAAATAAAGATATAATAAACATAGAATTTTTAAAATTGAAATATATATTATATAATATCTTGGTGAAATAAAGGTATATACAACTGATGATATTTCATTAAAAATATTTCGGAATTCTACTCACACAAGCCATATGTGTGTTGGTATAACAACTTAATGTCGAAAAGATAATATTACATGAATTTAGGTGGATATAATATGACTAAATTATAGGAAAGAAATGATTTTATTAAAAAAAAGTTGAAACTAATAAAATATTATGAAAATTATTGTGGGATATGTGATAAATATGGATATACTACCATTATGTGTCTCACTGTACTACCATATTAACTAGGAAAATAAAAATCTATTAAGTGGATGAGTAACCAATATAAACCCATTATAGTTTTTTATTAATAAGTTGTGAGATGAATAATTCAATAGATTTAGTATATTATCTTGTCAACACATGTGGACAAAGTAGAAAAATAATTCAAAGATATCCACATGTATGATTGTGGATCTATTAAATTAAAAAAAGATATATAGCTTATTGTTAAAATAATTGAATGAATTATAATTAGTGATTTTTTTGAAAAAAATACTCTATTTGTCAGTGGTTTGAGGATGAATATATAAATAATATCTTAAATTTGTGACCGTGTTAATACAATGATTATTAATAAAAATTGAATAGTAATTATTAAAATTAAGCATCGAACAACAATAATAATGTTATTAAAATAACATAGTAATTTATTCTATATTTTAAATGTGAAAAAAATTGTGAGTATGGATGAGGAAAAGTTTTTTCCCATTGAATCAATTTCTATATAAATTAAAATTACATGGAAATTTTTTTCAGATATTGATATATAAAAAGGATTCTAAAAATACTTTATAAAAGTGGTAATAAAAGTGATATGTCTCCTAATGTATAAATGATGAACAAGAGCGATATGATTATAGAGATCATAACAAAAAACCTATTGAATTGTTACACTCAAATATTTATTTTTTTATGAGATTGAAATTAATAAATAGAAATAAGTAGTCCATTACTCTTGTTCATAATTTCACTCATATGAAGGATTATTATTTTATATTTATTAAATAAAAATCACTTAATAGGTTTATATACTTGATAACTTGTATAAAAAATCAAATAGAATGTTTCATTAAAATTTTTTTGGTTTGAAAAGGGTTCCCACTATATAAATGGATATTTTGATGCCAATACTGGGTAGAATCTAATTGGGTGTAATGATAATAATTTTTATACGTCCAAAAAAAGGGATAATTGAATAAAAGAACTATATTTTTTAAAAATAGTGAGAAAATGACATCAATGTAGGAACATCATAATTGTTTTAGAGATAATCCTAAATAGAGACTATCTAAATTCTAAATTTTTTATACTTTGATGAAATTCAGATAAAAAATCTTAATAGATGTAATTCATAAGGAATAAAATGATTATGAGATTATAAGTATTAAATATCCTATGTTATATCCGTATCAAAGAACAATGTATGGGAATAATCATTGTGTGGGATGATATACGTATATTCCTCGGATATAAACCCGATTAATTTATTTAAAGTTGTTAAAAAATGAAAATTATCATTAATTAATATGATATTAGTTTTTTTAAATCCATGTCCATTATAATCATCAATTCCTATTGATGAATATATCGATGATAAATGAAATTATTATGGAGGATAGTATGATATAAAATTATTTTTCATAATATGACGCGAGAATAAAAAATATGATTTAGAGATTTATTCAAAATGATGAGAGTAAAATTTAAGGAGGAACCTTGTTATCAAGACATTGAAAAAAAAATATTCTAAAATCATGTATAGATATATTAAAATGGTATTCAAATTAAAATACATCTGAAAATTTTAATTCATTCCTCACTTCATTCACATGTTTAAAAAACTTTTTAATATAACATATTACAACATTGGGGTTGGATAAAAAATAATAAATGAATAGTTGGATAAAATTATAAAAAATAAAATGTCTGATATGGTTTCATATCTCAAAGATAGTAATTTTATTATGATGAATTATTTTTTTAGTGATAAAATAAATGATAAGTAAAAAATAATATGAATCAAATCTATTATTATATACAAGGAAAATTGAAAAATTATGTTTGTAGACTTGGATTATAATTTGTATCCATTCTCAATGATTGAAATGATTCATAATATATTGTTATATTCTCTTAAATGAACACTAAATTATATCAAATTTGTATAATTATAGTGTTCTCGAATGGTGAACTTGGGGAGTATATTTACATTAAATAACCTAAATATTTTATCCTTTCTGGTATTTTTCTTATGTTAAAAAGATGATTAAAGCATTATCTGGTCCTAAACAAGTGCCTCATTAATTATATTATATGTTGTAAAAAAATAAATATAGTTCATTTTAATAAATTAATGGTGGATAAAAATATCTATCTCAATGTAGATGAAAAAAGCTCACTAATTTTTATTTGTTTATTAAAATTATGTTTACTAGAAATAAATATAATACTTGTGAATAATTTTTTCGCTAATTATAAATGGTTTTTATTTTCAATAAATGGTAAAATGGATTTATTTTTAGATTTCCATCTTAGGAAAATATAAGGTTTTAATTTTCTCTAAAAAGTAATTATTCTAATTAGTTTCCATCAATGTAGAGTTATTAAATATTGACCAAAAATAGTTTTGAAAAAGTATTAGAATCAAACACTATTTGTAAATTTTTTAATATGTAATTTTTTTTCATTTCACTTTATGCATGATCAGAATGTAATTGAAACGAATAATAACATATAGAAAAAATGGATCTTGAGCTATATAAAATGGTCTGTTGATTATGTGTTATGGCATGATAAAAATATATAATAAATTATTAATATTTTTTATTTCTATAGTTGGATTGTTTCATTGGTGATAGTAATTCAATATCAGGATGTCCATTCATTATTGGTTGAAGTTTCATGTCCTTATTGTCCATGAAGATAATTATACTAACATATAGAAAATTAAAAGATAATATTATTGTGGCATCGTAATCCATATCATAAATTATGTGGATGCATACATAAATTCAATACATTGGGTTCTTATTTAATAACCATTGGTGATTTAGTGTGAAGATAAAATTGTGAGAAACTTTTCAGAGAATTTGATTCAACATTTGGGGTCACTGAATATTGAGATCAAGTAAAACATTAAAAAGTATAATAAAAAATATGGATGTATTATCTTGAATTTTTTTGTTAAGAATCAATTAATGGAAATCATGATAAATACCCATATAAAGGATGAATTTCATTAATCTAGAGTAGATTTTCGAGTGAATTATTTACCAAAATCCCTAAGAGTGCATTGTTATAATTTATTTACTTTAATTCTATTTTATTTTTTGATAAATTTAAAGAATATTACTTAGGATATTATTTTTCAGTGAAGAGACTATATTTTAAAATATAAAATAAATAGGGTGAATAGAAGTTTAGTTTCAATGTTAGGAAAGACATGAGGCATTCATAGCTAATTTTTTTAAAAGATTATTCTTGGTTTTAAAATGATTCAATAAAATATTCTTGGGATCCTAGTGGTAAATAATCCCTCATGAAGTAAATTTAAAATGGTTTATCTAAACATAGATTAATTTAGACATAAATAATTAGATTTTATCTTTACCTATAGGGGTTTAGAAATATAAAGAATATCATTCCTTCCAATGATGTAGTGCATAAATACATATCACATTTGGTGATTAATATACATATTCTCATTCAATTTTTTATTGAGATTTTGTAAAAGATTCATTTTGTATTTATTGTTAATATCCAAATGGATGGGTTAACATTTTAATTGAGTAATGTTCATAGAAAAGGACTTAAAATTTACTAAGGCTAAAAAAATGCTTCTATATGGATATCCTTGAACTATAGAAAGAAAAATATTTATTTGGTTGTAAAAATACATGAGATTATTTTATATATGGGCACATATAATAATATTCTGTTATCCTAAGGAAATATAGTTGTAATATTATGGAGAAATCATTCCACATCATCAAGATACGACTTTTATAAATTATTATTATATTTAAAGGGTGTATAATTTCCCATTATTGGTAGATTAATATAACACAAGAAGAAGGGATAATAAATAATCATGTATTTGTTATTGTAAGCTTCTAGGTTAATGAATGATTTCTGAATCATAAATTAATTTTATATGTTTCACACTATAAATAATTTATGTCAAGAAACATTTTTTTTGGATGAGATTTGTAGAGAAAAAACATAGAATTTATAATTTTGTGAAGAATTTCTTCAGACTATAGTAATTTTACCACTCCTTATCTCTAAATACTGCACATCGTGGGCCGACAATGAGATAATAGGATAGTGACAACCATAATATCACCTCCAATAAGGATTTTTTTGGCAACTAGAACCCACAGAATATAATTCATATAAATGAGAGGTACTACACTCTAAGAGGAACATATGGAATAGAGAGATAATATAGATGCACCAATCAACACATACTCATGAAGATAAAATATATACTAAGTGAAAACATACTATTTTATACAATACTAAAACAATTGTAAATGGAATCTTTAAGTACCTTAAATGTAAACATGGTAGTGACCCTGAATCCCAAAAAACAGCTACAAAACCACAAGCTAGTAATATCACCCAAGATTTCCAATATTCTATTACTAACCTTGAAAACATGTTTATATTTATTTTAGGAGAGAATAATATAAAACTGAGTAGGATCCTCTTTAGTGAATCTCTTTTAAATGAATAGAAACATGATAAATCATTGTGAACAATAGTGAATCTACCTCATCACCAAAATCGGTATACTAGGTTTCCATCCTCACTAGCTATATTTCACAATAAGCATCATGTAAAATATATAATATATTTTAGTAATTGAACATCAATAATACCCCAATACCACTTCCCCAAAAGATTTTTGCTTTTCCCTAATGTCCCATGTCGTGAGCCATATGTCCCTGAATTTATTCCCACATGAAAACATCAAATCTGTGTATAATAAGATTCACCTCATGCATCACATCATCCAATCATTTTATATCACTACTCCATTTAGTAAGTGACTAGTTTTCAATAACCATCATAACACATTTGATGTGTATCAAACATTAGATATTATACCTCATGACATTACAACTCAAACACCAAGTAAAAATCCTAAATCCATAAAATTATACACCATTCCAACCTATAACAATATTTTTTATACCATTTTTGAATATCAATGTCTGTGAAATAACCCAAATCCCTCATACACCTATACACAGATATAAATATCTAAACTAACCTCTCTGTATAAATGTACATTAAACAACCAAGGAAAGAGGGCCTCGACATATGGGGTAATTATCTATCCATACTCCTATTGGTTTTTTGGGGAAAGAAACCTATTAGGCTCCACTAAGTGATAGCCTCCCAAATAAAAATGGAGGAGGATATTTTCTTTAATAGTTGTTCCTCAATATTATTTTTATTATGAAAAAATATCATTATATCTGGGTATAGGGTGACCCATTATATATGCCATATTACTATGCCCATGTGGGCCTTCAACATTACCCTAAGTCCTTGTGTAGTTACAACCCCACATCATCCATCCTACATCACCAGGCCGACATCATTCCCTCATTACTGCCTTATTACATCATGCATGCATCACATCAATCCAATGTCATGCCTACGTCACCTCCTACAATCTAAATTCCCCAAGGTCCATGCTTGGATTCAAACCATTTTCATTTGAATGCATGATTATAGTAGGCAACGTTAAAAATCATATTTTCTTACATTATTTAATATAACCAATGTTAAAATTAATTTTTCAATTGTTTTTTCATCATGTGATTTTATAACCGAAATAAAACATGACATTCCATGTGTATTTTTTTTATAAATAATGTTGAATGTCCCCATTTATGTCAGTTATGAAATAACTAACCTAAAAATATACTTTCTTACATCAATTATTAAATAACCCACATATAAACTCCTTTTTCTACATCGTTTATTTTATAACCAATTTATAAATATATATTTTTATCTTTCAATGCTAATTACTCCATTAGATGAAAATACATAATCATTTAAATGAAAAAATATATCCAAAACATGATGTAATCTATAAAAGGAAACCTATATCTTTTACAAAATTTAAAATCTCGTCCAAGTACACGTTGATATAATTTTCTTTGGATAAGAGATCTCATGAGGAAAATTTAGTAGTATTGGAATAAAATCCCTTTTAGACTCTAAATGTAACACCCCAAGAATTCATAATGTGTTCTTTCTTCAAAATAATTCCATAACTTGCACTACACGCAACACCGAGTTCAATTGCACCATGACTTACCAAAAATCCATTCAAAAGAGGTTATGAATAGTATTAACTAAATTTTAAACTTTATATAATCCTTATAATTTTTCCATATTATGAGTATCTTAGACATAATGCAAGAACAAATTCATTTTCAGTATTGCACTTTTATCACCTTTTAATAGTGAACCCTTTTTAAATACAATATTTTAAAATTTTTGATTAAATGGGGACATAAAAAATTTAAAATGAAACATCCCATGCTTCCATGGTATGCTTTCTTTGAATAATACAGTAGTGTGTGTTGTACGCAACCTTGAGTTTTAACACACACCACAACCAATCAAACTAGCCGTTATGAATAGTAATACCTAATTTTTGAAATTATATATATTTTATATTTCAAAATGGACTTCATTTTTGGATTCGGAATATCTAATTTATCCTAAGGTAAAATTTTGGTACTTTTCGGATAACTTTCATATTTTGATGAATAGTGAAAATTACTAAAATTTAATTAAAAACAACTTTTTTATCAAAATAATTAATAGTGATAAATTATGAATTTGAGTGGTTTTAAAGTATATTTAGAATATATTTTTACAATTTAATATAATTTTGGTCATTGGACAAAATTTTACAATTAAACCAAACATAAACAAGTGTCAATCTTTTGGTAGTTATTATCTCTTAAAAACACGCTTTTTGTTTTGACAGCGGGAATTAATTTTAAATTAATTTCTGCCACCTCTGTGTTTTGAATATAGAAAAATGGATTCCATATTTGGAATCAGGATGTCCAAATTGTGTAAATAGTTAACTTTTATTTTTAGACATTTTGAATAATTACTGCGGTAAATATTTTATTTACCATGGTTAAGGGTAAATCCGGTAAATAAGGGTCAAAAATTAATATTACAATAATACTAAATTACCCAAAACGTGTCCTAGACATATTGGTTGATACATGTTCGACCATAGGCATCTTTGGGTCGATTTTGGGACCCCATGGCGCCACTTCTAGGTGATAGGGACACTTTATTTTAATTAAGTTAAAATGAATACAAAAATGACACAAGCATATATCTTTTAGAAAAAAATTATTACATAGGGTTATATATGTTGGATTTTAGATTATAAATATTATTTAGAAAGATAAAATAATTTCCTACATAAGGATATTTTATTTATAATTTTTAGACATTAAATAATTTATTTTATTTATGACACAATGATGATGCAGTAATTACTAAAATAGTGAAAAATTAAATTAATTGATATTATAAATACCCAAATAAATATATTATGAAACTTTTAATGAATTAAACTAATTTTCTAGGATAATATTATATATTAGGATTGATTTAATTTACTTTGTTCGAAGTAATCAATCTGTTATGAGTTTCAAAAAAATCAACTATTGAATAGTGTCAAAATTGACATAAAAGAGTTCTTAAAACAAATATTATATTATTAATTGATATTAAATTCCTAAAAATCTAAGGTTCGGACAAGAGACTTATATCATGATAGGTTCATCATTAATGGACCACTTGGGGGTCTCTTGGATGTATATAGTAAGTTTATTAACCATATTATATAAAAATACAAAGAGACATTGTAAAAGTGAAACTAATTAACTTAGAGTTAATACTTAAAGATAAGGTTAATATAAGTACCCAAACCTGTCTAAATTCTATTGGATGAGTGGTTTTCGACCTATCCCCACCTTAACCTTTTAATAATAAACTTTGGAGCCATTATAAACCGAATATGAATTTATTATAAATTAATATTTCTAGCTTTTCCAAAGGTGCCCCTCACACCTCTTATAAAAGGGAACTCCTCCTTCTCATTTCTTCACACCTTCAAAGCCTTTTGGTTCGGCCAAACTCTGCCCAAATACTCTCCCAACTTCCCTCAATACAACCTAGAGACCTTAGTTTGATCAGAAAGCCTTCCTATGGAGCCCTTTTGATCAAATCAAAAGGAAGAACCCGAAGAAGAGGTAATGTTTTCACCACCCCTTTTCAAGTTCCTTTCTTCTTCCACTTCTTCTTTCTTTGTTCTTAACATTATAAAATAATAACTCCAGTATCTCACATATACTGTGATGTTATTATAAATATGGTACAAGCATATTCATTATTCTATCCACCCTTTGAATAACATGTCACCATACGTGCGTACGTACGGCTTACCGTCTCCACGTCGTGGTGTAATTGTTATTCAATATATTATTATTTGGATGGGTATAATAATGATGTGTAACTCATGTAAATAATAAATATAACATGTTAATGATTCTGTATATATGATATACCATCCATTTATATATTATTTTAATATCAAAAGAATGATATTGTCGCTCGTGCGTACGTACGGACTACCGTCTCCACGAACGCGATGAGATTCATTCTCCATCGTATCCATTCAAGTATAATTATCATTTGATGATTTAAAAATGATGTTTAAGGACTTGATATAATTCTGGATATGAATAATATACAACCTATCCGTTACAAACATGTCTTACGTAACAAAACATATAAAAGAACACAAGTAAGTTAACACCCGAAACAACGATAATACTAAGATATTATTATCAAATCAATATTAAAAGATCATATATGATATCATATTAATGTATATGATTCTTGTATAATTTAATCAAAATTATTTCACCATTATACAAGAGGTTAACCTACCCCAACCAAGGAAAAGTACAAGGTAAGGGGTTTTCATCTCACTCCTTATTCCCGTGAGATTCATGCCATATTGCCACCATCACCTTTTGTGTGGTGTATGTACTGCCCATAATTATATTCTTTGTGTAATACACTCTAATTTATGTATATTTACATATTCATTGTATGATACCTCTTTCATGGGTTGTATGTTTCATAAGTTACCAAATTTTTAAGGGTTATTTCACAATCTCTTCATTATCCGAGGTTGTTTATACGTAATAATCTACTGGGATCTCATTATCATCCACATCCATGTTTCTTAATAATGTATTTCAAAACATTTTTACTATTTACAAGAATATGGGTTAAAGTCATTTATACCCTTATGTGTTTCGAAAGGAATCTTTCCGTCATTTTCCAAACAAGGCACTTTTAACCTTTTCGACAACTTTAAGGTATGAATGTTTTTTTTATACGGCGGGTGCGGCTATTTACCGCCGTTATAAAATCGTCAAAGCTTCCCTTATAAGCTTATAAGAATATTTTCAAATTGAATTTATTATTTTTTAATTATGTTACTTTTAAAATGATTTCAAAAAAAAGAGATATTTCTCTAAAATAGTTTTGATTTCATCTATGTCAACATCCTTTGATGGATTTTAAGCTTATTTGAAGTTGATTTATTATGATACAAAACATCCCTATTTTATTGACGGTTTTGTGATATTTTTGACTGTGGATAAGTTATTCTTATGTCACTCATGGTTTTTGTTTAAAGTATTGAAATTTTATAAGTTATTTTTAATCCAAATGTTTATGTTATATTTCAACCTTTCATTCAGATGAATGTGTTAGACAAGTATGTTCCGGGTTGGGGACCGGTAAAAGTAAGCCCTCCGGTTTGGTCTCCGGTTATTAGAGGAACTCCGGTTTGGTCTCCGGTTATTAGAGGAACTCCGGTTTGGTCTCCGGTTATTAGAAGGACTCCGGGTTGGTGTCCAGTTATTAGAGGCACTCCGGGTTGGTGTCCGGTTATTAGAGGCACTCCGGGTTGGGTTCCGGTTACAGTTAGCCCCAAGGTCTTGGGATGAGGCCTTGACAAAGAAATTAAAGTTCAGCATTATGCATTCCATCATTATGAAAGTGGTTATTGATATTTAATGTGATTATTCAACTAGTAGAATATCAATGTGAGTAAGTAAATGGCATTGTTTAATTTTATTTTTGCCATATTATACTGAAGTTCATGTTTAAAAAGGCTTTTTTTTAGTTATACATTTCCTTAGATGTTAATGTTTATTTATGAAAGCTTCCGCATTATTGTTATCCTTACTGAGCATCTAAGCTCACCCCTTTCAATGTTTTAATATTTTCCAGGATGTGAAAAGTATTTTATGAATGACCTGTAGGGAAAGTCAGAAGAGGATATGAGTGTGGACTATGAAGACTTTGTTATTAATTTTTCACTTTATGATGTAATGTAAGACTTATGAATGTATCTTGTGTTTCCAAGGATACTAAACCAATCGGTCCTTCGAGATTTGATATTTCTTGTGATCATGCCAATGTTATAGAATAATGCACCGACTCTGGGTAACGAGGGTCGGGGAATTACACTGAACATGCCTCTTTCTTTTAACCATGATCTGATGAAGGATTCTTCATTACAAAAAAAATAGAATAATTAAATAGTGTATAAATTTTGAAAATTAATAATCAACAGATAAAGTCAAAAAAAGGAAATTATAAATACTGTGATGAGTTCACTAAAACCAGAATCATTATATCAATTATGAAGAGTTTAAAAATTGATTTGGTGAAATAATAATGATGTTTGAAAGAGGTGACCATGAAATTAATACACATGGAGAAATAAAATATATAAATTGACTTTCAAAATAGAACCGTATTATAATAACTTTTTAGTTGAAATTGAAAACCTCAATGGTTCATTGTAAAAAAATTATTTCTATATTGGCATGATTAATAATTATATATTCAAATTTGGTTATTTTAAAACCCACATGAATGCCATAGATTTTCAAATCAGGTTTAAAATGACTCATTTCAAAAAATTCTTTTTCATGTTGCTTTTTATCTGATTGTTGTATAAACATTGATATAAAAATTTCTTTTACAACTCCTTACATAAAAAAATAGTTTACATGTGATTGTTTTTAAATCTAATTTAAAAACCCATTATTGACATCCGTTTTTTAAAACTAAAATGTAAAAATAGTTCTTCTTGTTTTTAATATCGATTATGAAAACAAATAATGTTAAAATGTTTTTAACGACCCTTATTGAAATCACAAAATTAAAACTCTAATATGAAATATAATTTTTTTAGTAGTGTAAATTTCATTATTTTCATTCAAAAATTCATTTTATGTTAATAAAATTATTATCCTATAATTACCAATATTCGAATAGCATTACATTAACCAACATGCCATGTCAATTCCCATAGTAAAAATCCAATGTGTGTACATGGTTTCTAAATAGTAGCATCTCTTTTACATTCCACCAACACCAACGCCATGTGTTGAATAACTTATTAAATATTATTTAACATCATTCTATAATTATAGTTACTATAGGAAAATATCCTAATCTGACATTGATAAATCTTACCAAGAACGTACAACTTCCTCAAGTAGTGGGGAAATGAATGTAGATAAAAAAACATATCCATTAACTATTAAGCATTTTGATATCATGAAACCATACAACATTATGACATAAATAGGTACTCTGTTATTGAACACCATTCACACATCTCAGCCTAATCCCTAACACTATATAGGTTATCCCCATATATTTTATCATCACAGGAATCAACTTCTATTACAACATTGAGCTTCATTGCACATACCATATTATCCATCATACTCTCATACCACATTTCCAGAAAGGAACACATCCATAGCTCATCATATGGTAGTATTAAATTTGGATATTTAATAGAAAAACTATTACCTAAAACAATTCATTCCAATTTTAAATGTAAATGGGCTCACATAGCCCTAAACACAAGTAATATAGCATTTATAATAAAAAAATCGATCCCATACCCAATGATTTATCTTTTTCAAAATAGTATGTTTTTTATTCCATCATATATTACATGTACCATTATTTATCATTCCCAACTATGGGAATCCCAAGTCCTTAGTTCTAATTAGAAATCAATGTTTAAAAATTATCTTTATCATAAGCTTACAGCTTCAACAAATATAAGTATGTACAATTCTCAATTACATGACTTTTTACAATTTTTATCATTAAATATAATTCTACCTCAATATTATTTATCAATTACATCATAACATGTAATTACACATTCATATAAACCTAATATTTGTATCAATTTGATTATCATAAAATAATTAGAGACATAAGATTATTAAACAGAAAATTTCATAAATTATTTAATCCATCAACAATAATTTATATAATTATTTCATTACCATATTTAAAATGACAATTCAAGATTCAAAATATGATAGCATAGAAAAAGAAATGATATCATATTATCTAGAGTGATAGGAGGAAAACTGTCATCATGGTTTAAAACATTAGTATTTAATCACTATCCATAAATAAATCCCATTATTTAATATTTCTCAATTATTGTTAGATTAATCAAAACTCCATACAAAGGTATAAAAAATGTTAACTTTTTAATTCCATTTAATTTAATGATAAGAAAGGAATCCTCTACCTTGATATTTTCAATCTTCATCACATTATAATGAGTCAATATTAGGGACCCTCAATCACCTCTCCCATGAGAAATTACATTCCTATAATGACTTAGTTCCATAACCACACAAAAATTACCAAGTAAAGTCTATTATAATAATGGAGATAATCCTCCGTAGATTTTAATGATGAAATTTATGGAATCTAGATTAAATTGAATTGATCTTCTAGAAAATATATATAGAATGTACAATAAATTTCCATGGATTTATCAGATAAATCCATGGCTTAATCCCTATATAAGGGTGTTTCAAATCCTTTAAATTCCACAATTGGGAACCTAGATTTATATATGATGATGTGTGTTTGAAACTGGTTTTCGAGTTCCTATGATATTTGCAGGAAGATATTTTTTAGAGACCAAAACCCATACCCTTGGACAACACCATAGAATGTTGAAAAACTAGAAGACTACTACGTAATGGAAAAAGGACATGATACAACCCCATTGTAAAATTATTATCTTAGGATCAAGGCTATTTATTAGAAAATTGGATCTGGGGGATATTGCACAACCAAATGAACCATGCCACATCTACCCATTTAAAGAATATATCTCTCAAAATCGTTAACATCGTAGAAGAATGCTCTACACAGTAGCCTCAAAACCACAGGTAAGGGCCTACACCATAGCCTAACTCCAAGCCACTTATATGCCTTAAAGTTAACTATTCATGGAATCCTCCATTGTCTCCCATATATGGAAGCTATGATCCACCATTCCATAGTCACTTACATTGCAGTATAGTACACCCCACCATATCATAGCCATTCCCTTTTTAGAAGTGGCTCCCCCCTTTTCCCCCTTTTCCCACAAAACTCATTCGAATATTATATAGATAACTACAACCCCAAAAAATCAAAATGGAATGGGTTATTGAGATCTGGACCCTTACATTAGATACCTCTCAAACCATTCTCATAATTAAGAATAAAAAACCATACACGATGGATAATAAAGGGACAGTTGTTGTATGAATATGAAACCCAATAAATACCTCTCAATGATATCCCTGTCATAGTAGCTCTACCCCCACATCAGAGGAACAATACTAAAACAAAAAAAAAACAAACTACACTCATAAACACTCTCCCCCAAAGATACCACTCAAATGGGAATAAGGCCACAATAATAAACTAGGTGAACCATCAAATATACCGATAACAAGGATCTGAAACAACAATTATCATTCCAAACAGATATTATCTACACAAAAAAGAACAAAGTACAACAAATGTAGCATTAAATCAAATTCTAGGTACACAATTCCATAATGTTCTATTTCCATATGATATAAACAGTGTGAATATCATTCTCTTGAAATACCATCTCATGGAGGTCCTCCATATCCACCTGCCACTCTTTGAAGGATGTATAATCATCAAAATTTGTCTCATCCCAATGGAGTTTATGAGAGTCATTACGAAGTTAATGGAGGATTTCATTCACATGAAAAAAATCATGTATCATACTAATATATGGGGGGAAGTTTCATCTAATATGACCCAAATCCAACATTAGCCAACAATATGAATGTCCACACAAAATGGGTATTATTTATACAACCGTGATAAAAAATTCATTTCCAATAACAATGAGTCACCATCAGTAATTTATTATTTTGAACATAGAACTCCAGTGGTCAACTCATATGATTAACATATGACATTTTTATCATGCAGTACCTCCATACTCTCTCTCAAATCTCCTAAACCATGTTTGTCATATTATAGACTAGGTATGAATTTATAATTTCATCCTCTATGACCCCTAGTAAAATATTATAGAGATGGGAAAGATTGAATGTAAAAATATTTAAACAGCACCATACCAATAGGTGAGTGAAAACTATTAGTATAAGAAAACCCCACCAAGGGTATGTGAATCATCCACAAACAACCTAATTCTATTATAAAATAACAGATTATGTATTTTAATGTTTTTATGGTTTTCTCTATCTAACTATTAATTTATGTATAATAATTAGTCATATATAATTACCAAGAGTACAACTCAAGATTGAGGTATATCCACACCCAGGAAGAAACATGAGGATCACAATAATAGATTATAATCATTAGGACACAAGGGAGTCTGACCATATCCTCTAGATACAACATGGAAAAAAAATATAATGATCTTTACTTCCTGATCATTATAAAGTAGGGTTGATTTCATAAAAATATCCACTATAAGCCATATAACATCATGTAATCTCTAATCACTAGGTCAACTAGTCACAATGTCCCTTCGATATGTTCTCCCACATATACTATGGAAAATATAGAGGCTAAAGAAAACCCATGAGGACAAGGTGTTCAGTGACATCACCTTCTCGGAGAAATAATATAATTATAAGAACTCTACAACTTCACGCTTCAACTTTGGACACCAAACTTATCCTCATACAAATTCATACATATTTTATACATAAGTAAGTAATACAATGGGTGAATATTGGAAATCTCATAGTAAAATATCATTAATACTAAAAGATATAAAAATACCTCCATTAAAAAAATTATTTATGATCATCCATAGACAAACCCTCATGGGAGTCTCAAGGAAAATCCTGGCCTCTTCTGAACGCCAGCGTTGAAGCCACTAGATGGGAGTCCTCCACCCAATTCCTGAAAAATGATTATACTATCGTATGGAAAATAAATCCTCTACATCCAACCTTTCCCATATCTAGATGTATTTATGATAGTTCCACCATAACTCTCTATGAGGATCCAAATTGAAGCATGATATCTCAATTAAAATTCACACTCAGTGCATCAAACAATACATTTAGTGTAATAGGCGTATATGAAATCATAAAGTTGTAATACTACACAAATTCTATCCACTATCACTGTCACATGTTCATGTCCCATTGGGAGAATAAATACCACAATATCTTATGATTGTTGAAAAATCCAAAAAACCCTCAATATTATAGTAGTTTTAGCCTAGCCTTATGTCAAGAACACCTCCCGCAATTTCAATCTCATGGGTGTAATAGTTTTTCTCATGAGGCTATAACTATTGAGACCAATAATAAACAATTTTCCTCTACTACATCATAACACAATCCAATACCAAATGCTAATGATTACCAAAAACATTAAATTGAACTCTCTCTTAAAGAATAAAAATTAAATGAGGACTGTGGATATTCTCTTTAATGTACTCAAATTTTTTTGAAAAAAGTTATTCTACTATAATGCATGGTCCTTTCTGCTCAAAGAAATCAATTGATTTTGAACCTAATTGAAATCATCTTCGAACCTCCTATAACAGCCTATAAATATATGGAAACTTCTCACCAAATCCATAGTGTTAGTGACTTCATAATATACGTCTTCTTCTATCTTAAATGTATCCTAACCTTCTCCTTTCTATGATACCACAAACCCAACCAAATGAACTTCATGAGCACATAACAATCAAATTTATAACATCATAAACTACAAATAATGATGATGATCTCTTAAAATGGAACACAAATGATCCGGATGCTCCACCTTATATGTAGAGTAAACATGGATATCATCGATAAAACCCACCATTAACTTATTAAGGAAATCTCTAAACAAATCATGCATTGAACCAATAATAAATAATATATTTTACATCATATTAAATGACATAACATCCATATCTTAATTCCATTGATTACATCAGATAAAGGACTTCCAAATCTCAAATTCCATCACTTGTATTTGATGATATCTTGACCATATATCGTTCCAAATATATAAATAAGTGGATATAGGTTCTTTACTATCACCTAGTTCAAGTGATGATAATGAATAAAAAGATGTGAAATTCCATTGGCCTTCATCACGAATAGAACTGGTTCACATCAAAGTGATATAATCGGCCTATAAAAATTATCTGCAAAAAGGCATCACATTATCCTTATATCTATCAGAAATAAAAATTTGAAATACTATATTGATACATCATGATAGGAGGCCCATTATAGCTCTACCCAAAAATTAATCTCTATTCGAGTGGGTAATGTTAAGACCACATCAGGAAAGACATAATGGTACTGTTATGAAACCCTAGGAAACCTTGTTAGGTGATCATTTAAAAAAATATTCATCAACTCATCCATCATGGATGAAATGTTCGAAACATGAATCTAAACCTACTTCTGGTATGGGTCACCATGAATCACTATTGTCTCTCCATCTGTATCAAATAACATAACAAAAAACACCTCATGATATCTAAATATTGTAAACTAAATATAGTGGATCCATGCTGAGGATGATGTCAAATGGTGGTATATGTAAATATAAAATTTATACCAAGGAGTTGTTCTTACCTTATACTAGCTCATGGTTTCTACAAACAATATACAGATATTCCTATGTGGGTCAGATTAGGAAACTCAAGATTCAGGGATGAATTGAGTGCCTATATAAATTTCTATCTATAAGGATTAGTTAAATACCCCCAATTCCAAAACAAATACAATCCATTTAACAAAACAATCTGATTTATTAATGTTTTTTCACTCCAAATATTCCAAAAATATTGATGAATTATTAGTTAAAACAATATATGTTATTATGATAAATTTTGATAGTAGTATACTAAAAAATTTATCTAAAAAACACTATATAAGATCAACTATTAGTGTAGTTTTAATATTTATAAAATAGTTATGAAAAACAGAAAAAACGTGAAATCCCACTATAGAAGTAAACAATAGGTTCAGTCTCAAGATGAGACAAAATCCTCTATACTTGGGGATCACCTGCCACCATGAATTTAATATTAAATAAAGGATATCAACAACCAGGATCACAATAACAATGGTATAAAAAATATCCAGGTCAATGGACCTCTTTCACATTATAAGTGGGAGTAGAAAACGAAGAACATACAGGCCACACATGGACCTCTTCCATTGTAACGTATCAAAATTTAATGTGTTAAAAGAAAATTTGGTGAATATATCAATGTATCATATAGTTCGGAATATGAGTCAGTGAGTGTATACAAAATAGATATACACACACTACTTCAGAGATAAATATTATGCATATGTATTGAAATTTAATGATAACATGGTTTATAATTCATTGTGTGATTTTCTATGAGGTTTGTAAAATATTTACTAATGAAAAATGTGAAGCTGGTGTCATCTTCTTGAAAAAAACAAAAAAACACATTGTAATTTTTTCTTATATCTCATGTTCCTAGTGAGCCTCAAGGCATTCTTTTCATTTTGTTTTTTTTTCTAAAGAGATTTCTGGTAATTTGTTTCATAGTATTATCTTCGTGTAAACAAAGTTACAGGCTCTTGTGTTTTTCTCTATTGTGGATGAACAGATCTATGTATTTCTTCTAGGTCTCCCCTTTCTAACACCCATTTTTTATTGATCTTGATATGCACTTTATACAGAGAGGATTCTTGTTCTATGGTACCTCATAACTCGTAATGGTCTCTCACATCATTAAATGTTGTCTACAAAAGAAATATAGGCTCATTAGAATAATAAGAAGTAAAAAATTTCCGAAATATGACTATTATAGGTATGTCTGAATTTATGAGACAGAACATCAGTGAGTCAGAATGTCATTAGCTCAGACATCCGGTGTCTCATGTGGTTAGTAGATCAATCTACTAGTATCTCAAAGAATCAATAGATCATTTCTATAGGGATATTTGACTATTGGTATATAAAAATTCCATCAGTCAATGAAGATATCAATAGATGGTGCATCGGTAACCCGGTCATCAATAGATCATATATATCAAAATTATGAGTTTCAGTTAGTCACTCTATTGGTAGGCTAGACATCGGTAGGTTGAGAGTTGTTAGGTCAGACATCGGTAGGTCAAGCTGTTAGGGAATTATACTTAGAAAAAACTCTGAGTTGATTTATAAGTAATGCTGCTTATCAGTAGCTTATATCATTGGTAGAAAATGCATCACTGACTTGTTTATCAGAAGGAAAAGTATCAGTTTCTCATACTCACCCAAAGTTTGTAATTATGTCTTATGATGTAAACACTAACACCTTTGGTTAAAATTATTCATGAACATGATTAAACACAATGTATCCTAGTAAGTTATAAATAGCACAGTTTAGCAAGATTTATGACCATCAAAACCAGAAGAGTCCAACAATCTCCCCATTTTGATGATCAAAAATCATGTCATTATATACCAAAATAATTGAATTGATTTATGATGAATAGATAATAATTATTCTAGGATATTGAAAAAATTCATTATTAAATAGCCTTTGTAAATTATATGTTCACTTTTAACTTTCAAGATTAATCTCAAGGACCCCCTGAGAGAGTTTACATATAATTTCTTCACATTTTTTATTATCAAAAAGGAAACAATAAATTAATCTAATAAAGAAATAACAATTAGATGAAATAATAGAGGGAATTCTATTAATCAAGTAGTACAATGGAAAAAGAGTAATATAAAAAATGTACATCAAATCCCTATAAAAAAGGTGAAACAACTACTTCTTCTGAACATGAGTGTCCATCACATCCATGACTTTATCATAAGTAGTGGAAAGAGGAGAATAAGGGTAATTAGTAGTAGTGGTGGAAGGCACAGAGTGGATAATGGAGGATGGAAGAGGAACTACAGTAAATACGGAAGGAGCAAGGCTGGGTCTAGTTGATGAAGTAGATCAGGTGAGTTCCTATGGGATGATAGGTTGAATGTAACATAGATCATGAGTATTATTCATGTTCAAAGATACTGAGGGTTCCAATGAATATGTAGAAGTATGTTGGAATGGTCTGATAGGATTAGAAGGAGGAGAAATAAAGGGGGTGATGTGACGTTGAAGGTACGATTTGAGAAAATATATGAATTCCGTATTGACCTCACCACCATCTTCCATTGTGTTATTGAAATCATATTTATTTTCCATAAACATATCAAGGGTAGGAGTAAACTCTTTCAACAACCAGACTTTCTCTTTGAAATACTGGGTCATAGGAGGTAGCTTTAAATTCTTCAACAAATATTTAAAGTGACTGTTTAACTAGTTTTTTGGTATAAATTCTCTTGAAATAGAACACTAATTTAATGGTTACAACTTCATGAGACATTTTATCACAAGTTGAATAACAATTAATAATTTTATAAATATAATCACTATTCTGCAAGATTTTTTAAATACTCTCTTGGTCAGTGCTACCCATCATAGGTTGAAGTTCCTCACTAATCACATTTATGACCATATCAACCTCAATAGAGTGAGAAATTGGATCCACTGTGTTGGAGGCACAATGAACTATATATATAATATCATATCTTGATAAAGTTAGATCAATATATGGTGGCTGAGAAAGAGTAACTTCTTTAGAAGACTCAGAAGTGGTGTCTCAATGACATTGTAGATTTATTTTCAAAGATGTTCTACATTAAATTATTAGACCTTTAATAGATGGAACATTAATATATATGTCACTCATCAAATTTTAATTATATGAAACAATAGATTCTGTAAGAGTTATAAATAATGGCTCAACCTGAGATAAAAATTATAAATAATCAACTTCGCATATCTTTCACTAATTCTGGATGCTAGAGTATGTAGCTGTGATGGGGGTGGATCGAGCATTTGAAAACAATTCTTATTTAATGGAATTAAAATAAATTTTGGTTATATACATAATATATTCCAAACCAACCATAGGAGTAGTAGAATTCCTGTCATCTATATAAGGATAATGCAATCTAAGTGTTTCTTAACTTGTTTCATTTGTCCACACAGGTAGCAGAAAATCATCCAAGGGAGCATTACATAAACCTTTTCTCTTTTAGAATTTCTCTCCCCCACAACTAATGGCCTCCTTATTGAATAGAAAAACTCCCTCAATAGAGTAACTAATACAATCATTATTGCTTGAACTTCCTCCAGTACATGAACAGAAGGAGATGTCTCCTCAATCATAGGAGGATCAACATGAGCATCATGATCCATTTCCTCAATAAAACACATTCAATAGCCCCATGGGATTCAACAATGGGTTCTTGTTCCCCTAGGGTAGGGCTAGTAGGATTCTCATGTTCAAAATGATCTGTGGATATATCAACAAAATCTCCACCAGGATCTTGATCATCATCCCAATGGTCTGATCCATTGTTTGATCAATCACATTTTACATATTCTATGTAACTTCTATCTCCAACATCACATCCATCAGATTCTCTATCACCATCCTCATATTCAACTTCTTCTTCACAGCAACATTCACCAAATTATTCATCACTACCAGATATGCTCTCATAGTAATCATTTTTAAAATCTTCTATCTCATAACTATCATTATCAAGAATTATAGATTCCTTAAAAGGTAATAGACTAGGTGGACTTGAAGGACCCGAAGTTACCCAAAATGGACTATCATCAATATCTAGATCACTCATGTTACCTGTTGGGGACTCATTTTCGGGACCTTCCACGACCACATCCTCATCAGAATATTTACCATCTTCATATGGTCCTAGACAAAGATCAACCATGTTCCCCATACTAAAGGGATAATTTACAAAATTTAAATCTTCATAATGATTATCATTATCCTCATCCCACATCTTCTTCTAGGGGTTCTAATTAATTTTCATCTTCTTACAAATATCCTTGTTGAGATAGAAACCATCACAAAAAAGGACACTCTCTTCACCTTCATTTAAAAATCCCTTATCCTCCATCACGGTAGAGATAATTCGTGGATAAAATAAAGTGTCTATCTTGGAATTGGGGTCGATCACCTCCCAGATATGAACAATTAAATATCATAACAAATTTTTCATATAGACATTATTAAACTAATACAGAAAGTAAAAATCCTGAAACATAAGTGAATAAAAGATTGCTTCCCTTGGTCATAACAGAATCTGGATGAATATAAACAAAATTCAATACTCTCCATCATGATCTGTAGAAATATTCCTCTTATAATCTCTATTTCATCAAAACATAGAGAAATAGGCCTTATATATTAAGAGATAACTTGTTGAAGAATCACCTCCCTAATGGTTATCACAAACTCCCTCCCGGGGAACCTTCAACCATTCAGCACAAATTATTGGATGATGAATACACACAATTTCCATCCACTATCGAATATAGCACAGACACCATAGATCCAAGTAGAATTAAATCATTATACCGGTAAAACTAATGTACCAACCTCAGATAATATGTATTCTCATTGAATATTTTATATATTTTTCTCATCCTTAGATCATTTAGAATCATTCCTGAGATGATCCATTGAGATTAGTTTGAAGGGATCATTTTGAGATACAAAGGTAACAGCTTGAGAGGGAAAGGTTCAAGAGAAAGAGTGTGAGGGTAAAAATTATTGGATCGACCCTAAATTTTTTCATTTTTATATTTCAAAATATAAAACACTAAATGTGGGTTAAAATAACATAAAAAAAATAAAACAACAACTTTTCAAATTGTAGATAGAAAAATAAAATATCATTCAATGGGACACATTAGTGGGATCCATCTCTACGTCACCATCCGTAAGGAAATAATTGTGTGTCATGTATGTGAGACATCATTTTTGAGTCATGTTAGTGAGACATCATCGGTGATTCATGTTGGTGATACATCACAGGTGTGTCATAAAAAATTTATCATTCCTCAATCATGTCTAATATAACTCATTCTATGAGAATGTAATGGTTTTGTGAAAATACCATAAAGATGATGTTTTTAAATTAATTCATGATTTATATCACCTTTAGGATAATGATCTTTAAAAAACTGCTGTATTTCATCAATATATTTTGTTCTATAATGAGATACTGTATTCAAGAGAAATGTTAATCACTGTTGTGTTGTTATAGTTTATAGGGACATTTCTAAGCTGATATCCATAATCTACAAATATGTGTTTTATCCCAAAATATTTGATCAACATCAACATAAAACTATGTATTCAGCTTCGATAGAAGGTAATGCAACAGAATTTTTTTTTTTTACAGAACCATTATAATATAGACTTGGCCAAAAAGTTACATGTTCAAGAGGATGATTTTCTATTTAAAATTCAATAACCAGTTTCACCGTATAAATTACTAAATAAATAAAAAGGGTTTCTTCTAGTATAGAACAATCCAATGTTGGTATATACTAGAGGTATTTTAAAATTCATTTATTAGTTGCTAAATGATTCTATTTAGGGTTTTTTTAAAATGTGCACACATACACACACCTTACATAATATCATTACATCTAGAAGTCAAGTATAGTAGACATCGAATGATACCTTTGTAATTGATATGATCAATAGATATTATATTTGAATCAAAATCCAATTCTAATGTTGTACTAATTATTGTATCACTAATTTTTATACAATCAAAGACAAAACATTTCAAAATATCATTATTGTAAAAGAATTTATTTAATATAATACCATATTTATTTTTAAAAATTTGAAATCCTGTAATGAATTTTAGTTCACGCATTAAACTGATTCCAATTCAAATTGCACCATTTTTAAAAAACAAATACATTAAAAAATTTAAAAGTTCCAAAAATAATGTCAACAATGTTTATTTGAACAACTAAATTAAATTTAGAAATTATATTAAAAAATGAGTATGATCATTTCTGACTTTCTTAAAAACTATATAAATTTGAACTGTTCTGAGCTTATCATACCAGGCTCTTGGAGCCTTTTTTAAACCACAAAAAGTTTTTAATAACTTTAAAATATGATCTAAAAATGGGTACTTATAAATCTAGGGTTTCCCAAATAAAAATAACCCCAAATATATACACATTTTTGAGTGAAATTTTAATATAAATTTGAAATAGTTTGAAATTGGGATGTGCTGTAAATGCTAGCGGAATTATAATAGTTTCGAGTCTAGGATCTAGGGAAAGCAATTCTTCATAGTCAATTCATCATTCATGACTGCATCCTTATGAAACTAGTCTGGCCTTATTTCTCAATATGATAACATCATTATCTACATTATTTCTAAACATCCATATAGTGCATATATTAATGTTATCATTGTTTCAATCAACAAGCTTCCATAAATTATTTCTTTCAAACTTATTTAACTCTTCTTGTATAGATATTACACAAAATTCATCATTGATTGAATCATTGATGTTATTATGTTCAGGATGTGATAAGAATGATTGATGTTTCACATGGTTTCTTAGATAATATCAAGTCTATGTCCACTTATGTAAGTCCCCAACTACAGCATATAAGGGATGGTTATTAAGGGTTTTAATAGTTCTCAAAAAATAGGGTCTAGTGATTTCAGGTTCATCTATAGGTTCAGGTTCACCATGAGTAGAGTTTGGAGATTTTCTAGAACTAGAGGATTTTTCATCATTCATAACAATAATGGTTCAAGATTTTTAATTTCGGTCTAGTCATAATTGATTATCCTCAATATTTTCTTGGGAGTTTTTAGGTTTATGAGGATATATTTCATCAAATTTTATATGTATAGATTCTTTCAAACATGTGGCTCTTTTATTAGTCACCCTATATGAATTTCAAGAAGATAAATATCATAGTTAAATTATTTAACCACTTTTTAAGGAAAAATATCCAATATTATCTTTTCTAATAAATATAAGGACTTTAAAACCGAAAAAATGAAAATAATTCACCTTTGTTTTCCTATTGTTCCACAACTCATATGGAGTTTTCTTAAGGATATGTCTAATTAAAACTCTATTAATTTTACAACAAGTTGTATTTATATATTAGTCCCCAAAGAGAATGGGTAACTGATAATCATTAAAAATAGTTCATGAGATTTCTTGTAATGATCTATCATTTCTTTACACAACTCCATTATCATTGGGTGTTATAGGAGTAGAGAAGTAATGACTATAGAAATTTTTCTTGAAAATATTCAAACTCATCATTTTCAGAAACATGACCATAGTCACTTCCTATGGTTTTAATTATATGAACACTTAATTTTTCAACACTTATAGCATACAAGGTATTGTAAGATCATGCTTCAGCCATTGAAGTTAAAAATATAGTCCATGTATTCCTAGAAGAGTCATCTACAAGAACATTGACATAATGATTCCAATTTAAGCAAGAAACAACATATGGTACAAAAAAAATACATGTGAACCAAGCATAAGGGGTTGATATGTTGAAACCTCTTTCGTTGGTTTCAATGATATTTTATATGGTTTGATTTTTTTTACAAGGATTACATACATCATCAATTAAAAACTCAAGATTAGGTGGATTCTTTACTAGTCCTCATCTTGTTATCTTTTTAAGGGAGTAAAGATAATATTGTACTGATCTCTTATCCTAGATCCAAGACTCGTTGTGAAAAGAACTCAATAAAATAACATTTTCAGAGTCTAAAGAATCTAACTTCATAGAATAATTTTTTTAATTTATAAAAGTATTAAAGACTTGAGAATTTCATGGATTGAAAACATTAAAATCATAATTTATAAATTTAACATGAAATAAATCATCCCATAATTATAAAATGATAAGAAGATTGTACATAAGACCATCGAAAAATGAAATATTTAAATTAAATTTGAGTTAATGTTACCGATTTGGCCAAGGGAAATTATTTTTAATTTGGCATTATCACCAAAGGTGACATTCCCACCATAAGTCATGATAAGAGTCTTGAAGCTTTAATAGTCACCAATTTTATGTCGGGAGCATCCACTATATATGTACTATATTTTTTTACAAAAACTCTTCAAACGGTTTCCCAACAAAAATATATCAAATAAGGAAATATTTTTTACCAAAACATTCTTTGGTCTAGTAGTATAAGTAATTAGGGCTTCGGGAACCCACATTTTCATCATGTGTTTTCTATAAACTGCTTTTAAAGTATTACAAAAATAAAACTTATTTGGTCCATAAAAAACTAAATGGAGTAGAATTTGTTCTAGCACTAGAACATGTAGTATATTTTCCATAAATAGGCATAAAACTAGATTTTCCATATTTGGATACAAAATTGTTTTTTTAATTATTTATCCATGTTGATAACTAATACTAGTATTATACATCAGAGAATCCTTTTTTCATGAATTTATTCTATGGTATCATTAACATTTTTGAATCTACATAGGTTCTTATTTAATTTATAATTATATATTATTAGTTCATTATTCTCATTGAAAAAAATAATTCTTTCCACTTCAATAGTTTGTTTAGAATATATATAAACAATAAGTGCGTGTTGTTTTTGAGAAATTTATAAAAATATTTAAATTCATTACATGTATCCACAATAATTTTATAATATTCAAACATTTCATAATTTTTCATATTTTTATAATCAGATTCATCTATAGGAAAATAATAATTATGTACAAGAGACTCTAGGGTTACCTCATATGTGTTTTTCATGAAACAAATATTGTCTTTGTCAGTGTTCTCTTCATATAAATATTTAGAGTCACTCGAGCTATACTCATATGAACACCAGGTGGCCTTCATTGATTTTTTGTACTTTCTATATTCCTATTCATATTTCCTATAAAAATTTGATTTAGGAAAGTCAGTCTTTACATTTCATCTTCTCTTATAATAATAGAAGACTATTTCATTGGGATTTTTTACTTCACGTCTAATTCTTTTCCAATTACCCTTGTTAACATACTTCCCTTTATAATTAGTCTTTCAAAAGAATTTATTTCTTCATTAAAACTTCTTAAATGTCTTGGGTATCTTTGAAATTCTCTCATCACTCTCACATGATGATTATTCATTTCTGTAAATTAACACATGAACTTTCACTTTAAATTTTTGTTTGGAGGCAGTGGGTTTGAAAGCCACTGAATTTCACATTGTTTTATCATCATCTTCTCTGTTTACCTTTATCTATTCCTCATACATCTTTAGTTTACCTATAAGCTAATTTATAAATATTGAGTTTTTGTCATAACATTTTGTTACTGATACTAAGGTTCCTCTCCACCTTTTAGGTAAGCATCTAGAAATTAGCATTACATGTTCCTTTGATGTTATTGTATTTCCTAAAGAGGCATATGTATTTACTATCTCATTGAACATGAGATATATGTCAGAAATGATTTTATCAAGATTCATCATAAAGGTATCATATCTTATCGAATATTTATTATATCTTATTTCTTTAACACTAGTGTTTCATCAATGAAAAATAATTCGTATATCCAAAATTTTATTTTTTTTCTTGAAAAAATACTATTAAATTCTTCATCCATATCGATCAATATATGGAATTAATATCATGACAGTCATTATTATTGGCTACCATAGTTCCATCATCTATAGTTTTTCTATCACTAGGAGGAATTTTATATTTATCTTCAATTGATGAGTATATTTTAATACCCATAACTTCCAAATGTATTTTAATTTTAAATTTACACTACACATAATTTTTTATATTAACGTAGGGAGTTTTTAGTGTAGTAGAACCATTAATTATATTATCCATATTAACATAATAGAAACATCTTTTAAAGAATTTAAAATTTTGAACTAATAGAAATTTATATATCTTTAAAACAAAACTAAAATCATAGATGTAAAATATTTTTGATAACCCATTAAAACATCCCATGAGTATAGATTTTGGTTGGATTGTGACACTAAAGAGGGGGTGAATTGGGTGACTTTAAATTTTTTTCCAAAAAATATAAATTAAAAATTTACTATTCCAAAAAAAAATACAATCACGTTAACCAAAGAAGTAGGTTTATAAAATTATTTTTTAAACCAAATATTTCACAAAGATTGAATAATTAATATTTAAAACAATATATGTTATTACTATATCTTTTTAAAACAATCCAATGAAAATAATTCTCATTGAAACACTATAAAATATTCAGTATTAAGGTAGATTTTTGTTTTCTAAAATATTAATACAAATTGAGAAAACATAAAATGAAAACACATAGTATACATAAACATGAGGTTCAGTCTCAAGTCCAGACCTAATCCTATCCACATGGTTATCACCTACCTCTAAGAGGATTATATTAAATAAACATGGTACACAAACTGTATCAGGGTAACAATAGCATAAAAACTATCAATGTCACTAGATCAATTAAATTCTTTTATTGGGATTAAAAATCCAATTCATAGGTAGGCCATGCATGGACCTCACCTACTATTATTCTTGGGAATGTACAATGTGAGAATATAGTTTGGTGAATATATCTATGTATCTTTCTATTTAGCACGCGGTCACCTTTGTGTTTATATATTAGAGATACAGACACTGATCAAAATGTAAATAATATGCACTGAATGAGAAATGTAAGGAGAATTGAATTTATAATTCACTGTTTTATTTAGTATGCATCCTCTGATGTTTTTTTAATGAATGAAGTGATGCTTCTATTATATTCCATAAACATATTGAAAAAAGAGAGAGTTGTTTTTTTCTTCTATCTTTTTTTGACCAGTGATTCTAAAGGTGTTATTTTCTTTAGAATGTTTCCTATAGAGGTATTTAGTATTTTTTTCTTATTAGTATCTTCTTGTAAGCACAGTAGGAAGATCTTGTGTGTGTTTTAAATGTTCATGGACATATATATGTATTTTTTATAGGATTCCCATTTCTTATAGCTAATTAGTAGTTGATCTAGAAATTCCATTTATATTGAAAAGAAGCATATAATCTTTCTTCTCAAACCTCATACTGGTCTCTGACAACATTATTCGTTTTCTACAAAAAACATACATTCTAATTAAAATAATAAATTGTACTAAATATCTTAAAAATGACTGTTAGAGGTATGTTTGAATTTATGAGACAGATTATCAGTGACTCAATTTGTTGGTATCTCAGACTGTCAGTGTCTTATACTGTCAGTGGATCATTATATCAATAGTTCATATTATTAGTATATCATTTCTTATAGTACATCATACTGTCGATATATCAAACTTGAATTGATCAATCATGATGTTGGTAGAAGATTCATCAGTAGCTCAGTTGTCGATAGCTTATACATAGAAAAATATTGAGTGTTGGACAGTCACTCTTTTGGTAGGTCGTGCTTCGTTAGGTCGTGAGTCTATAGGACAAATATCAGTAGTTCATGTTTTCAATGACTCATACGTAGAAAAAATTCAATTTTTCTCATTCTCTAACTTATATTATTGGTAGCTGATGTCATTGCTAGCTCATGCATCAACGACTTATCTATCGGTAGGACAAGTATCGGTAGCTCATACATACACAAAATGATTAATGTTTTCTTATGATTTAAACACAAAAATAAAAGGTTTAATTATACTCATACAAGATTAAAAAAAATGTGTCTTATTAAGACATAATTTTCCTTTATAAGAAATATTTGGTTGCATAAAAACTAGAAGAGGCCAACAACTTGATCTCCAATTGTATTAGTCAATACTAAGGGGACTAGAAGGAAATATACCTCTTATAGAGCATGGACATGGGAGTATTATATGATGTTGTTTGTTACTCCCAGATTAGTCAAAGTGTGTACCCTTGTAGAGAAAAATAAAATTTTATGTCAAAAAATGTATTTCTCGATCGGAATTATTAACTTCATAGCATGAAGTTGACGAAAACTTGATCCACATCCTCTCTGACCATTCTAAGGGTTTCCTTCATGATCATGATTTTCTTTTTAGGGATGAGGATCAAATCAGTTCTTTCTTATGCCTACCCAATCTCCTCTATGCAGAACCTAGATGGAGAACCATTTTACTTTTGGATTAGCTGAAACTACTTCAATGGATGAACCGAAGTAGAGAACTTACATCTTGATAACTACTCAAATTTTCTAATCACTCAAGTTTAATATTACCTAAACCATAATAGGGAAAAAAATTATTCCTCAAAATATGAATGATATCATCTTCCCCCTGATAAACAACCTGATGAGGGTAGAAACGTATCCCTAGGTGAATGAAATTTCTTCAATCAAGGGAACATGGATCTACAGACACAAACTCTACATCATAAGGAATCTAAAAGGCTCAACTCTTATGATAATATGTTTCATTCTAGTGTCCTTTCTATGAACTCAAATTTCCCCACCACCTCAAGATAATTCAAAAATATTAATGGGGGGGTCCGGGTACTGGATCTATAGATATTGGGCCACCTATAAATCCTACAACTTAGTCTCTTCATATGTAAATAGATCTGAAGAATGTCACTAATGGGTCCTAAAATGGATCCCAAAATATCACATACTAGAACTCCCCTATTCAAGGGTAATAATATCTTAGTGACTTGCTACATTCATTGTGTGAGAAAGTAACTCTACTTGGAAGTGGTCTTGGAACATTTACTATGAGACTTTTGAGTCCTTGTAATCCCAGAGGAATAAGATCCATCACTACTTTATTTATACATAAAGCAGAGTAATATCTACTTAATCCAAGTCCTCATTATATGAAAGGATAAAATTGAAAGTGATATAAAACTACACTAAACATTCATCTATGATTGAATTAAAAATAGAACCCTCATATATCTATAGAATCTCCTACTAAAACTGTCATAATGTCCTCTAACTGTCATTTTATTGGACTATTCTCTATGATTATCCTCTAGAATATACATATAAACTTGTTTTGTTAAAGCTTCATGAAGTTATCTCAATGGATCGTTTTTTAGGAATAGTTAATCATTATACTTAAAAACTAGTAATATAAAATATCTGAAATTATTTAATTGTCTTTTATATT
The DNA here is from genome assembly GCA_963277665.1 of Viscum album. Classification (NCBI taxonomy): domain Eukaryota; kingdom Viridiplantae; phylum Streptophyta; class Magnoliopsida; order Santalales; family Viscaceae; genus Viscum; species Viscum album. Next base: position 1,007,159,414 of record OY728164.1, on the reverse strand, counting down.
TTAGGCATTACTGTTAACCCACTCCCATGATCTATGCATTTCAATCACAGCTAAAAAGAAGAATGATTCCATTTCATTTCAAAGGTATTATCACGAACCAACCCGGGTCAACCCTGAATCGGTCACCTGAGCCGGTCCGCGACATGGCCCGAGAGGCGTTCCCGATCCTCCCGGGCTGGCGACAAGCGCCAGGGCATCAACAGAGGCTATGAGAACGATTTAGCCCATTATAAATAAATAAGACAGCGAAAATAACACAGAGCAGCGCAGAAAAGATAAACCAGATAAAGTGACTAAACAAGAACAAACAGAAAACAAACTAACCAAACACGACGTCCGAACAAGCTCCGTACGACCTCGCGGGTCGCTCTCTGACTCAACGATCAAGTGTCGCCCTAGGCGAGCGCACTCAAACTATAGCATGCACAAACACTAAAAACAGAAAAGAACTATAGGTGTGAGTATTAAAACTCAGTAGGCTAGATCGATATCTATTCCCAATGCACTACATTTAAAATAAAAGAAACATCATTTCAAGTTTGAACTACAATCTATAAAAGTATGTTTTTAATAATATTCTACTGAAAACAAAGTACGAACCATTGCCCTTAGCCATTTCCAAATTCGTGTTCATTTCATTAGTGTCAATGACATTTCAGGAAAAGGGGAAAGTAATGTTTAAATTTTCAAACTTGTACAAAGGGGATTAAACACTTTTATTTGAAAATAATTTTTTTGAAACCTAATCAAAAGCAATTTACCATTTTCCAAAGAAAACAATACACCAGAATGCACAAAGTAAAACACACAGCAAGGGCAATGTAGGTATACATGTGAGCATCATAATCATTACTGCAAGCTACAAAAGCTGAATAGACATGGGTGAACCTAGGAGATCGAGAATAAACCAGAAGACACCAATACATGAGAAATCATCCTTATCGACATGTCACGATGAAATCAAAACGCCCAATACGCTCGACCATCCACTCACGGGCAGGTCGAGGGAAAATCCCATAGCAATAAACCCAATATATCCACCTACTATGGGCCACTGGTCAGTACCATAACCTACCAGTGTAGCAATCGTTCATAGAATATTCTCTCAATATTCCAGATTCCCATGTCTCAAGTGTTTGAAAAAGGGGTGAGCCAACAATGCCAATCGAGCATCCAATCATATACATATATATATATAAAGCACAACAGGCATCACCCGAGTCACTCCGTGGAACAACCTCATGCCTTTTACTACTCAAGTACCCAGGAGCCTCTAAGCGCGGCCTCCCAAACAATCAATTTCAACCAAGGCATGAGAGTCGCCCTAAGAGGGTTTTTATCAAAACATTTTTATCGCTTTCCATAAAGTGCCAAACGGGCATTTAATACATTTCACAAACACTACTCAAAGACAGGTACAACTTCTTTATGAGACAAAACCCAGTTTAAAACCGTTTAAAGAACACTACGTCACAGGCTAACAATATTTTTTTATAAACCAAACCAAACCATTTTTTTTTGAAAACAATGGAATGTGCAAAGGGGTGCGCAGTTACCCGAGTAGAGCCATGCAGAGTTTCCAAAACGTGTTCCGCTCGCGCACCCAACGACGTCGCCTCAAAACGTACACTTTTTAACAGAAACTCAAGAACCTAGTCCGATACTGAACACGAACCACGTCAAAATAATTCAAAGCCAAAGAAAACATAAAATAGAATAAACGCACGGGTTGGGGTGTGACAGGTATCAACCCCACAATTAATATAAATTCTTGTAGTAGGTTTGGAAAACATAAATTATTTATGAAAAAAATTATAGTGTTCCTAAGATACTAATGTCTAGCCAATATATGGGGTTTATATAACTTATTAAACTAAACTGTAACCCTTTCCCTTCTAGCGAATGTCATCTCACAAATTCCAGCATCCAAACTCAATCTCCCTGTAACCAAAAACATTGAATCCACTCTTCCACATACCCCTCCGCCTAATGATTTTCCATAATGGGAGAGAACTGAGAGAAGAATGATAGTTACCACTCAATCCCACATCTAAAAGGGCCACAAGGGGCCACTGACACTAAGGGAATATCAGACAAGTAAATTGGAGTAATTATCCTCTTAAATAAATCATATAATATATAGAGATAAGTAAGGTAAAGCAATCAACACCTTCTCATATATGTAAAATAAATCAAAAATTCATACATGTAATTTTATATAATACTAAAACAGCTCACAAGGGAATCGTCAAGTAATAAAATGGTAAAAATTGTTGTAACCATGAAGCCAAAAAAATACATGTGATACCATGAGCCTATAATATACATCATAATCTTTATCCTTGTATTTCAAAACTAGAAAATTGTTTAAATATAAATAGGGTGAGTATAGAATTATACTCATCAGGGTCCACGAAAGTGCCTCTCTTACAATATATAATGAAATCGTGTAACAATTTATTAAACATAATTTAAACAAACTCATCAACAAAACATTTATTATAAATTATATAACTCACACTATTAATATATCACCATGAACCACATAAAAGAGGTCATTGGTTATAGTAATAAAACAACAAGGGTATCCCACTACCGCTTCCCTGCTTATTTGGATCTCTTCCCCATCATCGCATTTCCAGATCCCTCTCGGTCCAAAATTATTCCATCCAAAAATGGTTGGGTGAAGTATAACAACATTAACATCATGCATCACATCATTACATTTTAATATATCACATCTATATATAGTAAAATTGTACATTTTAGGATCCACCACAACTAATATGATGTGTATTTCACATAATTTATTATACATTAATCCATCATTGCACATAAATCTAGAAAGTTAGACGAAGGCATCAGATCCTATGACTTTCATATATATAATAATCAAATCCATACTCTATCAAAAGGTAAAATTTTATGAAAATTTATAAGCCATAAATTCCTTCAACACACATATATATTTTTAAACTAATAGTCATCCCTAATAGAACAAGAAACTACATAGAGAAGATGACATTGTTAGAGTGGGTGGTCGTCCATACAAGATCCCACTAGTATGTTGTGGAAAACACCATCCTAGAGCCTAGTATATGAAATATACTAACTAAAATGATATGATAGAGTATGAAGTCACATAACAAAATTTATACAATATAATTCACAACCACACTATTAGTATAACCTATTCTTAGAATCTACAATAAATAATTTCACTCGAACTTCTCATTTCAACTATTAAAAACAATGTATCCTATAAAAAATTAATTTTAAAGAGAAAATTTAAATTAATTTCTTTTCATTGAAAAATTTATTTTGCATTATTTAATTCATTATCCATAACTAATAGTACTATATTTATAATACATTAACCACCAATAAAATTATGTGACATTCATTCAAAATCTAATCTAATTCAATGGTTTTTCAAGAGTAATTCTCATTTTCATTATCCAAAAAACATCCCCATTTTATAAATAAATTATTAATAATTATTAAACCTCATTTTATAAATCCAGATACACTAGGAAAAAAACATAAGCTACCATTATGAAACGAATCTATAACCATCATGTTGTCTTATGTAGTGGTGAAAATGATTTCATTAAATCAAGAAATATGGTCGTTATCCAATCAACATATTCATATCCCTAAAGATTAAAAAAATCACATCATTAGGTAATCCCATATTCATCCAATGAAATCCATCTTTGTGATATCCCAACCAACATCATGAAAATCTTCAGGAATCCTTCAATTATAGGATTAAACTACCACCACCACCTCAAACCTCCCTACCCATATTTCAAAACCCATCGTTGGAAAATACAACATCCCAAGAAATGAACACATCAATATAACATCATTGTATATGTAAAAATATCATAACAGATATGGAAACTAGGTCATCATACAAGACATTCTACCTTAACATGGAAACATTATCAATTTGACCCAATCATATTTTATCTAGTCCTTATAAAAAACAGGCACTCTCAACCCCCCCCCCCCACAAATATTAATCGTTATCAAGAGGCTAGTTTTTATTCTATCTTGGATTAATAGATTCGTTATTCATAGGTTTATACTATATGAAACCTATGGTATCAACTATAACAACCAATTAAATGATTAAACCTACCCTCTAGAATAATCTTATTGTTTACAAAAAATTAAGGTATAAAAATTTTCAATACCATTCTTTTTTACTATTTTCATAATTTTCAAGAATCTTTGAATGAAGAACTTTCTTAATTCCATCAACAAATGGATTAAAATATTATATTAAACATTAAATTTTGATAAATTTATTTACATTCAAATTATATGAAATGTAAGATAATTAAACATGAAATTCCTTATAATCATTAACCAAACAACAATTATTTCTAGTTCAATGTTCATTAATAATTTGAACATAATAATCATAGAATAAAAAAATGTTAAAAATCATAAAATAGATAGAATTGTCTCATGAATATCAAAAGGAAAACTATTATCATGGTATAAAATACTAACATTTGATCGTTAACCATAAATCAATTAAAATCAATAATATTGTTCAAAAATTATTAGGTTAATTAAAATTACATAAAATTGATTAAGATGTAGTCAATATATGACTAACTATAAATGAAATAGAAGAAATGAATCCCTACTTTTATGGAATAAACATTCTTCACGCATGAACAAATCAATGTCATGTATCTCTAATATATTGTCATGCATGTATCTTCATACATCCGAGGACTCTATAGAATAACCATTATAAGAAAACCCATGAAATATCCACTAGAACAATAGTGATAATCCTCCCTAACATTTCAAGAATAACTATTAGGAAATGAGAAAGAATACAATGAAACTATTGGAAAATAGGGTTGGAGGTACCATATATTATCTCAAATCAATCATAGGAGTATGAAAAGTAATCACTACAAAAAAGGATTCAATGAATTTAGAAACCCGCCATTGTATCCTTGGATTTGATAAGAAAAAGTGGGATAGAAACTGATTTGGGTTCTCAATATATTTATAAGAGGAAATTTATTTAAGAGACCCTAATACAACCATGTGGACCTCACCATAGCCTGTCTAAAAATATGAGGATTATGGAATAGTGGAATGAAACCACACTATATCCCCATTGGCCAATAAAACATTTGATGTTTTGGCTGAATCCTATAAACTTTTTTCTTGGGGATGTGAAAAATCCTTAAACAACATGTAAGAACAACCAGTAAAAAGGAATTATCCCCCTAAATATGTAATGTTGCGGCAATATAATCCATGACAAAATCTCACAATAACCAAGAAAGGCCTTTGATATAGCCGACCACATCATTTAATCAATTATTGAACATTAAAATGACCAATAATTCCTTGGTGAGATATCTTGTATTTTAGTCAGGATCCTCCACACAATAGTCAATTGCACCATATCATAGTGCACTAATACATGATTCCACTATGACATTATTAGTAGCGGATCTCCCTTTTCCCCCCCTTTTCCCTTAAAACCCCTCTAAACCACCTCTGTGCACCTCCATCACCCAAAACACACAAAGGGAAGGTATATAGGGATTCATGACCATATAAATAAATAAAAATATAGTTTGGATTTTATAGATCTATTTATATATTATATTTGGTTCTAAAATAGATTATATCTATATATTATGGATCGACTTTTGACTATAATATTACACCACAGAAAATGGTGTCAAAATATTTTTTAGATGCCTTTAAAGTGAAAATTTAATTCGATAATATTGAAAGAAACATTTTATATCTAGTTAAATCAATAAAATAATAATATAAAGATCATTTTAACTAGATTTTAGGATATGGATAATGGTGAACACTCAATCAATCCCAGGTGTCCCTTTATAAGGATCAGAAGTGAATGATCAATTTACAAATGGTCATTTAGATATATAGTATACATGGAGCTATAAAACATATCTCTACTCATTTAGTCTATTATTTATAATAACAAGAATTGTATGATGATTAATTGATCATCAACTATGGACATTAAGGATTCAATACATAATAAATAGTGGGTTTAAACATTGAAAAACATCTTCATTCAAGAATTTTGTTACTTGATATATTTTTCATTTCATTATTAATTAGTTTCATTCGTTATTATCATGACCAAACTGGAATTGGAAGAAATTATGTTGTGATTTTGGTGTTTTAGTCACTACTGAATCACCCCTAGTGGTAATTCATCTCTCAAACTGAGACTCACACATTCAACAACGGATCTGATTTATTTGTAGGTTATTCAAATTAAAGATATAGTTGATACTAATCCATATATAATGTGTTTTTATATTGTATTATAATTATTGTCTCTCTAGGGTATTGATATTGGGATATAATGAAATTGACCCCAACTTCTTTTTGAACTATGACAACCGGCTCTATCTATAAATTTGGGGTTTTCTATCAATCACACAATGCATTATATTATATGTATTTTTATTTTGTGTGGCTATAAACATTTATATAAATATTTTAATATACCCTATAAAGGGATGTATTTAGAGAAGTATAAATATTAATAGAATTTATTTTTCATTATGTAGCAGAAACCACGAGTTGTACAATGAGTTATAAATTAATACGTTTTGTGTATATTAATTTTGTAACATATATAGGATATAAAATGTAAATTTTTAGAAACATGATTATTTAAATGGAATACATAAGATATGATGGTGATAATGAAAATATGTTTAAAAATACTAAATGATAGATTTCTTTTAAAATGTAAATATTTCAAGACCTCAGTCATCCAATATGGTAGTATAATGGTAAACAAAGGTTTACAATGATTTAAGAGAATAAAATACTAATTTTATAAGTTATCCTAACCATATTAGGTGATGATATATTTTATATTATTTAGTTTAATGTTAGTTGGGTAACCATAATTTTTTTTACTAGAGAAATAGTGTTATGACTGTCCATATGGCGGATTTTCGAGAATGTTTTTTGACAAAATTACTCATGATATTTATATGATAATATTAACAAGATAATAAATATAAATAGATAAATAATGTGATAAATTACTATTTATTCTAACTAAAAATTCAAATATAAATTTTTTACTGCTAAAATATACTTTGTAAAATATAACATATCATAATTTAAATATGATAGCGTTTAATAAAATTCATTATTGATTAAATATAAATCATGATAGTCATATTATAGAAATGTTTATTTTAGATTTATATTGAATTATCCTCATTGAACATCAATTTGAATTAATCTTTGAGAATTATAATTGTAATATAAGAAAATATGGAGACTAGTATATATGGGTTATAATATTTCATAATAAACATGTATAATATTATATGTTAGAGGAAAAAATACTCTGAACTTTCATGCCAGTTAATCTAATAATAATAATAATTTTGTTCATAGTCTATGTATTAATGATTATTTTAATATCCCTAAATTTATGAATGTTTTGATGGAATCCCATCTAAAAAATAAATATGAAGATACAAATTCATTAATGTATTATAGATAAACAAACATTAGGATATCAAAAAAAAGTTGTACATGATAGATATTATTCTTTCAAATACCACAATTTTATGATGAAAACGTGTAATTTAGTATTGAATAATTTATTTAATAATATAAGGTTGGTAAATTACTTTTATATACTGAGGTCATAACTCGAGATTGATCGATAAATTAAATTCTCTCTATAATCACCATAATTGTGGTTATAATGTTTTATTGTGGAATATAATGTGAGTGATTTTAGTAATATTTTACAAAATATCATTAATTTATTAATGAATTCCTAGTCATAACATGATGTATTGAAGGAAATGTTCAATTAATATGGTAATGATGGTAATGTGTAATTGTTTTGGTCAAAATGAGAATAATAGAGTTCACAGATAGCTCATACGAACTTTGAAAAGATTACATGATATTATTAGGTTAGATTGAGTTGTTTTAATAAGAAAACTATAACTTTTATGGGGAATTATCTATAATTTCTATAAGGATGAAATAAATAAATAAAATATTCCAAATTTTTTTGTAATGTTATATAATTTTGATATTTTATTTCTAAGGGTATATAATAAATAAAATAAGTTATAAAAATATAATACAATAATACATGATTTCAAATTTGATGTATATTTTTTATTTATCACTTATTATTCGAATTAATATGGTAAAGAATGTATTTTCTAAATCACAGACTTGATTGAAATTGATTATATCAATTCATTGATGAATCCTTAATGTTGGGTGTGTCATTTCATATGTTTTCTTTTATGCGATAAGAGATGGTATTTTTAAACAATGAGTGATTATAAATAATATGATACAATGCGTTTGATACAAATGAAATACAATTCTTCATATTCTATATCAAATTTAATTTAAAAAATGGGGATAAAAGGATTTTAATTATCATTTGTGTTCTATGCATTTAATTTTCAAAATATTCTCTAAAGTGATCCTAAATCACTATAATGGAATATTTTAAATAAAAATAATTTATTTATAATATTTCTCTAAAGAAATTAAATAACATATATTATATATATGTAATATATTTTGTTTTGAATATTCCCACAAATTAAATATGATTTATTTTCTTACATTAAATATTTTTTTTCTTAATAATTTTTTTAGAGAAAATAGTGTTTTTATGTTGTTAATATGAGTATGTTTAGTCATTGATAAGTCGAAAATTAAAAAAACAAATGAATATGCTAGTATAATTCATGGATAAATTCATTTTAAATATTAATGAGTTTAATTTATATTCTTCATGACTTATCTTAATAAAAATAGTTACATTTATATTTTTTACCAATCTGTTCATAATGAAATTGTTTGAATGGATTTGTTCTGAAATAGTTATGATAACCATTGAATGATTTATTAATAGACAATATAAGTTATTAATGTTGGAAAATTGAATATTTTCATATAAATTATTTGGAATATATTGTTTAATTTTTTTAATAAGGGGATTAAGAATCCCAAAATCTCAATTATTCAAATTGGATTTCTTCATAGATATTATCCATTAAAATAGAATTTTGGAAGGATTTTTTAGATTGATATATAAAGTTGTTGTAAGAATTACATAAATATGTAATTTTTTTTAGAATCCATTAAGATGAGGAATAAAGAATTCTTCTCTTGTGGTATATATAAATGGTGGTGATTATACATAACATATATGCATTTGTTAGTATTGTTTAATGGGGTTCAAGGGGACAAAATATGTCATGTTAAATAGAAGGAAGTCTTTAATTTATCATTCATTGATATTGGTTTCATATATTGTATTAAGTGAAAGTATAATTCAATAATCGAAGTACGATGTTGAGTTTTCTGAAGTTAGTGGTCATCATATAGAATTATTGTAAAATACAAAACATGATTATTATCATGATTTAGTTTTTTAAAATAGATTTAAAATTTTCTCATGAGGCACCAAAGGTGTTTTGTATGATGAATGACACAATATGTTTTTTATAGTGTATCACAGACTATTTATTTAGTATAATATAGGTGTATGTTTCGTATTTAATCATTGTACAGAAGGATTAAATTACTCCATGAATTTTAATTTTTATAATTTGATTCATTTTACTCATTCTTTATGGCTGTGTAAATCAATGATTAGGTGGGTATATTGTTTTTTATGTCATCTATTGAGGTTTAACCGAGATTTTATTCTTCCTCTCATATAGTCAGTATAACATCTAGTCCATCTATAAACATAGAATATGGATTTGTATAGCCATGTAAATATATGATACATATAATGTGATTATAAATTTAAGTGAGGGTAATGGGATGAGATCATATTTTGAGTGATAAATGTGTGATCTTCTCATCCATAGAGTTGATTCACACTCAGAAAATTAAAAACGTATGAGTTGGATATATGTGATTGACATACTCCATCTATAATGCTCTGTCCTAGAATCCCGTGTAAGTATTTCCATGATTCGGTTTTTTATGTTACCTCTAAAATTCCTCCACATACAGAAATGGGTATTAACTTGTATCAAGGGTCTAATGAGACATTTTGGAAGACATTACCCAATTTTTGAGATAATCCATAAATTATAATGTATGATATTACATTATTAGTATAAATAAAAAATATAAATCACAAAACTATTTCCCAAAACCAGTTTCATTCCCACAACCAAATAATAAATATGTTAGTTCATGTATTACAGTTCTAGTTGAAAGGTAACCCAAAATTATTACAAGATGAAAATACCTGAAATGGGTCTAGAAAAAAAGTTTTATTCCATCAACCACACACATCCCTAATTACAAAAATCAACCCATAATCATATATCCATTTTTCTTTCCAGACCTATAACCATGTTGTTTTTCTAGGTACCAAATTTCATCATGAGATGGTTATGAGTATAACTCAGTAGGCCACCACCAATGATATCTACAAAATATCTATTATAACCAAAGAGGGTATATAATATAATGGTAAAAAACATGATAAGAAGGTAAAAAAATTCTATGATAATTATCAGAAATTACATTTTCCAAGTTCATCATTAGTTTCAACTGTTAACTATTTTCATCAAAAATGATTATTTGCTACATATGTCTTCAAATCTACGAATTTGGGGAGTCAGGTTCCCTATATAATTAGAATATTTTTCTTCTCAAAAAAAATCACAATTTTTACTCATTTCCTCTGTCAAGATAATCTTACCATGTGAAATACTTAGGGGCATAGAGCACCAGTCTTTTACTATAAACCATAAAATATAGGGGTGTGACCTAGACCCTCAGTATATCAAAAACCAAGGGGGAAGATCCTTAGTTTAATACACCACACAAACCACGTATTCACATAATAATGATTTTTGTCCACTTAATACTTTTACCATATCTATACCACAACTCATTTAAGACTTTCATGGAAGGAAAAACTCCCATTTATTCCATATAAATTATAAAAACAAAATTATATTTCATTTCATTTCATAACCCATGATAACATGGTATAAATAATTATCTTAGGTTCTATCTAATAAAACCATAAATTCATTCTTTAATAATCCAAATGCATGTTCAGCTAATTGGAACCGCCCATAGGTGGACATCAACCTAGTTTAATCAACCATAATGGATCCCATGTAAATCAAGTGGTGTTAAGTTCATCATTTTATTTAAACATTTATCATTTACTACCATAGAAAGAAACAAATACATATAATGTACCCCAACCCTACCACATACACCTAAATTAGGTCATCATGCCAATGGGATATAACTTGTAGACAACCTACCTCATGATTATAGATGATTTCTCACACAACTAACCCTAATTAGAACTCAAACAAAATTAAGATCCCTAACATAGAATATTTTGGGGAAATGTCTTAGACTATTCAGATAAATAATATAAAATATATGAACCCTCATATGTAATAAATAATAAGTAATACTATAAGAATCACCCAAAGCATCAATCCAAACAATACAACCCTCCAAACTGGAAACTATTGAAGGAGAATAAACCCTTGGATGTGTGGGAGGGAATAGATATTCACCTAGGATATAGAAGTGTAATAGGAACAAATTTAGGTTATAAAAATTAAATCAAAAGAATTTAAATTATAAATTACCATATTTAATGAGGTTTATGGTTTGGCCATACTACTAGCCAAGTTGTATGCTGATCTTTTTCAACACTTTGTCCAAGAGGTTAATGGGTTACACGGTCTCTTGGAAGCCTATAGTGTTTGATAAACCTGGGAGTGGCTATGTCGAATGGCTCTATCTAATCAAAAAATATTTTAGGATCCCCATGCATAGTTTCCCAACCATGAACCATCCACTAATAGTCCCATATTGTTATGGATAACAGTAACTACTATTTTTTCTTTGACTGTGTAACATGAACTATATGGCCCTTTCATCCCCCATTCATGCCCCGAAACATAATGAAATCCATAATGCTCTACATACACTCAAGAACCAATTCATTTACAAAAATACAGAGAGTTAAACAAAAACATAAACATGTATGTACCCTATTAGATATTTAGGATCACAAAACATCCCCAAATTATAATGGATCATCATGATCCACACTCCCATGAAATATTGATTTCACACAGTAAAAATTTCAATCTAATCAGTTGGAATATCCATCTACCTCAAATAGGTTTCTTATTTAATGGTACAATGTTTCCAAAACACTCGGACTAATGACACCACCATTCCATATAAATATTTCTCACAATGTTCTACAATACAAACCTAATGCTTCTCGAAGGACACACTAGCCTCAAGATTAGCAACATCAACATCGATCTCCCAATAATGGATAGAGTGGTAAATCCAATGTATAGAAACAAAAAAACATCATGTGTTCCACGATACTGTATTGGTAATCCAATCAGTGTTCCACTGGTATATTTCTCTCTATAACTTCAATTTCCCCACATACATTAGGTCAACAAACAATGTTTTTAAATTTGATAGTGAATCAACCATGGAAGACAGCTAATGAACACATAATATCTAAAAAACTGAACAGGTCATTGGAATCTATCATTATATGACACCTACCAGCTGTGAGAAATATCCATACGTTTCTGAATCTGTTTAACGTATTTGGATGTCTCCAATATGAGTCGCATCCCCAAAAACAGTGATTCACATGCCTCTATACAACATAAAAAAATAATTACACTTCCTTCAAAAGTGTTCCTCATATAGTTCCATCTAATTATCCATATTATAAAAGAATTTATAGGTGAAATACTTGACTGCTAAGTGATTATACAATGATAAAAAAACTCCATCATAGATTCCCTAAACATTTCCTCTAGAACCTATATAGTATGTTCTCACTACCTATATGTCTATAGGTGAAAATTGGCGATCAAAAATGAATTTTACCAAGATCCTTTTTTCTCCTACCCATTAGAGTCATGTAAAATAAGGATGACTATTTAAAAAAAATAATCTATGCTACCCCTTGAAAATGAAATATCTCCCGAACACACATTAAACCCAACTGGTCAATGGTAAAAAAAATATTTTATCATTAATAAAAGTTCAACTTCTTCAAATGATCCAAAATCAACCAAGTCATATTTTTCTTCTATGGAATCCTTAAAATACAGAAAGTAAATTATTTTTTAAGCACATCCCACTTCCATTCTGAAATGGGAAATGGATACAGCAAACCACCAACCCATTGATTCTTGGTTTTCACTTACTGACATGTGTAGAATCAATTCATGAAACCTATAACATAATTTTTTATTCCAATTCAAAAATAATGTCCTAAAGTCACAATACATTTTGCATAAACCAGGGTACACTACCCACTTCATGGCATGAAACCCAAGAATCAACTCAACTTGTATACGCATAGTCACAAAAAGATGGCCAGAAACATGAATAATCTCATCATCATCGATAGAACAGTCGGAGGGTAACTCCCAAACATGAAGGCTATCCATCTATTCAAAAAACTTTCAATCCTCCTACTGCCTCACCTTTATAAAACTCTTGATTATGGACTCAACTAACAATAATTCAAGGGTCATCTATCCCTGGAACTCAGGAATATATATTTGTATCTCAATGAACAAGGCTATCATCTTCCACGTAGAACAAGACTCATGAACATCCTAAATCTTATTCTCCTAAATCAAATAAAGAAGAACAATATTTTCATTCCCAAGTTTATATCCTAAATCAAATTCAATTATCTATTTATACTCATACCATCTCTATTAGCATAGGTTCTATGCTTATTGAGACAATATGTAATTTATTAACTTTTTGATCAGTATACATTGTAATCTTTTCTCACTATAGGTAATTTCCCAGAAAATATAATGAATAAAGCAGTACATACATATTGAGTTTATAAATTGGGTAATTTAGTTCATTTGGCCTCAACCTTAATGAACAATACACCACAACTGGAACTCCCTACATCAACACTACTCCAAGTCTAACCCTGCATGCGTAATCATGGAATACTCCTAGACTAGACATCATTAATAGCCCAGTAAAACCAAAATATCTTCTGATATAAAAAAATTCATGGAATGCTCTGAATAAATAATGCTTGAACATTATCTAAGTCCACTAATACAACATCCTTGAAGATGGGGCGAACCATTAAATATACCATGTCAATCTAGAATTGAAACTTCTATTTTCTGGTGTATAGAAGACGTAATATCAGTTTACTCTAGGAAATGTCAAAATGATTGTCATGATCTTCAATATAATTGGATTACACTAATATTTCTCCACAAAAACGACATGAAACTAATCAATATATGGATAGAATATTTAGTTCATTAATTCCATAAACATTCTCGGTGAATTTGGATACCTGAAAAGAATCATGATAAAATCATACAATCTATACCTACTCTAGAAATTAGTCTATGGTATAATAGACTGTCTCACCCTTAAATCATGATACAACAACCTAAAACTAACATTATATTATAAAGACTCATTTTTTAGCTAGTTGGAAAGATCATCAATATGATGAAGGGGATTCCCATTCTTAACTATCATTGTATTTAGCATCTGGTAATAAACACACATCCGTAATGACCCATTATACTTTTTAGAAAACAAAATTACATATCCCCAAGATGAAATAAATGGGTTAAGAGACCCTATATTTTACAATTACACAAGTTATAGGCTCTAGAATCTCTACTAGATCCATTCTATAAGGAATAATGGATGTGGTCTCATGAGTAGTTAAAAACTCAATCATGAACTAATATTTTATCTTGGGTGAAAATCCCTAGAAAAAATTATAGAAGAGGCCCTAAAACTGATGCACCATATAAGTAAAAACATTATACTCTAATCCCAGATCTTCAAGAATAGAACATTCCACTTGATCAGTGAGATCATGTAAATATTGGTGAAATGTTCCTACATGGCCTTCTTGGATATTCCATTCCCCACCATGAACTTATGTTTCACCCTTGAGTGATTTTAAAATTAACCATTGGTAAATGAAATCTATATTTTATTGATAAAACACTATCCAATCTATCCCCAATATCTGGTTAAAACCTTCCATCTCTAAAAAAATCATGCCCCAAAGGAATCAGTAACTCATAACCTCTGAAGAATACTCCAAACACTTTATGATTATTTCCTTCTCTCACTCCTACCTGTGTGTCTATAGATATTTCTACATATATATATTTAACCACTAGAATAATAAAATTTGGAGACTCATAAGATTTTAAAAATAATTAATCCATTATATAAAAAAAATAACTAAAAAGTGTGGAACTTATATATAACATATATTATAAAATTGATGGTCCTGACTCACTATAGCCTACTTCTAGATGAATTTCTTGTCGATGAGCTTCCCATATCTCTTAGTATTTGGTTTGAGTTCATAATGCTACAGTCCCCTTCTGATAAAGATTCTCTTTCCTCGATAGACAATGTCTTCCACCCCTTCTTGTATGGATGGAAAAACTCTAACTGCATATCTAGTATTGAGTATCATACCCCCTTCCTTCCCAAATTATATGTCTGGATCATCCATCACTGCCCAACAACCTAGGTTCCAATAAATGTCTATACATGTACCTTACTACCACTCTAGTGGAACTCAACTGGTTGTTGGGGACACTAACAGTGTACATTTACCATTCTATTTAATTAATAACAGAATGATGGAAGAATACACATAACAGATGAACCTATTTATTTTTTTCTCTGTCTACAACATCCTAGGTGTGAAATCCTAAATAATCTTTTCCTACAATTAGAAGAAGTAACTTTCTACTTCTTAAATGTAACAACATTATAACTAATAGAATTAAACATGATGTTTTGTATCATCCCAAGTAAATAAAGAATATTATATTTTCATGTTTATTAATATTTGTGAAATAAACATTAATTTTTACATTAAAAGGGGATGCTATTTCTCATAGAATACTCAACATGCAACAATTTTTTTCTTTTGAAATCATACATTGTACACAACATTGAGTTATACCAAAAAATTATATATTATTTTTATTTTAAACGGTAGTAAACTCTTAACCATTGTACTGGTAGGAAAGAACATAACTAACAACAATATTTTTAAACATGTTTGTTAACATTTTTACTTTTACCCAATAAATTTTATAGTTTTAAAATAATAATGAATCCTATTTAGGCATGAAATACTCTAATATTCTTTAAAAGGTCGATTTATCGCCTTTTGATGGAGAATCCATTTTAGATATAGCTTTTCTCACATTTATATATTCTAATTGACAAATGAACTTCTTATTTAGAATTGGGACATCAAATTTTTGTTTGGGTAAATTTTTGGTATTTTTATGGTAAAGTTCATTTTTTAATGCATATTGAAAAATACTGCGTTTTAAGTGAAAACTATCATTTAATCAGATTTATTTATATGTTTTTATTATCTTCTAATTGGTTTTTATTATTTAATTAGATGATTTTTTACCATTAAACAAATTCTTGTCATTTTATGTAATTACAATTTTTATGTAGACATAAACACATGTCAATATTTTGATAGTTATTATTTTCTAAAAACATGCTTTTTGGTATTGACAACGGGATTTTAATATTAATTATATTTTTAAAATTCTATGTTTTGTATTTGGGAAAATAGATTCCATATTTAGAATTAGGAGGTATAAATTTTTTAAATAGGTAACTTTTTCATTTATACATTATGAATAACGACTTAATTAATTATTTTATTTACTATGTTTCAAGGGTAAATTTGGTAAATAAAGGTTAAATATAATATTATAATAATATTAAATTAATATAACATGTTTTATTTACACTATTGGATGATACATACCCGACCATGGGAATCCTTGGCTCAATTTTGTGACCCCCTGGAGCCACAGATAAATGAAAAAGACATTTTATAAAAATTAATTTAATGTTAAGGAAGATGTATCATAAAATATATCTTTTAGAAAAAAAATTTATTTCTGGTTTTATAAATTATATTTATTATTATATATATCCATTATAATTTTAAAAATATTTATCATATAATGGTATTTTTTTTAAAAATAGATATTAAATAAAGAATTTTAAATATGAAAAAATGATGATGTAGTGATTTCATCAACAATAAAGGATTCAAATAATTGATATTCTAAATGATAAAATTAATCTTATTTTGTTATTTTCATGTCAAAAAATAATTTTATAGATTATAGATACATGTTATCATTGTATTATTGAAGTTTTCTCGAATCAATCAATTTTTTTATGGATTCTTTAAAAGTCATGATATGAATTGTGTCAAAATTGACAAAATTAATATTTAAAAATAAAAAATATTTTATTAAATATTATTAAATACTAAATATATAAGATTTAGCCAAATATTTATCATAAATATAAAATTTTATTTTTGATTATTTAATTGTATATTTTTCATGTTTTGGTAACTATTTGTGTTTTCAATGGGTAAAATGTTTGATAAAATGGTAAGAGTAAAAAAAGGTTTAAATAAAAATGTTATGGATTAAAAAATATCGAAAACCTGCCCAATTCTTATTGGATGATTTAATTTCAAACAATATTCATAGTATCTTGTAATTTAATGAGATTTGGACCTTTTGAAACTAAAAATCATTTTTTTATAAAATAATACTTTCAGACATTCCTAAAGAGCCCCCTCCCCTTATAAAAGGTTGTCAACTATAACCCATTAATCAAACCTCTCAAGCCCATAGTCTCATCCAATCTCTACCAAAATAACCTCCCAACATCGCTAAATTCATCCTAGATTTTTCCCCTAGGCTGAAGGAAATTCAACAGATCTGTTTGCCTCAAATCAAAATAAGATACCCAAGTTGAGAGAATTATAGAACGAATGAGTCCAATCAGACATGAGGTATGGGATCTTCTTAACCCAATTTCATTATTTGGGATTATCTTATAAATAATGATTATGATGTGTTATGAATATGTGAGAAATTAATCTTGATATCATATCTTGTATTTATACTTTATTTATGTGAGCTTATAGTGAATACACGTAATCGTTCTATCTTATTTACAAAATGATCAATGTAACAGATTTCGTATCAATCTCCTTTCATTGAGGCATATATTTATATTGGGATCCGTTATTATTCTTTCTGGTGTATATGTGACATTTTGAAATTTTATATCATGAATTTATATATTCTCATGATATTGGATGTTTTGTTGAATATTATATTATGTGGTATGGGAATCATTAACTAAAACATCGTCTTAGTGTTTTAAATATTTATTCTTCTAAAAGATTATATTTCATGTCCATGTTTTAAAAATTGGGTTTATGGTTTTATTTATATAGACATGAGTGTTTTAATGTGTAAATTAGATTCAAAAGATTCAATCTGGTATGGGCCACTTTCATTCAAAACTCTTCTTTTTGAATGTTTTAAATAAATTGATTATATCAATATCTTGAAATGATATCTTGTGACTAAAATGTGGAAATGTTATTTTTCCATTATGATTATTTTATGTGTTTTGATTATTTATTGTGCGTGGACATTTGATGGTCTGTTATATGATTAAACAAGTCAAGGGTGGTTTCACGATAAACCAAGGATGGGTGGTTACGTTATAACATCCTGTAAATTGAGTCTGGAAGTTGGTTGTACGACTATTAAATTTAGTTATATGTGTCAAATTTGACCGTATCATTATTTAATTTAATTATGTTATGTCCCAAGTTACATTAATATGTTATATGTTTCTTTCTTTGGGTTTTACGGAAATATTTCTATTACAGAGGAAGGGAAAAAATGAGCTTATATTTAGTGAAGTGTTTCGCTACTTGTTTGAGGGGAAAAGCAATAATTTATGATAAAATATTCATGGTTTACATGTTGTTTTAAAAACTAATAGATCTCTATCCTTATGTATCTCATACTGAGGATTTTATAATGATCTCATGTTTTGAAATATTTTTTAGAGGACTTGAAGATGAATAGGGTCAATGATGGGATCAAAGAAAAGTCTTGATGTCTAAAACATGGATCAAAATAAGTTTATCTTTTTAAAGTTGTTTTGTTTTATGAAAAAAAAATGGATAGTTTTATGAAGTTTCTACTTGTAATATTAAAAATTTTATGTATAAGTTATGACTTGATTATCTAAATATCTAATTCTGAAAATATTTTCATGGTGACTTGTTACCATAATTAATGATTTTTTAATTTTTTATAACGGGGTCTTACTATTGGTATCAGAGGTCAGTTTAGATAACTTTAGAGGTTGTAGTGTTTTTTAAGAATAAGTAACAAAAACATAATGGTTAGAATAGTAGAAAGAGTCATTGTTAATTTAGATAAATTGAATGGGTTTAAGATTACAAGAATAAGAATATCATAGTGTTTACCCTCCTCATAAGATATTATATGATGATTTTACTAATATAATCACACTAACTTGTTGTTTTTAGTAAATAGATGGATCTAACAGGCACCAATGTAATAGTGGATGTGAAGGAAACTCTGTTGTATTTTTTAATGAGAACCAGATTCAAATGGGATCTACAATGAGAACTCTTGTTGTTATTCTTAACCAGCTTTCTAGAGTCATGACTAAACACATAAAAATTTGTTATTTTTATAAGGCATCATATATGTGAGAAAAAAATCCCAATGGATGTTTAGGTAATAATAATAAAGTTTGTGTATTCAAAATCCCTTATGTCAATGATGTGGAATAAAACGCCTTGTAAAATTGTTCAAAGGGATAGTAACATGTTTCATATGTTGTAATGAAGTTCATAAATCAATAACCTACAATGGAAAAAGGAATTGTCATGTTGACTCCATGAAAGGGAAAGAAGTTCATTTTGAAGGATCAATTGAATGTTCTAAATATGTTGTGCATGGTAATTATACAAAGAGATGTCCTAATAAGAAGGTATTGGAATGTGATCAGAAATATCTTAGAAATATATCTTTACCAATTCATAATGCCTTTCCAATTGAAAATGAAGAAACTAAAAATTACCATAGAAATGAATGTATTATTTCCTAGTTCATGTTTTTGTATTACTGATATCTTATGACTTTATGCGTGATTTTTTTTAGGATGTCATTGTTTCAGAAAAAATTTAAAACATTTCGTTTGTTGTTAAATAAAACGCTTTGTAGAAAAATTATTCCATTTGATTTAATTTAAAATTCAACGGGTTTTATTATACATCGTATAAAAAAGGAGGTATATATTATCAAACTATGCCTCAATGAATGGAGATTGAGATGAAGTACCTTAGAAAGATCATTTTGTAAATAAAATAGACCGATTATGTGTATTTACTATAACTACACATAAATAATGTATAAATACTAGATAATATATAAAAATTCATCTCTCACATAATCATATCATGACATATTCAAGAAGTATATGTTTAACCCGAAGAATAGAAAATTGGTTAGGATGTTCCCTTACAAGAAATCGGCATCCTAACGACAACACATACAAATTCAGAAAGTATGTTAATGGAGGATAGAAGGGTCCCTCATCTTAAAGAACTTTTGATGATTAAGATGTCTAAATTTTAAGAATTGAAGAGTTATGATGGATATATGGATGATGAAATGGTTAAAAGTATTAATGCTCTTTATTAATGGGATTACATTAGAAGACATTTCTCTTGAATGTGAACCCCTGATGTTTGTTATCTGAAAATGCTATTTTTGGAATAACAATTTTTTCTTTTGTTGGTATAGTTATAAATAACCAATTGGGTTTATATGATCCTTGATTTTGAGGCAATTACAGGACATTTCATTTTGTGATGCAAATAAAAGGAATGAGATAACATTTCAGGTTGAAATATGTTACGATTATTTTTGAGAAATTTATCTCATTATTTGTAATGATATAAAACTATATAGATTTTTAAAAATGAAAACATACAGACCATGTGACAAACTATCTTGTCAAACAAAGCTACGAGAATCAAACACACAACCAATGTGCAACTGGGATTTATCGCCTACCAATAACCTACATGAAGTCCCTTGTTAGCCAAAATAATTCTATTTAGTTAAATAATATTATGGAGCAAGAATATTTTTATTTTGGATCTATTGTTTTATAAAATGTATATCCTTATTATATGAAAAGTATTTAGTGATTATGTGATAAATATTATTTTGGATGAATTTCTCTCTTCTGGAAACACTATATGCCTATAGAAAATAAAAAACTATAGGATTTCATTTGAGGGGTAATGGTAGAATATTATTTAAGAGGAATCTATTTTTTTATTTTTGACTTATAGTGATTTTTTTTATTTATGTAAATGATTAACCTAACATAGAGAATATGTGATTAGGTTGATTACTTTTAAGTATATGACTTTACGAGTAGCCGATGTTATTTGGAGATAAATTTTAACTTCTTTTAGAAGACAATGTGATCAAATCTTTCTGAATTTTGCGTTTCAAACATAGATTGGATTATTTTAAATATCATTAATGGAAAATTTTTTATTTAATGGTATTAGTTGAACTTTGGGTATTTTATGTTTAATTTTGGATATTAATAGTAGTATTTCTTTCTATAAAGGTTTATCATTTTTGGGTATCATCTAATATTGTGCTAGCCATTATTTTTTGTTAATGTTTAAAGATAATTAATTATATTGTTAATAATTTTTGGATTATATGATTCTCTATAATTTGATTCTAGCCATTCAAGTCTGACCATTTCATCATGATAACTCATTGTTTGGAGAAAAGTGGAGTTTTTGGTAGAAATTTATGAAAGGATGAAACATTTTTTGAAAAGTAAGTATATTTCCTTATGTTTTTATTATAAGTTGTAAAATAATTCCTCAAGTTTCAGAAAAATACCTTAAAATAAAAGAAATTATCCATTTACTTTTACTACTAGGTAATCAATGATCATTAAATCTGTTACATGTTTGTGGTTATCAGGCTGTTTACTTTCTCGTGATCATGTTTTCTATTTCTCTCCATCAGAACAGGACACTTAGTTTCTCTTCAATATCCATGTTTTCCTACATGGAATCCTAGTATGGGTTATCTTGTATGACCTTTTTACATTTCATTATTTCTTTTAATGTTATATTTTTGTGGATACATTTTCCAAGGTGGGTGTTTCAATGAAGTTGTCGAGCCCGATTTTATAATTGCAAGGATGGAATACTCAAATGGGCGGAAGAATGAAACATCCCAGGTAAATAAAGAATATTAAATTTTAATATTTATTAATATTAATTAATTAAATATTAATTTTAACTTAAAAATATGTTGTTATGTTTGATAGCATACTCAACATGAAACAACAGGTTTCTATGTAATCATACATTGCACACAACTTTGAGTTATACATAAAATGAAAATAAAATTATTATTATTTTAAATGGTATCAAACGCCTAGAAATTTTATTAATGGGAATGATCTCAATGAAATACAATATGATTACACATATTTTTTATTTGTTTTTACTTGAATCCAACAGATTTTACAGGCTTAAAATAAAAAATTGATCAAATTTTAAGAATGAAATACTGAAATATTCATTAAAAGGTAGATTTACCGCCTTTTGATGGAGAAACCCTTTTTAATATAGTTTTATCACTTTTATATGTTCCATTTGAAAAAATAAACTTCTTCATTAGAATTGGGACACCAAATATTACTTTGGAAATTTTTTTGGCATTTTTTGTGTGAAGTGCATTTTTTAATGAATATTGAAAAATACATTGTTTTAAATCCAAATTTTCTTATAGTACAATTTATATATATAGTTAGATTATCTTTAAATTGGTTTTCAAAATTTAATTATATTAGGTTTTTAACTTTAATAAATTTCTTATGGGATGTAATTTCACCTTTTCATTCGACTTAATCACTTGTCAATCTTTTGATAGTTATTGTTTCTTGAAAACACGTTTTTTGTTTTTTAGAATGGGAATTAATTTTAAATTAATTTTTTCATGTTCTGTGTTTTGAATTTGGAAACTTTGATTCAATATTTGGAGTCAAGAGGACCAAATTGTCTAAATATCTAACAATTATTTTTATACATTATGAATAGTAACATCCTTTAATATTTTATTTACCATGGTTAAATAGAAAATATTGTAAAATACGGAAAATATTAATATTATAATAATATTAAATTACCCTAAAACGTGTCTTAACCCCATTGGATGATACATGTCTGACCATAGCCATCCTTTTGTAGATTTTGGGACTCCATGGAGCCACTTTTACGTGAAAATGATATTTTATAAAAATTATTTTAATGTTTTGGAAATGTATCATAAACATATATCTGCTTGTAAAAACATTTTTATATGGGGTTATGGAAGTTATATTAATGACGATAAATATTAATTAGAAAGAAGAAAATACTTCCAACATTATGCTTTTTTATTTATGATTTTTAGACATTAAAAAATACATTTATTTATGACACAATGATGATGTAGTTATTTCTTCATTAATACAGGATTCAAATAAATAATATCATAAATTTTAATGTAAATGTAATTCAATTATTATGATGTCATCCACGAATATTTTGGATTATAGTTAAAAATTATATTTTTTATTAATTATGTTCATTATAATAAATAATGTTGTTATGTATTTTTAAAAATTCATGATATGAATAGTGTCCAAATTGACATAATTCATATTTTAAAATATAATATATTATACTGAATACTATAAAATTCAAAAAAATCTAAAAATCTATAAAATAGTAATCATAAGTATAATTTTTTATTTAATCTTTAATTGAATATTTTTCTTGTTTTGTTAACTATTTTTGTTCTCAAAGTGTTACAATCATGATAAACTGGTAAGAGTAAAAAAGTGTTAAAATAAAATGATAAGGACTAAAATTTATTCAAAACCAATCCAATTCTTATTGGATTGTTTTATTTCGATCAATTCTCATCTTATCTTAGAATTTAATGATTTGTGGACCTTTTTAAATGGAAAATCATTTTTTTAAAAAATAATACGTTTAATCATTCCTAAAAATCCCAGCCTCCCCCTTATAAAAGGTCATCACTTATAACCCTTTACTCAAACCTCTCAAGCCCCGTTGGGTCATCCAACATGTGACCAAATATTCTCCCAACATCCCATTGTTCCTCGTATAATCCTTTCCTTCAGTATAAGGCTAATCAAGATAGCCCTTTGGCTCAAATAAAAATAATTTACCTGATTTGAGGAAATTAAAGAACGAACGTGTCATGTTGGACACGAGGTAAGGGAACTTCTTAAAACAACTTCCATTATTTGGGATGATCAAAGACTTCATGTTTATTTCATGTTTTGATTATGTGAGAAAATAATTTTTAAATCTTTTCTTTTATTTATACTTTATTTATGTTTGCTTTTTATGAATACACATAATCGATCTATTTTTTTTACAAATTATCTTTGTAAGGGATTTTGTTTCAATATCCTTTCATTGAGGCATATATTGATGATGTGAACCCTTTTTATTATGTGTGGTGTATATATGACATGTTGACATGTTATACCATGAATTAATATAATCTTATGAAATTGAATGTTTTTTTTGAATTGTTTATCTTGTGGTATGGGAATCATTAACTAAAACATGGTTCTTATTGTTTTAAATATTTATTCTTCTAAAACCTTATATTTTAATACATGTTTTCATAATGGTTTTTTAGGATATATTTATTTTGACATGAGTGTTTTAAAGTGTACATTCATTTCAAATGTTTTGATGTGATGTGGGACACTTTGATTTAATACTCTTATTTTTGAATTTTTTAAAGGAATTGATTATATCAATATCTTAAAATGATATCTTGTGACTACAATATGGAAATTTAATTTTTCCTTTTTTATTGTTTTATCTGTTATGATTATTTATGGTACATGGAAATTTTATGGGTGATTACGTGATGAAACAAATAATGATTGGTTTCGTGATAAAACAAGGATGGGTGTTTACTATATAACCTCCAATTAATTGGATTTGGAAGTCAGCCATACAGCTATTTCATTTAGTGATATGTGTGGTAGTTGAAAATATGATTTTTACATTTCAATATGTTATGTCCCATGTTACATTTATATGCTATATTTTTCGTTTTAAGGGTTTTATAGTAATATTTTGTTTACAAAAGAAGTGTAATTTGTGAGAATATATCCAATGACAAATTTTCCTACTTATTTAAGGTGAAAAGTATTACATTAGGAAAAATAATTCATGGTTTACATGTTTTTTTGAAAACTAAAAGTTTTCTTTCTTCAAGTATCCACTTTTGAGATTTTGTTCCTCATCCCATGTTTTGAAATTCTTTTCACATGACATATATATGAATAAGGTCAATAATGTGGTCTTGGAAAAGTCATGATGTCGAAAAATTCAATCAAAATATGTTTTTTATGTGTATTTTGTTTATGAAAAAATGGATAGTTTATTGAAATGTCAACTTGTGTTATTCACATTTTTACATAAAGGTTATGACCTAATTATCTAAAAATCTAAACCTGAAAAGATCCTCAATTTCAATTATTAACTTAATTCCATATAATGTAATGTTTCAGTCTACTACCATAAATGTTCAATTCAAAAATGAAAGATTGATCCACCACCTCAAAAAATTCCATTAAATGGGTGATATATATTTAGGAATTGATCTAATCTCACAAACCATCCTAAAAAATTGATTGTAGCTTCCAAATACACTACCAATATAGGAAAAAACATTTAAAGTAAATTATGTAACCAACATAATCTATCTATATCATAGTCCCAAGATGTGACCTCATAACCTCCAAAAAATTCACATGTATCAAACTCTATGGATAGATATACTCTAGAAACATTTCATTGATATCATTCCATATCAAATCAATTTTATTCATATTTTGAATCGGGATGTACTATCAGTGCTTCACTGACCCTATAAAAATGCATGCTTCAAATTTTACTCACTTATAATGAGTATTCTATAAGTGATCAAAATTCATCTAGATAGACTCCATACGGCACACAGGTGACAAAGGACCACCTTGCCTAGAAAATATCAATGGGTACTACAACCAAATCTTTTTAGTGAGGTCAAAAATAAATTACACAACCTGCCTTAGATATAATTCAATTATCTTTTTAAATGATGTAATGCCTAATCGAACTTATCCTCCCCACTATTACCTGAAATAATCTAGGTTTATTTTTCAACCACTAGAGGTTCATTCTCAGAGATATCCTCATGTATCCCAATCAGTAATCCTAATCATGGGGTAATCTCTCTATAAATAAAAATTAGCATCTCGAATAACATGACATAGTGTCTTTATAGTTTACACTAATGAGGGATCACTACTAGCCACAAAAAACCCATTATGCATACACTATCCAAAAAAAATATTGCATCTATATCACTACCCTCAACCATACCTATAATTGGCCATGGGTAACATAGGGTTACAATTTTTCAGATTCATTTTTTCCTTAAACAAAATTCTAAACCCTTTCATTTAGAATACATTAATTATTTAAATAGTTATAACATTATCATTATATATTATTTTTTACCATTCAACAATTTTTTTTTCAATTATTTATGCCGCTACATCTTCTTTATTATTCACTTTTTCCTTAAAATCATTATAAAATTAAAATTTCATCACCAATTCCCATACATAACCCCTAAAATATTTCCCATGTGTTTCTAACCTGATGAATGTCCATGAAATCCTTATGTGACTATTATTATGCACGTATGTCAGACCTCATACAATTTCAACCCCATGAAAAATATAATCAAATAAAAACATTACACATAAAGTCCCTCACCTATATTTAAAGAATATTTAAATATATAAATGAGTTTCAGTGATAGTATTCCAACCCTAGGTACTTGGGTTCTCCCTAATACATGTTTTTGCTACTCCAATGCATGAGCTCATATACAAGGCCCGATGAATCCTAATATCATTTCTACATGCTCAAATTAATATATATATATATATATATAAGAATAAATCATCTATAATACCAAAATGTAATAACCTCACCATGGAGCCACTATAACCAGTTCCTCGATTCGATTTATTATGTGACCTTAGGCATGATTCCACATATACCAGAGGTAGCCGAATAGAAGAGGTGATCTAATGAAACACTTAAGGATACAACACCATCCCTATGAGAGTAAGAAATTAAATATAAAATAAGAGATAATGGGAACAAAATAAACAAAAAAAAGGAATCACAAACCCATTTCTTAAAATGGGGAACATGC
Organism: Viscum album; assembly: GCA_963277665.1. Taxonomy (NCBI): domain Eukaryota; kingdom Viridiplantae; phylum Streptophyta; class Magnoliopsida; order Santalales; family Viscaceae; genus Viscum; species Viscum album. Next base: position 1,007,132,040 of record OY728164.1, on the reverse strand, counting down.
CCATAACCAAATGGTAAATATATACAGTCATGTCTTATAGTTCCACGTAAAAATGCAAACCAAAATAAAGGCAAAATGAAAGTACATAATATTTTCCCAAACACCAAATATGGTTTTATTATATATTTGATTCATTTAAAATGAAATACATATCCTCTAGAATATGTCCATTTCCCCTATACTGACAAACAACCATGATGTTTTCCTGGGTAGACAATGGTAGCCTGAGCATGGTGTGAGTATGACTTAGTAGGTCACCACCAACAATATCTAGAAAATATATATTCTGTTAGAATATTATATATAGGATTACACTAAAGAACAATTTAAAAAATGAATAAACAAGTTTCAATTAATTATCAAAACATACATTATACACATCCATCATTAGTTCCAAGTGTTAACCGTTTTCAAAAAACAAGCTTCAGCCTATGCCGATAAACAAGATATATCCTCTACACAATGTATATGGGGATTAGAGTTTATTATATCACACATACATTTCATTTAAAAATAATAGTATTTTATAACTTACCAATGTGCCCCAGACTAGGTAATTGTTCCATATAGATTTGTTAGAGGCAAAGAGCTTCAATTCAGCCCCCTGCCCATGCAATACAATGGTGGGGCCTGAAGCCTCAGTCTCTCTAGACCCATGGGATTAGATCCTCTGTCAATTTCCCCACACAACCCACTTATTCACATAATCATTCATCTTTAACAATTTTCAAAATTTAATATCTCCATACCACATCTCATTTAACAGATTCAAATTAAGATAAATTCCCCTTTATTACATGTTATTAAGGAAAAAAATATAATTCATTTCATTTAATAACCCATGTTAAAATTTCAAACAAAATTTTCTGAGGTTCTATAATATAAACCCTTAAACTACTTATTTAACCAGCCAAATCCATGTTCAATTATGTTGAACATCGCATGGGTGTACATTCTCCAAGTCTAATCATCCTCAATAGATACCATGTAAATATGGATTGGATCAATTCATCATTAAACTATTCCATTTAACATTTAATTCCTAGGTTATCAAAAAACTATAAGAGGGTACTACAATTCAACCAAAAAAACATAAATTTTTTAATCGATAATATGGGATGTAATGTGTATACCACATAAAAAAAGATCATAAACAAATGCTCGATTAACAATATACCCTAATTCGAACTCAAAAAACCTGTAAAATTCCTATATTCGATACAAATGGATAAAGTGGTTATAGAGGATCTGAATTGAGAAACATGTCTATTAATGGACTGTTCTAGAAAAGAAAAGAATGTGTTATACAGAACTGTAGCTTCAATCTACAACATACAACTCTTCCAACTAACAATAATCAAAATTGAATCATCCCTTGGATGCTTTTTTGGAAATTTTTCATCACCAAGCTACATAAAGAATTTTGGGAAATACATTTGGGGATAAACCACTAAATCATGAGGGAACAAATGGAAATCCTCCATATTAATATGGAACACAGTTTGGTAATATAATTAGATGATATGTGTACTCATTGGGAACCACACACTGTCTAAGAGCATCTTCTGAATCAAATTCATCTAGAAGTCCTCAATGTTTGATAAACAATTATATGTCCATACAAAAAGGATTTGTACAGTCCCACATGGTCACAATCTCCCCCATTCATATTTTCTCACCCATGCACCGACCTCTTCTTGGTCTACACTAATATTGATAACTGTTACTATAAACCATTATACAACCATGAAACATACACAAGATGGAACTTCCTTCCCCCTTTCATTCCACAACCCCCATAGGACACCCCTGAGAGTCCACAAACACCCTAAAATAAATCCATTATCCATAATAGAGGGATAATAACTAAACAATTATCAATTATGTACCTCAATAAAAGTATGATATATTATAACATGTCTCACGGTCACTCAATTTATTAACAAAAGGGGTTATATGATTATTCATTCATTTATACAATGTATCTTGTAGACAGATATATAGATATTCCTATTTTTGATAATTCGCATGTCAAATATCCTTTTATATTGAGTATTATCAATTATTTTCTAGTGTCTACTCTATTTTTTTAAAATTATTGTATAAAGAATTCATAAATTTTTTTCAATTATACAAAATCAAATGTGGTCACACTTTTTTATTTTTTGAAAGAATATTATATTATTATAATAATTTTTTTATAAAAATTTATATCTAATCTAAAATATTGTTGAATGATGTGGAAAAGATGTTTTCAAGGAATTCAACATGTTCATACATTTTATTTAACATTTTTAGATGAAATGATTTTTTTTGGAATGATCATATAAATATATAATAAATATGTTTTTGAATACATCAAAAATTGTTTTTTTATATTTAGTTTTACAAGTACTAATATATAATGTTACATAAATTGAATGTATTTTATGTCTCTGATGATTAATTTAATGTGGTATATTTTTGAAATAAGCACTCATGATCAAACCATGATATGGTTGTTTAAACCTTGTAATGGTTTGGGAAAGTGTAATCCATGAAATATTGATGGTTACTATACCATGTTTTTATAAATACATGTTCATGAATTATTTGATATTATTCATTCTCTTAATTCAATATATCATAATAAGCTAGGGATATCAATAGATAGTATTTATGGGATTTTTTATCATGTAATATAAAACATTATGAGTTAAATTTTTCATCAATACAATCTATAGTGTTACAGTAACATTTCAATGTATTTATTTATTAATAGAAATTTTTGAAACATTAACATTTTTAGTTAGTATCCTCAATTCCTATAAAAATAGTCCAAGACCTTGGGATGAGTGACATGTGATTTTGGTCACAAAAATATCATCACACTAAAGCTCCTTTTCAATATTTTCTTGATTATTATCTATTATGACTCTAAAAACCCATTCCATAATGGAAACTCATACTAAGTGTTGGGTGATTAACATAACCCATAGAATCCCAAGGAGGAATGATTTATTTTAATATTTCTTAGTGATGAATATCCTTCTAAAAGAAAAAATATTATATAAAAAAAATAATGTAAGATAAATTTATAAAAACTTTATTTATTTATTTGATATAAATGGAATAGAATTTTATTTTAGTATAAATGGGATTTGATGCTCATTGAAATTATGTTTGAAATAAATTTTTATTTTTCTTACATCCAACTGTATATATGTTATAAAATATAGAATTCTTATAAAATTTAAATTGGGACACCACCCAATATATATATCATCTTGTTTTATCTATAACTACTTTAGTTTAAATGTAGTTACAAAGGAATTAATATATTTTTAGATCATAACCTTAAAATTATGTAATAGCATCACACTAAATAAGCATCTATTAAACTAATATATATGGTAAAACTACTCATCTTCGTTGAACCATTATTCTATTATATTCAATATTAGGGATTTTTCAAAGAATTCCATGATCTATCATGTGATTATTAAATTCATGCCTCGGGTATTAACCATTCAAAATTGATATAAACCTATTAACAATTTTACCTAGTTATTTATATGCAATTGTTTAAATTTTAGGGAACATTTAGTTTTAAAACATGTTTCTCATAAAAAATAACCTAGATTGACCTTCTATATTCATAAATAATGGTGAAAATACTATTTGAATCCCTTTCATAAAATTATCATGGTTCCATATACATCACTAAATATTATGTCCATAATTTTATTATCTCTATCAAATTTTATAAAAAAATTTATTTCTTAATTTTTTGAGTTAAACACAGTTTTCATTTATCAAATAATTCATAAGAAAACCATTCAGGTGATTTATTCATAGATTATCAAAATTAATTTCAAATTTATTTTTCAAAGGAACAATATCGAATATATGTTGTATTATAATAAACAACTTTTACATTGTTATCGTGAATGTTATAGATTTGATAATAGAAAAAAAATGTTTCAAACCATTTTACAGATTTCTAATGTCATAATGATTTTTATTCATGTTTATTGAATAAATAATTATCTTTTTTTAGATGAAATCACATATTGTACTAACATTATATAAATAAAATGTCTAATTACTTTTTTCCATAGTAATTATGTCTAATTATATAATTAATATACATTGAATATGTGGATAATGTTTTACTATCTTATATTTATTAATTTTTACCCAAAATGAAACTCATTGATCTACTTCTTCTTTTATCAGTTCTATCTACTTTTCATTCTTTTAAACATCAGAAAAAATGTTTAATACTATCCCTACATCCATTAATCGTGAGTAACAATTGGATAGATTTATTTAAATAACCTAAATATCTAGATAATATAAATTATTATATTATATAGTATATATAATCATCATTTTATTATGTTTTTTTTAAAATTTGATAATTGTAATTAAAGAGGATGGGAGAAATATAATCTAAGAACATCTATATGAGAAAGTATCTTAAGTGTGGAATGAAGAGGAAAAAAATTCCAAAACCTAGATAATGATCTTTTAATATATTATTATATACAATAACAAATATAAACATGATATTCATGATTCATATCATATTCGATAATAATTTGTATTTTTTTGAGGGAGTTTTATGTTCAATATAAATTTATCCATGAATATTATTGAGAAATGTCCATTTAGTAAGAATAATCTATACATAATATGAATTAGTTAACTATGAATAGTATGTTACTAAATATTTATTCACATTATTATTTCACACAACATTTATTTATTTATATTATTAACAATTTCAATCACATCATATATGAATCATTGTTTTTTTGGAAAAAAACCATTGTCTAATTAATTGTATAAATTATCCAAAATAAATTTCATTGAGTAGATATTACAATTATGTTCAGTAATACAATTTTAAAATAAAGATCGCAATTTAATTTGGAAACTAATTGAATTTCTATCATATATATCAGAAATCCCTTATAAGAGATAATTGATGGGTACCTATCCTTGGAATGACCAAACTATTTTGATGATTTAGTTTTTGACATGTGTTCACTTTATAATTAATCAATATTAGTATTTTGGGAGTTTAAAATAGTCTCAGAAATTAAATATTCATTTCATTCATATCTCATTAAATAAATAAATATATATATATATATATTCATTTTAAAATTATATTTATTTATATCTTATACCTCCAACCAAATTTATATGCTCTCAACTTAATATTGTTTAAAATTTTATGTAACTGATTTATTATGTTATTTACAAAAAAATATAATCTAATTATATATAATCATATAAAAATTAAACTATTTTATAAGATATATTAAATCCTTTAATATAAGTTACTATTATCATGTGAAACTAGAACCTACAAATAAAAACTATGATGCAACTAGTATCAAACCCCCGCTATTCTAGAATGGGCAATATGTCCTTAAGATATAGGGAAGTCTTTAAAAATGTATTAGGAAATATTCTACATATTCATAATGTTTTAATGATAATAAATTCATTGTATGTCCTCTATTTATTTATTTTTAGATTAATAATTTTTTTTGGAATTAAAGTTTCAAATATACCGATTGTTAGAATATTTTTTGTAATGGAAAAGTCAATTATTTAATTTACATACTAAAATACTGAAAATTATTCCTTTAAATTATTAATTATATTTATATTTTAAATTTATAATTTTTTATGAACTACTCTATATATATAATATTTAATAGTAAAATATTGTTATTATAGTCATATATGGAAAAAAATTTGTTTCAAGAGGTTCAAAACTTCTTTGATGGACTTTTGGAAGTATTATCATATCATTAGGCACAAAAAATATGGAATAAAGGATTATAGAACTGATGTAAGTATTGTATTACCAAAATAATATGTTTATATCCCCATATTGGAATTATTATTGTATGAAATTTTAATAGGGCATATGGTATTTCATTAATGTGTAAAACATGTTTCCATGGCATATAAATTTCACATATTCCTGATATATCTTGTTACATTAATGAAATATTCACTATGTGTAAGATAATTTTCCACAAATAAAAATATTTCATACAAAATGAACTTTACTTTGGTAAATGATGAGACTTTTTAGAAGCATAAAACAATTATGAATTGTTTTCTAAACATTGTAGATTAAATATCATATGTAGTAATGAGATTGATTTTGAGGCTTTATGTTCTCACATTATAATTAATTCCAAAAGTCATTGGATGTCACATGGATTACAAATATTAAAAATAAAATCGATTAAAAACAAGATAAAAAAATATTACTTTTTTTATAAATTTAGGATCAAATTGTAATTTGAAATCTCAAGGAATAATAAATTTTCATATAATTTAAAATAGAGTTTCTACATTTTTTTAAAATGGAATAATAAGATTTAAACATTTGACATACATTTAAAAGACAAGTCAAAATGAGATATGGGAGGAAATGTTTTGGAGTCATGACTAAATGTTAGAGACTAATACTATTGTTTCATTTTGATTGATTCTTTTATTTTCTATTTCAATTAGTTTTGTTTTAGTTCATGCATCATAATATATTCCTTATACAATTCAAATGGTTGGATAAATTGTTATTGGTTAGTAAAGATATGGATTTCAATTTTTAGTTTTGAATCGTCTCACATAAGTGAATTAAACAATCTCTTTCTCATTAACTAATTTCCATATGTAGCAGTAGATATTAATTTTTTAGTTCGTTGACCATAATTGAGTCATATTTCACAAATATTTCTTTGGGTTATGAAAGAGAATCATCATATAAGTATTTTGGAGTTTTATATGGTTGTATTGTCTTAAAAGACTAGTGAAGTTATTTTTGGTCTCTAGTATTTATGGATGGGGAAGTAATCACCCTATGATTTATTAAGAGACACCATACCCAATTTTGTTTTTCTAGAGTTATCTACAATTGACTGCTTGTATCACATACACAATTGAGAATGAGGGCAAAGAAAAAAATGTCTTTTATTATAATAAATACCACCATACCTATTACAATAAGGTTGATTGTTGAAATAGTTTTGGATCATATCATTCATAAATTATTTAAAATAATTGAAAAAAATGGATTAGGTTAACATTTCATTTTAAAATGATACATTACCATAATCACCCTTTTATCATTATTTTTGTCAACAGATTTTATTTATTACTTTATATTCATATAAATTTATGAAATTCAAAACAAATATTTCTTATTATAAAATTTAAAAGTAATTTTGACCACTTCTCTTTGTAAAAAAATAAAATGGATTTCACTATTTCAACATTTAATCTATGAAAAATTAATTTTTGACCACCCTATGATAGGTCCAATTCCAAAACATTGAACCATTTATTGGAAGTCATTTCCAATATCTATGTTTTAAAATTACTTGAAAAAAATCCATAACACTTATCATTACCATTTAAATATTGTAATTGAAACAATCTCTATGGATAGACAAATATATTACCCATTAATACCGAATATGTGGACATTTCATTAAGTCGCTCAAATGAAAGATATATTTTTAACCAAGATACCACCATCATGAAAATTAATATGAATCAGTTCTCAAGATACTTATGTGCATCATTATTAATTAATAAAAACAATCAGGTAATTATTCGAATATTATAGAAAAATATTGAGTTAAGAATTGGTTTCGTTCAATTGCACCCTAAATATAAGGCCATGGTTAATAAAAACCCAAAAAATATAGAAACAATTATAATATCATTGTATACTCTCAAAACTAGAGGACTAGATGAATAACATGCCATGTAGTGTGAATTTTATTTTTCACATGATGGAGTAGCAAATAAATGGTTGCAAAGCCAATGGCCAAGTGATTTTCAAGACTGGATTAACCATGAAATATGCTTTTATATGATGTTTATCTATACTAATATATATTCATTCATCTGAAAGGATATTTATATCATCATTAATTCTTTTCGGAGGTTCTTTATTTGTAATTGGAGAAGTTTATGAAGCTATAATATATATTACAATATTGCGATTAAGTGGAGAACAATTTCATTTTTTTCATTAATCAATGATAAATATAAAATTAGAAAAAACATTATTATTCATCATCTGAAGGGGCCTTAATAGATGGATATAATATTATGTAAAAGAGACTTCTTGATAATATTTCACATAACTAACTATAAATTTTCATAAAAGGTACTAGTACCAAAATTATTTCTTAAGTTTAGAACATCTGAGTAATCGACATTTCATTAATCAATGTATAAAATATTAAACTTCTAGTTCGGAAAATATCCTTCAGATTTTCCAATGAAAAACCAGATTCAACTAAGGCATGGGTTTTAGGTTCATATATTACCCATTTTACTCACAAGTGTGCTAAGATATAGAGCATGCAGAGTTATCTTATAGACATTCATCCTATGTAAATTTAGAAATCTAAAAGAAGATGGATAGAAATTTCCCCCCTTCAATATGGGTTTTAGATTCAATAAAATTGTTTTATAAAAAAAGTTTATAACCCCAAAAAATCCCAATAACACCTTATTCTAGTAAAAGTGACAACTCATTTTGAGAACCCCACTCGAGAGACAACCCACTTGTTTCTACTATTATATTTTACATTAGATATGATTTATTTTGTTTTACACCCCATGAATGGTCCAACTTCATCCCATTATCTACTGGTAAATAAAAAATATAGAACATATATGTAATATATTCCTAACAAAAATTTTATAAATTCAAAAATTAATTTTTTTAATTAAATTTATAAATTAATAATAAATATTTGTATTAGAAAAATTAAAGTAAATCTTATTTTCTACTGATCAAATAACTATAATGTGAATTGTATAGAATTTACAATAAGAAATTAAATATGTTAAAAGTAATGTATAATTAAATTTAGAATATTCACAATATATACATTTTAATATTTAAAAATTTATTAAATAAATAAGTCAATAATTAAAATATATATCCTATGATAATACAAATATGAAGATTAAAGCCTATTATAAAAAATATTATGTTTCAATATATTGTTAATCTGATTCATCATGGGCCCTATGATCCATTATAAAATGGTTTTTTAGAATATTTTTTTTATTAGGAGAACACACAATGTTATTTCGTTTGAAATTTTTTACTCTTTGATTTTATTAAAGGTCGAACCTCACACAATGGTGTGGTTTTATTTATTAATGTTATGGTAATTTCATGTAAATATAAAAATTATGAACCACTATATCTTTCAGATGATACTATGTGCTATATATAGATATTTCATAAATAAATTTTATTCAAAAAAAAAATATCAATATGTCATTATTTGTCGTAGTTGATATGCAGAATGAATGAATAGTGGGTGGAAGATGTTATTGAAATTTAATTGAATAAAAGCCATCCCCTTTTAATGATATATTGTTTTTGAGATTCCATTATAATAATAATTTATTTAATGAAAATATGTCTAAGAAAGATTGAACATAGAATATTTATATTGGTTTGACGCACAAAAACCCCCTAGTCCACTCCACCAACACATAACACCTACAGCTTGGTGATTTCACTAGTACTGAATATTTTCCATGGACTCCCCAACGTAGATAAGGAATCAATCATTTCCTTCTAATATAGGATCTTATTTCAATATTCTATTACTATTTTAATAATTAATATCCTTAAACACTCAATATAAAGAGTCAACAGTTCCAAACATGATAAATAATAATGAAAGATAAAATATTGATCATATTGTTTCAAAAAAAAATTAAAAGAATATAATAGTTCTGAAAGAGAGTCATTAGAATTAATTGTATCTCAATGATAGAGTTCAAAAAATAACAACCATAAACTTGATATCACTATAATAGGAAACCTGATTCTTCTTTTTCATATAGTTATTATAGAGAATGATCACCTAAGCCTTTGAGAGAGTAAGCATTTTTTATATTCTATGATTATTTGAATACTATTGTATATCTCTTATTTACTATTAAACTACTTGATATTCGATAATATATGGCCTCTCTATAAATAACCATATTCCCCATTCAAAAATTTACCTTTTAGAATTATGTATTCAATAAAATATTATTTCTTTACTTTCTTTCAAGGTACCTGTATACATTTGAAAATACTATTTACCGTAACATTGAAGTAAAATGCTTATTTCATTTAAAGTATCGTTGAATTGATTCTTGTAGAAATTATTTATTTAGGTGATATCTTCACAGAGAAAATTTAAAAATCCATATTTCTCACATTGATGATATTGATGTATCTTATAAGATCGACATAGTCAATTTCAATTATATAGAAAAATATTCCATAGATCTAAAATGTGTTGCTAATTATGTGATGTATCCATTTCAAAAAAATATTTTATTAGGTTAGATGCCTCTATGGTAGTGAACATTTATATATAGTTAATTTTAAAATTATAAATTCCAAAAAATATTCTATTAATATTATTTATTCCATCATGTAGCAGATTGACATTGCTAATTTACCGATGGATCCAAAATCCATGCTGTCGATTCTTCCAAACGTTGCAAAATTTTTGATAAATTCAAAAAAATTAGAATCCATTATAATTGAACTAAATAAAAGTTAAAGCTAATAAAAAATAATAAAATATAATCATTAGAAACAAATTATAGGTTTTCAATATCATCAAAACATAAATCATATGGGATATGTTGAAATAACATCATTAATCCAATTATTTCAGTCCTTTTTGTGGACCCTAAGTTCCATTATATATTAAACAAAAAATATAGAAGTTTTAAAGTGTTTAAAAAAATATGAATAATATATAATGATTTGAATAATTTATTTTATTATTTTATTCTCTTAAATTACCATTCATCTACCCTTTTGTGTAAAATATTAATAGAAGTGTAAGGATAGGAAAAAAAATTTATTTATATGATCCTTGATTATTTTTGGATTCAAAATTAAATGGTGGTTTGGGTGGAGGTTTTATGAAGTATAAAGGGGAGGAATAGGTATAAGGATGGGAAACCACTAGAGGTAGAACTACTCTTCTTGGATCCACATTCTAACATTCTTTATCACTAAAACCCTGACTATTTCTATAATTCTATGAACATAATCTCAAATCCCTATTAAGGTTCTATAAAGAAATAATGAACCAATAAAAACTAAAAATGATAGTGGAGATCTTCTTTGTATGAATACAATATTTGAGTTTTTGTCTATGTGGTTTTGTAGTTGCATGTCTATATTTCACTCTATGATATATGGAATTCAAATTAAACGAAAAGTCTAAATTGTTCCTAGAACACTTATTGTTATCTAGATATAACGGTTTAAGGGTTATAATACCACCATTATTGAAAAAATCATCAAAACATATATCTATTCACATGATAATATCTAGATTTTAGAAGTCCAAATAGTTGTGCAAGGCTGTCAATGCATCTGAGCTATCAAGGAGATACCATTATTCAAAAAACCGTGAAAATATTAAAAATATCTAGCAGATAATATATAAGAAGTTATAGAAGAATCATCATTTAGATTACGACTAGATGAAGCTACGGAGTGTTTTTAATACAACTTATCTTGAATTTTTTCATCAAGAATTTGAAATCTTATCAACATTTAATCTAATTATGTTATCTTATGTTACGTGTTTTCTAACATCACAAAATTACCATAAAAAATTCATGGAAATTTATAGATGGTTCTTTTAAAACTTGAACACTAGAATCATCTAGATCAAGGGAAACTATTTTTAGTGGTTAACACACAACAAGCTCGTTTACATTGTATATAGTAGGTACAATAGATGATTCTTTAGACTCTGAGGAATTGAAATCCTTTTTAGAAGAGTCTTTGTATATTTTATTGAAGAGATAAATAAATGTTTTATTTTATAGTAGATATTTTATAATGATTCCTATAATTGGATTACAATATAATAAAACTAAATGTAGGATGGTATTGGATAGATCACAGGTTCTGTATATCTTAGTAACAATGACTGAAATATATTACTATATAAAATCGTCATTTTCATTCCATTAAATATAAGTATGAATAAATTTTCATTGAAAAAAACATCTCTAATTTCCTTAAATTACACTAAGAATTCCTTCTGAAAATCTTGATTGATTAATGGAGTGACCATGTGACATTATAGTGACTGGATCTGGGGTGAAAATTAATTCTGGATTGATACCATATAATCAAAATGGCACTGGAATAATGGAACCATTTATGGATTTGATGTATTGGTGGCACATCACTGAAATCTCCTCAAAAAGTAAGATAAACCTTATATATTTCATTGTACACAAAATCTTATTCTTATCTGATTTATTACTCTAAATATCATCAATGGTAAACATAGAAGTTTATGATTAGACAATCAATTTGTCCTGAATCCTGTCCATTTTTTTCCTAAAATAAAAAAAATAGTATTTACTTTAATACTAGGTGGAACACACAAATTTTATCTCACTTACCTAAGCTCTCACAACCTTAAAAAATATATAATTTAAATCAAAATAAATGTTCTAAAAAAATTAGATATTCTTCATCATGTTGGTTTGTGATACCATCATCAAAACCAAATTATCAAATTTTCTCAATAAACTGATATTTCCCTCATCTATATAATCTCATCCTTTGAATAGATCCCCTCCTTCTTATATGACCATAGTCTACCTTGATATTATTAAACTCAGTCATGATACTGGATAAAAAGTTATACATATTTATCTCATCATCAGATCATTTATAATTTTTTCACAGTAATGGTTTATCCTATTCCACGTGATGTGGATATAGAATAGCCTTTGGGGTAATGAACAACATCTTCTTCAATTACCAAATTACCACATCCATATCTATCATTAGTAGGTGATCTAGAGACTATATAAATAATAGTTACCTCCAGCTGAAGAGACTCAAAAGTACTATAATCTAAAAATTAGTAGCTCTAAAAAACATCCACATTAGTTCTAACTATGGTCATTTTTAGATTATATTTCTCATAAACTATCTCGCACACCCCCCATAAAAAACCTTATTGTTTGGTGTAGCATCACCAGGAGGTGAGTTCATGGATTTCTCCACCTTAAATGACATAGGAGGTGGTATTACAACTTGAGGATTAACCTCCTGCTAAAATGGTCTCAAATAACTTTTTTTCATATACCAATAGTATCAAATAAATATATAATAATTGAAAAATATGTGTTTTAATGTGGAAAATGATTACCCACTCATCCAAGTACACTTATTTCATATATTTTACTACAAAAATAATCTTTCCATAGGGAGAGTAATATATCTTCCCCTTTCCCTTGTATATATGGTTCACAAACATCATCATGTACCTTTCTAGACTCAACATTACTCTATTTATCAGTAGAAATAAAATATTCATGTTACAAAACAATACCATGTCAATTTATCTATTTCATTGATTGATTTATATCTATAAAAATTTAAAGATAAATTTCCACTCATCTTTTAATCCTTAAATGATTTCCATAATATTTTGATATTAAATATATCATAAAGAAATTAGAAGATCGTTTTGATAATGTGCCAATAATTTTTGGAATGAAACTAACTCACCTGTAAAAGGAAATTTATTAATTTATATTATATCTATATAAAATAATAATAAGGCTTTAACATTAACAATTTTCAAAATCATATCCTTTATTTATCCAAATTTCAAATAAATATTCCTCATAAACACATTTACCTCCTCATAAAATGAGAAAATAAAATTCTACCCCTAAAAAGAAGCATATATCCCTAGAACTAGTAAAATATCCTCCGAATCATATTTATTCATTTTTGATAGTCCAAATCCATAGATTTCTTTACAAGAACTCGGTACGGAACACTATCAATGATGGATTTAATTATTGATCCAGAACCATTTTTATTGTTCTTCATATTCATTGTCTTAAAGAATTCAATTGAATTTAAAGATATTTAATATGTGAGGATTCTATTTTATAAGTTAAAGGATGTTTTTATAAGGTGCAAGAGGAGGGTGTCAATTAAGGGTTAGGTAAAATGCGTGATTTTTTGAATGATTCATAGGAATTTATGTTTATGGTGATATTCAATATAAATAAGAAATAAAATTATGAATATTAGAAAAAAAAATTATTTTGAAAAGGAAAAAAATATATTTTAAAATTAAATTATAATAAAAATAATTGTAAAAATTTAACATATTTTTGAAATAATAAATTTAAATATAAAAAAATTATAATCTATTAAAATAAAAATAAATTAATAAAATTTTATTAAATTAATATATAATTAAAATTTAATGGAAAAAAGTTCAAATATATTGAATTCAAATAATATAAAATCCATATTTATAAAATCAAAATTTTCACAAGAAATGAGATAAGAAAAAACAAAATCTAATTGGTTTTAATGAAGATAAATTCTTTTGAAAATACCCTTTTTGATAAATGTCTATCATAAAATGATTTCTTATATCCATATTCTATGTACTTGAATTATTTTATAAATTCATGGAAATTTTGATAGTACAAGTGTTATAAAATTTTATTCAAAAAATGATAAAAATTTAAAAAAATACATTATGGAATATTGCATCCAAATAAATAGTTCAATATAAGTACCAATTGCTTTCTAATCTACCTCATATACATGTAATGAAACTAATTTTTACTTATTATTATATGGGGATACCATATATTTAGATATAAATTGATAGGGCTGGGAGTAATTATTCATATATTAAAAATATAACTACCAATGTTTTCCTCTTTATGTTATATAGAATTAAATTTAGAGCTATTTAGACGAACGAATGAAATAGATAACTTTAAATTCAAACACATTAAATATTATAGGGAAATTTCAAATCACATTACAAATTATTTTCCTTAAACCATTCACATAATAATAAAAAAAACATAATTCTTAGTCTACTAGTAGTCAAAAGTAATAGAATTTCGTTTATTTCACTATATTACTTATTATTAAATTGTTTCATAGCTTTATCAAAATATATTTTTTTATTATAACTCATAGGGGTTTCATGTAAAATACTACATTCTATTCCAAACCATGTAATTATTTCATATATTTAAATTATTTTCCTAAACACATTCACGATTTCTTTTTATGAAATTTAAAGTCATAAAATTAAATTTTACTCAACCATCATACTTATTACAATTTATTTTGGAATGATATTTGAAAATATATTATGTAATATTTTATTTAATAAACTATAAATCACATAATCAATATATATTTAAACTAAAACAACATCTAAAGTTGATTTTTTCATGAAAATTGTTAAATTCACCAATCTTAATGAAAATCGATGTGATAAAATGAAATTACCCAAATAGTTATACTAAGATAAATGTTCTTGTTAAAAAATATAAAGAGATATAGTATTTTTTAAAAATAATTTGAAAATATGTATTTTAAAAATCATGAGGTTGTTCAACATAATCTTCCTCCTCAAAAAATACATTTATAAATTAAATTTTACAGTCCATTAAATATAATTTTTAAATCCTTGTTATATTCATATTAAATGAAAATTAAAATGGATTCTACTCTTGAAATGTCTAAGAAGGATTCATTATAGGCAATTAATTTCTCTTGATTGTACCCTTTACCCACTAATCTACCATTATTCCTGGTGGTTAGATCATTATCATCTTGTTTATTTATAAAAACATGCATTGTTCCAATAAGAGGGTAACATGATATCTAATCAACTAATTCTCATATCATGTTCCTTTTGAACGGTTCAACTCCTCTTACATAACTGAAACACAAAATTCATCATCCTAGAATTACTAATTTGATTTAGGATCATGTTGAGATAAAAATGAATATTATTTAATATGATTTCATACACTTCTTCAAGTCCAAATTTTTTCTTACAATCTTCATATGAAAAAATATAACAAAGTATTTTTAGGGTTATAGGATATTTTGGTAGTACTCTTTCATGTTCGCTAGTATTTATCAATTCATTATTGTTTTCGAAAAAATATTATTAAAAATAATCATTCAACTTTTATTGTATTTTATTTTAGGTATCTTGTTTTGAAAATAATCACTTAACTAATTAACATGAGAATTTTTTTGATCAAATGGATATCTTTCATGAAATTTCTACTTAGTTGATTCTCAAACAATCATTGGTATTTAGATTAAAAGTATTTAATCTTTATAAATACTGTAATAAGGAATAAAAATTTCTTTTTCTCAATTTGGAACAAATATTCCAATATTTTCTATGGAATTCACATTGAGAAATTTTCATTTAAGAACTTTGTAGTATTAATCTTTTTTTTCATATTACTCTATAAGTCATATGGTGTTTTATTCAAAATAGGATGTATTAGAAATATTTTAATGATATATATTGTTTTATTTTATATCTAGACCAAAAGTGAGTTGGAATGATAAATTCATATAACATTTTGCAAATAATTTAAGTTAAGGTCATATATCTCATTTCAACAACATCATTTTGTTAAGGTTTCTTGTGGGATGAAAAATTTTGTTTTATACAATGTTTGGATTATTAATATTTGAACTCTTATTTTTAAAATTCTCCATCACGTACACATCCAAAAACAATAATTTTGATATCTTTCTCTTTTTAAACCAATTTTTAAAAACATAATAAAATATAACAAGTTTTAATTTTTAGACTCAAAAATAACTCACTTGAAAATCTAGTCCTTTTATCGACTAACAAAAAAACAAAATATTTTCTAATTAGGAAAAGTATTTTATAAGATCCAAATAAATACATGTGGCTACATTATGAATAGAGAGATGTAAAAAATTCTATAATTGATTTAAAAGGACTATTTTTTTCATACACATTTTTCATGGATCATAGAGTTTCTCTTTATTACAATTATGTTTATGTAAGTCTGGAATTAAATTTTTCAAAGTCAATTCTCTCAAAGAGTAAACATTAAAATTCCCATTTCTTTTAATCTAAATCAAATATCCATTTTTATCATCACTGAAATATATCATTACTTCTAGACAAAAATTTATTATTTAATAAATAGACATTCAGTGTTTTACTTTCATTAAACACAAGTTGATTATATTTTAGAATAGATTGGGATTTATTTGAAATATAAAATTACTAAACAAATAATGTTGTTTATAAATGAAAATATTGTTGTGTTACTGTCCTTACACATAAATAAATTTGTTTACAAGATCTTATATTGGATTTATAACTGATCCAACACCCATAATTTATCCCATTGTGCTATTACAAAATGTGAAAAAAGTTATATAAAATTTTTAGAAAGAATAGAAATTCATAAATAATCACATTTATGACATCAAAATAAACTATCCAAAAACCTTTTTCATTTATTCTATTGTAACTTTTTACCGACAAGACAAATCTGCAAATAATATTTTGGTACCCATACTCTCTTGGGTTCTGAAATAATAGTAATACATGATTTGGAAATTCAAATCATCTTGTGTTCTCATGATAACAAATAACTAAAATTGGATAATTCCTTGAAATTTTAGAATTAATAACAACAAAAAACTAAGGGTTTCTTAGAATAAATCAATTATCATAATGTACTACTTATCCAATATAAAATCCAATAAATGTATACATGATTTTTTCACTGAACAAGGTAAAAAAATATTTCTTGGAGATATTTTGTTGCTCACATTTTATTCATAGTCAAAATATATATTTGTAGATATTATTATTACTAATTATTTGGTTTGTGTGGTTTTCCCACATTCCTAATACTCTACCTATATTTTTAATGTCTTGAAATTCTTTCATGATTTCATTTTTATTACCATATTTACCACCATAGTTAATTGAATATTCCATCATAACATTTAGGTATATTATTTATTATTTTATGTCTACTTTTTCCACTATAAAATCATTATAATAATAATTATTATTCTTTAAAATAATTCATATTTATTTTCATGTGTGGTAAAATATCCATTAAGTCATTCAAAGGATAAATTTTAATCATTAAGATTTGAATCATGATATAATGAATAAGTTAAATGTCCATCATTAGATTATTCCATAAAGCACATTGTGGCCATTAGATTCAAGATTTAATCTTCCTATTAAAAATTTGTTTCATCACTAGAATCCTTATAAGAACACAATGTGTATTAAATATCCCATGTAAAAATTTTCTTTAATTCTGGAATACATTTATGTTTTTTTTTCATGTTTTCTTTTATCATGTTGTTTGGGAAAATCAAGTATTATTTTTCCAAGATTCATTCACTCCTAGAATCTGAATTTTTGAGAAATTATACCATCATTTTTTACTTATTAATTTATTTCTTTAATTATCTTCTCTTGTTATAGTTATTTTTAATCATCTTAAAAAATTTAGAATGATAATTATTAGATTCATGTCTGTTTGAATTATCACCATACAATGATTTATAAATTTGTATACCTTTTTCATAATTCAAACCCTTTTAAGTAAAAAAATTCCAACATTAATATTACCTCTTCACAATTCTATGATCACTAGCTTCAACTTACAGTTATGCCTCATACATGAGGAGTGTTCTATTTATATTTTTTGTTTTTAAATCATCCTTATCATTGGATATCCTAGAGGATACTAAAATTTGACCACATTAGAATGGATGATCTATAAGAACATACAAGGATTATTTTAGATCATGAATTGGTCATCCTAGAGAAGATAAATTAATCATAATTTGTTTCATCATTGAATTGATATGTGTTATACCTTCTCTGTCAATTATTTTAAATGTTTCAAAATTAAACATTATAGTATTTTAGCAAAGTAATATCACATTATTAGTACCATTATATTCAATTCATATTGTTTACCACATCTCATGTTCCATATAACATTAACAATCTTTGTTAAACTCATCTAGGCAATTACCATACATTATAAAAATCATATTTTTGGAGTTCTGATCATATTCAACATCTGTAGTAACATCCCATTTTTATAGATCTCAATCAAGAATTGGGTATGTATTAATGTCTTTTAAGTAATCATTTAGACCATGGTTTCATAAATAAATAATCAAAAATTCCTTCTAATATCCATATTTTTCTCTATTGAAATAATGTTCTCTAACTAAATACATATCTTCTCTATTTTCATCCACAATAGACATTATATAATATCATTAATAATTCAATATTTTAAATCTCAGAACTCAAAACTAACGAAGATTGATACTAATGTTTCTTGAAGAATAGATACATAGAAACTAAATATAGAGGTCAATTGTGTAATGGAAATTTTATTCACAAAAAATACACCCACTATGTCACATAAATGACTTCTTTTAATTTTATTTTGTCATTTAATTTACATTATTTCTTTGTTTGGGGGGTTTCGCATGCATTTTTGTGGAAATGGTGGGTTTTCAAAATTTGGGCCAAAGTGTGAGCCCATTTTTAGATTTAAAAACCAATTTTGTTTATTTTATAACTCATTCATTTTTCAATATTTTACAACAATTCCACTTCTAAATTGTCATAACCTAATATATAAATACTACCATATCCATTTGGGCCTCATAAAAATCCATAACCATGATGGATTTGTGCTTTTTTATTAAGGTTTTGGGCTAACCTGAAAGCCCATTTCCTGCTTTAAGTTTTATTTTTTGATATTTTAATATATCATTCAATATATACTATTTTTAGTTGACTACACCTACTACTCGAAGCCAATAACCTAAGTATCACTCCATTTATTTGTTGTGCCACTTTTGAGCTCATTTGGATCCCGAATTTGGGCAAAACATCTCTGGATTTATCAAATCGTCCAGATTTGAAGAGGTAAACTGTTTCTTTCATAACTCCTTCAATTTCTGCTATTTTACCCCCATTTCGGTCCCCACATGACCTTATCATCCCCATTAGAGCTTCCATATCAGGTTTGGTTGCTTGGAGATTCAAATTGTGGTGTATTTGGTTCATTTTATTCAAGATGTTTCAAGTAAGTATTTCTTTCCCTCATTTCTTCCACTTCCTTAGGATTTCTTTCACCCTTTTCAGAATTTCCTCATGTCTAGAAGTTGTCATTAGAACATAGGTTTTTATATGGTATATGTTCAGTCAAATATTTGTTCTAGGGATGGATTTATCTTTCTTTAGGTCCGGTGGTGTTGCGGTTGATGTTTCACACCATGTTTTAAGGGTTTCGGCATAAAAGCTAGGTGATTCCAGTTGTAATCATTTCTAGATGAGTTAGGTTGCTTGAATTACATATTATGAATTTTCTAATATGATGTGTGTGGTGAGAAAATTGTTTATGTTGGATTTTGTTAAGCATTTATTTTTATATTTTCAAATTAGCTTAAAATTGGGTGTTTTTCTTGTGTAACTGTTTGGGTATTGATTGGGTGTGTTTTATAACATATAAAATTGGTTTAATAAATCTTGTTGCGCTGAAAATTCTAATATGGTAGGGTATTGGTGTTACATTAGGTTTTAATGTTGTTTTTCGTAAATAGGGTTATGGTGTAAAACCTTATTGTACTTCTTGAAAGGGATTTTGAAATTTTGTGCCTTTCATGTGGATCTTTTGTGGTATTGTTTGAGGTGTTTGTATAACACTTGTGGGTAGTATAATAAATGTTTTTGGAGATGCATGTTATGTTTTTAATTTGTATTGATGTGATTTTTTCCTTGAAATATGGTTTTGAAATGGGTGTTATGTGAAAAGATATGGTACACTCTTTAGAATTGTTTTATGAACGTTTTGAATGGTTTAAAGATTTATGTAAGAGGTGAAACCTTATTGAAGACTGTTTTGGATTGTTTATACTTTCCAATGGAGAATATTAAATGTTAATAGGTCTTTCATATGATGTGTATCCTCTTAAAAATGTTTTATAAAAATTTCTAATGGATTTACTGAAATGTGAAAGAGGTGTGAACTTGATGTGGGCTATTTGTGTGAGTGCGATTTGAAAAATGGATTTTGTTTATAAAAAGGGTTTTATGAAACCTGTTATAGGGATGTAATGTGATGTTTATCATATTTTGAGGAACATTATAAAAATTTTATAGGATGTATTGGATTGTGAATGTTATGAAAAAAGTGTTGTGGGCAATTTTGGTGTGAGTTTTATTTCAAAATGAATTTGAATTAAAAGTGAAATTTGTGACTTGTGTGATGTAAATGGGGATGTTTGGTTAATGTGTGATGTAGAAGTGATATATGAATGTGAAAACTATATTTCATGGCTTGTTTAACTTGTTTGAGCACAAAGGGAAAACCCAAGTATCTAGGTGTCTGGACGTGTACTAGTATGCTAGTGAGTCAGTGGGGTTTGACCTCAGTTTCACTTAGCAATATTGACACTTTCAAATCTTACTAAAAAATGATAAAGATGGTTGGGGACCACTAGGTTATGGGTATGTTCTTTACTAGTGGATCGTGCAAGAGATCAAATATTTTTTTGTGGTTAATCTCCCCGAGATATGAGGTACCTAGGACCCACACCTAGCTAGTGCCTATAGGTTATATCGTATCACTTGTGCTCATTAGATCTTTTATACATACCATAAGCATATGGTATATTTAGATGAAATTTTTTTGTATATTTTGAATTTATTTTAAAAGTGTTGATTCTATAAATTAGACCACTTGAAAACTGATTTTTTTAAGTTGCGTCTTTTAGAAATTGTTCCTAGAAATTAGATGTTTTTGAAAACATGAGTGCTCTTAGTATTTGAATGTTTAACACATGGAATCTATTCATGGTGGTATCCTACTGGGCATTGGATCACACCCTAATTACACCATTAGGTTTCAGTAGACTTGGTTATTTTTGTTGTCACTGGTTTGGGTACAACTTTTGTGCCAAAAGTTCGAGTTTTTAGTGGTCCATCAGGATTCGGTGTTGGGGATATGGATTGAGGGCGGTGCCTCTTGACATTTGGAGGTTCTTTGGCTATCCAATTTGAGTTTCTTCAGTTGTAATAGTCTTCTATAATTGTTTTAAATTATGTACTTTAGTTCTGAAATTTTTGTAAAAGATGGTTTTGTTTGAAAAATCCAGATTTTTTTTATTGGATTTTTTCGTCGTTTTATGTTTATATACTCAGGTAAATCATTCCCAAATTTCATTTTCTATTACCCAAGAACATTTTCTAGTCTGTGGATATTGGTAAGGACCTTAGATCCTTGTCACAAGCATGGTTTTGTGCCTGTTTCGGTAGCGATCAGATTCGGTTCGTGCCAAAATGGTATTAGAGGGAGGTTCTTATTAACTCGTTGGGTCATGTTATTTGGGTAACCATAGAGATAGTCTAGAGTTAGGATTGTTGGGACTTGATATTCCAGTTATGGGTAGTGTTCCTGATCACTACACGTCATGATTGGATTCAATTTGCCAGGGGATGTTTGGATTTATCTAATTTCTTTGGTTATCTTGGTTTGATGATGATTAGGGGAAATGAAATAGAGTGGTGTTAATTGTCTCAGTGAGCTCACAGGGCCTGACAAGCCATGTGGAATCAAGTATATTCCCTAGAACACTCTCTGTGATAGTGAATTGATTGGGATTTGGTCGCCAACCATATTTCCAAGTCACCCACTGAAACTAGTTTTCTCTCACATTGTTTTGTGTGTTAGTTTTACAATCTTGGATCTTTGGTTTTAAAGTGACTTGGTTTTTAGAAGCACAAAGTTTTTGTGAAATTATTTTCAAATAAAGATGGAATTCCTTAATTTATGAAATGGTGGAAATTAATTTTCAGAATTATTTTGAAATTGAAAATGGTGTTCTTACACCTCTTTTGATAGAATGATCTATATTGAAT
Organism: Viscum album; assembly: GCA_963277665.1. Classification (NCBI taxonomy): domain Eukaryota; kingdom Viridiplantae; phylum Streptophyta; class Magnoliopsida; order Santalales; family Viscaceae; genus Viscum; species Viscum album. The sequence continues at coordinate 1,007,109,172 of OY728164.1, read as the reverse complement.
TTGGTTTTCAAAAAGAGTTTGAAATATAATTTTCAAAAAAATAAAATGGTGTTTTAAGGGGATGAGATGTTTTGAAATTGATTTATATGAATTTAAAGTGATTATTCATTTGAATTATTGGGATTTTTATTCCATGGTTAGCGGTCTTGAGAAAAAGTAAGTATTGGTTTATTGTTTTGGTTTTAAAAAGTGGAAAAGATTTTTTTATCCTTTGGTATTTCCAAGAGTGACCACATGCATGGGGATATTGGGGATGATGGATGAATAAGGTCATGACTAGATGATTTCCTGGATGGATATGATGAGGGTGCCTAGTGTGGAACAAAAAGATGCATGTGTAAGGCCCATGGGGTACCATTGGTGGATACTCAAGTCACTGAACTGTTTGTTTTCAAAGAAATTTTTTTAAAGGAAAACATGGTGGCTTCATGACTAGTTTGGGATGGTGTGAATTATGTGTTTTTTTAAATGTTGATTTTTGGGATGTTTTGAGTTCAAGAACCCTTTTTGTTCAAAATGCGGTGTGGGCTTGTGTTTGGACGGAAAGTTGGGTAGAAGGATCGGTTAGTAGTCCCTTCTGAGATATGTTTCAGGTTACCTTTATGGTGGTTACCTTCATGTTTTCGTAACTATTTTGTAGAATATTGGGACCATTAAACCAGCTTGGATGGGTCTTTGTGTTTTCTCATTGGATAAGGTACGCCCCCATTAAGGTTAATGCACAACTGAAGTGCAACATGTATTGTTTCGCCATTGAAAAATCCTCCAGTTGATCAATATAAGCAATATTTTATTGATTATTGTTGATTGAGTCTACACCCATTCATTTCTTTGATTTGTTGATCCTATTGTTGTGGGATAGTTCTTGTGGAAGGTTGAAAGAGACCTTAGTTTCAAAATTTTCCTAATTCATCGAAGGTGGAAGTATTCTGGGGTTGTTAGTATGGATGAGTGTCTTGATGGTGTCTAAGAGGGACTCTGGGTTGTTCATAGTTTCATTGAAGCAAGAGTTCTTGTTAAACCTACAATTTTTTGATTTTGGTCCTGAGAGGCTATTGTGTCCAGTTTTGGGACTATTCTGTTGTTTAGGGACTTATCATATGGTCTCGTTCCAGGTATTGTTTCTATCGATCGCAAAGGTCATGTTTGGTGATGCATTGTGATGTTCGGTTCTCATTTGACTTTAATGTTGAAGGTACACAATCCACTGAGGTTATATATTATGATGGGAGTATGTCTCCCTTGGAAAAAAATAAAATCCTCTATCTTAGAGGAAGGTGTTTATGCGTGTCCTGCCCTTATATTATTTCTCACCCAAAGAAACGGGGTGTGATGTTTTTGCATCTTCTAATACCTTGTTTAAGTAAAATATTAGGTTTCGGTAAAGTGAGTTATGGAGTGTGTTATGTCTTGGTGAACCCATCAGGGTATTCAGTGTATTTGTTTGTGGCATCAAAAGAAGAAGTCCCACATAGGGGTTTCCACTGCCTAACTACAAGCTCAAAGATTCTTCAATATTTTGAGCTCCAGCCATCGGTCCCGGAGAGAAGATGTCGCGTAGTCAGTGGAAACCCCAATGTAATTTAAAACCATTTACAAAGTCCTATACTCAGTATGAAATATATGAAGATGTTAAACCTATGGTGTCATCATCTATCTTATGTTGTTCTTGTTTGGTGGAAATAGGTGGAGGGCCTTGTACCGAAGTCATCACTCAATATCTCCCCCCCTTTGGTTTCCATTGATTCTTTAGAGAATGGATTGAAATTTGTCTAGACATGCTAAGCATGAGTTTTTTGCATGCTTAGTAGTGAACATGTTCTAGGAAGCCTTTTGGAAATAATGATTTTCACAGTTATTGCATTGTTTCCCAAACCGTGTGAACTAACTATAAAGCCTTCCCAAATCATTAAATTTTAGGGGTCTTTTCGTGTCGGCCCACATCGGTTGGTTAAGATGGTTGGTTTTTGTGGTGGGGAGACCCACCATGGGTATCACACATATTCTTTTGTAAATTTCTAATGGATGGATACCCCTTGTACTAGGGAGTCTGTTCGTGCCTCCCCCTGTTAGTGTCTTGATTCTATCTCAGGGAAACAAAATTAAGATGTCTCTTACGGTGGGGAGCCCATCTGTGTCCCTTCATACAAGTATCTCAGATTTTATTCCTTGGTCTTGTTTTGGAAGTAGGTATTATCATTTATAAATAACTAACTAACTATATATTCCTTGGGTAAACATTGATATTGGAGAGTCCCAATGGATTAGTTATAGTAGGGTAAGTGAAACTTTTTCGATGTTGTTGTTTGTTTAGGTAAATTGATTAAGCATTGTTCATATTGTGTTTGAGGAGTTTTCATTTCGGATAAATCCTAAATGTGCTTGATTTTTTCAGGAAAGTGGTGTAAGTTTTTTTTGAGATAAATCGTTCCTTAAATGATCACTGGAGGTGTTTTGGCCTTTGGGGGTGAATCTTGGCAATGAATTACTTCTTGGTTTATCAGTTGGGTTTGGTTTTTGTATTTGGCCTTACTGTGGCTTTTCGAGGGAGGAAATTTTTATGGTGGGGATAATTGTAACATAAATGAATTCTTTTAATGTTATTTTGACATTTAAATTAATTTTTTTTTGTTTGGGGGGTTTCACATGCATTTTGGTGGAAATGGTGGTTTTTCAAAATTTGGGCCAAATCGTGAGCCCATTTTCAGATTTAAAAACCAATTTTGATTACTTTATAACTCCTTAATTTTTCAATATTTTACAACAATTCTACTTTTAAATTGTCATATCCTAGTATTTAAAAACTTCCATATCCATTTGGGCCTCATAAAAATCCATAATCATGATGGATTTGGGTTTTTTATTACGGTTGTGGGCTAGCCCGAAATACCATTTCTTACCTTAAGTTTTATTTTTAATATTTTAATATCTCATTCAATATTTACTATTTTTATGTGTTTCTACCTCCTACTCGAAGCCAAAAACCTAAGGATCTCTCCTCTTATCTGTTGTGCCGCATTGGAGCTCATATGGTTCGCAAATTTGGGCGAAATATCTATGGATTTCTCAAATCGTCCAGATTTGAAGATATAAATCGTTTCTTTCATAACTCCTTTAATTTCGGCTCTTTTTCCCCCATTTAAGTCCCCACATGACCTTCACAACCCCATTAGATCCTCCATATCAGGTTTTGTTTCTTGGAGATTGAAATTGTGGTGTATTTTGTTCGTTTAATTCAAGATGTTTCAAGTAAGTGTTTCTTTCCTTGATTTCTTCCCCTTCCTTAGGGTTTCATTCACCCTTTCTTGTAGTTCCTCATGTCTAGAAGTTGAGGTTCGAACTTAGGGTTTTATTTGGTGTCTCTTTTGTCAAATATTTTGATCTACTGCTGGATTTATCTTCCTTTAGATGCGGCGGTGGTGAGGTTGATGTTTCGCACCATGTTTTGAGGATTTCAGCATAAAAGGAAGGTGATTCCATTTGTAATCATTTCTAGATGATTTAGTTTGCATGAATTACGTATTATGAATGTTCTTAATATGTTGTGTGTAGTGAGAAATTTTTTTATGTTGGATTGGGTTTAGCATTTATTTTTATAGTTTCATTTTAGCTTAAAATTGGGTGTTTTTCATGTGTAACCCTTTGGGTATTGTTTGGGTGTGTTTTATAACACATGAAATTGGTTTAATAAATTTTTTTAGGGATGAAAATTCTGATTTTTTAGCGTATTGGTGTGCCATTAGGTTTTAAATTGGTTTTTTATGTGGTTTGAAGGTGTAAAACCTTATTTTACTTCTTGAAAGTGATTTTGAAAACGTGTGTTTTTCTTGTGGATATTTTGTGGAATTGTTTGAGGTGTTTGTATAACACTTGGGGGTAGTTTAATAAATGTTTTTGGGGCTTCCAATTATGTTTTGAATTTATATTTGTGTGATTTTGACCTTTAAATACATTTTTGAAAAGGGTTTTATGTGAAAATCTTGGGTACACTCTTTAGAATTGTTTTATGAAAGTTTTGAATAGTTTAATGATTTATGTAAGAGATGAAACCATATTACAAAACTGTTTTGGATTGTTTATACTTTCAAATTGAAATTTTTCAATGTTAATAGTCCTTTCATGTGATGTGTATCCTATTGGAAATGTTTTATAAATATTTCTAATGGATTTACTCAAATGTGAAAGAGGTGTGAACGTGATGTGGCCTTGTGTGAGTGCGATGTGAAAAATGGATTTTGTTTATAAAAAGGGTTTTATGAAAAATGTGAGTGGGATGTTATGTGATGTTTATCATATTTGGGGGAACTTTATAAAGTTATTAAAGGATGTTTTGAATTGTGAAATTTATGAAAAAAGTGTTTTGGGAAATTTTGGTGTGAGTTTGATTTCAAAATGCATTTGAATAAAATGTGGAATTTGTGACTTGTGTGATGTACATGGGGATGTTTGGTTAATGTGTGATGTGGAATTGATATTTTCATGTGAAAACTATATTTCTAGTCTTGTTGAACTTGTTTGATCACAAAGGGAAAACCCAAGTATCTAGGTTGGTAGACGTGTACTAGTATGCTAATGAATCCATGGGGTTTGGCCTCTATTTTACGTAGCATGATTGATGCTTAAAACTCTAACTAAACTATGATGATGATGATTGGGGACCCCTAGGTTATGGGTATGTTCTCTACTTGTGGATCATGCATGAGAATGGATATTATTTTTGTGGTTACTCTCACCGAGATACGAGGTACCTGGGACCCACAACAAGCTAGTGCCTAGGGGTTATTTCCTATCGCTTGTGCTCATTATATCTTTTATACTTACCGTCGGAATACAGTATATTTTGCTGAAAAAATTCAGTAGCTTTTGAAATTATTTTAAAAGTGATGATTCTTTAAATTATCCCACTTGAAAACTGATTTTTTTAAGTTTCATATTTTAGAAATTGTGCCTAGAAATTACATGTTTTTGAAAACATGCATGCTTTTAGTCTTTGAATGTTTACCCCATGGAATATCTTAGTAGTGGTATTCAATTGGGAATTGGATCACACTCTACATACACCCTTGGGTGTAAGTAGAGTTGGTTATTTTTGTTGTCACATGTTTGGGTACACCTTTCATGCCAACAGTTTGGGTTTTTATATGTCTATCATGATACGGTGTTGTGGATATGGATTACGGGAGGTGCCTCTCACCTTGTGTAGGTTCTTGGGATATCCATTGTGGGTTTCTTCAGATTTTATAGTCTTATATTATTGTTTTATGTTATGTAATTTAGTTCTGAAAGTTTTGTAAAAGATGGTTTTGTTTGAAAAATCCATATTTGTTTTATTGAATTTGTTCGTTGTTTTATGGTTAGAAACTCGGGTAAATCATTCCAAAATTTTATTTTCTATTACCCAGTCACTTGTGCTAGTCTGTGGGGATCAAGAATGCCCTTCGGTCCTTGTCACAAGCTGGGTTTTGTGCCGGTTTCGGTGGAGATCATATTCAGTTCATGACACACTATTAGGGATAAATTGTTTCTTTAATTATCTAATATAATTAAACAAGTGTAAAGATAAGTTGGAAGAGAATGATCTAACATATAATATTTATAGTGGTTCATACCACCTAGAATTTAGTGATTTCACATATACCGATCTTTTTATGTGGGAGTACTTGTCTAACACAAATGAACCTTCACTTGGTATAAAACCAAGTTATTTTATAGGGCTCCTACAAATATTTACAAAAAATATCCATTGACACTTTGTATATTGCATGGTCACTTTCATCAATGGGAATGAATAATAAGTTATTATAAAAGAAGCACAAAATTTCATGATATAATTAGAAAAATAGATTAGTTTTACAAGTTAATGAATGATAATAAATTATAGACAAAGTATAGTTTGGAAAACATAGAAATACTATAATTGATTGAATGAATGTAGAAAAACATCATTAGTTATTTTCTTTTTCTTATCTAAGAGAATATGAACAAAAGGATTTAATTGAGTGAGTGAGTAATCCATTCTGTTCTATCTCAAAAACTATTTTATAGGTCTCATTGAATATTTTACAATATGATATCAAATAAAATTTGGCCTTGATGTAAATCTCTTGATGACCTTTTTAGAATAATACCTATAAAAACTACTTAGTAATAAAATTATCTATTCTACTTTTTTCCTTGGTACATGAAATATCTTAGAAATAATTTTTACTATAAATTGGTTTTCCAATGAATAATTCATCGATTTTATAATTAATTGTTACATTAAAAACATAAATTTTAATAAATACCAAAGGTGATGAATTACATGGACACTATTGGGACAACATAATAAGTAAATCTGCATATCGGAATTTAAATCGTTTAATTGATCAATATTGTAACACCCTGAGATTTTATGAAAAATATTATTTGTAATTTCATTAATGTCTTCTGTTGTACGCTACACCAAAAGTATCTTTCACAACACGCATCCTTGACTTGCCTTGCAGTACACGCAATTGCGACCTTCCTCGATAGCGTGTGTAGTACGCAATAACGAGTTTCACAAAAAAACAATATGCTATTAAAATATTATTAAAACTAGCCGTTATAAATAGTAATAACCAATTTTTGAAATTTTGTAAATTCTATTTTTTAAAACGGACTTCATTTTTCGATTATGAATATCGAAATTAGCTTATGGTGAAACTTTGGTACTTTTCAAATAACTTTCATTTTCTGATGAATAGTGAAAATTACTAAATTTTAATTAAAAACAACATTTTTAATCGAAATAATTAACAGTGGAAAATTATTAATTTGAGTGGTTTTAATGTATATTTAGAATATATTTTTACAATTTAATACAATGTTGGTCATTGGATGTAATTTCACATTTAAACCAGACATAAACAAGTGTCATTCTTTTGATAGTTATTATCTCTTAAGAACACACTATTTGTTTTGACGACATGAATTAATTTTTAAATTAAGTAATGCAACTGATTTGTTTTGAATTTGGTAAAATATACATCATTTTTGAGTTCATAATACAAAATATAGCATAGGCCTAATTTTTGGTATTTTTCTGGAAACTTTCATTTTTTGATGAATAGTGAAACCACTAAGAGGTAGTTAAAAAAATGATTTTTTCATAAAACTTATTTTTACCACTTCTGTGAGTGTAATTTCAAAAATAAAAGAGACACGGTTGATATCAGTAAGTAAAATGTGGTTCAATGAGATGAAAATAATTTTTAGTGAATAGTAACTTTTTACTTTTTTTACCATGGTTAAAAGTAAATAGGGTAATAAAGGGTAAAAAGATATTATTATTATCCTATCACATGTACTAATTCTTTTGGATAAGTTTAATACAACCAAAAACAACCTTAGGAATAAAATATGACCATTTAGGCCCACTTGGATTAGATTAGGATATTTATTATTAATTTTTTTAAAGAAGGGTTAAAATAGTTAAAATCAATGTTTAATAAGTATATCATTTTTAATATAGGGATATACATAAGATAAATTCGACTATAAATATTCATTAGAAACATAAATAGATTTCCTACATAATGATATTTTATTTATAATTTTTAGACTTTAAATAATTTAATTTATTAATGACACAATGATGATGAAGTAATTATCTCATTAATGAAAAATTTACATAATTGATGTTATAAATACCCAAATAAATGTAATTTGAGACTTTTTATGAATTACACTAATTATATTGGTTAATATGATATGTTATTATTGATTTAATTAACTTTTTTTGTACTAATAATTCTGTTATGATTTTCACAAAAATCAATTACTAAATAGTGTCAAAATTGACATAAAATAGTTTTTAAAACAAATACTATATTATTAGTTGTTATTTTATTCCTAAAAATATAAGGATCGATCAAATGAATTAGATAATTTTATATATATTAATAATAAACAACTTGGGGTTCTTTTGGCTTGTTATATTAATTTTATTAACCTTATAGTGTAAGGACACAAAAAGACACGGTAAAAGTAAAATTATCTAACTTAAAGTTAAAACTAAATGATAAGGATAAAATAGTAAACTAAACTTGTCCAAATTATATTGGATGAGATTATTTCAACCCATCCCCACCTTAGATTCTAAATAAATCAATTTGGAGCAATTTAAACAGAATTTGGCTTTATAATAAAATATTATGTTTAGTTTTTCCAAAGGTGCCCCTCTCCTCCCTTATAAAAGGGATCCTCCTCCCTCTCTTCCTCACACCACATTGAGCCTTAATGCTCGGCCAAACCCTGGAAAATTATCTTCTCCACTTCCCTAAAAACATCCTAGAGGTCCTGTTCTTATCCAATGAACAATTTTAGTACCCTAAGAGGAGGACTCAAAGAGGCGCTTCAAAGAAGAGGTAATGTCTGTTACTAATTCTTTCAACTTTATTTCTTCTTCCACATCTTCTTATTAGGTTGTTTCATTATGAAGTAATAACATCAGTATCACTCATATACTGATATGTAATTATAAGTATGAAACAACCCTATTTCACCATATATCTATCCTACGAAAAACAAAATCACCACCCGTGCGTACGTACGGAATACCGTCTCCACACCGTGGTGTAAACAATTTTCCACCACCACCTTACTTGGATGGGTATAATGGTGTAAATAATAACTATATATGATTATTGTAAAGTGATATTGATTCTGAAATAGTATACATACACTCCAATACAATTCCATGATCATGAGAATTATATCATCGCTCGTGTGTACGTACGGACTACCGTCTCCACGACGCGATGAGATTCATTCTCCACGTTAACCATTCATGAATGATTATAAAGTATATATAATAAGTAATCATGAAATATATGACATAATAATGATACTGGATTTATGTGTATATATTTATGTCATATACTTAATTCCAATCAACTCAATAAGGAAACGAAAATAGCGTTCATGCGTACGTACAACCTACCATCTCCATGAACGGTGTATTTCATTCCATTTACTGATCTATAATATATATGTCTTTTATGAATATATATTATATATAAATCATGTTTTATATTCTAGAATTATGTAATCATGATCTATGTATTCATATGAACAATTACAAGTCAAAACACGGATGACAAATGAAACGATTTTACCAATAACACTCTTTAACATGGAATTTACAAAAGAACAGGTAAAATAAAGTCATAATTGAACTATATATGATATCATAACAATGAGTATGATTCTGTAATAAGTGAATGAAATTATTTAAATCATTATACAGGAGGTTCAGACACTTACGAAACAAATCAGACCTAAGGTAAGGGAAATATCACAATCTCATTTTTATCCGAGATTGTTTATACTTTGGTATTTACTGGGGTGTATTTTATCATCCACATACATGTTTCGTCAATATGTAATATTTATATCCTTATATAGGGGTTTATATCTAATTTTACCCTTCGGTGAGTTTTTAGTAAGAGATATTAAAGGAATCTTTTGTTGTTTTTCGTACGAGGTACTTTTTGACTTTTCAGACAAAAGTAAGAGAAGAATGTTTTTTTAACTTATACGGCATGAATGGATTTTTAAAACATTATTTCCAAGAAGATTACTTTACAAGTTCTCAAGTTTATTTTTAATAAGCTTATTTTAGTTTAAATTTGTATGACATGTTAAGAAAAGAAAATGTTTTTTAAGTAGAAAGGATATTTTCCTCATGAATGGAGTTCAAGTGTTTTATAAAAATTATTTTCCATCTAAGATAATAAAGGGTTCTGTTTATATCAGTATTATTACATTGATTTGACAATGTTGTGATGGAATTATTTTTATGAATTCCTTTATCTTATATGAATTTTTTTAATGTGTCACAATGTTTAAGAATCTCATTTTTATTACATGGGTTATGCTATGATGTATGGTTTATGATTTTGTGGAACACATAAAAATGGTATCATTATGAGATGGGTGGGACCTATATCTCCCTCCAATGCATTCGGTAAATATTTTATATCTCATGAGATAGACATGGCTGGAAGTGCAAGTTAAACCAGTTCAGTGAAACAGGACTGAAACGAGGAGTGAACTCTGTTCAGAAATGGACTTTGTCCACTAAGACAGTCTTGGAAATGACTCTTGACTAATAAGAAATGATTCTCTATGATTATGTGTGTATGACACAAAGTTTCATGTTTTATGTTATGATTATTGGGATTACATTTCACTACTATGATGTATCCCATGTAATGATATTATGATCTCTTTTGCAGGTTAAGATTTCCAAAATGTTATGTTCTTATGAATATGATGTGATTGATATTTCTTTTGTTTACCCTTACTGAGCATTTGATCTCACCCTTTCATGTTTTCTTTTCCCTAGGATATAAAATAAAGGTTTTAGGTAAAAAAAAGAAGATCTTTATGGGTGATGTTGAAGATCTTTCACAACGATTAGAAGATTATATTCTGAGTTTCCAAAGACACTAAACTATTACGGTCCTTGTGTGTGTGTTTTTGTTATGTACTAAGTATTCCGAAAAAGTAATGTAATTTCTATGTATGTTAAGCTTCGGTTCTCTATAGTTGGTATTAAAGGAAAGGTTTAGTCAATCTTTGGAAACTAGGATGCGAGAACTTTAGTGAGATACCTGTAGATATTTTTACGGTATGTATATGGATGTCCCTAAGGTTAAGAATAAGTATAGGTTATAGTACTAGAATTATGGTAACCTATGATTTTAGATATTGAAGGTACTCCAGCTTTATTATACTGTTCTCCCTAGCGTGATTTTTTCCCCTCACACTATTCTTTTTGGGTTTTAGACGATATCTGGAACCAGAAAGAACCATGTTGATCAATGTAATGGACAATGCAATGATTGTCCTCCTGAACAAACAAATGTTATGGGAGATGGAGTGAAAAATATTATTGCTATACTTACACAATCTATGAATAATTCTGGACTTCCAAATGAGCAGAGAAGGGAACAATATTCTATTTAGTCCTTCATGAAGCAACGTCCACCTTCTTTTAGTGGGTCTTCTGATCCACTTGTTGCTGAACAAGGGATTATTACCACTGAAAAGATATTTTCAGTTCTTCAATGTTCTGAACATGATAAAGTCATCTTAGCAGTATATCGTTTGGAAGATGAAGCTGATAAATGGTGGAATATTATAAAAAATACGAGGCCAAGAGATGAAATTGAGTCCATGGAATGGGAAGAGTTCAAGAACTTATTTTTCAATAAGTACTACCCTCGTATTCTTCGAACATAGATGGAGAAGGATTTTCTTGAACTAATGAAAAGGATGATGAATCTGTTGGTATATACGAAGAAAATTTTACAAGGCTTGCAAGGTATGCATCTAGATTTATCATCCAACCTGAAAGTAAAGTTGATCGATTCTTCAGTGGCTTAAAACCAAATCTTCGAATGAAATTAGCTATAAGATACTTCAGTAGCTATGAAGAAATTGTGCGTTGTGCTATCAAGGTAGAAATGGAAGTTGGGGTTACTTATCCATCTCATAGTTTTGACAAGAAATGAAAGATGGAGTTCAAGGAGAAATCTCAGAATAATGGTGAAAAGAATATGAATGTTTCCTTATGCTCAAAGTGTGGAAAGAAGCATGGTGGAGATTGTCTTAAAGGGACTAGAAAATGTTTTAAGTGTGGAAAAGAAGGTCATCGAGAAGCCGTGTGTCAAAGTAATGGAAAAAGGGTTTCTAATGATATGAATAAAGAAAATACTGGAGATAATGCACCAGCAACACTTCAATGCTTAAAGTGCAAGGAAATGGGGAATTATTCTAATAAATTCCTTAATCCAAGGGTTAGTGATGATCGACATGAGAAACCACTTAAGGAAAATGACAAAGGGAAGTCACATGCGATCACTATTGGCGATGTTAAGTATGAAAAAGATGTGGGGGAATGATTAAGTGTTTATGTAATGGGATTCCAAAATAATGACGTATATAGTATCGTGGAATATTGGAATATTTATGTATTGGTCTATTGTGGTTTTCAATAATTTTATGGTACCGGTAACCATGGAAAGTGATTGAGATATTTTTGGTAAGCAGATGATATGTGCATAATGAAGGGATAATAAGATAATGAGATGCTTGATTGTAATCATGAGCTCATGATTGATATAAGGACTAAGTGATATCATGGTTTGAGTATATAGAATTTTGAGGATTTTGGTATGTGGAAAGAGTTAAATTTTAACAGCATTCATGTTTTCACTATAGTTCAACAGTTATTAATTCTTCAAGAGAATACATGATTAATGTATTCAAATGTTTGTAATTTGACCAACAAGATATATCTTATGATATATGGCGGATAAATGATGGCATTCACGTGATTGTTATGTGACATTTCAAGTAATCATTTTCTTTATATTATGATCTTGTACCAAAGTATTTTAGATAAGCCTAAAGATTGGAATGGATTATGTTGGACATAAGTTCGAATAAAACTTTTTTTGATATTATTGATGGGATGTAATAGTAATATAGCTTTAGAAAAAGACATCCTACAGGACGGGCGACAGCCCATCGCGTCGGACAAGGCTGTGGGAATCGAACCCACAATCGAAGTGCGACTGGCCTTTATCGCCTACCACTGGTCTATAGGAAATCCATGTTTAGTAGAAACTAGTCTTATTATATTAAGCATTATGATATATGAACTATAAGTCGATTTTAGGAACCACATATGATTAATATCACTATAGATGGACTTATGTATTTTTTAATAACTTTTATATCCTTTTGTATGAGATAGATGGAATGACCCATCATTCTATCACATGATCTGCTAACACATCACGAATGACAAATTAAACTTCTTTTCTGTAAGAGATTAAGTGGAAATTGCCCAAAGAATGAATAATGGTGAGACTATACCAAAATCACCAAAGTATTTCTTCTAATTCCAATTTCATCAACTTTAGGGAAATGATCATGAAAAACAAAAATGTTGTCATAGTGCTCTTATATCTAATGAATCAGATAGGTACCTTAGATCGTCACAAATTTAGGGCTTTTTGTTTTTTGTCTTTTTCATAACCATGTTCTCTACCACTCTCCATCAGAACATGATGGTTAGATTTCTCTTCCATATATATATTTTCAACTATGTGGAAACCTAGTGATTTGTTTATTTGGGTAACCATTACGTTTCATACTTTTGTTTTTAAAGATTGGTTTTGGTATTCCTTTTTACGATGTGTATTTCTATTAAATAAACTTTCAATTAGTAAACCATTTATAACCCCAACAAATTTCGAGGGAGAAATTCATTTTAAGGGGGGTAGAATGTAACACCCCGATATTTTATGAAAAATATTCTTTTTAATTTCATTAATGTCTTGTGTTGTATGCTACACATAAAGGAGCATGCACAACATGCATCCTTGACTTGCCTTGCATTACATTCAATCGTGACGTTCCTTGATAGCGTGTGTAGTACGCAATAACGAGTTTCACTAAAAAACAATATGCTATTAAAATATTATTAAAACTAGCCATTATAAATAGTAATAACCACTATTTGAAATTTTGTAAATTTTATTTTTCAAAACGGACTTCATTTTTGGATTCAGAATATCGAAATTTGCTTAGGGTCAAACTTTGGTACTTTTCGGATAACTTTCATTTTCTAGTGATTAGTGAAAATTACTAAATTTTAAATAAAAACAACCTTTTTAATTGAAATAATTAATAGTGATAAATTATTAATTTGAGTGGTTTTAAAGTATATTTAGAATATATTTTTACAATTTAATATAATGTTGGTCATAGTATGTAATTTCACATTTAAACCAGACATAAACAAGTGTCAATCTTTTGATAGTTATTAGCTCTTAAGAACACGCTATTTGTTTTGACGACGGGAATTAATTTTTAAATTAAGTAATGCAACTGATATGTTTTGAATTTGGTAAAATAGAAATAATTTTTGAGTTCATAATATCAAATATAGCTTAGGCCTAATTTTTGATATTTTTCTGGAAACTTTCATTTTTTGATGAATAGTGAAACCACTAAGTGGTAGTTAAAAAAATGAATTTTTCATAAAACAAAATTTTACCGCATCTGTGAGTGGAATTTCAAATATCCGAGAGACACAGTTGATGTTAGTAAGTAAAATGTGGTTCAATGAGATGAAAATAATTTTTGGTGAATAGTAACATTTTAATTTTTTTTACCACGGTTAAAAGTAAATAGGGTAATTAAGGGTAAAAATGATACTATTATTACCCTAACACATGTCCTAATTCTATTAGATAAGTTTAATACAACCAAAATCAACCTTAGGAATAAAATATGACCATTTAGGCCCACTTGGATTAGATTAGGACATTTATTAATAATTTATTTGAAGAAGGGTTAAAATAGTTAAAATCAAAGTTTAATAAGTATATAATTTTTAATATAGGGTTATACATAAGATAAATTTGACTATAAATATTCATTAGAAAGATAAAAATATTTCCTATATAATGATATTTTATTTTATAATTTTTATACTTTAGATAAGCTAATTTATTTATGACACAAAGATGATGCAGTAATTATCTTATTAATGAAATATTGACATAATTGATGTTATAACTACCCAAATAAATGTAATTTGAGACTTTTTATTAATTCAACTAATTTTATAGGTTAATATGACATGTTAGTATTGATTTAATTAAATTTTTTTGAACTAATAATTCTGTTATTATTTTCACAAAAATCAATTACTAAATAGTGTCAAAATTGACATAAAATAGTTTTTAAAAAAATTATTATATTATTAATTGTTATTTTATTCCTAAAAATTTAAGGTTCATCCAAATTACTTATATAAGGTTATATATATTAATAATAAACAACATGGGGTTATTTTGGCTTTTTATATTATGTTTATTAACCTATTAGTGTAATAACACAAAAAGACACGGTAAATGTAAAATTATCTAACTTAAAGTTAAAACTAAATGATAAGGTTAAAATAGTAGACTAAACATGTCCAAATTATATTGGATGAGCGATCCATACCCACATTAGCTTCTAAATAAATCAATTTGGAGCTATTTAAAACCGAATTTTCCTTTATAATAAAATAATATTTTTGGTTATTTCAAAGGTTCCCCTCTCCTCCCTTATAAAAGGGATCCTCCTCCCTCTCTTCCTCACACCACTTTGAGCCTTCATGCTCGGCCAACCCCTGACAAATTCTCTTCTCCACTTCCATAACAATTATAGAGGTCTTGGTCTTCTTCAAAGACCAATTTTAGTACCCTAAGAGGAGGACTCAAAGAGGGGCTTCAAAGAAGAGGTAATGTCCGTTACCAATTCTTTCAACTTTATTCATTCTTTCAATTCTTATTCTTAGGTTGTTTCATTATGAAGTAATAACATCAGTATCACTCATTTACTGATATGTTATTATATGTATGAAACAATCCTATTTCATAATCTATCCATCATACGGAAAATGAAATCACCGCGCGTGCGTACGTACAGAATACCATCTCCATGCTGTGGTGTAATCTATTTTCGACCACCACCTTACTTGGATGGTTATAATGGTGTAAATAATAACTATATATGATTACTGTAAAGTGATATTGATTCTGAAATAGTATACATACACTCCAATACAATTCCATGATCATGAGAATGATATCATCGCTCGTGCGTACATACGGACTACCGTCTCCACGACGCGATGAGATTCATTCTCCACGTTAACCATTCATGAATGATTATAACGTATATATAATAAGTAATAATGAAATATATGACATAATAATGATACTGTATTTATGTTTATATATTTTTTTCATCTACTTAATTCCATTCAACTCAATAAGGAAACAAAAACAGCGTTCATGCGTACTTACGGCCTACCGTCTCCATGAATGGTGTATTTATTTCCATTTACTAATCTATTATATATATGTATATTCTGAATATATATTATATATAAATGATGTTTTATATTCTGGAATTAATTAATCATGATCTAAGTAATCATATTAATAATTACAAGTCAAAACACGGACGACAAATGAAACGATTTTATCCAAAACGCTCTTTAACATTGAATTTACAAAAGAACGGGTAAAAAAAAGTCATAAGTGAACCATATATGATATCATAACAATGTGTATGATTCTGGAATAAGTCAATGACATTATTTAAATCATTATACAGGAGTTTCGGACACTTACAAAGAAAATCAGACCTAAGGTAAGGGAAATATCACAATCTCATTTATATACGAGATTGTTTATACTTTGGTATTTACTGGGGTGTATTTTATCATCCACATCCATGTTTCCTCAATATGTAATATTTATATCCTTCTACAATATTTTATATCCAATTTTACCCTTCGGTGAGTTTTTAGTAAAAGATATGAAAGGAATATTTTGTCGTTTTTCGTACGAGGTACTTTTTGACTTTTCCGACAAAAGTACGAGAATAATGTTTTTTTATCTTATACGGCATGAATGGATTTTTAAAACATTATTTCCAAGAAGCATCATTTACAAGTTTTCAAGTTTATTTTTAATCAACTTCTTTATGTTTCAAATAGTATGACATGTTAAGAAAAAAAAATGTTTTTGAAGTAGAGAGGATATTTTCCTCAAGATTGGAGTTTAAGTGTTTTATCAAAATTATTTTCCATCTAAGATAATAAAGGGTTCTGTTTCTATCCCTATTATTACATTCATTTGAATATGTTGTAGTGGAATTATTTTTATGAATTCCATTATCTAATATGAATTGTTTTATGATGTCACGATGTTTAAGAATCCCATTTTTACTACATTGGTTATGCTATGATGTATGGTTTATGATTTTGTGCCACACATAAGAATGGTATCATTATGAGATGGGTGGGACCTATATCTCCCTCCAATGCATTGGGTAAAGATTTTATATCTCATGAGATAGACATGGCTAGAACGGCAGGTTAAACCAGTTCAGTGAAACAGGACTTAAACGAGGACTGAACTTGGTTCAGAAATGGACTTTGTCCACTAAGATAGTCTTGGAAACGAGTCTTGACAAATAAGAAATTATTCTCTATGATTATGGGTGTATGACACAAATATCATGTTTTATGTTATGATTATTTGGATTACATTTCACTACTATGTTTTATCCCATGTTATGATATTATGATCCCTTTTTCAGGTTAAGATTTCCAAAATGTTATGTTCTTATGAATATGATGTGATTGATATTTCTTTTGATTACCCTTACTGAGAATTTGTGCTCACCCTTTTATGTATTCTTTTCCCCAGGATATAAAGAAAGGTTTTAGGTAAAAATAAAATAAGATCTTTATGGGATATGTTGAAGATCTTTCACCATGATTAGAAGATTATATTCCGAGTTTCCAAAGACACTAAACTATTACGGTCCTTGTGTGTGTGTGTTTGTTATGTACTAAGTATTCTGAAAAAGTAATGTAATGTCCATGTACATTAATATTTGTGTCTATAAAAATATTTTCATTTTAAATATATGATAATTCTTTATGTATATGAATTATATATTAATATTTCTCATTTTTCTGAAATATATTTTACTGACTTTATTGATTTGTCAATTTGGAACCATGTATCCAAATATGTAATAGATCCAAACAAAATTGTTGATTGCTTCATTTAGTCGATTCACATAGTCGTTTAATCAATATAGTCATTTCTAATGTTGTTGATTTAGGCACATAAAAAATATCCTTACCATGTTCACTTATGTATGAATCTAAATCACATACAATACTACATTATATAGCCAAAATCTACATAGCCAAAGTCACCACATATCTAATTTTTCATGACATGGTTAAATTTCTGGAAACAATAACAGAATTCTAGAATTCAACATAATTGAACTAAATAAGGTAATAAATTACTAAAAAACATTAAATTAGAATAATTAAAATCATATGAATGGTTTTAAAGATCATTAAAAAAATAAATAACATTAGATATGTTTGAGAAAGATTAGTGGTCTAATAGAAATTTCATAACAACACTGTTTTGAAAAATAATTAGTATAAACCGTTCTATTTCTATATGAAACAATTTTATATTGTGTAAACTTATTCTTTAAAATATTTTTTATCCTTAAATTGAATATTATTTATATAAAATAGAATTTATACAAATGAATGGATTTATAGGAAATCTCTAAAAAAATATATTGTAAAAAACAAAATATAAAAATAAAAATATTTTATAAGAGGAAATGGTTAAATGAAATGAAAAAATGTCTACCTATATTATAGTATATATTAATTATTAATTATAGTGGATGATGGATACCAATTAGTGAAAAATAGTATAAAAATACCTATATATGTATGGAATAATTAAAATAAAATATAAATCATCCATCATTTATAACAAAAAACCAAACCACTACTATATCATGCCTCATAATCATTGAACTTCCCATAAATTGAAGAATCATATAAAATTATTTAAATAAAACCATACATTAATCCATCTATAAAAACTCATCAATTATCCTTAGATAGTGATCCCACTATAAAATCATTATTTAACTATACACTAAATTAAACTACATTATTATATATCTCTATAGATGTCAACCAACAGTTTAATATATTTTTTCTGTTTTCCTCAGAGCAATACTTATAATAATATATTTTATTCACAGTTTCATTCTTATTCTATAGAAAGCCTCATTGTTTTCTTGTTGTTCACCATCATGAAATTGCCCCCAAAAAATCTTCACCAATTATGATATTGTTATCTCTTCGGGAATCTAATTATATAACTATGTGTCCACCCTTGGGAAATAACTCGTTATCATCCCACATAATTACACTGATACATCACAAATACACCATAATTAGTCCCAAAACCAATTTCATCATCATCAATTATCCCAACTTATACTGAACCATATCATAAATTTCAAACACTCCCTATGAAAATATTGATACATTTTTATAAAGGGAATATAGTGACACAAATGTAGAAAATAGGTATATAGGATATGACTATATGAAAAATTCATCGTTGCCAATCCCCTAAAAAAGAGGTAGGGTTTATCTATTATTGTCTTGGATTCATCACTTATACCCTAATAAATAAATGTTACAACCTTATTAAAAAGTATATTGTGGATTAATCCTACCCTCATAGTCCATGATGATGGAAATATACATTTTTAAGGCAATTTGGCATGGATTTTTATCTTTTTAAGCACTCACAGACCATGGTAGGGTGTCTATAGCCATAATCATACACCAAGGTTGTATATTTATCCCAAAGATCATCTATCAAATATTAATATATAATTATATAGTAATTCGATGTGGATAGTGTTTTGGAATGTTTTTTAAAGTAATAATTTATATTAATTCTACAAATGTAAATATATAAAGTAATAATTTTCAAATTAAATAAATTTAAACATGTAAATATATGATAAATAATTATAATTATTTATTCTAAATTATTAAACACAGAAATATAGGGATCACATATGTATTCTAAACAAAAACTAATGTCTATACATATGCCTTTCACCATCACTATCACATTTAGTTAACTAAACAATCTAACATCAACATCACCATTGAAATATATATCGAAACAATCATCACCAAGATAGAAATAACCACCACCTTTATATCTTCTATCAGCATCAACATGAGAAAAACAATCATTATCATCAGCAACAACATTTATGTTATTAGTTAGATAAGGAGAATATGTATCAAAAAAATACTAACTACATAATCATAAAATAAGTGTCAACCAATGCTACATCAAGAAGAAAAATTGATGAAAAAATAAGAAATTTAAATTTGATATACTATTCAATAATTTTCCTTTATCATTTATAAAAGTGTTATTCAACACTTTCAATTTATTATTCAATGGTAGTATGAACATAATAATTTTTAACCATACCTATTCTCATTCTCTAATCTAATCTATTAAGAGAACAATATCAACATTTTAATATATTTTAAAATTCATCAATGACAATTTCCTTGGTTAGCATTACCTTATACATAATGAAGGTGATCATTCATGTTAAAAATGTTTAATTATATTTCTACAAGAGATGCAAATGAATTGTTTTGAGAAAAATTTTTCATAAAAAATTATAAAATAATAACTAATCGAATATAAGAATAATTACAAACATGATAATACTTATGATTGTTTATTATTTCTCACTATTTAATATGTATTATCATGTTTTTACTTCTTGTAAAGGAAAAAGTTTTTTGAAACAGGGCTGAAAATATACAATTTTTTATTTAGTATAATATTATATAAAATTAGAAACTAAATATCAATAAAAAATAATAAATTTTTTAACTTCCAAGAAAATATAAATAGTTTCATAATGCCAAAAATTAATTATATCTTTTATTAATAAGAAATTAAAAAAATTATATCTTCTATAACTAGTTAAAACCCCAAGGGAACAAAATCAATATCATCCTTTATTGGATTTTATAATGACTAATGAATGAATATTTATAGTATCACATATTTGGTGAAATCATAAAATCAGGTATCACGACCCTAATACATCATTAAAATAAAAAAAGAAACATTATACCTTTAAGAAAAATATTAAAATTTTCCAAATTGAATCCACACTAGAATATAAGGGTGAACAATATGATAGTATTAAAATTTAAAGAAACTAGAAGTGTGATGAAAACAAATATCATTTAGGAGTTTATATTATAAATAATTCAGTTAAATTATCATCAGTAAAAATATAAAATATTAATAAAAATTCAGATGTTTAAAAAATCATAAATCAGGTTACTTTCTATTTTAATTTTAATACATATAATTTGAATTAATAAATTATTTGAATATTATATTTCCCAGAGGATAGTGTTTTAATAAAAGATTTTGTAGAAAATGATATTATTTAAGATTTTTTATCAATGCGTAGATAGAAATTAATGATAAATAATTATTTAATACATGTTTTGAATCTTGAAAAAATTTACAGAACACATTTCATGTTTTTAATAATGATTCGTTAAAGACATGAAATCCATATCATATTGGGTATTACTATGCCTTGGTAATGATGAAAAAAGTGAAGTAGGAAATCTATAACAATGGTAGAAACAATTATTAATGAATGAAAATTTTACAAGTTGTGGGATTCAAAAAAAATTATAATTTATATGTTACATCAATGTAAATAATGAAATTTAAATTACACATAGAGGACTGTCTAGACATAGATCTCATAAAAGGATCGAAAAATATGGATATATATATATGACCACAACATGATGGTGATAGTTTCAATATGTTTTTTATTCTAAGATATCATTGAAAATGCATTGTGAATATTAAAATATGAATTCTAATGAAAAATTTAAAAAAATTGAAAACTAGTTGTGGTAGTGACTGTTGTGGTTAAAAATTTCTTGGAGAATAATTATTGAAGGTATATAAATATTAGAAAAATTAACCAAATTTTTTTATCATACAACATGTCATTGTGTGTTGAATATATGTAATATGGAATATTTAATTTATTTGATTTCTAATGTAGTTTGAAAATAATGGCCATGTTTTTTAGTAAAATCATTTACATACCGAAACTATTTTGGGTGATGTAGAATATTCCAAATTTTATGAAATATCTATGGATTTATTTTATTTTCAATAATTATCATTTATATAATTACATAATCAACTAGATGGACTTTCAATTAGTAATGATAGATGAATTTATATTCAAATAAAGGATTTAAAAGTAGAAAATTGTGAAGGATAATAATTTTTTAAAAAAAGTAATCAAAAAAAGAATGATAGAGTAATTGAGAGGTATCATATTTTTTGAGTGTAATTAGATATTTTCACTATTATAGGGATATTTAGAGAGAGTATATAATTTTAATATAAATTTATTGGATATTAAAATTTAATCCAATTACATGAGATGAAGATAAACACCCTCAATGGTGTAACACCCCCCATTAAAACGCTACGAAACAATGTTTGAACCAATAAAGCAAAAAGACCAATGGTGAAACTCCCTATATTCCATAGACTTCCAACTATATGTAATGGACTATGGTGTTTTCATGGGGGTCTGCAACATCATTTAAGAGTGTAAAACCTAGAGAAAATAAATAAATAAAATCCAGATGACCCTAATAGATTTTGGAGGATAAATAAAATATAACATTTATATAAAATAATTTAGGAAATGTACATTCATACAGACACACTTTCATACAAGTAAATATTAATTGAATTCCCACTGTATAATCTTAAATAAAATTTAAAGAAAATAATTATAACCTAATTATTCTATAGTTTTATTCTCAAGCCTCACATTAACTCAATATGTAATGATGGTTGATCAATCCTGATAAATCATGAAATAACATGCCTCCACCCAACCTCATCCTTAGATCATTGAGGTTTTATTAGGTACCCGAGCACCATGGGTACTAGATAAGTGTGTGAGTAAAACATAGTAGTTCATCACCAATAGACTCCAAAAAGTTTAACAATAAAGCATTGTATAGATATGTTACTTAATCTAATGAATAAATATATAAAATTCAAAAGCATAAATAGATGACTATCATGAGCCCTTATAATCTGAGCTAACTCCCATGATCGACTATACATGTTTTGGAGAATTTCAATGTGTCTCTAAGAGAATCTAAAAATTATGGTTGATAGTTTTAGGTTCAAAATATATAATAATGTTGGAGAAACCACTAATTCATTTTTGTAATTTTTGGGAAACTTTCTAGTGATAGTAATAAAATTAATTCATAACATATAATCCAAATAAATCATGTTTCCCAACACCCCTACCAAAAGGTACCTCTCCTGGGATAGATATGATTAGAGGGAGATAGTGAAAACCCAAAGCTCGCTTATAATAGGCCACAGGTTTGTGGAATTAATTGTTGGTATAACATACATAAAAATATATGACATTACACTATAAAATAATATTTGGAATGATAGATAATAGATATACACCAAAAAAATAATTCTTTGATATAGATTAAATAAATATCCAATGAATATACACGTGATGTTACATGAAACTAGAAAAACAAAAAAATTATACTATATGTACGAAAACATAACTCCATAGTGACTACAAAGCGGAAATAATTAAAAACTAACAATATAGTAATATGTAACCCATTCTAGATCTTGATCCCACTAAAATTAATATCTATGTTTCTGTATGTGTGTGTGTGTGAATGAGTGTGTGTAGTGTTATCATAATAGGTATAATTAGTAACACCCCCCCTAGACCCACTTATATAGATGATAAATCATGTAAACTAAATCCTAATCAACAAAAAGTTGTACTAACATATCAAATAAAAATGTGTACTGTGTTCCTTCCCTCAACATGGTTATTTTTCATGTTTTAATTCATACAAGGGATCATATATCATTGTAATAAAATAAGTGTTCTATTTTACTACTACCATATAGGTTTGCCACTCTTCCCCAACATTTGTACATTATAAGCCATCTATATCCACAAAAAATCTAGTCTGATGATACAATGGTTATGTATTATAAAATATACCTCCTGCATCACATCATCTCATTATCAAATCCACATCTCCACATAGTAACAATGTAGTTTTTGGGATCCATCATAGCTTTTATTTCATGCATCAATCTTTTGGTATTATACCACATTCCATCAATGACCATACAATGAGTAATGTTCCTCAAGATGTCATGAGCCATAAACTTCATACAAATATTAATCTTTTTAATAAAATATTAGGAGATAAATTATGAAGAAATAACCAATAAAAATTATAACCCACCATACACATATATGGGATAACTATCCCCATGCATATAAATTAATAATACTAACATGAGAAAATAGTGGGGATCAAAGCAGTAGACATCCATCTATCCCTCACCAACCTATATGTTGTGTAAAACACCATCCCAATGTCCACAGGGTTTAACTTTCCCTACCAGAATGGTTGGGGTGAAATATTATGTCAAAAAACCTAAAAAATATATCATTTTTCAAAAACATAATATGGATATTAACATAATCATATTGTTAAATGCAACTATCATCACTCTAACATCCAGTTTCTATATCTAAGAACTAGATATCCTCTATGAAGACAAAAAATAATGTATTTTAATAAATCAATTATTGCATTTTCAAATTAAATATCTGTTAATTAATTCATTATAAATTAATTTAAGTTAATCCAATTTCATTTTATTAACCATTAAAATGAAACCCAATGCCACTAAGAATAATCCTTCTCAGTCCAAAGTTCCATAAAATTTTAAATATTATTATTCTAGATAGAACCAACCGCATGGTTTAAAACACTATTAAGAATTATTATCATTCAATTATTTTAGTTTCTCTAGGAAACTACTTTTTCAACCATAAATATATGCATTACCAAGAAAAACTAGCTACATCAATTAGTGGTGAATGAAATGATGATCAACAAGATACATGGACATCTAACCATTTAATAAGTTTATTATCATGATGAAATCTACAATTCATAAAAAAAATTGGTTAATCCCAACATCAACCCATTATATCAACCCGTGTTCCATCCCAAACACTATCATGCATAACACCATGCACCTTTCCATCATGAGTGTTGACTATTATCACAACCCTGAGCCTCGAAATACATGTATCATCATCCAATATCCATAGTAATATCACATCACATAACATCGAAATGGACATGTATCCAACAACACAGAAGGCAGAAACCAATAAAAATGTCTAATAGTTAAAATAGACCCTAAACAAAATAATATTAATCATTTAAAAAAGTTGATTCCATCAATCCGTAAAATATTTATTTTTATAAAAAAATATATATAATACCATATTGGATTAACTAATTCAACTACCATAGGTTAAAAATGTGGGTATATGATGGAATCTATTATGGTAACTGACACATTCTATAAAAAATCATTTCAAGGACAACTTCTAGTTCTAGAAATCATTGAGAAGAAAAAATCTAATTTAATATAAAATTGTATCATTATCCACAACAAGAATTATATATTAATTTTCATTGATAAATTCTTTTAAATAGTGAATAATAAATTCAATAAAACATGAATGTTGTGTAAACTTTAATACCATAAAATCTAAATAATATATAATGATTCATCAAATATGGATCTATAATTATTTTTTCAACAATTTATTATAAACATTAAGTTATTTAACAACTTCCAATCAAATAAATATGTTAATCAAACCATAAAAATCATCCTAAAATGTATAACATAGAAATCACAATATCTATAAATAATTAATTTACAATTTCATGTAATATATTATGAAATAAAATTATTCCCCTGCCTCATTTTTTTAAAAACACTAAACAGGAATGGAATTTAAATTGGGATCTCTGATTCCCTCTCTTTTAATGAAATCTACATCCCTCCATGAATTCCACACAACAGCTATTCATTAAAAATAAAAATAAAACCCCACTATAATGATATTGACCAAATTCAAAAACCTCAAATGATAGAATGTAAATAAACAAGATTAACTATAATAGAAATTACTAAAAAAGATAAACAAAATATACAATTATCACCACTAATCGAACATGGGATTCAATGGATAAAATGGAATAGAATGTGGAATCAATGGTTTTCAAAGATTACTTTTGGGTGATATGGGTTTTAGAGAGAATCTTTATAGAATATTAGGTTTTGGGGTTTTGGTATTTATAGATAGAATTTATTTTATAAGAAAAAACATAGGAATCTTGACGATAGTGAAGAACTTCATAACACATAGAATAATACAATCTAAGGAAGAAGACTACACCACTGTCTCTTAGGTTGAAACACATCTGATAAAAACAACACCCTATGTACAATAATTCCTATATATTAATATAAGGGGCTTATAGATCATTAAAACCTACTATGCCATAGAACCCATTTACTCAGAATGGAGGTTAAAATATAGCCTCCATCATTGAATATATTCCATGGAAAATTAAGAACACCCTCAAACCCCATGTTGAAATCTAGGAAATCGCCATTTCATAACACCTACAACATACATTGTGACCCCACTCCATGACACAACACTCAACAACACTACACCTCAATATACTATCAATAGTATATCTGTCAATTAATTGGTAGTGGCTCTAAAAACCCACTCCTAAAGACCCTATTACATTTCCTACCCCCACTACACCATATTAAGTAGGCTTATAGTGCAGACCAAGGATCCATATAGTCACCATGCCAAAAAATTTAGTGGATCCCCTCTATTATTGTAAATCCTCTACAAGAATAATTATGGAATCTCTATCACGCGAAACTCAGTTGGAAAGAGATATTATTCTTAAATACCTTAGATCAAATACCACTCTATGAATTTTTATCCATGACATTTAAAAACCAAACCCAAAGAAAATTAATGAATATAAGGTTATATGATCAATCACACAATGAGATAGATCTTATGAAACTCACCAACACTCAGCCACCTCATCAGAGGAACTCAGAATAGAACCACATAACAACCACACAAACTAGCTCTTAACACTCTCTTGGAGGAGATACCAATAAAATGAGAGTATGGTCAGAAAAAATTATTAATAAGTGGAAACCATATAATAATATATATAATGGTAAAAAAATAATACAATGAGAATTTTTACATGGGAATATTGAAACATAACAACATATCATGATACCTAATGCATTTGAATGACCCATGGTCCCATATAATCTCTTCTATTTTATTATTCCAACAAAAGATGTTAACTGAGGGAAAATGTTTTAAAAACAAAATCTTCTTGTGGGAGTAATATAACTCTTTAGGATGCTCCATGAATGTGACATCATCTTTAACATTGATATCACCCAAATAAAAGATGTGAGAGTCATTATAAAGGTAATAGTGGAGCTATGAACATAGAATACATCATGTATCCTGGTCATCTATAGAGATTGGTGGTTCAATAATCATTTTTCTCCATCCTAATCCAATGACTTGAAAAGACAAAAACATTGGGAGAGTGCATAAACCCCTGACTAAAGCTTAACATTCAATTATTATAATTCACCATTAGGAACACATTATCACCAATATGAATGTCTATAGGTCTACTTCTATGATAGGTATTGGAATTTTAATGAACATATGCTTCCTTTATCCTCTCACAAATCACCTAAATCGTCTCTCTCATTTTCATTACTTGTATGGGACTAATAATTACTAACCACCAATACCTAATACATCAAAACATTGGTTGGAATTGTTTTTTGGTACAATGAATCAAATAATGTCCAAAAAATGTTGATGTGAAAACTATTTTTTATGTAAACTTGACCAAGTAAAGGTTCCTTGTCCATTAGCGTAAAAAAATCTATGACATAAGAAAAAAATAAGTCTTTAAGAGTATTTATGGTATGCTCTGTCTGATCATAAAAGTGTGGATGAAAATAATTTTTAAGAAATAACTAACTGACAAAATAATATTGGAGACATCTCCACACCCTGGAGTTAAAATGAGGTTCATGATTATAGATGATCTCCCCCAGGCTTATGTCGAGTCTCACAACCAACTCAAGGTAAATCCTTGATAAAACCTACCATTATTTTGATTTCATAACCACCATAAATTGGGGAATTACATCAAATAATCTAGAATCACCCATATATTTTCAAAGAATCATAGATCTTGAGGTAATCCAGTAACGAAGTACATCAATTTTTCCTCTCACTTACACTATGGAATATCTAATGGATGTAGAAAAGAACTGGGAATATGATTTTCATCCTTTATCTTATGGCTGAACAAACATCTGACCCCAAACATTTGAATCCAAACACTTGAAACCATGACACCAAAAATAGCCTCTCCATGATCTATAAATATTTTTAATTATAGGATGTACCTCTATGGATATGCTATGGAATTATTTTATAACCATCAAATACATCACAAATGGTATAAAAATACTTCCCTGAAATAACACTCGATTGATCATCCATTAATCAACCAATAGAGTCATCACTAAAGACTATGCAGTTTCTCTAGAGCTATACTTTAGAATTCCGGAATTGGTACTTCTAATCCTTCAACATTAAATGTGAATAAACCTTCTTCTAAAAAGGAAATAATCTGTAACCAAACTCTCCCATATCAATATGTGTTATTAAAAGCTCTTCCATCACTCTCCTAGAATCTCTATATTCTAAAATGGAAAAACAATTAGCCTTATTTCATAGTGAATTGTCAACAATAGTACCCCTTATTTGTTTATAAGAAATCCCAGATTTCTAGTTCAATAATAATTATATCCATCTTTATTGTAGTATGGTTAATTCATGTTGGTAGAAGACACAACATGGACTCATATGATCATTGAAAACTAAAAAATACTCATTGATCTTCTAATATCTCTAGAACATCTATGAAAATGCAATTTCTAATAACTCCAGATAATGGATGCATTAGTAAAACTCTTTGGGAGAAAACTACTGATACATATTAGAAAAAATTGATATTTTATTTATCAAAACACACCCTAACCTAACTAGAAATGTTTCACAAAAAAACGTTAAAATGGACACCCTATACTGGAAAAAAGTATTGTAGTGTAGTGTATCTTCTCTATCACGTACATGAAAGAATCCTGACATTTTTCAGTCCTCAACAACACCTACTCCTTTTTATAAATTATGTAATAGGAATTTCAACCCAATTTAAATTGGTTACATAACTCCAATAATAAAATTAAAGTAAAAAAGAAAATACAAACCTCTAAAACTATCTTTGGGACAACACATGATATGACTATAAAAATAGTCAAAGGATCCATAATTACTCCCTAATGAAACATTACATACCCCAAGAAATTAACTTCATGATTTAAAAACTCAAAATTTGATATCTTCATGAATATATTTTGATGGAAATGAAATCCCAAAACAATACATTTATTCTTTGTTTTCACTTCCACAAGAATAGAGTACAACAAGATGTTGTTGATGAAAACCACCAGAAAATTGTCTAGAAACTCCCTAAACATTCAGTTCATCAAGACCATGAATATAACTATAGATTTCATCAAGTAGAATGATATTATAATAGACACATAATTCCTATAATGATATTAGAATGTTTTCATTATAACATCCCCATCTTTCACCTAGATCAAATTATATTGGCAACACAGATCAAACATGGAAGAGAAATTGGATACTTTTAGTTAATCAAATAAATCATCAGTCCGTAGGAGAGGACAATATATCTTCCCATTCATCATGTTCCTGAGATGATAATTAATAAAAACAATAAAAATACATTTGATATCACTGAGAACAAAACTATCAAACCCCTAGGGGACACAATCAGTTGAAAAAACCCCACAAAAATATGTAATTTAGATCTAATTTTAGCTCATTAAACTTATAATATAACTCATATACATATACATCAAGATCATAAAAATGTTCAATTATAAAAAAAAATATCATAAACTCAATCTCTCATTGAGGGGATAACACCAAAACCATCATTGAAAAAACAACGATATAATCATCCACAACCCTAAGAAACAACATTAGAGGATATTTCAAAAAACATAGCATCATATCATATAGAAAATAAGATAATGATAAAACATGACTCTGACAAATTTGAGGGTATCACTTCGAAAAAAACATTATAGACAATCCATTATAATCATTGAATAAAATATGTCTCTTAATGAAATTCAAAAAATCCTATACTAAATACAACTACTTTATAGAGTGGATGATGTTGTTTAGAAATATCAATAAACCTAGGAAATCTACCCTAGGGATGTTTTTCCATTTCACTATATCACATTATCTATATAGTTTATATATATTATCTCGACCTCCAACTAGGGTAATCAGTACCAAGTGAACTAGAATATTTTCCACCTCAAGACACAATATATAAACTAGGTCATGGTATAAAAATCATTGTGTAACATTTGAATCAATAAAATCATGAACCAATGTAGAAATGTTGAAAATGTTTCCTTAAATGATATCTATCTCACCCAAAAATGGAATCACTAATGCATGATGCTGATCAAAAACTAATCCATGGAATCTATTCCCATAATGATGAACAACTCCTTGGTTTTTCCCATCTATGTGGGGTTGTGTAACATCTCAGGGTTAATCTATACTTACTCTTTCTCCTCTATGTTGATACTATGCTAGAGAATCCAACTACTAATTCCCCTGCAGAAAAAACCTCAATTGAGGAAACATAAGTAGAACACATGGTCCACAATAACTACTCAAAAATTTTATAAACTCTCACAACTGATGACATGGTCATGCACAAGAGAAACATGCAATTGATCCATTGTAAAAGGCTAGAGAGATAACTCCCCAGGTTGAATGAGATGACATGGGATGGGACCTAGCCCCAACTATTAGACCTCTCTTTTTTCCTAAGAAAATGGGAACCCCATACCACATATAAACATTATGAGGAATATTAATGACTCCACTATTTTAATCATTTGGTTCTGGAAATAATCTTTTCAATATCCTCTACTCTTACTTGAACCACGATATATGTTTGCGCCATAAATTTGTTACATGGCACTCGAAATTTGTTTGAAAATATTCCAGGGAATAACTTCCACTAGAATCCTAATATAGAAATAATTTTAATTCATATTTCATAAGGTTCCTAAAATTGATTCCAAAATCCAACACATGGGAACACCCCTATTAAATGGTAATCAGATCCTAGAAACATGACACCTTCATATTAGAAAAAAGACTCTCTGGTTTTAAATGGTCCATGAACTTCTTCTACCTAACCACAGACTCCTCACAATCCCTAGGGAATAAGATACACCACTACCTCACTACACCATAATACATCATCACAACCAATGAAACCTAGTTCTACTTTCAGACATGGATGAAACTAAAATCTATCTCAACACCCCAAAACCAATTTCTATATCAACTTTTGAATTTTATCTTTCAAACTTCTGTGGAACCACACACTGAAACTATAATATATTCATACCCTATATATCACGATTTTCATAATTCTCTCTATGTAAATATACAAGAACAATTTCCTAAATATCTTATATGTGAACCTAATGGGGATGTTGACATAGATAGATACCTACAAACATAAAAACATATAGTGACTCTTCAACATTGAATATGGAACTTTTAACAAAAATATAAAAATTAAATTTGTTAAAATAAGTTTTATCATATCCATAGGTATACCCATTTCATAAAAACATGTAAAAAACAATGATACACTATCATTTTTAAGTCTCTACCATATAACAAGTATCTCGTATCTATGTATTCTCGGTTAAGATAGTGGTCCATGCATTAGATCTTACATGGGGTTAAATATTCATCTCATAGTTGGTGCCCTTACATAAATCACATTCTAAACATAGACGGCGTTGTTTCCCAACCAACCTATGTAGTCTCACATGTGTCTATCTCCAGAAACCATCTTATCCCTAAACCTTAACATTTGATAACACCCGATCATGACCCCTCCCCCCATTAGAACCCCTCCTTGTCCAAAAATGATAAAATTTAGATTATAACAACTTAAATACCACATCCAATATGCCATAGGTTGTAAAATATCTAATATGGTGTAACATCAATACAAATAGGTGTAATTTCCCCCTAAAAATTGATAAGAAATGAAAGATAATAGATTTAATAAATAATCAACTCTTCCTCAGATATTGACAAAATAATGATCCAAATCTCATTTATATGACTTGTCTAATAACAATAAAAACAAAAAGAGAAATCACAAATTAGGAAAATATAACTCTATAGTGACCACGGATCCCAAACAACTCATGAACAAAAACACTAATGGAACTAACCTAGTATTAATCTCAACAACACATATCATCCCTCAACTCTTATTTTCATCCACTAAGAACTATATTTCAAATAAAAAAAGGAATTAATAGATTTTCATTACATTAAATCATTATTTTAGTAACTAACCTTATGTAAATTAATCCATTATCCATAATTATCATTACTCCAATTACATTTCATTGACCATAAAAGGGAAGTCAATGACCTCCATGCATAATCCATCCAAGTCCATGGTTCCACAAAATTATCAAAAGATTCACAGTAGTATGAACCAAACCCATTGGATAAAATATTATTATACAATATTATGATTCCCTATGTCTAGGAACTATAGAATACATCTTAATCTACCATTACGGGATTCATATCAAAGCACAACTGGTTTCCACAAGAACTGGGGTATGGAATACACATAAAATGGCATTTAGAACTCCTCACTATTAATATATTTATTATCATGAATGTGTCTACATTTTAGTACAAAAACATATATGCTCATCTTTATCCTATTTCATCAAATCCGGTTTCATCCCTAATGACATCATGCATTACACAATGCACCTCTTCATCCCGGGCACCAATCGTTCCCACAAGCCTTAGACTTTGAACACATATCTCATTATCCATCCCCCATCCTAGGATCACATCTCATATTATATCATTGAGTAGATTAAACAAAACAAAAAAAACCAAAACATGTTCAATTGGAAAGATAATCTCTAAAATCAATGTATTCATCCTTTACAAAAAAAATCACTTATCCAAAAAATATTTTTCAAAAAACTAGTTGTAGGGGACCGGATAGCCCCATTCTCCCCTGGAGTGCTCCCTCGAGTGCACTATTCCTCCCCCTAGGGTTTCCTCACGCTGGAGACGGCGCAGCTCCTTTCAGTCTGTTTCTTTTTCTATATTTCCATCGATTCTTCTTCCTTTCAATTATTTTCTTGGTTTCTACTTGGGCTTTCCATTTTGGATGGAACTCTCTCCTTCGGCATCCTAGGGTGCGCCTCTTCGACGGTGAGTTGTCTTTATCATTGATCCTGCTCTCTCTTCCATCGGTTCCCCTCCCGGGGTATCTCCTTACCATCATCTCGGGGACTATGCCTCTTATTTTCAACCCTTTTATTGCAAACCTTGGCTACTCTGGAAACTAGATCCGCCATTCCGGGCTCCATTTTCCGTCCTGTTCGGCGTTCTTTTCTCGGTGGTTTGGGATGTTCTGGTTCACAATCATGGTTCCTTCCTAGGTCTTTTTTCGGCTATTCCCATATTTCTCCAATATCTTCAGGTTTTGGTTTGGTGGTATGGTGATTTTCATCTTCGATGTCGACATCTTGATGGTGTATTTAATCATTAGATCTATTGTTTTGTTTTCGTCAGTTCTATTCATTTTGTATGATCTTGTATTTTTTTCGAACTTCCTGAAAACCACGGCTCGAGGTTGTGTCTTTGTCTGCTCAACTCTTCCCGGGTTTCAAGGTTCATCGCTCCCATCTGAGTTGGTCTGGTGTGATGGTTTTGAAAGAGGCATTGGGAGGTGTTGTTCAAGAGGCCGATGACATTTCAAGAAGAGTTGTGGCATGGATTTTGTTTTCTTCATCTCTCTCTATTAAATTCCCTTTGACTATGGTCTTCATCATTACTTTGAATGAAAAATGGACTCTGGTGGATTTCCTCATCAGTGACTGGTGAGATTATGGTGGATGATGAAGGGTGTGTGAATGGTTCTATTTTCACGATAGGTGATGGCGATGATGATGTTATGGTGGCAATGTGACATTTACAATGGTGATTTGATGATGGTGGTGACGCCGATGATATGTTGATTGCGGTATTTGTGGGATGTGTACCCCATGACGTTTTCAACTTCTTTTCATTTTGATATTTGAATTTCATGACCACTGAATCAAGTGATGTTTGGACAATGTGCGGGTTCCCACTTTTCTCTGAAAGTGGTTTTATGAAATGAAAAAAAATGATTTGGCCCCAAAAAACTAGTTTCATTACTATCTTGTATTAACCAATTAAATTATCACATGTTAACACAATTGGTAAAATATGCAATTTTTGATAGTAATATATAAATTCATTGAATGATTCAATCAATAATAACTTCCAGTTTTACAAATTTTTCAGAAGAATATATATCATTTAACATGAATTTTTATCATTGTAAAAAAATCATTTCTATATTCATATTCCTTAAGAAATACCATTTACACAGGGATGAAATAATTCAATTATTCCTTAAATTATGATCAATTTAATTGTCATCAAATTTAAATAATCTATGTACTCATTAAAAATTCCTATTTAATTATTTATCCTTCCAATTATCATTTCATTTATACTCTAACCATTTTCCATCAAATGAAAATGCTAATTTAATAATAACAGACATAAAAACATGAATAATAGGTATAACATGATATCTATAAATTTAAGAGGCAAATCATTGTCATTATGTAACAATATCTCATTACTAACGATAACACATGTTCATCCTTTATTCTGATTTAATATCCAGTTATTTTAATTGAAATACCATAGCAAGGGATAAATAATAAATAATTTATGATTATACATAATATAAAATATATAAAATGAGTCCCCTTCAACAAATATTTCAAAATTCATTAAATGTAAAAATAATTTCAACATTGATCTTGGATCACCTATTAAAAAATTAAAACTCTGGTCTTCCATGAACACTACAACATAATCATGCAATAATATTTCAAAAGCAAAACTATATGAATGAATGTGATTAGAATCCATAACATAGGAATAAATAATTGGATTAATAAACATTCAAATTAGAATAAGTCACAAGAAAAGAGAAAAAAATCACCTTGGATCAGTATGGATCAAACATTATAATTATGGGAATTAATTTAATTCACAGGCTATTAAATGTAATTAAAAATCACTCATGTTGACCTAGGTAATGAGAACGAAAATTGGGGGAAATGTGGGTTTATAGTATGTTTGGGAATTTACAAGAAGGTTGAATGTTAGAAGACCCTGGTGAAACCCTCTTACCCATAGTGGAAAACATCATAACCCAAAGTATACTATGAAAAAATGTATAAAACTACACTACAATCTCCCTAATAAAATATTGTTTTCAATCCATGGAGCCCTAAACCTGAAAATTCCTATATAAGGGAGGAGAATTAACATTTTTGGGAAACCCACTATATTTCAAAACCCATTTTCCATGAAGGGAGGTTATTCCATAGCCTACCTCCCTGGTTTAGTTTCACAAAAAAAGGAATAATACACTTGAACCCTAATTCCATAGTCAGGACCTCAATGGCATATAACCCAGCCAACCTATGCCTCAATCCCACCCCACTACAGAGATATCAATAATGATATGTTTCTTTCTACCCATCAAGGAGTAGCCATTATAAAAATTTTAGTGTCTCTAAAAACCCACTTCTTATGAC
This sequence comes from Viscum album, assembly GCA_963277665.1. NCBI lineage: Eukaryota > Viridiplantae > Streptophyta > Magnoliopsida > Santalales > Viscaceae > Viscum > Viscum album. The sequence continues at coordinate 1,007,073,749 of OY728164.1, read as the reverse complement.
CATACTGTACAACAAACTCCAATAAATCTTCATAACTAGTCTTACAATACATCCCAATGATTAATGCCACATGCACACCAAAATATTTTATGGATTACTTATATGTTTTCATCTCCGATCTGATCTTTCTTTGGAATCCTCCAACACCCAAATATCACAAGAAAAGTGGTACTGGGATCTAGAACATTACATTATTATTATAAAGAATAAACCAATTCCTATAAGGTAATACTAAAACTACTAGTAGCATTAGGATCATTGAATATTCATAACAGGTAATTATAAAAATCTATTACTATTAATAATTTCATGATTCCATGGAGGTATTCCTAATAAATATATTACTATCAGGATTAACTAAAATATATTATAACATCCCTTAGTAATCTCTTTCAAAAAAACTACAAGGTAGTGTATTCATCTTGTGTATCAGATTAATAAATCATGAACACATAATTTCCATAACCCAAAACATTAACGTAACATTAAGGATGTAAAACATTTATTGAATCCATACATCAATTCAATATCCATAACATCTGTCACCCATGGCGTTTGGTTACAAATGTTCCACTTAAATATATTTAATCTCACTTCTCTACACAAATTCTTTCAGTGGTTGATATACAATGAGGTTCCCAGTAAGGTCCCCAAGGTATTATCATTTCATATAAAACATATATGATATCCTAAATGTGTATCTAATCACTTAGTCTAATACATTAATTAATAGTGATTTGTGTCCTGAAACACCATCATGATTACATTACAACCTCAGTACCTCATAGGATAAACCCCAGTGGATTTAGTCAAGGGAGATTGATTATTGACTAGTGGAGGAGGAACATTCACTGCACTCTCAAATAATCTTAACAAATGGAATAAATACTTCTCCCAAACCCATTATGTAGTACTAAGCCTAATAGTCCCATGTCAATCCGAAATCACCTCTCAAGGGGTCTAAGTAAATCATCACATGGTCCACTATTACATATTATTTCAATTTAATTTGTACCCTCAAAATATTTTTTATCTCATATCCCATTCTTATAAACAATTCCATATCCATTGATGGTTAAGGTTTACTGATATATTCAAAGGTCTATATACATCAATTAAAATTTTTTATTATGGACCTCATCCATCGATTGTTAAGGAATCAATACAATAATCTTGGGATCTACGAAAAATTATATAGTTATACAACAAGCACATATCACATTAGATTCTCAACAGTAAAGGTAAAAATATTTCACAACACAATATTATAATTGAGGTCATTCCCATTAGTGAATAAGGTACTAATCCAATGCACAAGGGTCTGTAGTGTCCCTTATAGCATATATCCATCTCCAGGAATTTATTTTTTAATAAAAATATTATTTAATTTATAATGAGAAATCATTAACTCCCCGAGGATATGTGAAATATTTATTTTCAAATAAATTTATCATATTTATAATTTGTTAAATGTAAAACAAATTTTCTCTTCTATTCCATGCATCACATAGTGAAACATGTCATCCACACTACACAATTATTAAAAGACATATGGAATACTATTAAAATATTATTATTTAATATTATATTTATCACTTATCACTTTGAATAGTGGGTATATTATTGACTAAAATATAATAATATATTATCTACAAATTCTTAAGAAATAAATTTTTTTGGAAAAATTTATTTATAATTGAAAATAAATACTATTTCAAAATAAAGGAAATCTTTTTCTAAAAAAATATTTATACAAAGAAACATGTTTTACCCCAATAAAATAAAAACAATGGGAGAAAGATTATAATTAAATTTATATATTATAAATTTAATAAAAATTTAAACATTCATATTATGTGTTTTTAGATAATAAATTTATATAAATGTAAATTTAGGCATATAAAAATATTTTTTGAAAAATAAATTATCATGATTTTGAATCTCATTTTAAATCTCATTTTTGAATGGTTTAGAAAATTTATATTAAAAAATCACAGTTATTTTTTGAATCAATAGTTAAAAAATATCTAATGAGGAATGATTCCATTGAATATCATGTTATGTATTTTACCTAGTTTGACACATTTATTTTCAGACTTTTAATTGTTTCACAATCTTTCACATCAGGTTCACCATTTTCGAATGGCTCTTAACGAGTTTCTTTAATGGTACCATAAAAAAATAGTTCCCTTATTCTAAATTTTTCAAGATCCTTATTTTTAATGGAATGTGGTCATTGGTAAAGGGATCCACCAACACATAGTGACTCACATTTTTCAATAGGATGTGAGGTCAGGCTCATCACACAATTTTGGGTTGAATTACTTCAGACATACTAACTATCTAAAAAATTTAAGAAATGTATCTAAATCCATTATTAATTACATAAAATGAATATTTTCTTCCTTGAAATAATAATAAATTGCATGAATTTATAGAATTTAGAATCTCCTGTACATATCTAAGGTTCTTCATCAACATATACATCTCTATGTATCTGAGGTTCTTCAATAATGGTGTCTTTTTTCATATATTTTAGAGATTCTATAAACATTTATTTTTACGATACACGTTTTAATCTATGTAATGGAGTGCTCTGTATTTTATTGTTATCTAGGTAGACATGAGTGGTTTTGATGTTGGGATCACCCCCTCGAAAAATGATTCTTACATATACTTTTAATAAAAATTATAACATTTATAGTTTAGTTCAACTTAATGAAAAACATCATACCTTATATGGTCAAGTAATGATTACCAAACCATGTAGTTTAATAATGTACGAAAAGGATTTCTATGAAAAAATTTCATAGGTAATGTACTAGTGAGGTACTTACAATAAAGTTGACTGAGGAACATAAAAGTGATGTGAAATCCTATGATGGATATAAACGTATTGGCAATGTGATTGTGGGAAAATTAGGTTTTATTTTAGGTGTTGGGATTCTACTTCTTGGAGGCTTTTTAAATATCCCATTTGGATGGATGTAAATTCCCACAAAGTCCGTTTGTGAATACAAACCACTATGGCGGCACACTAAATATTTTCCTCTTAGGGGATTTTACCCTCTGAGATGGTCTTAAAATGTTTGGGGATTTTACAAATTAGGGGGCCCATTGAGTGGTTCTAAGAGGAGTATCTCGAATCAAGGCGATCAAGAGGATTGGTTAGGGTATACATCTTGTAGGATTCCCATATTCTCATATGGAATATAGAACGTTAATATGAATCCTTTATTGGGGGACCCACACAAATGTATGTCCCCATTATTTTCTTCTCATATGGGATATGTCCTTTTATAATGACGTAAGTATTTGTGGATCCATGCATAAAGAGTCCCTCTGAAGTATGGTAAGTGGATGATTTCAAAAAATATTCTCTATCAAGAGAAGAATATTTTCTTATGGATGTAATGATCTTAATTATCCCATTTTTCCACACGATTCATTCATGGTGAGGGAAACAAGAGGAATTATAAGATCTTGAAATACAAATAATATTATTTGTCCAATGTTGGACACCACCCAATAGATGGGATATGGAAAGTGAATTGGGACTCTCCCCATCAACTGTTTTCATGACCATGATAGTCAAATTTGGATACCCATCTAGATATATACCATGGGAATGATTATGAGATTACACTATGTGGAATTTTTTTCTTGCATTTATATAGAAGTGTTGAGGATAAACACTGACCCTAAATGAAAAAATAATGCTTGTTCCCCCATCATTGTCTGAAATGGGAAGTTCACTGTCTTAGAGACAACTAGGGGAGGACAAGGCCCTGGACCTATTTTATAAAATCAAAAGGGCCCTAGAATTACACACAATGTTGGGGTCCTTGTTTTCAAATGAATGCAATACTTCACACACCTCGAGGACCCTACTCATAATGTAGGTAACATGTGGGAAACCTCTTACCGACATAAGGTATAACTGAATGGCAACATGTTGTTGTGTCTTTCTACATGATTGTGTTATTATTGAAGCTTTAATGGAATATATTTCTTACTATCCATCATACAGGAATACCAGTGAATTATTTTTCATACCATTAGTGACATTAATAGGGGGATCAAATGAGGCTCACATATCTAAAGCATGGGAGAGTATAAGATGTATCACGTAGGGTAACCCAGGGAGAACTAGAGATGCCTTGCGTAGGGCAAGGCCTGGGTGGATCAGAAGTGCATCATACAGGGTAGTACATTGTGAGATAAATAATAATTTGTTTATGAAAGTCAACCTATTAAATAACACTTCTCTGAGGCCTTTCTCTAGGCTCATGGGGGTTCCTCATGTGTCCCTCTAAGGGTCTCACACAAGTCGCAGGTTTTGGTGGGGACCTTACCGCCAATATAAACCGATTATGGGGAAGTAGTTCCTCACACATGTGATTTACATTTAACATTATATAGGGATTAACTGTTCTCTTTGGTTTCAGAGATATACATAGATGGTCATGAGGGAATGTGAAAAGGTCTATGAGAGAATTTATTTCTGGCTTCTATGGGTTTTTTATCAACACAAATGAGGATCCCCATGGTCCTATTTATAGAAAATTTTCAGGATTTTGGGTGACAGAGGCGGTTTTCATAGGTACATATCAATTGTATGCATGTTGGTGCAACCAATGTAAACCTCTTCGGCCTAACACTTTAGACATGTGTGGTACCGTTGGTGTGTATGTTGGACATGCATGGTGACAGTGATTTGGGACAAGAGTTGGGTGCCTTAAGAGACATGTGTGATCCTTGGAATTATTCACATATATTTTAATTTAGGGTCTACCCTTTGAATATTATAATTTCATATGAAAAAATGGGGTTTTAATATAATACCCCAATGTCATTCTATTTGATCAGAAGAAGATGGTTTGATACTAAGGTAACAAAAAAACTGATGTTGATGGCTTCATTGTTCATTGTACCCTATGTGTCTAGGAACTTTTATTCCTAAGGTTTTAAGAATATGATGACTCTTATATCATGTAAGGGATGAGTGAGAGGGTTGAGCCCATGAATAGAATAGTGGACATTTTTGATGGAAGATCCAATTTGGGTGTCAATTCAAACATCTTGTACACCCTTAATAGTGATGATTCTATGAGACTTGATTTAATTTATAAAGAGATTATGGACACACTTAATCCATATATTGATACCCTAGTCTCCCTTGAGGAGTTTCATAACATTAAAAAGGTTTATAGTGAATATCACATTCTATAATTGTTTTCATTTCATCCCTCACAGATGACCTTGCCTCCAATGAATTAAATCAATGATATTGATAGTAATAACCTTTTCATTAGAAGAAATATTCATGGAAATATGTGACCAAGGTGTTGAATTAAATTCCACTCCTACTACTGGGGACCAACGATCATGGGCCCCAAAGTGGGAGACTCTCAAAATACATTTATCCTAGGCACTGAGAATAATAGGTTGAATGTTCCTCAGTAGGAAATTCCGGAAAAAAGTTATGAGACCAAGGGAGCTAGGAAGGAATCCAGCCAAGTAGATTATCCACAAATGTGTTAATACCATCAACTAACTTAATTCTTCATCTTTTTTCCCTACTATATTGTAATGTCGATACATAATTTCATTCTTCATTAAATGCATAAATTCAATGAAACTGAACCTCAGGGACATATATACCAAATTTTAGTCGATAATATGAAGATAGGGTGACCTTGTTATTGGGAGAACAATTCTAGTCACACACATAAGTATTTTAATTCCCCTTATGACCATTTCTATGGAAATCCAAGAAGATTAGGATACTCTTTGGTCACTTCACCAACTCATAAGATAGGATATATGGGACCTTGTTTTAGGGACACCTATTGAATATTTACCTTTAAAACTTTGTTATATTTAGGACTTGTTTGGATTTTAGGGGTACATTTGTTTTTATACAATGTCATTAAAACTATGTTAATGTGAATAATATTTAGGTGTGAGTAAGAGAATGGGTCCCCATAAATCCTTACAAATCCTATATTATTATTAAGAACTGATGAACTCTAAGTTGCACTATCCCTATATGAGCTCAATTATGCCCTCAAATTTATGAATTGAAGGTGTCACATTGATGAGAATTTTTCTCAAATATCATGCCTACAGAGTGATATGGATTCTTCTAAAGGAGGGATCATAAAACATCATCACATATAGGATGTATTTTGATCTTTAGGGGTGAATAATATTACAAATTACGTGGAGAAAATATTAATAGAAAAGGAGTCTATGGTTATTCAATTGGTTGAGATTTTATAGGCCTTAGATGGGGATTGGGAGATCGTCCAACATTTAAAGTGTGTTGTTGAATGTATTTTTTAGAACATGACAGAGTCTACGATTTTTTAGATGTTCCTCTGATTTTTTTTCCATAAATGAAAAGTATTTTGTTTCATAATCATAAAATTCCTCATTGATAATTTTTATATATTTATAAAAAACACTGAAGATGGTTTTCAAGACAAACTTCATCTAATAAATGAGTATTAATTACAATAAAAAGAATGGAGTGAAAATCTAATATTTCACAATGAAATTCAACATAGAGATAAGTGATCAACTAATTATTGGGTTATGTGATGGACCATATCAAACTTGGTTTACTTTGGAATAATTACCCAATTGTTTTCTATATGTCAAAAGGGAAATGACTTAGGGGAAATACTTTTCATGAAAATAGAAATTTTCAATTTTTTATCCTATCATATTTTATGACTCTACTATTTCAATGCCAAATATTCAATCAAATTCTATATAGATTACATGTATTGCGTGTTAGAAAATGACATTTACATAGAGTACCATTCTATGGGGTTTCATCCTGATGAGTATCTCGTCTCTTTTTATTGGATGTTTATATTATTTTATGTCAGACTAATGTGAATAATTTTTTAAGTCGAACAACTTTTGTTCTGAGTTTTAGAATGATGATCCAAGAAGGTATTTCTATCAACGATCATTCCAATATTTTTCATATATCAATAATGGTGGTTTATAGTAATAAATATGGGATTTCTAGATATGAAACATTATGTGATAAAATTTTACATGGATTGACATTGGGATATATTGAAATAGTATTCTTTAAAAATATATTTTCCTTAGGGATTATGGAGATATAAGATGTCTCTCTTCAGAACAAATGTGAAACTAGTTGACATGCCCCTTTTGTGGGAGACTCATTAAAATCAAAACTACGGTGTATAAATGCATTGAAAAAAATGTTTCCAATTGAATTTAACTTTCTATTATAAATGGACAGGAGGTTTGTGATTATTTATATTTCTCAGGACTAAAATGGGTCGTTTGTTAAGGGATGATATTTGATAATGAAGGGAAAATCCAAATTCATGTTGGCCGTGAATAGAAGATAGCCCCAATACAATTTTGGATTTAATAAAGAAATAAAAATTCTATTTAGATCATATGTTTTGAATAGTTTCATCCATGGAAAACATTGAAATCCTCATTCCCAAATCAGAGCTATTTCCATAAATGGGGGGGGGACAAAAATATTTCAGAAATTATGGTAGCTGAGACCTGAATAGGGAATCCATGCATCATTGAACATCCCTATGGGTTTATCACCATGTAATATGTGGTTTTCTAGGTCTATGTGGTGGAATAACAACATTAAATGGAAGGGAACATCCCTGAAAATAGATGATGAATCATGCAGTTTAGTGTTGAGACACCAGTAAATTGACCATGTAGTGAAACTACATATGAATAGTATATTGAAATCCACATTTTAAAATCACTTAGCCTGGATTAATAGATTAGTGATTTCTATTTCATGATATTCTATACCATAAAAATGTATTGTTTTCATTCATGAAATTCGATGATTGTATGATGTAATCTAGGGGTTTCCAGATCAATAAAGTGGTAAATGAGAAAAAAACAATGTTGATTTCAATAAATGAAGATGATGTGTCTCCAATGGTCAAATTTGACTCTTCATGAAACGCCATTTAGTTGGATAAATTATGAAAATTCAACTGGTTTGTATTGCTACAATGTGAAATAGTTAAATCCTTTAATTAAATGACCCTTTTGATGGTAGAATTATTTAAAGATGAACGTTGATGTATTACTACACTTTTAGGAAAATGTATCCTTGAGAATATGACATTCAACTACTAATTGATGGGTAAATCATATGATGATTTAGATTCTATGAGACAAACAGTTTTTTGTGGAAGGGATATAGAAAAATAAGGAATGAAAATTTCATATCAACATTAAGTGGAAATGGGGAGAGATGCTTCTCTGTATAGGTATGAAACATTCATAAGAAATGATTATTTTTTATTATTTTTATCCTCAAGTCATAGGATCCAATATTCATTATGTATAACATCATTGTATAGATAAACACGCCCTTACTTATTTGACTTATTACCCTACAATAATGTAATACCAAGGTCGATAATGGATGATTTTTAATATTGGCTCATGAGCAAGGTTAGAAGCCATACTGTACCCTCCCATATAGATTCAGCTCATACCTAAGAGAGTGGGAAAATTTTCCTGTAATATATCAGTAACAAAATATTGGATTTCGGAATCAATAGTTATATAATCCAAGTAACAATAAATCCGCACGTAATTCTTTAATTTAAATCATGTATGATATGTCAATCGTTCAGTTTAATGTCATGCGGAATGGATGTCTGATATAACTTCTAAGTTCATGTGACCGTGAAAATAGTAATCTGGACAAAAAATGATATAACAAGTTCGTGTGAGGAATATTTTTCTAAAACACCTAAGCCCACTTGATCTATAGTATGTGTAAAAAATAAATATTTGAAAAGTTTTGTTCCACCACACAAATGTGATAAAAACAATTGACATTGGTATTTTTATTTCATTGATGGATTGAATTTGATATAGGATATGGGTATCATTACCTATCCCATGGGAATGAAAATAAATCCAAAAACATTTCTGAAAAACCATATGGTTCAATGTCATGTGTCAATGAAATCATCAATGCAGTAGTACATCATGCCGTATGAAAGTAGGTGCCATGATGTAGATAAATAAATATTACAGACGAACCCATGACTGGTTATCTGAGTAACACTATGTATCTTCTAAGGGAAGGAATCGAGCAAGATATATTTCATGAAATGTAGTTTTGAATTAAAGGAACATTAACCGTATATTTTATTGTCATGCGGTTGTTAAAAAGGATACCGACCCTAGAAAAAGTGGTGTGAAGCCTTATGAATGATGTCAGGGAATTCAAGAAAGTATCTCTTGAGAGGAATCCTAGATTTGTGGTTTGATTCTTCCTGATCATGTTTCTTATGGAATCTTTTTCTTGGGATATAGGGTAAGGAATCATTTTACCACAATGTGTTAAATAAATTTTCATATTTTTTTACATTTTGTGACTATGAAAACTTTGTGTCTTACAATTTTAGGTCATATGGCTAGGACCATATGTCATGGAAATTATGATGGACAAAATTCTTATTGGGAAAATGATGTTTTAGTATAATTAAAATATGATAAAATACATTTTAAATCATGATCATGATGATTATTTGATTATGAGAAGTAGTATGAAATAATTATGAATGGAATGACCCTAGAACAATTTTTGAAAATCTAGTTCATTAAAAAATGTTGATGTGGATTACAAATATATAAGAGGTCTCTTCTGAGAATGAATGTTCATGTGTTCGAGAAAACATTTTTATGGGTGACATATGAAGATTCAACTGGGGAAAGTAACTACCTAGTCAAAACAATTGTTCCATTGGGAATATGACATCCCATTACTAATGGGTGAAGAAAGAATATGGGGATCCAAAATTTACCAAGATAAGGAGTATGATGTGTGGAATGAATATGTCTGATCAAGAAGGAAACATTCTGATCAGAATTGTGCCCAAACGGGGGATACCCCTTTTGGTATTTTTTTCTTCATTTAGTTAAGGACTCAAAAAAGATGTATTTTTTTGTAGGAGAGGGAGCATTAGTTTTTTCGTTTTTTGGATGGTCTCAGGACATACTTTCATGGTTCCACTATATATCCCACATGATTATAGTTCCTATAAAAACTGTCCAATTTTGTAGTTTGATCCATATAGAGGGTGGGGAAATTTTTATGTAATGGACAAGCATAGTATTGTAGATTTCGGAATCATTACATATGTTGTGATGGTAGGAATCAATTCACAAACATTTCATGAATGGAGGAGTAGTGGGAGCCCAACACCCAAGATTGTGATCTTTTAAATCATTTAATGAAATTTCACACAATTTTTTCATCATGTTATAAGGACAAGGACCATGTAGTTTTATTTCATGTAGTGATGACATTTTCAATCATTTTATTGTCACGTGAAATGTATGTTAGTGTATTCTGTTTAATTTTAAACATCTTAGATGATGGTGTCTCATAGTTTTGATTAATTTGACTAAGACCATTCGATTTGGATTTTATGTTTGGAATCAATGAATACATTTCAATATAGTATAACATCATAAAAAAATATGAGTAAAACATGTAGTGCAATTTCATGTTGATAGAATGATGGTGTAAAACAGTTTATCTTATTGTGATATGAATGATCACATATTTATCACACAAAGTTCTTATTAGGAAATATTACATTTTTATTTCTCTAATGTTCTATACATCCCTTGAGATCTAGGAATAAGATTCATTAGAGTTTGACATGTCTCTATAATAACTCCCCTACCACATTTTCTCAATATTTTCAGGCATCATAACTAGTATCATCAAAATCCTGAGGGGTAGTACCAGTTCTCCTTCGTGGAACAATAAGAGGAAGAATTGTTTTTGTTAAAATCATAAACATTACTATTTTTTGACTCCTTCAAGTGATTCATGGTATATAATAATTTCTCATCAATTTATTCCAGTTCATCAAGCTGTTTTTTAGATTAACGATCTTTGGATAATTGATGGCATATGGAAATGCAGAGTGATTGATATTGGGCCCCATTAAGTCATACTACTTTTTTTGTATAAATGTGAATACATGGTTTCTTATGTTGTTATATTGGGTGTAGTCTTGTAGGACTAGGAGACATTACATGGATTCTTAGGATAAGACTATTCTTCTATTCCCACCATCATTAGGAGTTTATTTTATAGGGTCTTCTTGAAGGCCTTTAACTATACATTATTACCCACATGATAGCGATGTAAATAATTGTATTCAATAATATTCTCCTAATACATATTTTACAACTCGGAAGAATAGAAATTGGATTCATTTTCAATAAATAATGTATGAGGGACACCAAATCTGGTAATTAAATTGTCTTTCATGAACATTTAAATATTTTGGGTACCAAATTCATTGAGGTGCATTGACTCAGCCCATTTGGGGAATTAGTTGGTAGTGGTGAGTATGTATGTAATATTATTGGTTGTAGTATGAGGATACGTCCCTAAAATATTCATTATCGATAATGAGAATGACTAGGATTATTTGGGTAAATTTTGAAACTCCAAGGGTTGATGGATTAAGAAGGTGTTCTCTTCGATGATATTGATCTTATTAGCAAATTTTGTGTTATCTTGCACCATTCATGGTAAAAATATATAAACTATTAGACGTTGATGAAATTCCTAAACCCTAAATTGTGTGAACGAAAATCACAGGTATTCATTTGTTTAGTGATGAGAGTGGTCTATTATCCATATATAAATATATGAAATATTTTATCGAAACCTCATTTATAGAGTAATTTATGGTGATTCGAGCCATCATAAAGAATAAAGTTGGTTTCTCATTGTTGTATTTTTATCTTTTCTATATATCTCTAATGAGGTCACTCTACTTTTAGAGTTAGTCCATAATGGGTATCATCTAATATTTAATGGGACCATATGGTTTAGATATGGGACTACATATTTGATTTCATACATTCTTAATTGATCAAAAGGTGATACCATTAGGAAGTGTGTCATGTTTATAATGATTTCATCCATCTGTGTATCTTCAAAATACAAAATTGTGTGAACTAAATCATTAGACTTGAAATTATGGGATCGTAGAATGTGATACCATGTCGTATCTGAGGACAATTCATCTATTAGTACTTAGACATAGTCATACAGGGTTATTAGATCTTGTTTTAGGATAGTGTAATCATTGATGATCTATTTAATTACTATCTATAAATCTAAATTCACCTTCATGTAATAGACAGAATATGAAGTTCCAATCTTTCACCAATAACGAGGGATTTATACTTTGATACTTTTTTGTATAGCCTTCTTAGAATAGGATGGAGTAAGCAAGAAGACATTTACATGAGAGATTCACTATAAACCCAACATGACTATCTTGATCTAGTGGTCTTCCATTATCTTTCCTTTTGGGATTCTTGATGAACCATTGAAATACTTCTCCCAAAAATGTGGGGCCTCATGAATAGAGAAGATATCTTTATTTTGAAATCTCGTATTTAGTGATTTTATTTCTATAGAGGTATGTTAATCAAGGGACATTTCCAAATTATGACTGTTTCCCACATTCTGGTGCTTAAAGTGAATGTAAAAGTACTTCATGATAACTTTCCAACATGCCAACATCATGAAATCATAGGAACGATATGAATGTATTTGAGTGTTTTGATGAAAGTGACTAAATGGACCTCATTTTGTTGAATTTAGTGCCTTTGTTTCAGAACCAAAAATGATTTATTCCAATAATATCTTCTCAATATCTGATTAATCAATCTCGGTGTAATACGTGCTATTAATGATATAATAAAGGATGTTTTAATTAATTACCACATTATTCTGTCAGAGGAAAGAATTAAATGATAATTATAGGGTTTTCTAATACAAAATAATTGGTTTCCCCTCAGTAGGTGGCATTCACTCTACTGGACAATTGAAATATTTCATGAGGCAATTAAATGATTCTTGATACTCTTCAATCCACAAATATGTGTCCCGCTTCACAATCATATTATTGAATGGAAAACACTTTCCATGTGGATTGATAAAATGTTCCAACTTTATAATATAAATTCTAGTAATCCCATATACTTTTTGAGATTCTGATATGGTGAAAAATTAATGATATCCTTTTTATTTTTCAGGCCATATTTGAATCCAAGAGGGCATACGATGAAGATATGATATTTCCTTAATGATACCCTAAATCAACATTCACATGATTCATCTTTAGTGTTTGATTTCATAGTTTATTGAAGATGGTGTAAATATCATCCATGTGGTCAGACTATTATAGAGAATTAACAACAAGGACATTTACATCGAATTCAACAAACACAACCAAGCAGGGTTTTAAGATGCAATGCATGGAATATTGTTATTTAACACTAGAATGAATCCTAAAAATGGGCCTTACATGATAGAAAAGTAATATATGGGGCCTTGATGTAATTTTAATATTCATATTTATATTCTATTTGAATTATATTATAACATTAATATCCACACATGGATGATATGTCCCAATATACAATCATTTCATCAATCAGCAGAACTGTGATCGGGACTAGAAATCCTATTTTGGTATGTGATCATTGATATCTATTAAGTCTATGAAGACCATGATTTAAAAAAAATTAATATTCACCATGATGATATTGGATATCCATTTTAGAAACTATAAATCCTAAATGAAATCATCTTGAATAATCATATTCATATTTAGCCTCAATTTTGGAGGCCTGAGTCAATGTTGTTGTTATGGCTGTCTATATGAATCCCTAATGGTTTTCTGGATGTACCTTGTGGTAAGTTGTCTCCTCTAGTTGGAGAACTATAATTGTTTTTTAATTCAAGGAGAACACATCCCTATAATTATTTATAAAGTAGTTATAAAACTCATTTTCATTGGAATACATGGATTCACTAGTCAAGGTGGTTTGTGGGTATTCTTATTTACCACAGATGATCATCCAATGTTAATCAATGGTGGTAAAAAAACCTCTTAAAATGAATTAGGTCAATCCATGTGATCATCCACTTCTTACACATACTCTTCCATTTCCACTTCTTTTTTTTAATATGGAGAAGAGGGTAATGTAGGATACTCTCTATAGTTGCAATAGGATTAGATATTTTGACATCCAGAAGATAAAGAATCTTATTGAGACCCAGCTGATAGTGTGGGATCTCTTCAAGGTTCTGTAGGGAATGAAGTGAGTGATAGAATAAGAGCCTCTTCCCCCAATTTTGGATATACTGATTGGGTAGGGAGATTTTTATGCTCAAAAGTTGGGACGAGGGAATTTCATCTAGGATTATAAAACATTATGGAGAGCCAACAGCCTTTTAAGAACTGATGGTATTGGTTGTAATGGATGATATCCAATTTTTTATAAAAATGTTCTTGAATTCGCGACAATTCATTCTATGTGATGGATACGTATCACATATTCTTCCCTAAGATATTTTAAAGGATTGGATGGGGTCACATAAATTTTATTGAGTGTTATGACCAAAGAAACACCATTGGTTGGGGGTTGATCACCTTTACTCTGGTAGAATACTAAATCAATGTACTATGTTTTTCATAATTAAAATAGGCCATTAGAGCCATATAAAATTTCAATTTTACCATTAATACAATATTCAAGTCATTAAAAATATTATGAGCTTATTTCTGCATACTAATGTAACCCTCTTCTTCCCAGTAAAATATTGAAAGCTGTATTTTTTCAAATAACCATATATTTTGAGTTGGATACGAGGTCCCCAAACAGGACCATCATATTGATCCTTCATAGATAATTTTAAATTATCTTTTCATATACATGCATCATTATGGTGTAAGGGGATATGATGAATTCACTATAACCTAGTTGCTGAAGTGGTTATACATGAATCAGGTTCACTGAAGAGACAATTTCAATGAAATCCCATCAGATATAAATGTAATTTATTCTTTTGGATAAGTACACGGGGGTTTATGTGTCCCTATATTATGTAATATTTTCCCAACTCTATAAAGGATTTGATCATATTCCATTCATAAGGATCTATATCCGCATGATATACTATTGTAACGATAACATATGCTTCAAACATTCGAGTTCTTTGAATCGAATTTATTAGAACATCCTAGAGGTATTTTTTATAGAAATACAATTTCTAGGAATGATGAAATTGATTGAACAAAGCGTAATTACATATAAATTTCATACTAATGAGAAAATGGATTTTCATTCTTATTATGATGATTTTCTCTTGCTGGTGCTTTAGGAAATGATGTTCTTTTCATATGCAGATTGGTCCTTGGAACATGGGTTGGAGGATTTATTATCCTCACTGGGTTATGTTGACACACTCATCCCGTACAATGAGCTGGTTTTGGAAAAAAGCAGTAATAACCAATATTCTATGAATATTAGGATAAGTAAATACAAAGAATATGTGGGGAACATTACTTATCTAACTAGAATTTATGGAGGGCTCCACAAAATTATTGGCCACATAGAAATTATGAGTAGGGATGTTGTCATAGTATTTATTTCTACTATGATTTCTTCTTCCCATGTATCCTCTAAACCTATGCTCCCCAATACATAATAGAATTTAGGGAACATAGGTTCATAATCATACTCGTCATCATAGAAGTGGTCCATTAACTGAATGACAGCTATTGATGAGAAGATAAATTATTTTTCTAATGAAGATTTTGTCTCACTAATTGACTCTTGAGGTACCATTTGGTGGTGTGGTGACATTTTTAATGGTTTGAAGACATGATATATGGGAGAGTCAAATACAACATCATCCTTTTTAACAATTTCATCTTCATAGGTTTTTTCTCACCCATTTATTTATCTTTTTAGTATAACATATTTTGGTGGACATAGATGTTGATGGAGTTGGATGTGCCACATCAAAATCATATGGGAATATTTTTGTTTTTCAACAATAACAAAATGTTGGAATGAGTGTTGTTTTTTGGATTTATACAATAAATAAAATTTTATACACATTTATTGGAAACCACATTCCATTAATAATTTTCCTTTATATTGTCAGTGGAAATGCACACTACCTGGATGGGTGGTTTCCCCAACATCACATTTTCAGAGTCAACCAATTTTTTAATGATTTATTTGAAAATAGTGAATTTATTGATATTCTTTCCCAATATTCGATTTAAGGGTAAATTGTTTGATAGATCTTTGACACAATATGTATTCAGGGTTTTGGCCTTTGGCAACATGATCATGTTGTTAAATTGTTCAATATATTAGCCATGGACTTAGTCAACTCTAAATGAACTTTTTTCGTTAGATCCTAAAACTCATTTTTCCACTACTTCATTTTCTCACATTGATGAGGAAATATTTGTTCCTGATTCTCAAAAGGGGGTCCCGAATGATATGGTATTGGTTTGGAGAGGGATATATTGAAAGGTATTTATTAATCCTATCTAACATAACCTCCTCTTTCCATGTTCACATTCCATGAGATAATTGAATTACTCTTAAATGTTTCTTGGTTTTCGAGATAGAATGTTCTATTTTTTAGTGACTGTGTTGATGTCTTGAAATGCTCATGAATAATTTATAAGGATTAGCGGTGTCCACAAATAATCAGATACATTCTCCATACATATGGAAACAAATATTCTTCTTGTAGAAATAGGTTGAGGTAGTTGGTCAAAAACTTTTATCTAGAAAGAAAATATGATTCTCTCTCATTATACAAATTTTTTAGGTTTGAGAGATTTTGGACTATTGAATTATATTTCATTGAACCGAATTGAAAGTGGAACATACAATAATGAACATCCTAAAATATTATTGAATGTGTTAAAAATGTTGTGTACCATACAAAGGCTGACCATTGTTGTGTTTTCATGAAGCAATTGATTTTCATAGCTTCCTGATATGTAGGGGTTCCCATCATGAGATCACAGTAAGACATGAATTTCATCAAATTCTGTTACAGATCCCCCAAACCATAAAAAATCAGAAATATTGGGTTTCAATAATATTGTGGAGTGGGGGTGGATCCAATCATTCGTGAGAATTAATCCTTTCTAGTTGAATTACTACACTCTAATTTTTCAATAATTACAATAGAGCTACTAATGACTCAACAATACTGATGATCCTTTGAGGGATATCTCATTAAATATGGAAAAGTGAAGGGTCAAAAATAGGTAGATACATATATATCAAATTTATTTGTACATGTGGTGGGAAGCCTATAGGGGTTGGTCTAGGGGGTGTACTTTACCCATTCCAATAATTTATTTCAATTTATGGAACTCTTGATATCCCAATGTTATGGGGTCTAGATATATTTTCTTGTTAGTCCCACATATTGAGTAGATGTCATAGTTCCATTTAGGTGGCTTGGGAAACCCCTATTTGTTTTTTTGTGTTGGTTGGGAGAATTTTATGACACTCCTCTTATACAAAATATCATGTTTGAATATCTCCTCTGAGTAATTCCACATTGTTCCTTCCCAACTCTTTCATTTCATCCACATACTGAGCATATATTTCCTCGAGCATTTGTGGTGAACCTCTTAATGAGGTATGTGATGAAAAATATTTTTATTAAACTTTTATTTTATATATTATCACATAAGATGTAGTAATGGAGTGGCTATTAGAATCCCTAAATTCAAAAAGGCCTATTTTTCAGTGTATGCACACCCCTTCCAAAATTCCATTGTGGACAATATTAATTATCTATTCCACCTCCTCCTTCTCTTATATGTTGTACTCATGTTATAATGCGTCTTAGGGGTTGGTTTCAATTATGTACACCATTGTATAATACATTTTTTTTATTTCCTTCCTTGAGAGAATTCCTTTGTTTTCTCCGCCCGTGAGGCCACATCCTCTCCATCATTGGATTTCATAGAACCATTTTGTATATGGATATATGAAGGGAATTGTAAAAAAAAAAATTCATGCATGTTCCCAGTAAGTAATCATAGTCATGAGATGTGATGGATTGGGAAGATACATTTTCTATGCTTCCCCTATTTGAGAGTAGATAAAATTCTATTGAGGATGAGATAGTGGTAAAACATCCCTCAAGAATATCATAAAGTGATGCTTCCATTCTATTTCCAAAACCATTTGAGCATTTTTAACATGCTTAATTTGTTTTTAAAGAATCTATTTCAACAACGGGCTGTAATTAACTAGGAATTTACCTCGATCCAACTTTTGTGGATTCATTCTTGATTTTATGAAGACATGTTCAAACAAGGGCTCCATTCTTTTTATAGTATTCACCTAACCCACATGATTTTAATGGTATTGGAGATTCTTGAAAATTGGCCTCCCTTAGCTTGGAGGTATGCCAAATATTCTTATATGCTTGAAAATTTAGTTATTTATGTGACTCTTTATTCTGTATTGATGTATTTTATAGTAGCAATGTGCATGTTTTGGTAGAGCATACCATCTGTTGTGAATAAAGCCAGTTTATTTAATCCTTCCCGAGGTTATGATATTTTTTTATGTATTATTTAGGGGAATTTCTTAATTTTGGGGCATGGTGAAATTAAATGAACATGTAATTGGATCCCATGATGTGAAAACCATATGAGGTTTCTATGATCAGTTAACATGACATTGTTAGTGTATCAAGACATGTATACTGAGGGTATTTTTATTCTTTTCCTTTCTTTGGGTGTCATGTAGATATGAGTTCCTATAAGTCAATTTTATGGTGTATCCCTTCTATCACATTAACATGGCTTCCATACTCACCATAAGGTAATTATTTTTTATTTATTCGATGAAGAGTGTCCCGTATATCGAGGTGGATTTTGTTCACACACTCTTCTAACAACATCTCAATAATTCACTAATGAGAAGTTGATAAGGGATAAAAAAAATATTGTATAAGTATTTTTCCAAATATATCCTCTTGTTCAATATTTCCTCTATTTCATTGGGTAGAGGATCCAAAACCTGGTCTCTCCAATGTGGACACATCCACACTGATTTGTTGTAAACAATATGAATGAATGGAATTTCCTCTATCATTTTATATGTAAGGAGACCTAAGGGTGGATTGGTGAATGACTATTTACATGGGTTATATTATGTGTGAGAATGGTTTTCACATTTATCGTAAAAAAATCAAGAATTACTGAGCTCATTTTTTCAAGAATCCCATGATAGGAGGTATTTATCATCATTATATCTGAAATGGGAGTACCTCCTTATTGAAGTGAAATGCCTTTGTGAAGACAACGTTCTTTGTGACTGCATCCATGGGGATGGAAAAACAACATGGATGAACATCTTAATTCAAGGATGGTTTATATAGGACATATATTGGTATGTAACTTTAGGGTATACATTAGTAAGGGTATGAACGTCTTATTGTTTTATCTTATATCTATGTGGTGGGTTATCATGGAGGTCATCCTGAAATTTGAAATCAAGATTTATCAGATTATATATAAGAAGAAATATATCATAGTAATCTAGCTATAGAAGACCAATAGAACTACTAATTTCTTTTGGAATTTGGTTAAGAAAAAAATATTATCATAGGCCTCTATAGATAAACCTATGATGAATTCAGGAATTACAATATTATCTATAGTGGGATTGTAGATAAGATCACTATTTTATAGTCACATTTAGTGATGCTTCATTTTGGATTCATTCTTATGGTTGACAATGGAATATTTCTAGGGATATTGGTTCTCATATATAGAATCTTATTTTATTATCTATTTTTTATATTCTGAATCATTCTGATAGGATTCTGGAATTTAGGTCTGGGTTTTTAGACACCCTAAATTGACCATTGGGGTGCACCCATGACCTCAATTTGGAATGAGGCTGTGCTTAGTATTTATTTTTCCATATCTCATGGTGAATTTGTCCCACAATACTCTTATATGGTGTAATGGGTTTCATCTCTTATTCATAGTGACCCTCATTTTTTTAGCCTATCCAATCATGGGGATGGTGTTGCGTGTCCTCCTCACTTCCACTTTCACTATGATTATTTTATCCAGGAAGTTTTATAGGATGTGGGAAAGAAAAATTTCATACATTTAACTATTTTTAGGTTGTTCATGGTTAAATAAATGGCATGAAAATGGATATATTGACATTCTATGGATGGAGTAGGGTTATGTTCCATATCATGTCCCTCATTTACAATTCTTCTATAAGAAACATCCGCATGTTTAGGCGTAGAGGTGTGGTTCTACCTCTTATTTTTTTAATGAATTTTTATTTGGTCTCATCAAATTCATCCATTTTAGGATTGAAGGACTGATATATGTAAGAATGGCTATGCACCTACTCATGTATTGATACAATATTTTACTGATGGGATTTTTCTATGTAGGATGGTGTGTCTTATTTCCCATAATTTTCCATAAAATTTGACTAGTGGGATTCTTGGGATACAATTGAGCAATGTCACAGGCATGGAAAGTGTGGCAAGGTAGTTGTACATTCCCCAAATTTACTACTAAATTTTATTGGAGAACATCTTTTCAGTGAAAAGACATATAAACTGGGTCTGGGATTCCATTTCTATTTCATTGGCAGTCCGTCTAATGTGCTCGGGTGTTGGTGACCTAGGATGAAATCCTGAGGAAAACACGCATTCATGCTTGGGGTTGTTCCCCAAGCGAAATTGGTGACATTTGATTCTTGTAGGATCCCTTTAGAGGGACCCCTAGGTAATCTAGATGAGGCCATCAGTGAAAACATGATATGACTCCCAAAGATAAGGGATGAAATGATTATTTCATTCTGATCAGATTCTTATAAAATGGTATGAGATGGAAATTGGTGTCATCTTATTCACAACCATCAGCTATTATGGAATAGAAAACTAATGGAGCTTCATGATATAGAATGATTGAAGGGACACATAATGGGTTTGGATAGTAACATTTAGGTCTTACGTATAAACCTTTTAATTTGAAACACTATATTTAATAAAATGTGAGGGAGATGTCCTCCTCTATTTGGTTGAGGAAACATCTTTTATAGTGGTAAAAGCCTATATCTTCTAGAAAAGGTATGACACCATTAGGATTGTAGGGATTACTTTTCAAATAATCCAGAAATATATTTCATAAATATAATAATAAAACCCTTTCAATGCATCCTCTTAATAAATGAACACATGATTAATCGATTTATTTTTGGAAAATCTTTCATTTATGGTGCGAAAGGGGCCGTTCCTATGGGTGACGTAGTCTTCTAGGTTAAGGATTCATGTAAGGTTCCACATTTTTTATTTCAATTAAAATTTTGGAATGTATTTTACACTATTCAGTGATTTTGTTATGGTGGTTTTGATGGTTACATAGTAATTCAATTTTTGTCCACCATTTTCAAATGTATTATAATGGGATTTGTTCAGGGAGGTGGAATCTCCCAATCGTTACCTTATTCAAGAGGTTTCACAAGATGAAATTCCAAAGATAGGTGGTCATTGGGAAATGGATCCATTGACTATTAGGGATAGGCATTAGTTGACAGTATATGAGGTTAGGATCATTGCACTATTTTTTGTGAATTATTACCCACCACATGAATCTCTAAAAGATTTAAGATATGTTCACAAATTCTTTTTTACTTTTGAAGAATATTTTTGTTCATCCATATAATAACAATCAATTACTATCATGTATAATATTCAAATTCATTTGAAATTATTTTTGAGTTTCTTCATCATTGTATACATCTGTATGTATCTATGGTTCTCTATCGATGGTGTCATTTTTCATTAATGTTAGATATTCTTTGGTTGTTCATTATTAGGACTCTTGTTTGAAGCCATGGAGTGGGATGATCTGGAGTTTATCATTATCCACGTACACATGATATTATTAAGTTGAAATTAATAACATTAAATGAGATTCATATGTATAATTTTGAATGGAATTAGAACCCATATAGTTCATTTTAACATAGCATGAAAGATCATAACATTTACGGTCACCTAATGAGAACCAATATATTCCATTTAAAATTGTCTGGAAAGGACATCTTGGAGTAAAGATCCCATTCAAAGGGATTGTGATGAAATTATATTAAAGTGAACCAAGGAACATGTATTTGGGATCCGATGATGGATTTGAACCTACTGGGATTGTGTACCAGTTAGAATTATTGATCATTTGGTGTGTTGGGAATATAGGTTAAGGAGGCTTCTTATGTATCCCATTTGTATATGAATTGAATCCCTAATAGTTCGGTAATAAGGAACTATGTCTATATAGGAAGAATGATGATTTTTGCTTGTAGTGGATTTATCCCTTTGAGATATTGTTAACATGGTTATAAAGTTTATCAAAAATGAGACCCATTGAGTGGGAAGATGAATCCTGGTGATTTAGAGTATTGTATTATGCTTACACTAGGGTGGATTCCCATTTGTCTCACAGGGAATACGGCCCTTCAAGATAGATCATTAAATGGATAAAACAATACTATGGAGTCCCTATAGATAGTTTTCTCTTAAGGTATATGTACATTTATAATTGTTTCAAGGAATTGAAGACCCTCTCAAATTGATTCCCTCAAAAGAAATGTGAAAGGATAATCTAGAAGAAAGATTCTCTAGCAAGACAAGAACATATTTCTATGGATGTCATGATCATTACTAGAAATTAATCCCATCAGGGTCATTCTCAATTTGAGGTATAGTATGAATTAAAATATCTGGAAAACTAAAAAATTTGATTTATGAACTGGTGGATGATACTAGGGCTATTGGAGAGATAATGAGATTAGGAAACCATCTCATATCATATTTTTTTCACTTGGATTATCACATCTGGATATCCACATTTCTATGGACCAATAGAAAATATAAGGTATTTCCCAAGGAGAAAATTAATATTCCTGATTCTAGAGAAGGGATGAGGATAAGACACTATCCCTCAAAGGGAAATGTAAGCATGATCAGCTCCATTTCAATTTGAAATGGGTGGTCCCTGGTAATAGATATAACAAGGGAAGTACATGTCTCTATATATAATGTATGAACTAGGAGGTTACTAGAAATACCCCCATGGTTGGTGTCCTTGTTACTAAAGGTATTCACAAATGTAAACACCATGAGGACCCTACCTGAGAGATAAGACATGTCTGAGATACTCGTGCTGGAATTAAGATAGGTATCAATGTATTCTAACATAAGTATATATAGGGAGAGTATAAGTGGGCTCACATAGGGTTGATCTTGGAAAACTATAGAGGTATCGAGAAGGGTAATTCCAAATAGGATCAGAACTCCTTCACATAGGGGAGGCTTGAATGATCTATAGATGAGTTCGGGATGAAAAATAACCTATCCAAAAAAACATGGTTATGGCCTTGATCCATTCTTCAGGTGCTTTCTCAAGTGTCCTTGGGAGGGTCTCTTGTAGGAACATGGTTTAATAGGGGTCCTTCATGAAAGTATCATTCGATTATAAAGATGTGGTTCCTTACTTGAGTGATTTAATTTTAACATGCTATATTGAATTTGATCATAAAATCGCCATTAATTTTCTCTTCATTCGGGTTTTTGAGGGAAACGTTGATGGTTTTGAGGGTTGTCATGAAGGACTAGGGTGAGATGAGATTCCAGTCCTCTCTAATTTTTTTCATCATCTCAAATGAGAAGCAATGAGGTTCAATATATTATAAAATTAGGACCACAGGTGAAGAATGTAGTTTAAATATGTACTTTAAAATGGTATCTTATTAAGTGTGACTTGTATGATTCTGTAGGGCACACCAATTTGAACATGAGTGGTGTCGCTAGCGTGAAGGAAGGACCTCCATAGTGATGATGATTTGGAAGCAACTCGGTCAGCCTATGGTGAAGTGAGTAACCATGGGAATTGTTCATTAATACATTCCTTCATATGTTCCCATTTGAAAAAACTCATTTTTAGTGAAAAAGTGGTGTTTCAATTGTTAATTTTTAGGAATTTTTGAAAAGAATTAATTTTTATTGTAAATATTTTAAAATTTTATATGAAAATGGTATTTCTGTTTATATTATTCATAAAGATTAATTTTGTTTTGAATTTATCTTAAATTAATATTATTAAAATTATA
This sequence comes from Viscum album, assembly GCA_963277665.1. Taxonomy (NCBI): domain Eukaryota; kingdom Viridiplantae; phylum Streptophyta; class Magnoliopsida; order Santalales; family Viscaceae; genus Viscum; species Viscum album. Next base: position 1,007,049,659 of record OY728164.1, on the reverse strand, counting down.
TTTCTATTAATTCAATTTTGTTCATTAAAATCATTTTGATGTTGAATTTTGTTATAAAACATTGATAAATTTTTTAAATCTTATATCTGAACACAGGATTTCTCATCGCATCTATGCGATTGATTTTAAAATTAATTTTTCCAATTCTATGAAATACATTTATATAAATTAATTACATATATGGATTTGAAATATTTTATTTTATCCAATATTTTAAACTAAATTTTGGATGAAAATGAATGGTATAAAATGTAAAAAAATATTTATCATGGTTACTGAAAAAATGGGTTCACCGAGGATAAATCTAAACAGATAAAGGTTAGATAACATAAAAAATTTACTGAAATATATTTTTTAGATATATAAACACCCTATAATGTATAATTATATAATAAAATTAATTTTGTAACATTTTTTCTATTGAAAATCAGGGTTACACCATTTCCTTTTCAAAAAATTATCGTTGTGCCTCTCAACTCACTTACAAAGGTCACTCCCTCTTATCTCATCTTCACTACATAAAACACATAATTAAGAAAATAAATACCAATATAACTTCCAAAAATACCTCATCTTATATAATAATCCTTATTATTAATATAAAAAACCTTCAAATTAATTTGGTGAAAACTTATGGAGGATACCCAAGAAAAAGGTAACATTCTTGAAGGAGCATATTTATTTTATTTAATCCTCAAACTCCTAAAATTTCTATTAAACAATTTTGATTTAAAAAAAACATATCCTACATGTACTGAGATATTTTTTATTATTATAATTACCTTAAAACATCCCCTAATCCATAAATTGGTTAAAAAACAATATTTATGTGTACAACAGACTACTATTTTGTGAATTGATGTCATTTATTTTTCCATCACCACCTCTCATAGTCGGGTAACAAAATTAATATAAATAATATATATTTATATATATAATATTTGTAATGTTATTATAAATATTTATTCATTATATCATGTTTAAAAGTTATTACAATCAATTCCATAGGATATACAATAATTTCACTCATATGTACGGAGGACTACAGCCACACAAAGCGATGATATTCATTTTTCAATAACACTTTACATGGAAGTTAATAATATTAAATTTATTAAATATATATGATATAAATTATATATTTATGATATTTATTATATATATTTCATTATTACATCAAAATATTTATTTCTATTTCTTACATTTTCACTCGTAGAATGATGATAACCTCGTTTCTGTAGTTGTGGACTAATGCTTTTGTGAAGCGATATGACTCTCTTTTCTTCAACACAATACATGAATGATATATATAAGTGTATTAAAAGAAATAATATGTTATATATGATACTATTATAATTATTTAATTATAATATACTATTTATATTCTCTCAAAAATGATTATTGAAAAAGGAAAATGATACTCATGCATACGTATGACATATCATTTCCATGATCATAATTTCGTCATTTGTCTAAAACTAAATTCATTATTGGTTGCGATATTATAAAAAATTAAAAGTTATATTTTTAGATGATTATTTATCTATATATTATGATACCATTATCAATGTTAGAGAACTGAAATTAAAAAATCAAAATGTAGATGAAAAAAATTACATTATTACCCGGCACAAGATTTTTCGAGGGAACTGTTAATAAATAGGGAATTAATGATCATAAGTAAATAATATATGATATTATATATAAAATTAATGATATATAATATATTTATGGTAAAATTATATTTAATATAAATGATTTTTTAATGTGTTTGAAGGTAGTTGAGAATTACATTGGGGGATTTTTATTCTCTCTTTTATTTCTAGGATACATATGCAAATTCACCACTTGTTTCTTTTGTGTGGTGTGTATATTTCTCCATTATAATCCCACAACATGAATCTCATATTTTTTATGATATTTAATGTCTCATTTGATTTTTCTCTTTTTTTGGTCATATCATTCAAAAGGTTACTAAATCTATATTGGATTTTTATATCACATTTTACTTTTGTGAGACTCATTCCATATTCACCAACTATTTTATTTATGTGGTTTTTAAACATAAATTGTTTTTATTTTAAGACTATTATCTTAAAAATTGTTTATATTTACTCATCAATTTTATAATAAATCATTCATTGGGTTTATAGGTAAATATTTAACAAAAATGGCACAAGATTTTTGTCGAAAATTACTTTTCATGGGACTTATGTTATGTGATACACCTATCTTCTATTAGGTGATGTATAGAAATACCATTTGACATTTAATATACAGAATATATTTATTTTAAACATATTTTATGTTTCATCAAATGTTATTCTTTTATGGGGTTTGCAAATTTTACCAATGCGGTTATGATTTTATGTTACATTTCCTTTTTTATAGAGATTGTTTATGATTATGCCTCCCATGATAAAATATTATGATATATTTATTATTAAAATCCTAAAAATTATTTTATTCTGGTTATATCATGATTATATATATCTTCCATTCATGTTACACTATTTATCGAATCAGCAGTCCAAAATAATGTTTTAAGAATTAAATCAACTTTATTTATCATTTCGGTCAAAAACACATTTTTCTTGCAAAATATAATTTTCTTAAAAAAATAATATTTTTTTTAACATTATGAATATTATTTATTATTTAAATTTTAACCAAATTTTTTCATTTCTAAAAAAATATTTGGAATCATTATGTCATTTTCCAAACATTTATTGTTATCATTTTACTGAAAGCGTGAACAGAATTTTTTCTTTAACCTGTGTGACATTAATGGAATTTCCAACCATCATGAAAAATATATTATTTTAATAATTATTTATATGTTATCGATTTTCTATTCAAATAAATGGATTTCAATATATTTTATGTTTTATAAAAAAATTTGGAAATGTGAAAATTTATTTTAATCAAAAAAACTATTTTAAATGATTTTAAAATATTCCTTTATATGTTTCAAAATTTATTTTCAAGGAAAAAAATTTCATGAATATGTTCTAATTATTTAGTTTTAAAATTTCATTTTCAAAGAAATGTTTATCTTCATCAAGAAACTTTCTAAATGATTTTTCTATCAAAATCATTCTACATATAAGGTGAAAAACTTTGTTATAACATATGATTTCTTGTAGATATGTACCAAACATTCCATCCTTATTATTTCTATGATTGGTTTATGTTTATAATAGAATGATATTTGTGAAAAATGTTTCTCTTCCATGGCTTATACCATTATAAGAATCTCATCAAACCCGATTCTTCTTCAACAGTTTATGATATGATAAAATGATGAAAAGATTATGAAACCCTCTATATTTTACTTTGGTTACAATAAGGTAAAATATTTTGGAAACTAATATAATTTCCATAGAAATTATATGATAAATATTTTATGATTTTTTCACACATATGTATTCTATTCATTTTGTGATGGGTGGGACCTATATCTTCATCCAATTCATTAGGTAAATATTTATATCTTGTTATGTTTATAAGAATGCAATGGGGAGTGAACCTAGTTTACTAAGGAAATTTATTTAGTAAGATAGTCATGGGAGTGATCCTTTATTATTATAATGGTTTTTTGAGTGAAAACATTCCAATATGATACCTTTGGAAGTGATCCTTTATGCTATGAAAATTATTTTCTATTCTTATGTGAATTCCACATTTTTATGTATTATGTCAATTAATTGATCTCATTGATAATGTTATTTGATTCCATAATGATTTATGCCTAATTATATTCCAATATATATACCATGAATGAATATTATGATCTTTGATATGTATGGAATGTTTTTAAACTGTTATGATCATGTTCTCATACCCTTATTTTTATGTTATGCTTATGCATATTTATTTCATACCATTACTATCTTATGAGATCACCCTTTCTTATAATTCATTTACCTTGGTTATTAATAAAGCTCTTAATTAGGGTATGTTTTTGAAGAGTACAAAAGGGTATGATATTTTTGGAAGATGGTAAAAATATTTCACAAATAGTTAAATCATGTACCTAGTCTCCGAAGACACTAAACTATTATGGTTGATAGGCATGTTTTTGTGTAAAATACTGAATATTCGTATAAAAAGATGTTGTATCTATATATGAAAATATTGGTTCTCTATAAAGTAAACCAAATTTTTTATACCTCATTTCACATTCTATATATCAAAATAAATTTATGAAAAATGAAAATACATAATTACCATCTAACTCAATCAATTCCAATTACTTTTCTGAAAATAATTTCTAGAGCCACACAATAATATCATGTCATTTTAAAATATTATATAATATCATGATCACATAATAGAAAAACAAATTAAATTTTTTATAATCAATTACCATTATTTTTTCAGCATAACATTAACAGGAGTACATCCTGCAATATCATCAAGCCACCTCCACACACCAAAATTACCACTAAATACGTATGGAAGGTTCATAACACACTCTTAACACACCCATTTAAAAAAACCTATTATTTAAAATTTATTCGATTGGTAATTTAATTCAATTAAATTAATACTTTTAAATATATTTTAGCAAGATTTTACCTATTCGAAAAGAAAATTAATGACATGCATTTATAGTACATTGATGTCCTCTACCCATGTAGAGAAAAAGAGCCATCATCCTCAAACAATTCCACCAGGATCTAGTGGGATCGAAACCAAAACCAAGATTTAATCATAGAATAATTATATTTGATTGACATTTGATAAATCAAAATGGCAATCCATAAAGAATATATGTTATAATATTATCAAAACACAATAAGAACCACCTAACACAATGGTGAATGAAATGAAGAGGGGGAAGAGGACATGCCACCTAAAATGGAATCCTACCATTTCACATATCTCTCAATAAAAGGGGATATAATAATATTTTATAAATAACTACACTACTAATGAAAAAAATTCATTACTCAGTTGGAGAAAGACCTGGAGAGTCATGGAATGACATGCTCTTTCACCTGGAAAATTCATAGCATGTCTAGGGAAGGTAGTGTGATGCTCCACAAGAAGAGGAACTATAGCTCACTCAAAACCTATCCTAGAATGACCTATGTATCATGGAAGAACTTAATAAATAAGGTCCCTTAAACCACCACATTATTCTCATTTTTGGGATAATACACTCGCACATGTAACTACCATTATGATAAAGTCCATCCCTACTCCAAAATTCCTAAAACTCAGCATCCCAAGAATCCAATGGTCATAATGTCAGAATACATTTCCAAAAATTTCCAATTATTTAAAATATGATTTTTTTAGAACTACCTATAGGTCACATCACAACCTACTAAAACTACTAAAATACAATGGCTAGGTCACCCAGACCCTACTTTGACATTCACCCAATTACCCAAAAAGACATCTTGGGCTCAAATAAAATCCAAAAAATACCCTTTGGATACTCAAATAATATGATTAATAATAATATACATGTTTCTCAACATTATCCCTTATCAGAGCTGAAAATGAAATTCTTTCAAAAATTAATAACCCAAAAGGGCATGGGGTTTTAATACCTCCCCACTATAATAATTATATTTATTAAGAGACATTAGGGGTCAACAAATAATATAACATTATCCCTAAAAAATTTTATTTCATTATAAAATGTTCATGTTATTAAAAATAATGTTAATAGATATTCATCTATGAAACACTAAAATCCCATGTGGATTATTTATCAAATCATGATCCACTACTTTTCTTCATCAGCAATATCGAGATGATGTTCAACAACACCCATATATCATGATATAACATCGGTTAATTAATTTATTCAATGTCATTAATGTGGTTCTCCCAACCAAAAACAACTACTCACACATGCTTTTTTCAAGCCACGGTTCTCCCCACCATCATAATCACCTACTGAAAAAAAATTCATAGTAGTATACGGACAAAAAAAATATAGTTAACATATCCCCACACCTAATCTCATATAAAAACCCATTAGGTCCTCCTATATACAATAATTCAATAAATATTTGCATCACATCATCTAATGTGATGTCTTACCACCTGATCTCACTAGTATACCTACTGAAGGAATCCTGATATTAATCAATTACCCACACAGAATTTTGAACCTATGTCCTGGTGTAATTAAATAATTGGGTACTCAACCAACCAAATATGATATTATAATCACACTAAAAACACATGAATTCATATTATTTTACTCATTATCAAATCACAATAAAACCAATTCATGTTTGGAACTTAAACACATGATCCATAAAAAAATAGATAAAAGAATCAAACTGGTTTTCAAAAATGAACCTAAAATAATTTTATCCAACTGAAAACTAGAATCTAAATTCCATAATTATCCTTCCATTATCAGTATCCTCATACCCATGATACTACCTATATATGGTCTTACATACTCACCTCACAACCTCTAACATCTTTTGGTGAATTTCCCACCATACCACTTTCCTCATATCACTCCTCAAACTCTATGTCAGTAGGTTCCAACAACACTTCTTGAAATCTTATGCCATGGAACACACTCAGGTTTACCATTCCAAGGTAATCCAATCCATATTTGACATCAGCCATAACAAAAATGGGACAAATCTCATTTCAAAAAATAATAATTTGGAATCCATACAAAAAAATCATTTCATTGAATCTTTTGTTCCTTGTCTCAAACATTGATGCTCAAAATCTATATCTCAAGATAACCACATGTAATCATCATATATTACCAAATTATCTTTTAGCATGATGGGTTTATTCTCCCATAAAACCTATTCATAGAACATAACTCATGGTCTTATGATATTTATGTCATAAAAAGGGTTTCATATTTAATACACTGACCATGTTCATCATGTATGTTGGTCTAATCTATACAAAATAATCATCATCCATCTAATTATAAATATATTCATTTCACTAATAACAATCTCTAAGAAAATATAACCCAAAAACTACTCTCATTAAAAAATCAAAATTTTCTATCCACACTACATTCATCATAGATATGACTGTCTTGGACCATGATCTATAACTACAACAAGAATCACAACCGATATGAATACGGTATGGAATCCAGATGATCCGTCTCTCAAAACTAGAAGTTGATACTAAATTAAAATCGAGTTATTTACATAAACATATCCCAAGTAATATCCTTTCTAGGACCACATAATTCAGACCCCTTCCTATAAATAGACCTTAAAAGTAAAGTATCTACCAATGCATCATGGCTATAATGGTAATCAAAATCCTATACTACCCCAACTTTTGTTACCCACACATATAACACTTGGTTATCTAGTTTTCTGATCCACTCTGAAACCCCTTGGATCCCCCATAATAAAAAATAACCACATATCACATAAGACGTGGTGGAAAATTCACATCTCGGATATCTTCTTGATCATCCTGACGCCAAAAACATGAAAAAAACCACTATATGGTTCTCATATTCAATTAAAATTATGAATCATGCATCAAATTCAATGACTCCAAAAAGTATGTAATTAATCATCACCATGAACCTATATATATGACTACCCCCATGAGGACCACAATCTAATACATACATATATATTTTTATAAAGTACTTATGTCATGGCTATCTGTATTGAGTAAAACATGATCAAAAGTGTCAGTTAATTATGTTTCCACTATGTAAATATGTGAGAAAATGAGATACATGTTATTTTTTTAAATTTAATTAATTAAACCAACTATACATTTGAAACATGTATCATAACCATAATGAGGTGTGTCCTCATTAAGTAATCCATTATTTTCACTGTCTTATTAATGGCCAATATACATCCCTTACATGGATGGACTTTGTAGTAATTCTCACGTTTCACCACACAATAGAATCTATATGACCAATATCAATGCAAATATATTGTAGTTAACCCAAGAAAAATGTCAACAAATATTGTAAGGGAATATTATATATATGTAAATTTTGAAGCCTGAAACAATTTAATCATCTTTGTTAGTGATATACCTCACACGTAACCACACATATTTCATGTGAATCCAACACGCAATGAATTTTTCTTGTACACAGGCTTCATAATGATAGTTCAAATAAAAACATTAAAAAAACACATAAATAATACATTCCAAAACCCATCTGCCTCATACTTGGAAACTTTTTTAAAATGTGAAAGCATAAATCAAGAATAAGAATACCATATCCCTAGTAACCATTACTTCCAACAAAAAAACTGTGATTTCCAAAAACCAGTATTAACTTCATAAAAATACCATAAACATTATTAATCCTTCTCTACAAGATCTCTAAAAAGTATGGTAACGAAATAAAGATTCCATAATACTAGTTTTTTAACACCCCTCCCCCCAATCACAGACCACAGATCGTTGTCGAGTCTAGTTTAGTTACATAACCTCATGTGTGAATCCTTGTATAAAAGAGGATACCTAATAATAGAGTGGGACTACAATATTACATTGAGGACACTACACCCTAGTCTAATAGTGTATAAAATATAAAAATTAGAATTTTAAATCTATGAATAAATATGAGAACATGGATGAAATAAAACATGGAATAAATTACATGTTGATTGTGGAAATATACAGTCAAAAAAGAACATAGTTATACATTCATATATAAACCAATCTACTCTTTATCGGATAAAAATTAAATTTTAAATAAAAAAATTAATTATTCTACTAATATATATAACTCACAGCTCATCTAAATCAAAATTCCAGTATTTTCTATCTTTCTCAGTCAAGTTACTTTAGCCCCTATGAATTTCTAATCCAATGAGCAGTGATGTCTAAATTAGTAACCTAGTTCCACAAATTCCTTGGAAGGGTGTGATTAAAAATTATTGGGAACCACTACTTGGGACCCAAACATAAATAGTAATTTATATTATACACATGTGATATGCACAACTAAATGAATAATTATCACTTTTAGTTGCAAATTAATAACCATTATCGGTCCTTGGGTTCTAAGCTAAAACCCATGATTGAGTGTACAAACATATTCCAGTATAGTAGTATATCCAAGTACATATCCTGACCAATAAACATATTATAATGGTCAAAGAATATATAGTTATATGTTGACGAAATTATTCCTGTGATGTAATCATACACCATCCTATATTTTCAAGAATAATGCTTGTTTCATGGAAGTAATATAAGAAAATCTAGAAGTATAAGTCATTAAATGATATCTTGGTAGTAATCCTATATAACCCCAGAGACAAAGACTCATGGAATATTTACATTATTTATTCCAATGAAATTAAATACCATAGCAAATATGATGATTCTTAGGAGGTAGTATTAGGAAATCCATAGTATCTGGGTCAATGATAATAACATGTCTCCTAAGTATATCATTTATAAAAACACAAATAAAATGAATCCCTAATATATTATCTCATTTATAAATAATAAAAATAATTTTTTCAAATCCCAAACCCCTCATATAATGCTTATGATGGCACCAAAGGTGTGAATCCTTCCATCATTATTATGGCCACATCGAAAGACCCCATTGGTCTTTAAGTTCTAAAGTGACACCCAAAAATAAGGATACCTACTTATCTATACTAGACATATCTAGGATTAAAAAACATGGTAATTCAAACAATTTATAGTATGTTTCATTATATCATATATACTTTACATGGTATCCTCAATCTCTAAATCATCGCTCGAGCCAAGCATATGATTCAAAGGGATTAACATCCGCTAATATCATCTCTATTTCATTACAACCTCACTAGATTGATTGGATTTTCCCCCAAAAACATTTGAAGGGTGATGGTGTAATTCTCATCTCATATCCCAAGTCATCCTAAGTGGATATTATCACACAACCTATCACCAATCTTCCTAGGTTATGAACACTTTATTTCCCATATGCTTGTGGGGAAGGAACAAACATCACAAAATCAAATAAAATATCCCAATCGATCTAAGGTATCTTGGAATTCTATCATGTCGTACTCAAGAAAATCATCCCAAATCAGTCACACAACCTATCTCAAGGGTTCTAAGGCACCCACCATAATGTGTACTATGACATGTTATTTTTATTTAATATATGAACCTAATGGCCCCATTTGTCTCATATAGTATTTTCATAATCATTTTCTCAACTATCGGTGGTTAAGGAACAAATATAATTTTTAATGTTCGTATATATCAAGGCATAAAATTATAATCAAACAATTAGATATCGACAACCAAGGAATACTAACATGGATCCTGGAAATAAAAGGAACCTATTGGGGTCTTTAGTGATCACTTATATCATTAGATTTTCACACATCATGGTATGTATATCTTATAAAATAGTGTTATAATTTTCTCATTGGTTATTATTTTGAAATTCCGGGAGGAGGAGCCATATTTTCATATGGAAATGGGTTTTTTGATTTCCAATATTTGAAGTTTTCCATGAAGAAAACTACGCTTGTTGGGATATACTGAGAGAACTTTGTGAGGGTTGGGTGCACTTATGGATTTGATTTTTCATTAATCAATGTAAGGGCCTCAAAATTTATCCATTGAATTTCCCTTATTATCATTATTTTATAAAATAATTACAGATAACCCAATAAAAACAATATTCCAATGAATGAAAAATGAAGAAATATTAAAAAAATAAAAAAATAGGAACTCCAAATTTTAATATGGGACAAGAAATAAATAAATAAGATAACAATAATGGGAAAATTTGGATATTTTTCATCCACCATAATTACCATTGTCAGGATAAAATATGAAAAAACGCAATATTAAAAACACAATATTTTTTTAATATAAAAATACATATATACTTGAGAAAAATAGAATTAAATGAAGAATGAATGAAAATGAGGTATTTATAAATATTAAGGACCACATATGACCATTATAAGTCTGAAATTTCAAATATTATCCTAGAAGTTAGAATAGCAACCTCACTTATGAATATACTGTATATTATTTTAGTATATTATATATGAAAATAATATATATGTATTTCATGGTATAATTAAATAAATGTTTTCAAAATGATTAATTAAGTGAATCTTTTTTTATAAAACATAAATTTTTTAATCTAAATTTTAAAAATTATAATGATATAAAAAAAAATTTAATAAAATGTATTTATAATTATTATTATGTTTTATTATGAGGATGATATATTTTTATTAAACCATTTATCATTTTTCAAAGGGCCCTAGAATTAATTATAATATTAAAATCTGTATCTTTTTAATAAATGATTCTTTTCTTTAAAAATTATATTTCTCCAATTTGGAGAATTATTTTCATAAACATTATTCCATTTTTGAAATCTACACATCATAAAATGTTCGGGATGATATTGTTTGGATTTGTCTAAAATATTTGAATTTTTACTGAGAACTGAAATACTGTAATTTATAACATCTAACATTTTAAGACAAATACATGATTTTTTATTCATGGATGAAGTAAGATCCTATTAGTTCTAAATAATATGAATTTTTTAATGTATATAGTCACAATAGTCAGAAATATTGATATTTCTAAGACTAAATAATAAAATAATGAATATAATAATCAATAACACCATCCCCCCTTATAAATACCACCCCTCACAACCCCTTCTCCTCACACCTTTTAAGAAATTGATCTTACCAATTTTCTAGCCAAATCCTCTCCCTAGCCTCTTCAACACATAATAGTCTTCCTAGTCTCCCGAAAATACCAATTCAATGTTCCATAATGAGGTTATGTTGGTGATGATATTCATGATGTAAAATCCCCCTTTATTCTCTTTTAAATTATTTCTTTCTTCAAACATATCCTCACCTTCCCATCCAAAGGTTCTTAATAACTCCATTATCATATATATAATGCAGTTTAGTTTTTTTAATGAAATATAATTTTCCAAATGTATTATCTTCATTTTTTTTAACGAAAACATCATCTATGGTATGAATATTCATCGCCTTTGTGGACGATGAGTATTTGTTTCTCATTACTTCTTTCATGAAAGTTTTTAATTCACTTATAATAATTATATATTAACTATATAAATATTTTATATCATATCTTATTCATGAAGAGATATATTTCCATAATATTATATAAAACGAAACTAGCTCGTTCTGTTCGGAAAACCCACCTAAATAAACTAGACAATAATCATCATCATTTTATCAAAGGAGTCTTCACAATAACTAAAATTAAAAATATTAATGGGACCATTAAAACATGTATAAGTACATTAATATAATTTAATTTAAATTCTATAGAACTATTCCAAATTTAGGTGAATATCCACATATAGACACTAGTTAACCAATTATGAAACAATGAAAAAAATGCTCTAGGAAGGATGAAATTAAATTTTATAACTCATTGAAATGGATGTAATGGAACATAAAAACATTATAATAAATCCAATTGGTGTGGAAAAGATTATGAAATAAATTATTAATGAATCTACATTTATTATTTGAGACATTACATGCAAGTGAATAAGACATTCGAATATAAGGTAAGGGATCTCTCAAAACCACTATTTTGTTTTTTTACACTTTGTCTCTCTTTAACACAATGTATTTCTTCATTATTATTATATAAATATTATAAATTTTATTTATATGTTCAAAAAAATATACATATATATATATCAATTCATCTTTTTTTAAAGGTAAATACATGTTTTAAATGCATCCATTCTCATTTCCTCTCAATAAGAAATCCCAATAAAAGGGAACATGTTCATTTATTACCCATTTTCAAGTACACTTAATAAAATTTTTTATTCCTCCAATATTTTTATACAATAACTCATTTTTAAATGAAATAAATTTAACTAATTACTTTTGTTATGGAAATAATTTATCCTTTTCCTTGTTTGATGAATCTTTATTCTTTTCCCAAAAATTATGATTATGTGTAACGTTTCTAAAATTTCCTCGCCATTATTTTTATTGTTTTCACATTAGTTGGGAAACATTATTAATGATCAATTGATAAATTTCCTTTATTAATTTCTATGATTGATTTAAATCCTTTATTTCATGGATACCATTATTATAAAGCCTTTGGTTATGCCTTAGTTAATGTTTACGATACACATTTACTTTAATTGGTAACAAATATATTCATTCCTTATGTTTTATTTCATTATGTGGAACACATATTAGTCAATATATTACATGTGGTGAACATAGATAGAACTCCAATATATAGGGTAATGTTTTTTCACATGAGACGTTATTTATGAGACTATGGACTAAACCTAATCTATTATGGGTCATGGTCTACCACGTGATAACATCATGGAAGTTAGCCTTCACTCAGGTTTATGTCTTATTATTTGTTGATTCCATATTGGAATTATTCTGTGATCATAAAATTCAATATTCTCTATGATATTCCTCTAAATTTTTATTCTTGTTCAATTCCTAATATGTTATAATTTTATTCCTTTGACTCATGTGTTATTTTTCTTTTCTATTGTTATTGGCATACTAGGTTTTTTTGCTCATCCCATTGTCTATGTATACCCTAGGAATTCCTATGAAACTGTATGTGATAAAATGAATTTAGGATCACATTATAAAATATTATTGAATGGTTTTTTATTATATTTCATATATTCTAATTATATACCTAATATTCCTAAGACATTAGACTATTTGATCATAAATTTTTATATAAATAATAATTATTCATAAAACCATGTAACAATATGTGTAAATGAATTGGGTCACTATAGTTGGTATCAGAGCACAATCATGTTAATTTTAGGGATTAGACTATAAAAAAGTAGTAATAACTACATGGATAATTATTTTTCTACGAATAACATATGGTTAAACTTAGGGAATCATAAGTTAGGATATACATTTCCTTTATAAGTTATTCCCTCGTAGTTTATGGTTTACTTTTTATATGATCATTAAATAAGTATTTAATGACCCTAATTGTAATTTTTTTCTTTTTTTATTTAAAATCCTGAAATCTGAGAACAAATTCTAACAACCAATTTAATCTCCAATGTGATTATATCCATTGTGAAATTCCATATATGATGGGAATTAGAAATCAGAACATCAATATAGTACCAGATCAACTTGATCAAGTTAAGAATGATAACATCAATAATGTGGAACACATTTCTTCTCAAAAGAAATAGAAATTCGTATTTGAATCATTAATGTTACAAATAACTCTAGTCATTGACAGATCTTTTAATCTCCTCATCATAGAATAATGGATTATCTACTTTTAAAAGATATTATATTTTCGCTAATGCTTAGAAAAATTGAATGTAATACTATTGGTCGATCGTTTTGATGGGGAAGTTGATCAATTGTAGAAAATAAACAAAAACCAAAACTCCCTGGAGGAAATAGATTCTATGGATTCGGAAGTACTCTAGAAAATATTTTTCAATAAATATTTTCCCCAAAAACTCCATATTATGATTGTGAGAGAGTTCGTAAAACTAATTCAAAATCAAGATGAATATACAGGGGTGTATTTGGAAAAAATTTCAAGTGTTAGATGGTATGCCTCCATATTTTTCATGAACACTAAAATCAAGGTTAATCGATTCAGTTGTGGATTAAATCCATGTTTATTAAAATTAGTGATTATTTCAAACTATGAAAACTACTAGTAGATAGTCAAATGTGTCATTAAGGATGATATGGAGTTTTGAGACTCTGAGTTTTATCTTGGTCTAGGAGATAAAAGTTTTGGAATGGAGTTTACAATGGGATAATCAACTTATAAAATCCATGGAGTCAAGAAATTACTGTATCCAGCATGTCAACTCTGTGGGAAAAAGAATCATGGAAATTGCCAAAATGGAATCTTTAGACACTTCAAATTTGGAAAATATGTGCATCTAGATAATCATTTCTTGATGGATTTGATGTAAAAAATAAAGAGGAATAATAAAAGAAGGTTAATATCAACACTAATTCTATAGTAAAACATTTTAGCTGTAAGGATCATGGGAATTAGGAGAGCCCAATACCCTATGAGAAGAGTTATTAGAGATAGTCAACAAAAAAACCTCCATGTTTGCATGGAAGAGAATATGTTTTCACTAATACTGAGGTGGATCCTGAATATGATGTGGTGATAGGTAAACTTGTTATTCATTAAAAATATATTGAACATTCTTTTTGATTATGTTTCTATCCATTCATTTATATCGTGTATTTTTTGTGGAAATACTAAAACACCACCTCAAAATAGGATAGTTGAGTTAACAATGACAATGTTGAATTGATAATTTATTGAATCTAAATTATATAAATCCTTAACAATTAATGTTTGTGGACTGAACCTCTTAAAATATATGGTATTTCATATTTTGGTGTATTTTTATGGTATATTAGGGATGGATTGGATATATTTATGCAAAACCAAAATTAACTATATGTAAAGGGATATCACTCTTCATATTCCATGCCATCCTCCCATTTTACTCAAATTTAAGGAGGGGAATGGATATCCTTTTGAATATTCTTCTCATTTATTTAATCTATTTCTTTATGAGAAATAATATCTTGTTGAAATTATTTTTTTAATGTAGAGGATTGTGCATGAATAAATCATCATTATTAGGGTCTACACTGATGTCTTCCCATGAGAATTCCCTAGTATTCCTCTTGACCAAGGAGTTGAGTTCTAAAATGAATTTATACCTATATCTCTTCCCATATCAAATAATCCATCTAGTATGGGCACCATTTGGTTGAAATAACTGAAGAATCAGTTATATGAAAGTAAAGAATAGGGTTTTATATGCTCTAATACTTCACTATATGGTACACCAGTTATCTTCTCCATGAATAAGTATGGATCAATGTTACTCTACATTTATTTTCATGAACTTAAATAAAGTCTTTGTTATGTACAAGTATCCCCTTCCATGGATAGATGACTTCTCTGATCAATTTTGTGGGTCTATGTATTTATCTATCATGAAACTTTAGTCAAGATATTACTAATTAATGGTAAAGAAAGAAGATATTACAAATACATCCTTTTGAACAATTTTTTCACATTATGAGTACATAGTTATGCATTTTTGGATCACTAATTCTCGTGAAATATTTATGGACCTGTTGAATTGAGTTCTTATAGATTAACTCAGTAAATTTTTGGTAGTTTAAAAAGATGATATTCTAATAAACTACATTAGAAAAGAGGAGTAAAATAAGATTATGAATATTATAATAAGCAGTCTGATAAATGATAAACTATATAAAATGAATGATAAATGAGATTTTATTATGGATGAAGTATAATTTATGATAAATTTTATCACAACAAGAAGAATATATGTGTACTATTCTAAAATAGTAGATATTAAGGAGTGGTCAAGACAAGATTTTGTAACAGAGATCCACAGAATTCTTGGTCTAGTTTGGTATTACTAACAACTGTAAAAGAACATATCTTGATTTTCAAGATCACTATCAAATATGACATGAAATAAAGTAATGTTTCTCAGTACTGGTGAATGTGAAGACTACTTCAATGTGTTGAAAAATATGTTCATCACTGAACTAGTACATACACAACTAAAAAGGATGTAACATTTTTTGGTATATTGTGATGCATATATGATGGTATTAGTCTATATACATATTAATAATGATAAATTGAGAGCATACACCACAAAAATTATAAGCATTCCAATGAAAATATACACCACACTTATATAGAGTTGGAAGATGTGATATTTGTAATAAAAAATTGTCATCATTATCTCTATATGGTAAAATGTGATATATTTACTTGTCAAAAGAGCCTAAAATATATATTCCCACAGAAGGTTCTTAATTTTTTTGTTAATAGATTTTTATAGATAATAACATTTTATTTTGGATCAATCTACTACCATCATGTTAACGAAAATAATGTGGAAGATTCACCATGTAGATGGGATCATGAAATATTATCAATGGTGATTAATGGAAAAGATCTAATCTTCATAGACATACAAATATTACACATGGAAATCATAAAATATGTATTTCATCGACCGTTTAAAAATGAAATGATCAAAAATTAAATTTTGAGATGATAAAGAATGCTCAAAAAATTATAGGGAAATTTAGATGTAGGTCAAATCAATGGAAAACGGAATATCCTAAAAAATGAAAAATTTTAAGGAAGGAGTCGTAAGATTTCTGTCATTTCAATGTGTACCATCGAATCCCATGATAAAAAAAGATATTTGTAATGATTCACAAAGATCAAGCATATCTATCCACCGAGGGAGTACAATGATATTTCAAGATCTCTGATAGAACTATTCGTGGTAAAATATGAATAATTAGATCACTTAATATACATCAATGTGTTATGTATATTAAAATGTAAATGTTGAAAAAAAACTAAGGGGGTGATGAAAACATTACCCAAAACTACATGGAGATAGGGAAAAATCACTATTAATATTGTTATTAATTTTTTATGTCATCTATAGTAAGTTAATATATATGGGTCATTGGGATTATTCTAGAAAATACTTATAACATTATTACGATTTCATAGGGCTTCTCACCCATACAACTTGAACATATATACATCAAAGAATTAGTGAGGTTTTATGGAGTACGATTTTTGATTATATCCAATCATGATTTGATATATACCTGTACATTCTAAAAAAACTAGAAAACATGATCTTACTACAAACTTGAAAATCAATATGACATATTTTCCCCACACTGATGGCCAATCTGAGCCGACTATTCATATATTAGATCACATGCTGAGAGCAAGCTCAATGTACATAAATAGAGAGTGGGATCAACATATTCCATTGGTCGAGTTCTCTAACAATAATAATCACTCAAGAATAAAAATGGATCTATATGATTCCCTTTATGGGAAAATATGCATAACACAGCCATGCTAGGATGATTTTTGTGAAAGTATGTTATTAGAACCTAAAATGTTTGAATAAATTCTATAAATGGTGGAGACCATTTATAATAACATTACGGAATAAATATTCATATAGAAGAGCTATTCAAACTACCATTGATGTAACATAGAGTTAGAAATTGGAGACATGGTGTTCCTCCACAATTCTCCATGGAATAGACTCCTGATATTTGGGAAGAAGGGAAAGGTAGGTCTCAGGAATGTTGACCCATTGGATATTCTTGGTGACATTATAGCAGTGTCCTATCATCTATAACACACACTAACTATGTATCATGTTCATTATTTTTTCCAAATATACATCTTACTAAATTATATACCAGGTCCCTCAGGTTTAAAAAGTTCATATGTGGTACAGCGAGACAAGGTATTTCTTACATGGGAATGTTGGGGACGATTTTGAACCATAGAGTCAATGTTTTCAGCAACAAGACCACACACCTAGTCATGTTACTATGAATAAACCATAAATATGAATTAGTGGAATTGGTAGTGGAGAATTTAGTGAAGGATAAATATTATCACCAATATTCACCATAGTATGTAAAATGAATTGTTAAGTGTGAAATTTCATACGGGGTAAGAATGTAAAGACCTGAAATTTTATAAATGGAATTTAATTCCATATAATTATTTCATAAAACCAATTCAAATACCCTAATAAAAAAATTATTATCATAAACAAATAATGATGAATTATTCATAAAATAAACTTATAATAATTCTAGATATTTTTTGGGATAATAAATCATACATAAGATAATACGAATGGGAATATTTGGATCTCCTTGATCAACCAGAATGACTACACTCATGATATAATTTGTAGAAATAAAACCTCATGTTAATAAGAAAATATTCAATTTGAAGATGAAAATTCATTTTGACATGATAAAAAATATAATTGAATGAATAATATATTAAATAATAGGTATTTATTGAAATTAGAGATCTTATATTACCATTATAAATATGAAAAATGGAATAGTAATCTCTCCACCAGAATAGTACACTTTCTTTTGAAAGTGGTAAGTAATAATTAACTATTTTATAAATGAATATATGATATATTTATACCATGGTACATGTAAATAAACGATTTAAAAATGACTAATTAAGTGTTTCTGTTTTTATAAAATATAAATGTTTTAATTGAACTTATAATAAATATAATGATATAAAATAAATTTTATTTCCAAAAGATGGATTTAAAACGCAATATTATGTTGTATTATATTGATTAGATAATTTTATTAGACCATATTTTATTTTTCCATGGTCAATAAAATCAATTGTAATATTAAAATCCTTATTTTAAGAATAATTGATGTTTTTATTTAAAATTAGAATTTATCATACTTAAAAATTTACTTTCATAAAATGGATTCATTTTTCTGATCTACACATATAAAAATAGTTATGGTGAATTTGTGGTATTTTTATAAAATAGTTGAATTTTTGTGGAATTATGAAATATTGTGATTTACCTTATTTAACATTATAATCCAAATAAATGAAACTTATACCCTTGTAAGATGTAATTAAAAATTAGATTAAAATTAAATTTTCTAATAATTATATATATTTATACAAATAAATAATGTTTATAGTATTTAAAAATAAAAATATAGTAATGAATATAATAATCAAATCACCCCACTCATCCCTTTATAAATTCCACCACTCAGAAACCATTCACCTGTCACCTTCCTAGTTTTAGATATTTACAATATTCTACCAAATTCCTCTATCGAGATTTTTTCCAAAATTATAGTGTTGTTTTTCTCACAAAAATACCAAATGTAAGTGTTTTGAAGAGGTTCAGAATGAGATGATATTCAATAGGTAAAGGCCTCTGTATTTGTCTTTTAAATTAATTACTTATTCTACCTTATCATCACATACCATATCAAAATTTCATGATAAATACCGTATCATATATATAATATAATATTACTATGTTAATGTAATATCCATCATCAAATATAATATCTTCCCCTTTTATTTATAAAAATGATAACATCAACCATGTTTTGGGGATTCCCCACCATCATGGGTGTGGAGTATTCAATTATCATTACCAATTTCATGGATGTTTTAATTTATTTATAGTTTTTTAAAATTAAATACATATATATTACATATTTTTAATATTTTTTAATAAATATATTGACATAATAATAAATAAAATGAAACTAGATTGTGATCACTGAAAAAACCATCCTAAATAAACGAAACAATTATCATTAACATTTTATGAAATGAATCATCATTATACTAGATATATAAATTATATATGATTATATAAAATTATATAGGTTCATGAATTACATACAATTTAACTACAAGAGTACTATTTACAACTAACAGGAAAATCTATAAGTATACACTAGTTAACTAACCATGAAACTAGGAAACAAATGCTCAATTAATAAAACAATTAATAATTATAACTACTTGAAATTTCCAAAAATAAATATAAAAAATTATAATAAATAAATTATATTTCTAATTGGTTCTAAATTAAATTAATAATGAATCAAATTTTATTATCCATTGAATTAATTTTGAGTGTTGGACACATTCACTCAGAAGTTATGTGATATCTCTGAACAACCATATTTTCATTGGGTTTTGAAATTTCTTTCGTTACCCCAATGTATTCCATTATTATTATATTATTATTATTATATATTCTGTGAATATATTAAAAACATATATATCCAAACTATTTATTCCTAATTTTATGGGTAAACTCATGTTTTAATGTGTTTTGTTCTCAATTCCCCTCAATATGCAAGCCCAATTAAAGAGTGCTTCTTTGTTTCTTACTCATTTTCTTGTACACACCAAGATCCATTTTAAGCCAAAACTACTTTTTAAAATTAATAATATTTTCATTATCAAAAAATTTAATTCATTTATGGTTTTATGGATGTAAATAATAATTTTCTTTCATTAAATACTCATTATTCTTTTCCTGAAAACTATGCTTAAGTGGCACTTTTATAATATTTCCTGACCAATTATTTTAATTTTTTATAATCAGTTGGGAATCATTATTAAGGTTTCATTATTATATTCACATTATTAATGTACATGAAATACTTGAATATTTTATTTCATTGATACTATTATGATACTCCCATTGGTTATTCCTTCTGATATAATTACGATACCCATTTCCTTTAATTTGTAACCCCTATGTTTATTCTTCATGTTTGATTTCTTTTTGTGGCACACATATGCATGAACATGTCATGATGGGTGAACCAAGATAGCACTCTAATTAATTGGGAAATTTTTTCTCAAAAGATTCTATGTATGGTATTAGGGAGTAAACCTAATCCAAAATGGGACTTTGTGTAACACTCCGAGTTTTTATGGACCTTCTTTCTTGATTAAATTAAAATTTTCTTTATGTCATTCAATACACTAAGTCAAACATTCTATTCATAAGGTAGCAACAAAGTGTATGTTACATAGCTTCAAAATGGAATATAATACACAAATTATCGAATTAGAACATGTTACGCACGATATTGAATTGAAATATTTAAATGCATCACTAAATTTGCATAGGTTACATGAAACAATATTGTTTCTACAAAATATAATTTTATTATTATAATTATTTCAATGAGATAATTATAATATATTCATTAAACAAATATATCTAAATAGTAATAACTACATTTCAAATATTTAAATAGTGGTTTTATATAATCAAAACATTTTCAAAATGAATGACATAATTTTTTGTAATGTCTGTATATGTTTGAAAATATTATTTTATCAAACAAACTACTTTTCATGTCCATTTGTAAAAAAAATTATTCAAAAGGCATTTAGAAATTTATTTTGATAAAAATAATTATAATTATTGAATTTGCAATCTCTAAATTATCATAGGGTTAAATTTTGGGATTTGTCTGAGAAACTTCATTTTTATATGAATAGTGAAAAATATCTCATTATAATTGATAAAACTTTTTCATATAATTTATCTATAAATTATAATTTATATTTTAATTTTTTATATATGGTTAATTAGATTATATTTATCTATTAATATTATTTAGTTCATTTAGATAAATTTCCCATATAAATTGGATATAAAAACCTAGTAAACAATATAATATTTTTAAATTAAAAACACTCGTTGTTGACCAGACCATAGGATTAATTTTAAATAAATTAGTAATACTATTTTGTTTTAAATTTTTAAAAGTGTATTAAATATTTTTTAATTATAAAAATTTATAATTTCAAATATGTTCAAATTAGTTTTAACCAAAAATAATAGTTATAGTCATTAAAAATAATTACATATATTAAGGTAAAATTAATCCTAAGGACTAAACCTTAAATTTATGACCCAAAACGAAAAAAAAAAATTCCCAAAACACATTTTATGGCCATTATTCATCCATTAAAATTCCATTTTTTAATTTTATGGTATGGTATAACATATTTTCCGTAAGAACATGAGTACACCTAACTTGAGGTCAATAATTCTAACTACGTCATTTCCTTTTCATATAAAAGGATTCCACCCATCCTTCTTTTTCATGCCTCTCAAACCACATAAGTTCTTCCAATATCTACCTAATACACTTTCTAATATCCCTCCTTCCCACATTTAATATTCCATTTTGTACTACAGTATTTCAGGGAATTCAATTTGCACAAACCAAGAGGAGATGCCAGATTTAGAGGTATCATCTTCTCTCAAGTTCATTTCTTTGATTTTCATTCTCTACCCCCTACACTAAATTTATTCAATTATTTTATAAAAAATAGTAATCTAAATATTATAGGATTTTGTTGATATTTTTTCATTCTAAACTTATACACACCTCCATCTAATTAGTATAGAACATATTGTTTATCTTTACGAAGAACTATTGCCTCACTAAGAGATGATTGGTCATTTTTATGTAACCACATCTCATGGTGAAAATTATACTGGAAAATAAGTTTATATATGTTATATATTATATTTATTATTAATTTATTGTTGTCTATTTTTTTGCATCACACATTAAATTCTTACATGCCATTTAGTTTAAATACAATAAATTTATTTGAGGAAGTGTGGACTATCGCACCCTCAAAGCGATTTGATTCATTAACACACTAACTGAAATGTATTAATGATGGGTGTAGTGGAATTATTTTTTATATATAACATTATAATTATATATTAATTATATTATATATGTATATACTTATATATAATTTTCATTCATTCTATCACCATGACAACAAAAATGGAAACATGGTTCATACGTATGTACGGCTTACCATCTCCATGAAAGGTGTATTCCATTTAATACTTATATATTATATTGATTATTATAAAACATTTATAATTAATATAATTGATATTTATATCCTGTTTTTCATTCTGGAATCATGGTATAATTATAATGACCAAATATATAACAAATTAAGACACATGTGTAGAACAAAGCAGATATTACCTGAAGTGAAACCATAACAAAAGATTGTAAAAAATGCAATATAAGGTATTCATGAAAACATATATTTATTTAGATATAAAAATATTATTCTCTAGATATGTATTATATATTTATATTTATTATACACGAGGTTTGAATGGGTACAACAAGAGTCAAGATATAAGATATATATATTTCAGCCAACATTGTTTCATGTGATACATGCTAGGTTCTCCACTCATTCATTTTTTGTGGTGTATGTACTAACCATGATTTTATTCTATGTATATTATACAAAAATAAAAAGTTATTCACTTATCCATTTTATGATCTTTCTATCATTAGGACTATGTTTCAAAATTTTCCACATCGGTAAAATATTTTTATATTAGTTGGCCTTCTTTGAGACTTTGTGTTTTGTTATACACCTAAATTCTTTTTCGTGGATTATATAAATCCATTTTACATGTTGTATAATCCATTTATTTCTTTTTATGATAGTTTAAGATTCATGTATTTTTATTTTATTATATTGATTGTATGTTCCAAAGTTACCATGTTATAAGTGTTTATTGATACAATCTAATCATTTTTCGAGGATGTTTATGTTTATGTATCCTTTAATGAAATCATATGATCCATTTATTAGTAACTATCATGAGTTTTATTCTTAAATTATTATTAAATAAATATCCATGTAATACTACAATTTTATACTCTTTGGAACATAATACACAATTATTTGTAAAACATGATTATCTTTTTTACTCTGGTGAGAAAATTAATTATATTCAAAAAACTATGTTTTCAAAAAAAATTTAAAAAAAGTTTTCAAAAGATTTTTGAAGACCATTTTCATGGAAAAATAAGTATAATTTTTTCACAGTTTTCAATAACTCCATTTTATTTTTTAAAATCTTTTTTCAAAGGAAAAATGTTTATGTTTTTTAAAGTATTTTTCAAAGAAAAAAGGATGTTATTCTAATGAAATGTTTTTGAATGATATTTCCAAATTATTACCCATTTAAGATAACATACATTAGTGTTACTCATTACTTTATAATGATATTAATCTATGTTTCCATTCATATTACTTATCTAAATGGATTTTTTTATGTTATTATGTTTATGAAAAACATTTCTCTGTCATGGGTCATATGGTTTTGAAACCCACTTTATCTCCCAGGTTACGTTTATGATGAAATAATTTTTTGTACCTTTATTTCACATGGGTTATGATATGATTACATGATTATCATGCCCATTTCATTTCATGGTTTTTGATATGATCATTTTTGATCATTTTTACAAGTTTGTATGATTTCACAATGAGATGTTTGGGACCAATATCTCAATTTACAGAAGTGGTTAAAGATTTATATCTCATGATATTGACTAATATGGTCTTGAGTGTGAACCTTGACTTCTAAGATTGATATGGGAGAGAACCATGACT
Source organism: Viscum album (assembly GCA_963277665.1). Lineage (NCBI taxonomy): Eukaryota > Viridiplantae > Streptophyta > Magnoliopsida > Santalales > Viscaceae > Viscum > Viscum album. Next base: position 1,007,024,756 of record OY728164.1, on the reverse strand, counting down.
ACCAAGATGGTATGAGGAGTGAAATCATGCTACTAAGATGGCCATGAGAGTAAACCATGACTACAAAGATGACATGGGAGTAAATCCATACAATGAATATAGTCTTGGATGCAGTTCCGTGGGTACTATAAAAATCATATTATAGGTTTATACATCTAAAAAAATTCTATTTTTATTACTATGTTAATCTTTCATGGATTATGTTTTTCATTTCCTATGATTCATCTATTATGAACTATCAATCATTATTCTGTGATTCATGTATATGATAATTGATATACATGGAAGGATCTTATATTTTCTTGATCATTCTCTCATACCCTTATGCTCAAGATTTTTCTTACATATCTCCCTGGTTTACCCTTACTGAGATTCTGAGCTAACACCTTTTACTATGTCCTTCCCCCTATTTTGAGGATATTAATTATGTTTGATGTGTCTAAGAAGGGTGATATCCAAGAAAAACGTAGAATGAGATAATGTAAATAACATATTATTTATTATTTATTTTTTTATATATCCAAATGCACAAGACTCATATGATGTTTGGTGGTCTGTTTGTATAGTGTTTTATAATTTCTAAAAACATTATGTGATATTAATGAATAATAAGAGACTATCTATATAGTTGGTATCATAGTATATTTTCAGTTATACATTGGTTTCTAGGATGAAAAAATCATAGTGTGATCCCAAAGGTCATGTCTAAAGATAAGTCTATATATATGGAAAACTATATTAAAATTCCCTAGAATTTTGTTCAAGGATAGAGTGAGTTATTTCATAAAGATATATCATTTTCTAGAAAATACATGTGGATTGGGTTAAGAAATTGACGTACCTAGGGGTAACAACTCTGACAAGATGTTTTGGGCCTAATTTGGGGTAATATGGTACACAAACAAAGGTTGTGTGGAACACCTTGATTGACACCCCTAAAACATATTCTTTTGGAATTCACAAACTCTTCATAAGGCATATCGATGAATTTAAATAGAATTTACATATGAATAACATAGGATTAAACTAAGGTTTCATATATTAATTAATATGTTATAATTTATACAACATATAAGTGAATTTTCAGGATTACGTGGTTCCTCATTATGATAGTTTTTTCATACACTATGCTATTGGATTTAGTAAATGGCTAGAACAAAATGAAACTGTGTTAATGGTGATTGTGAAGGAAATTAAAATGGTTTTCCTCTTGATAAACGGAATACGATGGGAGATGGAATGAAAAATCTCATTGCAATGCTCACATAGATTTCTCAAGCTATGAATCATGGGGGACATCCAAATGAGAAATGGAGGGAACAATATTCTTTTTAGTCATTCCTGAGGAAGAATCCACCTATATTTAGGGGATTTTATAAACCACTTTTTGTGGAAGAATGGATAAAAACTACAAAAATAAATTCTTTATTCTCCAGGGTTTATAGAATGAGAAATTCATTATGTTTGTTAATTGGTTAGAAGGAAAAGCATACCAATGGTAGACTATAATCAAGAATATGATCCAATGATATGAGATTCAATATGTGTATATGGATGATTTAAAGAACATATTTTTTAATAATTACTTACTTTATATTCTATATAACATTATATGGGACATTTCTTTGAGTTCATGTAAAGGTATCATTAATCTTTTAGTACATACAAGGCTAATTACATGAGACCTATGAGGTATGATTTTGGAATTGTCATCCAACCAGAATGTAATGTTGATAGATTCTTTAGTGGATTAAAATCTAGTCTAAAAAGTTTATTTTCTATAAGAAAAAATATTAGATATTATGATATTATGTGTTTTTAAATCATTTTTGAAATGTATTATGGAGTAATCTACCATCCTAAGGATTTGGTCAAGAAAATTAAGATAGAGTTCAAAGAAAATTTTAAAACTCATGGATTGAAAAAATAGGATTTTCATTCTGCTTTATGTTTGGGAATAATCCTGGTGAAAATTACCTTAAGGGGACAAATAAGTATTTAAATTTGGAAGTGAATTCAATAGTGAAATTTATTTTTGAAGTGATGTGAATAAGTTATTTGATGTATTGAATAGGAAAAAATCCCCACAAAATGAACCACACACAATTTTTTTCTCTAAGTGTGAGGAGAATGTGAATTATTATAACCCCTTCCCCAAAAAGGATTTTGTGAATATTCTATTTAGGATATACCCACTCATTCATATCAAAATAATATTCTATATGTGTTATGATTCAAAAATAATAATTTGATTTATAATTAAAATTGATAACCCATAATCTTATGATGATTGTATCTCAATTCTATGATTCCTTGTGGTTGAAGATTGTGTGAATCTTCTTACTGCAAATCATTTTATTCTTCTTATGGTTGAATTCGATGTCATATTAGGAATGAATTTCCTTTCTATGATTAAATACCACATAATTTATCAATGAAGGAATGTTAAATATTATATTGAAAACCCTCCAATGTTTGTCCATCTATGAGACGATATATATAAACATCCTATGGAGATTACATCCAATATATGTGTTTTAATTTTAATTCTAATGGGTTGTTTATCTCAAATGGTTTGGGAAAAAATTGAAACATGTGATATGGTTATTGTTTTAATTTTTTGGATGTCATTCCAAATGAATTTCTTAGCCCTCCACCAAAATTCAGATTTGAGTTCTCAATATAACTCATACCTGGTTCCACTCCAATTTAAGAATCCTTATAGAATGGATCTGATTCAGTGGAAGTAATTGAAGAAGAAAATACATTAAGTCACTGTTAAGGGGTAAATTTGTCCAAGTGTGTCACCTTGGGGTGAACCAATTATTTTTTTAATAATAAATATGGATAAATGTGACTCTCTCTTGATTATAGAGTTTTAGACAAGATCAAAATCAAGAACAAGAATACCCCTACTTGTATTGATGACTTGTTTGATCAATTATGTGGAGCTCAATACTTTTATAAGATTTACCATTATTCTATATATCATCAATTAGGGTTCAATAAGCAGGATATATCAATGCCATAATTCATGAAAATGTATGGTCACTACAAATATATTTTGATGCCTTTCTGTCTTCCTAGTTCCCCAAAATTCATAAGTGTTTTATTGAAGAGAGTATTTAGGCATTACCTCTATTAGTTTCTGGTAGTCTTTATTGATGATATTTTTATCTACTCAAGGAGAAATGAGGAGAATGGAGATCACTTGCTAATTTTACTACATACCCTAAGGAAGAAGAAACTATATGAATAATTTACAAGGTTTGAGTTTTGGTTGCATAATGATACATTTTGTGTTACATAATCTCAAGAGATGGTATACTAGAATATCCATCAATGAAAAAGGATATTAAATTTTTTCCATGACTAACCATAGATACTATGATCTATAGCTTTCATATTTTACCTATATATTATCGATGGTTTGTGGATAATTTTTCATTACTATCTAATCCTTTAACCATGTTAACTTGAAGGTTCGTCAAGTTTCTATATGCAAATGAATGTGAGGACAATTTCAAGGAACTCAAGAAAATGTTAGTTAGTGAACATGTTCATACATTAACCTATACTTTAGAAGGGTTTCGTAATCTATAGAGATGCATCTGAGAAGGGTATGGGATGCGATCTCAAAATAATAACATGGCTATAGAATATTCATAATGATAGTTGAAGATTCATGAGAAAAATTACCCAACTCATGATTTAGGGTTATCAATTGTATTTTTTGCATTTAATTTATATACAGGCATTATCATTATGGAACAAATGTGATATATATATATATATATCGATCATACAATTTTAAAATATATATTAACACTGAAGGAGTTGAAATTAAACCACAGAATATAGTTAGAGGTGAAAAAGGATTATGACTAGCAAATATATTACCACTCTAGAAAAGACAATAAGGTGGCATGTGTTTTGAGTAGGAAGTATCATACTAGCTTATCCATGATGTGGATCATAAAAGATCCAATATTTCTTGACTTTCGAAGGATCGATCAAGAAATATTGATGAAATGGGAATATATTATCTTTCTTAAATGAATGTTCAACCGTCTATCCAGATGAATATTAAGGAAGAGATAGAATATGTAAAGATAAAAAATAATGTCATAAAGTTTCTTGAGTTTATCCTTGATCAGGATGGAATGATAAGGATCAAGAACCATGAATCTGTTTCTTCCATACTAGATTTTAAAAAAGATATGTTAGTGGAAGCTCATAGCTCTTTATTATCTATTCATCATGGATGTGGGAATTTTTTTAGAGACACGAGAGAATACTTATCATTGGATAGTATAAAGAGAGACAATGCAGAGTCTATTTCCCAGTGCTTGGTATGCTAAACAGTTATTTCTAAAAGGCAAAAGTCAATGGGGATATTGAATCCAGTACCAATACCAGAATGGAAATGGAAGAATATCACAATAGATTTTTGCATTATACTACCCAAAACACAAATGGTTTTACTAGTATATTGGTGGTATTTAATCGACTTTCTATGTCAAAAACTTCATTTTTATCAGATAAAACTTCTCTCTAGATTTGATTTTCTAGATATACATTATGGTTGTGGAATGGTTTCATAGAGTACCACATTATATAGTATCATATCTTTATCTAGGGATAACCTTAATGAAATAGAGAAGTCTTCAGAAAGAACATGACATAGAATTGAGATTCAACACTACTTATTATCCTAAGAAATTTGGTTAGTCTAAATGAACAATTCAAATCCTTGAGGATATGATGATATCTTGATCTCTGTATTTCAATGGTTGTTAGGAGAAAAATCCACTTATAGTTCAGTCTTCCTACAAAAAATAGCATTATCTCAAGAATTCAAGATGGAACCATATAAATCACTCTATGGAAAGAAATTAAAAGTTCCAATGTGATGGGATTAGATTAGAGAATGAAATCTATTGGGACATGATATCACTAAAGAATTGGTCGATAATGTTTAAACCATTCATAAGTATATCTAAACAACTCAATGTGAAAAGAAAAGTTATTCTGATAACCATTAACATGACCTAGAATTTGATATTGGTGAAAATAGTTTTCTAAGATTCTCACCCTAGAAGAATGTTATGAGATTCGGAAAGAAAGTAAAACTGAGCCCTAGGTATATTGGTCCCTTAGAGATTCTTGATCGTATTGGGAGCATATCCTATAAATTGGCATTTGTTCCAAATTTATATCAATTCCATGATCTATAAAATTTATATCTCATATATATGTATATACCATACATTACACATGTACTAAATTCATATTTTATACCTCTAGAAACAAATCTTTCATATGAGGAGTAGCCTAATGAAATTATCGATAGTACAGATAATGTTCTGTAAAATAAGACCACACACTTGGACTACATTTTTTGGCGAAATGGATAGTTAGAAGAAGCTAAATGGGAAAATTTGGATATTTTGAAGGATATGTAACCTATTTTTTTACTTTACTAAAAACTTATGAGTTTAAATTCATTTTAAAATGGGTAGAATTTAACACCCTATGTTTTTATGGACCTTTTTTCTCGAATAAATAAAATTTTCATTTATGCTTTAAAATGCACTAAGTCAAAAATTCCATTCACATGGAACCAAAAATGGCTTATTTTACATGGAACCAACACGGTGTATGATACATGGTACATTGAATTTGTATACATTAAATGAAACACCAATGTGGTGTTCTTTACACACAACATCAATGTTTCTACAAAACATCATTACATTATTATAATTAATTAAACGAGATAATTCAAACCTATAAATTAAAAATATTTATATGAGAAGTAATAAATTATTTTAAAATATTTTTTAGAATGTTTATATATATATATATATTTAATATTGACAACAACATATATAATTTTTTCTAAATTCCATATATGTTTAAAAATACTATTTTGTCGAACAAAATTCATTTCATGTCCTTCTGTGAAAAAATTGAATTTTAGACACATTTATAAATTTAATTTCATAATATAAGATTCATTTTTGAATTTATCATATCGAAATTATAATTGGTAGAATTTTTATTATTTTTATGTGATACAATATTTTTGGATGCAAATTGAAAAATATCAGATTATAATTCAAAACAACTTTTTCATCTAACTTAATTATAAGTATAAATTATTTTTTAAATTACATTGAATATTTAATTAGATGATGTTTTATTAAATTAATACAATTGAGGTAATTGAGATTAATTCCAAATTGAAATTTGATATAAAAATGAATCAATTTGTTGAATGTATTTACTTTAAAAACCCTCATTGGCGACCTAACTACAGGATTTATTTTAAATTATTTTCTGAAAAATATGTATTTTGAATTATGAAAAACATTATTCAATAATTATAATAATTATATTTTATAATTAATAATCACTTCAACTTATTATTTTATGAAAAATATTAAAGAATGTAATTAAAATTAATTAAACAATGAAGCTACAATTAAACCAAAATAAGGACTAAACATTAAAGTTATGACCTACAATGTGTTATGTACTTTTACAAAACCATGAATATTTCCTATATTCATCTATTTACCTTGTAGAATTTATTTTTTTGTTTTTAATGACTTTTTTTATGAAAACGTTTCTATATCTAACTTGTTCTCAAAAACAGAAACTGTGTCCTTTCCCATCCTTATAAAAAGACACGATCTCTCCCTCTATATAAAAACTATAAAACCACTTATTTTCAGAAACTATAATCACAATAAACTTCCCTAATTCAATAAATTACTCATTGAATAATTTATTTTATCATAAATTCTTACAAGGATGTGTTTTTCACAAACCAAAATGAGTTACCCGATTTTGATGTAACATATTCTCTCAAACTCATTTCTTTTATTTTCTTTATCCACTCTATCCACTCTATTTTTTACATGTTGGAATAAAAACCCCAATATCATCAATATAATATTATTTTTTATTATATTACTTCAACCTACACTTACATACACCTCCATATAATGGGTGTTGAACTTACCATTTATGTGTATGGTGAACTACCACCTCACTAAATGATGATTGTTTGTTTTTCTTTACTATATCTAATGGTGGAAATTATGATGGAAAAATTTATTTTATATGTTATATCATAAATTTATAATTAATTTATGTTTATTCCTTAATTTTATAACACAAATATTTATTAAATTCCTTTTGGTGTAAATTTGATATTATCATTTGAGGATATGTGGACCACCACCCCCTCAAAGCGGCGTGATTCATTCACACACAAAATTGAATGTATTAAGGATGGGTTTGGTTAAATTATATGATATATATAACATTATAATTCTAAATTAAATTTTTTATATACATATATACATAAATTTTATTTTATTTCATTCTTTCAATACAACAATAAAAATAGAAACAACGTCCATGCGTATGAATGGATTAATGTCTCCATGAATAGTGTATTCCACTTCATACTATTATATTATATAGATTATTATAATAAAAATATATTGAATAAAAATTATATTTATTTCATTTTATATACTTTTGAATTATTATATAATTATAATGATCAAACATGAATCAAATTAATACGCATGTGAAGAACAATGTGGATATTATGAATAGTCGAACCATAATATAGGATTGTTAACCAGAGGGTAATATAAGGTCTAGAAGAAAGAATATATGGTATTTGATATAATAATATGGTTATTTATATGATATATAATAAATTTATATTAATTATATAGGTGTTTTTAATGAGTATAATGAGATTCAAGATTCATGGTAAGGTAATTTCATCTCACTTTTTATTTTTGAGAGATACATGCAATTTTTTCCACTCATTCTGACTGTGCGGTGAAAGTAATGAACATGATTGTATTATATGTTAAATATAATTAAATTTATTGGTATTTAAGTATTAATTTTATGAAAATTCATTCATTGGACTTATGTTTCAGTAGTTACCAAATCAATAAAATAGTTTTTCCCAATTTTCATTCTTTTAGACTCGTATTTTGTCATGTATGTAAATAAATTTTTTAGGTCTATATACTTCCACATAATATTTTCTTTAAATAATTTAATTAATTTAATAATATTTTATGCTACATGACATTTTATTTTCTTACATGGAGATTATAACCCTATGTTACAATGTCATAAGATTTTATTTAATCAAAATCACCATTTTTTGAGATTTTTTATGTTTATACTTCCATTGAGAAAATCATATGATTCATATCTCATTAAAACTCAATATTTTTTCCATCTAGATTTATTAATGATATTTCCATGTACTAGTGACATTTTCCCACTCTTTAGTACTTCATGTAATTTTTTCAAGTAAAATCTAACTTTATCTCTCTCCCTCCAGTAGGAAATCTATTATATTCAAAAAATTATGTTTTCAAAAAAATATCAAAAATGTTTTCCAAATTTCATTGAAGAATATTTTCATGATTTTTTATAATTCTTTTATATCTCTTTAGAGCTATTTTCAAAAGAGATGTTTTTTAGATGGTTTTATTTTTAACATGTATTTTTTCGACGCAGAAAAGATATTTTATTCAAGAAGTTTTTTTATTGTATCTGTCAAAATTAAATACAATATAATATAACATCCATTGGTGTTACTTTGTAATTTATAGGGAAATTATTCAGTTTTTCCATTAATATTAATTCTTTTAATGGATTATTATTTTATTTTAATATGTTTAAGAAACCAATTTATCTTTTAAAGGTTATATTCTTTTAAATGGTTCTTATTTTCATAGTTTAAGATTATTATCAAATGATTACGAAAACTATTTTTCTGTAGGTTATGATATGATTTCATGATTATAATACCTATTTCATTTCATTGGTTGTTATATTATTACATATGATCTTCGGTAACATGTATATATGATTTTACTATGAGATGGGTCAGACCTATATCTCCCACCAATGCATTGGGTAAAGATTTACATCTCCTGATAGAGACTAAGATGGTATTGAGAGTGAACCTTTACTACCATGATTTCCATGGGAGTGAACCATGAATACAAATATGGTATGAAGAGTTGTCTCAAGATACTATTATTTCCATGAGAGTGAACCATAACTACTAAGATGGTATTGGAGTGAACCAGTACTACTAAGATGGTCTTGGAAGAAATGCCTTGGATAATGTGGAATTCATATTATATGCTTATGTGTCTTCCATAATTATACTTTTTATTCCTATGTTACTATTTCATGGCTTATTTTCTTTGTTTTATTATTGATCTTGTTTTATAAACTACCAAGATTTATTCCATGATTCATGTATATGATCCTTGATATGAAGTGTATGAACTTTTATTTTCATGATCATGTACTCATACCCCTTATGATCATGATTATGCTTACATATCTCCCTAGTTTACTCTTACAAAGAATATGAGATGACTCATTTTTATGTTTTCTTCCCCAGGTTATGAGGATATGTATTATTTCTAATGAGTCAAAGAGTGGTTCTATGTCAAGATGATCATATTGGGATATATTGTTTCTCACTTATGTATCATTGATTTTTTTTCATGATTACCAAGGCACTATACTAGTATGTTCTCTGGGAGTCTATTTGTACATTCATTTTAAGTATTCCATAATATTTTTTAATTTTAATGTATGAAATGTGAGGGTCACTTTACTTTTTCCACCAGGTGTAACTATCGTAGTAGCTTTCATAGACTCAAGTTTATGTCATATAATCCATTTATACCGTATTTTTATATTTCTCTGATCATATGATTCAATGTTTTATAATATATTAGTCAACATGTTTATTCAAGTTACTTATCTATTATGTTATTGTGTTATGACTTTTACTCATGTGTTATTATAATTTTCAATTTATATTGTTTTAAAAGGATTTTTTGCTCATCTCGTTGTCAATGCATTGCCCATGATATCCTATGAATATAAAGGAGGTAAAATCATGTTGTGAGATCATTATTGATTTTTAATATAATATTGTTTTATTATAGAATCATGTTTTCAAACAATGTTCCATGTCTTTCAAATACATTACAATATTTGATTAGTTATTTCTATTTAAGGTTTATTTATTATTTAAATCATGTAATAATATAAATATATAATGCTACAAATAATATAATAAATTCTATATTTTAGGGTCATTGGTAATCATTAATTTCAATTATAGTTCAGGGGATCCATATTTTCATTTGTTTTGGTCTAATATTTTCTTTCTAGTGTTGTTATGTTCCTTTCTGAACTAACTTTTGCATTTTTTGTTTCTTAGGGTGTTGATATTATTGAGAGAAATTGTCTCTTTATTATTTTATTTGGTAGGAGGTGAAACTTATAATAGGTTCCTCTAGGTGGGAATCTTCAATAGAGGTATGTGTGTAGTGACACCCATCATTCATCCATCTGTCATCATTTTTTATTGAAATATGGGAACATTTCCATCGAAATTTTTATAGTGTCATTAGTTTGAATTTACATTACATCAGGTTGAAATTTCATTGAGTTCCTCACATGATATTTCATTTGGTTGATCTAAAAAGATTGTTTTTGTGTCGGTACCTTTAATTCATCTCTCCTTCGCATATTAGTGTTTGTTTTAGTGGTTATATACAATGTTTTTTCAGTCAGACGTAATAAAAATTATTGGCTGGGGTGCCACATCATTATTGACTAGTTTCAGTATTTAATTTTCTAGTGAGGGGGAGATTATTATTTCTCTAGTTTATTCCATGATATTTGGATCCCTTTTAAAATTATAGAACATTAATACTGTTGGGTCATGTTTCTTTAAGGTATTTTTATTCTACTTGTATTTTGTTCCCTATTTTCCCAGTTTTAAATGTCAGCTTGTTTTTTTATGTCCAATAAAAGAGGATTGACACTCAACCATTTTTAATAGAAAATAAATTTACAATTTATTCTACCATTAAATTTTAATAATATTAAATCATAAAATGCCACTAAGGAACCTCAGAATACCAAAAATATGATTAACCACCTCAGTATGTTCCACAGTGAACTCCTAACACTTCCATGAGTAGCGAACCTATCATATGGTAATAATTAAATATTTAATTTCTTCTTATTTAATTTATAACACCTTCAAAATCAATTACGGGATGTACCCTCATCGAAAAGACGAGCCAAAATGAGCGTTTAACCATATAGGACATCTTCTATCCTTGATAAGAAATATTCCCATCATCTATTCCTAATTCCACCAGAATATTATATAATTTGAAAAAATACCTAGTTCAAACTACACAATAATCATTTGAATTAAATTAAATTCAAAATATAATAAATAATTTGAATGATCATACCTTAGATATCCCTTGAAAAGAACATGGAACCAGCCAACACCATGGAGATGAATGTAGTAATAGATAATGTGTAAGGAAATAATAGTAGAAAAAGAAGATTATAATAAAAATGGACTCCTCCTTACTCCATTTTCCATCAATATATTAAGTACCCTATAGAAAAAATACAAAATCATACAATCCTAAAAAACACCAACAAACCTGTTATAGTGTGACTGGGAGTGTTGTGATGGGACATTCCCTTTAACCCAAAATTTTTTTATAAAGGAAAGGTATTATAGAATGCTGCTCCCCATGATTAGTTAACGTTCCATGTAAAAACTCATTATAATTTGACATAATGGTTGTGATGTGAATAAATATTCGGGGGTTCTAAACCCACTATGTATTATTCATAGTCATTATATGAAAATCCCATAAGTTGTAATCCTTAAATAAGATTCCCCCTTCCAAAATCCAAAAAACTGATCATTCCATAAATCCCATGTCCATTTTGTAAAAACCCATCATGAAAAAAATATTTTATAACAACATAAAGTCCAATCATTTTACACCTCATAGGTTGCAGTGTGACCTACTAGATATGATGAAATTTAGAAGCTGTATCACCTTGTCTAAACAAAAACAATTACCTAAGAATCTAAAACATAATTTAGTCCTTATCCCCATCAAAAGAACATATCCATTAGATATTTTAACAATAATATTTTAAATTTTAATCTTGGTTCTCAAAATAACTCCATCTCAATATCCCAAAATTAAATTCCTCCAAAAATTCATCACCTGAAAATGGTATTTGGTTTTACACCTAACATTGTATTTTTATTATTTTATTGATGTTATTTATCCGTAACATGAATATTAGTTAATCTTTAATTCCCTTTCCAAAATCACTGAGTATATAGACAAATGGAGTTAATATATAATAGTTAAGTAGTTGTCCTTACCCAGCTCTTGTAATCACAATACCTTATAGTGATTTTGGTACATTGGGACATCAATACATGTAAACACCTTGGATATCTCACTTTTTAGTGAATAATATAAAATCATTATGTCATTATATTTAATTTTAAATTTTTATATATTATGGTTGTATTGTAACACCCCGAGATTTTATGAAAAATATTCTTTTTAATTACATTAATGTCTTCTGTTCTACTCTACACCGAAAGGAGCTTGCACAATACGTATCCCTGACTGGGCTTGCATTACACTCAATCGTGACCTTCCACGATAGCGTGTGTTGTACGCAATACCGAGTTTCTCTAAACAAAGATATGTCATATAAACTAGCCGTTATGAATAGTAATACCCAATTTTTTAAATTTTATAAATTTTATCTTTCAAATTGGACTTCATTTTTTGATTCATAATATCAAAATTAGCCTAAATTGTTTTTTTGGTATTTTTCTAAAAACATTAATTTTTGTTTAATAGTGAAAACACTGGGTTACTATTTAAAAACTGACTTTTTATTTAAATAAATATTTATTTTATTTAAATTTATTTTAGGTCCTAATTGTTATATAAAACATATATTAGTTCAATGTAATTCATTGAAGTCATTTTATAGTAATTTTAGATATATAAAACTTTATTTAACTTTTCATCATCTTTTACCCACCTCCTAGGAGAATTTTTAAATTTATATAAAACATAATTTTATCGCTTTTTTGAATGGTATTTCAAAAACCCAAGATACACAGTTGATGTTAGTAAGTAAAATGCTGGTCAATGAGATGAAAATAATTTTTGGTGAATAGTAACTTTTTACTTTTTTTACCACCGTTAAAAGTAAATAAGGTAATTAAGGGTATAAATAATAATAATATTACCCTAAAACATGTCCTAATTCTATTGTATAAGTATAATTCGACCAAAAACAATCTGAGGAATAAAATATTACAATTTAGGCCCACTTGGATTCGATTAGGAAATTTAATATTAATTTATTTAAAGAAGGGTTAAAATAGTTAAAATCAAAGTTTAATAAGTAAATCATTTTTAATATAGGGTTATACATAAGATAAATTCGACTATAAATATTAATTAGAAATATAAAAATATTTCCTATATAATGGTATTTTATTTGTAATATTTATACATTAAATAATTTAATTTATTTATGACACAATGATGATGCAGTAATTTTATTATTAATTAAATATTGACATAATTGATGTTATAAATACCCAAATAAATGTAATTTGAGACTTTTTATGAATTACAATAATTTTCTAGATTAATATGACATGTTATTATTGATTTAATTAACATTTTTAGAACTAATCATTCTGTTATAATTTTCACAAAAATCAATTACCAAATAGTGTCAAAATTGACGTAAAATAGTTTTTTTAAAAAAAATTATATTATCAATTGAAATTTTATTTATAAAAATCCAAAGTTTGACCAAATTACTTAGATAATGTTATATATATTAATAATAAACAACATTGGGTTCGTTTGGCTTGTTTTAGTATGTTTATTAACATTATAGTGTAAGAAAACTTGAATACACGGTAAAAGGAAAATTTATTTAATTTAAAGTTAAATCTAAATGATAAGGTTAAAATAGAAACCTAAACTTGTCTAAATTATATTGGATGAGATGGTTTCGACCCATACACACCTTATCTTTGAAATAACTCAATTTGGAGCTATTAAATACCAAATACGACTTTATAATAAAATAATATTTTCAGTTATTCCAAAGGTGCCCCTCTCCTCCCTTATAAAAGGGCACCTCCTCCGTCTCTTCCACACACCACTTTGAGCCTTCATGCTCCACCAACCCCTGAAAAATTCTATTATACACTCCCCTAGAAACATCCTTGAGGTCCTGGTCTTCTTCAAAGACCAATTTTAGTGCCCTAAGAGGAGATCTCAGAGAGGCGCTTCAAAGAAGAGGTAATATCTGTTACCGATTCGTTCTGCTTTATTTCTTCTTCTACTTCTTATTATTTAGTTGTTTCATTATGAAGTAATATCATAATTATCACTAATATAATTATATTTTATTATAAGTATTAAACAACCCTATTTCACCATCAATCCATCATACGGAAAATGAAATCATCACGCATACATATGTATGTAATACCATATCCACACCGTGGTGTAATCTGTTTTTGACCACCACCTTACTTGGATGGGTATAATGGTGTAAATAAATAACTATATATGATTATTTAAAAGTGATATTTATTCATAAATATTATAAATACACTTAAATGCAATTGCACGATCATGGGAATGATATCATCGCTCGTGCGTGCGTATGGACTATCGTCTCCACGACACGATGAGATTCATTCACCATGTTAACCACTCATTAATGATTATAAAGTATATATAATAAGTAATCATGAAATATATGAAATAATAATGATACTATATTTATGTGTATATATATGTATGTCATCTACTTAATTTCATTCAATTCAATAAGGAAACGAAAATAGCGTTCATGCGTACGTACGGCCTACCGTCTCCATGAACGGTGTATTTCATTTCATTTAATCGATATATCATATATATATATATGTATGTATATACTGAAATATATATTATATATAAATCATGTTTTACATTCTGTAATTATGTAAATTAGGATATAAGTAATAATATCAAGAACGACAAGTTGAAACACATACAATAAATGAAATGATTTTACCAAAAACGCTACTTTAACATGGAATTTACAAAAAAAACAGGTAATATAAAGTCATAAGTGAAACATATGTGATATCATAACAATGAATATTATTATGTAATAATTCAATGATATTATTTAAATAATTATACAGGAGGTTCGGATCCATACGAAGCATATCGGACCAAAGGCAAGGGATAACTATTCCAAACTCGCTCTTATCCGAGATTGTTTATTCGTAAGTATTTACTGGGGTATTTGTTATCATCCATGTCCCTATTTTTTAAAAAATGTTTTAATGTATGTTTAATGTCCTTTTTAACCATTTTTGAATTTTTCCACATGTTATGAAAGGAATTTTACTTTTATTTACGACACGAAGAACTTTTTGACTTTTCTGGCAAAAGAACAAGAAGAATGTTATTTTAACTAATACGGCATGAAAAGATTTTTACGGTTTTATAATCCTTATTTTCATGATTCTTCCTCAAAAATATTTCAAGAATAATTTAAACAAAATCTCTTTCTCTTTAAATTTAAGGACGTTTTGTGAAAAGAAATTGATTTGGAATAAGAGAGGATATTTTCCTCAAGAATTAATTTCAATTGTTTTATAAAAACCATTTTCCATCTAAGATGACATTATTTAAAATGTTTATGTTTCAAGTATAATGTCTCTATGATTTACATGGATTCACATTTCTTATTATTAAATGATATCCATTTATTTTATATGGATTATGTGATGATGGGATTATGTTTATGAAACCCATTTTATCCATTGGGTTATTATGAATGATGTATGGTTATTTTGTGGCACAAGTAAGAATGATTTTATTATAGGATGGGTGGACCTATATCTCCCTCAAATGCATTGGGTAAGTAGTTATATCTCATGATATAGACATGGCTGGAATGGTAAGTTAATATGATTTAGTGTTACAGGACTGAAATGAGGAGTTAACTCGATTCAGAAAGGGACTTTGTCCACTGAGATGGTCTTGGAAGCAATGCCTTGGCTACTATGGAAATCATAACAAGTTCTGAATGGTTTCCACAATTACATGTTTTATTCACATTAATTTTATCATGGTTGATGTTCCATTATGATATATACCTTACGTACTTCCAGGATTCATTTCTTTGCTAAAGATTTTGATGTTTAGATTTTATGTTCAAGTTTTTGCATTCAAATGTTTATGGATTGTTTAATTTTCTCTATGTTTACCCTTACTGGGCATTTGAGCTCACCCATTTTATGTTTTATTTTCCCCATGATATAAAGAAAGGTTTTATGTAAGAAAAACTGGGGAAGATCTTTGTGGGAGATGTTGATGATCTTTCACCACGATTAGAAGATTATATTCCATGTTTCCAAAGACACTAAACTATTAACATCCCGGTGTGTCTATTTTTTGTTATGTACTAAGTATTCTGCAAAAGTAATGTAATGTCCATGTACGTCAATCTTCGGGTCTCTACAGTTTGTATCAGTGGAAAGGTTTAGTCAACCTTTAGAAACTAGAATGAAAAAACTTTAGTGAGATCCCTAAAGATATTTCTAAGCTATGTTTAGGGATGTCCCTAAGGATAAGTATACGTATAGGATATAGTCCTAGAACTATAGTAACGATATTAGAATTTAACATAAGATGTTAGATATTGAGGATACTCCCCCTTTACTATGTTTTTTCCCTAGCATGGTATTTTCCTCTCACACAATTATTTTTGGGTTTTAGACGATGGATGTAACCAAAAAGAACTGTGTTGATCAATATAATGGACAATTCAATGATTGTCCTCCTGACCAAACCAATGTCATGGGAGATGGAGTGAAAAATCTTATTTCTATACTTACACAAGCTAGGAATCATTCTGGACTTTAAAATGAGCAGAGAAAGGAGCAACATTTTATTGAATCCTTCATGAGGCAGCGTCCACCTTCATTCAGCGGGTCTTTTGATACCTTAGTGGTTGAACAATGGACCAGTACTACTAAAAAGATATTTTCAGTTCTACAATGTTCTGAGCATGATAAAGTCATCTTATCAGTATATCATTTGGAAGGTGATGTTGATCAATGGTGGAATCTTATCAAGAATACGAGGCAAAGAGATGAAATTGAGTCCATGGAGTGGGACGAGTTTAAGAACATATTTTTTAATAAATACTTCCCTCCTATTCTTTGAACAAAGATGGAGAAGGATTTTCTTGAACTAAAGCAAAAGGAAGATGAATCTGTTGGTATATATGAAGCGTCTTTTACAAGGCTTGCAAGGTATGCATCTGACATTATCATCCAACCTGAAAGTAAAGTTGATTGATTCTTCAGTGTCTAAAAACCAAATCTTCGAAGGGAATGAGCTATAAGAGACTTCCGTAGCTATTAAGAAATTGTACGTTGTGCTATCAAGGTAGAAATGGAAGTTGGTGTTACATAATCATCTCATGGTTTTGACAAGAAACGAAATATGGAGTTCAAGGATAAATCTCAGAATAATGGTGAATTGAATATGAATGTTTCCTTATGCTCAAAGTGTGGAAATAAGCATGGTGGAGATTTCCTTAAAGGGACACTAAAAATTTTTAAGTGTGGAAAATAAGGTCATCGAGTAGATGAGTGTCGAAGAAATGGAAAAAAGTTTCTAATGGTGTGAATAAAGAAAAGACTGTAGAGAACGCACCACCAACACTTCAATGCTTCAAGTGAAATGAAATGGGGCATTATGCTAATCAATGCCCTAATCCAAGGGTTGATGATGATCGACATGAGCAACCACTTAAGGAAAAGGACAAAGCGAAGTCACATGCGATCACTATTGGTGATGTTGAATATGACAACGATGTGGTGGAATGATTAAGTGTTTATGTAATGGGATTCTAAAATAATGTTGTATATAGTATCATGGAATATTGGAATATTTATGTATTGGTCTATTATGGTTTTCAATAATTTTATGGTACTGGTAACCATGTAAAGTGATTGAGATATTTTTGGAAAGAAGATGATATGCGCATAATGACGGGATAAGGAGAAAATGAAATGTTTGACAGTATTCATGAGCTCATGATGGATATAAGTAAATAGTTATATCATGGTTTTAGTATATAAAATTTTTGGGTTTTGGTATGTGAAAAGAGTTAACTTTTGACAGCACTCATGTTATCACTAAGATTCAATGTGTATTCATTTTTTTAAGAGAATACATGATTAAGGCCTTTGAATGATTGGAATGTGACCATCAAGACATATCTTATGATATATGGGGATCAAAGATGGTATTAACATGCTAGTTTTATGAAATCTCGGGTAATCATTTTCACTATATTATGAGAATGGACTGCAGTATTATGGATAATCCAAAATATTGGAATGGATTATGTTAGAAATAAGTTAGTATTGTTTAAGGATAGATATTTTTCGATATTATTGATGGGATGTTATAGCAATGTAGTTTTAGAAAAAGGACAACCTGTAAGATGGGCGACAGCCCATCCCGTCGGACAAGGCTGTGGGAATCGAACCCACAACCAAGATGTGACAGGCCTTTATCGCCTACCACTGGTCTACAGAATTTCCCTAGTTAGTATAAATTATTTTTAATTTTTTGTAAGTGGTATGAGATATGATGTATAAGTCCATTTTGGAACCATATACGATTAATCGACTTATGTATATTTAATAACTTTTGTTATCCTTTTGTTTGAGACAGATGGAATGACCGGTCATTCTATCACATGATCTGCTAACACTTCATGAATGACAAATTCAACTTCATTTTTTTAAGAGATGAAGTGGAAATTGTTCAAGTCATGAACAATGGTGAGATTGTACCATAATCAAGTAAGTATTTCTTTTGATTTGAAAATTATTCAACATTAGAGAAATGATCTTGAAAACCAAAAATGTTATCATAATGCCCTTATATCTGATGAATCATATGGTACCTTATATCATCACAAATATATGGCTTTGTGATTGTTGGCCTTTTCATAGCCCTGTTATCTACCACACTCCATCTGAACATGACGGTTAGATTTATCTTCCATATCCATATTTTCACTTATTTTCTACTATGTGGAAACCCAATGATTAGTTAATTTGGGTAACCATTATGTTTCATACTTTTGTTTTTAAATCCAAGTTTTGGTATTCCTTTTTACGATGTGGGTTTCTATTAAAGAAACTTTCTAGTAGTAAACCATTTATAACCCCGACGAATTACGAGGGAAAAATTCATTTTAAGGGGGTAGAATGTAACACCCCGAGATTTTATGAAAAATAATCTTTTTAATTACGTTAATATCTTGTGTTGTATGCTACACCAAAAGGATATTTCACAACACTCATCCCTGACATGGCTTGCATTACACACAATCACGAACTTCCACGATTTCGTGTGTTGTACGCAATACCGAGTTTCGCTAAAAAATTATATGTTATATAAACTAGCAGTTATGAATAGTAATACACAATTTTTGAAATTTTATAAATTTTAACTTTCAAAATGGACTTCATTTTTGGATTTAGAATATCAAAATTAGCGTACAGTGAAATTTTGGTATTTTTCTGAAAACTTTCAGTTTTTGATGAATAGTGAAAACATTAGGTTACTATTTAAAAACCGAATTTTTATTTAAATAATTATTTATTTTATTTAAATTTATTTTAGGTCAAAATTGATACATAATATCTATATAAGTTCAATGTAATTCATTGGAGTCATTTTATAATAATTTTAGATATATAAAAATTTTATTGAACTTTTCATCGTCTTTTACCCACCACCTAGGAGAATTTGAAAATTTACAGAAAACATAATTTTACCGCTTTTGTAAATGAAATTTAAAAAATCCGAGACACACGGTTGATGTTAGTAAGTAAAATGTGGTTCAATGAGATGAAAATAATTTTGGGTGAATAGTAACTTTTTACTTTTTTACCACGGTTAAAAGTAAATAGGGTAATTAAGGATAATAATGATATTATTATTACCCATAAACATGTCCTAATTCTATTGGATAAGTTTAAATCGACCTAAAGGAACCTTAGGAAGAAAATATTATCATTTAGGCCCACTTGGATTCGATTAGGACATTTAATATTAATTTATTTAAAGATGGGTTAAAATAGTTAAAATCAATGTTTAATAAGTAAATAATTTTTAATATAGGGTTATACATAAGATAAATTCGACAATAAATGTTAATTAGAAATCTAAAAATATTTCCTACATAAATTTATTTTATATGTAATTTTTAGACTTCAAATAATTTAATTTATTTATGACGTAATGATGATGCAGTAATTATATTATTAATGAAATATTGACATAATTGATGTTATAAATACCCAAATAAATAGAATTTGAGACTTTTTTTGAATTCCAATAATCATATAGGTTACTATGACATCTTAGTATTGATTTAATTAACCTTTTTAGAACTAATTATTCTGTTATGATTTTCCCAAAAATCAATTACCAAATAGTGTCAAAATTGACATAAAATAGTTTTTAAAACAAATATTATATTGTTAATTGTTATTTTATTTATAAGAATCTAAGGGTCAGCCAAATGACTTAGATAAGGTTATATATATTAATAATAAACAACATGGGGTTCGTTTTTCTTGTTATAGTATGTTTATTAACATTATAGTGTAATAAAACTTGAAGACACGGTAAAAGGAAAATTTATTTAATTTAATGTTAAATCTAAATGATAAGGTTACAATAGAAACCTAAACTTGTCTAAATTATATTTGATGAGAGGATTTAGACCCATCCCCACCTTATCTTTGAAATAACTCAATTTGGAGCTATTAAAAACCGAATATTACTTTATAATATAATAATATTTTTAGTTATTCCAAAGGTGCCCCTCTCCTCCCTTATAAAAGGGCACCTCCTCTCTCTCTCTTCCACACACCACATTGAGACTTAATTCGCGGAAAAACCCTGCCAAATTCTCTTCTCCACTTACCTAGAAACATCATAGAGGTCCTGGTCTTCTTCAAAGACCAAGTTTAGTGCCCTAAGAGAAGATCTCAAAGAGGCGCTTCAAAGAAGAGGTAATATCCGTTACTGATTCTTTCAAATTTATATCTTATTCTACTTCCTCTTCTTTAGTTGTTTCATTATGAAGTAATAACATTAGTATCACTCATATACTGATATGTTATTATATTTATTACGCAACCCTATTTCACCATCTATCCATCCTACGGAAAACGAAATCACCGCGCGTGCGTACGTACGGAATACCGTTTGCACGTCGTGGTGTAATTGGTTTTCAACCACCACCATACTTGGATGGGTATAATGGTGTAAATAAATTACTATATATGATTATTTCAAGTTTATATTTATTCTGAAATATTATACATACACTTAAATGAAATTCCACGATCATGGGAATGATATCATCGCTCGTGTGTACGTACAGACTACCGTCTCTACGACGCGATGAGATTCATTCTCCATGTTAACCATTGATTAATGATTATAATGTATATATAATATGTAATAATTAAATATATGACATAATAATGATATTGTATTTATGTGTATATATATGTATGTCATCTACTTAATTTCATTCAATTCAATAAGGAAACAAAAACAGCATTCATGCGTACGTACGGCCTACCGTCTCTATGAACGGTGTATTTCATTTCATTTAATCGATCTATCATATATATGTATGTATATACTGAAATATATATTATATATAAATTGTGTTTTACATTATGTAATTATTTAAATAATGATATAAGTTATAATATCAAGAACTACAAGTCAAAACACATACGATAAATGAAATGATTTTACCAAAAACGATAATTTAACATGGAATTCACAAAAAATAGGTATTATAAAGTCATAAGTGAAACATATATGTATCATAACAATGAATATGATTATTTAATAAGTCAATGAAATTATTTAAATCATTATACAGGAGGTTCGGATCCATACAAAGCATATCAGACCTAAGGTAAGGGATAACTATTCAAATCTCGCTCTTATCCGAGATTGTTTATTCATACGTATTTACTGGGGTTTTAGTTATCATCCATGTCCCTATTTTATAAAAAATGTTTTCATGTATGTTTAATGTCCTTTTTACCCATTTTTTTGTTTTTCCACATGTTATGAAAGGAATGTTACTTTTTTTACCACATGATGAACTTTTTGACATTTCCGGCAAAAGAATAAGAAGAATGTTTTTTTAACTTATACAGTATGAAAGGATTTTTACGGTTTTATAAAGCCTTATTTTCATTAAGCTTCCTCCAAAAAATTGTAATGACTATTTTAAACAAAATATCTTTCTTTTAAAATTTCATGACGTTTTGTGAAAAGAAATTGATTTTGAAGAAGAAGAGATATTTTCCTCAAGAATTCATTTCAATTGTTTTATAAAAACCATTTTCCATCTAAGATGACATTATTTCAATTGTTTATTTTTCAATTATAATGTATCTATAATTTACATGGATTCAATTTTATTATTATGAAATGATATCCATTTCTTTTATATGGATTATGTGATGATAAGATGATGTTTATGAAACCCATTTTATTCGTTGGGTTATTATGAATGATGTATATTTATTTTGTGGCACAAGTAAGAATGATTTCATTATGATATGGGTGGGACCTATATCTCCCTCCAATGCGTTGGTTAATGATTTATATCTCATGAGATAGACATGGCTGGAATGGTAAGTCAATCTGGTTTAGTGTTACAGGACTAAATCGAGGAGTAAACTCAATTCAGAAAGGGACTTTGTCCACTAAGATGGTCTAGGAAGCAATGCCATGGCTACTATGGAAATCATAACATGTGTTTAATGGTTACCACAATTACATGTTTTACTCCCATTATATTTTACATGGTTGATGTTCCATTATGATATATGCCTTACGTACTTCAAAGATTCATGTCTTTGCTCAATATTTTGATGTTTAGATTTTATGTTCATGTTTTTGCATTCAAATGTTTATCAATTTTTTGATGTTATCTATATTTACCCTTACTGGGAATTTGAGCTCACCCCTTTTATGTTTTCTTTTCTCTAGGATATAAATAATGGTTTTATGTAAGAAAAAAAGGGGGAAGATTTTTATGGGATATGTTTAAGATCTTTCACCATGATTAGAAGATTATATTCTGAGTTTCCAAAGACACTAAACTATTACGGTCCTTGTGTGTCTATTTTTGTTATGTACTAAGTATACTCAAAAGTAATTTAATGTCCACGTACGTCGAGCTTTGGGTCTCTACATGTATGCTTATATTTTATTATTTCTGTTTATTCATTCCAACACTAGAACTCCATATGTTCGATGAGAACAATGTGACACCGTAATTCACCCCTATAGTAGGAAGTTTGGGGTGAATAGTTGTAATTAGAAGAATCAAAGACAATAATTTTATTAATTGAAGAATATATATAATGTTTTTTCAGAATTGTATAAAATTATTTTATGAATGGACTTCCTCTCTTCAATGGGTGTAATTTAGATGTTTGTAATAATTAAATGAAATTTCTTCTAAAACCATTTAGAATTATATTTTATTTGTAATTATACATGGAATACAAGTGATTGATCCCATGGATATATATAGATTTTATATAAATAGGAAGTTGTTTTATAGAGATTAAATTTCCCAAATACCCATATCTATTGATTTGTCAAATCAAATATATATGATATGGATGAATTATAAATTCACCGAATCTATTTAGGATATGAAAAAAAACATTAATGAGGGTGAAATTAATGTGAACGAATAAAATTTGTATCTAATACATAACACGTTTATTGACATGAATATGAATCCAATTAAAGACAATAATGGTTTCTTTAATTGAACCATTGAGGCAGGTTCATATATTAATTGACACGGAGACAAGATAAAATCTATAGAGATCATGTAATAAATATTGATGTGATTTCAACTATTGTATAGTTAAAATGTTTTAGTGTATAAAAAAGTAAATTCTTATAATCTCTAATAGTATTATATATAAATTATTTTGGTTTCATAAATTATTTATACGAATGTATATGGATTATCTAGACACTCATCTAATGAGAAAGAATTTATAAAATTTAGAAAACATGACATTTATCAAGGTGAATAAAGAAAATTTTATGTGAGTGAATAATTTTTATGTCTTATTATAGGAAAATTAAATTAGAGAATACAATGATTCAAGGTAGTGTTATTGTTAGCTTGTTTTAAACGTAGAAATGTTGGAAAATTTACAAAAAATTTCAAAAATGGGTTGCAATTGTTTGAAAGATGGTTATCAATAATTGTGGAAGTGATTGGAAACCCATAATAGAAGAATAATTTTGTGAAAAATTAAAAACATGTGTACTATAAAAATAAGATAATATATTGTCTTGATTAATCTATTAATGCATTACTATCTCCATAATAATTGTATTTTGTTAATTAATATTACCAAAATAATAGCCATATAAGTCCCTCCTCTATTGTGTTTCCACTAGATGGGTGAATTTCCTGATGCCCAAGTGGGATCCACCTATCTCCCATGGAAAGCTAGTGCATAACACTGGTAGACATCGGAGGAGAAAAGTTATATTTGGGTGAGTGGGACATAATATAAACCCCCATTAACCAACACAAAATATTTTCATCTCAATTACCTATTATATAGTCCTTAAGGACGCTCATATACAACCCATTATTTACTCATGTCTGACAATGTATAAATAAATACCAGACATCCATTCATGAGCCCATAGATTTATTTCTGGAAACACATGACTGTTTAATCAGATTTATTGTGAAAAAATAAAGGGTTTTGTCTCCTTAAGATGGTGGTGAATTAGGTGTGCCAAATCATTTGGAAAATTCATATTTCTCCTTAAATAATTTTACACTATTTTTTCTATTAACCTCTATTTCTTATTAATAAAAATTGATCTTTTAATGTTGACTAACATTAAACAAAAACACATAAGAAATATAAAATAGTAAAGTATATCGCATTGTGTTTTATATGATTTTTTTTAGTATTGGAAACATACTACTTATAATGTTCAACTACTTGTACAACATAGATCCCTATGAATTATCTTATCGTGATTTTAAAATCATATGAGAACGTATTATTATGAAAAAAAAATTATTCTATACACATTACAAGTGTTCTGGTCTCATATAAAACATTTAGCAGTGTCCAATTACACATTCTAAATCACCATATGATATGTGTTCTTATGTGTTGTTAATATTAATGATAATTTTATTCTTACACTAACCATACGTATTATTTTTATTACATTAAATATATTTGTAGGATGTCCCACAATATATTCCAGGATGAAACTAAATTTATATAATCTAATATTATTCCTTAACATAGTCTTTGACTGCCTTTCAATGATGGGGAACATTGCAATGAAAAATGGTCTCTAATTTATTATCTAGTTTCTATATCATTCTAAAAATATATTTTCAGTATTATCTCACTCATTATATACTTTTATCATTTGTAATCTATCGTATCAACAATCAAAAAAATTCAAAATTGTAGATGATGAACAATAGTTTGTACATGTCTCTATCTCAAATAATTTTCTTCGTCTCATTTTTTCTCATAGTTTCAATCATCTACAATATAGGTTAGCATAGGTACTCTTATTATAATTTTTATTATTATCATTTATTGATTTAGATTAGTTAAAAAAATTCATATCACATTCATAATCTTCTTTAATCAATAAAATTTTCTTTCTCTAGCAGTATTGGTAGATTCATCTCAACTAACTATGACTTCATTGGTTCTTTTATTGATGATTCAAATGCACATTTTTTCAATAGATACATTACATTTCATCTTCTCAATCCATATATTATAGGTCACAAAAATATATTTTATATATATTTAATTTAGAAAGTATTCATAGAATTAGTATAGTGATCCCCATCTCATTTTCCATAATGATATCATGGGGGTGTGATCCCATAATACCTATTTCATTATTAACCATCTTATATAGGTTTATCCCCACAATCTCAGTTATTGTTTATGCCTCAACTTCTTATATCCAATGGATTTACATAAATAACATTTTTAATTCACTCCCATTTTAAAATCCTTAATAATAATACCTTCGTTTTGTCTAGTTTAAATGAGAATATTCGTATAGAAAATGTTGCAACAAACATATGCAATAAACCATTACTAATTTTTGAATAAAAACACCATGAAATTACTCTTTTATATTGTATAATTACTTAATGGAATTGGTTCATCTAAAATTATAATTACTACATCAAAATAACTTTTAAATCCTAAATGATCCATATAATAATTTCTTCAATTCTCAAAAAGATTAAAAAAACCAGTTGTGATATTAAGATCATTGTTGAATAGTATCAACATCATTAATTTTATCTCTAGAAATATTTATCTATTCAATATTTTCATCATTTTATACCCACCTAATCTCTTATTATTTGTTCACATATTGATCATCCATTCCATAGACATGAATTTCAATATCAAAATATATCCATCTTGAATCACAAATCTCATGAGTGGTTGAAATGTTTTAAACTAATAATAAAATCATGAATATTTCATGGATTAGTTTTCATTATAATACATCATTATACTTTTCATTAAATTTTGTAAAGTTATTAACCTTAAAAATATATCAAACTCATGAATTACCTCAACTTTAAATTTTATTTTAGAACAACCTTATGAATATTAACCTTATGAAGTGGTACAGTAGAACCATATGATGGCCTCGAACATTAATATCTATCATTAAAATTATAAATATTGAAAAATATAAGAGTTGGCAAGAATATATAGCTTATAATTTATAATGAATGGAACTATATGATGTTCAACAGTGAAACATTATGTTTTTTCATTTTTCATATTATATTCATACTTATAAAATTTATGAACTTTATGATTATATGAACTTAGATTGGCCATGAAACATTACAAGTATTATTTTATTTCAATTTTTTTATCTTCTGAGTTAAACATAATAATGATTTTAATGATCCTTATGAAAAATAAGAAAACGACCTTAAAATTATTTTAAGACATATCAAATTATTCTGGCCCAAAATATTATCTCTAGAATTCTGCAAATAATCCTACACTCACCTAAAATCATCTCGGGTAATTGTTTATTACATTGAATCACCTCATAATTGCTTCAAATGATAATGAGAATTACCAAAATAGTCTTAAATTTCATTAACCTATTTCTATGTTATTGTGATGTAATTAAATACTCATGTGGAACATTTCAATTATCTCTACTACCTATTTAGTTACAACGTCACATTATATATTTAAATCCATTAGCAAAAAACGGATTTGAAAATTAATAAAATACATTTATGGTATCCCCCATGATTTAACTTCATCCGCCCATCTTCCATAACTCTTTTAAGGGTTATTTTAAATCTAATATATATTTTAATCAATCATTTAACTTTATAAAATCACTTCTATATCCATACCATTATAATCTATTCATCAGTCAGTCCATCCCCCATATTCATTCATATCATATCCATTACTTATAAATTATTATAAACTATATTTATTCAACATTAACCCCTTTATTTTACTTTTAGTTTTGTTTAATAATCATTTGATATGGTTATAAAATCTCATGAATATATCAACATACCTATTTAAGGATAGTATTCCTTAACATTTAATTTCCCATCTTTGTATGGGGAGAAACATCATTATATTCAATAATTTTTTGGATTCATCCACCTTCACCCCTATACATTCATGTTGAATCTTAATAATAATAAATATAAGAAACAAAAAATTTTATGAACTTCAATATTACCCTTTGTGTTTTTTTCAACACTTTTAAATACCTCACATAAATTTATATCAATATTTTATCATAGTTTTCCTTGGATGTTGACATATTCCCTTATCCACATTATTTAAAATAAACAAAAATTCTAGTGTTTATATTCCCCCTGTTGATACCACAAGTGTAAGAAAATATATTTTCATCTCTCTAAATTCATATAAATTATGTTCCCACATTTCTTCATCGAATTTATTTGTTATCTACCTTGTTGAGAAAATCACTCAATTAAACATGAGATAATGGTTACATGAATTTTTCTTATCAGTGTTTCATTAACTAATCAACTCTATGTAAACTTACACTAACCTAATATAGAAAAAAGGAATGACCAATATTGAGTAATAATCTATCCATATGAATTCATAAATATAGTATCAACTTTGATTTCAATTATTAGGTTTTTTACAACTGTATTGTTAAGAAATTTTACAAAACATTACTAAACATCAATGAACACATCCAAAACATTCTTGAGAAAATTAATTTTTCTCCCCAACTTGTTTTTTTTCAATAAAAATTTATAATCGTTATTGGAATAAGAATAAAGATTGATGTTCAAGTGGTCTTCACACCTCAAAATTCAGTTTCCTCATGTGTATTTAGAATTATATATTTTATATAAATAACTAAACTATATGATAATTATCCTAAAAAATACCCAATAAATGATTCATTTTAATTTTCTTCATTAAGGATAAATAACCATCCAAAATAATATAGAATAATTTTTTATACTAGTTGAGGTTTGATAATAATTAAAATATTGAACCTGATGTGTGAATATTTGATAAGATAATTCTAATTACGAGTGAACTTAATGGAATATTTTTTAATTTTTTATTATCAACATGATATTCATAATATCTTCTTTTTTATTTATCAATTTCAATTCCTAGTATAATGTATCCCAAATATACAAGAATAAAAATAAAATATACCTCCATTACTTCTTAAAATATATAAATAATTATAATAATTTTCACTAAATCTTGAAACTCCTTTTGTTTAAGCACTAAAATTTCACAATAAATAATCATTATTACTTTATCATTGATTTTATAAATCTATGCATCTTTATAAAATATGGATCAATTTTATTTTTAAAATTTATTCTTTATTGGAATATTTTTTTTCATTATTATGAAAATTTATATCATCTTTTTCAGCAATATATATTTTCTTATACTTTTATAGGTTAGATATCTTAATTTTTAGAAACTATTTGGGAACATGGGAAGAATTTTTCTTGTGTGATGACTCATTCATTATAACATATTCCTTGAAACTTAGAGTATGTTTTTATTCCCTTCATTATTCAGTAAATCCACATGTTTTGGATGCCATGTCACACACTTGTTAGTTGTATAACATGAAAATTTTCACCTTCCATGGATACAATAAATATCTTTATACATTCTATTCTATGAAAGTTCCTAGAATTATTCATTAGGGATTTTAACTTCCAAAAAATTATTTATATCTCTTACATATAATGATTTAACTCTATAATCCAACATACTTCTTTTTTATATGTTATTCTGGTACAATTTTTAGTGGTATGTGATGTGGGCCTTATTAGCACATTAGAAGATTACTATATATATTGGAGTAAAATTATTCATAACATTATTCTTTTGTGTATTTTTTTAACTCCATCTAAATTATACATGATAGAGGACTTATTACCATCTTTATTTCGTTTCTTATACTATTTTGGTGTTGTATTCATATCAACATAGGATTATGGAACCAAAAATATTTATAATAGTGACCAAATATGTTAAAATATTCCAATAAATCATTAAATTATTCCAATATATTCTTGATTGAAAAAACATTCTTCCTCTAGGAAGTCATATTTTCTATAGTAGTTTTTCATTATGTTTCATTTATAGCTCTATACCTACCAACCTAACTTTAGGCCCTCCATAATTAGAATATGACGACATGTTTTCAAGACACTCTAGGGGAATGTTTCAAAACATCCATAAACTACATAAATGGACAACTAATCTAATTATTTCTATTATATTGAAATTATTACAAGAATTTTTAAGATTCTTATTTTTAGGATGAAAACATCATCTTTTAAGACATTTTTGGTTGAATTTCTATCTTGGATATTCCTATATATAGTACTCATTAGCTGGTTATTCTCTTGGATTTTTTATTCATCCAATTTTTTCTAGATGTATACATTAGTCATTTGTGTTATACTAAAAAATAATTTTTACAAACAGGTCTTTGATGATATCTAATTTCCTTCTTCCAAGATCTTATTATGTGTTGACCATGAGATGACTCTAATCTATTCTTGACACTATTTTTTTATCTAATAAAAATTTTCAATTTTAAAAACATATGTGGTAGAACATATACTTTTAGTAATTTTTTAATATTCTTCATGGGGGAAGAAAATAATTCTCAATTTAAGAGCCAACTCTATATATTTTTGATTTAGAATATATTTCATTTATTTAAGATATTTATCCCTTTAATTTAAGTGTATTATTAGTTTTTTATCAAATAATCATAAATATTACATGAATCAATTATAAAATTTTATTTCTCCTTTATTTATATAGATTTATATTTCAACTTATAATCTTTTTCATTCATAGAGTCTTTTTTATACTTATACAATGCATAGATATCTTCAGGAACAACCTTCTAAAACATATCATTATAATAAAATAATCATTGGAATTATTCAAAAATCAATGAAACTGATTAATTTTTATGAACAAAACTCCCCATTACATGAACATAGTCATCTGAACCCTTGTTTCCCCCATAATACTTTTTTAACCTTCTTAGCACAATAAAAGTTATTAGCCACTAGGGCCAGTTATTTAACATGTAATTTTCATTATAAAAAACATATCATTAACTATTATTTTACCCCACTCACACACATACTATTAATCCCCCCATGAGGTCACCGTATTGAAACTACTCCATTCCAATCTCACATTAATTTCGTGTGGAAATAGAGGATTCGATCGAAAAGGAAGGTGATCCATATAAAAATGGGAAGTAACATTTATTGTTTTATGTCTGGGTTTCTTAAGGTTGTCATGTTGTCCCCCATTTAATGAAAAAAGTCTTAATTGTTCACCCCACAGCTCAATCATAGGTGGTACAACTACACTACTGACTAGGTATTGGCTATGATAAAGTATGTCTAGCCGCATTATAATACTCCTCAAGACCACACTCTCCTAAATGTTGATTTATAATCAGGAAGGCAACCAAAAAGAAAAATCCACCTTAGTAACATGTGTAGTAACATTTATCATTTTATGTGTCACTTTTCCAAGGGTTCAATATTTATTAAAAAATTAATCTTATTACTCTATTGAATTCAGATGTTTTCTGATGACTGTTTATCTTATATCGTTTTTTATAAGTTCATATTCCATCGAGTCAGATTTTTATTATAATTATTATTTTTCATTCCAATGTTTGTTAATATCATTATGTATATATTAAAAAATTTAATAAGTAAAATTTAAAGATAATTCGTAACATTAAAATAAAAAATTCTATGTGATTCATCATAAACATGATCATAAAATTATTCACACATTAAACAAGATTTATCATATGAATTTTCATGATCTAGCCTGGGTTCCATCCAACCTGACATCTATACCAATTCATATCATGTCCCAAAAGGAGTTCTTGATACCCACGAGCTGCATACTATTTCTTGGTAATCAAGAATATACTTGGGGAATTATTTCACCCATTCATAATGTCACAAAAACTAGAAATATTATGAATCACAATAACTAACAACCATAACCAAATAACGTACATAAATTCTCATATTAAAATTTTACAACTTTAACCACAACCAAATGCACTTCAATATAAAGGTAACAAATAACCTATCAAAAAAACCTCCATGTAACAAGGGGTACATCACACTCATGCAGCCACCACTAACACATGTAATAAGTGTAACACTAGAAACTGGATCCACCCTCACCACCATGAATCGCCTTACATTTACCTAAGTCATACATAAAAAAGTTTACATACACACAAATTTGTATATTGGGTGTGATCCAAATCCTTGTATGATTCTACCCAATGTAAAATAATCAATGCTATAACAGTAGATGAAAAATCAACATGCACATTTTCATAGGATTATTCGAAAAAATTCCATGATATTTTTTGGGAAAACATTCTTCAGAAATAATTATTAAGAAAAACATTTTTCACAAATAATTGTTATTTGAGGAAAAATTTACACAAGGTCTACCATTTGTCGAAAGATATCATTGAAACACATAAGTATAAATTCAGAAGAGAGAACCATGGGAAAATAGTAATATGTAACTAGAATAAGTGAGAAACTATTTACCAAATACCTTAGTGATCAAAATCCTCAAACATAACCACCACCAGCATTATCAAGAAAATTTTATTAGAGGGGAAGTCATCCCAAGGTCTAATGGTCTCTATGTCATAATCCAAAACAAACAGTGTATCGTGTATGATCCAATATATAGTAACTCATCTATAGTTCTAGTGTCCTCTGATCATATAATATGTTTATTTAGTGTTGTAATCTTCAATCATGTTAGAAGAATCTATCAATCATCCAATTTTGAATCATCAAGTGTAATTGTTCTAGTTCTCCAACCAAGACACCCAGGATTCCCTTTTTCCTCAATTTATATTTCATATATCACATAAATTATCACTTTCCCATACACATTAAAAAAATCACAAAAACACAATTAAAGAAGTACTTTCAAATTTTCAAAATTATTCAAATATCAAAATCTCACATGGAAATGACCATTCTTTACAAAAAACATTCCATTTTACATGAACAGAAAACCCTTTTTCAAATAAATTTTATACCACTTTCACAATTCATGACTCCCATTTGAAAAAAACTAAATAAGAACACATTTGTAATGAAACAATTTCAATGGGAAAAGCCCTTATGAAATTTATAATCACATATAAAACATTTCCTAACATGCTACACATTACTTTTACAATTCAAATACACAATAATTTAGAATAAAAGGAAGTGAATATGCAACATAAATTCATTTCTCAGGGAAAATCTGCATTCAACACATTTTCACCATTAAATATCTTTGAAAACACATTTTATTTCTTTCACATAAAGAGTATAACACTTTCATTAATCCCCACAACAATTAGCACACTAAATATAACTAATTTCATTCCAAAAACTATCATCCATCAAATATTCATGTCTATAATTTTCCAAAAAATATTATACACCACACAAATAATCCCTGAAATTCATTGAACAAATCAAGAAATAATATCAAACTCATCTGATAATGTAAAAATCATGTACCCAACTACCTCACACTTGAAACCATCTGAAAACCGATAGAAAACCACAATTGAACTGTCATAAGAACCAATAAATGAAATAAATAGTAATTACAAACATGATGTCATCCAAAAACACAATATAAAACCCTATTTTTTCCATTCAATATACTGGAAAATTATAACTCAATATTGAAGGAAGAGGAGCCAAAGAATGTGGTGGAAATCCAAAGGAAAAATGCAATACATAAATATTTCATTAAGAACCTGTGTCAAAATTACCAATGTATTGATGATTAAGAGTTTTAAGGAAGCTTTTGGGATGCTCCCATGGCTGAAAATCCTGAATAGGGTGGAATGTATATGATTTATTGTTAAATCAAATGAGATAATGATAGAAAATTACAAATTTTTTATGACATGGAATAGTTAAAAGATTTTCCCACATAATTTTCAAACCGTGCTGCAACCGTGCATACCTCACTATACATGTGAAGCATGCTGGATGGTAAGATTACAATATTTTACATACAATGTAAAAACTGTCCATTCGCCGCTATCCAAAACCAACATATGTCACAAAATATATTGTGAAATTGTGAAAAGTTTATCCTGACCATCCGCCAATCGTGAAACACCTTCAATCTAGCCCAAATTCACTATTGTTTCTACAAAACACATGGGGAACCCAGGGGATAAATATAAAACAAAAAATAAACCTAGTAATACCTAGAGACAAAAACAGGGATTTGAAAATTCTTAACACAATGAAAACCTTTCACCATCAAAAAGTAAACATGAATCTTGATCAGATAAAAAGTGGATACTCATCCTCAATTTAATAATTACATTCCCTAGCATCATACTAATTACATCCATGCTGAATAATATCTCTGACCAATTTAGTAGTCTTCCCATGAAGAACATTTTCCTGTAAATCCATAATCAACCCAGGCAACTACAAAATAGATATATCAGGCTATAAAAACAACTCCTTTCATTTTATCTCGTGGGAAGGATCCATATTTTACATTTTAAATTTGGATACATGGAAGACATAATTTATTGATATCAACTGAGAGGTAAAATATGTCGTGTATTACAAATTATCAACTCTATTAGTAATCTCAAAAGGTCTGACATTCATTGTTGTTTGCTTCCCTTGTGTACCCAAAAGAAGACGACCCATTTGAGTGTCCACATGCAGAAACATCTTGTCAACAATAGAAAAATACTATGATTTTCCATTTAGTAGGAATAAGAATTGTAACGACTATTAGCTATCAAAAACCTATTTAATATCAACTTTACTTTATCCAATGTTTCATGTACAATGAATATTCACAACAACATTATCTCAACCAACTCATACCAACATAAATTCGTGAGACAACACTGGAAATAATGTTCCTCAAATAAAAAAAATAAAATTGGGGATTGGTATTTATTGTTATAATAAAACTCAACCAATCCCTAAGGGATATCCCACAAACGTCCAAAATCAAACACACATGCCCAGATCATGTATTCCAATATCTGATTTTGTCATTCCATTTGAATATCCATTTTTAGGATGGTATTTCATTATCAACATTACTTATGACCAAGTAACTTTCTAAAGAATTCCCAAAACCATGAGTTCGAACTGTGATCCATGTCAGAAACAATTGTCGAAGGCACACTATGTGGCCTCATAAC
This sequence comes from Viscum album, assembly GCA_963277665.1. Taxonomy (NCBI): domain Eukaryota; kingdom Viridiplantae; phylum Streptophyta; class Magnoliopsida; order Santalales; family Viscaceae; genus Viscum; species Viscum album. The sequence continues at coordinate 1,006,989,795 of OY728164.1, read as the reverse complement.
GTCCTGAATATACAACAAACCCAACTCATCCAACATGGATGAATCCTGATTTGGAATGGAATGGGATTATTTGGTCAGTCGATCAATCACTCCTTAAATGGAATTCCTCCCTCTGGATGTACAAGGCATTCCAACAACAAAATCAATAGATATCTCTTATGAATTTCAAGTAGGAATGGGTAATAGCAAATGAAAACTAGTAGTATTTTGGTTCTCTAATTTCACCTTCTAACATGTATAACATTGCGATAAAAATGTATATATGTCCCAAAAAAGCCTAGAAACCAGAACTATTTTAATATATCATAAAACATCTTGTTCTAACCATGATGAATGAACCACCGATACTATTGGCTATCCTACATCACCACATTCGAGGATGATAATTATATAACAAAGAGTCCTCCGAAGTAACAAACTCCCCTGGGATATAATGACCAATCACAGTGAGTCTCCCCACAATTTATAAAATGCATAGAATGTAGACATAACTCAAAATTTGGATTCTCTTTCTGAATTAACTCTAAGAGAGATGATGTCACCTAACTCTAGTCCGGAATGCACCACCAAAATCTTCCAAAGTCTTGAGATGCATCTATTTAAAAAGAACCATTAATGTCTACTCATCATTGGACTCTTTAAAACATTTCAGTAATACATTCCTAAATTAGTAATCTATAAATAATTCCATTTCAAGTGTTATCAACTATATAAAAATTTTACCCCAGAAGATACTAAACCCAAAAACACTACCATAAATTCAGATCATTATTAGATAAAATGATGGTAAACATTTATGATTTTAATATATAAAAAATTCAAAAAAATATAATGAACCCATGTCTTTACGTCATGAATCACCACTACCAATTCATATTTTGGGGTATGGTAGTTTTTTCATATGGACAAAGATGGTAACAACCATACCCCACCACATGGTCATAAAACATCATGACACATCCAGGACTGATACCTAACGCCTCACAATATACCAAATATTCCTTTTCATATTCCGGAAGGATCAAAATAGTGGTTTTTTTCAACAACATTATAAGCTCCTAAAATGAATCTTTCCGCTCTGGGTTGCATTGAAACTTTATCCCCTTTTGGGTGAGCACCATCATGAATTTACCAAGATGAGGGAAATCTATAACAAACCACATGTTTAACCCTTATATTCCTAAAAAGCTTCTAATTTCAAACACATTCATAATTGGTTTTCAAGACATCAATACACTAATCTTTTAGGGGTCCACTGAAACACCTTATTCTAAGATCACATGGCCATGAAACATCACTTTCATAGTCCAGTAGTTACACTTACAAAAAATTTCATATAGATGATGATCTTGAAGTGTGCTAAGAACAATTCTAAGATGCAGCTGATGCTCTTACATAGTCCTAAAATTGAAAATGATTCATACAAAAATAAAAAGGACAATGAATTGAGATACTAATAGAACGCTCTATTCATAAGATCCATAACTACCACAAGAGCATTTTCCAACCCGAAAGGCATAACCAAGTTATAAAAATGTATGTACCTACTTCAGAAGTATATTTTCAAAAAATGATCACCTCTATCTCTGAATTAGTGATACCTTCAATGAAAATCAGTTATGGAGAACCACTTTTACCCATTAAGATGAACAAAATGACCATCAATATATGGAAAATGGTACATATTCTTCATCATCACCTTATTCATCTTTTGGTGTTAAATATACTACTGGAGAGATCCACCATCCTTAATCACTAACAGTACTTTGGTTTCCCAACATTGTAATTTTAGGGGAATGAATACTTTGGATTACAGGTCATATATTTGAAAATTAATTCCCTAAACTCAGTGGGGGACATACGGTATGATGGAAGATATATTGGATATGTTCCCACTGAAAAGACAATTGTTAAAACGAATTCCCACACTGAAAGAAAACCCTAAAAATACTCTAGAAAAACCTCCAAGAAGTCATCAACTATAGAAGGTACCCTTCTATTAGGATCACACTCATCATCCTCTAAAATTTGTGAAAAGATATAATAAACACGATTTCCAAATTCCAAATGTGAGGGGTATATCACGTGCAGTCTAGAAATCCCATTCTACCTATGAAACATATATACATTGATCATGTTCCACAAAACTCACTTGCCTCAAATAAAAATCATTGTGAACAAAAAACACCATCTAATCCATACCAAGGATCATGTCAAAAAGTTCTATTTCCAAAACTAGAAAATCGCATTAAAACTCAAACCCTGATATGATGAGTGAAAAAGGGGGACACCTGAAAGCCTTCTCTCACTTATTACTAGGGAATGTTATTAACTCCATCACATATGAAATATGATTAGTTGGAAAATTCAACCCATCCACAATATGGTAGGAAATACAACTAAAAGAGGTAGCTTTATAAAATATACCATTAGCTAGTGATGGTGCATTAAGGACCGTACCCCCAAACTATCATGATCCCAACATCAAACTCTACTATTTCCTAATCCACCACATAATGATTCCTCATCTTAGCCTGATCTTGACAACAACCACTGACCAACAACTCTTCCCTAAAGAAACATTTCCTATAATATGATCTGTCACTACCTCCATGACCTTTGAACCAAGAACATACTATGAAGCATATTTCTATCCGGGATGACATTCTTTTAAATGATTTTGATCATTCTCCACATTGATATGATCATGATACCATATAGAATCAATAAAAATTCTCAATAAATCTGAACTACTGATTAGGTCTAGGAAGAGATAAACAAGTAGATCATATGTATCCTACCATACCATCGTTATTGAACACAAGTCACCTAGTGTCTGAAGCTGTAGAATAAGGCATACATGAAGGATGGATTGAAATACCACCTCTTTTCTTCACATGTTCATCCTACATCTTCTTCTTCTCTAAAGAACCTCCACTGACCACTACTAACAAAACTCTAGAGATACTACTCTTTGTTCAACGATCAATATCAACCATTATCACAGGATCAAGAACCTCAACTTAGGTCTTCATCTTGAACAATAATACATGATATCCTATTTTTGGTCTCAAGTAATATCTAACTTTTAAGCATTCATCCTTCATTAGAAATGACCTCAGTTGGCTATCAAACTGACTTTGCAAAGCGGTTTTCATACTCCACTATTATCTGATCTCACTAGATATGCTCCATAAACTCTTAGGTCCTTGTGAAAGTAATAATATCATGACTATATTTCTAATTGAATAAATACTTGAAATCATTCTAACTCATCTACCCCTTATTATCGTATTTCACCATTTACTCCTATCACTTATGACATGATGGCTCCAATAATTATAATGAACATTTCATCCTAACCACCATAAAAAGTATTAATAAACTAAAACAGTTTTTCTATTTTTTTCAATACACTCCTCCAATTCCTAATGTTCCATTTTACCTTGTAAATATTAAGTCCCATTTTTGAATAACTCCTTATACATTTCCATTCTAGGATTTGGTTATGTATTCCCATCATGACTAGGACCCACGTGAAATCCTTGTCCAAACTCTTAAACAGTCTGAATCAATATTTACACTAACCTATAATCAATTGGTGAAGGAGAAATCTCTCAGGGATCTTCCAATGGCTTCAAAAAAACATCAAGGCAGAATCTTTCTACACAAGAAACAACCACAAGGAAGATCTAGTATTTCCACAATTTTGAAAATTTCATGCAATAAAAATAAATATCAAATAGTAGAATAAGTCAAAACAAACTTATAAAATATCAATAGACAAGCCTAAAGAATATAAACCCCTCACCCATACCCCCAATGAGTTTTGATATATATTATTCAGCCTGTACATCTCACATAGAGGAGATGTCATCAAAATATAATAATCCCATGCTGACGGAAGTCATGTCACGATGTGTGCCTTCTACACACCCTTCTCACTACTAGAACATCAAGCCTTGATAATACAAGATCCATTCTATCCATAATATTTTACCAAATAACTTGACCAGAAATATCACAAGCTACTCTAATACCATTTAATCATTCACTGAAGCGAGATTCCAGCGAACCACACACTAGATGTGATTCCTAGTATGGACTGAAGGGTATTCTGAATCCACATGGGTAGGAAACTAGTTCCTTTGCACCAAAATTATTATTTGGGAATAATTTCAACCATTTATATGGTAACAAACAATCAAAAATTGTAACAATCATAATTTTGGAGAACCAAAAACAAAAAAGGTACACCAATTTTCACATTCAAGGTCTTGAACTTTAAACATATCCACAAGTACTACAATGGAAATAGGAAAATATCCTAAAACCCTCCATTAAATAATATGGACATCACTCTCAAGACACCACCACTAACACCTACAATAAGTGGACCAATTGAAATTGGATCCTCCACCACCACCCTAAGTCACTTTACCTTTAACTTGTTCATTCATAAAAATGTCTATATACACCCAAAGGTCTATGCATATTTTGGTTCAATAGCAAGTAGGATGATATCCAAATGAATATATTTTCTTCTATATTATTAGAAGGTAAATAATCATCAAAATTTTCATAATAATATTAGAAACATTTTCCAAGAAGTCATTTTATGGAAAATAATCTCAAGAAAAACATTTTATGAAAAATATTTCTCCCTAATATGTTTTATCGAATTAAAAATATACACAGGGTCTATCGTATAGTGATGGATATCTCCACATCATATGAACAACATTTAACAAAAGTATAGCAATGGAAAATATACATAGGTAACTAAGACATGTGGGACACTTTGAACCTCATACCATGACGATCAAAATCCTTAAACTAAACTACCACTAGAATATTTGTTAACGATTTGTTAGAGGCTATCTCATCCCAACGTCTAACGGTCTCCATATCAAAATTAAAAGCCAACAGAATCACTATGATTGATCAACTACATTGGAATTCATCCCAAGATTGAGTGGTCTCTAATCGTATCATATGTTCAGTCGGTTTTGTACTCATCAATCAACCTAAATGAATTCGGGCCTTAGCCACTTCTGAATCAACTAGTGTACAAAATCTAGTTCACCCCTAAGACACCAAGGATTCCTTTTGGGATCAATTTAAATGTGACATATCACAAAAATAATTATATTCACATAATCATTCCACGAATTATAAGTACCCAAGAAAATCAACACATTCACATTTCCACCTAGATCTAATTATCAAAAATATGATATAGAAACAACCATTTTCCACAAAATAAAACACTTTCAATTTTAACAAATCACTGAAACCATATGGATGTACATTTAAAAAAAATTTCATAATCCATGAAAATCATTTGAAAAAACCTTAAGAATAATACATATGTAAAAAAACTTTTAAAATGGAAAATACTCATTAAATATCATACCCACATCAAAACCATTTCATAACATTATTCACATTACTTTCACAATTCAGAGACACAATAAAGGTGAAACAAAAAGAGGGAAATAGTAAACCAAAACCCATTTATCTTGAAAAACCCAACTTCAAAAAATTATCACATTTAAATAACTTTTTAAACAAATTTTCTCACCTTTTACCCTTGGAGTAAAAAACTTCTAACAAGAACCATAAAAAAGAATATATTAAATATAATGAATTTCTTTTAGAAGATCAACTTCCATTATATATGAATGTAAAACATTATCTATAACATATTTTACACCACACAAATTATCCCTAAAACACATTTACTAAACCAATAAATAAAACCAAACTCATATAGAAATTTAAAAGTGTGGAACAACCTACCTCACACATGGAAGCTTCCCAAAATTAGTTGACAACTACAATAGTACAAACAAAGGAAACTATAAAATAAATATCTAACAATAACCATCATGATTTTACCCAAAACCACAATATAAAACCACAATATTTTAAGAACCCCATTAGAAAACAAGAACACAATAAAGAGGTAAGATAAACCATAGAATAAGGGAAAAAATAAAAAAATACTTACAAGAAAATTCCTTCAAGAAAAAAGGTCTAAAACCCCAACATTTGAATACATAGACATACACATAAGCTTTCGGGATGCTTCAAAGTTTGGAAGTATTGGATGGGTTATACTGGGATTTATATAGGGATAAACTTGAAGTGGAAAATAAGGAAAATTCTTAGTTTTTGATGACATAGAAGATTCACACAGGTTTTCCCCATGGCTTTCCTAACAATGTTGAAACTATGTGTCCCTCATTGTCCAAGTGACACATGTTTCATGTTTATCCGATATGGTTTAAAAACCAGTTGCAAATAGTGTAGTTTCCAATATCCAATACCAATATCTTCTACACAGTTTCTTGGGAAAGGGAACATGGTTACCCCCAATGGTGCATTAACCATGTGCCACCAACTGTCAAGAACAAACTCTCTATTATTTCTTCAAAAACACATTGGGAACCCAAGGGATAAATATATAACTAAAAATAAATCGTGGATTGACTTTGGAAAAAAAATGGATGTTACTCGAATTTTTTTCAATACATTTATCATTACAGGTACCACTCTGATTACCTTCATCTAGTGGATGATCCTACTTTACCTTATATTTTCTCAGCATTTTGGCCTCATTATTTTATCCAATTTTATATTTTTATTAGATAAATAAAAACATATAATAATTTTTATAGAATAATATTCTTCTATATGATTATCTTATAAAAACACTTAAATTATTCACCTTATATATTTAGATAAAAACTACTATTTTTTAAAATAGACCCTATTATAAGTAAACTTATTAGATTTGATATAACATATACTATCCCTCAATGAGTTTAGTAATTTGGTGTATTATTCTTCCATTAATGAGTTCAGTAATTTGGTGGCTTCTTTTTCCCAAAGAATTATTTAAAATAAAAAATAAACATACTTTTTAAAACATTACCAACACGAAATAAACACATTAAATTTATAATAGTATTGTAAATTGTAACACACTATGATTTTAAAATGTTATTATATGAAATGGGAATCCAAATCCTTATTGAATTTAAATCACACTATAACATAGATTCTATAATTATAATCTAATTATAAATTATAAGTGGATTATCCATATATCATATAGAAACCTTGTGTTTTTTGTATACTTCATAGAAATTCTCGTATCATCAATGAACTTTGGGTAGGGTCCAATACTATATCCCAAATTAACATATGATATAAGTGATTCCATCTTCTATATAGGAATGATGACATTGTTTACACTAGAACCCCTAGTTTTATTTGTTCTTTCATTTGAATATGTTTGAAGATGATCACAAATTTGTTCTTGAATGAAACATAAGTAAAATAATTTCAACATATTCCTCAATGAAGTCTTTATATTCCTTCTAATATTCAGGAATTTTAACATGAAACCTGATCACTACTCGATGTCAATGTTACCAAATATTTATCCAAATCATATCACTAGCTTCTCTCACTCTCAAAATTAAATTATCCTTATGCATCTATTATCTCCTAAATAAAAAATTTCTAAAAAATGGATTATAAGTAGTAGCTTCAATTTATCTTTATATCAAATCATATTTTTCTACTAAAATGTCATATTTTTTGACTTCCATAATACATAATTTCATAAGACCAACTTTTATTTTTCTCCATTATTGATCTATATCATTTTCATAGATATATTTTAGGTATGTTCTCCCTCAATGATAAAATTTATTTTAAATATAAGGAATGTGTCACCAGCTTCCTATCTTCTCTTTAAGATATCTTGGGTACTCTTATTTTATATCCACACAAGTTTCTCCAAAGACAAATATTCTCATTCTTCATATTAAATTTTTTATAGGATGTCTCCAGAATATATTTATTTTATATTTAATACAAAACGTATTTATCAATTTATTAAAATTGTTATCATCATATATTCCTAAATTGTATCACATGGGTGTGCTCCCATGAAATCTATTTCTTTCATAACCATTTCATATGGGTGTGCCCACATGATATCAATTATTCTATTTTACTCAACTATTAGTATCCACCTATTTTATATAAATACCATTATTTGTTTAATAATCTTTTTAACATGATGAATAATTATTAATTTGATTTTCTATATAGGCACAAAATGATTCTTCAAAAAAAATTCACAAAAATTTATATTAAATTAATCATTATTTTTATATGAAAATGAAAAGGTGGTAAGAATTATGATGTGTATAATTACTTTTTGGAATAAGTGCATCTAAATTTCCATTTTCTACATAAGATTCTCATTAAATTAAAATTTTAATCAAAGATTAATCTCTTTAATAATAATAAAGACTCGTAAAATCATATATGATATTTAGATTCACTAATAATAGTTATACAATCATCAATTTTAATTTCCATAATTATTTATTTATTCCATATTTTCATCATATCATAATGACATAATATCTCTATCATTATTTATTTATTAATAATCTTTTATATTGTCATGATGATCATATTCCTTATTTATCTATCTTAAATCAAATACGATTAATGTTTTTTGATGTCTTAATAAAATGAACATTGTCTCGAGCATCTCCAAATTTATTTTTAATCAAAAAAATTGAATTATAAAAATTTTACAATGTGTTAAACCTTATGAATATATCAACATTATAAATTCTGCCAGCCATACATTGTTTTGTATAAGAACATTATAATTATGAAATATATAAGGTGTTATATTTTAACCTTATTAAGTTCACCAAACTTATAAACTCACATTAACATTATGAAGTATGAACCACAGGTTAGTAAGGATCATTATGATGTTTATACCTTATGATGTTCAACAGTGAAAAATTATGATTATTGGTTTTTTCAAAAATTAATAAATCTTATGATGGAAGTGAACATTATGAGTAAATATAGATGAATATTTTAAACATTAAAAACCATACGAACTATGAACCATATGATGTTATGTGAACCTTATGAGGTGTTGACCATTAGTAATTCAATAAAACATTACAGTTTTTTTTAATTTTTCAATTAATATTTTTTTTCTGAACAATTAAAATTCTATAACAAACCTTAAAAACCCAAAAATTAACCATACAATGATTTTGGGACATAACAATTATTTTTATAAATAGGGAATTTCAACAATTCTTTATATAATTTCATACTAAATTCCAATACACAAATGACCATATTTTTTACTTAAAATCACATTATCAAAATATCTATTAATTGTGGTAATTATCAAAATAATTATAAACCTCATTAACTAAATTCCATTGTATATTATAGAAATTAAATACTCATGTTGATTACTCTATGTATCATCATACTATCTTTACTTAAAACATTACTTTATCTTATGAAAAACATGATTCAAAATATATTTTACACTAAATAAACTACATGTGTGATATCTCCATAGCATCTACTCCTTTATATTATTTTCTATAACTCCATGGATGTGTTAATTATGTTTAACCAGATTTTATATATTCATAAAATATTATTAAAACTACTTTTTATCCAAAAATATTAAATGTATTCCTATGTTAAATGAATAATTAATTTAAATGTATTCTTTGACACTCCTTGTAAATTATTTTTCACAATACCTTTAAAAATGTAGCACATTTCTTTTATAAGAGATCATCTCAATAATTATATGATATTCATAGAAACTATTATAAATATCCTTACCCAATTATTAATGAGTAGATGTCCTTCAATTTTCCTTACCCATAAAAGTAAGGGAATCCTTTTCATCTTTTCAAATCATTGGGTGGACTATCCTTCCATCACCCAAATACCTACATATTGACCAATATTTATGTAAAATATATACAACATAATAATTTGGGTAATTTTTGTGGGATTAGTGCTAAATTTGTTGTCAATAACCTTCCAATATTTGTCCAAATTTGTGATAATGAAAATTTGTGATGTCTACGGAATTGTTATTGATTAATAACATTGGATTCCATGCTTAAGAAGTTCTCCATGTTTCTAACCATGGTTACTTTTTGTACTGATCCTATATCTTTTGGGTATGTTTCATTAGATGACACATTTTTTAACATTTGTTATATTTTATAAGACCATGAAATATGAATATAAATTTTTTTTATGTGATGATGAGTTTATGAAAGTAATTTTCAAGAAATATTAATTTCATTTGCAAGAGGATGAGATGGGTATATCATGATAAATTATTATTTTATATATTATTTTGGAATTAAGGTAATTTGAGAAGGGTTATGGTGAATTATATTTTTAGATGCATTAGAATTACTATCTTACTTTTAAAAAATGTTATTTGGGACATAAATTAGATAATGGCCAAGTAAACAAACCAAAAAATGACAAGGGTCAACAATTTACTCACACAGGACCAAGAAGATATTCATCTATAGATAAGTTAATGGGGATAAAAAATTTATCGACATATAGGATTTTAAAATTAAATTTATAAAAAAAGTGTATTCAATGATAGTGGAATTTTATATATGAAAATAAAAACTATGGTCATTTTATGATCATTTGTAATCATATTTTTGGAATATACAATGTTGAATAGGTGGTGTTGATTACAACCTCTACATAAAATCATCGAATGAAGAGTAGTTTTTTGTCTCGTTATATGTGTATAATGTTATCTTCGTAGGAATAAATATGAAATTATTTGAATAATTTTATAAATTAATGAGATAAATTTTTTATATTTCATTGATGAGTGAGTTTTTTAGTTTTTTGGGGCATCATGACAATCAAAAACAAAATTCCACATCTATTTCTCAGAAAAGGTATGCAAAGTATCTTCTGAAAAATATTTACATGAATGATTTCAATCACATTTTCACACTATGTGTGTTAAGAACTAAACTCAGTAATAATGAATTTTTTATTCATTATATTTTATTTTATATTAAATAATGTAAATTAAATTGTATTAAATGGAAAAAAAAATTCCATATATTTTTATGCTATTGTATTTTTATTGCTGTATGAATGTAATACTAAAGAATAATTTCTCACTAATATATAAATAATAATGATGTATCTATAGGATATAATACATTTTCAAAAGTTTAATGAAATAAAATAATAACATTTTATGAAATATTTATATATCAAAGGTTGTTAATATTATTTAGTGGAAAAATTCATAAGTGAAAGAGAACTCATTGTTAGAAACAAGTGTTTTTATTTGATTAAAATGATGTACGATAGTGATTCACATAAAATAGTGAAATTGGAATGTAATTCAGTGATAAATTTTTATACTAAATTAAAATGGAAGAAAAAAAAGTTAACTAATCTTTGAGAAGTGGTTAAGTGCCAATTATGATCCTTTATGAAAACCATAATCCATGACTAAGTATACAAATAATCTATAATGAGACTCAAAACACTAACCAATTATCATACTTATGTTATAAAAATAAGTGTGCATTAAGGAATTATAAAAATTCATCATATTAGTAGAAATCAATATAGTTAGGAAAATTTATAAAACCAATAATCACATCTGTGTTTGAAAATCATTGACTGAGTACTAATGTTCAACTATCTCCAAAATCATGGTGAGATTTAGAATATCCCTTATCTCTTTATAAATTTAATTCCTAACAATTTTTTTTAGGATTATAAGTATGTTACCCATTGTATTTTTATCAATGTGTTATAAATATTTCAATAATTCAATGGACGATAAAAATGCTTCATGGTGTCTAAAGGAAAAAAGAACGCACAAACTATTGGATGTGTTTATATGCATAAAAATGAATATAACAAGTGTATCTAGGGATTAAGTTATGAGTATTATTTATAGTGTAATTTAAAGAGATATTGATACAGTTGTGGAGGGTTTTTTGATTGAAGAAAAGGGGGAGACATGATCCATAAGGATGAATAAGAGGGTTGGATATAGATAAGGGGGACACTGTGAATTAATTTATTAAAAACATATTGAATATGGTTTATGATCAATGGAAATAATTTAATTCTACATTAGACACTTGTTTTCAACATCTAGTGTCATTAATGTAGACTTATTGGTATATTGATGTTTTTATATCGATTTGGGATTTTTAATAGAATAAGGAGTCTTAAATTTCATATAGGATTTCCAGCAACCCCAAGGGAGGAATTTTTGAACCTACTATTTTTATGAGGATAATATTTGATTAAAATAGTGACACATGATATAGTCTGATTTTTTAGACATATAGAAGAGTGAATAAGACTTTTCATAGTTTTAATAAGTTTTTATTGAAGATATTCAAACCAAACTATAATGTGTAGTATCATTCCATGGTTCTCATTACAATATTACATTCTTAAAACAAATAAATGTTATAAAATTATTTTTAATAAATATTATTCATAGAGTCAATGAGATAATAATACACATTGTTTATTTTCCTGGTTTATTGAAATTATTTAATTCTCCTTCACACATGGTGGAATAGATTTTCAGGATTCTCATTGGAGGATTGATAAAAGAGGATAAATATATCTTCACATCATAGTGGTTATTATATCTATATGTTTCAAAATGTATGATTATTTTTAAAATGATTTGTGAAGACCGTAAATTCGTTATTTTTTAAAAAAATTTAAAAAAATGATAAAATATTTATTGAATAAATCATGTAATTTTACATTTTTTCTAAATAATAATTCTACAACCTATTTAAATATATGAGAAATTGACCATTCTATTTCTTACTCGACACATCGCCACTGTGTGGTAAGAATATTTAATTTAAATGATATATATGAAAAATATTTATAAATAATTTTGAATTATGAGGACATAATTTCCGATTTCAAAGTGTTGGAGAAATGAAAACATTCCATTATGACGTGAAGCCACCATGATATATAAAAAGATAAATTTTTAATTATATTGTACATTTAAAATTTTCAGAATGAATTTTTTTACATATGGGGACATTAATCCTTATATGAGAGATGAATTTGTAGACAATTATAGGATTATAAATTATAAAATTAAGGTGAATAATTCAGAAATAAAATATTGAGGACATAAAAAAGAAGAATACTAGAGGAATTGGGATTGGTATCTTGATTTTGGATAATATGGATAGAATTATACACATAAATATATTTTATGGGAGATTTTTTTCTATATAAATAAAACATGGAATATTTTTTGGTGGGATTTGATATGAATAGTATCTCCCTTGTTTCCACGGGTTTTTATTATCTTTTTTACAGTTAGTGTGAGATACCTTAATAAGAATTATTTCTTTATTCTCTATCTAGATGTATTTCATGGATCTAAGGAAGGATGGAGAGAACCATAGTTTATAAGTAAGAATAAACTAAATTTTTTATTTAGAACATAGTGAATTTATTTTGGCACCCCTTCAAATCATTTTGTATATTATTCATTGATGTCATCCTTTTTGGCGATGTATGTATAATATTTATTTTGAAAATATTAGTTTTTATGTTTGAATAGTTCAGATGAATGATTTCATTGGATAAGTTACATGTTATTTTTAAATATTGGAAAAAGTATGTTTTATGAGGAGAATGTGAAGCCCAACCCCCCCCCCCCCCCCACTATGATAGGGTGTTTTTGGATTTTATTTTCGAAAAATCACCATGTTATCAGCCAATAAGTGTGACCCTAAGAAAAAAAATTCTTACTGAGTGGTTTAAGAAAGTAATAAAAACCTAGTTTATAAATTCTAATTGAATAAGGAGTATAATTTAAAAAAAAATTATTTAATGACATACACATCTAATAAAATAATTTAAAAAAATTATAGGATTAATCATTAACTAGGAGATATATTGTAGGGACCCGAAGATTGAGGTATATGGAAATTACATTACTTTTGTGGAATACTTAATACATAACAAAAACAGACACACAAGGACCGTAATAGTTTAGTGTCTTTGGAAACTCAGAATATATACATGTAATCCTGTTGAAAGATCTTCAACATCTCCCATATTGATCTTCCCCATTTTTTTTCTTACCTAAAACCTTTCTTTATTTTCTGGAGAAAATAAAACATAAAAAGGGTGAGCTCAAATTCTCAGTAAGGGAAAACATAGAGAACATAAAAAAATCCATAAGCATTTGAAAGAAAAAACATGAACATGAAATATAAACCTTAAAACCTTGAGGAAAGACATAAATCTTGGAAGTACGTAAGGAATATATCATAAAGGAACATCAATCACGATAAAATATCATGGGAATAAAACATGTAATTGTGGAAACCATTCAGCACTTGTTATGATTTCCATAGTAGCTAAGTCATTTCTTCCAAGACCATCTTAGCGGACAAATCCCCTTTCTGAATCTAGTTCACTCCTCATTTCAGTCCTATAACACTGAACCAGATTAACATACCATTCCAGCCATGTCTATCTCATTAGATATAAATCTTTACCCAATGCATTGGAGGTAGATATAGGTCCCATCCATCTCATAATGAAATCATTCTTACTTGTACCAAAAAATAAACTTAAAACATTAATCATTACCCAAAGAATAAAATGGATTTCATAACCATCATCCCATCATCACATAATCCATATAAAACAAATGGATATTTCATCATAATAAAAGTGAAACCATGTAAATAATAGAGACATTATACTTGAAACATACACATTTGAAATAATGTCATCTTAGATGGAAAATAGTTTCTATAAAAGACTTGAAATGAATTCAGGAGGAAAATAACTTTTCTTCTTCAAAATCAATTTCTTTTCACAAAACATCATGAATTTTTTTAAAAAAGTGATTTTGTTTAAAATATTCATGAAATCATTTTGTGTAAACTTCATGAAATTAAGGCTTTATAAAACCTTAAAAATCCTTTCATGTCGTATAAGTTAAAAAAACATTCTTCTTGTTCTTTTACTGGAAAAGTCAAAAAGTTCTTCGTGTGGTAAGAAAAAGTAACATTCTGTTAATAACATGTGGAAAAATTAAAACATGTGTACAAACTACATTAAACATACATGAAAACATTTTTTATAAAATAGGGACATGGATGACAACAAAAACCCCAGTAAATACTTACAAATAAACAATCTCGGATAAGAGCGAGATTGGAATAGTTATCCCTTACCTTATGTATGATATGATTCGTATGTATCCGAAACTAATGTATAGTGATTTAAATAATGTCATTGACTTATTACAAAATCATATTCATTATTATGATATCATTTATGGTTCACTTATGACTTTATATTACCTGTTTTTTTGTAAATTCCATGTTAAAGAGTGTTTTGGGTAAAATCGTTTCATTTTTCGTCCGTGTTTTGACTTGTAATTATTCATATGATTACTTAGATCATGGTTAATTACATCCAGAATGTAAAACATGATTTATATATAATATATATATTCAGAATATACATATATATAATATATCTATAAATGGAAAGAAATACACCGATCATGGAGACGGTAGGCCGTATGTACACATGAACGCTGTTTTCGTTTCCTTATTGAATTTAAGGGAATTAAGTAGATGACGTACATATATATGTACATAAATCCTATATCATTATTATGTTATATATTTCATGATTACTTATTATACATACTTTATAATCATTCATGAATGGTTAATCATTGAGAATGAATCTCATCGCATCGTGGAGACGGTAGTCCGTACATACGCACGAGCGATGATATCATTCACATGATCGTGGAATTGAATTGAAGTGTATGTATAATATTTAATAATCAATATCACTTTACAATAATAACATATAATCATCATTTACACCATTATACCCATCCAAATAAGGTGGTGGTGTAAAATAGATTACACCACGACGTGGAGACGGTATTCCGTACGTACGCACGTGCGGTGATTTTGTTTTCTGTAGGATGGATAGATGGTGAAATAGGGTTGTTTCATACTTATAATAACATATAATTATATGATTGATACTGATGTTATTACTTCATAATGAAATAACTAAATAAGAAGAAGTAAAAGAAGAAATAAAGTTGAAGAAATCGGTAACGGACATTACCTCTTCCTTAAAGCGCCTCTTTGAGACCTCCTCTTAGGGCACTAAAATTGGTCTTTTAATAAAACCAGGGCCACTAGGATGTGTCTTGGGAAGTGGAGAAGAGATGTTGGCAGGGGTAGGCCGATCATGAAGGCTCAAATTGGTGTCAGGAAGAGAGGGAGGAGGTGCCCTTTTATAAGTGAGCAGAGGGGCACCTTTGGAATAACTAAAAATATTATTTTATTATAAAGTCATATTCCTTTTTTAATAGCTCAAAGTTGAGTTATTTCTAAGCTAAGGTGGGGATGGGTCTAAATAATCTCATCCAATAGAATTTGGAAAAGTGTAGGTAATTATTTTAACCTTATCATTTAGATTTAACATTAAGTTAAATAATTTAACTTTTACCATGTCTTCTTGTTTTCTTACCCTATAAGGTTAAGAAACATACTATAACAAGCCAAACGAACCCCAAGTTGTTTATTATTAATATATATAACCTTATATAAGTCATTTTTCGGAACCTTATATTTCTAGAAATAAAATAATAATTAATAATATAATATGTTTTTTAAAAACTATTTTATGTCAATTTTGATACTATCTGGTAATTGATTTTTGTGACAATCATAAAAGAAATATTAATTCCAAAAATGTTAATTAAATAAATACTAACATATCATATTAACATATAAAATTATTTTAATTCATAAAAAGTCTCAAATTACATTTATTTTGGAATTTATGACATCAATTATGTCAGTATTTCATTAATAATATAATTACTGCATCATCATTGTGTCATAAATAAATTAAATTATTTAAAGTCTAAAAATTAAAAATAAAATACCATTATTTATGAAATATTTTTAGCTTTCTAATTAATATTTATAGTCTAATTTATCTTTTTTATAACCCTATATTAAAAATGATTTACATATTAATCTTTGATTTTAACTATTTTAACCCTTCTTTAAATAAATTAATATTAAATGTCCTAATCAAATCCAAGTGGGCCTAAATGGTCATATTTTATTCCTAAGGTTGTTTTTGGTCGAATTTCACTTATCAAATAGAATTAGGACATGTGTTAGGGTAATAATAATATCATTTTTACCCTTAATTACCCTACTTACTTTTAACCGTGGTAAAAAAAATAAAAACTTACTATTTAACAAAAATTAATTTCTTCTCATTGAACCACATTTTTCTTACTGACATCAACTTTGTCTCTCAGATTTTTTAAATTCCACTCACAGAAGCGGTAAAATTAAGTTTTATGTAAATTTGCAAATTCTCCGAGGAGGTGGGTAAAAGACGGTGAAAAGTTCAATAAAATGTTTATACATATAAAATTTCTATAAAATGACTCCAATGAATTACTTTGAACTTATATAGGTATTATGTATCAATTTTGACCTAAAAATAAATTAAATAAAATAAATAATTATTTAAATAAAAAGTCGGTTTTTAAATAGTAACCCAGTGTTTTCACTATTCATCAAAAATTGAATGTTTTCAGAAAAATACCAAAATTTCACCCTAGGATATTTTTGATATTCCGAATCCAAAAATTAAGTCCATTTTGAAAGATAAATTTTATAAAATTTCAATAAGTGGGTATTAATATTCATAATGGCTAGTTCTAATAATATTTTAATAATATATCGTTGTTTAGTAAAACTTGGTATTGCGTACAACACACGCTATCGAGGAAGGTCGCGATTACATATAATGAAAGCCTAGTCAGGGTTGTGTGTTGTGCAAGACTCTTTTTTTGTTTCGTTATAACAGAATCCAACAATTTTTCATTTATACATTGAATATATATATATATATATATACTCAATGATGCGTAGAATGACTATTATCAAATGAATTTGAAATTGTGTGTAACATAATCTAAGAATAGTGTTGCATATAATGTAAGCTAATATGGTGTTGAGTATAGCACAAGAAAATCTTTTTGTTGCATAAAACACATGACATCAAATAAATTTAGAAGAATACTTACTATAAAATATCAGGTTGTTATATATATCTATCCAATATTATTAAAATATTTAATCATTCTTTTATTCAGCTGTTTTATTTATTATTTATTATATAAACTAGTATTAATTTAAAATGTAATGAATAACAATATAATTTCAAAATATATTCACACCATAAATTTTACTTTATAATAGACACATGGAGACTTATAAAATTAACAAATACCTTAAAATTTGAATTGTGACAATAAAAAATCATTTCTATATACTATTTAACTAGAAATTGTTAAGGAGTGGTAAAAAGATTTTATTAATAAATCTTCTACTTTTCAAACCTAAGACATAATTGTATTCTCTACTAATTTATCCTAGTAATATTAACCGTATCGTATTTTCATTATTTCAATCAATAAATTTATATTAATATTACATTGAAAATAATATTTTCTACAATAATTTCAAAATATAATATATTTAAATGAAAGAAAATAATTATTACTCATATCTAAAATTATTCAATACTCTTTATTTTCTATTTGACATAAAACAAATATATTTATTTATTACAAATACTTTTTCTATAATTATAAATTTTTCCCATAATGGGTTTTTACAGTTTCCTAATTCTTCTAATAATATATATATTGACATTATAATAAACCATAAATCTCATGTGTCTATTTTAAACAATACTCTTCTTCATGGGACAGTAACATATATTATGTAAGATAAATTATCTGGAAAAAATACATAAATTTAATAAATTTATTTAATTTACCATATATTTTATTGATTTTATTAAAAAGAAAACATAATTTGGATGATCTAGGGACCCATGAAAGTTTATCTAAGAAATAGGCATAGTGGAAGTATAATATTTTTTATGTTGTGGGGTAATAACTGACTAAATTCTTTGTACACACTTTGTTCGATTGTGATGTGGTATGGGGATCAAAATAAAATGAATACCTTGTATAGAAGATATGGAATATTGAAATAGTGGTAACATGAAAGAGTGGATACCTATATGATAAATGATGTATATTAATATTATATATTAGTAGGAAGTGTAAAAATACTCTATTCTATTGTCTTGGGTTGAAAATGAATTAATTAAAAGGATATCTCTCCATATAGTATTGAAAAATGTTTAGGGAATTTTTCGGGTAATATATTGGTTACTATATTATTATAAAATTGGGAACGATTTAGAAAACATTTTCCTAATAAACTAAAAATGATTATGTTATGTTGTAATATAATCTGATGTAAACTATTCATATTCTACAACCTAGAAATCTATTTTTTACATCAATTAATATCCATAAGATAATTTTAAATGAAAAAAAATTAACTATTTGTAATAAACATTATAAATAAAAATGAAAATTAATCCCCATAAAATTGATAATGGGAGTTTTACCAAACTCTAATATGCATCGATCATTTAAAAATAGTATTTCTTAAACCTATTAAAACATAGAATTGATTACCTAACAATACCAATGAATAATGTGAAAGAATTATAAATAATAAAAAGAAAAAATAAATCAATTGAATGATCTAAAAATAATATAAATAGAAAGACAGGTAAACGTAGTTCATTGAATTTAATTTTATGTAATGAACAAAAAAATTCTAAATATAATTCAATGAAAGAAAAAGGTGTGAATAAATAATAAAAAAATTATATGTTTAGATTAAAAAATTTATTCGTTTGTTCAAATACCTGATGTTTTTGTAAATTTATATATGTTATCTAAATAATTTCCTTGAATATAATTTAATATTGTGAAAATTCTTCATTACAGTTTTCCATTTTTATAAACTGATAAGATTGTATCATGAAAAATATACCATTATCATAATACTTATATGATCAATAACATTTCTATCATATTAAATTATAAATATATTATTCCAATAAAAGTTAGAACATTTAAATGATCTTAAAAAATTCAGTTATAATGGAAGTGATTATCGAACAAAAAAATTGATAAAAAATAATTACCTGTTAAATTTAAATCCTATGAATTATTTAATATAATTTTTTGTAGAAATTTTAGTCTAAAAATTGAATAATTTACATCATCATATAAATTATTTATGTAAAACAATGTACCTTTCTCTAAAATATCATCATTATCTATTATTTAATGATAATTTGTCTAGGAAAAACAAAAAAATGACACTTAATTATTTTTTTAAATGTTGAATTATATATGTTTATTAATTATCAAACATATAATTCAATTATATATGGACCATAAATAATAATTTGACGTTTAATTTCAATCACCATAAATCCATAACTATTTTATATATAATTTTTTTTAGTTCATTAAATCAAAAAAAATCATTTCATCATAACAACTCAACAGTATGTCTATTAATCTAATATTATTATGTTATAAAAACCCAATAATAATATATATTTTCAGGTTTATATTTCATGTTTAATGGATTTGAATAATATTCTATTGTTAATCATAACATTATAGTGTCATGTTGTGTTGTAAATTTAATTTTATAACTATATTTAACAAAATTGAAAATTTTCAGGGACAATTATTTATGCTCAAATTCCCTACTATTAAAACCAAATGAAAATTCATTTATCTTAGGAGACATATCATTAATTTGAAAACTGTAAAGAAGAAATTCAACCACATATTAAATTAAATAATTACTCATAATCAAGTCTTGTAAACAATTAACTTTCACAACTTTTATTTTAATCATATATAATTCCATTTTTCATGTAAATTATCTCTCCAATTAATATATTTAAATATATGAGTTTATTTTATAAATTTATAATGTCCCCTATAAATTTTTATATATTATGATTCTAGAAGATACATAAAATATAATATATGAATGGAAACCATAATATTAAATTTAAATTCATCACATAACAAATAATTATGTAACTATTGTCCAATATAGTGTAATGCACCAATTCAAGCCTCTATTAATCAATGCTCATAATTAATATGATCAAAATATATATAATAATTAGGGTAGTGATAGAAATATGTGTTCAGTGGGATTTTATTTCTCGTCTTTTGTTCATAGAAAATTATATCTCATATTCAACTTATGATAATATATTGATTATAAATTAATAAATTCATATTCTAAAACCCTTTAAATATCTATAATTTTGGTTTATTCGTATTCCATACAAAATATTTCATTTTCAATATAATTTAATTAACAGATATACCTAGATATAAGAAATAAGAACATAAAATATTACTTTAGTTGGAATATTGCCATTAAACATTAACATACATCTTCCAAATAATTGTACAAATATTTTCAAATCAAAAAATAATAAATGGTGTTTATTTTGATACCTTTCTAACAACACTCATACTCATCTTAAATGTATAAATATATTTTTAAATGTTGCATCAGAAAATAATCAAAACTGTCACATTATTTGAGATTATTCATTGAATATATTTAAATGTAAAATCTTGTCATAAGAAATGAGAGTCACGTGGTTTAAGGTATTTTAGTTTCATATATATTTTATTTACAAATTTCAACAAATTATGTGAATAACCATATAGACCCATTAGACTTTCCTATATATGAATGAGTTTTTTCCTTTGAATTTTCCTTAAAAACAAGAACAATGAATTTTACAATGACTCAAAATGATTAACCTCGGTTGAAGTTTTGGATTCATAACCCAATCCCTCAATTCATCAAATTATTTAGAGAACTATTTTATTTTATAAATTTAAAAGGCATGAAATGAACACATGATATTAACTTTTTTATGAAAAAATTTCATTTACTGTTAATGAGATATGAGTATATATTTGATTTAGGATGAGATTATATTCAAGATAATGGAAACAAATCTCATACGTTATATGATGTATGATAAGTTCTTAAAAATGATATGGGCATCTTTATGTTCTAATTAAAATTCCAAAACTGTTAATTGATAATTTCATTATCTATAGAAGGATTAATTCATATGTTTACAAGCTCTATCGGGGTACATCATGATTTACACTACATACATAATGGTAGTTCAGTCAAATGTAAAATGGCTATTGATCAATTACCATACCTATATAATGTAAATTAATTAATTTCATGAGTTTCGTAAAGGTAGGAAAAATATTACACTAGTTATTTAAATATAATCTATGAAGAGATCTTATAATGTAAAGGTAAACTCGGCAATACAAAAAAGAAATAAATAATATCTTTAATTGTACAATTGTGAGGATGTGTCTTTCATATGTATAATGAAACGTTTATTCAATATGTAATGTTCCATAGTTTTTTAATTGAACTGATCAAGATTTTGTGGTCGAACTGAATTTATTATTGATTTTTTTCATGTGGTCAATCCATTAACATGATCAATCCAATATTCATGTATTCATGGTTATTCAGACATAGTCAATTTGTTATTCATGTGGTAAATATAATGTTTTTTCATGTAATATAACTATATGTGTGTTTTGTCTTCAATCATTGTAATTTTCATATGTGGTCAATCCATATGGTTGCTTTCCTACTTCTCACAGTCAATACAACACATACTCAGTCAAGTGCATAGTTAATTTTTTGGTGACTCTTCTATGTTAGCGTTTGAGATTATATCAGGAAAATATTATAATGAAATAATCATATGATGTTTTTTATGTTCTCTACAGATAAAATTATCTTATTTTATCAAACACATTGTTATCCAAGCTGTTTAGAATCATTGAATTGAATAGTAGTAAATTCTTCATTTTTGAAAAATTTGTAGTCAAAATATGTTTTTATTATATGTTTTCATAGAACACTATATGTCCTCTAAGAGAATAAATTTCATGTTTATTATAAAATTTTTTTTAATAATAAGACATTGATTCATGTCTTCATGAGTGTAAGACTTTAACGCATAAAACATTCCCAGTTTTCTAAGATATATAAAAATACTGATATGTATTTTAGACACAATGTTGGATGTCCATGTTGAAAAGATATATTATTCCACGAATGTGGAATTTTCTAATATGCTTAAAAATAATATTGATGTAAAATAATATAGGATGTAATTGTTAATACCAAAGTATTTTGAATGATTTTTATTGAATTGGTAATAATGGACATGTTGAGGAAATAATAATTTAAAACCGTTTGTGAAAATATAATAGTGTCATTAGGAGATATGAAAAGGGATATTTATCATCATTTTAAATGGATTTAATAATCATTGAATACGTATAATTTATAGTTCTAAGTCTGAGATATAGGTAGTTTTTAAATGGAAATATATTAGGTAACATTATTCACTTTGTTAGGAATACTTATTCTATGATAATACTGAATTAAATGTGTTAGAGTTTTATTTATCTGCCAATACACTATAGGTTTGATGATTTATTTTCCTCATAATTATAAGTACGAAGATTAACCCATGAATACATTCTATCATTCTTGTGATAATTATTCTATAAAAAATGTGATGAATAACAATATTTTGTTATTGCACAATTATCTATCTGGCAGTCTTAGTATATCTTTAAAAGACCCATTTTATAATATAGAATAATATGATACTTATTTAAAAATATTATGCAATCACACATGAAATCCATAATTTCAAATATACTAGTGGTTCCATTCGATATCATTTCACGTAGTTCATAATGGGGTGTGAATGATACCTTCCTAGAGAGAGAATTTTATAAAAACCAAAAAAAATCATATGTTACAATTATATGAATTCAAAATCACTATAAATTATAGTAATGATAAAATAAATGGTCATTAAAATGGTTAATCACAGTATGAAGTGGGCTCTCACATTAAATTTGAAGCATGTAAAAATGTTCATATTTGTTTATTCATTATATTATTTTTCATATAGGTGAGGATGTGACTCAAGAAAGTGAATCATTATATTAACCTCGAATAATAGTTGAATTCCATAAGATTTTTTTTTGAAGTCTAGTACCACGAATTTACCCCCATCAAAATATTTTTCTAATTCACATATATTCTTCAAGTGATATCATATTGCACAATGTTCCCTCTAGATTCTACTCATCTATGGTGAACTGTAGATAATGATTATTCTTTTTATAATGTTGGTGATTCCTTATTTGATTGATGTAACTATCATGGGTGGAATAATTTCTTTATACCATTTTTTTTTTCACAAGGACTGGAAGAAGGTGATATTTTCATAGTTGGTTATCCACCAACTACAAGTGTTAGATTAATGAAATGTGTAGATATGAGGAATCTTCAGATTAATGGAAAACTGTGAGATAAAAATTTATCATTATTATAAGAATATTTTAACAATAATGTTATTAGACTACAAACATGTGTGATAACATAGGATAAATATTAGAATGTGTATGGGGGAAACATCCAAAAAACAAGATAAACTGTATATCCAAAGGGAAATTTTTAATCAATCATAATTATAGAAGATGAGAATATAGATGAACATTTCACAAGAGTAAATGAGTTACTTATTCATATAAAAGTTTTTTTCATAAAATATGTATGATTCTAAAATTTTGAAAAAATTTATTTCATTACATTCCAAAATAATTTTACCAAATGATCTCAACATAGAATGAAATTCATTAAATATCCCTTGATAATATATAAAATACTATACTGAATTATGATATGATAAAAACAAAAAATTTCTAGAAAAATAAGAATGTATAATTTTTTTTTAATATTTTTAATAAGATAAATAACAAGTAGGAATAACTATTGGATCCACAAGGTGATTCAGATTATGATGCATAGAGTGTTGATAATCAAAAGAAAATCATTTCTCTTATATCTAAAAATCATAAAATGGGGAAATATATAAGGCAATAATTATACATTAATGTATTAAGGACAAAGGAAGTTCAAATTTTAAAAAATATACTCCAAATAAGAAGAAAGATATATAATCATATTATGATGAGAAATAGAAAAACATAATGTAAATCAATAAGGAAATATTCTACAAATAATAATAAATTTTATAAGATAAAAAATTATAGGGAAAAAAGAGATGCAAGTTAGGAAAATAGGAAGAATACAAATCACTCATAAATAGTGATTTAGAGGAGTATTGTTCTATAAAAGATATTATATTTATAGAACATTATGAAATTGAAGAATATAATTCATTTATTAGAGAAGAGAAAGGAGATGAAGATAACATGATCCCTATATTGATGTTGGAATGTGAATTTTATCTTGAAAAGAAATAACTGAATCTTTAAAGGAGGTGATAATTTTATGAATGGAATTAAATAGCTGTGAAATTCTAAAGGTGAGTTTCAAAAAAATTAATTAGTACATTAAATAGAATAATCTTCTAAAAGTTAATGTTTCCGGTAAGGATGTATTTATAAAATGATCCAAGAAGGGGATGGATAATCCAAATATAAAAACACATTTATGTTGAATAAAGGGGTATTTAAGATAAAAATAATCTTGTGAAATTAGGTTTCATGTTGAAAAACTATGAATATAATGGATGAGTTACGATAAATTATTATTAAAACTAGGTAATCATTTTTGGTAAAATTTTCACCTAAAAAATCTCAAAATATAAATTATATTCAATATACTATCACATGAAACATGGTAAATTATAGAAATATTGGGCTATCATAATCCCCTCCAAGAATTATACTATATTTATTGTGGTGGAGAGTGATCAAAATATGAATGACTCCTTAAAATATATGAAAAAGAAGGGTGATTTTATAACTAAATAGTATGCTGAATTTACAACACGTACTCAATAGTTTTATGAATGATCTAACTTCCTGGGATTTGATTTATCTTGTGGATCCTATAGAAATGAATCAAATGTTAAATATTATAATATGTATCTCCCTTTTAATCAGTTGGGTATAGTTTTTAGGTTTAGATACCTTGAAATCCTAAGAAAAATATTAGTTTTAATGACATGAGTTTAGAAGACCGGTAGGTGTACATAGTAAAAACAGATTTTAGTATCATGTGGAAACATATGGATAGCGTGAATGAAAATATTATGATGTAGATTAAGATATAAAAATTATTCAAATGAAAATATAACTACTTTCTAAAGGACATAGGAAACAATAAAAGGTAGTATTTAAAATTTTTATTATTTAGTTTTCACCAAAAGCTACCAAGATGGATAGGTCGTGGATCCTTGATTGTGTCTACTCATCACACATGTAATGTGATGAAATTATCTTGAAATTGAATGAATAACATTAAAATGTTGAATTTACTTTATGAAAAAAATTATTATTAAAAAAATCAAGGGATTTGGTTCTGTTTTGATTGAACATAACAGACTAAATTCCAAGTAGTTCTATTTTCTAAATTTCATAAAAAAATCCTATTGATTGTTATTAAATTATATGATAATTTTGATGTGGTAATCGATAAATATAACACATGTATAGTAAGGATATTTCGATTTCATTAATCATAAGATTGGGAAAAAGTACATATGTAATTTTTTTCAGATTAATGATCCTTGTAATTCCTATTATTTGAGTAATGGGTAAGAAAATCATATTTGGAATATAATACATAACAATATTAATAAAAATTATAAGACTAAAATCTCAAATTAATATTTTTTGATATATTTTAATTATTTTATTTAATAAATAGATCAGGTTTTTACAACTTATTTATAAGGGAAAATAGTTAAAGGGAGATATAAAATAAACAAGGTATAGTCAAAAAATAATTTGGATTTAGTTCAATCAAAAAAATATGGACCCATGAGAGACAACCCCATAAAAGGTGACTTGTACTTCATAACATTAATTGATGACTATAAATGAATGAAATTGTTTTTAATTATGATTCTCAATTAATAAGAAGTTGATATGTTCAAGAATTATATATTAGAAGTAAAAAGATATATTTTCATTAAAATCATGATATTGGGAATTGATAATGGTAAGAAGTATATAGTTATGAGCATTAACCTAGTAAATATGGGATCACACATCAAAGAATCACCCATTACATTTCCTAATAAATTGGTATTATTGAGAGAAATAATAGAACATAACAGAGATGGGGATAACTATGAATATATACTTTTAGAGGTCCAAATTATACTAGAGATATGTTTTGTTTCACTATTATACACATTCAAATAAAAATTATTTCTAATAATTATATATATCCAATTATAATATGAGATTTTTTATTATAATATGATAATATTTAGTTACTTTATCATATTTGGTGATACTATAATCCTCAAAATTAGTGAATCAATTATGTTAATATTTTATAAGAAATATAAGGAGGGTATCTTTTGGGAGTAGCTATCTAATAGGAATGGACACAAAATCATGAAAAAGTTACTTCACAAGATCATTAATTTTTATGATGTCAATATTATTAAACACTAAACCATTAACAGTGTTCAAGATATAATAATATTTAAAGAAATTGGTGGATCTAACAAGACGATTTATAGATAGACTTGTGAGAAAGGATAATACTGAATTAAGAATTGAAGATGATAAATTAGTTTAAAATAGTGATATGTGAAAGGTATATGAGATTCAAAACCAAATGTTTCGTAGGATTTTTATGCAGGATATAATTATAGAAAAGTATCCCCCGGTCCACAATTGAAATAATATTAGATATGAAGAACCTATAATCGAATAAAGTAAAAGAAGATTAATGTTTTCGAATCCGATATCTCTTATTAATCTGGATAAACCTCCATCATTCTGGAATGATTAATACAAGAGACGTTTTAAGGATCTATGCTCCCTAGGTGCATTATTTAGGCTGGAATTCCATTATGTGGTGTAATAAAATCCATTCAAAATATAACTTCCTTGATTGGAGAATATTAAATTATGTGAATCCTTCTGATGATGGGGTCAGGATAGTGGGAATTAGTTTACAATCCTTCTTCTAGTGGAAAAAAACAAGCGAAAAGATAATTTTGATTATATTTCTAGAAGGTGAGTGGGATCGTGATGATTGGAAGTTATTTGAAGAGTTCATGGTTATCTCTTTATCAATACCTATCAATTCTTAATTTTTAGAGAGGTTGTATCAATAGACATCTAAGAAAAGCCCTGAATGGGTGGAGAGGTTAATCATTCTCAATGTAGGATGTTGGTTCCTTTGGAAGGAATGCAATAAGGCGCAGTTCGAGGGGATCTCCTCCATATTATAGTCCATCATTGTACAAAAAATGCTTGCTAATTTTTTTGGTCTCTACTTTTGAGAACAGGTGTGAAGCACCCTCTTAGTGTCTTCTTTAGGTATGCTCTTCCTTGGATGTTGTTCAATTAGAGAGAAAGTGGGGTTAATCGGTGTGGTGGATTCCCCATCATTTTGAATCAAGGTAAATACTGATGTATCCTACTTATTGGGTGACATTCATGGTGGTTGTGTTGTCTGAAACCTGGATGGGAGTGTATTCCATACTTTTACAGCTCACATTGAGGATGCAAATAATCTTCAAGTTGAGGCCAATATAGTCCTCATGGGACAAAATCTTATCAAATAAAAGAAATTTATTCTATCCCAAGTGGATTATGACTCAAAGACTATTCGTGACTCATTGATGTGAAGTCTCTATTTCATTTTCATTTACATACATCATCAAGAAATGTAAACTGCTCTTGTATAGAAAGATTCAGGTCAACCATACATGTAGAGAGGGGAACATAGGCGCAGATAACCTCACCTCATTGGCATCCCTTGAATCCATTGTCACCTACATTCTCAATGTCACCCCATTCATGCCCAGAGTGGTGAACATAATTAGTGGGGATTCCCTTGGTCACCACTATTTTTGACCCCCCTAAACCTTGTTTCATTGTATTTTTTTCTTATTTGAATAAATATAATCGCATGATGATGAATCATATTGAAAAATATAAATTTTATTATATGGAATTCAAGTCATCCTTTTGAAATAATGAAATGCAATAGGATCCCTTTTATATGTGAAAATATGGCTTTGTTCATGATAATGATAGTAAATGTGTTAACATATTTATGAAGGCTCTATATGGCTTTACATTGGCCCAATTGTCATGGTACTCAAGTCTGGATAACAATTAATATGAATTAAAACTCATCAAAGGAAAATAGGATAACAACTTGGATATCAATGTAAAAAAGATATGTACTCATATTATTATTTAATATATTGGAGATGCTATTTGTTATGTCATCAAGAGAATTATTAAATTGGTATTATAAATAAATAAAACAATAATTTGAGATTCCAACATAGTTCTTCAAAGATAATTCTTATAGTTTCTAGTGATACGAATATAAAATTAATTTTCTAATCCGAATAAAATTATTCTTGAATGTTTCTGAATATTTTTGAAACTAAATTATCAAAAACTGTTTCATAAACTATTCAAGTTGATTTGAAGTTTTATATAAATATTAATGGGAGGAGTATTAATCAATTATAATTCAGAAGACTATTAGGAATATTCATTATCTCATATCTTCTAGACTGGTTATTTTTTACGTTGTTTTTCTATGTGAAAGTTATCATAGGGACCCAGAGGAGTCACATCGTATGATTATAGTGGTCATCAATATGTCAACGTGAAAATGAGTTATATGCAAATTTATTTGAAGAAAAAAAAAATAAATTGATCTTTGCGCATAGATTTTTATATAAAAGGGGATTGTGATGATATAAGGCCAACCTAAGGTGGAACATTTATCATGGGTGATCTTTTGTGAGCTACAACATCAAGAAATAGAATTCAATCACATTTAGAAAAAATAACATCAAATTAAATGCTACTATTAGTGATTTCTTTCAAATAATTTAGATCACAGAAAACCTATATGATATGAGGGTGATGGTTGAGTTATATCATTTAATTAAATATGTTAATAAAAGTTTTATTGACTTCTTTAAAACTATGGTGCAACACTCATGGTCCAATAATACTGATATCATAATTCAATTTATCAATAACAAGGTGAAAATGGATATATTGAATGTGAGATTATTCTTGTTCAATACTAGTTAGATGATATATTCACTGGGATCATCTCTAAGAATATATTTGTGTTCTTAAGGATAAACATGGATTTCCAACACCTCTTACATCATTAAGAATATCTGGAAGGTACCCCCCTTCATTCTTGGAATTCTATTGTCAAATAAAATAGTACATTATTTATCTGTTATCATTAAGTGGTTATTTTATTATAATAAGAGAGAGTTGTTTGAATATGTGATTATATTGATTTAGAGGATAAAATTTTTACTTTTCAAATAAAATTATTCATTCTAGGTGATGTAGTTCACTCAAAAACAATACTGTAAATTATGTCATGGTGTCAAAAATAATTATTTTGAAACCTTATTCGATTCAGTTTCTCTTTATAGAATATTAATTTTTATAATGGGTTGTGTGGGTTGAAAAAAATAAAAATTGTTATATTTATGTTCACTTATTGTTGAATATCATGTATTTTTTCAAGCATATATGTAAATAACATTGATATTTGAAGGGATGAAATTAATTTTAAAAGGAATGATTTGATGGTAGATGAAAGGTGTTTGAGAGAAATTAAGAAGAATCTAGAATTTTATATTTTGAATTTATAGTTTTGAAAATGTATAATGATAATTACATTACCTGGGAGAAGGTAACCTCATTTGTATTCATGTTGTGTAATGGTACATCAATATTTACTCTATCTACATAAATTTATTCAAAAAACACAAAAAAGATAAATTGGAAATTAAAGTACCAATGTAAAGGTAATAATTTAATTTCAAGAGTTTTATAAATGTATGAAAAACATTTAACCACCTATTTAAAAGTAATATGTGTAATGAAATACCTACATAAATGTGAAGTGAAATTTATGGAATAGTAATGAGAAATATCAAGAACTCTATAAATGTATGGAAGTGAAGTTTTAATGTAGTGAGAGTCTAGGATTGGATATGTATATGTCAATAGTTTGTTTATATGGTAAATATGAATGTCATGGTCGATCTAAATGCCTATCATTCCTTATAATCACTTTATGTGGTTGTTCCATTGATAATATTGATCCACAAATCAAATATTTTCTCAATCAATATAGAATGTTTGATTTTTTTCATGTGGAATCTATATGATTTATTAATGTAGTCAATATTAACATGAGTTTGTTCTATATGGTAAATAATTTTTTAATGTTTTTCTTCCATTTTGTTACTTATATTATTCTTACTATCTATCTACGACTTGTTCAGTTGGGTACTTAGTGATTTTCTGGGTGAGTCTACTAAGAGAAAATCTAAGCTTCTATAAACACTATATTATGATGAAACACATCTAATATGCATGTTATGTTATTCATGGATTCATTATTAATTATTTATCAAATGGATTTTGATCCAATCTGTTTTGAATCAAAGTATCAAAAAAAGGTAATTCTTTGATTTTTATTATTTTCTTGTTGCATTTGTTGTTGAATGTAAGTATTTGAGAGAAAGTGTTTGGCTATAATTATTTTTGAATATGAACATTTTACATCATAGTATTATAATCCTATGATATTAAGATTTGATGAGTGTATTTTTTCTACAATTAGAAAAATATTGTTTCCCTAGAGACATAAAAATATTCAAATGTGTTTTTCACTACAATCTGGAGGTCCATGTGGTAAAGATTAATGATGCAATACACCCAGATTTTATGAATGATTATAAATAATCATATTTCATTGAAAATAGTTGCGGGAGTTGTTACTCATCCATATGGGATTCAAATTAATTTAATTTAAAAACTATTAGTGGTGTTAAAAAATACTTAATAATTAGAAACTAAATTAGAAAATCACAATTATACATGTGGAGATCTCAAAGGGGATATTTAACTATGTTTGAAATGAATTTATTTATTAAAGACTAAGGAAAATTCAAACTACCAAGTCGTAGATGGTAGAATGTTTTTTATAGAATGAAATAATTTAATATTTTTCTTTTGGTATGTGAATAGTTTATATAGATGAATGAAAAATGAAATTTGTTAGAGTGATATATGTGATGAAGCTATACTCAATAATATTTAATATTTGTGTGCTTTATAGTATTATGAATAATTCCATCCCTTGGATGAACGATCTAATGCATTAGATGATTATTCTAATTAAAAGTTAGAGGGAGAATGATTTTCAATTATATCACCATTATTTACCTATAATATGATGTTTTTCTTAAAGAAGATATGTTATACATTTTTGAATCATCTCATGATTATATGAATATCTAGTTCAAAAAATGGTATTGAATAATTTCATATCTATGAGTGGTTCATGTCAAAATAGAATCTTGTAGTATATATTGAGAAGTGCATGAAACCTTCCCATAGAAAGAATTGGAGAAAACTAGGTCAAAATTGTGTTTTTGTTATAAAAATTTGTAATTACAAGAAATTATTATGTTAATAAAATTTATTTGGAAAATTTTAATCCTAGAAAATAGTATTCAATCATGAAAAGTTTTGGCCATTGTAAATGTTTTATGTGTGCTAATTTTTTTCTTATTTTTACACGTTGTTGAGGAAGTGACTGAAGATAATGAATCGTGAAATTAAAATATCACATGGGATTAATTACATAAAAATAATTTGAAGATAAAAGTATATCTGATTCATTATCTCCTACTATTTTCCTTTCTAACATGGTCTTATAAACACAATACACTCGTTGTACTTAATATAAATTACATCTAAATAATGGAATGAAAAATTCAGTGAGAGATATGTGAAATCAATGAAAATAATTTCCATTCCTGAATTATTTTATGAATTAAAATGAATATTATTTCCATTTATAGAATTAGTTTTACCCTATAATGAAAAAATATCAAACCATCATGTTCCATAAGGATATCATTTTATGAAAATAAAATATGTCTCATTTATCTTTTCTATTGAGTTATTAATTTTTCAATGATTTATCCAATATATATGGTTCATCGATAGAAAATATTGATATCCTATGAATTTTAATTTTCATTGATATTTTAAAACACTAGTATATTTTAATTTTTTTTCTTATAGTAAAATATTGTTTTTTATATATAACACCATATCTAGGGTTTGATTGTGGGTTAATTGATAATTGTAAAAAATTATATTAATATATAAAAATTGAATATTGTAAACTTGATTCTGAATTTGTCTAAATATAATGACATAATGAACTCTATAAAATAGCTATAACTCTTTTAGAGTGGGGAATAACGTTAATATTATCTAACATTTTAAGGATAGTCAAAAACATTTAAAAATTCATAATGTGGACTTATTACTTTCCAGATATATTGAAAACCCAATAAAAATAACTATCTTTTAATGGTGTATAATTAGAATAAAAAAGAGTTACAATATATGGGAAAAGAATAAAAATGATAGCAATGCATTATAAAGGAATATGTATATAATACCTAAAATAAAGAATTGCAATCAAATAATGAATCTTGATAAAAAAATTTAAAAGATTCACACCACTAAAATATGGTAATAAAAATGTATCAAAATATATATCAGGGTGGGGATCAAAATTTTGGTATAGATCTACTTTCCTTCTTTGTAATTATGTAAATAAATTGTAGAAATAGTTGTTTCCATTAATTACCAAAACAAAATGCTTCCAAAATTAATATTCTAATAATGGACTCATGGTTTTTAATGATTAATTTATCAATTGATGTGTCAATTTAGGTTTTATTCTTAAAAAATTATTTATTACATCTTTTTTGTACTGGTGTTAATTTAATATAAAACAAAATAGACCATTATATGTAATCATTCACTATATGAATGGCTGAAAAATAAATATATGTTTAAAATTATCCACATTATTTCTTGACAAGGTGTTCTTATTCATTTATTGTACACATTACATCATGATAATGTACAAATTCACTAAAATAATAAACATTGATGATTTTTGTTGTGTGTTCTCTTAATATAATTATCCCTCCTCTAAATTAAATAATGCAGTTGTGTGGTGATGTTATCCCATATGAATACTCGCTATAGAAATGATGTGATATCATATTATGAATCAAATTTATACTATAGTGTTAATGAGTTAATTGTTTACTGAAAAATGAAATATATTTTTAAATTATAAATATTTTCTTAAATTAATCAAATATAAATAAACACACAATGAATTAGGTTGAAAATATATTTGGACAATATATTAAATACAGTTATCTTAATTTTGTGTCTCTATCTTGATTATTCTTCTTAAAAAGTGGTTATATATTAACTAAAATAATTTTTTTATTTCAATAAATTAAATTTTGTTCAGCAAAAAAATAAACCATACTAAATAATGATTTGGTAATGATAAATTTTTCAAAATTATGTGAAAATATGATGATTAAATTTTATCCTAATGAAAAAATTATAGGAGACTATGGGGTTGATAGTGTTTTATATTGAAAACATCATGGGATAATGTGTATAATTATTTTATACTATTTTCTTATTAAGATGAAATAATTAACATGTTCTTTGTTGTTACATTATAACCCAGAATCAATGTTATCACATAAAAAAATTGATTTAGTTGGGTATTATTTCTTTTAAAATGTATTTATTATATCATTAAATAAGTAAATTTCCCATTTATAATATAACTCAACATCATTTAATAATTACAAAAATCATTTATCATCCAAAATAGTATATCAAGTATCCTCAGACAAAGCTCTCCAAATAAACCGTATGCTTGAACAACCACGTTTAATAACTCCTTAAACTCAATTATTAATAGCTTCAAATATTTTTTAAATAATTTCTAGTATCAATATTTCCATATATAAATATAATAAAGATATTAAAAAAATTATACACATCCATGTGTAACTTTTTAAATGAGAATGAAAATAAACTATACATGATGTGAAGTACACATCTATCAAAATGGATTGAATTTATCAAACGGTAATCCCAATTTAACATTGTACCTTTCACCTATAAAAAATAAAATTTATACAAAATATTTACCCATTTTAATCTATTTATGATTAATATTAATTTGTTATTATCCATATTTCTAACATAATTATGGAATCACGTGTTCTTTGTCATTTTTTGTAACATAATTTTTTTGAAGTCTTTCTAAAAAAGTAACACACCATATAAATTTTTAAATTACATAGGATGGTGTTACATATTTATTAGTCTTCAATGTTGTGTAAAACTATTTTTACTCTTTTTGGCCAATATTTTCCTTCCAGAAAAAATTGAAACTCATAGTGAATCCAATGATCTTAATAGAGCATAATAAAAATTTATTAATTAGCATTGATGTATTGGAACAGATTTCATGAAAACATGAATTATCTTGTAGCATAACCATAAAAATATAATGAGACAATAAATAGTTGAAATATTAATTATATAAATAGTTTCCACATTATGTAATCACATTAAAAATGTCAAAAAATTTATTTTACAAGAAAAATGATATATTTCGTTCCTTGCATCCTCTATATACTATTTAACTTGTTCAAAATATTCATTTTGATAAATATATATCAATTATGAACATGTATTAATGTTTTATTTCATTTTTACATATATTGTTGTATTCAAGAATAAATAGAAACTGAGGATATGTCAAATTCTCAATTAAAATCCATTTAGTTGATTCATTATCATTATTTACTTAAACAATTTCTCTATTATGATAATTTATGTGACAATTAGTTTGGAAATAGGTTTTTTATGATAAGATAACTCAATTGATCATCTGTTAACCATGGTCTTCCATCACAGACATAGAAAGTCTATCTAACTAGTCATCTATATAAATTTTTATTCAATGATAACATTAAAAAATAAGTACTCATATTAAAGCTCATTTAATATTTGATTAACATTTAACATCCAACTTATTAATATTTAAATAAAAAAAATATTTTTATTAAAAGTGAGATATGTTAATAAATTGTAAGTTTAGGGAAAAAATTAAAATTGGAACATTATATAATTAATAAGTTATAATGTTTAAAAATGACATTATATTTTTAATTTAAGGATATTATTCCTTATAAACATAATATTTTTTATTAAATTTTATGTAACAAAATGTTTTTTTATTTTTGATAATGTTATTATTAAATAAAATATTTACAATACAAACAAAATTATCTACTTTTTTAAATTTTTACTCAAATTATTATTTTTCATGAATAAAAAAACACATATTAAGGTTATTTTATTTTGTAATGAAATTCAAAAATAAAATTAATATTCTGAAATACTATGTATAAGATATATTTATTATTATGATAATTAAATATAATTATTACTATTTCAAGTAATTTTTCATAAATAACACTATATAATATTAATAAGGTATTTTCATGAAAATTATATAAAATTATTTATTAAGTATAATTCTAAAATTATAAAATATTGAACTATAAATAATGTATTAAAAGACGTATTATGAAATTAAAATTTATTTATAACAAAAATATATTAACTTTAATTTATATATTAAAATATAAAACATTTAATTTCAATTTTAAAAAAATCCAAATTTCATATCCATGAAATCTTAACATCAATAATCATTGAAATCAATAATTTAACATAAATTAAATAAATATATTGTAATACAAAATACGTATATTATATCAAATAACCTATATCACATTCTTGTATACATTACATTAATTTTAATAATTTTATTTAGAAATATAT
The DNA here is from genome assembly GCA_963277665.1 of Viscum album. Lineage (NCBI taxonomy): Eukaryota > Viridiplantae > Streptophyta > Magnoliopsida > Santalales > Viscaceae > Viscum > Viscum album. The sequence goes on along the minus strand of OY728164.1, from coordinate 1,006,953,020 downwards.
ATAAGAAAAGATATTTTAACAAAATAATCAAGGTTGAATTTCTAAAAAATAGTAAAATTCCTTCTTCATAAAAAATTTCATAACACATTAGGTTTCTATGGTACCATTATATTATATGGATCAACCATTGTATAATTCTATAAATATTCTTTCTCCAATTTTCATATCTATTTTATTATCTTAGAATACCACATTAATAATATTTTAAAATCATCTAGAATATAAAATAATTCACATCAATTTCAAATAGACTCTATTTATCTATTTATCAATAAGTGGGTCACATAATATTAATGGAATCGAATTATATTTATATAAAAATAAATATATATATAAAATTGACCATCTAGGTTTCAAAAAAATAACTAATTATTTATAATACTTTAAAATAATTGGTATAACAAAACCCATATATAATAATAATTCAATATAAGTGACAAAATAAGAGATGTTGGTGGGAATAAGCTTGGTGTTTGAAGAAATATCTAGATTTCGTTATTTGTTGGGAAGTATATTCATCTTTAAAAAATTTATTTGTGTAGAATTGATAATCACACATTATCTGCGATGGGTGATGAATGATGTGGAAAGATCGATGATGGATTGGGTGGTGGGATAAATACGGATATTGGGAATTATGGGGAATGATAAAGGGGAGTTTCTTTCACAAAATATTAATTTACCCTAATGCCATGTGTAATTAAAACGATGGTCATAATTAAGTATAGAGGTATGTAAGATTGAATAAATCTTATAAAATGTATTTTATCAATTTTTAAGCTGAAAAAGTATGTTTTAACCATTTCAATAGTCCATAGGGATTTATTTATTTATTTTATTATTATAAATTAATTATTACTCTATTGGGATTAATTGGTATAAGATAATGTCATGTGATATAAAAATAAAAAAGATAAGTTATATAAATATTAAAATACAATATTGTATGGATAATGTATCATCATATGGAGAACCCTATTTTCCTAACACCTTTGAAAATTACTATTTTAAAATAATAAATGTGATATAATTTTAAATAAATGGGAAGGAACATAATGGGATCTACAGGAAAGGAGAATGGACACATTATTGTCCCTAAGGCATGAGTTAAATTGTAATTTTTTTATTCTCCTCCTATAAAATATGTCATCAATAATATGAAGATGATCATCATTCCTATCACCATGATCAGGTTTTATTATTGAATGTTTAAGGAAATATTTCATTATAATATACATGTTTCAACCCCCCCCCCCCAAAAAAAATCATTAATGTTTTGGGATATCAATTATTTGTATCAATTTACCCGTACAATATATGTCATTACCACTTCGGTGAAGTGAATTGATGTCATCATTCTCCCATCCATTTAATCAATCCATCTATTTGGGGAAATCAAAGGAATGGATTAATTTTTTTCTAAATCAAATCCATGACCCACAGTACCATCCACAATACCTAATCATTGGGGATAAACACCAATAGTTCATCAACCCATGATGCTCTCTTTGGATCAACATCATCTACTTATTCATCATGGCACTACTCTGAAAAAAGGAATGGTATTTATTTATTTTTTTATTTCATTAAATATCCATTTTCAAATTGTTTTTAGATTTTTCAATATTATTATTATCTTCATTTTCATACACTCCTCTAAAGCAGTTTTTAAAAGATAATAAATATTTTAAACCGACATTATCTAATTGGTATGACATTGATATATTTTCTAAATTATTTAACTATGTTCACCCTATTATATGATTTTATATTCCAAATCATTTAACATTTTTTCCGCCACCAATATCATTCCAAAATATGCACACAAATATGAAAAATTGTAGCCATGTACCTCATGTTCTATGACTATAGTTAGTCCAATTGTCATTCCGAATATGTCATATGGCTATAGTCTATCAAAGAAGTTTCAATATCATTTTTCTAATGGTTGTAATTAATATATTCATATATATATATATATATATATCAATGATGAACATTTAGTATGAAAATAAGTCAATGGGAATACATTACTATTTTAGTAGAGATAGTTATCCTATTGTCCTACCTAATCTCACTACAACTATATCCTGCCGAGTAAACTACCATATTTTTCATTGACATCGTACTCAACCTTATATCTACCACAAATCATATTTTATGGATTAATTAAATAAATTACTAACATCCCTAATATATTGGGAATAAACAAATTCAACATTATCATCATTAAATTTCACATATCATAATTTTCCCGTTAATAATACGTCTTTAGTCACCACTCACATTCAAATTTAAACTCGTTGGTAAACACACTAGAGTGGTTTATCTATGGGGTTATAATAAATATGACATTAATAAATACTATAAAATCATACCATTATCTCAATAATACACAATAATAATAGTATAATAATCCATCAAGAGATATAAACTGCACAAAAGATTCCATAGACATCTATTGAAATTGAATGAACATTGTAGAAACTACTCCATCAATGTGTACCTCACACCCAAGTCTCTTCACACTAGAATATACCATGAACCCATTATTATAACTAAAAACACCTATGTACCTAATATTTATGAAATTTTACACTGAAATATGGAAAACCAAATCCCTATATAGAATATCCTCCATAAAATATGTTGGAACCATCTCCTTCCTCATTTCAAAGACATTGCGAAAAAACGTTTGAAATGGAAAAAAAACACATATGTTTGGAATAGTCGATTAATTTTTTATAAAATGTTCTCTCCAAATTTATTTATTTATATAAAATATAATAATTAATAACACAAAAATATTAGGGAAAAACATATCAAATTATTCGTATAATAATCCTAAATATTTATCCCAAAAAATCATCACAATAAGCATATTGAAATGAACCCTTCATTTAATATTGATAAAATTCAATTAAAAATAATGATTTCACTATTAAATCACAAAAAATTAGAAAACCAAACAGATTTATCATAGAATTTATTATCAGATCAATTTAAATAATCCTTTTTTCCTTTTATGAATTTCCAAATATAATCTGCAATATAAAATTGTAATTCAATTAAAAAATTCTTTTGTAAAATTTATTATTTTAATCTCATTTTCATGAATAGTATTTTTTTATTCTTTCTAAAATATTTCCAACATATCCACGTTTTAATTTACACATATAATATTTATAGTGGATTATTATGAATTATATACTCATCATGGAAAAAACAATATAGATTCACATAGATAAATTCAAAATATTAAAATCTTGAATAACCTAATTTAATTCCCTGATGATCTCATATATCTACTACTTTATTGATTAATGTTATTAATTGACATATTTCTATTCTTAATCACACTATAATTGAACCTTTATAAAAAAATAAATTCAAAAATATTATTGAGATAAAAGATATTGGAGTAGAATTACTCTCAGTGGAAAATTATGTCAAAATGGGAGAAAAATTTCTATCATTACTAATCAAACCCATTTCACAATGTCTATAAATTTTTTACGTTGATCTCTATTTATCTCCCATGTTCTCATTAATTATCTCATTCAAATACCAATATTAAAAAATTTAACTACACTTCTTAAAAGCATATAAAAATATAATGTTTTCATTTCGTCCAAATATTTCACATCATAGAAAGGGTATAAAATAAATTATCTCACATTGATCCAATTATTTATTTAATAAAAATAATCCATTTAAAAGAGTATGTTAAATAAAAAAAATCATTATTTAATTCCACAGTCATCAAAAACATACTATAACATATAATCATATCATTAAATTACGAAAATAGCAACCAATTGAAAAAAATGGTGTCCCAATTCCAATAATGTGATAAAAATTTCATTCCGAGTCTAGAAAATTTATCATTTTACACATCATAGCTAAAAATAAATAAAAACATTAAGCATATAAAAATTAATTTTTTGGGTATTTATGGAGTATATTCTATTTTTTCAAATATTTATGGGATGAACAAACAATATTTAGTATTTAATTTCTCTAATGTTCATAGGTTTTTCCTATAGCCTTATTGTATAATTTCGAAAGATTGTCACATTTTTCCAAAAAAATCCAAGTCAATATTTATTAAGATATCATATTATGTGAAACATACAATGTTGTTTGAGAACAATTAATGTTAAATTCATTCATATTGTTAGAACATTTAGGACCCTATAATATATATCAATGTATTATATATTGATGATTAATTTTATATTTTATTTGTTTGGTTATGGTTGAATATTTTTATTAAAAAAATTATATCAAAACCATTTACATGTTATTTTAAAATAATGAAACCCCATATCTAAAAATTCTTATAACTTTTCATGTTATTGGGGAATCAAGGTGAAAATTTGATTTTTTTAATGGATCATGATGAGGTTCATTGTTTGGTAAATGGTTCTATAGACTATGTAGTATAAGCATGAATTGAAAATAAAATCCCAATATCATATGTATGATTACAAAAATATTTAGGGTAAAAATAAAAGCTAATGTTGTTCCCCAAAAGATGGAAAAGAATTTTTATCATAGTTAGAAACATATTTTCTCATGCTTTGGGTACAAAAAATTTGCATCAGAAATTATTTTATCAAATTTAATTTTAAATATCTATTAGTACTATGAAACCTCACATTAAACCCTATTTTTTAATTTTTGGGTGGGGGAGGTTTGGGTTTCCATGAAGTAAATTTTTTTCCTCTCCACTAATTAATAACAAGGTTTAACATAAAATTAAATATATAATTTTCAAGATACTATAGATGTTACACTCGGTTTTTATGTCATTGTTTTGATCGGGTTCATTTGAAATTATGATGCTTTTCATGGGTCTTATATGAGATTAATGTTGAGTTTTTACGTTCTATCTATGTCTAATAACCCTAATTAGGGTTCCCCATTGCTTGTTTAAGAGTTTTTGGAGTAAGGGTGGTAACTTCATGATTTGGGCCAACCGTGAGCTCATTTCAAGTTTCAAAAAGCAATTTTTTTTATAAAACTCTTTTTTTCAACCTTTTTCACCCATTACACGTCCCACATTACCTCAACTGATATATGAAAACTATCATATAATTTTTTACCCCTTATTAATTTATAATCATGTTTAATTGGGGTTACTTATTTAAGAATTGTGCTATCCCATGGTCCCATTTCCAGTTTTTAAAAAATAATTTGTCTATTTTATATCTAATTCAATATTTAATATTTTTTGGTGATTACACCTCCCACCAAAATCCAATATCATTATCCGAACTTGAATTATCTATTTGACCTTTTTTCAGCTCATAATAGTCGCGGAGTGGGGAAACATTCTTAATGTCTCTCAAATTGTCCCGAATTTATAAGGTAAAGTGTATCATTCCTAAATAAATCAATTAGTACTCCATTGGCCACCAATATTCTTGCACTAGTTTTTCCAGACCATAGGATTATCTCCAAGATGTATCAATACATTCCCTTTTATCTATGGGTGGAAATATAGTGGAATACAAAGAGTTTTGTAGTTGAAAAGGTTAGATTCCTTCTCCTTTATCCTCCATCTTCTTCCTCCATGCATTATTTCTGGGTTTTATAAACTCTCATAGTCCTATTATACTGAGGGTTCTATTATTCTAGGATTTGTGGTGGGGTTTTTATTCATTTGGGTATGTTCTTCATAGGTTCAGGGTTTGTAAACCCTCAGATGGTGATTACGTGTGTGTGTGTGTTTTCATTTCGCCAAGGATTTGAGGTAGGATGTCCCTTTAACAATCCATTATCATTTCAATTTCATCATTATCATATCTTTATAACCTTATTTATATGATATGTGCTGCTATGAAACATTGGTTTTAAAGGTTGTGGGTGCAAATTATATTTTATGGCTTATTTTGTTAAAAATTTAGTTGTTTTGGTATAAATGGGCACTCCTCATGTTTGATAAACTATTCCATTATCTTCTGAACTTTTTTTATGTTATTTTGAAAATGATTCAGTATAATTATTAACTTTATGAGATTAAAATGGCATTTTATCCATTTTTATGTTTGTAACATAAGTTGTTTTGTTAAAGAGTGCATGCCACATGTTCGGTAAATTGCCCAGTTGGATTTCACGTGTCTAGAGTAATTTAAAATGATTTGTTTGGTTTTATAAATACATTTTCAGCATGTACAAAACTATTTTGGGATTATTTTATGGCTTTCCAATTTTTATTTAGTTTTATAAATAAATGGGTTTTGGTTTATAACATGTTTTGGCCCGAGTTGCCGAAAAATGGCATGTTTCACATTCTTATGAAATTTGTTGGGTTTTGAATATGTAACCTGATTGTTTTAGGGGATTTATGGATGTGTCTTGATTCATTATATGGTTTTTATACACCCCTTTAAAATAATCAATGCATAACTTTTTCAAATGTTAGATTTTGGAATACATTTTAAGACCTGTTTGGGCTTTCCTAAAAATGAAGAATGAGTGTTTTACTTGTATATACCATGTTGTGTCAATTGGGATTGTTTTATCATCAATGAAAGGATTATCATAAAAGTTTTTATGGCTAACAAATATTTTTGGGTATGGTCTTGTTGTGTTTTTATAATTCAAATTGTGTTTTGAATGAGTTTTATGTGAAAAGCATCAATACACTCCTTGAAATTGTTTTACAAAAATATGTAGTGGTTTATTGATTCGTGAAAGAAATGTAAATAATTTTTATGTGATATTTGTGTTTTTAATTTTTGGGAATGGAATTTTTAAATGAAATGTGTATTTGATAATATGTGTAACTTTATTTAGCACTAAATGAGAATCCCGAGTATCTAGCTGGGCGGACATTTTCTAGTATGCTAGTGATTACATTGGGATTGGCCCCTATTTTACATAGAATGTTTAATGATGAAAACACTAACTAAACTATGATGATGAAGACGTTGGGGGAACACTAGGTTATGTGTATTCTACCTACTAGCGGCTCGTGTGCACGAGAACAGATATTTATTATGGTTACTTTCACCGAGATAAGAGATACCTGTGGATCAAAACTAACTCGTTCCTAGGTGTGTTCCCATGACTTATGCTCATTAGCTATTTTTTACTCACTTTCGGAAAATGTTGTGTTTGGATGGTAAATTCAGTAGTGTGTATTATTTATTTAAAAGTGTACAATCTTTAAAGCATCCCTCATTAAAACAATTTTCATTTTAAAGTTTCACCTCTTTGAAAAATTGTTACTTGCATTTCTCTTTATAAAACATGAAAGTTTTTGTCTAATATCTAATATAGCATGTAACCTCATTTTAAAAACATAGTTTTATATCCTTTATTTAAAAAATGAAATTGATCTTGATTTTATTTTAAAGGAAGTGCATTGTAAATAGAATATCAGGCTAACCTACTGAGTATTAATACTCACTCCTATAGTCTTATTCTATTTTTAGCCCTTGTGAAGGTTTCAGTGTGAGTTCAATCGCCTTGGGAGACATGTGATAATTATGTTGGAGAGTGTCCATGGTGTCACATGGAGTTAGTTGTTTATCGGGTTTGATCAGTTTAGTTGTTGGTTTAGTTCTACATGTAGTTTCTTGTACAAATAATTTTTAGGTCAATTTTAATATAAATGCATTTTGGGCTTCCATATATTTCGGTAGTTTTTATGATTGTTTATTATGGGAGAAATCATTCCCTTGTGTATTCTATTTATTACCTTGGCGATAGTCTCCAACCCAGGAGGATCGGTAACGCCTCTCAGGACTTTTCACGAGCTGGCATTGGTGACTGGTTCAGGGTCGACTCGGGCTGGTTCCTGACAAAATGGAATCGGAGGAGGTCAGATCTTAACAAACCATTCATTTTAGAGCTCCAATTTTATTTGGGGATTTCAAGGTAGTTGGAGTAAGATTCTTGTAACATGAGGGGTAAGTGTGAGGAGAGGGTCACAAACTCCTGCTCGTTCTGTTCCTCGAGTTTCGATGGGAACTCTTTTTTTATTAGTGTCCTTTGTTATTGCAGATTGTTTGGTGTTGGGATATGACAAGGGGAGTCTGACTAATGAAATGTTTGAGCTCGTAGGGCCTAGAAATCCATGTGGAGCTAGGGAATTGTCCTAATAAGGCTCTCTGTGTTGGTGTTGTGTTTGACCTATGGTTTCCAACCATATGGTCAAGTCACCCACCAACACTAGTTACCTTTTATGTGTTTCATGGACCATTCATGAATTCTGAATTTTTGTTTTGAAAATCCATGTGTGAGAATTATAGAAATGTGTTTTAAAGGAAGGATTTGATTTTCAAAAGTTGAAAATGGGGTTTTCAAAAATTAAATATAAGAATGGTTTTGTTAAGGTTTTGTTTTTTTTAACAAATTTTGGGGAGGAAGTGGAAATGAATTTACAGGATTGGATTTTCCCTAATATAGACTTTTAGTTTGTGAAAGTAAAATGTTTTGAAAGTTTGAATCATTTTAAAGTACTTATGAAACATTGTTTTAAATGGGGTGTTTTGGGATTTTTAAAAGTGTTTTAATATGATGAATAGTTTTTGGATATTTTTTTTGTACAGCTGGTGTTTTTCTAGAAAGGGGTTTTGGCTTTTGTGTTTGTCAGATTATGAAAATAGGAGTTGTAGAATTTTGTTAAAAATGGGAAAAGGGCTATTTCGAAATAGAATGGTTGTTTTTTATGTTCTATTAAATGACATGGATTTTTTTAATCAAATGGTTCTTGATGAAGTTATGTTTATTTTATATAATATTAAAAGTATTTTTGACTTGGTGGTTGGTGTTCCTTTTGATGGTACATGATTTTTGGAATGATGTTGTTTTGTTTCAGTCTTTGGTGTTTTTATGGGTTCTCTCATGCATGGTTTTATTGATATCAGGATGTATGGCCTATATGTAATGGTTTTTGAGTACTAGGGGTGGCACATAAATGTTCATGTGAGTGAGACTTGATGAAACACCATTGGTGAATGTGAAAATCCACCATGTTTGTTTTTTTTCAAAAGTGTTTTTTGCTGAAAAATTGTGGTGTTTGTTTTGAACCAATGGTTATGTGGATGGTTTATCCTTTGTCTTAGTACTGTTATTTATTCATAATGATCCCTTATGATCTAGAATTCATACCCTTGTTTCATCTTCATATGGGATCTTGTTGGTGGCTCGGGTTTGGAGTAATGTTCAGTGGGTTTCTAATGATGCGTTGGATGTTGTGATGTGGCCACAGACAGTTCTATGTTTGTAAGATTTCCAATTTATAAACCTAAGGATTCATTATCTTGATTCACAAGCTATATCCACATCCTTAAATAATTCCCCATACTGTCAATTTAAATAGAGAGCTGTTTGGGATCGATTTAGAGTGCTTCCAGTTCATGATAATTCTTTTTGACATAGCAGTTATGTTCATTGATGTTGATAATTTTTTCCGTATTCATTGTCCATTCAGATCCTCCTTCTTAGTGAGATATTATTTTGATATGTATCCCTGAGTTCCTATTAAGATTAAAGTGTTTTGTTTATCAAGTGAGTTTTTTGAGTGGTGTGATACTTAGCACCTTACTGTGGGGTAGTAGATGCTTCATGATTTAGGGCTCCAGCCATAGGCCATAGAGTAAATCGTTTCGCGTAGTCAGGAAATCTAAAGAGGTGTGGGGTGATTGACCAGTATCATGCCTCCACCATTGTGGAAAGGTAGTTTCTATGTCTATATTGTGCTTCCTCATTACTGTGAATTTCTATTTTTCACAACAAGTGTGGTGGACTTACCACTCACATTGTGTCTATGGTTATGCCTTCATTGATGCGGGTTTCAGATAAATCTCCCTTTTTGAACCGCCTCTGTAAATCGGTTGTGGTCTTGGTGTTACCTATTGATAGGTTGAGAGTTTTGGGTAGTTACATGGTTTATTTTTTGGTTCTATTGGCCAATTTATTGGGTCCCCTTCCATCCCCTCTCCGAGTGGTGTTGGTTCGGATCTGTGATGAAAGTGTTGGCCAAGTTCTCGACCCCTCTATTCGAGAGTTGGTGGTTTATATGTTCATGTTGTAACCCTCTTAACATGGGTTGGTGGGTTGTTTTGGGAGAGTTTTTTTATGATTGAAAGTGAGGTAATGAAGATGTTGGGAAAAAATCCCTCAAGCTAACATTGCAGTATTTTTTGGTTGATTGTGTTTGTTGACAAAGTAGGGTTTCTTAGAGAATTGTTGAGTTCCCAAGAAGTTGTTGACAATCCATGTTGACAAAGAATGATTGGAAAGGAAAGGAAGATCTGGGGGCGGTACAAAAGATCAGTAAAAGGTGGCGCCGTTTCCCAGTGTTTGCCGAATTTTTTGGTGTCCAAAATTTGGAGTTTGGTGAGAATTGAGAAAATATTATTTCCATGAAGATCATATTTTTATATGGGAAAGGCATGAGTTTCGCGAAGATGGGAGGCATTGATTGGATTTCATGGAGACCAGAAAAATGGGGGCAGCGATGCTTCGTGATTACGTCAAAGCTTTGCGAACGGCAGAGTTGAAGCGCATCGCGGCGGAGAAGGGCTTTGTGAGGGAGCTTCGCAGCGAAGGCACAAAGGAATGTTGGCGGTAATGCTCCATGATTACGACGAGCTCCACGATCGGAAAATTGTTGTGGTTCTTTGCGATTTAGGCAGAATTCCGGCGGAAACTTCGGAGCTTCACGATTTGATCTGACGTGGTGTTGACTTTGCGCGGAAAGTTCGAGGGTTGGTGGAATCGCCTATAAATTGAGGTCAACCCCCTCAAGAGAAGTAGAGAGAATTTTCAGAGAAAATCATTTGCTCTCAGTTCGCGAAGGATGTTTGCGAAGGTAGTGTGCTTCGTGAAAGAGGAGCTTCGCGGCAGCTATTCTAGCTCCGCGAAAGTTGTGAGCTCCACGTTGGCTCATTGAGCTTCGCGAGGGAAGTTTCTCTACAATGACTTGAGCTTCTCCATAGTGCATTGCGAGAGTGCTTCACAAAAAGGTAGGAGCATCGCGAAGATTTTTTTGAGCTTCGCGAAATTGGGAGCCTCGCGAAGTAGGGTGCTTTGTGAAGGGGTTTCCAAAGTGAATTTCCCATTGGTTAAGAGGCAAAGAGGTATTCATCAGTGGATGAAAGTTAGACTTCAACAGAACATCTATCAACAGTTGAGGATGCATTCATTAGTGATAATGAAGAGACCTACAGGTCTATAAACTGTGAGTGGATCCCTTCCAAGTTCAATGATCATAGGAAGAGGAAAAATGTGATCCTCTCCACCAGTAGTGATCCAGAGAGGGAAATAGGGAGTGACCCTTGGGAAAGTAGTGAGCTGACCCCAAATCATGTAAAGGAAGTGAGCCTGGGACAGAGTGACTGTACCCGAACTTTGTATCCACATATAGTGAAGAATAGTAGAATTTGGTACAAACAAAAACTTGTCGGCATACACTACTTGGACGTAGCCCAGTGAGGGTGAACCAAGTAAAAATCGCTCTGTCTGCCTGTTTTCTTCATTTCACTACATTCAAAGCATCATCATTAGATAAATAAGTAAATAAGTGATCATACTTTACACACAAGAGAAAACAAAGTGACCCATGTAATAAATATGTCAAGATCCAATGGGGTAGGAAGAACTTTGAAAAAGAATATCCATACCCTAATCCACCCCCCTTCTCAGGGTATATAGGCCCCTATTGGCCCTAACAGAAGAGTTCTTTTTTTTAATTTCTAGTTGGGTTCTAATGGTGGGGAAACCCACCACAGGTCTCGTTGATTTTTTTCCTATGAAATTTTTTATTGCTAGTTGTTTATTAATGTTGGGGAGTCCATTATGTACTCCCCTATATTCCGTTTATTTCTTGAGTTCTCTTCCATTTGGGTGATTGTTTTTTCCCTAGGGAGAAGTCCAAACAATCGGGTTCTTGGCTTCATTGTGGAGGTGGTGGCTTGAACATTCTGTTGATTTTCACAAAGTGGTTGTGAGTGGGTGTTTTTTTAGAAATAGGATTAAGTAATATTGATGGAAAATCACATTTCAGTATATTGATTGGTTGGATCGGGTTTATAAGGAATCTTTATGTGTTTATCATTCATCTAGAAAGTGTTATGGCTTTCTGAGGGCGAAAAGATTTAATGGTGGGGAGAATTGTCACACCCGGTTTTTCATGTCTTTTTTTGATCTGGTTCATTTGAAATTCTGATGCTTTTCTTGGGTCTTTTGTGAAATTAATGTTTATTCTTTGAGTTTCATCTATGTCAAATCAGCCTAATTTGGTTTACCCATTGCTGGTTCAGGAGTTTTTGGAGTAAGGGTGGTTACTTCATGATTTGGGCAACCGTGAGCCCATTTCTAGTTTTAAAAACCAATATTGTTTCTTTTATAACTCCTTTGTTTTTCAAAAAATTTCACCAATTCCACTTCCCACATGGCCTAAACTTATATATTAAAACTATAATATCCTTTTAGACCCCTTAAAATTCATAATCATGTTTAATTTGGGTTACTTTATTAGTCATTGGTCCCATGGGCCCATTTCCAGTTTTAAAAAGATTATTTGTTTATTTTATATATAATTAAATATTTAATATTTTCTGTGATTCGACCTCCCACCCAAATAAAATATCCCTATCATCACCCCCATTATCTATTTGTCCTCATTAGAGCTCAGAATAGTCGTAGAGTGGGGAAACATTCTCAATGTCTCTCAAAACATCCAGAATTTACAAGGTAAATTGTATCATTCATAAATCAATCAATTCATAATCATTTGGCCACCAATCTTATTTCCATGGTTCTACCAGACCAAAGGAGTCTCTAAAATAAGTTTTAGTCCATTACATTTCATCTATGTGTGGAGATATAGTGGAATTCGATGTGTTTTCTAGTTGAAAAGGTGTGATTCCTTCTCCTTTATCCTCCATCTTCTTCTTCATTTGATTATTTCATAGTTTTATAATCTCTAATAGTCCTGTTAGACTTAGGGTTCTATTATTCCATGATTTTTAAGGGGTTTGTTTTCATTTGGGTCCGGTTGTCATAGGTTTAGTGTTTGTAAACACTTAGATGGTGATTTTGTGTGTTCGTTTCCATTACACCAATGATTTGAAGTAGGATGTCCCATGGAAAGGACTTTATCCTTTAGTATTACTCATTATCATACTGTTATAAACTTATTTATATGATATGTGATGCTTTGAAACATTTGTTTTAAAGTTTTTGTGTGCAAATTATGTTTTATGACTTATTTTGTTAGAAATATATTTCTTTTCGTATAAATGTGAACTCCTATTGTTTGATAAATTATTCCATTAGCTTCCAAACATGGTTTATGGTATTTGGAATATGTTTTAGTATCCTGAATAAATTTATGGCCTTAAAATGGTCTTTTATCCCTTTTTAAGAACATAAAATAAGTTGTTTTGTTAAAAAGTTCATGCAACATGTTCAGTAAATTTCTTGGTTGGCTTTTATGTGTCTAGTGCAATTTAAAATAATTTATTTGGATTTATAAATACACTATAATAATGTATAAAATTATTTGGGGATCCTTTTATAGATTTCTAATTTTTATTTAGTTTTACAAATAAATGGTTTTTTTGTTTATAACATGTTTTGGCCTGAGTTGCCGGAAAATGGCATGTTTCACATTCATATGAAAATGGTTGTGTTCTGAATTTGTATCCTGAGTGTTGTATGAGATTAAAGAATGTGTTTTTATGATGTATATATAGTGTATACACCTCTTAAAAAACTGAAATGCATAACTTTTTCAAATTTTAGTTATGGGAAAATGTATAACGGCCAGTTTGGCTTTTCCTTAAAATGAACAATGAGTGTTTTACTTTTTTAGACCATGTTGTGTCAATTGGAATTGTTTTATCGTCAATGAAATTATTTTATTAATTTTTTTTAGGGCTGAAAAATATGGTTTGGTATAGTCTTGTTGTGTGTCTATTATTCAAATAGTATTTTTGAATGAGATTTATGCGCATAGCCTCAATACACTCTTATAAATGGATTTATGAAAATTTGTAGTGGTTTATTGATTCGTGAAAGAAATGTGATGAATTGTTATGGGATATTTGTGTTTTTATTGTTTGGTAATGTAATTTGGATGTAAAATTTGTATTTGATAATATGTGTAACTTGATTGAACACTAATGTGAATCCCATGTATCTAGGTGGGTGGACATGTACTAGTATGCTAATGATTACGTGGTGTTTGGCCCCTATTTCACGTAACACGTTTAACAATGACAAGAGTAACTAAGCTATGATGATTATTATGTTAGGGTACCAGTAGGTCATAGTTATTATACCTACTATTATCTTGTGTGCATGAGAACGGATATTTATTATGGTTACATTCACCGAGATACGAGGTACTTGGGGCTCCCAACAAACTAGTTCCTTGGGGTGTTCCAGTGAGTTGTGCTCATTGGCTATTTTGTACTCACCATCGGCATACGGTGTGTTTGGTTGCTAAATTCAGTAGTGTGTGTTATTTATATAAAATTGTACAATCTTTAAAGTATCCCTCATTAAAACCAATTTCATTTTGATGTTTCACAACGTTGAAAAAATGTTACATGCATTTTTTTTATAAAACATGCATTTTTTGTCTGATAATTATTATAGCATAGAACCTCATTTGAAAAACATAATTTTATATCTTGTATTTAAAACATTAAATTGTTTTTTATTTTATTTCAAAGTAATTTCCTTGGTAATAGAATATCGTGCTAACCTACTGAGTTTTATTACTCAAACCTATAGTCTTCTTCTATTTTTAGCCCAAGTGCAGGTTTTTGATTGAGTTCAATCACCTTGGGTGACATGTGATAATTGTGTTAGAGAGTGACCAGTGGTTCCACACGTTGTTAGTTGGTTATCGGGTTTGATCATTTGAGTTGTTGGTTTAGTTCTACTTTTAGTTACTTTTACAAATAATGATTAGTAAAATTTTTATATAAATGCATATTGGGTTGTCCATTTATTTATGCTCTTTGTTTTATTGTTTATATATGGTAGAAATCATTCCCTTGTGTACTCTATTGATTCCCTTGGTGCTTGTCGTCATCCTAGGAGGATTAGGAATGCCTCTTAGGACTTGTTGCGGGATGGCCTTGGTGACCAGTTCAGGGTTGACTCGGGCTGGTTTGTGACAATTGATTCATGACACTCTTTGTTTATCTCTATCCCATTATCTATTTATCATTATATAACATATTCAAGATAATATCATATTCTGATTTCGAAATATTTTGATTGGGTTTTTGGATCATCATATTAGGTGTTTAAAGGATTCAATTTTGTTGTATGATTTTAGTCTATATAGTTTTAGGTATTTAAAAAAAATCAACATTATTATATAGTTTTATCTTATATTTTTTATGATATTATATAATTAATTATGTTTTTTATATTTATTATGACATATATTTAGTTATAATTTTATTATTAAATTCAAATCATTATTTTTTAAACAAATATTATTGTTTGAAAAACAATTTTTTTTAAAAAAAATTGGGATTTTAGTGACTATTATTATTTTAAATTTAAATTTTAAATTTAAATTGACATTGTGTGATTGTGGAAAAGTATTTTTGTTATTTTTTCAAAATTTGTATCAGTTATTATTTTAATGAAAATGTATATTTCCTTTTTGGGTTAAATTTTTTAATGTGAAATAATTTTGGATGTGGAGTAATTTTGAATAAATTATTTAAACTGTTTTTGTAGAGACCCTAAGCTTGACGTACATGGACATTGCATTACTTTAGCGGAATACTTAATACATAACAAAAACTGACACACAAGGACCGTAATAGTTTAGTGTCTTTGGAAACTTGGAACATAATCTTCTAATCATGGTGAATGATCTTCAACATATCCCATAAAGATATTCCACTTTTTTTCTTACCTATAACCTTTCTTTCTGTCCTGGGGAAAAGAAAGCATAAAATGGTGAGCTCAAATACTCAGTAAGGGTAAGCATGGATAAAATAAAACATACCATATACATTTGAACTTAAAAACATGAACATAATGTTTAAACATCAAAATCTTGAGAAATGACATAAAACATGGAAGTACGTAAGGAATAGATCATAAAGAAACAATAAAAATGATAAAATAGCATGGGAATAAAACATGTAATTGTGGAATCCATTAAGCACATGTAATTATTTCCATATTATCCAAGGAATTTCTGCCAAGACCATCATAGTGGACAAATTCCCTTTCTGAATCGAGTTCACTCCTCGTTTCAGTCCTTTTTTACTGAACCGGTTTAACCTGCTGTTCCAGCCATGTCTATCTCATGAGATATAAATATTTACCCAATGAATTGGAGGGAGATATAGGTCCCACCCATCTCATAATGAAATCATTCTTACATGTTCCACAAAATAAACATACATCATTCATAATAACCCAATAAATAAAATTGGTTTCATAAACATCATCCCATCATCACATAATCCATATAAAATAAATGGATATCATTTAATAATAAGAAAATTGTAACCATGTAAATCATAGAGACATGATACTTGAAACATACACATATGAAATAATGTCATCTTAGATGAAAAATGGTTTTGATAAAACAATTGAAATGAATTCTTGAGGAAAATATCCTTTCTTCTTCAAAATAATTTTCTTTTCACCAATTTTCATCCAATTTTAAAACAAAAGGACTTTGTTGAAAATATTCATGAAATATTTTGGAGTAAGCTTCATGAAAATACGGTTTTATACAACCGTATTATCCTTTTTTGTCGTATACATTAAAAAAACAATCTCCTCGTACTTTTGTCGGAAAAGTAAAAAAGTACCTCATAACGTAAACAAAAGAAAGATTACTTACATACCATGTAGTAAAAGTAAAAATGGGTAAAAAGGACTTTAAACATACATGAATACACTTTTATAAAACATGGACATCGATGATATAAATAACCCCAATAAATACTTACGAATAAGCAATCTTGGATAAAAATGAGATTTGGTAAATTATCCCTTACCTTAGGTCTGATATGATTTGTATGTATCCGAACCTCCTGTATAATGATTTAAATAATGTTATTGACTTATTGCAGAATCGTATTAATTGTTATGATATCATATATGGTTCACTTATGACTTTATATTACCTGTTCTTTTGTAAATTCCATGTTAAAGTGCGTTTTGGGTAAAATCGTTTAATTTGTTGTCCGTGTTTTGACTTGTAATTATTCATATGATTACTTAGATCATGATTACATACATCTGGAATGTAAAACATGATTTATATATAATATATATTCTGAATATACATATATATAATAGATCGATAAATGGAAAGAAATACAATGTTCATGGAGACGGCATGCCGTATTTACGCATGAACGTTGTTTTCGTTTCCTCATTGAATTGAATGGAATTAATTGGATGAAATACATATATATATATATATACATACATAAATTAAGTATCATTATTATGTCATATATTTCATGATTACTTATTATATATACTTTATAATCATTTATGAAAGGATAATCATTGAGAATGAATCACATCGCGTCGTGGAGACGGTATTCCGTACGTACGCATTAGCGATGATATCGTCCTCATGATCGTGGAATTTTATTGGAGTGTATGTATACTACTAAAGAATCAATATCACTTTACAATAATAATATATAGTTCTTATTTACACCATTATACACATCCAAGTAAGGTGGTGGTGGAAAATATATTACACCACGGCATGGAGACGATATTTCGTACGTACGCACACGCGGTGATTTCGCTTTCCGTAGGATGGATAGAAGGTGAAATAGGGTTGTTTCATACTTATTATAAAATATCAGTATAAGATTTATACTGATGTTATTACTTCATAATGAAACAACCTAAGAAGAAGAATTGGAAGAAGAAATAAAGGTGAAAGAATCGGTAATAAAAATTACCTCTTCTTTGAAGCGCCTCTTTGAGACCTCCTCTTGGGGCACTAAAATTGGTCATTGTAGAAGACCAAGACCTCTAGGATGTTTATATGGAAGTTTAGAAGAGAATTGGTCAGGGTTTGGCTGAGCTTGATGGCTCAAAGTGGTGTGTGGAAGAGAGGGAGTTGGTGCCCTTTTATAATGGGGGAGAGGGGCACCTTTCGAATTCTTAAAAATATTAATCTATAATAAATCTAACCCCACTTAAAACCCTCCAAAAATGACACATATTCGAATCTTAGATGAGATGGGGTTGTAATCAAATCAACCAATCAAATTTAGACATGTTTGGATCTTATTTTAAACCTTATCATTTTGATTTACCCATATTTAATCTATTTAAGTTTATTTGTGATAATAAAATTCTAAATTTGAAATCATATCAAATAATTACTTATTTGTTTTGAATTTTCAATAATTGGTTACTTTATAAAATTATATACAATATAAATTTAAATTTATAATTTTTAAATATTTTTGTGATTTTTAAACAATTTTATAATATGTTATTTTTATAAAATAACAAGATTGTCAATTTGAAACTATTCATTTAATTGAATTTAAATAAAATATATACAGAAGATATGTTCGAACTAAAAGCTTTAATAGATTCATAAAAGGTAATATGTATCTATAAAATTAGGGTATCACATTAAATAGTTCATATAATATCTATTTTATTATTTTTAAACCCATTGAAAGAGCGCTGTCGTGGGCGCCCTCAAATGATTAGTGTGATTTGGGGTACTTAAGTGCAGCAGAGTGGCTGACCAAGGTCGTCTCTCAAAGGAGGAAGTGAATTTAACAACTTATTAGAGGTATTCTAAAAAAATAAAATAAAATAGAATAGAATAAAAACACTACTTTAAAGGATTGGGGTTTGTTGTAGTTTATGAATCTAGAAGAAGTTTGCTGGAAGAAGATTGTATAATTTTTTTTTGTTTTTAGTTTTGAAATGAATTTCAATTTAAATGACACAACAAGAAGATGTTTTTTTTAGAAATCTATTTAAAAAGCGTAATCGATTTAACTCTACCTCTTCAATCATTTATTAATCATTATCATTTAAATTAATATTCACTTAATTATGATCCCTTAATTTGTTAAATCCCGAACACTACGAGAATTAACTTTACCACGAAGATTGAAGTGAATTTTAACCTTAGGCTAACTTCGGAACATGCAATCGCAACACCCTGCTTTGATTGATGCTCTAAAATTAGATTATGGTCAGTGGTAAATTAAGGCACATAACCACTCTGGAAATGAGGATTAATTGAGTTTAGGGATTATATTTGAACTCTACAAATTGATCCCATGTGGTTTTGAATTACCGGTTAAGGTTGCGCTCTCAAAGTTCACACAATTCCCGACCTCACGTGTTTTGTGTTAACTATTCAATTGCTTGCTTAGTTTCATTTAAATTAAAAACTCAATTAATAGATCATAATATGTGAATTACAGTAGATCATTGATTCAAAATAAATGAATGAATAAGGATAGAGGTCGATCGATTACTAAAAAGAACTACTCTTTCATGGGTGGTGTAGTCATCGTGGAGACGTTTTGCATAAGCAACGGATTGAAAGGGTAGAACCCAATCTTTTCTCCACTCTTGATTCCAACCCAATTAAGAAGATTAAGAAAAGAAGAAGAGGGATGAACACAGAATATTATTTGAAGAAAAATTCAAGAAACAAACATGAAAGAAAAGAAATACAAAGAAGAGGTGAGAGAGGAGAGCCTTTTTGGAAGAGAGGTTTGCACAAAGGCTTACTTCCTCCAAGAGTTGTGAGGGGCTCCCAAGAGACACCCTTTCGGCCACACCTTCCCAAAGCCTCGACCAGCCCTCTCAAAGAGTTAAAACCCCCTTTAAATAGAGTTTGTGAGGGCTAGGGATACATAACTTTTTAAGTGTGAAATGAAAATCTCGGCCAAATATTTTATTCCATGTTGCACCGCCAATTTGACCTCCACAACGCGTGAATTGACCGGCCTTCCAGAAGGATGATTTTTGACACATCATGTCCCCGAGCGTCCCTCAAAATTTGGGCTCAATCCAAGCCCGTATGTAGAGGAGATGGCCCAAATACAGAACCTTCTCCATTCTGGCGAGCCCAGCCCAACTTTGACTTCATGGCCCAATTTCAACTACCAAATGAACTCTTTAGCTTTAGTGTCATGAATAAAAGTTGTAGATAATTAAGTTAGGAACACTGTTACAAAATTTCAAATTCAAATAATAAATATAAAAATATTTATCTTCGAAATACTACAGTGCACTATTAAGGGTAAAACTGGAATTTTCACCAAATTTTCAAATGAATGATCAAATCCCAAATATTTTATAAATAAACATATTTAACACAATGTGAGGAAATTATTTCATTTATTATCAATAAAATATTCAATAAAATAGTGTTTTATCAACTCTCCCACACTTACCCTTTTGCACACCTGGGAAAAACCTCATATCAAGTAAACATCAATATCAAATCAAAACCAATTTTAAAACACATATCCTTAAGATCAATCAATTTCACACCAAGAATCAAAAGATATCATGCCTCATAAAAAACCTTATTTCAAGTTCTCCATTTATATCATTCAATATATTTCCACTTCATTTATCCACCCATGCACAAAACACTTACCTCGCTTGAATTTTCTCTCATCACTCAAATATCAATTTTTTTTTTGCAATGTTTTTCTCATACAGACTCATACAAGGGTCACCATAGGCTTGATAGATTCCTACATCGCTACCCGATGTGAGTCAAGGACATATTTTTATCATGAGGACTTTTCAGGGTTGTTCTGTGGCTTTCGGTTGGTAGGATTAAGATGTGAAAAACTCTGAGGCTGAATGAGGAGGGCTTGACTCTTTTGAAGCAAAATTGCATTAATCTAATTTTCACTAAAATATGGTCTTCTCTTCAATCCCCATGTAACGCCACGACCCCAGCTACCCAGAGTCGGTGCATTACTTCGTAACATTGGCATTATCACAAGAAAGATCAAATCTCGAAAGACCGATTGGTTTAGTAGCCTTGGAAACACTAGATACATTCATAAGTTTTACATTACATCATAAAATGAAAAACTACTACAACAACATAATGTCTCCATAATCCACACTATTAACCCCTCATAATATCCCTGCAAGTCATTCATAAATTACTTCTTCACTACCTGGGAAAAATAAAACATAGAAAAGGGGTGAGCTCAAATGCCCAGTAAGGATAACAATATAGTGGAACATTCAAAATAAGCATAAACATTTAAGGCAATGAATTACTAAAACAAAAGCCTTTTAAAATTGAACTTCAACATGGTATGGCAAAAGTAAAATGAAATAATGCCATTTACTTGTTCACATGGATATTCTACTAATCGAATAATCACATGCAATATCAATAACCACTTTCATAATGTTGGAATGCATAATGCCAGACTATCATAACCACATAGTCAAGGCCTCGTGCCAAGACTACAAATAAGATTTTGTCAAGGCCTTGTGCCAAGACACTAGTTTGTCTCATGAGACCTACCGATGCATCGAGGAGCTATAGCGGGCTCCACCCGTCACTTATTAAGTCCAATGCATTCCCATATTAAAAGGTTTAAACATAACATAAACATTCGTATTAAAACTAGCATACGAAATGTCAATAATTTCACCATAAACAATGAATGGTATAAAAATAGCACATCCACAGTCAAACATATCACAAAACCTTCAATACAATATAGAAGTTTTGTATCATAATAAATCAACTTCAAATAATCTTAAAATCCATCAAAGGATGTTGACATAGATGAAATCAAAATTCTTTTTAAAAAAGTATCTCCTTTTATTTTGAAATCATTTAAGATCCATATAAAATAAAACATTTTCTTTGAAAATATTCTTATAAGATTGTAAGTAAAACTTTGAAGATTTTATAACGGCGTAAAATAACCGCACCCGCCGTATAAGTTAAAAAAAACATTCTTACCTCAATTCTGTCGAAAAGGTTAAAAAGGACATTGTTTTGAAAACGACGGAAAGATTCCTTTATAAACCTCTTATAAAAAGTCAAACAAGGGTATAAATTACTTTAACCCATATTCTTGTAAATAGTAAAAATGTTTTGAAATACATTTTTAAGAAAACATGGATGTGGATGATAAAGAGATCCCAGTAGATTATTACGTATATACAACCTCGGATAATGAAGAGATTGTGAAATAACCCTTACCTTGTACTTTTCCTTTGTTGGGGTAGGTTAACCTCCTGTATAATGGTGAAATAATTGTTATTAAATTATACAATAATCATATATATTAATATGATATCATATATGATCTTTTAACATTGATTTATTAATAATATCTTAGAATTATCATCGTTTCGGGTGTTAACTTACTCATTTTCTTTTATATGTTTTGTTACATAAGCCATGTTTGTTGTATCTTATTCATATCCAGAATGATATCAAGTCCTTAAACATCGTTTTTAAATCATAAAATGATAATTATACTTGAATGGATACGATGGAGAATGAATCTCATCGCGTTCGTGGAGACGGTAGTCCGTACGTACGCACGAGCGACAATATCATTATTTTGATATTAAAATAATATATAAATGGATGGTATATCATATATACAGAATCATTAACATGTTATATTTATTATTTACATGAGTTACACATCATTATTATACCCATCCAAATAATATTATATTGAATAACAATTACACCACGACGTGGAGACGGTAAGCCGTACGTACGCACGTATGGTGACATGTTATTCAAAGGGTGGATAGAATACTGAATATGATTGTACCATATTTATAATAACATCACAGTATATGTGAGATACTGGAGTTATTATTTCATAATGGTAAGAACAAAGGAAGAAGAAGTGGAAGAAGAAATGAACTTAGAAAAGGGTGGTGAAATCATTACCTCTTCTTCGGGTTCTTCCTTTTGATTTGATCAAAAGGGCTCCTTAGGTTGGCTTTCTGATCAAACTAAGGCCTCTAGGTTGTATTGAGGGATGTTGGGAGAGTATTTGGGCAGAGTTTGGCCGAACCAAAAGGCTTTGATGGTGTGAAGAAATGAGAAGGAGGAGTGCCTTTTTATAAGAGGGGTGAGGGGCACCTTTGGAAAAGTTAGAAATATTAATTTATAATAAATTCATATTCGGTTTACAAAGGCTCCAAAGTTGACTATTCAAAGGATGAGGTGGGGATAGGTCGAAAACAACTCATCCAATAGAATTTAGACAGGTTTGGGTAATTATATTAACCTTATCTTTAAGTATTAACTCTAAGTTAATTAGTTTCACTTTTACAATGTCTCTTTGTATTTTTATATAATATGGTTAATAAACTTACTATATACATCCAAGCTACCCCCAAGTGGTCCATTAATGAGGAACCTATCATAATATAAGTCTCTTGGCCGAACCTTAGATTTTTAGGAATTTAATATCAATTAATAATATAATATTTGTTTTAAGAACTCTTTTATGTCAATTTTGACACTATTCAATAGTTGATTTTTGTGAAACTCCTAACAGATTTATTACTTCGAACAAAGTCAATTAAATCAATCCTAATATATCATATTATCATAGAAAATTAGTTTAATTCATTAAAAGTTTCATATTTTAATTATTTGGGTATTTATAAGATCAATTATTTTTATTTTTCACTATTTTAGTAATTACTGCATCATCATTGTGTCATAATTAAAATAAATTATATAATGTCTAAAAATTATAAATAAAATATCATTATGTAGGAAATCTTTTTAGATTTCTAATGAATATTTATAATCGAAAATCCAACATGTATAACCCTATGTAAAAATTGTTGTCCTAAAAGATATATGCTTGTGTCATTTTTGTATTCATTTTGACTTAATTAAAATAAAGTGTCATTATCACTTACAAGTGGATCCATGGGGTCCCAAAATAGACCCAAAGATGCCCATGGTCGACTATGTATCAACCAATAGGGTTAAGACACGTTTTAGGGTAATTTAGTATTATTATAATATTATTTTTTTAACCCTTATTTACCGGATTTACCCTTAACCATGGTAAATAAAATATTTACCGCAGTAATTATTCAAAATGTCTAAAAATAAAAGTTACCTATTTACACAATTTGAACATCCTGATTCCAAATATGGAATCCATTTTTCTAAAATCAAAACACAGAAGTGGCAGAAATTAATTTAAAATTAATTCCCGCTGTTAAAACAAAAAGCGTGTTTTTAAGAGATAATAACTATCAAAAGATTGACACTTGTTTATGTTCGGTTTAATTGTAAAATTATGTCCAATGACCAAAATTATATTAAATGGTAAAAATATATTCTAAATATACTTTAAAACCACTCAAATTCATAATTTATCACTAGTAATTAATTTGATTAAAAAAGTTGTTTTTAATTAAAATTTAGTAATTTTCACTATTCATCAAAATATGAAAGTTATCCGAAATGTACCAAAATTTCACCCTAGGCTAAATTCGTTATTCCGAATCCAAAAATGAAGTCCATTTTCAAATATAAAATATATATAATTTCAAAAAGTAGGTATTACTATTCATAACGGCTAGTTTGATTAGTTATGGTGTGTTAGAACTCGGTGTTGCGTACAACACACGCTATCACATTATTCAAAGAGAAGCGTACCATAGAAGCTTGGGGTGTTACATTCTCCCCTCCTTCAAATAATTGCGTCCTCGCAATTTCTAGGGTATTACTGCATAAAAAGACTCGGGTGGTTCTTCATCATAAGTTCCTCGGGTTCCCACGTTGCCTCTTCCATCTTATGATTTCTCCACAAAACTTTTACCAGACGCGTCGTCCGGTTTCTCAGTACTTGTTCTCTTGTATCAAGAATCCTGACGGGCTCTTCACAATAAGACAGATCCGGTTCCAGTTCTAATTCCTCATAGGTGAGTACATGCGTTGGGTCAGGCATGTATTTTCTCAACAGAGATACGTGGAACACATCGTGAACTTTGGAGAGACTTGGCGGCATTGCCAATCGGTAAGCTACAGCCCCAATTCGTTCTAGAATTTCGAAAGGTCCGATGTACCTGGGACTCAATTTACCTTTCTTACCAAAACGTATGACTCCCTTCCACGGAGATACCTTCAGGAAAACATGATCACCGACTTGAAATTCCAAATCCTTCCTTCGATTATCGGCATAGCTCTTCTGCCTACTTTGAGCTGCTTTAATGTGATTTTGGATTAACTTCACCTTTTCCACCGTTTCCTCCACCAGTTCTGGGCCTACAAGTTTTCTTTCACCAACGTCATCCCAACAGGTTGGTGTACGACATCTCTTTCCGTATAACGCTTCATATGGTGCCATCTGAATACTCGAATGGAAGCTATTGTTATAGGAAAATTCTACCAGTGGTAAATATTGATCCCACATACCCTGAAAATCAAGTGAGCAAGATCTCAACATGTCTTCTAAGGTCTGAATAGTCCGTTCTGATTGTCCGTCTGTCTGAGGGTGGTAAGCAGTGCTCAAATGAAGTTCAGTATCCAGGGATTTCTGAAGACTTTTCCAAAATCTTGAAGTAAAACGGGGATCACGATCATAAACAATCGATAGGGGTACTCCATGAAGTCTCACAACTTCATTAATGTATAGTCTTGCTAGACGTTCCAGGGGTAGATCTTCTCTTATAGCAAGAAAATGTGCTGACTTGGTAAGACGATCAACAATAACCCATATTGCATCGTTCCTTCTAGGAGTCTTTGGTAGCCCCATGACAAAGTCCATCGTAATATTGTCCCATTTCCACTCCGGTATGGGAAGAGGTTGCATGACTCCTCCAGGCTGTTGCCTTCCAGCTTTGACTTGTTGACAAACCATACATCTTGACACAAAATCAGCAATCTCCCTCTTCATGTTGTCCCACCAAAAATGTTCCTTCAAATCTCTATACATTTTGGTGCTCCCAGGGTGTATAGAGAAATTGGAACTATGAGCGTCATCCAGCAATTCCTTTTTTAAATCAGGTATATTGGGAACACAAAGTCTCTTCCCGAATTTCAAAATTCCATCTTCATACACAAAGTCTCTCAATCTCCCATCATTCACAGCTTTAATCTTCTTCTAAAATTCTTCATCATCGGTCTGAGAACTCTTAATCCTTTCTAGTAAAGATGGTTTGGCAACCATTTGAAAAAGCATTGATGTTTCACCTTCCCTGGTTATTCCCATGTCCATCTTCACTAGATCCATGAAAATTGGATCCCTTTCAATTCTCATCATGTTCAGAACTCCATGGTCTTTTCTGCTCAAAGCATCCGCCACCTTGTTTGCCTTCCCCGGGTGGTAGTGTATCGTACAATCATAATCCTTGAGTAATTCAAGCCATCTCCTTTGCCTCATGTTGAGTTCTTTTTGTGAGAAAATATACTTCAAACTCTTGTGATCAGTATAAATCTCACATTTTTCACCATAGAGGTAGTGCCTCCATATCTTCAAAGCAAAGATCACAGCTGCTAACTCAAGATCATGAGTAGGATAGTTTTGTTCATGAATTTTCAACTGTCGTGATGCATAGGCAATAACTCTATCATTCTGCATAAGGACACAACCAAGTCCTTTCTTTGATGCATCACTATAAAAAACGAACCCATCATTCCCCGATGGTAGAGTCAATATAGGAGCATTGACTAATCTTTTCTTCAATTCTTCAAAACATTCTTCACACTCTTTTGTCCAAACAAATTTAACCCCTTTACGTGTGAGCTTCGTTAATGGGTTAGCCAATCGGGCAAAATTCTGGACGAAACGTCGATAATAACCTGCCAAGCCAATAAAACTACGTACGTCAGTTATACTCGTAGGTGCTGGCCATTCTTGGATTGCTTTGGTCTTAGAAGGATCAACAGAGATTCCATCTTTAGAGACAATATGGACAAGAAAAGAAATCTCCTGAAGCCAGAATTCACACTTGCTAAACTTCCCATATAATTCATGCCTCCTCAGAGTCTTCAAGATAATGCGCAAGTGATTTTCATGATCTTCATAGGTTTTGGAGTATACCAAGATATCATCAATAAATACCACCACAAATTCATCCAGATACTCCTTGAAAACTCTATTCATCAGATCCATGAATACAGAGGGTGCATTAGTCAATCCAAACGGCATTACAGTAAACTCGTAATGCCCGTACCTGGTTCGAAATGCTGTCTTCGGAATGTCTTCCTTCTTCACACACAACTGATGGTATCCAGATCGAAGGTCAATCTTTGAAAAGTATTGAGCTCCATGCAGTTGGTCAAATAAATCATCAATACGAGGTAGGGGATACTTGTTCTTTATCGTTATAGCATTGATCTCCCTGTAGTCGATACATAACCTCATAGATCCATCTTTCTTTTTAACAAAAAGAACAGGGGCTCCCCATGGAGAAACACTAGGGTGAATAAATCCCTTATTACTCAATTCATCTAGTTGTTTCTTTAGTTCGACTAACTCTACAGTAGCCATTCTATAAGGGGTCTTCGATATAGGCCTTGATCCAGGAATCAAATCAATGGAAAACTCTACTTCTCGTTCTGGAGGGTGTCCAGGTAAATCTTCCGGAAATACATCTACAAACTCTTTCACAACATGTACATCCTCTATTTGAACATTCCTTTCCTCACCGACAGTTATTTCATTCTCTTCCTCCCCAATAATTGAATTAAGTTGAGCTACTGGGGGTGGATCTAAATAAGAATTAGGTGGTGACGATTCTGCTCTAAAAATTAGGTGTTCCTTATCATTATCATCAAGAATCGTAACCTCTTTCTTCTTACAATAAATCTTCGCATCATAGTCCGAAAGCCAGTCCATACCAAGGATTATATCAAACTCAATCATAGGTATGACGATGAGATCAGCAGATAAAGAAAATTTATGTGCTCTAATGGGGACTGATTCGCAAAACTTTGTTGCAACGATACTTCCCTTAGGAGTTTTAACTGACAACTCCCTTATTAAATCAAATTGGAAATATCTAATTTTCTTAGCAAACTGGGAAGATATGAAACAATGCGATGATCCAGAATCAAATAATGCATTTGCTAAACTTGAGGAAACCATTAAATTACCTGCCACCACGTCTTTCGGAGCTTCTACCTCAGCAGTAGTGATAGCATAAGCCTGGCCTTGATCCCTTGGCCTTTTCTGAGGTAAGTTCTCCTGACGCTTAGGACATGCATTTGCATAATGCCCCATCTCCCTGCAATTGTAGCACTGAACGTTGGTAGCTTCCTTCTTCCCCTTGCAATCATGAGCTTGGTGGCCTTTTTCACCACACTTGTAACAGACTCCCATTCCCTTCAGGCAAGCACTGGGGTGTTTCTTCCCGCACTTACCACAAGATGGATATTCAACCTTTCCCTTCTTCCCCTTATTTCCATTCCCAGATTGATCAGCAGGTCTCTTCTTCTCTTGCTTTGCTTTAAAGTCATAAGACTTAGAGAATTCCTTTTCGGTCTTGATAGCACATGAGACAATGTCTTCGTACGATGAAAAGGATTGTGAGACTAATGCTCGACGGAGAAATGGTTTTAACCCATCAAAGAAACGATCAATCTTACTTCTTGGGTTGCAAATATAATCACCAGCGTACCTCGCTAACCTTGTAAAGTTAGCCTCATACTTTGTGACATTCTCATCCTCCTTTTGTCTCAGACTCAGAAATTGTCTTTCCATAACTGCTCGATGGTCGTGAGGAAAGTATTTTTCTAAAAACAGATCTTTGAACTCCCTCCATTCAATGTTTGATACTTCATCATCTTCCTTCATGTTTTGAATCAATGACCACCATTGATCAGCATCTCCAGTGAGGCGGTAAACTGCCATGGTAACTTTTTCCCTTTCACTACTCCCCAAAGCCTGAAATATTTTCTCTAGGGAAAATATCCATTGCTCAGCTACTAAGGGATTTGTACTCCCATTGAACGTTGGTGGTTGTTGTCTCATGAATCGATCTAACATTGATCCTCCACGCTGCGGATCAGGGTGCTCCATACGGGTAAGGTTATTATTCATAACCTGAGTAAGTTGTCCCAGTATGGTGATTAGCTGATCAGCACCAGTTGCATCACCAGCCCCACTATAATTATCTTGAGCAGGAGGGCAATCCCTACATGGAGTGCGTGCATTGATACGGTTTCCATTTCTTCCACTAGGCACCATTTCTAAACAATGGCATAAACTAGATCAGTTTATGAATCAAAATACAAAATCCCATACTTATAAAACACTTAACATAAATTGAACTATTTATGGATATAATCCATAATCATAAAAATGTTTTCTTTGAGGAAGTATATACTCATAAACCCTTCATAATGATTTGTAAAGATAATGAGAGTTATCCTAAGCATATCCCCCGGGAGTGTCGTAACCAAGAGTGCAGCAAGGCCCGTTGTCGTGCACCAGTTCCCGTTCGAGTCTAGCTCAAAGCGGTGTTTTCGGGTTTTACCCCTAGGTACATCTGTGCCAGAGCCGCCTCTACCTGCTCGTATCCAGACAGGGATGTATTGCTCGGAAAACTCACAAAATCTCTACAATACCAAAATTCTAGGAAGTTCTTCTATACTAATCCTCAAAGTTCATCTTAGGTCTACGTGCTCTAATCAGAGTTTATCTAAATCTAGTTTCCAAGGTTTGTACTAAACTTCCTCTGATACCAACTGTAACGCCCCGACCCCAGCTACCCAGAGTCGGTGCATTACTTCGTAACATTGGCATGATCACAAGAAAGATCAAATCTCGAAAGACCGATTGGTTTAGTAGCCTTGGAAACACTAGATATATTCATAAGTTTTACATTACATCATAAAATGAAAAACTACTACAACAACATAATGTCTCCATAATCCACACTATTAACCCCTCATAATATCCCTGCAAGTCATTCATAAATTACTTCTTCACTACCTGGGAAAAATAAAACATAGAAAAGGGGTGAGCTCAAATGCCCAGTAAGGATAACAATATAGCGGAACATTCAAAATAAGCATAAACATTTAAGGCAATGAATTACTAAAACAAAAGCATTTTAAAATTGAACTTCAACATAGTATGGCAAAAGTAAAATGAAATAATGCCATTTACTTGTTCACATGGATATTCTACTAATCGAATAATCACATGCAATATCAATAACCACTTTCATAATGTTGGAATGCATAATGCCAGACTATCATAACCACATAGTCAAGGCCTCGTGCCAAGACTACAAATAAGATTTTGTCAAGGCCTTGTGCCAAGACACTAGTTTGTCTCATGAGACCTACCGATGCATCGAGGAGCTATAGCGGGCTCCACCCGTCACTTATTAAGTCCAATGCATTCCCATATGAAAAGGTTTAAATATAACATAAACATTCGTATTAAAACTAGCATACGAAATGTCAATAATTTCACCATAAACAATGAATGGTATAAAAATAGCACATCCACAGTCAAACATATCACAAAACCTTCAATACAATATAGAAGTTTTGTATCATAATAAATCAACTTCAAATAATCTTAAAATCCATCAAAGGATGTTGACATAGATGAAATCAAAATTCTTTTTAAAAAAGTATCTCCTTTTATTTTGAAATCATTTAATATCCATATAAAATAAAACATTTTCTTTGAAAATATTCTTATAAGATTGTAAGGAAAACTTTGAAGATTTTATAACGGCGTAAAATAACCGCACCCGCCGTATAAGTTAAAAAAACATTCTTACCTCAATTCTGTCGAAAAGGTTAAAAAGGACATTGTTTTGAAAATGACAGAAAGATTCCTTTATAAACCTCTTATAAAAAGTCAAACAAGGGTATAAATTACTTTAACCCATATTCTTGTAAATAGTAAAAATGTTTTGAAATACATTTTTAAGAAAACATGGATGTGGATGATAAAGAGATCCCAGTAGATTATTACATATATACAACCTCGGATAATGAAGAGATTGTGAAATAACCCTTACCTTGTACTTTTCCTTTGTTGGGGTAGGTTAACCTCCTGTATAATGGTGAAATAATTGTTATTAAATTATACAATAATCATATATATTAATATGATATCATATATGATCTTTTAACATTGATTTATTAATAATATCTTAGAATTATCATCGTTTCGGGTGTTAACTTACTCATTTTCTTTTATATGTTTTGTTACATAAGCCATGTTTGTTGTATCTTATTCATATCCAGAATGATATCAAGTCCTTAAACATCATTTTTAAATCATAAAATGATAATTATACTTGAATGGATACGATGGAGAATGAATCTCATCGCGTTCGTGGAGACGGTAGTCCGTACGTACGCACGAGCGACAATATCATTATTTTGATATTAAAATAATATATAAATGGATGGTATATCATATATACAGAATAATTAACATGTTATATTTATTATTTACATGAGTTACACATCATTATTATACCCATCCAAATAATATTATATTGAATAACAATTACACCACGACGTGGAGACGGTAAGCCGTACGTACGCACGTATGGTGACATGTTATTCAAAGGGTGGATAGAATACTGAATATGATTGTACCATATTTATAATAACATCACAGTATATGTGAGATACTGGAGTTATTATTTCAGAATGGTAAGAACAAAGGAAGAAGAAGTGGAAGAAGAAATGAACTTAGAAAAGGGTGGTGAAATCATTACCTCTTCTTCGGGTTCTTCCTTTTGATTTGATCAAAAGGGCTCCTTAGTTTGGCTTTCTGATCAAAATAAGGCCTCTAGGTTGTATTGAGGGATGTTGGGAGAGTATTTGGGGAGAGTTTGGCCGAACCAAAAGGCTTTGAAGGTGTGAAGAAATGAGAAGGAGGAGTGCCTTTTTATAAGAGGGGTGAGGGGCACCTTTGGAAAAGTTAGAAATATTAATTTATAATAAATTCATATTCGGTTTAAAAAGGCTCCAAAGTTGACTATTAAAAGGATGAGGTGGGGATAGGTCGAAAACAACTCATCCAATAGAATTTAGACAGGTTTGGGTACTTATATTAACCTTATCTTTAAGTATTAACTCTAAGTTAATTAGTTTCACTTTTACAATGTCTCTTTGTATTTTTATATAATATGGTTAATAAACTTACTATATACATCCAAGCGACCCCCAAGTGGTCCATTAATGAGGAACCTATCATAATATAAGTCTCTTGGCCGAACCTTAGATTTTTAGGAATTTAATATCAATTAATAATATAATATTTGTTTTAAGAACTCTTTTATGTCAATTTTGACACTATTCAATAGTTGATTTTTGTGAAACTCCTAAAAGATTGATTACTTCGAACAAAGTCAATTAAATCAATCCTAATATATCATATTATCATATAAAATTAGTTTAATTCATTAAAAGTTTCATATTATAATTATTTGGGTATTTATAAGATCAATTATTTTTATTTTGCACTATTTTAGTAATTAATGCATCATCATTGTGTCATAAATAAAATAAATTATATAATGTCTAAAAATTATAAATAAAATATCATTATGTAGGAAATCTTTTTAGCTTTCTAATGAATATTTATAATCGAAAATCCAACATGTATAACCCTATGTAAAAATTGTTGTTCTAAAAGATATATGCTTGTGTCATTTTTGTATTCATTTTGACTTAATTAAAATAAAGTGTCATTATCACTTACAAGTGGATCCATGGGGTCCCAAAATAGACCCAAAGATGCCCATGGTCGACTATGTATCAACCAATAGGGTTAAGACACGTTTTAGGGTAATTTAGTATTATTATAATATTATTTTTTTAACCCTTATTTACCGGATTTACCCTTAACCATGGTAAATAAAATATTTACCGCAGTAATTATTCAAAATGTCTAAAAATAAAAGTTACCTATTTACACAATTTGAACATCCTGATTCCAAATATTGAATCCATTTTTCTAAAATCAAAACACAGAAGTGGCAGAAATTAATTTAAAATTAATTCCCGCTGTTAAAACAAAAAGCGTGTTTTTAAGAGATAATAACTATCAAAAGATTGACACTTGTTTATGTTCGGTTTAATTGTAAAATTATGTCCAATGACCAAAATTATATTAAATGGTAAAAATATATTCTAAATATACTTTAAAACCACTCAAATTCATAATTTATCACTAGTAATTAATTTGATTAAAAAGTTGTTTTTAATTAAAATTTAGTAATTTTCACTATTCATCAAAATATGAAAGTTATCCGAAATGTACCAAAATTTCACCCTAGGCTAAATTCGTTATTCCGAATCCAAAAATGAAGTCCATTTTCAAATATAAAATATATATAATTTCAAAAAGTAGGTATTACTATTCATAACGGCTAGTTTGATTAGTTATGGTGTGTTAGAACTCGGTGTTGCGTACAACACACGCTATCACATTATTCAAAGAGAAGCGTACCATAGAAGCTTGGGGTGTTACACCCCATAGTATCAATTCATCTCCATCATCATGAAAAGTCATGAAAGGTTTACACCATTCATCATTTCAGTATAGAAAATGTCAATCTTCTCAAACATGATTTTCTTGAAAGCTCCAGATGGGCACAGCTTTCCACCTCAATTAGAAGCTCCAGAAAAGGCACAGCTTCACTTGTCATGAAAGCTCCAGAAAAGGCACAGCTTTCAATATAATGACTTTCTTTAGCAGCAAACACATCTCTTCAGAATTTAATTTTCCACCCAAAGTATCACATAATGTGGTGGCACAACACAAGACAACTTCCCCCACACTTAAGCTCAACTAGATTATGCAATTTCACTTCAAGATTTGGTTGGATAGGGAAAATTGGCTTGTAATGTGGCTTAACCTAACAGGATGTGCATGGCTTCTAAGGGATACAAGGATTAAATATTCAAGGTAGGCCATTATAAAAAAAGGATTCTTTGAAATTGGGGTTTTAATACCAAACAAATGCCTCAATCATTTAAACACAAGTACCTCAAACCCTCAAGTTTTGACAGGAATAGATCAAATTCTGGTTAAATCAAGTATGGTT
The DNA here is from genome assembly GCA_963277665.1 of Viscum album. NCBI lineage: Eukaryota > Viridiplantae > Streptophyta > Magnoliopsida > Santalales > Viscaceae > Viscum > Viscum album. The sequence goes on along the minus strand of OY728164.1, from coordinate 1,006,918,970 downwards.
TGGTTCTCTCAAGAAGTGAGGTGAATGTAAAGAATATGGAAATAATGGTTTAGAAGCCTCACAGGAAAGTGATTTCAAATTTAAAGACAGTGAGATTGGCATGGGATTCAAAATTCAGCGTACTTTGCATGAAATTACTAAATATTTGAACTTGAAACAAAGTCATTTCAGCATTCATTTAAGCTTAGTTTCAAGGGTTAAATTGTTTCACTTATTGATATGGATTTAAAAATGCTGATGAGAATCATTTCAGCTCAAAAGTTTCAAAAACACACAGAAAATTGTAAAATAAACACACAAATTTTGAAAAACACACAATTTTTTTTTTGGTTTTTTTTTAAAACAGGAAAACAATTGAAATTACTAAACTAAAAGGTTCCCTCCCCCACACTTAAAATATTTCATTGTCCTCAATGTGAAACCATGAGATGATATATGCACATGAAATGCAGAATTTTTAAATAGGACAAATAATATAAAAGTGAAAGGGTTAAGAACAGCCTGATGTGATCAAGTGATGATGGGGTCATGCAGTGTGATAAAATCCACTGCATCAGTAGGATGGCCCTCAATGTATCTCTTCAAACGTTGCTCATTGACTGTAAAGATCCTTCCAGTGTCCTCTTGTGTGATCTCCACTGCACCATAAGGAAAAACATTAGACACAATATAAGGACCTAACCATCTGGAACGCAACTTACCAGGCATCAACTTCAGTCGTGAACTATAGAGAAGGACTTTCTCTCCAACATGAAACTCCCTTTGTTGGATCATTTTGTCATGATCTGCTTTTGATCTTTCCTTGTAGAGCCTTGAGTTCTCATATGATGACATTCGAATCTCCTCAAGCTCTTGAATTTACAACTTCCTTTGAATTCCAGCTTGGGCCAAATCCATGTTACATTTCTTTATAGCCCAATATGCCCGATGCTCGACTTCCACGGGGAGATGACACGCTTTCCCAAAAACAATCCAAAATGGGGACATACCAATGGGGGTCTTGTATGCTGTCCTATAAGCCCACAATGCATCATCCAAGCGCTTACTCCAATCCTTCCTATTTGGCTGCACGGTTTCTCCAAGATTTGTTTCAACTCACGATTTGAAACCTCAGCCTGGCCATTTGTTTGGGGGTGGTATGGTGTTGATGTTTTGTGTGTCACCCCATACTTTCGAAGGAGGGAAGCAAAATTCCTATTGCAAAAGTGTGTCCCTTGGTCACTGATGATGGCCTTTGGTACTCCAAACCTGCAGAAAATTTGAGCCTTGACAAAATCCACTACAACATGAGAATCGTCAGTCCTGGTGGCCTTGGCCTCCACCCATTTACTCACATAATCAACAGCAACCAAAATGTACAAAAAACCAAATGAACTAGGAAAAGGACCCATAAAGTCGATGCCCCATACATCAAAAATCTCACAAAATAGTATGGGTTGTTGGGGCATCTCATGTCTCCTAGAAATGTTCCCAGTGTGTTGGCAACGAGAGCATGACTTACAAAACACATGGGCATCATGGAACAAGCTAGGACAATATAATCCAGAGTCTAAAACCTTCCTAGCTGTCCGTTGGGGTCCAAAGTGTCCACCACAAGCAAGTGTATGACAGAAATGCAAAACAGACTCAAACTCATGATCGGGAACACACCTCCTAATGACTTGGTCACTACACATGTGCCAGAGGTACGGATCATCCCACACATAATACCTAGACTCACCTTTTAATTTTTGGACTTGATGCTTCTTCAAATTTACTGGGATTTCAGAGCCAACAATGTAATTAACTAAATCAGCATACCAAGGATGCTTACCTGAGATGGTATAGAGATGCTCATCGGGGAAAGTGTCCCGAAGTGGTACCTGGTCCAAGGTGTCACCCTCTAGTGTGTGAGTAAGCCTACTCATGTGGTCCGCCACCAAATTCTCTGACCCCTTCTTGTCCTTTATCTCAAGGTCAAACTCTTGAAGAAGGAGCATCCAACGGATAAGTCGTGGCTTTGCATCTGGCTTCTTCAGGAGGTACCTCAAAGCTGCATGGTCAGAAAAAACAACTACTTTAGAGCCCAATAAATATGAACGGAATTTATCTAAAGAAAATATGACAGCAAGAAACTCCTTTTCCGTGGTTGTGTAGTTTGATTGGGCTGAATCCAGTGTCCTCGATGCATAAGAAATCACATGTGAACGTCCCTCCACCCTCTGAGATAACACAGCTCCAACCGCGAAGTTGGAGGCATCACACATAAGCTCAAATGGAAGGTCCCACCGTGGGGGCTGTATGATTGGTGGAGTGGTCAGACACTTCTTCAGCTCATCAAATGATACCCTGCATGAATCATCAAAATTGAAGTCAATATCTTTTTGAAGCAATCGAGATAAGGGTAGAGCGATCTTACTAAAATCTCTGATGAAGCGTCGATAAAATCCAGCATGCCCAAGGAATGATCGAACATCACGCACACATGTAGGATATGGGAGGGATGAAATAATGTCTACCTTAGATTTATCAACTTCAATTCCATGTTGTGAGACTATATGACCTAAGACAATTCCCTTTTCGACCATGAAATGACATTTTTCAAAATTTAAGACCAGATTCTTCTCAATACAACGATGCAACACATCACCCAAACTAGAGAGACATTCATCAAATGAGGACCCATAAACTGTAAAATCATCCAAAAATACCTCCATGCAGGTCTCAATGAAATCTGAGAAAATACTCACCATGCATCTCTGGAAGGTACTTGGGGCATTGCAAAGTCCAAATGGCATCCTTCGGTAAGGAAAGGTACCGAATGGGCAGGTGAATGTTGTCTTCTCATGGTCCTCTGCTGCAATGGGAACCTGAAAATAGCCAGAAAATCCATCCAAGAAACAATAGTGTGTCTTCCCAGCTAGTCTCTCAAGCATCTGGTCAATGAATGGAAGTGGGAAATGGTCCTTACGAGTGGACTGATTTAGTTTCCTATAATCGATACACACTCGCCAACTGTTTTGTACTCTCCCAGGAACTAACTCATCATTTTCATTTTTTATAATAGTGAAACCAGTTTTCTTTGGTACAACCTGAACAGGGCTAACCCATTGTGAGTCAGAAATAGGGTAAATGATACCTGCCTCAAGTAATTTTTCAACTTCTTTCTTAACAACTTCTAGGAGGGTGGGATTAAGTCTCCTTTGTGGCTGTCTCACCGGTTTAGCCCCATCCTCCAAGAGAATCCTATGCATGCAAATGGAGGGGCTAATACCTGATATGTCTGCCAATGTCCAACCAATTGCCCTAATGTTATCTCTCAAAAGATTCAAAAGTTTTTCTTCATGTTCAAAAGAGAGATTGTTAGCAATTATGACAGGTAATCTATCACCACTGAGCAAGTATGCATATTTGAGATTTGGGGGCAATGGCTTGAGTTCCAATGTAGGTGGGTGTTGTATGGATGGAGAAATTGATGCAACAGACATATCTGCACAATGAACATCAGTATCAGAATAAAAATCATCACAATCAGAGAATAAAGCACCAAATCCATCAGCATACTCAATAGCCATGTCATAATCAGAGTTCACATGATCAGAATATGATTCCATTTCAAAATCAAATCTTAGAGAGTCTTGTTCCTTAAAAATGGGTGTAGAAGTATTCTTAGACATCAAACTAGAACCAATACTCATAATCTCCCTAAGCATAGGACAATCAAATTCTATGGAGTTTTTATTTGGTGGTTCAAAATGGGAGATAACAAAAGCAGAATGGTCCTCTGAGGGGTACTTCATGGAATCCATAACATTAAATATCACAACTTCATCTCCAAACTCCATGGAAAGTGTACCCTCTTTGACATTTATGATAGTTTTTGCAGTTTTGAGGAAGGGTCTACCTAAGATAATGGGGGCATGAGAACTTACCTGATCATCCTCCATGTTAAGAACATAGAAATCCGCTGGAAAGATCATGTCTCTTACCCAGACAAGTACATCCTCAAGGACTCCCGCTGGATATTCCGTAGCTCTATTCGCAAATTGCACCACTACTCTTGTTGGCTTCAACTCACCAACCTGTAAGGACGAGAATACAAAGTGAGGCATCACATTTATTGAAGCTCCTAAATCACAAAGAGCATCAGAGAAGTGCAACTCCCCTATGGTACATGGGATGGTGAATGTCTCGGGATCCTTGCACTTTGTTGGCATTGCTAGAGTTGGTGTAATGAGTGCCGAGACATTCCTTCCAAGGTTGATCCTCTCATTTCCCTTGATCCCTCTTCGATTGGTGCAGAATTCTTTTAAGAATTTGTCATACCTTGGGATTTGCTTAATGGATTCAAGTAGAGGAATGTTGATCTCCACATGCTTGAATGTGTCCAAAACCTCCTTTTGCATTGCTTCTTCAGCAATCTTCTTGGTTTGAACAACCCTGTTTGGAAAAGGAAGGGGTTTAGGAGGAACATCAACAATCTTTTTCTTACCTTTATCTTTCTCCTTGGATTGCTCATCAGTTGGTATGGAATGCGGCTTCTCTGAAGTTGAGGTGAATCCCGGTGGAATGGTAGGTGCAGATGTATCGTTAATTTGCTTCCCGCTTCTCAATGTGATGGCACTAACATTCCCATTTGGATTTGGAGTGGGTTGGGAAGGTAGACTTCCAGAATTCTTACTCACAAGTTCATGGAGGGCGGTGGCAATCTGACTCATTTGAGTCTTCAACTCTCTCAGCTCCGAACCTCGACTCTTCAGCTCATTCTGTTGATTAAAAACAATTTGTTTCAAAAGATCATCAGTGTTAGAGTCTAACTTGTGTTGGATATTCCCTTGTTGCTGACTTGTTGATGTTTGAGCTTCAAATCTCCTTTGGGGTTGTTGGAAACCCTGCTGGTAAGGCGGAGGCTGCTGTAAGTTTTGTTGAAAAGGGGGCCTTTGTTGTTATCCAGATCCATACCTCATGTCCGCTAGATATTTCCACCCTTGGTTGTATGTTGGATCAAACTTCTTTTGGGGATATGGTTGTTGTTGTTGCTGCTGAAATGGTCTCCCAGGGAACACTACTGCACAATCTTCTGTTTCCTGGAGTTGTGGGCAATAGTCAGTTGGGTGGCTTGTCTCAGTGCAAATACCACAAGGCCTTGAAGGAGGGCGTTGGGATGTCTTTTGAGCCAATGCAATCTGCCTCACCATAGTTTTCAATTCTTCTAACTTAGTATCAATCAAATGACTTTCAAGAGAAGAAGGACTTACTTGATGTACTCCTCGAACATGTGGTGTACCTCTATCACCGAATTGTTGAGAGTTTTGGGCCATTTTGTTGATCAATGCTCGCGCAGCTACTGGTGTCTTGTCCACCACTGCTCCTCCAGCCGCAGCATCTACCATGCTTCTCTCCATAGGTGTGAGTCCTTCATAGAAGTATTGAATGAGTAGTTGCTCACTGATTTGGTGATGTGGGCAGCTTGCACACAGCTTCTTGAATCTCTCCCAATACTCATACATTGACTCCCCTTGGGCTTGCTTGATCCCCGATATCTCCTTTCGAATGGATGTGGTCCTTGATGCTGGAAAAAATCTCTGCAAGAAAAGACGTTTCAAATCGTTCCAACAAGTTACATCTTCAGGTTGTAAATAATACATCCAATCTTTTGCAGCTCCATCAAGTGAGAATGGGAATGCTCTTAGTTTGATTTGATCTTCAGAGACATTTCTAGGTTTTAGGGTTGAGAAAACCACATTAAATTATTTCAAATGTTTATTGGGATCCTCACTAGAGAGGCCATGAAACGTTGGAAGTAAGTGAATTAACCCAGATTTCAGTTCGAAGTCCGATTCGAGATTTGGGTATGCAATACAATTTGGTTGATAGTTAATATCAGGTGCAGCCAATTCTCGAATGGTTCTATTAAGTTCATTTCCATTGTTTCCAGCCATTGGTCTTGTTTTATGGTTGAATTTGAATTGCTTCCAATTTCAATGTTCTGATATTGGAGTAATTCTCCAACTGGTTGAATGTTGAAACTTCCCGTAGACTGAGAATGTCTGATTCGTGCCCTAAGGCTACGTTCAATCTCAGGGTCAAGATCTAAGAGATCTTCGGGATTAGTTCGTGTCATCAATCAATGAAATATGAAAAGAAGGAATGTGGACCATAGTAAAATAAAAATTTGAAGTTTGAGTTGATGGTCCAAAAAGAAGTAGAAAGAGATAAAAGAAGAAAAAAAAATCAGATTGGGTAAAGACGGAAGAAAGAAGAGAGGAAGAGAATTAAAATGTAAAATAAAATAAATACCTCTAATTGGTTGAAATAATTACTTGCCTCCCCGGCAATGGCGCCAATTTGAAAGAGCGCTGTCGTGGGTGCCCTCAAATGATTAGTGTGATTTGGGGTACTTAAGTGCAGCAGAGTGGCTGACCAAGGTCGTCTCTCAAAGGAGGAAGTGAATTTAACAACTTATTAGAGGTATTCTAAAAAAATAAAATAAAATAGAATAGAATAAAAACACTAAATTAAAGGATTGGGGTTTGTTGTAGTTTATGAATCTAGAAGAAGTTTGCTGGAAGAAGATTGTATAATTTTTTTTTGTTTTTAGTTTTGAAATGAATTTCAATTTAAATGACACAACAAGAAGATGTTTTTTTTAAATCTATTTAAAAAGCGTAATCGATTTAACTCTACCTCTTCAATAATTTATTAATCATTATCATTTAAATTAATATTCACTTAATTATGATCCCTTAATTTGTTAAATCCCGAACCCTACGAGAATTAACTTTACCACGAAGATTGAAGTGAATTTTAACCTTAGGCTAACTTCGGAACATGCAATCGCAACACCCTGCTTTGATTGATGCTCTAAAATTAGATTATGGTCAGTGGTAAATTAAGGCACATAACCACTCTAGAAATGAGGATTAATTGAGTTTAGGGATTATATTTGAACTCTACAAATTGATCCCATGTGGTTTTGAATTACCGGTTAAGGTTGCGCTCTCAAAGTTCACACAATTCCCGACCTCGCGTGTTTTGTGTTAACTATTCAATTGCTTGCTTAGTTTCATTTAAATTAAAAACTCAATTAATAGATCATAATATATGAATTACAGTAGCTCATTTATTCAAAATAAATGAATGAATAAGGATAGAGGTCGATCGATTACTAAAAAGAACTACTCTTCCATGGGTGGTGTAGTCATCGTGGAGACCTTTTGCATAAGCAACAGATTGAAAGGGTAGAACCCAATCTTGTCTCCACTCTTGATTCCAACCCAATTAAGAAGATTAAGAAAAGAAGAAGAGGGATGAACACAGAATATTATTTGAAGAAAAATTCAAGAAACAAACATGAAATAAAAGAAATACAAAGAAGAGGTGAGAGAGGAGAGCCTTTTTGGAAGAGAGGTTTGCACAAAGCCTTACTTCCTCCAAGAGTTGTGAGGGGCTCCCAAGAGACACCCTTTCGGCCACACCTTCCCAAAGCCTCGACCAGCCCTCTAAAAGAGTTAAAACCCCCTTTAAATAGAGTTTGTGAGGGCTAGGGATACATAACTTTTTAAGTGTGAAATGAAAATCTCGGCCAAATATTTTATTCCAAGTTGCACCGCCAATTTGACCTCCAAAACGCGTGAATTGACCGGCCTTCCAGAAGGATGATTTTTGACATATCATATCCCCGAGCTTCCCTCAAAATTTGGGCTCAATCCAAGCCCGTATGTAGAGGATATGGCCCAAATACAGAATTTTCTCCATTCTGGCGAGCCCAGCCCAACTTTGACTTCATGGACCAATTTCAACAACCAAATGAACTCTTTAGCTTTAGTGTCCTGAATAAAAGTTGTAGATAATTAAGTTAGGAACACTGTTACAAAATTTAAAATTCAAATAATAAATATAAAAATATTTAGCTTCGAAATACTACAGTGCACTATTAAGGGTAAAACTGGAATTTTCACCTAATTTTCAAATGAATGATCAAATCCCAAATATTTTATAAATAAACATATTTAACACAATGTGAGGAAATTATTTCATTTATTATCAATAAAATATTCAATAAAATAGTGTTTTATCACCCATTTAATTGGTTTATCTCTTAATAAAATAATTACTACAACATTTTTTATAATTATTTAATAAACTGATTTTTTCGAATAAAATTTAAAATAAAATCCTATGATGAATATAAATCTATTAACTTTCAAAATAACACTTTTACATTAATTTAACATCTTAAAATCACAATATTTAAATTGTTATATTTATTAAATTATGAAGGTGACAACTTTGGCATCATTTAAAATAAAATAATATAAGTATCATAATCACTTTTATAAGGATCCAAACGGTTATATATTAGGTAATTGGATGATTAAGGTGTATATATACACTAAAAATAAGTTTTGGTCAGGTTTTTGGGCCTTTTAATGGGTATTATTATTTCAATAAAAACTATATTACTTATTTTCCACTTAATAAATAATTTCTGTATCATTAATGTTTCACCATTAATGACAATTATTTAATCCCTAAAAATTCTAAATAAATTATCATCATTTGTATAATTTTATTATATTTCTGGAGACTATTCATGATCGAAGTTCTATGATTTTTATCACTAAAGTAAAATTATTATACTTATAAGATTTAAGAGAGTGGCATGTTGTCACTTTCTTTGGTTTTAATAATAATTAAATTATTTTCATAGTCAAAAGTCCATAAAATGAATCTAATCCGAACCTTAGGTTATATGGGTCTACTTTTAGCCATACAATATAATTTTGGCTTGTGTTAGGGTAATTTTATAATATTATATTTACCCTTAATTACCCGATTTACCTTTAACTGTGGTAAATAAAATTTACCGTAGTTACTATTCATAATTCCCAAAACTAAAAAGTAGCTTATTAACATAATTTGGACCCACTGATTCCCAATATGGAATTCATTTTTCAAAATTCAATACACAAAAGTTGCAGAAATTAAATAAAAATTAATCCCGTTGTCGAAAGAAAACTGGTTTTTCTTTAAAACATTGCAAAAGATTGAATTGATTTAACCTATGAATTTAATGTAAAATCAATGCTAATGACATAAATTATATTAAATGGTAAAAATATATTCTATTTATAAATTAAAACCACTAAATATTATAATTTTACCATATAAATTATTGCGATGAAAAAAGTTGTTTTTAATTAAAATATAGCGTGTTTTTACTATTCATTAAAATAATAAAGTTACCAGAATAATATGAAAATTTTATCCAAAGTAAATTTTTATTTCTTCATTCCAAAGAAGAATTTTATTTTATCAAATTGAACTTATAAACATGTCAAAAACTAGATTTAATGTGGGTGCGCCATCAAAAGGCGGCAAAACTACATTTTTTGAAAAATTCTTATTTTACCCGAGAATTTATTTTGTTCTTATAAAATGTTCTAGAAAATGTGTAAGATGAATAATAATGTTATAAAATTCAAAATTTAGTTAATACTCTTTATAACGGCTATTTTATAATAATATTATAATAATATATCGTTGTTTAGTAAAACCCGGTATTGCGTACAACACACGCTATCGAGGAAGGTCGCGATTGCGTGTAATGCAAGCCAAGTCAGGGTTCCGTGTTGTGTAAGAATCCTTCGTTGGTTCGTATAACAGAATCCAACCATATTTCATTTATACATTGAATATATATATATATACTCAATGTTGCGTAGAATAACTATTATCAAAATTGTGTGTAACACGATCCAAGAATAGTTTTGCGTATACTACAAGCTAATACGGTGTTGCTTATAGCGCAAGGTAATCTTGGTGTAGCATACAACACAATAAAATAATGAAATTAAAAGAATATTTTTCATAAAATCTCGGGGTGTTACATTCTACCCCCCTTAAAATTAATTTCTCCCTCGAAAATCATCAGGGTTATAAATGGTTTACTACTCGAAAGTTTGTTTAATAGAAACCCACATCAAAAAAAGGAATACCAAAACATGGAATTAAAAACTAAAGTATGAAATGTAACGGTTACCCAAATTAACTCATCACTGGGTTTCCACATAAGAGAACATAAGTGAAAATATGGATATGGAAGAAAAATCTAACCATCAAGTTCTGATGGAGAGTGGTAGAGAACATGGCTATGAAAAAGCCAACAATCACAAAGATATAGATTTGTGATGATCTAAGGTACCATCTGAGTCATTGGATATAAGGGAACCAGGACAACATTTTTTGTTTTCAAGATCATTTCCCTAAAGTTGATGAATTAAAATAAATACTTACATGATTTTGGTACAATCTCTCTATTGTTCGTGAATTGAACAATTTTCACTTCATCCCTTAAAGAAATGAAGTTGAATTTGTTATTCATGATGTGTTAGCAGATCATGTGATAGAATGATGGGTCATTACATCTCTTTCAAACAAAAGGTTAGAAAAAGTTATAAGTCCATCTTATGGTTAGATTAATCGTATATGGATCCAAAAATGAACTTATTCTTCATATATCATACTGCTTAATAAAATAAAAGTAGTTTCTACTAACTAGGGACTTCCTGTAGGCCAGTGGTAGGCGATAAAGGCCAGTCACACTTCGGTTGTGGGATTGATTCCCACAGCCTTGTCCGACACGATGGGATGTCTCCCGTCCTGTAGGTTGCCCTTTTTCTAAAACTATATTACAATAACATCCCATCAATAATATCGAAAAAACTTCTATCCTTAAACAATACTAACTTATGTCCAATATAATACATTCCAATCTTTAGGATTATCCATAATAATGTAGTACACTCTCATAATATAGTGAAAATGATTACTAGAGATTTAATACCACTGTTGGTCCCCATATATCATAAGATATGTCTTGTTGGTAACATTCAAAACATTCGATGGCCTTAATCATGTATTCTCTTGAAAAATTAATACCCATTGAACCTTAGTGAAAACATGAATGCAGTTAAATGTTAACACTTTCCACATACCAAATTCCTAAAATTTCTATATACTCAAACCATGATATCACTTAGTCCTTATATCAATCATGAGATCATGAATAGAATCAAACATCTCATTATCTTCTTATTCCTTCATTATGTGAATATCATCTACTTTACAAAAATATCTGAAAAACCTTCCATGGTTACTGGTACTATTCAACATATACATTCAAATACTTTTAGGAAAAACAATAGTGTAACAATCCTTAGATGATTCTTTATTCCACAGTACCATTAACTATACAACATAACTCTCGATAAACATACAATCATTCCACTACCTTCTAAAACAACCGACTGAGCATCAACACTTCTTTCAGCTCATATATCATTTGTAGTCTCCTCATCATTATCCACATAAATACTACCCATATGACCATGCTGATTCTCTTCATGAGATTTTCCATTAGGTCATTGGTTTGCATAATGCCCGTACATTCCACATTTAAAACATTTAATCATTGTTGATGTTGTAGCAATACCATTATCCTTGTCCATGGTGTTAACTGAACCTTTTCCTTTGCACTTACTGGATTTGTGTCCTTCTTTTCCACACCCAAAGCATGTTTCAGTTCCTTTGAAACAATCTCCCTGATGCCTCATCGCACATGATTTACATGAGGGAAATTGATCTTTCTTTCCTCTATGATCATCATGAAACTCCATCTTTCTCTTATTATCTGAGTCGAGAAACTTACCAAAGTAGATATTATTGGTCATGTTATGATATTTCTGATTAGGCATAATAACGATGTTTGGACTTCCAGATCCCGTTTCATTTGGTTTCTCATGAAGAAAATCATTCTATTGTCTATCATATCCTCGATTATCGTGAATCTTCCTATTTCCGACCATTTTCTAAAACCCAAAAATAATAGTGTGAGAGGCAAAAATCATGCTAGGGAAAACAAAATAATAAAGGGGGATTATCCTCAATATCTAACATCTTAGGTTAAATTCAATGATCGTTACCATAGTTCTAGGACTATATCCTATACGTATACTTATCCTTAGGGACATCCCTAGACATACCATAGAAATATCTCTAGGGATCTCACTAACGTTTTCGCATCCTATTTTCCAAAGGTTGACTAATCCTTTCCTCTGATACCAAATCTAGAGACCCTAAGCTTGGCGGACATGGACATTACATTACTTTAGTGGAATACTTAATACATAACAAAAATTGAAACACAAGGACCGTAATAGTTTAGTGTCTTTGGAAACATGGAACGTAATCTTCTAATCATGGGGAAAGATCTTCAACATCTCCCATAAAGATCTTCCCATTTTTTTCTTTCCTATAACCTTTATTTATATCTTGGGGAAAAGAAAACATAAAACGAGTGAGCTCAAATGCTCAGTAAGGGTAAGCATGGATAAAATAAAACATACCATATACATTTGAACTTAAAAACATGAACATAATGTTTAAACATCAAAAGCGTGAGAAATGACATAAAACATGGAAGTACGTAAAGCATAGATCATAAATAAACATTAAGAATGATAAAATAGCATGGGAATAAAACATGTAATTGTGGCATCCATTAAGCACATGTAATGATTTCCATAGTAGCCAAGGAATTGCTGCCAGGATAATCTTAGTGGACAAAGTCCCTTTCTGAATCGAGTTCAGTCCTCGTTTCAGTCCTGTTTTACTGAACCGGTTTAACCTGCCATTCTAGCCATGTCTATCTCATAAGATATAAATCTTTACCCAATGCATTAGAGGGAGATATAGGACCCACCCATCTCATAATGAAATCATTATTACTTGTGCCACAAAATAAACATACATCATTCATAATAACCCAATAAATAAAATTGGTTTCATAAACATCATCCCATCATCACATAATCCATATAAAAGAAATGGATATCATTTCATAATAAGAAAATTTAAACCATGTAAATCATAGATACATGATACTTGAAACATACACATATGAAATAATGTCATCTTAGATGAAAAATGGTTTTGATTAAACACTTGAAATGAATTCTTGAGGAAAATATCCTTTTTTCTTCAAAATCATTTTCTTTTAGAAAATTTTCATCCAATTTTAAATAAAAAGGACTTTTTTTAAAATATTCATGAAATATTTTGGAGGAACCTTCATGAAAATAAGGATTTATAAAACCGTATTATCCTTTTTTTCCATATACGTTAAAAAACATTCTCCTCGTACTTTTGTCGGAAAAGTCAAAAAGTACCTCGTAACGTAAACAAAAGAAAGATTCCTTACATACCATGTTGTAAAAGTAAAAAAATGGTTAAAAAGGACATTAAACATACATGAATACACTTTTATAAAACATGGACATGGATGATAGCAATAACCCCAGTAAATACTTACGAATAAGCAATCTTGGATAAAAATGAGATTTGCAAAATTATCCCTTACCTTAGGTCCGATATGATTCTTACGTATCCGAACCTCCTGTATAATGATTTAAATAATGTTATTGACTTATTAAATAATCATATTAATTGTTATGATATCATATATGGTTCACTTATGACTTTATATTACCCGTTCTTTTGTAAATTCCATGTTAATGAGCGTTTTGGGTAAAATCGTTTCATTTGTCGTCCGTGTTTTGACTTGTAATTATTCATATGATTACATAGATCATGATTACATACATCTGGAACGTAAAACATGATTTATATATAATATATATTCATAATATACATATATATAATAGATTGATAAATGGAAAGAAATACAACGTTCATGGAGACGGCAGGTCGTTCGTATGCATGAACGTTGTTTTCGTTTTCTCATTGAATTGAACGGAATTAATTGGATGACATACATATATATATATACATAAATTAAGTATCATTATTATGTAATATATTTCATGATTACTTATTATATATACTTTATAATCATTTATGAAATGTTAATCATTGAGAATGAATCTAATCACGTCGTGGAGACGGTATTCCGTACGTACGCACGAGCGATGATATCGTTCCCATGATCGTGGAATTTTATTGGAGTGTATGTATACTAATAAAGAATCAATATCACTTTAAAATAATCATATATAGTTTTAATTTACACCATTATACCCATCCAAGTAATGTGGTGGTGGAAAATAGATTACACCACAGTGTGGAGACGGTATTCCATACGTACGCACGCGCGATGATTTCGTTTTCCGTAGGATGGATAAATGGTGAAATAGAGTTGTTTCATACTAATAATAACATATCAGTATATGATTTATACTGATGTTATTACTTAATAATGAAACAACCTAAGAAGAAGAAGTGTAAGAAGAAATAAAGGTGAAAGAATCGGTAATGGAAATTACCTCTTCTTTGAAGAACCTCTTTGAGACCTCCTCTTGGGGCACTAAATTTGGTCATTAAAGAATACCATGACCTCTAGGATGTTTCTAGGGAAGTTGAGAAGAGAATTGGTCAGGGGTTGGCTGAGCTTTATGGCTCAAAGTGGTGTGTGGAAGAGAGGGAGGAGGTGCCCTTTTATAAGGGAGGAGAGTGGAACCTTTCGAATTCATAAAAATATTAATCTATAATAAATCTAACCCCACATAAAAACCTCCACAAATGACTCATATTCGAATAATAGATGAGATAGGGTTTTAATATCATCAAAAAATCAAATTTAGACATGTTTGGATCTTATTATAAACCTAATCATTTTGATTTGTCCTTATTTAATATATTTAAATTTATTTGTGGTAATAAAATTCTAAATTTTAAATCATATCAAATAATTACTTATTTGTTGTGAATTTTCCATAATTGGTTACTTTATAAAATTATAGACCATATAAATTTAAATTTAAATTTTTTAAAGATTTTTGTGATTTTTAAACAATTTTATAATATGTTATTTTTATAAAATAACAATAGTGTCAATTTTGACACTATTCATTTAATTGAAATTAAATAAAATATATACAGAAGATATGTTAGAAATTAAAGCTTTAATAGATTCATAAAAGTTCATATGTATCTATAAAATTTGTGGATGATATTAAATATTTTATATAATATTTATTTTATTATTTTTAAACCAATTTATTTGGTTTATCTCTTAATAAAATAATTACTACAACATTTTTGTATAATTATTTAATAAACTGATTTGTTGAATAAAAAATTAAAATAAACTCCTATGATGAATATAAATATATTAACTTTCACAATAATACTTTTACTATAATTTATCATCTAAAAATCACAATATTTAAATTGTTATATTTATTAAATTATGAAGGTGACAAATTTGGCATCATTTAAAATAAAATGATATAAGTATAATAATCACTTTTATAAGTATCCAAAAGGTTATATATTAGGAAATTGGATGATTAAGGTGTATATATATACTAAAAATATGTTTTGGTCAGGTTTTTGGGCCTTTTAATAGGTATTATTATTTCAATAAAAACTATATTACTTATTTTCCACTTAAAAAATAATTTTTCTATCATTAATGTATCACCATTAATGAAAATTATATAATCCCTAAAAATTCTAAATAAATTATCATCATTTATATAATTTTATTATCTTTCTGTAGACTATTCAAGTTCTAAGATTTATGATTTTTATCACTAAATTAAAATTATTATACTTATAAGATTTAAGAAAGTGACATGTTGTCACTTTCATTGGTTTTAATAATAATTAAATTATTTTCATAGTCAAAAGTCCATAAAATGAATCTAATACGACCATTAGGTTATATGGGTCTACTTTTAGCCATAAAATAGAATTTTGGCATGTGTTAGGGTAATTTTATAATATTATATTTTCCCTTAATTACCCGATTTACCTTTAACTATGGTAAATAAATTTTACCGTAGTTACTATTCATAATTCCCAAAAATAAAAATTAACTTATTAACATAATTTGGAACCAATGATTCCAAATATGGAATTCATTTTTCCAAATTCAATACTCAAAAGTTTCAGAAATTAAATTAAAATTAATCCCGTTGTCGAAAGAAAACGGGTTTTTATTTAAAACATTGTAAAAGATTGAATTGATTTAACCTATGAATTTAATGTAAAATGAATGCTAATTTCATAAATTATATTAAATGGTAAAAATATAATCTATTTATACTTTAAAACCATTCAATATTATAATTTTACCATATAAATTATTGCGATGAAAAAAGTTGTTTTTAATTAAAATATAGCGTGTTTTTACTATTCATCAAAATATGAAAGTTACCAGAATAATATGAAAATTTTATCCAAAGTAAATTTTTATTTCTTGATTCCATAGAAGAATTTTATTTTGTCAAATTTAACTTATAAACAGGTCAAAAACAATATTTAATGTGGGTGCGCCATCAAAAGGCGGCAAAACTACATTTTTTGATAAATTCTAATTTTACCCGAAAATTTATTTTGTTCTTATAACATGTTATAGAAAATGTGTAAGATGAATAATAATGTTATAAAATTCAAAATTTCTTTAATACTCTTCATAACGGCTAGTTCATAATAATATTATAATAATATATCATTGTTTAGTAAAACCCGGTATTGCGTACAACATACGCTATCGAGGAAGGTCGTGATTGCGTGTAATGCAAGCCAAGTCAGGGTTGTGTGTTGTGGAAGAATCCTTTGTTGTTTCGTATAATATAATCCAACCATATTTCATTTATACATTGAATATATATATATACTCAATGTTGCGGAGAATAACTATTATCAAACTTGTGTGTAACACGATCCAAGAATATTGTTGCGTATACTGCAAGCTAATACGGTGTTGCTTATAGCGCAAGGTAATATTTGTGTAGCATAAAACACAATACATTAATGAAATTAAAATAATATTTTTCATAAAATCTTGGGGTGTTACAGTTTTATTAGAATTTATAACATGGTGCGACTATATGTTTAAAAAATTGAAATATATTAGTGCTATTTTTAAAGCCTATAAGATTGATCCATGGTAAAGTGGAGACATATAGATGTTTTTATTATAATGAGAAGTGGCTGGGATAATCAGGGATAAAAGGTGACACTCAATATAGTGTGATTTTTGGATATGTAAATGGGGATTCACCACATGGAAAAAATATCTGGAATATTATTTATTATATTATACATGGAATTTTCATTCATATTAGGTTAAAACGAGAAATATATAGCTCCAAAATATTTTGGGGAAAATGGGATTTTCTATCAAATTTTCAAGGGAAAACAAGTACATAAATTAGTTAAAAATAAATGGTTTTAAATGGAATTTTATATTATGAGATCTCATTTAGGGGGTTTTATTAGATTCATTGAGGGAAATATAATTGTGTTTATATACACTCCCAAAATGTTCACCTTGGTGGATATGTAAAGATGATTGGTTGAGATATAGGTAACGTGATTAATTTAATCTTTGTTAGTGATGTGTCATATACTAATGTTGAAAATATAAAGGAGTAAGTGTCTTAGGTCTTGAGTTACCATTTATTTTCACATATTTCCTTTATAGTTAATTTAATGTACTCTATTTAATATGATATACATATCTCATTTTTTTTATTTTTTTATATCAAAAAGTTTTTTATTGAAATTCATTGTTTGTGGCTTTGTTCATAAAAAATAATAATTAAATAGTAGAATAAATCATCAATTTTAACATATTGGTATCCTTTAATGATTATGGGGTTTTTTAAGGCCATATATCAACCTATATTGGGAATCATAAATCGGGATCCCTTTACATAGTGTAGAAATGGTATCATTGCATGGTTTTTTATTTTAGGCTTCATATGTATGGTTAGAATGAATAATATGATGGTTATTATATGAAATATTCACCTAAAAATCTAAAGATGAACATATTATAGCAGACATTCAACTACTAATAAGTTATAATAAAATAGTGGAAGTTGATTCCCTCATAATAATATAATTTTTTTGTTTAATACAATTTTGGGACATACAAATGCTATGTGTTCATGCATCATGGTAATAATTATAATAACTAAAATCATAAAACTATTTTAAAAACAAGGGTTTTTAGGGAAGAAATAAATTTACATTTTCACGGTGATTTTTGTCCTTTAAAAATATATTTTTAAAATGACCAACTTTCATAAAATAAATTAAATTAAAGTGAAAAAATAGGATGGGATGTAAATGACTTGAGGGAATAGGAATCCACCTAGACTTAGTCTTGAATGTTAATTTTTAATGATTACTAATGAAAAATGCATTATAATAGTTTAATTGAATATTATATATGATATATTATATCTTATCTATAAGAGCACTAGATACATGTAGATAAGGTAGAGGAGTGGAGGACTATCCTCTCTTAAACCAACATCTAGTGGGTTTATTATGAAATTATCCAAGTGGATAGTTGGAATACTAACCAAGATAGACCAAGTGAAGTGGATATTCCCTTAATGTTTCTTAAAAAACCATCACTAATTTATGGATTATTCATAGATAGTTAATGAAGAGTAATACATGTATATGGTAAATTAAATAATCATATTTCTTCGGGGTAAGGTACCTCAATGGTATATTTTGGTTATTTTTTACTGGAGATACAATCTCAGTGGTGGTGGTGGTATTTTAAGGTATTGACTAAGATTAATCATCTTGACGAGAAGGGATTCCTAAAAATAATTAATTACAAATACTACCCAGAAGAGGTAAAGTTGGATAGGGTTCTAAATTAATTAGACATATAGTTGAGTAACATGTTTGTGGTAGAGTATGAATACATACTTTTAGAGCATTTTAATTACATTTTAAAATTTGGGAAAATGAATAAGGTGTTGAGATGAAATTTCAAACAATGATATGGTGGAGGTTATTTTTAATATTCTACCAACATTTACAAAGGTGGAATGTTTGACAACATTGATTGAGGAAAATACAGCTGACTTTCATAAGGTGGATATTATTATTCCATTGGAAAGTGGATGGAATAATTTATGTAGTATCTAGAATAGTAATTTGATTGACTTATAATGTGTAAAGACCCGCAAATTTCAAGGAAATTTTTTTCTTAATTTTCTTTGAAATTTTACAAGAGCGCAGCTTCAGACGGCACCTGATTCCGAGGCCCGGTGTTCCCGGAATCAATTTCTGAAGTTTGGCTCGGGTACGTTCAGTGACCGGACGAGCGGGGTTTTCTATCTTTTGAACCGGTGCCCGGAATCGAATTCTGAGGGCACCGATTAAATCGCAGCGCCGGTATTTTCTTTTAAACGCCTCTTCCGGAGTTGCGTTTGCTCAGACGTGGTTTTTAAATTTTGGGGCTTTAAGTCAGAAATAAAATAAAATTTGTGCGACAACTTTATTTTATTTCACTTAAGCTGCTTGGAAGTCACTTGGAAGCCACTTGAACGGAGTTAATGCGGATAGGGTGCTATCCGGAAATATCCTACCCTCTTGGTAGGATATTTGTGCAGTGGGGCCTGCACGAGCCCCGCCGTTTCTTTCGCTAAGTAACGCACCCGCGAAAACCCGTCAAAGTAACTGAAAAGTCAACCGGCGCGTTTTCTTTAATTTCTTAACAGACCATTTAATTGGGCGGTTTATTTCGTGAATTAAATGGGTTGTTTCATTCGTTGAATTAATTCAACGAATTTAATGGGTCGTTACTTATGCGTTTGCGTTCGTTGGCAAAATAATAAAATAGACAAACTTGTCTATTATGGAGGATTGCTATCGTTGTGCAATTCCTCTGAACCTCCACCCTCCCCGCGAAGAACGCGAAGAACGCGAAGAACGCGAAGAATGCGAAGAACGCGAAGAACGCCGACGACCGGAATTCGACGACGCACACCGTGATCTGCGACGTCGACGAGCTCTACCCGCGACGTTCTTCGGCGACGCCTCTTCTTCCGCGGCCGATCCTCGTTCGGCAACTAAGGTGAGAATCGGATCGTTTAATTCTCCCTTTTTAATTTCAATGACAACGGATTTAATTAATTAAATACGTTTGTTCTAGATCCGGAGATCGTCGGCGCGACGTTTTTTTCCGCGGTGCGACGAACGTCTCCTCCGCAACGACGTGATGATCCCCTCCTTCCGCGACGAGCGATTCCGCGACGACCTCACGTCCGATGACGACAAGGTAATGGATGTTGGAATATTTTATTTCCCCGTGTTTATTCTTTTAAAATAAAGAACCTGATCTCCGAACAATTTTAATTTAATTAAAATTGTTGTTGATTATTTTCTTTTCCTCCCGTTGTTTATGACTAACGCGGAGGGTGCGGATCTAACGAACAAGACCCGGCAACCCTCCGCCGATCTTTTGTTGTGCGGATTTGGCGGATGACGACGAACCATGCGGAAAGGGCGATCCGTTGATCCCGCAGTGAAGATCGGCCCCCGGGAGGAGCAATGGCGCAGACGGGAGGCAAAACGGGCCACCGGAGCAACTCCGGCGGCCCGCGGAAGGCGGCGGCGGCGCCGGCGGCCGGAGGCGGCGGCGCCCGGTGCGCCGCCGTGGAGGAGATCCGCCGCGGCTTCAGCCGCGGCGGCGGCGGCCGGTTCCGCGGCCGCGCGGAACCGGGGAGGGACGCGGCGGCCCGGCCGCGTCCGCGTGACAGGCGGCCCCCCGCGGGGCCGCGTTCCACCTAAGCCGCGGGTCAAACCTGCGGCGCCCCTTTGGCCGCTCGGCCGAAGCCGAGCCGGCCGGTCCGGTCGGCCGGGCTGCGCCCAGGCCGGACCGGACCCGGCCTAGCTGGGTCGGTCCGACCCGGTTCGGGTCGACCCGGTTCGGCCGACCCAGGGGTGGTTCGGGCCGGGTCCCCCCGGGCCCAGAACCCCCGTTTTCGGGCCTTCTTCGGTCTTTTGCCCATATCTTGGGCCTGAGACCTCCGATTGACGAACCGTCAGCAGCTACGCGATCCTTGGATCGATACGGTCGTTTCGGTATATCATACTCAAGGTTTCGGAAGACTTTGGGTTCGGCCGGGTTGGTTCGTACACGAAACCAACCGGGCCCTCGGAGCGGAAACGCTCATAACTTGAGCTACGGACGTCCGATCAACGTACCGTCAGCTGTGGTAGTTTCCTCTAAGTGAGACGGAACTTTTGGCATACTCCGCCCGAGGATCGGACACAGGCGGAGTACGGTCGGGTTGGTTTTTCCCTAAAAACCAACCGGGCCCCTGGGACGAAAATGCCAATAACTCTCAGACCGGGCGTCCGATTGACGCGCCGTCTGTTGCGTTGAGATCCTGTTGTCGATACGGAACTTTTGGATACATCAACTTCGGACTACGTGTCAGTTGATGTATCAGCCTCTCGGCTCGTGGAGCGGACCCTCCTAACGAGCTCGCTGTGTGCGGGAACCCTAGCGCTGGCTGTGACTTCGACGACAGAGCAGAGATCCTCTGTGGACTGGGACGACGGCAGAGCAGAGATCCTCCGTGGACTGCGACGACGGCAGAGCAGAGATCCTCAGTGGACTGCGACGACGGCAGAGCAGAGATCCTTCGTGGACTGCGGCGACGACTGTGCAGAGATCCTCAGTGGACTGCGTCGACTACTGCACTCAGCGATCCTACGTGGATCAGTGCTACAGGTTCTGTGTGAGCCTGATCCTATGTGGGTCCTTACTACCGGTTCTGTGTGAGCCACTGCCTACAGGTTCTGTGTGAGCCCGATCCTGTGTGGGTCTTTTGCGGGGGTTAGTACCTATCGATCCTTCGTGGGTCCGACGACTTAGATGGATCAGTGATCATCTTTGACGTCATCTGAAAAAGTATACCTGATTGAGCTGAATCTTATGTTACTCTCCTTTGTGGTTTGTGTTGAACTATCCTTTGTGGATTTACTGTTTACTCTCCTTGTGGATTTGAGTCTTGCTTTCCTGCGTGGATTGAGTTGTTCTTGAGCTCGTGAGCAGTGCTAGAATTGGGGACTTAGGTATATGTATGGGCATATACCTAAGTTGAGTCAGATGTTACTTCGTGATTGCATCTTTCTTTTGTGCTATATCCTTTGTGGATTTCGGGAGACCTTCGGGGGTCTCGGGGTCCTTACTGAGTAACTTATACTCACCCCTGCACGGGCTATGCCCGCACCTTGTTGTGTTGGATGCAGACGACGGACAGCGCTGATCTCGGTTGTGGCGTGGAGCAGGACGGTACCTGGAGGTGGACCACTGGGCGGGACGTGCTCGGAGCGGACGTGGGACCCGAGGAGCCTGGAGGTTATCTGTACCCACCCTTCAGGTGGGATTGCCAGTGGACGACACGAGGCCGCCGTCTTTTCTTCAGTTGCTGTTCTTTACTTTTTCAGTTGTACTTTCAGTTGGGCTTGTATTCCGGCCCCCTTTACTTTTCTGCACTTGTAGTTACTTTCCGCTTGCTGACTCTGTGGTGGTTGTTACTTATAAAGGCAATGCCTTCCCTGTTTACCAGGATTTTACGCCTTGGTGCTAGTCGCCAGCCCCTGGCCTATGGAAGGCGTGCTTGGGGTAGTCACGGAACGGGCCCCGAGGTCGGGTCGTGACAAATTGGTATCAGAGGTGGTCGGTTCTACCGCAGACTCTGATCGTCTTTTCTTTCTATATGAAGCAATAGTGTTTAGTGTATTGAGTGTGGTTATCAGTTCAGGGAGCCCAGTGTTGGTGCGGCGGCCGACGTATCCGTACACCAGGACCCTGACTCCTGATTTCCGACTTAATGCATGAAAACATTGATTGCGTGTGTGTTTCCAGTTTTCTTCGTGATTGCTTGTGTCAGCTCACCGGGTATACTGATCTTCTTTATGAAAGTCTCAGGTTTTACTTGTGATTACTTGTGCCAGCTCACCAGGTATACTGTTCTGACTGTGGTGCTCTTGTTCTCCTTTTCAGGATGGCCCCGCGATGACAGCCAGCTAGGGTTCCGAGTGTAGGGCGCGACGGCAGCCCACCGAGCGACGAGGCCTCGGTGCAGGGCCCTTTGCCAGCAGTGGCACCGGCGGTAGCTTTACCCGCCGAGCCACCGATGCTGCTAGTACCAGACGCTGACGATACACGTCGCCTCAGGGCACTGCATGAGTTTCAGAGCCAGCGACCACCCAGGTTTCGCGGTGAGGCGGACCCCCAGGCCGCCGAGGACTGGCTAGAGGCGGTGGTACGGATCTTTAGGCTAGTGAGGACACCAGCGGATCTCATGGTGATTCTCGCGGCGAGCCTCCTACAGGCGGCGGCAGGACGATGGTGGAGCTTGATGCTCCAGGTTCACGATGAGGCATCCTTGCTCTGGACGGACTTCGAGAGCCTCTTCCGCTCTGAGTTCGTCCCAGCCACCCTCCGAGCGGTGCACATCCAGGAGCTTCTCCAGCTGCACCAGGGCAGCATGACGGTCACTCAGTACGCGGCGAGGTTCACTGACCTATCTCGCTACTCGACCGACATGGTACGGGACCCTTTCTTCCGGGCCCGGACCTTCGAGCAGGGCTTGCGACAGGAGATTCGGGCGTCGCTGATCTCCCTCAGCATTCCGACCCAGGCGGGAGTGCTGGAGCGAGCCCTCCTGATCGAGAGCTTCCTGGCAGAGGCTTCTTCAGCGGCGAGACCTAGCGCAGGGCGGCAGGTAGCTGAGTCTTCGGCAGCAGGTAGCCGACGGATAACTCTCGGGTCCAGGCAGACCAGACCCCCACGCAGACGGCCTCAGGACACCGGCTCAGCAGTGCGGGGCACACAGCGGAGTGCCAGCCTTCCGAGAGGCAGGTTGTGCTACTCCTGCGGCGGGCAGGGTCACATGGCTCGTGATTGCCCGACTCGCCGATCAGAGGAGCAGCAGACGGTGGAGGGGCCACCCAGGCAGAGGCAGAGGGTCGACCGTGGCGGTCCGCAGGGAGGAGGCGGACGTGGCAGAGGAGCTGGCCGAGCAGCGGGTGGTGGGCGACGCTTCCAGGCTCTACCCCCACCACCACCAGGAGGGCCACCTCGACCACAGGGAGCTGGTGGGCAGGGACAGGCCCAACTCCAGGCAGTGGAGGCCTACGACCCCGACATGCCCGAGATGATTCGAGGTACGATCTGTGTCTATTCCACCCTTGCTGCAGTACTTATAGACACAGGAGCGAGTCACTCTTTCATAGCCTCTGCCCTTGTTCGGAGCTCGGAGATTCCGACTGAGCCATTGGCTCGATCCTTACGGCTAGAGACTCCTATGGGAGCAGACTCGACGATTACGCACTGGTGCCGGCAGTGTGAGCTTACTCTAGGAGGCGAGAGCTTCGGCTGGGATCTCCTTGTAGCGGCGTCGAGGCCTTACGACGTCATCTTGGGCATGGATTGGCTATCCACGGTTCATGCCCAGATCGACTGTTTTAGGCGCAAGGTGCGATGTGTTCGTACCGACGGGAGTAGGTTTACCTTCACCGGTGAGAAGGGAACCTTTGCAGCATAGGATGGACTTCCGCGGTGGAGAGTGCAGCCCATCTCTCATCAGTTGGCTAGCCTCATCCTAGGAGCAGTGGACGTGCGGAGTCCAGCTTTTCCTGCAGTGGTGGACCAGTACGTGGACGTCTTTCCCGACGACATTCCAGGGCTACCTCCTCGTAGAGAGGTAGACTTTTACATCAACTTGTACCCCGGGACATCCCCGATATATACTCCAGCATATCGGATGGCCCCCGCCGAGCTTCGGGAGCTGCGGGTACAGTTGGAGGACTTGCAGAGCAAGGGGTTTATCCGACCCAGTGTTTCACCCTGGGCTTCCCCGATTTTGTTCGCCAAGAAGGCGGACGGGAGCTTGCGACTGTGTGTCGACTATCGTCGCCTGAACCAGGTGACAGTGAGGAACAAGTATCCGCTGCCACGGATTGATGACCTCTTCGATCAGGTCAAGGGAGCGCGGTGGTTCTCGAAGATAGACCTCCGGTCAGGCTATCATCAGCTTAGAGTTCGAGATGAGGATGTGCAGAAGACGGCCTTCAGGTGTCGGTATGGCCATTATGAGTTCTTGGTTATGCTGTTCGGCGTAACCAATGCTCCAGCAGTGTTCATGAGCCTCATGAACAGGATCTTCCAGCCATACCTCGACCGATTTGTCGTGGTCTTCATTGACGACATTTTGGTATACTCGACGACTGAGGAGGAGCATGCCTACCACCTGCGAGTTGTGCTAGACACGCTCCGAGAGCACCATCTTTATGGCAAGCTCTCAAAGTGCCAGTTCTGGTTACGTGAGGTCCACTTCATGGGGCACGTCATCTCTGAGGCGGGAGTTGCAGTGGATCCCGCGAAGATCGAGGCAGTACTAGCTTGGGAGCCACCCAGGAGCGTGACGGAGGTGCGGAGCTTCTTGGGCCTAGCCGGATACTATCGGAGATTCGTGCCAGACTTCTCCAGAGTTGCGGCACCACTCTCAGCGTTGACGAAGAAGGGGAAACCCTTCGTATGGTCAGACAGATGTCAGCAGAGCTTCCATAAGGTGAGACAGAGATTGACCAGCGCACCTATGTTGAGGTTGCCTGAGGAGGGAGTTGGGTACGTAGTTTACTGCGATGCATCAGGGACTGGACTCGGGTGCGTCCTGATGCAGGAGCGGGCCATGATCGCCTACGGATCACGCCAGTTGAGGCCGCATGAGCAGAACTATGCCACTCATGACCTGGAGTTATCAGCAGTGGTCTTCGCTCTGAAGACTTGGCGGCACTATCTGATGGGCGAGCGCTTCACAGTCTTTTCTGACCACCAGAGTCTCAGGTATATCTTCTCTCAGAAGGACCTGAACCTGAGACAGCGGAGATGGCTTGAGTTCCTCCAGGACTATGACTTTGAGATAGTCTATACTCCTGGGAAGGGGAACGTGGTAGCCGATGCCCTCAGCAGGAGGACGGGCATTCAACTACTTGAGGAGGCGATGGAGCAGCTAGCCTCCTTACAGATATCCTTCGTGGATAGAGACGGAGCAGCCTTTCTTCAGTCTCTCACAGTCTCTCCTCCACTTCTACAGTGGGTCAGAGAGGCTCAGCGTGGGGACGCTGACTGTGAGAACCGGCGTGCACTGATATCCTCAGGTCAGGCGCCTGATGGTTTCTCCCTTAGAGCAGAGCACGACATCCTTTTCAGAGGACGTACCTTCGTACCAGTCTCTTTACGAGAGGAGGTGCTGGGAGAGTTTCACACTTCTCCCTTGGTAGTACATCCCGGAGTGGCGAAGATGTACCAGGATCTCAGACGACAGCACTAGTGTCCGGGCATGAAGAAAGCTGTGGCAGAGTTCGTTTCACGATGCCTCACCTGCCAGCAGGTGAAGGCAGAGCATCAGGTACCAGCAGGCTTGGTACAGCCCTTGGAGGTCCCGGAGTGGAAGTGGGACGGCATATCTATGGACTTCGTGACTGGACTTCCACGCACTTCCAGAGGTCACGACTCCATTTGGGTGATTGTCGACCGACTCACCAAGTCGGCACACTTCTTACCCATCAAAGAGCAGGGCTCAGTGGAGAGCTTGGGACGTCTTTACGTCTAGGAGATCGTACAGCTTCACGGTGTGCCATCGTCTATCGTCTTCGATCGAGATGCTCGTTTCACTTCCCGGCTTTGGAAGGGGTTGCAGGAGGCGTTCGGGACGCAGCTCCATCTGAGCACAGCCTTCCACCCTCAGACGGATGGTCAGACGGAGAGGACCATACAGACACTCGAGGACATGCTCCGTGCATGTGTTCTCGACTTTGGTCGCAGCTGGGAGGACCACCTACCCTTGGTGGAGTTCGCATACAACAACAGCTACCACTCCACCATCGGGATGGCACCATACGAGGCGTTGTACGGCAGACACTGCAGATCACCGTTGTGCTGGACAGACCCTGGGGAGTCAGCACTCGTGGGACCAGAGATGGTCCGAGCCATGACAGAGAAGGTCCAGATCATCCCGGAGAGGATGAGGACAGCTCAGAGCCGGCAGAAGTCATATGCTGACAGGAGGCGGAGGCCACTAGAGTTCGAGGATGGCGACCACGTCTTTTTGTGTGTCTCACCTCGACGTGGTTTACGGAGATTTGGCCGAGGCGGCAAGTTGTCTCCACGCTTCATCGGGCCTTTCCAGGTCCTCAGCAGGATAGGAGAGGTGGCTTATCGTCTGGCTCTACCACCTCAGTTGCACCGGGTGCACGAAGTCTTCCACGTGTCTCAGCTGAGGAGATACGTGCACGACCCGACGCACATCATCGAATTTGGGGAGCTGGACGTGGACGATGGGGCGACTTTTGCGGAGGTCCTAGTGGAGATCGAGGATCGACAGGAGCGGGTCCTACGTGGGCGGTCTATTCCTCTTGTGCGCAGAAGATGGAAGCACGGGAACCTCCCGGAGAGCACTTGGGAGCGGGAGGCTCAGATGCGTACTCAGTAACCCCATTTGTTCCCCTAGTTTTTGATGTATCTTTACGGGGACGTAAAGCCCTGAGGTGGGAGTAATGTAAAGACCCGCAAATTTCATGGAAATTTTTTTCTTAATTTTCTTTGGAATTTTACAAGAGCGCAGCTTCAGACGGCACCTGATTCCGAGGCCCGGTGTGCCCGAAATCAATTTCCGAAGTTTGGCTCGGGTACGTTCAGTGAACGGACGAGCGGGTTTTTCTATCTTTTGAACCGGTGCCCGGAATCGAATTCTAAGGGCACCGATGAAATCGCAGCACCGGTATTTTCTTTGAAACGCCTCTTCCGGAGTTGCGTTTGCTCAGACGTGGTTTTTAAATTTTGAGGCTTTAAGTCAGAAATAAAATAAAATTTGTGCGACAACTTTATTTTATTTCATTTAAGCTGCTTGGAAGTCACTTGGAAGCCACTTGAACGGAGTTAAAGCGGATAGGGTGCTATCCGGAAATATCCTACCCTCTTGGTAGGATATTTGTGCGGTGGGGCCCGCACGAGCCCCGCCGTTTCTTTCGCTAAGTAACGCACCCGTGAAAACCCGTCAAAGTAACTGAAAAGTCAACCGACGCGTTTTCTTTAATTTCTTAACAGACTATTTAATTGGGCGGTTTATTTCGTGAATTAAATGGGCTGTTTCACTCGTTGAATTAATTCAACGAATTTAATGGGTCGTTACTTATGCGTTTGTGTTCGTTGGAAAAATAATAAAATAGACAAACTTGTCTATTATGGAGGATTGCTATCGTTGTGCAATTCCTCTGAACCTCCACCCTCCCCGCGAAGAACGCGAAGAAGGCGAAGAACGCGAAGAACGCGAAGAACGCCGGCGACCGGAATTCGACGACGCACACCGTGATCTGCGACGTCGACGAGCTCTACCCGCGACGTTCTTCGGCGACGCCTCTTCTTCCGCGGCCGATCCTCGTTCGGCAACTAAGGTGAGAATCAGATCGTTTAATTCTCCCTTTTTAATTTCAATGACAACGGATTTAATTAATTAAATCCGTTTGTTCTAGATCCGGAGATCGTCGGCGCGACGTTTTTTTCCGCGGTGCGACGAACGTCTCCTCCGCAACGACGAGACGATCCCCTCCTTCCGCGACGAGCGATTCCGCGACGACCTCACGTCCGACGACGACAAGGTAAGGGATGTTGGAATATTTTATTTCCCCGTGTTTATTCTTTTAAAATAATGAACCTGATCTCCGAACAATTTTAATTTAATTAAAATTGTTGTTGATTATTTTCTTTTCCTCCCGTTGTTTATGACTAACGCGGAGGGTGCGGATCTAACGAACAAGACCCGGCAACCCTCCGCCGATCTTTTGTTGTGCGGATTTGGCGGACGACGACGAACCATGCGGCAAGGGCGATCCGTTGATCCCGTAGTGAAGATCGGCCCCCGGGAGGAGCAATGGCGCAGACAGGAGGCAAAACGGGCCACCGGAGCAACTCCGGCGGCCCGCGGAAGGCGGCGGCGGCGCCGGCGGCCGGAGGCGGCGGCGCCCGGCGCGCTGCCGGGGAGGAGATCCGCCGCGGCTGAAGCCGCGGCGGCGGCCCGGCCGCGTCCGCGTGACAGGCGGCCCCCCGCGGGGCCGCGTTCCACCTAAGCCGCGGGTCAAACCCACGGCGCCCCTTCGGCCGCTCGGCCGAAGCCGAGCCGGCCGGTCCGGTCGGCCGGGCCGCGCCCAGGCCGGACCGGACCCGGCCTAGCCGGGTCGGGCCGGGTCGGGCCGACCCGGTTCGGGTCGACCCGGTTCGGCCGACCCAGGGGTGGTTCGGGCCGGGTCCCCCCGGGCCCAGAACCCCCGTTTTCGGGCCTTCTTCGGTCTTTGGCCCATATCTTGGGCCTGAGACCTCCGATTGACGAACCGTCAGCGGCTACGCGATCCTTGGATCGATACGGTCGTTTCGGTATATCATACTCAAGGTTCTGGATGACTTTGGGTTCGGCCGGATTGGTTCGTACACGAAACCAACCGGGCCCTCGGAACGGAAACGCTCATAACTTGAGCTACGGACGTCCGATCGACGTACCGTCAGCTGTGGTAGTTTCCTCTAAGTGAGAAGGAACTTTTGGCATACTCCGCCCGAGGATCGGACACAGGCGGAGTACGGTCGGGTTGGTTTTGCCCTAAAAACCAACCGGGCCCCTGGGACGAAAATGCCAATAACTCTCAGACCGGGCGTCCGATTGACGCGCCGTCTGTTGCGTTGAGATCCTGTTGTCGATACGGAACTTTTGGATACATCAACTTCGGACTACGTGTCAGTTGATGTATCAGCCTCTCGGCTCGTGGAGCGGACCCTCCTAACGAGCTCGCTGTGTGCGGGAACCCTAGCGCTGGCTGTGACTTCGACGACAGAGCAGAGAACCTCTGTGGACTGCGACGACGGCAGAGCAGAGATCCTCTGTGGACTGCGACGACGGCAGAGCAGAGATCCTCAGTGGACTGCGACGACGGCTGAGCAGAGATCCTTCGTGGACTGCGGCGACGACTGTGCAGAGATCCTCAGTGGACTGCGTCGACTACTGCACTCAGCGATCCTACGTGGATCAATGCTACAGGTTCTGTGTGAGCCCGATCCTATGTGGGTCCTTACTACCGGTTCTGTGTGAGCCACTGCCTACAGGTTCTGTGTGAGCCCGATCCTGTGTCGGTCTTTTGCGGGGGTTAGTACCTATCGATCCTTCGTGGGTCCGACGACTTAGATGGATCAGTGATCATCTTTGACGTCATCTGAAAAAGTATACCTGGTTGAGCTGAATCTTATGTTACTCTCCTTTGTGGTTTGTGTTGAACTATCCTTTGTGGATTTACTATTTACTCTCCTTGTGGATTTGAGTCTTGCTTTCCTGCATGGATTGAGTTGTTCTTGAGCTCGTGAGCAGAGCTAGAATTGGGGACTTAGGTATATGTATGGGCATATACCTAAGTCGAGTCAGATGTTACTTCGTGATTGCATCTTTCTTTTGTGCTATATCCTTTGTGGATTTCGGGAGACCTTCGGGGGTCTCGGGGTCCTTACTGAGTAGCTTATACTCACCCCTGCACGGGCTATGCCCGCACCTTGTTGTGTTGGATGCAGACGACGGACAGCACTGATCTGGGTTGGGGCGTGGAGCAGGACGGTACCTGGAGGTGGACCACTGGGCGGGACATGCTCGGAGCGGACGTGGGACCCGAGGAGCCTGGAGGCTATCTGTACCCACCCTTCAGGTGGGATTGCCAGTGGACGACACGAGGCCGCCGTCTTTTCTTCAGTTGTTGTTCATTACTTTTTCAGTTGTACTTTCAGTTGGGCTTGTATTTCGGCCCCCTTTACTTTTCTTCACTTGTAGTTACTTTCCGCTTGCTGACTCTGTGGTGGTTGTTACTTATAAAGGCAATGCCTTCCCTGTTTACCGGGATTTTACGCCATGGTGCTAGTCGCCAGCCCCTGGCCTATGGAAGGCGGGCTTGGGGTAGTCACGGCACGGGCCCCGAGGTCGGGTCGTGACATAATGGATGTTAATTAATTCATATTATCATGTTTCTTAGGGTAAGAGTTTGTTATAATTTATCAATTATGGAAAAGTGGGGCACTTAATGTCAAAGTGATGAGCTCCCCCGGACACATGTTTCAATATAAGAAGGAGGGATAATTAAATTACTATTATAATTATTTTTTCCAAGTGATTAGTGTTGGTATATCCAATGTTTTTCTAGAATTGAGGATAATGGTTAATGTATTAGTAAATCTAGAGTTAGTAGCTCATGATATAGTAAAAAGGACCGATCATGTTTATATTTTGGCATGACACAGTATTTTGGGTAATGTAATTACACTTGATAAATGTGTAAGAAAAAATAATCGCTTAGGAAAAAAAATTATAATTTTCTATAAAAACCATAATGCTTTAAATCTTTCATTTTCAGCATCACACTCCTAAAAATATTGTTTTCACCAACAAGAAAAAAATAATTTATATCTAACTATTTATTCTATTAAAACCTATTTTTTAATATACCTGGAACAAAAGGATTGGGATTTTATTTGAATAAAAAAATATTTTAAAGGAATCTAAATTTAAAATAATTATAATGGTAGTAGGAAAAACTATTGATGTCATATATAATAAAATGGAATGTTCCTTTTTTTCTTTTCTATCAAAAAACAATGTATAAATAATGAAAAGTATGACATTCAAAAACAATTTAATGTTAGTAAAAAGTGACATAAAATTCAATAATAATTCATTTTTGTCTATATAAATTCACCCATAAAATAATATTAATAATATTTAATGGAATTATAATATTTCAGAAATTACTAATAAATTTTTTTAAGATTATGTTTTTAATGAAATGTGTCACTAACATTGATTATGACTTGTCGTGTACATTATTTATCTTCTATGAGATTAAAATATAACAATTTTTAAAATTATTAAGAAACATTTGAGTATAAAATCAGTTAACATTAACTGATTTTTTCATTTCTTTTAATAAAATATTTAAATACTTAATTTTTTATGTCCATATCAGGTGTTTTGAGGATGTTCAATTCATAGCTTCAAAATGAATTCATCAGGTTAATAGTGGTGAAAGAGTTAATTATTACATTATCTATAGAATAATTATCCGTTAATAAGTACCATTTTAATTCAACGATTATAATTTTAAAACCAACCATGAAACATGGATATGAAAAATGAATTATGATACAATCATGAAGATGGTATTCCATACATACACATGGGTAACATTTCCATTTTTCATCGAATAAGTTAAAAATATAGAAGACATAATTTTATCATTACTGAATGATGATTATATCAAAAATTTCAAATTCAATATTTAAATTCAATTATATATACTTACTATGAAATGTGGTGATTAAAAATGAAACACATTACTTTGTCGAGGGTGTAATCGACATATGTGTATGAATAACGTTATAATTTTTTAAAGTATAGAATGGTATGAAAATAGAATATTTACTATACATATAGAATGATAATTAATTCATTAATTCATTATGTATGTTAATTTTAAATTAATCATTATTACCATCAATGAATATTTGTAATGTAAAATGAATTACCTTTGTTCATAAAGCTGTATTTCACCGTACACATGAACAATGGTTCCATTTTCCATTAGATGAATCAGAATCTGGATTAATGTTAGTAAATAAATATAATAAAATTTTCATGAACCTACCCGGGTTGACCCTGAACCGGTCACCTGAGCTGGTCCGAAACATGGACCAAAGTGTGTTCCTGATCCCCATGGGTTGGAAACTAGTGTCAGTCAGCCAAATTTTACCATTGGGAATGATTTGTCACATGAATAAAAGATAAAAAAATAAAAAATTTATGATAAAAATAAGAAAACTAGTAGCAGAAAGAAAATAAAATCGAACATACCTCCTTGTGACCTTCTAGGTTACCACCGAACTCAAACTCAAGCCTTATCCCACACCAAGCAGGTGAACTTGCAACCTCAACCAGAACTGAACATGAAACTAACAAAATGTAGTAGGTGTGAGCACCGAGATGCTCAGCAAGAATGCTAAAATCATCCAACCCTGATACCCTACCTCTAAAACAAATTTAGGTTTCTTCCCCAACCTTTAAAAAAAATCCTTTAACATAACAGGTAACAAGATTTTACTTTTAATAAAAATCCCCTCTTTTTATTTCAATATTCTAAAATTAATTACCAAAGCATATAAAACATTTGAAATGAATTATTTATAAATCCAAATAGTATTAAAACATGTTATATATAATTAAAAAATCATGGTAAAAGTGTCATTAGATAAAATAACCAAAACATTCATCAATGAAAGCAAGAGAATACAAGTATGAAACCATGTGTATTTTATAAACATCCCTAAAGGTATCCCTAGATGTACTCGGTTCTGATCCACCTATCGGCATATGGTGAATCCCCTTAGTCAATAACCAACTAGATACCCTAACCTGGCCTCACTAGTGGCACATCCTTCCTAGCCTAATAGAAAATCTAGGGGGTACCAAACTGTCTAATCTAGGTTCATCCGAAACCATCACTTGACCCTCTAAAAGATACCCAGGAACCCACGGTGATATTAATGTTGTGTAAGTAGGAGGCCCTTTCACGAGTGACTCATCTTAAATTCCATCACCTCACTTGCCTACCCCAGACACCAACACACTATATGATAACCCATAAAAGGGATATCCATCCTATAGATGTTCCCACTATATATATATATGTATATATATATATATATATTTGTGTTTGTGTGTGTGTGTAGACATGTGCCCATCATATCAACCAAGGTTCCCATCAGGCCTTCATGTCACTTGAACTTTTGATCCATTTCACATTGCATAATAAGTTGTTCATCAGGTTTTCACACTTTTAATGTATCATAAGGATCCAATCAGGCCATAAATACCATCATTCAAATATACCTGAAAAATATTCCAAACCAAATTCATTTCAAAAATCCATTTCCAATTCTGGGATAAAAATACACGACATACTTAAAAAGTTCCAAATGGGCCTTCATGACATTGAGTGATCAAACCTCGCTTCATGGTGCCCAAAATTCAGGATTTAATCAAATCAGCTGACCATATGCTTTTATTTTCACAAGATACACTTTACAACTAGGGAACTTTCAGTAAACTATTTTAAAATAATAGGTCCCCTTCATAATTTAAATAACATTGTAAACAGGCTTAGACAAGTTATAAAAATAAATTGTTAATCAATATCCTTGTGGTTAAATCCATTTCACCAGACACATTTATATATCCACGTATATAAATATGAAATGAATATTTAAGAACATTTTTTTAAAGTGCTATGAAATCATGGAATTCAAATTATTAGCACGGGAACAGAGGACCTACCACAAAAGAATGTGGACCAAGCCGAGATACTCCAGCTCTTGAATCATTTGATAAAAACCACCCACATAGGAACACACACATAAATTCTCATAAATATATATATATGTATATATGCACTCTTAATCCTATGTACATATTCCCCCCACTGTGAGAGAATATGGGCAATGAAGATATATATATACCATCACACATATGTACCTATTTATGTGTGTGGACACAAAACTATGGAGCCACCAAATCATTAATTAATTAACCTATAAGGACCATCATCATTTAGAAATAATGGACTATTCAAGAAACCAAGGATTTAAGAAACCTCTATTTTAAAGGTGTCATTTTCAATCGATGGCACATTCATGCGTGAATCTGGTGCACGCATGGATGTGTAGACTTCCCATGGAACACCCTACCACCAAAAGGACACCCAAAATTAATTTTAGAAAACCACTAAATGATTAAAAAAAACAACCAACAACTCACTAAATTTAATGATCATAAATCAAGCCCCATGAAACCATAAAACCCCTTTACAAAATATTTTACTCATTAAAAAAGTCTAAGAATTACTAAACCAACAAACAAAATCAAGTTCACAAATATAAAACTCCAATAAAAACAAAATTAACGCTAATCATTTCATGAAAACCCACAATTCTATTCAGTGGAATAATTGAATTTTAAATAAACACCTTATGTGGTAATACTCTAGGAATTTCACATAAGTAACCTTAAAAAAGTAGTTTTCAAAAACCAAAACAATTTCTGAAGGCTATAATAAGATCACCATGGTTCTAAAAGAGGTGTCAACCTAAATAAAAACACCACATTATGAAAATAACTATAGTGGGGTAGAAGAGGGTTCCAGAATGCACAATGGTCAGGTGGTTGATGATGCAGAAGGGTACCGATTGGCTTAGCGTCGACGAGCGCAGAAGGGGGCGATGCTAGTGTCAGGAAGTCGGAGCACGGTGGGGAGAGGCGGCTAGCCAGAGGTGCACTGATCAGTGGAGAGCGTGAAGACCGTGAGTATGAGGCTGCATAGGTGAAGGCAGTGGGGCTTCACTAGAAGGCCGGAGGTACGAGGGATGAAGGCGGAGGCCTGGGCGGTGAGGCTGCATGGGTGAAGGCAGTGGGAGAGATCTCAAGTTGAGGGCGGAAAGAGGTGGGGCTGGAGCATGGCGCTAAGGTCGAAGGGGCCCCGGTGCACCGAACATGAGGATGAATGGGGGGAACGGTATGCGCACAACAAATAATATAGGAATATTTGTTTTTATTAAAAATAATATTAATATTAAATTCATAATGATAATAATTATTGTCATTATTATTATTAAAATATTAATAATAATTATAATAATAAAAATAATGTTAATGAATAAAATAATTAAAATAGTAATAATAATTTTAATAATAATTTTACCATAAAATTTATTAGTAATTATATTAAAAATAATTTTATTTTCATTTTAATAATAAATAAATTATTAAACAATTCTTAAAGATAACCATACTGTTATCATATAAATAAATAAAAAGATTATTACATTTTAAATATTTAACTCATCTTACTCACATAGTTTTTTTTATTTCAACTGTTAGATAATTGCGCACCTCGGCCGACCATGGGATTGTCGCCCATTGTCCGATTACCGCGCACGGGTCCAAAATCAACTAAAATTATTAAACGTAAAAATTTTACACTAAGACCCAGCCCGGACATTGGTGTGGGGACCCGAAGCCCAGATTTTGTAAAAAAAATTAAATAAGGAGTTTTTGGTGTGACAATTCTCCACACCACAAACGCTTTCTACCCCCTGAATGTCACCCAGTCGAACAATAAACAAAACAAGAATCCTAGCCCGATTGAAAATGAAAGAAACCACAACACAAGAGAAGGGGGACATAAAAGGGTTCTCCCCACCGAAATAACTGAACATGTACAGAAATTTAACAGCCAAACATATCACCCCGGGAAGGGGGGAGAGGTGGGAACTCCCAATAGATCCAAATTTCTTCTAAAGCACATGTGAACAACACCTCACCTGGATCATGTAATTCACAACCCAGAAAAAAAACTCTAAATAATGGAAAAACCCCTATGCATTACTTAACTCAAAAAGTAAACCCAAGCATAACAACAAACATCAACTCTTTCATAGGAACTTACATCTTCAAATGAAGACAACTATACCAATATCGAGCTAGACAACTGACAAAAACCCTTTTATGAAAAGAGCATGATTCAGAGAACCATGATCAGACTATCCAAATAGTTTGGATTACAATAGATCTTCTCCGTTATAACTCCACAAAAAAACAATAAACATACAATGACTTTAAAACTTTAATAGAAAAAAAGTGAATAAGATGACTTTAAATTTTCCCCTGCCAACACAGAAAAAAAAACCCAAACCAAGGATTCACACCCATGGAAACATCTGACTGCACGTGAACATCACCCCAAAATCTGTGGCTAGGGGTCTATGGGTTGAACCATCTCATGCTTTATAGTAAGTCAATGTATATACTCTATTCCCAACATCTTCTTTATGAGACACTTCCTAGTTAACTTCTCAAGATAATCCAAATACCCGTAATGAGGGCACATCTTTGAATGGATGCGACATGATTGTTTTACTTGCACGAACCGGCCACACTGGTGGAACACCACAAAATGGTCCCATGAACTATAATCCAAAACCACCTTATATGACTCTTTAGAAATAGGTACCTCTGGAACACCCTACTAACCAGATAGGGAACCTTTTCATGCAACCGGATCTCTATATTTCCAACCATATACACTCAGGATACCAACTCAGCTAAAAATGATTCATCCACCATCTTCTAAAAATAGTGGCCCCAAGAAGGGAGTACCCACTCTTTGATCTCTATATGAATAGCCTCAATGAAGAGACAAGTCATCACCAAATCATGTGATGTTGCCTCTAGAAAAAAGGACATAAGGTCCTTGAAATGGTCAACATATTCGTTCACCATCCGTTGGCCTTATTGAATATGACTGAGATTTTCCGTTTTCTTTGTCTTCACCTCATTAGGTATAAACCATCAAACGAATATGGATTTATTGAAATATCACTTCATCCCAACTAAAAGTGATGGCGGGGCGAACAAGTCAAATTCTTCAAGAGTTGTTCCTTCGAACAAACCCAAAACCGCACCTACTCTAACAACACCGGGAGTTACCAATACACTAAAGAAGTGTTTGACCTCTTTAATCCACTCTAATACTTCTAAAGAACCTTGATCACCGTTAGGGATATGTAATTTACAAGATGGACCGAAAACTGGGCATGACTTATTTGATACCTTGGGGACCTTTCTGGGTGGCAATTTATGAACAACATATAAATCACAAAGCATAAATAGATATCAAATAAAGGTACAATTAAAAGAATAACCTTGAGCCAAATTTTACCAACATAAAAACCAAACTAATAAAACCACATCCAAAGATTCCATTTTTAAAAAACACTCGTTCATTTTATATTTCAAAACTAAATTCTTTTAAAGGAACTTTTCACACCAAACTAAATTTCCAAAATCATTTCCCTTATTAAAATCACTATAGAAAAACAAGTTCAAGCCTTTAATTCTATGTACACACCCCAATAATCCCCTAAACCGTTTCACTTGTCTTCATACACATTCATCCATACCCACCAACAACCACATCTCATTCGTTCCCTCACATGTGAAAATTTTCATAAAGAGTACCCATGGTTGCACTAAAACCATTTATCAACCAGTTCCATGAAAGCCCAATATTTTTAGACCAAGAGATTTTAGTTTAAAAATAACCCATTTCTAGAATTTAATTCCAATTAAAATAAATCATTTTTATTTCAAAAACTCTTTTTCGTTTTCAAAAGCACACTTGCACCAACTAGAACCAAGATAATACATTACATACAACATACTACTGGAGTGAGGGATGAGTAGTCATGCTTAACCTGGAAACATGTTTGTTTTTCATTCCCCAAATATGTTTCAACAACTAGGAGGCACATAAACCATGTACTCAGACTCCACATGGGTCACTACTCAATATGAAATCACGATATAACAATTTCTTTACTCTGTTGTCATCCATCAATAAAAAAATCAGAATGAGACAAGGACTCAAATATCGGACTACCCTGGGTGGTTTGAG
Source organism: Viscum album (assembly GCA_963277665.1). Taxonomy (NCBI): domain Eukaryota; kingdom Viridiplantae; phylum Streptophyta; class Magnoliopsida; order Santalales; family Viscaceae; genus Viscum; species Viscum album. The sequence goes on along the minus strand of OY728164.1, from coordinate 1,006,880,546 downwards.
GATCAAAATGGGTGAGGGTTCATGAATTACTTCTTGTTCCTACCTCTAGAGTCACGGAAATCCTAATATCAATCTATTGGAAACCCCAAATAAAAAAGGATCCTTGAATACCATTTTGTCATGAACCAACCCGGGTCGACCCTGAACCTGTCACCCAGGCCGGACTGTGACATGGCTCGAAGTGCATTCTACATCCCCATGGGATGGAAACTAGTGTTGGGAATCAAAAATCAACTGTTGGGAACGATTTGGACCATGAAAAAAAGGTAATTAGATAAACTACTAATGATAAAAATAAAATAACTACTAGTGAAAAAGATAATAAAACCAAACATACATCATTGTGACCTTCTAGATCACCACCCAACTCAGACTCAAGCCTGCTCCAACACCGAGCATCTGAAAGAGATACCTAAGTAAGAACTGAACCTGCAACCCAGAGAATATAGTATGTGTGAGAACTGAGATGCTCAGTAGGAATGCCAAACTAAACCATGCCTGATAACCTATATCTAAAATGAGGTCCATTCTTGTTAATTTAGATATAAGATATATATAAATAAAATATGGTTTTACATTCCTTTAACAAAAGAGTTAAAAAGATTTTATTTTTATGAAAACCCAGATTTTTTCATATTTCTAAAATTAATTAAAAAATCATATAAGCCATTGCAATTAATTATTTATAAATCCAACTAATACCAAAACTGGTTCTGTATTATTCAAAAAACAGTGTAAAAGTTTTATGAGATCAAATAACCAAAAGTGTAATCAAAAAAAGTAGTAACATATATGTATGAAACCATGGGATTTTCATAAACATCCCAGAGTGATCCCTAGACGTACTCGGTTTGAAACCACCTATCGACATATGGTTAATCCCCTATGTTAATAACCAACTAGCTCCCTGAACCTGTCCTCACTAGTGGCACAACCTTCCTATACTAACAGCAAATCTATGGGGTACCATACAATCTAATCGGGGTTGATCTGAAACCATCACTCAACCCTCCAAAATAGGTGTAGAACCCCATGGTGGTCATAATACGATATATGTAGGAGGCCCTCACAGGAATGACTCATCATGCCTGCCGTCACATCACATGCCAACCCCAATCACGGAAACCCTATACGATAACCCATAAAAGTAATATCCCACCTATAAAGGTTCTCACAAGAAATATATATATATATATAAATATATATATAGACATGTTCACGTTATATCAGCCACGATGCCAATCGGGTTGTCACATCATAGAAACTTTTAAACCATTTCACAAATCAGTTTATGTTGTCAACCAGGCATTGACACATTTAATGTTTCCTAAGGTTCCAATTGTGACATTAATACTTTCATTCCATTATACCTTAGAAATATTACAAACCAAATTCATTTATCACAGCCATTTCCAATAATGGATTAAAAACACACAACATTCTTAAAAGGTGCTAAACAGGCCTTCATGTCATTGAATAATTGAACAATGAATCAAGGTGCCAACAAGTCAGGTATGAAACAACATAACTAACCATATACATTTAGTTTCATAAGATACACTTCACAACTATGTAAATTGTAGAAAACTATTTTAAAATACTAGTACAACTTCATAATTTAAGAAAAAATTTAAACAAGATTAGACATGTCATAAAAATTAATGGGAATCCAATATCAAAGAGGTGCAATCCATTTCACCAAACACATTTACATATCTACATATAAATATATCAAATTAATATGTAAGAACATTTATTTAATGAGCTAAGAAATCATGGAATTCAAATTAATGGCACGGGTATGCAGGACCTACCTCAAAAGAAAGAGGACTGAGCCGAGATTCTTATGTTCTTGATGCTTTAGACAAAAACCACCCACACCATCAAACATGCATACATTTTCATACCAATATATATACCCATAATCCAATAAAAATATTCCTCATGACATGAGAGAATATTGGAAAAGAATATATATATATATATACATGTACACATACGTACCTATATATTAGTGTGCACTTACCTCCAAGGAGCCACCAAAGATTTAATTAATTAACCTATTAGGACCAACATCATTTAGAATCAATAGTCCATTGTAGAAACCAATGTTTTATGTAAACACTATTTGAAAGGTGTCATTATCATTTGATGGAACAACCATGTGTCCACATAGTATACCCATGGATGTGCCAACTTCCAATGGAATACTGAACCACTAAAAGGACACCCAATACAATTTTTGCTAATCCACCACATTCTTTAGAACTACTACCATCTGCTCACATAATTTAAAGTACATAAAACAAGCCCCTTGAAACCATAAAACCCCTTTCCAAAATACTTTATACATTAAACACGTAATAACATTACTAAACCAAACACACCAAACCAAGTTCAGAAATAGATGATAGCCATCACACCAAAATTAATTCTAAACATTTCGTGAAACCGCCAAATTTTATTTAGTGTAATATTAAATTTTAAAATTTACATTATAAGTGCTAAGACTCTAGGAATTACACATAAGTAACAATAAAAATAATGATTTTACAAACCAAAACAATTTCCAAAGGCTATAACAAGATCATCAAGGTTGTCAAAGAGGTTCCAGAACAAATAAAAAAACCACAAGATGAAAAGAAATATAATAGAGAGGGGGAGGTCTTTGGAATGCACATGGTTCAAGTGGCAGAAGCCGCAGAAGGGCGGGGGTAGTCCTGGTGAGGGTGAGCACAGAAGGGGGGATGTCGGTGTCAGGAGGTTGGAGCATGGAGGCGCGAGGTGGCTGGTCAGAGGCATGCTAAGAAGGAGAGAGCATGAATGCTAGGAGTAGGAGGATGTAAGGGTGAAGGAAGCGGGGCATGGATGGTAGGTCAGAGGCATGAGGGATGAAGGTGGAGGCTTGGGCGTGGAGGATACATGGGTGAAGGTGGCGGGAGAGATCTCGAGGTGAGGGCAGATAGAGGCGGGGATGGAGCGCGGTGATGGGGTCGAAGGGGGCCTAGTGTGCCGAATAAGAGGATGAAGGGGGGTGCTGGTATTTGCATAGTGCATAAGATGGGAAGATTATGTTTTTAAAAAAATAATATTAATACTGCTATAATTATAATAATAATAATAATAATAATAATTAAAATAACAATAATAATGATAATAATAATAATAATGTTAATAATAATAATAAAAATAATAAAATTAATTGTAATAAAAAATTATTAATAATTATATTAACATTAATTTGTTTTTCTTTTCAAATAATAAAAATATTATTAAACATTTCTTAATGATAACCATACTGTTATAAATAGAATAATAACTTGAGTATTACGTTTTAAATATCCTACTCATCATAATCTCAAACAACTTTATTTATTTAAAATGTTAGATAGTTTCACGGCCACCTGGGCCGACCTTACGGCTACCGCCCACAGTACAGTGACTACGCACGGGTTCGAAATCCACTACAATTATTAAACGGTAAAAATTTTAAACCGAGACAAAACCTGGACCTTGGTTCGAGTACACAGAGCCAATAAATACCAAAATAAAAATAAGTCAAAAGTTCATTATGTCACAAACATTTATTATATGGTATATAATAATTATAATATATCATAATGGTTGTAATAGTTTTTAAGGAGGTAGAAGATGAAATAAATCTAAATATTTTGTTTAATAGAAATGCTTTTTCTTTAGACACCCTCATTTTCTTTACAACTTATACCCAATAAGTTTTTTATTTTACCCAAACTAATGAATATTTTGTTGTAGGTTCGGTATTGTCGTTGGTATATTCAAAACTATATTTCTCCAAAGGTGTTTGGAATATATGAGAGGTTGTGGCCAGTTATAAGTGGGAGGATGGGAACTCCTAGAATTAATAAATTATAAAATTAATATGAATTACTTTTTTTTAAAGGCTTTACTAAATTGATATATTTAAAATATTTGGCGAGTATGAGTCGAAACACTTTCATTAAATAAAATTTGGACTATGTTATATGATTTTTTAACCCTAATATATTCATTTTGACCCTCGTTAACCCATTTTACAATCACAATAATATCAATGTTTTTACTGTTTATGGTTTCTATGAGTTACATTAAAGGAAAATATACACATAAATATATCACAGTTTATATATTATAACATATAATATTAAATTTTCTGAAAATACTTTTTTTATGATTTTTAAATCATTTACTTAAATATTGCTTATAATAATTTATCATTAATACCATTTTTTAATATATTCATTCAATTATACTTCAAATTCATAAATTTTCAAATTGAATTATAATACGAAATTTTAAAATATACATATTATTTGAAATATATCAATAAATTTGTCAGGTCATTGTAACTCAGGGAAAAAATATATTCAATTTTTAAAACAATTTACATTCTTTTTATACCGCCTGCAGATATACTTGTTCGTTGTTTCATAAGTATTTATGGTAATTATTTTTTATATTTAAATTATAAAAAAATTTACTTCATAAAAATATTTAATTTCTATTTCAAAAAACAATTTAAAATATAAAATATATACTTTTTATCCATCTAAGAAAATATTACAGATATTAAAGTAAAAAAAGGTATCATTATTCATTTATTTCTTTATTTAAAATAATTTAATATGAAAAATCAAATATTAATGGAAACAAAATATTATATTATATATGTGTCTATAATTTTTGATTAAATATACACAAAAAATTAAACAATTGAATATTATTAAGTGAATTAAAATCCTATTCAAAATTGTTTAAACCATAATTAACCAATTTTATCTTTATTGCGGTAATAAATATTATTATCATTAATATTAATGACCACCAATAATTATGTTGACCTTATGATATAATATTAATTATTCTAATTATCAATTTTAAATCCAATATGTAAAATTAAATTTAATCAAGTTACTAAAATTAATTCAAAAGCAATCCCATAAAACATTATGAAATGCAGTTTCCAAAAAAACATTTCTTCTTAACCACAACATGTTTTTACACCAAAAAACAACCATAAAATTGATAAAAATAAACTTAACAGATTATTAATAATATAAATAAAATATTATTACTTTGAAAAAATATTTTTTTTTAAATATCCATTTAAATTCATGAAACAAACAATTATTGTTCAATAAAAAACTATACTTTCACTATTAATCTAAAAAGATATCCATACAAAAAATTATCAAGATAAAACACTAATATAATTATTACATGTTGATTTCAAAAATCATGCTCACTTTTCCAATATAATTTCTACAATTTAAAGAATGTAGTTATAATATTTTCTCACAAAAAATAATACAAACCATTTTTAAAGAGTACATATTTTTTAGTAATAAATTATCTTTATAGAAAAATTATTTCCTAATTCCAAAAAATTAATCATTAAATATTTTATTGAGTAGTACCTTTATATATTTATTGAATAATGAGGGTACTCATATTCATACATTCCAATTCAATGGCTTGGTTATAACATTCATATTTAAAGAATAATATTTCACATTTATTGAAGCTCATTATTGTGTATCTTCTATTTTATCAAACATAATCATCCTTTTAAAAATATAATGGTGTTTCATTCCCACCATTAATAAATTTCTTCCAAAAAAATTTATTTTGGGCTTAAAAATCATGTTTTTAACTTATTCAAAAACACATTTTAAAAACCCACATCGTAAAATGGGTTAATAAGACATCCTTTTTAAAAAAGGGAAATGGAAAGATGATGGTCATCTAAAATAATAGATATTTTGGTTTCCAAATAGGATATCATTATTGGGAAGTGAGAATATGGACATGGAGGAAACATTAATTTCCAAATAATGATATATAGTGGAAGATAGCATTGATCATAAGAAATTTAAATGTAATGATAATGATAATGATTATAGTACCATAAGGAAATAATCTATGAAAAGTATCATCAACTAATCATAAAATAATGTAATAAGATATAATTTTGTATTTCATGAACCATTTCATAGATTAGAGAAATTACTTTACCATAACAACTAAGAACATAAAGTAATACATTTACTTGATTTTATTAAAATATATAAATGTAACATAATCTATTGTTTGAATTTATAGAATATATTCCTCCTTTATCTCATATTTTACCATAAATGAGGTGTACAAATATTAAATTCCTAAATAACTATAATCGAAATCTGATTAAAGAAGACGTATATAAATTCATGAATATCTATTAGTCTGGAATTTAAAATAAAATGGCCAGTAAAAGGAGAGAAAATATCTAAAATTTACCAACCATTATATGAATAATTAATACATTAATCCCCGAAATTCAATTATAAAACCAAAAACTAAATATATATCAATCAATAAATAAATAACCTTAAATCCCAATTTATCTCAATAACATAAATATTACTTATTTATTTAAAATTAATTATTATCTCATAAGAATATTAGTAGATTCCCAAAAATTTATTTGGATTCTAAGAAACTAATCCATCATATTATACTTAAGCATTAAATATACCTTAAACAAATTAAATTCATCCCAAAATATCACTAATCACCAAAAAATGTGATCACTTAAACCCTCAATAGAGATGTTATTGCCAATGAATTTCTGATTAACATATATATATAAATATTTGATGGAATCAGTGACTCGTAATACAACCTCACAAGAAAAAATCTTAATCTCCAAATTTATTTAAACCCATATTTAATTGTTTCTATAATGAACATGAACTTTTACTCATGGATGTTTTTCTAAAAATATAGTCTTTAAATTTATGGATTTGATACCAATAAAGAAGAAAAAAATATACTAATCCAAATCATACTATTTAATTGAAAAATATTACCAAACATACATATATAATTTCCATTTATGTTTATAGGGTTAGTGATTTATAAAAAACTCTTTCAAAGTGTATACTTCCATACAATATCCGTTTTCCCACAAAACACATTTTTTTATAAAGACATGAATTCTTCATTCATAGTAAATTCAATATCTAGAACTAAAACATTATTAATATTTGTATTCAACATTATGAACTATAAAAAATAATTTGATATTATGGGATAAGAAAATAATAACTCCGAAATGTAAATTTGAAATAAAAAATGTAATAAATGGTTCCAATATGGCCTAAAAACTAACACATAATCTAATATGCCACATACCTCAAGTGTATTCCTGATCCTATTGAGACAAAAATAATAAAAAGGGAATTAAAAAAAATATATTTTGGATTTATTTTACATATATAGAAATGATATACATGTCATATATATATATAAAATAGATTAACAACTAGAATTAATATTCTATAAATCATAAAAAAATATAGTGGTGGTGATACAAAAAAATAAGTCCAATACAACATAAGGTAAATATACACAAATGAAAATGAAAAAAACCCAGAAACACTATGTAATAAGTAAGAAATGTCCCAAAATATCATCATTAACTACTAATAACAATCTAATATAAAACTAACTACCTCATCCTAGTGCCTTGAATTTTCCTACATCAAACTAAAATACATGGTCTTCAGATTCCCGGGGGAATTTGTAGGGTGTGATCTAATAGGCTCAGTAGGATCCCACTCAGGTGATCCATAACAATTAAAAATAAGAAAAACTATAAATTTTTAACATTAATAAAGCATTAATCATAATCAGTATAACAGTTTTACAAAAAAATATTGGTAATGTATTTCCACTTTTCCCGGAGTTCCAAAAAAGCTAAATAAAATAGCTTCAAAGGAATTTTCCGATAACCACTTCATCAATCAAAGTATATAAATCAAATCCAAAATAGTATTAACCAATGAAAAATTTAAGAATTATAAGGATTATAATTAGTCAAACTAGATAGACTACTCAAATAATCAATATGACTATTGTACACCCAAGTATCTAAGACACATGGCCAATGGAATATAGGAACACCAAATGACTATACCCTAGTCAGTGTCAATATCACATCCCTGGAACATTGGTATCACTTCATGGGAGAATAGTAACACCTAAGAACATGGACCCCCTGGGCAATACCAACGGGCGAGGCATAATAAAAACCATCCACCAATGTACATATGGTATCCCATATGTTATATTTATCAAATAATTTCAAAAGGGGTTTATTATATTTCAAAACATAGTTAAAAACGAATTATCATTAATAAAATTCTTTGATAAAAAGTTTTCATAATCTATTTCACAATTCTTTGAAAGGATCCTTCATTTTACCAAATTGATGGTAAAACATTATTTTCTTGAAATTCCATTTACACACAAAAATTAATCAATCCTACCGATTCATGGAAAAAACATTTTTGAAATCATTGTTATGAAATGTTAAAAAAAATAGAGGATATATATTGATCCACCAACCTTTTATCCCATGATCAAACAATCACCCTAATTCGGAAAAAAAAGAAAGAAACAAAGTGTAGAATGATCTCTAAAGAGATCCTATAATCAAGATCCAACAAATAAAACATAAAACCTATCCAAAAAAGAGATTTAATAAATATAAATTATTTATGTCTATAAAATATGATTTTAGTATGAAGTTATTGTTTCGATTACTAGAGAGAGACCAAAAGAATACAACGATTATTTGACTAGTCAATAATGGAGATTCAAGGAGCTAGAATGCATTTTGGGAGACCCAAATATCCCTAGTTTGAATGATATTTCGCTATGATCTAATTCGGATAAAATGAGGTTATGGGATTTTAAAACAATAAAAAATTCCATGGAACAATTCCACCTACCACACCATAGAAGTTATGAAAATGTCTAGACCAAGGAATAGTAAAAAGCACCACGTTGTTGCAACCATTTCCCACATAATCCACAACACCATCCTTCACAATATCCAATAAAATCTAAAGAGGATATGGTGCATCCCCCACACCACACTATTTCCACCACCAAAATGGTACATTCACCCAAAAACACCACCACACTACAGTTCCCCCCCACACCATATCCCTTCCAAAAATGAAAGAGGAAACAAAATTGTATATGCTACAGTACTATTCTCTACATCGCAACAATCCTCTCCTATGTTAGAGACACCTGACATACATGATAATACTCCATAAATTACACATAAACAATTTTTAAAAACCATTTAAAATAATATGAATGATGTTGAAACCAAATAGAATCAAATAAAATGGATAATAGACACCTAAATGAAGATAATAGAATGTTTCAATCTCCCCAATATAAATTAATTCTTCCCCCATTAAACCTATCAATGATAATCCATATAAAAGATTTGAGGCCACTAATTTATCATTAGTGTATCATTATCACAAGTCTCATTTGAATAAAAACCATTATTAAAAATCACTTGAACCAGAATTATATACTACCCAAAAAAGAACTGTTATCTAGAATCGAGGATATCAACTGGATGCTCAGCCATGGATAAATCAGGTACAAAATCAAGGTCCTCCCAGCCCAGTAGATGAGATGGTTCATAGAGATACCTTCAAAGCTAAGATATTTGAAACATTACATGAATAGATATCAACAGTTGTATAAAATCTAAGAGGTAATCCAACTATCAAATCTTCGCAACTTCCTAAAATAGAAAAAAATATCTCAATGAATCCTTTCTCTATTTACCATGTCGTTTGTGGCCCTTCCAAGGTGAAACTCTCAAAAAAACTATATCAGCAACAAAAAAATTAAATGGAATCTATGATGATTAAAATAACGTTATAAGGACTCTATTCAATTATCATTCTCTAATGAGACAACAAATTCTTTGTCTTCTTCTCCTTGACCAAATTAGGTCCCAACTAAGGAAGCCTCTCAGAATTTGTCCAACAAAATTTATATTTACAAAGTTGGCCACACAAGACCTCAAATGGTTCCATAAAGAGGGGATAATTATAGTATTTATTGTATGAAAACTAAACTTTTCCCATGTGGCTATCCCATATTTCATCAACATTAAGAATATGTGAATAATTCATGTCTTTCATGATATTAATATCACATTATTTCTAACAATCTTTCTAGGGATCATATGTCATGCTCAAAATCACTTGGGATACCAGAACCTCCTATATTTATCTCCAAAAATGATATTTGAATCATGTATTCATACAATAACTATTAAATATAGAAATTCATTAAATTGAACAATATATTGCACGTTTAGGTTTTGCATGTCCTAAAATTTTGTTGGGAAACGAATTACTTCAAAATATAAATTTATTTCAAATTTAAGGCTTATATAAGTATGGTATGTATTTATTTAACTAAATTTTTTTCTTTTGGATGATTCAAATGTCTTGGTAGATGTGAATAAGGGGAGTGAGTTTCCTTTTATAGTGGACGGACGAGTGGAATACATGAAAATTCCAAAAAGTAAACACTACTAGGATGTCTCCTAGATCTCATGTGCCACCAATAATGAATAAGTTTCATTAAAAGAGTTAATATGATCAAAATATGTCCTCTTAACTAGTGTTTTACAAGTGTATAGGTCGCTTTTTCCATTTATATTAATGAATTTTCCTATAATAAACTCATTTTTTTCTTAATCATAATAATTAATTTCAACTGATTTCGCTATAAAAAATTATAAACAATTATATTAAACACATTAGAAATTATAGATTATAATAGTTCCAAAAATGGAATCCGTTTTTCATACATTATTTTCACATATGTGGACGAAATTACATTAAAATTAATCCCATAGAGATAACGTGAAAACGGTTTTTTTAAGTGAAAATGTTAAAATGTTTTCAGTTTTTTATATCTAAATTTAATATAAAAATGATTCTAATAACCTAAACTAGATTAATATATTTATAATTGACGAAATTTTACTATTAAACCAATTATAAATATAATTTATCATTGTAATGTTTTTATTTTAAAACATGGTTTTCAATTAAAATTTCATATTTTTCACTATTTATCAAAAAATGAAACTTCTCAACAAAATATGGAAAATTAACCCAATAATAATTTTGACATTACTCATGAAAATATAATTTTTATTTTATAAAATTAAATTTATAAAGGTATCAAAATTCATTTCTAAACCATATTCATCAATAAAAGGTGTCAATAATGCCTTTATAAAAACACAGTTGTTATGCATAATGTTGTATTTGTTCTTATACAATGTCTAAAAAATATATTGGATAAATTTGAAAAAATATATTTAATATATAATATATAAATTTCATAAATATGATCCAATAATATTGAATAATGTAATTTATTAAGATTATACACATTCAACTCATAAGAAATATTTTTTTATTAAAAAATTTCTGTTATATTAAATTTGTTTTTAATTACACTTATAATTAATTATTAAGAAATGAATTCAACCATATATTTTCATTTATTAGTTAATCCAATTTATAACAAAAAATATAGAGGAAATGTGATAATTTTCAATTTAAATAAATATATAAAATGTATTTAGTAAATACTGACATTCGTGTAATATAGATCATCGAAGAAAGTCATTATTGCATGTAACACAAGCTCAAATAAATGTTACATGTAAAACAATTAAAAAATAACATTACATGTAACTCAATATATATAATATATTAAAAAATATTAAATATTTTATAATGTATCTAGTTGTCCAAAGCCAAATGTCATAAATGGGTTTAAAAATATCCCCTTAATAAAAGGGAAAGAAAAGTATTAAGGTCATTTGGAATAATCACTTAACTAGGTTTCCATATTAGAGAGCGATGTTTGGAAATGAATACATTCACATGGAAAAGAAAACACACAATAAATTAATGGGTGGGAGATATAGAGAATATGTTCATGAAAAATTTAATGATCACTATGATGTAAACTAGAGGTGTTAAAAGGGTCCTTTGTATCATAAAAAATTAATATAACATGAAAATAATTTTTTGGAAATAACATTTTCCTAGATTTGAATATATAATTCAATATCTCTGAATATAGAAAAATATAACTATTAAAATGTTTCTATTTTATAGTAACAATATTATCCTTTAGATATTCCATGAATGATTTAAACTTCAATTCATATCACATGTTGCATTATATGATGATGATATACATTATTCTCTAAAACCTTATCCAATTATCTACTTAAACAATTTCATAAATGGTTAAATTTTTAATAATATTATGATTCAACACTTTATAAATAAGGTCACTAAATTTCCAAAATGAAGTTATTATTAATCATCAATCAATCACAAAAAGTCTCATTAATCATCACATACTAAACAACTGAATACCTTCATTATATATTCCCAAGAAACATGATAATAACTTGAACTACCATAAAACCATATCAAAATCAACCATTATTCTTTATTACGTAAAAAATATATTTATGGATATATTTTGAAAATCTAGTGATGTTATAAACTTCATCAATGATATCTTAACCACTTTTAAAATAAATCATTAACCATCTCTAAGTTATTTGATAATAACCTATTTAATTTTTCCGTGTCAATCATCTATTTATCAAAGCATCATTATCTCTACATCATGTAAATGTTAAATATTTTATTTCCCTAAATCGTATTTTTCCAATAACTTCAATTTTAACTAAATTGTTTTTTTACTATTCAATACATCATTTCATGTCTGTTAAAAAGTAGAACTATAATATATTCCATATAGATACCATAAGACAAGTCACTATAATGTAATAAATAAAATATATTTACAATAGAATAAAATGATCCAAGTACCTTATCACATTAATCATTCCAACATAGTTATATTAATAACATAATATTTACCTAGATCCCTTAGCATATTCAATGGTATTTTACCTTGACACATGGTTTATTTGTGTGAGTATTTCCCCATCTCACTATAGCTAAATCCTTGAAAGTAATTGTTTTTTTCTTCTACTTATATTATTTTTTCAACTGAACCTTTTATCCACACATATAACAAACTCCAAATCACTGTATATATTTTTCAAGTGGTTCCTAACAAATTTATCACACATTGGAAACTACTTCAATCCCTTATTTCTTTTATCCATTATTTTCTCTAACGTCCACTAATTCTCAATCTTCCCTTTGAAGTCATAAGTCTTGGATAATAATTTATCCAACTTGATAGACCATTAACAATTTCTTATTATGTATAAAAATATTAAGATACATGTTCCCTTTAGATAATAGGTTTAATCCCTTAAATGAAGTGGTCAAACTAGTACTCTGTGTTGTGTATGTATTCTATAGCATACCAAAGTAACCTTGTAAAGGTATCTTCATACTCCATCACACTCTCATCAATATTTTGATTTAAGATTATCAATTTTTCTTTATATCCATTTATTGATTATGAAAAGAATATTTATAAATGAATATATACTTAAAATAATTTCATTTCATGTGTTATTTTTCTTATTCCTCCCTAGTATTTTGGATCAGTGGCCAACATTAACTAGTATCACCATTGAGACAATACATTGAAGACTAGAATTTTTATTTAATCACACCCTAAGCCCGTAATGATATTTTCTAAAGACCTAATCCATTTCTCAACCTCTGTTGGATTAGTAGTCTAACTAAATGATAAGGGCCTCTATTACATAAAGCGATCCAATGTAAGAGAATCTCATTTCAGAAATGGTTTCTCTATCTGGGAAAGGTTATGTATCATTACATGATTCTGATTCCCTAATAAGTCCAAAAATTTCATAGCCCACATCTAGAAATACTAACATACTCTATAGGGAAACATCTATATTGTCTATTATTATTGATATATGTATTCCTTCTAGGTTATATATCTAAACTATGACAAATATGAGATTAAATCCTAACCCTGTGAAAGATAATGCTTAATCCCAAAACTAGTGAGATACTTGACACAAATTGAAAATTTTATGCTTTTCTATTTTAGTAACCAAAATATGGTTTCATTATATTGTTCTTATAAACATATTTTCAATGTATAACATATTGTTAAGGACACTAATATATGTTTTCTTGAATATATTTTCTAATTTTTCTACTAAATAAACTTGGATACCAACTTTAATTACCCCAACCCCATAAGCTAATAGCTCGTGCCTTTCATTATTACATTCTAATTATTAAAATGAATAAAATTATAAAGGAATAATAAGATTAATAATTTAATAGAACCATATAATTACATATAACCCATTTTAAATTTGTAACAGTCTCTAAAACATAATACATAAAAAATATAATAAACCGCATTCTTAAAAAATCATTCATTGATCTATTCTTCATAACCTGGTGAATGGAAACAAAAAAAATGGTTGACCTCAAATGATTAGTAAGGGTTAAGTGTATTAGAATAAATAATTAATCAGTAAGAATAATCAACATGGAATGGTATATTACTAAAAACCCAATCCATTTAAATTAAATGGTAATGAATAATCAATATAAAAAGGTAAATACCTAGACACATAAATAAGCTAATATTGAAATAAATCCATATTTTTTTTCATAGTGAAAATATCTTTGATAATAATAATTGAATTATAAATTCATGAAATTATTTTAGTCCATTTTTCATACATACATGAATAATTTACTATCTAGATCTATTCTCAATAGAATTTAATTTTTTTTATAAAAACCCATCTGATTGGTCCAACTAAATCATCTTATGAGACTACCAATGCATTAAAATGATATCGTTAACCATGTAACACATTTGTATTCAACTACAAGTAAATCTAAAAAAATAAAATAGTCAATTTAATAAAGTTCATTGTCGTCAAATAACTATATCGAGTAAAGAATATATATTTATCAACATTTCCCCCGATTTACAAATAACAATCAATATATACACCATATATAAAAATGGTATCTATTTTAGGAAATTATAATATCCATCATTCAATAGTATTTATACATAAGATAACTTAAATTTTGATTAATAAATGATTAATGGAAGTGATGGTTTTAGGAGAAATGAATCAATCACAAAAATAAGTGAGATTACCAAGATAATTTTTACTGCATAGTAATTTTCCATCCAAAACCCCCTGGTTGAGATAATTTAAATTAAAACATAAAATAACATGAATTATGATTGATAAATTACATTAAATGGTAATGGTCGAGTATATACACAACATTAAAGTGAATTGGTTCATTATAATAAATAATTTTGAATAGAATGTAAATCTAGACGAAATCTCTTACCTTCTTCTACCTTTTGGTTGAACACCTTTAAACATCCTATATATTGGTACTAATCATGTTATTAAATTTTAAATGAAAAATATTAATATTTATAATAACATATCTGATTATTATATAACATCTAATCATCCTTCTGTTGGTATTATTTCATTATTTTCATTATTTTTGTGTTAATTACATGATCTTTTGGAGTAAGTATTGACATGTTATTTTTTGTTCCTCTTAATTAGATCATGATTTAATAATATCCATAATTTAATATATTATTTAAATATAATTTATATTTATATTATATGTATTAATATTAATCAATAAAATTTAGTGATATTAAAGGAAATGCATCGTTCACAGAGACTGTAAGTCATATGTATGCATAAACATTGCTTCTATTTTCTTGTCGTATTAAAAAAAAGAAGAGTCACCGATATATATATATATATATATATATATATCTATGTGTGAGTGTCTGTGTGTGTGGATTTCGAAATTATATTATAATATTTATTTTATATATATCATATAATTTTATTACACTAATCCTTAACAACTTCTAGGTAACATTCGATTAAATCACTTCACTTCGTGAGGATGTAGTCATCTATACACACTAACCATGTTATCATATTCTAGAAAATGTAAAGAGTGATTCTATATATTATATAAAAAATAAAATTGATTAATAAGATAATAAATATTATATATTAATAATATATATGTCATTATTTCCAACCATGAAAGGAGGTAATGGAAGAACAAACGAAATAGGTTCGCGAACCGGTAGTCCATCATACACACGAATGATGAATGTGTATCCCATTTGATGGATGTTGGTGTGATTATATATTATACCCCTAACACAACAACATATAATTATATTGAAGATAATTATGTAATTATTTAATAATAATGTAATAATTATTAAAGGAGGTGTATATGGATATAAAATATAAACACCTTAATAAAAACATAACCTCTTCTTTTGGTGTTCTCCTTGGGTATTCTCTAATTCCTGACGTATTTGGATTTATAAAAAAGATAATGCTTATATCATTATGGTATGTTTTTTTATATTTAATTGTTTAGTATGATAAAAATGGCATGGGAGGTGTGAATAATTGATGTGAGTGAGTTCCCTTTTATAGTAGAGGAGATGTTGAATTTTTTTAAATACCAAAATGTAAACACTATTGGAAGTTATACCTTACCTAATTATCCTCCAATGAAAAAAAATTATTATAAATAATTGTGTATATGGTATGAATTTTTCCATCCAATTTGTTTTTTACAAGTTTCTATGTAATTGTTACCATATGATTACAGTTTATCACATTGATTGACTGTTCTTCTCTTAATCACAGTATATAATATTAACCGATTTCACGAATAATTTTGGGAAAAAATTTATTTTACCATATTATAAATAATAAATTACTATGATTAAAAAAATATAATACATTTATTAAAATTCAAATCACATTATTGGTATAGATTAATTTAAAATTAATCCTCCAAATGGGATGAGAAATCCGGTTTTTTAAGTGAAAATGTGTAGTGGTTTACTATGTTTTTATATATATTTTTTTATATATAACTGATAAAATTGAACAAATTTCTATTATTAGATATATAATTTATCTAATATTACATTAAAACCATTTGAAAATATATTTTAACATTGTAAATTATTTAGATGAAAATTCTATTTTCTATTAAAATTCAGTATTTTCATTGTTCATCCAAAAATGAAACGTCTTAGAAAAATACAAAAAAAGTAAACCTATGAAAATTCCAATATTATTATTTCAAAAATGAATTTTTTTATGGAAAAAAATTATTAATTTATCACAATTTAGTTCTAAAACAACTATGTAATTAAAGATAAGAAAAACTTATTTTTGAAAAATACAGCATTTATGCCTAAAATTGTATTTGTTATTATCATATAACAATAAAATATATTGAATTAATTCAATTTTTTTTTAAATATATAATATATTATTTTCATTAATACTATTCACTAATAGAAATTAATTTAATTTATTAATTTTATATGTCTTCGGTGCATAAAAATGGGTTTTTATCAAAACATTTCCATTATATTCAATTGTTTTTTTTCATTTCTAATTCCTTGGTAACAAATGAATTAAGACATATAATTTCATTTGTTAGTTAATACAATTTATAACATCCAATTTAATAACTATGACATAATTTTCATTTAATTAATTATATTAATTGTCTTCTATAAAACTCAGTATTGTATATATCAAAAGCCATCTAAAAACGCGTTGTTGTGCCTAACGCAAGCTAGAGTAAATGTTTCATATAATGTGAGATAAAATAAGAAATTTTTTGATGAAATATCTATAATATATTGAAAAAATATTAAATATACCATATTGTATCGAGATTTTATCTTCCCTTATAGCCTTGGTGCAGCATGTCCCATAAGATACTGAATGAAATGTTATTTTCATGGAATTTGGGGGTGTTACATTGGTTATTATAAATTAAACCTACCAATTATAAAAATCATTATTATTGTAGATATTTATAGGCCAATCCCTCTTTATAATGAGGTTGAACATATCAAAATAGAAAATGTGGAAATCCTAGAATAACTTTGCTTCAGCTATCAAAAGTGAACATGATGGACATCAAAACCCTTATTCTATACTCTCTCGAAGCGATGTAGTTAGTTCAACAAAAAAGTACATGAGATATATATGGATTTTTGATGCATCAAAAAAATGATAAGATATAAATTAGTGGAATGCAGCAGTATCAATTATAGTATTTAGTGTATAAGATGGAACATTAAATAGTACCAATAACTTTTGCTGGACCAACATCAACATCTACTAAAAACTCATCCACTTCATTACATTTCTTCACTTCTGATTCCTATGGATTGATCTCTAGATAATTTAATGCCTCTAAAATTGAATAATTAGTCCTAGTAAATAAATATACCTTACCCTAATGAAGTGTAGACATCTCCTAGATGATCCTCTATAGATGGACCTGGAGGCCATAAGCATTCCTATATTTTTTGGCTTGGTATGGAAACATTGAATTTTACCAACCATACCAAATTGATATAAAATCATGGGATACGTACTATCTTCTCTCAATGAAATAGATGATGTCCATTTCTATAAACCATGTCCACCACCATACAATTATCATTCCATTTCATCTTCTGTACATGTGCACAGTTGAATCATCCATTGTTTCGAAGAAAAGAGTCTGAAATGAAAATATTTTGCTAAAATATCTATCCCTCACATTTTCACTGTATCAAACAACATATCATTGGTGGTTGTAATATGCATGTATACCTATGATTGGATGAATGTTAGTAATCCTTTTAGACATTTTTCATATTTTGGTTAGTCATCCATAGCCACCTCCAAAGCATAGTGAACTAGATATGTGATATGATTGGTTTATCATGAAACTAAACACTATGTGTACTACAAAGAGTGTAATTATAAATAAAATTATTTATCAAATACTCGATACAAAACTAGGGAAAAATAAGGTATTGAAACTAATCAAATCTAAGCTCACATGTTGATCTAACAGCACCATAGAACGCCACCACCAATTATTCGGACTCTAGAGTTTGAATATTGTACACATCACCTTGATATCCTCATTTACATCCAATAATCAAAATGTTTCATCAATCATGTTTGTCTAGTTCACTTCTTCTGGGGGTTTATTCTTACCCTTAAAGAATGTGGGATTCTCACAAATGAACTCTTGAGATCGATTGTGATATATATCATCTCATAGTTCTTCTTCAACATTATAATCATGAAATCATGGAACATTCTATTATATGACATGAACATCCCCTATGATATCCTATATAATATTTTTATCCAATGGAGGATTCACATGATTATCATATCCCATTACTCCCTCTGATGAAACTAATAAAAAACATATAAAAGGCATGTTACAACACACCAAAAATAAATTAAATGATTGAAAAATCATATAATATCTATCTAAGAGGAAAACATTAGTAAAAAATAATATCAAAGATAAAACCATAACATATAAGACACACATCCCAACATCCCATTGTAGCATCAAGAGAATCATAGAAATAGTTTTATAGGAACTCATCATAATCTACCCCTTAAGACTCAACAATCATATCTCCTATATACCAACCATATAAAGGAAATGAATCTTGAGTAAAAATACCTATAATAAAAATTTGGAATAAACCAAACAATGAACCTCAAAAAGAGTAGCACCCAAACCAATCCACTACATACCCAAAGGGTGATCATGATCCTCGTGAGATGGTGACTAGAACCTATGTATCAAATAATAATAGTAAGGAATTATTTCATTAAAAAAAGTATATACATAGAATATATATATAGATAATAGAAAATAAAACCTAAATAATTATTCTGTATAAAATATAGTGGCAGAAATAGTGTCTATGAATTTAGACAAAACTGAAGTTATATGTCCAAGAAAAAGATTTCAAGAAATAGATATTGACTACTCTATGTAATAATAGCGTAACATCCCACTATCATACCACTAGATACCCATACCCTTTTGAAGTAAAAATCATCTCCAAACAAAATCAAATTCCATTTTCCTTTAGGAAAAATTAATATATGGTTTCTACATTCCCAAGTGAATCATTAGGGTGTGATCTAACATGCTCAATAGGATCTCACCCGGGTCATCTATATCATGTCTTTGTACAAAAATACATATATGGTAAATATAGAAAATGTATCCTTTCATAAATTAACAATACAAAACATTTTTAAATATATAAAACATTATAAAAGAATATTCCCAATGTTTTAACTAGTCTAGTGCCTTTGGAAACATGGAAACATAAACACTGATACATAAGCGAGCTACATTGTCTACCACTAGGGTTATCTTGACTATAACCCTTCTAAGAAACATCAAACATAATACATATCTTCATAACCTGTGGAAAAAAAACATAAAATAGGGTGAGATCAGATGCTCATTAAGGGTATATAGGGATACTTGTAAGAATAAGTATGGGCATAAGGGTATGAGAGCAATATCAAGATAATATAACATCATACCCATCATATAAAAAATCAAAAACATGAATCATGGCATAATTAGTAGCATTTAAAAAGACATTAATCATAATGAAATAAAGAACATAATCTGAGAAAGAATGACATAAGAATAAAACATGGAATTGTGTCCGTCACAAGAGCATATAATATGATTTCCATAATAGTTAAGTCATCACTACCAAGACTATTGTGGAAGTTTGGGTTCACTCCCCATAACATCTGGATAGTCATTATTCACTCACATGGCCATATTAGTAGCATGAGTTCACTGCTCATACCTATGTGTAGTCATGGTTTACTCCCATGGCCATCTTAGCAGTCACAGTTCTTTCCTTATATCATCTTCATTTATCTCATTAGATATAAGTCTTTACCAAACGTATTTGAGAGAGATATATATCTCAACCCTCTAAAAATGAAAATAATCACAAATGTTCTACAATATAATAAATTATCATATCATAAACCTTGAAATTAAATGGTTATAATAAACCTAAAGGCATAAAATAACCTAGGGAAAAGTTATCAGTTTCATAATCATTTCATAATTAACATAACCTATGAAAATAAGTGGGTTCTATAATCATATAACATGTGATTGTGAAATGGGTTTCATTAAACCATTAAATAAAAATATAATCTATTTTGAGAATAAATATGAATGGAAACATTGAATTATTTCCCCAAAAATTCATATGTTGCATGAATGTTTATTATCTTATATGGGAAATAATTTTGAAAGATCATTAAAAAACATTTCTTGACTAAAATATACTTCCTCCATTGAAAATGATATTCAAAACAAAAAACCTTTTAAAAACGTTATATTTTAAATTAGCCTATAAAATTTGGAATGAATTATTGAAACCCATAAAACGTTTTTCGAAACCTTTTTATAAAAAATGGTCTTCAAATATCATTTTAATTTTTTAAAACACGGTTTTAGAATGAAGTAGATTTTTGAACTAATAGATAGACCATCATATTTATATAAAAATATTATCTTATATATGAAGGAGTTTGAAAATAGTACTAATATATGGATATATCTTAAATAAACAGAGTATTAGGAATATTGCGAGTGTTTTTAAGAGGTGTATGAAAATATTTCTTCAATAAAAGAATAAACCTAAACCATCTAGAAACAAAATGAGATTTATTCCATAAACTCTTATAACTTGGTAACTTGGGATTATACTCTCCATGGATGAAATGAAAATTTTATGAAGCTTAAAATATCATGAAAATAATAAAATTCATGACATTTTATGTAAAATGATGTATATACACTAGTAAAAATAATTTAGGTACATAAAAAAACACAATTCTCAAAAAATGAAAATTGAGACAAAACTATTTTATTGATTTGGGGACATTTAAAATATAAACCCCATGAATGACGTATCATAAAATGGATATTTTAATACATTGAAATTTAATTCAAAGATACTTGTAATATAATCATGGTCTATACATTGACCCAAAAAAATGAATGTGTGGCAAACATAGCATATATATCACGGGAATGAAAAGTCCGATGAAATCTCTTTAACTTTTGTCTTGACTCTCATCATAATCAACAAAAAAGAAAATATAATAAATATAAATTTATTATAAATATTTCATAGAATCATATTATTATTTATAATAACATATATGGTTTTATTACAATATCATATTACCCTCTTGTTAACCATCATATGTTAAGGTTTCTCTTCATATAATATTCTCTTTGTTCTTCGCATGTATCATAATGTGATATATCATTGGTCATTAAACATATGTAATGATTCAATAATTTAAAAAATGATATAAATATAATTTATATTCAGTATATTAGTGTTATAAAAATCCATATAACATTATTTTTATAATATTTATGATATTGTCCATTGAGATGGTATGTCGTACGTACACATGAGTGGTGTTCCCATTTTTTCTATCATAGTGAAAAAAAATTTCCTATATTTAATATGTAAATAATTTAATTTTTGTAGAATTATAATGTTTTATATATAATATAATTTAACTAAAGTGATCCTTAATACATTCCATGTTGTGCATGAACAAATCAAATCACATTGAGTGGGTGGTAGTCCACATTTACTTAAATGAAATTATCGTATTAACTCCGAATGGAATGTAAAAAAACATAAGTGATATAAAAAGAATGAAGAAGAATAATATTTAATATCATATAAAACATATATAAATATATTTTCCATCATAATATCTACCATGAGTTCCGGTAAATGAAAAATGAACTATCATCGTTTAGTGAGGTGGTAGTTCGCCACACACGTAAAGAGTATGTTAGTTAACCGTTTGATAGATGTGTGTGTATGTTTAGGTTGAAAACATAGCATAAAAAACATCCTAGAATATTTATTGTAAATTTTTTTACAATCATTTAATAATGATAAATTAGGGACGGTGAATGAAAGTAAATGAAAGGATCTTGAGAGAAGACGTTACCTCTTAATCAGGTAACTCATCCTTGTTTCTTCCAAAAGGATTCCATGGAAGTATTTCTGACCAACGAGAGGATTCAACGATGAGTGGATGGAATTTTTAATTTTTATTTGGTATATCATGTCCTAAAATACATGTTTTGAGATGTTTTTAGAAGAGGGAGTGGTGGTTCCCTTTTATATGGAAAGGAAATGACACACTTGACATTTTTTCAAACAAGTTAGGTGTAACAACATTATTACCAAACAAATATCATAAAAATAATAAAAAATTAATAATTGAAGGTTCATGGAAGAATAAGGGACATCCAATGGGTGTTGTAAAATATTTTAGGTCGTTTTTATTTCAAATTTATGGTTCATTCTTTAGTTAAGGTTAATTTTACATTACTCAATTTAATTAATTTTAATTACTTTCACTAATATCATTAATAAATTTTTTTTGAAATTATTATAAATTATAAATTATTATGATTAGAAATATGGAATCCATTTTCTATATTCCAATTATAAAATTAGAGGAAAATTATTTAAAATCAATCCTCTAGTTGGGTCAACAATGCAGGCATTTAATGTCAAAATGATCAAAGTTTTGTAGATTTTTTATATCCAATTTCATTGTGAAATTGATTTCAATGACAAGAATTTGACTAATTGATAAAATTATTAATTAATTAAAATTTAAAAACTAATTTTAAATAATATTTATCATTATAAATAAATTATATGAAAAATAATTTTGAATTAAATTCTAATATTTTCACTATTCATCCAAAAATTATGTTTTTCCTAAAAACCAAAAAAATCACAATAAGATAATTTTAAAATAATAAATTAAAAAATAAATATTATATTATCCAATTAGATTTATAATTTTTTCTAAAATTAAATTTAATATTTTTCACAAAAGGACATTAATAGAAGTTGAGTTGTGATTACGTTTTCTTTAAACATATAAGGACATTACCAAAATAATATACATCATTTTCAATATGTTTTAAATATATAATATAATTATAAAAACTATTTTAATCCTAGTTATTACTATTCATATTAATTTTATTATCAAATAGGATATTATTGTCTTCATTTAAATAATTATAACAGTAGAATGATGTTTCATAGAAACATCAGTGTTGTGTGTGACGTACGCCAAGTCAGTGTTGTGTGTAATTTAAACTGAGTTGATATTCAATGTTTTATATTCCATGTTGGTTCTATTTAATATATGCTTATTCATTTATTTGTAAATTTACTTTTTTATTTTGTTCATTTTAAGATAGAAATAAAATTTTAATTTATTTGAGAAAAAAGGTCCCATAAAAACTCATGGTGTTACATTATACCCCCTTAAAATGAATATAACTCTCAAAATTCATTAATATGGTAAAAAATGATAATGATGCTTCTAATTCATCATATCCCCAAGTTCCCATGTATCATACTCTAACTTTTTATTCCTCTACAAAACATTAATCATGTTAGAGGTCCTGTTTCATAGAACATTCTATGTATGATCCATAATTCAACATGTTTCTCTGTATAAAAAAGATCATTCTCTAATGGAATGGCCTATCAGTTCAGAACATGTAATGGTCCAGTTATTTACATTCTCATGATAGATACATGGAACACATCATAAACTTGATCAATATTTTTAGGAAGTTCCAATCGATAGGCTACCATCCCATTATGGTCATGAATCTCAACGAGACTGATATAATAAGGTATTGGTCAGACTTTATTCCCATGTATCATAAATTTATTCTAGGTTGAGATTAATAGAAACACTTTTTCACAAAATTAATATTCTAGGTCGTGTTTTTGGTAGTCCACATAACTTTTTTTGTTGACTTTGAGATGACTTGATATTCGTCTAAATGGTTCTAACCATTTCCACCATTTCTTCAGCAATCTCATGTCCTAATAACATTCTTTCTATGACCTCATCCCACCACATTTGATCTTTATATTTCTTTTGAAAAATGGATTTCAATTGTTCTATCTGAATTATTTAGTGAAAGATATTGTTTTAAGAAAATTCAACAATATAATATTTTTGATCTTAATCACTAAACAAGATCTCGACAATATCCTCTAGGGTTTGAATTGTTCTTTCAGACAGAAAATCTGTCTGAGAATGATAAACAGTTCTAAAACATAATTCTTTTTCTAGTTCTTCCTAGATACTTTTCCATAACTTTGAGGTCAACCTCATATACTTATATGATACAATATAATGTGTTACTCCCCAAAATCATACCACATACCTAATGTATATCATGGAAAGATGATCCAAAAATTAGTGTTCTATGATAGCGAGGAAGTGTGATGACATAGTATGTAGATTGAATACCACCCATACAACATTAATTCCATTAAATATTTTGGGTTTTCCAATTTAATAAATTCCTAGTGCTTTTCTAACATTTCCATTCTTGTATGGGTAATGTATGCAGTGCCCCCTTTGACTTTTGTCTTTGAACCGTAAATTGTTGGCATACCAAGGACCGAGATATAAACTCTAAAGTATCTATCTTCATGTAATCCCACAAAAAGTGTTCCTTAAAGTAACATTAAATATCCATACATGTATGATGCATATAGATTTAACAATAATGAGCGACCTCTGACACCTCCTTCTTCAAATTTGGTATGGAAAAACATATACAATATTCATAAACCTCATAATTCTATCTTGATCAACGTTAAACTTGGGAACATTTCTGAATTTATTTTTTAGCTCCTCATATTCCTTATATTACTCTCTATTCATTTCTTCGACCGAGGTTTAAATATTCCTTTTAGATATATAAGATTCTTCCCCTTAGATTATAATTTCCAAATCCATCCTTTTCAAATCTGTAAATATTGGATCTTTTTTTATCCTCCTCATTAATAATCTAGCATGATCCTTATAACTCAATGCATCAGTTACCATGTTCTCTTTCCCAAAGTGGTGAAGTATTATGAAGTCATAATCCTTTATTAACTATAATCATCTTCTCTATATCATGTTCAACTACTTTGGTGTGAATATATATTTCAGAATTTTATGATCTCTATATATATCACAGATTTCTACGTAAAGATAATGCCTTCATAGTTTTAAAGAAAACATTATTGATACTAACTCTGAATCGTGATTTTGGTAATTTTATCATGAATCGTCAACTTTAATGAGGAATAAGTGATTCTCATGTTATTTAATATTAGAACACAACACAATCCTTCTTAGATGCATCACTATTTATTACAAACCATTCTATATTATTTGGTAATGTAAGAATTGGTACACTGAATAACCTTCTCTTCAGTTCCTTAAAATTTTCACCATATTCATCTATCCAGAGGAACTTGACACCCATTCAATTTAACATGGTCAGAGGATTAGATAGTCATGGTCAATTCTTTGGAAATAATAATTAATATGTAGCTAAACCAAGAATGTTATGGATCTCAGTCACCCTGGTTGGTCCTGGACACCATTCAATAGCATCTTTTATTTTAGTATCTACTTCTATACCATCTCTTGAGATTATGTTACCCAAAAAAGAAACATATTCAGATAATAATTCACAATTTTTAATTTTTTTTTCATATAGGCTATCCTTCTATAGAGTATTTAGTACATTAATTATGTGATATTCATGTTCTTACTTGATCTTTGAATAGATAATAATATCAACTGTAAATACTACCACAAACTAATAAATGTAATCTCTAAAGACACTACTCCTTAAAACCGTGAATATAGTAGGGGTATTTGTAAAACCAAAATTCATCACTATATATTCATAGTGTTTATACCTTGTATGGAATGCTTTCTTTGCTATAACCTACTTCTTGAACATCCATTAATGATATATATAATTATTTTCATTCTTGGAAAAGTATTGATCTACACATAGTTAATCAAATAAGTCCTTAATTCAGAGAAGATGATAATTATTCATGATTGTTATTTTGTTTTATTCTTCATAATAAATATTGAGCTTCATTAATCATTATTCTTTTTTCACATTAAGAGTAGGTATAACGACCCATACTTTACATACATTTTTATTACATCATAATTTAATCATACTTATTTCAACATATAACAAAACCACAATAGGACCGTATAGGTATAGTGTCTTTAGAAACTGGGAAACATAAACAACTGGTTCGTAAAGCATCTACATTGTCTCCAATTTATTTCATCATATCTAGAATCCCTTTTTGGCATATCCTACTTAATACCCTTCTTCCTGACCTGGAGAAAATAAAATATACAAAAGGGAGAGCTAAATTCTCAGTAAGTTTAATAAAAAGAAATATCAATCACATCATATTCATAAGAACATAAGATTTTGGAAATCATAACCTGCAAAAGATATCATAATTTCATAACATGGGATAAATCATAGTAGTGAAATTTAATCCCAATAATCATAACATAAAACATGAAACTTTGTGTAATACACACATAATCATAGAGAATCATTTCATAGTAGTCAAGACTCATTTCCAATACTATCCTAGTGGACAATGTCCATTTCTGAACCGAGTTCACTCCTCGTTTTAGTAATGTATCACTAAACAAGATTAACTTGTCCTTCCAGTCATGACAATCTCATGAGATATAAATCATTACCCAATGAATTGGAGGGAGATATTGGTCCCACTCATCTCATAATGATAATATTATTATATGTTCCACAAAATCATTAATCATATATCATAGCATAACCCATGTAATAAAAATGGGATTCATAAACATCATTCGATCATAAAATAATCCATGTAAGATAATGAGAAAACCATATAATTAATTCCATCAAAAAATAATCAAATAAATGTAAAAATAGGGATAGAAACATAACCCTATATTATCTTAGATGGAATATAATTTTGATAAAACACTTGAACTCCATTCTTGAGGAAAATATCCTTTCTACTTCAAAAACATTTTTCCTTTATAAACATGTCATAGAATTTTAAACTAAAAGAAGTTGAATAAAAATAAACTTGAAAACTTGTAAAGGAATCTTCATGAAAATAGTGTTGTATAAAATCATAAAAATACATTCATTCTGTATAAGTTAAAAAAACATTCTTTTCATACTTTGGCCGGAAAAGTCAAAAAAGTACCTCGTTCTAAAAACGAAAAAAGATTACTTTCATATCCTTTACTAAAAACTAACCAATGGATAAAATTATATTTAAACAATTGTATGAGGATAGAAATAATATTACATATTTAGGAAACATGGATGTGGATGATAAATATTCCCCAGTAAATTTTGACGTATAAATAATCACGGTTAAAAATGAGATTGCGATAATTTCACTTACCATAGTTCGGATTTGCTTCGTACATGTCCGAACCTCATGTATAATGATTTAAATAATGTTATTGAATTATTCATGAATCTTAATCATTGTTATGATATCATATATGGTCATATTCTTAGCTTCTTATTAATAATATTTCATTACTACTTGTTATTCGGGTGTTTATTGCTTTTTGTTCTTATGCTTGTTTTGTCGAATAAATTATTATTTTATTTTTAGGATATAGATACCTAATTTCAAGAATTTTATTAGTGTAATATATATCATATATATTCATTAAATTCTTTTATATAATCATTATGTAATCAAGATCATGTAGAACGAGTCGCATCACATCGTGGAGACGGTAGGTCGTACGTACGCACGAGCGATGATATCGTTCCCATGATCGTGGTATTGTATTGAAGTGTATTTATAATATTTCATAATCAATATCACTTTACAATAATCATATATAGTTATTCTTTAAACAATTATACCCATCCAAGTAAGGTGGTGGTGGAAAACATATTACACCATGGCGTGGAGACGGTATTCTGTACGTACGTATGCGCGGTGATATCATTTTCCGTAGGATGGATAGAAGGTGAAATAAGGTTGTTTCATATTTATAATAACATATCAGTATATGAGTGATTCTGATGTGTTTACTTCATAATTAAACAACTAAATAAGAATAAGTAGAAGAAGAAATAATGCTGAATGAATCTATAATAGACATTACCTCTTCTTTGAAGCGCCTCTTCTTAACCTCATCTTAGGGAACCAAAGTTGGTCTTTGAAGAATTCCAGGACCTGTAGGATGTTTCTAGGGAAGTTTAGAAGATAAAATTTCAGGGGCGTCTGAGCATGAAGGCTCAAAGTGGTGTGAGGAGGAGAGGGAGGATGTTCCCTTTTATAGGGGAGGAGAGGGGCACCTTAGGAAAAACATAAAATATTAATTTATAATAAAGTCATATTCGGTTTTTAATAGCTCAAAATTGATTTGTTTCTATGATAAGATGGGTATGGGTCTAAATCCTCTCAACCAATAGATTTTAGACATGTTTAGGTTTCTATTTTAACCTTATAATTTAGATTTACCTCTAAGGTAAATAATTTAACTTTTACCGTGTCTTCTTGTTTACTTACACTATATGGTTAATAAACTTACATTAACATGACAAAAAACCCATAGTGGTTAATTATTAATATATATAACCTTATATAAGTAATTTTTCCAAACCGTAGATTTTTAGGAATAAAATAACAATTAATAATATAATATTTGTTTTAAAATACTATTTTATGTCAATTTTGACACTATTTGGTAATTGATTTTTTGTGAAAATTATAAAAGCATTATTAGTTAGAAAAAAGATAATTAAATCAATAAGAATATGTCATATGACCTAGATAGTATTATATCCTGGGCATGTTTTAGGATGTCCGTTGACAAAGTGCGTAGTTATGTTTTCCCATTTCCATTTGGGTATGGGTAATGGTTGTAACATCCCCTTATACTTATGTCTCTCAGATTTAACTTGCTGACAAACCAAGCATCGAGAGACATATTCAGCAACATCTCTTTTTATTCTATCCCACCAGAAGTACTCTTTCAATTCCCTATACATCTTCATGCTTCCAGGTTGAATAGAGAATTAAGAACTATGAGATTCATCCAATATTTCCTTCTTTAATTCTAGGAAAGGAGGAACACAAACCCGATTCCTAAACCTTATTATTTCATCACAATCAAAGTGAAACTTAGGAACATTTCTCACCTTCTTTTGTAACTCTAAATATTTTTTTTGTTCCTCTTTAATAATCACATGTATAGATGGATGAACATTTATTTGAGAAAGATAAGATTTTTCCCCTTCTATTATAATTCCAAGATACATCCTTTGTAAATCCATAAATATTGGATATTTTGTGATCCTCATTATGGATAAGATAGCACGGTCTTGTCGACTTAATGCATCTTCCACCTTGTTTGTCTTCCCAGGGTGATAATGAATTGAGCAGTTCTAATCCTTAATCAGCTCCAACCATCTTCTTTGGTGCATATTCAGCTCCTTTTGTGTGAAAATATACTTTAAACTTTTATGATCAGTATAAATATCACACCTTTTACCATAATGATTATGCCTCCGTATTTTTAATGAAAAGATTACCACAGCTACCTCCAAATCATGAGTTGGGTAATTTTGCTCATGGATTTTCATCTGTCGTGGGGAATAAGCTATCACCATATCATTTTTCATGAGAAAACACCCCAATACCTTCATGAATACATCACTATAGATCACAAACATTTCTCCATTACAAGGCAGTGTGAGCACAGGTGCACTGGATAACCATCTTTTTAACTCCTTGAAATTCTCTTCACAGTCCTCTGTACAAGAGAACATAACTCCTTTTAGAGACAACCTGGTGAGTGGATTAGATAATCATGAAAAATCTTTCACAAAACGTCGATAATATCCAGCCAATCCAAGAAAAATTCGGATTTTAGTTACTGTTGTTGGTCTTGACCATCTTTCAGTAACCTATGTTTTTGCTGGATCCACAGATATCCCCTCTTTTGAGATTGTGTGACCAAAGAATGCCACTTTTTGAAGCCAAAATTCACACTTGGTAAATTTGGCATAAAGCTTCTCCTTTCTCAGGTTCTTTAATACAATTCTCAAGTGATCATCATGTTCTTCCTTTCTATTTGAATAGAAAATAATATCATCTATAAAGACTACCACAAACTGATCAAGATAGTCTTTAAAGACTCTATTCCTTAGATCCATGATGATAGTAGGGGCATTAGTAAGACCAAATGGAATAACTATAAATTCATAGAGCTCATACATTGTATGGAAAGCCGCCTTTGGTATATCCTCCCATTTGACACTTAATTGATGATTCCCTGAATAAAGATCAATCTTGGAAAGGTATTGAGCTCTGTCTTGTTGGTCAAATAAATCGTCAATGCATGGGAGATGATATTTTTTATTGATAGTGATCTTATTATGTTCTCGGTAATCATTGCAGAGTCTCATTGATTCATCTTTCTTAATAAACAGAACAGATCCTCCCCAAGGTGATGCACTAGGGAATATGAATCCCTTATCAAGATTCTCTTGGAGTTGCTTCTTCAATTCCTGCAACGCAATTGGGGCCATTCTATAAGGTGTCTTTCAAATGGGCAATGCACCCAGTATGAGTTCAATTGAAAACTCAACATCACGATTTGGTGGAACACCTGGAAATTCCTCCGGAAAGACATTATAAAACTCACGTACAATGGGAATATTCTTAATCGTGAGATTTTCACCAACCATTTGAGATAAATTACCTTCATTTAGTGGAATCAAGGCCCATAAGATGGAAGAAATTTCCACTAGATGGTTATGTTCATCCTTGCATCGATGGACGATCATAGATTTATCTGGAATATGAAATGTGACTTCTATTATTTGGAAATTAATATGAGCTCCATATAAAGAAATACAATCCATGCCAAGAATCACATCAAATTCCACAATAGGAAGAATCATAATATTTTCAGGATGCACTTTACCACAAACTTCAATCGGAGAAGAATTATAATATTTTAATGCAACTGTTGTGCCATTAGGGGTTGTCACAGCTAACTAAACCTCTAATTGTTGAGGTAATATGGCAATAACTTTATTAAATTCATCATAAATAAAAGACTTCGTCGATCCAGAATCAAATAAAACATTTTCTACATTAGAGTGGATGGTAAGTATACCTTTCACCACTTCTTTATCATACTCCACATCGCTGATATAAATTGCATGTGGCTTTCCTTTGTCTTTATCCTTAAGAGTTTATTTACATGGATCATCATCAACAACCCTTTGATTCGAGAATTGATTATCATAATTCCCCATTTCCATGCACTTGTAACATTAAAGTGTAAGAGGTTCACTCTGTGCATCATTTTCTTTGTTCACATCAGTAGACAACTTCTGCCCATCATTGCGTCATTCAAATGCCTGAAGACCTTCTTTTCCACTTTTGAATCATTTACTTGTCCCTTTAAGACAACTCCCTACATTTTTCTTTCCACACTTTGAGCATAAGGTAAAACACATCATCTTTTCAGTGAGGTCTTTAGATTTCCCTTTGAATTCCATTTTCCACTTCTTATCAAATGCATATGACTGATGGGTTACTCCAATCTCCATATCAACCTTGAGAGCACATCGAACGATTTCCTCATAGATATTTAAGTCCCTTATGGCTAACGCCCTTTGAAGACTTGGTTTTAAGAAACTAAATAATCGATCGATCTTACTCTCAGGTGGGATAATAATACCAGAAGAATACCTTAGATGTCTTGTAAAATTTTCTTTGTAGGTACCAACAAATTCATCATCTTTTTGCTTCAGTTCAAGAAACTCATTCTCCATCTTTGTTCGAAGTATACGAAGTAAGTACTTATTGAAAAATAAGTTCTTGAACTCGTCCCATTCCATGGACTCAACTTTATCTCTTGTCCTTGTATTCGTAATAAGATTCCACCATTGATCAGCTTCACCTTCCAAATGACATACTACTAAGATGACTTTATCATGTTCAGAACATTGAAGAACTAAAAATATCTTTTCAGTGGTACTGATCCATTGTTCAGACACTAATCGATCAGTAGACCCACTGAATGAAGGTGGTTGCTGCCTCATGAAGGATTCAACAGAATGATGCTCTGTCCTTTGCTCGTTTGGAAGTCATGCATGATTCATAGGTTGAGACAGTTGTGTGGGCATGGATACATGATTTTTCATTCCAGCTCTCATAACATTTTGTTGGTCCGGGGGACAATCATTTCATTGCCCATCAGATTTCGCATTAACATGGTTCCGTTGAGTTCCTACGATTGACTAAAACCAATAATCATAGTGTGAGAAACACTAATCATAATAGTAAAACCACATAATGAAGAATAAAATTTCATGCTTTAGGTCTTATCATAGGTTATTCATGGACATTTATAAAACACTATGATTTTTTCCTATTCTTAGACATATCCATAGGTTTCTTACTAAGGATTTCACATCCTAGTTTCCAAAGGTTAACTATACCCTTCCTCTGATACCAACTATAAAACCCCATACTTTACATACATTGTTATTACATCATAATTTAAGCATACTTATTTCAACATATAAAAAAACTACAATAGGACCGTATAGGTATAGTGTCTTTAGAAACTGGGAAACATAAACAACTGGTTCATAAAGCATCTACATTTTATCTCATTTATTTCATCATATCTAGAATCCCATTTTGGAATATCCTAATTAATACCCTTCTTCCTGACCTGGGGAAAAGAAAACATACAAAAGGGTGAGCTCAAATGCTCAGTAAGGGTAAACAAAAGAAATATCAATAAGATCATATTCATAAGAACATAACATTTTGGAAATCTTAACCTGTAAAAGAGATCATAATTTCATAACATGGGATAAATCATAGTAGTGAAATGTAATCCCAATAATCATAACTTAAAACATGAAACTTTGTGTCATAAACACATAATAATAGAGAATCATTTCTTAGTAGTCAAGAATCATTGCACAGACTATCCTAGTGGACAAAGTCCATTTTTGAATGGAGTTCACTCCTCGTTTCTGTCCTATATCATTGAACTGGATTAACCTTCCATTCCATCCATGTCTATCTCATGAGATATAAATACTTACCCAATGCCTTTGAGGGAGATATAGGACCCACCCATCTCATAATGATACCATTATTATGTGTGCCGCAAAATCATAAATCATATATCATAGAAAACCCCATTTAATAAAAATCGGATTCTTAAACTTCATGCCATCATAACATAATACATGTTAGATAAAAGGAAATCATAAAATTAATTCCAAAATAACATAATCAAATCAATTTATAAATAGGGACACAAAATGAACCTGATATTATCTTAGATGGTAAATAATTCTGATAAAACACCTGAACTCCATTCTTGAAGAAAATATCCTTTCTACTTCAAAAACATTTTTCCTTTATTAACATGTCATAAAATATTAAACGAAATGAATTTGATTAAAAATAAACTTGGAAACTTGTAAAGGAATCTTCATGGAAATAGTGTTCTATGAAATCATAAAAATATATTCATGCCGTATAAGTTAAAAAACATTCTTCTCGTACTTTGTCCTGAAAAGTCAAAAAGTACCTCGTACAAAAAACGACAAAAGATTCCTTTAATATATTTTAATAAAAACTCAGTAATGAGTAAAATTTTATTTAAACGATTGTATAGGATAGAAATAATATTACATATTGAAGAAATATTTATGTGTATGATAAATATTCCCCAGTAAATTCTGAAGTATAAATAATCTCGGATAAAAATGAGATTGCGAGATTTTCTCTTACCATAGGTCTGATTTGCTTCGTACGTGTTCGAACCTCATGTATAATGATTTCAAAAATTTTATTGACTTATTTAGGAATCTTAATCATTTTTATGATATCATATATGGTCATATTCTTATCTTCTTATTAATAATATTTCATTGCTACTTGTTATTCGAGTTTTAATTGCTTTTTGTTCTTATACATGTTTTGTCGAATAAATTATTATTTTCTTTTTAGGATATAGATACATAATTTCCATAATGTTATTAGTGTATAATATATATCATATTTATTCATTAAACTCTATATATAATCATTATGTAAAGAATATCATGTAGAACAAGTCGCATCACATCTTGGAGACGGTAGGCCTTACGTACGCACGAGCGATAATATTGTTCCCATGATCATGGAATTGTATTGAAGTGTATGTATATTATCTCAAAATAAATATTACTTTACAATAATAATATATTGTTTTTCCTTACACCATTATACCCATCCATGTGAGTCGGTGGTGGAAAACAGATTACACCACGACGTGGAGACGGTATCTCGTACGTACGCACGCGCAGTGATTTCATTTTCCGTAGGATGGATAGAAGGTGAAATAGGGTTGTTTAATATTTATAATAAAATATCAGTATATGTGTTATGATGAAATTATTATTTCATAATTAAACAACTAAATAAGAATATGTAGAAGAAGAAATAAAGTTGAAAGAATTGGTAATAGACATTACCTTTTCTTTGAAACGCCTCTTCTTAACCTCCTGTTAGTGCACTAAAGAAGGTCTTTGAAGAATACCAAGTTCTCTAAGATGTTTCTAAAGAAGTTAAGAAGAGAAATTTTCAGGGTTTGGCTGAGCATGAAGGCTCAATGCGGTGTGAGGAGGAGATGGAGGAGGTGCCCTTTTATAATGGAGGAGAGGGGCACCTTAAGAAAAACTTAAAATATTATTTTATAATAATGTCATATTCGGTTTTTAATAGCTCAAAATTTATTTATTTCAAATATAAGGTGGCGATAGGTAGAAATAATCTCAAAAAATAGATTTTATAAAAGTTAAGGTTACAATTTTAAACTTATCATTTAGATTTAACTCTAAGTTAAATAATTTAACTTTTACCGTGTCTTCTTGTTTTTTACACTATATGGTTAATAAACATACTTTAACAAG
This sequence comes from Viscum album, assembly GCA_963277665.1. Lineage (NCBI taxonomy): Eukaryota > Viridiplantae > Streptophyta > Magnoliopsida > Santalales > Viscaceae > Viscum > Viscum album. The sequence goes on along the minus strand of OY728164.1, from coordinate 1,006,844,853 downwards.
ACAAAAGAACCCCAAGTGGTTCATTATTAATATATATAACCTTATCTATGTCATTTGGACGAACCTTATATTTTTAGGAATAAAATAACAATTAATAATAAAAAATTATTTTAAAAACTATTTTCTGTCAATTTTTACTCTATTTGGTAATTGATTTTTTTTAAATCATAACATCATCATTAGTTAGAAAAAAGTTAATTATATCAATAATAATATGTCATATTATCCTAGAAAATTATTTTAATTCGTTAAAAGTCTAAAATTACATTTATTTTGGTATTTATAATATCAATTATGTTAATATTTCCTTAATAAGGTAATTAATGCATCATCATTGTGTCATAAATAAATTAACTTATTTAAAGTCTAAAAATTATAAATAAAATACAACTATATAGGAAATATTTTTATCTTTATAATTAATATTAATAGATGAATTTATATTATTTATAACCCTATATTAAAAAAGTTTTATTTATTAAACATTGATTTTAACTATTTTAACTCTTCTTTAAATAAAATAATATTAAATGTCCTAATCTAATCCATGTGGACCTAAATGATCATATTATATTCATAAGGCTGTTTTTTGTCGAATTAAAATTATCCAATAGAATTAAAAAATGTGTTAGGGTAATAATAATACCATTTTTACCCTTAAATACCCTATTTAATTTTAACCGTGGTAAATAAAATTAAAAAATTACTATTCAACCAAAACAAATTTATCTTATTGAACCACATTTTACTCCTTAATATTAATCGTGTCTCTTGGATTTTAGAAATTACACTCACATAAGCAGTAAAATTATGTTTTACATAAATTTTCAAACTCTCCTAGGAGGTGGGTAAAAGATGGTGAAAAATTTAATAAAATTGTTATATATCTAAAATTATTATAAAATGACTCCAATGAATTAATTTGAACTTATATAGGTATTATTAATTAATTTTGAGCTAGAATAAATTTAAATAAAATAAATAATTATTTAAATAAAAAGTCATTTTTTAAATAGTAACCTAGTGTTTTCATTATTCATCAAAAATTGAAAGTTTTCAGAAAAATACCGAAAATTCATCCTAGGATAATTTTGATACTCCGAATCCAAAAATGAAGTCCATTTTGAAAGATAAAATTTATAAAATTTCAAAAAGTGGGTATTACTATTCATAATGGATAGTTTTAATAATATTTTAATAGCATGTCGTTGTTTAGTAAAACTCAGTATTGCGTACAATGCAAGCTATCGAGGAAGGTTGCAATTGTGTATAAAGAAAGCCAAGATAGTGTTGTGTGTAGTGAAAGATTCCATTGATGATGTATATAACATAAAAACAAAATATTACTCATAAAAATCTAGGGTGTTACTATAGGTTCACCCTAAGGTGAAAACTTGGATTAATAAATCCTTTATCAATGTTTTCTGGGAAAGTATTCTTCTTTTCTGGTACCTCAAATAGAGCCATTTTATATGGAGTCTCTGAAATTGGTATAGAAACTTGTATGAGTTCTATTTATAAATCCAATTCATGTTTTCAGGGAAAGATAGGAAACTCTTCTATAAAGACATCCACAAAAATATGAACAATAAGTATATAATTGAAGTCATTTTTATCCCCAACCATTTGTGATAAAGAATCCTTTTTGAATAGAAATTAACACCCATACAATGTATTTAATCTCCATAGGATGTTCATACTTATTATCACAATGATGGATGATCATATGAGGGTTTGAAATATCAAATTTATCTTCCTTTACATAACAATTCATGTGGGTTTTATGTACAAAAGGCCAATATATAACTAAAATGGCATCAAATTCAACCAATGGAAGAATAACAAGATTTGTAGTAAGCACATTTTCACAAAAAAAACTGGAGAGCAGTCATATATCTAAGATGTAATTGTTGAAATATTAGGGTTTTCACTGCTAATTCCACTTCTAATTGATTCAGTGGAATATTCACACATATATAACATATTATAAATATGAATGAATATGTAGATCTGAAATCAAATATGATATTATATGTTATATAGTCCACAATAAGGTACTTTTCATCATGTCATTAGTGAAACCCTCTTCTATGATTGATATTTCATGATTTTTCCCCTCTTCCCTCAGCTTAAGATGTTGATGACATCGATTATCAGCATCGACACATGGTTTTGGACTATAGTTAGAATAATCCCCATTCTCCTTACACTTGTAGAACTGAATAATTGGAGGTGAATTCTAAGCTAATTTTCCCCATTCACAACATTAGCTATCTTCTTCCCATCACTTCGACAATAAAATGCCATATGACCTGCCCTTCCACACATAAAACATTCATTAGATCCCTTAAGGAATTTTCCTTCATGCTTCCTCCCATACATAGAGTTTAATGGAATAGACATATTCTTTTCTCCATGGTATTTACTGTTTTCTTTTGAACTAAGTCTTCCTTTTCTTGTCAATCGCAAGAGGATGATACATGACTCTAACCTAAATTTCATCCTAGATTACTCAACACAAAACCTTTACATAGCTACTAAGGTCTCTTATGGCATGATCCCTTCTGAGATGTGGATTTAATCCATTGAAGAACCTATCAACTTTACTTTCATGTAGAATGGTAATTCCAAAATCATACCTCTCAAGTCTCATGAAATTAAACCCATAAGTACCAATATATTTGTCATCTATTCTCATATACACAAGGAACTGATTATCTATCTTGATATGGAGAATCCCTTGAAATTACTTATTGAAAAATAAGTTCTTGATCTCGTCCTAGTAAATGAACACAATTTAATCTTGATTCCTCATATTTTTTTTTCAGATTGCACCACTAGTATGCTTTTCCTTCAAACTGATAGAGATCTAGATTAACTTTTTCATGCTCCAAACATAGTAGAATGGAGAATATTTTTTCAATAATACTAATCTATTTTTCAGCAATAATTGGTTAAAAATACCTACTTAATGAAGGTGGATATTTCTTCGTGAATGAATCAACAAAATGTTATTCCCACCTTTTCTCATTTAGATTTTCACCATTATTCATATCTTGAGAAATCCTTGTGAGTATATAAAAATAATTTTTCATTCTAACTCCCATTTAATTTGGTTTCTAATGAGAATAATTGTTTAATTTTCTATTTAAATCACCATTATAATGGTTCCTTTATGTTCTATATGTTGACTAAAACAAAAATCATATAGTAAGAAATATTTATCAAAATGAGTAACCACTTAATCATGAAACATCACTTATAATATTTCTAATTTATTAACCTTCTTTAATTTATGACACATTTTTTCTATCCTAGGAAATTAATATATAACTCATACATAATCCAATTATATCGGTTCATGATGAGAATTTTGAATTCCCAAAGTATATCCCCAAGGAGTGCCAAACATGTTTTAAAACAAGGCACGTTTTCATATTCCAGATTCGCATGAGTCAAGATCAAAACAACTTGTCCGTGTTTTTATACCTTGCTGAATAAGTGCCGGAGCCACATCCACCTGTAGTATCTAGATAGGGATTTATTGTTAAAAAACATTCACTTTATCCTTTACCAAAATTCCAAGAAATTTTCCTATTATTTTCTTTCTCCTTAGACTTATCCCTATACATGTCTTCTAGGTTTCTAGTAATGTTTTATCATCATATCTTCAAATGTTTTACTAAACCATCACTCTGATAACATATATAGTGGCCCTATATTTTCCTACAGTAACATTATTTAACATTTTCAGAATACTGAAAATGTTATAAAAATAGTCACCCAAAGATCGTACTAGTCTAGTTCATTAGGAAACATGGATATATAAACATTGATACATAAGTGAGATACATTATCTCCCTCTAGGTTGTTCATGACTATCACCCTTTTTAGAATCTTCAAACATAATACATATCATTATATAATTTTGAAAAGAAACATAGAATGGAGTGAGTTAAGATGCTCACTAAGGGTAAAAGGATAAATTTAAGAATAATCATGTGTATAAGGGTATGAGAACAAGATAAATAAAATAGAATGTATTAACCTATATATAATGTATCATAAACATGAATCATGGAATAAATCATGGCAGTTTATAGGACATAAATTTTTTGGAAATAATTCACATGTGATATGAAATCATTACATAGTAATAAAACATATAATAGTGCTAGATACATAAGCATATAAAATAGTTTTCATATTTTTTAACACATCGTAGCCATGAAAATCTTGGTAGTATGGGTTCACCCCCCATATAATATTCATAGTCATTGTTCCCTACCATGGACATCATAGTTGCATGAGTTCCCTCCTCTTACCATATTGGTAGTCATGGATCACTCTCATCACCATATTAGTAGTCCTGGTTCATTTCAAAGACCATCTTAGACTATCTCATGACATATAAATCATTACCCAATGCATTGGATGGAGATATAGGTCCCACCCATCTCATAATGAAATAATTAAAACATGTGAAACTATATCATAAATCACCATATCATGTCCCATGAATAGAAGTGGGTATCATAATGATGTAAACATATAATAACCTATTGAAAATATACATGTTTCATACTCATTTAATTATAAACATAACCTGTGAAAAGAATTAGGTTTCAAAAGCATAGAACCTATGAAAGATTAATGGGTTTCATAAACATTATTCTATCAAAACAAAATCCATTTTGAGAAACAATATGACTGTGAAAAAATTGAATAATTTACCCATAAGGGAATGAGTAACACCAACAGATGTTATCTTTAAAGGGAAATAATTTTGAAATAACTTCTAAAATTATTTATTGATGAAAATATCCTTCCTAAATTGAAAATTAATTTTAAATCTTAAAACAATATTAAATTCATTTTTTTAAAATAGATTTAAAAAAATGATAACGATGTACTGAAAACCATAAATCATTTTTAAAATCCTTTTCCAAGAAAATGTGAATGAAATATATTTTGAAAACATTTTTTGAAACAATGTTTTTTAATATAGTATATTCTCAATCGGAGATAGAGACATTAATATTTTACACTAAAACATTATCATAATTATCAAAAAGTTTAAACATTATAATAATAAGTGGATAAATATTTAATAAATAGTGGATAAGAAAACTCATTAGTTTTCTTGAGAGATGGATCATAATATTTTATCAAATTAAACATAAATATAAACAATATTGAAAATCGATGAGATTCATTCAATAAACTCTTATAAATTGGTAACATGGGATCCCACTCTACCTAGAAGAAATTTAATGTAAATGAAGTCTAAATATTCTTAAAAATAATAAAATTCATCATACAAAATTTGAAATAGATTTGAATACTTGTCAAAAAAATAATTTAAGTTCATAAGAAAACATGAGTCTCAAAAAAAGTAGATTGAGACAAAACTATTTTAAATATATAGTAAATAGTGAAACATAAACCCAATGAAATAAATATTATAAAATGGATATTTTAATACCCATAAAATTTATTATAATATACATGGAATAAAATAATGGGTAGTGCATACACCAAACAAATCTGATGAGTAGAGAACATTGTGTGTATCTCAGGAAATTAACCGTGGGATGAAATCCCCTTACCTTGTGTCATAACTGTCATCGTACTAATTAAAAAAACATGTATATTGAATATAAATTTCTTATAAATATTTTAAGGATCTTTATTTTTATATCTAATTAGATATATGGTTTTATTATTAAATTACTTTACGTTATGGTTAACTATCCTATGTTATGGTTTTACTTTAGATAATATTTTCTTTGTTCTTCACATGTGTCTTAATTTGTTTTATCATTCATCATTATACTTTTATCACAATTCCAGAATGTAAAATGTGATATAAAAATAATTTATATTCATTATATTTTTATTATACCATTCTATAGAATATAAAAGTATGAAATTTAATGCAATGTTCATGAAGACGGTAAGCCTTATGTACACATAAACATTCTTTACATTTTTTGTATAGAAAGAACTAATGAAAATGAACTACATTTATATATGTATATAATATACTTAAATTGTAATTATAATGGTATATATATCATATATTTTCACAAATACCATACTTAATATCTTCTATGTAGTGTGTGAAAAAATCACATTGCTTTGAGGGGGCGGTAGTCCCCACTTCCTCAAACAAAAGTATCATATTAAAACCAAATAAAAAGTAAAATGATTTGTGTTTTAAAAAAATAAAGAGAGTTAAATGAAAAGTGAATATAATATTTAAAATTTATAAATAAATATTCAATCATAATTTTTTCCATGATAGGTGGTAAAGGGAAAAATGAACAATCATTTTCCAGTGAGGTAGCAGTCCATCATGCACATAAATAGTATGTTTGTTACCCATTATATAGAGGTGTGTGTAATTTTGGGTTGAAATCCTATAATAAAAACATCTTAGAGTATTTAAGATACAATTTTTATATAATCATGGAGTACAGAGAGTTGTGGTGGTGTATAATAAATATAAAATAAAGGATCTTGAGAAAAGAAAATACCTCTAAATCGGGTATCTCCTCTTAGTTAGTGAGAAAAGGAATCCTTGGATTCTTTTCTTCCCAAATAGAATCTTCGTGGAGAAAGTGATGGATTTTTTGTAATTTTATTTGTAAGATATTTTCCAATCCTATGTGGTTTGTGAGTAGTGAAGAATTGGGAGCGGTGGGGGCCTTTTATGGGGAAATAAAATGACACACTTGATATTTTTGAAAACAGGTTAGGTGTATCCAAGTTTTAATCTAAATAATTCTTAAAAAAATATGAATAATGGAAGGTTCACATACAAATAATGTCCAGTAAATGGGTGTTGGACAAGTCTATATGTATTTTTGGGACATAACATTGAGGTTTAGTCCTTGGTTAAGCCTCATTTTACCTTAACCGATGTAATTAATATTAACTTCTTTCTCTAATATTTTTTGTCAAAAAAAATTTGACATTATAATAAATTATAAATTATTCTCATTCCAAATATAGAATCCATTTTTTTAAATTCTAGTTATATTAGTGGAGGAAATTAATTTGAAATTAATCCCCTAGTCGGCTCAACAATGTGTGTTTTTAAAGTAAAAATGATCAATATTATGCTATGTTTTTATATAGAATTTAATTTTTTTTTCAATTAACTAAATTAGATTAACTAATAAAAAATTATCTAATTAAAAATTGAAACCAATTTAAAATATAATTTATTTTTATAAATAAATAATATGAACAAGTTGTTCTGAATTAGATTCCTATATTTTTCATTATTCATCCAAAAATGATGTGTCTTAGAAAAAGCCAAAAAATCCACCATATAATAATTTCATCATAATAAATTAAAAAATGAATCTTCTTTTATCAAATTTAATTTATAAATGTCTCTAAAATTGATTTTTTTTTCACAAAATAATATTAAAAGCAGTACATTCGAGAAAATGGTATTTTTAAACATTTATGGACATTACCCAAAATCATACATTTCATATCAACATGTTAAATTTATATAAAAAATATATAAACTATTTTAAAATTATTTATTATAATTACTATTACTAATTTTAAGGTCTCATTTGTAATTATCTTATTATAAAAATTAAAACAATAAAATGATACTTCATAGAAACATCGGTGTTTCATCGAACGTATTCCATGTTACTATTTCATGTAATGTATGCCAAGTTATATTTTAATCTATCATATGCTGAGTTAGTGTAATATAATGTGCACCAAGTTATTTTCATGTGAAATGAATTTTTTACTTAGATCACTGAAATACATAAATGAAATTTTAAATTATTTGAGAAAAAGGATCATAAAAACTTGTGGTGTAACCGAAACAAATTAAGAAAAGATACCATGATTGGTAAATAAAGTGTTATATAAAAAACTTCATGGTCAAAAAATTTCTTCATTTCCAGGAGTTCCAACTAATCCATGTAAAATTATTGAAAATAAAATTTCAAAATCCCAATTCATCAATTAATGAATGTATATCAAATTTAAAATATTACATCCAAAATATCAATTGTAAAAATGCCAAGGATCACAATAGGTCAGAATATATAAAAATTACATACCATAAAACTATTTGGAAATAATTTCCTTATAAGATAGTGCATGAGGAATATCAAAACACCATATGGGTGAACATCTATCATTTTCAAGGTCAAGTATCTCGAAAATATTCATCAAATATATGGAGGAGTGGAACACCCAAAAATGTGAGCCCCTCAAAAATACCAAAGAATGGGTCCCAATAATTCACCTTCCCCTACATACCCAAGGAATTGAATGTTTTGTGTTTATAAAATAATTTTGAAAAGTATTTATAAAATTACACAACATATTCCAAACAACCCTCTTTCATCAAAATCATGCTTTGAAAACCAATATTCATAATCCATATCACAAAGCTTTGAAAAAGTCCTTTCTATTAGAAAAACAATTGGAAAAAATTATTTTTTATAAATTCCATTTATACCTAAAAATAATGTAATCATTACAATTAATTGATAAATCCATTTTTGAAATCAAAATCATTAAAGGTTCACCCAAAATATTCTAGATACATAATCACCTTCCTTTAATCCCAAGATCGAACAATCTTCCAAATTGGGAACTACTAATGAAGATCCAAAGTATAAAAGGATCGATATAGAATCCCTAGAATCAAAATCCAACAAATCTAGGTTCCAACCCATCCATATAAAAAAGACTCATCACCTTCAAATTAGAGAATATAACAAACTAGGATTCCATAAAAATGATAATATTTCACTTATCATAGGGATATCAAATGAAACATCAAGGGATTTTATTTGAGACAGATGAAAATTAGAGGATCCAAAACATCTTTTTATGGCTACTAAAATCAAAAGAGGTAATGACATTTGAGATAGTGTTCTTTTCAATAAAATTGGAATATAATAATTTAAAATAAGAAAAATAAAGTAACATGTGATGTTCATAGAACCACATTGTAGAAATTATAAAAACATATAAACCATGAAAAATTAAAAAAGACCATGTTATATCCACCCACACCCCAGTAATATATGGCCTAATCCTTATTGAGATCATTTAAACCCTTTAATAGATACAGTGCTAGATACACATCATGTTTTATCTAAAACCAAAATAGAAGATACGTCTAAAATCATTTCCATGACACATCTCCCTTCCATTATATATCTATTCCTAAAATGAAAGATGCATCAAAATGGGTTCTATAGTTTATATTTTATTTATGATATACACATCATGTAGAGACCCGAAGCTTAACATACATGGACATTACATTACATTTGCAGAAAACTTAGTACATAACAAAAACACACACACACAAGGATCGTAATAGTTTAGTGTCTTTGGAAACTCGGAATGTAATCTTCTAATCGTGGTGAAAGATCTTCAACATCTCCCATAAAGATCTTCCTCTTTTTTTTTATACCTAAAACCTTTCTTTGTATCCTGGGAAAAGTAAACATAAAAGGGTGAGCTCAAATGCTCAGTAAGTGTAAACAAAAGAAATATCAGTCACATCGTATACACAAGCACATAACTTTTGGAAATCTTAACCTGCAAAAGAGATCATAATTTCATAACATGGGGTAAATCATGGCAGTGAAATGTAATCACAATAATCATAACTTAAAACATGAAACTTTGTGGCATTCACACATAATCATAGATATTCATTTCTTGTTAGTCAAGACTCATTGCCAAGACTATCTTAGTGGACAAAGTCCCTTTCTGAATCGAGTAACCCTCGTTTCAGTCCTGTTTCACTGAACCGGTATAACCTACCATTTCAGCCATGTCTATCTCATGAGATATAAAATCTTTACCCAATGCATTGGAGGGAGATTTAGGTCCCACCCATCTTATAATGAATCCTTTCTTATGTGTGCCACATAATCATAAACCATACATCATAGCGTAACCCATGTAATAAAAATGGGATTCTTAAACAACATGACATCATAAAACAGTTCATATAAGATAAAGGAATTCATAAAAATATTTCCATCACAACATAATCAAACTAATGTAATAATAGGGATAAAAATATAACCCTTTTATTATCTTAGATGGAAAATAATTTTGATAAAATACTTGAACTCTATTCTTGAGGAAAATATCCTTTCTACTTCAAAAACATTTTTCCTTTCATAACATGTCATACGACTTTAAAATAAAATAAGTTGATTAAAAATAAACTTGAAAACATGTAAAGGAAGTTTCTTGGAAATAATGTTTTAAAAATCCATTCATGCCGTATAAGTTAAAAAACATTCTTTGTACTTTTGTCGGAAAAGTTAAAAAGTAAATCGTACGAAGAACGACAAAAGATTCCTTTCATATCTTTTACTAGAAACTCACCGAAGGGTAAAAATTGATTTAAACAATTGTAGTTGGATGGAAATAATATTACATATTGATGAAACATGGATGTGGATGATAAAATACACCCCAGTAAATACTTATGAATAAACGATCTCGGATAAAAATGAGATTGTGATATTTTCCCTTACCTTAGGTCCGATTTGCTTTGTACGTGTCCGAAGCTCCTGTATAATGGTTTAAATAATGTTATTGACTTATTCCATAATCATTCATATTGATATGATATCATATATGGTCATATTCTTAGCTTCTTGTTAGTAATATTTCATTGTTACTTGTTACTCGGGTCCTTATTGCCGTTTGTTCTTATGCGTGTTTTGCCAAATAAATTCTTATTCTTATTTTAAGGTTATAGATACCTTATATCCAGAATGGTATTATTGTAACATATATCATACTTATTCATTCAATTTATTTATATAATTACTATGTAATTATGATCATGTAGAACGACTCGCATCCCATCGTGGAGACGGTATTCCGTACGTACGCACGAGTGATGATATCGTTCCAATGATCGTGGAACTGTATTGGAGTATATATATATTATTTCAGTATCAATATTACTTTATAATAATCATAAATAGTTACTCATTACACCATTATACCCATCCTTGTAAGGTGATGGTGGAAAATAGATTACACCACGGCGTGGAGACGGTATTCCGTACGTACGCACGCGCGGTGATTTCATTTTTCCGTAGGATGGATAGAAGGTGAATTAGGGTTGTTTCATATTTATAATAACATATCAGTATGTAATTAATACTGATGTTATTACTTTATCATGAAACAACTAAAGAAGAAGAAGTTGAAGAAGAAAGAAATTGAAAAGATCGGTAATGGATATTACCTCTTCTTTGGAACTCCTCTTTGAATCCTCCACTTAGGGAACTAAGATTGGTCTTTGAAGAAGACCAGGAACTCTAGGATTATTCTAGGGAAGTTTAGAGGAGAAAATGGCAGGGATTGGCCGATCTTGAGTGCTCAAATTGGTGTGAGGAGGAGGGGGAGGAGGTGCCCTTTTATAAGGGAGGAGAGGGGCACCTTTGGAATATCTCAAAATATTATTTTATATTAAAGTCAAAATCGGTTTATAATTGTTCAAAAGGGTATTATTTCGAAGCTAAAGTGGGGATGGGTCGAAATCCTATCAACCAATAAGATTTAGACAAGTTTAGGTTATTATTTTAACCTTATCAATTAGATTTAACTCTAAGTTAAATAATTTAACTTTTACCGTGTCTTTTTGTTTTCTTTCACTATATGGTAATTACGCTTACTATAACATGCCAAACGAACATGAAATTGTTTATTAATAATATATATATCCTTATCTAAGTAATTTGGCCGAACCTTAGATTTTTAGGAATAAAATAACAATTAATAATATAATATTTGATTTAAAAACTATTTTGTGTCAATTTTGACACTATTTGATATATGATTTTTGTGAAAGTCATAACAGAATTATATGTTCGAACCAAGTATATTAAATCAACACTAATATATCATAGTAACCTATAAAATTAGTGGAATTCATAAAAAGTCTCAAATTACATTTATTTGGGTATTGATAACATCAATTATATTAACATTTCCTTAAAAGGGTAATTACTGCATCATCGTTGTGTTATAAAAAAATTAATTTATTTAAAGTCTAAAAATTATAAATAAAATATCATTAGGTAGGAAATCTTGTCATCTTTCTAATGAATATTTATAATCTAATTTATCTTATGTATAAACCCATATTAAAAATGTTTTAGTTATTAAACTTTGATTTTAACTATTTTAAGTATTCATTAAATAAAATAATATTAAATGTCATAATCTAATCCAAGTGGACCTAAATGGTCATATTATATTCATAAGGTTGTTTTTGGTCGAATTTCAGTTATCCAATAGAATTAGGACATGTGTTAGGGTAATAGTAATATCATATTTACCCTTAGTTACCCTATTTACTATTAACCGTGGTAAAAAAAAGTAAAAAGTTACTATTCACCAAAAATTATTTTCGTCTCATTGAACCACATTTTAGTCCTTGATATTAACCGTGTCTGTCGGATTTTCGAAATTCCATTCACAGAAGCGGTAAAATTAAGTTTTATGCAAAAATTTAGTTTTTAACCTACCACTTAGTTGTTTCACTATTCATTAAAAATTGAAAGTTTTCAGAAAAATACCAAAATTTCACCCTAGGCTAATTTCGATATTCCGAATCCAAAAATGAAGTCCATTTTGAAAAATAAAATTTACAAAATTTCAAAAATTGGTTATTACTATTCATACTGGCTAGTTTTAATAATATTTTAATAGCATATCGTTGTTTAGTGAAACTCAGTATTACATACTACACACGTTATCGAGGAAGGTCGCGATTGTGTGTAATGCAAGGCAAGTCAAGGATGCGTGTTGTTCAAGATCCTTTTGGTGTAGCGTACAACACAAGACATTAATAAAATTAAAAAGAATATTTTTCATAAAATATCGGGCTGTTACATTCTACCCCCCTTAAAATGAATTTCGCCCTCAAAATTCGTCGGGGTTATAAATGGTTTACTATTCGAAAGTTTCTTTAATAGAAACCCACATTGTAAAAAGGAATACCAAAGCTTGGCTTTAAAAACTAAAGTATGAAATGTAATGATTACCCAAATAAACTAATCACTGGGATTCCACATAGGTGAAAATATAGATATGGAAGAGAAATATAACCATCATGTTCTGATGGAGAGTGGTAGAGAACATGGCTATGGAAAATCCGGTAATCACAAATCCATAAATTTGTGACGATCTAAGGTACAATCTGATTCATCAGGTATAAGATCACTAGGACAACATTTTTGGTTTTCAAGATCATTTCCCTAAAGTTGAAGAATTTGAATTAGAATAAATACTTACTTTATTTTGGTACAATCTCACTGTTGTTCGTGCCTTGAACAATTTCCACTTCATCTCTTATATAAATGAAGTTGAATTTGTTATTCGTGAACTGTTAGCAGATCTTGTGAGAGAATGACGGGTCATTCCATCTGTCTCAAACAAAAGGTTAGCATAAGTCATTCTATAGTGAGATTAATCATATATGGTTCCTAAAATGGACTTATACATCATATGTCATACAACTTAATATAATAAAACTAGTTTCTACTAAACAGGGACTTCCTGTAGGCCAGTGGTAGGCGATAAAGGCCAGTCGCACTTCTGTTGTGGGTTCGATTTCCACAGCCTTGTCCGACGCGATGGGCTGTCACCCGTCCTGCAGGTTGTCCTTTTTCTAAAACTATATTACTATAACATCCCATCAATAATATCGAGAAAACTTCTATCGTTAAACAATACTAACTTATGTCCAACATAATCCATTCTAATCTTTAGGCTTACCCATAATACTGCAGTCCACTCTCATAATATAGTGAAAACAATTACCAGAGATTTAATACCATCGTTGATCCCCATATATCAAAAGATATGTCTTGTTGGTCACATTCTAAACATTAAAAGTCCTTAATCATGTATTCTCTTGAATACCCATTGAACCTTAGTGAAAATAGTTAAAAGTTAACACTTTCCACATACCAAAATCCTCAAAATTCTATATAATCAAACCATGATATCACTTAGTCCTTATATCAATCATGAGCTCATGAATACTGTTAAACATTTCGTTTTCTCGTTTTCCCTTCATTATGCGCATATCATCTTATTTCCAAAAATATCTCAAGAACTTTGAATACCACATTAGACCAACACATAAATATTCCAATACTTTATGATACAACATTATTTTGGAATCCCATTACATAAACACTTAATCATTCCACCACATCGTTGTCATATTCAACATCGCCAATAGTGATCGCATGTGACTTCCCTTTGTCCTTTGCCTTAAATGGTTGCTCATGTTGATCATCACTAACCATTGGATTAGGGCATTTATTAGCATAATGCCCCATTTCCTTGCACTTGAAGCATTGAAGTGTTGGTGGTGAATTCTCTGTAGTGTTTTCTTTATTCACATCATTAGAAACCCTTCTTCCATTACCTCGACACTCAGTTGCTCGATGACCTTCTTTTCCACACTTAAAACATTTTCTAGTCCCTTTAAGACAATATCCACCATGCTTCTTTCCACACTTTGAGAATAAGGAAACATTCATCTTCTTTACACCATTATTCTGAGATTTCTCCTTGAACTCCATCTTTCGTTTCTTGTCAAAACCATGAGATGGATATGTAACACCAACTTTCATTTCTACCTTGATAGCAAAACGCACAATTTCTTCATAGATACTGAAGTCTCTTATAGCTAATGCCCTTCGAAGACTTGGTTTTAAGCCACTGAAAAATCGATCAACTTTACTTTCAGGTTGGATGATAATGCCAGATGCATACCTTGCAAGTCTTGTAAAATTCCCTTCGTATATACCAACAGATTCATCATCCTTCTCTTTCAGCTCAAGAAACTCATTTTCCATCTTCGTTCGAAGAATACGAGGGAAGTACTTATTGAGAAATATGTTCTTGAACTCGTCCCATTCCATGGACTCAATTTCATCTCTTTGCCTTGTATTCTTGATAAGATTCCACCATTGATCAGCTTCACCTTCCAAACGATATACTGCTAAGATGACTTTATCATGTTCAGAACATTGAAGAACTGAAAATATCTTTTCAGTGGTACTGATCCATTGTTCAGCAACAAGTGGATCAGAAGACCCACTGAAAGAAGGTGGACGTTGCCTCATGAAGGACTCAATAGAATATTGTTCCCTTCTCTGCTCATTTGGAAGTCCAGAATGATTCATAGCTTGTGTAAGTATAGCAATAAGATTTTTCACTCCATCTCCCATAACATTTGTTTTATCAGGAGGACAATCATTGCATTGTCCATTGCATTGATCAATACAGTTCCTTCGGGTTCGAGCCATCATCTAAAACCCAAAAAGAATAGTGTGAGAGGCAAAAATCATGCTAGGGAAAACAACATATTAAAGGTGGAGTATCCTCAATATCTAACATCTTAGGTTAAATTCTATGATCAATACCGTAGTTCTAGGACTGTATCCTATACGTATACTTATCCTTAGGGACATCCCTAGACATACCTTATAAATATCTCTAGGGATCTCACTAAAGTTCTCGCATCCTAGTTTCCAAAGGTTTTCTAAACCTTTCCTTTGATACCAACTGTAGAGACCCGAAGCTTAACGTACATGGACATTACATTACATTTGCGGAATACTTAGTACATAACAAAAACACACACACACAAGGATCGTAATAGTTTAGTGTCTTTGGAAACTCGGAATGTAATCTTCTAATCGTGGTGAAAGATCTTCAACATCTCCCATAAAGATCTTCCTCTTTTTTTTATACCTAAAACCTTTCTTTATATCCTGGGGAAAAGTAAACATAAAAGGGTGAGCTCAAATGCTCAGTAAGGGTAAACAAAAGAAATATCAATCACATCGTATACACAAGCACATAACTTTTGGAAATCTTAACCTGCAAAAGAGATCATAATTTTATAACATGGGGTAAATCATGGCAGTGAAATGTAATCACAATAATCATAACTTAAAACATGAAACTTTGTGGCATTCACACATAATAATAGAGAATCATTTCTTGTTAGTCAAGACTCATTGCCAAGACTATCTTAGTGGACAAAGTCCCTTTCTAAATCGAGTAACCCTCATTTCAGTCATGTTTCACTGAACCGGTATAACCTACCATTTCAGCCATGTATATCTCATGAGATATAAAATCTTTACCCAATGCATTGGAGGGAGATATAGGTCCCACCCATCTTATAATGAATCCTTTCTTGTGTGTGCCACATAATCATAAACCATACATCATAGCGTAACCCATGTAATAAAAATGGGATTCTTAAACAACATGACATCATAAAACAGTTCATATAAGATAAAGGAATTCATAAAAAAATTTCCATCACAACATAATCAAACCAATGTAATAATAGGGATAAAAACAGAACCCTTTTATTATCTTAGATGAAAAATAATTTTGATAAAATACTTGAACTCCATTCATGAGGAAAATATCCTTTCTACTTCAAAAATATTTTTCCTTTCATAACATGTCATACAACTTTAAAATAAAAGAAGTTGATTAAAAATAAACTTTAAAACATGTAAAGGAAGTTTCTTGGAAATAATTTTTTTAAAATCCATTCATTCCGTATAAGTTAAAAAAAACATTCTTCGTACTTTTGTCGGAAAAGTTATAAAGTAAATCGTACGAAGAACGACAAAAGATTCCTTTCATATATTTTACTAGAAACTCACTGAAGGGTAAAAATGGATTTAAACAATTGTAGGTGGATGGAAATAATATTACATTCTGATGAAACATGGATGTGGATGATAAAATACACCCCAGTAAATACTTACGAATAAACAATCTCGGATAAAAATGAGATTGTGATATTTTCCCTTACCTTAGGTCCGATTTGCTTTGTACGTGTCCGAAGCTCCTGTATAATGGTTTAAATAATGTTATTCACTTATTCGAGAATCATACATATTTATATGATATCATATATGGTCATATTCTTAGCTTCTTGTTAGTAATATTTCATTGTTACTTGTTACTCGGGTCCTTATTGCCTTTTGTTCTTATGCGTGTTTTGCCGAATAAATTCTTATTCTTCTTTTAAGGTTATAGATACCTTATATCCAGAATGGTATTAGTGTAACATATATCATACTTATTCATTCAATTTATTTATATAATTACTATGTAATGATGATCATGTAGAACGAGTCGCATCACATCGTGGAGACGGTATTCCGTACGTATGCACGAGTGATGATATCGTTCCTATGATCGTCGAACTGTATTGGAGTATATATATATTATTTCAGTATCAATATTACTTTATAATAATCATAAATATTTACTCATTACACCATTATACCCATCCTTGTAAGGTGATGGTGGAAAATAGATTACACCACGGCGTGGAGACGGTATTCCGTACGTACACACGCGCGGTGATTTCATTTTTCCGTAGGATGGATAGAAGGTGAATTAGGGTTGTTTCATATTTATAATAACATATCAGTATGTATGTAATACTGATGTTATTACTTTATCATGAAACAACTAATGAAGAAGAAGTTGAAGAAGAAAGAAATTGAAAAGATCGGTAATGGATATTACCTCTTCTTTGGAACGCCTCTTTGAATCCTCCACTTAGGGAACTAAGATTGGTCTTTGAAGAAGACCAGGACCTCTAGGATTATTATAGGGAAGTGTAGAGGAGAAAATGGCAGGGATTGGCCGAGCTTGAGTGCTCAAATTGGTGTGAGGAGGAGGGGGAGGAGGTGCCCTTTTATAAGGGAGGAGAGGGGCACCTTAGGAATATCTCAAAATATTATTTTATATTAAAGTCAAAATCGGTTTATAATGGTTCCAAAGGGTCTTATTTCGAAGCTAAATTGGGGATGGGTCGCAATCCTATCAACCAATAATATTTAGACAAGTTTAGGTTATTATTTTAACCTTATCAATTAGATTTAACTCTAAGTTAAATAATTTAACTTTTACCGTGTCTTTTGGTTTTCTTTCACTATATGGTTAATACACTTACTATAACATGCCAAACGAACCCAAAATTGTTTGTTAATAATATATATATTCTTATATAAGTCATTTGGCAGAACCTTAGATTTTTAGGAATAAAATAACAATTAATAATATAATATTTGATTTAAAAACTATTTTGTGTCAATTTTGACACTATTTGATATATGATTTTTGTGAAAGTCATAACAGAATTATATGTTCGAACCAAGTTGAGTAAATCAACAATAATATATCATAGTAACCTATAAAATTAGTGAAATTCATAAAAAGTCTCAAATTACATTTATTTGAGTATTTATAACATCAATTATATTAACATTTCCTTAAAAGGGTAATTACTGCATCATCGTTGTGTCATAAATAAATTAATTAATTTAAAGTCTAAAAATTATAAATAAAATATCATTAGGTAGGAAATCTTCTTATATTTCTAATGAATATTTATAATCGAATTTATCTTATGTATAAACCAATATTAAAAATGTTTTAGTGTTTAAACTTTGATTTTAACTATTTTAACTATTCATTAAATAAAATAATATTAAATGTCATAATCTAATCCAAGTGGACCTAAATGGACATATTATATTCATAAGGTTTTTTTGGGTCGAATTAAACTTATCCAATAGAATTAGGACATGTTTTAGGGTAATAGTAATATCATATTTACCCTTAGATACCCTATTTACTATTAACCGTGGTAAAAAAAAGTAAAAAGTTACTATTCACCAAAAATTATTTTATCTCATTGAACCACATTTTAGTCCTTGATATTAACCGTGTCTGTCGGATTTTCGAAATTCCATTCACAGAAGCGGTAAAATTATGTTTTATGCAAAAATTCAGTTTTTAACCTACCACTTAGTGGTTTCACTATTCATTAAAAATTGAAAGTTTTCAGAAAAATACCAAAATTTCACCCTAGGCTAATTTTGATATTCCGAATCGAAAAATGAAGTTCATTTTAAAAAATAAAATTTACAAAATTCCAAAAAGTGTTTATTACTATTCATAATGGCTAGTTTTAGTAATATTTTAATAGCATATCGTTGTTTAGTGAAACTCAGTATTACATAATACACACGCTATCGAGGAAGGTCGCGATTGCGTGTAATGCAAGGCAAGTCAAGGATGCGTGTTGTGCAAGCTTCTTTTGGTGTAGCGTACAACACAAGACATTAATAAAATTAAAAAAAATATTTTTCATAAAATCTCGGGCTGTTACACATCATATCCTATGGCATAACCCCTCACCTCCACAACATGCATCCCTATATAAAACCCATAAATTTTAAAAAAAACTCTATAAATTACCGGGAATGATGATCAATCCATAGAGGATCAATTAAAGTGATTAAAAATAACTAAAAGTTGGTAATATGATGATACAAAAACCCATTACTCCATTTCTAAACCATTATTTCATATAAGAAATTTGATCCTTCAATAAAATAGTTTTTGATCTAAAAAATTTATTAATTGACACATGAAATCATTACTAAGGCCAAAAAAAATCATGAAATATTTTTTCAAAAATCTTAAAGAAAAAATCATAATCACGAGGGTTTATTTAAAAAATATGATAACCATTGAAAATATTTTCTTTAAAATTTAAATTTTCCCCAAAAGGGAATATTCATTCCTTAAAAAACATCATTTTCATACCTTGTAATATAAAAAAATTATGATAACTAATAAGAAGTAACATAAATATCATGTAGGTAACATGAGAAGTAATTTTTAAATCTCTATTATAATCAATATTAAAAGTGGAATAACCCATCAAGTAGATTCCATTAATATTTATAGAGAAACCTATCATCTGTTATCTGTTCCCCTCTACTAAATTCATTGGAGAATTTTATCATGATCACATGTAATCATTTTTTTTCTCAGGCTGACCAATCATCATATAAATTTTTTGATAACCATAATATAATCATGAGGCATGAAATATTTAATTTTCCTCATCACACTAATAAAAATATTCTTTGGGACTGTAAATATATATATATATGTCAAAATATCCATTATATTATAAACCCTTATTGTTATATCTAGAGAAAATAGAAGGAATTGTTTAATTTCAATGTAAAATAGAATATTATAAATGAATAAAAATATAAAACAAATCTTATAGTGGTAGGGAAACCATTATGTTTGTACACATTAAAATATAAATTTCATTTTTCATTTTATCAGTAAGTTTAGAATATAATATGTCAAACAATTCCTATTAAAATACTTTTAAATAAAGTAACAAAAAAATAGAAAATATCTATTATAATTACTTTATGAAAATATAAATAAATACATAAAATAATTTTTCGAATATATATAAAGTATTTTAAAATATTAAATCATTAAAACCTTTAAAATGATGTTTTTAAGGTAAATACTCTATTAACATATGTAAGAGTTTTCATGTACTTTATTTATCCCATATATAATAAGGTTTTTAAAAAAATTTATTTTCATAATAATTCATTATTTAATACCTTATCATTAGAAAATTTATTTTATTTATTTTAATTTTATGTTTTATTACATAATCAATTAAGTCCACATCATGTGTTTTGAGGATTTCTAGCTCAAAATTTAAAAATGACCTATTTAGGTTCACCATTTTTAAAGAGGTAATTTTTAAATAATATAATTAATAATAATAATGAAATATTTATCATTTTTATTCATTAATTAGACTGTTAAAACAATAATTAAATATTTTTATTAAAAATGAGTTTTTTTACAATAATGGAGACAGTAGGTTATATGTGCGTACGAGTAATGCTTCCATTTTTCAATTGATGTGAGGAAAATAAGGTAAGTATAATTTTATTTCACATAATTATTAATATATCACAAATATCATATTCTAAATTTAAATACATTTATATACCATGAACCTGATGCAGTATTGAAAAAATGAAATTCATCACATGTTGGAGGTGGTAATCCCAACATACGCACAAATGATGTTATCATTTTTCAATGAATGGAATTGTAAGAAGAATAGATGATGTACTATATTTTTATAATTATAATTATTTCATGAACATTATATATGTATGTGAATATATATTTAATTTATCATTGTAACCATTCATGGTATTTTGAAATGGATAATTAATTTGATCGGATCATGAGGTGATATTCTACCACGTGCATGGGTGGTAGCTTCATTTACCATTAGATGAAGAAGTATATGGATAAAAAAATTTACATAATAATAATAAAATTTAATTATATGGTAGATAAAAATGTTAATATATAATTATGGTTTTAATAGTTTTGATGGTGGAAGAATTACAAATAAAACAAAATGATTTATTTAAAAGTTATACCTATTCTATAGACAACCTCCTCTTCTATACACATTAACACCTTTATGGTTTGTGTTATTCCAAAACAAAAAACACTAATATGTTTTTTGGGTAGTTGGGATGGTATTTAAGAAGGTATATTTCTAAACTAGAGTTCTCAAAATATATGAGGAGGACATGATAATGTGTTCACTTTATAGGTTATGGGAGTGGCGCTCTTGGAATTTCTTAAATTATTAAATTTATATTAATTAATTTTCATTGAAAATTGGCGCAAAATTTATATATATATATAAATTTTTATGTTTATGATTCATAATTACCACATAAAATAATATTTAGACATGTTGAGATGACTTCTCACCCACATATTGGTTTTACCCCCTCATTAACACTTTTGATTGTTACTACGATATCAATGTTCTTACACTTCATGTGCCAAGAAAGTAACTATAAATGAAAAATTATAAAAAAATGGAACAAGGTTTATATTTTAGAACAAACATCATTAACATGGATGAATATATTTCTTTATTAGTTTTAAATCATTTTAAAATATATTGTTTATTAAAAAATACAATCAATGTAATTTTTAAAAAAATTTCTTTAATTTGACTTTAATGTCATCAAAATGATATTGAAATTAAAATATTGACTTTTAAAACTCCCAAAGTATTATATAAATATATATATATATATATATAATATTATAGTGAAAGTACTAGTCATCCAAAAATAATTATAGTTTTAAAAATAATTTGCTGGATTGTTTTACTACTTCCACAATAAATATATCGGTGTTATGTAACCCTTTAAGTTAAATATATCATGACTAAAAATTTAAAAAAACCTTTTATAAAAAATTTATAAATATTTTAAATAACCAATTTGATCATAAAATAAAATCATTACATCCCTAGAATACTATATTAGAGACATTAATGTAATTAAATTGATATTTGTTTAATATTTTTTTAAAATAATATATAATAAAATTCAATGAAAAAGTAATGAAAAGGGTCATTATTTATAATTTTACATGATTATAGATGATATGTATTCCTAAAATGATATAAATAAATGTTTTGGAATAAATTTGAAGCCTAATAATATTGATTTTGACCTTAATTAACCTATTTTACCTTTATAGTGGTAACAAATATTTAATATCAACACTATTCATAATGACCAAATAAAGTGTCAACCATATTATATAAAATTAATTATCTACATTAATAATATATATTATATTTAATGAAAATACATTACAATAAATGGTGAAATTTAATTGAAATTTACTTTTGTAAAATGTGAGGAAAAGTGGTTTTAAGGAACAAAATGTCTTCGTAAGTATACAAGGTTTTCTAAAAAAATAAATTATATAATTGATACGAATGAGAATTATTTTATTATTAATAATAAAATTGAACTAATTTTTTTTGAAACAATTTCAAAATAGTATTAAATTTGAGAAATTTTTTAAAAAATATGGATTGCCATAAATATTAGTATTTTTCACTATTCATTGAAATTTCAATCATTTTAACAATTTCTAAAAAATATCTAAGATAAATTTTACATGGTGATTTGAAAAATTCATTACAATTATTATAATAATTTTTTTAAAATTATCAAACATTAATTATAATATTTTCTCAAAAAAGAAATAATAATATTTTTGAAGAAAATATGTTTTTGGATTCTGATATAACATTACTATAAATTGTGTGATTTTTTCATAAAAATAAATAAATATATTTTTATTTCGTTTAAAAAAATTATACATATTTCATAATTCAGTTACTCCTACTCATTACTTTCAATTCAATTTATCTATTATAATGGTTATTTTTAAAATATAATATTTCACTTTTTATAAATCTCAGTGTTGTTTATCCTTTATACTGTAGAATATATTTATCTTTCTTATATGCATATGTTGTTAAAAAGATATTTAAATAGGATATATATCATGTTAGTAAGTGTGATTAGTTGATAGATTCAAGAACCAAAATTATCGACCTTCTAAATACGTGATTATTATGTCATTTAAAAGAATAACTTGAAGATTTTATTATCTTACCTCTTAATAGAGATTTGAAATAATATATTATCCTAATTAATATTACAAATTCTATTTCATTTTTTATTATCTCTTATTACTAGATGAGTTATGGGAATTATATTTGAAACATGATGATCTTAATCATAAGAGGTTTATCAGATAGATTGTTTATCCCAAGGAAATACCAATTTTATCCCCATAAAAGATAGCTGTAGATTAAATTTGTTCATTGAAAATAATAAATTTAACCAAGTAACAATTAAAAAAATATCATTTATCCCGAATTAATGATTTTCTTATAATATAATGTCATAACATTGGTTTTATGAGACTGATTTTTTTTTCAAATTATCATCAGTTAATTGTGAGATAAAAGGATATTCAAATAATGTAACTAAGTTTTAACATCTCTATAAAGAGTTGATTTCAAACCTTTTAGCACCACAATTTCAGTAATATTTTTTTTGGAATTGATTAACTATATTTTTCACATGTACCAAAATTCACTTTTTGTTCTACTTATTAATGTAATATTTATGTATTGAAAGTTATATAAATATTAAATTATGTATATATATATGTGGTTTAGATATTTTATGTGGGAAATTATTCAATGATGAATTAACAAAATTCCTGTGACGACCTTTCCTAGGGGCCCATGTCGTGACTACCCCAAGCCCACCTTCCATAGGCCAGGGGCTGGCGACTAGCTCCAAAGGCGTAAATCCAGATAACTGGGAAGGCATTTCCTTTATAAAAGTAAACAAAACACCATAGAGTACAAGCGGAAGTAAAACACTAAGTACAAAAGAAGTGCTGAAAAGTAAATGGGCAAGAATACAAACCCAACTGAAAGTACATCTACAACTGAACGAAAGTACAACAGAAAAAGACAACAGCTGGAAGAATATAAATAGTTCATGGGCCGTGCTCCTCAGATCCTACCTAAAAGATAGGTACAGATAGCGCAGCTCCTGGATCATCTACCACAGATCCTATCTGATGGGTAGGTATAGATAGCCTCCACAACGATCTCTCCCATCAAACTCCTCTGTGTATCGTCACGTCGTGAAGTCCACCTCCGGATACTGACTCGTCGTGAGATCCACCTCCGGGTACCGTCCAGTCCTCGAACAATCGGCCTCTGTTAGCGCTGCCTGTCGTCTGCAACAAACACAATGAGGTGCGGGCATTGCCCATGAAGGGGTGAGTATAAGGATACTTAGTATGGACCCTGAGACCCTCAAGGTATCACTAAATCCAACAAGGATAACCACAATGAAAGATCTCAACAGATAACCTCTTCTTAGGTATATGCCCATACAT
This sequence comes from Viscum album, assembly GCA_963277665.1. Lineage (NCBI taxonomy): Eukaryota > Viridiplantae > Streptophyta > Magnoliopsida > Santalales > Viscaceae > Viscum > Viscum album. The sequence continues at coordinate 1,006,820,085 of OY728164.1, read as the reverse complement.
ATACCAAAGTTATCATGTAACCCATCTTAATCATGAGGAAACACAAATATTATGAAATCAATGGATAAAAACTACCTAGGTATATGCCAATACATATACTTAAGTTATCAAGTGACCCATCTCAATCATGAGGTAAACACAAAGGACATAGTCTCAGCTCAAACCAGGACTTTCATTATCGAAACCGTAACTGCTGAAGAGCCCCATTTCTGGAGTGTACAGTGGTCCTGTCACGACTCCGAGATACTACTCACTAACCTAAGATTGCTGAGTTACTCCTCCTGTCAAGTACCACGGGTCAGCCACCCAAACACAGTAGTGATTCCGGCTGGGGTATTCCACCCAAACACAGTAGTGCACACCCCCTAATAGCCTGTAGAGGTACTCTCAGGACGTGTACCGCGGGTCTGCACCCAAACTCAGTGGTGCTCCATCCTCCATGGGTCTGCACCCAAACAAAGTAGTGCTCCGTCCACTCGGCTAGTCGACTCACTCCAAGTCGAGTCGGTCAAACAGTTGTCAGGTCTCAGCCGGCAACACGGTCTCTGTACTCCGTACGCTCATCTCTGGGAGGGTCCGCTCCATGAGCTACAGGTCGATACTCCAAGTATCACAAATTCCCACAAAAAAGTATCTCAGAGGTCCACCTCTTCATAGGGGTCTCAACACAACAGACGGCGTGTCAATCGGACGCCCGGTCTGTGAGTTATTAGTATTTCGTCCTAGTGGTCCGGTTGGTTTCGTGTGTGAACCAACCCGGCCGTACCACAACTATACCCCAAACTCTCATTGGGTATACTCATAGGGACCGTTTCTCAACGTTATCACCAACGCCGCTGACGGTTCGACAAACAGACATCTGGTCTAAAAGTTTTCAGCTTTTTCGTTCCAGGGGCCCTGTTAGTTTTCGGGTTCAATCCAACCCGGCCACTATCCATCTGAGTCCAAAACTTTGGCAAATTATACCAAATGATCTGTCTCATCAAGAGGAATCCAACAAAGTCTATGGCACATCAATCGGACGTCTGGAGCTCAAGTTATAAGCGTTTCTGCTCTGAGGGCCCGGTTGGTTTCAAGTTCGAACCTACCCTTCTGTACCCAATGTTCTCTGAAAATTTGAGTGTAATATATCGAAACGACTGTCTCGATCCAAGGATCTCATCGCAACTAATGATGCATCGATCGGAGGTATGCAGCCCAAAATATGGGCGTTTGAACGAAAACTGCCTGAAAATAGGGGGTTCGGGCCCAGTCCGACCCGGCCTAATACCCCCTTGGTCGGCCTGCACCGGGTCTACCTGGCCCAGGTCCGGCCCGCTTGGGCACGGCCCGGCCCGGCGCGCTGGCGCGGTCTGCTGGCCAGTTCGGCGGCTGGGCTGAGCGGATGGGGGGGGGGGTGCTGCCCCCCTGGTTTAATGAAATGCGGCCCCCAGGTGGGGGCCGCTCCTCCTTCCAGTCGGGGGTTACGAACCCCCGGTCTCCTCCCTGAACGGTCGGCCCGCTCCGGCATCCGGTTGCTGCTGCCATGGGACCAGCGCGGTCCTGTCCCCCTGTTCCGACGCCGGCGGCCGGAAATCGGCCCCCGCTCCATTCTCCGTCGCGGCCCCGCTCCGGTCGCGGTCTCTTCCAGGTTCTCCGGCGCGGCCCGACGGTGTCGCGGCTTGTTCGAATTCAATGGCATGGCGCGATGGTTCTGCGCTTCTTCGCCCTTTCTCATAGTTTCCGCACGGTGCAACGGCACCGCGCCGACGTTCACGTGCCGCAAAAAATTCAAACAAAAAATGGGGGAGGAGGGTCGGTCGTGTTCATGCGGTCCTACCTCCTCCTATTATTGTGATAACAGGTGGCCCAATTTGAAACGAAGAATGGTGACAGAAGAAATCACGAACAGACAATAAAAACCCCTACCTCAAAAAGACGTCGCATGTTGCCGATCCGCAGAGAGAGGCAAGCATTGAGATGATCAGTGCCGATTCAGTTGTCATTGGAGGAAGAGCCATCATCGATGTCGTCGTTCCCCGTGGTGGTGTCCCCTCCCTTGATGCGGAGGAAGAAGAAGAGAAGGCACGTCGTCGGTGTCTTCGTGTTCTCCGTCAGTGGCTTTCTTCATCGAAGAGGATGGAGTTCTTCGTGGAAGGATGAAACTCTTCAAAAACTAGAACTCTCCCAAAAACTCAACACAACAAGCTAAAAACCAAATAAAATAAGACACCTCTTATTTTATTACTCAAGCCAAGCATTTCAAAAATCCAAAATTCAAACCTAACATACTTAATTAATTGATCTTATGTTGCAAATTAATTAGTGTTTATGTGGCGTTAATTAATGTGGGAGGTGAGGAGTCACTTTATTAAAAAGGTGTTTAGAGGAGTTAGGGAATTTGAAAAAGGAGGGGGCTCATGTGGGACCCACCTCACCCTTAATCCTCTCATGGGAAGTTAACAACCAGTGGGTCCCACTCTAACTCCCACACCTTGGATCTAACACATAGAAAAGAGAAATAAGTTGAGACACCACTTTATTTCACTTAGACCTCTTAGTGAAGAAATAAAAATAAACGATTATATTTTTATTCCCCTTTTTTTTACATCAACACCCAAGAAAATGCAGCTTTGGAAAAGATATTCCAAAGCAATTACTGGTGCTACAGTTTCATTGGTGCCCTTGGACTTCGATTCCGAGCACCGGTTCAAAATATAGAAAAATCCGCTCGTTCATTCACTGAATTTACCTGAGCTAAACTTCGAAGATTGATTCTGGGAACACCGGGCCTCAAAATCAGGTGTCGTCAGAAACTGCATTCTTGTAAAATCTCAAGGAAAATTCATAAAGAAAATTCCATTGAATTTTACGGGTCTTTACATTACTCCCACCTCAGGTCTTTACGTCCCCGTAATGATATAACATAAACTATGGAAACAAAAGTGGTACTGAGCACGAACCTGAGCCTTCTGCTCCCATGTGCTCAACTAGAGGTTCTCGTACTACCAGTGAAATCACACCCAATAAACCGACCGTCCTCGTAGGATCCTATCTTGTTGATCCTCATCCTCTACTGGAACCCCACAAAGGTCACCCCATCACCAAAGTCCAGTTCCCCATGGTCGATGACATGCATCGGGTCAGGCACATATCTCCTCAGTTGAGATACGTGGAATTCTTCGTGCACACGTTGCAACTGAGGTGGATAGGTGAAGCGGTAAACCACCTCACCTACCCAGATGAGGACCTGAAAATGTCTGCTGATCCTCGGAGATTAATTGCCGCCTCAGCCACATCTCCGTAAACCTCGTCGATGTGAGACACGTATAAGGACATGGTCGTCATCCATGAACTCTAAAGGCTTCCTATCACCTCTGTGCAGTCTAATATACCGTGATCCGTAGGTGATCACTGCCCACTCTGACATCAGGACACACCCGAGTTCGGTCCCTAATGCGTCTCAGTGAACTATGTAAACAACGCCCACAGGTTGGGCACACCGGTCAACCCATCTCCTAAAAGCTCTGCTGGTAGTGGTGACACAACTCTGGAGAATTCTGGAACAAAGGTATGTTTGTCCAGCTCCTAAGCGATCGAATTCACCCTCTTATGCATGATTCCATCCCGTGATTCCTTGGTTTTCCTTTTCGCCGACCAAGGAAAACCCCATCCCAACATTGTAGATAAACACCAACCTTTTCCCCTAAAACAATCAATCCATGTATGAACTGTGGATCCAATCCATACTCAGACCGACATCGTAAGGCCTCGAGGATTCCACCCAGAGATTCCAACCGAAACTCTCGCCTCGTGGGTCAGATAACACTATCGGTGTAAGTGTGATTATCGAGTCTCCTTCCACGGTATCTCCAGACATGAGGGTTAAGTCTACGGCTTACCGGAAACTCTAGGTCTGGGACAAGATTTGTGGAAGGAATGATCCGTATAAAACTCTGATGTTACTTCATCTATTAATGGACACAAACATTCCCTTGAATCATTCTTAGAGCCATTGGGTGACACTCCTTGACCGCATGCAGCTACTCTCTTCTCCTGCCCTCCAGCTCCCTGAGCCTGGCGGGAACTACAAAGGCGGGTGATTGTAACATGTCGAAAAGTACACCACCCCATGATGCTCTCCTAGCTCTACTTCCACATCTTCTGTTGTGTAAGTTTATCTGTCCTTAACATTTCTTCTTCTTGAAATATTTTACACGCCCATGTCTCTGAGACTAGCGCCGGTTTCCAGCTTTCCCACTGCTAACCTTCACTGACTGCATCCATTCAGCAAAATAATTCTCAATCACAAAGGTTCATTCTAGCACCCTAGCATAAGTAGGAATGCATAGAGAAAAGGTGATGGCTCGGATGTTCATTCCCTAAAACACTGATCGCATCGCATTCATCGAGTACCAATAATGGTTTGGTACGCCCCGATGAATTCTCAGCTACCGACATGTCATCTTGCCGAAGCTGTATAATCTCTTGAAAACTCTCAGCCACCTCCTTAATCCAGTCATCAACTGCCTGTGAGTCAGGCTCGCCTCATAACTTGAGGGTATCTAATGTTGGAACACGTGTAAGGTAGTAAGCCTACATGTGTCACCTACCGACACTGCCGGTTGTAACTACTAACCAACAGGTAGTGATGTATAGCTGGCACACTAACCGAAGGCACTATCTCTGGCATCGGTCCACATAGCAAAGCCTCATCACTATGCAAATCATCTTCATGGTCACTCACTAGAAAACACTAGTATCCAAGTCTACTATCCACTCCACTGGTGTCTTAGCTAGGAAAAAAGCTCTAGAAATCGCCTCCAGCGAGTGATCTACTGTTTGGGAATCTGCCTCACCTCGTAACCTCGGAGGCCGCTGCTGTTGGAACTCATGGAACGCGCTCTGCCAGCGTGCACAGTTCGATAGTATGGCATGTGACATCTGCTACCCAATAGGTGACGGTACTGCTGGTACACCACCCGAGGGTGCCAACATAGAAAGAGGGCCCTACATCAGAGCCTCATCGCTCGGTGAGCCGTCATTGATTACTCTCTCGGAAACTCCAACTGACTGTCTGTGTGGAGACATCCTGAACAGATGTGACACGGTCAACGATTTATACCTAGTGAGATGACCTGGTTTGAGCTGACTTAAAAACATTTAGAAACACACATGCAATCAGTTTTATAGTGCACAAAGTCGGAAATCATTAGTCGAGGTCTTGGTGTATGGATACGTCGGTCGCCGCACCAACACTGTACTCCTTGACCTGAAGACCATACTCAGTACCCTTAACACTATTGCTTCACAGAAAAGAAAATATCGTAGTTATAAGCCCTGCGGTAGAACCGACTCCTATGATACCAATTTATCATGACCCGTCCTATGGGCCCGTGCTGTGACTACCCTAAGCCCACATTCCATAGGCCAGGGGCTGGCGACTAGCACCAAAGGCGTAAATCCCAATAACTAGGAAGGAATTGCCTTTATAAAAGTTAAAAAAACAGCACAGAGTACAAGCGAAAGTAAAAAAATAATTACAAAAGAAGTGCTGAAATGTAAATGGGTCAGAATACAAACACAACTAAAAGTATAGGTTCAACTGAACGAAAGTACAAAAAAAAAGACAACATCTGGAAGAACAGAAACAGCTCCTGGGTCATGCTCCTCAAATCCTACATGAAGGGTAGGTACAGATAGCGCAGCTCCTGGATTATCCACAACAGATCCTCCCTGATGGGTAGGTACAGATAGCGCAGCTCCGGGATCATCCACCATGGATCCTACCTGAAGGGTAGGTACAAATAGCCTCCACAATGATCTCCCCTGTCAACCTCCTCTGTGTATCATCACGATGTGAAGTCCACCTCCGGATACTTACTCGTCATGAGATCCACCTCCGGGTACCGTCCAGTCCTCGAACACTTGGCCTCTGTCAGTGCTACCCGTCGTCTGCAACAAACACAACGAGGTTCAGGCATAGCCCATACAGGGGTGAGTATAATGATACTCAGTAGGGACCCCGAGACCCTCAAGTTCTCACTAAATCCTATAAGGATAACCACAAAGAAAGATCTCAACAGATAACCTCTAATTATGTATATGCCCATACATATACCAAAGTTATCAAGTAACCCATCTCAATCATGAAGAAACAAAATGATTAAGAAATCAATGGATAACCACTACCCAGGTATATTTCCATACATATACCTAAGTTATCAAGTGACCCATCACAATCATGAGGTAAACACAAAGGTCATAGTCTCAGCTCAAACCAGTATTTTCATTATCGAAACCATAACTGCTGAAGAGCCCCATCTCTAGAGTGTACAGTGGTCCTGTCACGACTCTGAGGTACTGCTCACTAACCTAAGACTTCTGAGGTACTCCTCCTATCGAGTACTGTGGGTCAGCCACCCAAACACAGTATTGTTTTCTGCCAGGGAATGCCACCCAAACACAGTAGTGCACACCCCGTAATAGCCTGCAGAGGTACTCTCCGGAAGAGTACCATGAGTCTGCACCCAAATTCAGTAGTGCTCCATCCTCCATGGGTCTGCACCCAAACAAAGTTGTGCTATGTCCACTGAGTTAGTCGACTCACTCCAAGTTGAGTCGGTCAAGCAGTCGTCAGGTCTCAGCCGGCTACACGGTCTCCGTACTCCATACGCTCGTCTCCCGGAGGGTCCGCTCCACGAGCTACTAGTCGATACTCAAAGTGTCTCAAATTTCCATGAATAAGTATCTCAATGGACCACCTCGCCATAGGGGTCTCAACACAACAGACGGTGCGTCAATCGGATGCCCTATCTGTGAGTTATTAGCCATTTCGTCCCAAGGGCCTGGTTGGTTTCTTGTGCGAACCAATCCATCTATATCTCAACTGTACCCCGAACTCTCATAGGGTATATTCATAGGGACTGATTCTCAACGTGATCACCAACGCCACTGACGGTTTGTCAAACGGACGTCCGGTCTGAAAGTTATCAGCTTTTTTGTTCCAGGGGCCCTGTTGGTTTTCAGGTTCAATCCAACCTGGCCACTATCTATCTATGTCCAAACCTCAGGATAATTAAACAAAAAGTTCCTTCTCATCAAAAGGAATCCAACAAAGTTGACGGCATGTCAATCGGACATTAGGAGCTCAAGTTATAAGCGTTTCCGCTCCGAGGGCCCTGTTGGTTTCGTGTTCGAACCAACCCGGATGTACACAAAGTTCTACTAAACCTTGAGTGTAATATACCGAAACAACCGTCTCGATCCAAGGATCTCATTGCAACTGACAGTGCATCGATCAGAGGTCAGCAGCCCAAGATATGAGCATCTGAACAAAAACTGCCTGAAAATAGAGGGTTCGGGCCCGGTCCGACCTGGCCCGATACCCCCTAGGTCGGCCCGAATCGGGCGACCCGACCCAAGTTTGGGTCCAGCCCGTTGGGAGCGGCCCGGCCCGGCGCACTAGCGCGGTCCGCTGGCCAGCTCGGCGGCCGAGCTGAGCGGAGGGGGGGCGCACTATCCCCCTGGTTTAATGAAACGCGGCCCCCACGTCGGGGCCGCTCCTCCTTCCAGCCGGGGGTTACGAACCCCCGGTCTCTTCCCTGAACGGTCGTCCCACTCTGGCCGCCCGGTTGCTACCGCCACAAGACCGACACGGACCCGTTCCCCTGCTCCGATGCCGGCGGCCGGAAATCAGCCGCCGCTCCCTGCTCTGTCGTGGCCCCGCTCCGGCCACTGTCTCTTGCAGGTTCTCTGGCGTGGCGCAACGGCACCACGGGTTGTTTTACTTCAACAGCATGGCGCGACGGCACCGTGCTTCTTCTCCCTTTCTCATAGTTTCCGCGCGGTGAAATGGCACCGCGCCACCTTTCACGTGCCGCAACAAATTCAAACAAAAAAGGGGGGAGGAGGGTCGGTTGTGTTTGTGCGGTCCGACCTCCTACCGTTATTGTGATAACAGGAAACCCAATTTGAAATGAAGAATGGCGATGGAAGAAATCACGAAAACACAATAAAAACCCCTACCTCAAAAATACTTCGCATATCATCGAGCCGCGGAAAGAGGCAAGAGTCACAATGATCGGTGCCGATTCTTTTTCCATCGGAGGAAGATCCATAGTCGATGGTGACGTTCCCCATGGTGGTGTCCCCTCCCTTGATGTAGAGGAAGAAGAAGAGAAGGCACATCATCAGTGTCTTGGCGTTCTCTGTTAGTGGCATTCTTCATCCAAGAGAATGGAGTTATTCGTGGAAGGATGAAACCCTTCAAAAACTAGAACTCTCCCAAAAACTCAACACATCAAGCTAAAACCCAAATAAAATAAGACAAATCTTAATTTATTCTCAATCCAAGCTTTTAAAAAATCCAAAATTAAAACCTAACATAATTAATTAATTGATCTCAAGATGTCAAATTATTTAGTGTTTAGGTGGCATGAATTAATGTGGGATGTGAGGAGTTACTTAATTAAAAAGGGGTTTATAGGAGTTAGGGAATTTGAAAAAGGTGGGGCCTTATGTGGGCCCCGCCTCACCGATAATCCTCTCAAGGGAAGTTAACAACTGTTGGGTCCCACTCCAACTCCCACACCTAGGATCTAACACATAGAAAAGGGAAAAAAGTGGAGACACAACTATATTTCACTTAAACCGCATTGTGAAGAAATAAAAATAAACAATTATATTTTTATTCCCCTTTTTTGTACATCAACACCCGAGCAAACACACCTTTGGAAAAGTTGTTCCCAATCAATTACCGGTGCTGCGGTTTCATCGGTGCCCTCAGATTTTGATTCCGAGCACAGGTTCAAAAGATAGAAAAACTCACTCGTTCGTTTATTGAACGTACCCAAGCTAAACTTAGGAAATTGATTTCGGGCACACCGGGCCTCAGAATCAGGTGCTGTCAGAAACTGCGTTCTTATAAAATCCCAAATAAAATTAATAAAAAAAATTCCCTTGAATTTTATGGGTCTTTACAATTCCATTTCTTGATTTAGGAGGATGAATTCATTGGAGATGTGTTTTTCGACCAAGGGATTTCCATTGATCGTAATATGAATAATACAGTGATTTATGGTTAAATATCGAAGAAGATATTATATATACAAGGTTTTACAATATTTTATTGATATTATGATGTTATATTAGGAATTATCAATGTTAGTTACAAATATGATGTTCTAGACTCAGAATGTAACAACATCGACCCCGATATCATAGAGTTGTTAGTCATTTTACTATAACGGCATAAATACAAGAGAAAGAATCACAATGTGTTGATCAGTTTACTTGTCTTGAATAACTAGATTCACACATGGTTCCTATATTAAATTCTATATTGAACATATAATATATAAAGAAAATTAAACTACTTCATTGATACTTATTCAAATATTTAATCTTCATATCTTGGGGAAGGAAAACATATAAAATGGTGAGATATAATTCTTATTAAGGATTAAATAGAGTATAAATATGAATCAATAATAATTTAATCATAGAAAATAATTCATAATAAATATTCCAAGGTAAATAATTGAGAATTAGATTCCATATAATCAATAGAGTGAGAATTAATACGAATACATATATTTTCTTCATAATGAAAATTTCATAGACAGTAATAAATGAATAATGAATGAATCAAATTATAAATTATTAGACACAGGTATCTAGAACGTGAACCACTACCATCAATACCTTTAACAAGAAGGTTTTTGTTTGTTGGTATAAAATCATATGATTTTTTTTGGAAATAAACACTAAGGGTTTGTCGCCAACTGTTTTGTCTTGTGAGACCTATCGATGCATCGATGGGAGAATATTATATCAGTCCCCATACATCACTGAAATTCCAAATCATTATTCACACATAGTTTTAATTAAATAATAAAATTCATATCAATATATCCATATTTATTAACATGTATTTCGAAATATTTCCCTAGTTAAAACAATATTCAAAGTAAATATGGTATTTAAGAATGGTATATGGATTAGATAGTAATCATATACTTGAAAAAAGAAATATGGATACTTAAGTGAAATATTATTTAAAATGAAAAATATTCTAAAACAGATAGTATATATTCCACATAAAAATTATAAGGTGAAAAATAAATAGTAAGACTCAATGTGATTGAGATTAAGAAAAATTCCCTTGTCTTAATTCCCGCTTAATTTTTTCACATTTGTCCCTCCTGAATAATAAAATTATATATATTGAATTTTTTTTCAGAAGTTAATTAGACTCACATATTGTACTACATATCCATTATAATAATTTTATTATATTTTTTGGATTTATGTTGTTGAAATTGAAGCATTTTGATTTTTTGTTTTACATAATAGTTTCAAGTTTTGTGATGATTTCTCTATTATATTAAATGTGATTTATTAATAAGTATAATTAATTACGTAATAATATAAATTAATATAAATAAATATTTTATATATATTATATATTTTTTAGATATCGACCCATGATGCTGATTATATTTGTTGACATGGAAATTTCTCTGAAAGTAGTTAACAGATATTGATGGGACATTGTTAGGGGAGTCGGAAAAAAGAAGTTTAAAATTACTTATATATAAATATATAATGTAAAATATTTAGGGTAGTATAAAATAATTAATATACTGTTAACTGAATTCCTAATTAATTTCATTAATTTTTGGTCGTGAAAGGGTTAGTGGAAAAATAAATGGAAGTGGAAGGATATTTTAAAATATAGAGAATTGGATCAGAAAATACTTAGTCCATAGTGTAGCTTCACTTCTACAACACTATAAATACTTAATGATTAGAGTTTTAATACTCTATAACATGCATATGGGTTCTAAGAGTCTCAATAAAGAATATTTTGTTAGATATATTTCTTGGTAATGGGTGGGATGGTAGTTTTTTTTCAAGTTAAAGGGGATGAGTTATTTATACTTGAGGAGAGGGGTATTTTTTGAGTAAAATATTGAATAAAATAATATATCAGTGGTAAAACTTGTAATATTTAATTTTTTTCATTGAAAATTTTATATTAATATGAAATAATAGATTTAATTTTTTAAATACCCATTATAATTATAATTCATTAGATTATTCAAAATGAAATTGGAACAAATGAAAATGTGTAATTTTAAGGAATCACATTTGACATTATGTTTTGGAAAGTTCTTATTAGGTTTAAAAATTGCGTTTTTTGTACACTAATACTCTATTTAGAAAATTATAAATACATTTTCCGAATATGATGTTCTAGAAAGTATTATTTCATTATTACTTCATGAATTATCTAATTTGATTTAAACGGGTAACATGAATAACTGTATTCTTACAATTCTCCTAAAAACTGATGCATTTTAAAAAATCACCAAAAAAAACCATTCAATAATTTCAACATGTTGATTTCCAAAATGGACTTAATTATTCTGGAAATAATTTTATAAATAGGATAAATTTATTTTTTTAATCATCATTTATTTAAAAAATACCAATTTTATTATTATAACTGATTTTCTGACACAGAAAAAAATTAACTATTCTCTGATAGAATTATCAATTAATTATAATATAGAAAAATAATAATTTATTAATAAATTTTTTTAAAATATATTTTCATTTAAATCATTATATTTATTATAAAATAGTGAATTTTGAATTTTTTTTACAAAAAATACCAACACATAATTTATCCTTTTTAAACATTTCTTTACTTATTCTATGATATAAATATTTAATATTTTTATTGATGATATACCTAAATTTTATTCATAATTTTATTGGTGATTATATTATTATAATATCCATATTAGTATTTTTAATGGTCACATTCCTATTCCAATTGCCTTGTTAATATTTAAGAGTATAAATAGTTCGTTTAGGCTTGGTGTTGCGTGTAACCGAAACTGCTGAATAAATTGAATTTATTTTAGAAGTCACATACTATAAAACCATCATAATTTTTATAAAGATTTGGAATGACGAATTTGATTATAAAATAATATCTTTACATCCCCATCATAGTATATTAGAGACATTAATGTAAATAAATTGATATTTGTTTAACATTTATATAAATAATATAAAGTCAAAATAAATGAAAAATGAATGAAAAGGGTCATTATTTTTAATTTTGGAGGATTAGAGATGATATGTACTAATAAAATGATATAAATAAATGTTTTGGAAATAATTTGACGCCTTATTATAATGGTTTTGACCCTAATTAACCCATTTTACCTTTATAGTGGTAACAAATATTTAATATCGTCACTATGCATAGTGACCAAATAAAATGTCAACCTTATTATACAAAAATTAATTATTTACATTGATAAAATTAGATTATATTTAATAAAAATTCATTAATATAAGTGGTGAAATTTAATTCAAAATTACTCTAGTAAAATGCGATAATAGTCATTTTTCAAGAATAAAATGTCTTCATAAGTATACATGGTTTTGTAAAAAAATGAATAATATAATTGATGCCAATGAGAATAATTTTATTATTAATAATAAAATTGAGCAAATATATTTTGAAACAATTTTAAAATAGTATTAAATTTTGTAAATTCTTCAAAAATTATGGATCGCAATAAAAATCTATATTTTCACAATTCATTAAAAAATTTATCATTTAAAAAATTCTTAAAACATAAATCTAAGATAAATTTTATATACTGATTTGATAAATTCATTCCAAATATTTTAATATTTGTTTTAAAATTATCAAAAAATAATTATAATATTTTCTCAAAAATGAAATAAAAATATTTTAGAAGAAATTATGTTCTTGGATTATAATATAACATTATTATAAACTGAGTGCTTGTTTCATAAAAATAAATAAATATATTTTTATTTAGTTAGAGATTTTTATACATATTTCATAATTCAGTTAGTCCAACTCATTACATCCAATTCAATTTATCAATTATAATGGTCATTTTTGAATAATAATAGTTTAATTTTTCCAAAGGTCAGTTTTACGCACCGTATATACTGTGGAACACATTTATCTTTCCTAAATGAATATGTTGTTAGAATGATAGTTAAATTGGATTTATATCATGTTAGTAAGTGTGGTTAGTAGATGGATTTAAGGAATCAAATTATCCACCGTGTAAATTTGTGTTTAGTATATCATTATCTAAATTTCTATGTTCAAGAATTTATTATATTACCTCTTAATTGATATTGAAAATAATCTATTATCTTAATGAATATTACAAAAACTATTTCATTTTTATTATCTCTTATAACTAGTTGAGTTGTGGGAATTAAATTTCAAACATGATGATCTTAATCATAAGAGGTCTATCGGATAGATTTATTCTCCCTAGGAAATTCCAATTTTTTCCCATAAAAGATAGTGGAAATTAAACATTGTGCATTGAAAATGAAAAATTTAACCAAGTAACAATTAAATAATAACATTTATCTCTAATTAATTATTTTTTGACCATATAATTCTATAACATTGTTTTTATGAGATTGATTTTTTGTCTAATTATCGTCAGTTAATTGTGAGAGAAAAGGATATTCAAATAATGGAATTTTGTTTTAAAATCTCTATAAAGAGTTTTTTTTATACATTTTAGTGTCGCAATTATACTAATAATATTTATGGCATTGATTAACAATATTTTTCACATTTACAAAAATTCAATTTTTGTTCCATTTCTAAATGAAATATTTTTGTATTAAAATTTATATAAATATTAAATGATGTATATATATATATATATTATTTAGATATTTTATGTGGGAAATTTTTCAATGTTGAATTCACAAAATTCCATTTCACAATTCAGGGGGATAAATTCTTTTTTGATGTTTTTCCCGACAAAGTGATTTACATTGATCGTAATAAAAATAATACAGTGATTTATGGTTAAATATGGAAGAACATATAATTAATACACTATTTCACATGATTTTATATATATTATGATAATATATTATGAATTATCATAGTTAGATACTAATATGATGTTTTTGACTCATAATGTAACAAAATTGACCCTGATATCATAGAGTTTTTGGTCATTTTACTATAATGGCATTGATACAGGAGAACAAATTACCATCTATTGATCAGTTTACTTGTATTGAATAATTATATTCATACATGTTTTGAATATTAAATTCTATATTGAACATATAATATAAAAACAATATTAAACTTCTTCCTTGACACTTATTCAAAAATTTAATCTTCATGTCTTGGGGAAGAAAAACCTGTAAAATGGTGTGATCTAATGATAATTGAGGATAAGATATAGTATAAATACGAATAAATAATAATTGAAGAATATAAAATAATTCATAATAAATATTACAAGGTAAATAATTAAAAAACACATTCCATATTATCAATAAAATGAGAATTAAAATTAATCCATATATTTTTTTCATGACGAAAATATCAGATAGAGTAATAAATTAATAATGAATGATTGAAATTATAAATTATTAGAAACCAAGTATCTATAACGTGAAACACTATAATCAATACCATTAACAAGAAGGATTTCATTTGTTTGTATAAAACCATATGATCCTTCTTGAAAAAAACACTAAGGGTTGCCATTAACCATTTTGTATTATCAGTCTTGTCGATCCAACGATGGGGGAATATAATATTGGTCCCCATACATCACTGTAGTTCCAAATCATTTTTCACACATCGTTTTAATTGAATAAAACTATTTAATATCAATATATCTATAATTATTAATATGTATTTAGAAATACATCCCTTGTTAAAATAATATTCAAAGTAAATATTGTATTTATGAATGGTATATGGCCTAGATAGTAATAATATTCATAAAAAATGAAATATGGATACTTAAGTGAAATATAATTTAAAATGAAAAATGTTCTAAAAAGGATAGTATATATACCACATCAAAATTATTAGTTTAATAATACGTAGTAATTCTCAATGAAATTGGGATTAAAAAAATTTCCCATGACTTAATTCCCACTTAATTTTGTCGCATTTGTGCCTCCTGAATAATAAAATTATATTTGTTGATTTTTTTTCCATAACATAATTATACCCACTTATTGAACTAAATATCTATTATAATCATTTTATTATATTTTTTGTATTTACATTGATGAAATTGAAGCAATTTTATTTTCTGTTTTACATAAAAATTTCTAGTTTTTTGATGATTTCGCTATAATATTAAATGTGATTTATTAATAATTATAATTAATTACGTAAGCATATAAATTAATATAATTAAAATTTTAATATATATTATAGACATTTTAGATTTTTTACCCATGATGATGGTTCTATTTGTTGACACGGAAATGTCTCTGAAAGCAGTTAACAGACGTTTATGGGACATTGTCGCGATAGTTGGAAAAAAAGTTTAAAATTACATATATATAAATATATAATGTATTATATTTAGAGTAGTATGAAATAATTAATAAATTTATAACTTAATACTAATTAATTACATTAATGTTTGGTTGTGAAATGGTATGTGGAAAAAGAAAAGGAAGTGGATTAATAATTAATGATATAGAGAAGTGGATCAGAATATACTTAGTCCTTAGTGCTGCATCACTTCTAAAACACTATAAATCGTTGGTGATTCGAGTTATATTAATATATAACATCAATATGGATCTTAAGAGTCTCAATAAGGAATATTTTTGTAGATATTTTTCTTCGTAACAGGTGTGAGGTTTGTTTTTTAAAGGTAATGGGGATGGTTTATTTATACTTAAAAAGAGGGGTGTTTTTAGAATAAAATATTAAATAAAATAATATATCAAAACTAAAACATGTAATATTGAAATTTTTTCAGTAAAATTATATATTAATATAAAATAATAGATTTAACTTTTTAAATAACCATTATAATTTGAAGTCATTAGTTTATTAAAAATGAATGTGGAAAGAAAGAATATTTTTTATTTTAAGGATTCACTTTTGACGTTATGTTTTGGAAAGTTCATTTTAAATTTGAATATTGGGGTGGTTTTATTTTAATAATCTCTTTATGAAATTATAAATACAATTTCAGAAAATGATGTTCTAGAAATTATTATTTCATTATTACTTCATGAATTATCTAATTTGAGTTAAACAGGTTATATAAATAACTGTATTCTAACAATTCTCCAAAAAAGAGATGTATTTTAGAAAATTAATGAAAAAATAAACATTCAATAATTTCAAAATGTTTAATTCAAAAATGAACTCCATTTTGAGGAAATAATTTTCTAAATATGATAAATGTATTTTTTTAATTTAAATCATCATTTATTTAAAAAATACCTGTTTTATTTTCATAACTGGTTTTATAACATAATATGAAAATTAATTATGCTATAATAAATTTATCTAATAATTATAAAATAGATAAAAATAATGTATTAAAATATTTTCTTAAAATATATTTTATTTTAAATCAATAAATTGATTATAAAATTTTTAATTTACAATTATGTTTTACAAAAATACCTACATGTAATTTATAAATTTTTAAACATTTATTTACTTATTCTATGATATAATATTTATTATTTTTATTGATGATATACTTGAATTTTATTTATACGTTCAGGGGTGAGTCCATTATTATAATATCCATATTACTATTTTTAATGGTCACATTTCTATTCCAATTGTCATGTTCATATTTAAGAGTCTAACATAGTTCGTTTAGGCTTGGTGTTGTGTGTAACAGAAACTATTGAATAAATTGAATTTCTTTTAGAAGTCACATACTAAAAAACCATCATAATAAAATTATAAATATTTTAAATTACCAATTTTATCATAAAATAAAATCTTTACTTCCCTATCACAGAATATTAGAGACATTAATGTAAATAAAATTATAATAGTTTAATATTTATATACAATAATATATATTTAAAATCAATGACAAATGATTGAAAATGGCCATTATTTTAAATTTTGGATGATTATAGATTATATTTACTAAAAAATGGATATAAATAAATGTTTTGGAATGAATTTGAATCCTTATCATATTCATTTGGACCCTAATTAACCCATTTTACCTTTATAGTGGTAACAAATATTTAATATCATCACTATTCCTAATGAATAAATAAAATGTGAAACTTATTATATAAAATTAATTATTTAAATTAATAATATATATTATATTTAATAAAAATCCATTAATATATGAGTTGATATTTAATTTAAAATTACTCTTGTAAAATGCGATGAAAAGTGTTTTTCAGGAACAAAATGCCTTGGTAAGTATAACATGTTTTGTAAAAAAATGAATCATATAATTGATTCAAATGAGTCTAATATTATTATTAATAATAAAAAAGAACTAATTTATTTTGAGACAATTTTAAAATAGTAAAAAAATATATAAATTATTGAAAAAAATATGGATTTCAATAAAAATTAGTATTTTTCACAATTCTTGAAAATTGAATCATTTTAAAAAATTATAAAAAAAATAAATCTAAGATATCTTTTACATGATGATTTAAAAAAATCTTTCCAATTATTTTCATAAATTTTTTAAAATTATAAAAAATATTTATAATATTTTCTCAAAAATGAAATAAAAGCATTTTTGAAAAAAATTTGTTTTTGGATTATAATACAGCATTACCATAAACTGAGTACTTGTTTCATAAATATAAATTTTTTATTTTTATTTTGTTAGAAAATTTTATACATATTTCATAATTTAGTTACTCCCACTCATTACTTCCAATTCAATTTAACTATTATAATGGTAATTTTTAAATAAAAATATTTCAGTTTTTCTAAAGATCAATGTTGTGTATCCTATATACTGTGGAACATATTTGACTTTTTTAAATGCATATACTTTTTAAATTATAGGTAAATATGATCTATATAATGTTACTTAGTGTGATTAGTTGATGGTTTTAAGGAAGCCAATTATCCACCTTCTAAATTCGTGTTTAGTATATCATTATCTAAATGTCTACCATAGATATTTTATTATCTTACCACTTACTAGATATTTTAAATAATCTATTTTCCTATTGAATATTAAAAAATTTATTTCATTTTTTATTACCTCTTATAACTAGTTGAGTTATGGTAATTAAATAAGAAACATAATGATCTTAATCATAAGAGGTTTATCAGATAGATTGTTTACCCCTAATAAATACCAATTTTTTTGATAAAAGATTGTTCAAGATTAAATTATTTGCATTAAAAATAAAAAAAATTACAAAGTAACAATTAAAAAAATATCATTTATCCTGACCTAATGATTTTTTGACCATATAATAGGATAACATTGGTTTTAAGAGATTAATTTAATGTATAATTATCATCAGTTAATTTTGAGAGAAAAGGATATTAAAATAATTTAATTTAGTTATAACATCCCTATAAAGAGTTGTTTTCATACCTTTAAGTGTTGCAATTACACAAATAATTTTTATGGAATTGATTAACTATATTTTTTACATGTACCAAAATTCATTTTTTGTTCTACTCCTAAATGAAATATTTATTTATTATAAGTTATATAAATATTAAGTGATGTATATTTATATATGGTTTAAATATTTTATGTGGGAAGTGGTTCAATTATGAATTCACACAATTCCATTTTATGATTCCGGAGGATAAATTCTTTATAGATGTTTTTTCCGACCAGGGGATTTCCATTGATCGTAATAAAAATATTGCTGGGATTTATGGTTAAATATAAAAGTACATATCATTGATACAAGGTTTTACATGATTTTATAAATATTATGATATTATATTATGAATTCTCAAATTTTGTTACTAATATGATGTTGTTGACTCAGAATGTAACAAAATCGACCCCGGTATCATATAGTTGTTGGTCATTTTACTACAATGGAAAAGATACAAGAGAAAAAATCACCATGTATTGATCGGTTTACTTGTCTTGGATAACTAGATTCATACATGGTTCCACTAATAAATTCTATATTGAACATATAATATAAAAGGAAAATTAAACTACTTCCTTTACACTTCTTCAAATTTTTAATCTTCACATTTTGGCGATGGAAAACATGTATAATGTTGAGATAAAATGCTTAATAAAGATTACATAAAGTATAAATATGAATCAATAATAATTCAAGCATATAAAGTAATTCATAATAAATATTCCAAGGTAAATAATTGAAAACCACATTCTATAAAATCAATAATGTGATAATTAAAATGAATCCATAATTTTTTTCATAACGATAATTTCATAGATAGAATAAAATGAATAATTAATGAATGAAATTATAAATTATTAGACACCAAGTATCTAGAACGCGAACCACTACCATCAACACCATTAATAAGAAGGTTTTTTTATTGGTATAAAACCATATAATTCTTCTTAGAAACAAACACTTAGGGTTTGTCCCCAACCCTTTTGTCTTATGAGACCTTTCGATGCATCGATGGGAGAATATAAAATCGATCCCCATACATCACTACAATTCCAAATCATTCTTTATACTTAGTATTAATTAAATAAAACTATTTCATATGAATATATCTATATTTATTAATATGTATTTAGATATATTTCTCTCGTAAAAACAATATTCAAAGTAAATATTCTATTTAAGAATGGTATATGGTTTAGATAGTTATCATATCCATGAAAAAAGAAATATCGATACTTAAGTGAAATATTATTTAAAATGATAAATATTCTAAAAAGGATAGTATATATACCACATAAAATTTATTTGTTGAGAAATACTTATTATGTCTCAATGAAAATTAGATTATGAAAAATTCCCATGTCTTAATTCCCGCTTAATTTTGTCACATTTGTGCCTCTTGAATATTAAATTTATATTTGTTGAATTTTTTTCTTGAAGTTAATTATACACACTTTTTGAACTACATATCAATTATAATCATTATATTATATTTTTTGGATTTACATTGATGAAATCGATGCCTTTTTATTTTTTTTACATAACAATTGTAGTTTTGTGATGATTTCTCTATTATATTACATGTGATTTATTAATAATTATAATTAATTATGTAAGCATATAAATTAAAATAATTCAATTTCTTATATACATAATATATTCTTTAGAATATCTACCCATGATGATGGTTATATTTGTTGACCTGGAAATATCTCTAAAAGTAGTTAACAGACATTGATGGGATATCGTCAAGAGAGTCAGAAAAAAAGGATTAAAATTAAATATATATAAATATATAATTTGAAATATTTATATTTGAATAAAATAATTAATACACTGTTAAATAAATTCCTAATTAATTTCATTAATTTTTTGTTATGAAAGGGTTAGTGGAAAAATAAAAGGAAGTGGAAGAATAATTAAAAATATAGGGAAGGGGATCAGAATGTACATAGTCCTTAGTGTAGCTTCACTTCTACGACACTATAAATCCTTAGTGATTGGTCTTTTATTACTCTATAAGATCCATATGTCTAAGGACCTGGATATTTCAAGGAAATATTTTTTTATTAAGTTATTTTGAATATTACGTGTCCGTAGTTTCTGACAGTGCGTGATTCTGAGACCCAGTGTGCCCAGAATAAATTTATGAAGTTTTGTTTGGGTATTTTCAGTAAACATATGTGCATGTTTTTATATCATTTAAACCGGTGCACAGAATTGAAATTTGAGGGCACCTATGAACTCAAAATGCCAGTATTCGCTTAAGGAGACCATTACCATAGTTGTGTTTGTTCAAGAATAGATGTTTTATTTTTGGATTTCATACTAAATTAAATAAAGTTGTTGTGTACTCAATTTTATTTTTAAAGGTTCTAGTTAAATCTACCAAAGTAAGGTTGGAGGTGCGGCCCACACCCCACATAACCTCTCATGGGAGGATAATGTGTGGTGGGTCCCACACCAGAAGCTAACCCCCCTTTAACCCCATAAACCTTTGGGGTTTCAATTAATGAGCCAACTCATCCATGTTTTTAAATTTATAAAACCATTGGAATTATTGCCAACCCAGGGAAAATTAATTAAGTGAATCACTTAATTAATTGTCCGTGTGTTTAAAATATTTTTAAAGGCATATGAATATTATTATAATATTGGGTGCCTATTATTTCAATTGTGTTGGAATATTTTCTATTGGGGGAGGCTCTGGAGAATTAGAAGAAAGGTGTTCCTCTATCGACAAAAAACATTGTTCTTCCACGATGAACACCATTCCTTAATGAAGAACATATCCGAATAAGAACGCGAATAGATTATCCAATGACGATTCCTATTCGGACACACCCCGACATCAACAGAATCGACGTCTGTATTCTGCGATGCCTGATCTCTGCGATGCTCGTCTTCTGTGGCTCGTTGACATGCACCGTTCTTGAAATTGAGGTTGGGGGTTTTGAATAATTTTAAGTGAATAAATTGTCTCATTCTTGTCGAATCCTTTGGGATGTCTTCACCCAACTGCTATCACCTAACGTGGAGGGTGTTGGCTGAACGAACATGGCCTGACGGTCCTCCGTTGATGGTTGTTTTTATTCGCGATGGTGGTGGAAATGGAAGATGTGGTGGCGACCGGAGTTGACGGCGACCGAAGGAGGTGGCGGAAACGGTGGCCGCACGCCGGCCCGTTAGAGGACCGCACCATCAAGTGCCGCATCGGTGGAGGATACCACGGCCTGCAATAGGTCCACTCGGCCAAAGAAGAACTGGCATGTCTCACGACCGGCCGGGCTGGAAGAACATGCTGGCTATAGCCGGCCGGGCTCAAGAACCACAGTGACTCTTGGTGCCGAGCTACGGAGAACCACATCCCACTTCCGCAGGCCACTTCGGCTAGCAAACAAGAAGGCAGGTGGCCTGCCGGGTTGAATATGGCAGCGGCACCTGAAGGTGCCGCGTGTGAGAACAACGACCCACCTGTGCGGGCCACTCGTATCGAGGAAGACCGGTTGTATTCGGTCGGTTGGGCAGTAGGGGTGGTGCCACTCGGAGCCCTTGTTTTAGAATAACAGGGGGACTACCCCCACCCCCCCTGCTTCGCTCGGCCAGACGGCCGAGACACGGGCCGGGCTGGGCCCGAAGCCCATCACCGGGCCGCTCGGCCAAAGAAGAACCTGTCGGTCTCATGACCATCCGGGAAGGAATAACCACCCGGCTACAGCCGGTCAGGCAGGAGAACTGTGGAACCTATTGGTGCCACTATATAGAAAACCATGGAATGTTTCTGTGGTCCGCTTCAGTGGGAGAACTGGTCAGCAAGCGGCTGGCTGGGTTGAGGAAGGCTGCTGCACCCGAAGGTGTCGCGTGGGAGTACACCGTCTTGCCTGTGTGGGCTTCTCACGCTAGGAAGTCCAGGAGGCATCCGACAAATGGGCAGGAGGGGCGGCGCCGTTGTAGGCTGCTGTATCAGAAAAACCAGGGGCCGTTACCCCCGCTTCGCTCGGCCAGCTAGCCAAGCCCTGGCCAGCCACGGTCCGGGCCGCGCCCCACCAGATCATGTCTCGCCTCACCGTTCCGGGCCACATTCCACCAGGCCGGGACATGCCTCACCGGGTCGGGCTGCATTCCACCAGGCTGGGCTAACCCCACAGCCAGGTCGGACCTACCGAACTGGGTCGGGCCGACCCTCCAGCAATTGGGATTTACGGGTCGAGCTCGTTCGGTTATAGGCGAATATCTTCAAGACTGCACATCCGAACGACGCGTCGTCTGCAGCACTTGGACCCTTGTGATGAGGCCGTCCTTTTTTTATAATCTATTTTTGTTTTGGAAATATTTTTAAAATGGCTGGGTTTGGAACGAGCGTAATTCCAACTAGACCCTTTAATGGAAAAGCCAAGAACTCTTAGACCGGGCGTCATATTGACGTTCTATATATCGCATTGGGTTTCTTTTAATGAGAATAAACATCGGGATACATCAACTATGGACTAAGTGATAGTTTATGGATCTACCCCCCTTTTCTCGAGGAGCGCACCCTCCGAGAATCGATCATGCTGTATTCAGAAACCCTAGAGCTGGATGCGACTGCGACGACTACTGTACTGGGATCCTCCGTGGGTTTGACAACGATGAATACTATTCTTTTATCTTGTACGGGTTGTGCAATTTGACCTCTGTACTTGTGTCCTGTGTGGGTCCGACAGAGTAGCTGGTCTTATATCCTGTGTGGGTCCGATAGCTTAGTGGGTCTTGTATCTTGTGTGGGTCTGATAGCTTAGATGAAACAATGATGACTAGTGTTCTTATATCCAATGTGGGTATGGTAGATTGACCTCTGTACTTGTATCCTGTGTGGGTCTGACATAGTAGCTGGTCTTATATCTTGTGTGGGTCTGACAGCTTAGCTGGCCTTGTATCTTGTGTGGGTCTGACAGCATAGATGAATCAGTGACTACATCTGATCATCTCTATCACTTTACGAAAGATGTATACCCGTGTGAGATGATTCTTGAGTTTCAATGATTATCATCGATGAGATTTAATTTACATACTATGTGGACTGGGTTATTCTTGGGCTCGAGAGTTAGAGTCTAACTGAGATTGATAACTTAGGTATATGTATGGTCATATACCTAAGTAGGTTTGGTTGATACTTTGTGGTTGTATCTTTATTCTGTGGTTTATGCTTTGTGGATTCTAGGAGACCTTTGGGGGTCTCGGGGTCCCTACATAGTATCATTATACTCACCCCAACACGTGTTATTCCTGCACCTCGTTGTGTTGGATGCAGACGACGGACATCGTTGATGGAGGTAGAGAGAAAGATAGGACCGGATGGTACCCGGAGGTCGACCACAGGGCAAGACGGTACATAGAGTGAACCGACAGACGTGGAGTACTGAGGTGGTCTTCTGTACCTACCCTTTGGGTAGGATACCTGGTGAATGTTCTAGGATATTCCCGTTTTAGTTGTTGTCCCTTTTTCAGTTGTACTTGCTTTCCGTTGTACCTGTACTTTACAGTTGGGCTTGTATTTTGGACCCTTTACATTAAACACTACTTTTTGTAAACATCATTCACTTATTACATTCCTTCCAGCTTACTTTTTTTGTGTGTGTGATACTTCCATAAAGGCAATGCATTCCCAACATAGAGATTTATGCCTTGGGTGATAGTCGCCAGCCCCTGGCTAATGGAAGGCATGCTTGGGTTAGTCACGACATGGGCCCCGAGGATGGGTAATGACAAATTGGTATTAGAGGAGTCAGTTCTACCACATAACATTGGAATCTGATCATTATTCTTGGAGAAGCAATTGTGTTAAGAGTATTGAGTATGGTTTTAAATCAAGGGAGTCCAGTGTTAGTGCGGCGACCGACGTATCCATACACCAGGACCCTGACCTCTGATATCCTACTTAGTGCACATAAACATTGATTGCATGTGGGTTTCAAAATTTTCCATTGTGGCCTCTTTGAGTCATCTCAACATGTATAAGTTTTTGACGATGGGGCACCTGTTCCTTATCATGATGCCTCTACAAAGACAACTAGCTAGGGTTCTCGAGAGAGAGTACATGACGATGGACCACAGAGCGAAGTGGCTCCAGTGAAGGGCCCTCATACTATGTTGGAACCTTCACGTGGTGTACCAGCAACACCACCACCTGTTGGGAAGTAGATTCCACCAGCCGCACTGGAATACGGTGCACACAAGCTCAGTGCATTTCACGAGTTCCAGCGGCAGAGGCCTCTGAGGTTTCAACCCTAGACAGATTCCCATGCAGTAGAGGACTAGATAGAGGAGATTACTGAAATTTTCTTCCTAGTTGAGAGAACCTATGTGGTTGAATGTTCATTGGCTAAGTGGATACAGCCAGTTAATGTTATAATTTTGAAATCATGAAATTGGGATCAGTCTTAGAGACTTGAGCATGTAAAAATGTTTCAAGAAGAGGAAGTGTTAAGGAGAGATGAATCTGTAGGGTAGTAGACATGGAAGCAGATCTAGGAGAGTAGAATTAAGTGGTGGACATTTCGACATGTTACAACCACCCACATTTGTATTCCCTGCTAGGCTCATGGAGCTGGAGGGTAGGGGAAGAGAGTAGCTGCATGCAGTCAAGGAGTTTGACCCTAGGGATCTAAGAATTATTTGAGGTACGATCTATTTCTACTACAAGCTTATGTATAAATAGACATATGTACTAATCATTCCTTCCTTCCACAAATCATGTCCTAGGCCTAGAGTTTCTGGTTAATCCATTGAATTGACCCTCTCTTCTGGAGAAACCTTTTGAAGGAGACTCGATAATCACACATACGCCGACGGTGTGATCTTACTCTTGAAGCGAGAGTTTCGTTTAGAACCTCTTGGTGGCATCGTCGAGGCCTTACAATGTTAATTTGGGCATGGACTGGGCAACCAAGGTTCATACACAGATTGACTGTATTAGGAAAAAATGTTGTGGTTTATCTACATTGAAGGGATGGGGTTTTCCTTGGTTGGTGAAAAGGAAAACCCATGCAGCACAGGATGGAATCACACATAAGAGCTTGAAGTCGATCACTCAAGAGTCAGCCAGACTTACCTTTGTGTTAGACCTCTCCAGAGTTGCATAACCGCTATCATCTTTGACAGAGAAGGGGAATCCCTTCATATAGTCCGAGAGATTCAAGCAAATCATTCAAGATCTGAATTAGAGGTCGACTAGTGCACCCATCTTGAGGATACCAGAGGAGGGTGGTGGGTATGTGGTTTACTACAACGCATCAGGGACAAGACTCAGGTGTGTCCTGATGCATGAGTGATCAGTGACGCTTATTATTCTCGGCAGCAGAGACAACGACGATGGCTTGAGTTCCTCTAGGAAAATGACTTCTATATGGTCTATACTCCTGGGAAGGGGAATGTTGTAGCAGATTCTCACAATAAGAGATCAGGCATTCAGCTGCTAGGAGATGAGACAGTGCAGCTGGCTGCATTTCAAATATCCTTTGTGGATAGAGATGGAGCAGGCTTTCTTCAGTATCTCATAGTCACTCCTCCACTTCTTCAGTGAGTTAGGGAGGCACAGTGAGGGGACGTTGACTGTGAGATACGAAATGCTCAGATATCCTCAGGATAAGCACCTGATGGGTTTTCTAAAGGTGGAGAGCACGTCATCCTCTGCAGAGGGCGTACCATGGTTCCAGTGGCAATGCAAGAAGAAGTGATGAGGGAGTTTCATACAACCCCTCATGTGGTACATCCAAGAGTGGTGAAGATGTATCAGCAGCTTAGACGACAGCATTGGTGGCCAGGTATGAAGAAGGGAGTAGCAGATTTTGTATCATGGTGCCTCACTTTTCAGTAGGTGAAGGTGGAGCTCCAGGTACCAATAGGCTTGGTACAACCCTTAGAGGTCCCAGAGTGGAAGTGGAACAGAATATCGATGGATTTTGTGTTGGGGCTTCCACGTACAGCCAGAGGACACGACTCTATTTGGGTGACTGTCGATCGACTCACCAAGTGGACCACTTCCTACCGATCAGAGAGCAGGGCTCATTAGAGATCATGGAACGCCTCTATGTTCAAGAGATAATACGACTTAATAGTGTTCCATTGACTATCGTCCCCGATCAAGATGATCGTTTCGCTTCCCGGCTATGGAAGTGGTTGCATGAGGCTTTTAGAACGTAGCTTCGCTTGAGCACCGCCTTTCATTCTTAGACGGATAGTCAGACTGAGATGACTATTCAGACTCTCTAGGACATGCTTCATGCGTGTATCCTTGACTTTAGTCACAGTTGGGAGGATCTCTTACCCTGGGTGGAGTTTACGTATAACAATAGCTACCACTCCACCTTCACGATGGCACTATACGAGGCAGTGTACGACCGACCTTAAAGATCACCTCTGTGTTGAACTGACCCAGGGAAGTCTGCACCTGTACCACCAGAGATGATGCAGGCTATGTCGAAGAAGGTGCAGATCATTTGGGAGTGGATGAAGGTTGCAAAGAGCAGGAAGAAGTCCTATGTCGATAGAAGATGGAGACCACTGGAGTTTAAGGATGGCGACCATGTCTTCCTACGGGTTCCACCACGATGGGGTCTACGAAGATTCGGCTGAGGCGGCAAGTTATCTCCACGATTTATCAGACCTTTCTAGGTCCTCAACATAGTAGGCGATGTGGTTTATTGTTTGGCCCTTCCACCATAGTTTCCTCAGGTGCACATCATTTTCCATGTAACTCAGCTGAGGAGATACGTGCACAACCCGTCTCACATCATCAACCACATGGAGATGGACATCGATAACTGGGTGAAATTCACAGAGGACCTTATGGATATCGAGGATCGACAGGAGTGGTTCCTACTTGGATGGTCGATTACTCTGGTGCGCAATCACTGGCAGCAAAGAACCTCTAGGAGAGAACATGGGAGCAGGAGGCTTAGATCCGTGCTCAGTACCCCCCATTTGTTTCCCTAGTGTGTGTTTTAGCTTTATGGGGACGTAAAGTGTAGAGAACTGAATCTTAACGTACATAGACATTACATTACATTTGTGGAATACTTATTACATAACAAAAACACACACACAAGGATCGTAATAGTTTATTGTCTTTGGAAACTCAGAATATAATCTTCTAATCATGGTGAAAGATCTTCAACATCTCCCATAAAGATCTTCTTTTTTTTAAACCTAAATCCTTTCTTTATGTCCTGGGGAAAACAAAACATAAAAGGGTGAGCTCAAATTCTCAGTAAGGGTAAACAAAAGAAATATCAATCATGTCATATTCATAAGAACATATCTTTTGGAAATCTTAACCTGGAAAAGAGATCATAATTTCATAACATGGGATAAATCATAGTAGTGAAATGTAATCCCAATAATCATAACATAAAACATTAAACTTTTTGTCATACACACATAATCATAGATAATAATTTCTTATTAGTCAAGACTCATTGCCAAGACTATCTTAGTGGACAAAGTCCCTTTCTGAACCGAGTTCACTCCTCCTTTCAGTCCTGTTTCACTGAACCGGTATAACCTACCATTCCAGCCATGTCTATCTCATGAGATATAGAATCATTACCCAATGCATTTTAGGGAGATATAGGTCCCACCCATCTCATAATGATACCATTCTTATGTGTGACACAAAATCATAAACCATACATCATTGCATAACCAATGTAATAAAAATGGAATTCTTAAACATCGTGACATTATAAAACAATTCATATAAGATAAATGAATAAATAAAATTAATTCCAGCACAACATAATAAAATCAATGTAATTATAGGGATGGAATCAGAACCCTATTTTATCTTAGATTAAAATAATTTAGATAAAACACTTGAACTCCATTCTTGAGGAAAATATCCTTTCTACTTCAAAAACATTTTTCCTTTATTAACATGTCATACAGTTTTAAACTAAAAGAAGTTGATTAAAAATAAACATGAATACTTATAAAGGAATCTTCTTGGAAATAATGTTTTAAAAATCCATTCATTCCCAATAATTAAAAAAAAAATTCTTCTCGTACATTTGTCGGAAAAGTCAAAAAGTACCTCGTGTGAAAAATGACAAAAGATTCTTTTCATATCTTTTACTAAAAACTAAGTGAAGGTTAAAATTTGATATAAACAATTTTATAAGGATATAAATATTACATATTGAGGAAGCATGGATGTGGATGATAAAATACACCCCAGTAAATACCAATGTATAAACAATCTCGGATAAAAATGAGATTGTGATATTTCCCTTACCTTAGGTCCGATTTGTATTGTAAGTGTCCAAACCTCATGTATAATGATTCAAATAATCTTATTGACTTATTCAAGAATCATAATTATTGTTGTGATATCATATATGATCATATTCTTAGCTTATTATTAGTAATATTTCATTACTACTGGTTATTCGGGTGTTTATTACTTTTTTGTTCTTATGCATGTTTGTCGAATAAATTATTATTCTTCTCTTTAGGTTATAGATACATCATTTACATAATGGTATTATTGTAATATATATCATATTCATTCATTCAATTCATTTATATAATCATTATGCAATGAAGATAATGTTGAACGAATCGCATCACATTGTGGAGACGGTATTCCATATGTACGCACGAGTGATGATATCGTTCCCATGATTGTGGAATTGTAATGGAGTGTACGTATACTATTTCAGAATAAATATAACTTTTTAATATTCATATATAGTCATTATTTACACCATTATACCCATCCAAGTAAGGTGGTGGTGGAAAATAGATTACACCACGGCGTGGAGACGGTATTCCGTACGTACGCATGCGCGGTGATTTATTTTTCCGTGTGATGGATAGATGGTGAAATAGGGTTGTTTCATACTTATAATAACATATTAGTATATGATTTATACTGATGTTATTACATAATAATTAAACAACTAATGAAGAAGAAGTGGAAGAAGAAATATAGATGAAAGAATCGGTAATGGACATTACCTCTTCTTTGAAGTGCGTCTTTGAGACCTCCTTTTAGGGTACTAAAATAGGTTTTTGAAGAAGACCAGATCCTCTAGGATGTTTCTAGGGAAGTGGAGAGGAGAAATTTTTATGGTTTTTCTGAGCATGAAGGCTCAATGTGGTGTGAGGAAGAGGGAGGAGGAGGTGCGCTTTTATAAGGGAGGAGAGGGGTACCTTTGGAATAACTAAAACTATTATTTTATTAGAAAGTCAAATTCGGTTTTAAATAACTCCAAATTGATTTATTTTGAATATAAAGTTGGGATGGGTCTAAATTATCTCATACAATATAATTTAGACAAGTTTATGTTCCTATTTTAACCTTATCATTTAGATTTAACATTAAGTTAAATAATTTTACTTTTACCGTGTCTTCTTGTGTTCTTATACTATAAGGTTAATAAACATACTATAAGAAGCCAAAAGAACCCCAAGTTGTATATAATTAATATATATAACCTTATCTAAGTCATTTGGCCTAACCTTATATTTTAATTAATAAAATAACAATTAATAATATAATATTTGTTTTAAAAACTACTTTATGTCAATTTTGACACTATTTAGTAATTGATTTTTGTGAAAATCATAATAGAATTATTAGTTCGAAAAAAGTTAATTACATCCATAATAACATGTCATATTAACCTATAAAATTAGTTTAATTCATAAAAAATCTTAAATTACATTTATTTGGGTATTTATAACATCAATTTTTTCAATATTTCATTAATAAGACAATTATTGCATCATCATTGTGTCATAATAAATGATAATTATTTAATCCATAAAAATTCTAAATAAATTCTTATGATTTAGATAATTGTATTAGATTTCTGGAGACTATTCATGTTCTAAGTTTCATGAAGTTTATAACTAAATTAAAATTATTATACTTATAAGATTTAAGAAAGTGACATGTTGTCACATTCTTTGGTTTTAATAATAATTAAATTATTTTCATGGACAAAAGTCCATTAAATGAATATAATCATACCCTTAGGTGACATGGGTCGACCTTTAGTCATCCGATAGGATTTTTACATGTGTTAGGGTAATTTTATAATATTATATTTACCCTTATTTACCCGATTTACCTTTAACTATGATAAATAAAATTTACCGTAGTTACTAATCATAATTCCCAAAAATAAAAAGTAGATTATTAACAAAATTTGGATCCACTGATTCCAAATATGTAATCCATTGTTCCAAATTCATAACACAAAAGTTTCAGAAATTAAATTAAAATTAATCCCGTTGTAGAAAGAAAACCAGTTTTTCTATAAAACATTGCAAAAGATTGAATTGATTTATCCTACGAATTCAAGGTAGAATCAATGCTAATGACATACATTATATTAAATGGTAAAAATATATTCTATTTATACTTTAAAACCATTAAATATTATAATTTAACTATATAAATTATTGCGACGAAAAAAGATGTTTTTAATTAAAATATAGCGTGTTTTTACTATTCATCAAAATTTGAAAGTTACCAGAATGATATGAAAATTTATCCAAAGTAAATTCTTATTTCATGATTCCAAATAGGAATTTTATTTTGTCAAATTGAACTTATAAACATGTCAAAAACTAGATTTAAAGTGGGTGTGCCATCAAAAGGCGGCAAAACTGCATTTTTTGAAAAATATATATTTTACCCAAAAAAATTATTTTGTTCTTATACCATGTTATAGAAAATTTGAAAGACGAATAATAATGTTATATGATTCAAAATTTAGTTAATACTATTCATAATGGCTAGTTCATAATAATATTATAATAATATATCGTTGTTTAGTAAAACCCGGTATTGCGTAAACCACACGCTATCGAGGAGGGTCGCGATTGCGTGTAATGAAAGCCAAGTCAGGGTTACGTGCTGTCCAAGAATCCTTCGTTGTTTTGTATAACATAATCCAACCATATTTCATTTATACATTGAATATATATATATATATATATATATACTCAATGTTGCGTAGAATAACTATTATCAAAATTGTGTGTAACACGATCCATGAATAGTGTTGTGTATACTGCAAGCTAATACGGTGTTGCGTATAGAGCAAGGTAATCTTGGTGTAGCATACACACAAGACATTAATTAAATTAAAAGAATATTTTTCATAAAATCTCGGGGTGTTACATTCTACCCCCCTTAAAATTAATTTCACCCTCGAAATTCGTCAGGGTTATAAATGGTTTACTATTCGAAAGTCTCTTTAATAGAAACCCACATCGTAAAAAGGAATACCAAAACCAATCTTTAAAAACAAAAGTATGAAACGTAATGGTTACCCAAAAAAACTAATCACTAGGTTTCCACATAGGTGAAAATATGGATATGGAAGAGAAATCTAACCATCATGTTCTGATGGAGAGTGGTAGAGAACATGGCTATGGAAAAGCCAGCAATCACAAAGCCATAAATTTGGGACGATCTAAGGTAGCATCTGATAATTCAGATATAAGGGCACTAGGACAAAATTTTTGGTTTTCAAGATCATTTCCCTAAAGTTGATGAAATTGGAATTAGAAGAAATACTTTCGTGATTTTGGTATAGTCTCACTGTTTGTCATTCTTTGGAAAATTTCCACTTCATCTCTTAAAGAAATGAAGTTGAATTTGTCATTCATGATGTGTTAGCAGATCATGTGATAGAATGATGGGTCATTCCATCTGTCTTGAACAAAAGGTTAGAAAAGTTATAAAAAAATACATAAGTCCATCTATAGTAAGATTAATCATATATGGTTACTAAAATGGACTTATACTTCATATATCAAACTTCATAATATAATAAAACTAGTATCTACTAAACAGGGACTTCCTGTAGGCCAGTGGTTGGCGATAAAGGCCAGTCGCACTTTAGTTGTGGGTTCGATTCCCACAGCCTTGTCTGATGCAATGGGATGTCGCCCGTCCGGCAGGTTTTCCTTTTTCTAAAGCTATATTACTATAACATCCCATCAACAATATCAAAAAAGTTTTATCCTTAAACAATACTAACTTATGTCCAACATAATTCATTCCAATCTTTAGGTTTATCTAAAATACTTTGGTCCAAGCTCATAGTATAAAGAAAATGATCACATGAATGCCATCATTTATCCCCCATATATCATAAGATATATCTTGTTGGTCAAATAACAAACATGTGAATACCTTAATCATTTATTCTCTTGAAGAATGAATATCCATTGAACCTTAGTGAAAACATTAATGTAGTTAAAAGTTAACGCTTTCCACAAACCAAAATCCTCAAAATTCTATATCCTCAAACTATTATATCACTTAGTCCTTATATCAATTATGAGCTCATGAATACTATCAAAAAAATTAGATTCTCTTTATCCCTTCATTATGTCCATATCATCTTCTTTCCAAAAATATTTCAATCACTTTTCATGGTTACCGATGCCATAAAATTATTGAAAACCACAATAGACCAAAACATAAATATTCCAATATTCCACGATACTATATACAAAATTATTCTGGAATCCCATTAAATAAACACTTAATCATTCCACCACATTGTTTTCATATTCAACATCTCCAATGGTGATCGCATGTGACTTTGCTTTGTCCTTTGCCTTAAGTGGTTGCTCATGTCGATCATCACTAACCCTTGGATTAGGGCATTTATTAGCATAATGCCACATTTCCTTGCACTTGAAGCATTGAAGTGTAGTAGGTTCATTCTGTGTATCCCTTCCTCTGTTTTCATCATTAGGTATCTTCTTCCCATCTTTGCGGCATTCAAATTCCCGATGACCTTCCTTTCCACATTTGAAACATTTACTTGTCCCTTTAAGACAATATCCACCATGCTTCATTCCACACATTGAGCATAAGGAAACATTCATCTTCTTTTCACCATTATTCTGAGATTTCTCCTTGAACTCCATCTTTCTTTTCTTGTCAAAACTATGAGATGGATAACTAACACCAACTTCCATTTACACCTTGATAACACAACGCACAATTTCTTCATAGCTACTGATGTCTCTTATAGCTAATTCCCTCCGAAGATTTGGTTTTAAGCCACTGAAAAATCGATGAACTTTACTTTCAGGTTGGATGATAAATCCAGATGCATACCTTGCAAGCCTTGTAAAATTCGCTTCGTATATACCAACAGATTCATCATCCTTTTGCTTTAGTTCAAGAAACTCTTTCTACATCTTTGTTCGAAGAATAAGAGGTAAGTACTTATTAAAAAATAAGTTCCTAAACTTGTCCCATTCCATGGACTCAATTTCATCTCTTTGCCTCGTATTCTTGATAAGATTCCACCATTGATCAGCTTCACCTTCCAAACGATATACTACTAAGATGACTTTATCATGTTCATAACATTGAAGAACTGAAAATATATTTTAAGTGGTTCTGATCCATTGTTCAGCAACAAGTGGATCAAAAGACCCACTAAAAGAAGGTGGATGTTTCCTCATGAAGTACTCAATAGAATGTTGTTCCCTTCTCTGCCCATTTAGAAGTATAGAATGATTCATAGCTTGTGTAAGTATAGTAATAAGATTTTTCACTCCATCTCTAATAACATTTTTTTGTTCATGAGGACAATCATTTCATGGTCCATTACATTGATCAACATGGTTCCTTCAGGTTCCAGCCATCGTCTAAAACCCAAAAAGAATAGTTTGAGAGGCAAAAATCATGCTAGGGAAAACAACATAATAAAGGGGGAGTATCCTCAATATATAACATCTTATGTTAAATTCTATGATCGTTACCGTAGTTCTAGGACTGTATCTTATACGTATACTTATCCTTAGAGACATCCCTAGACATACCTTAGAAATATCTCTATGGATCTCACTAACGTTTTCGCATCCTAGATTCCAAAGGTTGACTAAACCTTTCCTCTGATACCAACTGTTGAGACCCGAAGCTTAACGTACATAGACATTACATTACTTTTTCAGAATACTTAGTATATAACAAAAACACAAAAACAAGGACCGTAATAGTTTAGTGTCTTTCGAAACTCTGAATATAATCTTCTAATCATGGTGAAAGATCTTCAACATCTCCCATAAAGATCTTTTTTTTTAAACCTAACTCTTTTCTTTATGTCCTGGGAAAAAACATAAAAGGGTGAGCTCAAATGCTCAGTAATGGTAAACAAATGAAATATCAATCACGTCATATTCATATTAACATATCTTTTGGAAATCTTGACCTGCAAAAGGGATCATAATTTCATAACATGGGATATATCATAGTAGTGAAATGTAATCCCAATAATCATAACTTAAAACATGAAACTTTGTGTCATACACACATAGTCATAGAGAATCATTTCTTATTAGTCAAGACTCATTGCCAAGAATATCTTAGTGGACAAAGTCCATTTCTGAACCGATTTCACTCCTCGTTTCAGCCCTGTTTCACTGAACCGGTATAACCTACCATTCCAGCCATGTCTATCTCATGAGATATAAAATCTTTACCCAATGAATTGGAGGTAGATATAGGTCCCACCCATCTCATAATGATACCATTCTTATGTGTGCCACAAAATCATAAATCATACATCATTGCACAACCCATGTAATAAAAATGGAATTCTTAAACATCATGACATTATAAAACAATTCATATAAGATAAATGAATTCATAAAAATAATTCCATCACAACATAATCAAATCAATGTAATTATAGGGATAGAATCGGAATCCTATTTTATCTTAGATGGAAAATAATTTTGATAAAACACTTGAACTCCATTCTTGAGAAAAATATCCTTTCTACTTCAAAAACATTTTTCCTTTCATAACATGTCATACATTTTTAAACTAAAAGAAGTTGATTAAAAATAAAGTTGAAAACTTTTAAAGGAAGCATTATGGAAATAATGTTTTAAAAATCCATTCATGCCGTATAAGTTAAAAAAACATTCTTCTCGTACTTTTGTTGGAAAAGTCAAAAAGTACCTCGTATGAAAAACGACAAAATATTCCATTCATATCTTTTACTAAAAACTCAATGAAGGGTAAAATTGGATATAAAATATTTTATAAGGATATAAATATTATATATTGAGGAAACATGGATGTGGATGATAAAATACACCTTAGTAAATACCAAAGTATAAATAATCTCGGATAAAAATGAGATTGTGATATTTCCCTTACCTTAGGTCCGATTTGATTCGTAAGTGTCCAAAACTCCTGTATAATGATTTAAATAATGTTATTGACTTATTCCATAATCATAATTATTGTTATGATATCATATATGGTCATATTCTTAGCTTATTATTAATAATAATTTATTACTACTTGTTATTCGGGTGTTTATTACTTTTTTGTTCTTATGTGTGTTTGTCGAATAAATTCTCATTCTTCTCTTTAGGTTATAGATACCTCATTTACGTAATGGTATTATTGTAATATATATCATATTAATTCATTCAATTCATTTATATAATCATTATGCAATGAAGATCACGTAGAACGAATCACATCACATCGTGGAGACAGTATTCCGTACGTACGCACGAGCGATGATATCGTTCCCATGATCGTGGAATTGTATTGGAGTGTATTTATACTATTTCAGAATCAATATCAATTTTTAATAGTCATATATAGTCATTATTTACACCATTATACCCATCCAAGTAAGGTGGTGGTGGAAAATAGATTACACCACGGCGTGGAGACGGTATTCCGTACGTACCCACGCGCGGTGATTTCTTTTTCTGTAGGATGGATAGATGGTGAAATAGGGTTGTTTCATACTTATAATAACATATCAATATATGAGTGATACTGATGTTATTACTTCATAATGAAACAACTAAAGAAGAAGAAGTGGAATAAATAATAAAGATGAAAGAATTGGTAACGGACATTACCTCTTCTTTGAAGTGCTTCTTTGAGACCTCATTTTAGGGTACTAAAATAGGTCTTTGAAGAAGACCAGAACCTCTAGGATGTTTCTATGGAAGCGGAGAGGAGAAATTGGCAGGGTTTGGCCGAGCTTGAAGGCTCAAAGTGGTGTGAGGAAGAGGGAGGAGGAGGTGCACTTTTATAAGGGAGGAGAGGGGTACCTTTGGAATAACTAAAACTATTATTTTATTATAAAGTCATATTCGGTTTCAAATATCTCCAAATTGATTTATTTTAATGATATGGTTGGGATGGGTCGAAATTATCTCATCCAATAGAATTTATACAAGTTTAGGTTCCTATGTTAACCTTATCATTTAGATTTAACATTAAGTTAAATAATTTTACTTTTACTGTGTCTTCTTATGTTCTTATAATATATGGTTAATAAACTTACTATAAGAATCCAAACGAACCCCAAGATGTTTATTATTAATATATATAACCTTATATAAGTCATTTTGATGATCCTTAGATTTTTATAAATGAAATAACAATTAATAATATTATATTTGTTTTAAAAACTATTTTATGTCAATTTTAACACTGTTTAGTAATTGATTTTTGTGGAAATCATAAAAGAATTATTAGTTAGAAAAAAGTTAATTAAATCAATACTAACATGTCATATTAACCTATAAAATTATTTTAATTCATAAAAAGTCTTAAATTACATTTATTTTGGAATTTATAACATCAATTTTGTCAATATTTCATTAATAAGACAATTACTGCATCATCATTGTGTCATAATAAATGATAATTATTTAATCCCTAAAAATTATAAATAAATTTCTATGATGTAGATAATTGTATTATATTTCTGGATACTATTAATGTTCGAAGTTTCATGAACTGTATCACTAAATTAAAATTATTATACTTATAAGATTTAAGAAAGTTACATGTTTTCACATTCTTTGGTTTTAATAATAATTAAATTATTTTCATGAAAAAATGTCCATTAAATGAATATAATCCGACCCTTAGGTGATATGGGTCTACTTTTAGTCATCTAATAGGATTTTTACATGTGTTATGGTAATTTTAGAATATTATATTTACCCTTAATTACCTGATTTACCTTTAACTATGGTAAATAAAATTTACCATAGTTACTATTCATAATTCCCAAAAATAAAAAGTAGCTTATTAACATAATTTAGATCCACTGATTCCCAATATGGAATCCATTTTTCCAAATTCAATACACAAAACTTGCAGAAATTAAATTAAAATTAATCCTGTTGTCGAAAGAAAACGAGTT
Organism: Viscum album; assembly: GCA_963277665.1. NCBI lineage: Eukaryota > Viridiplantae > Streptophyta > Magnoliopsida > Santalales > Viscaceae > Viscum > Viscum album. Next base: position 1,006,782,448 of record OY728164.1, on the reverse strand, counting down.
TTTCTTTAAAACATTGCAAAAGATTGAATTGATCTATCCTACGAATTCAAGGTAGAATCAATGCTAATGACATACATTATATTAAATGGTAAAAATATATTCTATTTATACGTTAAAAACATTCAATATTATAATTTAACCATATAAATTATTGCGATGAAAAAGTTTTTTTTAATTAAAATATTGCATGTTTTTACTATTCATCAAAATATGAAAGTTACAAGAATGATATGAAAATTTATCCAAAGTAAATTTTTATTTCATGATTCCAAAGAAGAATTTTATTTTGTCAAATTGAACTTATAAACATGTCAAAAACTATATTTTAAGTGGGTGCGCCATCAAATGGCGGCAAAATTGCATTTTTTTGAAAAATACTTATTTTACCCGTAAAATTTATTTTCTTCTTATACCATGTTTTATAAAATGTTAAAGATGAATAATAATGTTATAAGATTAAAAATTTAGTTAATACTATTCATAATGGCTAGTTCATAATAATTTTATAATAATATTTCGTTGTTTAGTAAAACCCGGTATTGCGTACAACACACGCTATCGAGGAAGGTCGCGATTGCGTGTAATGCAAGCCAAGTCAGGGTTGCGTGTTGTGCAAGAATCTTTCGTTGTTTTGTATAACATAATCCAACCTTATTTCATTTATACATTGAATATATATATATATATATATATATATACTCAATGTTGTGAAGAATAACTATTATCAAAATTGTGTGTAACACGATCCAAGAATAGTGTTGCGTATACTACAAGCTAATACGGTGTTGCATATAGTGCAAGGTAATCTTGGTGTATCATACAACACAAGACATTAATGAAATTAAAATAATAATTTTCATAAAATCTCGGGGTGTTACATAAATCCCCAAGGTGGGGGTAATTTAAATACCAATAAATTTAAAGGGTATTTTTTTCTCTTAAATACTTTGGATTATTACGAGTCCGCGGTTTCGGAAGGCGCCTGATTCCAAGGCCCGGTGTTCCCAGAATCAATTTCTAAAGTTTTGTTCAGGTACATTCAGTAAACATATGTGCTGGTTTTTCTATCTTTTAAACGGGTGCATGGAATTGAAATCTGAGGGCACCGATGAACTCACAGCTCTGGTATTCTATTAAGGAGACCTTTACCGCAGTTACGTTTGTTCGAGAGTATAAGTTTTATTTTGGGGTTTCATACTAAATTTAATAAAATTGTTTTTTACACAATTTTATTCTTAATGGTGGTGGTTAAATCCACAAAAGGGATGTTGGAGGTGGGGAACACACCCCACATAACGTCCCATGAGAGGATAATGTGCGGTGGGGCCCACATGAGCACCTAACCCCCCTTTAACCCCATAAACCATTGGGCTTCCCATTAATGAGCCAACTCATCCATGTTTTTAAATTTATGAAACCAAAGAAATTCGTTCCAACCCATGGAAAATTAATTAACCGAATCACTTAAATAATTGTTCATGTGTTTGAAATATTTTGAATGGCTTGGAAATATTATTATAATATTGGGAGCCTATTATTTCATTTGCTTTGGAAAATTTTCTATTGGGGGAGGCTCTGGAGAATTAGAAGAAAGGTGTTTCTCTCTCAATGAACAACATCGTTCTTCAACTAAGAACACCGTTCTCCAACAAAGAACATCATTATTCAACGAATAACATCTTCAACGAAGAATGCAATGAACTTCTTCAATGATGCTTCCTCTTCGAACGCACCCACACGTCAATGGAATCAACGTTTGTAATCAGCGACGCTCGACCGCCGCGACACTCCTCTTCCATGGCTTGTTAACGTGAACTGTTATTGAAATCGAGGTAGTGGTTTTGAATAATTATAAGTGAATAAATTATCTCGTTCATTTAAAATACATTGGGATGTCTTCGGACAAATGTTATTGCCTAACGTGGAGGGCACGGGCCAAACGAACATGGCCCGATGACCCTTCGTTGACCCTTTTTTTTATACGCGATGGAGGTGGAGATGTAAGAGGTGGTGACGACCACAGTTGATGATGACCGAAGGCGGGGACGGTAATAGTGGCTGCGCGCCTGCCCTTTAGAGGACAGCACAGATGGGGCGGTGCGGGCGGATGAGACCGCGACCCGCAACTGGGTCGCTCAGCTGAAGAAGAAATGGACGGTCCCACGATCGATTGGGTGGGAAGAATGGGAAGGCTAAATCAGGTTGGGCTCGAGAACAGCGGACCCTATCTATGGGCCGCTTCAGTGGGTGAACCGGCCGGCAGGCGGCTGGCGGTGTTGAAGAAGGTCGTGGCACCCTGAGGTGCAGCATGGGAGAACAGCAGCCCGCCTGTGTGAGATGCTCGCACCGGGGAAGATAGGAGAGCTTCAGCTGGCCAGGCCAGAGGGGCGGCGCCACTCGACACTGCCATTTCAGAAAAACTGGGGGCCGCTCCCCCAACTCCGCTTGGCCAGCTAGCCAAGACGCGGCATGCCGTAGGCCGGGACGCCTTCCACTTGGTCAGGTCGTGCCCCACCGGGCCCGTAAGGGCCGTGCCTCACTGTTCCGGGCCACGTTCCACCAGGTCGGGCCGCGCCCCAATGGGCTGGGCTGACCCCTCAGCCAGGTCAGACCCGCCGATCTGGGGCGGGCCAACCCGTCAGCCACTGGGCTTGATCGGCCGGGCCCGTTCACTTAAACATGAATATCTTCAAGACTACACGTCTGAACGATGCACCATATACAGCACTGGGACCCTCGTGATGAGTCGGTCCTTTTTTGATACTCTAGGTGAGTTTTGGACAAATTTGGAAAACAACCAGGTTTGGAATTAGGAAAATTCCAACCGGGCCCCTGGAACAGAAAAGCCAATAACTCTTAGACCGGGAGTCTGATTTATGCATCGTCTATCCTGTTGGGATCCTTTTAATGAGTCTAAACAACATGATACATCTTGTCCAGACTACGTGATTGTAGATGCATCGGCCCTCTTTTCTCGAGGAGCAGACCCTCCTAGAATTGAGAATACTGTGTGCAGAAACCCTAGATCTAGCTTCGACTGCAACGACTACTGTACTGGGATCCTCCGTGGGTTCGACAGCGATGACTACTATTCTTGTATCCTGTGTGGGTCTGGCAGTTTTACCTCTGTACTTGTATCCTGTGTGTGTCTGACAGAGTAGCTGGTCTGTATCATCTGTGGGTCCAACAACTTAGCTAGTCTTGTATCCTGTGTGGGTCTGACATCTTAGATTAAATAGCGATGACTATTGTTCTTGTATCCTTTGTGGGTTCGGTAGTTTGACCTCTGTACTTGTATCCTGTGAGGTTCCAACAACTTAACATGTCTTGTATCTTGTGTGTGTGTGATATATTAGATTAATCAGTGACTACATATTATCATCTCTATCGCTATAGGAATGATGTATACATGTGTGAGATGAGTCTTGACTTTCAATCATTATCATTGATGTGATTGACTTTAATTCATCTGTGGACTGTGTTAGGATTGTACTCGATAGTTGGAGCCGAACAGAGATTGATATCTTAGATATATGTATGTTCATATGCCTATGTAGTGTTGGTTGATACTTCATGGTTGTATCATTCTTCTTTGGTTTATCCTTTGTGGATTATGGGAGACCTTCATGGGTCTCGGGGTTCGTACTGAGTATCGTTATACTCACCCATGCACGAGTTATGCTTGCAACTCGTTGTGTTGGATGGAGATGAAAGACAATGTTGACGGATGTAGAGAGAGATCCAGGACCGGACGGTACGCAGAGATGGACCACACAGCGAGACGGTACACAGAGCGGACCGATAGACGCGGAGTGCTGAGGTGGAAGGCGGGCATGGGGTAGTCACGACACTTGCCCTAAGGATGGTTCGTGACAATATGGGTCCTAAGAGTCTCAATAAGGAATATTTTGGAAGTTATTTTTCTTGGTAATGGGTGGTAGGATTGTTTTTTTCAAGGTAATGGGGATTGTTTATTTATACTAGAAGAGAGGGCTATTTTTAGAATAAAATATTGAATAAAATAATATATCAAAAGTAAAACTTGTAATATTGAATTTTTTGCAGTAAAAATTATATATTAATATATAATTACATATTTAAAATTTTTAAATACCCATTATAATATGAATTCATTAGTTTATTAAAAATGAAATTGGAAAGAAAGAAAATTTTTTATTTCAAGGAATCACTTTTGACATTATGTTTTGGAAACTTTTCTTTAGGTTTGAAAATTGGTGTTGTTGTATTTTAATAATCTATTTGTAAAATTATAATTACAATTTCCGAACATGATGTTAAGGAAAGTATTATTCATTATTACTTCATGAATTATCTTATTTGAGATAAACTAGTTATATAAATAACTGTATTCTTACAATTCCCCTAAAAATAATGTATTTTAAAAAATTACCAAAAAATAACCATTGAATAATTTCGACATGTTGGTTTCAAAATGGACTCCATTTTAAGGAAATAGTTTTCTAAATTGGATAAATATTTTTTAAAATTTAAATTATCATTTATTTAAAAAACAGAAGTTTTATAATTATAACTGATTTTATGACACAATAATAAAATTAATCATGCTATGATAAAATTATCTAATAATTATAATACAGAAAAATAATAATTTATTAATCTATTTTGTTAAAATATATATTTCTTAAATCATTATATATATTATAAAATTGTGAATTAACAATTATGTTTTACAAAAATACGAACACATAATTTATCATTTAAAAAAAATTATTTACTTATTCTATGATATAAATATTTATTATTTTTATAAATGATATTCATAAATTTTATTTATACCTTCATGGGTGAGTCTATTATTATTATATATATATTACTATCTTTAATGGTCACATTTTTATTCCAATTTTCATGTTAATATTTAAGACTCAAACATTGTTCGTTTAGGATTGATGTTGCATGTAATAGAATCTATTGAATAAATTGAATATATTTTAGAAGTCACAAACCATAAAACCATTATAAATAAATTTATAAATATTTTAAATGAATAATTTGATCATAAAATAAAATTTTTACATCCATATCATAGTATATTAGAGACATTAATGTAAATAAATTGATATATGTTTAATATTTATATAAAATAATATATAATAAAAATCATTAAAAATTGAATGAAAAGGGTCATTATTTTTAATTTTGGGTGATTATAGATGATATGTACCTATAAAATGATATAGAAAATGTTTTGGAATTAATTTGAAGCCTTATAGTATTGGTTTTGAACCTAATTAAACCATTTTACCTTTATTATGGTAACACATATTTAATGTCATCATTATTCAAACAGACAAAATAAAATGCCAAACTTATTATAAAAAATTAATTATTTACATTAATAATATATATTATATTTAATAAAAATCCATTAAAATAAGTGGTGAAATTCAATTTAAAATTGCACCTGTAAAATGCGATGAAAACCATTTTTCAAGAACAAAATGTTTTCGTAAGTATACAAGGTTTTGTAAATACAATGAATCATATAATTGATGCAAATGAGAATAATTTTATTATTAATAATAAAATTGATCTAATTTGTTTTGAAACAATTTTAAAATAGTATTAAATTTTATAAATTCTTGAAAAAAATATAGATTGCAATAACAATTAGTATTTTTCACAATTCATTGAAAACTGAATCATTTTAATAAATTATAAAAATATAAATCTAAGATAACTTTTCAGGATGATTTGAATATTTCATTCCAATAATTTTAATATTTTTTTTAAATTATCAAAAATTAATTAAAATATTTTCTCAAAAATGAAATAAAAATAAATTTGAAGAGAATATGTTTTTGTATTATAATATGACATTACTATAAATTGAGTTCTTGTTTTATAAAAACAAAAAATTATATTTTTATTTAGTGAGAATTTTTTATACATATTTCATAATTCAGTTACTCCAACTCTTTAATTCTGATTCAATTTATCAATTATAATGGTCATTTTTAAATAATAATATTCCACTTTATCTAAAGCTCAATGTTGCATATCCTATATACTATGAAATATATTTATCTTTATTAAATGAATATGGTGTTAATATAATAGTTAAATAGGATCTATATCATGTTAGTAAGTTTGATTTCTTGATGGATTCAAGGATGCAAATTATCCACCTTCTAAATTTGTGTTTAGTATATCATTTTCTAAATGTCTATCTAAAAGATTTTATTATCTTAACCCTTAATAGAGATTTGAAATAATCTATTATCCTAATGAATATTACAAATTCTATTTTATTTTTTATTATCTCTTATAACTAATTGAGTTGTGGGAATTAAATTTGAAACATGATGATTTTAGTCATATAAAGTTTATCAGATATATTGTATATCCCTAGGAAATGACAATTTTTTTCCCATAAATGATAGAGGTAGAAAAAATTTGTGCATTGAAAATAAAAAATTTATCCATGTAACAAATAAAAAAAATTTCATTTTTCTCAAATTAATGATTTTGTGACCATATAATGGGATAACATTGGTTTTATGAGATTGATTTTCTGCCTAATTATCATCAGTTAATTATGAGAGAAATAGATATTCAAATAATGTAATTTAGTATTGAAATGACAATAAAGAGTTGTTTTCATACCTTTTAGCGTTGCAATTAAACTAATATTTTTTATGGAATTAATTAACTATATTTTTTACATTTACCAAAATTCATTTTTTGTTCTATTTCTGAATGAAATATTTATGTATTAAAATTTATATAAATATTAAGTGGTGTATATATATATATATGGTTCATAAATTTTATGTGGTAAATGGTTCAATGCTGAATTCTCAAAAATTCCATTTCATGATTCAGGAGGTCAAATTTATTGACAATGTTTTTTCCATCCAAGGGATTTCCATTTATCATAATAAGAATAATATAGTGATTTATAGTTAAATATCGAAGAACATATCATAGATATGAGTTTTTAAAATATTTTATTGATATCATGATATTATAATAGGAATTCTCAAATTTAGTTACTAATATGATGTTCTTGACTCAGAATATAACAACATCGACCCTGATATCATAGAGTTGTTGGTCATTTTACTATAATGGCATAAATACAAGAGAACGAATCACCAAGTATTGATCAGTTTACTTTTCTTGAATAACTAGATTCATATATGGTTCATATATTTAATTCTATATTGAATATATAATATAAAAAGAAAATTAAACTACTTCATTCACACTTATTCAAATATTTAATCTTCATATCTTGGGGAAGGAAAACATATAAAATTGTGAGATCTAATGCTCATTAAGGATTACATACAGTATAAATTTGAATAAATAATAATTGAACCATATAAAATAGTTCATAATAAATATTACATGGTAATTTATTGAAAAACACATTCCATATAATCAATAAAATGAGAATTAAATTGAATCCCTAATAAAAATTTCATAGACACTAATAAAAGAATAATGAATGAATGAAATTATAAATTATTAGACACAAAGTATCTAGAACGTAAACCACTACCATCAATACCATTAACAAAAAAGTTTTTGTTTGTTGCTAGAAACCCATATGATTCTTCTTCGAAACAAATACTAAGGGTTTGTCGCCAACTATTTTGTCTTATGAGACTTGTCGATGCATTGATGGGGGAATATAATATTGGTCCCCATACATCACTGCAATTCCAAATCATTATTCACACATATTATTAATTAAATAAAACTATTTCATATAAATATATCCATATTTATTAATATGTATTTAGAAATATTTATCTAGTTAAAACAATATTCAAAGTAAATATTGTATTTAAGAATGGTATATATCTTAGATAGTAATCATATCCATGAAAAAAAATATGGATACCTATGTGATATATAATTTAAAATGAAATATGATTTAAAAATGATAGTATATATACCACATAAATATTATTAGGTGAAAAATACATATTAAATCACAATGAAATTGAGATTAAGAAAAATTCCCATGTCTAAATTCCTACTAAATTTTGTCACATTTTTCCCTCCTGAATAATAAAATTATATTTGTTGAAATTTTCTTGAGATGTTAATTATACTCACTTATTGAACTATATATCCATTATAAATATTGTATTATTTTTTTGGATTTTCATTGATGAAATTGAAGCATTTTGATTATTTGTTTTACACAATAATATCTAGTTTTGTGATGATTTCTCTATTATATTATTTATTATTTATTAATAAATATAATTAATTACATAAGAATGTAATATAATATAATTGAAATTTTAGTATATATTATATAATTTTTAGAATATACACCCATGATTATGATTATATTTGTTGACATGGAAATGTCTGTAAATGTAGTTAACAGACGTTTATAGGACATTGTCACGAGAGTCAGAAAAAGAAGTTTAAAATTAAATATATATAAAATAAAATGTATAATTTTTAGAGTAGTATTAAATAGTTAATATATTGTTAACTTAATTTTTATTTAATTTCATAATTGTTTGGTTGTGAAAGGGTTAGTGGAAGAAGACAAGGAAGTGGAAGAATAATTAAAAATATACATAAGTGGATCAGAATATACTTAGTCCTCAGTCTATTATCACTTCTACAACACTATAAATCTGTGGTGATTTTTGTTTTATTACTCTATAACATCGATATTGGTTTTAAGAGTCTCAAAAATGAATATTTTGGTAGATATTTTTCATGGTAATGGGTGGGAGGATTTGTTTTCCAGGTAAGGGGGATGGGTTATTTATACTTGAGGAGATCAGTATTTTTAGAATAAAATATTGAATAATATAATATATCAGAAGTAAAACTTGTAATATTGACTTTTTTCAGTAAAAATTATATATTAATATAAAATAATATATTTAAATTTTTAAATACCAATTATAATTTTAATTTATTTGTTTATTAAAAATGAAAGTGGAAAAAAAATAAAATTTGTTATTTTAAGGAATCACTTTTGACATAATGTTTTGGAATGTACTTTTTCGGTTTGAAAATTGAGGTTGTTGTATTTTGATAGTCTATTTATGAAATTATAAAAACAATTTCTGAACACAATGTTCTAGAAAGTATTATTTCATTATTACTTCATGAATTATCTAATTTGAGTTAAACAGGTTATGTGAATAATTGTATTCTTACAATTCTCCTAAAAAATAATGTATTTTAAAAAATTTCCAAAAAAAATAACCATTGAATAATTTTAAAATTTTGTTTTCAAAAATGGACTCCATTTTAAGGAAATAATTTCCAATATAGGATAAATATATATTTTTTAAATATTTGTTTATTTAAAAAATATTACTTTTATTATTATAACCGATTTTATGACACAATAAGATAATTAATTATGCTATGATAAAATTATGAAATAATTATAATATAGAAAAATAAAAATTTATTAAAATTTATTCTTAAAATAAATTTTCTTTTAATTCATTATATTTATTATAAAATTCTGGATTAACAATTATGTTTTACAAAAATAGAAAAACCTAATTTATCATTTTTAAACATTTATTTACATATTCTGTGATATATATATTTAATATTTTTATTGATGATATACCTATATTTTATTTATAATTTCATGGGTTAGAATATTTTTATAATATCCATATTAATATTTTTAATGGTGACATTTCTATTCCAATTATCATGTTAATATTTTAGAGTCTAACATAGTTCGTTTAGGTTTTGTGTTGTGTGTAACAGAAACTATTGAATAAATTGAATTTAATTTAGAAGTCACATACTATAAAACCATCATCAAAAAATTTATAAATATTTTAAATGACCAATTTGATCATTAAATAAAATCTTTACATCCCTATCCGAGTATATTAGAGACATTAATGTAAATAACTTAATATATGTTTAATATTTATATAAAATAATATATAATCAAAATCAATGACAAATGAATGAAAAGGGTAATTATTTTTAATTTTGGATGACTATAGATGATACATACTAATAAAATTATATAATTAAATGTTTTGGAATGAATTTGAAGCCTAATCATATTCGTTTGGACCCTAATTAACCCATTTTACCTTAATAGTGGTAACAAATTTATAATATCATCACTATTCATAGTGACCAAATAAAATGTCCACCTTATTATATAAAATTAAATTTTTTAATTAATAATATGTATTATATTTATTAAATATATATTAATATACGTGGTGAAATTAAATTTAAAATTACTCCTGTAAAATGCGATGAAAATCCTATTTTAGAAACAAAATGTCCTCATAAGTATATAAGGTTTTATAGAAAAAGAATCATATAGTTGACACCAATGAGAATTATTTTATTAATAATAATAAATATGAACTAATTTATTTTGAAACAACATTAAAATATTATTAAATTTTATAAATTTATGAAAAAAATTTGGATTGTAATAAAAAATAGTATATTTCAAAATTCATTAAAAATTGAATCATTATAAAAAATTCTCTATAAATAAATATAAGATAACATTTACATAATTATTTGAAAAATGCATTACAATTATTTGAATAATATTTTTAAATTATCAAAAATTAATTATAATTTTTTCTCAAAAAAGAAATAAAAATATTTGTGATGAAATATTTTTTTGGATTATAATATAACATTTCTATAAACTGAGTTCTTGTTTCATAAAACTAAATAAATATATATTTATTTTGTTAGAAATTTTTATACATATTTCATAATTCAATTATTCCTACTCATTACTTCCAATTCAATTTATCTAATATAAAGGACATTTTCAAATAATAATATTTCACTTTTTTTAAAGCTCAGTGGTGCATATCCTATTTACTTTGAATCATATTTATCTTTCTTAAATGTATATGGTGTTAAAATGATAGTTAAATATGATCTTTATCATGTTAGTATGTGTGATTAGTTGAGGGATTCAAGGAAGAAAATTATCCACCTTCTAAATTCGTGTTTATTATATCATTATCTAAATGTATATCTTGAAGATTTTATTATCTTACCTATTAATAGAGATTTGAAATATTATTTTTTCCTGATGAATATTAAAAATTCTATTTCATTTTTTATGAACTCTTATAACAAGTTGAGGTATGGGAATTAAATTTGAAACATAATGATCATAATCATAATGGGGTTATCAGATAGATTGTTTATCCCAATTAAATACCAATTTTTTCCCATAAAAGATAGTAGTAGATTCAATTTGGGCATTGAAAATAAAAAATTTAACCAAGTATGAATTAAAAAATATCAGTTATCCTGAATTAATGATTTTTTGACCATATAATGGGATAACATTGGTTTTATGAGATTGAATTTTTTTCTAATTATCATCAGTTAATTGTGAGGGAAAAAGATATTCAAATAATGGAATTTAGTTTTAACATCACTATAAAGAGTTTATTTCATACCTTTTAGCATCTCAAATACAGTAATAATTTTTATGGACTTTATTAACTATATTTTTCATGTGTACCAAAATTCATTTTTTGTTCTTCTAAATGAAATATTTATGTATTAAAAGTTATATAAATATTAAGTGATGTACATATATATATATATGGTTTAGATATTTTATGTGGTAAATGGTTTAATTCTGAATTCACAAAATTCCATTTCATGATTCAGGAGGATAAATTCTTTGGTGATGTATTTTCTGACCAAGGGATTTCCATTGATCGTAATAAAAATAATACAGGGATTTATTTTTAAATATCAAAAAACTTATCATAGATACAATGTTTTACAACATTATATAGATATTATAATATTATATTAGTAATTATCAAAGTTAGTTACTAATATGATGTTCTTGACTTAAAATGTAACCACATCGACACTGATATCAAAGAGTTGTTAGTCATTTTACTATAATGGCATAGATACAAGAGAACGAATCACCATGTATTAATCTGTTTACTTCTCTAGAATAACTAGATTCATACGTGGTTCCAATATTAATTTCTATATTGAACATATAATATAAAAGGATAATTAAACAACTTCCTTGACACATATTCAATTTTTTAATCTTCATATCTTGGGGAAGGAAAACATATAAAATGGTGACATCTAATGCTCATTACAGATTACAAACAGTATAAATATGAATCAATAATAATTTAATCTAATAAAATAATTAATAATAAATATTTCAAGGTAAATAATTGAAAAAAACTTTCCATATAGTCAATAAAGTTATAATTGAAATGAATCCATATATTTTTTCATAATGAAAATTTCATTGAAAATAATAAATGAATAATGAATGAAAAAAATTATAAATTATTAGACACAAAGTATCTAGAACCTGAACCACTACAATCAATACCTTTAACAAGAAGGTTTTTTTTAGTTGGTATAAAACCATATGATTCTTCTTGGAAACAAACACTAATGGTTTGTTGCTAACTTTGTTGCCTTATAAGATTTGTCGATGCATCGATGGGGGAATATGATATCGGTCCCCATACATAACTACAACATCAATGAATTCTTCACACTTAGTTTTAATTAAATAAAAAGATTTCATATCAATATATCCATATTTATTAATCTGTATTTAGAAATATTTCGCTAGTTAAAATAATATTCAAAGTAAGTATTTAATTTTAAAATGATATATGGCATAGATAGTAATCATATCCATGAAAAAAGAAATATAGATACATAAGTGAAATATAATTTAAAATGAAAAATGATCTAAAAATGATAGTTTATATACCACATAAAAATTATCAGGTGAAAAATACATAGTAAGCCCCAATGAAATTGAGACTAAGAAAAATTTCCATGTCTTAATTCCCACTTAATTTTGTATCTTTTGTGCCTCCTGAATATTAAAATTATATTTGTTTAATTTTTTTTTCAGAAGTTAATTATACTCACTTATTTAAATATATAACCATTATAATCATTTTATTATATTTTTTGATTTACATTGATGAACTTGAATCATTTTCAATTTTTTTACATAACACTTTCTTATTTTGTGACGATTTCTCTATTATATTAATTGTGATTTATTAATAAGTACAATTAGATACCTAATCATATAAATTAATATAATTAAATTTTTTATATATTATATATTTTTTAGAATATTGACCCATGATGATGGTTATAATTGTTGACATCGAAATTTCTCTGAAATTAGTTAACAGAAGTTGATGGGACCTTGTCCGAAGAGTCGGAAAAATAAGTTTAAAATTACATATATGTAAATATATAATGTATAATATTTATAGTGGTTTGAAATAAATAATATATTTTTAACTTAATTCTTAATTAATTTCATTAATTTTTGGTTGAGAAAGGGTTGGTGGAAAAAGAAAAGGAAGTGTAAGAATAATTAAAAATATAGAGAACTGGATCAGAATATATTTAATCTTACTTGTAGCTTCACCTCTACAACACTATAACTACTTGGTGATTGGAGTTTTATTACTCTATAACTTCCATATGGGTCCTAAGAGTCTCAATAAATAATATTTTGGTAGTTATATTTCTTGGTAATGTGTGGTATGATTTTTTTTCAAGGTAATGGGGATGGGTTATTTATACTTGAGGAGAGGGGTATTTTTAGAATAAAATTTTGACTAAAATAATATATCAAAAGTAAAAATGTTAATAATGAATTTTTTTCTGTAAAATTTTTTATTAATATAAAATAATAGATTTAATTATATAAATATACATTATAATTTGAATTCATTTGTCTATTAAAAATGATAGTGGAAAGAATGAAAATTTTTTATTTTAAGGAATCACTTTTGACATTATGTTTTGGAAAGTAATTTTTCGGTTTGAAAATTGGGGTTGTTGAATTATAATAATCTATTTTTGAAATTATAAATACAATTTCCAAATATTATGTTCTAGAAAGTATTATTTCATTATTACATCAGGAATTATCTAATTTGATTTAAACAGGTTATATGAATAACTGTATTCTTACAATTCTCCTAAAAACAGATGTATTTTAAAAAATTACCAAAAAAATTAACTATTGAATAATTTGAAAATGTTGATTTAAAAAATGGACTCCACTTTAAATAAATAATTTTCTAAATAGGATAAATGTATTTTTTTGTAATTTAAATCATTATTTATTTAAAAAATACCAGTTTTATTATTATAACTGATTTTATCACACAATATGAAAATTAATTATGCTATAATAAAATTAGCTAATAATTATAATACAGAAAAATAATAATTTATAAATATATTTTCTTAAAATATATTTTCTTTTAAATCATTATATTTTTTTATAAAATTTTTAATTAACAATAAATTTTTACAAAAATACCAAAAAGTAATTTATCATTTTTAACCATTTATTTACTTATTCTACGATATAAACATTTAATATTTTTTTGAGGATTTACCTAAATTTTATTTATACTTCCATGAGTGAGTCTATTATTATAATATACGTATTACTATTTTTAATCGTCGCATTTCTATTACAATTGTCATGTTAATATTTAAGATTCTAACATAGTTCGTTTTGGCTTAGTGTAGTGTGTAACAGAAACTATTGAATAAATTGAATTTATTTTAGAAGTCACATACTTTAAAATCAAGTGTCGTATTCATAAGGGGTTGAATTTCTATTAGAATAGTAAATTACAATCAGTTTTTTATGAGTTGAAGTGTACAATCTGAAGTGATTCATGGTAAACATAACATAAATGATCCATTTAATATCATGATATAAACAAAATATCAAACAAAAATTCACACAACCTAAAGACTGTAAGGATTTTTTTTGATATTTACTAAATAAACATCCTAATTTACTAAAAATGGGAACATTTATCCATAGTATTTCTATAATATATCACTTCCTAGATACCACATATAAAATAATCAACTCCATAACAAGGGTAATGGAAACATAATAAAGGGTTTCAATAAGATTTTCAATAAAGGTTAAACATACTATAACAAGAAGTAAAATAAGGGGAATAAATATATATAATAAAATATCAAAATACATTCAAAGATATTCATAAAAAATTTTAGAGTAACATAAGATCATAAAAAGATCATGAAGGAATCATAAAATTGGTGACGAAGCACAAAAAAAACATCTCAAAAGCCTTATATCAATGAGATCAGGACGTAAAAGATTAAAGTACATTTAATATTAATATATACATTTCAAAACATGGTATTTCATAGAATTGAAATTCACCTAGAAAATATGACATAACTTGGTTAACAAATTATTAATGTTTCACAACCAAAAGGATTTATAAATATTTGGGACAAAATCCATTATTCACATTCTTATATGAACACCCTCCATATACCATTCATGAAAATGTGAGCACACACATTATTCTCCCACCTATGTGAAAAACACATTTTTTTCCATTATTGACAATCTCACTGGAAATAAGCTTAAACCAATATATTGGTGGGTGATATAGGACCCCATCCATTTCCATTAAAACATTTGTGTTCCACTTAAAATCAATCATCATCATATCTTAAATAAACAATTGAATAAGAATGGGTTTTATAAAAATTTCAAAAACATCAGATAATATAATATTAAATGATCATTGGATACAAAAAATTTCAAATTCAAAACATCAACCATACCATAACATCACATACATGGTGATAAAAACTATATATCATAAATAAATTTTAAAATCAATCAAAAATTTACTTTCAAAAATGGTTTTGTTATAAATATAAGACTTTTAAAAAAATTAATATAAATAGTTCATAATAATATATCCCAAAAAATAAATACATGTTTCAAATATGGTAATTAAAAATACTATGAAAATTCTTACTTTTAAAATAATATTTAACTATTAAGACATCAAGTGGTATTAATATTTCAAAATAGGGTAAGGGAAATAATTTTTAATATTTTTATTTTTTAAAACATTATTTAATAATATAACCCTAAAAAAATAGTGTCTCTCAAATGGATATATCTAATGGATTATAAAATGATATTATTTTGTAAAGAGGGGAAACCCTTTTGAAATTTTTGAAATATTTCATCATCAAAATGATTAAATAAAATTATTGTTTTAAAATGATATAAATTGAATTCATCAATCATTATAGATAAAAAACATTTTTGATTTTTTAGTATGTAAATGAAACCATTATTGGGATGTAAAAAATATTGATATGGATATGAAATCAAATAAAATTATTGGTAATTATTCTTAACAAATAAAAATTATAATAGAACATTAAAATCATCAATGACGTGTACATTGTTGTCAAACATGATTTCACAAGAAAATTATTTTTAATACAACCAAAAATCATGATAGGTTATATTTTATCTCTCTTAAAATATATAATTCAATGATGAGTGATTATGACCCAAGTAAAAAATTGAGACATAAATCCACTTAGGGATTTTTTAAATTTTAATTCAAAATAATTTAGAATCTTGAAATTCATATTTTATTATAAATCCCATTTATAAATCATGAATAATGATAAAATAATAAATTGGTGAAAAATATTAAAACATGTCTCAATGAAGAGAATATCATATGAAAAACCCTTTCAACCTTTTTATATTTTGTATAAAAACACCAATATATAATAATAATGGAATAAAGATTTAGACATCATGAAATATACGAAATTCATGATTCTAAATTTTAATTCAGTAGTATAAACATAATAAAAAATGAAACATGTTGTATAAAATGAAAATGTCTCAAAGGATTCAAATTTTATACAAGGAACCCCATACCATGTTCCCCCGCTTAATCAAAATAATTGTAATCTCAGGTACAACAAACATATGTATCTTAATATAGTGATTTATAACCATGTTAATACAAAATAAGTATTCATAGTTTTAATTTATAATCATTATCCATATGTATATTAGATAATTTTTTCTTGTTTTCACACTTTAGGTTTTTATAGTTATAAATGTTTTTAGTAGTTTAGTATGGGTGGTGTTTGTATTCATTCTTCACAAAATGTATAAAATTAAATATTTAATGATGTAACTTTAATGGATTACTTATAATTAATTTATATTGTTTAAATTTATTTCCATGAGTACTTTTGTCATTATCCTAGAAGATGAATATGATAAAGAACATTTTTTCAGTGAATTTAAAACTATGAAGGGTTTTTTCTTGTTTAATGAGTTAAATATTGATGTATAATGTCATAACCCGTCCTCGAGGCCCCTGCTGTGACTACCCCAAGCCCACATTCCATAGGCCAGGGGCTGGTGACTAGCACCAAAGGAGAATCCCTGATAAAAAGGGAAGGCATTGCCTTTAACCTGTAACAACCATAGTCTAAACACAATGAGTAGAGACAAAAAGTACTAAAAATAGAAATGTAAGGTGTTCTAAAATTAAGTGATCCAGTATAGAACCTGTACTGAACAACTTACAAGTACAAGTAAAAAAGGGAAAACAGCTTCTAGATCGACTGCCTAGGAATCCTACCTAAAGGGTAGGTACAGAACTCAAAAAACTCATCCCTGTAGTATGCCCCATCTAATCCAGCTCTGAGTAGTATCATGTCCATCACCCTGAGCCTCGATCACTATTGTCTGTCATCTGCACAGAACACAACAAGGTGCGGGCGGAGCCCGTGGAGAGGTGAGTATAACAATACTCAGTACGGGACCCTGAGACCCCCGAAGGTCTCCCATAATAAATTAGGATAAATCACTGTAGAAAGATATAATCACGAAGTATCAACCAACCCTACTTAACTATATGACCATACATATACCTAAGTTACTAGTCACAGTCTGGGTCCAACTCTCAAGCCCAAACACAACCTAGTTAACAAAGGAAGTAAAGTCAATCACATCGATAAAACTGATTGAATGAAAAGACTCAAATCACACAGATATACATATTTCTTAGAGTGATATAGATGATTGATGTAGTCATTGATTCAACTAAGATGTCAGACCCACACATGATACAGGACCAACTAAGATGTCAGACTGACATAGGATACAAGACAATTAATTCTATCGGACCCACATAGGATACAGGAAAAGAAGTCAGAACTGTCAGACCCATGGAGGATCCTGGTATAGTAGTCATCACTATCGAACCAAAAGAATATTCCAGTATAATAGTCATCATTGTCGAACCCATGGAGGAATCCGGTACAGTAGCATCGCAGCAAGGCCTAGGGTTCCTGCACATAGCACGCTCGATTCCAAGAGGGTCTGCTCCTCGAGCAAAGTGTCGATACATCAATGAAGTCCTGATTTGAGTTATCCCATAATTCTGTCTCATCATTAGAAACACAATGCGACTGACGACACATCAATCGGGAGCTCGGTCTGAGAGTTATTGGCATTTCTGTTCTAGGGGGGGCGGTTGAATTAACGCTCGATCCAAACCTAGACGTTTTCCAAATTTGTCTAAAAATCACATCGAGTATCCCAAAAGGACCGTCTTGTTGTGATGTTCTTGGTGCCACATACGGCGCGTCAATTAGACGCGCGGTCTAGAAGATATTTGCATGTAAGCGAAGACGGGTCCGACCTGTTAGGCCCATTAGGCTGGCAGGTCGGCCCAACCCTGCCCGACGGGCCCGACCCGGGTGGGGGTCGGCCCAGCCTGGTTGGTTGCAACCCACCTGAAGTCCACGCCCGCACTGCGGGCCAGTCTGGTTCACCCGACGGTGCCACACAGCGCCTCCTCCCCCTCTGTCGGGCCGGCGGTATGTGGGCGGTTCGACCCCGCGCACGCGTCCCGCTTACGCAGGCTGCGGTTCTCCAGCCCAGCTTGCATACATCCGACCGGTTCGCCCAGTCGAGTGGCATGTGGGTGCGGGCCACGTCCTCCTCCATGAGGTAGCTTGTGCGCTGCGTTCCTCCTGCGCGCCGACCGGATTGGCCAGTTGGTCATCCCGTGGACCGAGCTCCCTGAGTGGTCGTCGGTCCCTCCATGTGGTCGGTGTGATGGGGCCACTCCCTCTGCCATGGCATTCCCTGGCCGCGGACCAACTCCAGTGTGGTACGATGGCACCACGCCCTTCTGGATCTATCGTGTCCCGCTTGGCTACGGCTTTTCATGGCGTGGTGCAACGACGGCCATTGCACCACCGGCCTCTTCTGTGTTCCGCCTCCGTTATCAACACAAAGAGTCCAATAACAAGAGGTGGGAGGGTCGAACCGTGTTCGTTCGGTCCGATCCCGCATTATTATTTTGTTAACATTCAGCATCAAGAGTACAACACATGATGAGCAAAGGAGTGTATAACTCATATATAAAAAATAATAATCCAATTTCCCGCTACCTCGAATTTGTCGTTGTACGTTGACGAGTCATGGAAGATGGACATCGTGGAAGACGGATGTCCTTCCATCAATGTTGGAGGAGGGTGATCTCATTGAATACAAGTCAAGATGATTCCATCGGTGTACTTCATGGGTGGCGGTTCTTCCCTTCATTTCTCTAGTTGAATAAATAAGAAGATGATGCTTCACATTTTTCGGAGATGAGGGGTGCTCTTCCTTGGCTGGATGTCATTCTACCAAGAGTTCTCCCAAGATCCACCAAACAATAATCTCCAAGCCAAAATAAAATAATAGCCACCCAATTATTCTAATTTTTCCATGCATTTTAAAATAATTCAAAAGAATTCACATCACTACAATTTAATTAATTAAGTCATTAATTAATCCTTGTGTTGGCACCATTATGAGAGAAGGTGGAAAGGCTCCACAATAAATTGGGAGTTCAAGAGGTTTAAAGGGGGTTTAGTGGAGTTAAAGTGTTCGTGTGGGCCTCACCCTAAAACATCCTCCCAAGGGTGGTTAGGGTGTGGTGGGTCCCACCTCTAACCTCCCTTTGGTGGTTTTAACTACCTTTCAAAAAAAATATGTCACACATATTTTTATTTAATTTTTATTTATAAACCTCAATATTTAACTCCCAATCTTGATAAAACGCAACTACAGTAAAGGTTTCCTTAAAATAATATCAGCGCTGTGAGTTCAACAATGCCCTCAGATTTCAATTCTGAGCACCTCTTCAAAAGATATAAAATCCCACACGTACATTTACTGAATATACCGAACAAAACATAATAAATTGATTTCGGCCACACCGGGCCTCAGAATCAAGTGCAGTCAGAAACTATAGACATGTGAGATTATCGTGTATTTAAAAAAATTAATGGAAGTTCATGGTCTTTATATTCTCTCCACATTAGGGATTTACATCCCCATAAGCTAAAACACACACTAAGGGAACAGATAGGGGTACTAATCAGGATTCTAATCCTCCCGCTCCTATGTTCTCTCTTGGAGGTTCTCGTGCTTCCAGCAAATGTGCACCAGAGGAATCTACCGCCCATATAGGACCCACTCCTATCGGTCCTCAATCTCCACTAGAACCTCCGTGAATGTTACCCCATCATCGATATCCATCTCCCCATGGTCGATGATGTGGGATGGGTCGTGCACGTATCTCCCCAACTGAGATACGTGGAATACGTCGTGCAGCCGGTGCAACTAAGGTGGAAGGGGCAGGTGGTAAGCCACCTTTCCTACACTGTTGAGGACCTGGAATGGTCCAATGAATCATGAAGACAACTTGCCGCCTCAGCCAAATCTTCATAGACCTCGTCGAGGTGAGACCCATAGGAAGACTTGGTCACCATCCTCTAACTCCAGTTGTCCCCATCTCCTATCAGCATAGGACATTTGTTTACTCGGTGTTGTCTTCATCCACCCCTGGTGGTCTGCACCTTCTCTATCATAGCGTGTACCATCTCTAGTCTTATAAGTTCTGACTCAGCATAGAGGCGATCTTCAAGGTCCGTCGTACAGTGCCTTGTAAGGTTCCTTCCCGATGGTAGAGTTTTAGATGTTGTTATACGCAAACTATACCAAGGGTAAGTGATCCTCCCAGCTGCGACCAAAGTTGAGGATTCTTGCACGGAGCATATCGTCGAGAGTCTGAATAGTCATCTTAGTCTGGCTATCCATCTGAAGAAGGATGGTGGTGCTCAAGAGAAGTTGTGTCCCAATAGCCTCAGGAAACCCCTTCCATAGCCGAGAAGTGAAATGGGCATAACGATCAGAGATGATCGTTGATGGAACACCATGAATTCATACAATATACTGCACATAGTGCTGTCCCAAGATCTCTAATGAGCCCTTCTCTCTGATAGGTATGAAGTGGGCTGAATCGGTGAGTCGGTCTACGATCACCCAGATAGAGTCGTGTCTTCTGGAAGTACGTGGAAGTCCCATCACAAAATTCATGTATAAACCATCCCAATTCCACTGTGGGACCTATAAGGGATGAACCAAGCCTGCTAGAACCTGGTGCTCTGCCTTCACTTGCTGAAAAGTGAGGCATCATGAGACAAACTCCATTACTGCCTTCTTCATACCTGGACACCAGTGCTATCGTCAGAGGTCCTGATACAACTTTTATACTCCTGGATGTACCGCTAGAGGATATTTGTAGAACTACCTCAACACTTCCTCATGTAGTTCAACTGGTGTCATGGTTCATCCTCTGAAAAGAATGACATGATCCTCACCTTTAAAAAATCCATCAGGTTTCTGCCTTGAGGATATCTGAGCATGTCACTTCTCACAGTCATCTTCCTCATGTTGTGCCTCCCTGACTTGGTGAAGAAGTGGAGGAGTGACTGTGAGAGACTATAGAAAGGCTTCTCCATCTCTATCATCAAAGGATATTAGCATCGCGAACAGCTGGATTTTCTCCTCTCCTAGCAGCTGAATGACTGATCTTCTACATATAGCATCTGCTACAATGTTACCCTTCCCAGGAATATAGACTATCTTGAGGTCATAGTCCTGGAAGAACTTGAGCCATCGGCACTGTCTCGGGTTCAGGTCCTTCTGCGTGAAGACATACCTAAGACTCTGTTGGTCAGAGTAGATTGTAAAATGCTCACCCATAAGATAGTTCCACCACATCTTCAAGGCGAAGACCACTGCTACTAACTCTAGCTCATGGGTATCATAGTTCTTCTAATATTGTCTCAACTGCAAGGAACCATACGTCGTCACTGCTTGCTCAGGCATCAGGATACACCCGAGTATGGTCCCTGATGAGTCACAGTAAACTATGTACCCAACAACCTCCTCCGGTATCCTCATGATGGGCACACTAGTCAACCTCTGCCTTAGATATTGAATGCTCTTCTGGCATCTCTCTTACCACACGACTGGTTTTCCCTTCTTCTTCAATGCTGAAAGTAGTGATGCAACTCTGATGAAATATGACATAGATCTTTAATAGTACCCATCAATTCCCAGAAAACTTCATACATCTGTCACACTCTTGGGTGGCTCCCAAGAAATTACTACCTAGATCTTCATTTGATCCACTGCAAATCCAGCCTTTGAGATGGCGTGTCCCAAGAATTGAACCTCTCGAATCCAAAACTAGCACATCAAGAGCTTACCATAAGTCTGGTGCTCCCAGAATGTATCCAAAACTACAGGAAAATGGTAGGCATGGTCCTCCTTAGTAGTCAAGTAACCCAGTATGCCATCGATGAAGACTATGACAAAGTGATATTGGTATGTCTGGAAGATCTTGTTAATGAGAATCATGAACACTGCTGGAGCATTGGTTACACCGAACGGAATATCCAAGAACTCATAGTGGCCATAATGACACCTGAACGCCATCTTCTACACATTCTTGTCTTGAACTATGAGCTGGTGATAGCCTAACCAAAGGTCTATCTTCAAGAACCATCGTGCTCCCTTGAGCTGATTAAATAGGTCGCCAATCCTAGGGAGTGGTTACTTGTTCTTCACGGTCACATAATTCAGGCGACGTTAGTCGACACATAGTCGCCAGCTCCCATCTACCTTCTTGGCGAACAAAATCAGATATGCCCATGGTAAAACACTGGGTCAGATAAATACCTCCTCCTACAAGTCCTCCAGCTGTACCCGCAACTCACGAAGCTCGGTGGGAGACATCCAATATGTTGGAGTAGATATCAGTGCCATCCCAGGGTACAGGTCAACGTAGAAGTCTAACTCCCTACGAGGAGGTAGTCCTAGAATTTCTTCAGGGAAAAAATCCATGTATTGATCCACCATAACATAAATACTCAGACTCCATACATTAATCGCTCCAAGGATGAGACTAGACAACTAATGTGTGATCGGCTGCCCCCTCCTTTGCATAAGTCCATCCTGTGTTGCAAAGGCACCCTTCTCACCGGTGAAGGTGAACCTGGTCCCATCTGTGCGGATACACCACACTTTGAGCCCAATACAGTCAATCTGGGCATGAACTGTGGATAACCAGTCCATACCCAAGATGACATCATAAGGCCTCGACGCCGCTACCCGAAGATCACAGCCAAAACTCTCACCTCCTAGAGTAAGATCAAACTACCGGCACCAGTGTTTAATCATCGATTCTGATCCCATAGGAGTCTCTAGTCATAAGGATCAAGCTAACGACTCCTTCGGAATCTCCGAGCTCTGAATGATGGTAGTGGAAATAAAATAATGACTCACATCTGTGTCTATAAGTACAACATCAATGGTGGATTAGACATTGATAGGGCCTCGAATCATCTCAGGTGTGCCATCATCATAGGCCTTGACTACCTGGAGCTGAGCCCGCCTCTATCGGGCACCTCCCTGTGGTCGGGGTAGACCTCCTGGTGGTGGTGGTGGTTGAGCCTCAAAACATTGTCCACCAACCGCTGCTCGGCCCGCTCCTCTTCCACTTATTCCTGCTTCCAGAGGACCACCATGGTCGAACCAATGCCTCTACCTGGGAGGTCCCTCTACTATCTGCTACTCATATGCATGGTAGGTCAAACAGTCACGAGCAATGTGTCCCTGCCTGCTATATGCATAACACTACCGGCTCGTCATATATCCACCTCTGTCTTGTGTGCCCTGCACAACTGAACCTGTATCCTGGGGTTGCCCACCTGATGGCCGGGTTCAATTGGACCTCTATGACATCTATCTACTATTGGCTGCAGAAAACTCCACAACGTGTTTCCCTGTGGTGGGTCTCGCTACTGGTGACTGCTCACTGAGAAATCTCTCCACTAGAAGGGCTCGCTCAAGAACCACCACCTGTGTCGGGATGCTGAGGGGAATCATTGAAGCCCTGATATCATGCCTGAGTCATTGATTTAAGGTCCGGGCCCTGAAGAATGGGTCTTGTACCATATTCATGGATTAGCACGAGAGGTTGGTGAACCTTACTGAGTACTAAGCTACTGTCATGATGCCCTGCTGCAGATGAAGTAACTCCGGAATCCGCTCCGCATGAAGGGTGTCTATAACAAACTATAACTGTAAGAGAATCTCAATGTCTTTCTAGAGTAATGATTCCTCATTATGAACCTGGAGAATCAGGCTCCACCATCTGCCTGCTGCTGTATGCAGGGGACTCGCGGAAAGGATCACAATGAGTTCAGCAGGTGTCCCTACCATTCTGAAAACTCTCACGATAGCCTCCATCCAATCATCTGCTGCTTGTGGGTCTGTCTCTCCTCGTAACCTAGGTATCCTATGATCTTGGAACTCATGGAACACACCAAGATGATGTGCACTCTCTGCTGCTGGAGCTGGTGGTATCGGTGGCCCAGCGGTTAGAGGTACCACAGGTACCTCCACTGTGATGGGGCCCTGCACCGAGGCCTCACCGCTTGATGGGCTACCATCTCGTACGTAAATCGAAACCCTAGCTGGCTTCCTTCGTGGGTCCATCCTGAAAAAAAATGTGTTCCACAGTTAATACAGTATACCTGGTGAGCTGACACAAGTAATCACGAAGAAAACCATTTCAAAGGAAACACACATGCAATTAGTGTTTTCGTGCACCGAGTTGGACGGAAATCTATGTCCTAGTGTATTCATACGTCGGTTGCCACACCAACACCGATTTCCCTAAACTGATAACCACACCTAAAAAACGTAACATTATTTCTGTTAAAAGAATCAGAGTCCATGTTCTATGATAGAACCAACTCCTCTGATAACAATTTGTCACGACCCATCCCCGGGGCCCGTATTGTGACTACCCCAAACCCACCTTCCATAGGCCAGGGGCTGGCGACTAGTAGAAAAGGTGAATCCTTAATAAAATGGAAAGGCATTGCCTTTAACCTGTAACACACATAGTCTATTTTTTAGAGATATGGTGCCTCAGTCAAAGACCAAGGCACAATTTATTGGATAAAAGTAAAAGAGTTACAAAAGTCTGAAAGACGGAGTCTTATTACAATCCTTATTAAAGAAGATGAGAAAATCATCAGGCAAAAGATCCAACCAAGTAATGGCCTGATATACCACTTTTTAAGCGAGACTATCGGCAACCATGTTCGCTTCACGGAACACATGAGTGGCAATGTAGTTCAGGTTCCTGAGCGATGTAAGACATTTCATCCATCGAGAAGTGAGCAGCCAAGCAAGGTGCACCACGCCCTTCCAGATAGCTTGAACAACAGTGGTTGAATCACATTCAATCCACAGGTTGTTCCAACCCCTTTGCATGGAAAAGTCCACCGCATGAATGACTCCCAACATTTCCGCTTCCAGAGCTGAGGACGTACCACTACCACCAAAGAAGCAGCCAAGGCATCTGCCATGCGAGTCTCTGAAGATGGCCCCACAGCCTTCCAGACCCGGATTACCTCTAGAAGTGCCATCAACATTCACTTTAATCCATCCTGGCAGCGGGGCTTTCCAGAAGACCTCAAAGGTGAGATGGGGTAGCCTTTAAGAACCATCAATTCTAAGCTGACGAAGGATCTCAAAATCACCAACAAAGTTGTCACAATGATCCTTCTAGAGAGAGGAAGCATCCTTTATAGCAATGGGAATACGCATTTTACCTGCATTGACACTGAACGAGAAGTTATTATGAATAAAATTATTTCTGTCATACCAGATCACATGCAGAAGCTCAGTGACCGCATCCAGAAAAAGATTCCTGATTTGCTTAGAAGAATTTGAAATCACACAGAGTTGAAGATGAGAGCTAATGGAATCAATGGGAGACCACCAACAACCAAAAATGTCAAAAATGTAATTCCAAAGAGTAGCAGTGGTAGCACAAGATAAGAACAAATGGTTAGAATATTCACGATGTTGGTTACAACGATAACACCTAGAGCAAAGACTAATCCCAAAATATTGGAGACACACATCCGTGGGGATCCTATTATGAGAAAGACACCAAATTAGAGTAAATCCTGAGGTTTTGATCCGAGGGTTGTTAAAGGATTTCAACCAGCTAAAGTTGGAATTAGAGTTACTTAAGTTATTATTGTAGAATCTTTTTGAATCTAGGGCACCGTTAAAGGCAGGTTCCCAAGTAAAGAAATCATCAGTATCAGAAAAATGATAATTTTCAATGATGCGACTGATGTGGTCTGGAAGGATGATGTCATGGGAGTTAACAACATCACGAATAGTGGAAGTGGTGTTTTCAGAACTAGTGGTGGACATAAGAATAGATATTAATGGGGTACCAGGCCAATTGTCCAGCCAGAAGTTCAAAGAGGAATCAACGGTAACTATCCATCTAGCATTGTTCATGATAGCAAGGAAAGAATGTCTAATGGAAGGCCAGATGGAAGAAGTAATGTAACCAAAGTTACCATTCCGAATCTTATTAACAAATCTTTTCCTAAGAAAATCCAATGAATCAGAGTTACTATGAATAATATTCCAGGTCATTCTAGCTTGAAGAGCTTCATTAAAAATTTTAAGGTTATTAATACCAAGACCACCCCTATCTAGGGGTTTACAACAAGTGACCCAAAGAATGGTGACAAGTTTTCTTTCAATCGTACTACCAGTCCCGACAAAATTTTTAATGCAAGTGTTGCTTCTTCTGAGAAGGCTGGCGGGCAACTTGTAAACCATCATAGAGTAGACCATCTTAGAAACAATAGTAGACTTGACAAGACAAACCCTACCAGCCATAGAAATAGATTTTCCTTTCCAATAAGAGAGTTGTTTGAGCATTTGATCCACAATGTTGTGAAAATATCTTGATTTTGGCTTACCCCAAAAGATAGGGACACCTAAATAAGTAAAAGGGTAGGATCCTTCTTTGATTCCTAAGTAATTAGCGATGTGGTTTTTTCTGCTGGGGGGGAAGTGTTTCCCAAAGAAGACAAAGGATTTTTTCCAACTAATCGTTTGACCCAAAATATCTTCGTAATGTGCCAAGGCACTTTTGAGATTTTTAATGTTCCGAATATCTCCCTTAAGGAATAAAATGATATCATCAGTGTATAAGAGATGAGTAGGAACATTTAGATTCATAGCATCTTGAATAGGGAGGACTTTATTTTGATTCACAAGACTCATGATGAGCCTACTTAAATAATCCTCGGAAATAGCGAAAAGAATGGCAGAGAGGGAATCACCTTGCCTAACCCCCTTGGTACATTTAAAAAAACCTTTAGGGGAACCATTGACCAGCACAGAGATGGAAGCTGAATTAAATAAGGTGCATATCATGGAAATAAAAGAGTCATTAAACCCAAAGTTCCTAAGAACCTTAAAAATAAAATTCCAGTCCATAGTTTCAAAGGCATTCCTAATGTCTAATTTAATGGCCACACTACCTCCTCTAGTGACTTTATTTAGCATATTAGTGCATTCCGAGGCAAGGCAGATACAATCTTGAATAGTTCTTCCTTTACTAAAGCCAAATTGGTTCTAAGAAAAAAAAAATCTGTGATGGAGGTTAGACGATTGGAAAAAAGTTTTGTAATAACCTTATAAAGAGTGTTGATGAGAGAAATGGGACGGAAAAGATGAATTTCATCAGCATTATCCTCCTTAGGTATGAGAGCAATGAATTGGGCATTTATCCCATGCGGAAGGACACCATTGGAGAAAAAGGATTTAACCAGATTACAAACATCCATATGAATAAGATCCCAGTATTGCTGAAGAAACCCATTGTTGAACCCATCTGGTCCTGGGGCACTGTTAGGGTGAAGGCAGAAAATAGTATCCTTGATTTCATGGTCCAGAGGAATGCATAAAAGATGATTATTGACCTCATCAGTGACCATATTGGGAATGATGTCAGGGATGAGATTCGTATTAACCTCCGGACCATTAAACAGATTATGGAAATAATGAACAACGCGATTAGCAATTCTATCCTCAGTGTCAAGAAGAGTATCATCAACATTAAGAAGGGAAAGTGGCTTACTGATTTTCCTGATTCTTTGAAGGGCATTATCAAATTTCGTATTTCGGTCACCATCCGAAATCCATTTAGTTTTGAATATTTTCTTGCGCATGTTATCTTTGTGCTTCAGAAGAGAGCTAAGCTTCGAAGTGATAGAAACATCAGCTTGATGGTCTAGATAAAAATCAGAACAGGTATTGGAGCTTTGGATATGAATAAGATCATTCTCTAAGGAGGATATGTCTGCATTGATCTGCTTTGTTTTAGAGAAACACCACCCCTTGAGATGTTGTTTTAGCAGCTTTAATTTGGCAGTGCAAGCAAAATAGCCACTTTGATGCTTCAAACCATCCCATAATTCATTAATCGTGTTGAAACATTCTGGGACCGTAGTCCAGGCATTGTTAAATTTAAAGGGAAGAGGAGATTTTGATCCCCTAGAGATGAAGGTAACAAGAATGGGATGATTATCAGAGTTGATCTTGGGTTAAGTAATGCTGGATATGGAATCCCAATTGTCTAGAGTAGCAGTATTAGTGAATGCTCTATCATGTTTTCTAGCTACAATCCTGTTGAGGGACTTTCTATACCAGGTGTACTTGGAACCAGTAAGATCGATTTCACAAAGGTCACAATCCTCAAAATAGGCTTTAAATTCTCTAGTGGATATGGGAGAGTGTGATGGGACAATCTTTTCACTTGGGAGAAGAGTAGTATTAAAGTCACCGATCACCAGCCAGGGACCTTGAACAGAGGAAGACAGGGAAAGGAGGTCAATACAGAGGGATATACGATTTTGATACCTATTTTTAGCATATATCATAGTGCAGACCGTACAAACTCCAGCGCAAGAGAAAGCACAAGTAAACATCTGGTCATAAATTTTAACAATGTTAACAGACTGCAAAGATGAGTGATGAAAAATCTAA
The DNA here is from genome assembly GCA_963277665.1 of Viscum album. Classification (NCBI taxonomy): domain Eukaryota; kingdom Viridiplantae; phylum Streptophyta; class Magnoliopsida; order Santalales; family Viscaceae; genus Viscum; species Viscum album. The sequence goes on along the minus strand of OY728164.1, from coordinate 1,006,753,290 downwards.
AGAGTTTCAGTAGAGGAGCCGTCTTTACAGGCACCTAGAAAATTATAACCAAAAGAGCACAAGTGTAAATATTTCGGAGAAAAATTAACTTTAGGCTCAGTAATGGAAACTAAGATTGGTTTGTGAGTCAAAATAAATCGCTTGAGCATAATAAAGGTGTTAGAGTTAGCTACACCCTGACAATTCCAAAATAAGTAATTCATTTGAACCTATGTTTAGAGCTTGAGCTCCCTTTTTTTGATCCACCCGAACCTTTTTCCTTGCTGACCTTCTAGGATCATTAGAGGAAGTTGGATTGTATTTTTTCCCCTACTTGTTCTTGGAAGAGACAACCAAGTTATTAGAATCTGTTTTAATATCACATTTATCTTTATTTTTATTCAATGAGATTAGAGACACAATCAGAGATGCTGGGAAATCTATTGAAGCCGAAACAGGGATGCAAGCATTTGAAATACCTAAGGAGGAAGTCACAGTATCCATAGTACCTACTACCATTGTCTGCTCACTGGAGCTTGCCACCTCAAGGGTGTAAATCTTTTCATTATCTACCGGCACCAGGTCTGAGTTGACTATACTGTTTTTGTCATAAAAAATGCCCGAATTCAGATCCATATGAGTCTCTATTGATAGAGATGCAGGCTGGTCAGGTTGAATATTGGAACCATTTAAATGATCAAAATTGTTATTAGGATGTGAACCCACTGCAATTATGATATTCTTATCAGAATTGTAAATGGAGTGCGAAGAGGTACCTGTAGCCGCATCCTTAATAAGCATACCTGCAGCCTCATGTCCCTCCACCTAATTCATGGCTTGAAGTCCATAACCCTTGGAATTATGTTTGCATTCCTCCCATGGGTGTTCAAGGATCCCTCTCACCATATGCTCATTTTCCTCCCGCAGGCTTTGATCCGCATATAAATCTCTAGGAGGGTGCACCAGATTCTTATCTTGAATCCAACCCGAGGCATGAGTGTTAAACTCCATCGGGATTTGCTCACCTGAACCAGAAACAGACGAGCCCGCAGAATTCGTGGAATTGTTCTGCATCGTGTTCATTTCCCCTGCCAAATGCGCAGCAACAACACCCTCGGTACCCTCTTCCTCAACCAAATCGGACCATTTAACTCCAGAAGAATCCCCCGCATGAGATTTTTTAACCCATTTATCAAATTTTATCTGGTTATTTACATGATGTCCTGAAACAGCAGATTGAACATTCTGCTTTCGTTTTACCTGAGTCTATTCATATTTCTTTGGTTTCTCGTCCCTTGACTTCACCTGGTTCTTCATCACACGACAATTCATAAGGGAGTGACCAACAATCTTACATAGATCGCAAAAAGGAGGTCTGTGCTCATATTCCAAACGAATATTGGTTTTGAACTCATTTGCACTGAAAGAAATCGACTCCTGCAGTTTGTGCCCGAGATCAACTTCCACCAAGACCCTCGCATACAAGCCAAGTTCCGCATTGCTCGTCATGTGATCTATCTTCAATGGAGATCCAATGCAAGAGGAGATGTCATTTAAAATCTTGGGATGCCAAAAAAAGAAATTTAATCCATGGAGTCGTACCCAGATCCGAGCCGTCGTATTTTGATGTGTATGAGGATTGAAGGAGAAATCCCATTCATAATGTCGCAGCAGCCCTGGTTTCAACAGAATATTGCCAATTGACCAGACTCGATCTAGCTCCTCCTGTGAGCTTAAAAGGATATGAAAGTCAAGTCTCAACTCACAGTCTGGCTCCAACTCTCAAGCCCAAACACTGCGAAGTTCACAAAGGAAGTAAATTCTATCACATCGATTATAATGATTGAAAGACAAGACTCATCTCACACAGGTATGAATATTTCGTAGAGTTATATAGATGATCAGATGTAGCCACTGATTCATCTAAGCTGTCTGACCCACACAGGATACAAGACCAGCTATTCTGTCGGACCCACACAGGATACAGAAACCGAAGTCAGAACTGTTGGACCCACAGATGATCCTTGTACAGTAGTCATCGATGTCGAACCCACCGAGGATTTTAGTATAATAGTCATCACTATCGAACCCACAGAGGATTCCGGTATAGTAGTGTCGCAGCCAGCACTAGGGTTCCCACACACAGCAAGCTCGATTTCGGGATGGTCCGTTCCCCGATCCAAGTGTTGATACATCAAAGAAGTCCTGGATTGATGTATCCCATAGTTTTGTCTCATCATATGAAACTCAACGCGACAAATGGAATTTCAATCGTACGTCTGGTCTGAGAGTTATTAGCATTTCCGTTCTAGGGGCCCGGTTGAATTTACGCTCGATCCAATCCCAGTAGTTTCCCAATTTGTCTAAAACTCACATAGAGTATCCGAAAAGGACCACCTCATTTCAAGGTTCCTTTTTCCACGGACGGTGCATTGATTTGACGTGTGGTCTAGATGATATTTGTAACACCCGAGACTTTTATATAAATCATCAAAGGAATCTTTTTCTACACAACACTTGCTTGTCTTTCTTTACACGAAATCGTGACCTTCCTCGATAGCTTGCGTCGTACGCAATACCGAGTTTCACTAAACAACGATATGCTATTAAAATATTATTAAAACTAGCCGTTATGAATAGTAATAACCACTTTTTGAAATTTTATAAATTTTATCGCTCAAAATGGACTTCATTTTTGGATTCGTAATACCGAAATTATCCTAGGGTGAAATTTTGGTATTTTTCTGAAAACTTTCAATTTTTGATGAATAGTGAAACCACTAAGTGGTAGGTTAAAAACTGAATTTTGCATAAAACATAATTTTACCGCTTCTGTGAATGGAATTTCGAAAATCCGAGAGACACGGTTAATATCAAGGACTAAAATGTGGTTCAATGAGATAAAAATAATTTTTTGGTGACTAGTAACTTTTTACTTTTTTTACCACGGTTAAAAGTAAATAGGGTAACGAAGGGTAAATATGATATTACTATTACCCTAACACATGTCCTAATTCTATTGGATAAGTGTAATTCGACCAAAAACAACCTTATGAATATAATATGACAATTTAGGTCCACTTGGATTAGATTATGACATTTAATATTATTTTATTTAATGAATAGTTAAAATAGTTAAAATCAAAGTTTAATAACTAAAACATTTTTAATATGGGGTTATACATAAGATAAAATCGACTATAAATATTCAATAGAAAGCTAAAAAGATTTCCTACATAATGATATTTTATTTATAATTTTTAGACATTAAATAAGTTAATTTATTGATGACACAATGATGATGCAGTAATTATCTTATTAATGAAATATTGACATAATTGATGTTATAAACACCAAAATAAATGTAATTTGAGACTTTTTATGAATTCCACTAATTTTCTAGGTTACTATGATATATTAGTGTTGCTTTAATAAATTTGGTTCGAACATATAATTATTTTATGACTTTCACAAAAATCATATATCAAATAGTGTCAAAATTGACACAAAATAGTTTTTAAATCAAATATTATATTACTAATTGTTATTTTATTCCTAAAAATATAAGGTTCTGCCAAATGACTTAGATAAGGATATATATATATAAATAATAAACAATTTGGGGTTCGTTTGGCATGTTATAGTAAGTGTATTTACCATATAGTGTAAGAAAACAAAAAGACACGGTAAAAGTTAAATTATTTAACTTAGAGTTAAATCTAATTGATAAGGTTACAATAATAACCTAAACTTGTCTAAATCCTATTGGTTGATAGGATTTCGACCCATCCCCACTTTATCTTCGAAATAAGACCCTTTGGAACCATAATAAACCGATTTTGACTTTAATATAAAATAATATTTTGAGATATTCCTAAGGTGCCCCTCTCCTCCCTTATAAAAGGGCACCTCCTCCCCCTCCTCCTCACACCAATTTGAGCACTCAAGCTCGGCCAACCCCTGCCATTTTCTCCTCTCCACTTCCCTAGAATAATCCTAGAGGTCCTGGTCTTCTTCAAAGACCAATCTTAGTTCCTTAAGTGGAGGATTCAAAGAAGCGTTCCAAAGAAGAGGTAATATCCATTACCGATCTTTTCAATTTCTTTCTTCTTCAACTTCTTCTTCTTTAGTTGTTTCATGATAAAGTAATAACATCAGTATTACTTACATACTGATATGTTATTATAAATATGAAACAACCCTAATTCACCTTCTATCCATCCTACGGAAAAATGAAATCACCGCGCGTGCGTACGTACGGAATACCGTCTCCACGCCGTGGTGTAATCTATTTTCCACCATCACCTTACAAGGATGGGTATAATGGTGTAATGAGTAACTATTTATGATTATTATAAAGTAATATTGATACTGAAATAATATAAATATACTCCAATACAATTCCATGATCATAGGAACGATATCATCACTCGTGCGTACGTACGGAATACCGTCTCCACGATGTGATGCGACTCGTTCTACATGATCATCATTACATAGTAACTATATAAATGAATTGAATGAATAAATATGATATATGTTACACTAATACCATTCTGTATATAAGGTATCTATAACCTTAAAATAAGAATAAGAATTTATTCGGCAAAACACGCATAAGAACAAAAGGCAATAAAGACCCGAGTAACAAGTAACAATGAAATATTACTAACAAGAAGCTAAGAATATGACCATATATGATATCATATCAATATGTATGATTTTGTAATAAGTCAATAACATTATTTAAACCATTATACAGGAGCTTCGGACACATACAAAGAAAATCGGACCTAAGGTAAGGGAAATATCACAATCTCATTTTTATCCGAGATTGTTTATACATTAGTATTTAATGGGGTGTATTTTATCATCCACATCCATGTTTCCTCAATATGTAATATTATTTCCATCCACCTACAATTGTTTAAATACAATTTTACCCTTCGGTTAGTTTTTAGTAAAAGATATGAAAGGAATCTTTTTTCGTTTTTTTCATACGAGGTACTTTTTGACTTTCCGACAAAAGTACGAGAAGAATGTTTTTTTTAACTTATACGGCATGAATGGATTTTTAAAACATTTTTTTCCAAGAAGCTTCCTTTATAAGTTTTCAAGTTTATTTTTAATCAACTTCGTTTAGTTTATAATTGTATGACATGTCAATAAAAGAAAAGTGTTTTTGAAGTAGAAAGGATATTTTCCTCAAGAATGGAGTTCAAATGTTTTATCAAAATTATTTTCCATCTAAGATAATATAGGGTTCTGTTTTTATCCCTATTATTACATTGAATTGATTATGTTGTGAGGGAATTATTTTTATGAAGTCAATTACCTTATATGAATTGTTTTATGATGTCATGATGTTTCAAGAATCCCATTTTTGTTACATGTGTTATGCGATGATGTATGATTTATGATTATGTGGCACACATAAGAAAGGATTCATTATAAGATGGGTGGGACCTATATCTCCCTCCAATGCATTGGGTAAAGATTTTATATCTCATGAGATAGACATGGCTGGAATGGTAGGTTATACCGGTTCAGTGAAACAGGACTGAAACGAGGGTTACTCGATTCAGAAAGGGACTTTGTCCACTAAGATAGTCTTGGCAATGAGTCTTGACTAACAAGAAATGATTCTCTATGATTATGTGTGCATGACACAAAGTTTCAAGTTTCATGTTATGATTATGGGGATCTCATTTTCACTTCTATGATTTGTTCCATGTTAAGATATTATTATCTCTTTTGCAGGTTATGATTTTCAAAAAGATATGATATGATTTTTATTTCCTTTATTTTCCCTTGCTGAGCATTTGAGCTCACCCTTTTATGTTTTCTTTTCCCCAGGTCAGGAAGATGGATATTAAGTAGAATGTGCTAAAAGGGACCCTTGATATGATGAAATAAATGGGAGACACTGTAGAAGATTTATGAACCAGTTGTTTATGTTTCCCAGTTTCTAAAGACACTATACCTATAGGGTCATTTGTGGTTTTGTCATATGTTGTAATAAGTGTACTTCAATTTTTAAGTATTAACAATGTATGTAAAGTATGGGTCGTTATTGTTGGTATCAGAGGAAAGGTATAGTTAACCTTTGGAAACTAGGATGTGAAAGCCTTAGTAATAACCATAAGGATAAGTCTAAGCATAGAACACAATCTTAGTGTTTTAGAAATGGCCATGAATAACCTAGGATAAGACCTTAAGCGTGAAAATTTTATTCTTGAATTATGTGGTTTTCCTATTATAATTAGTGTTGTTCACACTATTCTTCTTGGTTTTAGTCAATGGATGGAACCCGAAGGAACCGTGTTAATGTGGAATGCGATGGGCAATGCAATGATTGTCCCCCTGAGCAACCAAACGATATGGGAGCTGGAATGCAAAATCTTGTAGCCATGCTCACACAACTTTCTCAACCTATGAATCATGCAGGACTTCCAAACGAGCAAAGGAAGGAGCAACATTCTGTTGAATCCTTCATGAGGCAGCGTCCACCTTCTTTCAGCGGGACTACTGATCCATTAGTTGCTGAAAAATGGATTAGTACTACTGAAAAGATATTTTCAGTTCTTCAATGTTCTGAACATGATAAAGTCATCCTAGCAGTGTATCGTTTGGAAGGAGATGCTGATCAATGGTGGAATCTTATTAAGAATACGAGGCAAAGGGATGAAATTGAGTCCATGGAATGGGACGAGTTCAAGAACTTATTTTTCAATAAGTACTTCCCTCGTATTCTCCGAACAAAGATGGAGAAAGAGTTTCTTCAACAGAAGCAAAGGGATGATGAATCTGTTGGTACCTATGAAGCAAATTTTACAAGACTTGCAAGGTACGCTTCTGGTATTATTATCCAACCTGAGAGTAAGATCGATCGATTCTTTAGTGGCTTAAAACCAAGTCTTTGAAGGGCGTTAGCCATAAGGGACTTCAATAGCTATGAGGAAATCGTTCGATGTTCTCTCAAAGTCGAGATGGAGATTGGAGTAACCCATCAGTCATATGGGTTTGATAAGAAGAGGAAAATGGAATTGAAAGGAAAATCTAAAGAGCACACTGAAAAGAAGATGAGCTTTCCCTTATGCTCAAAGTGTGGAAAGAAACATGGAGGGAGTTGTCTTAAAGGGACAAGTAAATGTTTCAAATGTGGAAATGAAGGTCATCGGGAATTTGAATGTCGCGATAATGGGAAGAAGATGTCTAATGATGCAAACAAAGGAAGGGATACACAGAATGAACCTACTACACTTCAATGTTTCAAGTGCAAGGAGATGGGGCATTATGCCAATCAATTCCCAAATCCAAGGGTTGATGATGATGGTCGACGTCAAAAAACTCTTAAGGATAAAGACAAAGGAAAGTCACATGCAATTTCTATCAGCGATGTGGAGTACGATAACGAAGTGGTGAAAGGTACACCTACCATCCACTCTAAAGTAGCAAATGTTTTATTTGATTCTGGATCCACCCACTCTTTTATTTCTGAAGAATTTTCTAAGGGTATCACCGTATTACCACAACAATTAGATGTTGAGTTAGCTGTGACAACATCTAATGGCACATCAATCGCATCAAAAGTTTATAATTCTTCTCCGATCGAAGTTTGTGGGAAAGTGCTTCCTGCAAATCTTGTGATCCTTCCTATAGTGGAATTTGATGTGATTCTTGGCATGGATTGGCTTTCATTATACGAAGCTCATATCAATTGCCAAAGAAGGGAAGTCACATTTCATATTCCAGATCAATCTATGATCGTCTATCAATGCAAGGATGAACATAACCTTCCAGTGGAAATTTCTTCCATTTTATGGGTATTGATTCCACTAAATGAAGGTTATTTATCTCAAATGGTTGGTGAGAAACTCGCGATTAAGAATATGCCCATCGTACGAGAGTTTGATGATGTCTTTCCAGTGGAATTACCGGGTCTTCCACCAAATCGTGAAGTTGAGTTTTCAATAGAACTCGTACCGGGTGCTTTGCCTATTTCAAAGACACCTTATAGAATGGCCCCAATTGAGTTGCAGGAATTGAAGAAGCAACTCCAAGAGAATCTTGATAAGGGATTCATATGCCCTAGTGCATCACCTTGGGGAGCACCTGTTCTGTTTGTTAAGAAGAAAGATGGATCAATGAGACTCTGCATTGATTATCGATAACTTAACAAGATCACTATCAAGAACAAATATCCTCTCCCACGCATTGATGACTTATTTGACCAACTACGCGGAGCTCAATACTTTTCCAAGATTGATCTTCGTTCAGGGTATCATCAATTAAGGGTCAAAAGGGAGGATATACCAAAGACGGCTTTCCGTACAAGGTATGGACACTATGAATTTATAGTGATGCCATTTGGTCTTACTAATGCCCCTGCTATCTTCATGGATCTAATGAATAGATTCTTTAGAGACTATCTTGATCAATTTGTGGTAGTCTTTATAGACGATATTCTTGTCTATTCAAAGAGAAAGGAAGAGCATGAAGATCACTTGAGAATTATATTGAAGACCCGGAGAAAGAAGAAGCTTTATGCCAAATTTACCAAGTGTGAATTTTGGCTTCAAAAAGTTGCATTTTTGGGTCACATAATCTCAAAAGAGGGGATATCTGTGGATCCAGCAAAACAGAGGTTATCGAAAGATGGTCGAGACCAACAACAGTAACTGTGATCCGAAGTTTTCTTGGTTTGGCTGATATTATCGACGTTTTGTAAAGGATTTTTCACGATTATCTAATCAACTCACCAAGTTGACTCGGAAAGGAGTTAAGTTTGTTTGGACAGAGGAATGTGAAGAAAATTTCAAGGAGTTGAAAAGAAGGTTATCCAGTGCACCTGTGCTCACACTGCCTTGTAGTGGATAAAGGTTTGTGATCTACAGTGATGCATCCAAGAAGGGATTGGGGTGTGTTCTTATGGAAAATGATATGGTGATAGCTTATGCCTCATGACAGTTGAAAATCCATGAGCAAAATTACCCAACACATGATTTGGAGTTGGCTGCGGTAATCTTTGCATTAAAGATTTGGAGGCATTACCTTTATGGTGAAAGGTGTGATATTTATACTGATCATAAAAGTTTAAAGTATATTTTCACACAAAAGGAGCTGAATATGCGTCAAAGAAGATGGTTGGAGCTGATTAAGGATTATGACTGCTCAATCCATTACCACCCTGGAAAAGCAAACAAGGTGGCAGATGCATTAAGTCGACAAGACCATGCTAGTTTATCCATGATGAGGATCACAAAAGATCCAATATTTATGGATTTATAAAGGATGGATCTTGGAATTATAATGGAAGGGGAAAAATATTATCTTTCTCAAATGAATGTTCAACCATCAATACATGTGATGATTAAAGAGGCACAGAAAGAAGATGTCGAGTTACAAAAGAAGGTGACAAATGTTCCTGAATTCAACCTTGATTGTGATGAGATAATAAAGTTCAGGAATCGGGTTTGTGTTCCTCCCATCCCTGAATTAAAGAAGGAGCTGCTGGATGAGGCTCATAGTTCTTCATTCTCTATTCGTCCTGGAAGCACGAAGATGTATAGGGACCTGAAAGAGTACTTCTGGTGGGATGGCATGAAAAGAGATGTTGCTGAATATGTCTCTCGATGCTTGGTTTGTCAACAAGTTAAAGCTGAGAGACAAAAGTCTAAGGGGATGTTACAACCATTAACCATACCCGAATGGAAATGGGAAAAAATCACTATGGACTTTGTCACAGGACGTCCTAAAACATCGAAAGGCAATAATTCTATTTGGGTCATAGTTGATCGTCTTACAAAGTCTGCACACTTCATTGCTATTAGAGAGGATTTCTCTCTAGATCAGCTTGCCAGGATATATGTAAAGGAAGTGGTAAGATTGCATGGAGTACCACTTTCTATTATATATGATCGGGATCCGAGATTTACCTCAAAGTTCTGGCGAAGTCTTCAGCATACTCTGGATACAGAGTTGAGTTTCAGCACTGCTTATCATCCTCAGACAGACGGTCAGTCTGAGAGAACAATTCAAACCCTAGAAGATATGTTGAGAGCTTGCTCTATGGATTTTAAAGGAGGTTGGGATCAACACCTACCTTTGGTGGAATTTTCTTATAATAATAGCTTTCACTCCAGTATTCAGATGGCTCTATATGAAGCTCTCTATGGAAAGAAATGCAGGACTCCAACTTGCTGGGATGAAGTTGGGGAAAGAAAGCTATTAGGACCTGATCTCGTTGATGAAATGGCAGAAAAGGTCAGATCTATTCAACAACACATAAGAGCAGCTAAGAGTCGATAGAGAAGTTATGCCGACAACCGAAGAAAAGACCTAGAGTTTGAAGTGGGTGATAAAGTGTTCTTACGAATATCTCCCTGGAAGAGGGTTATGAGATTTGGAAAGAAGGGGAAGTTGAGCCCTAGATATATCGGTCCTTTCAAAATACTGGATCGTGTTGGAAAGGTAGCTTACCGATTGGCGCTTCCACCGAATCTCTCTCAAGTTCATGATGTGTTCCATGTATCTCTCCTGAGAAAGTACATACCTGATCCTTCACATGTACTCAGCTCAGAAGTTGTACCGCTGGAGAAAGATCTTTCTTATGAAGAACAACCGATAGAGATTCTGGATCGTAGCGAAAATGTCCTACGAAACAAGACAACTCGATTGGTGAAAGTTTTATGGAGGAACCACCAACTTGAAGAAGCTACATGGGAGCTTGAGGATATGATGAGGGAGAAGTATCCTCATCTGTTTGTTACAAAGTGACGAATTTCGAGGGCGAAATTCTTTTTAAGGGGGGTAGAATGTAACACCCGAGACTTTTATATAAATCATCAAAGGAATCTTTTTCTACACAACACTTGCTTGGCTTGCTTTACACGAAATCGTGACCTTCCTCGATAGCTTGCGTCGTACGCAATACCGAGTTTCACTAAACAACGATATGCTATTGAAATATTATTAAAACTAGCCGTTATGAATAGTAATAACCAATTTTTGAAATTTTATAAATTTTATCTTTCAAAATGGACTTCATTTTTGGATTCGGAATACTGAAATTAGCCTAGGGAGAAATTTTGGTATTTTTCTGAAAACTTTCAATTTTTGATGAATAGTGAAACCACTAAGTGGTAGGTTAAAAACTGAATTTTGCATAAAAATTAATTTTACCGCTTCTGTGAATGGAATTTAGAAAATACGAGAGACACGGTTAATATCAAGGACTAAAATGTGGTTCAATGAGATAAAAATAATTTTTTGGTGAATAGTAACTTTTTACTTTTTTTACCACGGTTAAAAGTAAATAGGGTAACTAAGAATAAATATGATATTACTATTACCCTAACACATGTCCTAATTCTATTGGATAAGTGTAATTCGACCAAAAACAACCTTATGAATATAATATGACAATTTAGGTCCACTTGGATTAGATTATGACATTTAATATTATTTTATTTAATGAATAGTTAAAATAGTTAAAATCAAAGTTTAGTAACTAAAACATTTTTAATATGGGGTTATACATAAGATAAATTCGACTATAAATATTCAATAGAAAGATAAAAAGATTTCCTACATAATGATATTTTATTTATAATTTTTAGACATTAAATAATTTAATTTATTTATGACACAATGATGATGCGTTAATTATCTTATTAATGAAATATTGACATAATTGATGTTATAAACACCAAAATAAATGTAATTTGAGACTTTTTATGAATTCCACTAATTTTCTAGGTTAATATGATATATTAGTGTTGATGTAATCAATTTGGTTCGAACATATAATTCTGTTATGACATTCACAAAAATCATATATCAAATAGTGTCAAAATTGACACAAAATAGTTTTTAAATCAAATATTATATTACTAATTGTTATTTTATTCCTAAAAATCTAAGGATCAGCCAAATGACTTAGATAACGATATATATATTAATAATAAACAATTTGGGGTTCGTTTGGCATGTTATAGTAAGTATATTAACCATATAGTGTAAGAAAACAAAAAGACACGGTAAAAGTTAAATTATTTAACATAGAGTTAAATCTAATTGATAAGGTTAAAATAAAAACCTAAACTTGTCTAAATCCTATTGGTTGATAGGATTTAGACCCATCCCCACTTTAGCTTCGAAATAAGACCCTTTGGAACCATTATAAACCGATTTTGACTTTAATATAAAATAATATTTTGAGATATTCCTAAGGTGCCCCTCTCCTCCCTTATAAAAGGGCACCTCCTCCCCCTCCTCCTCACACCAATTTGAGCACTCAAGCTCGGCCAACCCCTGACATTTTCTCTTATCCACTTCTCTAGAATAATCCTAGAGGTCCTGGTCTTCTTCAAAGACCAATCATAGTTCCCTAAGTGGAGGATTCAAAGAAGCGTTCCAAAGAAGAGGTAATATCCATTACCGATCTTTTCAATTTCTTTCTTCTTCAACTTCTTCTTCTTTAGTTTTTTCATGATAAAGTAATAACATCAGTATTACTTACATACTGATATGTTATTATAAATATGAAACAACTCTAATTCACCTTCTATCCATCCTACAGAAAAATGAAATCACTGCGCGTGCGTACGTACGGAATACCCTCTCCACGCCGTGGTGTAATCTATTTTCCACCATCACCTTACAAGGATGGGTATAATGGTGTAATGAGTAAATATTTATGATTATTATAAAGTAATATTGATACTGAAATAATATACATATAATCCAATACAATTCCATGATCATAGGAACGATATCATCACTCGTGCGTACGTACGGAATACCGTCTCCACGATGTGATGCGACTCGTTCTACATGATCATCATTACATAGTAACTATGTAAATGAATTGAATGAATAAATATGATATATGTTACACTAATACCATTCTGGATATAAGGTATTTATAACCTTAAAATAAGAATAAGAATTTATTCGGCAAAACACGCATAAGAACAAAAGGCAATAAAGACCCGAGTAACAAGTAACAATGAAATATTACTAACAAGAAGCTAAGAATATGACCATATATGATATCATATCAATATTTATGATTCTGGAATAAGTCAATAACATTATTTAAACCATTATACAGGAGCTTCGGACACATACAAAGCAAATCGGACCTAAGGTAAGGGAAATATCACAATCTCATTTTTATCCGAGATTGTTTATACATTAGTATTTACTGGGGTGTATTTTATCATCCACATCCATGTTTCCTCAATATGTAATATTATTTCCATCCACCTACAATTGGTTAAATACAATTTTACCCTTCTGTGAGTTTTTAGTAAAGGATATGAAAGGAATCTTTTTTCGTTTTTTTCATACGAGGTACTTTTTGACTTTCCGACAAAAGTACGAGAAGAATGTTTTTTTTAACTTATACGGCATGAATGGATTTTTAAAACATTTTTTTTCCAAGAAGCTTCCTTTATAAGTTTTCAAGTTTATTTTTAATAAACTTCTTTTAGTTTATAATTGTATGACATGTCAAGAAAAGAAAAGTGTTTTTGAAGTAGAAAGGATATTTTCCTCAAGAATGGAGTTCAAATGTTTTATCAAAATTATTTTCCATCTAAGATAATATAGGGTTATTTTTTTATCCCTATTATTACATTGAATTGATTATGTTGTGAGGGAATTATTTTTATGAAGTCAATTACCTTATATGAATTGTTTTATGATGTCATGATGTTTCAAAAATCCCATTTTTGTTACATGTGTTATGCGATGATGTATGATTTATGATTATGTGGCACACATAAGAAAGGATTCATTATAAGATGGGTGGGACCTATATCTCCCTCCAATTCATTGGGTAAAGATTTTATATATCATGAGATAGACATGGCTGGAATGGTAGGTTATACCAGTTCAGTGAAACAGGACTGAAACGAGGGTTACTCGATTCAGATAGGGACTTTGTCCACTAAGATAGTCTTGGCAATGAGTCTTGACTAACAAGAAATGATTCTCTATGATTATGTGTGCATGCCACAAAGTTTCAAGTTTCATGTTATGATTATGGGGATCTCATTTTCACTTCTATGATTTGTTCCATGTTAAGATATTATGATCTCTTTTGCAGGTTATGATTTTCAAAAAGATATGATATGATTTTTATTTCCTTTATTTGCCCTTGCTGAGCATTTGAGCTCACCCTTTTATGTTTTCTTTTCCCCAGGTCAGGAAGATGGATATTAAGTATAATGTGCTAAAATGGACCCTAGATATGATGAAATAAATGGGAGACACTGTAGAAGATTTATGAACCAGTTGTTTATGTTTCCCAGTTTCTAAAGACACTATACCTATACGGTCCTTTGTGGTTTTGTCATATGTTGTAATAAGTGTACTTAAATTTTGAAGTATTAACAATGTATGTAAAGTATGGGTCGTTATAATATTCGCACATAATCGAAGAGGGGCCAGGCCAGTCAAGCCTCGTGGGCTTGCCGGTCGGCGTGACCTGGCTCGGAGGGTCTTACCCGGCTAGGGGTTAGCCTGGAATGATGGGGCATGGCCCACCTACAGGCCCAACCCTGATTGCAGGCTGGTCTGATTTGCCCAGTTGCGCCACCTCCCCCTCAGCCCGATCGGCCGTAGCCAGCTTGTTCGACCCGGTGCACGCTGCCGGCGGACGCGGACCGCGGTTCTCCTCATGTTGAACCTGTGGGTGTTGCGTTTCTCTAGTCTAGCCAGCATACGGCCGACCGATTCGCCTAGACGAGTGGCTCGTGGATGCGGGCCATGTCCTCCACCAAACAGCGCCTTGTGCACTGCGTTCCTCCAGCCGGCCGGCCGGTCGTCCCGAAGACCGGGCAGCCCGATCGGCTACTAGTCCCTCCACGCGGTCGGTGCGATGGTGAAACGCCCTCAATCATGGCCCTCTTGGCCACTTCATTTCATTGCATGGTGTAACACCAGCCATTACACCGCCGACCTCTTTCATGTTCCGCCTCAGTCATCAACACAAAGAGAACAGTAACAAGGGGAGGGAGGGTCGGACAGTGTTCATGCAGTCCGAGCCCTCCTCTTTACGTTGTTATCATACGACATCAAGAGCACAACACAAGATGAAAAAATGAGAGTATAACTCATACATAAAAAAATAATACAATTTCCCCTACCTCAAATTTGTTGTTGTATGTTGACGAGTCACGGAAGACAGAAGTCGCAGAAGACGGACGTCGTTCCGTCAATGTCGTAGGAGGTAGAGCTCAATGAAGACGAGTCGAGACGACGCCATCGGTGTACTTTGTGGGTGGCGGTTCTTTCCTTCTTTTCTCCAGTTGAAGAAGGAAGTATATGATGCTTCATGTTCTTCATAGATGAGGAGTGTTCTTCGTTGGGTGGAAGTTGTTCTACCTAGAGTTCTCCCAAGCTCCACCAAATTATAATCGCCAAGCCCAAATAAAACAATAGCCTCCCTATTATTCTAATGTTTCCACGCATTACAAAATAATTCAAAAGAATTAATATCACTTCAAATTAATTAATTATGGCATTATTTCATCCTTGTGTTGTCCCCATTATGAGAGAAGGTGGAAAGGTTCCACCATAAATTGAGAGTTCAAGAGGTTTAAATGGGGGGTTAGAGGAGTTAAAGGGTTCAGGTGGGCCCCACCTAAACCATCCTCCCAAGGGTGGTTAGGGTGTGGTGGTTCCCACCTCCAACCCCCCTTTGTATGTTTTAACTACCTTTCAAATAAAAATATGTCACACATATTTGTATTTAATTTTTATTTAGAAACCACAATAATTAACTCCCAATCAGGATAAAATGCAACAGCGGTAAAGGCCTCCTTAAGCGAATACTTGTGTTGTGAGTTCAACGGTGCCCTCAGATTTCAATTCCAAGGACCGCTTCAAAAGATATAAAATATCACAGGTATGTTTACTAAACATACTGAACAAAACTTCAAAAATTGATTTCGGGCACACCGGGCCTCGAAATCAAGTGTCGTCAGAAACTGCGGACTCGTAAAATTTGAGTCTATTTAAAAACAATTCAATGGAATTTCTCGGTCTTTACATATAATTTCAATAAAAAAATATTTTATTTTTTTATAATTTTATAACATAATTTTTGTTTTCATAGTCACCCATGATATTATTTCATATATTTATTCGTCTAGGTTGTCAAACCGACAAATCATGAACAAAATTCAACCCAATTGGTGAGTATTCTTAATGAGGTATTTATTTTTAGAAAATATCATTATAAAAGATGCATGATGATATTATTTTGATATTTTTAATATTTTTAACTAAATTTTGATAATTTCTAATTGATAATGAGAAACTAGAATAGAAGCAAAAATAAAAATTTTTCATAGACGACATATTCTGCACAATGCTCGACTATCTTTCTAGTTTCTGAACAAATTATAGGGGTAAATTTTATAGTATTATATCATTTAAGAAATATAATTACATTATATAAATCATATTTATTCATAAATACCATTATATTGACCATCCATGACAAGTGGTGGTGAAAAAATGAATTTGACTCATCGTGGAGGTGACATTATGCGCCAACAAACTAATGAGAATTTTTATTATTATTAGATGAAGGAAAATTATAAATAATGGTTGTATTATTATTATAATAAAATTTCAACACTTTAATGATTATTTTATTATTATACAGTGTTTATGGTTTATTTAGAAACTAAATAACATGAATGAAAGGTTATGGAATAGGTAATACCAAAATTGAAACCTTGAACTTCTTCTTGATGAAGGCCCCGTATTTGAGGTAATTAGCATAATTTTTAGTGAATAGGGGAACTAAGTAATTTAAATTACATTGACAAAAATAGTTGGGATATTTTATTATGTAAATATGAAAATAGGAGTGTATTATTGAAATGGGGGACGTGATCCTCCATTTATAAGTGAGTAAGAGGGATTATTTCATTGAAAATAATTGTTAATTAGGGGTAAAAATGCAAATTCATGAACATTTTGTGATTTAGGTGATATATGGTTGGTGAAACTTGTAAGTAATACATTGAAACCTATTAAATTTATTCTATAAGTTCTAATGTTCTTGTAAGTTTTGGAAAATTTGATCCACCTTAGATTAGTCTTTTGAACACTTATTCCGCATAATTAAAAATTAATTATGTGAATTGTTATATTACTAATACTATAAGTAGACTCTTATTAAAAACTAAAATGGTATGAATTAATATTTTGGATCCATTTATCCTACTCTAATTTCTAATTATGAGAAAATAAACTTTTAAATCCATGTATATAATGTGTTCAAAATAATTTTTTCCTTAAATAATTGTTTTTGATCATTAAGTGTTCTTAGTTATATTATACATTCATTACACATTAAATGAGTGAATGTAAAATTTTTATATGTTATTATATAATATTATATATTCAATTAAAAATATATTTATATATATTTTAAAAACAAAATTTGTAAAAAATATTATTCTTTGAAAAATAATTATTTTACTCAGGTAACAAATATTTACACAAGATAAAAAAATAGGTATGCCTAAAAATATTGTGGACCATATTAGAATATTTTGACCCAATAATTTTAATTTTTAAATCCATTTAAATTTTTTATTTGTTAAAAATTAATTTTAATATACTAATGTATAATTTATTTATATTTTTTCAGAAAATATGGCTTATGTTTGACAACATCAAATATAGGTTTATAATTCATACATGTTATTTGAAAATATTTAATGTTACATGAAATAATATATATTTCCAAGTAAGTTTTTTCTATGTTTTAGGTATTTCTTATATACAAGTGGTGTAAGAAAATCCATCGTATTTTTAAAAATAATAATTTTCACTATTCACCTTAAAATAAATTATTTTCTATAATTTATGAAAATTCATCAATAGGTAATATGACCTTGTAAAGAACAAAAATTTCGGTTACTTTTTCAAATTCATATTCTAAAATTTAGAAAATTATCATTAAAATAAAATAATAAAATATCATGAAATTGATTTTTTTAATAGTGAGTCATTTTTTTGTATTAACTATTCTTCCAACACGATTTCTACTAATAAATATATCAATTTTGGAAAAAATAACCATTATATAAAATATATTTTAACTATAAAAATATATTTTATTATTTGATTAGCATTGCTAATTTGGTACTATGTTTAATGTGAATTTTTTATTATTATATAGATATATATTCATCTATATATGTCATAATTCTATTACCACTGTTTATACACGGAAATTCTATGTCAGCTTTATGGAGGAAAATATTTTTTTGGTTTTTGGTGTGTTATATTTAAAAAACTGTAGAAAAATGTATTTATTTAAAGATAAAATCTCAGGTTGTTACATTCTACCCCCTTCAAAAATGCATCCTCAAATTTCATTATCAATTACATGGTGGAATGGTTCATGGTGATGGAAAGGTTGACATGCCTCAATATATAATCCATAATATCAAAGGGAAGACTCTGAAATAAATATCTTCCATAACATCTTCAAGGAAATGTATTACATAACTATGTATTAATGCCAATGAGAATCATTTTGTACTCTTCTTAGATAATTCCTTGTTGTCCTTACCCTAGTCGATGGTAATAATTAATTTAGAATGTGTTTTCCCTATTCACAAAATTAATGTGATGTTAAAGTTATGATAGAAATTCTATTTTGAAAGTTGAATAATTTTTTTTACATAAAAATCAGGATTTGGAAAATGTTTATGTCCACATAAAAAATAAGAATACCACTACATTTTTCCCTAAATCAGTATGTTATTTAATTTATGTTCATAGAAAAAAAATTCTCAGATACAATAGGTTTATATAACTATAATAAAACCATTAAATCGAGGTGGAGTTTATGTTAATCCTAAATACCATTATCCTCCTCTATAATACTTATTTAAAAGGTTATTCATTTCTTCCTGGTTCTATGGGTGTCACAAATTCTTACCATCCCTCTCAATACTAGGATTATGTCATTAACGTGGATAAAGCTCATGTTATTTTCAAATATAAAATTGAATTATTAGTGTTTCCCAAGTATTATTTATATCTCTTTTCCTCATGTTAATTGAAATATATATTTTCCCTTCATATGTTGTGTCTTGATGGCCTCATTTACAATAACTGAGGAATCACCTAATCCTCTTAAGGTTGTTCCATTAGTGCTTCTTCCCACATTTTGACATAGTAAATTTGAAAAATTAACAATTTTCATCTTATTCACTTAATCTCCCTCCTAATTTTCAATTTCACTATTTGGACATCAACTATGTACACATATTTAATAATATTCCATCGCTGCTGGTTTGAAATAAACATAAGGTTTCTCAACATAGATATTAACTTTATGATTTTTTTTGAGGTAATGAAAGAATTATCCATCACACCCACGGTTTCTATAGTTATATCCATTACTAAAACCAAAAAGCATGACATAATTTGTGAAAAAATTAAAATATTTAGTAATTATTAAAATAATAAGAGTAATTTATCCTAAAACTATCTTGTGCTTTTACATAATCATGTTGGAATATAGTTCCATTATACCAGCCAATAAAAATCATAAATTGGCCAAGGATTCTCTATGTTGGGTTATTTTATGATTATAAACATAACAATTAAGTGTAACTAATATTTTAATAAATTAAATTTATTCGTCAAAAGAAAATGACTAATCATATCATATCACCTTAGAGTATCAAACCACGTGTGAATTTAGGCCTCTTTTCATGAACTATGTGACAATTTATTTAATTCCCAATCCTCAATTTTTAGTGTTGATACCTAGAAGTAAATCTATTATAAAGATCGAATATATCCTAATATAATCATAATTTATTATAGATCAATCCTGAATATAAAAATAAAAATTTAAGTTATTATGAAGAAAGGAATAGAATTTAGACACAAAACCCCATTACTAATTTAGTATGTTTTTAATAAAAATTAATTGGTACCCTGGAAATCATTAGATTCACCAAACCCGATGGATAAAATAATATAAAATTTTAAAATATGTACTTATGATCGATATACACAATATAAATAATAAAATGGTAAAAAATAAAAATAGGTCTCAATGAAGTGAAACTTAGATGAAAACCCCATACTGTGATTCCTCAAACCCATGATTCCGGATTCAGAACAAAAAATTAATGTGTATTCTTTTATCAAAGATATTGAACAAGTAAAAAACACTTAATACCTTCCAACAGATTTTCTATTCTAGGTTCGAGAGAATTAGACAAAATAGTACAATTTCATTAGAGTTATTAAAAAATTAAATAATATTACAATATTTCTTCCGGTGAAAAAACTACTTAATCGAAGTTTTCCGTCTTAGAAATTATAAAATACTGGTGAAAATATTTTTAAAACATGGTATGGGCATTAAATTTTTCATTAAGGGTTTCATAACCATTGTAAAAACGATTTTATTAAAATTATTTTAAAAACTATTTTAAACAAATTTATATCAAAGCTAAATATTTGATATATATAAATACCTTTTAAAAACATGTTTTGAATGTTCATTCAAAAAATAGTTATTTAAGAACACATGGATTTATACTTCTGAAATAATTTAAAAATTAATACTATCTTTATGGATTATTTTGATACTGGGTAGACCATATAAAAATTGTATGGCCAAAAGAAATAACACTGGTAGGACTACTTCTTATAAGGTCATTATTTCACACCACATTCCACATTCTCATTCCTGATACCCAAGTGGTGGATCAAATTTAATTAAAATATTTTGAATATCATCATTTCTATAATTCAATTCATTAAAACATTTAAAAACATCAATAAATTAATTTCATAAAAGAAACTAATTTTATATATTTTTACCTGGATAAATTAGTTATTCAGAAATTTTTTAGGAGAAATATAATTTTTTAAAAATAATAACGTGGATAAATACTTCGAAAATTACTAAAAAAATTATTAAATACATTATCACAAAAACAAAGTCTTTTCAATCTCGTATTAAAAATATAATTCTTATAAATACATAGATACCAATTATATTGATATAAAATAAAGGATCATTAAAACTGATCTAATACATGAATGAAATGTCAACATGTTTTTAATAGTTTCCTTATCATTGAAGAATTAAGACATCTATGAACATATAAGAGACTTTTCACACAATTATTTAAAATAATAAATATAAATTGTTCTCAATATATAATATAATAATTGTTTATATCTTTTCTTTGAACATAAATCGAAAATATTTATTTTTTATAAAATAATTTTAAGGAATAATTGATAGATAATTATTGTTTTTACAATAATAAAATGTAAATAGTCATTTAAAAATTAATTATTATTTTCTCTTTCGATTGGGAAATTTAATATAAATAAATATTTTAAAATATAGTAACTATTCATTACAAATAAAATTAAAGTTAAAGATATTAATTTTGAAAACATAAATAAAATATTAAATCCTCAGAGTATGCACTTAATCCATATAATTATAATAAACTCCATTTTGGTATTAAAATTTTAATGAAATAGATGTTATAAAAATAAATACTACCCTTATATAAAATTACAAAATCATACAATAAATTCTCATGGATAATTAAATTAATGGTAATCATAAAATTTTGAATTAATTAATGTTTGAAAACCAATAAAAATTAATTTTAAAATAAATATTACAAAATATTAGCCATGATAGATTTAATAAATATTTAATTCTGCATGATAGTAATAAATGTTTGAATAAATGAGTTCCATTTTCATGAAACCATAAAATAAGATTATAATTTCTATTACAAAATAAAATCAATTACAATATTTATTAAATTTAAGAATTCCCCTTGAATTTTATCATAACAAAATTTTTAAGAACATAATTTACATTAATATTTCAATAGCTTGAATATATTATCATATACATATATATTCATTTGAGAAAATAATTATATTCCTTAAAAAATTAAAAATATAATTAAAAAAATTCAAAATAAAAACAGGATTTATAAAAATAAATACTTTTACAGAAGAATATTAAATATAACTCAGATAAAAAATAATACAACCACTTAGAGAAATAATTGTATAATATTTCATCAACCTTTTATAAGAATGATTCTCTCCCCCTCGCTTTCTCCCTATTATTATATATCAAAATTGAACTAAAAAAATCATTATTCACACTCATTTATGGATGGATTTTAGATAATTTTACACCTATGCTTATACAGTGATATATATATATATATATATTATCATATTTTTTATAAAACAATAAATGAATGGGCTTTCAATTATAATTCAAAATGGATGGTTTGGGTTTCATGACTGCAGATAAAGCATTTATATTTTGTGAAACAATACAACCTTTTATGTTTATAGGTTTAGTTTGAATATATTATTATAGTTAGTTGATTGTTACAAGTAGGAATTGCTGAAGATAACTCTATAATAAGATGAAAATATTGATTTCAAATAGTAGAGGATTCTTTAAGAATAATCGTTTCATATTCATACACAAAAATATCCAAAAAATATCATAGTCACTGAAAAAATATGTACATACTTCTCAAAAATTAATTTTTGCATTTTATAAAATAAAAATGTGACCAACACAAACATCAAAATGATGAAAACTTAAAACATCACCCCATAGGGATAGCATATGTTGATTGATGAAGCAATCAACAAAATTGAAAAATGTTTTTCTTCTTTTAATAAGATTTGAACACTAAAAAAACAAAACAAAATCTACCTCTAAATGATCTGGAAATAAATTATGGTAGGACAAGGATGAATATTTTACACTTCATCCTCTATTGAATCTTAACGCACATTCATCATTAATAAATCAGTTCACTTGAGGAAGAAGATCTCCTTTATATCTTTACACACACTTGAGACCCTTAGTTCATCATGAATCCAAATCTATAATTCTATTCTCCAATCATTCAAACCCTAATATTTCTCATCATCCTTCCCTTCCATGGGTTGAACCCTCTTGAGACATCAACTTTATTTTCCCCAAAATGTGAATGAACCTAATTTATGGATTCCTCATTTAATCTCATATGAAGGTCTTCTTCGTTTTTATTTAATTTCATTTCATCATTTTTTATTACATTATCTTATCATTTTTCTCGTTACATAAATGAAATTAGTTTTTAATAACAATAAAATTTTAATTATTAATATACTTATAATTTCAATATTTTAATTAATAATATAGAATTTTTATAATAATTATATTCAAATAATTAAAATAATTTCATTTATCACATGTAATTTACACTTTATAAATCATAATAATAACTTAATTTTATAATTTTATTAAAAATATTTACTTTATTATAAACATCAAATATTTTTCTATTGATTCTATTACCATAAATTTTTCATTAAGGTATAAATAAAACCTTATCATTTTTCAGTAATGTTGTATATAAAAAATCAAGAAAAATTATTAAATAATTATTATCCTTTAAAAATATTATTATCAATATTTATAATATAAATTTTTCTGAAACAATTTCTTAAAACTATTTTATGTGTCTTTAAATATTTATTTTTAAAAATAAATTTCTTATATATATTATATTTTACAAAAAAATATTGTTTTAGGATTCAATAATTTATTAAAAATATTTTGGTAATATTATATGTTAATCATTATTTATATTTAGATATTTTTAAAATAAAATAATACCACATATATATAATATAGATTATATTTTTATTATTTTAAATATTATTTTATATTTATATCTTCATTCGTAAAAATAAAAATTTAATAAAAATATTATAACCTAATAATAAAAACTATATTTTCTTCATTTATTTATTTTTTTAATTCATAATTTATAAAAAAAATTAGTTTTATTAATATTATTATTGGTAATACTGAATCCAGATACTTGTAAAATAAATAATTATTTTATTTAAAATTCATTACCTTACATTCTTCCCCCACCTAAAAAAATAATTGTTAACTCTCAATTAATTCATCTATATTAAGTAAATTCTATGTTTATATCTTCAGAAGTAAGAAAAATAGAACTTCTACGAAAACTTAAATTCATATAGAAACTTTTATCACAAAAATTTAATTTCCTCAAATGACAATGTATAATCTCTAATGTTGTCTAGATAATTTCTCTAATACAATATGTAAAGCTCTGAACCCACACTTTCATATTCAGTACCTAAAAATATTGTGTATTTTTTTATCAATGAAACTGAATAGATGCACACCACTTAATAATTATAGGAATTTTTATGTTCTTGGTTCAGTATAATGGTAAAAAAATAACAGTTTTAGCAATTTTTTAGGAAAATAATGTAATTTTATTATCTTACATCACATGTGTTAATTCTTTAATTGATGTTTTCAGTCTTAAAACTTCTAAAATACAGGTGAAAATATTTTTAAAACATGGGATGAACATTAAATTTCCTAGTAAGGGTATCATAACCAGTGGAATTTTATTATGAAAACATATTTTAAACTCTATTTAATTTCATGACATCAAATATAAATATTCAATATATATATATACACCATTAAAAATTTATTTTTATAAAAATAAATTTAAAAAATAGTTTTTTTAGAACACTTTTTCTTTTCCTATGATTTTATTTGAAAATAATAACTTCTTTATGGATTATTTTGATACATGGTAGATCATAGGGAAACCATACGACCACAAGTAATATCACTAGTAATACTACTTCTTATAAGGATAATATTTCACTCCCAATTTCTTACTCTCCTAACAAATTCCCAAGCATTGGATTAGATTATAAGAAAAAAAATTGATGATATATCTTTCTCAATTTTAATCCATTAAAGCAATTGAATACATGCATAAATTTTTTTTATAAAAGAAAATAATTTTATATCTTTCAAGATCGATAAAACATTTTTTTAAGGAAAATTTTTACAAAAATCCATATTTTATAAAAAAAACATAACTTCGATAAATACATTGAAAATTACTTAAAAATATTTCTTCAATACTTTCACACTTAAAAATTTTATTTTAAATATCTTATTAAATAAGTAATAATTTTATAAACTAACATACCACGGGCATAGATATAAAATAAAGGCTCATTTAGATTCAACTAATACATGCATGAAATGTAGATATGTTTTAGAAAATTGATATATCTTATATGAATTATGTCATCTGTGAATATGTATGGACTTTTCACCCAATTAAATAAAATAATAACCCGAAAATTATATCATAATATAACATCATAATTATGTAAGTCTTTACTCAGAAAAAAATCATTAATAATTACTTTCTATAATATAATTTAAAGAAATTATTGATAGATAAAAGTTATTCTAATATAATCGTATTAAAATATATTTTTTAAAATAAAATGTATTTTACCTTTTGAAAATTAAATTTTATGGAATGAAATATTTGGAAATAAAATAAGATCTTCTTCATTAATAAATTAGAAGCTAGAGATAATAATGTTGATAACTGAAATGAAATACAAAATATTAAATGTATTCACTTAATTCATATAAATATAATAAAATCATTTACGGTAATAAAAATTTAATGAAATAAATTTTATAAAAATAAATACATCCCTTAAAAATATTTAAAACAATGTAATTAATTTTATCAAAAAATTAACTCAATTATGATAATATAATATTAAAGTAATAAATATTTTAAAAATAGAACATTCCCTTGAATATTATTGGAACATAAAATTATTTATATTGAATTAAATAAATATTAAATAATTTATGATAAAAATAAATATTTTAATAAGGGAGTTCCCCTTATATGAAGCCATAAAATAAAATTATAATTTTCATTAAGATATTAAATATATTACAATATTGAAAAAATTTAAGCATACCCTCTATATATATTCATTAATAAAATTTTAGAAACTTATTTTATTTAAATATTTCAATAGCATTAAAATATTTTCATATACATACACATTATGTTGTGAATATAAATATTTTCCTTATAAAATAAAAACTCTATTAAAAAATGTTATTTATAATTAAAAAATTTATTCATAAAAATGAAATCCATTACCGTAAAATATTAAAATATAACATAGATAGAAATTGAAAAAGCCCATTTCTGAAAAAAAAAAATTAAAGAAAATTTCATCATCTTCTTCTTCAAAGGAGTCACTTTATATCATATAATACCTCTATTTTCTCTATCAAAATTGAACTGAACAACTTAGTTCAAAATAGACATTTAAGGATGGATTTTATATCCATTTCCTCCATTGATTATACACTGATATATATATATTATCAATTTCTATTTTAAAAACATGAAACTAAAGAGACCTCCATTATTCATCAAAACAAATTTTTATGGTTTTATGATTGTCAAAAAATAATTTATATTATATAAATTTTAATATCATTTTATGTTTATAGTTTCAGATTGCATATATTTATATATACATTGTGGGGTTACATGTTGGAATTGTTGAAGATAATTCCAGAATTAGATGAAAATCTTGATTCCAAACTATAGAGAATTATTCCAGAAGCATCGAATCATAGTCATATAGAATACCATTCAAAATAGATAGGAATCATCATCAAAAGTTAAAAAAAATTATTCAAAATTAATATATGCATTTTACAATGAAAACTATGAACATCACTAACCTCATAATGAAAAAAATTTAAACATACCCTAATAGGGATAGAAGACATCAATGTATGTATTAATCATCAAAACAGCTCACTACTAAGATGATTTCATGAAAATTAGGACACAAAACCAAAAAAATAAAAACTAATTCTCAATGATCAATGAATCAATTATGGTGGGGTGATGAATAACATCTCACACATTATTTGTGATTCCAATTTCATACACTTCCATATTCCAAAAACCATTTCACCTTAGGAAGGAAATGTCCCATAAAGTATCAACACAAACTCAAAACCCTTGGTCTAGATCAGATCTCGATCTGCATTTGATTCTCTACTCCTTCAAACCATTACTCCACATGACCTCCAACACTTCCAAAGGACAATCCCTTTGGAGACCACACCCACGTTTCCCCTTAAATGAAGATGAACATTATTTCATGGTTCTTTATTTTATCTCATTTCATATTATTCTACATTTTTATTTCATTTCATTTAAACTTTTTTTATTACATCATTTCATCATTCTATTTTTTACATATATCAAATTCAATTTTAAAAACAATAAAACTGAAATAATTAATATATTTATAATTTTAACATTCAATTAATAATATAGAATTTATATATTAATTATTTTTATATAATTAATGTAATTCTTTATGTCTCATGTAATTTAGATTTTATAAAACATTATTATAACATAATTTTATAATTTTATAAATTATATTATGTTCATTATTTATATAAATTATCATTTCGTAAATCATATTACCATAAATTTTAAATTTTATTATATATAAAACATTATCATTTTTCTTTAATTTTTTATATTACATAATTATAAATTTTTATTTATTAATAATTACCCTTTAAAAATATTATCTTTAATATTCATAATATTAATTATTCTAAAATCATTTTTTAAAACAACTTTATGTGACTTTAAATATTATTTTAATTAATAATTTGTTATATAATTTATTTATTGCAGCCAAATAGTATTTTTTATTTAAAAATTTAATAATAATATTTTTTCAATATTATATACCAACCATTAGTAATAATAATTTTTTATTTTAAATAAACTAATATTATACGTAAATGATATAAACTATTTTATTGTTTTATTGTTTATTAATTTAGATTATAAAATTATTTCCAAAAAAGAATATTTTAATAAATTTACTATAACCTAATTTTGAAAACTACAATATATTCATTTATTTATTTTCTTAAATGATAATTTAATTATATTTTTAATTAAATTAATATAATTATTATTTCTAATATTTAATTATGATATAGATAAAATAAATAATTTTTATATTTACAACTTGATATGTTAAATGTAAAACATTTATAGCTTTTGAATAAAAACTCTAAGAAAGAATCAACAAATAAAAAAACATTTTAAATCAATAAATAAAAATTTTCTATTGGTAATAGAATAATGAGGGTGCCCTCAGTGAGCCGAGCTTGGTTTAGCCTGATGGTTGATTTTGGGAGGTTTTATTTTTTATACAATCGTTAACATCGGGTCATTTTCATTCTTAAAGGAAACATTCAATGGTTCCTTCATCCAAAACTAGTTTTGGACCTACTACCCAAAGGAAGATGGTAAGCTGGGGTTTCAGACCCATCGACACATAGTGACATTCATTGGTCGAGTGGAAGGGAGTTTAGTCTCATCACATATTTTTAGTGGAATTATTGCCTATTATGGGACTCTCTTATAGATTTAAGACATGTTTGAGAATCACTTCCCAATCCCAATATGAGAGTAGTCACCCTATAAAAAAATTATAGATTAAATCTCATTTTTCCCAAAATTTTGTGGGAATGTCATTATCGAATACATCAATATGTTTCTAATGTTCTTCATACATTTCATTTTAATGAATAGATTTTTGATATATTGAATCCATTCAACCAAATAATTTATAGTTTTCGACCACATAGGGTGAAGGTTAATATTCTAAGGTGGGGATTGAGCCATTATAATACGTATTGCATTTCCTGGTTATTATAGCAATCAAAAAACATATAGTTCATAAAAAAATTAGTTTACCATTATACTGAGAGGACATATGTGTGGTCTATTCAGTGATGAATATTTATTTTCAAGTATCAAGAAGACATCCTACATATCCTAGTTAGGAAAGGAATTATAGTTAACATAGTTTGATCAAGCCCATGGGACGTTCCCCAAGGTAGATGTCCTCATATACAGGAGGTTTCAATCATTCCACTCATTGGGGATCACATTCTTGGATTTACTTATTTGGTGTAGATTTATGAATCCAATGGGTATTTATTATGATTAATTAATCCCATGTGATGTACAATCCGTAATGGAAAATATAAGATAGTAGGTGAGCAACATCATTACTTATATATGAGGGTATTATGCACTAGTACAACACTTAGGGTACATTAATATAGAGATTGTACCTTATAAATTCATCTTTTTATCCTGATTATGGTAGGAATTATAGTCATCTTAGTTTAGTCATTTTTTCCTGTCCACTAAGGGATGAAGTAAATGATCAACCCATGGGAATGAATGGGTCCAGATGGTTGAAACAATGTAGAAATTGTGAGGCTTATACAAATGTGGATTCCCATTTTTATTCAAACTCAGGTCTTAAGAAATCACCCTATATATCATAGTCATGGAAGGAATTAGTGTCTCTGTATTTCATTGTATTAGGGCTTTCACACTAATGTTTCCATTTTTCTTTATAGAGACCTATGATGTAAACAATATTATTATTGATGATCTTGAATACCATCTGAGCTATGCTCAATGTCATAACCCAGAGATAGAGAATGATTAATGTCATTTCTTGGTGGATGAGGGACTTACATTTTGTGAATTCCCTTTATGAGATTTAATAATGAGCTCGATCCCCTAGGGGGTGTTCTATGTAACCTAGTTATGGAATGAATCATAGTCATTGTAGTTCTATTAATTGGGGATTATATACTAAGTATTACCTATAATTTAGACATACCATATTATTTCACTAATGGGGAATACACTATATGGTGTCTCTATTGATTAGGTCTTACACACCAAGAACAACCAATGTTATCGAGTCATTATATGTACTTGCTGATCCGGGAATATTGTATTATTCTAGTGATGAGGGCTTAGCCTCTGTGGTATCTCTAGTTGATTGGGGCATGTTTAATTATCTTTCTGATTGAGTATTACACTCTAAGGTTACCATTGTATTCATGGATTGTACACTAAGGATTAATGAGTTTATCATATCCTATGATTCTATTTCTCATTTGGTAATATTATCATATGTCATTGATCAATGATTACATAGTAATGGTTCCCTACATGATTGAGTAATGTTATATTATTCTACTGATCGGGGATTATAATTTTAGGTTTCCCTTTCAATCATGGAATACACACCATGGATGAATGTGTTTATAAAATCATCTGTTGCACTTGTGACCAGGCTTTCTTTCCTTCGTGACCTACTTTGATTGTCTAATCATCATGATTTGATTAATTTCATGATATGTATAAGTGTATTTACTTAGATATTCAACAGATAGTCAAAAGATCTAGTTGACTAGATAAAATTTCTTAACTTTACCTCATGACCCATATTAACTTTTCCAGAGTAAAATTCAAGACACATATCATTTTTCCTTAAATCCATCACATGAAATGGATGTCTTTTCTAGTGGGTATCATAAGAGTTAGTGTGACATGTCTAAGTGGGTGTCACATGTCTTGTCTGACATGTATGTATATTATTGCATGATGTGCCCGACAGGTCTAGTGGGCATTGTGATTCCCGACTAACTTTCACAATGTTTGTTGCAACAGTTAGTTGACATTCATATATGATATTGTGAGACTTGGATGACATGAGGGTTCATCGTTATATGAGTCAGGTGATATATCTGAAGGCCATAGGGAGAATTAAATTATGAACTCGGAGGGTTTCATGAGACTAGGGTGATGTTCCTAGGGGTACCATGTATCTTTATTCAATATATCCATAAGACTTCACATGACCAAAATAATTCACCGAAGCCACATCATGAGAACATGGAGACATGTCCTAGTGCTATTATGTTCCCTAGATGGCTTATGTGCAGAATATAAGGGTCGAAGAACATGTTCTTCACCAAATGTTTCCAAAATTAATCTTTTTTTATCATTTTATATTTGTAATTACATAGATATGTTTTGTTTCAATTTATTTTATGTCTCACAGGATGCATAATATTTGGGGGATTCTCCTTGTATGTTCTACCATAAGTCTTTCACATGATATATAGTTGATCACAGAATGTGCCTTATGCATGGTAGATGATCACTCTAGTTATTCACTAATATATTTCTTAATATAAATATTATAGTTCATTATGTTAGCCTCTATAATTGTTCCTCTATGTTTCTTGGGTGTGCTGATGTATATGGATGTAAAAAGATCCAATCTTTCGTTATTTAACACTACAGTGAGGGATTTATTTTCCTCTCCACCATGATTGTTCACCAATTTGTGCGGTGTATCTCACAGGGATCTAGAATGAAGTTGGTGAATGGTTATATATCCATGCATCTTCATTAGCTTATACTATGGAACACTTTTGAGGGCATCACTTAATTTTGAGTTACTGCAAGTCCCTCCTATCAATGATTCCTTTATTATATTATTGTCAGTTAATGGGAACCTGATCAATCATGTATATATGTTGAAGGAATTCTTTTTTTCATGTTGACATTACAAGGGGCGTCATGATAACAGGGAAATAATTGAAAGGTGTTTTCAGATCTCATGTGAATTTTCCAAGAATTAAGTGAGATAATGATGGTTTCTCCACGAGCTTTTGTGCCACCAGGACAACCAATCCATGTGTCTCACGAGACTATTTTGTATGCTTA
This sequence comes from Viscum album, assembly GCA_963277665.1. NCBI lineage: Eukaryota > Viridiplantae > Streptophyta > Magnoliopsida > Santalales > Viscaceae > Viscum > Viscum album. Next base: position 1,006,721,698 of record OY728164.1, on the reverse strand, counting down.
CATATCTTTTGTTAAGGTTTTTAAAACTAATATAGTCTCTCGTGCCCCCCATTTTATATTTCCATTGTCTTATTTTTTACGTTTGGGAGTTATGTGATATTTTATGGGCAATTTTAATGAAAATTACACTATCTATGGTGATCTATCACAAAACTATTAAATTCCCTTGAATTATTCACTAGAATTTTAGAGGAAATTCCATCTATTTATTCTTATAGAAATAAAAGGTGGGTTTTAGATCAACCAAACATATCTAATGTGCTTTGTGTGATGAGGATGGAAAGACCAACAGCTTTCCAGAGACGAGGGAGTCATATCTCCAGGGACTCATGTTGTCTTCCAAATTGCTAGTGGTTCATCGCCTGTCTAATATGACATCAAGTAGATCTCTCATCCTCTAATTTTAATTCATTTGTTTTTATTCTCAAATATTTTGAGTCTCTTGCAAGTCCACCTAATTTTTGTGATAGAAATTTCCCCATATCATTAGTGACATATCACATGATCATTACGACAACAATAAGCCTCCTCTTTTTGGAAATTTTCATCCCATTCTCAAAGTATTTCTTAACGAGTTGTCTGGTTCTCACCGTTGACAGGCCACATGGTAGGGGAGCCTATTTGCTTGACTATGAATTACCATCATATGTATGAAGTGCCTTTGTGAGAGTGGAAGGACTTATTAAGAGGGAATTCAGAAGACTTTCTATAGACTATCTTTTACACATGGTTCCATCATGTGGCCCTATGATGGTAACATGATCATAAGTCTCTTGGATACTTATGCGATCTGTGAGTTACAACTACCTTCTCCTTCAATTTCTTTTTTGGAGGGAAATAATACCCATATTCAGGAATTCCTTCTTTTTTATTTTTTCAATACTCATTAAGTGGGATTCAACAAATTTCCCCCTATGTGTGATTTCAATAGGGACAAGGACTTAGATATGAGGAATTTAAATTCCCACCTAAGTTGTTGGTGGTGTCCTAAACTGGTGTCTTTGGTGATGTTTGGTATTCCAATCCATAGTTGGTATTTGTGGAAATGTAATATATATATATATATATATCAGGTTTCTATTAATTCATTTATCTTGAAAAACATCCTTTATAATTCTGTCACCTTCCTTCATGTGTGTTCCCCTATTGGAAGATCGTTTTGTGTGTCCGGATCATGAGACCTACTCAAAATCATTCTCCATAAGCTCATTTTGTGATAATTACATATAAAATTTTTTTTTCTCTTGCTCATTACCAATAAAACTATTAATATGGCTTCAGTAATTTTATGAACCTCATCATTGAGGACTATGGTGGTCTTGAGGATTTCTGAAGATTCTCTTGCTCGATCAGTTGATCAACTGATTATCATGTGATTTGTGTGGCCTTATTCATGTACTATGATCACATGTCTCCAAGGGGTAATGTAAATGTTTCATTCCAAGTAGTATAAAATTAATTGTATGAAAAATTGGTGTTTTTAAAATCTTAAACTCTTTATTGGGTACACGAACCACCCACTGGTTCAAACGGTGTTCCTAGTGGTACCTGTTTTTTTTGAAAAAAATTTTATAATAATTTTGTCTAAAATATTCCACTTAATCATGTTCATATGGATTCTAGTTCTCATTTATCTTCATATAAGGATTAATTTAAGGAGGTGAAAGTAATGATTTCCCATCGTGACACTATAGTTGAATGCATGGATCCCACATATCGCCCTTAGGCTAGGTCAGATAAATCTTTTTTTAATAATTTATAATTGGGGTAAAATTCTCAAAAATATCCCCTTTATGACATATTCCATATTTATGATCTTGGTATGACTAATGATTTTCCCATTCCTCCACTAAATACATTGTCCATACCTTCTTCCTAGATCCAGAGGACCCAAAACACTTTCTACGAGAACATCTCTCCAGGGGCCACGTTTCCTACTTGGGTGACCGTAAATACAATCACATAATAAGATTCATGTAAAAATAAATAGAAAAGATTTATTTCACATATAATGTGGATGTTTTTATAAATCTTTCAATAATGCAGATTTCTTCCTCTGATCATATGTTTGGGCGGATACCCAGTTGGGACTTGTGATCAAGAGGTAGTTGTGGACTGGACTGCGGATGGCCCTTCTGAGTTCAATATATTATTTCTATATTTATTAGTTAGTTTAAGAAATTTTCAATGTATGAGGTCATATGGATATCCCGTACATCTTTTTATTGGATCAAGGGTCTGATAATGAAGTTTACCAGCTGTTGGAGTCCAGATATAGATGTTTTTCATCTTACATGTTGTGAGGTAAGAATCATTTTTTTTGGACGTGGAATAAATATGTGATCCACCCATAAAGGGCGTTAAGTATGAAATGTTATTTCCCCCATGATATATTTGTTATAAAACAACAAGGACTTCTCGTTTAACTTAGGAGATGATTAAAATGGTTGATAAGGCCCTTCCAAAGTGATAGTTTCCTAGAGAAGATATTCTATTTATAATATGAAATAAATATCTCATCAAGACGACTGGATCTGATTCAAGATGTTATGAACCTGAAGGCTTAGATTACAATAGATACAAGTAATGTACTAGGTTTTTATTGGTCCACATTTGGAGAAGGGGTATTTACAGACCGGGGATGGGAAATCTTCCCTAGAATCAATCATCTAATCTAATTGGATGGCTTACCTTCCATTATCATATGTGTGAACATTATTCCTTTGAAATAAAAAGGGGAATTACGGTATCCACATTTTATATGGTGACCACTATGGTAGGGAGATCATATTGGGATTATTTTCAATATAATATCCAAAATATATCATCTTTTACATTATATTTATGAGGGAAACCATCCTTACAAATTTATAGGGCCCTTCCATATATTATGGGGTTTTATTAGAGCCCACATTAGAGGTTATGAGTACCTATACATTAAGGTTCTCACAAATTTCCACGTCATATGATACCTTAAATGCATTAAAAGGGTATGTAATGTTCAATTGTAGGATTAATATGTTAGGGTTTATGTAAGTTGTTATGAATATTTCTCTTTTAGGAAACATTGAAAATTGATGAAAGCATATCTTTTTAATATTCTTGAGGCTAGTCTCAAGAAATGTTTTTATATGATGTCACTCCCTGAGGGATTTATTTTCACTCATATTGAAGGAGATTTCATTGGAAAGTTTTTTCCACCATGATGGTTCAACCATCAAATTATATGTGCCAAATCAAGGTGTCCTCACTCTGTTTATGTCATATATAAAGAGATCCTAAGGTTAGCTCACCAATATTGGTTGATATTTTTTAAGAAAGAGTCTAGTGGAGAGATAGACCTTCCTTCTCCTAATGTAGAAATCATCTTATCTTGTGGTTATGTGGATTGTTGGATTCATTTGTATCCTAGTGTAAAATTATACCATTTTTGTAAACGATACTTTCCAACCACCATCTACTAAGCATACTATTAGTCCTAAGATGAAACTGGATTCTAGAGGTCCAGTAGGTCCAAAAGAACCTCGCATGGAACTTGGATGCTTATCATTACCATAAAAATAACCAAATACTATATCTTTATAGAACTTAGTACCAAGGGAGAAGCTATGTTACAGTTTCTTTGTTATATCGCTTCTCAATAGTGGAACGTTTTGGGGGAGCGAAGATCAAAGGATGAGCTTTTGGATTTATAGTGTTACTCAGAGGTGATGTTTTGGGTTTTCCGTACATCACTACCCCTCGATGTCATATTTTTAATGACCTCCATAAAGAGGTGATGGTTACTATTGGAGACATTTACATGTATATGGTTAGTTTCAAATTTCAGGTTTTTTTATCTTCTGGTTCACCAACTTGTTGTCCCAGACACACATTAATTTTTTGTGGACGAACTAGGTTCCACTATCATTGAATAAGTTGTATTTCTAGGAATATTGAGGCTATTAAATATTCATAGTTCCATTTCAAATATATTTAAATCTTATATCACTTTTTACATGGTGGTAAGATACTTAAGGTCACCTGGTGATTTCATCCCTTGAGAATACATTCCATGGTACGACTATGGGATAGAAATTTGATAGTGATAGGGTAAATGATTGATGAAGGACCCCTCGGTCTATATGCCTATATGATAGAATCCACTGAAATTATTAAAGAAATACTTTCATATTTATCACCTTCTGGAGGGCCTTTCTTGGAATAGAAGAAGAAGAAAATGATAAAATCAACACTGTGAGGTCCTTCTCATCCAGAATCCTCAAGATAATGTAGTGTTTCACACTTCTTTAATGTGGGAACATTCTATAATCACATTCTGATTTATCAATAATGTGGAGGTCCCTACTGAGATCACTAATAAAATAATATATCAACCTTTAGGGTTGTGGGTGATCATTAGGTTGCTTCGGTAGATCTTCCACAGTTTGACCCGATTAGTCATGAAGAATTTGTGGTTGAGGTGCCTGTTCTTTAATGTATGTGTCTTACTTCATATGTTTTAGTGATTTTAAATTTTATGTTGTGCAGATGGACAAAAATTTAGAGGATTTGGACTCGTGTATCTCTTCTTCTAATATTTTATCCTTAATGGATGTGAGTTTTGGGTAATGTTAATACACCATAAATAATAGAATCTATGATTAAGTATTTCATATCTCCTTATTTTATCTTTTATTCAAGAAGTCCTCATTGGTGGAGAATAAAGCACATAATCTAGAAATGAACTAGAGGTTTTAGGAAGTAATTCATCACAAGAATGGGTTCCATCTTCACGCAAGGATGGGGCTGGAACATTGGATGTTTCCTGTTATGTGACTGAGAAATTTATGCTTCTAACCTTTAACATATGTAATTATTACATAGCGGTACAAAATTATTCATCATGTAAATGATGTACCCATTTATCCCTTACTAAAACATCTTCACCCATATGTTTAGAGGCTTTGATACCTTCCCTCCCAAGATTCCCTCTTAATGGCTCAACCAATGAGGTGGCCGACTCTCTTTCCTCGTTATTTAAGACTATGAGAATTGCCATGTCTCTGAGTGACTTGGTCCCAGAATACGTTCCTATTCCATAGATAAATCAAGACCAAGTCCCCAGGTCCAGATTACATTATCAATAAATATGGTGTTAGATGTGAATATTGATCTAGATTTTAGTGTCTAAAACCTCAATAGATGATTTGAAGGATGGATTGGGTCATCTTCGATACATGTTCCCGGACCTTGTTTATGAAGGTTTTGACTACTCCAACCTTCACTCTCAAGTAAAAGAGGTGATTTCTATGAGGGAGAAAAATGTGAAACTCAGATTTATGGTGAAATCTAATAAGGTTTCATCTTAAATGATTAAAAATTGGGAAAAGGCTGTAAATGATGCTTTATGTCTTGTGGTAGAGGTATATTCCCATTCAGAAGTAGTCAATGTTCGGAATATTGAAACAAACAATCTCTAGGGAAAAATTATTCACCCCCAGTCTAACAATATTTTTCTCTAGGAATAATTATTAAAATTCCATTAGGTACATTTGATATTTCTAATAACCGTATAAGGGCATAAATAACACCATCATGTTTCATAGAAATCTAAACTTGATTCTGTTGCTAGAGAGAAGGATATGCAACATTCCATGGAGATAGATAATATATCTGATAGTCAACTATATCAATTTGTGGCTACCATAGAGTAGAGACATACTAATATTAGGCAGTCATCTGAGCATATTTTGTGATAGGGCTATAATTTTTTAATCTTTCTTTAGTTTATATATTCTCTGTAGAGACTCTATTATGTGAAGATACCTCAAGTTGAATTCTTTGTCAATGAACATGTTTTCTAAACATTATATGCAATATCTGGTTTCTTTTCATTCATGATAATAATTATATTTTGTCGATCCAGCATTCCATACAAACAATACCCATCCTTTGAGTCAGATCAAGTAAACATGAATGACTCATAATGAATGCCAAAATTATAATATATTCCCCTTGAAATATGATCATGATTTCCCACCTACACTAGATTCTTTATCCATATTTTGTTCCATATATTATGTGAATACCAAATTTGTAGAAGGATTTAATGGAAGTGATTTATGTCATGGGGGGGGGGGGGGGGGTTCTTCTTTTTCCAGATATGATATTCTTAGCTCAAGTAGCTATATTATTCTAAGCCCATGTAGTGGTCCTTACAATAATTTAAAAAAATAATTGATACCGATCTAGAGTTTAGGTTCATTTATCTCATAACATTTGTCATTTTAGTTTATGTATATTAGCATATATATGAAACCGCTTTAGATTATTTCCTTTTAGCTCAGACCTTATATATCTTTAGTTTACCTTATTTTAGGTTGCACCTGATATTGTTTTAGGTTAAAGTACTTTGGTTAAGACCTTTTATTGCTTTAGCTTATGTTATTTTATCTCAGACCTGATATCTCATTACCTTATAGTCTTTTCATATGAACCTTCAATTTCATTATTTTATTGTCTTTTATCTCAGACCTGATATCACATTATTTTATGGTATTTTAACTCATACATTCTATTTCTTATGTTTATGGTCTTTTATCTCAAACTATATATCACTTTAGATTAAGGAATTTTAGCTCGTACCTTTAATTGCTTTAATTTAAGGTCTTTTATCTCAGGCCATCTATTGATTTAGTTTATGGTCTTTTATATAGGACCTGATACCACTTTAGTTTAGGGTATTTTAGCTCATACTTAATATCTTTTTGGTTTATTGTTTTTTTATCATACAATATATTTCTCAGTTTTATGTTCTTTTAGATCAGACCTTATATTACATTAGTTTATGGGCTTTTATCTGATACCTGATATTACATTAGTTGGTGGTATTTTATATTCTTCTTTATATTTCCTTAGTTTATGGTCTTTAAGAATTGATTTACTATTACATTATTTTAAGATCTTTTATATCAGACCTAATATTACATTCATGAAATATGGTTCATACATACCATGAGTGACCCCAAAAACATTTTGGTGCAGTGTTATTTCTTTGTGTTGTTGAGGCTCATAGAGATCAAAAATAACTTTTTTAGAGTGACACATTTGGTTGATTACCATAGGCACATATGTTAGATCCTAATGCAAACATTCATATTCAAGAAAATGGACTCTTAATGCTAGGTATTTGTTCTTGGGTTTATGGAAGATTTATAGAGTTAATTTTGGTTGATGGGGAAATGCTAGTGATAATTGTTCCACAAGGATAGTTAGAGTATGGCTGATGTACATAATAACACAAAATTTTGTTTTTGTAAAAATGGAGGGGAGAATTTATACTAAGGTTGACCTTCAATAAAATAATGTGTCAGGATCCACCATAGATTTTTTGGGATCAGAAGGATTGAGGATCCTTTCATGTAATGAGTATATTCTTTTAGTAGGTGATTAAATACCTTATGCATCCATATAATGTACAAGAAAAGCTAATATCCACGTCATTTTTATTTTCAAGAAATTTTTATAAAGACTCAAACATATAAATGATGAGGATTGGTATGGAATGAAAAAAATTCCAAAAGTTTTCTATAACCCTTGAGGAATTTATATTTTTATGTGATTCTCAATCTCTATGCCGTTTGGTTTCGAATCACAAGTCATGGGCCATCAAAGGTTAAAAAATATAGTGTTTCATTCTCACGTTGATAAAGGGTGCAACCGAATTTTACATAGTGTCGAGGATGTCAAATACACTGGGATAGTTTGGTATAAAGACTGTAAGTCATGGTCCAACGTACTTGAATTGGGAGGATGATATGAGACAGTCATAGAAGGCTAATTTCATACCAACTGAGGATTTGAGGGATACTGTGATGATGTTAGGGATTTCAGGGATTGGAATGTCATTTTTTCATAGTGACACATTTGTTTGACCACCATAGGTGCATACGCATGATCCGTATGCATATATTCATTGTCAAGAAAATGGTCCCTTGAAGATAGATATCTTTTCCATGGTCCATGATGGTTTACAGTGATATGGGGAACCCAAAATCATGATGTGTGATTTTGGGGAATGATAATATCTAAGAAGGTTCCAGGATCCCTAGAATCTTTTCCACCACCTAGAGAACATATTCTTCCCTTAAGGATATGTGAAAAATAATTACTCTATCATTTTCCTAGACTAGGGTGTCTAGTGATAATATCATGTATTTTATTAGAGCTATTATATTGTCCCTATGAGATTTAGGCCTTATTTTTTCCACAAATTGTTTTCTAAACTATAGAGGTGTAGTGTTTAGCGAGTGAAGACTTGCATTTTTTTCTCCCTTTATGGGTTTTCAATATAATAATGTTTTGGAGTTTATTCATTTATATTTTTATGGTATTATGATTTAGGCCATCATAGGATAGGGTTTATAGTCTTAAAGCTTTGACCAATGTGTTGGAAGTTTAAAATCATGACATGCATGGACCTATTATTGTGGATGTTACACTAGCGATTGATTATGATTCCCAATCCAAAGGTCACTCCAACGTCATTCTAAGTGGGAGATGGAAAATTTTAAAAAAAGGATCGAGGTCCTAAGGTAATGAGTCATCATATGGGACAGTCATGTAGGGAGAGGTTCATATCACACTATGGTGTGGAGTTTTTCCTCAGTGACATCTGGTTTATAAGGATTGTATAGCCCTTTGTATTGAGATGATATATCATGATATGGTTGTTTTAACACCTTCTTAATCAATAGAATTGTTGAATCTAGAGATCATTTTTTGGGGGCTGTGAATTTCTTGTGGGTGCCTGAGGTACCCAATACATGATTTGTGGTAAATAGATTGATGTGATTTTAAAAGATGGTGAAATAACCTCATACTCTGAATGATAAGGATAAAGATCTTATTGTCCATTGATAGGGGAATAAAAATAGGTGATTCCTTGAATGGTTTATCTTCATGTAGAGATGAATTTTTTCATTACGTAATGAAATTTTCCATAAAGTTTTTCATCCCGCGGTGAGGACGTTCTTATTGTGTAGTTTTACTATCAGTTGACCAACATGATTTCCTTTTATATTAACACCATGTGGTAATGATTTTCTCCCATTAATTTAATCATCATACATTAAGGATACGAGTCCCTTGATGTGAAATGGTGGTATTGGGGCTAGGCCCATGAATTGAGTGATGGGTGTCACTATGTATCCCATGGTTATGAGAATCCAGCCCCACATAGTTCTTCCTCAAGTTACCTATAGGGGTCAGAACCATATTTTATGAGGGGGAAATATTATAATTATTTATTGTGACTAGGCCCAAAGATAGAAATCTAGGTGTCACTATGTATTCTATGAGTAATGGTACCATGTCACACATAGTTCATGAATGAGAAACTCTCTCTTTTCCATTCTAGCCAGTATGGAGTGGTGTGATATTTTTTTGATTATTGTTGTAGATGGGCCTAGGAATAGATATCCAATACTCAATATGTATCCTATGATCACAGGATCAAACCACACATAGTTCTTGAGGGATTTTTACATTTTATGTAATGAAAAAAGGACATTGAGCATTGAATTTAACATCATGTGACATTGACTCATGGTGTACCATTTATGGTCATTCATTCAAGACTATGATGGAACCATCTTGTTATTTCATTCCTTGATTGTGTGAGTATGTCTTTACATTAGTTCCAAATATCACTTAAGCTACGATCATTGTGAGAAATACTGAATAGAAATGGATCTTCCAACAATTTAAAGTAAATTGAAAGCATGATAGGAGAATTTTGTATCATATAGTGGTCTGACCAAGATATAAGTTAATTTTGTCCCTACACATCTCAATTAAAAAGCACAATGAAGTCATACGTAGATCTTTATGGGCCGTATAGTTCAACCATGTGTGGTGAGGGTGTTAGATGTGCAGTTTTACATCTTTTAGTAAAGACATGGATCTCCCTACATCGGAGAAAATTGATAGTGTGGATGGTCCCAAAAAAATAGTGGTCTAGGAATTATTTTTTGTCTTATAATGGAAGGATTCATGACCTACTAAGTTCATAGGGAACTGTTCTATTTAATTTCATGTTGCTATGACAAACTCTGTACAATTTATCATCATATTCTCAGAATGAAGGATATTATGATGTTTAATGTCTATTTTTTAGGACTTGGGGTTCTTGATGAAATATATGAAAATTATTTAATGATAAATCTTTCATTTTGGGTTTTGTGAGATGCTCCTCATCTATGGTGTATAATGAGTAGGCTATATTATTATATACATTCTGTATGATGTAAGGCCTTTCCCATTTGTATTTCAGCTTCAGGGGAATCCTTTCCGGTATCATCAATATTCTGAGATCCATCACTAGTTCTCCTTAAGGAATGAACAGAGTTTAACTTTCTTATTAATGGTTCACATCATCTGATTTTGATGTCCCTCGAGGATATGGGATGTGAAAAACCTATTCTTATTGAGCCACTCTAATTCATCCAACTTCTTTCCATATTTCTCATCATCTAAGAGATGTCTGTAGATGTCTATTCAGAGTAAAGGTAGTTGGTCCTCTATAGGCAAAACATATTTGGTATCATAAAACAATGAGTTTAGTGTTTCCATTGTGGCAATACACATGGTGATATCTAAGCCCATAAAGCATGGAGGAGCTTCGTTGTCCAGGAATTGTTATTCTTTTTAACCTTCTTCTAGATTATATTCAAAAGATTCTTTCTGAAGGATAATATCTATCCATTTGTCACTACATATTAGTATGATGAGTGATTGGACTCGATATTGTACTTCTGGTATAGTCCCTTCAACACCTTAGAAAAGTAGTTGGGGTCATTGTCTGTCAATATTGTGAGAGGTACCCTGAATGTGGTGATGATATGGTACTTCATGTAGATGATGAAATTATTCATAGTGAATCCATGATTGGTATTTCCATAGCCAATTTTGAAATGAAGTTTGTAGCAGTAAGGATGTACTTAAACTTCATAGTTATGGTCTTAGGATATAGCCCAACAGCATTAATTACCCAAACGGTGAACGACTAGGAATATTTATCTATATGTAGAAATTATAGGGGTTGATTGATGATTTTTTCAAGAATCTGGAATGCTTAAAATTTCTTGGTGATCATTGCACAGTCTTATATCATGGTTTTATAGTAATATCAAAACATCCAGATTTAGTGGGAGATCTTGGTCCCAAATGGATGGGTGACACATTAGCCATCATGGAATTCTTTATTAATAGTATAAAAATATCATTAATTTATACACCTAAGGGGGATTCCATCAAACCTTCATTTATAGTGGAATTTATTCTCATTTTTTCCATCCTAAACATTTAATATTGTTTCATGGAACTGAATATGTTCCCTTTTGGCTTGGTCAGTTGGGAGTGTCCCATTTTTTAGATAACTTATTATGGGTTCCATCAATCAAGTGGTGGTCATTGTTTCATCATGATCTATAGTGGAGTTAAACTAATTGATTTATTATATATCAAAAAATATTGTTACCCAGATTATTATTTTATGTGTGATGAGGATGGTCATAGCATCCTAATCAGGATTAGCATGGATAATGGATGCATCAAAAAATCTTTCGGTAAGATCATTCAGTGATCAGGTAAAATGAAGCGATGTTGCATCAAAAGGGAAATCTAAAATTAGTCTCCTAACATATCCATTGATAGGGTATGGTTCTTCCTTTTTATGGAATATTCACCGTTGGTCTTCTTGATCAATAGTTATAAATCTCCTATTATATTTGGGTAGGATATCTGAAGATGTAGGTCTAGTTCCAAATCATTGATGGGGACTTGTTATTTGGCCTATTTTTTTAGTATCCATTAGATAGTGAAAAAGAGTTGGGAATAACTAGTTGTTATGGATAGAAAAATACAATCCCTACCCCTATGTGAATACTATTTGGGTATTCCATACTTCTACCAAAATGAATCTACAAGGCTGAATCAAAATACATCTCCAATTTCTAGGGAGTTTCAGGGTTGTATTGGCCCTCCTCATTTAGATTATCAGTGTATTATGGTATATTTTTTGGGTAGGATGTCTTAAGAGGATATCGTCCAGGGATTTCCCTTTCAGTTACTTCTATGATACGAACGAAATGTCGTTTTACTATAGAATTCCTACCCATTGGGCTAATTACCCAGTCAACATAGAGAGGCCAAGTATTTAATTGATATGATCAATATGAGATTGTAGATTGAATTTTTTATTCTTTAAGTAATGACTTAGATTTTTATCTTCCAAGATGAGTACAAGGGATTTCTACTCAAGATCATAGTATTGTGTCTCAGTACACAACATACTTTGGATGAGGTAGTATAGAAAATTATATGTCCCTACATAATTCTTCTATGTTTGGAGGGTTCCTAGAGAGTGTTCACTTGTATCCACATATAATATAAGTGGTTTTCCTTCCACTAGTGCTCTATGACCGGTGGGTCTAGTAGATTCTACATGAGACTTTCAAAGGCTTTATGAAATAAATCATCCCATTGATAAGAGATTCCCTTCTTCATTAGAATAGTTAAGGGGAGAGCCTTTCTAGCTATGTTGGTGATGAATAACCGAATATATGAGAGGTTCCTTTGGAGCCCCTCAATTCCTTGAGAGTTTTGGAAGTGAAATTGCATAAAGAGAACTAGTCTTATTTAGGTCAACTATAATGTTATAGTGGAAAACCACAAATAGAGGTAACTTTAATTATGTTACCTTGAAGTCCCATTTTACGATATCCCTCTTCTGACTATGTTATCACAACTTTTTGAAGCTTTCATTAAGGTCCATGAATTTATATCATTAACCCTAGGATTTAACAACTTGGTTTTCACCCTAACACTCAGCTATAAATCCCCTGAATTTCTTAAACATGTGACCCATGTAGTAATTATATGTAGAAACAACATTCATCAGTCAAATCAACATGACCAGATAATAGAAGATCCCCTAAGTCACTCTAAATGCATTTACTTATTCATTTTAGGGGATACTATTTATTTTATTAAACCTTGATTACCCTTCTGTGAAAGAAAGAGTGTGGAAGCTAGAAGTTTCATCAATCAAGAGTTTTATGATTAGTAATGAGAAATATTCCTTTGGAAAATGCCAATATAGGTCTCCAAACTCAATAGAGAACCTAATTTGTCCATTATTATTCTTGATGGGGACAATGTTGAAAATCCATCAGTGATATTTCACTTACCATATGAAGTTTTAATTGAAAATCTATTCTACATCTAACTCAACATTGTTTATGGGTGAGGGGTGAATCCTCCAATATACCTTCTTTAAGCCTTGATGGTCATTGGGTAAGCCATGATGGTGCATAGCCACATCTCGATTTAGTCTATGACTATCTATGTAGATCCATGAGAACATATATTAGTGAAACTTCAAAAATGAAATTTTCCTCAATTTTTTTAGGGGAATAGTAGAGCTAATTAGTGTAGATTGTGGGTCATCCTCTATTCCCAGATTAATCTGCATGACCTTGTCGATGGTGGTAGAGATAACTTCCTTGAATATGGAAGGAGCTTTTTGTGGTGATAATCATCAAAACCCCCAACTATGAGTCTATAGATACATTTTCAATTGAATATAGAAAATTGGGAGCTTCTCTGACTCTATTGGGGTGAGAGAGTCCATGAGAAATGACATTATAATCCCATACTACATAATTCATTGCAGAGTGATGTCGGAGGGAATTAAATTTACATTATCTCTAGAGATAGAAGGGGCTTAGACATCTAGCATCAATTATATCTCTACGACCAGATTTTGGGGGAACACATATACATTATTGATCATACCCAAAGTATTTTTTGGGGTAGTTTCCATTCCATTATGGGATGAATCCAATATATCATCATAGACCATTTTTTTCATGACTCCTCTCTTATAGAGGTATTGGTTTGGATATGTGGATAAACATGTTTCTATTGAAGAATTGGAACTACGTTTTATGTCATACTTCCCATTATTGGGATACTATAGACATTGATGGAATGTTGAAGCTCTAGAAAAGTGGTCATAGTGCTAGGGCATCCCAAGTAGGACATTTTATGTGGCATCTTTCTTGATAAGAATAAAATCATCGTTAGATTTGAGATCCCAAAAATGATCCTTCAGTTTTACCTTCCCAAGAGGCCTTTTCCCATTCTTATCATTATATTAAATGGACATATAAATGGGAGATAGGTCCCCTTATATATATCCCAATGATGGAGAGATCTAACTGGGATGATATTGATCGTTGAACCATTATCAGTCAGATGCAGTTGAATTTTTACATGGTTGAGTCTACTTAAAACATATAGTGACCTAATGTTATCTTCGAGGACCTCTTCATAACATTAGTCATTGAATGAGATGGATACATTACATTTTAAAGGAATAGCCTCCACTCAGTATACCCAGGATATAGTGACCTTTGTCTCAAATTGTCATGGTCTCTAGAGGGTTTCAATAAGTTCCTCCTTTTTTTTGAAAGATAGAGCACATCAAGGATTGATAATGTTGGTGGAAAAACAACCATCTATTTTATAACACTGTACCTTTGGTCCCATGGTCATTGCTTTCTGTTTTGGGGTTTCTCCTAGACATGCATCTTAGGATATGAATTATTTAAGGTTGACGATACTAGTTCTTGTGTATAATTTTAGGGAATATCATCTATTAGTGGTGAAGGTTATATTGTCCTTGACTATTGTATGGGTTGAATAGATAATTTCAACCTCACTAGGTTGTCTTTCAAGAAACTTGGGTGTGGGAGTCCTTCAGAGTGTTCTGGGACACATCCTTGACTTTTGGGGCTTCATAGAGCACTTCCCCATGAGTTTAAAAAGTATATATGTTTTCCATGAGGGCGTGGACGGAATATTAGGTCTGACCATGTCCGTATTGTACCATATACCCTTGGATATGGTGTATGTGCCCTCCTATTCCCTAGTTATATATTGTTAACCCGTACTGTGAGTAATATTTATCATCATCGAACATGAATTCCATGTGTATCACATTGAAAGAACTAAGGATGACCTCTTTGTCTGATGTGAATTCAATTTGGTGGGATGGTTCTTATTCTTTGGATGTTCCTGTTGAGAAATCCAAAAGAGTTAGATCTTACACTAGAGAAAAATATGACTCATCCTTTTCAAATCTTTCCTCCATCTGGTTATCACACCCACCTTTGGGAAGCATATCTAATGTCTTCTTAATAGTTTTTGGACCTCTTACGGGTCAACACAACTAGGATTTCATGGATTCGTGAGATAAATAAGTTCTTTTTCAAGTCATATTTCTTTTATCATTCATGCACACCTATCCAAGACATTATATCATCCATCTTCTTCTTCGAACAAGATAACTATTATGCATTCTGACTACTCTAGGGGGGGTTCTAACACCACCATTCTAGAATATACCTTGTCTTGAAGGATGTCATTGAATACAATGTAGTCTTGGATATTAGTACTAACCCTTCTAGTGTATGGGTAGTAGTTGTGATGGTATGTGAGTTTGATATCATCAGGCATACTAGGCTATAGAAGCATGAGCAGGTTATTATCTATGGATTCCATGAAATAACATGGGACATGTCCATTTCGGAAAGAGTATATTTTTCATCTATTACCCAAATCATGGGTGACCCTGATTTCTCTATATTTTTCAAAGTGGGTGATTTTATGGTTTTTACCAATATATAATAGGTTCTGGGTGGTTCATATCTTTCATAGGTTTCTATAAAGGCACTTCTACTGGGATGGAGTTGATCTACTACTTCTAATTTTCCTAGAATTTTCTGATGTGTTGTGGGAATTAGTTAAGTCTTGGAGCTTTTTTTTCTGAAATACCTCATCATGGAATTATTCCATTTCATGTAAAACACATAATCTCTTATAATACTTCATTGGAATCATTATTTTCTACAATAAATACCATAGATTATTAGAATATATTTCCAATAGATTCTATTATAAGAGAGTTATTCAAATTTGATTGGATAAAACATTACACCTGGCATGGAATTCAGACATTGTATTATTATTTTGATTTCTATAGTTCTTCAAGTAAAGGATCACCATTTTACACAGAATGTATCTAAATTGATAAAGAAATTAACAAAAAAGGTATTCTTATCCTACAATGGATCCTTCTAGGAGGATGTTGTAACATATAAAGGTTGTCCATGGGAGAGTCTATATGAAACACCACTACTTTGTTGCCTCCTATTTTTCTAAAGGACCAATAATCATCCCACATTGTGATAAAAAGTGGATAAGGTGTTTCTTGTGATCTTCCTCACCCTAAAAGGTAGATAGTATATGATTTTAGAAGTTGGGTGGTGGAAAAGTGTTATCCACCAAGTCGAGATATAGCTTCCTCTTAGGCTACATAGGAATGCATCTACCGTAAATGAATTATAATTGAGTAATTGGGAACTTAATGATGTTACGATACTCTAGGAGCACTACTGTCTGAGCTAACTCCCATCTACAGGGAGTGGTTGGGGTCACTGAGGTTTCCCCACATTCATATCCTACTAATTTTTTATTCTTCCTAGCACAAAATTATCACCTTGGAGAAGGAGTGGTTTTCATGACAATGGAGGGAAGTCAGGATAATTTTCAATATCCCCATTTATGTAGATTGGATGCCAAGATTCAGAGCGAATTTGAAGCTCAGATACCACTCTTATTGTTGGATTGGGTACAAGATGTGGATATTCTTCTCTTTCGGAAGAGAATACCCCAGGGAAATATTTCCCTTCAGCAATTCATCATTTATTTTTCAAAGATTTTGTATCTCCTTGTCATATTTTGGTAGTTTTTCATCTATGGAAAAAGGATCAACTCTTTGGGATGATGATTGGGATGTAGTCGAACATTTACTTTTTTCTGTGGTAGTTTTCCATTATGAAGGTGGCATCTATGTATATAGTGATTCTATATTTTAGGGTGTTCTCTTGTCACGGGTGTGTGCATCCTTGGTTTGTGAAACTATGTCACCCACCTCTCAAAATACATTTTCCATATAGTAGACATCTTCTTTTGTGTCTTGATCAATGTTCTAAATATTGAAATTGGTGATATTAAAATAGACATATTAGGAAATGGTGGTTGTACCATTACTTTCAATGCAATAGGATGATTATTTATAACTTTCAATAGGGTCATTATTCTAACAGTCAGACTTATTTGGAAATTTTTATTTTTGACCCCAGAGGGGTCTTATCAACTTCATCATACTCTTCTCCTATCATGGTATATGAATAGTGATCTGGAAGGAGTTTTTGATCAAGATTTCCAAGGTGGCTCAAACGAGTAGAGGTTTTTATTTATATTGGATGAGTATGTGGGATGAAAAATATTGATTTTTTTCAACCTAAAGAAGACTGATTCTCTTTTTTGTGATAATAATGATGAAAATGACCCCATTTATATGGGTTGGGGTCATATAGAGACAAAATTAGAATTTATTACTCACGTTTTTTGAGGATTCAATGATTCCTATTAGGGATTTGATGAATCCCTTGATAGGAATGAAGGTATAATAACACTATCCCATTATGGTGGGGTTGATCTAGAATCAATGTTGATGTCTCCATGACCCTATAAAGAGACGATGAAGATAGCGATGGTGATTGAGAAATAAATCCCCCTATTCAAGTGGGTTGGGGTTTGTTTGGAGATATTGAGGATATGTATTGAATCCTTTCATGAATTGATAATTTGTGTGGTGGATGTGATGAAACATATACCACCAGTCTTGGGGATAAGTCTTCTCTTGTATGTCTTATATTGAAGCTGCTACAGTGGCCCATTTGATGAACTATAGTTGTGGTCACATTAGAGTTGTGTGTGATGATAGCACATGATGAGAACCATTCATTATGAGAAGTTTTTTGGGTGATCGAAACATTAGTCATCATGTTTGAAATGAATTCTCATTACAACAAGGGGGCCATTTTGATTTCATGTTCTCTATCCTCTCACTTTGTTCATGTGGTCTGGGCATCATTGAATTGGGGTTATTCAGGTGTAGTAAACAACTGGAATTTGCGTCACTTGTTGAATTGATTTCTTTAGATGCTATGAAATTACAAGAAATCATATCAGAGTGGTTCTACTATTCCTATGGTGGGGAAAATTTTAATGTCTTATATTATCCCATCCTTGAATACAGATTCATGGCATAGCTTCAATGATCAGTTTCAAAAGTGTCATGATGCAATGGCAATAACAATGTTGCAAATTTGTAATGATATTTTTAGGTTTTGGATCCTGATCCATGGAGATAGTATCACAGTCCAGCTAACAATAGAGTATCTTGATGGTTTGAAGGTGACCCTCATATCTGGATAAGGGAGAAATCAAGCATTCTGTTACATATGAGTATCCCTTATATTTTTTCATATATAAGGCATGAACTCATTTTTTATCTCATTTATGATATCGCTGTCAAAATTAGAGAGGGGATAGAATATAAAGGGTATACTATTTTTCAACTAAATCTCTCTATATGTATATTTCGGCCTCTTCCTCATTAGACTTACCTGCCTCCATCCAAATGGAATATAGAATATGGTTCTCATGGTCGCATGCTGTCTTGAGTGGAGTATTGTGAGAAGTTACTGGGGAACCATATGATGTTGACCCTAATGTTTCGAGAAATACTATATATGAATGTGTTAGAGTTTTGAACACATATCTATATGGATATTTTTGGGAATGTATTATGTTTTCTTCTCATTGGGAGATATCATTGTGGGTTGGTTGACCATGGTGTATGTCAGGATTAGAGTCCATGCGATCCGTCTCGACCCTACCATGAGGTGGACTATCATGGTAATGAACATCTTCTACTTTAGAGGAAGAGTTGATGGAAGCATGGGGTGTTATAAATATGTCTCAAATGACCAAATGGACACATTCATTGACCAGATTCATGATATGATCCATTTTTTTTATTGTGTTCATAGTATAATGACCTTCCATTCCGAATTGTGCAATAACATGATGTTATGGTATAATGGTCAATAAAACCTTCTTAAAACCATACGGTTCCATGTTATTAGGATCTCGCTGCTGATAAGAAGAAATAATATTCCAATATTTCTTCTCACTACTGATAGGGATATGATCCGGTCATGATGCACCTTCCATTCTCACTTGGTGAGAATCGGTCAGGATGAGAGTATGAGATCGATCCCTAGACTTGTGTATATTCTTCTTGTCCTTCTTGATAGGGATACATTCCTACCCCAAGTCATGTGCCACTCTCACTTGTTGATCCCTTGTTGGAACATAAATATGAGCCTGGTCCAAATATACATTCCTCACCTGAATATACCGACGAACATCCAGAATTGGTGAAGAGATATGAGCATCCTCATGTATTTCCTCAAAATTATGTTGGTGTAGTTTTTCATCTGTGAAATTAGGAATAAGTGCATGGATTCTATGGTCTTTTAATGTATGCTAGGAATATTCCCTGACAGGAATATGAGCCTCTCCTGGGATGTATTCCATTCTAACTATATCATCCACAACTTGAAAAGGGATATATACATGATCCTGAGACTTCAGATTAAGTCTCTAGACTTCTTCCAAATTAATATGAGCATTTCCCGAGGATTATACCCCTCTCACTGGGTGAGCCCAAGGTAGAATGAGGATATGAGACAGATTCAGGTCCTTTGAATATGTAATCAGGATTTTTTGATAGGCATGTGCCCTTATCCTGATGCATGTTCCTCTCTCACCTGGTGACACCCAGTTAGAATGTCTATATGAGCCCAATCTAATGTCTCATCCTTTAATAGAAAATTTTGATAATCCTCCTATATGAGAGAAAGAATGTGTGAAAGGTTTAGTATAAAAACTGGTTCATAATAATCAGAGTGTTGATTTTTCCTATCTATAGGGATAAGAGTATGCACCTATCAATTTATCTGTAATAGTGTTGGGATATTTCGGCAAAAATCATTAGTTGTCACTATAATATACTGGTATTTTAGTAAACTATGTGCTGGGATATAAGCCAATTCATTTTCCCTCCCCAATATACACTAGAATATATAGTCAACTATAGCAATAATATGCACCCACTTATGTCCTCCCTATGCCACTAGAATTTTCTAATGGACTTCGTGTATGGGGATAGGGATGTACCCCCCCCCCCATGTCTACTATAGGAATATTCTCGTAGACTTATTCCATGAAAGCAGGGATATGGTCCTTCTTATTGGTTCCTACCAAAATTTGTTCAAAGGAATCATCCGTAGGATACAGGATGAGGTCATTTTTATAGGTATCCAGTTCCTTCCTCCCCTGATGATCCTTTTTTTTCAATGCATAGGTGTTTTTGGTGGTAGTGAGTCATTTGGTACCCTCAACATGTAATCAGTGGGTTTAGGTGAGATGATGCTAGTGATGACGGTTGAAAAATTTCCTCCTTGATGGAACATGAAAAGAAAGGGATCCATATTTGGCTCCCTGGTTCATCATCATTATATGTTGAAGGTGGAAGTTGGTACACTCTTGGGATAAACACCTGCATCAGTTTTTCAAGGAAACAATGGATAGTGGTTTAGATTCATCTTTCCCTTGCTGATGAAAACTCACCAAAATTCATTATTAGAGGACCTCACGAGGTTTTTTCAGGGCTAGGATCAAACCTAGTTGATGGTACTCTTGGACCACTATGTTATCCGCCTATTGTTGGAGTTATCAAGCAGGTGAAATCATTTGGAATCCCAAAAGGGTTCTTATCATAGGTGATTTACCATATTGATCCCAGAATGAAGAATGAATTGATTCCGGTCTAGATTATGTTGATGAGAGAAGTTTCTATAGTCACATAGAAAAAAATAAACAATGATACCGATTATGGGAAAATTTTAAGCATGATGTGCTCAATCAGATATATAGATTTAACACAATTTTCCGGATTTCTTGATCTGACCATTCTACATGCATAGAATTTTCAATGCTATGATAGACTTATAGAAACCCCAATTATAGTGGATCATCCAAATATATTGTCGGCCTTAATTATTTTTATATTTATGGGTGAAAAACAATGATTCTTATAGAGATTCACATTGGTCTTTCTAGTTTTATATGCATGTAATTTGAAAACTAAATAGACTGATGGATTATAACCCAATCATTTTTCTTTTAATGATTCAGGTATTGTTCATAATTTAATTTTTCATATGGTGGGAAATCAAAATAGTCTTAAGGATTATAATAAAATAAATTTTCTATTTTATATATTCATGTCAAGTTCACTATTTCTATTTCTCTAAGAAAGAGATGGACAAGGAAACCCTCACTAAGGTGGGCTCAGTTGGTCCTGATGGTTGATTTTGGTGGGTTTTATTTCTTTCACAATCATTAAAATTGGTTCATCTTCATTCTTAATTGAAAATACCAATTCTTCCCCCAACCATTATTTTGGATGAGACAAATTTTCCATGACAATTGTTTATTTGGGGTTTCAGACTTTATGAGACTTACGGACGCACATTGGTTTACTAGATGGGATGTCAGGATCATGGAACATATTTGAAGGTTTTTTTCCTACGTTGGGACCCTCTAATCTATTTATGATATGTTTTATAATCACTTATTAATCACAATATGATACTGGTTAACCTAACAAAACAATTAAAGGTCAAATCTCGTATGTTCATAAAATATAGGGGGAATCTTATTATTGAAACCATCTAGAAGTATTTGAAGTTATTCATCCTTTCCCCTATAATGAAGAGTTGTTTTATATGATGAATATGTACAACTGTATGATTTAGATATTTTTCTACATAGGCAGGTGGATAATTTTCTGAGGGGATTAATCTCTTATGAGGCATCCTATGTATCCTAGTTATTGGAGGAAAAAAAACCCACATAGTTTGTTAAAACCTGTGTAGTTTAACATCATGATGAGAAGACATATATGTGGGTAGTTGGGTGCCTATTATTTAAGCTCGAGTATTATGGAGATGTTTGACATATCTTGGAAATTTTATGATTAATAGTTATTATAGTTTGACCATGACCTTGGGACTAATACCAATGTAGATGTACTCATATGGAAGAGGAATCCATCATGGTACTCATTAATGATTTCATGATAGGATTTTACATAATGGTGGTGATTTATGATGCCAATGAAGCATTTATTATGATTCCCTATTCCCACATGATCTATGCTTGGTATGGGAAACAAGGGTTAAATAATGACCCCCCTAATTGAATGTGGATCCAGGAATTATGAAGTTGGACAACCCTTAGTGTTCTTTAATATGGTTCTCTAACCATAGAAAGGTTACATACATATCTAAATTAAGGTAGGAATCAGAGTAATAATTATTTAGTTGTTTTGTAGTCTGTTGAGGGATAATATACATGATCAATTAATGGGAATGATTGGGTCATGATTGTCGAAAAGAAATTGAAATGGAGAGAGTTATGCTGATGTGGATTCACATTTATGTCCAGAATCTACCCTTAGGAAGGAGTCTTACTCATCTTTTCAACGTCTAAAATTAGAGTCTTCATCGTTAAATTTCTTAGGACTTTCACATTTACAACCCCCTTTGCCTTCCAAGAGTCTCATAATTCAAATGATATGATTATCTCAGGTCCCTAATCCCACATGAGTTATCCTCGGTGTGAGAAAAAAAAGGATGGAAAATGATAAATGTAGTTTCATAGTAGATAATGGGATAATTTATTGGAGAATCTATTTTAGAGATTTAATATATTGCTCGAAACCTATATTAAATTTCATACATATCTTGGTTATGGAAGGAATTAGAGTCATCGATGCTCCATTAATTGGGTCTTACACAATAAGGTTAACCTATAATTGAGACAAGCCATATTATTTCACTAATTGGGGCATACACTCAAGAATTTACTATTATTCAGGGCTTATACATCAAGGAAGGAAAATGTTATAATGTCCTAGGATACCCTTGATGATTAGGCCATGTTATATTATGTTGCTAATCTGGGAATACACTCTATGGTTTCCATAGTTGATTGAGTAATGCTATATTATTCCGATGATCAGAGCTTACACTCTAAGGATTTCATTGTATTTGGGTATTACAAACCAAGGATGAATGATGAATTCAAATACACAGATGCCCTTGTTTATTGGGTCATATTGTATTTGTTAGGTCCACCAGGAAAGATACCCTGAGAGGGGGGGGGGGTGAATCACGGTATGACAGATTAAAACAACTGCCCCATTTGATCTTGTTTTGCTGTTAGAAAAAACTCTTCACTCTCTCCTTCCCGAAGCAGAGTAATAATAAAACATAAAGAATGCACAAGACACAAAAATTGTAACTTGGTTCACCCTCATTGGGATATATACAAGGATCATACACCGGTAGTGTGCTGATGTACAAATTCCACTATAAGCACACTGTTGTTTACAAGTTCGGAGCGGACTCATTGTCCCTCTTGGTTTGCAACCACTCACAAAATGAAAGCTCACTACTCTCTCAACTGAAGTGTTCTCACTTCTTATTCAAAAGATCCAATCAGAGTTTATAGACCTTTAGGTCTCTTCATTATCACAAATGAATACATCCTCTGTTGTATAAAGATGCTCTTTTGATGTCCAACTTTCACTCGTAGATGAATCTCACTTTGCACCGAAGGTATCGGGCAATCTTCTAGCTTTCGTGCAGCCCAAAAATGACTGGTGTGCTTCAACCATACCTGGAGAACTTCTCCAAGCTGGTGTCCAAGTTCAGGCTTGAATGTTCAATCCGGCATGGAAGATCACCTAAAACCCTTGAATGACACTTGCTTCTTCAACTCCAAACATGCGCAACTCACACCCTTTTATGCCCAGACTAATTTTGGCGCACAACTATCAACTGTCGCACTTCATCAAAGCCTGGTGCACAAGTTTAACCAAACCACCTATGTGACACCCATTCTCAAACTCTAAACTTGGGCGACTCACACCATTTCCCACCCAAACCAAATTGCGTGCACAACTACCAACTAGTGCGCAACTTCTGAATATCTTTATACTTGCGCGACCGCACCACCTGGACGACCACAACACCTACTTGACGAGAGCTCTGATTTTCTCTATGTGTTAAACTCTCTACATAATGTGGATGGTTTTAACTCTATTTATAGGACTTTGGACACCCTGAGCGATGGTGCCCAAGTTTCCTCTCGGCGCACAAGTCTGGCCTCCCTAGTCTCTGTCGCCCTAGTCACTTGCACGACCAAACCTAAACCTTGGGTTCCCCTTTTTCCATTTCCATATTTTGATGCTCTGATATTGAAAAAAAAATGGAGTTTAATTTTCCAAGACTCCAAGACACTGGGGCACAAGTCCCTTTTCCCCAAACAATTTTCTCCATTTGTCGATTTTCAGGTCCAAAAATTTGTAAAACACTGGAAAACAGTGCCACCTTGTACCTTCTCTTCTTGAACTGCCTCCAGATTGACCATTCCTTTATCAACATTCTTGAATCAATCATATATCCTTAACAACATCCCCTAAACTAGAAATTACACTACGAAATCCCCTTTATCAACAAATTTGTATGTCATGGGTTTTATTGTCAACAAATACAACATGGAGACCCACATTGTCAACAAACACAATCACCTGAAAAATGATTCAATGATACCTTGAGGGATTTTTTCCCAACAATATCCCCCTTTGGGTTTGATGAAAACTCTTCCATAATAAGATACATTGTAAATTATTCAGCCACCATTTGGCTATTATGATTCAGATAGCGATCAAGGATTTGTTCAACCCATACTCTAAGCCCACATGAGTATTTCTCAGGGGGAGAAACATGAGTAAATGAAAAGTTCATCAACGAATCACTTCAAATATAACACCCACTATTGATACCAAACTGATACCATTATTTTGAAAAATTCTTACCGCATTCCAACACCACTCTTCTACTTTTATCATGATCCTCATCTGTCATGATATCCATGATTTGATTGATCACTTATAGCATCGTCAGATTTGATAATCTTCCCCTTTCTCATTGCTCCCCATATATCTCTACTCCACTTGTCAGCTTCCCTTCGTATCATTCATGATTTTTCAAATCGACACACTGTCACACTGTCTCCCCTTGAACAATCAATTTTTTCTCCCCCTTTGTCAAAGAACCCAAACAACAATCCTTTTCATTTTGTAACAGGGTAAAAAACATATTAGTACATTAGGGTAAAAGACATCATTACTCGTGGGGAGAGGGGGCACATCCACACTCTTTTAAGTGTGGGGAGTTGACTAAACTCCCATAGATAGTAGATGCCTTTCAAATTCTTCCTTGGGTAAGGCCTTTGTCAGAATATTTTCAACCTGTCGCTCTGTAGCCACATACTCAAACTTCACGAACCCTTGCTCCACCTTCTGCTTGATGAAATGATATCTGATATCAATGGGGTTTGTCCTTGAGTGATGAACTAGATTTTTTCTAAGATTGGTAGGACATGAGTTATCACACAGGATTCCAATCGAAGACTTCACTTCAACTCCCATATCTTCATGTTGCTACTTCATCCATAATAAATGTGTGCATACTTGAGTGGAAACAATATACACAGCCTCTACTATGCTCATAGAAATGAAATCTTTCTTCTTTCTAACCAAGAAACACACAATCCACCAAGATAGAAAGAACCACCTGATATTGATTTCATATCATCCACTGAACCGGCCCAGTCTGCATCAGTATATCCCAATAACTCTATCTGAGATTTGTCATTATATTTCAAGACGAAGTCCACCATGCCCTTAATATACCGAAGTATTCTTTTCACTGCACGAATGTGGATTTCCTTGGGATTACTCTGATATCTCGCTTCTTGTCATGTGGAAAATACAATTTCAGGCCTTGTTGTGGTCAGGTACAGTAAACTTCTAATAATTTTCCTGTATTCTGTGATATTAACTTCCTTGCCATCTTCATCTTTGGATAGTTTCGTCCAGCTAGGAACTGGAGTCTTTACATCCTTGAAATTTTCTATTCCAAACCTTTTCAAAACCTCTTTGACATATTTTAATTGAGAAATGAATGTTCTATTCCGTACATGTTTCACCTTTAGACCAAGGAAAATTGGTAGCTCTCCAATCATTGACATTTCAAACTCAATTTTCATGAACTCAAAAAATTGTCTACAGTAAACTTCATCTGATTTGCCAAATATTATGTCATTGACATAAACTAACACCATAATCCTTTGAATAATTTTTTTGCTAAAATAAAGATTATAATCAACTCCCCCATACTGGAAACCACGATTCTTCATGTACTGATCAAGCCTTGAGTACCATGATCTTGGTGATTGTTTCAGCCCATACAATGCCTTCTTCAATCTGAAAACCTTGTTCTCATCCTCATGAATGATAAAACCATCTGGATGCTCAATATACACTTCCTCCTTCATAACCCCATTCAAGAATGCCGATTTGACATCCATATGGAACACTTTGAACTTCTATTGAACTGAAATGTCTTGGAATAATCTAATTTTTTCTAGCCTTACAACCGGTAAAAATGTATCATCAACATCTATTCGCACTATCTGGGAGTATCCTTTTCACAAAATTCAGGCTTTTTTGAACCACTGTGACATCTTCATTCATCTTGTTATGATAGACCCATTTAGTCCTGATGACATTCATATCTCCTGGTCTCGAAACAATCTCTCATGTCTGGTTCATTCCAATCTGATCAAGCTCTTCATTCATATCATGAACCCAGTTTTCATCTTCAGCTACATCAGCAAAGCATTTAGGCTCTACCTGAGATAGGAAAGATGTCTGCTGTAGTGATATCATTATTCTTGTATGAACTAGATCTGACCGATCACTAATGATATTCTTCCTGTCAATTTCAACTCGACTCCTTGGCTTTTATGCAGATACAGATTTTACTTCCTCATGCTCATCATCAGCATCTTCTTCCGAATCAACATCATCCACTTCTGCTCCCCCTGCGTTTCTTTCTTCCTCATCACTCTCATCAAGAAATTTATCAATGTGCTGTTGGATGAACTCCTAATTATCTACTAAAGTGACTTCATTTCTCATAACTACTTTTCCCAACCTTTTGTTAAATAATTTTTATTCCTTACATTTTCCAGAGTTTTCAAGGAATATCCCTTCATCTCATCATGACTCATATTTCCAATGTTTTTCCTTGTTGAGGAAAAAGAAAATACTTCCAAATATTCTAAAGTATTTCACCATTGGATTCTTTCTGTGCCACATCTCTTATGTAGTGTTTCCTTCCTTCGGACATAACAAATCCCTATTAGAAATGTATACCGATGTCAAAACTACTTCCAAAATTTCTCTAGTAGGTCTTTTTCAATGAGAATCATTCTGACCATGATATTGATGATTTGATTTCTCCTTTCAACCACTCCATTCTATTGAGGATTTCTTACAGAGGAAACTTGATGTCTTATCCCATGTTTCTTGAGATAGCCTTACAATTTACTATTTGTGAATTTCGTTCCATTATTAGTAAGAAGCTTCAAAATTTTCTATCCAAGCATCCTTTCACACTCCCTCCGGTTCTATTTTAAGTAGATGAACGCATCCGACTTATGGGAAATAACATATACCCATGACATTCTATTATAGTCATCAATGAAAAGAATATAGTACCTCTTTCCATCAATTTCTCTTGGTGTGATAGGACCACAAACATCAGCATGCACCAATTTGATCACTATTGTTGAATTTATTTCATTTGCCTTATGCATCTTTCTGATAATCATCCCTTGTTGGAATGCATAGAACGTGTGAGTAGGATCACATGATGGCTTAGGGAGGTCTCTTTCTACATCACACTTCACCAGATCTTCTAGGTATGGTTGGCAAAGATTACCAAGTCTTTTATGCCACAACTTTTTTTTCCTCTTTGGACAAAAAACACATATCTTCTTCTCCACATACCAGGTAGAGATTTCCCTTTTCCCTTTTTCCCAGTACAACTACTGCCATGTCTCTTACATTGACGACACACATCTTCTTAGTAAACCTTATAGAATGACCTGAGTCACATAGTTGACTAACGCAGAGAAAATTGTGATTGAGGCCTTCCACTACTAAGACATCATCACATCTCATCTCTTTGCCACCATGCATGGCCTTTCAGGCACCAATAATATTCAGGCCTTCATCATTTCCAAACTTGACAACTCCTTCTTTATCATATTTTATGCTTGTAATAAGATCCTTATTACCTATCATGTGAGATGTGCAACCATAATCAAAGATACACACACTAGAGAGATCTGATGCTTTAAAGGAAATTTCTACCACCACGACATTCTCATCCTTCTTCTTTTTGGTCCATATTTTCACCTTCACACATGGCATGGATTGAGAATTCTATTCATTATCAGAGTATGATGGACCAGATTCATCTTGCAAAGCTCCAAATCTATTTTGCATTTTTAACTCACCTGTTAGTTTATAGATCAGCTTCTTGCGAAAATTTTTATTCTGCTTTGGCACATTCCCCTGTATTGTCAAAGTGCAGTACCTAGCCATGTGCCCAAATCCTCAACACCAAAAACATTCTCCTTCAAAATATGTTCTAGAAAACCATTCTATGTTTGGCCACAACCTTTTCTCTTGTTTCCTTCGATATCTCTTGGCTATGGAACACACATACTGTGAATGTCTCATCTTTCCACAACAATAACACCTGATATGAGGTGCATTACATCGTGTTACTTCTGCACTATGAGTTTCCTCGTGGAATCTCTGAATATTCTGATTCTTCTTTGTGCCTAAATCAACCTTCAATATCGGGATGAGTTCTTGCAGTCTGACTTCAATTTTCACAAGTTTTTGTTTCTGATCATGCCCTGAATCAGCCTTAACATCTGATCTCAATTGCTGATTCTTTCCTACTAAACAACTAGATTCCTCTTTCATCATTTCAGTCTTTGTAATGACCTACTTTCCCAATATTGTGTTGGGAATCATGGGTTTTTCCTGGTCTTTAACATTTTTCTCCGTAGACTGACTACATTTTCTTCAACCTCTTCTATACGCTTGATGTGATCTTTCCTTGTGTTTTCAAGACATTGATTTATATTTTTTTTCTTAAATATGGATTTTATAGTCACTAACTGATTCTAATTTTTGTGGTGTTGATGACATGAGTTTCTTAATTTCTTTCATCAACTTATACATCTCTTCTTCCTGCTGCTTCATATAAGGTTTGGCATCATGAACAAATTTGTTAGATTTCTTTCTTTTGGCTATCCAAACATCTATCTTCTCAAGAGAAGCCTCTAACTCAGCATGCATACCAATTATTCCTTCAACTTATTCTTCTTCATCATCACCTTTGGTTTCGTTCTTCTCTTGAGAACTGCTGACAACTTCCACCATAGCATTTTCTCCACGATCATTGAAGTTTTAAATCTCTTCAACCTCCACAGCCTCAGACTCATCTGAACTGTCACATTCTATTGAACACATATTCTTCTTCTTAAAGAAATTTCTCTTGAATTGTTTTAGGCCTTTCCCATAGGCTGATCACTTCTTCTGGGGAATTTTGACTTCGTCAACATCATCATCTTCTAGGAAATTTTTGGGACACCTTGCGGCAAGATGACCAACCTTTCCACATCAAAAATAGGCCAGTGGAAGTTTCCCTTTAAACTTTCATTTTCCTCTTTGAATATTTGAGGAGGGGAATGACATCACCTCATCTGTCTCTTATTCTTCCTAAGAATCTTCAATGGTGAGCTTCTTCATGGCCTTGAATGCCACTTATTTAGATTTACCCTTTTCCATAGCCTCATTATCATTGTTTCGCATTTCATATGCAATCAAGGTACTGTGCAAAATTTCCAATGTTAGCTCCTTTGGATCTTTATCTTCTAGTACTGAAACCTTTGGATTGAACCGAGGTGGAATTTTCTTCAATATGTGATTTACGATATTTATGTCTTCAATGACTTCTCCCAGACCAAGAAAATATTCCACAAAAACATTTACCCTGTCAATGAATCCATCAACAGATTCATTCAGGTTCATTCATAGATCTTCATAATTGTTCCATAATACTTGCAGCTTCGCTTCTCTGATCTTTGTATCTCCTTCATATATGTTCAACAACTTTTCCCACATAGCATGTGATGTTTTTCCTGACATCACCTTGGTATATATAGAATTGGATAGGTCTCCTCTCAAAGCATTGATTCCATTTTCTTCAGCATCCAATTCTCTTCGATCAGCTTCTGATAATGCACCACTATTAATATCGACTATGATACCGTGCATTGCTGCTGAAAACACATCCATTCCTAAAGATCAGAAGAAGTGTTGCATCTTATTCTTCCATAGCTATAAATTGTTCCTTTCAAAGATCGAAACCCCTTTATGATTATTGACCTCCATTTGAGAGAGAAACACTGATATAGTCCTTTCCCTCTGATTCCAATTGTTATGTCCAGAAGGAAAGATACCCTAAGAGGGGGGTGGGGGTTAATTAGGATATGACAGATTAAAATAACTGTACCTTTTTATCTTGTTTTTCTGTTAGACAAACTCTCTTCTCTCTCCATCCCGATGCAAAGTAAGAATAAAACTTAAAGAATGAACCTGATACAAATATTTTTACTTGTTTCAACCTCACTGGGCTACTTCCAAGGATTATACACTGACAGTGTGCTAATGTACCAATTCCACTTTAAGCGCACTGCTATTTACAAGTTCGGAGCAGACTCACTGTCCCTCCTGGTTTACAACCACTCAGAAATTGAATTCTCACTGGTCTCTCAACTGATGTGTTCTCAATGCTTCTTCAGAAGATCCACTCATAGTTTATAGAACTATAGAAATTTTCATTTTCACAAATGAATACATCCCCTGTTTTATGTATATGCTCTATTGAAGTCCAACTTTTACCCGTAGATTAATCTCACATTGCACTGAAGGTATTGGGGAATCTTTCGGCTTTAGCATAGCCCTAAAATGACTGGTGTGCTTCAACCATACCTGGAACACTTCTTCAATTTGGCATGAAATTTACGGTGCACAAGTACAATCTGGTGTGAAAGTTCACATCAACCACTTGTGGGGAACTTGCTTCTTCAACTCCAAAGTTGCACGACTCACACCCATTTTACTCCCAAACCAATTTTGGCATGCAACTATCAACTATCTCACTTCTTCAAATCCTAGTGTGAAAGTTTCACCAAACCACCTATGCAACACCCCCTTCTTCAACTCTAAACATGGATGACTCACACCATTTCTCACCCAAACCACTTTGGGAAAGCAACTACCAACTGTCACGCAACTTCTGAATATCCTTATACTTGCGCGACCACACCACCTGCACGACCACAACACCCGTGTGATGAGAGCTCTGATTTTCTCTAAGAGTTGAAATATCTACAAAATAAGGAGGGTTAGACCTCTATTTATTGTCATTTAGACATCTTGAGTGAAAACGCGGTAGTTTCGTCTCGGCGCGCTAGTCTAGCCTCCCTAGTCTCTATCACCCTAGTCACTTGTGTAACCAAACCTAAAATGTGGGAACCCCTTTTTTACTTTTCCATATATTGATGCTTTTATCTTCAAAAAAAATTGAGAACAAGTTTCCAAGCCTCCAAGACACCGGTGCATATGTCCCTTTTCCAGAAACACTTTTCTCTATTTGTCGATTTTGAGGTCCAAAAAATTGGCAAATATGGGAAAACAGTGCCCCCTTGTATCGGCTCTTTTTGAACTGCCTCTAAAACGACCATTCTTTTATAGAAGTTCTTGAATTAATCATGGATCATTAACTACATCCCTTGAACTCTACATTCCACTATGAAATCCCCTTTGTCAACAAATTTGTACGTCATGGTTTGCTTTGTCAACAAACACAACACGGAGACCCACTTTGTCAACAAACACAATCACCTCAAAAATGATTCAATGATACCATGAGGGATTTTCTCCCAACACTATTATTCCAATGATCTTGGAATACACTATAAGTTTTCCCTACCATATTGGGAAAATTTATACTATTCCTTTAATCAGGGCTTACACTCTGAGGTTTCCCTTTCTTTAGGGGCTTACACAATAAGGATGAGTGAGGTTATAAAATCCCATGATTCCCTTTTGACCTGGACTGCCATCCTTCCTGACATGAGAAGACTGTTCACTCATAATTATTTGATTACATGCTTCATATGTAGGATTCAATCTAGCTAGAATAATTAAATACATTCAAATGATCCAGTTGGCATGCGTAGGGGACTTCACATAACCTAGATGTAATTTCTTATGGTCATCACATGATCATGATTAACATGTCCAAAGGATATCATGATACAAAAAAGGATTGTGGTAGAATCCATAAAATGTCCTAGATGACTTGTCTAGAGGGTGTCATGTTATCTAGAAGACACATATAGAGGGAACAGTGAGAGTTATTGTGACATGTATCCGAGTGTGTCCCATGTCTTGGCTAACATGTATGGTGGGTATCACATATCCTGGGAGACTTGTCTCAAGGGCATCACATGTCTCAGATGAATTTCTTGGAAGGTGTCGTGAGAGATCGTTTTCATGCCCTGATGCTACCAAAAGTCTTGGTTGACATGAGATTGAATTTTTATTTGATTCAGGTGATTTATCCATAGGAAATACTAAGACATGATCTATGTACCTTGAGGGTTTCATTAATCTAGGGTTACATGCTTGGGTGGGGGCGGACCTTGTGACTTTCTTTGAAATGTACTTATGAATTTTCATGACAAAAATTGTATTCTGAAGAAGTTTCATGAGATATGGGATACATGTCTTGGTGTTGTCTCATGCCTCATATTGTTCATATGAAGCACATGAGGGTAACCTAAAATGTCCTCCCCCTAAGTCTTCAACCATTAATCATTGTTCTATCCTTTATGTTCTGAGTACCTAATATTTATTCATTGTTAATTTAATTTAACACTCACAGGATTTAGAAGATTAGTTTGATGATCCATGTGTGTCTCTCTATAAGTCTTTAGTTTGATCTATGGGTGATCAAACAATTTTATTTTATCATGGTGTAAGATCACTTTGGTTGTTCTCTTGTAAATTACCTGATAAAAGATTTTTTAGTTGCAAGATATGTTTCTAAGTGATATCCTCGACAGTTCTTCAACTTTTCAATGTGAATAGATGCAAAAAAATTCATCTTTTCTTTTTTTGAGGCCAGGTTGGGGTATTTATAGGCCTCAATACCCTAATTTCATGTTTGTTTTCAAGAAATATCATGCATAAATTTGAGATGGAGTTAATAAAGTGTTTGAGAACCATGTGTCTTCACAAGCCTCAATCATGGAATCCTTATTAGGGAATATCCTGATTTTCTATGAACATGAGTCCCTCTAATCAATGTTTCCTTTATTGGACTATTTCTAATTAAGCGGTACTTGATTAATCATGATAATATGTCAAAGGACTTCCTTTTTCTCATCTTGATATATAATTGGGCCTTTATGAGATCAAGACTCCTATTGGAACACATCTGCATGATCTTAGGTGAATTTTTCAATATTCCATGAGAAAATGATGGTTTGACAAGGGGCTTTCATGGTATCCAGATGACTTATCTAGGAGTCCAATGTGACCATCATGCACACTTCTTTCGTGTTTTAGAAGGGTTTTACGATCACAATAGTCTCCCAACACCTAACCATTTATATTTCATTTGTATATTTTTTGATTTTTTATAGTCATGTGAGATTGAATGAGTAATTTAATGGACAACTACTCTATATTTTAGTGATTCATCCTACAACAAATATTTTTCTTATGAAAATGTTCTAGCATTGTATGGAAAATTATAATTGTTTTTCCTTAGGTAACAAAATGGGGGAACCCAAGGTCAGCTAGACATACCAAAGGCAATTCGTGTGACAATAATTTAAATTCAAATAGATTTCATGAGGTGAGGTGGGCATATATATAGGGAAACATGCTATCTTTTAAATCGCTAGTGGTACATTGCATGTCTTTTATGACTACAGGTAGCTCCAACCTCCTCATATTTTATTTCCATTGATATTATTCAACAATGGTATAGGGGTATCCCAAGGCCACATGAATGTTTTAAACAAAATTTTCCCATCTTATTTGTGATGTGTTGCATTATCATTATGGCCGCTAGAAGCATCCACTTTTTGGGAGTTTTCATCCCATTTTCAATGAAATTTCTGATGGGTTGTTAGCTACTCGGTGTTAACAAACTGTGTGGCCTAAAGAAACTATCTGTCTACAACAACATTTCCATTGGATGACCAAATTTCCATTTTGGGCGAAGAATGGATTTTCTATAAGGTATTCATGGGCACTTCTACAAGCAATCCAGTTCACTAAGTTCTTTTCTATGCCTCTATGATGGTCATGTGATTACAGGTCTCTTGGAATATTATGTGATCTTTGATATCTAACCACCTTATCGTTCCAGTTATTTTTCATGAAAAGAAATAAAATATTATGTTATTCCTTATTTTTTGGAAATACCAATCAAAATTTCGCGGCCTTAAATAATAATAAAACAATATACAAAAAATGTGGTAGAATTTTCACCATCGAAAATGAAACATGGGGTATAGCACAAACATGTCTAAAAGGATTCAAATTTGAGACAAATAAATACTTAATTTATGTTCATTAATATCCAAACACACTCTAACAACCTATAAAAAACATAAATATCATATTATATTATTTTAAAATTATATTATTACTTAAATATATTTCTAAATTTCAATTAAAATCACTACTTATATGTATATTAGATTGTTTATTCCTATTTCCCCACATTGGGTGTTATAATTTAAACTATTTATAGTAGTTCTATTGATATGTTTTGGTATTCATTATTATTACAATTTTAATAAATCAATTTTTATTAATATTACACTAATTTATAACTTTAAATGATATATTTAGTTCAAATTGTCTTTTTGGATAGCATTAGTCTTTGTCCTTGAAGATTTATTTTCGAATGATCATTTTTCTATAATTATCAACCTGTGAACAATGTTTTATTAATTTATGATTTAATTATTGACATACTATTTCAATATAAAAAATAAGTAATTTTTAATGTATTTATTTCATATTATACCAAAAAATAATTCTTCACAAGGATTCTATATATAATTTCATTTTATTATTCAAGTGTGTGGTCAAATCAACTCAATTATGAACACACTTTATCTTGATTATTGAGAATGGTGATTCAGGTGTTTCTTTTTACACAATATAATTATAATTGAATCATAATGATATTATTTTTAAATTTTTATTATTTTAAACCATATTTGACGATTTTATTATAAAGAATAAAAAACTATATGGAAAATTAAAAACTATTATTTGTGGAGGTTATAGTCTACATAATAAATTATTAGTGTTTCTATTAAATTAAATATATATATATTATTTAAATTTCACAATATGGTCCAACTAACTATTAATTGGAAATATATAATTTGTTGAAAATTTATTTTCACAAAAATGGGGTTTTAATCATTTACTTTTATTTCCATTCTTTAACATTGATTACCCATTAAATGTGTGCTAATTAAATTATATATATATATATATATATATATTCTAACATCATATTACATCATTGGATTAAAATTTATCCAATTAATTTTAAAAATAATAGAAAATTTAGAAAACTATTATTCTTTGAAAAATATTAATTTTACCATGGTAACTAATATTTACTGAAGGTAACTTATTCTTTATTACTAAAAGTATATTTTCCCATATTAAATAATATAGTTCAACTAGTTCTAAATTTATGGCCTATTTTATTTTATTCAATATATAAAAGTATTTTAAAAATAATAATGTACAATTTATTTAAAACTATTTTTAAAAAAATATTTTCTTATGTTTTAATGTATCAAATTTAGATTTTTCTTGAATAATTATATTGTATAATATATAGTGTAATATAAAATAAATATATTAGGTTTTGAAAATGGATTACAATGATTTAGGTTATTCTCATATAAAAGTGATGTTACAAATACCTAAGTTTGCTCAAAAATTGTATTTTTAATATTCAGTTAGATATCAATTATTTTAAAAAAAAAATTAAAAAAATAATCTACAACGTATATGACCATGATAAATCTAAATTATGATTTTAATTTGGACAAATTTATTTCATATAATAATAAATTATAAAATTTAAATAAATTTATTAAATACCTTGAAAACTAGTTTCTTAAATGGAGTTATGTTCTTGGTATATTATCTATTATTCCAAAATTAGTGATAATCATAAATATATAAAATTTGAAAATATAAATTTTATAAAATAGATTTTAACCATTTAAATACATTTTATTAGTTTCATAGTTGTATTAATTGAGATCAATTTTTTTGAAATTTTTTCGTATATATTTATATACATTTCAAAATTTCATGACCATAATTTTGAATTATAATTATATGGATAGCATACAATGGTCTATATTGTATTGGTTTTTGATGTTATATGTGGAGAAACCCATTCAGAATAGTATATCTTGATGGACAAAAAATATTTTAATTAAATTCTACCTTGTTCAATAAATTGTGTCCTCATAGTTTATTTATCATTTTCATATAGGAATAAAAAAAGGTGGTGAAAAGATATATATTACCAAATATTGGATCCTCGATATCATAAGAATAGGTAGAAACCTCTTATTTTACCTAAAAATTCCTAGAAGATATATCTCAAAACTATGTATCATGGCTCCTGGAAAATATTCAGTTTTATTCAAAGATAAATTTTTGTCGTCCTTGCAATAATTGAGGGTCATAGTTGATTTAGAATGTGATTTACACTTTTTTAAGAAAATTATGTTCACTTAATGTGAAGATATCCATGGTATTTTTAAATGCAGATATATTTTTTAGAGGTGGATATTATAATTTTAAAATATAATATATCCACAAACATGATTAAAATAAAAATAATTTTATTATATTAATCATTGTGGGTAATGAACTGATGTTCTTACAATACACCCTTGATATTATAGGGTGGATAAAACTATAATACATCCACTAATTTAGGGTGGATGGTTTGAGTAACATGATTACAACAATCCTCATTATCGATAGTCATTTAATAGGTCCTTCCTATCTCTATGTGATTTGGAGGTTATGGGCCAATACCATCATTATAAATCCAAAGACTCAGTAATTTCCTTGATAATTCCTGAGTTTTATAGATTGAACAAATTAAATTATTGGTGGTCACCTTGTATGAGTTATATCATCAGTCCACATGAAATCCAAACTCTTTATTTTCTCTCTATATTTTCATGCTTTCTGGAATCTGTTACTTTAATTATACCATATACCAATCGACTTAATAAATTATTTTTTTGATTTCTCATATAATTTTTTTTTAAAAAAATTAACATTTTTCTCTCATATTTTTCATCACATGATCTTTAATGATTCTCCCTCCTTATTTTCATTATTTTGTTTAATTATTAGACAATATACCAATTTTTTATCATATTTTGTGATAACCAGTTTGGAAAATTCACATGTTTTCTCATTCAATAACCCATTATGATGGGTTATTCATTGAGGTAATCTCCACATTATTCTTCACACCCATTGAGGATCAATGTAATCACTTTTAGGGGGAGGGGTGAAACGATGATATAATTTTCATTAATTTTATCTTTATTTTATAAAAAAATTGTCATTCTGTTAATAATTTATCACTTTTCTAAAATCCAAAAATACAAAAATTGACAAGAATACTATATTTACAATGTTCACTACTCAATAATAGTAGATATTATGATTAATGGTTTTGAAATTTTCCAATACCACACAATATACTGTAAATCATTTATTTTTTGTGGATTAAACGAGTAGAAAATATACTTACAATAATGTAACACTTTGATAAATTCAATTGTTAATGTTCTTATTCTATCATGAATGATGCTAGTAAATGTTTATATCATTTTTAGAAACCTTCTCAATTTGATTCTGAATATTTCTGTAATCTCCATAAAAAACATCAAATTTTCTAAATAGTTAGAAAACATTCTTCACGATATTATGCAGTAGTAGGTATAAGTAAGTTTTATATAATTATTTTGAAAACATAGTCAGATCTATTAGTCTAATTCTTTAATATGATTCTTTATTCTTGAAAAAATTATAAATATTTACTCCAGAAACTATTCTAATTTTATTCTTTCTTTTCCCAAAATTTTTAGTCTCATTGATTGTTTGATCTACAAGACTATGATCTTTACTTATTTTCAATGCTTCTTCTATTCATATAAAATTTCCGAAGAAAAGTTTATATGTGAACCTAATTCTTATAATTCATTCTAAAAAAATAGTTCTCTATATCACTCTCCACATATGAATAGTAATAGAGTACATTGTAAATTAACCTCTACTAATAGGTTCTCAGTAAGTTAAAAGGGTTGGAAACTAATATTGTTTTCCTACTCAGAGTAATTTTTGAATCCAAAATTTCATTTTCATTTGAACTCTATTTTTACCATTTCTCAATGCATCACAACTAATATAGGTTCTACTCAAATATTCTTGAACTCTTCAAAACATCTTACTTATCAACAGTAATATCTCAAGATCTCATTTCAAAAATATAGAAACCCTACTTTTTATTACACAGATAAAAATGATTTATTACATAAAATCATAACATGATACAATAGGGAAGACTAATAGGTATAGTGTATTTTGGGATTCGGAACATTAAAAAACAACTTAACACATAAAACACACACCTTTGTTGAAAACCTTCTTTACATGACCACTACATTCCATCATACATTGCATTTCATGGGATAACATGAGGACATGCATAAGAAAAGGGTGAGCTATAAAGCCTAGTAAGGGAGTAATGAAGGAATAACATGGAAAATAAAATAAATGTTAGTTTATAGGCATATAAATGGATAAAAATTGAAACATGAACATAAAGTCATGATATATCATGATTATCATAACATGGAAATGTGGAAACAACACTTAACATGGTATTAGAATGAGCCCAGGGTCATTTCACATGGAGCATGAGTAAACCCTAATTTCATTTGAATAAGAATGAGTAAACCCAAATTTAACTTGAATTAACATGTGTAAACCCTCGTTTCTCTTGATGTATCATGATATAATCTTTACCTATTGCATTGGATCTCTATTAGGGTGGACCATACTTAAAGATTTCATTTCATGCATAAGTGTGCCATATGGATCTTACAACCCAGATTCATTAACCATAATCATTTATTCCACTATAAAATAATGATGAATAATCAAGTGAAACCCTAAAATAAATAAGTAAATTTGCATAAATTTGAATACCCTTTATAGGGAAATTGGGATGACATTCACTACACAGTTACTTTGGCTTGAGAAAAATGTAGGTGCAATTTTGGCAACATTACGGACTGACATTAGAAATAATAAAAATGGTTGATGATAGAGAAATGGTTATATCATCATATGTACATGAAATGGATAGTAAAGGGATCATATATATACATGTACCAATAAATTAAATGGAAATTAGGTTCATAGAACAAAAAAATTTCTCGAATGAGAATGAGAAGAGACAAATTCCTTCCGGAATGTTGGCCTGGTAACATGTGTACATGGGAGGCATTAATGAGGGAGAAAGAGGTCTCTGATTATTTCAAAAATTGGATGGTTAATATTAGGTAGGTGATAAATCATACCCTATAATTTTTAATTGAATGTAAAAGGGTATTACAATATAAAGAAACATGGTTAAAAATAAGAAAGGAAGGAATCCCTAACTTGGAAGTGTGATCCCAGAGGCTTTCGAGGGGCTTGAGAGAGCCTTCTAAAGAGCTTGGGGCCCCTTGGGAGTATTCTAGATAGAAAAGGGAATAGTTTGGAGTAAATACGAAGGCATTTAGTGGATAGGGAGTGAGAGCTTGGATAGGATTATAAAGGAAAAGGGAAAAAATTCATTATTATTTAGGTTTAGGACCCCACACATTAAACTAATCAAAACCAAAATCTAGACCATGGTTTTTTTACAATGGTTCTCTCCAAAGGGTAGTGGAACACATTGTTCTATATGATCAATGGCCTAACTTTTTAAAATATTAGGCTTTCTTATGTGGAGGGGAGTCATACTCTCAAGGAAATCATTTTAAAAAGATAAAATGTTTTATAAGTATTAGAGGGTCTACTATGGCTTTGTTAAATATATCAAATAAAACTCAAATCAAATTTTGTTAAGGTTAAAACATATATTCACCGAAAATCCCACTTATTTTATTATATCACAACACTATTGTGTATTTATAATGTTATAAAACACATTTTATAATTAAATGGTATATTATTTTTTACCCAAAAATTCAACTGTCTCAGAAAATTATGAAAAATTAATTATTGGATAATTTAGAAATTGTGATTCCACAAATAATATTCATTTTATCTAAATAATTTTCTATATATGTGAATTTTTACCTGGAAAATAAAAACTTATATTTATCAAAAATTCATGGTATTTCACAAAAAGTGACTTTGAAACCTTTATAAAAATTAAAATTGTATTCCTAAATATTATACAATAATTTATATATAATAAAATGTAATTTTGTAATAATATTTTTTAAAAATATTATTTTGTTCAAAATTCCAAAAAAAGATTAATTAATTGAATATTAACTAAATATATTATTTGTTCTTTAAAAACTATTTACAATGTAACAAAAATAAAATGAATGTATATTATTTATTATATAAAAAAATAATGCACATAATAATAGTGCTAAGGTCATGTTACATAACCCCTTATAACACCCTCTTATGACTGAAGGGTATGGTGTGTAATGGTGATAGAATCGGGTGGTGGCTCGTATAACATTGATCGGGTGGTAATATCGATCTACTTCTACTTCTCCCATAGGCGATTCCATTCAAGCTTAACATGTGGAAGCTCAGCTTGGGATTGGTCAAAATCGAAGCCTAGTGACACCACCTCCTTTATGAGCTCTGACAAATGGGCTTTGTATGGGGAAAGTCTATTGGATGAGACCATCGCTTCCTTTTTCTGAGCAAGTTAGATTTTTTAAAACCCTATATTTATACCAATCATGTGTTCACTGATCAAAGACTATGTTAGCAATGGTCACAATTCATAAAGGTATTTTAAAATCAAAAATCATAAACCCAATGAAGATCATATATTATATAACCATTTTACAAAATAATACATTTAATTAGATTAAGAATAATTTTCATTGATAAATTTTTGGGTTGTTACAATCCTCCCCCATTAAGAAATTTAACCCCTAGAATTTTCTTTTCCCACACTTTAACATTTGTGAGTTACTCTGCTTCATCACTTCCTCTGATTCCAATTTTTCTTCTTCAAACATTTAGATTCTCCCCATCACTTTCATGGGAGGCATTGTCTTATTTCATAGAACATTGTCTCTATAATCTAATATGTTCCACGGCTTTACTTCATATGACATGTAATTCTCCAATGGTACCACGAATGGATCGAGTACATGTGAAGGGTCTTGTATGTACCACTTCAAGAGTGATTAATGGAATACATCATGTAATTGAGAAAGGTTCCGTGGGAGTTCCAGTCAATAGATCACTACTCCAATGTGATGAAGGATCTCAAAAGGGCCTATGTACCTTGGACTAAGATCTCACTTTTTCCCAAATCTCATAACTCTCTTTCATGGTGATATATAGAGGAATACGATATCTTTGACATTAAACACTAGGTCTCGTTGATGATTATCAGCATAGCTCTTTTGTCAACTCTAATATGTTTTAATGTGTTTTCAGATGGTCTTAACCTTATCCACCATTTCTTCGACCATTTTTGGACGTAGGATTTTTTCTTACCCCAACATCAACCCAAAAAGCTGGTGTTCTTCACATCTTCCCATATAAGGATTCATAAGGATTCTTTTGGATGATTTAGTGGAAACTATTATTGTATGAGAACTATACTAGATGAATATGTTGATCCAGTCTTCCTTATAAGTCCGTTGATAATTCTCTCAAAATGTCCTGAAGTGTTTGGATAGTCTTCATATATTGGCCATTAGTTTGAGGATGATAAGCAAAATTGAAGTTCAGCTCGATATCTATAGCATGTTGAAAACTCTTTCCAAACATAAAGGTGAATCTTAGATCTCGATCAGATACAATTAATAGTGTTACACCATTCACCATTACCATGTCTCTGATGTATATTCATGCTAGTTGATCTAGAGAGAAATCCGCCTGAATTGCAATGAAGTGTGCAGTCTTTGTAAGACATTCAACAACTGCAAAGATATCATTGTTTCATTTGGATGTCTTCGGAAGTCCACTGAAAAAGTACATGGTGATGTTCTCTCATTTCCATGCTTGTATGGGTAATGGTAGCATCATCCACATAGACTTCTACCTCTCTGCCTTCACTTGCTGACATACAAGGAACATTGATGTATATTCAACGATCTCCATATTCATGTTATCCCACTAATAATTCTCTTTGAGATCTTGATATATCTTTTTGTTACTTTGGTGAATGGATAAATTTCAACTATGTGCATCATCCAAAAGTTCCATCTTTAACTCCGGATTGGATGGAACATATAGTCTTGACCTGAATCTCACAATTCCATCATCATTGACATTGAACATTGAGGATATCACTTTTCTAATAGAATCCAAATTCTTCTTAATTCCCACAACATCCTTTTTAGTATCCATTAACCTTTCCAAAA
This sequence comes from Viscum album, assembly GCA_963277665.1. Taxonomy (NCBI): domain Eukaryota; kingdom Viridiplantae; phylum Streptophyta; class Magnoliopsida; order Santalales; family Viscaceae; genus Viscum; species Viscum album. The sequence goes on along the minus strand of OY728164.1, from coordinate 1,006,678,828 downwards.
GAGATGTTTGAGCAATCATTTGTAAATTGATTGATGATGTTCCATTCATTGTGACTCTCATGTTCATCTTCATCAAATCATAGAAGATTGTACCTTTTTCAATTCTCATCTATAATAGAATTGTTAGGTCCTTTCTACTTAGAGCATCTTCCACCTTGTTTGCTTTCCCAGGGTGGTAATGGATTGAGCATTCTTATTCTTTGATTAGCTCCAACCATCTTCTTTAGGATATGTTTAAATTTTTCTCTGTGAATATATACTTAAGTATTTTGTGGTCCATATATTTTTCTCACTTCTCCCAAAAGAGGTAATTCCTCGAAATGTTTAAATAGATGTTCATTCTAGCTATCTACAAATCTTGTTTTGGACAGTTTTTCTCATGAACTTCCAATTTCCTTGATTCATATACAATGAAAATTTCATTTTACATCAACACAAAACCCATGACCTTCATCGAAGCATCACTGTATACCACAACAAGTTCTCCACTTTTGGGTAAAGAGAGCATGAGCATAGTGATGTGACTCATTTTAAACTCCTTCAATCTCTCTTCTCATTCATCACTCTAAGAAAACAAGACTCCATTCTGAGTTATCTTGGAAAGAGGGCTTCAAAATCATGAGAAATTTCTCACAAATCGGTGATAATATCTAGCTAACTAAATGAATCTATGGATATCAATTACCGATGTTGGACTCGACCATCCATCAATTGCAGTTTTCATGGAGGGATCCATAAATATCCCATTTCTTCTAATGATATGGCCTAAGAATGAGACCTCCTTCAACCAAAAATCATACTTTCTGTACATTGCATAAAGATTCTCTTTTCGAATGTTCTCTATTATTGTTCGTAGATGCTTCTCATGATCCTCTTGGTTTTGCAGTATATTAGAATATCATCTATAATGACTAAGAAAATTTTTTCGAGGTATTCTCTAAAGACTCTATTCATCAAGTCCTGGAAGATCACAGGAGCATTAGTGAGTCTGAGATGCATTAATATGAATTCATAGAGCCCATACCTTGTTCGAAAAGTAGTCTTGGAGATATCCTACATCCTTACCCTTACATAGTAATATCCCAAATACCAATACCCCTTGGAGAAGTATTGGGTTCCACATAGTTGATCGAAGAATTCCTCAATTCAGGGAAGAGGATACATGTTCTCTATCTTGATTTTTTTGATCTCAAGATAATCAATGAAAATATGAAATTACCCATCCTTATTCTTGATGAAGAGGACTGGTACACCCCAGGTTGAATCACTTGGGTGTATAATCCCTTTCTCCAAATTCTCTTGTAGTTGTTTCTTCATCTCTTCAATATTTACAACAACCATTCTATACGGAGTCTGGGATATTGGTAACTTCCCATGTATCAGGTCAATTGCAAATTCAACATCTCCTCTGTGAGGGAGAGTAGGAAATTCCTTGAGAAACTCTTCAGAGATTTCCCTTACAATAGGCATGACTTCAAGGATGGTTTCTTCCATGGACTCCATCATCGGATCCAGATACACAAGATCATAGGGAAGTAATATCCACACTTGAGATGATGCTAAAATGGAAGATTCATCCTCCTCCATGAAATTTTATAGAATAGGGGGTCGATTCTCTATATAGAGAGTGATTTACCTCTCATGGGAATTTATATTGGCTCTATATAAGGAAACCAAATACATGGAAAGAATTGCATAAAATTCCACCAAATTATGTATGAAGAGGTTTTTTTAGAATTCCAATCCACCTATTATGATAGGGGTGGAGTTATATTCATGGGATGAAATGATTTTCCCATTTTCAATACTCACCGAAATCTTTACTTCCATGATTTTCGGTGGTATTGGTTTGGTTCTACTAGACATTTAGGATACAAAATAATGCGTAGAACCAGAATCAAAAAGTATTCTCACTATTTTTTAATGAATAACTAGCTTACCTGTCACCACTCCATTGTTTAGGATCATTTCAGTGACAGTGAATATAAAATCTCATCTTTCCTACCTTGAAGGTTGTTGGTTTCTTCTGAAAATCATTGGATTTGGGAACTGATTTTTAAGGTGCCCTGGTTCACTGTAGTTAAAGAAATGAACAATGCATTGAGTTTTGAATAGAGCGTTCCCTCCTATGTCGCAGGTGTGGGTTTTTCTTGTCAGTAGATAATGGCTAGGTTCCCTTCTCTTCCACACTTAAATCATTTCCTCATCCCCTTCATGAAATTTTCGGGGTTCTTCTTTCCATAACATTGGCAGGTGGGGTGTTGTATTTTTTTGCACTATTGGATTTATCCATCAGACTACCAGAATTGATGTCCACCTTACACTTATTATCCCCATGATACCCTTGAGATTCACCGATCTCCATTTCAACCATGAGGGCACATCAGACAATTTCCTCAGAGCTATCGAAGTCATGGATCACCAGAGCTTCCTTAATGCTAATCTTTATCCCACTAAAGAAACAACCAAAATTACATTCAGGTGTAACGACAAAGCCGTAAGTGAATTGTGTAAGCTTTGTGAAATTTTCGTTGAACTCTCTGATGGATTCGTCGTCCTTTTTACTTGAGGGTGAGAAATCCCCTTTCCATATTAAATTATAGGGGTCACGGAAAATATTTATCAAAAAACACCTTCTAGAAATCTATCCATTCCAAGCCCTTGATCTCCTCCTCTGGATTCATATTTTTTATCAATGTCCACCATTGATCCTCTTCACTCTCTATATGATAAGCATCCAGAAGGGCCTTCTCTTGTTTGAAACATTTAAGGCTAGATAAGATCCTATCAAAGGAGTTGATCCAAAATTCGACAATTGAGGGACCAAACGATCCATGGAAAGTATGAGGCCTTTGTCTCATGATGCTCTCGGTAGAGACTTTTTATTTCAAAGGGGTTGAATGTTCCACTTGACCCATGTTTCTATTCAAAAATTCAGTTAATTGAGAGAGTATCATGATAAATTTCATTCTTCCCAGTCTCATTGGATTGGGCATATTTTTAAAATAGTCATCACATTGATCTATGCATCGGTTGTTATCCAATGTCCTCCTATTAGCATCCATTGGCAGGAATAAATTGACTATTAGGGGAAACACATAATGGGTAATCCATGGACAAAAATGGATGACTTATAAATTACATTTATTTCTATAACTTATAAATCTATAGGCTTCGATCTACGTTATCCATGATCTACTTCCCAACTAAAATTCATAGGGGGATTTTCTTTTTTTAATTCCATTAATAATATTACACACTAATCTTATGAATTTACCAAACCATATCCCCAAGGAGTGTCATAACCATGAGTGCTGAAAGGCTTGTGGTCATGTATTGGATACCCCGGGTCAATCCCAAAACTCATTTTCGGAGTTTTCAGTCCTAGGTACATCTATTCCAGAGCAGCCTCTACTTGACCGTATCTAGATAGGGATTTATTTCCTTGATAAACCACTTACTCAACACTCACAAAAACAAAAGTACTTTTTTATTATACGTAGTCTTATCTCTAAGTCTTTCAATAGGGTTTTCTAATCCTAATCCAAAATATAACTATTCCTATCTGATGATTCCAACTATAACAACCCTTCTTTTGATTACACACTTAAACATGATTTATTACATAAAACCATCACTTGATACAACATTGATAATCTATAGGTCTTGGGTATTTGGGGATTATGAACAATACCTAACCACTTGAAACAAAAAACACACATCTTTATTGGAAAATTCCTTAACATGACAACTACATTCCCCATACATAGCATTGAATAGGATAACATGAGGACATACATAATAAAAGGTGAGATATAAATCCTAGCAAGAGATTAAACAGAGAATAACATGAAGAATACAATTCATGTTAGGAAATAGGAATATTAGTGGAGAATAACAGAAACATGAACATAAAGGTATGATATAGCATGATTATCATAACCTGGAGATGTGGAAACAACACTTAACATGGTATTAGCATGACCCAAGGCTCATTGCACATGGAGTATTAGTTAACACTCATTGCACATGAATTATCATTAGTAAACCCTCATTTCACTTGAATTATCATGAGTAAACCATCATTTCCCTTTACATATCATAATACTAATATTTACCCAATGCATTAGAGCACTATCAGGGAACACCCTTCTTAAACATTTCATTTCATGTATTAGTGTGCCACATGGATCATACAACACATATTCATTAAAAATCATAATTTAATCCACGATAAAGGAATGTGTAATTCATACATGAAACTATATAATAAATAAGTAAATGTAAGGTGGCCATCATGGGTCCCCAAAATAATGGAGAGGCTTCCCTGCACCTGGCTTTGGAGGAACACTCAGCAGATTTTCAATTCATGGGTTGGGGGTTCGAACGGACAGGGTCTGCTGATCCAATCCAGGCCATGCCAGCTAGAATTTCCTATGTAGATAAGCTTAAAGGTGGGGATTTGTTTCTATATTATGAAAAACGTTGAGCAGTTTTAGGGGAATAAGTTTTAGGGGAAGAGGTTTTCCAGGTGAATGAGGATATCAGAGGGATGTACGTGGCCACAGATTCCGCCGAGCCCAAGGATCGAGTCATATATGAGGAATACATTAAATCCTCCTCGGGGAAGGGAAAAAACCTAATTATGGATTCAGACGGCTTCATAATGGACAATCAGAGGGCGCGGCGTAGGAAGGACTACTCCAATCTTCCTAGTCCTCCAGTTTCTAGATCCACATCCAAGGGTAAGCTGCCACCGAAGGCACCTATAGTTGGCAACTCCATCCCCCCCAAAAAATCAAAGGTTCTGACCAGCATGAGGTGGTCAACGTCTCCAAGGACATAGTGAAAGTAGGATATAAGGACATAGCACCTGTCATTCCTTTGGGTGATAAGGGGATGCTCAATCCTGGGCTAAAGCACGATGCAGGCTTCAACAAAGACCCTCAACGACAAGTGTCTTTGGTGATGGAACTCATGGACCTTCTAATGCATTCAAATAAAACAGTAGAGGATGATCTAGATATTAAAGATTCAAATAATATGAGACCGCTCCAGGTGAACACTACTAAAGAGCAAAGAGATTGGGTTGATAAGCAGGTCCGTATTTTTCTTAGAGGACGAAACATGGGGAAGATAAATAAGGAGGAATACAAAAAATCATGGGACAATTTTGATCATCTATATAAAGACACCTTAGTTCACTACCCTGACTTCCGGTTTTATTCTATCCTCTGGATATTGTTTAGGGAGAATGGCTCCACCCAACTAAAACTCTTTTTCAACAAATCTAGTGTGTCCTTCGGTGTTGAAACTGGTAAGATGTAAGGGTTATAACATCCCCATTTAAATTGTTTAAATTAAAAAAATAACGTTGCATGGATGGAATAAGTAAAGGTACATAAATGTGAATACCCATGATAGGGAAATGGGGAGGGTATTCACAATGCAATGACTTTGGCTTGAGAAAAATCATGGTGCAATTTTGGCAGCATAAAAGCATGATATAAGAATTCCTCAAAAAATTTGATGATAGAGAAAGGGGTGTCTTATAATATTTACATGAAATTTAATGTAAGTGGGTCATAAAGATTCTTGTCCCAATAATTCAAATGGAATCTATATTTATAATACAAAACAATTTCATGAATGTGAATGATAAGAGAGATATTCCTTATGGAATTTCACCATGGTAATGGGTGTACATGGGATGAATTAATGAGAGAGTAATAGGCCTATCATCATTTCAAAAATAGGGAAGGAAATATAATAGAGTATAGAAATAATGCCCCAAAAAGTGTAATTGAAAGTAAAAGGGTATTACAATATAATGAAATCTGGACAAAATATAAGAATGATCGAATCCCTTACTTGGAAGTGTGATCCCAGAGCCTTGGGAGGGGACTGAGAGTGGATTAATGGGAGCTTGGGGCACCTTGGGAGGATTATAGAGAGATAAGAGAAGATATTAGATGAACTAAAAAGGATTTTAATGAAGAAGAAGATGGATATTGGGGGGGTTTATATAGGAAAAGGGAGGAAATTATTTATTGTTTAGGTTTGGGACACCATACATTAAACTAATCAAAAACACAAATCGTCACATGGTTTATTTACATGTTTTTTCCTAAGGTTGGTGTAAAACATTATTTTATATGGCTAAAGAACAAAATTCTTAAAATATCAGGCTTTCTTGAGTAGAGGTGAGTCAACTCTCTAGGAAATCATTTTAAAAAGTGAAAATGTTTTATATGTCTTAAAAGGTCCACTATAGTTTTGTAAAATAAATCTAATAAACCTAAAATCACATTATTTTAATGGTAAAACTTATATTCGCCGAAAATCCAACTTATCGTGTTTTATTATATCACTATTGGGTCATTATGATGTCATAAAACACATTATATAATTAAATAGTAGTTAATTTTTTCCCAAAAATTAAACTATTTTAGAAAATTAAGAGAAATTCACCATTGGATAATTTCTATATCCAAATTCCAAAAATAATATTCATTTTATCTAAATTATATTCAAAATATATGAATTTTTACATTTAAAATAAAAACTGACTTTTATTAAAAATTCATGGTTTTTGACAAAAATGGATTTCAAACAATAATAAAAAGTACAATTGAATTCAAAAAAATAATAAGATAATTTATATTTAATAAAAAATAATTAAATAATAATATTTTATTAAAATATTATTTAATTCAAATATCTAAAAATAAATTTCATAATAGAATATTAAATACAAAGACTATTTGTGCTTTAAAAATATTTACAACATAACAGTAATAAAATGAATGTATATTAAATATTATATACAAAAATAATGCACACAATCATAGTGATATGATCTTGTTACATAACCCCATATAACACCCACATGGGATAGAAGGGTAAGGTGTGCGATGGTGATATAATCTTGCAGTGGCTTGGATGACATTCTTCAGGTGGTAATTTCTATTAACTTCCACTTCTCCCATAGGAAGTTCTATTCCAGATTAACTGGTTGAAGCTCGTCTAGGTATTGGTCGAGAGAGAAGTACAATGATGCCACATCCTTTCCGAGATTCGACAAATAGACTTCTCTCGGTCAAGTCTAACAGATGAGTCCATCTCTTCCTTTATTTGGGTAAATTGGATTTGTTAAAGCCCAATATTTATTCTAATAATTTGATCACTGTTCAACGGCTATATTAGCAATGCTCAAAATTCATAAAGGTATTTGTAAATTATAGAACATAATACTAAATAAGTGCATATGATATATAACCATTTTACATAATAAGAGATTTCATTAAATCAAGAGAAATTTTCATTGAAAAATGTTTGGTTCATTACAAGAAATCAATTCACTGTAAAACTATTTGTAACATTCATTCACCTGATCTGATAAAGAATATGAAAAAAATTCATTCCCATTTTGATCCTCCAAACCAAATGGGACTATTCTACCATAATCATTGTTTCATATTCTATATACTTTATAACCCTAAATTATTCTAATGAAAATTTTAACATTTTTTACCATTTCAACTACTTAATCCATTTGACCAACAACTCCCTAGAATGATGAAACTAGTTCTAATGAATCCCAATATCTAATAACTTGTTGGTGTTAGTTTGTGTTTGATGGATTAGTCTCTATCACCCATCTAATTGATCGGTTTCAAATCTTGTCTAATAAATCAAGACCGAATTCCAAAAACTCACCTTTATAAATCAATCTGGTAAAATATGGAAATAGTTCACTACATTACTTTACATCATCAGATTTATTTGTCAGCAAAACCCATCTTATTCATCTAGTTTCAAAAACATATATTCATTGTCTCACTCAACAACCCTAGTGAATCTAATAAACATTTGAGCTTCCAAAGTTCTTCCTTTGATGGAATTATTCAAATTGTGATTTTTCTTCATTGACTATACATCTGATAAATTGTTGGATTATATTTATTGAATGAATTATATCAGATGAAAATTATTTATTTGTGAGACTCATCAACTGATAGTTCATTCAAATAATCAGTTCTAATGATTGATTGGCATATCCTATTGATTGGTTGATCACCACAACTCCAAAATAATTAGCTTCAGTAGCATTAAAATCCATGCCTCTAAAAAACATCAGTGTATGTTTCTTCTTATAAAAATTACCAGTTTCCCCAAAACATTAAACATTTATTAAAACCATAAAATAAAATTTGTCTTTTATTTCAAAAACACACTCTTGTATTATGCCTTATTTATAATGTTTGTAATATTGAGATCAAAATAAAATTCTCTGACATAGAGAAAATTCTCTCCCCTTTCATTCAAATATATTATATCACAATTCTTCAAATAACTTCTAATTTTGAGAAATTTTATCATGATAAATAATCATTATATTCTTCGTTGACTGTCTCTTAAACAATTTTTCCTCTGATAAAACAACCCACTATATTCAGGAAAAATTCATTCTAGAAAACTGTCTCTAAAAAATCACACCTAAAAAATCATTAGAATATAAAACATCAAATGATGAAATTTCTTAAGAAATATACTTATTATCTCATAAGTTTATTCTACCACATCAATTCACTGTAAATTAAAAATTTAAGAGATTTATTATAAATAAATTGAATGAAAAAACATTCACAGAACCACTCTATCCATCATCTAAAAAACACCTTCAATCCAACATGGTCCCAAAAATCTCCCCCAATTTATAATAATGGAGTCATACCATTATAATTCACAAAAACCTTATAACCTAAGATATGGATCACTAATAAATAACTCTAGGTCTACATGATAAAAATTATTGTTGTAAAAAATAATCATTGATATAAAAACCATGTCTTCCATATGTAGTAACCTATGAACTTCTCATTGAACATTAAAATCATCATCTCTTCAACACTTCTTTTGATTATTCAAAAATTTTATTCATTCCTACAAACATTTTTCCTTCATTAAATTCAACAAACTATTAGTATTACACACACATGTACATATGGAGCTTTATGTTACCCAAAACTCTCCCTAAATAAATTATTCCTTAAAAGTATTAGAATATACCAACGGATATATTTGTAAAAAACACTTTCATCCCCATTGAAAATTATTTAAAAATAAAATAAGAGAGAGGGGATTATACACATACATAAACAAGAAGGAAAATATCTTCGATTCAAATTTTTAACCACATTTTCAAAAAATCATCCTTAGGTAATGGTTTTGAGAATATTTCTATTACTGTTTAATTTATTGGAACATATTCAAAAATGATTTCATTATTCTCTAAACAATATTTGATTATGTGATATTTATTTCACTATGTTTTCAATGATAATGTTGTACTATATTTCATGTGAAATTTATTGTACTCTTATTATCACTACCCATGATAAGAGGTAACTTGACATCAACTAACAAATCTTCCACATGAGTCTTCATCCACATAAGATGTGTTACAACTTGAGTAGAGGAAACATATTCAACATTATCAATGATAATAGTTGATTAGATTTTCATCTATGTATTAAAACATATACAACATTATCCTAGAAATAAACCTCCACCATATGTGGATTATAAACCATCCAGAATTCCTACCCAATCAATATCTCTATTACCTGTCAAATCAATTCTACTATAGTTTACATATATGAACTCAAAATTTGTTCAACCTATAATATATATGAGATTATTTCAATATAAGAGATGAGATTTATTTGGATCACTATTAAATGTTTCACATAAGGTAACAACATTTACACTATCTGGTCTTGAAGTAGTCAGATATAAAAAACATACAATCAGCTTCTGAAAATATTTATAATCCAATTCTTTTCTTCACCATCTCTAAACAACATGGTTCCCAATAATATTTGTGTGGAAATACGTTTTTAATTATGAATTCTAAACATCATAAGATATTCTTTAGCATACTTATCTTGAGAAAGAAAGATGGATTTATTATTTTGTGATATTTGAAATCAAAAATTGTATTTCATTTCACCAGGAATGGAAAATTCAAACAGATTCTTCATCTATTCAGTAATTAGCCCATAGATTATTTCATCCTTCAAATTAAAGATAATATCATCAACATATATAAAAATATTGATATAAATATTCTAACCTTCTTTGATATAGATATTATAATCAACTCTCCCTTTATTGAAGTTTAAAAACCTTGATCTTGTATCCAATTTTTAATACCAATCTTTTATTTAGCTAATAAAAATGATTTTTTAACTTACACATATTTATTTTACCTTTTCCAATTACAAATCCACAATTTTGTTCAATATAAAATTCATCATCATGTTCTTGGTTGATAAATGTTGATTTTAAATCCAAATGAAAAAATTTATAACATCATTGTGAAGAAATTTTATGAATTATTATAATGGGTTTTGATCATTCCACTAGATAAAAAGCCTCATAATAATAAATTTCCTCAATCAGTGAGAAACCTATGAAACCCAATAATGATTTTCTTTATATGACTCCACCATCTTCATTCATCTTGTTTCGGAAAACCCAATTTTTACTAATACTATTTTTATCATTTGGGTTAGTTAAAAGTTCTCTAGTATCATACTTATTAATCTAGTATAATTAATAATTATTATAATGAATCCATTCTCGATGCGAAAAAGATTCATAAACATATCATCACTTAACCTTTGAATACAAATAAGCAATTACAAAAAAACATTTCTATTCTTCATGTTTAAACCTTTGGTTTCTGATCACCAATAATTTTTTATACATCCACATGTTTCATAAGCCTATGATGAGATGTATTAAGTTCTTCCTCATCACTGAAAATATCTGAGTCTAATTCATACACCCTTATGGAATCAAAATTGTTGGAGTTATTTTCATGTTCCTAGATAACTTCTATTTTATCTTCTTCATCTTCCTCAACTTTATGTGTTTTTGAAATATATTCCTCTTCTTTTTCAAGAACATTTGAATAAAAATAAACAAATATATTTCTTTTTTCCCTTTTGAAACTTTTATGCTCTCTGTCATTTGAATTATATCCAAGAATGCTACCATCATCACTTCTTTGATGCAAATTTAAAAAATTCCCACTTTTGTTTTTTATAATGCAAGGACATCCAAAAAATTTAATAATTTCAAGTATTGTAATTTCATTGTATAAAATTTCAAAAGGATTCATATCATAAATAGAACTATTATGACATCTATTCTAAATATATATTTATATACTCGTTACTTTCTTTTAGATGTAGTGGTAACAAACATGATGGACTTATATAGAGAATCTGTTGTCCACCAAACATATTTTCTTCATTCCAGTAACTTCGTTCTACTATGGTGTGTACAGATCAATGAAATCATGATAAATTACATGGTTTCAATATTACTTCTTAACTCTTTATTGTTTTATTAACAACCATATACAATTCACAATATCATTAAGAATATCTAAATTCATAATTAGGTCTTCTCCTGAAACTCTTAAACTTATTCAGATAGTCCAAATTATATTTAATATACATAGTAAAAGTAACATGAGAATAATTATAAATTAAATAAGGAAATTAATTATCTATTAAGGATTATTATTTAGTCATTGGACCAAAAATATCAGAATGAATTAGTTATAGGGGAAAAGTTGAACTAATTCCAACTTTAATATTCCCATATTTTATAATCTTGCCTTTCTCAAAAATTAATAAACACCAATCTCTTCTTCTAGTTATATAATGAATATAATATTTAGTGTCTCTATTTGAAAGCATACTCATATATAATTGAAAAATATATCATAACCATTTAGGACACTACTATTTCATTTCTATGAAGCTTACATAATAGGGATTATAAACATCACTAACTTGGAAACAGTTTCCTTTTTTTCATTTTCCTCTCACAACAACTTTTCTATCTTCAAATCTGTTAAAAACAACTATATTTTTTGAAAAAACATTATTACCATCATCAATAATTGGTGAAACACTTAACATGTTTTGTCTCAGCCTATCAAAAAATAAATCCTTCTAGGGTATCAGTTTTATTCCCCAATATAGGGGATGTAAAACATTTTTTTCTTATAGATTCATCATTTCCAAACATTATTATTCCCCTTTTTAAATCATTCATTTTTTTTGAAAATTTCTCTTCTTCTATCATTTTGGAAGAACACAGACTATCTAAAATCCATTATCATTTACTTTTTTTCCATTGAAATTATTTTCAATAATAAGAGATATTTCCTTCAAATTAACTTCCTTCACATCCAGATTTTGAGAGTTATTATAAACATGTTTTTTGATGGTATAAAAAAATACATCCATTAGAAATATTTCCAGGTAGTTAAAATCTTTAATAAATAGTTTTTTAAGATTAGAATCAATTTCCAAATTACAAAATATCTTTCTCATAATTTCATCTTTGAGAGGATTGAATTCCATTAAAAACATTATTTCTATAATTCGTGGAATAATTTTTGATTTTTTTACTAAACCAATAGATATTTTAAATATTCCTAAATCCACCAAAATACCATTAGTAACCACTTAAAGACTATTTTATACATTAACTTCCATACTTCCTGGAGTTTTTAACTAGTTTATCAAAAACCATATTATCTTCCACATCCAAACGTTGTATAGCCACTAAATTTATTTTACCACTCATAATATTATTCTTCAATTGAAACTTATTTCCAATATTGATGGAATTATAATTAGTAGTGACATTTTTTTGGACTTTGAAAATTTAGAAACCTCTAAATTCTCAACCTTGTTTTTGTGGAAACATACACGATTTTATTAGCATTATTATTCTTAGAACAATCATCATTATTATTTTTAACCAATGAGGATATTTTTAATCATTCATAGGTTGATAGTTTTCATAACTTCCACAAAAGGTTGAGATAGTTATATTAAAACATGCAACTATTTACTCATCTTCTGAAAAAAAAAATTAAATATGTTCCAACTGTTCCTCCATCACATTAAGATTCACCTCAGTATTTTTATTCCAGTTATTATATTTTCTAAATATTTCTTCAAGTGGTCATTATCTTCCAGAATTTTTTTTCCTCTTCAATAAAATATTCTTCATAATTTATTATAAGATGTTCTTTATTCAAAATACTTACTTCTTTTTGACTAATTACAATATCTCTAATACGTTATTACAAATACCTTCTCAAATGAAACTTTTATTGAGTCCATTATTATTTAGAACTACTTCTTTCATCACCACCTAGAACATCATCATTAACATTTTTTATAAACGTATTTAGCCAAAAACATTGTGAATTATTCATGATGAAATTCTCTATCATCATATTCATCATCCTGAGAAAAATCCACTTTTGGATTTGGAAAACTTTTTATCATTTCCCTTGAAATAATATATTAATTTATCAACATGAATATTCCCTAATTTAATTGTACTTTTATCATATTAATCAAATTCATTATCATTTATTATTTGAGGAAAACTTTCCATTAAATTCCTAATCAATCCACATTTAAATGCTTGTATTGGTCAATTCCTTTTTTAGTTATATGTACCTATTTTTACATTTTCTGAAAACAAATATTAAAGGTTATCAATGTTGTTACTAACCACATCTTCATAATCAAAATGAATAACTTATTCATCTTCAAGTATCTTACTATATATTCTTTGTTAGGATGATTTGATAGAAATTTCCCAATTAGAATTTTCTTTTATTCTCATAACATTCTCTCTTCTCATTACATATGTAATGAGAGTACTATGATGGTAATCAAAATAATAATCTCCAATATATCTATATTCCAAAAATGAATCTTTGGAATCATATGTTTAGGAATAATTGATTATATCTTTTCGATAATAGTTTAATCCCGAAGATTCTCACAAAGACATATTATTGTGCAAACAATTTCACTCAACCCTATAAAGAAGCCACCAATAGATTCATAATAACCCATTTTGAAATCATCATACATTAACCACAATATTTTTAATTTTTCATAACCTTCATATTAACTTCATTGATATTTTTCAACTCATCCCAAGTAACCTTATTAGTTTCAAATATGTTCTGTCTATAGTATTAACATTTAGAAATTGATGATACCAAATCTTTCTCTACCCTTCCATCATTGACTGTATTTTTTTTTCCACAGATTTCATATGATAATTTTCATTACAAGGAGGAAATACATTTTTTATAGCTTCCAAAAAAACCATAAATAAGTGACATATGATTTGACACCATTTTTGTTTCCAAATATATTATTTCATTCCTTAAAAAATAGAAATCCCCTTATTTTTTTCACAATTCAAATTCTTCATAACAACTTCTCTTCAAATACATAAAAATATTATAAATGAAGGGAACTATCAATATGATAACAATTTAAAATTCCAACTAGGATCAATATAATTAATGATATGGAGAGAGGGTGAAACAGTTTTATTGATTTATTTAATGTTAGATTTCTTTTATTACAACATTCACCTTCTATTACAGATTTATCACTTTACTAAAAACCAATAATTTACACCACCATTTAAATACAATGTTTTACATTGTTCACTAATCAATTAGAGTATTTTTTCCTTGTAATGTCCTATAAATAATCTAATATCAAAAAATCAAATACAAAATGATACTTTAATACAGATACAATAGGTAGAAATTACTCTTTCACTTTTATAGATCTATTATCAATACAATCATGCAGTTACTGCATCTAATTATTAATGATGTAAATATGATATTTAAACAAATTTATAAACCTTCAAAATATGTTTCTAAACATATTACTAAAATGATTCAATGACGTCAACTTTTGATAAATATTCATATATTAATTATTGGCTTTCTTACCTAGTTGTGGGTCAGAATAACTTCATTGGAATTCGTAGAAAATCTCAATATGATATCTTAGTATGATTTATCAGTCTAAAAAAAGGTATAAATAGTTTTTATGAAAATTATTTTGATTCTTTACATTCATTTTGCAAAACTATTAGTGTGATTGATCAGTATAATCCATAAAACTCTTATCCAAACTTCTTCTAAAAGCATTTTCTGAATAATTAAATGATTCCCAGTAAAATTATATCTCGAATCCTTCCTCTAAAAGTTATATATCAAATAATATAGTTATATCTCCTTCTAGTATGTGAAAATTGTTAGAGAATATTATATATTGACTTACATATATTGGTGCCTTGAAAGAGAAAGGGGTTAGAAACTAATTTTTTTCACTCACCAATGTTTCAGATTCTAAAATTTCATTTTCATTTTAACACTATTTTTAATATATCTCAATTCATCTCTACTCAATTTTTTCCTTCTATATTATTCTTATACTCCATATAAAATATTTATTCAAAGAAAAAACATCTCAATATCTCTCTTTTTAAACTTCTTTCTCTGAAATTATTTTTCACATCAATTCACTTGATCTGATAGAGGACATGAAAATAAAGGACATATCATTCTAATCACCCAAAACATTAAAAAATATTCATACATTATAATTATTAAAACATATATATATTTTTGATCCATATAAAAAATATGATGGAAACTATAACATGATTCACCTTCTCAACTACTTTATTTGTTTTACTAATAACTCCACAGACTGATTACATTGTGTCTGATAAATCCCAACATCCAGTTAATTATCATTGTTAGTGTGTGTCTAATAGATCGGTCTCTATTTCCCATATTATAGATCATTTTAAAATATAATTCATTAAATCTTGTTCCAATAAAAACAAGTTGACTTGAGAAATCACTCCCATACAATATGAAAATATTTGACTACATTGTTGTACATCAACTGATTAGTCTGTCTTTAAAACACTTATGATTCATCTAGAGTTAAAAAATTCTCTTCTTCATATCACTCAAAAATTCCAGTCTATATGATACACTTTGGGGTACGAAGTTCTCCCTTTGATGGGATTCTTCATCCAATTTTTTATTAGTGTTAACCATAAGACCGATGAAGAAATTTTACAACTAACAGGTATCAATTGCAAATTATTTATTTCTAAAACTCAAAAACTAATTGTTCATTCAAATAATTGTTTCATCAAATTTATTGTCCCATCTAATGGATTTTCTGATCATAAATTCTGAAAACCCTTGAATTCTTCAACTTCAAACTCCCAACCAACAAAAGATTATGGTGTCTAGTAATTATTATAATGATGATCTATGTCTACAAAACCTCATGTTATTTGAATAAAAAAATAATTTATCTTTTTTTAAAAACTCCATCTTGTATCATTAATAATTCATGAAATTTTGAACAATGAGTTAACCATAAAATCATATAAATTAGAAAAACATTTATCCCCATTTCTATTATAAGGATTGGATCAATATTTTTCATATAATTTATGATGTTGAAATCTTATTTCATAGTAAATCAGCGTCAAATGTTTTGTTGAACATCACTTAATACATCATTCCTTCTATAAAACTTCTCACTTACTTCTTAAATAATTAATTTTAAGAAACTAATTAGAAAATTTAATTTCTCATGGAACAAATCTTCATAAAAAACATAAATAATGGACTTTCATTGGAAATATGCATCTAATCTTCAGAGTCTAAAACTCCTACATTGGATCATCAGAACATATAAACAAAATTTATCTCTTATAAAGACCACATATTAAAATAACATTCAACAAAATACTCCTTCCATTATTTTAAAAACCTGTTACATCGATCATGGTCCCAAAATATAAATTAAATGACTCCTTAATGTCGGGATTAAAAAAATACATCTCACAAGAAGTCTCAAAACCAAAACTTTGAAAAATTAGTTGTCTTATAAATTAGCTACAAAAGTATTTTAATTTAATAAACATGCATAACATTATTCAAATTTATTCTCCAAAATACCATTTCCAAGATACCTCATGTGATATAATAATATTTGTATCCACAGATTGAAAACATAATAAAGGGGTGCGTTATGATGCTTGTTAATGGTATAACATTATATAAAATGATGGAAAATAATTGGAGGATAAAAATATACAAATATATCATAATTCATTAAATTGAAATAATAAAAAATTATAAACTAATATATGATCATAAAAACATCATCTAGTAAGCATAAAATATGTGATTATACTCAAAAAATATCCCTATTTTCATATCACATGAGATCACTATATAAAAGTGAGGAAAACTCTAAAAATAAAGACTCAATCCTCAAGATATTATATTTTTTGGAAATGAAATTCACATTTAAAATTTAACATAACGTGATGAATAAATTTAGAAATTTGGAACAACCATAAGCATAGGAGAACCATTATTAGAAAAATCATTAGATAAATGATTATGTAACTAAAATCAATATTTCTACACAAGAAAATGTGAGCAAACCCATCATACCCAACCTAGTGTGAATAAATTCATTATATACTTAATTGACTATATCATGAGATATAATATTTAACCAATGAATTAGTGGTTGATATAGGACCCCATTTTTAATAATCCATACATATGTGATCGAGTTAAAATCTATCATCACCGTATATTAAATTACCCATTGTTAAATGAATTAGGTATTAAACATTCCCAAAGAATCGCATAATATAAACATAAAATATAAATGGAAAAAAATTGAATTTTTAAAATAAATAATCTCATAATTTCTTGTGGAGGGTAATTAATAAATCACTTGGTTAAAGAAAAACCAGAGAGGGTAAAAAATAGAGAAATAAAAATGTTTTCCCAAAACCTTTTTTAACATCATTTTTCAAATTACATTCAAAAGAATTTTTTTTCAATGGAATGATAATACATTTCAAAACCTTAATAAAAATAGTTCGTAATAAATATTCGATGAAAATATATAATCCCGTCTAAAATTATAATTAAAAATACTATGAAATTTTTTACTTTTAAATACATCATTAACAATAGATATATGGACACACATAATTTTTTTTAAAAATGATGTGGAAATACATTAAAACCTATATATTTAAATATAATCATTAATACTTGAACATTTTGAAAGGAATAAAAAAATTTCAATATAAAATAATGATTTAACATTTTATTTTGAAAGGATAGAGAACCCGTTTGAACATTTTGAAACCCCACATCTTCAAAAGGTGGAAATGAACCTTTTAATTAAAATTTTATAAGGGGAATAAAAGGATAATTTGATATACCAATTGTTTTATTATCCACTAGGTAATTCATAACTATGGTTGGATGTAAAAAAATATGGACCCATAATGAAAAACAACTAAATGTAATGAGAATTATACTTAAAAAATAAATTGTTTTAAAACCCTTCAAATAACTAAGGAATAAGGACTTTTTTTAATAAATATTTTCACAAAAAATAAGGTGTAGTATTTCCTAAAATAATAATATGTTATAAAATATCAATCATGAATGAAAAAAATACAATGATTCAAAATTATAATCCAATGAAGATAATTGTGTCACAAAACCCCCATACGGCTTTAGTAATATTTGAATCGAAATTCCAAAAAAGCATAAAAACACATGGATCGATAAACCCCAAGGATTAATTAATTTATTATGTAAAAATACATACTTATGGTGTATATATAAAATATAAATAATAATGTAGTTACATAAATTTAAATGTGTCTCGATTTGAAAAATTTTAGTCGAAACACCCTTAAAACCATCGTATCTTTTGAATCGAAGTCCTATTACAGAATAAAAAAGAAAAAATTGTAATTATTGATATATAATGAAATAATAATACAAATTTTAAATTTGGAAGTATTTATACCTTTTAAATTGAGACATAGGGTATAGATCAAACATGTCTCAAGGTATTCAAATTTTAAACAAAGAAACCATTACATTGTTTTTTTATTTAGTCAAAAGAACAATAACATTTAGTAAAAAATTAAATATCATAATATACTATTATTGAACCATTTTCATAACTTAAATTATTATTAATTTTCATTTATAACCATTCTGAATTTTTATATTATACAATTTATGCATATTTGCACATATTGTATATTTACAGTTTTGACCATTTGTAGTAATTTCATAGGAGAATTGTTTGTATTAATTATTATTATGAGGTTAATCATTATTATTATTTTTTTGAATTTTATAATAAAATATATTTATTATAATTATTTATTCATATCAAATTCCCTTTCATGATTATATTATCCATTATCCTAGGGGATGAAATCGACAATGAATATGTTTTATCTATTTTCAACCAACGAAGGGTGTTTTCATAATAAATGGTTTAAATATTGATGTATCATTTACAGATCCAAAAAAATAAATTTTTAAAATATTATTTCATATAATTTAAAAATAAAATTTTCATAATCATCCATGGTATTATTTCAAACCATTATTCAAATTGGTCATCAAATCAACACAATTTTGAACATGCTTTAACTCGGTCGGTTAGTGTGGATATAAAGGTGTTTATTTAAACATAATATCATCATAATATAATCATAATGAAATTATTTTCATATTTTTGTATATTATAAAATATATTATATTATTATTTGTTAAATATGATAAAAAATAAGAAAAAAAATAAAAAAGGATTATCTATAGAGGCAGAAGTCCGCACAACGCACAATTATTTTTTCATCACTCAATGAATTTGAGGGGTGAATATGGATAATAAATGAAAATTTTTGATCCATAAAGAACTTATATAAATAATATTTATTCATATTTACCATTAATAATACTAACCGAGAGAGCTGTGGATAAAAACATAAAATGTTTCGCTTTGTAGAGATGATAAACCATGAATACGCACTAACTAAGATTTTTGTTTTTCCTAGTAGATTGAATATAAGAAATAATGGTTTCACCATTATTATATTAAAATTAAACACATGAATTATTCTATTTTTTAAAAATACAAAGGTATTGATTGGATTATGAGGTAAGTAATATGAAATAAATGTTAAGAAGATTCGATACCTACATTGATACCATGAACTCCCTCTTGATTAATTCCTTAGATTTGGGGGAATTATGATATTTTTTGGGGATTATGGGAACTAGGGTGTGTAAGGGGCTTTATAGATAATGAATTTCTTTTGTCTTCAAATAAAATTTCAAAATATGGGAGTAATAGTGGGTTGGTGTATGTGATCCCACATTTATAAGTGAGAAAGTAGATAGTATTACTAGGATAAGTGTTGTATGTACATGTAGGAATAGGAAGGAAAAAAAGATAAAAGAACTGTGAAAGGTATGTTTGGAGACACATGTTTGTAAGAATTTAAAACATAAAAATGGTTTTCTGTATGGTCCAAAGTACATGTTCATTTAGTTATATATTATCCAAAATGGATTTGTAATTTTAATACTTAATAGTCTTTATTAAATATCAATCATGTTAATATTTTTATTATAAAAAAAATAATTTGAAATTTATATCCAATTTTATTCATGTTGAATCAGAATTATGTCCTCAATTATCCTAATTCGATTTCTAAATATATGAAAATTAACTTTTAATTCAAAACATAAAATGTTTTAGAAAATTGTTCTTTTTAATAAAAATAGTGTTATAATATTTAAGTGGTATTATTGTTATATAACTTGATTAACTGTTAAATGAGGGTTAAATAATTTTTAAGTGTTTTTAAAAATAAAATTAGAGAATTAATTTAATATTTATACATTTAATTTTATAAATACACAATATTTAAAAATTTCTATTCTTTGAAAAATAATTCTTTTAGCATGGTAAATAATACTTAACAAAGGTAGAAAAATTATTATGCCAAAAACTAAAGAGTACCTTACTAGAAAATTTGGGTGATCTAATTTAAAATTTAAAATCTATTTCATATGATTCAACTAAAAAAATACAATTTTAAAATAATAATCTATAATATATTCTATATTTTTTTGAGAAAATATCACACATGTTTTAAATTAATAATTATTGTTTTTTAATTCTATCTTGATATTGGAAAATATATAATCTTTCTTATAGGAAATATATTTGGTCAAGACTTTGGGTTCTTATGTTTTTGGTTATTCTTATATCCAAATGATGTTAGAAAATCCAATAGAATTTAAAAAAATGGAATTTTCCACTATTCAAACTTTTTTAAAAATAATTTCCTTAAAATCATCTTATGTGTATATAAAAATTATATATCTGAAAAATTGAGGTTTGTTATTTTAAATTCATATAGTAAAATTGATAAATTTAACTTTAAAATAAAATCATAAAATATCATGGAAGATAGTTTTTTATTGAATTGTTTTTTGGTATATTTTGCATTCTTCTAATATTATAGTTTATCATAAATATATCAATCATGAAAAAATATAAATTTTATATAATTAATTTTAAGAATAATAATTTATTTTATTACTTGGTTATATCAACTAATTGTTTTAATTGATCAGAGATAATTTTATTTTATTTTTTCATATATATAAATGGATTTATTTATACTTTATAACTATTATACCACTGTTTATATATTTATATTCTAAAAATACCTTATGATGGTTTATATTGGATTTATTTTTTGTGTTGTGTGTAGAGAAAACTAGAGAACATAATATTTATTTAAATCAAAAAACATGATTCATTGCATAATCGCTTCAGATTCAATTCTGATTACTCATAAATAAAAAGAATGGTATTATGTTTATTATAGTGAATTAAGACTAGTCCTGGGATATGTCTTATTCCAAAGATTTAAATTTATTTCATGTGGTTCTAGGAAGTCGAGACACCACCCTTGACTTGTAATTTGAAACCACTGTTCATACTTTTAAGAGTTAAAGACATTACATTTTCAATTAAATTATTTTGGTGCACTCAGATTATAAGAGTTTATAATAAATTTTCTTATAGTGTGATCTATATATAAGACAATTAATGTGTGTTGAATAATATTAATCCTTTTATGATTAGATCACGTATACATTAGGTACAGAAAATAGGGTGGTAAATTATTTGAGTTGGAATGATCCAATATAGGAAATTATGGGAAAAAATAACAACAGAAGATGATTATTTTATTAAAATAATTTGAAATAAGAGTGAAGTAATAAATTGAAATTATATTATTCTATTTACCCAGTGTTTTTGGTCCCCAACTATGTGGAGCACACATTACCATCATAAAAGTCACATGATTCTCACTTTTATTACATAAAGATCATGGAAAACCACACAAATAAAAAAATAAATCATATCTCCATGTGTCAGATGAAATCTATCACAATAAGGGTTATATATCATTTAATAACAGTTCCTAATATAATGACATTGTGGGTAAAACCTCATATCATGAGTTGGATATGGATTTTTTTCCATATTTTAGAACATGTCTCTCTAATATTCATATTAATATTTATACAATTTACAAACTCTTTTTTTACATAAAAATACTATATATAAGTTCTTAAAATATATAAGAAAATCATTTTTTTCATTTCCAAATAGCTAGTATTTGTGTTTCTAGTACCCATATACAGACATTGAACCATCTGAAATCCAGAAAACCCATCCAAAATCGAAATTCAAAATTCAAAAAACAAACTACATCATACAAAACCTCAAAGAGAAACGTCATACTCCATGCACCTCATGATGCACCGCCTCTTCGAGCCTTGCATCCATCTGTCAAACATCCCACTACAATAGAGATTCGGCGAACCCAACCACCAGTGAGTCATCTCCATACCATTCCGGATATCACCAAAAGTAGAAGATCCAATTGCAAAAACATAAAATAGTCCATGAAACCCACATACGAAACAACACCATGCAACCACACATCCAAGAACATCATCCTCAAAACATTGAGGAACAAACTCAACAAAAGTTCACAAATCCACAAAAATAGAAAAATCACAGCTAAAAAACAGATAAACCAATGCCAAAAAACCTATGATGGAACACCAACCTGCAACTTCGGAGCAAAGCCTTCCATCAGAAAATAACTGCAATTCTCAACACCATAGAAGGACCTGAACTGGAGAAGAAAGGCAAAACACCACAACACACCGTAATGTAGATTAGAAGGTCTCATCACCACTGAACAGAACGACCACATCAAACATGGTGAAACCCCAATGTGCTCACCGGAGAAGAGGAAGACCCATATACTGCAGGTGTATGAACACATCCACAAAGGGTCATCATGCCGCCGAGTGAAGCCCTATATGAAGGGGCATGAATTGAGAGAATCGGTCTAGCCACGATGCCGATGGAGAAACGAAACCACCACCGCAGAAGAGAACCACTACCAAAACCACTGAGCATGAGGAGGAACGATGCACCACTCATATCAAAGAAGCTGGCGGTGACGAGAGGAGAGGAAACCCTAGATTGGGAGCCCTTTATGGGAAAATAGCACTAGTCAAGAAATAAATGAGGACATATTTTATATTAAATCATAAAATTTGATTTCCCATGTAGCTAAAACAATAACTCAAATAACAATATATGGTTGTTTTATGTTGGAATATTTCTGAATATGATTTACCACATTCTGATCAACATACATTAAGATGAAACTTATAAAAAAATTTAAAAAAATATGTGTGTTTTATATACAATTATTTTTGTCTGCTCTATCATTCATGTCCAATTTATCACCCCTCCATTTCCATCTTTTGATTAACATATTACTGATGTCTATGTAGACATTCAACTTCATTTCTGCACACACCCTAGTAAATGACAATGCACATGCCTTCTTCATTATCCATGCACTCAATGATACACCTAGGAACATTATGTTATTATGGGAAGTTACCAACAAAGGATAGTTCCCCAATCCTCTGTTTCCAATAATGGATCCTCAACCTCATACTTTAGTAATGAAATTATATACAAAAGCACTTATGTGCACAGATGACAATGGATCACAAGAAAAATAATCAATTTGGAGATACACCAACCATGTGGAATCATTCCCATCCATAAAGGTCTTACTTGGGTGAAGGATAATATTTCCTAGGCTCCTATATTGATCAATGACAATCCAAATTGAATAGGTCCAAACTATGGTGGGCTCAACCCAACACCCCTAATCCATATCTATAACGTTCTATGATCTAAACCTTTTATCCCAATCCCTTCACTACCACCACAACCCACAAAAAATTTCATTTATTTTTTCATGAACATTAAAATATATGTCAAATAAGATTTGGTTCATGGTTATAATAATCTCTAACATGATATGAAAAATTCTTTATGTCAACATAATCCTCTTGGTTTCAAAAAAATATATTACATTGAGATCCACATCTTAGTTCCTATAGTTCCTTGAGTTGATATAATTCTCTTAGTTTATCTAAATTCCATGAGTTGAGACACTTCTACAGTTACCCAAAATAGCTTGACATGAAATCCACCTCATGGTTTTCTAAAATTCAATTATTTTATATTTTTTTAATTCATAAAATTACATGAGATGAGATAATTCTCTTAGATTCCAAACATTAATTGTCTCTAGATACTTCACTTTTTTCCCATAACATTTTGTTCCAGGATCCCACCTTAGTTCCTAAATATTCCTTCCATAATCTCAATATTTAGAATAAATCATAAAGTGTCACCCATGTGTACGGCCCATAAAAAACATTTCTTGTTAACTTTAACCTAGTATTCCATGTTTTAGTACGTTAAACTACTTGGAAAACAATTCTATATTCATGTCCTTAAATGTGACAACATTAGTCATGGATAAATTACTATAAATGGATCCACATTATTCCATGATAAATATCCTACAATGTTATAATGTGATATATTAAATAGAACCGAAATATATGGGTTTTGATTCCCATCATGGGTAAAATTCCTCCATAACAACTCCTTCAACCTCCATGTATGATTGTAATTCGTAGAGTTAATTTTTATATATATTTGAACAATAGTGAATCAAATATTTATGTAAAATGAGAAAAATTAAAATTTTATTATATATTGCTTCTAAAATCAATTTGGGTCCATCATTCATCTTCAAAAGATATTATCCAGTATTATTTCTATGAATGTTTTCACAGACAAGAATTAAATCAAAATGAGAGCTTGTAAAAGAAAAAAATAAACTTTTCTAGTTGATTCATCCTATCATCTTCTTGATTTCAATGAAAAAACATGAAAACCCAAAAAACCTATAAATGGAAAGCATAATAAATAGAGTAGCATCCATGTTAGTAGAGTAGGTGAATGAAATGTAGTTCACTGATTAGTACTATATGATAATAAAGGATTTATTAAATGGTGTGGATACCATTAAGGGTGGTTAATTATTGAAAATTTATCTATTCATTTTTAGGATAAATGATTGTTCCAATGAGTCCGAGAAGTTATTTTTTGATGGATTTTAACCTTTTTAGTTGGGCACTGTAACATGGTTATTTGAATATGTATCATCATATTGGATTTAAATTTTTGAGGTTATAAATAGAGAAGGATAATACATAATGTTTTAATTATTATCCATCATTAAAATAAGTCAATATGATTCATCAAAGAATAGTGGAATTGTTTCATATTTTCATGTTATGATATAAAAATGAGAGGATATTTTGATAGATTTAATTTTTATATTTTTGAAATCAACTTGTAATCATGATGGTATTTGGGACTGGTATATTGGATAAAGAAATCAATGAAATTATTACTATACAAGATAAATTTTCAGAATATGATTTTGGTTTCATTTTCATGAAGGGGATAATTATACAATATATAATATTAAATTTTATTGTTTAGTATAAAGATCATCAGTTTATGTTTGTATTCTAGAATAGACTCTAGAATTCTATGGGGATAAAGTGGAAGAATAGTGTGGTGTATCATCCTCAGAAAAAAGGGGGAAATAAGTTTTTATTTAGGTTTTGTAATATATATTATAAAAATAGGAGATTTATTTTATGTTGTATTACAATGATCATCATCTTTTGGTTATTTTTATTTATAATAATAGTTACTATTCATTGATATATATCAAAACATTTGATACATCATATTTCTCTCTAATATTTTCTAAAACTTTATCAATGGGAATAATTTAGTTTTTCAGAAACCAGATTCAATGAGATCTAATAGTGTATAATTTCATTAAAATAAGCTCTCTAAAATGAATGGGTGATGAAAAAAATAAAACACTATGAACATTTCAGATCCTTCTAATTAGTTTTACTCCAAAAACATACTACATAAAAGGAATCGAGGAACACAAACTATAAAAATAGTAATAACAAATGAGATCAATAAATAAAAACACCATCAAATATAAAAACCCATGTGATGAAAATAAAAATGACCACGTTTTTAGAGAACATAACACACCACATGAAGTCTACCAATATGGAATTATCCTTTCACAAAAGAATACTATAACACCCAATCAATACTAGGTATGATTAAAATAGTAACATTAAAAAAACATCCTAGATCTTGAGAATGTTTATATATCTCAAGGTCACAAATGTCAACGATAAATGGGTTAATAGAAACAAATTACACTAATTTCTGATAAAAAAGTATCTTAGTTAAGTTGGGAATGATAAATGGTAAGTGAGAGCCCAGTATTGTAATTAGAACCAAGCGTGTAATAATTTGGAAAATATATAAATTATTATAGAGAAGAAACTAACAAGGTCAATAGTTATGGATGGTGAATAGACAATTAATAAGGTTTATGACTCTTCAAAAATACCACAACAAAAAATATGAACAAATGAATAAAATTCAGCTAAATGTCATTAGGGAAACACAATACTCGAATGTAACAATCCATAGATTAACCAAAAGGTGTCTAACCAACAGAGAAGATAAAGAATTGATGATCCCTACCATGACATAATAGGTTCCAAACTTATGTCACCCCCTTCACTTGTATTACCCTTACACCACCATCATAATAGATAAATTCATGGAGAGGCTTCATAAATGAAGGGACCTTTAAACAAAACAACAATATAGTTATTAATGAAAAATCTAAAACTGGTAAAATATGATATGAATTTGTTAAATAAAAAAACTATCATATTTACTGACATAAATTTTAATAATAAATCAATAATATATTTCATACCTAATATACATATATAACTCCAAAAACACAAAATCAGTTGAAATTGGATAAGGGAAGGGGATGATGGATAATGAAAATACACTCTAAAAAGTACCCCTAATAAAGTCGTTAATATTTCAAAACATGAAGAAATTATTATCAAATTGGAAGAGGTATTGGTAATGTATAAATTGTAATATGTCATATAAGAGTGGGGTTTTATCATCCTCCCATGGGTGCTAATCTTTAGAGAAAATTTTACCCCTCAATCTTGACTTTGAAGAGTTTTATGGTCAATCATGTTAGTCACCATTGTGTTGTGATGCAACTAGTGATAGGAATATTATAGCACATAGTATAATGTAAGGGATGATATATTTGATTAGAAAAATTTTTAATCATACAATTTTAACTTGGAGTTAGAAGAAATATTTTTTTATTATTAATAAATTCCTCTGATAATTTATGATGGAGAATGGTAATTTTTAAGAAAATTCCAAAATTGAATCATTAGAGGCAAGGGATGGAAGTGAAGTTATTAAAATGGTATATGAGACCCTATTAGATCATTTAGTGGGTTATATATGTGTATTATTAGTTATAATTTATTTAATGTTATGTTTTATTTCAAAATGTTTTCCATATTGTTTAATGGAAAATGTATCAATTTCACTCAACTCAAGACTTTATGTGTGAGATAGTTGAATTAAATACTATTGAATCATATATAAAGATAAATTTTTAGGTTTTGTATATTGGAGAGAAGTTTTTTATAGTGCTTATCATTCTAATAGTATGGGTTTTATGGTATCACAAATGATCGATGAAGAGAATTAATGGAGAGAGAGAGAGAGGATTATATGTGGTAGAATTGTACATATTTGTTCATAAAGAGTAAATAAAACTAAATTTTCAATGTTAAAATGTCCTCTATTGGTTATAATTTCGATTCCCTAAATATGTTATGTATATTCAAATATCAATTTTAAGGGTTTCATTGTGGGTAATTTATGTTTTTGAAGTATCAATGAGATGCACATGGTTAGAAAGAATGTAAGATAGACTGTGTGGGATAAAAATGTGTGATAAAAAACAATTAGTTAATTCAAGCTTCAGAGAATGATTTGGGTAACCATTAAATATCATTGTGTATCCTAGATATCAGGGAATGAATTCTGAACATTGTTAAGCATATATTCTCCCTTAACCATGCTTAGTATACGTTAATTTTAATAATTATCAAATAAATGTTCCTTTTGAATCCCAATATTCTACTAAAACTTATATTCACACAAAATTTAAAATTTCCACTTTATTAAGAATTCATGAGATTGAAATTGGGACTTCTCCAACAATGGACATTGATGATTGGCATAGACTTAGAAGTAAACCCATATTTCTATCATATATTTTTTAATCCCTCACTCAATTTATATCTCTCATTATCTCTTTGAATTTATCATATCTAGACTAAGCGATATAGTATTCTTGAATTTTTGATTTTAGATTGAGTTATTTCCTTCAACTCGATATCGATTCAAGGGATTCAATACTATTATATTATTTCTGGCCATGTAATTTTAGGAATTTACTAGAATAACTATGTCTAGTAAGGTTCATCTAATTCATTTTATAAGAATAACAATTTTTATTTATTGATTTATTTTAATTTATTTTTAAATAAAATCTCATGATTTGGGATAAATAGGGATTCTGTAAAAAAATAATTTTTTTCAAAAAACCTGGGGTTTAAATAACGCATAATGTTTTGAAATAGAAATAGAATTTACAATATAGATTATGTGATTGAAAAAGTATGGTTGATATTAATATTATTAATTAATCATTATTTTTATGAAAATATGTATATCATTTTTCAGTAAAATTAATTTATATAAAGTACCATAGGAAAAGAGATGGTTTTGAAAAATAAATTAAATGGGATTATAGTGATTTCTCACATAGTGTGTGTGTGTAGAAATATTTTTTAGTGAGACCTATTTTGATTCCACAAAAATTTATCTACCTAATATCAGAAAATTGGTGTGAATTCATTGAGGTGATAAATAGTTGGGATAATTAGGGGTGAAAAGGGAAACACAATCTAATGTTAATTTTTGATTACTTATTAATGATTAATAACATTGAAAATAAAATAGTGATTAATTAATTTGATTTTTCTAATAAATTCCATTTCATATGGGGAATTAAACAAAATTATTGTATTCCATTGGTTTTTGGGGAAAAATAATTTTCATGATATTTTTGAAAAACAAGGATTTGTATTGGATTTATGATAAATCAAAATTTCAAGATCCACCATAATTGAGACACCAACTAATTTAATAATTACATTGAGTGTGATATGTGAACTACACCTTCAATAGGCCTTGAGTTTAAATTATTACCAAGGGATGATCGACACCCATATATGGGATGTATTACCCTTTATGAAAGAAAATCCACATCTTCAAGAATAGTATATTTCATTTCAAAACCATAATACATCAATAATATATATCATTGAATTTATTAAATTACATTAATGGTAAATAAATGATAAAATAATAATAGGTATATAATCACCTTAATACCTGATGAAAAGAATAATGAAATTGCTGCCTCGAATAAATCTCATATGTAGAGATGTATATTCTCCCAACACTATACTAATTATGACTAAATAATCTACAAATTAAATAAATAAATACGTGGTGGGAATATAAATATAGTTAGTTGATTCGTACCTAGAACTCTATTGTGTCCATATGAATGAATCATACTAATGAATATATTTATGGATAAGATAATATAAACTAATGAATTAAAAATTGTATCCCACAAGAAAATGATCTAACCACTTCCATTACACACCACATAATTATATAACTTTCCAAACTAATAAAAATTATTTATCACATATCATTAAAAAATTTCCATCAATCGATATCTAATAATGGAGTAGTTTTCCACTTATAGGGACCTTACCATTATTTCCTTATTCTATTATGCACTCAAATGGACCTAACTATAAATCACTACTTTCCAACAGATATCCAATTTGAGTGAACTCAATAGAATATCATCAAATATTAATCAACCAATAATTATATTTTTATATTAGACACCTCCATTAATAGGGTTTTTCTACTATCCATAGTCTCTTGATGGTGTTTCAGGGCACTACTATGAAATAACCTTTCAATTTCATTCATACTATCAATTTTAACAAATGTAAAATTTTAATGTTTAGGTATATAATATAACAAATTTGTGTCTTGTGTTGGATTTTCAAGAACGTGAAATACAATTTATTCTAGAAAATAATATAAAAAATGTATTTCAGTGTAAAATTCTATAAAAACCAACATTCATAGATATTATAAAAGGTTTTCCTCATCAATTTTCAATAAAAACAACAGGTTAATAAGATTTCAATTACTATTTTAGTGTAAAAAATATTGATATATATGTAAAAATTAAATATCATGAGGCTTTAAACATTAGTTTTTTTTAAATCCTATGTTGGAATAATATTTTCATATTAGTTTTATAGAAACATGATGTGGAAAATCACATTCAACACTAATCTTTATAAAACCTTCATTGAATTATAATATTTTTTAAAACTATATTCTAAAATATATTTTACAAACCTATAACACATCAACAGAGAAGAAAAAAGGAGAACTACTTCACAAATATAATTGATTTACTCATAAAATAGTGTTACAACATATTTTTCAAACAAAATACACAAAAATGATACTGAAACAACAAATTATTCAAACATAAAATATATCCTAAAAAATTACAAGTGTTCTAACATGATAATAAAATAAGGTGAAATATTATCCAACATAAACAACAACATAAATTTTAATTAATTTAAACTAAAACATATTTTTTTAAAAAAATTAGTTTTATAATGAAACTGACCTTTTAAAAATACATTCTTTTTATCTTCTAGATTATCTTAAAAATTAATTTCAAAACATGTTATCATCATTCAATGCATTATTTTTATGATAAAATTTCATTTATGAAATAATATTTTTATGATAAAATCAGTAGATATGTAAGAAATAATTATTCAATAATATAAATGATATTAATATGAAATTTTTAATATTTACTTTTTTGTCCCATGTTGAAAAGTGACCCATGTCGAAATAAATCCACAACCTATTTTTATTTCAATTATCAATTATAAAAAATTATATAAATTTTAAATGTTATTTTTAAATATCATAATGAATATAATAATACATTCTATTTTAAAAAATTATTAAAAAATATTTTAACACCTCCTAATAAATAGAATAACAAATAAGTCATTCATTGAAATGGGAAAAATATAAAAAACATCAAATACCAAAAAAATAAAAAAAATAAAGAATTAGTTGTAGTATAATGATTTTTTTACCATTATTTTATATGTGCTCCTATATTCCATGTAATAGTAAACCCCTGCATCTAATCTATGTGTTTTTTAATATTTCATATATATTTGGACATTGGAATTTTAGTTAAGGTATTTAATATCTTTTGAAATATATTCTAGATCAATAAAATCTTAAATAAAATTTTATTTATATTTCACAGAAATAGTGTGGAGATAAATGTATATAAAAATTATAAATTAATTCAATATAATAGATGAATAATTTATAAAAGGAAATTTCTATTTGAAATTTTTTTCACAAGGAAAAAAACTACAACATCTGTATAGAGATCTGCTTACACATTACAAAATTAATGATGTAATTTTTAAAAATATTTTACATATTATATCTTCCAAATATTATATAAATAATCAGGTAATTATTATTATTCTATAATATAGAAAAAATATATGTTACTTTTTTATTCAATTAGTATCATGAGGAGTATCTGAAGGTGTTGGTTCCAAAAATTTTACATATATGTGATGATTTCATTAATTTTAGATACTCCTCTATAAGGTTAGTGTAATAAAAACATATAAGGAATTTTTATTTAATAGTTAATAAAAAACTAAAAATAATGAAAACCACATTTCTCAAATAATGAAAACAATTGTCCCGAAAATAAATGAAATGTCTAGTACTCTATACAAAGATAGTCCACTTCTTAGTATGAGTTGACACTAGAGATTTTGGATGAAAAATATCATTAAATGAAACTCTTACCTTACCATAATATATGACCGCATGATTTTTATAATTCCCTAGATGAATTAAAATTATGTATGCTATAAATTTTACATAGGGATTTTCAACTTGTACCTCACAACGAATGGTCGGGTCTGGATGAGGAGGTGGAGGTTCTTGGTATGAATATTATGTAGGATCCATTTCTCTCACTATTTCTATAAATATATTCCCTTATATATTAATTAATTATACCATCTATCAACTCATTCAAATATCATATATCATAAGTCAAGGAATCTATTTGTCCTTTCTACTCTAACTCCCTCGATGTCATATGCGGGCGACCATAAATAGTTTTTAATACTAATTCCCTAATTATACTTAATGACGTGGTTTGGGTGATATAACCATCCTAATGTTGTTGAAAAGATAACTATTTTAACCTAAGTTACAAATTTTACATCTATTTGTTTCTCCAGAATGGAATCTAGAAAAAATATATTGAAATGTTATGTTTGTGGGATTAATTTAATATATGGTAATATCAATAAACAATAATAATGATATAAAATAATATCAATAAACATATTTTTGGGATTTGATATAAACTTATTCTTTTTTTCAGCCTCCCCATTTTCTATTCTTCATTTAGAGTTGGAGGATATATAGGGATATATTTAGCATTTTTCGATTCGCTTCATTATATGGCACTGAAATAGTGGGAAACTTCTAGAATCATTTTCTCCTAAAATAATTTATTCCCATTCCTTGAAAAATATGATAGAAAATATTCTGGGATGGTATCTCTTGGTATGTTCTCCTGGAAGAATTTTACATAAGATAAGATGAATTAGTTATCATGTAAATAAAATTAATTAAATAAATAAATTTCCCAAATGGGAATTATAAATAATTAATTATTCATCTCACTAACTAGAAGAAAACTTCTCCCATATATTTGTATCTACGGAACCATAATTAAGGCATATATATTGATTCTGTTTACTTCTATAAATATAGTAACAAGTCAACAATGTCTTAAAATCACCCCATCAGGTTAGGGAAAAGGATATTCACATTTTATTAATAGATTTAATCTCTTTAATTTCTAATTTCTTATATAATTTAATATATTATATATTAATCAAATTGAAATGTGTATTATTTAAACCACTAGAAATATAAAAAATATTTTTTTAAAGTATCACCATTATGGAATCCCATAATGAATCATTCACCAACCAAATAGAGATCCTATAAGAAAATAATAATATAATTATCCTATAATAACTTCTCATATCCAAGTAACTGATAAAATAATTTTCATGTGGTTCAACTGGATAGTTTTTATCATCACACTCAATTGTCAATATTTTCTCACCATGCTCAGTTGATATTTTTTGTAAATGTTTAATCTCAAGTCTACCAAATTTATGTACCATCATCTCTAGAGAAAATGAATAGTTTCATATAATTTAAATAAATATAAGTTTAAATAAATTAAATATTCAAATTTTTCTAGATATATTTAGATAAATAAATGTATATACCTTTTTTTCACTACATCTATTTTTTTCATTTCAAAATATTTATTGAACATGAATGAATATATGTGTACAATAATTTGTTATAACAAAATATTATGAATAAATAATGAAATTATTTCAATATAATTAAAACAAAATACAAAATGTTATATCTTCCAATCAAAAACATGTGTAACTAAAACTGAGGAATATAAAAATTAACATGAACTGAAGGAAATCATTAACAAAAATTTTTCTTTTCGGCATAAATTTTATATGAAATAAATAAATAATATCATTAAAAATGTGTTAGTTCCTAATAAGAATAAAATTAAATATATTTTTACTTAATAAAAGTTTATACCTGAATTTGATGAAAATGATGAAAATAGTCAAATAATAAAAATAATGTAAAACAAAGAAAATTAAATCTAATGAATATACAAATTATGGAAAAATGGAAATATTTTTCAAAATTGATTTATTTAAATATAAAGTTCTAAAATTATGGTTTCTAAATGTGTATGTTAAACACAAAAATATTTATTTTTTCCAAATTCATTGAGATAGTAATGGAGTGTTTTCCCATGTCCCACCATGTGATCACTTCATGTTTCATGGATTATGTTAATGTCATACTCATTTTTATACTCAATAAATCATGTAGTAGTGAATAAATCTCACATACATCTTTTAACATCATCAATATTTTCACCACTGAAATTAATTTTACTCACTTGAAATATTATTGACCAATAATAATATAAATGTTCTGCATCTTAAAATATTTTTTCATGTGATTCCATGATTAATGATTCATCTTTTCAATTAAATCTTATCAAATCAAAACATGTAAATACATGCTCAATATGTTTCACCCACTATTTATTATCATCCTTGTTAAACATAAAACATGGTATTAAAAATATTGTATAATAAATCTTCTATATATCCATGCTCATTATGTTTCTCATGTGGTATTAACATTAAATTTAACTCATGGATACCTTAACCTTGACTATGAAAATTAATATTTAATGATATAAAGAGAAAAGTATTCTTTACATCATGTATATTATCTATATAGAACTCAATCACCTCTTATAAAATATATTATTGAATAATGGAGGCCATTGGTAAATTGGTATTCCTAAAATATCCCATTAAAATATCCATACTCAATTCCAAAGGATATGTCCAATGTAAATAAATAGTCCCTCATATTCTTGTCTCTCCAAAAAAATGAATAACTATATGTAATATTATATCCAAATAAAATAATGGAAATTAATTTTTAGATTGGAAATTTATAATGATAGGTTAATTTTATAAAAAAATGTAATAAATTTGGATTTATAAATTTTATTGAAATGGAATTGAAAATATAACACATCCAAATAAAGGAATTTTTGACATGTATCTACAATATTCAATGTAATGAAACTAATAACAGATATTGCATCATTACATGAAAGTCATGATATTTTATACTTACTAACATTATATCCATAAAAAATCAAATTTTTCATATTTCTAGAAAACCCCCTTGGTACTTTAATACCATTAATATAATGATAAAAATATCTAGTCACACTTGTTCAATGTGAGAAAAGTTGTAGGTAAATTTGTTTAGTTTCCTTTCTTATTGGGAGATAAGAATAAAAATATTTCCATTGATATTAAATCCATATATTCCTAGAATATAGCTATTTTTCTTTCCATTTATCTTTAAAATTTTCCAATTAAACTACCACATTATTTTATCGCAAGAATAACATTAGTGTTATGTTTCACCTCAAAAAATTTAAATTAATGTACCTCGAATAAAATGGACTATATCTTATATACGATTTTAAAATGACCAAAAAAATTTTGATTTTAAATATAACATAGATTTTTTTCACCTTATTGTACTATTATTCAACATGTAAGTTTGTTATGAAAAATCATACTCTACAGAACCACTAAGTTTATTACTAAATCATTTAAATGGATAATCCATTCCCAAAAAACATGGATCCCTTGTATACAATTTCTTTCTTCAACTGTGTTATTGATTATATGTAGTCCTATATTAAAAAAAGATATATATTTATTTCCCTTATCACTTTATCCTAATAAAATTTAACATAAAAGAAATATATTTATATTTAACAATATCTTATCATCCAAAAACATTATCTTTTTTATATACATACAATACAATAACACATGTCTTGCATAAAAATTTTATATAATCATTAATTGTTGATAGATAGATACCCATGTCATTTACAGGTTGTTAGGGTCTAAATTCATAAATCTCATTATAATATATTCTATATTGATATATTTAAAAAGTATTTTTTTAAAACCTACATAATAGGCCACATAATATATTTCTTATAGATACTCTGATATAGGTTCATTCCATCTATGAACAGTCCCTTTCTAGGATTTCTAAATTCATTTCCAAATTCAAGATTTTTTTGATCAAATTTATTCTATTGTAGATAATTAATAAGGGTACATACATTTCTATCAAAGATATATATTCCACATTAGCATCTTAGTATCATTTGAATTTGAAAATTGATGTCATAAATGAGGAGTTAATATTTGATACTAGATTTCTTTAGTGGGGGGTTTGGTAGCATTTCATGAGAACGAATCGTGGTTGTATTTTTCATTTATTTTATATCATGATATAGGACATTTAAGAAATTATGAAAAATATTCATATTCCATCAAATACAATGCACAGTTATTGGTGAAATTATGTTAATTTTTTTACCCAGTCACATTGGGATTAATTTTTTTCACATAATTGGAATCTGGAATCTCTTTTCTTCAGGAATAATATCTTTAAAAAGCTCAATCAATTCTGTGATTCTTTTATCAATCTAAACATTTATTTCTTTGATGTTAACTAATCTCAATAGTGGTGATGACACTGTAAATTGAGTGTTACCATGAAATAATTGTTTCTCAGTATCTTCATATAGCCATATAACACTTTTTTTTAATGATATAAACACTGACATAGTTAATTGAAATTTTAAGATGTTCTTTTCTCTCATATTGAAAATTTTCATGTTCATTGGATTTTGATTTGTTTTTTATTTCACCATTCTAGATCCAATGTGTATAATTATGATTTAGACCATAAAAAATAATATGTTCTTTAATTCCAAAATACCTTAATTTTATCCTATTCAAACACGTCCACAATAGATATAAAATAAGTTTTTTTAATATTTATTTTACCAAATTCAATGAAATTGACACCCCCTTTATCATATTCCTCATTTTTTCATCATGTATTTATCAAATTATAGTCTATCAGTTACATAAAGTTGTAATATAATTGATGAAAATGTCAAAAAAATTAAACATTTAAATATATATATAAACAAATAAATTTTAAACATATAATAAAATAAATATATAAATATTAATATGTTTAAAACCTTGTGATTAAAATTATTTATACGAAAATAAAAAAGAAAATATCCAAACATATAAACATACTAAAATAAGTCATCTAAAAAATACAAAATAAATAAAATTTATTACTGGAAGAGATTCAACTACAAAAAGTGACATGAAAAAAAATCATGTAATTTTAAAACATAAAAAAATTATAAAAAAATTATTACTGTAAAAAATGTAACCTAAAAAAATTTTACCAACAAACAATAAATAATTAAAAACATTAAAACCATAAAAAATTATTAACTTAAAATTTTAAGATAAAAAGTTTATAATTGAATATAAATTATAAATTAAAATTATTTATCATAAAAAAAATATAATAACTAAAAAATAAAAAATAAAAAGAAATTGAATGTATAAAATTTTATGATAATATATCTTTTGAAAATAAAAAATTAAATAAAAAATAAAAATATGAATAATCTGGTTGAAGATATGTATAAGGGATATCCAATGTATTGGTTAAAAGAGATAAATTTTCAATCAAAGAAGATGATTTTGAGTTGAAAATAAATAGGTGATGTCAAAGATATTAGAAGTGCGACAAGAATGATGGATCATAGATACAATGGGAGGAATGACTATGGGTGGGGGAATGGAAAAAAATCAAAGAGAAATATGAAAGAGAGTAGATAAACTATGAAAAAATTGTATGAAAATTAGTCAATACTTGAATATGGTGGGTCATAATGAATTATGCAATGTCATTGTTTTTTAAAGTCTCATGTCTAAGAATAAAGAGAACTCATAAGCAAATGTGTCATAAATTAATCTAAATTTTTTTAATATATGTTTCTAATAAGATGATGTTTAGATCATTCATGATAATCATTCAATGTTGGTTTTTATAAAACTAGATCTAAAAGCCTTCACATGTGAGATTCTATGTCTTTTATGATATAAGTAACACAAAATATTAGGTTCCATAACTTTTTTTACTAGTTTTAGAGAATCCCCCCACTATATCCTCTATCAGTGAGTAAGTTATCTACCCTAAGGGAATATTATTATATTACTTGATGAACACCCTTAGAGCCACTTTACTCTACAACCAATATCACCACTACCACATATCACATATCCACTATGGATAACTATATCATCTAAAGAATCACTGTAATAATCCTCATCATTATCATCTTTAGAAGTAACATCAAAAACCACTTCCTCAAAATATGTTTCAAATTTCAAATGAAAACTAAATATTTTAAATGGAATCACCCCCCCCCCCACCCCCCACACACACACACAGTCACACAATACACATATTCTCCCACCTTGTTCACAATCTTAACAAAGTTCCAAGGGAATATAATCACCCAATTTACATATATTTTTTTCCCACCTAGGTTTACCAAAATTTAAAACCCATTTATTTAATCATATAATTTAATACATTCAACATATCTTATCCTTTTAAAAGTTTCCCATCCTCATTATATATAAAACACATAAAAAACCAATTTCTGTAAAGTCACACCTTCCATGACACCTTTCCATTTTTAACATAAATTTATTCCCATGATATGGGTTTCTCAAGGGGGTTTATAAAGATTAAAATCTAAAACCCACTAATAACTAAAAACATAAACAACTCATCATGAA
This sequence comes from Viscum album, assembly GCA_963277665.1. Lineage (NCBI taxonomy): Eukaryota > Viridiplantae > Streptophyta > Magnoliopsida > Santalales > Viscaceae > Viscum > Viscum album. Next base: position 1,006,639,992 of record OY728164.1, on the reverse strand, counting down.
TAATTAGGGTGAAGTGACTTTTTTGTATTGAAATAACTTGTAATATGGTCATATTAACTCATGCTACATTAGAAATAACCTTGTATAAATTAGAAAACCCTTTTATAATCTAATTCTAAATGTTCATCTATACATTAATGTCACATACCCTCATTCCTATATAGAAAATCCTCTATGTAACTCATTAGAAAATAAATTATTTTCAACATATATCATCATTTTAAATTTTAAATTAAATATATGAACAAAAACAATTTCATGACTATTAAAAAATATTTATCTACAATAATATCTAAAATAAATTATTTTGGAAATTATTCACACATTTATCACAATTAATAATAAACACTAATTAATCAATTTCATGTTCATATACATCATTCAATAATTTATACCAATAATTTTCTTTATCATTAACATCTCTATATCTATTGTCATATAATTTTATTTTATATCCTTTTCCACATTTCCTTCCCATAATTTGTCAATTTCAATCACAAATTTAATATATACATTTTTTTAAACTGGAAATATTCATCTTGAATGATTATTCCATCTATATCATATTATTATATCATTTTAATTTTCATTTTATCACATATTATTATGAATAATCCACACATTAGAGTATATAAAATAATAGTATATTCTTATGTGTGAATAAATACATGATAATTTTAAATTGCCTACCTCAATTCTATTATGAATTTTTGTCCTAAATAATTTAATGTTCACAATTTCATATTCAAATATATTTTATTATCAATATTAATATTCATGTAATTTAATGAAAAATAATTTAAAATCTCTCTAGAGATATGATATATCATAAATAATTTGGAAAAATGATCTTAGTGGTGAAAAATGAATCACTAATATCAATCATTTTTTCTACCAATTATTTCCATAACTCTCATTTTGTTTCATCTATGACATCCCTTCCCACTCTATCATTAAACTGCCACATTAATTATTCTCATAAAATACTATCATTGAAAAGTAAAATATTTTTCCTCCCCCATCCACTAATATTTCTTACAATCATCATTCTATAAAATATATTGAATAGTAAAATTATTTATTTATAGATATAAAATTTTAATTAATTAATTAAATTATAATTGAAATTCCTTTAAGACATAATATTATATAAAATTAAAACCACTAAGAATTAGAAAATTATAACACACGGCCAAATATTTCATCTTGAATCAAATTTCGAGAAAAAAGATTCATCACATGTCAATAAAATTTCTATTTTAATTTTCTATTAAAAAATTAAAAAAATATATCTCAGTACAAAATATTATATTTTTACATCTCTATATTTCATGCCCCTTTAAAACTTTTCATCATAGAAAACCTTTAACCATTATCATAAAAATGGGAAAATCACATCTCCATATTCATTCAATTTTCATCATTATAGAAAAAAATACATTAATCATCGAAAGAACATTCCGACATTATTCATGATATTTCATATACATTTCTAATTTCTTCTCCAAAGTGATATTCTTTTCACCTATCTATTTATAAGGAACTATCACTAAGTTAATAACTCATCCCCATAAAAAATTTCAATGTGATCCTATATTTCTACTTAGTACTCAAAAAATTCATATCCTCTAGGATATCCATGTTTCCTAAGTCGATGAACTGTGAAACATCATGATGATACTTCTGTATTTGATTTATATAGAATAAATCGTGAATATTTTCAAACTATAAAGGTCGATACAAAAAAAATATAAATCACTCAAAACCACTCCAACACGTCCAATAGGATAATAATCCATGGTAAAAACATAATTTAATTTCTAAACCTTCAAATCCCATGATAAGGATAAACTAAAAATAATTAATTACCATGGAATAAAAACTCTAATTATTTCCTACTTATATCCACAAAGTATTTTACCCTACTCTGAGAAATATTCATGTGATATAGAATGAATTTTTAAATTTTCATTAAATCCGACATCATCTTGAGCCCAACTCTATAGCCTCTCCATCATCAGCCCAATAAAATAATGAAAGATAGGGTTACCCATAAAAGACCTCAAAATGATTCATACTAGTCATAGAATTTTGGCTGTTATTATAAAAAAATTATGCAAAAAATAAATTTTATATCCATTATCATATAAAATCCAAGATACACACTCCAAATAATTTTTATAATCATTCGAATGCAAGTTTATTTTAACCATATATCCATGGGTGAAATGAAAAAATAAATAAAAATTATGTACTAAATAAACACTAAAATCACTAACATATGAATGATGTGAATTGAGATTAATGATCAGATAACAATATCTTCATAATTTCATGTAATTTCACCCCCTCCATAACATATTTCTTCATTGAACTACCCATTTATATTCATTTAATAATTGTTAAAATAATGATACATATTCATCAATAAATACATGATAACCCAAATGATGTTAAACCCTTTAATGGTAATAGTAATCCTCATAAAAAAATTCAGGGATGTTGTCAATCATGTTTTCTTTAATGTATCCTAAGGATGAAACATCCCTACCTAATCCTGATGTTTGGATTTCACATTGTACAACACAATGCATTGGGAATCAAACTCATAACCTTCCATGTTTATCCTATTCCACTAAAATTACCTCATCAAAATTTCTGTCATCATTGGAACACCTAGATACCCATTCAATGATAATATATTAAACTCCAATAAAACCACATCCCATATTATATAATGAATAAATATCTTCCAAATAAGTAAACACATATTTTTCCCATCCCCATACAATCCATTTAAAGTAATAAAATTCTCAATATGAGCACTCCATTATTTTAAATCAAGGTCTCCATGTTAATACTCTTCTTCCTACCACAATAATAAATATTACACATTCATTTGATAATGAAATATTTCTTTGTTATATTATATAGAACTACACTAAGGTGACCAACCATGTTAGTTGGTTTGGCCCACCACAAGGCTTGATGTGCACATATAATCACCACAGTCTAGTGAAAAGAACCACTATATCACACTATAACTAGGTGGGAAATGTTCTAACCATGAATAATATTAATATATCTATATAATCCAAACAATAGTAGAGTATGTTTTGTTTGTAAATTGGAATTTCATGTGTCAAATATAAATAGTACTACATAATAAATCATACAAAACAATGAATAATCCATAAAAATAACCAAAATCATATTTAAAGATTTACAAACTATCATCTACTATGAATTCAAATATCTTATATTGTGGGAAATCATAATACAAATACCAAACTTTTAATATGGTCTGTATATGAAAAATTTTATCAAAATAAACCAATAACCCAAGAAATTTTACTAATATCATCATCGGGCTCATGGTCTCTCGCAACTTCTAAATTTCTTATCAATAGACTATGAGAAGGACATCTAATTTAATATCAAAACCTTGGATCATATATGAAACAAAATAGTTACACATAAAAATACATCTGTTTATGATTTGTCTCTTCTAAACAAGTCTAGTTTATTTTCATAAGATATCCTATATAATTTAATTTTTAATATTTTTTAAATTTTTTAGTTTGAGCATAATTTTGAATGTAGAATTGCAAAAGTGAAAGATTAAATAAAACAATCAATTAGCATTTATGTTTTAATTAAATACAAAGAAAAACTATTTTATAAATACAATGGATATTTTCTTGAAAATATGGATTTTATATATAGGAAAATAAATCCATCCTATCATTTTAAATCATTATATAAAAACTAAATTTTTAGCAAAAAATAGGGGATCACTGTAGTACCCATGGTTTTGGTTACATAACACTTTCCTGATTTTTGTAAATATTGTGTCTTTTATTGGGTTTCTATAATATATAGAGTTTTCATAAAGTGGGGTATTTCTATAAAGTGGTTTAATTATAAAAAGTGTGTTGTTTCCATAAAGTGGTGTGTTTCCATAAAGTGGGGTGCTTCCATAAAGTTGGGTGCTTCCATAGAAGAGGATGTTTTGATAAAAAATGTGTTTCCATAAAAAGGGTAAAGGTGACATATGGGATGGTGTGGGGGTTTTATAATTAGTTTTAGGACCAAAAGGAAGGTCACACGGCCCATACATGGTTGGCCCAAACCATGTGGTCAATCCATGCATAGAGGTCAACTCTAGATCCAATTCTCTAGGAGCTTACTCGTTTTTTCTCTATAAGTTTCTTTTTGGCTTACAAATTCCAATATTTCGACATTTCTCTCCCTAGAAGGTTGGATACCCTCTCCACATTAGTAGGAGCCATCCTAGAGACTTCCCTTTGTGATTTCATGCCTAGTTCTCAGGGTAAGTGTTGATCTTCTTGGTTCATTTCCATTTTATGCAAACTCCTTCTTCTATCCTTCTCCATTTCATAGCTATTGAAGTGCATTGTGTTGCATTTGTTTTCAATGAGGCATGAAGTTGTCTTGGAATGAATGGATGTCAAGGAGTCAAGATGTGAATGTCAAAGGATGTGATGGTGTTGGTGGTGAAGGAGAATGGCCATGGTACTAAGATGCATGTCACTTAGGAGATTCACTAAGTGGTATTGGAAATTGTGGTTGAAACATTCTCCATGTAAATCAGACGATTGTTGAGCTGCTCTTTAAGTTCAAAGAACTTGTATCCTGATGGTACAATGTCACAACATTGTTTGAAGACCATGCATTGTATTGACAATGCATGAGGAGATGAAAATAGATCCATCCACAAGTACTAAGTGGATGAAGTGAGCTGAAGAAGTCCATGCACTAACACTTAGTGCATGTGAATGTGAAGAAGAACCAATTGATCTCTGATTAGATCAATGAAGCACATTGGAGATTTCATGTTGATTCAGGAGTTTGGTTGAAGATGAAGAACCTTCAAGAATTCCATTCTTAAATGATGATTATATGTTGAAGAAGGATGATGAATTCTAATGAAGAAGAAGAAATAAAGAAGAGGAAGAATGGCTTAGAAGAAGAGGAGGAGGCATTTGGCATTTAGAATTGGTAGTTTTCATGGAGGACTTTGTTTTTGAAAAAGTCTTATTTGTTACTTTGCCAAAAAAATATGCCAATCCCAAGGGCCAGCCTTAAGGGTTCAACCCAAGGCACATGTGGGACCAGGTCACCACGCCCAAGGGGATCCCATGGGGCCAGCCCAAGAGAGGCCGGGGGCCGTGTGTAAGCCCCCGAGGACACACGGTGGTGAAACCCGCGCGCCGGAGGAGCATAGTGGGCGCTAGGAGCACGCCCGCAGGAGCAGAGATTGGGCGCAGAGCGCGCCCGCAGGGAGAACACGGTGCGGGGCGGCACCGTGGAGGGAGGAGATTCAATTGCTGAGTAGCGGAGAGCGCTGGGGTAATAAGCCGTGGATAAACCGGGCTTTGTTTCGATGTGGGACGCGGGATTTTCCCGCGGAAGAGATCCTGGCCGCTCATCCAATCGCGCGGACGATCTAAGCCGCACATCTGATCCCGCGCGAGATCTTCTGATCCAGGCCGTCCGAGGATATTCAAACGCCTGATCCGACGGCCGTGGCTCGTCTTCCACCTCGAGCTCGAGCCGAAGCCTCCCTGCGAGCCGCCGCTGAACCAGAGCCTCCCCGAAGACAAAATTCGAGTTCCCGACCACCATTTTCGAAGCCTAAGGCTCCCTCGTACTCGTCTGGCCACACTGAACTCATGCATGCATTAAAATGTTGCATGCATGCATCGAGAAAGAATCCGGGATTCGGGCGAGGCAAACAAAGTTGCCGAGGGCGTGCCACGTTGCTCGAACGCCTAAACCGAAGGCTTGCATGCATTTTAAATCGCATGCACGAGGAGAAATAAAAAAGGGAGAACCCGCGTGTGAAACAGAGGAAGATATCAAGATTTGCAGAATCTTGAAATACCCGAAAATCTCGGGGATTCAAGTTATCTCTCCGCGGAAGATATGAGGCATCTCTGCCTATAAAAAGAGAGTCTGAGACCTCGTTTTTGCTTGCTGATCCTTTGTTGAAAATCCGGAGTCCCGTGAGAGCACCGTTGCCTCGCCAAGAAGACCCTGCGCGCACCACTTGCGCGGCAGCAGCCCGAAGCCATTCTTGTCTTCGTGTGTTCCTTTTGCACACCTCTTGCGCGAAAGAAGAGAAAGGGAGTCCCCTGTGCGCCTTCCTTGCGTGACAGGAAGACCCGTGGCCGCATCCTTGCGCGCCCGTGGTTGCATCCTTCTCTGCCCGCGGACTTGCACGGAAGGAGGTGTTTGCGCGAGCCTTGTGCACCTTGAGGGCTTGCGCGCGGCATTTGAAGACAGTAGAGGTCGCACCCTTGCGCCTTGTGACCCTGCGCGGCAGTGGAGTTGAGTGTTCGGGCTGTGTGTGCAAAAAGAGAAGAAGGCAGTGTGTGTGCAAAGTGGAGAACCCAAGCCGTAGCCTTGTGTGGGTGAAGTGAAGACCACACCTTAGTGTGTGTGTGCAAAATTGAAGAACCACCTATGGGTTAAGTGTGTTCAAGAACAAGTGAAGACCACACTTTGTGTGTGTGCCAAAGAAGGCCGAGGCCTTGCCTCATGTGTGTGCCAAGTGGAGAAGAAGAACCCGAGGCCTTTGAGCCTTGTGTGAAAAAAGAACAAGAGGAGGCCGTAGCCCTTGGAGGTTGAGCACACTTGAAGTTTAAAAGAGAAAAACAAAGTGTGTGTGCAAAGTGGAAGAGTACAAGAAGTGTGAAGGCCAAGTTTCAAGTGTGTGCAAAATGAAACAAGTGTGTGTAAAGAGACAAGTTGGCCGAGCCTAGTGTGTGCACAAATAGTGTATACACATTAGAAGAAGAAGAAGGAGTGACCCACACTAAAGTAGAACACACTCTAAGTGTGTAAACAAATTGGATAAAGTGTGTGAAGTTCAGTGAAGGTGTGTGCTTAAAGTGACTACACCCTTTGTGGGTCTACTGCACCAAGAGGAAGAAAAGGAGAGTGCATGCATGCATGCATGCACGTGCACACGTGAACAAGTCTGAATCAGCTTGTGTGCATTTGAGAAGTCCAAGACCAGGAGATCTTGAAGATATTGTGATGCCATGCATTCAGTGCATGAAGTTGAAGTGATGTGAGACTGGACCAGACCATAGATAAAGATATTATTTGTCTGAGTATTCAGTAGTTGGAGAGAAGTCGGGTCATCCTTAGAAGAAGGTGATAAAGCCCGAGCAAGTCGAGAAGACCTGATCAACTCAAGTGATCAGAGGTACCGATCAAGGCCAGCAGCCTTTATCCCAGGCTGCTGAGGATACTTGAAGAACTTAAAGAGAAGAAGAGCTACTCGTGTGACTCGAGAAGCCAGGAGAAGACCATGTGGGACTCATGGAGAAGAAGTCTTCAGTGGGATTCTGGAGCAGGCCAGTGGGACTCTGGTAACACTGTGGGACGCAGTATAAAGACCCTCCTGTGGGACTCAGGAGAGATACGGTAGGAAGCTGTATCGACCATTGTAATACTAACAGATTATAATGGGAGAATCCATGCTGGGAGAGCATGGCAAGCATGTAGGCCTTTGGTGTCGAACCTTGTAAATCCTTGTGTCCGGTGCCTTTTCATTACTGCATTATCCGGGAAAGGTTGAGATATACAAGAAGAGTGGATCGAGGATTTAACCAGCCATAGAGGTTTAATTGATAAATAATCAATTAGTAAAAAGTTTTAAGGGATCACTGATTCACCCCCTCCCCCTCTCAGTGATTCACACTGATCTGGGCACTTCAATTGGTATCAGAGGGAGGTTGCCTCTAAAATATCCAAGAGAGTCTTTATGGAGTGAAGATTTGAGGAAATGAATGACCAGCCTCAAATGGAGATATCTGCCAAGACTCAGAAAAATAGAAAGAAGAAACAGGCCAAGAAGATGAAGAAGAATGTTGATGCAATCAGAGAAACTCCTTCTATGGAAAGAAATGTGAAAGTCACATCAGATGACAATTCCTTTTATCATTCTTCTGATGAAGCCTGCTCTAGCTGTGATGAAGATGGAAGAAACAATGATCTACTAAATGCAATCAAATATCTTCAGAAGAGAGTCCCCAAGGAAGTTGCAATGTCTATAGCTACAGGTCTCCTTGATCTTCAAGAAGAAAAATTACAGCTAGAAGATGAAGCCAATTCTCTGGAAGTCCAATTGGCAAAAAGGGTTGGCATAACCAACACTCTCAGAAAGCTGGTAAATTCCAAAGATGAAACAGTATCTCTTTGCAATGAAAGATATGAAGACACTGCTGAAGAATTGCAAAGAAGCCTTTCTCAGAATGAATTCTTTAAGATAATGGTCAAAGAAGTGTTCCATGCACTGGAGAAGCTGCACAGAGTCTCAATGATTTTCAAAGATGCTCAACTAAAAGATAAAGTCAAAAGGGTGAAGGAGCTTGACAACTCAATGCTTGAAATGAAGAAGGTGCATGAAGACCAGATAAAACAGCTGGAAGAGAAATGGGAAGGAAAGCTAAGAGCTGTTGAGGATGAGAAGAACTCCCTTAACATGAAGTGCTTTGAACTAGAGGTGATATTGACAAATCTGCAATCACCCAAAGCTGAAGCCTCCCAGTCAGCTGAAATAAGAAATGTTGCTACTCAAGTGAGCATTGAGAAGGATGATTCTAAAAGAAAGACATCCTCTAATAAAAGGGCAACAACTTCTAAAAAGAAGGTACCATCCATCCCATCTTGTACTCATGCCTCTAAATGTGTTTCCACAAAAAGTGCAGGATGGAAGAATAGTTCCAAACAAATATGGATGAAGACAGTAAAGAAGCAGAGCTCTCCTGAAACAACACAGCAAGTCAAGAAAAGTACCCAACAAGCAGAAGGACTGAAGAGGTCAAGATTTGTGGGTCAGTGTTGGTGTTGTAACAAGTATGGGCATTGTGAAAGGATTGTTGGTACAATCCACTGAATGCCAAAGCACAGAGGAAGCCCATGCCAAGGGGGAGCAAGCCAGAAGAAAAGAAGCAGCATCCACAGGTCCAGAGACATCTGTTTACTGCTAACAGATTTGGATTGCTTGACAACATCTGGGATGATTGCAAAAGTGGTCAAAAAGATACATGTCAATCTCCAACTGTATCCAGAGCTCAAAAGAATAAAAGATCACAGAACCTGGCTCAGAAAGATTCCTTGGGAAGCAAGCATAAGAAATTGGAAGATGCTCCCAAGAAGATTTTGAAGAATGAAGAGAAGTCCTTGGAATTCAAATCCAAGAAGGGTGATGCATCCAGAAGGACCACCAAGACATGCTTCTACTGTGGAAAGAAAGGTCACATCATGGACCTTTGTAAAGAAGCCATGAAACTAAATATAAGCAGACTGAACTCCAGAAGACAATCAATCCAGAAGAAGAAGGGACTGATTGAAAACAAGTTGCCTAAGAAAGGTATCTTGACAGCATCTAAGGAACCATGTGAAACTTCTAGAACTGAGGCCACACTTCCAAATGACTCGTTAGTCATATGGCCAAATCAGTTGCAACTTGCCAAAGATCTGAAAAGAGCTGAAGATGAAGTTCTGGCAATTGCTAAGGAAAAAGGGAAGAAGAAGGTTTCACATGAAGATGTTTTGAGAACCACACCAGCACAATCATCAATGAAGATCAAATGTGAAAGTGTGAAGAATGGTGAAAATGGGACATCTCGGTTGAGAGAATCTTATCAACCTTGTTGTTCACATTTATGAACCAAGGAGGTTCCATCTTATTCCCTTATACTATTGGTATTTACATGTGCTGACATTGCAGGGAATTGAATATGATGATCATTCTCAGCTGGAGGATGGTTTGGACAGAATGAAGTGCACCCCTTGAGGGGGAGCCAATCTGGAGAAGATGGGATTCTGATATTTAATTCCATCTTGAGAAAAGTGAAGGTATTCCAATCATACATTCATCCCTTGTTTCTTAATTGAGTTTATCTTGTCAATTAAGGGGGAGTATTGATTGAAGACAAATGGATGAAAGGGGGAGCTTTATCTTTGCACTGAACTTTCTAATGAGTTTTGTGGAGTATGTGCAGGATTTAGCAATTCATTGTTATATATGAAAAATTTCAAACCCCTAAGCATGATCTCACATGTGTAGAGAGTTATGGACAGCATTGAGTTCCTTGGTTACATCACTCTTGTTTTCTACACCGGGTTAGCCCAAGTAGACTTAGAGTTGATCAACTAAAGGTTCATTGCTAAAGAAGAACATGTGACATCATCCCTCTCCTAGTGTTTTTCAAGAATATGCTATTCGAAGGGAGGAAGAGATTTTTGAAAGAGAAACACACCACACCTTTGCATTTGATTGCCAATAAGGGGGAGAAATATTGGCACACATATTGACCCATTCATATGTGCTGAAGTGGTGTATTGACAACAAATACAAAGGGGGAGATTGAAGTGCATTGTGTTGCATTTGTTGTCAATGAGGCATGAAGTTGTCTTCGAATGAATGGATGTCAAGGAGTCAAGATGTGAATGTCAAAGGATGTGATGGTGTTGGTGGTGAAGGAGAATGGCCATGGTACTAAGATGCATGTCACTTAGGAGATTCACTAAGTGGTATTGGAAATTGTGGTTGAAACATTCTCCATGTAAATCAGACGATTGTTGAGCTGCTCTTTAAGTTCAAAGAACTTGTATCCTGATGGTACAATGTCACAACATTGTTTGAAGACCATGCATTGTATTGACAATGCATGAGGAGATGAAAATAGATCCATCCACAAGTACTAAGTGGATGAAGTGAGCTGAAGAAGTCCATGCACTAACACTTAGTGCATGTGAATGTGAAGAAGAACCAATTGATCTCTGATTAGATCAATGAAGCACATTGGAGATTTCATGTTGATTCAGGAGTTCGGTTGAAGATGAAGAACCTTCAAGAATTCCATTCTTAAATGATGATTATATGTTGAAGAAGGATGATGAATTCTAATGAAGAAGAAGAAATAAAGAAGAGGAAGAATGGCTTAGAAGAAGAGGAGGAGGCATTTGGCATTTAGAATTGGTAGTTTTCATGGAGGACTTTGTTTTTGACAAAGTCTTATTTGTTACTTTGCCAAAAAATATGCCAATCCCAAGGGCCAGCCTTAAGGGTTCAACCCAAGGAACATGTGGGACCAGGTCACCACGCCCAAGGGGATCCCATGGGGCCAGCCCAAGAGAGGCCGGGGGCCGTGTGTAAGCCCCCGAGGACACGCGGTGGTGAAACCCGCGCGTCGGAGGAGCATAGTGGGTGCTAGGAGCGCGCCCGCAGGAGCAGAGATTGGGCGCAGAGCGCGCCGGCAGGGAGAACACGGTGCGGGGCGGCACCGTGGAGGGAGGAGATTCAATTGCTGAGTAGCGGAGAGCGCTGGGGTAATAAGCCGCGGATAAACCGGGCTTCGTTTCGATGTGGGACGCGGGATTTTCCCGTGGAAGAGATCCTGGCCGCTCATCCAATCGCGCAGACGATCTAAGCCGCACATCTGATCCCGCGCGAGATCTTCTGATCCAGGCCGTCCGAGGATATTCAAACGCCTGATCCGACGGCCGTGGCTCGTCTTCCACCTCGAGCTCGAGCCGAAGCCTCCCCGCGAGCCGCCGCTGAACCAGAGCCTCCCCGAAGACAAAATTCGAGTTCCCGTCCACCATTTTCGAAGCCGAAGGCTCCCTCGTACTCGTCTGGCCACACTGAACTCATGCATGCATTAAAATGTTGCATGCATGCATCGAGAAAGAATTCGGGATTCGGGCGAGGCAAACAAAGTTGCCGAGGGCGTGCCACGTTGCTCGAACGCCTAAACCGAAGGCTTGCATGCGTTTTAAATCGCATGCACGAGGAGAAATAAAAAAGGGAGAACCCGCGTGTGAAACAGAGGAAGATATCAAGATTTGCAGAATCTTGAAATACCTGAAAATCTCGGGGATTCAAGTTATCTCTCCGCGGAAGATATGAGGCATCTCTGCCTATAAAAAGAGAGTCTGAGACCTCGTTTTTGTTTGCTGATCCTTTGTTGAAAATCCGGAGTCCCGTGAGAGCACCGTTGCCTCGCGAAGAAGACCCCGCGCGCACCACTTGCGCGGAAGCAGCCCGAATCCATTCTTGGCTTCGTGTGTTCCTTTTACGCACCTCTTGCGCGAAAGAAGAGAAAGGGAGTCCCCTGTGCGCCTTCCTTGCGCGACAGGAAGACCCGTGGCCGCATCCTTGCGCGCCCGTGGTTGCATCCTTCTCTGCCCGCGGACTTGCGCGGCAGGAGGTGTTTGCGTGAGCCTTGTGCACCTTGAGGGCTTGCGCGCGGCATTTGATGACAGTAGCGGTCGCACCCTTGCGCCTTGTGACCCTGCGCGGCAGTGGAGTTGAGTGTTCGGGCTGTGTGTGCAAAAAGAGAAGAAGGCAGTGTGTGTGCAAAGTGGAGAACCCAAGCCGTAGCCTTGTGTGGGTGAAGTGAAGACCACACCTTAGTGTGTGTGTGCAAAATTGAAGAACCACCTATGGGTTAAGTGTGTTCAAGAACAATTGAAGACCACACTTTGTGTGTGTGCCAAAGAAGGCCGAGGCCTTGCCTCGTGTGTGTGCCAAGTGGAGAAGAAGAACCCGAGGCCTTTGAGCCTTGTGTGCAAAAAGAACAAGAGGAGGCCGTAGCCCTTGGAGGTTGAGCACACTTGAAGTTTAAAAGAGAAAAACAAAGTGTGTGTGCAAAGTGGAAGAGTACAAGAAGTGTGAAGTCCAAGTTTCAAGTGTGTGCAAAATGAAACAAGTGTGTGTAAAGAGACAAGTTGGCCGAGCCTAGTGTGTGCACTAATAGTGTATACACATTAGAAGAAGAAGAAGGAGTGACCCACACTAAAGTAGAACACACTCTAAGTGTGTAAAAAAATTGGATAAAGTGTGTGAAGTTCAGTGAAGGTGTGTGCTTAAAGTGACTACACCCTTTGTGGGTCTACTGCACCAAGAGGAAGAAAAGGAGAGTGCATGCATGCATGCATGCACGTGCACACGTGAACAAGTCTGAATCAGCTTGTGTGCATTTGAGAAGTCCAAGACCAGGAGATCTTGAAGATATTGTGATGCCATGCATTCAGTGCATGAAGTTGAAGTGATGTGAGACTGGACCAGACCATAGATAAAGATATTATTTGTCTGAGTATTCAGTAGTTGGAGAGAAGCCGGGTCATCCTTAGAAGAAGGTGATAAAGCCCGAGCAAGTCGAGAAGACCTGATCAACTCAAGTGATCAGAGGTACCGAGCAAGGCCAGCAGCCTTTATCCCAGGCTGCTGAGGATACTTGAAGAACTTAAAGAGAAGAAGAGCTACTCGTGTGACTCGAGGAGACAGGGGAAGACCCTGTGGGACTCAGGGAGAAGAAGTCTTCAGTGGGATTCTGGAGCAGGCCAGTGGGACTCTGGTAACACTGTGGGACACAGTATAAAGACCCTCCTGTGGGACTCAGGAGAGATACGGTGGGAAGCTGTATCGACCATTGTAATACTAACAGATTATAATGGGAGAATCCATGCTGGGAGAGCATGGCAAGGATGTAGGCCTTTGGTGCCGAACCTTGTAAATCCTTGTGTCCTGTGCCTTTTCATTACTGCATTATCCGGGAAAGGTTGAGAGATACAAGAAGAGTGGATCGAGGCTTTAACCAGCCATATAGGTTTAATTGATAAAGAATCAATTAGTAAAAAGTTTTAAGGGATCACTGATTCACCCCCTCCCCCTCTCAGTGATTCACACTGATCTGGGCACTTCAGCTATAAATCTCATGTGGGTAGATATAAGTTTTTTGACGTCAATAGTGAATAAATATTATGTTTTTCATGATAGAGGAAGAGATCTATACTTCTTTCATGGAATCTTGATCCGATTATTTAGGTATGTCATCACTATTTCATGATTTGTCATGTTTTATTTGATCTGCTCAGATCTAATTCTCTGATCTCCATTATTTCTCATATTTACACTTATATTTGGGTATATCAATGTTTTTTGATTCCAAATAATTCAATTTTGGGTCATTATTTTTCTAGGATAAGAGAACTATGGCTGTTGTTGGATAATCGACCCTCCTTCTTGTGCATTCATCGTTTATTGTCTAGTTTCATCAAAACCATTGAGGTGGGAGGCTTTTTTATCAACTAGTATTGTTTGAATAGATTTTATTAGATTAAAATTGGATTATTTTAATGATACTTATTGTGAAAATAATGTAATAAATCATCTTCATTGTTGATTTATGGTTTTACTAAAATTGTGAAATCTTGGTAAATTGTTGTGCAAATTGATTTAGACTAATGAACTTAAAATGATGTTTTTAAATTGTTGAATTGATGTAATTTTTTAATTTTTTGTTGAAAATTTGGTTTTCAATTAAAATTGTGTTTTATTGAAATTTTTTTGTATTGAAATGACCTTGATGGAATTGGGTTTCAATAAAAAGGGCGTTTTTATTAAAAAGGTGTTTGGAATGATCCTTTCGAATATTGGTGTGTGAATTCATATTGAATTTATGGGGCTTGGTTGAATAATGAAATTCTGCTTAATTCCAAAGGTTAAATTTAACATGGGATATAAAGATCATTTCATATATGGGGCTTGGTTGAAATATGACTTTGTGCTCCATGCCAAAGAGTTAATGGAACACCGGAATCAATTACCCAGTGACGACTAGGTAGATTGAAGAGAAACCATTCATGAGTATGGAAGTTTCATAATGTATCATGCATGGTTTGTTTCTTGGGTTTTTGGAAGGTCTAGGTATGACAAAAATGGATATTGTAAATGGTTTTAAAACTTGTTTAGTTAATTTTTAGGAAAAATATTGTCACGACCCGTCCTCGGGGCCCGTGCCGTGACTACCCCAAGCCCGCCTTCCATAGGCTAGGGGCTGGCGACTAGCACCAAAGGCGTAAAATCCCGATAACTGGGAAGGCATTGCCTTTATAAAAGAAAACAAGCACCACAGAGTACAAGCGGAAGTAAACACTAAGTACAAAAAGAAGAGCTGAAAAGTAAAAAGGGGCCGGAAATACAAGCCCAACTGTAAAGTACAACTCGAAAGGGAAAACATCGACTGAAAAGTAAAGCTGCTACGCTGAGATGTCCACTGGAAATCCCACCTGAAGGGTGGGTACAGATAGCTCCTCTGCTCCTCGGGTCCCGCCGTCTGCTCCGAGTATGTCCCGCCCAGTGGTCTGCCTCTGGGTACCGCCTCGTCATATAGTCCACCTCCAGGTACCGTCCAGTCCTCGAACACTCGGCCTCTACCAGTACTGGCCGTCGTCTGCAACCAACACAACGAGGTGCGGGCATAGCCCGTGCAGGGGTGAGTATAACGATACTCAGTAGGGACCCCGAGACCCTCAAGGTCTCACTAAAACCAACAAGGATAACCACAAGAAGATCACAACAGATAAACTCTACTTAGGTATATGCCCATACATATACCTAAGTTATCAAGTAACTCATCTCAGTCATGAGGAAACACAAGAATCATGAAATCAACGGATAACCACTACCCAGGTATATGCCCATACATATACCTAAGTTATCAAGTAACCCATCTCAATCATGAAGTAAACACAAGGTCAAAAGTCTCAGCTCAAACCAGGATTTTCATTATCGAAACCGTAACTGCTGAAGAGCTCCGTCTCTAGAGTGTACAGTGGTCCTGTCACGACTCCGAGGTACTGCTCACTAACCTAAGACTGCTGAAGTACTCCTCCTGTCGAGTACTGCGGGCCAGCCACCCAAACACAGTAGTGCTTCCCGCCGAGGTATGTCACCCAAACTCCGTAGTGCACACCCCCTAGTAGCCTGCTGAGGTACTCTCCGGACGAGCACCGCGGGTCTGCACTGTCACACAGGTAGTGCTCCGTCCTCCATGGGTGTGCACCTCAGAAAGTAGTGCTCCATCCACTGGGCTAGTCGACTCACTCCAAGTCGAATCGGTCAAGCAGTCGTCAGGTCTCAGCCAGCTACACGGTCTCCGTACTTCGCACGCTCGTCACTGGGAGGGTCCGCTCCATGAGCTACAGGTCGATACTCCAAGTATCTCAAAGACCCACGAAGAAGTGACTCAAAGGTCCGTCTCGTCACAGGGGTCTCAACGCAACAGACGGCGCGTCGATCGGACGCCCGGTCTGTGAGTTATTAGCCTTTTCGTCCCAGGGGCCCGGTTGGTTTCGAGAGCGAAACCAATCCCGGCCGTATCTCAACTGTACCCCGAACTCCCATAGGGTAAACTCAAAGGGACCGTTACTCAACGTAACCACCAACGCCGCTGACGGCTCGTCAAGCGGACGTCCTGTCTGTAAGATATCAGCTTTTTCGTTCCAGGGGCCCGGTTGGGTTTCGGGTACAAACCAACCCGGCCATACTCCGACTGCATCCAAAACTCGGGTGGAGTATGTCAAAAGTTCCGTCTCATCAAGAGAAAGTCAACGAAACAGACGGCGCGTCAATCGGACGCCCGGTCTGTGAGTTATTGGCTTTTTCGTCTCCGGGGCCCGGTTGGTTTTTAAGGCAAAACCAACCCGACCGTACTCCACCTGCATCCAAACCTCGGGCGGAGTATACCAAAAGATCCGTCTCATTAAGAGAAACGCAACGCGACTGACGGCGCGTCAATCGGACGTTCGTGGCTCAAGATATGAGCGTTTCCGCTCCGAAGGCCCGGTTGGTTTCGTGAACGAACCAACCCGGCCGAACACAAAGTAACTCGAAACCTTGAGTGCGATATACCGAAACGACCGTCTCGATCCAAGGATCGCGTTGCCGCAGACGGTTCGTCGTTCGGAGGTCCGAGGCTCAAGTTATGAGCCAAAAACCGAATCTGGTTCGAAACGGGGGGGTCCGGGTCCGGGCCGACCCGGCCCGACCCCCCCCCCCCCCGGGGACGGAGCGGCGGCGGCGCGGCGGCGCGGCGGTGCGGCGGCGGCGGCGGCGGGCCGCGGAGGCGGCGGCGGCGGGCCGCGGCGCACGCGGGGGCTCAGCCCCCGTTTTCTTCTGGCGTCGCGGCTTAGCCGCGCCGATTTTTAAGTAAACCGCCCCCTCACATGAGGGGGCCTGCTTGTGCGGATCCGAGGGGGCCGGTTGCCCCCCCCCCCCCCCTCCTTCAAAGAACCGCCCCCTCTCTTAAAGAGGGGGTTTTATTAATACGGCCGGGGAATTTATTTCCCCGGTTTTAAGTCATCCGGCCGGCCAGCTGGCCGGCCGGGTTTCTCAAACGGGACCGGAATTTCCGGTCCCCTTCTTCGGCTTCCGACGCCGGCGGCCCGGCCGCCGGTCTTCCCTTCCTCCGCGGCCCGGAACCGGCCGCGGTCTCCTCGTCCCGCCGCGGCCCGGAACCGGCCGCGGCGTTCGTCATCCGGCGCGGTGCGACGGCACCGCGCCCCTTCGCCGTGCTTTGATATTCATTCAACGCGGCGCGACGGCGGCGCGTTTCTGTTGTTTCTTCCATGGTGCGTGCGACGGCATCGCGAAGATATTTGCACGTTCATCCGCGTGGTGCGACGGCACCACGCCACTTGCTTCCACCCGCAAGATAAATCAACATAAACGTTGGAGGGGGGTTCGGCCGTGTTCATGCGGTCCGGCCCCCCTCACGTTAAATAAAAACTCAGCTTGAACATTCAAAGCCTCATGTTAGACATGCCAGATCCACGTTCAAGAAAAGGAATAAATAAATAATGAAACAACAACCCCTACCTTGGGTATAAGTTCGAGGATCGTGAACGTTCCGCGGAAGACGACGTCGCGGAGGTCGGGCGTCGCGGTCGTCGTTCGTCAAATTCGACGACGAAGAGGCGCATCCGAAGAGGCACGTCGTTGGCGAAACCTTGTACGTCGACGAAGGTTGTCCGAGGAAGGTGCGGTGTTCTCTCTCGTTGACACCGAAGACGAAGAAGAGCGGAGCGGCGTTCTTCGTCGGAACTTGAGTGTTCTACGTCAAGTCTTGAGGAAAGTCAAATAAAAAGGAAACAACGAACTCAAGAACCCCTACCTTGATAGTCGCACGTTGACGGAGTCGTGGAATATCAGTGTCGATTCCTTTGACGTCGGAGGAAGAGTCGTTGTCGAAGGCGTTCGTCGCGGAAAACCGTCGCGGAAGAGATGACGCAGAAGAAGTACGTCGCGTCGCGGATACGGCGTCGCAGATGGATCGTGTTCTTCGGCGGAGAAGTTCTTCGTTGAAGAACGACGTTCTTCGCGTTCTTCGTTGAGTTTGAAGAAGAAGAGGAGGCTCTCCAAAAGCTCTCAAGGAGACAAACAAAACAACCCAAAATAAAATAAGACCACTTCTTATTTTATTATTACAATACACATTAGAATTTCAAAAGTTTGAAATTCAAAAAGGTTAAACTCCCATAATTAATTAAGAACTCAAGTTGACAACATTAAATGAAATGAGTTAAAGGGGAGGTTTTGAGAGAATTTGAGGAGTTGGGGTTCGTGTGGACCCCACCTCACTTAATCCTCCCAAGGGAGGTTAAGTGGATGTGGGTCCCACTCTCAACTCCCTTTGGTAGGACTTAACTTGTTAAAAGAAATAAAATTTGTTCCTCACAAATTTTATTTAACTTAAACTAAAAACCCAAAAACTAACTTTCAACCCGCATCAAACGCAACTCCCGAAAAGGACTCTTTAAGCGAATATCGGCGCTGCGAGTTCATCGGTGCCCTTGGATTTCAATTCCGAGCACCGGATCAAAAGTTAGGAATTCCCGCTCGTTCGTTCACTGAACGTACCCGAGCCAAACTTCGGAAATTAATTCTGGGCACCCCGGGCCTCGGAATCAGGTGCCGTCTGAAACCGCGCTCTTGTAAAATTCTAAAGAAAATTAAGAAAAAAATTTCCCTTGAATTTTACGGGTCTTTACATTACTCCCACCTCAGGGCTTTACGTCCCCGTAAAGATACAACAAAAACTAGGGAAACAAAAGAGGGTACTGAGCACGCAACTGAGCCTCCCGCTCCCATGTTCTCTCCTAGAGATTCCCGTGCCGCCATCTGTTGCGCACAAGAGGAATCGATCGTCCATGTAGGACCCGCTCCTGTCGATCCTCTATCTCCACCGGGACCTCCGTAAAAGTCGCCCCATCGTCAACGTCAAGCTCCCCATGGTCAAAGATGTGCGTCGGGTCGTGCACGTATCTCCTCAGCTGAGACACGTGGAAGACGTCGTGCACCCGGTGCAACTGAGGTGGTAGAGCCAGGCGATAAGCCACCTCTCCTATCCTACTGAGGACCTGGAAAGGCCCGATGAAGCGCGGAGATAACTTGTCGCCTCGGCCAAATCTCCGAATACCACGTCGAGGTGAGACCCGCAAGAAGACGTGGTCACCATCCTCGAACTCTAGTGGCTTCCGCCTCCTGTCAGCGTATGACTTCTGCCGGCTCTGTGTTGTCCTCATCCGCTCCTGGATGACATGGACCTCTTCTGACGTGGCCCGGACCATCTCTGGTCCCACAAGAGCTGCGAGATTTCTTCTTTGCCGATAAGAGAAACCTGGTCTCATCCCCTGGATGAACCACATTCTTTGCCTAAAACAGTCAATCCTAACATGGATGATACTAATCCATACCAAGGATGACGTCGTAAGGCCTCGACGCTACTACTAAGAGATCCAACCGTTACTCTCGCCTCCAAGGGTTGAGTCACACTGTCGGCATCAGTGTGTGGTAACTGGTCTCCTCCAGTAGATGTCTCACAAGTGAGGGTCAAGTCAACAGTCAACTGGAACCTCTTAGTAACATCACAAAAGAGGACAGGAAAGAAAACATCACAAAGGTATGCGTCTTTTATTATTGCAGCTCAAATTACAAGACGCTACACAAAAGCAACATCAACATGGAACTAGAAGTACAAAAGACGTATCCACTAGTTCCTCCCCTGTCCACCTGCTCCTAGAGCTCCAGAATTTGTCGCTGCCTCAACCTCGGTGGCTCCCTCCAAGCCTGCGGATCGAGGAGTCGGACAGTCACGTGCCAGGTGACCCTTTCCGCCACAGGAGTAACATTGTCCGTTTCTGGCACGCCTGGATCTGACCCCACCTCGGGTGCCCCGCACCACCGGTCCTAAAATCCGAGATCGCCCAACTGCTGGTCTGGTCCTCCTGGACCTCTGCATCATCTGTCTACTGCCCACAGATGACTCGGCTTCTGATCGAAAAACACGCGGCAAAGGCAGAATCTCCTGTACACGCTCGGGGTGTAGAGATACTGGCACAAACTCCACCCTGAAGAAGGTCTCGAAGTCTTCCCATGCGAAGTTCATCTCATCGCAAAACAGAAACAATTGGCTCCACCACCTACCTGCTGCTGCCTGAAGGAGGCTGGTAGCAAAGATCACCATGAAGTCTGCCGGCGTCCCCACTAGCCTGAAGACTCTCACCACAGCCTCCAGCCAAACCTCAGCCGCCTGCGGGTCCGTCTCTCCCCGGAACCTGGGTGGCCTCTGGCGCTGGAACTCGTGCAGCGCGCTCAAGCGTCGTGCATCGCCTACTGCTGGGGCTGGTGGCATCGGTGGCCCAACGTATGGTAGTACCGCTGGTGCCTCCGCTGGTGCCTCAACTGCAAGAGGGCCCTGTACCGAAGCCTCGTCGCTCGACAGACTGTCAGTACGCTCATCCCTCCGGGCTCTAGCTGATCGTCTGAGAAAAGACATCCTGAAAGAAACAACGTAACACGATCAAACGATTATACCTGGTGAGCTGACCTGGTTTGAGCTGTTTTAAGGGGAAAAACTTTTGAAAACACACACGCAATCAGTGTTTTCGTGCACAAAGTCGGAAATCAATTGTCAGGGTCCTGGTGTATGGATACGTCGGCCGCCCGCACCAACACTGGACTCCCTGAACTGAAAACCACACTCGGTACCCTTAACACTATTGCTTCACAGAAAGAAAGATCAGAGTCTGCGGTAGAACCGACCACCTCTGATACCAATTTGTCACGACCCGTCCTCGGGGCCCGTGCCGTGACTACCCCAAGCCCGCCTTCCATAGGCTAGGGGCTGGCGACTAGCACCAAAGGCGTAAAATCCTGATAACTGGGAAGGCATTGCCTTTATAAAAGAAAACAAGCACCACAGAGTACAAGCGGAAGTAAACACTAAGTACAAAAAGAAGAGCTGAAAAGTAAAAAGGGGCCGGAAATACAAGCCCAACTGTAAAGTACAACTCGAAAGGGAAAACAGCGACTGAAAAGTAAAGCTGCTATGCTGAGATGTCCACTGGAAATCCCACCTGAAGGGTGGGTACAGATAGCTCCTCTGCTCCTCGGGTCCCGCCGTCTGCTCCGAGTATGTCCCGCCCAGTGGTCTGCCTCTGGGTACCGCCTCGTCATATAGTCCACCTCCAGGTACCGTCCAGTCCTCGAACACTCGGCCTCTGCCAGTACTGGCCGTCGTCTGCAACCAACACAACGAGGTGCGGGCATAGCCCGTGCAGGGGTGAGTATAAGGATACTCAGTAGGGACCCCGAGACCCTCAAGGTCTCACTAAAACCAACAAGGATAACCACAAGAAGATCACAACAGATAAACTCTACTTAGGTATATGCCCATACATATACCTAAGTTATCAAGTAACTCATCTCAGTCATGAGGAAACACAAGAATCATGAAATCAACGGATAACCACTACCCAGGTATATGCCCATACATATACCTAAGTTATCAAGTAACCCATCTCAATCATGAAGTAAACACAAGGTCAAAAGTCTCAGCTCAAACCAGGATTTTTATTATCGAAACCGTAACTGCTGAAGAGCTCCATCTCTAGAGTGTACAGTGGTCCTGTCACGAATCTGAGGTACTGCTCACTAACCTAAGAATGCTGAAGTACTCCTCCTGTCGAGTACTGCGGGCCAGCCACCCAAACACAGTTGTGCTTCCCGCCGAGGTATGTCACCCAAACTCCGTAGTGCACACCCCCTAGTAGCCTGCTGAGGTACTCTCCGGACGAGCACTGCGGGTCTGCACTGTCACACAGGTAGTGCTCCGTCGGCCATGGGTCTGCACCTCAGAAAGTAGTGCTCCGTCCACTGGGCTAGTCGACTCACTCCAAGTCGAATCGGTCAAGCAGTCGTCAGGTCTCAGCCAGCTACACGGTCTCCGTACTTCGCACGCTCGTCACTGGGAGGGTCCGCTCCACGAGCTACAGGTCGATACTCCAAGTATCTCAAAGTCCCACGAAGAAGTGACTCAAAGGTCCGTCTCGTCACAGGGGTCTCAACGCAACAGACGGCGCGTCGATCGGCGCCCGGTCTGTGAGTTATTAGCCTTTTCGTCCCAGGGGCCCGGTTGGTTTCGAGAGCGAAACCAATCCCGGCCGTATCTCAACTGTACCCCGAACTCCCATAGGGTAAACTCAAAGGGACCGTTACTCAACGTAACCACCAACGCCGCTGACGGCTCGTCAAGCGGACGTCCTGTCTGTAAGATATCATCTTTTCCGTTCCAGGGGCCCGGTTGGGTTTCGGGTACAAACCAACCCGGCCATACTCCGACTGCATCCAAAACTCGGGCGGAGTATGTCAAAAGTTCCATCTCATCAAGAGGAAGTCAACGAAACAGACGGCGCGTCAATCGGACGCCCGGTCTGTGAGTTATTGGCTTTTTCGTCTCCGGGGCCCGGTTGGTTTTTAAGGCAAAACCAACCCGACCGTACTCCACCTGCGTCCAAACCTCGGGCGGAGTATACCAAAAGATCCGTCTCATTAAGAGAAATGCAACGCGACTGACGGCGCGTCAATCGGACGTTCGTGGCTCAAGATATGAGCGTTTCCGCTCCGAAGGCCCGGTTGGTTTCGTGAACGAACCAACCCGGCCGAACACAAAGTAACTCGAAACCTTGAGTGCGATATACCGAAACGACCGTCTCGATCCAAGGATTGCGTTGCCGCAGACGGTTCGTCGTTCGGAGGTCCGAGGCTCAAGTTATGAGCCAAAAACAGAATCTGGTTCGAAACGGGGGGGTCCGGGTCCGGGCCGACCCGGCCCGACCCCCCCCCCCCCCCCGGGGACGGCGCGGTGGCGGCGCGGCGGCCGGCGGCGGCGGCGGCGGCGGGCCGCGGAGGCGGCGGCGGGCCGCGCCGCACGCGGGGGCTCAGCCCCCGTTTTCTTCTGGCGGCGCGGCTTAGCCGCGCCGATTTTTAAGTAAACCGCCCCCTCACATGAGGGGGCCTGCTTGTGCGGATCCAAGGGGGCCGGTTGCCCCCCCCCCCTCCTTCAAAGAACCGCCCCCTCTCTTAAAGAGGGGGTTTTATTAATACGGCCGGGGAATTTATTTCCCCAGTTTTAAGTCATCCAGCTGGCCAGCTGGCCGGCCGGTTTTCTCAAACGGGACCGGAATTTCCGGTCCCCTTCTTCGGCTTCCGACGCCGGCGGCCCGGCCGCCGGTCTTCCCTTCCGCCGCGGCCCGGAACCGGTCGCGGTCTCCTCGTCCCGCCGCGGCCCGGAACCGGCCGCGGCGTTCGTCATCCGGCGCGGTGCGACGACACCGCGCCCCTTCGCCGTGCTTTGATATTCATTCAACGCGGCGCGACGGCGTTGCGTTTCTGTTGTTTCTTCCATGGTGCGTGCGACGGCATCGCGAAGATATTTGCACGTTCATCCGCGTGGTGCGACGGCACCACGCCACTTGCTTCCACCCGCAAGATAAATCAACATAAACGTTGGAGGGGGGTTCGGCCGTGTTCATGCGGTCCGGCCCCCCTCACGTTAAATAAAAACTCAGCTTGAACATTCAAAGCCTCATGTTAGACATGCCAGATCCACGTTAGAGAAAAGGAATAAATAAATAATGAAACAACAACCCCTACCTTGGGTATAAGTTCGAGGATCGTGAACGTTCCGCGGAAGACGACGTCGCGGAGGTCGGGCGTCGCGGTCGTCGTTCGTCAAATTCGACGACGAAGAGGCGCGTCCGAAGAGGCATGTCGTTGGCGAAACCTTGTATGCCGACGAAGGTTGTCCGAGGAAGGTGCGGTGTTCTCTCTCGTTGACACCGAAGACGAAGAAGAGCGGAGCGGCGTTCTTCGTCGGAACTTGAGCGTTCTACGTCAAGTCTTGAGGAAAGTCAAATAAAAAGGAAACAACGAACTCAAGAACCCCTACCTTGATAGTCGCACGTTGACGGAGTCGTGGAATATCGGTGTCGATTCCTTTGACGTCGGAGGAAGAGTCGTTGTCGAAGGCGTTCGTCGCGGAAAACCGTCGCGGAAGAGATGACGCAGAAGAAGTACGTCGCGTCGCCGATACGGCGTCGCGGATGGATCGTGTTCTTCGGCGGAGAAGTTCTTCGTTGAAGAACGACGTTCTTCGCGTTCTTCGTTGAGTTTGAAGAAGAAGAGGAGGCTCTCCAAAAGCTCTCAAGGAGACAAACAAAACAACCCAAAATAAAATAAGACCACTTCTTATTTTATTATTACAATACACATTAGAATTTCAAAAGTTTGAAATTCAAAAAGGTTAAACTCCCATAATTAATTAAGAACTCAAGTTGACAACATTAAATGAAATGAGTTAAAGGGGAGGTTTTGAGAGAATTTGAGGAGTTGGGGTTCGTGTGGACCCCACCTCACTTAATCCTCCCAAGGGAGGTTAAGTGGATGTGGGTCCCACTCTCAACTCCCTTTGGTAGGACTTAACTAGTTAAAAGAAATAAAATTTGTTCCTCACAAATTTTATTTAACTTAAACTAAAAACCCAAAAACTAACTTTCAACCCGCATCAAACGCAACTCCCGAAAAGGACTCTTTAAGCGAATATCGGCGCTGCGAGTTCATCGGTGCCCTCGGATTTCAATTCCGAGCACCGGATCAAAAGTTAGGAATTCCCGCTCGTTCATTCACTGAACGTACCCGAGCCAAACTTCGGAAATTAATTCCGGGCACCCCGGGCCTCGGAATCAGGTTCCGTCTGAAACCGCGCTCTTGTAAAATTCTAAAGAAAATTAAGAAAAAAATTTCCCTTGAATTTTACGGGTCTTTACAAATATAGTTCAGGAAAAATTAGTTTCAATTTCACTTTTATGCATCTGTGGAGGAATGGTTTTGGGGAAAAAATTATATTTCGTTATAAACTATTTATGAGTAAAATTCATTTATAAAATATTTTACATAATTTTTTCTAATACTTTTATCCTAGTTTCATGAGTTGGGAAGTCATTGGGGAAAACCTACAGAGTTTTATACTAACCTCTGCTTTGGTACATTGGTGCTTCTGCAGATGCCATCTTCTGGGACAGGGGAAAAGGTGACATTTCCCTCATTTTTAGCACTACCTAATGATTTTTGGGATGTTCATAGATTGTGGATATTGGATCTTGTGGAGCATGGAGTCTTGTGTCATTTATCCGTTATGTACTTTGATACTTGGTTATTCTTCCATTTTTACATAATTTGATGTAGTTTTGAGATACATGTTGTTGTTTTTATGTATTTCATTAGTTTATTCATCATGTAGTGAATGTTTAGTTATTCATGGTTAGTTTATTGGTTTATTTCTTAAAGGGTATATCATCCCGACCCTTGTATTTGAAACCCTTTTGGCTTTTATTTCTTGCCAGTGGTGTCTAGGGGATGTCTCTTATGGACAAGTAATTACTCATTTTACCCTCAAGCGAATGAGAATTGGAGGGTCATTACAAATGGTATCAGCTTGTTCGGTCCTTATCTAATATGTTGTGATCAATGTTCCTAGTTTGTGAGATTAAATCATTTTATTTCAATTCCTTGGGTGGGAATCTTAGAAAGGTGTAGGATTTTTTATCTTGAAATGTATAACATAAGAGGATGTAGCTAAACCTTTAATGTAGAACTTCAAGTTACCAAGGTGTTTGGTAAATAAATGTTTGGAGACACTTCTATGATTTTAAAATCTCATTGTGATGGGTTTAGCCAATGAGATGAGTATGATATGAATTTTAGAGGAATGACTTCCCAGTAGAAGTGCCAACATCATTTGAAGGAATGATTCTTATTGTGAAAAAAAGTGTTAATTTTTGAAAAGATTATGGAATTGGTTTCAAATGAAAGATTTTGATAGAGTGAATTCTTATTATTTTTTGAAAATGGTTTAATTTTCCAAATCATGTGAAGTGTTATAAAAAAATGGTTAAACATGGGGAAAATGTTTTTTTGGAAAACAATGCTCTGATAGTTGATGTCATAGATATTGAAATGCTAAGACAACATTTTCTAGAGAGTTAGATTGATGGAGTTTCTTGTTAGTTTAGAAAATATAACCTAGTAGGAATCATAAAAACCAACCCAAAGAAGTTGTGGAGAATGAGGTTTCACCTGAACCAAAAATGAACCAAGAGATAGTTCAAAGTATCTTCCAATAATTTCAAGCTAGGGCCATAGAGAATCGGAGGAATGAGCCATGACATGTAGATCATACCATCCGATTTATGAAGAATAATCCACCTAACACCTGAGCTGATTCTGAACCTGAGAAGGAGGAGGTGTGGATATGTTGGATGAATAATATCTTTGACTTCATCAACACACCAGTAGAGATAATGGTCAAATTGGTGACGTATATGCTCGAGGATCTTGCATGTCAGTGGTGGGATTTAGTGGTGCAGGCTAAATTTTATGAAGGCCTCACATGGTGGGATTCTGAGGAATTTTTCAACAAATAATTATATCCTCACACGTTCACGATCCATAAAATGACAAACTACATCACCCTAAAACAAGAGAGTCTCTCTATCACAAAGTATGCAACTATTTCCATGATCTTAGTGCGCTTTTCACCATAAGTTGCGGTAAGTGCCTCTTTCAAGGAAAACATCTTGAATCAGTGCTATGACAGGTGATTTGATAAATGATTTCATTACTTTGTATTATATATTATACAGAGATGGTGAACATGGAGACTATGGATGAATCTGATATCTCGGGATCTATGGTAGGAGACATGATGATACCTACAGGAAATGGTGGGAACTCATCCGCTGGGAACAAGAGGAAAAGTAACACATATTTCTAAAGAGGAAGTGGAAATTAGAACCAGATGGCTAAATCAATAATCCTTTATCAAAGACCCCAGAGTAAAGAAGGTTTTTTTCAATGTGGTTCACTTGACCACATAAAATAAGATTGTACGGCCCAACTTAGAGCATGTCATCATTACAAAAAAATGAGACATCTTCTGTCCTATTGTTGCAATACCCCAAGGTCAGGTGCTCAAGACCCTTATTAATCGTCGCAAGCATCACATGCTTTGATATGGTGAGGAAAGTAGAATCTACCTCATCAGTAGAGTAGAACTATCCATAGTGATTCTAGAAATACCATGACTCCTAAACCAGGGAAATTGTATCAAGGAAACAAGAAGAATAGTGGAACGAAGAAGCAATAGTATGGAGTAGAGAAGATGTTTTTTTATGATCATACTAGACCATCTATATTGAGAGGTATGATTCCTTTTAATTCTACCTTTATAAATGTGTTTTGTGATACTGGTGAATCTCATTCCATCATTTCTTCTTTTACTTTTGACTTTCTATGTTTAATACTAGAAATTATTCCTTCTGTTTTGAAACTGAAAACTTCTCTCAGTGAAAGAGAATGTCAAGATATTGTGTATAGAGAATGTGTTATAAATATTGAAAGATCTGAGTTAAAATGGGAATTCTTGATGTTTTATATGGATGTCTATGATGTAATCCTGGATATGGATTGGTTAAAAAATTTCAAGGCCCAAATTGACTATTACTGGAGAATATTATGTCTCATGATGGAGGACAGAACCACGCATCTCTTTAGAGGTGAGAGAGTTGTAAAAAATGTGAAAATAGATTGTTGGCACTAATGGTGGGAACAATCTCTTATCAATTTGCCGTGTTGACTTTGTAAACAATTGAAGACATTGAGGAAAATAGTTTTCGAGTTGTTGGGCATAAATTTCAATATGTCTTTCTGAAAAACTTCTCAGGGTTACCAACTCTAAGAGAAGTGGATTTTACGATTGGTACCCTTCCAGGGAACAATCATATTCCCTTCTGTCCTATAGTATGGAACCAACAGAGTTATGGGATTTGAAAGTGAAGTTAATGGAGCTAGAAATTAAGGGTTTCTATCAAACAAGTACATATATGTGGGCAGCACCAGTTTTGTTCCTTAAGAAGATAGATCTAACTCTTTGGGTTGGCGTTGATTATCGAAAGCTTAACCAAGTTACGATAAAGAACAGATATCAAATTCCATGCATCGATGGTCTGTTTGATTAATTTTGGAGAGCTCATTGGTCCTTCAGTATTGTCTTGTGATTAGGATATCACCAATTACGAATTCAGAATAAGGATATTCCAAAGACGTCTTTCAAATATAGATATGGCCCCTATGAATATGTAGTCATGACTTTCAGTCTAATGAATGCACCAGTGGTCTTCCTGGCATTGATGAATCAGATATTTCAACAATATATGGATTCTTTTGTTGTGGTGTTTGTGGATGACAATTTGGTCCATTCAAAGAAAAGATATAACAATGAGGATCACCTAGAAACAGTGATACAAATCATGAGAGATCACTATTTTTAAGAAACATTATCCAAGTGTGATATTTAGATATATAAAGTATGTTTTTGTGGCCATGTAATTTCTGAAAAAAGTAATTTCTAGGGATCCTGAAAAGATATATTCTATTACCTCATGGCAACCACCAAAGAATGCCTTCGAGATACAAATTTTTCTTTGTTTGGCTGGTTAATACCAAGGATTTTTGTGTGATTTCTCATGACTAGATTTGCTATTGAAAACTCTGACCATGAATAATGCTCCATTCTAATAGATAGAGAAATTCTATAAGTCTTTCCAGGAACTGTAATTTCATCATACATTATCACCTATCTTGATCTTCCCAGAATCAGGATAGGGGTATGTGGTCTATTGTGATGCTTTGGGATCAAGGTTGGGATGTGTTCTCATGAAAAGAGAGCATGTGGTTGCTTATGTTTCTAGGTAGTTGAGGTTTCATGATAAGAATTAACCAACAAGTGATTTATAGTTATCTGTAGTCATCCATTGTATGAAAACATGGATACATCATCTCTTTGGTGAGAAATTTACTATGTTTATAGATCTCAAAATCTTGAAACACATTTTATCATTACGATATTTGAATATGAGGAAAAGGATATAGATGGAGTATCTCTAAATGTTTGACTTGGACTTTATGAACACACTAGGGAATGGAAATTCAGCAGTGAATGCATTGAGTAGAAATTCATATGCTTAGTTGTCGAAAGAAGCATGAGATGAATGGCAGTTGATGTCAGTATTAGCTGACATGCATGTATAGTATGAATGCCGAGGTGATGTTGCAGTTTTCTTTTCATCTACACTTGTTCATGTTTTAGTAAAAATGATCAAATAGATACAAACATTTGATGCAGTATGTCTGGTTGTGAGTTCAAAACTCAATTGTGGGGAGACCATTAAGAGAAGGAAACTTGATGGGGGTTCATTTTTCTGTTTCATAGTTCAGATGGTTATACTTATGTATTTTTAGGATAAAATCCTTCATTAATACCACCATTTGAGAGTTGTTGTACATACAGGTACACAGAAGCTGTATAAGGAGTTATAGGCGCACTTTTGTTGGAGTGGAAAGAAAATGGATGGTGGGTGAGTTCATCTCGCAGTGCTTAACTTATCATGAGGTCAATGCAGAGCATCAGAGAATTGTTGTTATGTTATAATATTTTCCCATACCAGTGTGTAAATGGGATTAGATGGTAATGGATTTTGTTACAGGAATTCCAATAATATTTTAGAAAGATAACGTCATTTGGGTGATAGTGGACCGTCTAACAAAGTCATCATGTTTCATCCCTATTCATGAAACTCATACTCTGGAGGATCTTCCAAAAATCTATATTAAGGAAGTGGTAAAGATGAATGTTTTACCAGTTTCAATTATATTAGATATTGACTCACGGATCACATCTCGTTTCTGAAAATCCCTACAACAAGTCCTTGGGACTCAATTGACTATGAGCACAGTGTATCATCCTCAGATGGATACGCAATCCTTGAGGATTATACAATTATTGGAAGACATGATGTGGGAATGTGTAAAGGGTTTTTCTGGATCATGGGAGGAGCATATACCCTTAGAAGAGTTCTCATACAACAATAGCTATCAGGACTACATACACATGTCTCCGTTTGAAGCATTGTATCAGCGTCCATGTCATTCTCTACTATACTGTGTGGAAACCGGCGAAACAATACTATTCTGGCTGATCATTTTTCATGAATCAATAGAGAAGATCAGGTTGATTAGAAAGCAAATAGTTATGGCTCAAAGAAGTCAGAAATCTTATGAAGATCACCATTGAAGACCATTGTCATTCTCTATGGGTGATCATGTCTTCTTGAGGATCTCTCCAAGGATTGGACACCATCATGTTGGGTAGTAGGGAATGTTATCTCCTAGACACATTGGCCATTTTGAGATACTAGAATGGGTTGGATAGAGGGCATATCAGTTGGCATTACTGCCACAGTTTATCTCGGTGCATAATGTTTTCAATTTATCCCTGTTGAAAAAGTATCACCCTGATCATGACCATGGGATCAGATGGGATCACGTTGACCTAGAACCGGTTGAATCATTAGTACATATCCTAGAACATATCATTGATAGACAATAGAATGTCTTTAAGTATAAATCCATCATCCTTGTTTGGGTTTTATGCTATCATGGTCAGATTTAGAAACAGACATGGGAACATGAGAAGGAAATAAAAGTGCAGTGGCCAGAACTCCTTTTTCTTGCGAGTGTTTCCTATAATCTGAGGATAGAAAGACCAATGGTGGGGAGAATATCGTACCTCCAGTTTTGGGTACGTAACCCTTTCCTAGGGTTTTTTTAAATGACATGTATTTGATTGGGTTTTCATAATATAGAGAGTTTTAATAATGTTGGTGGTATCCATAAATTTGGTTGTTTCCATAAAGTTGGTTGCTTCTATAATGTTGGTTGTTTCCAAAAAGTGGGGTGTTTCCATAAATTATGATGTTTTCATAAAGTGGGGTGTTTTAATAGAGGAGGATATTTCCATAAAAATGCTTTTCCATAATTAGCAAGTGTTAGCTCTATATATTTCGTTCTGGCTTCAAAACGCCCTGATTTCTATATTTCTCTCCCTAGAAAGCTGGAGAGCCCTTCTTATATGAGTTGGAGCTAACCTAGATCCTTCCCTTGTAGATTTCAAGCCCGGTTCACGGGGTAAGTTATGATCTTCTTGGTTTTGTTTCATTTTCTACAAACTCATCCTTCACTCCATCTCTTTTTCTTAGACCAATACCTCCTGTGGTTAGATATATGTTTTTTAACATCAATAAATAATAAATACAGTGTTTTAATGATATAGAAATAGATCTATGCTTCTTTCTTGGAATCTTGATTTGATTCTTGTGGTATATCACCATTCATTCCTAATTTTTCATGTTTTCTTTGATCTACATAAATCTACTTTTTCGATCTTCATTCTTTCTCATATTTGAACCAATTCTGGGTAGTTATACATTTTTTGATTCCAAATAATTCAACGTTATTTTTTGATCTTTCTAGGATAGGAGTACTAAGGTTGTTCTTGGAGAATTTACCCACCTTCTTGTGCATTCTTCATCTGTTGTCAAGTTTTGTCAAAACCTTCAAGGTTGGAGGATTCTATCTCAACAAACCATTTAATAATTTATAGTCTTAGTTTCTAATTGGTTTTTTTTGAATTGTATTTATTGTGAAAATAATGGAATAAATCGTCTTTGATAATTTATGGTTTTAGTGAAATATTGAAATCATGGTAAATTGTTGTGCAATGTGATTTAGCTTCTTGAATTTAAAATGATGATTTTAAATTCTTGATTTGCTGGAAATGATAAATGGTTTAATGAAAAAAAATCAATAAAAAGGGTGAATTATTGAAATGTTTTGGTATTGAAATGACCTTTATGTAATTTGGTTTCAATAAAAATGTTGTTTTATCAAAAATGAGTTTTAGCATAATCCTTGGTAATATTGGTGTGTGATTTAATATTGCATTTCAAGGGATTGGTTGAATTATGACCTTGTACTGAGTGCCCAATCATAAATGGAACTTGGGATATAAAGTAAATATTTCATATATGAGGCTTGGTTGAAATATTACCTTGTGCTCTGTGCTAAAGGGTTAATGGCACATGGGAAATAATAACCTTGTGTCGACTTGGAAGATTGACAACAAACTACTCATGGGTATGGAACTGTCATAACGTAGCATGCATGGTTGGTTGAATGGGTTTTTGTAATGGTTGGGTATAACAAAAATGGATATTGTGAAATGGTTTTAAAGCTTCTTTATTTATTTTCCTGTAAAAATGTCTTTCTAGGAAAATTGGTTTCAATTTGACATGTATGTGTTTGGTAATGGATGGTTTTGGAAACTTGTTTATATTTATTTATATTTTTTTTTTGAGATTTTCCCATATGAAGTATTTTATTTAATTTTTTCTAACACTTATATCCCAATGGCATGAGTCGGGAAGTCATTGGGGAAAACCTATTGAGTTTTATACTTACCCCTACTTTGGAACTTTGGTGTTTTTGCAGATGCTATATTCTGGGTCATGGGAAATTGTAACATTTCCCAGATTTATATCACTACCTCATGATGTTTGGGATGTTAAGAGATTTTGGATCTTGGAGCTTGTAGAGAATGTATTCTGGTGGTCTATTGATAGTCTGATGAGGTTTATCCATTGTTTACTCTGATACTTGGTTATTATTTCTTTATTACAAACATTGATTTGGTTTTCTGATACATTAAGTTGTTGAGTTATCTTTCATTTGTAAGTGTGTCATATAGTGAATTTTTTTTATGGTTTGTGGGTTTATCGGTTTATTTCTTAATGGGTAAATCATCCCCCATTTGTGTTTGAAACCCTTAATAATTTATTTATATCCTTTTATGTCTTGACGATATTGTTTAAGGCCTAGTAATGACTCGATGTACCCTCTAGCCAATGAGAATTAGCAGGTCATTATAATCACCAAAATTAAAATGAAAATAAATTAATACCATAAATAGGTGGACTTCCATGTTTATGAAATCAATAACTAGATCACTTTCCATCTATCAAAAATTCAACAAGAAAAAACCATTTTCAAATCAATGTAAAAAAACTAAACCATGAAACAAAGAAGAATAATATCAAATGGGAGTCATAATATCAAATAAGTATTACAAAAATAAAAACTAATAATGTAAAAGGTGTCACATATCCAAAATAAGTGAATGCGATTATGAATAAATACAAAAAATGGAATCCCTATGATAACATCATCATCAAATGAATTAGTTTAATGGGAATGTCACTACATCCAAACATGAAGTAATATTAAACATATTAAATTTTAATAAACTATTAGACTATGTTTTCTTAGTAAATGATATAAACACCCAAATAACACTTATTGGGGACCTTCCCCTCTCTAAATGAAATACATCATAATGGAAGTAGTCATAAAATAATCTGAACTAGTAGGGAATAAAATTATCTCTAACGTATTTACCACATGTTCCAATAAAATAGCCAATATAGAGGTTAAAGAAAAACACAACATGATTATCAAAAAAATATCCCAAAAATATAACAATTAAAACTCATATGACCTCTAAAACCCTATAAAATGAATTCAGGAAGCCCTTTAATTTGATGAACATTAAAATAAAATAATTTCCCAAAAATAATTACCTCAAATTTTAGAAAAAAAAATCACTATTTATAGAGAAATACAAATAATGAATGAAAATTACCTCTATAACACCAATGCAACCAAATCCCAGAAATTAAACCATCCTAAACCTTAGAAATTTCTATTATAGTCATTAGAGATAATGATTGATTAATAAATAGTGGGGAAATTGAATACTGGAGTATAAACATTATCCTTACATTTAATGTTATCTTATAATCCATTTTCAATTATCTTATAAGAAAATTAGAAGATGAGGACAAGCTATATTGATCTATAATAAGTCTAATAGTGTAACACAAGTAGGAGTGGATGGATAATTGAGTTAATATCAATGAGAGGTATATGAATAAATATATATCTTAAAATATTGTACATATATCATAGTTTTCATTCATGGTTTAAAAAAAAGTTCCGGTTCAGTGCCTCCACTATAATCTACTTTTAATCCTTGTAAATTTATCCCTCATGGTTCTCAAAATTTCTCATAAACCATGTAAAACCCACTAAATAAAAAAAATCTCATATATAAGACTCACTACATTATTAATACAAAAACATTTACAGTCATGTGTTAATAATGTTATAAAGGGAAAAACATTCCAAATATTAACTCTCTTTTATAGAGATAATCATCACAGTTTTTATAAAACACACGCTAACAGTGAACTTAAAAATGAACTGAGAAGTACCATACTTATGCTTTTCAAAATGGATCACATTTATATAAAATTCATCCAAATAATTTCTGATATAAATAATGTTTTTTATATAGTTAATAATAATCATGTGGATACACTAAAAAAGGAAAAAACTCTGAAAAATCCAGATGTCAAATTTTATAACATTCATGAATTAAAAATAACTCATTACTAAATAATATTTAATAAAATAATGACATATGGTTGTAGTAATTCTACCCACAATTCCACTTTATATCTTTAAATATGGACTAGAAAAATGAAAACAGTAATGAATAATTAATATTTTTAACCTAATTAATTTTTAGTGGTTTACTATGAAAATAAAAAAAGTTAGTGGTTATGAATGATCTAATCATGAAAGATAATTTTATCTATTTCAAACATACAATTGATATAAAAAATTGATCCTAAATAATTAATCCTTCATCTAGATACAAAAAATGTGTGATTTGAGAAAAATCAAAAAGTTATAGTGATAAAAGATAACTAAAAACACATAATTTCTCAAAATTATTATTACTATTCCCTAAACATAATTTATAATATTCAAACATATCCAAATACACAATAAATAATAATATCCTAAATATTTTAAATACATATAATAGGTCTCCTTAAAATTCATTTAAAATGGTGACCCAATGTAATAGTGATTTATATAACAAAAAATACACAAAATTAATACATTTCATTACAACACCAAGGGAATTAATAATTCTCAACCAACTATAAAAAAATATTCATGAAACGGGTTCATAATTTTTCAAATAAGACACTGACCAAAAATACACCCAAATGACTATAATATAAGTTCATATAAACTATCAACATTCTATAATATAGGAATATAAGAGATTTATCAATTATAAAAATGAGTCAACATGAACAACATGGGATCTACTGATATGTCAGAAAGAGGATGAGAAAAATAACCTTCTACCTTACTCATGGAATATTAGGTAATCGTGAACCTAAAATAATATAAAAGAATCCATAATATCTGTTATTTTCACCTACCAATGGATAATCAAAATATGTGTATCCCTTATCATAGTTAACTAATCCCAAACACATGTCTTTTCTTAAGAAAGTGATAAAAAGAAAAAATCTTCACATGTATAATATCATATATATATATAATCATGGTGAATAAGAAATCAATGAAGAATGATTATAATGACAAATAATCAATATCATCTTATGATAATTATATTATCATGAAATTCCATTGAAATAGTAAAACAGGGAATCCCAAAAGAAAAATTCCAAATAATTATTTCCTCAAAAGTTCAACCATATCTAATCCCATTGAGAAAAAAACATTAAAAAATTGATAATAATTTGGAAAAATATAGACACAACAAATAAAAGTCCATGAAGATCTCAAAAAATATGGCTTATAGTCCCAAGGGTTTTATTTCTAGAAATACATGGAGGAAAACATACCATTGTCACCTAAATGAGTTTGAATCATGGCATCACACTTCATAGGTTATATTATTTAATTAAGTTCCTCTGATTGGTACCTTTTTAATTACATTCTTATAATATGTCATACCATATTCAGATACAAAAAAATTTAAGATTGGGTAGAGACCCTCTCTATGAAATGAGATTTAAAAGAGTCATTGACAACAAGATAAATAGAAAATAATACCATATTCAAGTAATTATTTAATACTCCACCACTCAATCACATTATTGAATGCTCGATAATTAAATGTATTTCTAACAATCACATCCTTGATATAATTCCCCTAAATTAACATAGACTTGCAGAATTATGAAGACATATCACCATACAACTAATAAGGAATAAACATTTCCAACCAGACTAGGCATAGTCCATAAAATAGTACAAAACAATTCACCTACAAGGTATAAAGTGTTTCTATAGGATTGGAAAAACTCTAAATCCTCCCAAATTACTTCATTACCTCATGTAGAGCTTGATCACATTGAAAATCAAATCAATTATGATTCAAAAAATTCTAGATACCATATCGTAGTAGATAATATTCCTACATTACCATTATATTCATATATTAGGTAGATTCGACAACAAAAATGGTATCACCTATATGGTGAAGGAAATCTCCCTATGAATTATCCATCTAGATATAAATTTTATGTACCATGAAATCCTTTTTGTGAGTCATGTTTGAAAAATAAAAACATGAACTTGACTTATTTTCAATTAATAAAACAAGTAAAAAATCTGATATATACTCAAGGGATCTATCCCATAATCATAATTCAAAAAATAAAGCCACTATAAAATCATTACATTTCTTAAATAACTATTATTTAATTAATATTATAACAAATCATGTTAAAAATAACCCAAACATTGAAAATATTTAACTTGGTTAATAAAACATAATAAAATCCAAATTCACATGTCCACCACATATTGAATATCTGACTTCCCTACTAGGAAATTTGATATATATATATATATATATATATATATATATATTCATGTTTCATATTAAAAAACATCTTATTTGTTACAATAAATCCAACATCTTTTGAAATCATTCTATATGATGTTCAAAATCTTTTCCCAAATGAACCACCATATCTGGTTTCAAATAAAATAACATAATGAAATCCTCTTTAAACATATAAGTATCTATTAAAATGCTATTAAATACAAAAAACACCCATAAAATCCCTCATTTACTCATCTCTAATAAATAAAAATTACTTTCGAAGAAACTAAATATAAAAATATTTCTTAATAATTTTATAGGGATGTGGATTTATTCATGGTTTATTTTTATGATTCGGATATCCATAAATTGGTCATATGATATCCTCTACAACATTCTTATAACTTTGTCCATAGTCTCCAAATGGTTTTAGAGTCAATGAGAACTTATCAGGTAGAACCTTTTTCCCTAAATTCATCCTAGAACCCATTACAACCATAAAATTATAATATTTATCTCAATATGGATCAAGATATTGACATATCCTGTAAAATCATGCTAATATATATCAAAATTGAATTCAAATTCAAGATTAAAATATCAAATTCCCATGGAAAATCATGTTCCATTGTGAATGATTATGATTAGTCACTTACTCATGACCTACTTCTAGTGTTTAAATAATATTATCTGTATATTACAATGAACCACAATGAATAAAAAACATAAACATAGAATCTCTATTTTAAATATGTACATAACAGCATCCAAAATACAATATATGATCTGAATTAATGTAAACCCGAAATAAAAATAAATAGTCAACTGAATTTTTTGATATAAGATCAATCCAAACAAAATAAACTAACTACATGAACCATCACATGAACATATGTATGTGACCCATGATAACTCAAGACATCTATAAAATCAATTAAAAACTACATGAATGACATCCAATATATGATAAAAATATGGGAACTTGTATGAAACTTAAGTGTGAAATACACACATAGTTGTGTATATAGGTTGAAAGTTAAACACGAGCAGTAGGATTTTAGAATAGAAACTACAGAATTCATTTTTAAATGACTTTTTAAAAATTCAATTTTTGATTGTATTTCTAAAGTATTTTTTCCTATGTTTAATCCTAGAGAATAAAAGTATCATATTTTGTCGTATTTAAAAATCCAAATATAAATCCTTTTTTGAAAACAAAATATCTCCTAGGATTGAAAACATTGATTTGAAACTAAGGTAAATAAATTCAAATTCCTTTTTTATTTCATTAACACTTGTATTTTATCAACTAAGGGGTGGTTGCACAACTTTAATAATGTAAACACATCCAAACCATTAAATGGGGGAATTTTATGTTTATAAAAACAAAACAAAACCACATTTATTATTTCAAAACATTCAACCAAAACCCCCATTATATTCAATATAAAAAATAAACTAAAATATGAATGAAATAAGGAATAACAACTAATGGTAATCATCCTATCACATAAGAATAGATTAGCTAGTAAATAATAATATAAATTGTGTCACCAACCCAAAATTTGATAAAGGGTATGTGGATAAAGTGTGTTGTGGGAATCCCCATAATAACATCATCATAAAATGAATAAGATTCATGGTAAAATCACTATGTACTAAGATGGATTAATCGTAATAATATTCAGTTTTAATCAACCACTGACTTATTTTCTCTTCCTAAATGATATAGTCACCTAAAACACTATCATCTAGGACCCAAACCTAGCTACGAAAATTTCAAAATTAGGGTACTTGTAAAGGTACAAGATAAACTAGTTTAACATAATCAATATCTCCCACATAGTTTACTCTAGTTCTGATGAAATAGTTATATTTATGTTTAGAAATAATAAAATATAATATAATCATTAAAATATGTAATAATAAAAAATATAATCCTCAACTCAACTCTAATATCCTCTCAAGAAGAATCCCCTTTCACATATACATAAGCATCATGTGATAATTCATTTCAACCCATAAAAAGAAAAATATATATTCAAGTCATATTTTCAAGGGTCTAAAAACATAGTTATACAATCATCAATCAATATAATTATATAAAGTTATAATTAGACCTTTAATACCAACTTAAAATGCTATGTAATAAAATGATCCTTGTAACACACACCATGTAAGTACATTATCATGTTATAAATTATACTTTCATAACAACATAGAAAACAAACTTATAAACAATGTTTTAGACCAATCAAGATTCAACACTTTAAAAACATAGTTTCCCTTCATTAGGAGTCGACTTTAATTTATTCAAATTTTTAACTGGAAAATATTTTTAAAATAAAGGCCATATTATTTTAAAATAAAACCATTGACAAAACCATCCTTTATCTTTAAATTAATTTGAAAATATCATCTTATGATTTTTTATAAATACTTGTTCTACACAATCATTTTAGTTCAAAAAATTAAATAAATTCAATGAAAATATTCTTTTACATGCTTATAAAACATTGGAAAAAATATTACCAACACATTACGAGTTTCACATATAGATGAAATTTGAGTGAATATTATTTTAAGAATATGAATCATTTAACAAATTTTTAAATAAATTAGCAGAGAAAAACTGTGACACAAGAAAATTTATTTTATATTTCCTTTTAAATAAATATATTTTTTCCTGATATCTTATATTTTAATAAAAATTTAACTAAAATGAACCATGATATATTTTATTAAAACACATGATAAAAATTAATACATTTTGGAATTTCACTAAAATCATTTAATCATTCAAATGATAATTTACAACAAAAAATTAATCACCAATGCATTAATATTTTAAAAAAAATATGTTATGGTTAAATTATTATTTTACTAAAATTTAATTCCTATATTTATAAAAAAGGATATCAATTATAATTTAATAATTTAAAACCAATGTCTACAAAAGAATTATAAAACATATTTCCTCAAATATTAATTTTCTATAAAAATAGTTTTCTCCAATATTATATGTTCCAATTTAAAAGTTAAATTTTATATATATTAGAAATAATATTTTATTTAATTTACTAAGCTTTCAAAATAATGACCATAAAATTATTTAATATGGGGTATCATATATTTTTATTAAAAAATTAACGGTAAATATTTAATGAATATAAAAATATGGTAATATAATACCAATTAAAATAAATCAAATTTGGTGTAATTTACATTATGTTTTAAAATTTGAATAATTCCTTTATTAGTTATAACAGTTAATATCATCTGTATAACCAAAATTTCATATCCTAACTCACCAAACTCATATTTGATTACATATTTACCACTCACTTAACTTATGTTTCCAAAGAAACATCCTTCATTCTTAACAATAAAATAGATCTTCTCCAACCACCCCAAAAAACTTATATACTTCATTTCCCAATATAATACCAACACCAATTTCATCTATTAAAGTATTATACCATTTTACATTTACTTTGGTCACAATAGGGTGGCCTAGTTCCTTCAATTCTATGGAAAACATTGAGATTAGGAATGACTCCATCAAAGTAAGTAATAAGTGTTTCTGCCTTCTATTCATTTTCATTCTTATATCCACCATTCCCAAATCTCATTATCTTCTATACTTTTTTCTTTTGTTATTTTATTTTACCTCCTACATGAATGATGTTATAACGTTTAAATCATGTATGGATGAGATAAATTAAATAATTTCAATATAATATAATAATGGTTATCTTATTAGGTTTTAATAATTATATAATACTAATATATATAATTATATTCAGCAAAAAAATTAATTATTTTTATTGTATTAAAATTCACAAATGAATATATTTTCACTAATCAGTATGATAAATCACAATAAACTTTTTTGAATGACCATTACATTTCCAAAATATATCAAAATCTTATAATGCATATTTAAGAACATTTTAAATGTGATTAATTGATGAGCGAGGAGCACAAACTATAAACTCTATATCGAATATAGAATGGAAAATGGGATACTGAAAACCTAAATACTAACATTAATGATTAATGATTAATATATTTAAAATAATAAATACTAAATTAATTTTACAAAAAAAATCTAAATATGGTTTATATATTGATGAATAATAAATTGAAATTTATTATAGAATATTTTACAGTGTGCTCGTCCAAGAAGTTATTTGAGGTAATATATTTTCATCTCAATGATTATTTATTTAAATATACTTCATATTAACCATTTACATGATTTTTTGTGGATTATATAATGTCAATAAAATTTAATTATAAAAAATTTCATGAAATTTTATGGTTTTAGTAATCCATCCAAGGAACTCTCTTTTAAGTGGGTTTAATTCAAAAGTTACTAAATTTGTATGAGACTTTTTCTAATCTCACTTTGAAATAAAGATTGTTTATGAATACATTTGAATTTGGTGAAATTTAATATTATTTGTCTCTAACACCCATTTATTTTTCTCTCCCTTAGTTATTTATTTTTTTTCAAATATTTTTAAAATTTCTCCCATTTGGCTCTTAAATCAACTGAAAGATCTTATATAAGTTGATTCGGCCTTGTCTCATCTATTTGAAAATTAATTTTTCTAATCAATGTAAATATTCTATATTTTTTAATAAATTAAATTCTATATACTTATATATCTAATTAAGGTTACGTTTTGTTAATTTCTAATTTTTTTACAATGTCATTATGATATAAACATGTAATTGTTTTTTGTAATGGTCATTGTCTATAGACTTTTTTTACGAAGT
This sequence comes from Viscum album, assembly GCA_963277665.1. Classification (NCBI taxonomy): domain Eukaryota; kingdom Viridiplantae; phylum Streptophyta; class Magnoliopsida; order Santalales; family Viscaceae; genus Viscum; species Viscum album. Next base: position 1,006,598,308 of record OY728164.1, on the reverse strand, counting down.
ACCAAAGTATTATTTTTTTAATTCTTTCAACATAAACCCATTTTTTCTTTATATTATTTAGTTTTATTTTTTTGTGAATCATTTCCCATTTTTCATGTTTTCTGAAATAATTTTTGTTTCCATTGTCTTATAAAATATTTATTATGAAATAAAAGTAATTAAAAACTTAATGTATATATCTTATTATTTTTAAAATTATTTTCTAATGCTCCTAGAAATTATATTAAAACGTTAACAACATAAATAGATGTTTTTTATAAATTAATATGAATATGTTCTATTGACATCACCCAACTTATTTCATAGTATGGGTTATGATATTTTTCTAGAAATACTCATGAAACAAATTTATTTTTCATAGGATAATTTTTTTATGTTGGATTATAAATGTTTTCAGGTTTATGTGAAACAAATTTTTTGATTTTATCATTATATTATGGGTATATCCTCATTATCACTCTAGTGAATTAGGTAGTGTTTGCTATCTTTTTATATTATGATGGGACTTGAGAGATTCACCCATGTCAAAAAGGCCTTTAAGTAGAGGTGATCATACCATGTACCAATGGTTATGGGGTATGGCTAGTTATCAAAATTCCTAATGGATATGGGATTATGGTGGTTTTCTCTAGTCCAAATGGTTTTGGGGAATATGTGGTTTCCCAATTCAACAATGTTATGGTTAAGTGGTTTTCCAAATCCATAATGATGTAAATTTTTTGGTGGTTAGCCTTGAATATTTTTATAATTTATATTTTTTATGTTATTTCAAAGTTCTTATGTCACATCATATACCAATGTATTTTTCTCATGAATCAATATAATTTACTTGTGTTTCCACAGACCTATGAATCATTTGTTGTGTTATTCCAAAATCTTAATGTCATAAATAATTTTTATGTCGTATGTTTTACTTGTTATGATTTAATTATGGTATTTTTGTGTCTCTTGAATATTTTATCATACCTACATGTTCTTATTATGTTAACATAAGATCTCTGATTGATATCCCTTTTTTCAGTCCTGTTATGGTGTTTTATCTCACCCTTTGTTATGTTTCCATTTCACAATTATTTGAAGAATATCATCAAATATTATATTTCGACAAGGGTATCATGTGTTGAGAATTTTTTTGGAAATATTTAAGAATGATTGTAAAATAAGATTATTGTGTATTTAATCCCAAAATATAATAAACCTATAGGTTCGTATAGCAACCCAGTCTTAACATACATGGATAATACATCATTTTTTATAAATACTCATCATATTAAAAATTTTCTTTCCTAAGGAATGTAATAGTTTACTATCTTTGAAAACTAGGAATAAAATATTCTAACATGGTGAAATATCATAAAATTATCCAGTAAGTATATTCCCCTATAGTAATTCTACCTAAAAATACTACGAAACATAGGGAATGAAATCAAAAGAATGGGGTGAGCTCAAATTATCAGTGTGGATGAATAACAGAAATGCATATACATAACATGATCATAAGTTTATGATAATGTGAGAATAACATTTTAATATTATATTCTCTATATCAAAGATCAAAATCATGAGATGTGGCATAAATATTAGCAGTTAATAAGACATGAACCATAAGAAAATAAATAGCATAATACATGGAACTGTACCATATGAATGAGACATGTACACATCAAATTATAACATCTTAAACACACACACACACCGATATATATATATATAATCAAAAATTATGTTAATGACATGAAATTAGCTCCACTCATAGACTTCTAAACATGCAACCAAGTCCATTTATAATGTTTTGAACATGAAATCCAGTTCACACATTACATTGTGACTAAGTAATCAGATTCACTCATAAACTTATGGACATGAAACCAGGTCTCTGAGTAATATTGTAAACATGTAATCAGGTTCACTCATTACATTATGAAGAAATAATAAGGTTCGCTCGTAACATTTTGAACATGTGATCTGGTACACACATTAACTAAAGGATATGGAACTAAGTCCATGCATAATATTGTGAACATGTAATTAGATTTATGCATAAACTTTATACTCCGGATTTATCCAAAGATACCCAATGCATTGGAGTGATATATTGGTCCCACCCATTTTATGATAACACCATTCATACAAATGCCACAAAATAAATAATTTATCTTATCATGTCCATTAAAAAGAGATATGTTTTATAAAAATCAATCTAAGATCTGTTAAAAAAAATTGTTATCATTAACATTTCATCAAATCCTAACCAATAATAAGATATAGGTTTTTTAATCACTTCATTAAAACATAACCTTTGAAAATAAGTGGGTATCAAAAGTGTATAACTCATGGAATAGAATCCAATTTCATAAACATAATGACAGAAAACAATAAACCATTCAAAGAAATAATATAGATGGAAAAGATACATAACATTTTAGAAAGACATGAGTTGAATCAAGAGATGTCATTTTAGATGCAAAATAATTTTGAAATATCTTCTTTAAATATTTATTAAGGAAAATTTCATTTTGGGGAAAATGATTTTAATAACATAATACCTTTTTAAAAGAATGTTCATTAAAATTTATAAAAGAATATTAGAAAACTTTTTGAAAACATTTTCATTTGTAAACATTCTGAAAACCAATAATCATATCTTTAAAACATTTTGAAAAATGTTTTCCTTGAAAACATTATAAAATAAATATGAAATCATTTTTTAAACCAATTTACATAAATACTAATAAAAGAATATTTAAAACCTTTTTAAAACCATTTCATTTAAATTTTAATTAAAAAAACTATTTCTTAAAAATGAGGCTTTTAAATATGTAAAGGAAGGATCCCGAAAATTATAGATTGTAAATCAGTACATTTCGTACAAGGTAAAAAGAAAATTGCTTTTGCATGAAAAACAGTAAGAAATAATGCCTAGATTGTAAAGAGATAAGGATATTCTTCTTAAAAAAACTATTAAAAGGAAAAAATTTAAAATTTTATTTTATATAATATAGTATAATAGAATAAAATTATTTGAATCCTTTCAAAAAAACATGGTTGTGAATGAACACAAACTTTCAACTATAGAGGGTGGTAAAGTTGGACATTCTTAAAAAAACTTTCTTGATAAAATTATGTAAGAAAGAGTACAAAATAGTACCATTAAATTGATATAACATTAGTGGATATAGTTTAAGAAAACTCATGGGAGGCCTCGAGAGATGTATAATAATATTTTATCATTGGGAGCATAATCATAAACAATCTCAATAGAGGGTGTGGCTATAACTATAAACTACTACCAATTTGGTAACATTGAATCATAATACAATAGGAATAATAATTATAAATGAAACATAAAATATTAAAAAATATATATATTAATGATATAACTTTTCAAAGGTAGTATATACACCACATGGAAAACTATAGGTGCATGATATGTCATGTGTCTCAATGAAACAAAAATGAGACATAATTACTTTACAAATTTTGTATCTTTTGAAACATAAACACCATGAAAAAAATATCATAAATTATATATGTAAATACTCATAAATTTAATTATAATAATAATAGAATAAATACGTGGGATGTATACACACCACCAAAACGAAATTAGTTATGATTAAGGCTTATATCTCACAAAAAAAAGTGAGAAGAAATCTCATTACCTTGTGTCTTCCCTCTCATAGTACTCATAAAAACCTCTTGAATAAAAAATATAATTTGATTATACATATATCATGTAACCATATTCAAATATATAATACCTTATATTCCTTTATTTTGACTTTTTATTACCCTCTTTTTAAATATTATATGTTAAGATTTCACTTCGGTTAATATCTACTTTGTTCATTGCATGTGTCCTAATTTGTTATATATCTAGTACTTGTACATATATATTAATTTATATAATTTAAAAATTTTCATAAATATAGTTTTTATTAATTATATTTTTATTGTAATAACATATAAAAAATAGATGTATGAAAGGGAATACATCATTTATGTAGGCGGTAAGTTATACGTATACATGAATGTTGTTTCAATTTCTATTATCGTATTGATAAAAAGAAAAAGAAATATATGTATATATATTTATATTTATATTATAATTCTAGTAGATTTATTTTTTAAAATATATCATATAATTTTACTAAATTCATCCTTAATATATTCCATGATGTTTTTCAACGAATCACATCACGTTGAGGGGTAGTAGTCCACACTTCCTCAAATGAAATTATCGTATTTACTAAAAATAAAATTCAGAAATATATTATTTTTAAAAGGATTATATAATATTAAAGAAATAATAAATATTATAAATAATTATATATAATTATAATTTTCATCATAATTCTTATAATTATTTATAGTAAAATAAAAAATGAACAATCATTGTTTCATGATGCAGTACCTCACCATACACATGAACAATATTTTCATTACCCCTTAGATGGAAGTGTGTGTAAGTGTAGATTGAACACATGGATTAAAAAATACTTGTATATTTAGTATACTGGTGTTCTTATAAAATAATATAATAGAAAAAGTGGAGGGGTGGAGGAAAAAATAAATAGAAAATACCTTGAGATAAGACGTCACCTCTTAATCGGGTAACTCCTTTCAGTTTCTGGAAAAAGGCTTACATGGATGGATTTATTCCCAAGTAGATGATTCTATGGTTAAGGGAGGGATTTTGGTGAGTTTATTATCCATATATTGGATGAAACTATAGTTGTGAAGAATAGGGAGAGGAGATTGCCTTTTATATGAAATAGAAATGACACAGTTGGCATTTTTGAAAATAGGTTATGTGTACCCAATTTTTTCCCAATAAAAAAGTCATAAAAACCATTATAAACGAAATAATTTAAGTTTAATTTTATAATAATTCCTAGAAAATGGGTTTTATAAAATTTTCAAGGTCTTTGGGTCTTAAATTTAATGTGTAGTACTTTGTTAACCAAATGTTTCTATTAATCATTGTAATTAATTTTGATCACATTCACAAATATATTTGAAAAAAATGAATTGAACATATTAGATATTAATAATTATTCTCAATCCAAGTAAGGAATATATATTTCCAAAAACCTATTTATAGAAGTGGTATATATTAATTTTAAAAATAATCTCACTAAAGAGACAACACTATGGGTTTTTAAAGTAAAAACGTCCAAAATTTTGTAAAAAGTTTACACCCAATTTCAAAGTGAAATTGATTCCAATGACCTAATTTAATTAATTTATAACATTATAATCTAATTAAACATTAAAATAAATTTAAAATATAATTAATACTTGTAAATTAATTAATGAAAAAGTAATTTTGATTTTAAATTTAGTATTTTTAAATATTCACTAAAAATGATACCTTACAAATATAAACCAAAAAAATTCTCATAACCTTATTTTTATATTTTGATTAAAAATTTGAAGTTTATTTTGACATATGAAATCTATAAAATTTCTAAAAAAATGGATTTAAAATTTTTTCCCCATTACAATCTGCCAACACTACATTTGTAAAAAGATACGTTTTTAACCATAAAATTATGTCTATTCATATCTTATATCTGTCAAATCTATTTTATGGCTGTAAAAACTATTTATCGAATATATAAAATATAAATTTAATTAATATAATTAATTATTAGTTATTAATTTAAATTATTAACAAAAAACATCTTTTTCACATAAAATAGACTTATTTAAAATCAACCCTTTTAGATTCATTTGGCGTCTATATTATTTTCTAATTAATAGGTAACTAATTAATTAAACTATATATATTAATAAGTTAGTTTATTATATAAATATAAATATAAATTATATTTTATATTTTATAACATATAAAATATTATTTTTTAATAATGAATTATTGTTCTCTAACACATGTTCTTGTGTGTTATGCAAGCCAATGAGGAAATTCAATCTTGCTTGTAGCATAAGCAATCCTCGATGTTCTGTATAGAGAAATCAAAAATTTATGGTGATTGTAATTCATGATTGAAATTATATTGAATATAACATAAGAAATACATAGTCGTTTAATGTAAAATATATTATTTTCAATGTTTCAAGAAATAGAAAATATTAAAAACAATAAATTATTTCAAAAAAATAATTCATAAAATATTAGGGTGTTATATTATACCCCCAAAAAATGTATTTCTCCCTCAAAATTTGTATAGGTTATCAATGATTTAATACATGAAACATCATTTTGTATGAACCAAAATCATACAATTGAATCCTAAAACATTATTTATAAAGGGAATGATGGAATTATAATGGTTACCCAATGTAATATATTACTAGGGTCCCACATAAGAGAACATAGGGCGAAAGTGAAAACATGGACTTAGAGGAAATGCATAAATATTGATATTGAGTAATTTATTTCATAAATCACACACAATTGAATGATTAATTAAATTTTTAGGGACTAAAACCCATAAATATGGGATGATTTAAAACACCATCAGCACAACAAAAATTAAGGTATTAGGACAACACATTTTTTTATCAGTATACAATCATTGAATAATTGTATTATTTACTAGGAATATAGTGAAATATACTTACTCTATATTTTTATATAAACAAAATTTCATTCTTTGGTTGTGATTTTATTTATTTCTAATTTAGCTATTTCTTAAATAAATGGATTTACATAAATTAACATTGATGGCCAAATAATTAAAGATACACTTTTAACATATCTTAAGGCCCGTAAAGAATGAAAAGAATTAGTATTTGTCTCTAACAATCCAAAAAAACAACATTGTTAAAGAATTAATCTCAAAAAAAGTAACACTTATATTTTATCTGAAATAATTATTCATAAAAAATGATTATACATTAACAAGGGCATCAAGTCAGCCAGTTGTAGGAGTGAAACCCTTATCATCCTTCAGTCATGGGTTTAAGACCTGCAGCCTTGCCGTACATGATTAGTTTTCACCTGACATACGTGATTTACTTTATTGAAAACACACTAAATAAATTTCCAAAATAATTATAATGGTTTTCCTTGAAATTTTCTTAATCACTAAATATCCATTTAACCATGTTTTCAATACAATCACAATACATAAATTCTTCCTATGATGTTTAGCTTAAAATTTTCATGATTGGTTAACCATATAACCATTCTATAAGATAAAAATAGAAATATTTATAAATAATGAACACAAAATCATATTATCATTGATCCCCCATATATCACAAAGTATCTATTGGTTTCCACATACCAAAATATTGAATACCCTCATCGTAAATCCTCTTGAAACATGATAATGACAAAAATTACCTTAATGGTTTTTGGAAAGCTTTCATGCATAATTATTCCAATGATTAGTGGATAAATTCTTTAAATACATGAAGTTTTAAACTACATCCATAATGAAATGGACCACTTTTCTAATAGCCAGTTCCAAGGTAATTCATACCGTCCATTTTATGTATTCATATACAACATATCTTTATCCAAATATCATTATCTCAATATCGAGCATTAATTAAGGGTTACCTTACCTTAATAAAAATATATCATCTCCATGAAAAAATCATTCAACATATCATGTTCATTCCTTAATGAAAACATATACTGAAAATATATTTATATTTCATGATTCAGATAACATAATATTTTAATTCCCAAACATAAATACTTTATTCATCCAACTTTATTCTTATAAAAATATAATGGCTTCATAAAATATTTTCTTCAATACATATTTCATAGATTATGAAATATGAATGATTTTATAAGGTTTCTTTACCTAAATATCATCATTATTCTTATCTTTAGAGGAATCAACACTAGAATAACATCACATACCTTTCACATGTCATTTGGAATCTCTTTATCTTCCAAAGTATAAAAAGTAATCATACCACCTTCCTAATTATATTGAGTAGATTTAAACATGAGAAATCAATATTCATAATGCATATACATTCCAAATCTGAAAAATTCAATTTAACCATGTTCTTAAAAATTCACTTCCTTGACTAAACCTAGAAATTACAAAGTAAGAAAAAAATATCATAGAATAAAACCACATAATCATCAAAAATTACATATAGCATGTCTAAATCATGAAAACATCTTTATTCAATGAAACCCTAGGATCATACAAGGTTATTCATAGCTAATATATATTGATATACTTTAATATAGTTTGTTAATATTTATTAATTTTCAATAACGTAAAACCTAAGAGTGTCAAACTAGGTGTGAATCAAGGACTATTGTAATGTCCCCGATTTACATGAGTCTGACTCAGAATATATTATCAAAGTATTTATCCATAGGTAAATTTGTGACAGAACCACATCCACTTATTATACCTATATAGGGATATATTGGAAGGAATCCACTTATTCTATCCTTTACCAAAATTCCAGGTAATGTTTTTATAGTTTTCGTAATACTGATACTTATCCCTAGACATGTCCTTAGGGTTATCACTAATGTTTTGTCACCCTATAATATAATTATTTATGAAAAATATCCTTCGATACCAATTATAGATACCATGTCTTAATATATATAGATATTACAAAATTGTTTTATGAATATTTCCCATATTACAAAATTACATGCCTGGGGACCATAATAGTATAGTGACTTTGGAAACATGGTACAAAACCATATAACTTGGTGAAATATCTTCCTAATCTATAGTAAATATATTCCCCTCTATTACTTATACCTAAAACATTCATTAATATCCTAGTGAAGAAAACATATGATTTAGGTGAGATTGAATGTTCATTAAGGATAAATAAGAGAAATGCATAAGAAAAACATGAACATAAGGGTATGGGAACTTGAGAATAACATCCTATGATCATACACTGCATGTCAATGATCATAATCATAAGACATGGCATAAATATTGGTAGTTTATAAGACATGAATTGTAAATGAACCAAGAGAATAAGCCATCGAATCAAAAAATATGAATAGTATGTGAATGTTTTCAACACACATATGCATATAACATCGTGAAAATATATAAATAGAAATAGGATGACACATTATGTTATGAATAATAAATCATACCCTCTCATAGACTTATGGACATGAAAATAGGTCTATGCATAATGTTGTGAACATGGAATCAGGTTCATGAAAAGCATTGTGAACATGTAATAATGTCCGTGCATAAACTTATAGACATAAAACCACATCTATACATAACATTATGAACATGTAATTAGTTTCAAAAATTACATTATAAACGTATAATAATGTTCATTTATAACATTGTTAACATGTAATCAGGTACACACATAAACATATGGACATGCAACCAGGTCTATGCATAAAATTGTGAACTTGTGATCGGGTCCATAGAGAACATTTATACTCATGAGCCATCCATCATTACCCAATGCAATATAGGGAGATATAGGTCACACCCATCTCATCATTACATTATTCATACATATGTAAAAAAATAAAACATACATCTTATCATGACCTATAAAATATATGTGTTTAATAAACACCATATCAAAACCTACTAAATTAAATGTATATCCTTAAAATTTAATCACAATATAGCCTATGAAAAGAGATAGTTTTTATGTTAAATTCATGAAATCCTAACCTGTGGAAATAATCATGCATCAAAATCATATAAATTACTGAATATAAATAGGTTTCATTAAAATCATGACATAAAATCACAAACCATTCAAAGAAATAATATGAATGAAAATATTAGATAATTACCTATAAAGGCATAAGTAACCTCAATAGATTTTATCTTATATGGAAAATAATTTTGATATATCTATTAAAAACATTTCATGATTAATATATCTTTTATTAAATAATTTTTGAAACATAAAATCTTTTTAATATAATTTTCCTGAAATTTTATAAAAGAATCTGTGAAAAAATATTGAAAAAATTTTCATTTGAAAAAATCATTAAAACTAATAATGAAAACTGGAAAACATTTTGAAAACCATTTTCCATGAAAACAATATAGTATAAGTATGAAAACATTTTCAAAAAAATCGTTAATTTTTTAAAAAGAATCTTGAAAAACTCTTGATATCCATTTCATTGATAATTACATTTATAAAACATTTTCTTAAAAATAAACCTTTTAAACATGAAATGAATGTTTCAAGTAAATGATGGAAGATTAATCTTGTAACTCCCCAACCCGGAAGCCACTAAACCAGTGCTCCGAGCCGGTTCACCACAAGGCCTCAAGAGCGCCTCCATATACGCCAGAGGATGCCAACCAGCAGTGAGGGCCTTGGGTGTGATAGTGGGGAGACTATACCCTTATACCAGAGTAAGAAAAAAGTATAAATAACTATGTATCATACATAGAGGAAAGTTAATAGAGTGTGGAAGTAGTAAAAAACTGAAATAGAACAAGTTGTAATAGTAAAATGCTGTAAAAGCCCGAACAACTATGCAATACAACACAACACTGGTCACCCACCAGGCCAACCATACAAATACAAGTAAAAAAGAAACTGAAAGTAAAAGTACAGGGCTCTATTACTAAGTTCGATCCAATCCACGTACCCGATCTTCAGAAAGTGTCGAACTGCAGTAGCCCAATCAATAGAACCACTCGCGAAGATCCGCTCGATCATGCAAGATTGGGCCTCAGCCCTATCCACTATGCAACCTGTGCTCATCCTGAAAAGCAGACATAAGGTCTACACATACACTGAGGTGCACTTTCAAGGGGGAGAAATAATATCATTAGGGTATCCTGACAAGCAACCTACAACTGTGCTGCTAAAAGTGTATGCAATAACAATGTGCTCAGCCTAGCTAGGACACAACCAAAAGTAGTATACCAAATGCGCAACCACAGTTGAACTCAGTGTATGAAATCCCAGTCAACTGGGCAAGTGCCACCATGGATGTCCATATCTATATATTTACACTTGTATAGTCCCATACTTATACACACATACATAAATATGAATATTCATGATGAAGTGATTTAGATAACAAGAAACAACAATAGCAATCGATCCTTGGGATTATAAGTCCAATCTCTAGGACATCATATTCAAGGGAATGGATCTAGACGTAGTGCCACTCAAGCCGTATATCATATAAGTCGATCTCTATGTCTGTAATCTCAACAACATGTACTTTCTTCAACCAATGCTGAAGATATGGCTCAGCACAAGCTAAACAAAGACTAGTTATCCTCTAGTTCAACCAATCAAACACTAGAAAGTAGATAACACAACAAGTAACCCTCTAGGAAGTACTCGCAGACAACCCCTTTGGTCCTATACAAGAAGTACCAATGACCCTCTTGGCAGTGAACTCTCCTAACCCTCCCTGGTTTGGTCATACAAAATTATAAGACTATCTGGGGAAGCTCGCTCGGTCAATTCCCCTTATATTCTAGTGTAGTCAGGGAATCTCTGAGGAAGATCACGCTGTCTAACCCTCTTATATCCCAATGGTCTAGAAAATATTTTAAGAAGCTCACTCAGTCAATTCATCCTATAGTCTCAGGTCTATCACAGACTCTCTTAGGAAGCTCGCTCGTTCAATTAATCCTCTAGCCTGGAATGTTTTAAATAAAATCAATCAAGTAAAGACCCTTTGAGGAAGCTCACTTGGTCAACCCTCCTATAGTCTATAATATCCAAGAATCTTTGGGAAGCTCACACAGTCTATCCCCTATAGTCTATAATGTCCAAGACTCTTTAGGAAGCTCACTCGGTCTTTCCCTCATAGTCTATAATGTCCAAGTCTCTCTGAGAAACACACTCAGTATATCCCTTATAGTCTATAGCACCAAGTTCTCTCGGTCACGTGCCAGTCATTGCACAATAATTCTATAAGGCCAAAGTACACCTATAGAGATACTTGGCTAACCAGTCTACAGAAAAAAGCATGTCAAGAATATCATTCCATCCTACAGTCACAAGGCATGGAAAACAGGTATAACGACCAAAGGCTAACAATACCTAGATATTGTAAATAAAACAAGGCATGTGAAAAACATCCAAGAATAGACATTATCCTCAATCATGATCAACTAACCTCTACAAAAGCATAAAAGTAAGGCATGACAAAAATAGGGGCAAAATGGTAAACATGCAATACCTCGTTCACAGGTATTTGTGGAATTTTCACATTAAACTCAAGGACTTTGAAAGGTAAGGCACAAACTTTGTACTCAGACATACATGGAATAGTAGGAATCTCAACAAAAAATAATGACATCTCACATTAGGCTCACCAGCCACCAGCTAGGAAGCACCTCTGGTAAACATTACAGTATCAGCATGACCAAGTCGGATATAAACAAATAGTGAGGGTGCCCCGAATGCCCAACCCAACAATACATCCAAAGCCCAAAGTGATTACTAGTTTGTCATGGGTTAAAGGTGACAGCCGATCACCATCTCTACCCAACCCGACATAAAAACTCAGCGTATTTCAAACAACAAGCACCCACTGGGTCCCTCAATTCAAACATTGAGGAAGCATCATACTCGGGATTCTCTAGGTAAACACTAGTAAAGTCATCCTACGCGGGATCCATAGAAAATATTAATGGAGAAATCATACACAGAATCCTCAAAGTAAAGAATACATAGGAATTCCATAACTTGGGTCATATCAAAGGAAAAATAGACAAGGAATCCTTTAAGGAACTCCCATGGTCAGTCGATAAGTAAAGGCATCCCTCAGGGGATCCTTAGAAGTATCTGATCTCACAGACTCATAGGCCGACTGGGAACATCTCACAAGGGTAAAGTCCTCTAAATAATAGGTTATGGGAGATATCTCATAGATCATCTCGTATTAAAGGTCTTAACTATTCTGTTCTGAAAACCCAACCTATCATCCAAGCCATGTCACACTCTTAGGTGTCAACTGAACTAGATAACTAGAGGAAGAGCCCATCCATTTGGATAAAAAAACCCCAAAACATTATTTAGATGACCTCTAAATGTTAAAAGGATTCCACCATTGTGATCTATGTGAAACAATTCTCATAATTGACTACTCACATGCCCAATTCTGACTTCTATAGACTAACATAGCTCAAAATTGCTAAATTGATGTATTACATGGCCAGAATATATGGCCAGACCACAATGGGCATGCCTGTGTAATCGTACACGGCGTGTACATTACTGTACACTGCATGTACTGTTCACAACAAGTTATGTCGTGTCCATTTTCACCTGAAACACATGCCCATGTACCACTACACGGCGTGTACTAAAAGTACACGGTGTGTACTCCTTAAAACCCACTATTTCGTGTTCTATTTCACACGACCAGCCACATGGATACCCACTAAATGGCGTGTACTCAAAGTACACAGCATGTACTCAAACTACACGACCTGTACTCAAAGTACAAGGCATGTACTTAAGAAAACTTCATCTTCCCCGAACTCGAAGAACACATGGTGTGTTCCCCTAGAACACACGCTTTGATTACTGGGTTTTCCGATGGGAAAACCCTAAAAACACCGGATTTGCCCGTTTTCACCCCTGAAACAATAGATCGAGCCCCATTGGAATAAAAGAAAGAAATATAAGGCTTTAAATAAATAAATAACATGTTTAACGGGGATCTATGGAAAAACATAAATGGACCTACCTTTAGGTGGAAACCGCTGAAGCTTTGATTGATTTCACAGCTCAATGTTGTCGCATGCTGACTAAGCACGTCGAGAGCTTCGAATCGGTTCCACTCTCGCCTTCCTTCTCTCCTGTTTTCTCGATCTCCAAATTCTCCCATAGGTCACGGCCAAGGAGGAGCAGCATAGGAGATCTGATCAAGGAGGAGTAGGAAATAAGATAGATGAAAAGAAAAGGAAAGATGAAAAAGAAAAGGAAGAAAAAGGGGCTCGGACCGGTCCCAGCGCCTGACATGAGTTTATTCCTTCCCTAGGCTAAACTCCCCATTCCGGACTCAATCCTACAGATGGAATCAAAATATAAAGCTATTTTTAAAAGTCATTTCCAAACGAACCTATCTGAATAATTTAATATTTAATTTAATAATATTAAATGTTTAATATTCCGCCAAAATTCGACCATCTTAGATTTCCACCAAACTTCTGTCCTAGGGTAAACTCCCTATTCCAGGACCAATGGAGTTGTCAAAAAAATTATCCAAGATTTTATGGTAGGGGAAGATGAAAATTTTACCCCTTACGAGCATCCAACAACAAGAAATTCAAATTTCTGCTCAAAATGATTGTCCGAAGAAACACGGGTTCTTACAAACTCCCCACCATAAACCTTCTCGTCCCCGCGAAGCCCAGAAAAAGGACCAGCAGCGGGACCAGAAGCCATGCCCCCAAGCCGAGCATCTGCACAACCAAGATACTTGGACCATCCAATGACCATCCTTAGCATTAACAACCACCTTCCACACAGAATATATTCAACTACAACCAACTTGTACTCCCCACCCTGGGAATACTCTTGTCTTAGTCTTAAAAGAATATTATGAGCTCAAAAGCTCTTGGAAAACACCGGTGTTTAACCAAAATAAGGAAAACTACCATCAAAAGGAAAAATATGCACTCCCCACCATATTGCTTTCCTTACACTACTCTAACATCACAACCAGAACAGGTTCCATCCACCACATGGATGAACATTAAGAAAGAAAAAGGAGCTCGATGTTGGGTTGAAGCTCTCTCATCATACTCAAGATAAATCAATAAATCACATGGTCTTCTCTTATAAGAGTATAATAATATTTCACTGATGGTGTTTCCAGTTCCCTCCGAGCCACGCTAACATCCTACCAAAACCAAACTAGGATTCAAGCATGGGTCAACAATTTCACGGTAACCCGAAATTTCACAAAGTCACCTCTACAACAGAAACATCAGAAACACTGGTCGACCAGGCTAGGCACCCAAACATGCCTTATTGTCGAAACCAGTCGTAAAAACAAACCCCGACAAAAAGGTATTGGAAAATGCTGGCCAACCTTCTCACCCAGGTTTCCTTAAAACGGAACAAACATCGATTGATAAGGGTTTGAGTCAAAACCTAGGGTATTTGGGTCTTCCACCCAGCCCTAGAAAAAATTCCTCACAACTGGGTCACAAAGTCTAACCACCTAGCCCAAAATATC
The DNA here is from genome assembly GCA_963277665.1 of Viscum album. Lineage (NCBI taxonomy): Eukaryota > Viridiplantae > Streptophyta > Magnoliopsida > Santalales > Viscaceae > Viscum > Viscum album. The sequence goes on along the minus strand of OY728164.1, from coordinate 1,006,583,172 downwards.
CAAAACCACTCAGAAGATGGTAAAGATCACAACGACCCAAGAAGGTCAAAACCAATACAGAACCTACAAGGGCCCCGATCCTCTCCGAGAATCCTCATAAGGAATGACTCATTGGAGGTCACACAAAAAACCAGAAGAGACAAGCTGAGCTAACACCCATTGGGTATCTGAATACAAGAATACCACACGAAGGTACAATTCACAAGAAAATCCTTGGTATGTATCGACATCATTCTCAACAATCCGAAAACGTAACCACAGACCTGAGAAACAACACCCAATAAGGGGTTAAACAAAAAGGAATCACGTGCCACATAGACCAACTAGGGTCACGGCACCACCTGTACAAAAGGACTGAGTCATCAGCCCCATCAAAAATGCCTTAACGTAGATCCTTGTAACGTACCATCAGAGTAAAAAGTATGTGTAAGCAGACCCAAATGTCTCAGTCGTGAGTAAAAACACACACTAGTAGTCCTATATGCTATGAATCCTACGTGCCTAGTATGATTTATGAGACGCCTCTTGCCTTTTCCAGCCAAGAGTCAAAATATATCCCAGGTATCGTACAAATGGCAAGGAACCATAGATCTATTGTAAATCGAAACACCACACAACATGTGAGTCTCTCAAGGTGAAAATCATATAAATCTGTATCATTGCAAAATTAAAACAACAATCCCAAACCCTGGAAACCATGAGTTCTTACCGAAACAAGTGTTCGTAACGCACCAGCCCGATATCCATCACAGGTTTAGACAAATTACTAATACTCATGTCTACGATATCCCAAATAGTAATAACGAGGAAAGAAAACTCCTCTGATACCACTTTGTAACATCCCAACCCGGAATGCACGAAACCAGTGCTCTGAACCGGTTCTCCACAAGGCCTCAAGCACGCCTCCCCGTATGCCAGAGGCTGCCGACTAGCAGCGAGGGCCTAGGTTGTGATAGTGGGGAGAATATTCCCTCATACCAGAGTAAGAAAACAGAGAAAATAACTAAGTATCATACACATCAGAAAGTAAACAGAGTGCAAATGTACTAAAAACTGATATAGTACAATCTGTAATAGTAAAATGCTATAAACTTTCGAACAGCTATGCAATACAATACAACACTGGTCACCCACAGGGATGACCATACAAATAAAAGTTCAAAAGAAATGGAAAGTAAAAGTATAGGGCTATGCTACTAACTCTGATCCAATCCACGTACCCGATCTCCAGACACTGTCAAACTGCAGCAGCCCGATCAGTAGAACCACTCGAGCAGATCTGCCCAATCCTACAACACTGGGCCTTGACCCTATCCACTATGCAACCTGTGCTCAACCTGAAAAGTAGACATAAGGTCTACATGTACAATGAGGTGCACGTGTAAGGGTGAGAAATAATCTCAGTAGGGAACCTCGACAAGAAACATACAACTGTGCTGCTAAAAGTGTATGCAACAACAATGTGCTCAGCCTAGCTGGGACACAACAAAAGGAAGTAAACCAAACATGCAACCACAATTTAACTCAGGGTATGAAATCCCTGTCAACTACGCAAGTTCCACCATGGATGTCCATATCTATATACCTTCACATGTAAATTACCATACCTATACACACATACATATATATGAATATTCATGATTAAGTGATTTAGATAACAAGAAACTACATCAGCCGTCGATCCTTGGGACCATAATCCAGATCTCTAAGACATCTTATTCAAGGTAATTGAGCTGGACGTAGTGCCACTCAAGCCATATATCAAATAAATCAATCTATGGGTCTGTAATCTCATCGATATGTACCAGCTTTGGGCAACGCCGGAGATATGCCTCTGAATAAGCTAAACAAAGACAATATATCCTCTAGTTCAACTAATCAATCATAAGAAAGTAGATAACAAAACAGGTAACTCTCTGTGAAGTACTTGCAGCCAACCCCTCTGGTCTTATCCAAGAAGTACCAACAACCCTCGGTGTAGTGCACTCAGCCTAACCCTCTCTGGTTTTGTCATACGAAATTATAAGGCTCTCTAGGGAAGCTCGCTCGGTCAATTCCCCTTATAGTCTCGGGTAGTCAGAAACACTCTGAGGAAGATCACGTGGTCTAACCCTCTTATTGCCCCAAGGTCTAGAAACTCTCTAAGGAAGCTCACTTGGTCAATTCCTCCTATAGTCTCAGGTCTATCACAGACTCTCTGAGGAACCTCGCTCGGTCAATTCCTCCTCTAGCCTGGAATGGTTTAAAGAAATTCATACAAGTAAAGACCCTCAGAGGATGCTCACTCGGTCTACCCTCCTATCGTTGATAATATCCAAGACTCTCTGGGGGTGGGGGGCTCACTCGTTCTATCCCAGGTAGTCTATAATATCCAAGACACTCTTGGATGCTCACTCTATCTATCCCATGTAGTCTATAATGTCCAAGACTCTCTGGGAAGCTCACTCGGTCAATCCCTTATAGTCTATAACACCAGGTTCTCACGGTCCCATGCCAGTTAGTGCATAATAAAGCTATAAGGCCAAAGTACACCTATAGAGATAATTGGCTAACTAGTCTACAGAAACAAGCATGTCAAGAATATCATTCCATCCTATGGTCACAAGGCATGGAAAAAAGGTATAATGGCCAAAGGGTAACAAGACCCAATTGTCCTAAACAGAACAAGGCATGGGGAAAACATCCAAGCACATCAATTATCTTCAAACATGATCAAATTACCTCAACACAAGCATAAAATCATGGTAGGAAAACAATAGGGGAAAATGGTAAACACGCAATACCCTATTCACGGGTATTTTTGGAATTTTCACATAAAACTCAAGGACATTGAAAGGTAAAGAACAAACCATATACTCAGGCACACAAGGAATAGTAGGAATCCCAAAAAATAGGAAAGACGTCTTGCTTGATGCTCACAATCCACCAGCCAAAAACCTCCTCTAGTAAACACTACAGTATCAGCAAAACCATGTCAGATATAGAAAAATACTGAAAGTGGCCTGAATGCCCAACCCAACAATACATCCAAAGCCCAAAGAGATTACCAGTTTGGCATGGGTTCTAGGTGACACCTGATCACCATCTCTACCGAACCCAACATAATAACTCAGGGTATTTCAAACAACAAGCACCCACTGGGTCCCTCAAGTCAAATACTAAGGAAGCATCATAATCGTGATTCTCCAGGTAAACACAAGTGAAGGCATCCTACGTGGGATCCATAACAAAGATTAAAGGAGAAATCATACACGAAATCATAAAAGTAAGGACAACATAGGAATTCCATAACATGTGTCCAATAAAAGGAAAAACAAGAGAGGGATCCTATAAGGAACTCCCAAGGTCTGTCAACAAGTAAAGGCATCCCTCATGGGATCCTTAGAAGTATCTGGTCTCATAGACTCATAGGCCAGAAGGGAACATATCACAATGGGAAAGTCCACGAAAGAATAGGTTATGGGAGATATCTAATAGATCATATCCTATTGAAGGTCTCAACTATGTTGGTAGGAACACCCAACCTATCATCCACGCCATGTCTCACACTTAGGTGTCAACTGAACTTGATAACTAGAGGAAGAACCCCTCCGTTTAGATAAACCCCCCCCCCAAATTATTTAGATGACCTCTAACTGTTAATAGAATTCCACCATTGTGATATACATGGAAAAACGCTCATAATCGACTACTAACATTCCCAATTCTGATTTCCAGATCCCAAGATAGCTCAAAATTACTAAATTGATGTAGTACATGGCCAGAGTACATGGCCAGAGCACAATGGGCCTACCTGTGTAATAGTACACAGCATGTACATTACTGTACATGGTGTGTACTATTCACAAAAAGTTATGCCATGTCCATTTTCACCCGAACACATTCCCATGTACCATTGCACGGCGTGTACTTAAAGTACACGGCGTGTACTCCTTAAACCCCACTATTCCATGTTCTATTTCACACGGCCGGACACATGGATACCCACTACACGGAATGTACTCAAAGTACACATCATTTACTTAAGAAAACTTCTTATTCCATGAATAGGAAGAACACATGGTCTGTTCCCCTAGAACACACGCCGGGTATACTGGGTTTTCCCACGGGAAGTCCCTAAAAATGCCCGATTCGGCCATTTTTCCCCCAGAAATAATATATCGAGCCCCATGGGAAAACAAGAAAAAAATATAAGGCATTAAAGACTTAAAACACATGTTTAATGGGGATATATGTTGAAAACATAAATGAACCTACCTTCCGGCAGAAACCACCGAAGCTTCGGTTGATTTCACGGCTCACGATTGTCGCACGCTGACTCAGCGCGTCGAGAGCTTCGAATCTTTACAACTCTCACCTTCCTTCTCTCCCATTTTCTCGATCTAGATATTCTACCATATGTCACGGACAAGGAGGAGCGGCATAGGATATGTGATCAAGGAGGAGGAGAAAATAAGAGAGAATAAATGAAAAGGAAAGAAGAAAAGAAATGGAAGAAAAATGGGCCCGGGCTAACCCCGACGCCCGACATGAGTTTATGCCTTTTCTAGGATAAACTCCCCATTTTGGAATAAATGGCACAGATGGAATTTCAATAAAAAGGTCCATTTATAATTTATTTCCAAATGAACCTATGCAAAAAAATTTATATTTAATTTAATAATATTAAATATTCCTCCAAATTCGAATAGCTCAGAATTCCTCCAAACTACTGTCCTAGGGTAAACTCATTATTCCGAGACCCACAGAGTTGTCATAAAAATTATTCGAGATTTGATGGTAGGGTAAAAGGACAATTTTACCCCTTATGAGCATCCAACAGCAAAAAATTCAAATTTTTTCTCAAAATAATAGTCCGGAGAAACACGGTTTCTAACAAATATGTACCGAACGTACGTGGTAAAAACAAAAATCATTTTTCACGGTAAAAATAATAGAAAAAATGTATTTTTTTAGAATGTGACGATGATATTATTTTGAAAAAGAATTAAAATAAAGAAAGAGTAAAATATTATTTTAATTATTATAGGAAAATATTATAATATTATTGGAAACCTTTTTTAAAACCTTATTTTTAATAAAAACATACTACAGTTTGAAGGAAGAGGTAAAGTAAGACATTCTTAAAAACACTTTTTTGATCATCTTATGTACCAAAGAGTGGAAAAATTGTACCAATAATTTGATATAACATGAATTAATATAATTTAAGAAATATCATGAGATTTATAGCGATATGGATTATATTATTTCATAAATTGATGAATAAACATAAATAATCAAAATATATAGTGAGATTGTATCTATAAACTATTACCAATTTGGTAACTTTGAATCATAATATAATTGAAATAATAAAGTTACATGAATATTAACATATCATTAAAATAATTATATTCATGATATAATGTTTCCAAGGTAGTATTTAAACCTCATAGAAAAATATAAGTTCATGGAATGGCATGTGTCTCAAAGAATGAAAATTGAAACAAAATTACTTTACTGATTTGGTATCTTTTAAAACATACACCCCATGAAATAAATATCATAAAAAAGACATGTAAATACCCATAAATTTAGTTATATTAATAATAAATTAAATTTATGGGTCATATAAACCCCACACAAATGAAATGAGTGATTATTAAGGCACATATCTCACAAAAATAAAAAGTGAGATGAAATCCCCTTTCCGTGTGTCATGACTGTCATGAGACTCGTTAAAACCTCATGTATTATATAAGTTTGTTATAAATATATCACTAAAATATATTTATATATCTAATTCCTCATATTGTTTTATTATGACTTTATATTACCCACTTGTTAATAATTTTATGTTAAGGTTTTATTTTGGGTAATATATCCTTTGTTCTTGGCATGTGTCTTAATTTGTAATATTTTTTCCGAATAATTATATCATGATTTCCATAATGTATAAAATGATATAAACATAATTTATATTAATTATATGTTTATTATAATAATCAATATAATATATTAGTATGAAATGGGATACACCATTCATGGAGATGGTTTGACGTACATACGCATGAACGATGTTTCCATTTTTATTGTCGAAATGATAGAGAGAAAGAAAATGACATGTGTATATATATATATATATATTAATTACATTATAATTATTATTATATATATATATATATATCATATTCTTTCACTAAATTTATCCTTAATACAATCCATGTAGTGTATGAATGAATCACATCGCTTTGAGGGGACGGTAGTCAACACTTCCTCTAATTAAATTTTTGTAACCACAACAAATAGAAAGTATAAATATATAAATTCTAAATGAATAAATATTCCTAAATAAATAATAAATATAATATATGAAATATATTAACATATCTTCTATCATAGTTTCAACAATGAGAATTTTTAAAGGAAAAATGAACAATCATCATTTCATGAGGCGACAGTTCGTCGTACATGAAAACAGTGTGTTTGTTAACAATTAGATGGAAGTGTGTGTAAGATTAAGTAGAACCATTAGAGTAACAAAATAATAATATATTAATTAAATATGTGTTTTTATATAATCATTTATTAAATAGAGTTTATGGTTTGGTGAAAAAAATACAATAAAGGAGCTTGAGAGAAGACATTGCCTCTTAATCGAGTAACTTGTTTTGGTTTCTTCCAAAAGGTTTACATGTATTTCTTTCATCCAAAAAGAAGGATTATATAAGGGAGTAATTTTTTGAATTTTATTGGGAATATATTATCCAAAACAATGTTTTTTGAGAGCTATGAAGAAGAGGGAGAGCTGGAGGCCATTTGTAGTGAATAGAAGGGACACCATTGGGATTTTAAAAAATAAGTAATTTATGTTTTTACCTAAAATAAGTCATAATTATCCAAATAAACAAAATAATATACTTTTAATGGAATTATAATGGACATAAAATTTTATTTGGTTATTTTTAATAAAATGTTCTATCCTAAAATTAAGGATTAGTACTTTGTTAACAAAATTTTTCTCTTCATCATTGTAAATAATTTTAATCACATTCACTAATATTTTTATTCAAAATTTATGGCCTTATTATAAATTATAAATTATGATGATTAAATATATTTAAACCTTTTTCCAAAATTATAATCAATTAATTACCACAAATTCATTTAAAACTAATCCTGCTGACTGGATGAACCTATAGGGTTTTAAAGTAAAAACTTCAACAAGTTTGCTTTGTTTTTATACCCAATTTCAAAATGAAATTGATTAAAATTACCTAACATTAATTAATTTATAAAATTATTAGATAATTAATATTTATCGTAAATTTAAAATATAATTTAACTTTATAAATTAATTAGATAAAAATGATTTTGAATCAAAACTCAATATTTTTAATTATTAATTAAATATTAAACCTTACATAATATAACAAAAATTTATCCTAACATAATTTTTATGTTTTTTACTTAAAATATAATATTTATTTATACATATTAAATCTCTAAAATTTATACAATTTTATTTAAAATTATTTCTCCATTAAAAGGTGGAAAAACTAAATGTACAAAAATTTAGGGTTTTATGCATTAAATTTTGTTTCCTATTATCTTATATCTATAAAATATATTGAATTATTATAATAAATATTTTTAAAATATATAAAAAATAAATTGAGTAAATATCATTCATTGTTATTAATTAATTAATTTAACTTATTAATATACATCATCTTTTTTCATATAAAAATATACTTTTATAGTATCAGTCTCATATATTCATTTGGTTTCTATATTCTTTTATCATTAACATGTAACAAATGAATTAAACTTTAAATAATCATAAGATAGTTACTCTAATATTATTTCATTTAATGGAATTATTATATCCTATTGAATAATAACATTGTAATAATGTATTATTGTTGGGTAACACTCACTATTGCATGTTATGAAATCCATCAAGGAAAGTCAGTCATGTATGTATTATAGGGTATCCTTGGTGTTCCATGTACAAAAAGATATTTTTTATTTTGTTTTTAGTGCATGATTAAATTGATATTAGATTTAACATATGGAAGATATAGTTTTTTGTTATAAAATATACTATTTTCTATGTTCGGTGAAATGAAAAATATCAAAAAAAATAAATTAATTCAAAAATATTAATTAAAAAAATCTCATGGTGTTGCAGACCAAGGGTATTATTTACATCGAGAAGTAATTATTAATCATGGAAATTAATGTAATATGTTTTTTATGATATGTATGGGCTCTCTCAATTATTTTCATAAAGGGATTTGTCTTTTATCGGGATTAGTTTATGAAGAAAGAGATGATGAAACATAAAACAACATATGTGAAAGAAAAAATTATCAACAATAAACCTATGAATTAATTGGCTGAAATAAAGGAGTCATAATTTCATAAATATAATTATTGATTTTAATTATCATATTACTTAATTTGGTCATAATTTCTTGATTTTAATACTAACCATTTTCATTTTATTAATGGATAGAAAATAGAATCATGATATTGGGCTTGTCATTGTTATGATCATTATTAAAGACATCTTTTTTGGGCATAGTCTTATGAATTAATCTATATCATAAAAATTCTCCAACACAAACATCCTGATATTTAATATTGAGTGAAAACTTCTAGTTGTGTAATGATTTCAACATAGGTATAAAAAATTTAAATAATAAAATTAATGTGTATTTTCTTTCTAAAAATATTATTATTCTCAAAATTTCCAAATCTAATGTTCTAATAGGCATGGATTAGATATCTGTAAAAAAAATACAGTATAAATTTTCATAAAAAGGAAATTACAATTCCAATTCAAAATAAACTAATGATAACATGTTTGTGCAAGGATGACTATGAACTCCCTATATAAATTAATTCCCTTATATGGGCCTTAATTCAAAATAATTAGAGGTATTTTGCTAAAATGGTTAGAGAGAATCATTATCTTGAGGATATAATGATTTTAAATGAATAAATTGATGTTTTTTATAAACATTTTCATTTCTTTCTCCCAAAAACCAAAAGTTTCAGTTTCCCATTGAATACATAACTAATGTTATGACTATAACAAATACTCCCCATAGAATTGACTGAATTGAATTTGGTTAATTAAGGATGTTTTTCCAAGAGAATATGTAGATATAGATTTTACATACCGAACTGGTTCACCAATGGGTGCACTATTTCACCTTTTTAATAATGGATATAGATCCAACAGTCTCTGAATTTATTATCATAGACATAATAAGATTATGATTAAGAATAAGTATCCCCAACCCTATATTTATCACTTGTTTGTTAAAATGCGTGGGGATCAAGGCATCTCAAAGATTGACCATCGATCAAGATATCATACACTAAGGTTTAAAGAGGATGATATATCTAAAAATCTGTCCATATAAGATATGGACACCAATAATTCATAATGATCTCATTGTTACTTTCAAATTCTCCTACTATCATAATAAATTTTATGAATATAGTCTTTATATATTACCTTGAAAAGGTTTTGGTACGGGATATTAATTATATAATAATATATTCTAAGAGAAAATAATATCAATTTTATTATTATAGGATTATGTTTAAGACATTCAAAAAGGATAATAAGTAATAAAAATTCATATGTGTGAATTATGGTAACAAAATATTTCATTTGTGGTCATACAATCATGGGATAGGGTATATAAGTGGATCATTCAAATACATATGTAACTAAGGAATTGAATAGACCACCGACTAAAGTAGAGACCCACAGTTTTCATGGATTTTTGGGATATTGTCAATAGTTTTTTTATAATTTCCATGGTACTATCAGACCCAAAAACCATGTTAACTCAGAATGGAGTTAAGATCCTATGGAAAGATAATGTGATGAAGATTTAACAGAGGTTAAAATATGATTTTTTAAATAAACTAAAATCATACTAACCTTCAATGGATAAGGAATTGTTTTATATATTTTGATGCATCAAATAATGCATTTGGATGTGTCGTTATGAAAAATTATATGGTGGTAGTTTACGTCTCATGTCGAGTAAGGGTATATGAGAAGAACTATTGATGCATGATACAAAGATATAATTTATATTATTTTCATTAATTATATAGACACATTATCATTAGGATTAAAATTTTGATATGTATACTAGTCATAAGAGCTTAATGTATATATATATAGATTCTCTAAGTATGAGATATCATTTTATATCATCCATAATGGAGACAGAATGAGACCCAATACCAATGGATTCTCAATAGATGGACCGTGATATTATATGGGAAGGTGATAAATAATATATTTCACTAAATCCTACTAAATCATGCAAACATGTTATGATCCATGTTGAGTTAAAGAAGGACATGGATCTATATAATAATGTGATGAAAATTCCTTAGTTTAACTCAGACAGATACAGAATTATAAATTTTTTTTAAATTATCAAATGTCCCTTCAACACTAGAATTCAAGAAGAATTTTTTTCATGATGAGTGTAGTTCATAATTGTTTACATATTTTTTAAGAGAAAATTCATAGAGATATCACATGTAGAATTTCTGGTGGGATCACTTAAAGGGGAAGATTTAAGAGTAAATATCTCAATGTTTGGTCTTTCAAAAAGTTAATTTTAATGTTTATATGTCTATGGGTAATATGAAACCCTTACCATTACCTTTATGGATATAAGAGAAAATCATTATGGATTTCACTATTGGATATCATAAGACTTCTAAAATTCAGAATTAGATTTGGGTTGTAATATATTTCCTTATGAATTTGAAAAATTACACTACTATTTGATAATATTTCACACACTATCCAATTGCATATATATATATATATTAGTGATGTGGTCAGGCTTAATGGAGTACCACATTACATTATATCAAATCAAGATAAAATTTTTACCTTGATGATATAGATAAGTATACAATGGTTATTTAATATTGAGTTAATATTCAGCATTGATTATAGTCTTCAAATGGATTGAAAATTCAAATGGACCACTGAAACACTTGAAGATATCTAGAGATCATGTTCAGTGTATTTCAAAGGATTTTGGGATCAACACCTTCCCTTTTATAGTTCTCATATAATAATGGTTTACATAATAGTATCCAAATGCAACTATATGAGGCCTTGTATGGGAAGAAGTGTGTAAATACAACATGTTATGATGAAGTGTAAGATTTTAAGCTACTGGTACTTGATATTTATCAAGATATGTCATAGAAGATTCAAACTATTCAAAATCACATTAAAATTTCAAAAAGGTAAATGATGGGTGGCACTGATAAGTTTCATTGTAATTTAGATTTTGAATTTAGAGAAACCATATTATTTAGAATATAATCATGGAGTATGGTTATGAGATGATATGGAAATGGAATTTTGATCCCTTTATAGATTATACCATTCAAAATCTCAAATAATGTATTGATAGTAGCTTATTATATTTCACTTCCACTAAACCTATACCATGTGTAGGTTCTATCCCATTAATCAACATTCTGGAAGTACACACCTGATCCCTCACATAGACTAAAGACATATTTTTCATTGGTATAACATCATCTTTATTAAAAGGAAAATCCAATAGAAATCTTAGATCATATGATAAATATCTACAAAAAAACTAAAATAACTTAGATAAAGCTTTTTAGAGGATTCAAATGTTCGATGAATTAATGTAGGTACATGAAGGCATAAATATGGAAGTGTAACCTTATTTCTTCATTATATTTTATAATATGTTTATGGAGAAATTATTATAATTGGTAAAAATTTGACACTCCTCAATTTTAATATGTATTCCCATTTATATAAATATTGTCTATATATATATTATAATACACACAAAATTAAATTTAAATGAATCATGATATATTTTTTTAAAATATAATGTAAACATTAAAATAATGATAATTAAATTGAAAACATCATTAAAAACTATAATAAGAATAAGTCCATTAGTTGATAACAAAATATTAATTAATAAAATTTAGTTATTAAGAGAACTTTTGTTTTTATCTATTACATATTATTATTTATCATATATTTATTTGGTTAAAATAAATATTATAATACCAATTAATAGATGAAATTTAATATTTGGAAGATAGATAATTAATGGAGTGTTCTTATAATTATTTAATTTTAATAAATATATTTTTAAAATATTGTTTTTAACATTTTCTTTATATTTAATTTTAACCAACTAAATATATTTTGGCTAAATGACATTTTTAAAAAATTAATATTATATATTAAATTAATAATTTTTAATCTCATGTACGTTTTATTAATTTATATGATAATGGAATAAGAAAACATGTTGTTTTCAATGTTATTTTCATATAGAAACTATTCTTCATGTAAGTGATATTTTTTCATTTAAAAGTAAAATTAAAAATATTTTGAATGTTAATTTGATTAAAAGGACTCCAAATTTGGAATAAAAATATAAAAATTTTGTAATAGGGTTCATATTATATTTTACAAAAAAACTAATTTCAATGGTAAATATTTAAACATGGTAAAAAAGGAAAAAACATGGTAAATTAAAATTGATCAACTATTTTTTAGTTAAAATTATAGTTAGATATTTAAAATTATTTTTTAAGTGTCGGAGAAAATTATAAATTTATCGTATACATTTCCTTATTAAACACACCTAGCATTCATGTGATTCAATCATTACACTTTACCTGGCATAAGCTTCCAATGAAATCACTCTAATTTTTACCTATAAAAAGAGGCACCAATCACCCAATCCAAAAAAAGTTTATCTTAAAATTATCTCTTAAATTTCTTCACAAATTCACTATCAATAATACCACTCCCAATTCTGGTATCATTTTTTCAAAAGTATAATGTCCCTCATTTCGAGGGAATATGTTGTGATAATGATATAATTAATTAAATTATGTGGAATGTTTCTCTTAATTTTTTTCATTTATTATATCATCTCCCAACATCATAAATATGATTAAAAATCTGAATGATTTAATATTTCTATAATTTCTATTCTTTTAAAATGATATTATCATAATAAAACTCAGTATTATTATTCATTCATTAGTTATAATGATTTTTTTGTTTGGGTATGTTTTATCTCTTACATGAATGATGTTATAAAATTTTCATCATGAATGAATAAGATAAATTAAATATAGGTAATATGATGAAATAATAATTAATTTAATGTTTTTAATAATTCAGTAATGGTAATGTAAATAGTATACTCATTAAAAATCTATTCATCTTGTAAAATCAAAAATGAAAAAAACCCAAATTTCAACCATTCTATATTAAACATCCTAATAACATCCATAAAAGGACCATTGTAGATCATAAGAATATCAAAAACATATAATAAAAATTTATGAACAATTTTTAGGAGATTAACACATTATAAAAGACTGTATACCGAAACATGCATATGAAAACTAGCTCAACGAAACTGGAAAATTACCACGAAAATATTAATTTTAACAGAGAATGATTAATAAACCAGTTATCATAAATTACAAATTAATTGTAACAAATCTAAATATGGTTATTATATAGTATAGTAATAAACCTAAAAAGTTATAAAAGTGTTTAGAGAGTTTTTGATTGAGAATAAGTTTGACTTAAGTGTTTTCTCATATCAATTTTCATTCATTCATATATTCTTTGTATTCAAAACTTTTTTCTATTATGTGGTGTATATAATAATCATGAATTTGTTTTAGAGTACATTTCATTAATTTAATTGGATTTATAAATATACATGTGGTTATCTTTCAAGTTTCATTTTTTCATATGTCACCAAATCCACAAGGTTTTCTTTCCAATCTCACTTTGAAATAGAGATTGTTTATAACTAAATTTCCTTTTCAGTAAATTGTATATACTTTATCTATAAACTCCATTTATTTTCTTCTAATATAGTTATGTATATTTTTTAACTTTATTCTTACAATTTCAGCTTAATTTTTTTAGAATTCAATTAATAAATTTCATGTTAGTAGAGTCAAACTAGTCTTAACCTTTCTATCAGGAATCTTTCTTATCTATGTTCATATTATTTATATTATTCTATAAATTTCCTTATATATAATACAATGTTTTTTCTATGGTTTTTATCTATCTGATGTTAAATTATTTCTACATTTTTTATAAGAATATTGTTTGGAATTTATTTCATAGTACATTTTCTATTAACATTCTTTACAAAGTGAGAAACTAATTTTTTAATGCTTTAAGTGGAATTCATTTTTCCACCACATTATTTAGTTTTTCTGTTAATATTCATTTACATGATTTCACATTTTTTTTTCCAAATTTCTATTCTAATTTTTTAAAATGTATTCCATTTGAATTAATTGTTATTAAAATAATAAATTATATTTCTTCTTATGTTTCACTAAGAAAATAATTTAATTATACAATCCATATTATTTATCTGGAATTCATACTATCACAATTTTTGAAGATCATTATGGAAAAAAATTCTTTATCATGGTTTAATTATTCAATGATGAGATCATTAATATTTTCATGCACATGTGGCTCTCATATGTATGGTTTTCATTCTGTGAAATATGGTTCTACTTTAGACCACCAATGTATTTTTTAATGTTGTATATCTCATTATATTGGGATGAGACACAAGTGGTTATCCCAAGTATAAAAAATTAAGGGGAATGGGTAGTTATCTCAAGTGTAAAGGGTTATGGGGGCGGGTGGTTATCCCATGCATACATGTTTTTCTACATTGGTGCTTCAAACAAATCCAAATAGTTATGGGGTATGGATGGTTTTTCCTTGTACAAAAGGTTATGGGGAATTGGAGTTACCCCTTGTCCAAAAGGGTATTGTGTGTGGGTGGTTATCCCATATCCACTATATAATGGGTAGGTATTTCTCATACTCCATTATGATATTAATTTCTTATTGATTTTCCTTGGAATATGTTAATATTTATATTCTTTTTATTCTACCACATTATTATGTTATAAAACTTATGTATGTCATGTTCTCCTGACTCACAAATATTAGTCCATAATTCTACACTCCAATGACTCATTTAATATATTATAATAAAATACAAATGTAAAAAACATCATTTATGATATATATTTTATTTGGTATGATCTTGTTTAGTTTTGTCCATGTACCTTGATTATGTTTTCATTGCCACATGTTTATATTATCCTCACTTATGATATTTGATTTATATATTTTATGTTCACCCCTTACAGGGTATCTATGCTCACCCATTCTAATATTTCTGTTTCCAAATGAAATAGAAAAGTCTATTTATGATATATCTATAAAGGTGTCATTTGTGAATAATAAATTTGGTTGATGTTAAAATATGGTTTCAAAAAAGTATATTATATATATAAATCTAAATAAAATAAACATATTGGTTCTATGGAAAGATTTATTTTAATACATTCTGAATATATATGTGAAATATTGTAATATGTACATATGTTACGGTTGGAAAATATCAAAAATAATATCCTCAATCACTGTGAACAACTCACCATCAATTAATAAATTCAAAGAATCGATGTAAATGGATTATTTAATCGCTAGACTACTAAAGACCCATAATTAAATAATATTTACCTGGATTTTCAATCCCTATAGAAAGTGTTTACTAGGAGAATACAAAAACGTGGGGAAATTGATGATGGTAGAGAAAAGATGAGCCTTCTCTTCTAATTAATGTTGAAATCCCTGTGAAATTGGATTTAATGAAATAGAGAAGAATAAGAGGAGTAAATTATCATATTAGTTATTTTATATCAGACCATGTTATATAAGGAGGATATAAGGGCTTAATGGCATAAAATATAATAGGTTTATATGATTATATCCACAACTTATAATTATGGTTATCTTTCATGGTTTACCAAACTATGAGTCTAACATGATGGATCCACTATAATCAAGGTTAAACATTCTCATTATTACCAACATGAGTCTCCAAACAATGTGAAAACCAAGTGTAACCAACTATATAAAAACCCCATAATTTTGATTCACATTCGAGGTTACTAATAATCCTTCTAAATCCAAAATCTAACTATATACCATTGGGAAATCCATTTTGAATAGTAACATCCCTATATAAAGGTAACCTAAATGGTTCCCCTTGATTGTGTGAAAATCATGTGCAACATAATGAACTAAAAAATTCCATACATAAGAGATTTCACATGGTTTACAATTTACCAAAAATTATTTCACGTGGTTTTTCTCCCGAAATTAGGTTTTCTACATGGTGAATCTTAATCACATAGAAACCATGAAACAAATATGAAATCTTAAAAAATTAAATGACCAAATCTATAAGCTCCGAAAAATTCAAAATGACTCAATAGTTTATAATATTTATGTTATTTTTTGAAAGGGTGTGTCATATATCTCCCCATATCTAAGGTGATAATATTTTAACATATCCATCACTTTCCATATTTCACTCATCCATTAACATCATCAATATAAGGCTCTGTCCTAACGTGTCATAAACAATGTCAATATTTACAAGAGTAATTATGATCTTTAAAGTAATAATCATTATAAAATTAAACCCATATTCAATGAGATAAATTTACATACTTCTTATAAAATATATATCGTGATATCTTGAAATATATTAAAACCATAAATCATTCTAAAATTAAATTTATAATATTAATCACAAACGAAAAAAATACTTCAATCTAAATCATTGGAAGCTTAATTTTTTTCATAAGTACATAAATATCAATAAATATAAAAATTTCCCACTCAATATTTCATCAATATAAATCAAAGTCCTTGATATGATGCATCAAAATATACATTATAAGGAATACATTATTTTAAAAATTAAAAAGTTAGATGACACTCCAATATCTTCTTTAGACATTAAAAATCATATAGAAACTCTTATATCTATTAGAAAGAATTCCTTTACATAATAAAATAAAATAATTGGTATAAGTCTTAGAAAACAAGATTATTAACTTCATATAATAATCATAAAACCCTAATAAACTTCCCAATTAAAATATATTCTTTGGTGGGTTCTATGTAACAACAATCCAATTATTTACTGAATCAACTATTATACCATTATTTGAAAAGAAATTAGGATAACCCATGTTTTAAAATACATTATTTCATTATATATTACACAATGTTAAATACTATAAAATACCAAAATATCATGAATCCTAGTGTATTTTAGAAACTAGGTACATATCAAGTCAATATGATACCTAGATAAAACAAAATTATAGTAAATTCCCTTAATATTCTCTTAAAATTCCATTAATCTTTTCAAACACCATAGGATAACATAGGAACATACATAAGAAATAGGTGATATATAAAGTCTTTTAAGGAAATAAAAATATCATAGCATAAGTTAAATTAGTATATATGAGCCAACAAAAACATCCTATTAACATGAGGGGGTGAGAATAATAACCTTTTATAATTAGGCCTGATGTACCATGATATCAAAAAGGAAACATGGTAATTTTATGACAATATTAAACAAGAAATAACAAGCATATGTCAACAATAACCTCCAAGAAATACTAACATGGTTTAAAAACTTCCATGATGTATTATTTTTACTCCCTATCCCCAAACATGACAGATCATTAAAAAAACATTACTCAATGCATTAGTGAGCTATCTGGGCTCATCCGTCATTTTAATGTCTTGTACATTCATAAGTGTACCAGATAAATCAAAAAAAATATTAAATTAATTAATTTTATCAAAATATCAAGGAGTATGGGTAATATATATGTAATTTTCTAATAAATTAAGGATAAGTACATATCGGTGAATACATTTGAGTGGATATAAGGATCGGTATTCATAACAAAAATAGTTGCCATGGAAAAAAATAAGGAAAACTCTAACAGGATGATGAGTGTATATAAAGGGTTATGGGAGTGATTAATGGTAATTAAATTCATATATCATAAAATAGAAATCATAATGATAATTATAAGGGCTTATTAAATCATATACCAAAATGAACAATTGAACTAAAGAAAAAATATATAGGAGGTTCTTGAATATATATAAGGAGAGGAACCCTTTCCATGAGAGTGTGTTTCCAAAATCATGGGATGAGTTTCTTAAGTTCTATGAGTCACCATTATAGGTCTCCTAAGAGGGAAGGGTTCATTTACATTATTTTTATAGTGGTTTTCAGTGAAGAGAAAAGTGATTTTGGTTTTGTTTTTATAGAAAAATGAGAGATATTTATTTTCAAATTTTCCAGACAAATGTTTTGGAATTTTTATGATATTTTAATAAAAAGTAGAGACCTTAACATGATAATTTGCCATGATTTCTACCAATGTGAACAGTTTTTTTTTAATATTTTATATTTTTAAGAACCTATCACATTAAAACAATTCATTCAATGATGTGGAAGTGAGTCACATTTATAGAGAATTTATTTTGAATCATTAAAATGTTGTATCAGTTTTGGAGGATTCATTGAATGATTATAAAATTCATAAAATAATGTAAAAAATTATTTTAAGTCTTGTATTTATTTTTTCTTGTAAAAATTTTATGTCATATATAAGATCACTTTTGGCTCATTATACTGTCATAATACATACTATATATTTATAACTTATATAATTTTTACCTCAAAATTCGACGACTTCATATAATTATGACAAAATCACCATTGGATAAATTCAATGCTCTTATTTCAAAAATATTTCTAATATTATCCAAATAATTATCTAATAGTGTTAATTTATAATATTAAATCAAAAATTTACATTTATTGAGATAAAATGGTTTTTTGACAATAACAATTTTTGGACTCTTATAAAAATTATTTTGGACTTCGTAAAATTATATTTTCATTTTTATTTATTATTTGTTATTAAATAATAATATTTTATAAATAAAAACATTATTTTAATAATTCTTGAAATCATTAAAAAAATTCTTGATTGAAACTATTTAGTTACGAAAAATAAAATTTGTATTTCATTATATAGTAATTTAATTTTTATCAAACTCATTATTTGATCATTTAGAAAATAAAAAAATTATAAATATAATAATTATTTTATTAAAATAAAATTTAAAAATTCATTCTCTTAAATTATAATTGAATATGATTTTATTACACGAGTAAATTCTTTATGGGTAAGGGGTGTGATGGGGAGGGTTTCTTTGGGTGGTTCAGCAAAAATGGTTTGGTTCATCATCTCGATGAGCTGGAACATCGCTAGTAAATGGTGTTTTTGAAGAATTAGTTGTTGAATCTCTTGTATGTTCTTGATCATGGTAAAATTGCAATTATGTATTCTCTCCAGAAATCATTGATAAAAGGGATTCATATGGTATGATTATATTAGTCATGTTTTTCACTTCTTGGGTCTATGTCTATTAGACTTTATCATAACCCTTCATATATAATACCAATATGATCTTTTTTCAACATATATATTATCAATTTTTTTATTCCTAATGTAGTATTATATTTAATGGGACATAAAGTTCTAAAATAACAAAATTAGGACTTATGTATTCCATAAATTTATTACTTGATAATTAATTTATTCACTCAAAAAGATAAAATTTCATTTATAAAAGTTCTGGTAATTACATTAGCCCTCAATTAAAAATATTTAATATTTAAATTTTCATTTCATAGACAAAAAACAATAGAGGGTACTTGAATTTCATTTCCTCTTCCATTTCTCATGTTTCTTAATTATACTTGCGGTTCTTCCATAACATTTTACCCATGTGAGTTTTTAGTTTTTATAGAACCTTACCTCTTCGATCTAATATTTACCATATATACTCATTGTATAAAATATCATTATCCAATAGAACCACCTCTAGATTTAGGTGATGGTATGGGTTCAGCATGTAATTCCTCTAGATGGATACGTGGAAAACATCAAGTATTTTAGATAGTTTATGAGGGATTGAAAGTCGATATCCCAGCGCTCCAATATGATCAAGAATCTAAATGTTTTCAATATATCTAGGTATAATATTTTCATTCTCCCAAAACCTCATCTAATTATTACATTTTGATATAATATGGAACACCTTATCTCCAACATCAAACTCCATGTCTCATTGATGATTTTATTCTTAGAATGTTTGTCATTTTTTGGGGATTTTATATGATTTTGAAGGGTTTGAACCTTCCCTGTCATTTCTTAGATAAGATCTGGTCCCATCACCTTTTTCATTCCAAATTCATCCCACAATGTTAGAGTCTCACACCTCTTCCAATATAGATCCTCAATGGATTCCAATTGAATTCTATAATGGGAATTTGTTTTATATGATAACTCCATGTGGGATAGGTGTTGGTCCCAAAATCATTGGAAATCCAATGTACATTGTCTAATCATATCCTCAAAATATTTAATTTTTCTCTTATGCTGAAAATCTACATGAGAGTGATAAGTAGTGCAGAGGAATAAATCTATATCCAATTAATGATGAATGATTCTCTAAAACCATGAGGTTTACCTCAGATCATGAAAAGATATAATAGAGTGTAGAATACTGTGTTGTCCTAACACTTCCCTTAAGTATAACATTTCGAGTGGGTTAAGAGATGACTCTTCCTTCATTGAAATTAATTTTGTTGACAAGGTGGTATGATCAAATTATTTCATTATGGTTTCCTAGGTATTACTATGATGAAATACATGGTTATGTTTTCCCATTTCCATAATGTTATAGGAAATATTATCATCATAACTTTGGACTTTTGTTTCTCTTCCTTGACGTGTTGGAGGACCAACCTATAAGATAAAAACTTAGAAATCCCTTCTTCATGTTATCCCACTAGATGTTTTTTATAATATATATATATATATATCAGGGCTTCATGAATGAATAGAGAAAGATGATCTATGCACATCATCAATAAGTTCCCTCTTCAACTATGATTTTGATGCCACATGTATCCAGTATCAAAATATTATAATTCTCTCTTTAGAAATGTAAAACTCTAGAATATTCACTACCTTAATTTATTGAAACTCATCAACACTGGGGGCCTCCTTGATCCTTTCAGTAATGGATGGTTTTGATGTTATTTTATAGAGGTTGGATGAATATGCCCTTATTATTCCCATATTTATTCTTTTCATGTCTAAGAATAATAGATCCCTTAAAATCCTCATCCTGAATAGAGTTTTCAGATCTAATCTACTCAAAGTATCTACAACTTTGTTTTTTCTGGTGTATTAATGGATCAAAAAATCATAATACTTAATCTTTCTAACCACCTTCCCTGGGGTATATTAATCTCATTTTATGTGAATATATACTTGAGGATTTTATGATATTTATATATGTCACACCTTTCTCCATAGAGGTAATGTAAACACATCTTCAATGTGAAGATTACTACAGGTAATTATTTTTCATTAGTTTAATAATAATTCTTAGGGATATTTAATTTTAGGGATTCATAGGCTATTAATTATTCACCATGCGTGAGTATAAAACCCAATCCCTTTTTGATGCACTACTATAGATCACAAATCCTTCCCCTTATTTTTTAATATGTGTAAAAATGTAATGCTTAGCCTCTTTTTCTATTATTTGTTGATTTCTTCACAATCATGAGTCTAGAAAAACTTGTCTCCCTGTTTTAGTAAGCTTGTATAATGGGCTTCAAAATCCTGACTGATTTAAAAAAAATAAATAATAGTACATAGAATATCCCATGAAACTTCATATTTCCCTGACATATATTTTCCTTGGACATCATATAATTTCAATTTTTATGGATCTACAAATATCCTTTTACTATTAACAACATGTCCTAAAATAGTTACTTTCTCCAACCAAAAATCACATTTACTATAATATTTTATTAAATTTACATTTTGAAAATTCTTTAATAAATAATTCAAATGCTTCCCATGTTCCTCCAATTATTTGGATTAGATAAGAATATCATCTATAAATATTATGAAAAAAATGCAATGTGATCCTTAAAGACTCTATTAATTAAGTCCATTGATATTTCTAGAGCATTAGTGAGTCTAAATAGAATCAATATGAACTCATAATTTTGGTACCTTGTACAAACATAGTCTTGGGGATATCCAAATTATTTACCTTTACATGATAATATATTGATTGAACATCCACCTTAGAGAAATATTGGGATCCATTTAACTGATTTAATAGTTCATCAATATGTGGAAGGAGATACTCGTTCTTTATTATGATCTTTTTGTGCACCTAATAATCAATTGAGAGGAAAATTTAATCATAGTTCCTCTTGATAAAGATAACTAATCCCCCCTCCATGGTGATTCACTTAGGTGTATAAGCCCTTTATCCAAATTCTCCGATTATTATTTCTTTATCACATCAAGTTCAACAAGATCCATTATATATGGATTATTGGTATTGGAATGGATTTGGGAATGAGATAAAATAAGAACTCAACCTATCTTCTTGGAGAAAGACTATGAAAATCTTCAAGAAACAAATTATTGAATTCCCTCATAGTGGTAATGTCATAATGTATGTTTTTTACTTAGTCTCAATCATTTGAGAAATATATTATTTCTCAAAGATAAATAAAATTCATACATTAGATGATGATACCATTGTAAATCCATCCCCCTCCTTGAATTTTTATAGAATAGAAGGTAAATTCATGATACAGAGGGTGATTTCATTCTCTTGAATATTTACATTGGTTCTATATACGGAAATCCAATCCATGATAAATATATCATAAAATTATTCTAAAGGAATTATAATTAGTTTTAGTGGAAATTTTATGACAAATATTTATATGGGAGGAGTTATATACCTGGGATTCATTAATTCCCCCATTTTCTTTTTTCATCAATAACTCTACTTTCATGCATTGTGGTGTTGTTTGGACAATTCTATTAAATATGCAAGATATCAAATAATGTTTAGAACCATGGATGATATGTCATTCTTTCACTATTTTATTTTGTTTACTAAAATTTACATCATCCAAAATATAATTATGGATTGTAATATTAAATATATTAAACACATAAAAGGTAAAATTATAACCATTTAAGAGATAACTCATACATGACATATATTACCTAACCTATGAATTACAAGGCATTAATCATTGTTCTCTATGATATATTTCATAACATAAAATCATATGTTAATATTTGTTCCCTTTACAATGGTTCGTGAGGAGCTCGTGATTTTACCAAATAATATCCCCAAGGAGTGTCAGAACATGGTTTCTGTAAGGCCCATTTTCATGCACTTGGAAGTGGTCAAGCCCATCTCAATGCACCATTTTCAGGGTTACTACCCTAATGTACATATGTTCCAAATCCACAACCAATTTTAGTATCTATACATGGATTTGTTTTATTAAATACAATTTAATCTATAGTTAAACATAATTTTGGGTAGTTTCCCTATTTTTAGACGTCTTCCAAATTTCTCCACTGGACTTTTCTAAACATAATCCCAAAAATAACAATAATTATCTTAGATTCCAGCTTTGATAATCCATATTTTTAAATACACTAATTAATGATTCATTACATTATAGTACACATTATACAATATCAAAAGATCAAAAATCATAGTTTCTTTGGGAAATAAGATACATATCACATCAAAATGATACATGGATAAAACATCATTATTGAAATTTTATTTAACATGTTCCAAAAATTCCATTATTATTTTTAAACTACATGGGATAACCTCGTAACATGCATAATAAATGGGTGAGGTATAAATCATTGTAAGGGATTAAAAAGAGCATAGAATAAGGAAAAGAAGTATATGGGAGTCAAAAGGAATATCAAGGCACCATAAGAGGGGTGAAAATAATAATCTTGAACAATAAGGAATTATATGACCTGACAACATTATGGAAACATGGGAATTTAAAAATTACATTAAACATGAAGCCATAAACATAGGTAAAGGATAAATTCCCAGGCATCATTACATGGTTGGAAAACCCCAAAATGGATTAGGTTTTTCCCATATTCTTGTACATGATATATCATAAGACTAAAACAGTACCCAATGCAATAGAGCGATATCTGATCGCACCTATCATTTTTAAATATTGTAGATACATAACTGTCACACATGAATCATACAATATAATGACTACTTTCATAAATTTTTATCTCTTTATTAACGATTGTGGGTCATATACATTTAATTCCCCAATTAATTAATCATATGTACATATGGGGGAATAATATTTACTATAAATATGGTTGGGTAATGATAACAAAAAATGGCACAGGAATATCAAAAGATGATTTTGGCATCATGATAGGAGTACATAATGGTTCGTGGGTGTTATTAAAGGGAATTAAAGGGGTATATTTTCCCATATAAATAATAATGTCCTTAAAAAATATGTGAAATAATATTCTATCATTAAAAATTTGAAAATAGAGGGAATATATAAAATAGGTTTTGAATAAAGAGAATTAAAAGATCCCATACCTTGATAAGGGTATCCAATAGCTTTGGGGGAGTTTATTATGAACTTAGGGTAACATTCAAAGGGATATAGAAATATAAGGGTAGATTAATGTAATGATCCAATGGGTTTTCGGTTAATCTAAATTGATGTTTGGGTAGTTTTATATAAAAAAATGTTGGAGAGTTCTTTATTAATTTACAAACATAGGTTTTGGAATATATATGGTAATGTATTAAAAACCACAAACCATCCAATGGTTTCTGCACATGGATTCTATAAAATTTGTGTGCTTTTCATTATTTTACATGTTCAAGAACTAATATCATTATAATAATAGCTTTGGTGATGTGGAAGTGAGACATGTTTACAAATAATTGATTTTAAACATTAATATATAATATAGGTTTTGTAGGATTCATTATGGGTTTATAAAATTAATAAAATTATAAAAAAACACATTATTTAAAAGGTGAAATGTGTGTTTGGTTGTGAATAGATTTTATGGTATATATTATGTAACACCCCAAACCATGAAGCATAGAATCGGTGGATTACTTCATTATATTTTCATGATTATATGAAATTAATCCTGAAATACCAATTAGTTTACCAGTTCTAGATGTCAAGATTACATATGTGATTCCCAAAGTACATTTTGAAACCTAGAAAGTAAAACATGAAATATAATAAACCGAAATATTCTACCTCCTTTAATGCTTATTCAAGGTTCTCTTCTTCAGAACATGGGGAAACAGAACATAATAAGGGTGCACCCAAATTCATATTAATGGTTACATATATTTGAATAAAAAACCCATAATAATATAATCTTAATCAGTTATACATGAATAATATGGAATGATGGAGAAATAAAAATACCTTCCATCAATAATCTAATAATATAAATGCATCCATAGATTTTTTTCATAGTGAAAACATCATTGATAGTAATAAATAAATAATGAATAAAGATAATGATTATTATTTGGATGTTATGTGTCTAGAATATGAACCATTATACCATTGAGGTAGTTTATGTCTTTGGGTAGAAACCCGTCAGGTTTTTTGGAAAAAAACTTGAAGGGTTTTCAACCAACTAATTTGTCTAATGAGACATGTTGATGCGTCGAGGGGATATAGTGGGCCCTGAAAATCACTACCAGTACAAATTATTCTTTATATATAGATTTAATACAAGAAAAATATGCCTTTTCTATATCTATATTGAACATAGGTTACAGATTCATCAATATTTCCCCAATTAAGATAGCATTCAAAACAAACACCGTATTTGAAATACTACACAGATTTAGGATATAATCATATCTGTGTTACAATAAAATGGATATTTACAAGAATTATAATTTCAAATGATTTTTTTTCAAATGGGTAGTGGATACTCCACATATGAAATATTAGGTTCACAATACCAAGTAAATCTCAATGAAATGGAAATTGAGATAAAGTCCCTTACCATGTTGTAATCAATCAAGTCTCATGAAAAAAAATAATCCCCAATTGAATACCATAATACCATGTATATAAAAATAATTATGATATTATATATCAAATTGTAGTACACACACACTATATGCAATAAATTAGTAGAGAATAATAGAAATATCCTGAAATTAAATGTGAGAATATAAAACTACTAACATTATGCTCGAAGATGTTCTTTGGTTGATCTTAATGACCTGAATAATCAGATTTAGCTTCATTAAAAAAAATTTAAGAACCTCCTCTACAATTAATTAATTTATTTTAACCTTATTAGTTTCATTCATGTCCTTTTTTATGGTATAATGAGGTTCAATTTTGTTGTTTTTTAAGTATTTTCTTCCTTGGTTTTTAGGATCAGTTTTCTTGTATATGAGTATGGAAGTTTGTGTAAAATGGAAATTGAAATCTAGAATTATTATTATGATTTAATAATGGTCATATATAAATTTAAATGATTATATAATTTCTTTGGTTATTTTTGGAGAGGGTGAATTATTATACAAAATTTTAATGATAAACTCGTGGATTATTTGGATGGTTTTTGATCAGCATGAAAACATTTTGTTTTATAATTAAATTCCATTTGTAAAATATGGTTTCAGAAAAATAAATTAGATATGTTACACATATAAATATTGGGTTAAACCATAAAAATTGTATCACAATTAGAATCGAAGACATAAATATAAATTGACAACTTGTTGTCCTTGAATGTGATTAATTAACACATATATGAAGGTTCTTTCATTTTTTGTATAAGTGGAGGGGGAAAAGGGATATGATAATGAAATATTTATTTAGAATAACAAAATTATATTTAATGTAAGGTACTATAATTTTCATAGAATTTGGATGATGGGAGGTGAGAAGAGAGTAGAAAAATAATGAAAAGAAGTTGAAATAAAAAGGAAGAAATGTTAACCACTTGAGTACTCCTTAAGAATATCCTTAAGGATTTTTTTCCCTTTTGGTGAGACGATTAGGTCTTGGATGTGGGGAAGGGGGTTTGGAAGTGTAATTGGAAGAACCTTGGAATGTCTCAATGATTTAGAGGTGTGACAAGAAAAGGGGGTGAGGGTGGTTTATATAGTTGAGGGGAGGATGGTTTTCTTAATATTTTAATTATTAGTTTATTATTTTTCCCTAATGAAAGAAATATATATGATTAAAAGACGAAAAATAGTAATAAGGGCATGTGAGTTTGAACCAGGTATGCTTATCTCAGTAGGACATCATCCAACACTCAATAAATCATGTATTTGACATTTATAATAATTGATTATGTTTTACTATTTACTCGAAATTCATGTATTTTATAAAAAAACCAAAAAAATAACATTAACCATTTTTCTATGTCAAAAAAAAAATGGAGTCTATTTTTCAAAAATAATTTTCTAAATATGAGAAATTTAATTTTTAATTAAAATCATCATTTAATCAAAAAATACCTGAACATAAAATACCCATCTTCATTTTTATGTTACAGAAATTTTATTTACACTTTCTTGGGTAACGTTACCATTCATAAGGGTCATATTACTCTTCATAATGGTAGGTTACTATTCATAAGGTTATGTTACTATTCATAAGGATAAGTTACAATTTTATGAAAATTAACTTGATTTTATCAGACTCCCAATATCACCCTGATCGCAACTGTGTATGTATTTTTTTCAAAATTCTAACCAAATAAGATGAAAATTTAAGTTTAATGGATAGGTTATGACTATATACTACAAATAACAAAGTGTTCATTCATAGAGACTTCGTGCGTCATACAATATAGGCTATCAAATTAGCTTAATGTATTTAAGATAATCATACCATAAAATGATTATGGTGTTATATTCATCTCACCTTCAAAAATTATTTCCTCAATAATTTACAAGTATGTTTCTCCTTAAAAAGATGTGGGTGCTTCTTCTTCATAACATCCTCAGGTTCCCACATTGATTCCTCCCTTTTATGGTTTCTCCATAGATATTTTACTAGTCGGGTTGTCAGATTTTTCAATACATGCCTCCTTGTGTCAGGAATCTTGATAGGCTCTTCATAGTATGAAAAATCATGTTCAGCTCTTTTTATTCATAGGTTTGTACATGTGTTGGGTTTGGAATTAATTTCTTTTACAATGACATGTAGAACACATTATTAACTTTGGAGAGGCTTCGTGGAATTGATAAAAGTTAAGTTACAACTCCAATTCTTTCCATAATTTCGAATTGTCTGATGTGACTTGGGCTCTGTTTACCTTTCTAGCCAAACCGTAAGAAACCCTTCCCCTAATATACTTTTAGAAAGTCATGATATCCTACATGAAATTGAAAATATATTTTTCAGTTATCAGTATAACTCTTTTTCCTACCTTTGTATGCTTTAATATGTGCCTGAATTTTCTTTACCATTACAGTTGTCTCTTAAATATTTTCTAGGAGTATATGTTTTCTATCACTAGATTCATCCCAACATGTTGGAATTATACACCTCTTACTATATAATACTTCATATGGCACCATTTTAATGATATAATGGAAACTATTATGGTAGAAAAATTCCACCAATGGAAAGTATTGATCCCATATACATTGAATATCAATATATCATGATCTCAACTTTTCTTCAAGTGGTTGAATATTCCATTCAACCTATCCATCAGTTAAATGTGATTATAAGTACTCATATGAAGCTCAATATCCCATGAATTCTTAATAATTTTCCATAATTTTAATTTATATTAGGGATCTCAATCAGACACAGTCGATAGAGGTTCATAATGAAGTTTTATAACTTCATTAATATAATATCATTCTAGGTTCTCAAGTTGTAAATCCTCTCTTAAGGAATGAAATTGTGATGATTTTGTGATACAATCAACTATTACATATATTGCATCATTCCATCTAGGTTTCCTTAGTAGTCTGATGAGAAAATCCTTAGTAATTTCATCCCAATTCCACATAGGAATAGATAGAGGTTGCATGACTGGTCTAGGATGATGTCTCTCAGCCTTCAATTGTTTACAAACTAGATACCTTGGCACATAGTCTACAATTTCATAGTTTATTTTTTCCCACCAAAAATGTTCCTTTAGATAACAATACATCTTTGTAATACTAGATTCTATAGAGAAATTTGAGCTATAAGAATCGTCTATTTTTTCCTTTTTATCTCAGGTACTAATGGAATGCATAACTACTTCCCAAATCTATGAACTCCAACGTCATACACAAATTATGAAAATCTTCCATCCTTACCATCTTTAATTTTATTTTTTGGATCCTCATTATTAGATTGATATATTTTTATATTCTATAGTAAATATGGTCTATAAATCATTTGAATGAGTAAATATGTTTCCACTACAATAACAATTCCCATAACCATCTTTAGTAGATCCATGAAAATAGGATCTCTCTCAATCCTCATTTGGGTCAGAAGTCCATGATCTTTCCTTATTAATGCATCTTCCACCTTATGTTCCTTTCCTGGGTAGTAGTGTATTGAACAATCCTAATAACTGAGTAACTTGAGCCATCTCTTTTTCCTCATTCTTAATACATTCTGTGTAAAAATTTATTTCAAACTCTTTTAATCCATATATATCTAACAAATTTCACTATACTGATAATTTATAAATATTTTTAGAGAAATGAGTATGGATTTTAACTCAAGATAATGAGTTAGTTAATTGTTCTCATGATTATTCAACTACCTTTATGGATAATAAATAACTTTATCATTTTTTATAGGGATGCAACCCAGACCATTCTTTTATATATCACTGTATATCACAAATCCATCATTTACAGATGGAAGAGTCAAAATTAGAGAATTGAACAATCATATTTTTAATTATTCCAAGCATTGTGTACATTATTTTTTCCATAAAAACTGATTCCCTTTATTTGTGATATTAGTTAGCAAGTTATCCATACAAGAAATTTTTTGTATGAAATTTTGTTAGTGAACTTTTAAGCCAATATAACTATGTACCTCAGTAATATTCGATGGCGTGTTCCATTCTTGAATTTCCTTTCTCTATGTAGTAATAACTAAGATTCCTTATTTAGAGACAATATGGACATGAAAATAAACTGATTAAATCCAAAAATATGACTCTCTAAGCATCCTATATAATTCATTTATTTTATGGGTTTTCATAATAATATGCAAGTGATTATCATGGTTCTTCTAGATTTTGGAGTATACTAAGTTATCATCAATAAATACCACAAATAAGTCATCGAGATATCTTTGAAAACATTATTCATTAGATCCATGAAAATAGAGGGTATATTAGTAAGTCAAAAATCCATTACTATAAACTCGCAATACCCATACCTATTTTTAAATGTTGTCTTTGGAATATCTTCATTCCTCACACACAGGTGATGATATCCAGATCGAAGGTCAATATTTTAAAAAAATTAGGATCCCAGAAGTTGATCAAATAAATTATAAATTTTTAGCAAAGGATACTAGTTATTTATTGTAAAAGAATTGATTCACTATAATCAATGTAGAGCCTCCTGGAACAATCTTTCCTCTTCAAAAAGAGGAAAGGGGATCCCTGTGAAGAAACAATATGTCAAATAAACCAATTGTCACTAAATTCCTCTATTTTTTCTATTTACCTCCACTAATTATATAGTGTCCATTCTATATGGATTCATCAATATAGGTCTTGCAACATGAATTAAATCAATATAGAACTCAACTTCCCCCTTTGGAGGATATCAAGGTAAATCATCTGGAAATATATCAATGAATAATTTCACAATAGGTATGAATTAAATTTGAATATTTTTTTTCCTCACTCATAGATATTGTATAATATTCCTCTCTAATAATTTCATTAAATAGATCTACTATAGTTGGATATAGATAAGAATCAGATGGTGATGTTTCTATTCTAAAGATAATGGATTCTACACCATTCTCAAAAATTGCAACATCCTTTTTCTTGTAATAGATGATTGAATCATATTTTGGATGCTAATTCATACGGTGAATTATATCAATATCAATCATTTATACGATGATAAGGTTAGAATCCAAAAAACATTTATGTTTCATGAGGGGGAATTATTGACAAATCTTTGGTGAAATGATACATACTCTGAGTTTTGACTGACAACTCCTTAATTAAATAAAATTGGTCATGTCTAATTTTCATGGAAAACTAGGAATATATAAATGAATATGATGATCCATTATCAAATAAATCATTGTCTATTTTTTTGGAAACAATTAAAGTACCCGCTATAGAATCATTATAAACATCAACTTCTGTAGTTTTAATTCCATATTAATTCCTATGATCTCATCGAATTTTCTAAGGAAGGTTTCCTTGCCACTTTGGATACTCATTTTCAAAGTGTCCCATCACTTTAAAATTGTAGTATTGAACATCACTGACTATTCTCTTCCCATTTAATTCAATAGATCGACGATCCTTTTATCCCAAAATATAGTAAACTCTCATGACATTCAAGCATTTTGCTGGATGATTCTTTCCACAGTTCTGGAATAATGGAAATTTCTTATTTCCATTATTCTTCATTGGTGATTCATCTTTTACTTTGTAATTATAATGTCACTTTTTATCTTGATTTCCCTTGAACAAATTTGATCTATCAAATTCCTTCTCTGGTTTGATGGAACATAATAGAATTTCATCATAAGATGAAATTGTTTGAGATTCCATTTTTATTTAGAGAATTGGATTAATACCTTAAATGAAATGAGGAATATTTCTTCCGATTAATGAATATAATCTATAACATACATTGATAATCCTATGAAGGTAGATTCATACTCCACAACACTCCCTTCTTCCCATTTAATTAGGATTATGTAATTTTCTCTTCATTTCTATTCATTGTTCAAGATGGAAATATTTATTGAAGAGTATTTCGTTAAAATTTCTCCATTCCATATCATATGTTTCTTCTTCCACCATGGTAATCTAGATCAAGGACCACCATTGATCAGTATCACCCTTGAGGAAAAATACTTCCATTACTATCTTATCATTTTGATTTCATCCTAATTCCAAAAAATATCTTTTCAAGGGTCATGATTTTCTACTCAGATAACACCAGATTAGTAGTCCCTCTAAAAGATTGGGGATTCTGCTACATGAAACAGTCAAATATAGGTGTAGAATGGTTATTGGATATAACATGAGTAAGATGTCCCAATATAGTTAGGATCTGATCTGATCCTACACTGACAGTGTTGACTTGTTCAGTGGGAAAATCCCTACATTGTCCACAGGTATTGATTCCCCTTATTCTATTAGGCGTAGTTACTAAACAATGGAATACACAAAATTAGGTCAGAGTTAATAATTTAAAACTAGAAAACTCTTATGATAATATTGAAATTTTATGCACAACTAATATCACAATCATAAACAATGTTTATATTTTATTTTAAATCCTTCATAATGGTTTTTAAATAAATTTTCAATTATCCAAAGAATGTCCCCTATAGTTTCAAACCAAGTTTGTAGTTAGGTTAATATCCAGGTACTAGGATACCCCATGTATAGCCCAAAAAATCTTGTCATTGTTATTACTCCTAGATATATCTGTTCTAGAACCACACCCAATTGTAGTATCTAGACATTGATCTATTTTCTTGAAAAATTCACAAAATCCCAACGTTACCAGAATTCTAGGAAGTTCTTCTATGATTATATTCAATGTCTAACATAGGTTTATGTCCTCTAAAAAATGATTCCTAAATCTAGTTTCCATGGTTTCTACTAAACTTCCTTTGATACAAATTATAACACCTTGAACCGCAAAGCATAGAGCCAGAGCATTGTTTCATTATCATGGAATGATTATAGTAAATTAATATTAAATTAATGATAAGTTTAGAAGGTTTGGAAGACTATATTTCATACATGATACCCAAAGTAAATTTGGATGAATAGTAAATAAAAACTCATTAATAATAAACTGAAATAATCTACCTCCTTGAAAGCTTTTTCGAGGTTCTCTTCTTCACAACCTGGGGAAAGGAAACATAATTAGGATGAGATAAAATTCTATGTAAGGGTTACATATAATATGACCATGAATCAATAATAAGTGAATAATAATCAATTATACATGACGAATATGGCATGATGATGAAATGAAAACAGTTCCGATCAATAACCTAAGAATAAAAATTCATCCATAGATTTTTTCATACTAAAAACATTATGGATAGTAATATCTGAATAATGAATAAAGATAATGATTATTCTTTATATGTCATTTATCTGGTGCATGAATCACTATACCATCGATATTTTTTGAGTCTGTGGGTAGAAACCCATTTTACTTTTAGAAACAGAGTTGATGGTTTTTCCACGAACTGATTTGTATTATGACACATGATTATACATAGATGGTATATAGTGGTTCATGCCCATCACCATTATTTGTAATGATTCTTTATGTATATATTTAATTCAATAAAAAAAATTCCTTTTTTATATTTTTATTGAATATAGGATACTGAATCGTTAATATTTACCAACTTAAAATAGCATTTAAAATAAACATAGTATGTGAAATGGTATACTACTTAAGACAATAATAAAATCCCTGATACAAGAAAATTGATATTTTCCAGAATTTTAATTTCAAATGAAAAATTTTCTCAAATGGCTAGTGGATACAACACATAAGAATGATTAGGTGCACAATACAAATTAAGTCTCAGTGAAATGGAAATTGAGATAATGTCCTTTACCATGTTGTAATCAATCATGTCACATGTCAAAAATTTAATAATCACCAAATGAATCATATAATACCATAAATATAATGAGAATAAAGATATTATATATCAAATGGAATAAAAAATATGACACATACAAGTAATAAGTGTCGAACAATGGAAATCTCATGTAATTAAAAGTGAGATGAGAAATCCACTTACATTATGCCCGAATATATTCATCGGTTGATAGTAATGACCTGAATATTAAAATTTAGCTACATTAATTTATAACATAAAAACCTCCACGACATTTAAATGATTTATTATAAACTTATTGGGTTCATTCATTTCACTTTTTAAGGTTTTAATAGGTTCAATTTTATTGTTTTTGAAGAATTTTCTTCTTTGGTTTCCATTATCTGTTTGCTTGTATCTAAGTATAGAAGTTTTGTGTAAAATAGAAATTAAAATCCAGAATTAAAGTTATGATTTATTAATCATCATCCATAAGGATAAATTATCATATAATTCCATTGGTTATTTTTGGTTAGGATGAATAATTATAGAAAATTATTAATGATAAACGCTTGGATTCTTTTGATGGGTATTTATCACCATAAACTCATTTTTTTTATTATTAAATACCATGAGTAAAAATACGTTTCCATAACATTAAATAGGATATATAATATATATAATGATCTTTTTCAGCACAAAAAATGGTTCCATGACCAGAATTGAATACTCATTGTCTTTGAATGTAATAAATTAACACAACTCGGATGATGTTTACATTTTTTGTATAAGAGGGTCGAGATAGAGATATCATGTTGAAATATTTTTTTATAATAATAAAATTAGATTTCATTTATGGTTTTATAATTATAATATCATTTTTATGAAGGGAGGTCAAGAACATAGCAACAATAGAATGAAAAGAAGTTGAAAGAAAAAACAAGGGAGGTTCACCTCTTTAGAACTCTTCCTTCAGAATCTCTTAAAGGCATTTTTTCCATTGGGTTAGATGAGTATGTCTTGGATGTGGGGGGGGGGGGATATGAAAGTTTATTGGGTAAAACCTAGGAAAGCCTCAAAGTTTGAGAGGTGTGAGAGGAAGAGTGGGTGAGGGGTGGTGTATATAGTAGAGGGGAGGAGGGTTTTCGTAATATTTGAAATATTAATTTATTATTTTTTCCTACGATAAGAAGTAATGATGATTCCCGGACAAAAAATAGTAATAATTTCATTTTAGTTTGAACTAAGTGTTCCTACCTCGGAAATCCATCATCCATTACTCAATAAATCAAGTATTTATCATTTATAATAATTTATCATATTTTAATATTTGCAAAAAATTCAAGTATTTTAGAGAAATCCCAAAAATTAACCTTAAAAAGTTTTCAACCTATAGATTCCAAAAATGAACTCCATTTTTCCTAAATAATTTTATAAATATGAGAAACCTATTTTTTATTTATAATCATCATTTATTCAAAAAATACCAACTCTTAAAACATTCATCTTCATTTTTAAAGTACATAAATATTATTTCAACATTCTTTGGTAAGGTTA
This sequence comes from Viscum album, assembly GCA_963277665.1. Taxonomy (NCBI): domain Eukaryota; kingdom Viridiplantae; phylum Streptophyta; class Magnoliopsida; order Santalales; family Viscaceae; genus Viscum; species Viscum album. The sequence continues at coordinate 1,006,547,860 of OY728164.1, read as the reverse complement.
CGCTTCAAAATGGTCATATTACAATTCATAAGGGTAGTTTACTATTCATACAGGTGTTTTACTATTCATAAGGTAAGTTACTATTCACCAAATGTTATTTTGATTCTATAGGACTCAAAATATCAGCCCGGTCGCAAGTGTGTGTGTCTGTTTTTTGAAATTCCAAACACGTAAGTGGACAATTTATGTTTAATGGATAGGTTATGACTATTTCCTATATATAACCAACTGTTGTTTCATAATCACTCAGTGGTTCATGGAATATAGTCTATATAACGAATTGAAAGTATTTATTATAAACATACAATAAAATTTTTGTGGTGTTATATATTACATCACTTTTATGACATTATGAGGTTGTAATATAAACTATATATTTATATGATATTTAATTTTTACCCAAAAATTGATTGTATCAGATATTTATTAAAAAAATCACACTCTAATTTTTACAAGATCCTTTAGAAAGTAATATATATTTTATAAAAATAATTATATATTAATTGTAATTTAAACTTTTAAATAAAAACACATTTATTGAAAACTTCTTTTTTCAACAATAACAGGTTTCTGAACCATATAACAATTATTTTTTATTCATAAAATTAATTGTTGTCCTAGACTAGAACCTAATTATTTTAACAATCTAAAATACTGTTCATATTAATACTAATGATCAAAATGATTTCTATAAGAAACCATTTTATTGGAATAAATTTCAAAAATGGGTATGTATAGAACATAATGCAATACCTTACCACATGTATGTTAGGGGAACCATATCACCATACCATATACTATTTTTAACATTACATTAAGTAAAAAAATATTTCCATGAGATATATTAACATAATATATCCATGTAATCAACTTACCTAAAGAATAAATAATCTTACCCTTAGAAAGAATCTTCATACTACCACAAGGAATCACCTTACCACAAAAAGGAATTACACTACCACAATATGGGTTCACCTTACCCCAAGAATGAATTACCTTACTACAAGAAGGATTCACCTTACCATGCCAAGGTATGTAAATTATTATAATGTGATATATTTTTATTATGTTTTCTACAGTAGTGACCACACTAATAACAAGCATGCTATATGGAGAAGTGAGTTGAGCACATAAGGTAATGAACCTTCCAAATCACCCTACCACATCAACTAACCGCAATAAGTTTCCATTAGAACAGCTAACGATGCTTCATTTGAATATATCCAACAGTATCTATCATGGTAGTATATAAATTAAAATCTAAAGTGGTAGGTTTAGATGCATTAATTGAGGTGTCAGAATATTAATTGAAGGATAATTATTCTCTAGTGGATATTTTAGATTAAGATATTTTTAAAGAGGTCTATTTGATCATGATGAAGGTTATAATGATGTGATAATAATAAATTTTAATAAAACATAGAGAATTATAGAGAATTTTTCAATGATTACACCTTATACAACACTATATTTCTCTATGATTATTGAACAAATTGATTGATATTTTTACATAATTAAGAAATAGATGACTCTAAATAGTCAAATTAACATGCATCGATCTGTATCAAAATTTATATTCATCTATATATTAGCCTTTCCATTTTATACATTACTTTTGAGTAGTATGGTATTTTACTCTTATTATTTATACACACTATCTTAGGATCTTAAATTGTAGAATACTTGATATTCCCTAAAAATCTCTTTTACCTATATTCTAATGAAAAACTCTAGAAGATTTCCATCATGACCTGTATTTTTTTCATCCCATGTATAACTATAGAAGATTCCATAAACCTTTACATCATGTTTTATTTTAGTTTTTAAGAACACGATCTTGGTTTTGGATCGTATTATTATTATAATAATCTTCTTGGAAGTATGTGATTTCCAGTTGGAGGGGATTAATTGTCCACTTGAAACTGAAACACTTATTTTAATCCACTTTTCATTAAACGTGTTTTTTATATATGTTAAAACTATAATTTCAATTTAAATTTTTAAAATAACTTTAATTTGATAGTTATTCATTATTTGGTTAATATAAAGTGGTTGATTAAGTAATCTAGTTTCAAATGTAAAAGGGATTTCAAATATTTTTTTACCTGATCCTTAATCCTTCTTTGAGAGATTTTATAAAAGTTAACATTTATATAATTCTACTATTTTGATTAACTGGTAAATTTTAATTAACTTGGTGGATTTTTTTTTAAATTTTTTTAACAGAAATTTTAATATGGTACTAAATTCACCCCCCCCCCCCCCCCAATTAAGTTTCTCACTCTAACCAACATTTTAAATCTAAGTTTCTTCAAATAAATTTTCATTATTTATTTATTTTTTTTAAATATGATAAATTTATATTATTTCTATCTTTAATTATTTATATATGATAATATATAAGTGGGATCTTCTAAAAATATACCTTTTTATTTTAATGGTATAAACTATGCTCAGTTAATGATTAAAATATAGCTACATATAGAAAGCATGGGTTTTAAAATCTGGACTGTCATTTAAGATAAATATTAATTAACCAAAACTACTAGAGCTAATGGAGTGACGATACTAAATTAGCTTATAATAAAAACAATAAATCCATGAATAGATTATAAGTTGATTCTGGTGATTAGTAATTTTATATAATTTATTCATGTATAACTCCTTTTGAAATTGGGGATACTTTAGCTGTTTATCAAGAGGGGACCACTAATGAAAAAGAAATGATGTTATATATATATAATATTAAACATGAATCTTTTAAAATTAAACATGATAAACCTATTTATAACATGTATCTCATGATTAATCAGATCGTGGAAACAATTAATTTACTGGGAAAATTAATTCCTCATAATGATTGAGTGATGCACCTATTGAGTTGTTATAAGATTGATAGAGAGTAAACCCATCCTCGATATAAAATCCATGTGATGTAATCATGATTGATTTTAAGGATATTATAGTAATGAATATGATTTATGATGGGGAATTCAATTTTATCATATATTAAAATGTTGATGAACTAGAAAATATGTAGCCTTAAAAACCACTACTTCAAAAAAAAGTGGGAGATCAAAGAAGACAACTCAAGGGAAGAAGATTAACCTACTAACAATAATGAAGAAATATACAACATTTCTAAAGGTTTAAAAAATATTTAAAAACATATTTCAATATTTAGAAAACCTAGTTATAAATGAAATTATGAAAATATAGTTAAATGGAGAATTATTGGAAGAAGTGTGATACATTAGATGAGACAAATTTCTGTGAATGTAAAAGAAAAGATCAGGTCATTCTTATTTATCATAAGAGAATATTGAAGAAAAAATATTATGATAAGGATAAGAGGAATAAGGAATACATAATAAAACATCATGTTCTTCATAATATAGTTTAATTGGTTCACACTCAACCTAGGAGAATACTAATTATAGTTCCATAATGTGTTGTATGACAAACACATCTCAGATGTATGATTTTGTTCATGCATCTTCTATTTATATTTATAATTATTCTGAATAAGAAAATATTGGTAAAAATATTTCTAATAAATATATTTTTTTAATACGGTAGGCTGTTGTAGAAACATTTAATAATCTCAAAGATAAATGTAATGTTTTAAAAAATCACGATTCCATGGATTCTAGTTTTAAAATAGATCTTACTATTTATAAATATAAAAATAATCAACTATTAAGAGGGAAAACTTTTTTAGGATTATCTAATTATAGACATAAAAATTATTTTCAAATATTGAAAAATGAATTAAATACCTTAACTCAAATTCATATAATGAAAATAACACCCATAAATACTAATGGAATAGGTTATCAACCTAAACAAAGATAGGTCATTAAAAATAATTTTATTTCTAGGTTTAGTTCATCAAAAACTCTTTCCTATTCTTCTATACCTAACACATTGTTTATCTCTAAAGTTAAATAATATTATTATAGTAAACATGTTGAGAAATTATGGATTTATAATGCTTTTATTACTAACATTTCCTGACCTAAAAATATTTGGGTAAAAAAGTCATTTTTGGTGTAAAATGTTTTTTCTAAAATACCTTCTTGAAAATATCCTATAAGAACATATGGTATCTAGACAATGGTGGTTCAAAATACATGATTGTGTACTATTCATGTTTTATGAACCTGGTCAATGTTGATGGAGGAAATTTCCCGTTTAGTGGCAATGCTAAAGGGAAGATAATTGGTCATGGATAAATTGGATACTCTAACAATATTTTAATTTTAAATGTTTTAGTTTTGGATGGGTTAGATTATATTTTACCTAGAATCTCATTGCTATGTGATAAATGATTTCAAGATAAATTTGAAAAAAAATGTAATGTTTTTTATTCTAATTTTTTTTTAGTTTTTAATACTTTTATAAATGAAAATGTATAAGGTGCTAATTTAGATTCATTTATTTTTAAAAATATTTATTATATAAGTGCCTTTCGGAATGAATATAGGATTTGGTATGGATGACTAGTCCATGGAATATTCATTCACATAGAAATATAATGAGGAAACTTTTAGTCATGGATCTTCCTAAAATAGAATTCCCAAAGGATAATGTATGTAACCCATGTCGAAGAGGGAAACATCAAAAAACATATTTCAAATGAATGAAAGAAGTTTCAACTTCTCAAAACCTATAGTTACTTCATATGGAAGTTTTTATACCTTCTAGAGTTTCATTTATATATGGGAAGAACTATGTGTATTTTCTTGTAGATGAATTTTGTTAGTATGCATGAATATTATTTTTAGATTAGAAAAGTGAATCTTTCTCATATTTTAACAAGTATTAAATGTATATAAAAAATAATAGTTGTCAAGGAATTATTACCTTAATAAGTGATTATTATTGTGTGTTTTAAAGTAAACACATTGAATTATATTTCTCAAAAATTGAAATAATAAATAATTTTCATCTCCTAGGACCCCACAACCTAATAGTGTAGTGGAAAGGAGAAATATAAATCTTCAAGAAATTTGTCGGACAATTATCAATGAGTATGAATTACCTATTTATTTTTTGGTATAATTTTTCATACTCAACATCAAAAAATTTATTATCGAATAAATGGAAATTTATAGATAATGAAAAAAACAACATGAAATGGGAACAAATATATCCATTTTTTAGGGAGGCTAAAAATAATGGATCCCTAGTGCATCATCCACCATAATATTTGTCCCCTCATCTGATAGGTAATTCATACTTGAGTAGAAATGGATACTTACACCTTTTCGTTCCATTTATGTAAGGTAGTCCCCAAATTTTTTCCCTGTATTCAGGTGTGAAGAACAGTCATCTAATTTCTAATAAGTCTTCTACACCACCTTATAATGTATGAAATTTACCAAGGTATAGTTAAGAGGCCTTATGGGGAGTTTTACATTTTTATGTAGTCCATTTCTATCATGGTCAAACTAATATTCTTTTTTCTTCATAAAAGTATCCATATGATCATAATCATGGAATCTTCTTGGAGTGAGTACTCATTTCAAAAATAAGCTATGAAATAAAATACATTGCTCCTCTTTTCATTTCCCACATGCTGAATGAGCCATTCATGTTAAGATTTAAACTGGAGAAGAGATGCCTTCTAATGAACTCATCACCCATGATCATTCTTCCAAAAATGAGCAGAAGGTCTACAAACTTGGATCAATCTAAGGGTTGGAACCTCCTCATAATTTTTAGTGAGATGGTTCATATCGACTAGTAGATTTATTATTAAGTTATAAATTCCATATCCTATTCTTATGGGGGTAAAAACTATGAATATAGCATGTTACAATAATTAATAGATTTCTTAAAATAAATCTATTAAAAAATTCCTTATCAATTATGATATAGTAGAAAAATAATACTTAATTACTTTATAGCCTATAAATAATAAGTTTTTATTCTTTATAACATGGATGATAAATAGAAATTTTCATCCAACATTAATGAATAAATTTTCTGTAGGCATTCAATATCTAGAAAACCATATAGGGTGTTTAACAAAATAAATTATATTTTAGGGGAATATTTTCTTGTTTATTTTTATGAAACATATTCACATGAGCTAGATACCCATTTATAAACCCATGATGACACACTGTTAAATCAGAATACAAATTCAATACCTTGTTTAAATTCTGTGAAATAGGTAGAAAGATAATTCATTTTTGCGGAACAAAGTGAATATGAACATGAACCTATAAAAGACAATTATATTTCTATCCCTTATATTCCTAGAACTATTAGAACTCAATGATACCATCTAGTAGACTCTCAAGTTAGAGACTTAAATATAGATACTCAAACTATATATTATCTTAGAAATCTTATTTAACATCAAGAATTATTTTTAAAAAATTAACCTAAGAACATCAATGAGGAAATTAATGATTAATTTTGGGTAATGGGTATTCTATAAAAAATAATCAATTTTAAAGTAATAGTGTTTTGGAACTAGTAGATAAACCAAAAAAACACTATGAAAATTGGCACTAATTTTGTATTTGGAAACAAAATTGAGGATTAAATTACTATAGTCAGAGACAAATCTACATTGATTTCATAATTATGTAGTGAAGATAATGGTATTGAATATGAGTAAAAACAATATACCAGTTTCCATACTTGAATCAATTAGAGTACTTCATTCCTCTATCGCCCATTTGGAATTCATACTATATCAAATAGATGTCAAGAGTTTATTATTAAATGGTTTTATAGTTGAGGATTGTTTTTAATAACCCCCTTGTATTTATAAAATCCACATTCTCCTAATCATGTTTTTAAATTGACTAACTCTTTATATGGTTTAACATAGGCTCTTAGATCTTGGTATGATAGGCTCATCTCTTTTCGTATTTCTAAATGTCTTACTAAAGACATATGTTGATCCTAATTTTTTATAAAATTACTTTTAATGGAAATTATAGTTGTTCAAATTTATGTTCAAGAAATTATTTTTTGTGTCATATAGAAATTCATTGAGTACTAAATTTTCAAAAATGATGAAATGTGAATTTGAAATGAGTTTAAGTTTTTGAACATAAATTATTTCATAGTTTCCATATTTTTCAAAATCAAGAAAGAATTTTTTTAAATCCAATTATGTTCACTAAATACATTCTAATACATTTTGGTTTAAAAGAAATTAAAGGAATTGATATGTTCAAGAGTACTAATTGTAACTTGGATCTTGATGAAACTACAAAATCAGTTGATCAAACCCCATATAGATGTATGATTGGAAAATTGTAATACTTAACTACTAGATAAAAATATATTATTTTAAGAGTATTCATGTGTGATGATTTTCTTGAAATTAAAAAAACATCACATTTTTTGGCTATGAAAATAATTTTTTAAATAACTTAAAACAATACCAACATAGTATTGTTCTACTCCATTTGAACTTTTTTGATTTGGGAAGCTATTTAGATCTAGATTTTTGTAGTTGTAAGTTAGATAGGAATATAACTTCTAGAAATTTTCACTTTTTATGAAATTCTGTAATATCGTGGTAAAGAAAGCTGAATAATGCATTTGTATTATATACTACTAAATATGACTACATAGTTGTAGGTAGTTTTTTTTCATAGATTCTATGGATAAAACAAACATTATTGGACTACGGATATAAATTTTGTCATATCCATGTAAACTATGACTACACTAGTGTGTTGAATATTTCTAAAAATCCATTATGTCATTATTGAACAATAAATATTGATATAAGACATCATTTTTGAGAGATCATTATCAAAAGCGTGATATAACCCTTGAATTCATAGGTACAGAACATCATCTTTTAAAAAAATTTACCAAACCATTGAATGTTGAGAGAGTAACATATATTAAAAATGAATTAAGAATGATATTTTTTTAGATTTTAATTTTAATATTATAAAGTTATAATATTTTGAATATTATTTTAAAATTATATTCCATAATCTATGAAGTTTATTTCACATGGTTGATAGAGTGACTACAAGTTTCTTTTTGTTACAACATCTATCATGCATTCTGATTATCATATATTTTGTGTTTATGATATTTACTCATCTATAGTAATTAGCCATACCATGTATAATTTAAAGGATTAGTTTCATATAGATAGGATAATGTAACTACATTTGAGTGATTTTGCCTTATATAAACTATTTGAAATCAAAATAACGTCAAATAGAACAACTTGAAATAAAAATTCGAAAAATACCAATAGAACTTATATATGAAATTTATCCAAGATAAGTATGTATTTAGACTGAGGAATATTATTTATCCATCTATTTAACCTTGTAAAATTATTTAATATTCTATTAATGTTATGTTTTCTTCATAAATGGAATTGGAAGAGATTATAGGTAATGAAAAAAATTAGAAGAAGATGAAGAAGTTGAATGTTACGATAATGAATAATGAATAGAAGATTTCAATCATAATGAGGAAGACTTTGAAGATGATCTAGTGTCTGATAAGTTAGTTTGATCTAATATTATTGAGGTTAAACTAGAAGGATATCATAAAATTGGGAATATCCCTAGAAACTTATACCAGATTAACCTTATCAAGGGGATAATTCGTCTTTATCTTTTAATTTAGGCATAATGTATCCCAGATCTGATGAATATGATCCTGAAGATAGTCTACTTAGACATGGTGGAACTTATACTCTTTCTATTCAAATTAATTTAATGTTATATTTTATGGATAAATGTTATATTGATGAAAGAAATGAAACTTATTAGTTGTTCTATCATGATGACTTTTTTTATGTTTCTACAAGTATTCAGAATCATATTTTGAGAACCATTTTGAGAGAGAGTTTACTTGAAATAGATGGTAGGTATTTCAATAGTGACCAAACTACTTATAATACAAGAGATTCTATTCCATCCCCTCAATATTTCACTATTGATGACCTAGTTATATTCAAACAAGTTATATTGAGGATTCTTCAACATGTATTTAATAATTTTTTGAACACTCTAATCAAAGGGATACAAGATGATCTTTTTGAAGTTGTTACAGTTGTTATCGGTCATCTCTATCCCATACTTAATTTAAAACTTTGAATGAAATATAATGATATTAGCGATATGAGAGCTCATATGGTTACACAATAAAATGATATTTCAAGTATGATGATTTAGTTGGAACAAATCTTCATGAATATAGTATCTCAGCTTGCTCCAATGTCTTTTGATCCTCCATCTAATGAAGACAAAATCATATAGTCTCTTATGGATAAGTTGAAAGACTTGTATTAAAATTATAAAAATACTGATTAAACTAGGTATGATGGGTTTCAGATTCATGCTTCCAATACCCTTAATTTTTATTATGACGATACTAAATATACTAGTTAGGATAGAGAAACAATCAAAAGATCCATTTATTTTACATCAACGGGATCATTACAAAGCTATATTTAAACGGAATATTTAAAACCATTTATTTGGCTATTAAAATTCATCAAATGAAAAAATATTTTATGTATCTAGATGAGAAATATATGAAATGAACCCTATTTTGTAATCCTTCATAAAAATTAGAGTTAATTCTCTTTGAGCCTTGGAGAATAGTTCTGATGTTATTGGTGAGTTTACTTGGTTGATGTAACCTTGCATGTATACCTTTCCAACTATTGTATTATCTCCATCATCAATTATTAAGGTCTCAAACTACCACTTCCTCAACTATAAATCCTTTTTTATCACTCCTTCCCAATTCTTTCAACAGCTTATACGAGTTTCCAAGTGTGTTGTAATTGGAAAAAGTGCCACTATTTCTACACCTGCCTTCACTTATTCACCTACCTCTATCTCTGATCATTCTTATACATATAATGTAAAGGATACAGTACATTATATATAGATCTGAGATCACACTCTATCAAATTTTATATAGATTTCTAATGTTGACATATTTTTCATAGACTATACTCTTATTTTGCAATATCTCTTTTGATATATTAATACTACTCTATATTTTCTTCTTCTATCTTATTTATTATTTATAATTTCATAGGTGAAGAGATAAAAATAACTATAAAATTAATATTCATTAAATTAAGAATGTTTCCATGATGATAACTATATAATATTATTATGTATGTAAACCCTTTGCATAATTTCAAAAATAATGTTAAGTGTTGTTCTTTAAATCCTTTACAAATATTTCATTGATGATTTCAATTCCTTTCAATTTACATATAATTATTTTTGATCATCCAAAGAGGTAAATTGTTGGATTACCCTTGAAATTCCTTATATTACTGATCAAAATTTATTCTCATTCTATTATTAATTATATTTTAGTTTTCTATAGGAAAAAATCTTACTGGAAGAAATTGAGAAAAATTCTACATATATAGATTATCATGACACGATATTATATAAATGTTAGTTGTTCGAATCACATTATTACATGATATATTTCCCATTACTATATGTAGAGGAATGTCGTACCCTAAGTTTGATGAAATAAATATATCTGAGGATTCACATTACCGTAAGGAATAATAACATACCTTAAGAAAGAATCACCATACCCCATGAAGGAATAACTCTACTAAAAGAAAGAATTGCCTTATCATAAGAAGTATTCAACTAACCATAAGAGAGTATTGTCTTAAAATTATATGGATTAACTTTATTATTCCAAAGTATGTAAGTTATCATAAATTGATATAATCATATTATGCTTGAATTATACTGACTACATGAGGAAGAATATGACCACATAAAGAAGTGTGATGACTGCATGAAGTAATGTATCAACCGCATAACCTAACTACATCAACTGAACATCATAAAATTCCATGAGAATTGCTTTACGTGCTTCAAGTTAAGATAACCTACCATATCTAACTTGGTAGTGGAGTAGTTAAAATCTCCAACGGTAGGTTTTGATGCACTAATTAGGGTATAAAAATATTTTATGAATGATGATTATTCTCTAATGGCTATTTCGTTTTAATATCCCATTAAAGAGATTTATTATATGATGAAGAAGAATAGGTTGATGTAATACAAAGTCATTTTTATGACACATAGATAATAATATATGATTTTTTAATGAGAACACATTTTAAAACAATTTGTTTTCTTGCGGTGAGGGAAAGGAATGTTCCATAATTTTATATAGAAGAACTCAAAAAATCAAAAAATTAAAAGAAATAAGGATTGAGATGCTTCACATATTATATTCATATATATCTTTCTCTATAGATTTTTTCTTCACTTTTCAGTAATTTGATATTATACCCTATTTATTCATACACATTGTCTCATGTGATTAAATTTGAGAATACTTGATTTTCTATAAAACCCTATTTTATATGTATTGCAATGAATAAATAGGCATGACGTCTTCTTTGGTATGTATTGTTTTTCATCTAATGTATAACTATGGAAAAATAATTTTACCAAGATAGAGTTTGTTATGTTGTTTGTAAAAACCTGATCTATGATGTGGATCTGATTAGTTTTATTATAATATACTTTTTATTAGGACATTTCCAAGTGGATTGGGATAATTCTCATCTCGAAATAGAACCCTTGTTTTATTACACTATTTTTTAAGTATTTTTTCATATTTCATTGTTAAAACTATATTTCTTATTTATATAAATAAAAAACAATAATTTTTAGTTAGTCTTCACCCATGTATATATAATGTGTTTGATTAAGTAATTTATTTTAAAAAGTTATCGTGATTTCAAAGAATTTTTCAACTATGCTTCAATCCAACTTTGAGAAATGTTATGTAAGATCAATCTTATATAACTCTAAAATTATGATTAAATGTTAATTTTTAATTTAATTAGGGGATATTATTTTAAATTGGTCTTCAACAAAAAAATTAATTGGGTACTAAATTTCACACCCCCCTCCCCACTCTTGAGTTACTCAGTCAGACCAAAATTATATTTTAACTTATATTTAATAAATATTATTTACTAACACCATTTTATTAAAATAAAATATTTCTTGGTTTTTTTAATCATTAAGAATAGTGTATTGATTGAAACTATATATTTCCAAAAATAAAATTTTTATTTCATGGTGTCATAATCTAATTTTTACCAAACACATTTTTTAATCCTTTAAAGTTTAATAATAAAAAGGGATAAATAAAATCATTATTTAGTTAAAATAAAATCTAAAAATTCGTAAAGTTATGTTCTTGATAAATATCATTTATTACACTAGTGAAGGACCTATGGGTAAGGGGTGGGATGAGGAGGTATTCTTAGGGTGGTTCGATGTTCATGATATTGGTCATGATCTCTATGAGCTTCAACTTCTTCTATAAACGCATTTTTATATACATTAGTTGTTTAATCTCAACATGGGTTTGATCTGTGTAAAATTTCAATGATATTATTTCCCTCAAAATATATGAAAAATTTATTTATATTGTATAATCCTATTTGTTGAGGCCATCTCTTCATTCATATCTTTTAATTAGACTTTATCATAAACATTTATATATATTAATAATGTGATCACTATTCAAATGGTATATTATTTATGGTTATGTTGCTTAATAGTATTTTAAATCTAATAGGATATAAAATTATAAAATAATGGAGGGAGTTCATGTGTTTTCTATAAATTCATTTCTTAATAATTAATTTATTCACTTAAAAAAATAGAATTTCATTTATAAAAGTTCAGGTCATCAGAGATGAGATGTGAAAAATAAATATCATTTGTCCATAATTAAAATTTAGATATCTTTTTAAAAAAATTAACGATTCTTTAAAAACTCCAACACTATATGATATTCTCAACATTATCACCCAATATATTTGATTAAACTAGATATCATCAATGAGGAGGACTACAAAATCACCAATATATAGTTGGAACACATTATTTATAAACATCCAAAAAAACATGTATATTCGTGACTACAAAAAAATACAAACATAAATGTATTTAAAAATCAAATAAATGATTTTTTAGCTATGTCATTAACAAGAAACCTCATTTTATGATATCCAAATTTTAATACTATCATATAAAAAACATAAGAAATTTAGATAATTGAAACAAAATATTTTATCCTAGGAAAATGATAATAAAAATTCATCATTATCACTTGAATCTACTACCGGTAGTCTATAAAGATTCTAAGGATCTCATAATCCTTTATAAACAACACCATAGAAACCCAAAGTCATACACAATATTGAATAAATCCATAATACCATAACTCAACAATTTTTAATCCCCTACATCCAAATATTATCTACATCCATTTTTTAATCAATTATAGCTATAGGATAATCACCAATATATAGTTCAATCAAAATCTAAATTTCAATCCTTAGAGGTATACATAAAATCTCATCTGAAAATACATCAGTGTAACTCCCCATAACTAAATGGAATTTCTATATATATACAACATATTAATAGGAAATCAATCTTTAAAATTGAGATTTAATACTTTTTTGTTTTAATATATCACTTCCCTAGATAAAAATATCTTTATCTGATATAAACGAAATGATCTCCATCCAAAAAATCACCATTGAAAGGTAACAACTGACACTCCTATACTGAGTATAACAAAACCATACAAAGGATAATTTTATAAGGTTTAATTAATAAAAAATACGGCTCTAATAGTAGCAATCTCACCCCACTACAAGCTCACAACCACAAACACCACCCAACCTCGTGTAACCTACCATCAGAGTAATCAAATTCAGCAATCTCTGTTACTTATGTAACAAAAGTTATCACCCCTAAACTAGATATTGGGTGATAAATTAATATGATCCCCTGGTATAAATCTAAATATAATAAATTGAGGAGTAAATTAACATAATTAATGAAATACCTTTGGTCCCTATACTTCTTTAAATCCAACTACCATAAGTTTCTATTAAAAATCATGGTCATCATTATAACTCTTTTTAACCTCTATATCCTCATGATTTAACTTTCAACTATAATTATATTTTATTTTTGCCTATATTTCCACCATATTTTAGTGGTATAAATGGTTATAAATCCTTTTACTAAGGTTGAAATTTTCAATAAATAGGAAAAACAAAATAACAGGTTAATTAATAAAAATTCACAATCCTCTCATGCCTTATTTGGTATACATAAAAATACAGGAATACAGTCTACTGTTGTCCCATACATCCTCAAGAGAAACATGGAGAGTCCTAGGTCCTTCTACATAGATTAATATTATCAACACCAAATAAATAATATCACACTAAAATTATACATTCATTGAACGAGCTAAACATTAATTTCTTTGAAAATCATGGGACTCAACCTCCAACTCTAATATGTGAAAAACTCATTCAAGAACTCTCCATGAAATATATCTTCTTAATTAATAAATTCCAAATCATCCCAAATTTTTAAAATATGATCATAATGAAACATAAATAAAATAATCTAAACTACTTGTAGATATCAAAGGTAAAATATTTTTGAAAATTTAATTATCTCAACTCCTAATAAATTATAAAATCTAGGGAAATCACATCAATTCAATAATTTTAACACTAAACACTTAAACAGATAACATTACCATATCTTCAACCAATAACTCCTCAAATATGTTATGACTTAGATTCTATAATATTGTCTATTACCTAAAAAACGTAATGTTTTCCCTTTTTAATCTTAGACACTTCATGACCTCCAAAGTATGGTTTTCACCACTTATTAATAGATACACTTAAAAATAAATGCTAAAAGAACATGGTGCCCATATCTTATCTAGATGCGTATAAAAGATATGCTAACATACTCCAAAAAATGAAAATTTTACTGACTAGGGATGAAACACTCACACATGGGAAACATTTACTTCTAAAAACTCACTAAGGGCTATTTTCTATATTTACCCATATATCGGTTTTACACTCAAATTTAGATACTCGAGTGCTTTATTATACCTCCTCTTACTAAATCTCACTATTGTTTAATAAAAATAAAATAACTATAAATAGATAATCCAAAAACAAAGGATATATATGAGAAATTTATAACCATACTACCGCATCATTCATACCCCCACCACCTACATACACATGAACAATATCCATAATAATTGTATATAAATAATCACTATGATGTTATACTACATAGTGAATTAGTCTAAAGCTATTATTATACCTTATAATCATTATAGTATCCCCAAATAAATGATCTGGTTATCATATATTCTTTTATTAGATCAAACGGTCTTCTATGTATCATGCTAGTTTCCATAGTATAATCAATATACGTAGTAATAGTACATACTTCCAGTCCATGAAATCGTCACCAATGCTAAATTAGAACTCCATTATAGAATCATAGTATATAATTCCATTAAATCATGACCCACCATTTTTGGGACCCCACATGTGTCAAAAATGACATAAATTGTGACCAACGAATCCCACCAGAAAAAGATCATGAGTATGAAACCATCCCCATGGTTATATCTACACACATATATAGAATAAATTTTGGGTCTATCAATTAAAACTCTACATCACTATGAATATTATAATCCATTTACTAACTATAATACATGAATTATGATTATTAATACATTAAAGTTTATACAAATTCTCGACATAAATGGAAAAACAACCACAAATCTACCATGTCCTCTATACCTCAAGCAATGATTAATTTGACAACCACCTCCAACCAATCCCATTTGTATTGATCATTGATCAATAAAAACCAAAACCAAATTTATCAAAATATTCAAAAAATAGAATATATAATGTAGTAGTAATAATATAAATATAATCATCATGTTCCACCATGTAACACTTACTAATCTATGTGACTAAAGTATAATAATACATCCATGTATTAAATGAATAAATTAAAATAATTATCAACAACAAACTCTAAAAATAAAATATTTCAACCAATTCCATTCCTTAAAAGTAATAATATCAATTTCCAAATCACAACACATTCCCTATCATATATCATCACACTATCACAACTATTTAGTAACCACTATGAATCTTTATTTATAAATTAAGTGGTTCTCCGCATATAGTTCCCTCACTATAATATACTTATGTAACTATCCACTTTTAATGACCTCACAATAAATTGAACCAACCCATAGCTATACAATACAAAATAAATAAATAAAATATCTCAATATAAATATATACTCATAAGGAACATTCTATGATATCCCCATCAAAAAAGTGCTTTTTATACTGGCCCAGGTTTTATATACATTTATATTAAATATTTTTCGATGTATATTAAACATTTTACACTACCACACACTTGAGAACCCTAAAAACTTAGTTTATCATTGAGACTTGATACACAATCACTTAATCTTGGTAAGTAACTTCAACACATACAATAAATATATTATCCTTTAGTACTATTTAAAGACATATCCTACTTAAAACATTTCTACCTAACCTAGAGAAAGAAAACATAAAAAATGGTGTACTTATTTGCTTAGTAAGGGTAAAAATAGGAGATCTGTTAGAATAACGTGAAGATAAGGTTATGAAAAAATGAGCATAACATTATAAAACCAAACCATTTACTTCAAAGATCCTAATATTGATTCATTCTAAATATATTGTTAGTTCATAAGACATGAATCATAAAAGAATAAAAGAACACGATCAGTGATAGAATAATATTGGTTTAAGACATAGAATCATGGTAGACACCTAAGAATAGAAAATCATTTCTATAGTATTATTGTATCACTTATAATGATATCATAGTGAAATGGGTTCACTCCTAAAACAATAATTCTTGTCAATGTATACTAATAATAAAACCATTGTGGAAAAAGTCCCTAACAGTTCTAGGTTTACCAACTATTACATTCCTATCTATCTCATGAGATTCAAATCTTTACCCAATGAATTGGATAGAGATATAGGACCCCTAGTCATATAATGAAAACCATACATATGTGTTCCAAAAAATCATAATAAATTCATCATATCATAACCCATGAAATCAAATTTGCTTCATAAACATGTCATCATATCATTACCATTGGAAAACAGAATGATTTTATAATCATTTCATCATTTAATCATTGTATAACCAATGGAAAAAAGAAGTAAGTTTCACATTAATATTTTCATCATAAAAATAATTCATTTGAAATAGGTTTCATAATCATCATGGAATCATAATCATATACCACTCTGAGAAATAAAAATAATGATACCCTTGGTTCAAATCCCCATAAAATCGTAAGTGAAAAAAAATGATTTCATATTAGACTGATATTTATTTTAGAAGATAAATAACATATAACATTTCAAAAGGATGAAAAATTTTCATTGAATATGTATTTTTAAAACTAAAAAGTCTGAAATTATTTTTAAAATCTTTTTCATTGAAAATAAACATGAAAACAAATAAACGATTCGTTAAAATGAATTTAAATTATTTCTTGAGGAAAATAACTCTTCCACCTTGAAATACATATTATTTAGAAAACATAAAACAGTTTAAAAAAATTTTAAATGAAAAATAATCATGAATACATATAATTTAATTTTCAAATAAAATAATTATTATAAATAATAGAACTTTCATTCATGAAGTACACATTGAAATAATGATTCCATTTACATATTCTATAAAATCCTAATATGTATTGTTTGGAAATTGACATGAATGTTTATTTAAAAAACTTTTATAGAAAGAAAAAAATTATTAAAAATTATTAAATAAATAATTTTATGAATGTTAAAAAAATTAAAATGTTTTTAGAAAACATTATTTTAAAATAAAACAGGTTTTTGACTAAAGAGATACATAAAGATGATTTTTTTCTTAAAACCATTCCTTTGAAATGTTGGGTCCGTAATTAAAGGAAAATTAAAGAATAAGACCTACTCTCAGGACATAATCGTAAAATAAAAAAAATAAAATGTTTCATAAGAAATTAATTATACTATTTCATTAATAGAAACATAATCAAAAACAATCTCCACAACTAATGACATTGTTACACAAAACCTTTACCACTTTTCTAACATTTAATTGTAAGATACATGAAGTAAAAAAAATTAAATAAAATATATAAAGTAATTATAATAAACACATTTATGATATTTCATTAGAAAAGGGATGTATATACACCTCATAAAATAATATAGGTTCATTAAATAACATAAGTCTCAAGGGATGCAATTTGAAAAAAAACTTTTATCGATTTTGTAGCTATAAAACCATAAACTCTATAAAATATATATCCTTAAATAAAAATTTTAATATAAATATTTATCATAATTATCATAATAAATTACACTAATTTTTAATATATACACCACATAAAATAAATAGGTGGTAAATACAGCACGTGTCTCTGAGAAGTAAAAAAGTTAAATTGGTATTCTTTACAACATTAGTAGTTTTTAGAATCATAATCTTCAATAAAGAATTAAAACTAATAAATTAAATATTATTATAAATAAATTATTCATGATATAAAATTTTAAATTGCTGGTATATTTTCCATTCAAAATAAATTAATGGTGAATTTACATATGTCTCATGTAAATAAAAGAAGAAATAGAAATCCATTACACTAAGTCACAACATCCTTCGTGCACTTTAAAAACTCCTTTATAAAAATGTGTATGTTAATTATAAATATATTATAGATACATAAATATAAATTTCATTCCATATATTATTTACTTATAAACATTTATTACCTATTTATTAAAAATTCCCAACTAAAATTACATTTCATGTATCAACTTCTTTGTTTTTCATATATGTTTTGATTGGTTATTTATGGTACTATTACATTGATTATGGTACCATTTCCTAAAAAAGAAGAATAAAAAATATTTATATATAAATTATAAATTTAATTCATATAATTAATGATGGTTTATATTCATTATGTAGCATACAATCATAGAGATTTTAGGTCATACATACGCATGAGTAACATTACCATTTTTCAACGAGCATTATCTATATAAGGTAAGTATAATTTTTTTCTTATATAATTATAATAATATAATATAAAAAATATTATCCCTTTAAATATACTAATTTGAATCAAACATGGGGATTTTTGTAGAAAATAGATTCCTGTCACTTCGTGAAAGTTGTAGTCCAAACGTACATGAACGATGCTATAATTTTTCAGTGAGTGAAAATATAAGAATTAAATGTAATATTATCATTTAGTAATGAAAAATATGTCATTAATATAATAATTATATCAATTAAATAACATATAAGAATTAAATTTATCATTATTATCTACCATGTAAATTATTAGTGAAAAACAATCACATCACCTTGTGAGTTAATAGTCCACCATACACATAATCAACATTAACATACCCCCTATAGAATTTAAGTTATAAAGGTATATATAATATAATTACATAAAATGTATAATAATGTGATAAATTTTATATGTATACTTTATTTCCATCATCCTATAAATCGGTGATAGGTGGTAATGGAAAAATTAATGGCATCGATTAATGAGGTGGTAGTCTATTGTATGCATGAATGATGATTCCATAGCCCATTGGATGGAAGTGGGGATGGTTTTAAGTAATTAATATAACATAAATACTGGTAAATATATTAAATATAATGGTTTTACTTTATAATCATTATTTTAATGTTAATTTAAGGAGGTGGATGAATAAATGAAATAAATATACATGATGATGAATGTTTCATCTTTCTCAGGTAACCACCCTAGGTTTGTACCAAAATACCTCCATGTTTTACTTTATGAACATAATAAGTATTATAGTATCACATGAGGTATGTTTTCAAGTTATTTAGGTAGGTCGTATAAAAATATAATAATTTTTTGAATAGAAGAGGATAGGTGTGGCCATTTATAAGTGACATGATTGGAACACTTGTAATTATTTGAAAGGAAAAAGGTGTAAAAACATTTTAATCATTCTTAATGGGTAAAAAAATTATTATAGATTATTAAATATTATAGAATCTAAATATGGGAATAAAATATATTTCAGAAATGGTTTTCTGGCATATAAATAAGTATTTATTTAGTTTGAACACCCAGAAACCCCAATTTTGACTAAATCGCATTAAATAATTTTTATAGTTTTTAGTTTTCGTTATGGTGAAAAATTTATTTAACCATATTATATAAATACATTAATTATTATTCCAAATATCGAATAAATGTTTTAATATTTAAATCAAATAATTGTAAAAAAAGTTATTTTTAAATTAATCAAGCATATTCTTGGAGAAAGCATGTTTCTAAATTGTAAATGATTTAAAGTTTAAATGGTTTTTATATAAAACATAAATATGAAAATGATTCCAATTAAAAAAATTTATTAATATATAAATAATTTAAGTAATTTTCATTTATAAAAAAATTTATATAATTTATCTTTATATAAATTTTAAACAAAGAGGTGGATTTGAATTAAAATTTAGTATTTTTCACTACTCATCAGAAAAATTAATCTTTTCAGAAATTTCATAAAAATTGACCCTTAGATAATTTTTACATTATTATATAAATAATAACCATTATTTTTTGAAATAAATTTTCCCAAAGTATTATAAATCAGTTTTATAATATATGTGGGAAATTTTTAATAAACTTATTCTTTGAAAAATATAGATTTTAAACACAAAATATGATTTATTCTTATTTATTCTCTAGAAAACACATACGATTGATATTTGTAATGAACGAAGTATTTATATAATAATTCATTTTTATACCTATTAATATTTTTTAATAATATATTAATTTTACATTAATGATTAAACTTGTTTTGATAGCTTACTCAACACACAACAATAGGTTTCTTTGAAATCCAATGATTCACACAACCTTGGGTTATTCCAAAATATAATATAATAATATTATTATTTTAAATGGTATTTAAATCCTAGATGTTGTATTATCATTAATGAATATAACTAACTTAAATATGATTATACATTTTGTTAAATGTATTTACATTTATCTGATAAGTTTTAGAGGCTTAAAATAATATTAAGTCTTATTTTAAGCATAAAATAATCTAATATTTTTTGAAGGTTGTTTTACCGCATTTGGAAGGAGAATAATTTTTACATATAGTTATGGTCACATTTATATGTTTTCTTGGACAAAATATAATTTTTCTTTAGAATAGGGGCATGAATATTTACTTTCGATGAAATTTTAGTATTTTCTGATAAATATTATTTTTAAGAATAGTAAAAAATACTACATTTTAATTCAATACTCTCTTTTCATAAAATATATTTATATAGATATATTATTATTTTAATTGGTTTTAAAGTATAATTAGATTATATTTTTTTCATTTAATCAAATTTTGGTCATTGGATGTAATTTCACAATGAAATTGGACATAAACATATGTCAATCTTTTTAAAGTTATTACATCTCAAAAACTTGTTTTTAGGATTTGGCAACAGGAATTAATTTTAAATTAATTTCTACCAATTATTTTTTATAAATATGGAAAAATAGATTCCATATTTGGAATCATGAGGTTCAAATTTTTTAAATAGTTAACTTCTATTTTTAGACATTATGAATAGTAACTTCTGTAATTATTTTATTTACCATGTTTAAAGGGTAAATCTGATAAATAAGGGTTAAAATAGTAGTATAATAATATTAAACTACCCTAACACATTTCATAATTCTATTTTATGAGATATTTATGACCATAGGCATCCTTGGGTGGATTTTGGGACCCCATGGAGCCACTTGGATGTGAAAATGACTTTTTATAAGAATTGATTTAATGTAAAGAAAAATGCTACATAAACATCTATATTTTAGTAAAAAAATTATATTATGTCATATAAGTGATATATCTGACAATAAATACTCATTATAATGATAAAAATATTTCCCACACCATGGTATTTTATTTATAAAATTTAGACATCAAATAAATAAATTTATTTATGGAAAATGATGATATTCTGATTACCTTATTAATTATTGGTTTAAATAAATGATATTATAAATATAAAAATAAATTTATTTTGAAACTTTTTATGCCATCCTAAAATTTTAGGGACGATTATGACATGTTAACTTTAAATTAATGAAGTTTTTTTTTCGAAATATTCATGTTTTTTTGGATTTTTAAAATGCCATGATATGAATAATATAAAAATTGACATAAATGAGTTTTTAAAAAAAATAGTATTCTATTATATGATATAATAATACAAAAAATCAAATATTTTGGAAAATAACATAGATAATATTTGAAATGTAATTAATGAACCACTTGAGGATCAAATGTTTTTTTGTAGTAATTATAATAACCATATTTTATGAATATACAAAAAGACATGGTAAGAGTAAAATTAGTTAACTAAGGGATGAATCTAAAAGATAAGGTTACATTTGTGAACTAGACTTGTCTAAAACATATTGGTTGAGAGTTTTCTAACCCAAAATCATCATATCTTTGAAATTAATGGTGTTTGGACCTTTTAAATCCAAAAACCATTTTATAATAAAATAATATTTCAATACATTCCTAATGTGCCCCTCCTCCCTCTTATAAAAGGGAATCATCTCGAACCCTTACTCACACATATCAAGCCTATTGGATCATCCAAACATTGTACAAATAATCTCCAAAAATCCCTCTATTAATCATATAATCCTCACCTTGGGTATATGTAAATTCAATTAATCCTTCTACCTTAAATCAAAAGTTGTTACCCTATTTGAGGTCATGTCTTCTCTCATGATTCATTCATTTATTTTCCTTATCCTAACCCTTAAACTCTCTTTATTATGTTATTTTGTAAAACAAATATCATAAATATACTGGGATGTTGTTATGATAAGTATTCAAACAACCCTTACGCACACCTCCATCAAATGGATATGAACATATTGTTTCTGTGTACGGCGAACTACTAGTTTATAGAATGATGATTTTTTTATTTTACCCTACCACCTCTCATGCTGGAAATTATGATGGAATGATATTTATATATTATTTATATTATATTTCTATTGACTCTATAAAGCTATAATTTTTATATAAAAACATACCGTTATGCTTTTCATGATGTCTAAATATGATAATTTAATTTGTGGAAGTGCGGACTACCGCCCCCTGAATATGATATGAGTCATTCATGACCTGCATGGAATATCTAAAGGATGGAGATAATGAACTAATGATATATATATATATATATATATATATATCATATAATATCATATTATAATATAATTAGAATATACCTATGTATTATGTAGTTTCCATTCCATTAATATGAAAAATAAATGAAAGTAGTCTTTATGCGTACGTACGGCTTACCATCTCAAAGAACGGTGCATTCTATTTCTTATATCCAAATGTTATGGACTATTATTAATAAATATATACTATATATATGATATTTAAATCATGAATACTATTTTTGAGGTAATGTACTTTTGACCACATAGACAATTTGTAATTATAATTAGATCATTTTTGACTCAAGTACCTAATATCGAAAAAATGATAGATCTTAACTTAAATAAATATGTAATTTTTATAACATGGTAATAAGTGATATAAAAGTATTAATAAACATTAAAATTTCCTCAAGAAAGTAGAAATTATCTGAATTTTATTATTAAGGAATAACAAGGAACATACATGATGAATCAAACTCATGTTAAGGGAACTTCTTAACCTGATATCCATTATTTAGGTTAATCTTCTACTTATTTATTATGTCATGCTATTATTATTTGAGAAAAATCTTTTGATATCATATATATTATTTCTAATTTCTTTATGGGTATTTATATAGAATTCACAAAATCGATATATTTAATTAACAAAATGATATTGGTAAGGGAACCTTTCACCCTCATATTTTAATCAATGACTTCTTTTATGTTATGTCTTTTATTTTGCATTTTAATATATTGGGATATGTTATTATATATCCTTATTACTTTCAATTTTATGTCCTTGTGATGAGAGACCCTTTTTTCTGTCATCAACTCATTTTCATAATTTTTATGTGACATTGTTAGATTGTCAAATTTTCATAAGGGAACTTCTAAACCCAATTACCGTTATTTTGTTTAATCTTCTACATCAAGATTATGTAGTGCTATGATTATGTGAGATATATAATTTCCTATAAAATATTGTATTTATATGTCCTTTATGTATATTTATAGTGAATACACATAATCGAACTATTTCATTAACAAATTCATATTTGTAAGACAATTTCTAAACTTGATTTCATCTCATTGGTTTTCGCGCATAATTTGTTGATTATATTATGGAAGCCTTTTGTTAATGGACCCCAGAACACCCTGAGAGGGGAGGGGTGAATAAGGGTGTCAACATTTTCTTTTAAATTGATGAATCCTCTTTCTGAATTTGTAGGATCCTCTTAAACATATCTGAAGAGGTATTGAAGGAAATAAACAATCACATCCAAAGCAATGACATATCAATTTAATGTGGTTCACCACTAAGGGATACGTCCAAGGAGTATAGGCCAATAGTGTGTCGATCATACCAAAACCACTAATATTTACAAGTTTTGGATTAGAAGAGTTTATAACAGTCACTCCATACCAAGCGCACTGCCTCTATATGGTTTTTGGGATAGCACACTCCGTCTCTCAGATCACTTCCACTGACTCCCCTTGCTCACTGCATTGGAATAATATTTACTCAGTTTAATGAATTGAAATTTTCTTCCATGGTTTAGAATTAAATAATGTATGCTCAACTGTAAATGGATTCTCTGTTGAAGTCCCATAATCACCCACATATGTAATTTATTTTACCATACACTGATATGTTATGGAAATTAATTTGTCAGACTGATTGGGTCAATTTTAAGGATTCCTAGGTTGTTCCGCGTACTGATGTTATTTCTTCCTACCGCCCAGCTCCTCCGTGTATTGTCCATATCCTCTACGAACATCCCTTTTCGGCATAATGTCCTACTCCACGTACTTCTATTCTCCTCCACATAATGTCCGGCTCTACATACTTCCTTTCTCTACTACGTATTGTGAAATCTACTAGTGTGAACCATACTCTCTTCCATCACGTACCACTTCGTAATTCACCTAATTTTATCCTGAAATCTTAATCTCCAATATCATCACTTAACAGAGGGCACTAATGTTCCTTAAATAGGAAAGTAACTCATCAAATTTAGGTAATCTGATTTACCCAAATTTTTAATGTGGAATAA
This sequence comes from Viscum album, assembly GCA_963277665.1. Taxonomy (NCBI): domain Eukaryota; kingdom Viridiplantae; phylum Streptophyta; class Magnoliopsida; order Santalales; family Viscaceae; genus Viscum; species Viscum album. The sequence continues at coordinate 1,006,522,586 of OY728164.1, read as the reverse complement.
ACTTCATTGTAAACTGAATTCCATCTGTCAACTATTAGGCTCTACCACATACTACTCCTATTTTGTGAATACCAACAATCCTGGCAAACTTCAACATCCCACGTACCGCATTTCTTCACTTTGTACCATCACTGCGAACCATTTTGGGCAACATTCTGTGTACCTCATCCCTTCACCCCATATCGTTTTTGGGAATATATTTTAGTTATGCACATCATTCTTTGTACAGCATACCGCGCACCTTCACCACGTACTTCCCTCTTTCACTGTGTGCGTTCACCATGTACCACCGAACTTTGTTGTATTCCATTTCTGGGAAACTATGCCACCTTAAATACTCATTTCATCTTCAAATTTATGTCCTCATTCCTTCAAACTCCATAGTCATCTATGTAAAAACTGACAACAAACACAAACCATACTCTTTTATTAGAAACAAATAGCCTTGGTTCCATCATATGTATGGAATCCCTATTTTTAAATTTACGTTTTAATTTCCACTTCCCATTTTTTGGATATACTACTTCTACACATAATCACCCAATGATAAATTCTTACTTCATTTATACATAATTTTTAAGGGAAATATTAACTCAATGTCATTTCAGGGAGTTAAATATTCATGTCATTGGTTTTGTTTATCCATTAAAATGTTTTAATAACCTCATATTATTTTACACTTAATGTCCTCTAATATTTGGTGTATTTTTATTTTTCACACATAATTTTTTCATTTATTTTCCCTTAGTCTAATGATACGATCTTCGTAAGGGACTACGTCTCAATCATCTTTTATTGAGGAATATCTTGATATTTTAAAACTTTGTTATCCTATAAAGTGTGTATAAACCCCTTTTTAAATTTTATATTATTAATTTCTATATTCTCATGATATTTAAAGGTTTTTATGTCAGTATTTAATTATTTTTATCCAAGTGTTTCTCAAGTGTTATGAGACCCTTTAACTAAAACGTTGTTTCTAATTTTTGAAATATTTAATCTTCAAAATCTTTCTCATTAATGTCCATGTCTGTAAAATGGTGTTAAGGATTTATTTATATATACTTTAATGTTTATAAATATTAATTTATTTTTAATAGTTTCAAGGTTGTATAGGACACTTTTATAAAAAAGTTACAATATTAATTGTTTTAAATGTTTTTTGAAATGGATTGAATATTTTAATATGACCTATTGAATCATTGTTATTGATGAGTGAAATGTTGATAAATTCAATATTTTATCTGTAATGATTATTTAATAATACTTGGAAATATGGTGAGTGGTTGCGTTATAAACCAAATATGGGTGGTTTAATGATAAATCTAGGGTGGGTGAGCCCCAGATATCTCTCCAATGAATTTGATAGGGTGAAGGAGGTAAACATTAAGGTTTCTCCTATGATATTTAAGTAATATACTATGATGGGTATTAAAAATGAAACTCTCTTTGTATCTTTGAATGATACAATTTATGTATGTTATGGATTCCACAAGTTACCTTTATGATTTGTGATTTCAATGAGTTATTCCTAAATATTTATTTTCATGAGGTTTATTAAAGATCTTATGTTATATTAGTGAAAATAATTATTTCATTGATTAGTAGTAATTGATGAACTAATGTTTTCATTCTTTATTTTATAACCCTTACTAAGATTTTTAATCTCATCTTATGTTTTTGAATTTTTTTCATAGGTTATAAGCAAGGATAAGTGAAATGAATAATTAAATAAGATTTATATCAAGAAAGTAATTCTTGTTTTATTTAAGGATTATTATTATTGTGAAAAAATGGTTAGAGTAGAAGTGTCTAATTTGTAATATTTAAAATTAAATGTAATCGTTATGAACTAATTATCTAAAACTCTAAAATTGAAAAGATCCTCAATGTGAATTCTTGATTTTAATGAAGATTTAGTAATGCTTCAAGGCAGGTGCCTTATTGTTGGTATCATATGTCAATTTAGATACCTTTGGAGGTTAGGGTGTTATTTATTCATAAGTGACATAACCATAATGGTTAGCATATTACAAATCATCATTTTTATTTTAGATAAATTTATTGAGTTTAAGATAACATGAAAACGTATATATTAGTGTTCACCCTCCTCAAAATATATGATATGACGATTTTGCTGATATACTCACACTAACCTTTTTGGTTTTAGAGTAAATTGACTAATCTAGATGGCACTAATGTAAAAATGGATGTGAAAGAAACTGTCTCGGTTTTTTGAATAAGAATCCAAATGAAATGTGAGCTAAAATGAGAACTCTTGTGGTTATTATTAACTAACTATCTGGAGCCATGGTTGACCACCTAAACCATGGTGGGTTTTCTAAGGAATCAAATATGTGAGAAATAAATTCCTATGGAATTTTAGTTAATAATCAAATGTTAAGTATATTCGAAAACTAATGTGTCATGGATGTGGAAAGAATCACCTAGAAAAAAAATTTAATGAGAAAGGAACATGTTGTAGATGTTGTAATGATGTTCATAAAGAAATAACCTTCCATGATAAAAGAAAGCATCTAGTTCACTCTAGGAAAGGGAAAGAAGTTATATTCGAAGGATCAATTGAATTTTTTAAATTTCATGTGTATAGTAATTATATAAATAGATGTTATATGAAGAAGGTCCGAGAAAGCGATCAAAATGATCATAAAAATATATGTTTACCAATTCCTAATGTCATTCCTTTGAAAGATGAGGAAACATAAAATGACCTATGAAAGGTTTGGATTATTTCTTAGCAAATATTCTAACAATACTGAAATCATAGGACATTATTTTTTTGGTAGGAAATAAGTATAAAATAATAATATGAAAAAACATGGATAAAGGATCATGAAGAATGATTGATGATTAAGATGTCTACATTTTTGGAATTGAAGAGTTATGTTGGATCTATGGATGATGATATGTTTAAATGTATTAATGATGGGGTAACCTTGGAAGAATTATAGCATTTTAACCCTTGAGTTTTCTAAATAAAAATGTAAATTGAAGAATAATTATCTTTTATTTTTTGGGTATAGTTATAAATAACCATTATTGTTTATTAGATCCCTAAATTTCAGACAATTATTGTTTATTATTTTTTTAGAATCAAAATGTGAGGTATGAAATTATCCATTGAAGTTTAAAAATTTAATGGATATTTTTAAGGATTTTAACAAAAAAAATTAATGTTATTTGGATATTATGGTTTTTGATAAAGAACAACATGAAGATTGTGTGACATCCCATCATGATGAAAAAAGTTGTTTGAAGTGAACCCGGAACCAAAGTGTGATAGTGAGTTGTTTCCTACCACTAGAATATCAGAAGTACCTGGTTAGTATGACTAATTATTTTTAGTTATATTATTTTGTAGATCAAAAATAAGTTTATTTTTGGAACTTATGTTTTATCGAAGGGATATCCTTAGTGTAGGAAAATGATTTGATGATAATGTGATAAAGGTTGTTTTTGAAGACATTTTCTCTTTTAAGAAACTATGTGCCTAAGAAAAATATAATACTATGGGATTTCATTTGAGGAGTAATGGTTGAATTTTATTAAGGAATATTCTATTTTTTTATTGTATACTTATCGTGAATTGGTTTATTTATGGAAATGATTAACCTATCTTTGAGAATAGTGATTATGATACTTACTTTTATATATGATACTTTAAGAGTATTCATTGTTATTTGGAGATAAATGTTAAGGTTTATCATGGAAGAAGATGTGATAAAATTCTTCGAAGTTTTGGGTTTCAATATTATATTGGATTATATTGAATAATTTTAAGGACAACTGTGTATTTAATGGTCTTTGTTGAACATTTTGTACAGTTTGTTGAATTTTGGAGATTAAGAGCCTTATTAAATTTTTTAAAAGGGTTATCCTTTTGGAGATTATCTAATCTCGTACTCACCATTTTGGTTTTGGTTAATATCTAAAGATAGAGGAAACATATAGTTCATATTTTTTTGGATTATTTTATTCTCTAGAAGTTGAATTTAGTGAATCAGGTGTGACCATGTCCTCATTAATACTCATCGTTGGGAGAAAACATGACTTTGTGGTATAAATTTATTAAGGTATGAAACTCTACTTAAAAGGTAAGTGTATTTCCTTATGTTCTAAATCAATCTCATAAATAAATTCGTCAACTTTATTAAAAGTAACATAAAAAATGTTACCTCTTCACTTTTCCTACTGGTGAATGAAAGACAATTTAACCTATCACAAGTTCATGGTTTTCATGTTATTAACATTCTCTAAATTACGTTTTCTATCACTCTCCATTTGAACATTATTATTAGTTTTCTCTTCCTTATACATGTTTTCATGGAATTCTAGTTTGTGTAATTTCAGGTGACCTTTTTACTTATCTGTATTTCTTTTAAAGTGATAGTTTTATTGACTCTTTTTCTGATATGTGGATTTCAGTGAAGTCTTTAAGCACAATTTTTAAAATTGAGAGGACAACATTTCCAAAATGGGTGAAGGATTTAATGACCCACGTATTTATAGAATAATAAATTTTTATATCTGTCAATATTTATGAATAAGAAATTAATTTTACTTTAAAGATGACACTTTTTCCGATAGCGTACTCAAGACGCAACAACGGGTTTCTTTGAAATTTTATGTTGCACAAAACTTTGAGTTATACCGAAAATAATATAATATTATTATTATACTAAATTGTATTTAATGCATAGGAATTTTTTTGGAGGTAATGAAAAAAACTAACTAAAATATGATTATAATTCTTTTTAAATGTATTTACATTTATCCGATAAATTTTTTAGGCTTAAAAAAAGAATGAGTCTAAATTTATGCATTAAATACTATAATATTTTTTAAAGGTCATTTTACAACCTTTTTAAGGTGAACCCATTTTAAATATATTTCTTCATAAATTTATATGTTCTATTTGAAAAAATAAAATTCATCCTTAGAATCGGTACATCATAATTTAATTTGGATGAAATATTGGTATTTTTATAATCAAGTTTATTTTTTATGAATAATGAAAAATATTGTATTTTAATTCCAAACCACCTTTTCATATAATTTATTTATCTAGTTAGATTATTATTTTAAATAGTTTTAAAGTATAAATGGATTATATTTTTATCATTTAATACAATTTTGGTCATTGGATGTGATTTCAGTTTGAAATATGACATAAACACATTTCAATATTTTGATAGTCATTACTTCTTAAAAACCTGTTTTTTTGTATTTGACAACAGGAAATAATTTAAAATAATTTCTGCAAATTATTTGGTTTGAATTTGGAAAAATGGATTATACATTTTTAATCATGACTTCCAATTTTTTTTATAGTTACCTTTTATTTTTAGACATTATGAATAACAACTTTAGTAATTATTTTATTTACGAGGGATAAAGGGTAAATCTGGTAAATAAGGGTTAAAAAATGTTATTATAATAAATATAAATACCCTAAAACGTGTCCAAATCCTATTGGATGAGATATTTCTAGCATGGCCATCCATGGTTCAATTTTGGGACCCCATGGAGCAACATTTATGTGAAAATTAAATTTTATAAAAATTAATTTAAAGTAAATAAAAATTTAACATAGACATGTATATTATAGTAAAAAATTATATAGGGTTATATAAGTGATAATTTAGACTATAAATATAAATTATAAATATTAAAAAAATTCCCACATCATTTTATTTTCTTTATAATTTTAGACATCATATAAATAAAGTTATTTATGACACAATGATGATGTAGTGATTACCTTATTAATGAATGGTTTAAAAAAATGAGATTATAAATATTAAAATAAATTTATTTTGAAATTTTTTATTCCATACAGATATTTTATGGATTATTATTAATTTTTATCTTTGAATTAATTAAGTTTTTTTACAAAAATTATGTTTTTTTTGTTTTTTAAAATGTCATTATATGAATAGAATAAAAATTAACATAAATGTTTTTTTAAAACAAATATTATTTTATTAAATGATATAATAGTCCTAAAAATCTAAGATTCAGACAAATGACATAGATTATGTTTCAAATGTCATTAATTTAACACATTATGTTAAATTTACATTTTATATTAAATATATTAACCATATAGTATCAATATATAAGAATACATGGTAAGAAAACAATTAGTTAACTAATGGCTAATGAAAAAAGATATGGTTAAAATTTCACGTAGACTTTTATAAAACCAAATGGATTAGAGTTTATAGATCCAAAATCATATTATCTTGGATATAAATTACTTTGGGACATTTTTAAACCGAAAATAATTTTATAATAAATTAGTATTTCAATGCATTCATAAAGTGCCCCTCATCCCTCTTATAAAAGCATATCACCTCTAACCCTTACTCACACCTCTCATGCCCCTTGGGTCATCCAACATATGCCCAAATAATCTCCCAAAATCCCTATATTCCTACTATAGGAATTACCTTGGGATGAAGGAAATTCATGAAATCCTTTCATCATAAATAAAAAGGAGTTACCCAATTTGAGGTAATGTCTTCTCTCAAGCTTCATTCATTAATTTTCCTTCTCCAAACCCTAAAAACTCTTTAATATGTTATTTTTTAAAAATAAAAATATCTTAAATATACTATTATGATGTGTTGATAATTATTATAACAACACTTTCACACACCTCCATCTAATGGATACGAACATATTGTTTCTGTGTACGACGAACTAGTGCCTAACGAAACAATGATTGTTTCATTTCCCCTACCAACTCTCATGATGAACATTATGATGACACTGTATTTATATATTATATTAATTATATTTATATTTTCTCTACGATACAATAATTTTTATTTAAAAACAATCCTTTATTCTTTTCAAGATGTGTAAATATGATAATTTAATTTGAGGAAGTATGGACTACCGCCCCTCAAAGTAAGATGACTCATTCACGCCATTCATGGAACGTATAAAGGATGGAGTTAATGAAGTTGTGTAATATATATAAAATGTGATATTATATTGTAATTATAATATAACTATGAGTCATTTTGTTTTTATTTCTTGAATATTACAAATAAATGAAAGTATCGTTCATGTATACTTCAGCTTACCGTCTCCATGAATAGTGAATTTCATTTCTTATCTCCAAATGTTATGGACAATTATAAATACATATATATGGTATATATATGATATTTAAATCATTAATACTATTCTGGAGATAATGTACTTTTGACCACATGGACAATTTTTAATTATAACAAGATCATTTTTGACTCAAGTACCCAATATCGAAAAAACCAATATTAACTTTAATAATAATGTAATTTTTATAATGTGGTAATAATTGATATTAAACGACTAAAAACATAAATAAATTTTTTAACTAATTTTTATTATTCAGGATGAATATGAAACATACGTGACAAATTAGACTCAAGGTAAGGGAACTTCTTAACCCAATTTCCATTCTTTAGGATAATCTTCTACTTATTGATTATGTCTTGCTTTGATTTGGTGAGAAATAATGTTTGATATCATATAATTTATTTCTAATTTATTTATGTTGTTTTATATATAATGAACAAAATTGATCTAAATTATTAAAAAGATACTCTTTTTAAGGGAACCTTTCACCCCCTCCCTCTTTTAATCAGTCATATTTTATGTCATATATTTTATTTTCCATTTTCTAATATTGGGATATGTTATTGTATATACATATTTCTATAAATTTTATGTTAATGTGATGAGATAATTTTTTTTCTCTCACCAACTTATTTTCTGAATTTTTATGTGACGCTGTTAGGGTGCCAAATTCTTATAAGGGAACTTCAAAACCAAATGTCCATTCTTTGGGTAAATTGTCTACTTCTTGATTATTTCACGCTATGATTATGTGAGAAATAAGGTTTCAAGTACTATATCTTATTTATAATTACTTTATTTATATTTATATTGAATATACATAATTGAACTATTTTATTAACAAAATCATCTTTATAAGGTAATTTTTAAACTCAATTTCCTCTCATTGGGATTTGTGAATAAATCATTGATTATATTATTCCAAGATTATGTGTGTAAACACTTTTTGTTTATTTATAATTTTATTTCCACTACCCATTGTGTGGATATACTGTTTCTACACTTAATCACCCCATTCATAAATTCTTACATCATTTATAATAACTTTGTAAGGGAAATATTAACTCAATCTCATTTTATTGAGTTAAATATAAATTTCATTGGTTTTTTATTTCCAATAATATGTGGGAATAAAATTTTATTTTTTAAAACATAATATCTTCTTATATTGGGTGTATTACTATTTTCCACAATTAATTATGTCATCGATTTATCCTTAGTCAAATGATATGATTCTTGTAAGGGACTATGTCTCAATATTCTTTCATTAGGAATATATTGATATTGTGCACCTTTATTATATTATAAGGTGTATATACAACCCTTTTTAAATTTTATATAGTGAATTTATATATTCTCAAGATATTTAAATTCTTTTAATGTCATTATTTAATTATTTTTATCAATGCGTTTCTCATGTGTTATAAGACTCTTTAACTAAAACATAGTTTTTAATTATTTAATTATTTAATCTTATAAATCTTTCTTAGTAATGTCCATGTTTTCAAATTGGTTTTACGGAATTATTTATTTGTAAATTAATGTTTTTAAATTTAAATTTCTTTTAAAAGTTCAACGTGGTATGGGTCACATTGATTGAATAATCACTTTATAAAATGTTTCAAATGGTTTTGGAAATTGGTTGAATATTTGAATATCTTGAATTGATTTATTGTGATTGATGAGAGAAATTTTGATAATTTAATTATTTCTTATGTTATGATTATGTAATGAAACATGGAAATTATATGAGTGGTTACATGATAAATAAGATATATATGGTTTCATGATAATCCTATGGTGGGTGATCCTGAGATTTCTCTCCAATGCATTGGGTAAGGGGACGGAGGTAAACATTAATGTTTCTCCCTATATATTTAAGGAATATACTTTATGGGTATTCCCAACATAACCCCATATGTATCTATAAAAGGTAAAATGTAATTATTTTATGGATGCCATAACTTAACATTATGATTTATGATTTTTATGAGTTATTCATAAGTCCTCTGTTTTCATGAAGTATTCTAATGAGTTTATGTTATATGAGTGAACAGATTTATTTAATTTATTGGTATTAATTGATGAACTAATGTTTTCTTTCTTTATTTTATAACCTTATCTTATCTTTTTATTCACATCTCATGGTTTTAAAAAAATAGGAGGTTATAAGGAAGGGTAAGAGAAAATAGAAATTCAAGAAGATCTATATCAAGAAAAGAATTATTGTTTTATTTATGGAGTTTTATTGTTGTGAACAAATTTTCTTGAGTAAAAGTGTCAACATTTTAAAATTTGTGATATATTGTAATAGTTGTGACCTTATTCTATAAAACACTAAACCTAAAAAGATATTCAATTTTAATTATTAATGCTGGGGAATTATATTTTCAAACATTTGTTTGAATATATAATTTATTAATTTTAATTAAAATAATTCAACAGGAGTGATTTTTTTAATTTATTGGTTTAAAAAAAATTGGGCATAAAAATAGATTTTTTGAGAAATATTTCCCTTCTTCCAAATAGTTTTTATTTTCATTTCTAATTAATTTTCAAATCATATTTTCATTTTATAAACATTTTTAGACCATATATTTTCATAATTTTGTTAATCCTATTCATACCGATCATTCCATGGGATACTAGAAAAAAAATTAAATAATAATATTTTAATAATATTAAACATTTTTTAAAAATTTTTGTAGCATGTATCGCAGGTCACACTTAGTGTTGAATGTAGTGTAAGATAAACATAATGTTGTGTATAAAAAATAAAAAATTTATTAAATTTATTTGAAAATTAAAATTATAAAAGAATTTATGGAAGTTACAATTTTCCACCAATAAGTAACTCATAATAACATCCAAATATATTGGTTTGGTCAATGTGGGTCCAGGGTGAATCTCATTATTTATTCAGGTTTACACCATCAAGGACTCTCCCCACCACAATCTATATCATTTGGAAAAACTTTTGAACTTAGGGACTCCAATTGTATTAATCAGTTTCATCCATTAGAGACTCATCCCTCATTAACCTATATCTTCACCATCACACATAAAATTTCCATTAAAACTCTGTATTTTATCCCTAAAATCATCAACATACTCATCAACATCATCATAATCATTTTTTATCGAAAATAACTATCCCATAACCAGTAAAACATCCACATTAGTTTCAGATATCATAAAAGGACTCATACCAATATTATCAAGTTATTATCCCACTAGGGACACTATATATAATAAGGTACTTTAGAATATAATAATCCCACATACATATATCATGCTCCTGAAAATGTCTTAAAAATTTCAGTCATTGTTTATATTTCACAACATTATATAAATTATTCGTATATAGGGAATAAATATGTTCTAGAAACTCATCAAACCGACATCACATAAAAATATAAACATGTTTACTATGCCACATCATCACCACACGTTCCAATGTTTACACCCTTATCTACACACACTATAGAGAAATATCTTGGGGTTTTATAAAGATTCGAATTTCCACACCACTATTATCTCATCCCGCAATTAACTCATCCCATGAGTGTCCTACTATATAAAATAAACTAGATATGGAATGGTCATTTTCCAATGTGGGAAGACTAATATAGAAATAAAACCACCCCTGTTTACTCACTAACAAATGAAATTATAATTTAGACATTCCACTTAACATATTTTATACTACTTTTTTATCATTCAATGCCCAAAAATCAAAATGGTTACATGTTCATTATTCTATTATTTTTCTATCACCAATTGTCAATAATTTTTGTTTTGATAAAGACATGATTATATAGGTTTTTTAGAACAAAAACATTGACCATGACCAAACGAATATTTAATAAAATTCATACACTAATACTAAATAACAACATACTAAATCCAAAAAGCAAGTCGATTGAGATAGTAAAGATAAATTACTCAAAAAATGTGAATTATTATGGCACTTGAATAGTTTTTTGACCATGTGGAACCTCAAGTAATATGAGCATCAATCCCTACATAACCTGATGAAAAAATAGTTATGTTGATTGAAAAACATGTAATATGTATATTATTATTTAACACTTTAATATTTCACCTTCTCTATATCAAATTTAACTACAATTTCTAATCAAATAATGTCATCCAAAAATAATCACCCTACAAGGAAGAAAACATTTTCATTGTTGGATACCACCTTCTCCTTTCATTATCACATATTTTTTCCATTTGGGTTCATCTCCCAATATATCCATACCATAAAATCCTCCACCAAGAAAAAAACACTAACACCATCACTATAATGGATAGTGGGTATGGTAAAATAAGAATTTGATTCAAAAAAGAGTAACATTAGTAATCATATGGCCAGTGTTGTAACAACTATATAAAAAGTACAAAATAAAAATATAAAACCAAAAAAACATAAATCAAAACACCCATAAAATACCAAAACTAAATTTGATCAAATTTCCATGTTGTACTACCAGTCACCACCACAATCCCCAATACATTTATCTCACTCTCTCCTTTTCCATTGAAATTAGATTCAAATCTCGAACATATTTGTGTTTGTTCCCTTGAACTAACTGGAATAGTAAATTTCATTAAAAAAATTCATATATATATATATATATATATATTGATATATATCATATAATAAATATTATTATAGGTAACACCAATATGATAATGTCTATGATTTCTCACTGCATTAATAGCTCATAAAAGTTTACCACTATAATGAGAGAACTAAAATTCCATAATGGTATTCTGAAATTGAAATGTCTTATGGTATGATACATCATTACTATAGGACACTAATGTTGTTTTATTATTAAGTGATGCGGCCTCATCATACATCATACATATTCTCAATAATATTTGACTAGGTGATCTCTGATAAGACAAATCATGTGAGAATACCCACAAAAATAAATTCTATATGTTTTATATTCCATTGAATATTCTTATTTATGAATATGTAAATTATAAAATAGGAAAAAAATTTATATTTATGTTAACCATGAATAAAAAGCATTGATATATATAAGAATTCAATAATGATATATCCTCATTGCGAGGTTTCATATAAATGAAGATTCATGAGTGATATAGATTTAATTAAAAAAGTTATGAAATGATTTTTCTTCCATATCAATGATAGAATATAAATCTAGTACATTGATTGAAATTTAATTTTCTAATGAAATCCCTAGTTTTGGCAGTTTATAGACGAGGTTATTATGTAAAGTTAATGAATTTTAAATTGATAACAATGTGTAATGAAACAAGTATGCATCTCACATGATGAGATATTAAAATAAATAATGATTATACTACATGAGATAATTTTTGGAATATTTTTTTATAAATTAACATTTATCTCTATGGGTATTTAAGTATTTCTAGACATTGATCTTATAAATTATGTGATAATACTTATTAATACTGATAAATGTGAAAATAAGGCCACATGCTATGTTTATCATGAATCTTGTTACATTTTATTAAATTTATGTTTAAGAATGAAGTGATTTCCATATTTTGACATATTATCTATTCATGTAATGTTAATCATTTAAATTCAATCATTAGATATTAGAGTTTAGAATATGTGAGTTCAAGTTTATCTCTTTTTTAATTATTCAAAATATTAGTGAATAGAATAAAATAAATATTTATTTAGTTTATTAGAATAATAATAAAAATATTTATTCACAAGTATTGTGAAAATAATAATTATTTTATTTCATTAAATAAATATATTATTAATCGAGGATCAATAAATTATATGGGATAATATGGGTCAAGATTAATCATCTATTGTAAAATTATATATTTAATATCATTTAAATAAATAATAACTTTTTTTAAGGAAATTATATTAGTAATATCACATGTCATGAAATATAATAATAATATTGTTTCTATTTTAGGTATTGGTATTAACATAGATTAAATAATTTTATAAGGATTATTATATATTAATTATTATTTAATGCTAACTAAATATTCTATGTTATATCATTTTTAATATGTGATGTGTTGAAATAGTGGAGACACATTCTATATAATTTTCTAAGTCCCTATAGGTAAATCCTCCATAGTGAATAACTTAATAACTTCTTAATAAATTTATTCAAGTGTATTACCAAAAATTAAGTAATTATATATTTAATTTAATTATAAATTAATTTTTCATGATCCTCTCTTGATATTTTTTGGGGAACTTAATAAGTATTTCCGATATTATCCATTGATATCAATGAAAACCAAACATTAGGAACCAAACTAATGCTTCAACTGTATCCCAAAATATTCAAGTTCTATTACAATAGTCACACTATGATTTATAATTATATATATTTTATTTGTAAGATTTAATGTGTTGGTTTTATATTATTCTTATTCATATATTTTTTGAGTAAAATGATCAAGAAAGTACCTTAATTTTATTCTATATGGGTTATAATGTGACAAAAATATGTAAAGAATGTCTAAATATCCCATATGAATTAGCCATAGTCAATCGATTCAAGAAAATAATACACCTATTATAATGGTAAATTACATGTTGTATAAGGGGTTTCACAAAAAAAAAGAACATTTCACATAAATTATGTTGTACCATGTGGCTCTATATGTGGTTTTATTGCACATTGTGTATTGATATCCAGTGTGACACATAGGTTGATAGGGAGTACACAACATGTAGTGTGAATGTATATTCCAGGTAAAAACATATGAATTACACATCATTTAACTTCTGGTAAATCATGTGGGTCAAAACACAAAATCATTACATGCCTCATATTTACTTCTATCTAAGAAATTTAGTGACACATGAACTACACATCATGTATTTATATTCACACACCATGTGAAATGTGTCATTCTAAACTAGGTATAGGATGAGTGATTTTATGTTTGTTGTGTTGGTAAAGACATTGAATAATTAAAGAAATACATGAACAACATGGAATGTATTTGGCTATACATGTTGTGTGATATGTGCCTCTCAAAAACATGTACATCTCAAATTATTATCGATACGTTGTGTGGGGATGCACACATAACAATTAATTTTTGTCTAAAAATTATCACTTCACAATGTTTAATGGTCATTGTACCCATTGTGTACTTTATATGCTTTTCTCGTGATACATGTCACATATATTTATGATATTTCATGGCTATATACACACCATGAAGACTATGCAGTTGAACCCCATGGAGAAACATATTGTGAATATAGCTTCAATACTTGGGGGCCTACATGTCTTATAAGTATATGGTATAGGATGTGGATTGTTCACAACATGTGTTAGATGATGTGTCAAGTGTCAGTACATTTCATGTAACTATTAAATACAATAAATGAAAATTAAAATGAAATATATAGTATAGGTAATGGGACTTCAAAAGATAACTATTCATACTTATATTATTTTAATATTAAATTAATTTATTAAAATTTTATTTAAATACAAAATGATGGAATTATTAAAATTTCTCAACAACCAAAAACTATAATTAATTTATGTTAATGAATTAAATTATTAATTTGTTTATAAATTTATTATTCCATGTGAATTTATAATTAATAGAAAATTTTGAAATGAATTTTATAAATACTTATTTTGAATTTCATTTAATGTTTTAGACCATCATGTTATTTGATCAAATAGTGTATATGTTTGATTTATATATTAAATTTATTAATTTATTTCATCATTTAATATGATATTTATTATTAAAATTTATGAAATGACCTATTAATATACACTCCATCGATTTTAATTAATAAGTCTACATGTCCAATATTTATTTTATGTAAGCCTAAACCCATGGTTCTTGTCACTTTCAGGTTAGTATACATTTCTAAAGGATAGATTATTTAACAATAGGAGTATATTTTAGTCCTAATCTGAGATGAATCTATCTAAGGAAATTCACATATTATTGGTTGATGCTATCTCTCAGTCTAAGATGAGGATAAATTAGTTATTTCCCAAAATTATTTGTTTGTTAATCAGAACTTAATAAACCAACCAACTAAAAAAGTCTCTTGATCATATAATGATATTATTTTATTTTATTAGTGCCTAGAAAAATTAACAATAATTCTTAAAATAAAATTGTATAAGATATATTTTATCAATTATAGTTGGATAGTTTTTTAGGTTCCATATAATTTAGTAAACCAGTATACAAATGATAAAATGTGATATTTTATATATATATAATTAACATGAAAAAGTATTTTATCATACATATTTATCTATTTCTTTAATTTTCTCATAAAATTAATAGTAATGTATTCAATAAAATAAAATATGTTTACCCGTATGTCAAAAAAATTCCTTATTTAAAATATTAAGTCATAAAGACGCCATTCTATTCTATGTAATGATGTAATCATATTTCTCAATCTAGATGAAGTCAATGGAACTTTATATAATGATATGTGTCATTATAGGTTATGAAATTCATGCTAAATGTTTTTTTGGTCCTAGTGAAAGGGAAATTTCAGTAATTCAGAATCATAATGGGGATAAAAAATTTGGGACATCACTAAGATAATTTTTTGGATGTGATTACAGGTCTAAGTGGTAGTTTTGTTTCTTAGGTGAATAATGTAGATGATTTATAGTGTCATTATAGAAATTTTTGGCCGTATATCTCTCTTTCTACCATGATGTTTGAGGTTCATGGTGTGGTGGTATGTTTGTGAGATGTGAATATAATGGTTTTTAACGGTTCAATCCATGTCTACGTGTGTCATGACATGGTGAAATTTGTGAGGTTCTCTATAATTAAATTCTACATATATGTTGGGTGTGTAAATCACACATTGGTTGGGGAATCATGTTATAGTGAACATTTCTTCATATATTATTCTAAAACGATAAAAATCTTATGAATGTTTTTAAGTACATTCACAATTTTATTTATCAGGTTTTTGATAAGGAAGTTCATCATGTCATGACTCCTAGTTCATGTCATGAAGGTTGTTCTAATCGGAGGTTTCATTCCATGGATCACATAATCCATGTTCATGAAGGGCAGGACACATTTTAGAGGAGGAGGTCACGTCTTAGAGGTTGAGGCCTTGGTATTTTGGTTCATCTATAGGGTTTTGTGCCACATAATGAGGACTCTTACTATAGAATCTTTGGTTATGAAATATTGAGGTGTGTAATGTCATTGCACAAGTGTCCCTTACATGATGGTGTCCTCATAAGTGTATCATACCATGACCCTTATATGTCACAACATAATGGTTTTGTGTCATATTTTTAAAAATATAGTTACAATCATAATTTTAATATTATCCCATTCATCAATTAAGTTAAACAAGGCTTCAAGAGAGGCTATTTAAGCTACCTCCCCCTCCCTCTCTTATACCTTAAATTACCCTTAGTGGTGGGAAATTAATTGAGTATTCTTTGGTGTATTTAAGGTATGAACTTTCCAACATCCTTTTTGTTCATTTTGAAAATTATCCCTCTAATTTAGGAAGACTTGATAGGGGGTTTTGAACTTGATTTCATAAGACCATAGTGGAATCAATAAGATATGATGGGACATTAATTTTTCTTTTTTATAGGTGATACTAGGAAGCTTGATGTTGAATATTTCATAGAATTCCATTAAATTAACATGTTATTCATGTTATTTTGTTCAATTCTATAAATTGGAATTAATTTTTTATGGAGTAGATGTTATGTGTTAGGGACATTCTTATTTTTTGGTTCTATGGTGTAATATTATTGATACACACAACATTTCTAGAGTTTTTTACATTTTTTTAATGTCTGATATTTCTTAATCATTCCCTGAGTATTATTTATGTAATTTATTATTTATTTAATTTTTAAATTATGTGTCACTACTTTATAAAATATGTGACTGGTTTTTAATATAATTAAGGAATCATGTTAATGGATGGAGGATATTGGGTCATTGATGATCTTAGGCATTGGTGGATAGACTTTAGGGAAAGAAATAAATTCAAATTATGTAGTAAGTCTTTAAAAATATCCCTTTTTTGGAATTTGTTTTTTACATGTGATAAGTCATCTTTACAATTATGTAAGTTTGATCATGGTTTATATATTAATTTCTTCTTTAAAATTATCATGAGTATAATGATGTTTCTTAATCTGTTATTGACCTTAGAACACTAGTTTTAAGCATCAACCATTGATGGTCAAGTTAATTCTAATAGATTTGTGTTATGTGATACATGGGCCCTAGAAGAAAATAATTTCAATAATTAATATAGATGAATTTTATATAAGTTACTTATAATCCACTAAATATGAGATTTAAATGGGTGTGAAATGTTTAGCTTTAGTGTATATCATGGGAATGATTTATTTATAGGTGGGTTGGAGTGGAAAAAACAAACTATACTTGGGATGAGGTGATGATTTTTCCTCTCTCATGTGATTAGTTATCTGAAATTTAACGTATTGATATTTATTCCATAATGAAACCATGGTTTTGTGTATGTTGATATGACCTATAGGTGATAGGGTCTAGACCTAGAGTTTGAAAGTGGAAATGGAACCCATGAAGGAGGTTTATAATATAATTTTCCATACGATAGAAATGTATTATGAAGATGAAAATATTTTAAGTTCTAGAGAATCCAACCAAGGATATATATAAGTGGTTTGGTCAAGTGGTCGGCCTATTGATTTTGATATATGTTATATGATGTACCAAAGAGAGATAAATCTCATAGTGGATGGATTTTGTGAATCTATTGTGGTGCATCATTCCACCTAATGATGTTATGGTGATATGAATTAGGGTGGTGTACCCCTACCCATATATATTTATATATTAAGATGAATCATGGTGGGGAATAATTCCCCTCTAATATTAATGTGGATGACATGGTTCATGGTGAGTTTAAATTTTCCCCAGAAGATGTTTTAGTGAAATGGAAAAGGGCGTGGCACAATCCCCCCCCCCCCATTTAATTTTATCGATGATATTGAGTGATTTTGGATTTCATTCCCCTTAATGTTGTTAAGGGAAGATTGAGATGGTTGGGGGCCATTCCACCTAATATTTGTATAATGAGATAAAGAATGTTGTGGTGAAATTTCATTGATATTTATTTGATTAGCTGGAGAAGTTTGTGCCCCCATCCCTCCAAATATTGATATTGTGAGTATGAAAAGGGAACGGTGCCATTCTCCATAGATATTTATATAAATGGGTTATAAATTGGTGGGGATACTTTACCCCCTGATATTTATATATGATAATATTATGTTGGGGTTATATTCATCTTTATAGGATATATGATATTAATTCTGGGTGGATAATACTTCCCCTATGAGATATACGGTTAGGTGATTTTATCAGACCCATCCGACACTTGTAAAGTAGATATGGTCTATCTCGGATGTCACATTAGAATCGGGTGACCAATGGTAAATGATTTTACTTTATTATGTTCATCTAATTAATTATTTCTCTATGAATTTCACATTGTGAATACAGTATACATTTTGGTTATGTTATGAACATTGTTGGCGATGGCCCACTGATTTATAATGAAACCAAATTAAATCACTGATAGAACATTGGTGCCTATGTAGACTTCATAACCATAGTTACAGGTATGTTCGAGGCTTTATATTATACAGTTGGGAAGGATATCTTGGACGATGTTGGAATATGGGACTACATTTTAGACTTGGTAAATGGTAGTGGTTATTTTTTATTTTCATTATTTATGGCTTAGTTGTATATAATATTACCATGGAAGTTATTATTGATTTGCATATGACTATGTAACATATTAGATATCTTATTTTAGAATAACATATTCTCTGTTATATATTTCTAGAAGATTGGGACTTGACATTTTTTTATTCTTCTATGTGATGTTAGGGATAATTATATGAAATTTTCAATGTTTTTATTACTCTTATAAGATAAGATAGTCTCCACATCGTATCACCTTATTCTCTAACTACTATTTGGTAGCTTCTTATGTATAGAAATGTTTTCTTGAGGTCACATAACAACATGGATCTGTTAATATAGATTGAGTTGGGTTGCGAATATTAAATTTTTTATAAAATCACTATCTTTTGTGGGTTTTACTATTGGTATATGGTAGACATGAAATTGGACTATTCAAAACATGGGATTTATGTTATGTTATGTGATTACCTAGATATTACATGACCTTAAGTCTTAGTTACTATAGAGTTGGGACTAATGTTTTTTATTTTTTATGTTATTGTTGAGTTTATTATTATTGAATATGGTGTCCTAAAGGAATTTTATTTTTAAAATTTTTATATTATCCTAGTGAGGAAAGGGAGTGAATTTTTTTCATTATATTATGATTTTATTTTAAAATGGTATGTGAATACTTATGTGTTATGGAGCCATTAGTTTTGGAAAATAGAAATAAAATTATATGGTTCATTTGCTTAATGTGTCGACAAAAATAAATATTTTTTTACTATATATTTTATCAGTGGTAGTATAATTATCTAAACTAGACGATTCATTATTTTTACCATAGATTGATGGTAACATATAAATTTAAGAATCAATTAAATAAAATTTTAATGGCATCATAAAATGTTATTTTCCCAATAACATGATTGTAAAATTTCATTTTATATATCCACAGTTATGATCTACTCGAGATGAATCATCCTTCCGCAATATTATGTATATATATACACATATATATATGTATGAGATCATGATCCTATAGGATGTTTTATATTGTAAGATTGTTGATTGAGGATGTGTACCCTTTAGAAGGTGATTACGCCAAGGATGAGATACATGTCATATGGATATGGGATCCCTAGAGACTATACCTTGGCAGATTATTTTCTTTATGATATTTGATATAAGAGCCTGCATAATTCTCTATGAGTTATGAACAATGAGAGATGAGGATTATTGGTAAGGTGTGATAACCTAGTGATGTTGGTATATGACTCAGGATATTACATAATTAATATTATAAAGAATTAGTATTATATTTTCCATACTATGTTTGGGGATGAGTTGTGATATAAAAAGGTATCCCAAGAGATGGGTTTTCATGGGCCTATAAATTCCATCGAATATAGAAATAAAGTGTATTTCTCATGTTGTTATTGATCTGATATTCTTGGAGTATATTATCAATAGATTAGTCAAGATAGTGATCCTAAGATTTATGTAATATGAGTTGATGTGTTATGATTTTGTAGTATGGGTGGGTGAAATCAATGTGTGTTCCTTCTTGGGTATGTTTTTTTGTTAATGAGGTCTATTTATCACAATTAAAAATAACTTTTGTGTTGAAATGAGGTTTTTTGAAAATGGATTTACAGGTTAGATTAACTTTAAAAGTCCCATGCAGACAATGGTTTTGAAATAGTTTGGAGAAGGCATAGGTTTTATTGAGAATGTTGATACTATTTTGAGGTTTTATGAAATAAATTTTTAATTTCATGTGATTTTTCAATTTGAATAACCCTACATTTTAGTATAAATGAAATCGATATTGGGTTTGGAGAAAATCTTGGTTGGATTCCATGACATGTTGATTTCAATAACAGTTCACAGAAATATTATAGATGGTTATACTATATGGTCTAGACTGGGATGGGTTGAGCGTGGGTGGATGATATTGGATATGAAGTGATTTCTATGTGGTGGGTGGTCATGCAGTCCACCTTTGCATGACTGATAATCCAAGGCTATTATAATGGAAGCAATGATATTTCTTTGGGGATATTAGATTGACATATTATGGGAGTAGTGTCAGTTTTTTAGGAATTTCATCCTAGGATTGATGGTGTGTTTCTCTTTTGGGAATGACTATAATTTCCTGATTATGTGGTATAAGATCATACACATATTAGGTTTAGATGATATTGATATGGAGATTGGGTGAGAACATATGAGTGGGTTCATAGAGGAGTAGTCTGTCTTATAAATAATAGATTGAGTGTTGGCATTCCATTCAAAAAATATCCTTGATATGTGATGGAAATTTCATGTTGTTTATGAATAGTGTCTATTTTAAATTTATATTCCTAAATAGTCAAGTTCTCAATTTGGAATGATATATTTTTTGAGTATAAGAGGTGTTAAATCAATAACATTATGTGATTTCAGTGATAGATTATAGTATCATGGTATGGTCGATCTAGTATTATCCCTTGAAAAGTGTTTTTAGGGTTATGATGAGCATGGATTAGGATGAGCGACAAAGACATGATCTTGGGAACTATCATTTCACTCATGTAACTATTTAAGGGAATCCATATGATGGTCAGTGAAAATGTTATTATTGGAGGGTGTGTCCTTTATTGTTAATTAATATTTGATGTGTGTTGAAGATGATATTTCTGGTAAGATTATAATGAGAAGTGATCAGTGTTTCCTATTTATTATTATGTAGGATCATATCAGTCTCATCTAGTCATTACATTGGTGATAAATAGGACATGGGAAATTTAGATCAGGTTATTTGATTCAATGGAGTTATAATGAGGATAATCATTAGGTGTGGAGAATTATATCAGTCATTTGTGTATGAACCTTGTGTTATTGTGGTCATTGATTTCGTGATACTACATGGTGGATGATTAAGATAACACTAAGATATGATGGGAAGGTGGAACTGATTTTATTTCGAACCTTAGTAAATACCATATTTGGGATTATTATGTGATTTTAAATGGTGTTTTTGTGTTGGAATCGGACTATAGATATAAGTAGTGAAAACCAAGAGTAAATTATATCTGAATTTTGTAATTTCATATAGAGAGAGTATAATGAGAATTGTGGTTGGTTGGGTACCCAACCATGTGATGACACAGGTAGTTGGGTTCGGAATTCAATGTGGAAATTCTGGATATTCTATAATGCCCCTAGTAATATAGTCATTATTATCCGGAGATATGACAGGTGCTGGTGAGTGAGACCAAAACATTCCTAGGGAAGTTATCAAGGGATGGATTATAAGGTATTGTTCCATGAAAATGGATGTGGTGAAGTGGAAACACATGATGTCTGTTGATATACCACTTTATTTTCTTCTTGGAAAGTGATAACTATTATGGGAATCACCACAACCCATGATTTTATTTTTTAAGTTCTATTTTCTAGTTCAAAGCACTATAATCCTAATAATGATTCGGTTTTTGATGCTTCAGTCTCTTTGGGTTGATGAGTGTGATAGATAGACATCAAAATGATTCTAATGGTAATGAGTGTGTAGCTTGATTTTTTTGAATATTTCTCTCTTATGTTGGACATTCATAGTGAATGGGCATTTAGAATTTTGAGTTAGGATGTGGCATGTTGGTTGTTGATTTATGACTCATTTATGTTAGGTAATATGGTTGAAGGTCCTATGAGACTTCTCAAGGATGATAAGTTATATGGTGGTTTGGTTGTAATGACTCAAATAATTATAGGTTCTAAAATTACTGGGGAATTTTAATTTTTGGTACATGATCAAGGGACATTTAATGAATTGGGATTTATAATGTGGTTTTTGATGTTTTAACCACTATATGAGAAGTTTTTGGATATTATTAGAGGTTTGGGACATATTTCTGGTGCCCATATGAATATTAGAGTAGGTATATGATGGATTTTATGGAATATGTTGAAAGAATACATCTCATTACACTGTGATGGTTTATGGTCATGATGGAAAGTCCATTGTGTGGGTTGTGAATGTGACTGGGCTTATCAGGGTCACACCTTGAAAATGGGTGAAATAGAGTGGTAGAATTTGTGGGGATTTTCTCTATGGAAATCACACAAATGTATTTTGTGTGGTCTTTAAATCTTGGTGGACGATTTCACGTTATAGATACCATGGAAAACTGATTTTCTTACAACTGGTGTAAAATTTAAATATGGTTTTGTATACGTTTACACATTTCCTTCATGATATATCTTTTGAGAAAATAGATCATGTCATAAATTATAGGATACAATGCAAAGTCTTGTCAAAGGGGATCATACAAAGTTTGGATCATGGCTGTTATTATTGTAAGGGAAATATTACATCATATATAAGGAGTCTATTCCATGGATGATGGGGTGTTAGGATATTGGTTCTTCCCAAAGGGTTCTGACACACCTTGTCTTCTTATGCTATGGGGTAATTGGTTTTGTAAAAGAAATATGTTTCATACCATGACATAAGGGACCATGTTGTGATGGTGACGTCGGAAGGGTGTCAGGTAGTGCCACATAATATTCATTTTATTATATTACCCTATATTTATTTTTAATACTAAGGGACAACCATTGTTTTTTGATCTTCCACTTCATGATCTAGGCCAAATAAAAGGTTTTGATAAACAATTTCAAACTGCTTTGTCCCCCTCTCATATTTATTTCAATCCCCCTTTGTGTGGTTTGATTTTTGGATAGTTATATTGTATAAATTTTTTAATATATTTTACAATTCCATTATTCTTCATTCTATTTATTATTCATTTGATTTTAGAAAACCTAATATATGATTCATCAAACTAATTCTGAAACACATGGTGGAATCAAGACCATATGATGTACCTTTCATTTTTCCTTGATAGAGGATATTTTGAGATCATAAATGCGCTAGATTTC
Organism: Viscum album; assembly: GCA_963277665.1. Classification (NCBI taxonomy): domain Eukaryota; kingdom Viridiplantae; phylum Streptophyta; class Magnoliopsida; order Santalales; family Viscaceae; genus Viscum; species Viscum album. The sequence continues at coordinate 1,006,498,784 of OY728164.1, read as the reverse complement.
ATGTAGGGCCATTGCGGTAAGTTTCTAACCTATTTATATTCATGATTTTTTTAATTGGAAATAATTTATTGATGATTCATTGTTTATTTTTAAATATTTTGTCCCATGTGGTATTTTGGGTATGTTGGGAGTGATCCGGACCACATTGTTAGTGGATTTGAAATCATTACATCATCTAGTGTGATATTTATTTATTTTTCCTTATATATTAATTAAGGAAACCAATATTTATTTAATGTTCATTTTAAGTATGATTTATTTATAATTAATTTGGGTGATTGATGATGTATTTGTAGATATTTGGTGATGGAATATGGCCAGTAAATATTTGATGAGATTAATAAATAGTGGTACAATTGTAAATAAAGGTTATAGCTACGAATGGGGTAGGTGGTCCATGAACATCACACAATGTGTAAAATATATTTTGTGTTCATGTGAAATGTAATCTCACCATTTGCCTGTGATAAAAATTTATTTATTAATAAATATTTTTTTTAAGTTCTCATGAGAAAAATGAAGTGTATTTTTCGAAGATAGACCCTTTAACAATATTTTTCTACCTAGGACTCTAATGGATGAGGTCATGCCCGTTGAATTTTAATATATAAGACATGGTCCCTATAAAGAAATAAATTCCATGAGTAAATTTAATGGATCTTGATATAGGGGTGTTAGCTTCATCTGAATAGGGGTTTTTGATCGGTAGTATATGGTTATATTTTCAAATATACCATAGAGTGGGTTTATTCATAAGCTGGTGTGAGATGACCAACCATGCTCAATATGTAATGTTAAGTCAGAATTAATCCACTCAAGTATATTTAGTTATATTATATATGATGTATGTTTTTCAAAGAATGATGTGAACATGGCTATGTAGATAGACATTATTCCCACTAAAGTAAGATCTCTAAATCTTGTGTTAGAATGAGGTAAAAATCCCATGAGTGGTTTATAGACTATAATTTTACCTATGAGGAAAAGAGATTCTCCTATCATAGTATTTATTATGATGAAAGAAACAGGTTTAGTGCTCAAGTGTCCATCTTAAGAAATATATATGGGGTTTATGATAGTAGCCCACCCTATGATTTTGATATCTGCATGATGAGGTTCTAGGGATACAATATTTCATGGCTATATACAATATTTCATTCCATGGTGGGGCATTCCCTCTTACAATTTTATGGCGATCATGTGTGGGTTGGGGTGTCATTCTCTCTTTAAATATATATGTTAATCTAGAAAAAGGTGGGTAGAAATTCCACTTAACAATTATATAAATTTTTTTGAGAATGTTGGGGTGCCATTCCCCCAACTATGTAATGGTGAATTTAGGAAGATCATGGAAACATTCCCTACTAATAATTATATATTGATCTGGAACATGGTGGTGAACCATTCCCACTAATATTTAAATTGATGAACTAGTGGATGGCGAGTTATCATTCCCCCTGATGTTGTTATGGTGAGATGGAGAGGGTTGGGGTTTCATTATCACCTTATATTTATATAGGTATATAGAGTATGGTGGGGAATCATTACGCATTTATATTTATATAGTGAGATATACTAGAGTTGGGTTTCATTCCCCATAATATTGATAATTTTATTTGGTGAATGGAGGGATTTAATTCCCCCTGATATTTTTATCAATGATATGGAGTTGTGTAGAGTTCCACCCCCTCCCACTAATATTTATATATTATGGTATTATGGATTATCCACTATTCCACCTTATATGATATATGTTGGTTATTCTATTCAGGGTGTCATTTCCACTAATGATATATGGTTATGTTACTTTCCTAGAGAAATCTTTCACTAGTTGAAGCTAATATGGTTGGCCTAAAATGTCCCATTAGAACATGGATAAAAATATTAATTTATTTTATTTTATTAAATGCTTCTAAATATTTATTTTTTCAAAATACTATCACATTGGTAATATAATATAAATTTTTCATATATTAGGGGCCCCAATGTTTGTGGAATACTGAGTTATACTTGAACCCTGCTCGAGCATCCCTAACACTATCGTACCTAAGTAGACCTTGGGGTTAAATGTTTAAGTTGGGTGGAGGCTTAATATTATATATTATCTATTTATATCATATAAAGATTTGAGAGATGGGACTGGGTGTGAGAATCTGGTATAAGTGGATATTATTTTTTTAATTTATCTTTATTTAGGTTTGAGTTTCATATGATCTTCACATAGGAGATCATATTGATGTCTTGTGGAATATGTCACATTTTAGATAGTTCATTTTGTTAAACATTGATTTCAATTATTTATTTTCAGTGGATTGGGTTATGGTGTTTATTAGTTCTTCTCAATATTTTCATGACAACTTGTATGATATTTCTTTTTTTTATTGATTTTATAAGAGGTTATATTATCGCCAAAGTATCACCATAGAACCTTCTTATGAGTTAGAAACTTTTGGAATACTGATAGATTCATTTTAGGGTATATCTTGACTAGATCTTGTTATAGTAATCCTTTAAAAAATTGTAATGTAACGTAAAGTAGAGAATATTTTTTTATAAATGATAAGATATTCTTTGGATGGGTGAGATAAATAATAGTTAACTAACATTTCAAAAATTATTTAAATATAGAGTGGAGTTATTAATAAAAATAAAATTTACTTATACAAATCATAGTAATGTTATTAGTTATGGGATTATTAATGGTAAGTCATGTAAGTGTAACAAGTCTTCTATTTCTCCTTTTGAGATATGCTACACATATTTTAGAGATAAAACTTAATTAGATAATAACAATAATGAAATATTGATCTCATATAAGTTATAAAATGATTTATGTATATATATCACAAATTAACATGTATTGATGAAAAAAATTGTTTAATTTTAGTAACAAACATAAATCAAGAAAATAATAAATCTGAATCATATTTAATCGGACAAAATTAATATGGATATAACTATTCATGTGATTGAAAAATATTAGACAAGATAATTAAAATAATTATATAAGGGAGCATTCCTCTATTTGAGATTGTGTGAGAAATCATATATACAATATTGTCTAGGAATCATATGCACATGAGTTAGCATAGGAACATAAACTTCATAAGATATAATTGGTCAATTTTTTCGTGCAAAATGTATTTTTTAAAAGAGATAAATCAAAAGTTAGTTAGTTTTATAATCACTGAATTTGGTGATATATATTATTAATTGAGGGTAATGAATTCTTATCCTACAAGGAAATATATAATAAAATGTAATAAGAATTGTAAAATACATATATACTCAAAAAATGGATTCCATGAACATAAATCATGCTTTATAATCTGTCACTATATTTTGTTAGTATCTCCAAGAGATGTAAATACCAATAGGTCACAATGGGTATTGATGAGATAGCTAGATATATATGGTAATTTATATTACCTATAAAGAATTATTCATTTTTAAAGGTTTAACACCTCTAAAGGGATTGTTGGTGTGGAATCATTTTCCCAAACACAAATGTTAAAATAAATATTTTGACATTAATTTTTCATAATAACTACCATAATTATTATATAAATTCTATAAGGAACCATTTATGGGTCACATAAGGAATGAATCATGGTATTATCATCTTTTTATTCATCTATAAATGTTATATGGGGGCACCATGGTTTTCCTAGTGAATTATGTTGAATAAATATATAGAAAATGTATACTCTTCTTATAAAAAATAAGAAAAAGTATAAAAACTATAATGACTAAAATTATATACCAATTTTTTAGGGATAAAAATATATTAGTAATGATTTATGGGTTTCTCTGTTCTAGTAATAGTAGAAACATAAAAAATTATTGAATATACCAGAGAGAAAATTTAAATAATGAATTGAAACCTATGTCACATGGAATAAATAACTCCAAGATTATGTGTTAACACACAATATTTGATTATTCAGATGAGTATAACTCTATATATTCAATTTATTTTATATATAAAATATTCTAGGATATGTATTTATATTTTAAATTGATTATTCATAATGTATTCTACGTTAATATCAAGATGAACTAAGATAATTTCAATAGTTAATTTTTGGAACTATTTAATGTAATTGAGAATTATAAGGACAAATGTTTTGAACACAGAGAAGGGAAATTATGTTTTTCAAGGAGAAGCAAAAAATATATTTCTGATTGATAATTTTTTAAGTGATCTTGTGGATTGTGTGATTTATATACTATATCTTTTCAATTTCTAAAGAAGAAGTCGATGTAATTTCAGAATTATGGGTGATGGATTTAGCATCCACTCATTACATGAATATTTTTGGTATTTTCAATATGGGTTGGGTAATGAATAAGCATAATTTATTCTATTAGAAATATAGAGCGTGTTCCCAATATTTTCAAATGATTTTGCGAACGATGGAATCCTTCGAACATTTAGCTAAATGGGTTCTAAAGGAAACCCCCAAAATTAGAAGATTTTTTCATATTTATCTTTATAAAATCCAGAAATTTTTTGAAGGAATGATTCTAGATTTTTCTATAACATTTATAATAATATTGATGCACTAGATATAGTGAACTTCTTTAACCAGTAGTTATTATTAGTGTTAAATAGAAATTCAATTGGAGATTAATGACCTGTGAGTTGGGATAACGACATCCTTATCTATTATTGAAGTTCAAAATTGAAATAAATATAATAAAACACATGGATAAAGGATCAGATTTATTTTAGAATCACTCAGAGTATTTTTAAGAATCTCTAGGCTAAATTAATGAATTTATATATTTACTATTTGATGTGAATCTTTTGGATATTTATAGATGTTAATGATCAATCCACTTTATATGGTAAATTTCATTCCAAATGGTTAATCCCCCTTATTTGGTCACATGTATGTATCATGGTAAATTTTCATGATTTATATTTTAAGTTATTTGTTTTTATAATTTGTTAAGTCTTGTGCCTTTTAGTTAATCTTTACAGTAAGTGGTTTTGTTCATATCATCAATCAACTGCATCACATTCTCTTGTCTATATTACAATAAATTTGTGCAATTGATATTCATATATAAAAAATTTTACTTGGGTATAATCCAATTTTTTTCATATGGTTTAGATTCAAAGTCAAAATATGTCTCAACAGAGTGAGTTTATAGTTGATCAAATAATTTGAAAGTTTTGGATGAAGAATTAGTTTAAATATTCAATATTTCAAAATTTTATATGTAACGATAAAATATAAATGTAATGATTCTTGTAATATTTTATAATGGTTTAAAAATAAAACACTTAAAAAATTTATTAAATCCTTGAATATCAAGACAACGTTATCTTAAAGCCTAAGGGAAATGATCATGGATAGAAAATTCAAGAAGAACTGATTGTTTTTTTAGTGAGGAAATCCTATAATTATGTGGAAATTTATTTTGATGATGTAAATACTAATCTCAATTTATCTGAAGTTCATGATTATTCTATGAAAATTGATCCAATCCTAACGTGAGTGAGATTTCATGAGATAAAATTGAGATAATGGAATTGTTCTGAATGTATTGATTTTTAAATAACAAAAATTAAAAATCATTATTCAGTAATTAATGATAAATGAAAATATGAAGGTGTATAGACTACGATTTAAAGTTGTAAATATCAAAATACAGTTTTTGATTCATTTTATGCATTTATATTTAGGATAATTTATATAACTTATAGAAAAATAATTTTATGGAATAAAGTTATCTTTTTATTTATAAGTACACATTTATCCTAGGTTGAAATTTTGATATTTTTCTAAATGTCCTAAATTTTTTGTGAATAATTAATAAAATTATTAAATACACTATCATTTTAGAAACCACCAAGACATAAATATTATATAAAAATTATTAAATTTATGTAATTAACCGTGTTTCATAATATTATAAAAATTTGATAAAAAATAATTTAAAACATCTAAATTTTAATTTATTTCATGATAAATATGAAAATTATTTTCAGTATTGACGCAGAGACTGCGCAGCGTTGAAAATGTCAAATTTGGTGTCCTAAACATAGTATTTGAGAAGATAAGTTTATTTTATAAAATATGGAAAAAAATATAATGTATTATTGATTATTTTTAGTCATATATTCTAATTTTTTAGTAATATAACAAATGACTAATCTAAATGTATGTGCAAAGCATGCTCAAGGCTAAAAGGTCGAAATAACATATTAAATAAGATTTATGGGCATTGATGTGAATAAATATACTTGTTTCATAAATATAAATGATCATATTGAAATAAATTAATTTATTTTTATCATGGTAACTTATTTTTAACTTTTAGTGATAATATATTTACCTTAAAAGATTATGGACCCCTGACTCAATTTTGAGCAATTAGTATAAAATTAAATAAGTGATTTTAAAAATGTAATGATTACTATTTTCTATATAATTTAAATTTTCAAAAAAAATGTAATTATAAAATAATATATTTTTAAAAAAATTGATATTCAAATTATATTACAATTAACTTTATATCAATGTAAAATTATGTGAATTGTTCTTAAATGATCTTTATAGTTTTGTAAATAAAATATTATTTATTAAATTTTTTATAATAATAAAATTACTGGATGAGAATAAGTATTATGATAAATGGTTTGAAATTTAATCAATTATTCATTAATGGTTCAATTTTAATCTTAAAAGAAAAATTATAACCATTTTATTTTGAAAAAGTTATTTTTGGGTTAAGGTTACAACTATTAGCGGAAGGGTTAATCAAACATATACTATTTAAAATTATATCTAAACATTTAGAAATCATATTTCATGATTATGTAATGAACCCATCCTTCGTATATTCAAATTTATATCATTTTTGGAAAAATATTACCTAAGTTGAACACATAGTAAATTATAATATTTCATATATTAGAAAAAATGACATTAATGATATTTTATAAATAAGAATATTTTATTAAATGATTTAAAATTAATAAAAATACTATATTCAAAAACATAAATGGTATATGTTTGATCATATCAATAATATTCTATTTATGGTTCATATTTCCTATTATAGTGAATTTCTTGGCCCATAAAGAGTAAAAAAAATATTCATATCGTCGTAATTGTCAAAAGGTATAAGAAGGAATAAAATAGAGAGAAATGATAAAAACATAACAAAAACATACCGAAATATTATTTCAAAATATTATTTACACTAATATTCATCCAATATTCAAATTATATCAATTTTTAGACATTAATATAAGAAAATGAATTTATATTAATTAAATAATTTTGTAATTCCAAGAGTGCTTCCCCCCCCCCACACTTATATAAGGGCACCGCCTCCCCTATCCTCTGCACGGTTCAAGAACCCTTTGATTGGAAAATAACTAGAAATATCCCTCCTTAACATATATAAATATGTTTTATAGGTCATAGTTTTTTAATAATATATACCTTAGAGGGATTAGGCTATAATGAAAATGACTTTCTCATAATTAGAGTTATTCCATTTAATCGAATGTACAAGTTTAATTTCTTCTTCATCAACCTTCATATCTTATTCAACCATGATGAAATAAAAAATCAGCATCATCCATATATTTATATATAATTATTTTATTTTTATAAGATATATCAATCTCCTCTATAATCAAATGGGAAATCAAACCATTGTTCATGTGTACAGAAAACAACCACATCACGAACCAATTTAATTCATTTTTAACCATCTCCTCTTATGGATGGTTATAATGGTTTATTTAATGCCTGTATATATATATATATATTAATTACATATTTTTAATTATGGAAATAAAATATATCAACTATCTTCTTAAATTTCATTTCATTGAAAAATTATAATCTTTTCTGTGCGTATGTATGGATTACAACATCTACAAAACAATGTGATTTTTTTTCATCACTATATCACATGGATGATATATATAAATTTATTAAAAGTGGTAATATAATATTTATTATATAATAATAATTTTTTGAATTTAAAATTATACTTACGTTTTATTTCTCAAGTTCATTTAGAAATGAAAATGTTACTCATAAATATGTACAATCTAACGTCTTCAAGATTATAATATAGTTCATTTTTTAATAACCATATTTAATGGTATATTTTAAAATAATAATTAATTTATAAAATTATATTTATTATATGATTTTTACTCTGTATATTATTTAATAAATTCTCCGTCAACTATGGTCAACACTCTGAATCTGTTTTAAACATATGAACCAAACATCCTTAGGACAATATAGGAGGAATTGTCATATTATGTAATTAAATATATAATTAATATAATTAGAATAAATGTATTAAGGATAAGTTATTAAACATATCAAATTTTTTTAAATAAAAAAATAATTTATACATGTTTATTATATATGTGATAAAATACATTTATATCATGTATGTGCTTAATATAATAGTTTTTATCTCATTTTTCGTTCATTATGGATTATTTTAATGTTATACACCTAATGTATTTTATATGGTGTATATAATTCCGTTTTTAAATTTTATATCCTTCATAATTCATAATTCATGTTATTTTGTGATAAAAGTAAAATTAATTAGTTCACATGGATTTGAATTGAAATGTTCCAAGTTACAAAGGGTTTCTTAACTCAATTTCCTTTCATTGGGTAATAACTATTTTTTATTAACATTGTTATTCCATGATAATTTATTAATAGACCACTAAATTTTATCATTGTAAATTTAAACTAGATTTTTTATATTTTTCTATGATTACATGAAAACTTCTTGGATTAATTATCACTTCAAAAGTTATGATCATTCTAAGGATTTTCTTTGACTTGGTTTGATTTTCTAGAGACATGTTTTATATCTTGCACCATGATTTCCTTATATGGTATACTTAATAACTCATAAATAAATTTTTACTAATTAATTCATGTAATACAATGGATTTTATGAGCCATACATTACTTAATATTTTAATGAATTTTGATTTGAAATATACCAAAAAAAGTAATTGATTTATGTTACAATCCCATTTCTTTTTTGGATTATTTTAAGTCAATATTGTTTTAGGGGAAATATTATACACTTATTTTCATGAAACACATATAATATCTAAAATATATTTTTAATTTGGTTTACATTTTTTATTTTCATTTTCTCTCATATTGATTAAAAAACAACAATAATGTTTTTTAAGTGATTCTGATCATGTATATTCTTTTAGATGAGGAATCATTCTCTTACATATCAATGTTTTTTAAAAAAATCAATAATATAGGTTTATAAAAAAAATCTTTAATAAATTTATTTTACATTATCTATTACCATTTTTAATGGATTTTAATGTTTTATATTTGGGTCACTTTTGACTCTATTATAAAATTAGTGATAATAATGTGTATTTTAACATTTACAACATGATTGAATTTTCCTACCATCATGATTGTTAATTTTATTTAATATTAATTTACATGTTTCCAATGATATTTTCATAGAAAGTTAATTTCACAATGTTTTGTGAATATTTATATTTTAAATTTTATTTTCAAAGTAGAAATTGTATTTTTTTGGAAGACCTCTACTCCAATATCCTACAATCTATGTCTACTTCAATACATTTTCATATAATAAAATTTATCGCATCCCAAAGTAATTAATATTTTATTAGTATTTTTATTCTAGATACGTACTTTTTCCCCACATTACCTTTTATAACATAAACTGAAACATAGTGGAAGTAAATATTTTTCATCCTTGAGCTCATTTGAAGTTTCCATTATGATATCATAGAGAAAGGAAAAAAATTAATGGGTGACCATAGATGATCATTAAGGGTTACATATATTATAATCTATAATGATTAAATAAGGAATAATAAATATTGAAAGTTCAATAAGTAAAAATCATTCCATCTAATCAATAACATGATTAAAAATTGCATCAATGGATAATATCAATGTGATAATATCATGGAAAATAATAACTAAAATCTCTGTGAAGTAATTGTTTAATATAGGAAATCACTATACTAGATATCATTATATCTATACAATCATGACCTTGTTCCAAGAGAGTTTAAAACTATGGGTAGTTATAGAGAAAAAAACTTTTTTAATTAAGCCAACTAATTTGTTTTATGAGACATGTTGATTTGTCGATGGGCTATTTATAATTGGGTTTCACCCAGAAATTCATTTCCAATGCATTATTGATATATTAAATTATCAATTAAATTCATGAAAAAATTATGCATCAATAGATTTTTTTTATTGAGTGGAGAATATGTATTTTTAATGATTTTCCCTAGTTAATCAAATAACTTTTAGAATAAAATACCATATATAGAAATTGTATATGATTTAGGAAAAAAATCTCTATAATAGAAAAGTATGTAAACTTAAGATAAATTTACCGTAAAATGATCCTATGAAATTGAATTTTTCAAGATGAAATTAATGACAAAACAATAATAAGAAATAAGATATGACCATCGTTTCTTGAAAAATACCGTTTTTATAGTAAAGTATTCTCATTTATAAAAATAAAGGTTGTGGAAGTGAAATACATATATATAATCATTCAAAAATATTTATCTCTAAAACCATTAAATTATTTTAGAAGATAAATATCAAAAACCATTTTTGGTAGTGAGGAATACCATTATCACTATATATGTTAAAAACATGCCTTTTAGACTTTATGTGAAGAAATATAAAAGAATCCCTTTTAGAATAAATTAGATATACTTATTTAAAAACATTTTAACTAATTAATGTATTAAATAAAACTTTTATAATAATTCATTTTAGAAATAAAATTCACCTTTTTAAAATAATTTTGAAAATATTGATATATAAGAAAAATATTGATATATAAGAAAAATATACATAATTTAATGATAAATATAATTATTTATTCTTCTAGGAATTTGATTACTATATTCAAGTGACACAGATAGTAATATTTTTAAGAAAATATAGAAACATATTAATTAACCATATTATAAGAAAACAGATGGAGTCGAAGAATAATATATTATAAGTTCCCTCAAATGAAAATAAGAGAAATCTGAAATATTGAAATTGTAAAACTAATTATTACCGCTTTGGTAACATCTAAATTAAAACTCCATGAATCAATAGACTTGAATTGAAAAAATAATCATCACGCATTAATATTTATTCATTTTAAATACAAAAAATGGGTATAATATGCACCACATAAAAGTGAATAGGTACATAATAAAAAATATGCCAAAATAGTAATGAAATTGAAATAAGGTACCTTTTCTCAAGTCTGAATCATTTCATTGTATATTTATCTTTCTGAATATAAAAATATGTCAATTAGTTACTTGATTAAGAAAATTTTTTATTTTAATTAATCCTTTTATTTTTTCTAAAACCATTTTTTATTTAATAACATAATCAATTATATTCATCTCATATGTTTTGATGATAAGATGTTCAAATGAATAAAACTACCTTAATAGTTTGATAATGGTAGAATTATCAAATTTTACATTATATATAAAAAATAATCGTGAAATAATTTTCATCTTTTATAAATAATTTTTATTCTTTAAACCAACCCTTAAATATGGTATTGAAAAAGGAACTAAATTATAATCATAGAGATGGTAAGATCTATGTATGCATGAGTAACAGTTCCATTTTTCAATGATCATTATGGAAATAAAATAAGTATTTTTTATCATTAAAAATGATTATTATAAAATAAATATAATATTATTTCTTTAAATACTCTCATATGCAATATTCATGTGATGTGGTAACGAAAAATGAATAAACATAATACATGGAGTTGGTAATCCACACGAATGCACAAATGATGTTATAATTTTTAAATGAATAGAATTATGTGAGACTAAATTATATATTATCTTTATATAATTTTAAATTTGAAAATAATATAATATATTTATATTAAATCCATCATTTAAACCATATTTGAGCGGTGGTGATGGAAAATTAATTACAATGGTTTGCAAGGTGGTAGTCTGCCGTACACACAAACAATGGTTTCATTTCACATTTGGTGGAATATTAGATAGATATAGGGAATGAAATTTCCATAAAAGCAAATAAGTATATCGAAAATACTTATTTTATAATATTATCATGGTTTCATAATATTTTAATGAGGTTTAATAAAAAACAAAAAATGCTCTGTTGAGAGTGATACCACTTCATGGAAAAAACACTTTTGGTTTACACTAAAATCCTTCCTAAAAGGGTTTTATAATCAATACAATGCCTTTATGAAAAGGGGAGGGAATAAATTAATTGATTAGGTAGGCATTTTTGGAACCAAATAGTTCCTAATTTGTGAATAAAATAAAAAGTATGTTCTCTTTTAAATGTAAGGGGAGGGGAACTTTAGGAACTTATTAAAATATTAAATTAAAATATGGTAATATTGAATTAAATATATAAAAATTATCATTTATTATAATTGGGAATACCATAATGTTGAAATATGTCTTTAAAATAGGATTTAGAAAAGTTTAATTCATAAACTAATCGATGTCTCTTTGTTTAAATCCTAGTAAAATTTCTTTTACTGTAGTCGTGGTAACAAACTTTTCAAACTGGAAGGGTTATAATTTTAATTATAGGATAATAATTGCATTATAATTGTAAAATTTATGAAATATTAGACAATTTATCATTCTAATTTTCCACTGTAATTGTCTATATTATTTTTAAATAATTTAATGATATATTATTCATCATATAATATAATTATTTTCAATTTATATATTATTCATTTAGGTTTATTTAAATTAAATAAAAATAATAATGAAATTAAAATATAATCCATTTAACATAATTTTTAAATAATTTTTTGTTATAATTGTTTTTGATTCATAAATATTCCTAAATAAATTACATTTATTGTTTTTAAAAATATTCACCTTGTGTTTTCCACTATTTTCAGAAGCATTGTGTCGATATTGCATAAGAGTAGGTAAATATTTATTTACTAAAAATTAAAAATAAATTCTTATCATAAAAATAGATTCTTTATACTCAATATTTCATTTAATATTCATTCACAACTTATTTTTTCCCTATGTAAACATATAATAGATATTTAATGAAAAGAGAGTGACATTTTTTCTTTTACATCACTAAAAGTGTTATATTTGTCACCATTATGGACAAGTGTACCCTAAGTAATTAATTCACAATAATTGGGTGACAATAATACAAATTAAGTCATCTTATAAGAATTTTGTTGTAAAACTATGGCTTTATCACTTCATTTCAACCTAGGTTAACCTGATTTATCCTTTTACTATAGTGACAAATTTTTACAGTTGTTACAAATCATTAGGTTAAAAACATAAGTTAAACATATAAACTAATATTAATTAATCTGATTAAAAATATGGAAATAGTTTTATCAAATTCAAATCTCAAAAGTGGCATGATTAAATTTAATAATGAACTCACAAAATCTGTCAAAAAACACTTTTTCATGAAATGTACTTGTCAAGACGATGATGATTTCACATTGACTCTATCATTATTAATAATAATTATATTATTTTAAATTAATATATATGCGTATATATATATATATTTTTATATCATTTCTCATTTTGTGTTATTTTATTTGTTTAAAATAGATAAATATTCTCTAATAAAAAAGTGGTTTTCTAAAAAATGCATTTTTCAGCTTAAAAATAATATTATACCAAAAATATGGAATAAATAAGAATCAAATGTAATTTATTATATTAAATAAATTTAAATATTATTTTGTTTATATTTAAATAAAATTTTCATAACATTCTTACTTTTAAATTACTTATATTATTGAAAAGAAATAACGGTTTTACAAAAAAAATGGTATTTTTCATTGTTCACTAAAAAATTTCTCTTTTCAATAAAATCCAAATATTTATCCCTAAGTTAATTTTTTAATTTTTATTTAAAACATGAATTTAATTATTTAAATAAAATTAGGAATATTTTTAGAAATTAGTTATATTGTCTTTGACAAAAATCAATAAAAACATTATTAAGGAAAAATATATTTATTGAAGCATGTAAAAACTTTCTTAAAAACATAATTCCTTATTAAAAAAATATTTAACCCATATAAAATATTTATAAATAATTATCAAAATTTTATATTCTTATTCGTACTTCCAATTTTAATTGGATGGTTATAATTGTCACATTTAAATAGTATATCATAATTTGATTAGGCTTAGTGTCTGGTGATGAATATATTATCACACATAATGTACTTTTTAAAAATAATGTGTTGTTACATACTCCCCAAATTTAATAAATTGAGTTCTAATAATTTGATATTAGGAAAAAAATAATGGTTTTACCATTTTAAAATTCCTTTTTATAAGACCCATATCTTAAAATGTTTAATAAAACTTACTATTAAAAAGAATCAAAGTTAAATACAAGTTTCATCTAGAATAACAAAAACCTATGTTTCCAAATATGATAACATTAATGCGAAGTGAATATATGGAAATGTAAGAGATAACTAACACCCAAAGACTTATACAGAGTGATAGATAATATAGCCATGAGAAAGTTAACAACCATAAAACCATAAATCTGTGATGGGTGAGACCATCAATTTATGAGAAATAATTGTAATTAGATAACATTTTTTGGAATATCTATTTCATAGAGTTATGGAATTCCTTTACCATATAGACTATGATCATAATGAAATATTATTACATGAAATATTTCTATTTCATAAGAACAATTTCATCCTTTGGTTGTGCTTTGATAAATTTCCACTTCATCTCTCATACCACAAGAAGTGAATATTTTATATGATTTTTTATGCATGAAGCACTAAACTTAAATTTAACATATCATAATATCAATAAATAATAGTTATATATTGTTAATATATTTAAATATTAAACAATACTAAAATTCTTACCAAAAGATAAGATAATAAAAACTATGTATAAACCCTCATATGAAAAAAAATATTAATTCGAAATTTCCACCAAATATTCAAAATAGATTATTTTCAAAATATATAACCCTATAACCAAATTCAACTAAATATTCTCTACAATAATTATTGTTTCCACCTCATGGTGTATTTCATATCATTTATCCTAAATCCGCAAAAAATAATTTCATTCTTCCCAAATAATTGTTCAAATTAAATTTAATTATTATATATGGATCTTCTAAATAAAGAATGTCTTGAAATATCATTATTCATCAAAAAAATTAAAGAGATTTGTTCATATAACATGTTTCAAAATATCAACATAATATTTATCCATCAAACCATTTATGTAAATAAACCATCATACTAATCAGGACATTATATAGGCATGTGGTAGGAACCAAACCCTTATTGCCCTTCGTTGGGCGTAAGATCACTTCAACATTTCCATATGTGATGGTTAATTGTCTGGCATAACCATTATTCTTTTTTAGGAACTATATTAATATAATTCACATACTATTAAAAAATCTGATGACCATTCTCAAAAATAAAATTTGTCATCAACTCAATTTTTAACAGTAAGGGTATTCTATATAACTCAATTTGTTATCAAAATCAAATAATCTAAACTAAATATTATTACTTTAACATACAAATTTTTATCAAAAACATTAAACTTATATCCAAAAAATATAAAAGACTTATTCCTCAAATAACATCCCCACTATAACATATGGGTTATATATACCTCAAAAATCAATTAAAACTCAATAAATATATCTAAGGTACTTCTATCACATAAAAAATTCAATAGGGAACATGTTTCTTTAAAAATATAATCATCGTTAGACTTATTAACCCCATATAGTACCTAGAAATTTTAAACAATCCCAAAAAATTAATTAAATTAGTGCTTCGGGAATTTGATCAATGTCTTCAATAGGGTTAAATTTCTTATTCTATAATTTTATAAATATGGTTCCAAATGCCGCTGCTAAAAATTATTTGATACCAACTATAATGATCTCGACTCGAATATCCTAAATTTTTGGTTACTTTATTACATTGGAATAAGATACAAGTAATCTCATCCCAAAAGATTGAATAGTTTAGTAGTCTTGTAATAATAGATACATACTTTAGTCTCATATTATATTGGAAAACATAAATTTGAACATAGTGAAAGTAAATATTCTTCTTCCTTAAACTTATTTAATGTCTCATTATTTATATCCTAGATAATGGGAAATAAGGGGGAGCTCATATTTATATTAACAGTTATGCACAACATCATTTATCATGAGTAAATAATTCATAATAAATATGTGAAGTTAAATAACTGAAATCACATTTCATTTAATGAATAAATTTTGCACAAAATTAATCATTTTAAAATAAAAATAAAATAATTTCATCAATAATAATAACTAAATCCTAAATGAATGATATTCTTATTATTGGATGTCATTATCTCAAATATCATGATATCTGTTAAATCAAGATCTTTCTCCGCGACAATTTCAAACTATGGGTTGGTATAAACCAAAAACTCATTTAATTTGGCCAAATGATTTTTCTCATTAGACCTGTAAATGTATCGAGGAGCTATCTATAACTGGATACCCTCGCATCACTATGTGTCCAATTCCATCCTGATATATTTCATGATCAATTATATTAACCAAAAATATTCCTTATCGATCAAAAATGTATTAATTAAGGAATATGGATTTATCAAGATTATCCCTATTAAACTAAACTATATTCATAGTAAAACACCATATTTAAAAAAAAAATTATGATTTTGAAAATAATAATATACATCATTCAAATAATGTTGATATTTAAGAATAATTTAATGTAATTTGATCAAGAAAAAGTGATTGTTTCATGAAAATGTTCACAACCAAAAAAATTAAAATAGAAATGTAGTGACCATTAATTCATTCTAAATATAGGTTTTTAATAGAATATTGTCTTTTGGACGTATAAAGTGAATAGAATTGAAATGCTAAAATAAAATTTCATAAAATAGTTTTATTATTGAAACTATAGAAAATGAGTAGAATAATCTAAATATCGTAAAATAGTTATGGAGGTGGGGAAGTCAGTTATCGTTGTATACGTTTAAAACATTCCTCTTAGATTATTGTAAAGAAACTAGAAAAAAACACCATTTAGAAAAAAAAATAATGTTCCGATTATAATATTATTCAAAAAATTCTAGGATAACATAATATTTTCTAATTAAATCATTTTATTAATTAAAAGGAATACTATAAAATTATTTTGAAAAATATAGATATAGAATACAAATATACATGATCAATTGAAATAAAAATTGGTTTTTATTCTAAACATTTCATTTCTTTTTGAAAGTCGAAAATAGAAGAAAATTTTAAATTAAATATGGATTATTATTATATTTCACTTGTATAATAAAATAGAATTATTTTTAGAATGATATTTTAAAATTTACAATGAAATAAAATAAGAACAATCCAAAAAATTGAGATGGTAAAAAAAATTTCTAAATCTTTGGTAACATTTAACTTACAACCCCTTGAAAAAAATATTTGAATTAAATCATCAATCATTATAATTAAATATTTATTCATGTTAAATAAATCGAATATAAATATTATACACCAAATAAATGTTAAATGGTGCTTAGTAAAAAATATATGGAATGGAAATTGAGATGAAATCACTTGCCTTGAGTTTGAATTATCATGTATATTTTTTATCTTGATAAGGAATAAAATTATTCTAATTAAATAATTTATTAAGAAAAATTTTAATTTTTATTAATTGTCTTATTATATTTAATACCTTGATATATTTAATTACTAAATCAATTTACGTGACCTTATATTTCTTAATTATATTTAGTTTATATGTCCAAAATGACTCTAGTAGTTTGTCTATGTTAAATGAGGTTGTTTTTAAATTATATCCAAATTAATAATCATGAATTAATTTTTATTTGTATTATAAATTATATTTTTTAAACCAACCATGAAATATTCTTATGCTAAATTAACAATGTCATAATCTTGGAGATGATAAGTCGTACATACACATGAGTAATTTTTCCTTTTTTAATGATCTTGATGTAAAGAACATAAGTATTATTATAAAATTATATAATGATAATTATAAAATAAATATAATATTATTTATTTAAATAAAATTATATATATTATTCATGTGATATGGATATGAAAAACGAATACATGGCTTCGTGCAGGTGGTAGTCCACATGTACACAAGAAAGACATTATAATTTTTAAATTAATGGAAAGGTAGGGATTATATGATATATTATTTTCCAATGATGATCAATATTTCTTGAATATATTATATATATAGTAAATAATTAATTATAATTAGTAATGAGAAGTAGAGATAGGGAATGAATCACATAGATTCTTGAGGTGGTAGTCTATCATACATAGGAGTGAAAACTTCATCTCTTGTTTGATTTAAGTGCAGATCGATATAGGGTATTAAATTAAAAAGAAAAAACATATTATATGTGAGATAATTATGTTATTATATCATCCTTATTGAATAATATTTTATGTAGGGGTGATAAGAAATAATAATATCTCGGTTAAGAATGATACCTCTTCTTTAGAAAACCTATTTCGTTTTACACTAAAAGCCTCCCTTTAAGGGATTTATAATAAAAAAATTATTATGGGATAGGGGGAGAGAAATCATTAAGTTACATAGAATATTATTAGTCTAAAAAATTTTCCTGAAGTTAAAGGAAAATATGAGAGGGGAACCCTTTTATAAGTGAGTGGAGGGGCACTTTTCAAATTTTATGAAATATTAAATTATAATATGTTCATATTCAAAACAAATGATAAAAAATGGATAGTGATTATATATTATAAAATTATATGGTTCTAATATTTCTATTAAATAGTATTTATACATGTTTAATTATAAAAAAACCCTTATCTCTGGGTTTAACCCCCGGTAAACATGTTTGAACATTAATCATGGTATTGACATTTTCTATCTGAAACGGTTATAATATTACATATAAGAGAATAATAATATAATAAAGGAAAAGTATATGAAATTTGATAACATTTATCATCCTAATTTTACTCTTCATGATTTCTAGGTTTTCTTAAATAATTTAGTAAAATTTTATTCAACATAAAGTATAACTAATGTCATTTTTCACACAATTAATTTAATTTCACTTTAATGAAATAAATATAATATATAATTTATTATATAATCCATTTAACCATTAATAATATATAATTATGAACTATTAAACTAATTTGGAATCAGAACACATCACAAATAAAATAATTTTATTTTTAAAAAAATTAATTACCTTGAGTTTTCAATTGTTTAAAGATGAGTTGTATTAATGTTGTATATGTATTTTATGTAAATATATTGTCATGACTAGTCCCCTGAGACCCTTGTTGTGACTACCCCAAGCACGCTTTCTATA
Source organism: Viscum album (assembly GCA_963277665.1). NCBI lineage: Eukaryota > Viridiplantae > Streptophyta > Magnoliopsida > Santalales > Viscaceae > Viscum > Viscum album. The sequence goes on along the minus strand of OY728164.1, from coordinate 1,006,479,307 downwards.
AGCTAGGGGTTGGCAACTAACACCATAAAGGCATATCCCTAAAATAGGAAGGCATTTCCTTTAAACCTGTACAAACACACAATCCATAAAAACAATAAGATGCAACCACGAAGTAAAACTGAAGTAGTAAAGGTGGGTACTGAAGGTGAAGGCGTCGGAATACAAACCCAACTGAAAGGTAAAACTACAACTGAAAAATAGAAAACAGCTCTTGGAGTCATCCAACGAGTATCCTACCTAAATGATAGGTACAACTCGTCTCCATAGCTCTCCAAATCATCCAATCTCCTCCGTGTACCTCCTGGTCCTGGATCCCTCAAGCCTCAACCAAACTTATCATTGTCTTCATAAGATACAAAAAGGTTTGGGCAAAGCCCATGCAGGGGTGAGTATAACAATACCTAGTAGGGACTCCAAGACCCCTGAAGGTCTCTCAAAATTCCACAAAGGAAAACCAAAAGGCATGATCTCAATAAAAAGGCACAAAGCAATAGATATAGCTCAAACATGTATAAGTAAATCACAGAAGTACAGATGATTAGTCGAGAAGCTAAATCATTTTATTCTATCGAGAGTCACTACTACTGACCATACAGTCTCTGACCCACACTAGATCGATTGGTACAAACCCCCGCTGACCCACATAGGATCCGACCCATCTAGGATCGATATGTAATAACCCCCATTGACCCACATAGGATTTGACCCACACAGGATCAGTATGCACTGACCCACACTAGATCATTGAGCACTAACCCACATAAGATATAACCCACATAGGATCGGTATGTGATGACTCACACGGGATCAATGACCACTAATCCACACAAGATCTAACCCGCACAAGATTTATAGGTGTTGACCCACACAAGATTTCTCAGAACTAACCTCTGTATGTTCTGTCTCCAACCTTTGCCTCACTACTAGCCACTAGATTCCTACTCATAGAATGCTTGATTCTGGGAGAACTGATGCTCAAGCCATCAGTAATTTTTCAACAAGAATGAAGTCCTACGAAGAAGTAACTCTATGATCTGTCATGTCATAAGGGTTACAATAGAATAGACGGGGCATCAACTGGTTGCCCGGTTAGTATGTTATAGGCAATTTAGTGTTGAGGTCCCAGTTGGTTTCAGGGTCGATCTAGCCCGACCATACTCCAACATTATCCAAAACTCTCATTGAGTATCTCAAAAAGAAACATATCACTCCAAGGATCCCAGCGCCATAGACGATTCGTCCAATAGATGTCTGGTTCGCAAGACATGGTCACATAAGCGTAACTGGGACTGAATGGGTCTGGGTCCAGACCGACCCAATCGAACTGACCTGGCCCGACCTAGCCTGGTTCGACTCAGCCTCATTGGTCAGGGCCGCAGCGGGATCTGGCCGCGGACCGGCCAGCCCGCTGGAAAGCCGGTCCGACATGCTGGACGGTGCGACCCGTGTGGGGTCGCGTGATCCGCTGCTCCCCAACGGCTCAAAACTGCCATTAGGATCCTATATTGGGGGTGCTATGTGGCGACTCCTTGTCACCCATGGTACTCGTAGGGAGCAAGACCCTTGTATCATCGCATCTTTGAGTCGTGGCTCCATTTAGCATGGCGTGTGATGGCACGCCGCCTCCTCCTCTGCAGTCGGCTGCTACTGGCCGCCTATCCAACCACCACGGTATTGCTCTTCCTCCATGGTCGGTGGTTGTTGGCCACTGCCCTCGTCCTCCGGTGTCGGTCGCCAGTGCCTCACCAGCACTTCTTCGGTGGGACACTAGGTGAGCACCAGTGGTCCTTTCTTCCTTCAAGACATGCTTACGGTCCTCTCAAGATGTCATCATCATTGTGTACCTCTAAATTTCAAGGTTTCTTCAAGTTTGAACAACCCGCCTCCAAAGATCGCAATGAAGAATCAAGCAGTGGAGGGTCTAGGCCTTTTTTGTTTGGCCTGCACCCACCATTTTATCATTTCAACAATGGAGTAATTTATAAATCATATTAAAATAAGGATAAACTCCATTCATAATACCCCTCAATGACCACACAAAAAATCAAGAATAAGGATATGATTTGTGAAATTTTATTGCATTACAAGACAAACCCTACTTCCAGAATTTTTAGAGTCGTTGTGGTTGTCGAAGGAGTGTTCTCACATTGATGAAACTGTCGGCATTTTTCGGTCTCGGTTTGGTCCCTCCAATGATATCCTAGCTTCCGTTCCTCGGAGGTGGAAGGAATCGCATCACTCTGCCATAGGTTCCTTATTTGGTGATGCCGTTTCAAAACATCACCACGGGCCTCACATAAATAGAAGTGAAAAGTGAGAAACACACCGAGGAATTAAAGAGTTAAATTTAATGAATAAACCTCTTAATTCCCCAATGGTGCAGTTAAAAATTAAGGAGAGTCAGGACATTAATTGGCTTGACAAGTCATCGGTCCCCACCACCGCCGCTCATCCGCTAGAGAAAAAATGGGGGTACATAGTAAAAATCTAAGCCTCCCGCTCCCATGTGCTCTTCGGGGGGTCCTCATACTACCAACGAACTCGCAATAGAGGAATCAACATCCCATGAAGGACCTAATCCTGTCGATCCTCTATCTCAACCAAGAACTCCAAAAACGTCACCCCATCATTGATGTCCATCTCTCCCCAGTCTATAGCATGTGTTTCATCATGAACGTATCTCCTCAGTTGCATTACATGGAAAACATTATGCACCCAATGCCTCTGTGGGGGAATAGATAGATTGTACACCACCTGACCTACATTGCTGAGGATCTAAAAAGGTCCGATGAACCTCATAGATAGCTTGCTGCCCTGGCGAATCCTTTGTAATCCTCCTCGGGGTGAGACCCATTGGAATATATGGTATCTCCCTCAAACTTCAATGGACTTTGTCTCCTGTCAGCATAAGACTTTTGCCTTCTCTTTGCAGTCTTCATCCGCTCCTGGATGATCTTCACCTTATCTATCATAGCCTATACTAACTCTATACCCATAAGTGCTTACTCCCCCCTGGTTCTGTCCAGGAAAGAGGTGATTTATATGGTCACTCGTACAAAGCCTCAAAAGGGGTCATATAGATGGTGGATTAATAACTGTTGTTGTATGAAAACTCCTCCTGGGGATGGTTGTCCTCCCAACTACGGATGAAATCGAGGACATAATCATGAAGCATGTCCTCAAGTGTCTGTATAGTCCGTTGCATCTGTCCATCTGTATGAGGTTGAAAGGTGGTTCTAAAGAGTAGTTGTGTCCTGAACACCTCCTCCAATCCCTTCCACAAGTAGAATGTAAAATGTACATCGCGATCTAAGACGATCTTCAATGGCACTCCATGTAGTCACACAATCTCCTACACATAGAGGTGTCCCAATCCTTCTACTAATCCCAGCTCTCAAAGGGTTAGGAAGTGGGCCGACTTGTTGAGTCGGTCAATGATCTCCCAGATGGAATTGTGGACCCTTAACATACGTGTTATCCCTATCACTATGTCCAAAGAGATATCACCCCACTTCCACTCTGGTGCCTCAAGTGGCAGAGTTATGCCTGTTGGTACCTAATTCGCGGCCTTCACTTGTAGACAAGTGAGGCATCGGGATAAAAACTCATCCACTACTTTCTTCATCCATGGACACCAATATTGATGCCTGAGGTCCCGGTACATCTTGTCCACTACAATATTTACCTCTAAAGGGGATGTATGGAACTCCCTCAACACCTCCTATGGTTGTGTCTCAGGTAACATGGTGCTTCTTCTAAAGAAGATGATGTGCTCCCCACTTTCAAAAAATCAATCAGGAGCCTACCCTGAGGATATCGAAGCAATTCAGGCCTCACAGTCTAGGTCTCTAAGATATTCCTTCTTGACTCTCCAAAGAAGTGGGGGAGTAACTGTCATAGATTGGAGGTAATATTCTCTATCACTATCCCTAGAGGATAACTACAAAACAACTAGCTACATTCTCACCTCACTTAGTAGTTGTAGATCAGACCTCCTACGGAGTGTGTTTACCACTATGTTCCCCTTCCCAGGAGTGTAGACTATCTCAAAGTCAGAGTCTTGGAGGCCACCACATCTTCAGTGCAAAGACCACTGGTCATTACTCCAGGTCTTGGGTAGTATAGGTCTTCTCATGATGTCTCAAATGTCATGAGATATAGGATATCACCTCTCACTCCAGCATCAGGACACAACCCAGTCGGGTCCCTGATGCGTCAAAGTAAACAATGTACCCAACGCCATCTTCTGGTAGCCCCATGATGTGGGCACTCATCAATCTCTACCTCAGCTCATGAAAACTCTGCTGACAATTCTTCGTCCACAGTAATGGTTGCCCCATCTTCTTCAAAGATGACAAGGGTGTTTCTACCATGGAGAAGTCAGGGAAAAATCCCTGGTAGTACACAGCCATTCCAAGAAAACTCTGCACCTCAGTTACACTCCTGGTATATCCCAAGCTAGCACTGCCTCAATCTTCACCGAATCCACAGAAACTCCTACCTCCAAGATAACATTCCCCAGGAAGTGGACTTCTTGTATGTAGATTGTAACACCCTGATATTTTATAAGAAGTATATTTTTTATGTCTTATGTTATACACAACATTAAAGGATTCTTTCACTGCACAGAACACTAGCTTGTCTTGCGTTACATGCAATCGTGACCTTCCTCGATAGCATGTGTAGTACGCAATGTCGGGTTTCACTAAACAACAATATATTGTTATAATATTATTATGGACTAGACTTTATTAATATTATTAACTAAATTTTTAATTTTATAACATTATTATTCATCTTATATATTTTCTAGAACATGGTATGAGAACTAAATAAATTTTTTGGGTAAAATAAAGATTTTTCAAAAAATGCAGTTTTGCCGCCTTTTGATGGCGCACCCACTTTAAATCTAGTTTTTGACATGTTTATATGTTAAATTTTAAAAAAATAAAATTCTTCCTTGGAATCAAGATATAAAAATTTAATTTGGATAAAATTTTCATATTATTCTGATAAATTTAATATTTTAATGAAAAGTAAAAACACGCGATATTTTAATTAAAAACAAATTTTTTATCGCAAAAATTTATATGGTAGATTATATTTTTAATTGGTTTAAAAGTTTAATTAGAAAATATTTTTACAATTTAATCCAATTTGTGTCATTGGAATTAATTCCACTTTGAATTTGGACATAAACAAGTGTCGATCTTTTGATAGTTATTATTTCTTAAAAACACATTATTTGTTTTGATAAAGGGAATTAATTTTAAAATTAATTAATGCCACTTCTATTTTTCTAATTTGGAAGAATAGACATAATTTTTGAATTTGGAATATCATATATTGCTTAGGATGAAGTTTTGGTATTTTTCTGAAAAACATAAATTTTTTACGAATAGTGAAACCAATTAGTGGTTGTTAAAAAACTGACTCTTTCATTTAAATGAAGTTTTACCACTTCTATGAATTGATTTTCAAAAATACTACATGCATGTTTGTTATCAAGAAGTAAAATGTGGTTCAATAAGATGAAAATAATTTTTTTTGAATAGTAACTTTTGACTTTTATTTACTGCGGTTAAAGGTAAATAGGGTAATTCAAGGTTAATAAAATATTATAATAATTACTTTAACACTTGTCCTGACCTTATTGGATGAGTAGTGGCCAACTGTTGGCATCCTTGGGTCTATTTTGGGACCCCATTGAGCCACTTGGTAGTGATAGGACAATTTGGATTAATTAATTTAATATAAAGTCAAAATTGACATTAAGAAAAATCTTTTAGTAATTACTTTTTATAAGTGGTTATATAAATTATCTTTTCGACTATAAATATTAATTAGAAAGATAAAAATATTTCCTACATGGTGGTTTTTTTTATAATTTTTAGACATCAAATAAATTAAATTATTTATGACACAATAATGATGCAGCATTTACCTCATTAATAAATGACTTGAATAAATAATATTATAATGAATAAAATATTATCCAAAACAAGTCCAATTATGATTTTATGTTTTTATTTAGATCATGAGTCATCTTATCTTCATCTTTAATTGTTTTTGGACCTTTTGAAACCGAATATAAGTTTATAATAAAATAATATTTTGACGCTTTCGAAAGGTTCCCCTCTCCTCCCTTTTTGAAGTGAACCTCCTCCCTCCCCTCTTTACACAACTTTGAGCCTTCAAGCTTGGACAAAACCTGCCCATTATTCTTCTCAACCCCCCTAGTAATATTATAGAGGTCCTGGTATTCTTCAAAGACCAACATTAGTGCCCTAAGATGAGGTTTCAAAGAGACGTGTTGAAGAAGAGGTAATATCCATTACCGATTCTTTAAAAATTATTTCTTCTTCTACTTTCTCTTATTTAGTTGTTTTATTATGACGTAATAACATAAGTATCACTCATATACTGATATGAAATTATAAATATGAATCAACTCTATTTAACCTTCTATCCATCCTATGGAAAACGAAATAACTGCGCATGCGTACGTACAGAATACCGTCTTCATGCCGTGGTGTAATCCGTTTTCCACCACCACCTTACTTGGATGGGTATAATTGTGTAAATAATAACTATATATTATTATTTTAAATTTATATTGATTCTAAAATAGTATACATAAACTTCAATACAATTCCACGATCATGGGAATGATATCATCGTTCGTGCGTACGTATGGCCTACCGTCTCCACGATGTGATGCGACTCGTTCTACATGATCTTCATTGATTAATGATTATATAAATGAATTGAATCAGTATATATGATATATATTACACTAATACCATTATGGAAATGAGGTATATATAACCTAAAAAGAATAATTAGAATTTATTCGACAAAACATGCATAAGAACATAAAGCAATGAAAACCCGAATAACAAGTAGAAAAGAAATATTACTAACAAGGAGATAAGAACATGACCATATATGATATCATAACAATGAATATGATTATGTAATAATTCAATGACATTATTTAAATCATTATACAGGAGGTTCTGATATGTACGAATCAAATCGGACCCAAGGGAAGGGAAAATACCATAATCTCATTTTTATCCGAGATTGTTTATACTTCAGAATTCACTGGGGAATATTTATCATCCACATACATGTTTCCTCAACATGTAATATTATTCCTATCCTACTAAAATTGTTTAAATCAAATTTTACCCTTTGGTAAATAAAAGATATGAAAGGAATCTTTTGTCATTTTTAGTACAAGGTACTTTTTGACTTTTCCGGCCCAAGTATGAGAAGAGTCTTTTTTTTAACTATACGGCATGAATGGATTTTTATGATTTCATAGAACATTATTTCGATGAAGCTTCATTTACAAGTTTTCAAGTTTATTTTTAATCAACTTCTTTTAGTTTAAAATTGTATGACATGTTAGGAATGGTAAAATGTTTTTGAAGTAGAAAGGATATTTTCCTCAAGAATAGAGTTCATGTGTTTTATCAAAATTATATTCCATCTAAGATAATATAGTGTTATGTTTATATCACTATTTTTACATTGATTTTTTTATGTTATGATGGAATTAATTTTATGATGTCCTTTTATCTTATATAGATTGTGTTTTGATGGAAGGATGTTTAAGAATCCCATTTTTATTACATGAGTTATGCTATGATTTATGATTTTGTGGCACACATATGAATGGTTTAATTATGATATGGGTGGGACCTATATCTCCCTAAAATTCATTGGGTAATGATTTATATCTCATGAGATAGACATGGCTGGAATGACAAGTTAAACATGTTCAGTGACACAGGACTGGAACGAGGAGTGAACTCGGTTCAAAAATGGACTTTGTCTGCTATGATAGTCTTGGAAATGATTCTTGACTAATAAGAAATGATTTTATATTATTATGTGTGTATGATAAAATGTTTCATGTTTTAAGTTATGATTATTAGGATTACATTTCACTTCTATGATTTATCCCATGTTATGATATTATGATCTCTTTTACAGGTTAAGATTTTTAAAATGTTATTTTCTTATGAAAATGATGTAATTGATATTTCTTTTGTTTACCCTTACTGAGCATTTGAGCTCACCATTTTGTATGTTTTCTTTTCCCCAGGTCAGTAAGAAGGGTATTTAGTAGGATATTCCTAAAGGAACTCTAGATATGATAAAATAAATGGGAGACAATGTGGATGCTTTATGAACCAGTTGTTTATGTTTCCCAATTTCTAAAGACATTATACCCATATGGTCTTATCATGGTTTTGTTATATGTTGTAATAAGTATGCTTCAATTATGAATTAATAACAATGTATGTAAAGTATGGGTCATTATAGTTGGTATTATATGAAAGGTATAGTCAAAATTTGGAAACTAGGATGTGAAAGCCTTAGTAAGAACTCTAAGGATATGTCTATTCATAGAACACAATGTTACTATTTTAGAAATGGCCATGAAAAACCTTTGATAAGACCTAAAGTATGAAATTTTATTCTTGATTATGTGATTTTCTTATTATGATTAGTGTTGCTCACACTATGCTTCTTGTTTTTAGTCAATGGATGGAACCCGAAGGAACCGTGTTAATGCTAAATGCGACCAGAAATGCAATGATTATCCCCATGAGCAACCAAACGTATGGGAGATGGAATGAAAAATCTTGTAGCCTGGCTCACACAACTTTCTCAAGCTATGAATCATGCTGGACTTCTAAATGAGAAAATTACGGTGCAACATTTTGTTGAATCCTTCATGAGGTAGCGTCCACCATCATTTAGCGGGTATTCTGATCAATTATTGGATGAACAATGGATCAGTACCACTGAAAAGATATTTTCAGTTCTACAATGTTGTGAACATGATAATGTTATCATAGCAGTGTATCATTTGGAAGGTGAAGATGATCAGTGGTGGAATCTTATTAATAATAGCAGGCAAAGAGATGAAATTGAGTCCATGGAATGGGACGAGTTCACGTACTTATTTTTCAATAAGTACATACCTTGTATTCTTCAAACAACGATGGAGAAGGAGTTTCATAAACTAAAGCAAAAGGATGATGAATCTTTTGGTACCTATGGAGAAAATTTTACATGACTTGCAAGGTATGCTTCCGGAATTATTATCCAACCTGAGAGTAAGATCGATTGATTCTTTAGTGGCTTAACACCAAGTCTTATAAGGGATTTATCCATAAGGGACTAAAATAGATACGAGGAAATTATTCAATGTGCTCTCAATGTTGATATGGTGATTAGAGTAAGCCATCAGTCATATGGGTTTGATAAGAAGAGGAAAATGGAATTCAACAGGAAATCTAGAGGCTTCAATGAAAAGAAGATGAGTTTTCCCTTATGCTCAAAGTGTGGAAAGAAACATGCAGGGAATTTTCTTAAAGGGAGAAGTAAATGTTTTAAGTGTGGAAAAGAAGGTCATCAGGCAGTTGAATGTCGAAAAAATGGGAAGAAGATGTCTAATGATGTGAACAAAGAAAGGGATACACAGAATCCACCTCCTACATTTCATTTTTTTAAGTGCAAGGAAATAAGGCATTATGCCAATCAATTCCCTAATCCAAGGGTTATTGGTGATGATCGATTCCAACAAACTCTTAAGGCCAAAGACCACGGAATGTCACATGAAATTTCTATTAGCGATTTCGAGTACGATAACGAAGTAGTGAAAGATACACTTACCATCCACTCTAAAGTAGAAAATGTTTTATTTGATTATGGATCCACCCACTCTTTTATTTATGAAGAATTTTCTAAGGTTATCATCGTACTACCTCAATAATTAGATGTTAAGTTAGCTGTGATAGCTCCAAATGGCACAATAGTTGCATCAAAAGTTTATTTTTCTTCTTCAATTGAAAATTGTGGGAAATTGATTCCTACAAATCTTGTGATGCTTCCTATTGTGGAATTTGATGTGATTCTTGGAATGGATTGTCTTTCTTTATATGGATCTCATATCAATTTCCAAAGAAGGAAAATCACATTTAATATTCCCGATAAATCTACTATCATTTGTCGATACAAGGATGAATATAACCTTATAGTGGAAATTTCTTCCATATTATGGGTCTTGATTCTAATAAATGATGGTTATTTATCTAAAATGGTTTGAGAGAAACTCATGATTAAAAATATGCCCATTGTACGAGTATTTGATGATGTTTTTCTGGAGGAATTTCCAGGTCTTCTAGCAAATCATGAAGTTGAGTTTTCAATAGAACTCATACCGGGTGCTATGCCCATTTCAAAGACACCATATAGAATGGCCTCCATTGAGTTGCAGGAATCGAAGAAGCAACTCCAAGAGAATCTTGATAAGGGATTCAAATGCACTAGTGTATCACCTTGGGGAGCACCTGTTCTATTTGGTATGAAGAAAGATGGATCAATGAGACTCTTCATTGATTATCAAGAACATAAAAATATCACTATCAAGAACAAATATCCTCTCCCACGCATTGATGACTTCTTTGACCAACTATGTGGAGCTCAATACTTTTCCAAGATTGATCTTCATTCATGGTATCATCAATTAAGTAAGGGGATATCTGTGGATCCAAAAAAACAGAGTTTATCAAAAGATGGTCAAGACCAACAACAGTAACTGAGATCTAATGTTTTCTTGGTCTGGATGGATATTATTGATGTTTTTTGAATAATTTTACAAAGTTATATAATCTACTCACCAAGTTTACTCGAAAAGGAGTTATGTTCATTTGGACAGAGGAGTGTGAAGATAATTTCAAAGAGTTAAAACGAAGGTTATACAATGAACCTGTGCTCACACTATCATGTAGTGGAGAAAGGTTTGTGATCTATAGTGACACATCCAAGAAGGGACTGGGGTGTTTTCTCATGCAAAATGATATGGTGATAGCTTATGCCTCACAATAGTTGAAAATCCATGAACAAAATTACCCAACTCATGATTTGGAGTTAGTCATGGTAATATTTGCATTAAAAATATGGAGGCATTATCTTTATGGTGAAAGGTGTGATATTTATACTGATCATAAAAGTTTAAAGTATATTTTCACACAAAATGAGCTGAATATGCGCCAAAGAAGATGGTTGGAGTTGATTAAGGACTAGGACTACTCAATTAATTATCACCCTGGCAAAGCAAACAAGGTGGAAGATGCATTAAGTCGACAAGACCATGCTAGAATATCCATTATGAGGATCACAAAATATCCAATATTTATCGATTTACAAAGGCTTGATCTTGGAATTTTAAGGGAAGGGGAAAAATCTTATCTTTATCAAATGAATTTACAACCATCTATACATGTTAATATTAAAGAGGCACAAAAAGAATATGTAGAGTTACAAAAGAAGGTGAGAAATGTTCCTTAATTCAACCCTGATTATGATGAGATAATAAGGTTCAGAAATCGGGTTTTTGTTCCTCCCATCCCAGAATTAAAGAAGGAGCTGCTGGATGAGGCTCATAGTTCTTCATTCTATATTCACCATGGAAGCACAAAGATGTATAGGGACCTGAAATAGTACTTCTAGTGGGATGTCATGAAAAGAGATGTTGTTGAATATGTCTCTTGATGCTTATTTTGTCAGCAAGTTAAAGGTGAGAGATAGAAGTCTAAGGTAATGTTACAACCACTACCCATACCGGAATGAAAATGGGAAAACATCACTATGGACTTTGTCACAAGACTTCCTAAAACATCCAAATGCAATAATGCTATCTAGGTTATAGTTGATTGTCTTACGAAGTCGGCACACTTCATTGCTATTATATAAGATTTCTTTCTGAATCAGCTTGCCAGGATATATGTGAAGGAAGTTGTAAGATTGCATGGAGTATCACTTTCCATTATATCTGATCGGGATCCGAGGTTTTCCTCAATGTTCTGGCGAAGACTTCAGCATACATTAGATACAGAGTTGAGTTTCATAACTACTTATCATCCTCAGACAGATGGTCAGTCTGAGAGAACAATTCAAACTCTAGAAGATATGTTAAGATCTTTATCTATTAATTTTAAAGGTGGTTGGGATCAACACCTACCTTGGGTGGATTTTTCTTATAATAATGACTTTCACTCTAGTATTCAGATGGCTCTTTATGAAGCACTATATGGAAAGAAATGCAGGACTCCAACTTGATGGGATGAAGTTGGGGAAAGAAATCTATTAGGACCTGATCATGTTGATGAGATGGTAAAAAAGGTTAGATCTATTAAACAACACATAAGAGTGGCTCAGAGTCGACAAAAATGTTATGCCGAAAACCGAAGAAAATACCTAGAGTTTTAAGTGGGTGATAATGTGTTCTTACAAATATCTTTTTGGAAGAGAGTGATGAGATTTGGAAAGAAGTGAATGTTGAGCCCTAGGTATATCGATCCTTTCAAAATACTAGATCATGTTGGGAAATTAGCTTACTGATTTTCGCTTCCATCTAATCTCTCTCAAGTTCACGATGTGTTCCATGCATCTCCCCTATGAAAGTATATACTCAATCCGTCACATGTACTAAGCTCAGAAGTTGTACCGCTGGAGCAAGATCTTTCTTATGAAGAACAACCGATAGAAATTATGGATCATAGTGAAAAAGTTCTAGGGAACAAGACTACTCGCTTGGTGAAAGTTTTATAGAGGAATCACCAATTAGAATAAGCTACATGGGAGCTTAAGGATATGATGAGGGAGAGGTATCCTCATCTGTTTGTTACAATGTGACGAATTTCGAGGGCGAAATTAATTTTAAGGGGGGTAGACTGTAACACCCTGATATTTTATAAGAAGTATATTTTTTTATGTCTTATGTTATACGCAACATCAGAGGAATCTTTCACTAGACACAACACTAGCTTGGCTTGCGTTACACACAATCGTGACCTTCCTTGATAGCTTGTTTAGTATGCAATACTGGGTTTCACTAAACAACGATATATTGTTATAATATTATTATGGACTAGCCGTTTTGAATAGTATTAACTAAATTTCAAATTTTATAACATTATTATTCATCTTAAATATTTTCTAGAACATGGTATGCGAACTAAATAATTTTTTCGGGTAAAATAACTATTTTTCAAAAAATTCAGTTTTTCTACCTATTGATGGCACACCCACATTAAATCTAGTTTTTTACATTTTTATAAGTTCAATTTGACAAAATAAAATTCTTCCTTGGAATTAGGATAAAAAAATTTAATTAGATAATTTTTTCATATTATTCTGATAACATTCATATTTTAATGAATAGTAAAAACACGCTATATTTTAATTAAAAACAAATTTTTTCATCATAATAATTTATATGGATATATTATCTATTTAATTGGTTTTAAAGTGTTATTAGAATATATTTTCACCATTTAATCCAATTTTTTTAATTGGAATTAATTTCACTTTAAATTTGGGCATAAACAAGTGTCGATCTTTTGATAGTTATTGTTTCTTAAAACACGCTATTTGTTTTGATAACAGGAATTAATTTTATAATTAATTAATTCCACTTCTATGTTTTGAAATTGAAAAAATATACATCATTTTTGAATTCAAAATATCAAATATATCTTAGGCTTAATTTTTGGTATTTTTCTGAAAAACTTCAATTTTTGATGAATAGTGAAACCATTTAGTGGCAGTTTAAAAACTAAGTCTTGCATTTAAATGAAATTTTACCACTTCTGTGAATTTAATTTCAAAAGTATGACATACATGGTTGTTATCAAGAAGTAAAATTTGGTTCAATAAAATGAAAATAATTTTTGTTGAATAGTAACTTTTGACTTTTATTTACTGCGGTTAATGGTAAATAGGGTAATTCAAGGTTAAAAGAATATTATAATAATTACCTTAACACTTGTCCTAACCTTATTGGATGAGTATTGTCCGAACATGGGAATCCTTGCGTCGATTTTGGGACCCCATTGAGCCACTTGGTAGTGATAATGACAATTTGGATTAATTAATTTAATGTAAAGACAAAATTGACATTAACAAAAATATTTTAGTAATTAATTTTTATCAGGGGTGATATAAATTATCTTTTTGAATATAATTATTAATTATAAATCTCATAAGGTTTCCTACATGGTGGTATTTTTTTATAATTTCTAGATATTAATTAATTTAAATTATTTATGACACAATAATGATGTGGCATTTACCTCATTAATAAATGATTTAAATAAATAAGAATATAATGATTAAGATATTATCCAAAACATTTACATTTCTGATTTGATGATTTTATTTCAACCATGAGTAATATTATATTCATCTTTAATTATTTTTTGACCTTTTGAAACTGAAGATAAGTTTATAATAAAATAATATTTTCACACTTTCCAAAGGTGCCCCTTTCCTCTCTTATAAAAGGGCACCTCCTCCCTCTCCTCTTTACACAACTTTGAGCCATCAAGCTAGTCAAAAACCTTCCCATTACTCTTATCAACCCCCCTAGTAATATTCTAGAGGTCTTGGTTTTCTTCAAAGACCAACATTAGTGCCCTAAGAGTAGGTTTCAAAGAGGCATGTCAAAGAAGAGGTAATATTCATTAACGATTCTTTCAAATTTATTTCTTTTTATACTTCCGCTTATTTAGTTGTTTAATTATGAAGTAATAACATCAGTATAACTCATATATATATATATTATTATAAATATGAAACAACCCTATTTCACCTTCTGTCCATCCTAAGGAAAACGAAATCACCACGTGTGCGTACGTACGGAATATCGTCTCCACATCGTGGTGTAATCAGTTTTCCACCACTACCTTACTTGGACGGGTATAATGGTGTAAATAATAACAATATATGATTATTTTAAATTGATATTGATTCTGAAATAGTATACATACACTTCAAGAAAATTCCCCGATCAAGGGAATGATATCATCGCTTGTGCATACGTACGGACCACCGTCTCCACGATGTGATGCGACTCGTTCTACATGATATTCATTGATTAATGATTATATAAATGAATTGAATGAATAAATATGATATATATTACACTAATAGCCTTCTGTAAATGTGGTATCTATAACCTAAAATGAAGAATAAGAATTTATTCGACAAAACATGACAAAGAACATAAAGTAATGAACACCCAAATAACAAGTAGCAATGAAATATTACTAATAAGAAGATAAGAACATGACCATATATGATATCATAACAATGAATATAATTCTGTAATAAGTCAATTACATTATTTGAATCATTATACAAGAGTTTCAGACACATACAAAGTAAATTAGACCTAAGGTAATGGAAAATCTTACAATCTTATTTTTATCCGAGAAGTTTTATAATTCATAATTTACTAAGGAATATTTATCATCCACATCAATGTTTCCTCAATATGTAATATTATTCCTATACTCCTACAAATTTTTAAATACAATTTTACCCTTTGTTGAGTAAAATATATGAAAGTAATCTTTTGTTATTTTTAGTACGATGTACTTTTTGACTTTTCCGACCAACGTATTAGAAGAATATTTTTCTAACTTATACGGTATGAATGGATTGTTATGATTTCATAAAAATTATTTCCATGAAGAATATTTTACAATTTTTCATGATTATTTTTAATCAAATTATTTTAGTTTAAAATTGTATGACATGTTAAGAAAGGTAAAATGTTTTTGAAGTAGAAAGGATATTTTCCTCAGGAATGGAGTTCAAGTGTTTTATCAAAATTATTTTTCATCTAAGATAATATAGGGTTCTGTTTCTATCCCTATTTTTACATTGATTTGATTATGTTTTTATGGAAATAATTTTATGATGTTCTTTTACATTATATAGATTATTTTATGATGGCATGATGTTTAAGAATCCCATTTTTATTACATGGGTTATGCTATTTTTTATGATTTTATGGCACACATAATAATGGTTTCATTATGACATGGGTGGGACCTATATCTCCCTCCAATGCATTGGGTAAAGCTTTATATCTCATGAGATAAACATGGCTAGAAAGACAAGTTAATCCAATTCCGTGATACAGGACTGGAACGAGGAGTGAACTCGGTTCAGAAGTGGACTTTGTCCGCTATGATAGTCTTGGAAATGACTCTTGACTAATAAGAAATGATTTTCTATGATTATGTCTGTATGCCAAAATGTTTCATGTTTTATGTTATGATTATTGGGATTACATTTCACTACTATGATGTATCCCATGTTATGATATTATGATCTCTTTTTCATGTTAAGATTTTCAAAATGTTATGTTATTATGAATATGATGTGATTGATATTTATTTTGTTTACCCTTACTGAGCATTTGAGCTCAATCTTTTGTATGATTTCTTTTACCCAGGCCAGGAAGAAGGGTATTAAGTAGGATATGCCAAAAGGGACTCTAGATATGATTAAATAAATGGGAGACAATGTAGATGCTTTATAAACCTGTTATTTATGTTTCCTAGTTTCTAAAGACACTATACCTATAAGGTCCTATCATGGTTTTGTTATATGTTGTAATAAGTATGCCTCAATTATGAAGTAATAAAAATGTATTTAAAGTGTGGGTCAATATATAGAACTAGAACATCTAGAGATTTCCATAAATCTGGTGCTCTTAGAATATATCCACGACTATCTGTTGGTGTGTGGCATGATCCTCCTCCTACACCGAATATATTAAAATGTCTTCAATGAAGACCACCATGAATCAATCGATTTAGGGCTAAAATATGCTCTTCATGAGCCCCATGAACACTGCTAGGGAATTTCTCATACCGAAAGGCATAACCAAGAACTCGTAATGGCCATACTAACATCTAAAGGCTATCTTCAGTACATCCTCATCTTGTACCCTGATTTGGTGATAGCCTAATCTAAGGAATATCTTAAAAAACCACCTAGCTCCCTTTATCTAGTTACCGAGATCTTCAATCCTCGGGAGTGAATTCTTGTTCTTTACAGTCACCTAGTTCCGATGCTGATAGTCTATAAAAAGCCTCAAACTCCCATCTGCCTTCTTGGCCAACAAGATCAAGGATTCCCATGGAGAAAAATTGGGCCTCATGAACCCCTTTCCCTGAATGTCTGCCAGCTGTACCCTCAGCTCACAAAGCACAATGG
Source organism: Viscum album (assembly GCA_963277665.1). Taxonomy (NCBI): domain Eukaryota; kingdom Viridiplantae; phylum Streptophyta; class Magnoliopsida; order Santalales; family Viscaceae; genus Viscum; species Viscum album. The sequence goes on along the minus strand of OY728164.1, from coordinate 1,006,462,210 downwards.
GATCCATCCAATAGGCTGGTGTATATATCAGTGTCACCCTGGGGTATAAGTTAATATGAAATTATACCCTTATACAAGGAGGTAGTACCGGAACAACATCAAGAAAGACATCAGCATAGTGGTTCACAACTACAAGATAAATTGAACTCCTCACATCAACTACTCCGAGGGTGAGGCTAGCCAACTGACAAGGAATCGGTCGCACCCTCCTTAGAGATAGTCCATCCTCTACTGCAAAGGTTTCATCCTAACTGGTTAATGTAAACCCCATCACATCCTCTTGGACACACCACCCATTTGTGCCTAAAATAGTCGATCTGAGTATGGACTATGGTTAACCAGTCCATACCCAAGATTACATCGTAAGGAATTTATGCTGCTACATGGAGATCCTAGCCAAATCTCTCTCCTCCTAGAGTGAGCTCACAATACATGCACCAGTGTGTAATCATAGAATCTTATCCCATGGAAGTTTCTAATCAAATGGACTGATCCAATGGCTCCATTAGAATCTATGAGCTCTGAATGAGTGCCATGGAAATGAAAGAGTGACTAGCACCTGTGTTTATAAGTACTGTATCTAGGGTGGAATAGACACATATTGTACCTATAATTATCTTCACATCACCATGGTCATAGGCCTCTGCTGCCTATAGCTATGCTCACCCCTGTCCACCTACTCCCTGTGGTCGGGGTGGACCTCCCGGTGGTAGTGGTGGTAGAACCGCAAATCACTGCCCACCTCATGCTGCACAGCCTACTCCTTTGCCTCATTCTCCACCATGTGGACCTCTTCACTCAAATCTCTACCTCTTCCTCAGCAGTCCCTCAACCTTCTACTAATTGTCGGTATGGAGGGTCATGTAGTTACTAGCCATGTGGCCCTACCCACTACATGTGAAGTGCAGTCTGTCTCCCTAATAACCTTAGTTTCCTCATGAGCTCTGAACCTCCGACCATGCATCCCGGGGTCTTCCACTGGTGGGTCTAGCCCACTTAGACCTCTACGTCATCTGTCTACTACCTCCAGTAGATTAATCGACTACCTATCATCTAGTGGTGGCTATAACAATCGGTGCCTGCTCAACTATGAAGATCTCTACCAACAATTCTCTCTCAAGCACTCCATCTCGCATCGAGTTATTCAGTGATATCATCAGTTCTTTGATCTCCCACCAGACACCCTGCTCAGAGGTTCGGGCCTTGAAGAATGGGTATTGTACCATGTCGGTGGACTAGCATGAGAGGACAGTGAATCTTTTCAAGTAATTGGCTACTGTCAGGTAGCCCTGCAGTAAGTACAAGAGCTCCTAAATACACACAGAATAGTGTCACTGATAAAACCATCACCCTAAATACTCTATCAAATTTCATCTAGGTGAGGGTCACCTTGTCATGTGTCTGGAGTGTCAGCCTCCACCATCTCCCTATTGTTCCCCGGAAAAGGCTAGTTGGTGTCTCAACCAATTGAAAAACTCTATCCACAGCCTCCATCTAGTCCTCGGATACCTGAGGATCTATCTCTCCTTGAAACCTCGATGGACTCTATCTTTGGAACTTGTGCAATGCACTCAGTCGGCATGCATGTTATGCTGGTGGGGCGGGTGGAATCTACTGCCCAATGGGTGGTGGAATAGCTACTGCACAACTCGAAGGTACTACCATATTAAGAGGGCCCTGCACTAAAGCCTCATCGCTCGGTGGGCTGTCATATGTACTCTCTCAAGAATCAGGGCTGGTTGCCTACGAGGCATCATCCATAAAAGAAACAGGTGTTCCATGGTCAATAAGTTATACCTGGGGATATGACTCAATGTGTTCAAAGTAAAAACATTTTCAAAACACCCGCAATCTGTATTTTCATGCACCATGTCGAAAATCTGAATTCAGGGTCCTGGGGTAAGTATACATTGTCCACCACACCAAAATTGGACTCCTCGAATAAAAATCCACACTAAATACAATTAAAACTATTTCTCTATTAAAAGATCATAGTCCTAGTTCCTCGGTAGAACCGACTCCTCTGATACCACATGGTCACGACCCGTCACCTGGGGCATGTGTCATGACTACCCCAAATGCACCTTCCATATGCCAGGGGTTGTTGAATAGCACCAGAAAATCATATCCCTAACATGGGAAGGAATTTCCGTTAAGCATATACAAACACACAAATCTAAGAACACAACAATATTCAACCACGAAGTAAAACTAAAGTAGTAAAGGTGGGTACTGAAACTGAAGGGATCGTAATACTAGCCCAACTGAAAAGTACAACTAGAATAGAAAAATAGAAAAAATCTCCTGGAATAGTTCACCAAGGATCATACCTGAAGGGTAGGTACAACACATCTCCACTGCTCTCTACGTCACCCAATCTCCTCCATATACCACCTAGTCCTAGCTCCCTCAAGTCTCAACCAAGCTTCTCTTAATCTGCACACAAGACACAAGGTGTGGGTGAATCCCATGTAAGGGTGAGTATAACAATACCCTATAAGGACCTCAAGACCCCCTAAGGTCTCTCAGAATTCAAAAAAATAAAACCACAAAGAATGATCTCAATCACAAAGCACAAAAAAAATTGACACAGTTCAAATAGGTATAAGTAAATCACAGAAGTACATATGATTAGTCAAGAATCTAGATCATCTTATTCTGTCAAGAGGCAATGCTACTGACTATACGCAGTCTGACACACATATGATAGATAGGTACTATCCCTCGCTGACCCACATAGGATCTGACCCACCCAGGATTGATAGGTAATAACCCTCGCTGACCCACATAGGATCGGTATGTGCTGACCCACACGGGATCACTTAGCGTTGACCCACACAGGATCTCACCCACACATGATTTGTATATATACGTTGACCCACATAGTATTTCTAAGTGATGAACTACATAGGATCTAACCCACACAGGATCGATAGGTACTGACCCACACAGGATCTCTCAGTACTAACCTCCGTATGATCTATCTCCACCCTCCACCTCACTGTCTGCCACTGGATTCCTACTCATAGAACTCATGATTATGGGAGAACCACTTCTCAATCCATCAGTCATATTTCAACAAGAATGAAGTCCCATGAAGAAGTAACCCATTGATCTATCACATCATAAGGGTTCCCATGCAATAGATGGCGCATCAACCGGACACCTGGTCAGTAAGTTATAGGTATTGTATTATCGAGGTACATGTTGGTTTAGGGGTCGATCCAACCCAGCCATACTACAACATTCCCCAAAAAATTCATGGAGTATCTCAAATTTTCGGCTCGCTCCAAAGATCCTAGCACCGCAGAATGTCCATCAAATGGATATCGGGATCCCACGACATAGTCAGTTAAGCGTAACTCATCTCAAATGGGTCTAGGTCCGGTCCGACTTGGTCGGACTACCCCGACCTAACTCAGCTAGGGCTGAACCGACTCTATCTAAGTCCACCCTTGTCCGGGTCCGACCCATCCCGGCACGAACTGGCCTGGGCCGACCCTGTTCTGCTGGGATGTTGTCTAGGCCGCTGGCTGGTAGGACCCGTGTGGGTACGCGCAATCCCCTTCTCTTGAATGGCTCCATGGAGCCGTTTGTCTCCTTTATTAGGGGTACCAGGTGGTGCTGCCTAATCATCCAAGGGACCTATAGGGAGAGGGTCCCTTGCATCATCGTGGATTTGAGTTGTGACTCCCTTCAGTCTGGAAAGTTATGGTACGCCGCCTCCCCCTCCGTGGTTGGCTGCCTGTACGACCACCGCGGCATCGAATGGAACCACTCACCCACTGCATATGGGAATTTCTTCCCCCCAACCTCATCTTTTGGCACCAGTCTTGGTCACTACTGTACAGGTGCCGCATCGATACTTCTTCTATGGGCCATCGGGTGATCATCGGTGGTCCGTTCATTCTTCCGAACACTCCTATAGTCCTCTCGAGATGTCAACGTCATTGTGCGCCTCTTGGTTTCAAGGTTCCATAAACATGGAACAACCCACCTTTGAATAATTCAATGATGAATCAATTGGCAGAGGGTATGGGCCTTGTTCGTTTGGCCCATGCCCTCTACATTATCTTTACAACAAGTGAGTAATTTATAAATCATATTAAAATAATTGTACACACCATTCAAAATATTCCACAATGACCACCCACAAAATCAAGAATGAGGAGAAGAATCATGGGAATTTATCGAATTAGAAGACAACCCCTACCTTAGGAATTGTTGGAGTCATCGCAGTTATGGAAGGACTGTCTGAGCTTTGATAAAGTCATCAGCAATCGTCGCCTCCAGTTCAATCCTTCAAATAACATCTTAGCTTTCATTTCACAATGGTGGAAGGAATTGTGTCACTCTTTGAGAGGTTCCTTGCACGGTGAATCTGTGCCAAAACTCTACCCCGATCCTCACTTAAAGAGAAGAGAAATAAGTGAGTAATGCACCACGGAATTAAGGAGTATCATTTAATGAATGAACCTATTAATTCTCTGACACTGCTGTTACAAATAAAGGAGATTCAATCCATTAATTGAATTGATATGTCCCCATTCCCCACCACTTCCTCTCATCTACTGGAGAAAAAAAATTACTTCTAAATATATTTTATTAGTATTTTTGTATTGTCCCAAATTTAAATTTTTCTCATAGCCTACTATGGTTGAAGTGAAGATTCCCTAAAGTGAATCCTGGTGCTGTGGATTCAATGGTTCCCTCAGATTTTTAATCTGAGAACAAGTTCAAAATATCGGAAACACCACCCGTGCATTTACTGACTCTGCCTTTAAAAAGTTCAAAAATTCATTAGGGACACATCGGTCCTTGGAATCACGTGAAATCAATTTTCACATACTCGTAATAATCCCAAATAATTTTAAAAAACATTACATGAAATTTTCTAGGTCCTTCCATATATAATAAATTGAAATTAAAAATAAATTAATATCATGAAAATAGTTTCATTATACTTAAAATAACATTTAATATTCACGCATAACTTATGTTAATCCCTATGATAAAATATAAGATATATTTAAAAGAAAGATATTGATATTTTGTAATTTTCTTTATATAAATTATTTTTTAAGTCCCTTTTAGGGAAAATTTCCCCATTAATAATATAATCATGAGAATAAAGTGATAATGGTTGAAATTAATTTTTCAAATAATAATTAAGATAAAAACTTATGGTGTTACCACTTTGTTTTAGCCTAGGTTAACACGATTCACCTTTTTATTTCAGTGAAAATTTTTATTGCTTTTACTATTCATTGTGATGAAAATTAAGTTGATCTTATTACATGATATTATTTAATGTGATAAAAATATGGAATGAATTTTATCAAAAAAATCATATAAGTGGTATAATTAAATTTAAATATTAAATCCTAAAATGTTTCGAAAAATAGTTATTAAAGAAATATATTTTTCAATAATAATATTATATTTCATTAACTCTATGATTAGTAATCATATTTATGTGAATTTAAATTTAAATATATAGATATATAAGTAAAAAATTATATTTAAATCATTCTTGATTAGGGATTTTTATCATTAATTAAAATGGAGAAATGTTATTCATATAAAAATAGTTTTTAGAAAAAAAAATTAAGCCTAAATATAAACATACACAAAAATATACTATTAAGATGATTCAAAAGTAATTAATTAGATTAAATATTTATAAATTTCACTTATGTTATGTTTAAATAAAATTAAAAGAATAATGGGACTTTTAAAATGCTTAATTTATCGAAATGAAATGACAGTTTTTCAAAAATCAGTATGTTTCACTACCCACTAAAAATTTTTCTTTTTTCAAAAAAACCCAAAATTTTACCCTATGTTAACTTTGAAATTATTATTTTAAAAATTAATATCATCTTTTAGAAGAAAATTTTTTTAAAATTGTAAAAAATAATTATATTATTTTCTCACAAAAAATAATAAATGATTTTTGATGATAATTATATTTTTAAAGCATTAAAACTATTTAAGAAAAATTGATTCATTATTTAAAAATATTTTTAATTCATATAAACTTTTTATATAGAATTTTTAAAAGGTGTTTATTTCTATTTATAAAAACCATTATAATTGTTAGTTTATAATTTAAACATTTAAATAGTATATCTCAATTCACATAGGCTCAAGGATGCATGTCATATATGCTATCGAACATAATTTTCATCATTTAAAATATTAGGGGGTTAAAATTTACCTCAATAATGTATTTAATAACATTTTCATGTTACTATTTTTATCCAATTTAAAAATACCTTTATGTTACTTATTCTCCACTAAGGATATTTTTTAATTACACCATCCAAATTCTTTATCTTCATGAATTATGATTGTTTCAAAAATATTTTCCTGGAACTAGCTTTGTTTCTTCATATTATTAATTTTATGACATGAATAATGGTTTTTTAAATGAATTTTATAATTAAATGAATTATATTTGTGCTTTATTTTTTTTTCTTGTAAATTCATTATTATGATGGGTGATTCTTTTTTAACCAAGGACCGGTGGTTCAATTTTAAGCCAAGGATGGGTGGTTATGATATAAATCAAGGTGATTGGATCATCTGTATTCTTTCGATACATTATGTTAAAATATTTGAATGACTAGTTATAGGTTTCTCCTATGATATTTTTGGAATTTACAATATAGGTTATTCTATATATAAGAGTGATTGTAAGAGTGATATGATAATGATGTTCCATGATACCAACACATTTTATTTATTCTATTTATGGGTTTTAAATGTTTCCTTTGATCAAGATGGAAATCATAAGGCTCATAGTAATTGATTCTTATAAATATTTCTTTTTTTAAATATTTTTTCCACATTTCAGGATTTTTTATCCAACTATTGATGGATTTAAATTCTCTTATGTTATTCTCATGAACTTTTATTATGACTACAAACCCTTATGATATTATTATACTTACTAATAACATTGAATTATTAATAATTATATTTATCCTTAATTATTTTTTGATGTAACTCTTTATATGATTTCTTTTACACATGATCTGAAAAAATGTTTTAAGTAAGTTATTCCTAATATGATTACCAGATGTGAATAACTTAGTGGGATATAACATTTGTTTTTATTAACTGGTTGGTTATGTATCCAAGTATTTATGTTAGTGTTTTTACTAAGTAAGTGAATATATAATCTTAAAAGGTCCTTTTATTTATAATATACCCAATAATTTATCTTAATGATAAATTTTTTAAAGGGTTTAAATTAGTTTACATTTATCAGTATTGAAGCCAATAATGAATATTTTTAGACATTAGAAAAATATTTGGGAGTTCTGGTCTAGGTTGTTTCAATGTTCCCCTAAATCTTATTTACATACATGAATTCAATGTGATTTCTTGGTTAAAAATAAAATATATCCATATTTATTAACCAAAAACATTAGTTAAATTTCTAATGGGGTAAAATATTTTAAGAGACATTCGAATTAGGTAAAAACACGAAACACCTGATTCACCCCCAGGTTTCTACACTGATCCAAATATTATTTTCAATTAATAATAGGGAAAAAGTTACCTCTAATTAGATTTATCATTTCAGACCCACTAAATTTCATTTGAATTAAAGAATTTTATATTATAAATTTTTTAATAGAATTAGATTGAATAATCATTTTATATTTCAATTATCACAAATGTGTATATCTCTACCAAGACTATATATTATATGAAAATGGATGATTCCAAGAAATCGATAAACATATCAAGGCATAATGAGGATCAACTATTTTCTATAGGTACACATAATATAAGTTCACATGTATTGAATTATATTTTATATATCCTTTCAGTGATTACTGTTCAAGCTGTAGAGAGTGTGGGGAGACAAAAATAGTTGGGGGTTTTTACTTTATTGTAAAAAAAATTTAAAAAAAATTAATGGTGAATTTGGTGAATATATACTCTGTTATATTGAGGAATTATTTGTTGAGAAGTTAAATCTAGTGGAAGAGGAAAATTCTATATAGATTACATTGTTCACAAAATTTGGAATATGTCACAAACACTCGAAACTATTAAAACTAAAATGAAAAATAATAATACTTTGTGATGATATAATTTATTTTATAGAATAAAAATTTAAAATAATTTTTTTAAGAAGGAAATATTTGAGGTTATATTTATGAAAATATTCTATTCATTAGATATTCTATATAATATCCTAGTGAATATCAAGAAATCAAAACAGGATATTAAATATAAAAGACTAAATAGTTGGACCATTCAATTGAAGGGATAAGTTAAATTCTTGAATAAAAGTTTCATAAGAAGAAGAGTTAGTGGGAGGATAGTCTAAACATAGTTATTTCATAGAAAAGTACTCTCACTTTGAAATGTCAAGAGTTAAAAGTAAAACTAAAGATTCTAAAATTGAAATAACATGGAACTACCCAAACTATTAAAATAAATATTTCAACCACTAAACATTAAAGAAATTATATCACTTCAATTGGGACTTAAATTAGCGGTAAATAGAGTGTGAGATCTTGTAGATAATTATTCACCTCATCCACATGGGAGAAAGTTTCTGAAGACCCTCATAAGGGATATAACCACTAATTATATTTTATCTATAAAATATTAAAATAAATATTATTCTCATAAAATTTGGATGAAATAATAGTATTCTCACTAAATTATCAAGGGTGTATGTGTTAATGTATAAGAGAAAGAGGCACCAAATTTAAGTTGAGGAATTTCGGGATCCAACCTAAAAATATTAAGGTTGTCAAGAAATAAATTCTAGAAATATTTCATCATCAAGAAAAATAATAAGGGTTATAGGAATGTGTTGGTGTTGTTTGAGATTTTTGAACATGTTCATTAACTGATATAAAAATATTTCACCTTTTCCTAGTGGAAAAAGGAATGATTAATAGAAAATCATAGATGATAAATAGAAATATAAATGTACTATAATGAATTAGAAAAAGCATATGAAGAAAAATATGATGATAATGAATATATTTGAATCACATGAAATATTCTGTAAGATGTGTAACATTGATGGTCACTATTTAGATGAATATTGGTATAATCTGGATATGTATCATTCTTATACTAAAAATAAGAGAGAACGTCCCAAACTGAGAAAATAGTAAAGCAAGAAAGTGTATCATCCTTAACTTATAAATCAGTAAAGAATAGTACACCCAATAATATAATAACTAAATACAAGCATAATTTCATAGACACTAGAATAATATTCTTCTATTTTTTTAATATACTCTACCAAATGAAATTTTGTATACAATCTATAGAAATCATACCATAAAGGGTAAATTTGTGAATTAATAAGAAGTCAATCAAAGACATGCATAGGAAGATTTTTATTGTGGAATATATCTCTAATGATCATGTCGATATTCTTCAAATAATGTTTAGATCAAAGGTGATTAAATTTTTTTATGGAATTTCTACTAAGAATGGAAAAACTATTATCGGTAGTATAACTTCATTTATTTGTCAAAATGAGCTCAAAATGAAAAAGGAAAATCACCATTGATTTCATGTTCCAAAATTTAATTATATAAATAATGGGTCCATAAAATGGGTTTAAGTTCATGTTTTTAATGATATATTTGTAATTTGGATTGATCAACTGAAATAAGATATAATTTTTGAGAAACTATCAAAGTCTGAAACTATTAATAAATCCAATGAAAATAAATTTGGTTTAACTAAGAATAAAGATGAAAAGGAAAATAAATATATACAGACAATTTATGTTCAGATCATATAGTAGAATAAAGTAAAATCATGATGAGATCTACTAACCATAGACCTTCACGGAATAGATTGTTTGGGTGGAGAACATGTTTCCATCCTTGAGGTTCATGTTAAGGAACTTATGTTAAGTACACCTCATTCCCTAATCAATCAGATTCTGCTTAAAGGATGGAAAATTATAGTGATTGATTTTATTGATAATCCATTAATGGTGAGATGTGTATTAATTTCATGATCCATAAGATTTATTAAATTCATAAAATCTTAAATATGAACATCCATAACTAAATCTGAAGATTCCAATATCATACCCTCCCTCTTATCCCTGTTATGATTATTAATTTTTCTAATAATCAATGGTGAATTATAATATAAATCTATTTGGAAGAATTATACATTAATTTGAAGCTTATAATAAATTTTCCATATATGTTTCACATTTAAAAAATATTATCAAAATATGATTTTCGCAACACCTTCCAAGTGAAAGATAGAGTTTTTATAAGATGTAGAAGATTTTGGGACATCTTTAGTGTCTAGGTTTTGAAGACATTTTTTATGCACCACATTTTACCTTGTATAATTATAGTTATTAACTAATGGATCATTTATATGAAATCTTTGGTTTCATCTTTATCTAAAAATTGTTGAAAAAAATATCTAAATTAATTGGTAGAAGATAGAATAAGTAAAAGCAATAAGGAAACAAATTTTTATATCATGTCAATGATATATATAATGTAATAATGGGGAGAAAATTTATTCCCACCTTGTAAATAAGATGGAGTAATTAATCATTGAAATGATAATTTTAAGTGTTATTGATAACAAATCCATAGGGGCATTAAAGTGACATTACTGAATGTGTGATGATTATATAGTATTTTTTATTAATTTATAAAGTTGAATTCAATGTATGTTGAGATGTATGGGTGATATATTTAGTTTCCAACCATTATATAAATATTGAAAGTGGTTACCATAGGGTTTAGTTAAATAATAAAATTCAAGGAATACATTGGAAATACAAAGGGGGTCTCACATGCTAGAAGAAATTTCAATATAAGTTGGATTTCATAGAACATCTAGCTAGACAGGTTCTAAATATATCCCCTACAATCAAAATATTATGTTTTTCATTATCCTCATGGAATCAAGAAAAATTATAAAGGAATGATTATATTGTTTTTTTACAAAATTCAAAATATTTTTTGATGTTATGATTGTAGTGAACATCTTGAAATAGATATTATTATTACTTTTAAAGGTAAATTGAGGGTCTTTGAGTTTGGAGAAGGAAAACCTTTTCTGTTTTTTGAATTTTACTACTAAAATAATTGTTCTTCTATACTATGATGACTGTTTGAATTTATTTTATAATGAATGTGGGTAGTTTTATGAATCTCTTAGATTAATTAAATAAGTTTCAAATTTTATATTTGAATTGATGATTTTGGATATTCATAGAATTACATGATTAACCCACTTCATATGGTTAATTGTCTTAAAGACATCCAATCCCTCTGATATGGTCACTTTTCTAACTCAATATCAATTTGTACAATTGATCTCTTCATATTAAATGGTTTTTATACATTAGATCAACATCATTACAGTTAATCTTAATGTTAAGTAGTTTTGTTCATGTTTTTGGTCCATAACCTCATGGTTGAACCACATGGTCAATAATCTCACGGTCACTTTTCTCTATTATGGTTGATATTCATGTTTTATATTCATAGTCATTCATTTATACATTCATTCAGTCCATTTTCTCTATACAATTTCTTTTCTACCTCTGTGTATGTGTGAACTGGGTGATCATATGGTTAATCCAATAAATTTAATAATTACAATGAAAATACATACTAAAAATTTTATGTTTTATGATTTTATATCTTATGATTAAATTTAATTAGGATGACTCTTGGACTGTTCTAAAATTATTTAAATACTGGAAACACTATAAATAATGAGTGATTTAATAATAAAAATTAATTAGAACATGTTCCTTAACGATGGAAAAAAGGATCAAAACATGAAAACTATAGAATATTAAAAAGTTATTTAAATGGTGAAATCCAAAAATTAAGTGGAAATAAAATTTTATGAAGTAGACTCTGATCTAAATAGATTTAAATATTATTATTCTTCTAATATCCATGATCAAAGCATAACTTATGTAAGATTGGATGGCATATAATTGAAATAAATTATTTTTTCTTATATTGTGATTTTATAATAGAAAATTTGTTAACAATTATTTGGTTATTAAAGATGACTAAAAATATAATAAAATATAGACTAACCTCTATTTTTATAATTCAAGCAGGGTTTGGCTAGTTTTTCTTAGATGGTATCTAAATAAACAATTCCATGATGGAACATGTACAGTTATTAACTGAAGATCTAAATCAGTGTTGAACTAAGTCTAATATGTGAATGTGATTTTTTTATCTTGACCTAGTATATAAAAATATTATATTAATGGAAGATAAATAATTATGATGGTTATGGTAAATAGATAGATAAAAAGTGGATTGATCATGCCTAATAAGTATCTAAAATATATTTTGAGCTTTGAATTATGTTTCCACAGTTTAAATAAGTGATATATAGATTTTTTTAGTAACAAATAATGAGATGGGGACGAATGAAAGTAGTATCTTGATGGTAACATAATGCTATAAAAAAGATACTTATAGGAGATAAGAATAAAAAATTGAAATAAGTGAGAAAGAATAAAAAAAAGGTTACTTTGGGAATTTCCTAGGAGACAACCATTGGTAGAAAAAGGGAAATAGAGATAGTGGGGGTATACCATGTATGAAATAGTGAGCGGAAAAAAATTAAGGATCATGGGAATAAAGTTTTATTGAGATATTCTATATTCCAAAATAAAACATATAATTCCTTGGTGATCTATGTAAAATTAAAAAATAATACAGATAGAAATTTTTCTATCGTTTAGAAATTGAGATTTTTTTTGTTGTGAAATATGCTGAATAATACTCTCAAATAAGAAGAAAAAGGAGGGAATCGATTTATTTTTGAATCTTACTATTATATAGGTATCAATGATGAAAGAATAAGATGTATCTATCTACCATTTTAAGATAAGTTCTTGGGATATGAAGTAGTTAGAAGAAGAAACTGGGTAGTGACTGATATATTATGTTTTTTTTGATGAATTAGATAGATCATTTTATTGAATGAGTGAGACACCCAAGTGAATAGTTTTTCTATAAGATTTTTGAATTGAGGTGCAGTAGTGATTGAGTTAAAAATAATTCTTCGTGATTTAGTTGAATTAAATTTATTTTATGATATATTGAAGGATATATATTCTAGAGGATGTAGATGAATCATATGAGTAACTAGTAATCATATTTTATGGATGAGTAAATATAAACACTTAAATATAAATGGTTTGGTTCCATTTAACCAAATAGATTTAGTAAATATTGTGAGATCATAGTGGGAAGCTGTTATAATAGTGTGAAGTAGTCAAGAGAAGTCTTATGGTAAGCAAGAAAGAGAAGTTATGTGGGAAGCAATAAATTGTAAACATATTTGGACTCCGTATAAGTATAGGTTATACCAAATTTTGTAGTAATTCATTTATTAATGTGTAAAAAACATAATTGGGTAAACAACCAATCATGGAAAGGAGTATTACTTGGTGCCAAACCTTGTAAATACTATTTGGACCTTTATTGTTTTTATTACATGTATATGGTGTGATTGATTGGTTAAACCTAAAATAAATCCATATGAACTAACTATAAATAGAGATATAATTTCCATGGTGGTAAAATTGTCGAATATACATTGTAATTTTATAAGAATAAGAAACACATGATTCCACCCCACACCCCCTCTCAACTGTATGGACTGATCATATTGGGTTCTTCAATTTTGATATAATATTTCCATTAGGATAAAAAAATAATTTGGGTGTCTTATTGAATTTAGTGGTATTTATAACTAAATATTCAAGTATATTATGTCTTCAATTGCCACTGAATATATGGTAAAAAATATTTAATTATTTATTTTATGTCATGTATTTGTACTAAGATTCTACATTAATATCAAAATATATTTTATGATAACCTACAGACTATAGTGCTAGCTAAGATATCTAGTATATAATAGAAGAAAAATAGAAATTTATCTAATATATTACCTATTTGTAGATTCTATACATGGATGTGAATTTTTATTAAGCAATGTAGGGATAGAGGAAATATAGTAGAACTCTTTACAGAAGTCATACCATAGTAGAAGCATGGAGAAGATGTGAGAGCTAGTGGGTTAAGAGTTGATAATGACAATCTCTACTACTTGTTGAAGTCTATTATATTTAGTTCCCTAAAACTAACTATCTTTTTATTTTTTTATTACCAATGTTAATATATGTGATTGTGTATGTGTATACACATATCATATAATTATTATTCTTTTTTATAACATTAATACCATAATGTCCTTAGAATATACATTCATCAATAGTTTATATGATTTTATTTCAATAGTTAAAACCAAGATATTCCATGATGCTACTATAAAATTATTATGTCTTATCGTTAAGTTACATTTTTCTAAAAGGACATAGATGATATATTTTATCTGGTGTTGGGGGGTTATAATAGATTGAGACATCCTCTCATGAAGTTCACACATTGTGATCTCTATGAAGTTAGGTTATATAGACAAGCCTTATAATTGTAATTTAATATGTTTTATGTGTCATTTGATACTCCTATATGGTAAAGTGTAAATTTGATATTAAACTTTATATTTTTATTAATTCCGTTCAACAATCATCTACTATGAAGGATGTGAAAATACTATGATTCCATATGCTCGCAGTGAGGTAGAATATGTTGGTTGTGTCATAAGTTAAATAGAATTTATTTAATAAGTCATTAAATAATTTTCTCTTTATATATAACTGAATAAATATATATCTATCCCATTTAATAAAATTTAATTGTTTGAAAAAATATATATCCATTGATTTTTATAGACGAGGTCATTTTGAAAGGTAGGATAATGATAAATTAAGAACAAAGGGTGATGAAACAAGAATTAATGTTTCTTGATGAGATACTAGAAGAAAATGGGATTATATTACATAGAATAATTAATATAAAAGTTATTATATATTATATATTATGTTTTTCCGATGTGGGTTCTTAAACATATTATTAGTCTGATAATGGAAATATATTTATTTTATTATATTGATGTTCCCTTCATTGTATGCCTATATACTTATTTTAAAATTGATATTTAGGATGTTTTTGAATTACAGTTTAATATAATTGTATCTTTTAAATATTTATTAGAATTCCTAATATTTTGAATTCTATTTATTTATTAAATTTTTGAAATAAATGGATGAATAGATTTTAATTTTCCTCTATTTTATTATTTTAACCTGAATAAATTTTTTGGAATCGGTTTCTTGTAATAATAATAAAGAAGAATCTAAATGTAGTTGTGGGAGAGTAATTTGGTTTATTTATCCCATTTGTAAACTATTATGTAGTATAATTGATAAATTATAAAACTCAATATTAATAAGTGATACATAATATATTATGAAATTTAGAGAAGGATATTTAAATTTATCACAAGTGTAGTTAAATAAATATTGTGACACATATCATTTTCATAGGTCTGTTTTTGAATTTATATTTTGATGATCAAAGAGGAGGAACATGCATAATATATTAAGCTGATATATAAGATGTTTGTGGATACATAATATATTATTCATGGATAAATAGTTGGGAAACATATTTTCCTTTAAATGTGGTTCAAGCATTTGATGTTTTGGATATAACTAATATATTTTATAGTAGAACAAGGGATATGTAATATTTTTTAAATAAGGAATTTTCTAACAGGGATATCATGTATGATTTTTTCCATTATTGAAATTATGAGAAACAGTACATGTAAAATTAAAGGAAGGGTCATTATTTTGTGATCTATTTAGGATGATCACTTCATATGGAACATAAAAAAGGTTGTTTTGTGAAGATTTCTGTTACATTGTGATGTGACATTGGGAAATGTTCAGTGTTATATACATTTTAGAGGTACTTTCACTATATAAATAGAATTCGTATTATAAAGGGATGGATGAATTAGGATAGGAATATTTTGAATATCCACACCATAGTGAAGACATTTCACATCAGTGGAACATATTAAAGACACTGAAACAATAAGGTGTCAATTTTAATGCCATCGTCCATTTAAATACATTTCATATCATTGGATGACTGTTAAAATCAATCAATGGTAATGGATTTGTAAATCTGTGAGGAATTAAGACTCCATGTCCTTTGTTTGACTGAATATTAAGGAGAAATAATTCATTATATGGATTCATAAAGAACCTAAAATGTTATGCAATATATTCAAAATAAAAATAAAATAATCTGATAGGGAATTTATGGAAACTAATAAGGATAAATATATATAGGAGTTTTAGGTTGAAGGCATTGAGGGGAATAAATTCTGATAAACGTTCTATGTTTTACATAGTATTTTTTCCTTAAATTATAATTCCTTATTTTTCTCATTCCAAAACCTATTAGCACTAAAATAGAGGGTGGAACATTGGAGATTGGGAAAGTGAAGGAGGATCTAATTGTAATTCTTGATCCATTACTATTTGGGCTTCATTTGATCCTATATCATGCACATAGAAATGGTGGTTGTTTATGATGTAATTAAAACATGATTACTCATCAAAATTTCATTCTACCATGGGTTAATGATGAAGATATTATGGATTCATTAATTTATTAATTAAAAAAATAGTGATTAATTTTTAAAAATAGGGTAGCATTAGAATTGGTGATCAACCCTGAAACCAATCACCCATAATATCTTTGATATAAAAAAACTCATAAGTTTAAAAAAATTCTTATCCATCCAAAAATGATTGTGTGGTATTTGTTGAAAATAAAATGTTTGGATATTTTTGGAATCTAAATTAAATAATTTATATTTATTTATAGTAGTATTTTTTATAACACATGTTGGAGATGAAAAATGTGATGATGTGATGCCTTGGAGATTGGTTGATCCTAATAATTATAGAAAATTTAAGTTTTTTACAATAATAATAATTGATAATCATATATTAATTATTTATAATGAGGTTATTGGTAAAATGTAATAATTTTATAAGTGAACCAAAATTAAATCACCATGATTTAAATTATACAAGTCCCTAACACAGATCATACAAGAAGACCAAAACCATGGTGGGGGTGTGTTTATGTGAATATTAACCACCACATACAAGACCCTGCCCTATGTAGAATCTAATATGATTATAGAGAAGTGGCTAGGTTAGGATAAACCCATAGTTTGGGTCATGTTTATTTTATAATGGAGAAAATGGGAATGTAGAAAAAGATAATTCCATAGTAGTCCCCATAGTGGAGTTCCACTGTAGTAGTCCAAAATTGGAAGCGGTAAGATACCATGATCATGGTTGAAAATTATTGTAAATTTTATGAGGTGAAATCCAAAATATCTATGATGATCAAATTTTATGTTGTGGTGTTTAGTGTATCGAGTTTTAAATGGATAACATTTTTAACAATGTTGTATAGAAGAATATGTGGTCGATATGTTGATTTTCAATGCTTAAATGGATAAAATAAGGTGACCACACCCATTGTGTTTGGAATATTTTAGGAAAAATGGCCATGTATTTATACCTATCCATAATTAATTGAATAATGATGGATGGCATTGAAAATCAAGAGGTTCTCATTCTTATGATGCATAAACTAGTTTTCATTTCTTCAATATTTATTTTATACAATTTTATCCAATGATTCAAGAAGTTTGGAATTTTGGTAGTAGTGGTTAAAAAATGGATTAAAGAGGTATAAATGTCATATAAATCGACACTAATATCTTAATGTATTCCTCCATTAGGTGGTAATTTGTTTGAATTTTGTTAAAGAGTTAATTCAGTAGATATGTAGTAGTTGTGGGTATTTTTATTACCACATAATGATGATAACATTTTTTCAGGTGATTGGGTGCATGACCATCCTATTTCGAGAAGAGAGATTCATTAGAGAATGTGTTGAAAATTACAAATAAGGCCATATATGATTTTTTAGGACAGATAGAAGAGTTCCATTTGAGGGATGGAAATGAGGAGATTGGATTCTAATAAATACATTCCTAAAGAATAAGTAGCATTTTTATTTCCAATATTAAAGGATAATTATAGATATAAGGGGTTATTCACATATTAAGAAGGAGGATCCCAATTAGACTTAAATAGAGTATCCATTTATATTAGATGATGTATTACTTGTATATGATACTAGAGAAAGGACGAACATTTTTTTAAACTATTTTAAGGTGATCATTTCCACTAATAGTAAGTAAAGTAAACAAAGTATAAGGGAGTGAACCTTGGGAAGTAGTTGGATGTCCCCAAATGTTGTAAGGCAGTGAGATTGGGAAAGGAATGACATATCCCAAACATTTTTGGATGATTTTTTCACAACATGATTAGATGTTTTGAAGAAAATAATCCCAGATATGTGATAAAAATACAAGAAGATTCAACATCTCAATCCATAAGATACAAAATGGGGTATGATTATTATGGTATATGATTCATTGTTTTCTAATCATGATCACATTGAAATTTATTTCAATTGTAGGAATGCATGGATGGGTAAAAAATACTTACAGAGACACTCTACCCCTATTAATTACATGGTGAATTCTTATCCTCGAAGATGTAGTATAAAGATGGAAAATGGGTATAATTTTTTGGAGAACAAAAATGAAAATCAAGGCACTTTGTATCAAGAACCACGATCCAGATACACTTTAAAAATATCATTGAGGAAAATAAATAAAATTTTAAAGAAAAAAAGTAAGATCGTGTTCCTACTATGAAGACGGTGTAAGAGACTGTGATCTTGACCTCACCAAGGAATAAGTACACCAATATGGAACTCATAGCTATCATGGAAAAGGCCTTCAAAAGTGGTTCCACACAAACCACCAAAATTGAAATGATAATGATGAAATATATAACAAAATGAGATTTGAGGTCCATATTTTTTACAACACAAAAAGTTACTTATTGCGGTTTAATAGATTCTAAAATTATGGAAAAGTTCAAGACAAGGATGAATATAAACTCTTATATCCATGAAGAGGAGTGTTAGTGTAGTAGATTTAAATTTAAATCTTATGGAATAGGTTTATGTTATCTGTGTGAAATTTATTATGATGAAGTTGATGAGATGACAACATCCCTATCAATAAATCTAAAATATGGAAAAGAAATGATGGAATATAATGTGTTGGTTCCACTTGATTGTCATTATTTTTAAACATGAGGAAACATGAGGTTCCCCTATAATTATATAATATATTTTTTCTAATTTATTATCAAGAGAAGTAGTACTAAGGGTGATATATGATCCATGGGGAGTTTTTTCTAGAGAAGAACATGTTCTTGGAGATAAAATAATATCTGGTAAAATTATCATATATGGTAGTGTAATGTCACACCACTCACCAATTGTCTTGGGAAGAGTTAGAGGTAATACAGGCCTTAAGTTATGTCCCCAAGACACCAAATGTTGACACTAAATGATAAGGGATTAGTAAACCATTGGTGGATGATTTTCCTTTATGAACACATGACCTTTTGAAATGAAAGATTATAATAAAACCCAACTGTATAATTCATGAATAAAAAATCACATAACTCTAAAAAATACAAATATAGAAAAATATTATTGTAATATAAGAAAGGGAAATAATGTTTCAAGGATAAGACTCCAAATTGAATGAGTTTTTGCACCAAAGTAAAATAATCCCAAAACAATATGTAGACACTCCCTAACACTACTATTAGAAACCGACCCATGACATCAAATATCACCACTATAGTAGTATAATACCTGGCCCTTACCTGTATATTGGTAGATGAAATCAAAAAAAACTCTATGGTTCCTAAGAAGGTGGTGAGTATATCTTTACGTAGTATTTCCCCAAATACTTCCCAACAAGTGCCACTAGACAAAAACAAGTTCTCACGTTTTGTATAAAACAGAAGGTGAGAATATCAAAATAGTTTATCAAAAGTGAAAATTATATGTATGAAATTGGTCAAAATTAATCCTTCTAATTTATAATTCACTTTCCAATTGGAATACATATTTTTAGGTACCATATTCACACACGTGGATGTATTCCTGATGAAACCCTAACACTTATGAGTGGGAATACATCTTTCACCAATTCATTACAAGATGAAATCTCATTTTGTCGTTCTGGTTAGAACTGAGAACTAATTATATTTCAAAAAGGAATCATACAATGAAATATGATAAAAACCACCATATATTCCAAGACCATCATCCATATTATACATTTTTCAACCAAGAACATTTCTTTTAAATACTAAATCATTTGAAAAAAATTAATTTAATTATCTCATAATAATATTTAAAAACAACTCCTTTGAAATCACATTAGAATAAGTGTTTTCCATATAAACTATACATGATATTTTCAATAAAATCACAATAAAAAAATTTCAATATTCAATAAAAAAAATTACAATAATGTTAATGTCAAAGAGAATCCACCTTCCTCTATTATGATTAGCAAAAATGATGCAAGGTGATTCCAAAGATCAATATCTTCTTCTCTCCCATATTAAAACCCCACAAATATCACGTGAAAAAAATTACAAATACATAGACCAAGAATTACACATCAATCAATGGTTATAGAAGAGGAAACTCAATGAGATAAAATATGTGAAAGAATGATGAGATTTTAACCTTTGATTCTAGACGAAACACCTAAAGATTCATCTTAAAATTGGTATGGTTGTTGAAGAATTCAAAAAAATCACCTTGGATAATCTTGTAATTTGAGATATAGAAGAGATTAGTGTATTGTGATTTACATCTTCTGGTCATAATAAAAATTAATATGCCCTAAATATTTACAGAATGAATTGAACATTCACATTATAAATTCATTGAGGGACTCTTACACTGAAAAACCAAAAGTGTTGATTTTTTTTCTAGAAAACAAATTCTAAAGATTAAAACCATTTCATAGTTTAAATCGTTTTAATTCCTTGAACATAAATCCCAAAAAAGGTTACCTTTTAAATCATCAATTTAGAGTATAAATTATTTCAATGGATTTTTCTATAATCCCACACTAGGTTATTCCCCTTTTACACCTCCAAACACTTCAAAAAGATTACCCAGATTATCCAAATAAAAGAAGAAATGCATTAAATGTTAGTGTACCTCAAACCGTTGGTGATACATTCTCATCACCTTTGGGCTTTCTACTCTCATAAATTTTTATATCAGCATTTCTCTTGAACAAGTTACATCATTTCTCCCACATATTCTTTTATTATTCCCATAATTCCTCTTGAATCTATCCAAGCTTCCATATTACTCGCACCAAGGAAATAGATCTCTATCAAAGGGTTTATTCCTCTCTATCGAGAACCCATGCCAATTCATGGATAAAATATTCATCTAGATCCTGAGTAACATGATACCAAGGGATCACATTACGAGTATTATCATGATACTTCTTATGTTGAGAAAAATAAAGGGAATTTATAATATTATGGAATCTTAGTGGTAACAGTTATAGGTATTCTATGATACTGATTCTTTATATGGCTGTGAATATTCCCACATACCATGGATATAACTTTCTTTGATTACCTAAGAGTTGATGACTATGTTTCTATATCACTTATAAGAAACCATGGTTATATATATCAAACGATAATGGTTAGAAACGATTATCTTCATTTGAATTTTCTCTATTCTGTGTTGAAACCATCTATTTGTAAATAATTTGAAATTTATCAATAATATCATGGATTTTGTATTCCAATTAAGGGTCATACATGGATTATATGGATTTAGTGGCATTCCTGGGGCTCATAGATCATATATGTGAACTTTTCTTACAACTTATCATAGAAATTGAATCTTTTAGAGTTAAAATCATCAAATGAATTTTTTTTATCTATTTTTTCTTTCTTTTATTCACAATATATTTTTATTTTTGATTGAAAGACAAAATTTATGTTAATTATGTATCTTTTATTTCCACCCAATATAAATTATTATGGCATGGAAAACCTTAAAAATCCCCATTTTTTGTCATGTATATTATCCCCTGATAAATGTTTTCATATGAGAATTAAAACAGGGACATATAATCCTCTCATGAACCACCAAATACCAAGAAACATTATTTAAGCATGTATTCTACTCTCCAAATTTGGTGTTATTATTTCCCTTTCATCTATGAATGTTATCTTGTTCTCATAGTTAATTTACTTTTTATATCCGGTTGTAATGATTGATAAATTTGAGAAATGAAATGGGGGTCTCTGTCAAAAAAAATCAAAGATAGAACTCCATCTAGCCTAAATACACCTTAGATATACAATTTTTCAAAGTCCAATAATGTTTTGGGTTCTCTAAAAGGGATAATGTGTGTAATCATAGTGAGGAAATCCACTACTACCCATAGAGAGTCATATTTTTATAATTTTTTCGGTATCCCTATGAGAAAATCCATTTCATGTTTCTCCCATTTTAATAAATTTATAGGTATAGATTTCATAATACAAAATGACCATTAT
The DNA here is from genome assembly GCA_963277665.1 of Viscum album. Lineage (NCBI taxonomy): Eukaryota > Viridiplantae > Streptophyta > Magnoliopsida > Santalales > Viscaceae > Viscum > Viscum album. Next base: position 1,006,439,703 of record OY728164.1, on the reverse strand, counting down.
TGTTCAACCAATACCTTATAACATATTGTATATTTCCTCACATTGTATAAAATCTTGTATTTCATACCTACCGACCAGAAATGTGATTTCATTACTTTGTACATTTTATGAACACCTAGATGAATATCCCATTTTGAATGGTTTTATGCTGAAAGGTGTTATTTGTGACAATATTTAGGAACTAAACTTTTATTATTAAAGAATAAAAAGAAGTTTGCATCATATTTCTAGTCATCATATGTATCATTACCATTTAGGTTTGAACTAATGGTGTTACAATCCATATATATTCAATAACCTATTTTTACTAAATTTATCAATTCTATAACTATAATTACTAGGAAGAAAAATACCTGATCATACTATGAATCACAATCTAGATGCATATCAACAATAATTTTCATCAAAATTCATTGGTCACAAGCTTTTTAGACCACATCTTTATATGATATTTTACTCAACGCATCTTCTACATAATTCCCTTTACTGGGTATATATACTATGTGTGAATAAAACATATAGATGTACACATTCCATCTTCTTTTCCTTGAGTTCGAGCATTATTGAGAAAATGTGTATTTCAAACTCTTATGGTTAGTGAAAACAGTGAAATTTGTTTCAGGGTGGTAATACATGTAATACTTTAATACATGAACATACAAAGCTTATTCTAGATCATGTATAAGATAATTATTCTCATGTACTCATAACATCTTCAAACCATAGACTACAACATGGTTTCCCTTAATGAGAACACACCCATGACTGAGTCAAGATGCATCACAATATTCCACATAGTTATTACCTAGTTCTATAAATAATAGAATGGGTGATGAAGTGAGACATTATGTTCCCAAAAAAAATTTCAAGTTCATCATTCGATGTGAATGGAATAAATTTTCGTGTTAGAGAACTCATGGGATAATAATGTCATAAGAAATCCTGAAAAAATTGTTCAAAATACCTTGTTAATCACATAAACATTATACCCTAGAAAATTTTATAGGTGTCTTCCAAGAGACTACTTCTTCTATCATTCGAGGTTCTACTAAAATTCATTATATAGAAATAATGTTCCTATGGAAACATAATTCTAGGATCCAAAATTAAAACTCATAAAAAATATCATTAAAATTATGTATGCACAATGTACTCAGAATAATTTCCAATTTCTGCTCATGGCCATTTATATATCAATTCTATACTATAATATCACCAATAAATACAATAAAAAGGGATTAAATATACATGTGGAAGATATGGTTCATCCAATACATGAAAACTACTAGGGAATTCATCAAACTAAAAGGCATGAAAACATATTCATAATGTCTATAATGAATGTGAAATGTTTTTTGGGGATATATACTATTATTACTCTAACTTGATGAAATATGAAATGTAGAACAATTTTAGACAACCACATGGATCTCATTAATTAATAAAACAGATCACATATTCAAGTAGGAGGATACTTATATTTAATCATTACTTGATTCAACTTATGATATCCAGGAAAAAGATGAGAATAAAATCATTCTTCTTACAAATAAAACCATTAAATCCCTATGTAATGTATTAGGTATGATAAATGTTATATTTTCAAAATATTATATATAAACCTTTGATTTGTGCAAAATAATCAGATCCACTCTATAAAATGGTATTCAAATAGTAATGCTCCTAAGAATAGGTTAAAAATAAATTTTATTTACCTTTCGGGTGGTAACCCATATAAATTATTACAAAATAAAAAAAATATTAATCCATTGTTATAGGAAGAGTATTAGTCCCTTTTCATTAGATATACTCAAGGTCATTCCTAAAAAATGGCTAGATATAGTTCTATGAACTCTCACTAAATGTCATATTTTTCATTCTATTATATCTCAATCCCCCTTGAAAAGAAGATGGACTCCATCCAGGGATATAAAGGTTACCTACAAACTGTAACAGTAAATAAGGGATTTAAATCCCACCAACCAATCTATAAAAAAATAAATTAAAAACACCAATCTCCGATATCATAAATAACCAAAGAAACTGCATTGTATCAATGATAATGAAACATTCTAGTAATTTAAACACATTAAACCCCCATTTTTTAAAGGTTTTATTAAAACAAATTATATGATGAATCATTTCTAGGTTTAGTATGAATTTTTTAAACACATTATAGTCACATAAATAATGAGATGTACCGGTATTGAACAAGACATATATAAGAGTAGAGTTCATAATCATAGTACCTCACACCAAAGAGGGGCCTGATTTTTCATTCCTAATAGCCTCCTCCCCTCTATATAATTTTTTCATAGCTTTCATGGGACAATTATTATTGCATTATATAGGTGTGGAATGAACAAATTATATTTTTTCGAAATGTCCTGGTTCACTTGTGTCTGTGGATGTGAACTAGTCATATGGGACTATTCCATCCGAGTATATGAAAGATGAAGATGTGTTTAGCTTCTTTCACTTATTGATATCTATTTTCATAAAAAATTGTTTGATATGGACACTCTTACCATAGTTTTGGAAATTATTTGGTTGTGTAGTACATTATTTCTCCTTGTGCATTAACAAACTTCCCTGAAAACTACTTGTTATTTCATCAGATCATGCAAGAAAATTAAATGATTACTTATTCTAGTTATGAGTTGCACCACCTCTATGAGATTATATATCCTTCCTTCTCTTATTTCAAACTATAAAGTTAAAACCTATTCTCATGGGAATAAATAGACTACCTCCCATATGATTCCCAACAAGATCACTTTCTTCCACTATTAGCGTATTAACAATTTTTATACAATCTTCAATATAGAGAATATCTATCTTGTATCAAAATCTATAGTTGTAATCCTAAATCAATGATATTTTCCTTATAGAAAGCACTAGTAGTTACATATTCATTGAAATGAACTATGTTCATAAACTTGGTTGCATACTCTGTCGTAAAAAGGTTTTTTCTTGAAGGTAAAGTAATTTTCTGTTCTTGATATTTTGAATGTGTAAATATATCATAATTTATTTATAAATTACTATAAAACCTACCATATAATTCCTTATTATACTTTAGAATGGATATCTAAGTCCCTCAATTATTGTGACAGATCTTACAATATATATATTTGAAACATAATCTTCAAATCTATCAGTGTACAAAGAAAATCAATGATTCTATTCATTCAGTTTATCCACACAAATTATTTCTCATGTTCATAATCCCCTGAAAAAAATATGTGGATTTAATTTTAAAAACTATTTTGAATGACCTAATTTAGTGTAAACTGATAGAGATAACAAGTTGTGGTAAAAAGTAAAAGAGATAGATATTATTGTTTTTTATTGGAATTCATGAGTGACATGGACCGCCTTATTATTTATTATACAAAATATTGTTTCTTGCACCAATTTCAATATTATCAGTCATAAAGGATTTATTAATATCCCAACTTCCACGTCGTAAATTCACTCAATGGACCCCTTGGGAAATTTACATGGGAATGGGTATTATCTTATTGATGTTTTCTAGAATTTTAGTTCCAATAGAAAATTGTTTCTAATTTCACTCAATGTATTTTTATAATTAATATGTTCATGATTCCAAAGGATGAGGTAAATTTAAAACAAGTGGAGAAGTCATAAGATGAAATAATTCTATATATACCTAAATAGGGAGTTAGGATTCTTTATAGTTTCTTCTCACATATAAAGGGGTAGAAATATTTTAAAATTAAAGGAGAATCTATGATGATAATGATATTTCCTCTAATAAGGGGATAAAGAAGATAGTTGCATCTATATATATAAAATGGAAAATTGTAATGTACTTTTTCCATTGATAGTAAGTAAGAGAATATAATTTAAATGGTTCATTGTGTATTTTCAACAAAATTGATAAGCGGAATTATTATCAATAATAAAATATTATGTTGCATTTGTTGAAAATATGAAAGTTGAAAATAACCAATGTGGTCAAGTAATTCTTTGGAAATTGGTTGATCCAAATATTTATGTTCAAGGAGATTTTTTATCATAAATTTTTATCTATATTATTATTTAAATAACTAACAAAGACGTGATTTTTAAAATTTAAGATGTTTGAAGAAATGATGGAAGTAAATCACCATGAGTTGTATTACAAAAGATCTTAATATTACCAAGATAAGAATACCACCCCCATGGAAGAGGGTCTATTTATGTGAATTGTACCAACACTAGCATGACCACACACTTTCTAGAATATTTGGTAAAAATATAGAATATTACATGTGTTACCATTCCCATTGAATGGGGTGTATGGAGGTAACAATGCATAGAATGGAATTTTTAAAGGACATGTGGTAAAGGTCCCCAAAGTGTAGTTCCAATGCATATATCTAAATTAGGAAGAGGTGGGAGACCACACTCAATGTCAAGAAGCCATTTTTGATAAGAGGAGGTAAAATTAATCATGTTTAGCTTGATAGTGGTGTATTCCATGGTGTTTGATATAGCGGGTGAAAAAATTTCTAATATTTTTTCACCCCGCTGTAGTGAAGAATTCATTATTGACATGTGGGGTTCATAAGTTAAAATAGAAAAAGGTAAGTGACCATGCCCAGGGTTTTTGTGGTTTAAACGACAAAATAGAAAATTATTTTTCATTATACCATTGTTAAAGGTATGTTGATGATTAACATGAAAAATCAAGAGTTTTTCACTCTAAAATTTCTAGAATTGATCATCAATACATCAAAGATAATAAGACATATATTTACCCAATAATTAAGGTGGGTTTTAAGGATTGTTGTGTAATTTTAAAAGATACATTAATATATAATTAAATATCAATTAGAACTACAATAAAAATTGATAATAGTCATCCAAGAGGAGATTATATTGTTATCTACTACTGAGGACATCATATAAAAGTTGTGGAAGAGTTTTGGGATGTTTTATTACACCATAATGATGGTAACCAGTGTCAAGGTTATTAGGAACATGGACACCCTATTTAAATGAAGGATATTTACTAAAGCATGGGTTGAATATTTTTCAAAGGTTCATATATCTGATTTTCATAGGATAATGAGAATAGATACTCGTGGAGACTGGAAAGAGAAAGGATATTAGAAACCTTTACAGACTTTTCCAATGAAAAAAATGATTTTTTCTATTCTACAGAAAATGATATGAATGAATAAAAGTATTTATTCACATATTATGAAGGATCATACCAAGTGTATTTCAATAAGGAATCCATGTATATTCATGGATATATTTTTTATAGGTGATTCTAAAAACAAGACCTTCAATTTTGGGAACTTTTTAAAGGGGATTATTTCTATAAATATTATAAAAAGAATAATATTTTGAAAGAGTGACCTTTAGAAAATGGTGAGTTATCCCAAAATAATATACAGTAGTGATCTTTGGTAAGGATTTATCTATCCTGAACCATTTAAATGGGATTGGACCCTATAAATAAAAGTGATCTCTATAGTTGGTTTTAGTACATGGAAAAATATTGATGCAGATCCTTTGACCAAGCCTAGTTATGGTGAACCAATTAATCTTCATTTCATTATTTACATTATGAATTAAATCAAAAATATATCAAGATAACTAACATATATTTTCTAAATTAAAATAATTAGTAACCCTTAGGGTTTATGGGTTATGATCTCTTTGGTAAGTTGTGTCATTAAAGTAATAAGTGTTTTAATTTCTCAAGAATAGTGAAAATCCAGATTCACCCCCCCCCCAATAAAATCTCACACTTATCAAATATTTTGGGGCCAATTTTTTTTAAAATATCTTAATTCACTCAAAACCCCGTTAAAATAATTCGGAAAATTAAATTTTTACACCCCTCTATGAAACTTTATCATGTTTTCCATAATAATATTTATATAATTACATTTGGTTTTAATTATCTTTTTACACATCCATGAATGTTAGTACAAAAACTTAGAATCATTTTCATGGAATTGGTGACAAAATTTTATAACATATAATTTTAATGACTCATTGTATCATTTGCCAATTCTTATCTATTGATCTAGATATTTACAGAAACCTATTAAGCAAACTTATGGAATTAAGAAACATATAAAACATCCAAAAAATTGAATACAGTGCCTTGTAATACTCTAGTGAAAATATTAGTGTTCACCAAGATCATATAAACATGGATGTAAACCCCAAATAAAAATTTAGAGACCTATATGTATATCATTTCATTTAACCAGAATAGGAATAATGTTATCCCTGTACTTTAAAAGAAATTTTAATTTAATTATATCTTAAGAAAATTTCTAAAAAGAATAAATGGTGTAGAATATGAGGACTCCCACAAACAAATAAAATAATTAACATTGATCACCACCACACTAAAACCGATAGTAGTGGAATAAGAAATTTGAACTTATGAGGCATCTCAATATATTTTGAAAAGGAAGAAAAAGAATGGTTTTACAGTATACAACCAAAAGATATTAATTATGGGGATAAAAAATAGAGGAACTTAATCAAGGGTCTCTCCCCCACTTCTAGGAGTATATCCATTAAAAATAATATCTATTACAAAAGAGATATATCAAGGGGAAATTTTAATTAATATTTGGGAAGATTTAAGAAATTGTATGGATACTATCATCACTAATTCATTGGGTATAACAAATTTCTAGTATTTTATACCAATTAGAGCTTAATAGAGACATAAACTACTAGTTTCACCATCATTATGATCATTTATTGAGAAATAAAAACTCTAATAAATCGGACTAATAGAGAATATGTTTCATAATTTTTTATAATTTGGCTTTAGAGGTACCTGTAAAAGAAGTTTTCAAGAGATAGGGTCTTATGAAGTGCACTTATTATAGTATAAGAATAAGTAACTAATGAGTGTGGTTGGATAAAATATCTTTAATAGTAAATTGAGTAATAATAACCAACTAAGGTATGCAATCTATCATCTTCTTAAAAAAATTGAGAAATGATATAAATTGTAATGCACTAAAAGGTTTATTGATATAAAAAACAAAAGATGTTTTGGTAGCTATTTCTAGGATATAGAGATAATTACCAATAATTATATAGATTTTGGACTCAATAAAATCAATCCATACAACCTTATATAGTATAAATACAAATAATCTCCAACACTTAAATAACCATACAAGAATCCCTATAACTAATACTTACAACCACCACCCTTTCATTAAAAGAAACCCTTTGATAAACCCTCAACTATATCGTAACCATTCGGGTACAACCAATTAGGTTAAGAACATGAGGATTTCATAAAATTGGTAAAAAATTGACAAAAAAATTAGGAATATTAGTGGAAATACTATCCAAAAATCCAAGAAAATTACAATCTCAAATAGTTTCAAACCCTAGTGGTAATCTAAAATAGATAAAATCAAGGTGTGAAAAACACGTTCCCCATATTTACATATCTAATACTATGAAAAATCATCCCTAAGTTAAATTTTAAGATAAAAGGATTCTAAAAAGAATAATTTTGAATCTAAGAAGGAAAATGGAAACCATCATAACAGATAATAAGGATATAAAGAATAAGATAAGCCTTCAGGGAGGATATGTTAATAAGAAACACCCATAGAGAAAAATATTAGAGAAAATAAAGAACATACACTACCATTACCCTCAAAATTGATCATATCAATTAAGATTCATGGATAAGAGACTCAAAATGGTATTTTGGAAACATTACAATATTTGGAATCCCGCAAACACATTCTTAAAGCTCTAAAAAATACCCAAATATGATATGTTACTCGGTGATATGTGTATCAAAACGTGGATACATAAATGTATTTAAAAATTGAACATGGAAAGAAGTATTTATGCCTTGATTACACCATAATTTTTAACCAAATGTCAAGATCTATGTAAATTTTATATCCCTTAACAATTTACTCTATACTTCATTATGATTTATTGTGTGATCTTGTAGCTTATTTTTATGTAATACCTCATTATATTTCTACTTCATTACATATTTGACAAGCAAACCCCACAATAGTAGTTGTTCAACTTAAATATATATCTACTACATTTCCAATAGGATTTATAGTTTGTATTATGTTTCAATTATAGAATATAGTATTTCCATCTAAATTGTATGTACTGAAAAGTTAAGAGAATATGTCACATTATCAATAACTTATCATCTTGGGTAGACCCTTATTAAAGACAATAAAGGAAATAATAAATGTCCAAGAAGGGATTATGAACATCGATCTTGGTGAGGTTATTATTCACTTTAATAGTATTAAATTCTCTGAAGTACCATTATGAGGGGAATTTATTTTTCACACTGTCAAACTTGGAAGACCCTTATCCAGGTGAAGGAACTGGTTTTTTGAATGAAATTTAAATTTTTTGTAATTATTTACAATTTCAAACTCTAGTGAAAAATAATTTGGAGAATCAGTATAACCATGTATAACATTATGTGGATAAGGTGGATTATGAATATTTTTATGTTTGAAACTATTTATTCAATGCTAAATGAACTAAAATCTTATCATTTATTAAGGAATCCAAGATGTAGAGGTAAGACATAAAATTTGACTATCACATTAGTGTATCCCTTCAACCTAGAGTTAAAAAACTTTCCCACTAAACTATAATATTACATTTTAAGTGAAGTAATAAATCTATAAGTAATCATTTTTAGAAAATTTTCCACTAACCATGAACAATTCCTGATAATTCAATTAAAAAATATTCTGCTATATAATAGAGGTCGGGTGATATCCCTAGGATAAGTTCAAAAAAATTATGCATATCATTATATTGTAAAAAGATGAAAAGAATATTCTACAACCCTAGATAAGACTCAACCCAACTATGATGGAGTTCAGAAAGAATTATATTTTTAAAAAATAGAAATAGTTATAATATAACCCATATGTGACTCATAATGGGTCAGTTCCATGCACATAGTCCCTAATAAAATCATATTTACCATAGTGAAAAAATGATAGTAATGAATTGATTATTTTATGTGTATAAAAATTTTAAAGTATTTGTATAGTCTATTGAGAACTACTCCATATCCATAAAAATAACTTCTAAATACCCTTTGTTGACCAAATACAATAATGATATCTAGGTAAAAACCATTACTATTTTCTATAAGGGATTTAAAGATACTATCAAGAACCCATTACACATGAGGAAATAGAATGAACAACATTCAAGTGTCCTTATAGTAATTTTTCTTACAGAGTAATTTCTTTTGTATTATACAATGCACTTGGTACATTTTAAAGATTCATGGTAATAATTTTATTGAATTTAATAGAGGAATTACTTAAGGTATTTTTAGTTGACTTCACTTTTATAGGAAATTATTTTGACTACTTAATACAAAATATAAATTATTTTTTAAAATCATTCATTGAAAATAACCTAGTTTTTTATTTTTAAAAGATTCTATTCATGTTTGAAAGAGAAATAGTGTTGGGACATGTGATTTTAAAAATATTTAGTTGAGGTAGGTTAATATGATGTTTAAATAATCAATGCATTTACTAACCATACTTGTGTAAAACATGTTAAATATTTCATCCGACATTCATGGTTCTATAAATAAATTTTTGATGATTTCAATAACATTGTTTTCCTTTTCTGTAAAACCATTAAAAGATTCTGAATTCACTTCTCATGTTTGTTATTTGAAATATTTGTTTACGAATTGATCTATAAAAAAACCATATAACTAGTGTTACCCCCCATGAAATTTTTAGTACCACTTTGAGCTATTTTGTGAGGATTCCAACCAAGATATTGAAGTATTTTATCCAAACAAAATTATGAGATCAATCATGTCATTAAATATACATCCATAACCCTAGATGAAACCCAACATAATTATACCACAGCTGAAAATGTGTTCTTGGAATTTTTTTTCCCTTGAAAAAAATTAGATCATATATTCTTGGTACTAATTTGACTATCTTCTCTAACCATATAGCATGTAGGTACCTATTGAAAAATGTTAAATAAAATCTAATTCTAGTTAGTTGGATGCTTCTACTCCAATAGTTTATTTGAAAATAAAATATAAGATAATATATATGAATCAAATAGAATACCACTTACACAAGATTCCTTATATATCAAAGGTATAAATTTTATATGAAAGTACATTTTATTACTTCTTACTTTGAAATAAACTATATTTTGTTGAAGGAGAGGTTCCATGGTATGATAATATAGAAACATATCTAACAATATATCAATTCACTTATTAATGATCCAAAAAATATTGGACTCAAATCCAAATCAATGTCCCATATTTGGGTTGATCTATTTTTTTTAAATATTTATAATGACCAGATGATTAGAAAATGTTTTCATGAGAGTGAGGTATATTTTATCTGTAAATTCTATCATAATTTAGACTATGGAGTCCAATTTTGACCTCAAAGGATTTGTATGAAAATTTTATGCTATGATATATACTTTAACACATTGTTTCATGATGATAATGAATTTTATAAAGTATGAGATTAATTAAACTTCACTAGTAAAATATCAAAAAACAATAAATGACTTAAAGACCTATAAGATTTTGTGATGTTACTGATGTATGGGTCATAGACTTCCTGGGTGCATTTCTTATTTAATGTGTAAATTTCTAAAACCTATTAGAAGTGGAAAATTTTCAAAATGGGTTAAAGCTAAAGCCACCAAAATTAGTGATTTTGGTTTGGTTTTTAATTCTATCAGGGATAACATATTTTGTAGGAATTGGAGTTATAAGAGAGATAATCAATGACCCAGGAACTAACATCTACAATAAGAGGATGAAATATTTGATGATAAAGTATAGAGTTCATTATAAATCATTTGTACCTTACCACACACAAATAAATAGATAAGAAGGATTTTGAAAATGATATATTAAAGGAATACTGGCAAAAAATATAAATATATATAGAATTATTAGAGGAAATGGATGTAAGGAACTGTATGATCTTATAGGACATCCTACAAACTATAATGGGAATTAGCATATACCTGTTGATCTACGTTAAATAATATCATCTACATATAGAGTGAGACCACAAGGAATTTTGGGCAGTTATGGTGATGAATCTGAATTTATAAATAGTTGATATGGAAATAATATTGTAGCTTCATGAGATAGAACAAACTATAATAGATTTTTAAAAAAAATCAATGACTCGCAAAGAACGATAAAAAGTGTCACATGACAAGTTTATTCAAAAAAATACTTCTATTCAAGATATGAGGTGTTTTTCATAACTGATTACAGATATTAATCTTGGTAAACATCATTCTTAGTTGGATGGTATATCTTGTATTAAAACTTTATAACAATTTAGTGTTGTGCATATCACTAAAAGAGAAAAAAAAAGAAATTCGGTGTCAATGTTAATGAATAAATAAGTACCATATCAATATTCTTCAAGAATTAGTAGAGGATATCACACTCTGATAACCTTTCTAACAAAAAAACCTATATGTTTTACCCATACCTATCGATTTATGGAATTATATAGACTAAATCTGTTTCAAATTACATCATGTTTTAAAATTAACTAATGACATTACATCATTCGGGTGTGGTGAGAGAAACTGTTATAGCTTTTGAGAATTTCAATTTTCTTTTTTTCATCATTATTTTATGTTTCGAAAACAATTTAGATAATATAGAATAACCTCTCAAATTTTGAAATAATTAAAATTATGAGAAAATTATTTGACGTAGAAACTCAACTTACATAAAATATGAATGTGGTTGTTTTTAAATTTAAAGTGTGATAAATTATTGGAATGGACGGTGTTTTTTCATTCCTTTTCCATGAAATAATACTCTATATTAAAATCACATAATTGAGAGACATTTAAAATAATTTTTTCATCTAATTTGCAATTCTCTAATTTCTTGAGTGAACCAAGTAATTCTTCAACAAATATAATTTAATGATTAATCTAGTTAAAATATTACATCATTCAATACATTGGGTTAAAAATGATTGATGGTTTATTTTTAATGAAAATAATATTTTATAATAAACTTATTTTTGTCCTACCATAGAATTTATCCATTTTATCCCATATAATACATGAATGTCTTTGTTAGGAAGCTACATTAGATGAAAAAAATACCTAACTTCCTAACTATGAATGTTAATGCATCATTGTTTTCATATATATGTGTAGGGGGAAGAGATGTCATCTCTAAATTGAAGCCATATGAGCCCTATATTCTATTATTTTTATGATGATATGGAAGATATGTTTGGGAAATATCTGAAAGTATTTTGAGAAAGGTTTTAAAATTCATCATGTTTAATGGTAATGTAAGTAAAAAATGTTCTCGACTGAGAAAAGTAAGTTCACACGTTTACCTAAAATTAGAATATTGTAATGTACCTTAAAAATTAAAATATAAGTATAACTTTTTTAAAAAATATCCAATATTTTGAAATAAATAGGTAGATTAAATTTTAACTTCTTATGTGATGGATGTATGATCTATCAATTTAAATTCAAGAGGTCTTAATGTTTAATCATTATATGGGAGAGTGGATGTGGATTCCATTAATTGAATTAAACATAAATTCAATCATTTTACTTTGTATTATTGGTAAACATCCATATTATAACTCATAATATTTTAACATCAGAACATACCAACCCTTAGCTACCATAAATACCCTAAAAATTCCTCATGACAAGCCTAAGTACTACACTCAGTATGTGAATATTCAAAAACTCATGAAGCCTATTATGACCCATTCATTATCTTGTAATTAAGAAATACTATCTTAAACATCATACATTGGGTGATGAGTAAAATATTTCAAAGAAAGTTGGTGTAAATGAGTATAGTAAGATTGCATATGTGGAAATTAATTGAGTATAATTCTAAGAGTAAGTAATATTAAGAATATTTAAGATTCCTGATGAGTTTTAGTGGCATGGATATTAAAAATGGAACTCATATTAGCCAATGTTTTGAATTTTTATTTGGTAAAAATTTTAATTTCCACTTGTCCACGAGCACAAGAATTAAGTGGGACAGTTGACATATTAAATAAAATCCATTTTATTTTATGGATATTTTTTTTATTTTATTCACTCATATTTTTTCATTAATTTAGAATTAGGATGTCATTAAATTAAATTGTAATTTCATTGGTTTGTTTAGATATTTCAAAAAATGGTAAAAATTAAGAATTTAATTTATTTATTTAATTTCCAGAATAAATGGATTGATATGAATTGAATTCCCTTTGAATTTTTATTTGGAATGGAAAGGTAATGGAAGAAAACTTTGGAAATTATATCAATAATGATTAATTGGGTTATAGTTATGGTAAATTAGTTTTTCTAGTCTATATCATGATTAATATATTGAGTAGAAAAGCAGAGAAACAATAGTGATTTACTAATTAGGTGTAATTGTAAACATTTCTAGTCACATAGAAAGAAACTTGGACCAATTATTGATTCCTATTACAATAGTCCTCAAAATTTCATTCAACCATGGGTGAATGATGAAGCTATTGTTTATTTTTTAACTTGTTATTTATAATGAATAAGGGTGAACATTTTTTTACTATTATATCATTAAATATGGAAATCCAACCATGGAACCAACCACCATTATTCTCATTGATTGAAAATTATCACTAGTTTATATTTTTTTTAAAAATATCTTAATTCACTAAATCTATCAAAATTTAATTATGAAAGTTGAATTTTCTATCCCTCCTAAGAGACATATCATGGTTTCCACTATACTATATATATAATAACATTGTTTTTAAAGTGGAATTTTCCACTACCATGAATGTTTTTTCATAAACCTTGATGTTATATTTTAAATATGATCACCTATTGAAATTGAGAAAAGGGATCAAAGGGTCACAAACTATGTTTATAAAGAATCTCAACAAATTTTATTGAAATAGATTTTGAGAATAAATATATTCTCACCATGAATGTTTTTCCATAAACCTTGATGTTATATTTTAAATATGATCACCTATTGACATTGAGAAAAGTGATCATAGGGTCACAACCTATGTTTATAAAGAATCTCAATAAATTTTATTGAAATAGATTTTGAGAATAAATATATTCTCATATTCTAAAATAGTATTTATTTTAGAAATCTTGACCATATAAATACAACTATTGGATATTTGACTTTTGAATATGTGAGAAGAATTTTCTATCATGTTTAATTATTTATTATGTACTAAATAAATTTTTATTTATTCACATGTTTAGTGAAAATTTTAAAATAAACATTTATTTAAGCGATAAAAATTTTAAAATAAATATTTATTCATATGTTTAAAGTCTGATAAATTCTATGGGATGATATGAGTTGAGTTTAAAGAATCAATGGAAATGATATAACTAATATAATTTAAATTTTATTTATTTATTTAAGAAATTATATTATAATATACAAAAGTCATGTAATATAATAATAAAACTATTATTATTATCATCATTATTTATAAGGTTGTTTTATTATATTAAATAATATGATAAATTAATTTGATAAATTATTATTATTTAAAACTTACTATAAATTATAAATTTTTTTTTTCATGTTTGGTGTGTTGATTTAATGGAGACACATTCTCTATAATTATCGTAATCCCCGAAGATAAATCATCCCAAACACCCTATCTCAATAACTTAGTGAAAGAGAACAAAATATCGGTATTTTGATCAACAAAGAGTACAATAAAGAACTGGAATCATTTGTCATAACACATTGAGTTTCAAGGTAATTGATCAAAGAGTCATGATCTATATTTTCATACATCTATAGGAATAATCATTTGGATTCTCCCCCACAATGAACATCTCAATAAAATAAAACCTACCACTTGATGAAACAAATTATTAACTACGAGGTAATTCTATATTAAGATTAATTAAATATTAATTGTGTTTAATACTCTCTTTAGATTATAGGGTTATTTCATCATATTTTTTAATCATTATACATTTATATTGAAAGAAAATTAAACATGGGAATTACCCTTACACTTTCAATGTACCCAATAACCTTTAGGATACACCCGAAATATCAATCACACCACCTTCGAGATGAAAAATTACGCAACCCTGTCATGAAAGATCCTAAAGGGATGCAATTTAAAGACATTTATGGAATTAAGATACCATAAATTCATCTACACTGATATTAATTTATGAATCCATTGAAACCCTAAAAGGTTACCCCTCATATGAAGGGAAAAAGGGGGATGTGATATGGCTAGTGAAAACAAATGAATGACCTTTCTCAATAAAAATAATTGGAAAGTGAAAAGACTACAATGAATGATACATAAATGATTAAAAAAATTAGGGAAACCCCTCAAAATTATCTCAACTCAAACCAACACACCCAAGAGAGAATAGTATAACTAAGGTATCTCCAAAACATGGAAGAAGAATTACTCAGCATGAGATGCACATAGAGTTAAATAGGATCACCATAGTCAACTAAAGTGGATTAAAAGAAACCCTAGAAGGTATTCATAAGAGAGATCATAATTTAAGAGAGCATATCTATATAAATTTTAGATTATCTTAAAAAATATTGTATTTAATAAATTTTAAATATCATTCATATAAAAATATCATTAGAAATATCCATCACAATCTAATGAGTTAGTTCCCTATAACTAACTGATTTTTTATTTGTAATTACCATAATTTCTATAGAAATACTTGTATCATGTAGTGATTCAACATCAATGTAACATAAATGGTAATATTATCATTAGAATATTTTTTGAAATAATATGTTATAACACTTTTTCATAATAATGATAACTTATATATTCTAAGATGATATTTTTAAAACATGTTCTATGGCCTATATAATATTTATCTAATGGGACTTGTTTGATATTTGACTATCAAGTGATAGTGGATCATAAGATGTGGAAACTTATTCTCATGAAGTACTTACATGGTGATCTCCATGATGGAAGATCGGGAGGATAAACCCTCAAATAAAAACTCCACATGTTTAATGTATCATTGGATATTCCTATTTAAAAATGTTCTTATTGGACCTTAGACATAATATTATTGTTATTGTGTATCATTAATTATGTAATTTTTTTATTCCTCAAAAGTTTAATTAAATGTTATTGTAGTAATTTACCATACATTTGGTGCACCATATGTGTTATAGAGTTAATTAAATTGTTCGATAAATAATTTTTCCCTTCTATTTTGAAATAATAAGATATCTCTATCACTTTGATTAAAATGGAACTATATTATATAATCCATGTACAATGTACTTTATAGATGAGTTTATTTTAAAAAAATAAAAAAAGGAAAATAAATAATATATGCTGATGACATGGTTATTTATCCTTCTTGATGAGATATTATAATTCAAATGAATCTTATTCCATAGTGGCATTCATATAATGGTTTTTGGAACTTCTACATCGATAACTTTATCGATGTGTTCCTTGATGTATTACTAGACATTGATATTTTTCTTTAAGTGTGTTCACATATTTCCATTAAAAATGGGGCCTAGAGTGTTAAACACATAGTGTATTTAAAATCTCATTAAATTATGTTCAATTTAATATTATGAATACTTTTTCTATTTCTTCTTGGAATTTTATTTATTAAATTTAAGTAAATAAAAAAAATTCAACCATATGGTATTCATTATTATAATATGTGAGTTAAATTTAATCTCTTGTTAATTTATTCACGAGGAAAAATGTAAATATTTATTTGTTCACCAGTTTAGAAAATAGTTTAAAATATATACATATTCATATCATGTGAATATCAAAATAAATATTTATCCAAATGATTTGTGAATATAATATTTATAATATTTTATGAAATAAATATTTAATTAAACAAGGTTCAAAAAATTTATGGGAGGATATGGGTCAAGTATAATAGCCTGATTGAGATGATGTATATTATTTATTTTCATTTAGATAAATATTAATTTATTTACATAACAAATTATATTATATTTCATTCATGTCATGTTTTACCAAAATAACATTATTTTAATTGTTACATGATAAGTGGAATAACATAGATTTAATAATAGATAAAGGACTTTGTGAAATTATCATTAATTAACCATCAATATATATTCTAAATTTTTTCAATTTTAAATTTGGACATATTCTAAAAAATGGAGACACTACTAGAATTCTCCAAATATCTATTGAGAAATTATTATCCTTTCCTCTTTCTCAATAATATGGAGAGAACAATAAATTCAATATTTTTCATGATGGTGAATAGTTTGAATCCATTGGTTACTCTCTAATAGTACCTATAACATCCATAATATTTTCCATAGATTCATGGTATTTTTTTGATATATCTAGAGGAATCAATTCATGGATTCTATATCATAATGATAATGAAAAAATACAGACAAAAAAATTGATCAAGGTGATTATTGTGAAAAATTTAATGATATGTTTAAATAAATTATAAATTTAAATTTCAGGATCCTATTTATATATTACAGGGTTTTATTTCATGTTTGTTATAAATTATTTTATATTATATATGAAAAACTAAATTGGTAACTCACTCAATACTCTTCATGTGACAAATAACCTTCAGGTTATATAAAAAAATTCACATTATAATTTATAATAATTTATAACTTATTTTATTAATTTCTTCTAATGGTTTTCTAGGATTCTTGTTTTCGTTTTAATTAAATGTTAAAAAATATAAATTAAGCATTTAGCTGAGTCAATATAGTTAATAAGGTCAAAACATGAAAAGAATGATCAAAGATCTCATCTGGTGGTGCCATGGTTGCTGGTGATAAAATATAGTTACACAATCTGTACCAATAAATTTAATGTCACTTAATTGGGTTTTCACCACATAATGAACACACTATATAAATCATATCAATTCATTTGGTTCATAATTTCACATCATTACACACTGTGTATTGACTTATACCATGAGACAAAGTTTAAAAAGTTCTATATATCATTTATTTGGAATATAGATGGTCTGTAACCCATTATGAATTACACACCATGTAATTTTTATTGAGTTATGAGTGTTAGTATAAGGCATCATGACACATCAAGTATTTACTTTCAGTAAATAAATGTAGTGAGAAACATACTACATAGCATATAGGTGGATATATACGCTATGTTATAAGTTTCACTCCATAGTAGGTAAACACTGAGATATTTTTACCATTTTATATGCTTTAACACATAGTACTGAATAATTCTTTGTAAAATAAACTAGTACATGACATATTTAATTCTTCATAATTTCTATATAATTCACACACATTTCATAATGCACACATCATGTATATTTATGACATATGAAGTCAAAAACATTGAAAAGACTACATAGTTTGACTACATAAAACTATGAATTTTATATATCATGAAATTTCATGTAGTATTTCATGCTCTAAAACTGTGAATATAATGATTTAGATGGTAGAAAATGTGTGTTACAATACCAGTGGTATAATAGTGAACATTGTATAACTGTTATATAAAATAAATGGGAATTAATATGATGCAGACAATACATGTCGTGTGTCCCCTAAATTCCACACCATATACGTCAACTAAATAAAATATAAAATATTTATTTATTTAAATAATAATTTATCGGATTATTATTATGTATTAAATACTATATATGAGACAAAATATTAGATAAATAATTATTTTACAAATTTTTTAGTGATTTATTAATTGGGGAAAATTTATCTTAAGTTAAATGATTTCGAATCAATTCTAATGATAATAAATGTGTCTTCAATCTCATTTTCGGAATTATCATCAACTTTGATTGACCTATGTATTTGTTAAATTTACTTATTTAATTTAATTATTAATCATATGGTTTTAATTGCTATTTTTTAGAGAATAAAATATTTTTATTTTTAAATCCATCCACCCACCTTTATTATGTATTGTTTTCTAAGGACACTGTTTATTTTCATTATCCTTAAGCCCCTAGTTTTCCACACCTATGTGTGAGTATGAATTAATAAATGAGGGAGTTCTCACCTAGATAAAAAGGTTCTATACCCGAGTTGAGATGGATTTAACCATGTATATACAAGTAAATAGTGGATGTTTTGACTTGATCTAATATGAGGCCCAATGAGTTATTTCCATAGGGTCTAGGTTGGTTTATCACCAATCTGTAAGACAATCTGTAAAAAAACTCATAATCATATCATTTCTTTATTTATTTTATTATTTCATGGTTATTTATTTATATATATGATTCACTATTTCTTTGTATGATTAAACGTGATCACGTATTAAAAGTAAATTGTCAATAAATCTTAGATAAAATGTATAATGTATATATAATCAGGTGTAATTAATTACTTATGCATGTTTCCCCACAAAGTATTTGAATAGATAAAAAGGATGAGATAAAATATCACATTCAAGTGAAATTAATTTGAATAAATTTTTTAATTAGACATGGTTAATTATTTATGAATATTTCACAAAAAAATTAATATTCTTGTGAAGAATAAAATAAAATATTTTATACATAATTAAATAAAAATATCTCTAAAAATATATGAAATCATCAAAATTTATTCCATTTTATGTTTTGGGGTAAAATAATATTTATAGTGTATGAATGGCTATAGTTGAGTTAGAATTCAATTTAAGGGGAGTGTTAACAATGATAAATGGTTGACTGAAAAAAATTGGTATTAACAGTAATGACCATAGTCTAATTAATATAATTTGGAGACAAATCTTAATGAAGTTTGATTATGTCATTTTAGGATTGTAAATTATTCATAATTGATCATGGATCTATGAGTTAATATAGTTGATTAGTAAATTATACCTACATGGATTCAAATAATTTAATTTGACATAGTATATGCTATGAGAAGGGCAATATAAATCTTTTACACATTAATATTTGAGTGACTCGATATTTTTAATCCAAAGATGAGGTTTGTTGGTATTTGATAAAATAATGGGATACATAGTTAAATCATTATTTATGTCATAATAAATAATCAGGATAGAGTACTAAAATATAATATTATTTGATTAAGAAAATTGAAAGAAGTTTAACTATTTCACATTCCCTGTGATATATCTTATAGAAAGAGAATCTCTTAACTAGTTTAAAGATTCATAGTTGGAATAAGAACTTTCATATTTTACTATGAAAAGAGGGGATGTTATATTTATTGGATTCTTCTATTCCTAATCATCCACCACATGGAGTGAGTGAGGTTGATAAGTATAACCACTAGAAGATCAAGGAATGTATAACATATATTGATTGCATCATGTCATAAAGTATGTTTACATATCTGAATATATAGTATAAGGACATAATGCAATTGACCATGTCTACTCATCTCCAAGAACATAAAAAGGTATAAAGAGAGGGAAAATTAAATATAAGATTTCAATTAAACTATAACTGTGTAAATTATATTATGGATACCTTTGTTGTGATCAAAGTTTCAATATGATGAATTATATCAATATGTTAGTCTGGATGGGATTTCATATGGATGGTAACTTCTCTATAAATCACATTATTTCATCATTACCACACATAATATACATTATTATTAAAAATTAAAAAATGAACAATATTAAACAACAATTAACGAATATTTTGACTTTTCATGACCAAGATCATAAGCATCTATCGGACTTTGGTTTATATGTCCTTATAGTGAACTAAGTGAAATAAATGTTTAAAATTTTTATGATAAGTTTAGAGTTAATAATTCATTAATAAGATCCCTCAAAGTTAAAAATTATTCAAGGGGAAGAAATGAACAATAGTATATCTGGTTTACATGTGGAAATTAATGTCACAAGAAAAAAAATTGAAATGATTTTTAGATAAAGAAACCATAATCATTACCTTCAAATAAATTCATCAATTAATGAAATATTTATATTTATTTCTTGGTTATTAAATACCATATGTGGCTCAAATATTTTTATCATGATAAATAAACCAAGTAATACTATAAATATTTTTGAAGTAATAATAATATTCAAGATTTCAATGAGAATTTATTCATAACTCATCTTTAAAAGATCACAATATCAAAATTTCCATCTAGAATGATTCATATAGAACTATTGTTTTTTAATATGTTTTACCAAAAACATGTATCTTAGTGTCCATTTTAGATACAATGAGATGATATTTAACGTTTTAAATAAATATTTATCTAGTATACCATAAATAATTAAGATTTTTATTACACATAAATCATATAGATATTAAATATTGATAATAAATTATGAATATAAAATATAGTAATAAAATAATACCCAGTTATGTCAAGTTAAGTATTGTTCAAGTAAAAAAATTAATTAAATATCAGTAATGTATATGGAAGGTTTTTAGACTCTTTTGATATAGGAATCCTAGATATTTGGCAAGATTACAAATGGGGCTTTAACAGAAAACATTACTTTAACTTCAAAAATGTTTTAATGCCAAAAATATTCTATAATTGGTTTTTTAAGATACATGTGAACTATTTAAAGTATAATATAGAGTTAAATTCACTTACATCATGAGATTTTTTTAGCACAATTATGAAATGTAAAAGTGAAGTACATAATATTCTTGGAAAACGATAAAATATTCATTTTGTGGAATAGTAAGAGAATATATTAACTAATAATTTATTGATCATGGACATTTAAAAGTTAGTTATTATAAAACTTATATTACCATATACACATAGAAGTTATTATTTCACTAATAAGAGGATTGATGGTGATTATTATAAGTACTAAAAGTCGTGCATTACTTCTTTCATTATATTCTTTTCAATTTTGGAATTAAACATTTCACCATATTCCAAATATAATGAATAAAGGATATCATATAAGTTATAATATGAATGAAATTAATTATTTCACAAAATAATGTGTTTAATTGTGAGCTTTTTGTAAAAGGATAATTTTAGGTTTAAACTTACATCAAGAAAAAAATACTTCACAAGAAATTATTTGAAGTTACTATGGATTTATCAAAACTGAATATAGAATAGTATTTTTCAAGAGAATTATTATATTTCTATAAGATGAAATAATCTATATATTTTAGATTGATATAGATATCTAGATTTCAATGAGGTCATGGCTCTATATGAACATGAGTTTTCATGTGAACATAAACTCAAAAAGAATTAGTGGGGAACGATTTTTTAAAGACACGTAGTTTTTGTAACTCTATTTGATTGTTATTAAAGAAGAAATTAGAATTATATGCTAAAATTGTTATCTATAGGTCATGATTAGTCACTAAATATTTAAAATCACATTAAATAATTGACTATGATGAGACATATTCACCAATTTATATGTTAAATTTGTACCTATTATGCATTCCATAGAAGCATTTTATGAATATAATATTTGGTAAATGGATGTCAAGACCACTCTCCATAATCCAAACCATATGTAATATATCTATATGATAAAACTAGAATTGTTAGTTATACTAAATAATTCCAATTAATTTTTAATGTTGTAGATATCAATTTATTGGTTGATCTAAAATTAAAGATCCTTGAATATTTATTTTGGTGATGTAATAATGGTTTTTTATTAATAATTAATATGATATGTGGGTTTAAAATTGGTTAGTGGGATAAAAAATGTTTTCTCTTTCCAATATATTGATAACATATAGAAAATTTATATTTCTCTTAAAGTTGGTTAAGAATAAATTAAAAATTTATTTTCCAAATAAATGACTAAAAATTATGACCCATGTTCCAAAAAACATGATCTACAAAGATATATTTATGGGGTTTTTTGATCAACTAATAGTGGATTCATTGACAAAGTATTGAAAATAAAATATGGAATAATTAAAGATAAAATTTATAACTATGTCACATGGAGTAAATATATTTAAAATGATCTATTAAGACGTGGTAGGAGATTAGTATCATGAGGATAAATAAATATCCTTCTATAATAGGATCTATCATGTGTTACATGATATGTATAATGATTTGACATTTCCTATGAATAATGAAGAGTAAAATAATATTAAATAGAACCAAGAGAATTGTATTAGGTAGCATTTAGAAATATCCAATAGTACATGTGTATGTAAGAATGATAGGTTCCTTATACATGGAGAAAGTGGAACACTAGTTATAAAGGATATAAAAACAAGAATTTACTCATATTTATTTGTTCTTATATCATAGTAAGTATAAGTCTTGGAGTAAGAGAATCGTGTTGAAATCAATGGTATCCACAATTAAAAATACCAAGTTGTAGCTTCTGATATAGTTAAATAGGCAGTGTGAAACACATGATGATTTGATCAGTATCTTGGAAATATATTGAGAAAACTGTTATGATAATATATATTATGATAATATTATTATCACGATGTTATCCAACATTTAAATTTTATAAAATAGTACAGAATATAAATACATTGTATAATTCCTTTGTTAAAATAACTCAACAATATCATAGTCAGAGAGAAATACAACCTTAGGTGCACCTCCTAATATATCACATGCTACCATCTAGTGGTGAAGGCCTAAATAATACACTATGAATTCTATTCCCTCAATATCATAACTATAAATAAAAAATAAATAACAAAACAAAAACCATAATAGATTTTCAGTGTACATATAACCAATAACACAATCACATGATAACTAATAAATATTAAGTAATATGTTAATACATTCCAACTGATCAGACACTAGACTGATTAGTTATTAAAAATTAATAAATAAAGAAAAATTAAATAAATTCTCTCTATTATCATCCCTGAGATTCACCTCTATACCATATCTAATATTCCTTGATAATCTATAGACCAATCCTCTACAAAACCTTTTATTAAACCTACATAATAAACCAAAGGTCTATATGCACACCAGGTTGCCCATTTACTATTTGAGAGATGAATCTTAGAATAATCTCATCATGTCATCCTAATATACACCATAATATACATGTGTATTCAAGAGAATAGTAAATAAAAATCACATATATATGTATATGTGTTGGGTCATCGTGTGTTAATCTAGTCACAATGACACTGAACCATACATGCTCAAGCATCACTAGATAAGAAGTAACTCATTCCAGAAATCCCAACACATACCCCAAGTTTAAGGGTATGGTGTTATACCATGCCTCAAACCCAACCTTCTCTCTTAATGTAGAGTTATATGTCAATACCTTCTCTCACAACCTATATCAAACTTTAATCATGTATTGTCTCATATTTCTGCATATTTTATTTTAATATTATGTGGGAATTATTTCAAGACCAGGCTTTGAGACAACATGCAGTTCTGAGGCACGATGAGCCCGGAGAAATTGTTTGAATTTAATTAAATAATTAAATTACACGCACGTGTGGTTTTCCTGAAAAAATGGAATAACTCTTGAATGGGTGCTTGGATCAGAAATCTGATGGCACCTTTGGGTTCAGAGCAGCGATTTTACCTTATGCGAGGCCCAACATCGGTTGGCGCAAGTCGGTGGTGAAATCTAGTTTTTTTTACGTAACTGTAAAAAAATATTTAATAAAAATATTTTATTAAATCATGTTGCAGAAAATATCTTTTATCATTTAAATAGAGATTTGCGCAGGGGTCCAGGGTTATAGACCTCATAACCCTGAAACCCTTGGAGGCTCTGGAGGCTCTGGAAGAAATGCCCCAACGAGGCGATGACGTTCATGACGAATTTCACCAGCGACAATGATGTGGCGACCGGATCTTCACCAACGAATGCCATGGATCTAGGTAGGAAGTTTTATTTTGGTTTCCTCTCCTTGTTCTTGATTCATACGATGAATGCAGATTAATCCACGAACAGATTAGCCCACAGATCAATCGTATTTTTCGGAAGGGATTTTGTGGGGATTTGTTGATTTGATTACTGAAGTTAGTTTGGTGTTGTTCAACCTTCCAATGTTGAAGAACCAAGATCGACATGAACATCGATCGAGGGTCATCCCTCTTTATTTTTTGTGCCTTTCTTCCCTGATTTCTCATGATCTTCTTGTGTGTTCTACACGTTCTTCACGAAAATATGAATGACGGATCGTTTCACATGTTTTGTGCGAAGAAACAATCCCAAATTGAAGATCTCGAGTCAGTAAAACCCCACGGAGGTGTGACTACGGTGGCGATGGACAGATCGAAGCAGATTAGAAGATATCGTTCTTCGAACAATTTCTGCACGGGTGACTGGAATTGGATTTTGGAGCTGATTAAAGGCCCTGAAACCCATGTATTCAGCATCACGACGATAAGGGGACCCATGATCTTGAGTTTCGTGGAAAACGGACAAGAGAATCAAGATCTGTAAGATCGGTCGAGGTGCGAGGAGGAAGACGGTGGTTCTAGAGAAATTTTGACTACCCGACGTGTAGTATGGGCTACACAGCGTGTGTTCGTCGGCGGACCACCTGGCGTGTACTCTGGGAGTACATAGACACATGTTGGTTACACGGCCAAAGACACGGCGTGTATACCCTTCCCTGGACATACCTAGCTAGATACACAGGATACCCCGTGTACTGGTACAAGGGATTGGCGATAGGGACAGAGACCGTGTGCGGGCACATGGCCAGCGTACACAGAGTGAACCTGAGGTGCTAGTACATAGAGTTTAATCCTGCTACATGATGGGTAGTTACTTTTTATATGACAAGCCTGATGACATGGGTCGTTTAGATGGGAAGTACCTGGAGACATGGAACACGGCGTGTGATCCTTCTAGACTCCATGTAGTTGAGTTTTACACAGATTGGAAGGATGACATGGGCCGTTTACATGGGCAGTACCTGAAGTCCTGGAACATGGCATCTAACCATACTATGGGTTGTGTAACTTGTTTTACATGGCTTCAGCCAGTTGTCTTCAGTAACTTGGACTATATTTCTTAGGGTTTGTACCCTTGGTCTTTCCCCTAAAGGTTTCTGGTATCATTTTCCTATGTACAAGAGTATGATCCCTTTAGAATGACTTCCTGAATAGAGTTGTTGTAATCCCCTCAATGAGACTTAGATCCGGATCCTCTATTCATTCTTGTAAACCTAAGTAGAGTTCGTGGTACTGACGTGGCCTACTTTAACTGGGCGTTTATCCTCTACTTAGCGGATTAGTTCATACTGAGTTTTTGGAATCACCCCATAGTTATTGGTTGTGATCCTCATCTGAGCATCATATTCTCATGTACTTGTGGAGTGTGTTCTCCTGGAATGAGTACTTGTTATCTCTCTCTTCAGACCTAGGAGTGTGTTCCCATTGTGTGGTGCTTAGTGAAATCTTCGAGCTGGATCTTAGTGGTTGATTCACGATGGTCAATCATGTATTAGTATATCTGGATATTCTTGGTATATGTTCTATAGAAATATATTGTGTAGAGCTGACAGTATCATTCCATTGATGTATTTCCTTTTTTGAATTCTTTGTAGTTTTCGGGGTGTCCTACTGAGTATTGTTATACTCACCCTTGCATGGGATTTTCCCACATGTGTTGTGTCTTGTTTAGACGTGCGAGCCTTTGATAGGATTCTAGGTGGACCAGGACCAGACGGTGCTCAGTGATATCAGGTAGGATAAGGTGTGTTCTTACGGATTGCAGTCCTAGTACCTTTCTTTATAGGTTGGAATTCATTACAAAATCACTTTTGGTGGGATTGTACTTTTGGCCCAGGGTTTTTCCTTTCTGTACTTTACTTTCCAGTTGTACTCTATTTGTTGGGATTTTAGTATATGCATGAATTTCCTTTTTCAGTAGTTTTTACTTTTCAGCTTTGTGCATTTGGAGATGTGTTTGTGTGTGTATAAGTTTATAAGCAATGCCTCCCATGTTAGTGACATACGTACTCGGTTCTAGTCACCAGCCCCTGGCCTATTGGAGGAGGGCTTGGGTAGATGCATCATGGGCCCCACTGGGATGGGTCGTGACAGAGTGGTATCAGAGGTGGTCGGTTCTACCTTAGGACCGAGAATCTGTGAGTTTGTTTAGGGAAACAGTGTTAAGTGTTTTGAGTTCGGCTTTTAGGCTAGGGACCCCAGTGTTGGTGCGGGTGGCCGACGTATCCATACACCATGACTCTGATAACTTGCTTTTCGACTCGGATCATGAGAACACTAGTTGCTGGGGGAAATAATGGTACATGCATCATATAGGAATGGGTTGTGGTTTCTATGTCCTTCTTGATTCAGCTCTCCATATATACTCACTGACTGAGATACATCTTGTTTCTTTACAGGATGCCTCCACGACGCGCACCCGCTAGGATCCAGCAGCTCCATCACGAGGATGACCCCCTCAGTGATGAAGCTTCAATATAGGGACCAGATCCCACAGCTTTACCATCAGGTGGTGTTCCAGTTATTCCACCACCTATGGAGAAGTGTACAGTGCCTGCTGTACCAGTAGAGGAGGAGCGCAGGCTGAGCACACCCCATGAGTTTCAAAGACAGAGACCCCTCAGGTTTCGAGGTGAGCATGACCCTCAGTCTGTAGATGACTGGCTTGAGGCAGTGGCCAGAGTCTTCCATTTGGTCAAGAAACCAGCAGACCAGATAGTGATCCTGGCAACGAGCCTTCTGTAGGGCTCGACAGGGAGAGGGTGGAGTTTTGTTATCTAGACTCATGACTAGGTGACTTTTTCATGGTAAAAGTTTGAGCATCTATTTAGAGAGGAGTTTTCACCGGTTACCCTGAGAGAAGTACATATAAAGTAGCTTCTTCAGCTCCAGGAGGGAACCATGATGGTGGCTGACTATTCATCGAGGTTTACGGACCTCTCATGGTACTCGATGGATATGGTTAGGGATCCGTACATCAGAGCTCAGACTTTTGAGAAGGGCTCGCACAGAGACATCTGAGCTAGCATCATCCCTATGAGATTTCCTACTTATGTTGGGGTTCTTGAGCAGGCTTTGGTGGTCGAGAGCTTCTTGGCAGAGCATAGATAGCAATCAGTGGTCAGTAGTTAGCGAGCTGAAGCAGAAACCTCAGAAGCAGGGAGCCGACGTCAGGGACCCAGGCGTGGGAGACATTTTCAAAGGAGATCCTAGGATAGGGGATATGCCGTATAGGGTTAGTAGGGCTCTTCTAGCTATCCTCGAGAGAGTCGATGCTACTCTTGTGATGGAGGGGGACATCTCACTCGATATTGTCTGACTCGCCATATTACTGACATGGGAGCAGTGGATGGACCACCAAGGTAGAGGCAACGTGAGGAGTAGACAGATCCGTAGTGCGACAGACATGGTAGAGGTGCTTGGAGAGCAGTTGGAGGTGGTCGGTGTTTTGACCATTTACCACCACCACCCCTAGGAGGTCCACCCCAGGCTCAGGGAGATGGTTGACAGAGGTAGGGACAGCTGCAAGATGCGAAGGCTTATGACCCAGGTACTCCCAGAATGATTAGAGGTACAATCTGTGTCTTTTATACTTTGGTTGTCGTACTGATAGACACAGGTGCTAGTCATTCTTTTCTGGCTTCTTATCTTGTTTGAGACCTTGAGATTCCAATTGAGCCCTTGACTCATCCCTTATCCTTATAATCACAGAGTGGAGAAGAATCAGAGATCACACACCTTTGAAGATAGTGTGACCTAACCCTTGGAGGTGAGAGTTTCAGTTGGAACCTCTTGGTGGTAGCGTTGAGGCCTTACGATGTCATTCATGGTATGGATTGGCTATCCAAAGTTCATGCACAGATTGATTGTTTTAGGAAAAGGGAGTGGTGTGTCCATAGTGATGGAACAAGGTTCTCCTTCTTCAGTGAAAAGGAGTCCCAAGCAGCACAGGATGGACTCATGCATAGGAAGGCACAGCTGATTTCACATCAGTTGGCTAGCCTAGCCCTTGGGGCAGCAGATGTTATGAGTTTCTAGTTTCCCACAGTAATGGCTGTGTACAAGGACATCTTTCTGGAGGATGTCCCCGGACTACCTCCCCATCAAGAGATAGATTTATACATTGAGTTGAAACCTGGGATGACACCGATATCAACATCAGCATATCAAATGGCTCATGTAGAGCTTCGCGAGCAGAGAGTGCAGCTGGAAGACTTACAGAGGAATGGCTTTGTGAGACCCAGTGTTTCACCCTGGGTAGCCCCAGTATTGTTTGCCAAGAAGGCAGACTGGAGATTGAGGCAGTGTTTGGACCACCGGGGCTTGAATCAGGTGACCGTGAAGAACCTTTATCCACTACTGAGGATAGATGACCTCTTCGACTAGTTAAGAGGGGCTCAGTGGTTCTCTAAGGTTGATCTACAATCATGCTATGACTAGTTGCAATTATGATATGAGGATATACCGAAGATGGCTTTTAGATGTCGCTACAGTCACTATGATTACTTGGTGATACCCTTCGGTGTGACGAACACCCCGATAGTGTTTATGGGACTCATGAACTACATCTTTCATCCCTATCTAGATCGGTTCATAGTGGTCTTCATCGATGATATCCTTGTGTACTCTATGTCTGAGGAGGAGCACATGAGGAACCTAATTATGGTTCTGGACACACGCTGAGAGTACCAGTTGTATGGGAAACTTTTAAAGTGTAAATTCTAGATATAGGAGGTCCACTTTCTGGTACATGTTATCTCAGCATATGGTGTAGCAGTGGACCAAGCCAAGGTATAGGTAGTGTTAGCATGGGAGCCACCCCGGGGCGTGATGTAGGTGCGGAGTTTTCTTCTGTTGGCAGGCTACTATAGGAAATTCAGACTTGATTTCTCCCACATTTCATCACCCATGAGAGCTTCGACCTGAAAAGGGCAGCCTTTCGTGTGGACCGAGAGATGCCATAAGGCTTTTCAGCAGTTGAGACAGAGTCTGATGTGTGCCCCGATCTTGAGACTACCAGAAGAGGGTGTCAAGTACGTGGTATTCTATGACACATCAGGAACCGGGCTCTGTCATGTCCTGATGCAAAGTCAAGTGTTGATTTCCTATGGCTCACGTATATTGAGGCCACACGAGCAGAACTACTTGACCCATGATCTTGATTTGGTAGTAGTAGTCTTCGCGTTGAAGATGTGGCGGCACTACCTGATGGGAGAGTGGTTTACCATCTAATCTGATCACAAGAGTCTCAGATATATCTTTTCATAGAAGGATCTAAATTTGAGACAGAGGCGGTGGCTTGAGTTCCTCCAGGATTATGACTTTGAGATCTTTTATACTCCTGGGAAGGGGAACGGTGTGGAAGATGCTCTTCGTAGGAAATCCAGTTCGTGGTTTCTTGATGAGGTGATGAGGTAGTTTGCCTCTTTACAGTTATCATTCATGAATAGAGATGAGGGAGCTTTCCTTCAGTCAATTTTTATTACCCCTCCACTCTTATAATGATTCAGGGAAGCACAACTCAAGGATTCTATCTATGAGACTTTACGTGCTCAAGTATTCACAGGTGATGCTGCTGATGGATATTCAAACGGTGGGGTGCACATTGCTCTTTTCAGAGGGGGCATAGTTGTACTAGTGACATTGTGGGAGGGGGTTCTGAGGGAGTTCCATACATCTACATTGGCGGTGCATCTTGGGGTGGAAAATATGTACCAGGACCTCCGACATCAGTTCTGGTGGCCAAGAATGAAGAAGAGTGTGGCAGAGTTTGTTTCTCGGTGCCTTACTTGTCAACAAGTAAAGCCTGAGCACTAGGTGCCAGCAGGTTTGACTCAGCCCATTGAGGTTCCAAAGTGGAAGTGGGATGGGATATACATGGACTTAATAAAGGGTTTACCACTTACGTCCAGTGGACTCGATTCCATCTGGGTGATTGTTGACTGGCTCACCACGTCGGCCCACTTCCTAGCCGTACGAGAGTAGTGTTCAGTAGAGAGCTTGGGATGAATCTAAGTGAAAGAGATAGTTTGGATTCATGGAGTTCCATCAACGATCGCCTCATATCATGATTCTTGTTTCACATCCCGGTTGTGGAATTGATTGAGGGAAACGTTTGGGACTCAGTTCTGCTTGAGCACAGCGTTTCATCTTCAGACTGATGGTCAGACAGAGTGGACCATCTAGGTTCTAGAGGATATGCTACGAGCTTGAATACATGACTTCAGTCATAGCTTGGAGGATCACATACCACTAGTGGAATTTTCTTACAACAATAGTTATCATTACACTATTGGTATGGCACCATTCGAGGTTTTGTACGGGCGACCTTGCAAGTCACCACTTTGCTGGACTGACCCAGGGGAGTCAGCACTCATGAGCCCAGAGATGGTGCGAGCCACTATGGAGAAGGTGCAGGTCATCCGGGAGTGGATGAAGACTACGCAATGTTGGTAGAAGTCTTATGCCGATAGGAGAAGGAGGCCCTTGGAGTTCGAGGAGGGAGACCATGTGTTCCTTTGGGTCTCACCTCAGCTGGGATTGTGGAGATGTGGCTGAGGTGGAAAGCTATCTCTGAGTTTCATTGGCCCTTTTCAGATTCTGATTACAGTTGCTAAGGTGGAGTACCTCTTGGCTCTACCTCCTCAGATGGACTGGGTACACGACGTCTTCCATGTGTCGCAGCTACGGAGGGACATGCATGATCCATCACACGTTATCGACTGGGCCGAGCTAGACATCGATGATGGATCGACCTTTGCTGAGTACCCAGTGGAGATCAACGATCGGAAAGAGAGGATCCTTCGTGGGTGAGATATTCCCTTGGTGTGTGTCTGGTGGAAGCACGGGAATCTCTAAGAGAGCATGTGGGAGAAGAAGTCTTAGATTCATCAGCAGTAACCACATATTTTTGAGTAGCCTTTGTTTTTCCTTTTTGGGGATGTAAAGCCCTAAGGTGGGTGTGATTTAATTTCTCAGATTTTTGTGTATTTTATTTTAATATTATGTTTGAATTATTTGGAGACAAGCCTTTGAGACGGCGTGATGTTCCGAGTCCCGGTGAGCCCAGAAAAAATGTTTGAATTTAATTAAATAATTAAATTACGTGCACATATGGTTTTCCAAAAAAAATGGAAAAACTACTGAACTGGTTCTTGGATCATAAATCTGAGGGGACCGTTGCATTCAGAGCAGCGATTTTACCTTAGGTGAGGCCTGACATCAGCTGGTGCAGGTCGGTGGGGAAATCTATTTTTTTGAAGTAATTATAATAAAATATTTAATAAAAATATTTTATTAAATCATGTTGCATAAAATATCTTTTATCTTTTAAATAGATTTTTTTGTAGGGGTCCATGGTTACAAAACATATAACCCCAAAACCCTTGAACGCTCTAGAAAAAAACCTCCAATGGGGCGGTGACATTCTTGAAGAATTTTGTTGACGACAACGACGCGGTGACCGGATCTTCGCCAACAAAAACCGCGGATCTAGGTATGACGTTTGATTCTGGATTCCATTCCCCGTTCTTGATTCCTACAATGAACATGGACTAATCCACAAACCGATTAGCCAGTGGATCAATCATATTTGTGGGATGGGATTTTTCAGGGATTTTTTGGATTTTATTCTTGAAGTTAGTTTGGTTTCATTCATCCTTCTAACAGTGACGAACCAAGATCGACACGAACATCAATTGAGGTTCGTCCATCTCGATATTTTGTACCTTTCTTCCCCGATATCTCACGTTCTTCACGTGAATTCTATGCGTTCTTCATGGAAATTTGAACGACGGATCATTGATCATCCGTTGTGTGATGCAACAATCCCAAATTGAAGATATAGTGTCGATACAACCCCACGGAGGTGCGACTGTAGTGGCGATGGACGGATCGAAGCGGATCGGAAGATATCATTCTTCAAAAGATTTCCGTACGTGTGACCGGAATGAACTTTTGGAGCCGCTCGAAGGCCCCGAAACCACAGATTCGACATCATGACGATGAAGAAACCCATGATATTGAGTTTCGTGAAAAACAGAAAAGAGAATCATGATCCTGAAGATTGGCTGACGCGCGAGGAGGAAGATGGCGGTTCTGGAGAAATCCCAACTACAGGGCGTGTAGTATGGGTTACACGGCGTGTGTTCATCAGTGGACCACCAAGCGTGTACTCCAGGAGTACATGAACATGGGTTGGGTACATGTCCAAGGACACGACATGTATACCCTTCCCCGGCCAGACCCAGCCAGATACACAGGAAACCTTGTGTACTAGTACATGGGCATGGCGACACGGACAGAGACCGTGTACGGGCACATGGCCAGTGTACACGGAGTGAACCGTAGGTGCTAGGACACATCATGTAATCCTACTACATGTTGTGTAGTTACTTTTTATATGACAATCCTGATGACATGGACAGTTTACATGGGCAGTACCCGGAGTCAAGGAACACGACGTGTGTTCTTTCTACACGCCGTGTAGTTGAGTTTTACATAGCTTGGATGGATATCATGGGTCGTTTATATGGGCAGTATCCGGAGTCAAGGAACACGGAGTGTAACCATACTACACTCCGTGTAACTTGTTTTACATGTCTTGATCCAGTTTTCTCCTGTGACTTGGACTAGCTTTCTTAGGGTTTGTACCCTTGGTCTTTCCTCTGATGGTTTCTGGTATCATTTTCCTACATACAGGAGTATGATCCCTTCAGCAGGACTTCTTGAATATAGTTTTTGGAATCCCCTCTGTGAGACTTAAATCCATATCCTATATTAATTCTTGGAACCCTAAGTAGAGTTCTTAGTATCTATGTGACCTACTTTGCATTGGCACCGATCCTCTGCTTAGCTAATTCGTTCAAACTGAGTTGATGGAATCACCCCAGGGTTATTGGTTGTGATCCTCATCTGAGCATCATATTCTCAAGTACTTTTAGAGTGTGTTCTCTCGAAATGAGTGCTTCGTATCTCTCTCTCTTCATACCTAGTATTGTGTTCTCCTTATTATGTTCTTAGTGTAATCTTCAAGCTGGATCTTAGTGGTGGTTTCGCAATGGTTGATTGTATATGAGTATATCTGGATATTCTTGTTATATGTTTTGCAGACATATACTGTGTAGAGCTGATTGTATCATTACTTTGTGGTATTTCCTTTTTTCTATTCCTTTGTGGTTTTCAGGGTGTCCTACTAGTTATTGTTATACTCACCCTTGCATGGGCTTTGCCAACCCGTGTCGTGTCTTGTGCAGACAAGCGAGCCTTTGATAGGATTCTAGGTGGACTAGGACCAGACGGTGCTTAGTGAGATCTGGCAGGCCGAGGTGTGTTCCTACAACTATGTATTGCAGTCCCATAACCATTCTTTATAGGTTAGACTTTGTTACAGACTCTCTTTTGGTGGGCTTGTACTTTTGGCCTAGGGTTTTTCCTTACTCTACTTTACTTTCCTGTCATACTCTATTGGTTGGGATTTCAGTGTATGCATGAATTTCCTTTTTTAGTAGTTTTTACTTTTCAGCTTTGTGGGCTTGTAGATGTGTGTGTGTGTACAGGTTTATAGGCAGTGCCTCCCATGTTAGTTACATGCTTACTCGGTACTAGTCAATAGCTCCTGGCCTATTGGAGGTGGGCTTGGGGAGTTGCGGCGTGGGCCCTACTGGGACGGGTCATGACAAATCAACCCATAACCCTCTCGTTAAGGGTGAGGTTCACATATATCCTAATGCTTCAATGGAGTCATGATGTCCTTCCTAGGTTTGGATTCCACCTAACAGTGCTCCGAGCCCGGTTGGCCACATAACCTCAAGCACATCTCCCAAAATGCTAGAATCTGCCGAGGAGAAAAGAGGGCCTAGGTGATGGTCATGGGGAAACTATGCCATCATTGGAATAGTTTAACACAACATAAATGATAAATAGATAGTGGAAGCAATAATACAATATCATAAATGTAAACAGTGTAAGAAAGATAATTTTAATAACCAGGTATCATAGCATACAAATATAATGGTTCATGTTACATGTACTTGGAAAACATCCAAAATAGGTTACACTATACTAATATAAAATATAAGTACCCACAATAAAAAAATGAACCATATAAACTCATAAGAATAACAATCCTTGCCTTAGTCCCATGTTCTCTACCTACTAAATAGAAATCAAGTACCAATATAAGGGAACATTCCCTTATCTACACCTGCAACAATATAATCTATTTGGCCCCAAAAGAATGACCCAAATATAGTGTGGGATTAAATACTAGTATGAAACCACCCAAGGACTATTCCAATCCATCAGTGAATATATATAACATATAGTGTGCAATACGGAAAGTTGTAACACACCAAGATTTCAAAGTACATTATTTTTTTCAAACTAATTCAATAACTTTCGCTACACGCAACATTGAGTTCAACGCACGACAGCTTACCAAACTAGCCGTTCAAAAGCATTTATGAATAGTATTAACTAAATTTTGATCAATATATAATCCTTATAATTTTATATTCCATATTATGAGTTTCTTATACATATTTCATTTTTTCAGATAAAAGAAGTATTTTTCAAAAAATGCACTTTTACTACCTTTTAATGGTGAACCCTTTTTAAATCACATATTTGAAACATTTATATATTCTATTTGAAATAATTAACTTTTTCTTTAGAATTGGTACATAAGAATTTAGTTTCAATAAAATTTTGTTGTTTTTCTAAAAACTTTCATATTTGGGTGAATAGTGAAAAATACTATATTTTAATTGAAAATAACTTTTTTTAATCAAAATAATTTATAGTGTTAAATTATAAATTTTAATGGTTTTAAAGTATAAATAGATTATATTTTTAACATTTAATACAATATTGGACATTTTAAGTAATTTCACTTTGAGATTAGACATAAACAAGTATCAATCCTTTGATAGATAATGTTTCTTAAAAATACGCCTTTTGGTTTTAACAACAGGAAATAATTTTAAATTAATAAATGAAACTTATATGTTTTTTATTTGGTAAAATGGGATTTATTTTTGGATACGGAATATCAAAATTATCTTAGGGTGAATTTTTGGTATTTTTCTGAAAACTTTCAATTTTTTATGAATAGTGAAAATACTAAGTTATAATTTAAAACCGAAATTTTATTCAAAAAATTATTTATTTAATTTAAATTTAATTTAGGTAAAAATATATACATAATACCTATATAAGTTCAATTTAATTCATTAGAGTTAGTTTATAAAAATTTTAGATATATAAAAATTGTATTGAGCTTTTCACCGTCTTTTACCCACCTCCTAGGAGAATTTACGAATTCACATAAAACGTAATTTTACCACTTCTACGAGTGAAATTTAGAAAATCCAAAAGACACGGTTAGTATTAAAGAGTAAAATTTGGTTTAATAAGATAAAAATAATTTTTTGTGACTAGTAACTTTTTACTTTTATTTACCACGGTTAAAATAAATAGAGAAAATAAGGGTAAATGGTATTATTTTTACCCTAACACATGTCCTAATTCTATTGGCCAAGAATAGTTCGACCAAAAACAACCATAGGAATAAAATATGAACCTCTTTGGACCAATTGAATTAGATTAAGACATTTATTATTATTTAATTCTAAACAGAGTTTAAAGAGTTAAAATCAAATTTTAATAACTAAAACATTATTAATATAGGGTTATACATAAGATAAATTTGTTTTTATATATTCATTAGAAAGATAAAAATATTTCATAAATAATGGTATTTAATTTATAATTTTTAAACATTATATAATTTAATTTATTTATAACACAATGGTGATGCAGAAATGACCTTATTAATGAAATATTAAAATAATTGATATTTTAAATACCCCAATAAATATAATTTGAGACTTTTTATGAATTACACTAATTTTATAGCTTAATATGACATATTGGGGTTTGTTATATGAATTTATTTTGAAGTACTAATTTTGTAATAAATTTAGAAAAAACCAAATACCAAATAGTTTCAAAATAGACATAACAAAACTTTTAAAACAAATATTATCTTAATAATTGATATTATATTTCTAAAAATCTAATGATCGGTAAAAGGACTTATATAATGATTTTTTTATAATTTATGGACTACTAGAGGATCTCTTATAAGTAAATTGTATGTTTATTAACAATATAATAAGAAAATACAAACAAACATGGTAAATGTGAAACTAACTAACTAAGTGTTAAGACTAAACGATAAGGTTAATAAAGTGGCCCAAACTTGCCTAAAACCTATTGGTTGAGTTTTGTTCGAACCATACCCACCTTATCCTCTAAATAAATAAGTTTTGAGGCATTAGAAAGCGAATATGAATTTATTATAAAATAATATTTTATGTTTTTCAAAAGGTTCTTCTCACCCCTCTTATAAAAGGGCACTCCACCTTCTCTCAAATTCATACCATAAAAACATTTTGGTTCGGCCAAACCATGCCCAAATATCCTCTCTACTTCCATAAATTAATCCTAGAGGCCTTATTTTAGTCATAAAGGCAACTTAAGTATCCCTTTTGATCAAATCAATAGGAAATATTCGAAGAAGATGAAAAAATCTCACCACCTCTTTCAAGTTCCTTTCTTCTTCCACTTCTTTTTTCTTAGTTGTTTACATTCTAAAATAATAACTCCAGTATCTTCTATATACTGTGATTTTATTATAAATATGGTACAAAAAAATCTATATTCTATCCATCTCTTGAATGACATGTCACCATATGTGCGTATGTATGGCTTACCGTCTCCACGTCGTGGTGTAGTTGTTATTCACTACATTATTATTTGGATGGGTATAATAATGATGTGTAATTAAAGTAAATAATAATTAAAACATTATAATTATTTTGTATATATGATACAACATCAAATTATATATTATTTTAATATCAGAAGAATGATATTTCCACTCGTGCGTACGTACGGACTACCGTCTCCATGAATGCGATGAGATTCATTCCCCATCGTAATCATTCAAGACTAATTCTCATATTATTATTAAAAATAAATTTTAAGGAATTTATATCATTCTGGATATGAATAATATACAACCTATCCATAACAAACACGGCTTATGTAATAAATCATATAAAATAAAATGAGTAAGTTAACACCTGAAACGATGATAATACTAAGATATTATTAACAAAGCAATGTTAAAAGATCATATATGATATCATATTAATTTATATGATTATTTTATAATTTAATAATAATTATTTCACCATTATACAGGAGGTTAACCTACCCTCGACCAAGGAAAAGTATAAGGTAATGGTTAATTTCACAATCTATTTATTATCCGAGGTTGTTTTTACGTAAGTATCTACTGGGACCCCCTTTATCATCAACATCAATGTTTCTTAAAAATATATTTCAAAACTTTATTAAAATTTACCAGACAATGGGTTAAAGTAATTTATACCCTTATGTGTTTTGAATGTAATCTTTCCTCCATTTTCCAAACAAGTCCCTTTTATCCTTTTCGACAAAATTAAGGTAAGAATTTCTTTTTTAAACTTATACGGCGGGTGCGGTTATTATACGACGTTATAAAGTCGTCGAAGCTTCCCTTACAAGCTTATAAGAATATTTTCAAAATAAATTTTTTCTTTATAATTATGTGACTCTTAATTAATTTCAAAATAGAAATTGATATTTACCTAAAAAGGATTTAGATTTCATTTATGTCAACATCCTTTGATGGATTTTAAGTTTATTTGAAGTTGATTTATTATGATACAGAACTTTCATATTTTATTGAAGGTTTTGGGATATATTTGACTGTGGATGTTCTATTTTTATACCATTCATGGTTTATGGTTAAATTATTGACATTTCGTATGCTATTTTTAATTATAATGTTTATGATATGTTTAAACATTTTCATATGAGGAATGTATTGGAGTTAGTAAGTGACGGGTGGAGCCCGCTATAGCTCCTCGATGGATCTGTAGGTCTTTTGAGACAACTAGATGTGGAATTGGCTGAGGCCCTTTCCCATTTGGATATATGGTTTTGTCTGAGGCCTAATCATTTTTTAACTTCTTGGCTGAGGCCTTGACAAAATGTTTCAGAATGTCTGGCATTATACATTCCCTCATTATGGAAATAATATTGATGGTTCATGTGGTCATTCTACTAGTAGAATACCCATGATTATATTTTATTATGGAATTATTTACTCATCTCATATTCTTTCCATAAAAGTATTCATGTTTATTATTGGTAAATGCATGTGGTATCAATTATTCTCCATGCTTAATATTTATGTCATTTTCCGCTATATTTTTTACCCTTACTGAGTGTTTGAGCTCACCCCTATTTTTGTTTTATTTTTCCTAGGATTCCAAGAAGTGTAATGTGATTGATATACAGGGTTAATCTAGGGGAATAATGGCATTCATAAAGGATTAATTATGTTGTTTTGTATGTTATAAAGTGTAATGTAACATTTATTTATGTAATCTATTATCCAAGACTGCTAAATCGATCCGTCCATTATGACTCGATTCCTTGTAATCATGCCAATCTATTAAAATAATGCAATAACTCTGGGAAACTAGGATCGGGGCGTTAAAGTTGGTATCAGAGGAAGTTTTGCAATAACCTTGGAAAATTGATTTAGATAAACTCTGATTAGAGCACATTACCCTAAGATAGACTTTGAGGATTAGTATAGAAGAACTTCCTAAAATTTTGGTATTGTAGAGATTTTATGAGTTTTCCAAGAAAATATATCCCTGTCTAGATACAAGTTGGTAGAGGCAGCTCTGATACAGATATACCTAGGGGTAAAACCCGAAAACACCACTTTGAGCTAGACTCGAACGAGAACTGGTGCACGATAATGGGTCTTGCTGCACTCTTGGTTACGACACTCCCGGGGAATATGCTTAGAATAATTCTCATTTTCTTTACAAATCATTATGAAGGATCTATGAGTATATACATCCTTAAAGAAAATATTTTTATGGATTATATCCATAAAATGTTCAATTTATTTTAGGTATTTTACAAGTTTGGAATTATTCATTGTAATTCCTAAACTGACCTAGCGTATGCCATTGTATTGAAATGGCGCCCAACAGAAGGAATGTGAAATCCAGCAATACGTATGATCCAAAGAGTAAGAAGGATCATATCTTTCATGGTATTAATCCAACATTAAGAATGGAAATAGTCTACCATGTATTCTCAAAATATGAAGAAATAGTATCATGTGTTAATAAGATAAGTAAATAATTCTTTGAGTCCTATGGCTTTGAAGGGAAGCAAGAGAAGAAAAGGATGGAAGAGAGAAATATGGATAAAGGGAAGAGGGAAAAGAAGAATTTTCCCATATGTGATAATTGTGGGAAGAAACACCCCGGAACATGCCTAAAGGGAATGGGAGTTTGTTATAAGTGTTGGGAGAAAGGACGCCAAGTATGTGACTGCAAGGGTAATAAGAAGGATTCAAATGTACAACGCTTCATCTACAAGGAGTTGGGACACTATGTAAACAAATTTTCAAATCATCAGAGTATGCCCGAAATAATGTTATTGGATAATAATCATGTTGTGACACTACCACAGATGAGGAGGAATGATTAAAGTTCTTATGTTGTTATTAATGAATTATGTCATTATAGTGTTGTATCAACGATGTACTGATTATAATAATTATGGAGTATATAAGGATTGTACTGTAGTACTATTTCATTAAGGACTTGAGATTGTGTAGAACCAAGAAAAGTGACTCAATAACAGGTTAAATTTTTGGAAAATATATATTTTAGAGAAAGATAAACCATAATATGGTTCTAATACCAAGGTAGTGATTTTGGAATAATACATGATTTATTTGGATAAATTATATTGGATATTCTTTACTAACTTGAAACTAATTAATGATTTGTATATTCATTCATTGTTTGAGTTTACAAAATTTTTGGACAGAAGAAGTATATCCAGTATTCTATAATGAATAAGGGGTCATTAATTTAATCAATATGGTTTTATGGTAATTCAGGATGTTGTAGTGTTTTAAAAGAATACATAATGAAGGTGTTCACATTTTATTCCATGGAAAAAAGGATCTTCATTGTGTTTATCTTCACTATAAATTTTGGACTGTGAGTTTGGATAGATGTATTTTGGATAATTCTAGTTTGAGATTATTTTTGGATTTCCATTAAAAGGATAACCCGGAGGTCGGGCGGCAACCTATCACGTCCGGCAAGGCCGTGAGACATGAACCCGCAACCGAAGGGAGACAAGGGTGTATCATCTACCACTGACCCACATGATGTCCTGGATTGAATAATGTAGTTTTTCTCAAGGGACTGGTTGATGAATTATAAATTCATTTTTTGTAACCCTATATGAACAGGATAAATAGAATATTTTTTATGTTCTATTATCTTTTAAAGTGAAAGATGAGTTTGTGGTATAAATTAGTTAAAGGATTGAACTATAATTGATAAGTATACATTTTTTTCTTCTCTTATTCGAAGAAGAAATAAATTCTTAAACTTTAGGTAAGGAATCTTAAAACCAAAAATGTGTTATCCTAATACCTTACCTTTTGTTGAACTGATAGTATTTTAAATCATCATAAATTAGTGGCTTTGAGGCCCACAATTCTAAAATTGTTTGTGAATGATGACCTCAATCACTCCCTATAAATATTTATGTTTCTTCACCAATTATGGGTCTATAATTTCCACTAATGTCCTCTTAATCGAGATCATAAGTTAGTGGTGACTTTTTCATTCCCATTTTCCACTTATTATAACTAAATTTTGTTAACCCAAATTCCAATGTGGGTTTTCCCACAAAGGTATTTTCTATTTTGAACCTTTCATTTTCGAAGAACAATTTCAAATTGTGAGGATGTAATTTATTGAAGGAGTGAAGAATGTAACACCCCAAGATTTCATAGTATGTTATTTCTTCAAAGTAATTCAATAACGTGCACTATACGCAACATCGAGTTCATGTGCACCACAACTTACATAACTAGTTGTTCAAAAGTGGTTATGATTAGTATTAATTGAATTTTGAACTATATATAATCCTTATAATTTTAGAATCCATATTATTAGTTTCTTAGACATAATTCATTTTTTCAGATAAAAGAAGTATTTTTAAAACAATGCACTTTTACCGCCTTTCATTGGTGAACCCTTTTTAAATCCAATATTTGACATAATAGACTTCTTCTTTAGAATAGGGACATAATAATTTAGTTTCAATAAAATTTTTGTGTTTTTCCAATAACTTTCATATTGGGTGAATAGTGAAAAATATTATATTTTAATTTAAACAATTTTTTATAATCAAAATAATTTATAGTGTTAAATTATACATTTTAACGGTTTGAAAGTATAAATAGATTATATTTTTACCATTTAATCCAATTCTTGTCATTTTAAGTAATTTCACTTTG
The DNA here is from genome assembly GCA_963277665.1 of Viscum album. Taxonomy (NCBI): domain Eukaryota; kingdom Viridiplantae; phylum Streptophyta; class Magnoliopsida; order Santalales; family Viscaceae; genus Viscum; species Viscum album. The sequence continues at coordinate 1,006,397,287 of OY728164.1, read as the reverse complement.
AGATTACACAAAAACAAGTGTGAATCTTTTGATAGATAATGTTTCTTAAAAATACTCCTTTTGGTTTTAACAACGATAATTAATTTTAAATTATTAAATTCAACTTCTATGTTTTGAATTTTGTAAAATGGACATCATTTTTGGATTCATAATATCAAAATTATCTTAGGGTGAATTTTTGGTATTTTTCTAAAAACTTTTTATTTTTTATGAATAGTGAAAAACACTGAGTTATAGTTTAAAACCAAAATTTTATTTAAATAATTATTTATTTAATTTAAATTTATTTTATCTCCAAATATATACATAATACATATATAAGTTCAGTGTAATTCATTGGAGTCTGTTTATAATAATTTTAGATATATAAAAATTTTATTGAACTTTTCTCCGTCTTTTACCCACCTCCTATGAGAATTTGTGAATTCATGTAAAACGTAATTTTACTGCTTCTACGAGTGGAATTTAGAAAATCTAAAATACACAATTAATATCAAGGAGTGAAATTTGGTTCAATAAGATAACAATAATTTTTGGTGAATAGTAACTTTTTACTTTTATTTACCACGGTTAAAAGTAAATAGGGTAAAAATGATATTATTTTTACCCTAACACATGTACTAATTCTATTAGGTAAGTATAGTTTGACCAAAAAATAATAGGAATAAAATATGAACATCTTTGGTCAACTTGGATCAGATTAGGACATTTATTATTATTTAATTCGAAAAAGTGTTAAAAGAGTTAAAATCAATGTTTAATAACTAAAACATTTTTAATATAGGGTAATACATAAGATAAATTTGATTATAAATATTCATGATAAAGAAAAAACTATTTCCTACATAATGGTATTTTATTTATAATTTTTAAACATTAAATAATTTAATTTATTTAAGACACAATGGTGATGCAGAAATTTCTTTATTAATGAAATATTAAAATAATTGATATTTTAAATACCCAAATAAATGTAATTTGAGACTTTTTATGAGATAAACAAATTTTATAGGTTAATATTACATATTAGGGTTGGTTATATGACTTGTTTTCTAATTAATAATGATGTTATGAATTTAGCAAAAAAATACCAAATAGTGTCAAAATTGACATAAAAGAATTTTTAAAACAAATATTATATTAATAATTGATATTCTATTCCTAAAAATCTACGGTTTGGCCAAAGGAATTATATAATGATAGGTGTTTAATTAATGGACCACTTGGGGGTCTCTTGGAAGTATATATAATATTCATTAACTATACAATATAAAAATACACAGAGACATGGTAAATGTCAAACTAATTAACTAAGAGTTAAAACTAAAAGATAAGGTTAATAAAGTGACCCAAACCTGCCTAAAACCTATTGGATGAGTTGTTTTTGACCTATCCCCACCTTATACTTTAAATAAATCAGTTTGGATTCATTAGAAACCGAATATGAATTTATTATAAAATAATATTTTAATTTTTCCTAAGGTGCCTCTCACCCCTCTTATAAAAGGTCACTCCCCCTTCTCTCATGTTCATACATTAAAAACCATTTGGTTCGGCCAAAACCATCCCAAAAATCATCTCAACATCTCTAAATATATCATAATGTCCTTCCTCTAGTTATAAAGCCAACCTAAGCATCCCTTTTGATCAAATCAAAAGGAAAACCCCAAAGAAGAGGGAAAAATCTCCCCACCTCTTTCAAGTTCCTTTCATCTTCCACTTCCTTTTTCTTAGTTGTATCCATAATAAAATAATAACTCGGGTATCTTATATATAATTTGATGTTATTATAAATATGGTACAACCAAATTCTATATTCTATCCATCCCTTGAATGACGTGTGACCATATGTGCGTACGTACAGCTTACTGCCTCCACGTCGTGGTGTAATTATTATTCAATACATTATTATTTGGATGGGTATAATAATGATGTGTAATTCAATAAAATAATAAGTATAACATGATAATTATTATTTATATATTATAAACCATCCAATTATATATTATTTTAATATCAAAAGAATGATATTGTCGCTCGTGCGTACGTACGGACTACCGTCTCCACAAACGCGATGAGATTCATTCCCCCTTGTAATCATTCAAGAATAATTATCATTTGAGGATTAAAAATAATGTTTAAGGAATTGATATCATTATGAATATGAATAATATACATCCTATCCCTAACAAACACATCTTATGTAATAAAACATATAAAAGAAAATGATTAAGTTAACAACCAAAACGAAGATAATACTAAGATATTAATAACAAAGAAATGTTAAAAGATCATATATGATATCATATTAATTTATATGTTTCTTGTATAATTTAATAACAATTATTTCACCATTATACATGATTTTAACCTACCCTCAACCAAGGAAAAGTATAAGGTAAGGGTTAATTTCACAATCTCTTTATTATCCGACGTTGTTTTTATGTAAGTATCTACTAGGACCCCCCTTTATCATCCACATCCATGTTTCATAAGAATATATTTCAAAACATTTTTACTATTTACTAGACAATGGGTTAATTTCATTTATACCCTTATGTGTTTTGAAAGGAATCTTTCCGTCGTTTTCCAAAAAAGGTCCTTTTTAACCATTTCGACAAAATTATGGTAAGAATGTCTTTTTTAACTTATACGGCATGTGCGGCTATTTTACGCCATTATAAAATCATCGAAGCTTCCCTTACAAGCTTATAAGAATATTTTCAAAATAAATGTTTTCTTTATAATTATGTGACACATAAATAGTTTCAAAACAGAAAGCGATATTTCTCAAAAAAGGATTTTGATTTCATCTATGTCAACATCCTTTGATGGATTTTAAGTTTATTTAAAGTTGATTTATTATGATACAAAAATTCCATATTGTATTTAATGTTTTGTGATATGTTTGACTGTGGATGTGCTATTTTTATACCATTCGTGCTTTATGGTTAAATTATTGACATTTCGTATGCTAGTTTTAATACAAATGTTTATGATATGTTTAAACATTTTCATATGAGAAATGTATTGGAATTAGTAAGTGATGGGTGGATCCCACTATAGATCCTCGATGCATTGGTAGTTCTCGTGAGACAACTAGACGTGGAATTGGCCGAGGCCCTTTCCCAATTTGATATATGGTTTTGTCCGAGGCCTTAATCATTTTTAGACATCATTGCTGAGGCATTGAAAAATTGTTTCAGAATGTCTGGCATTATACATTCCCTTGTGATGGAAATAATATTGATGGTTTATGTGGCCATTAGACTAGTAGAATACCCATGATTATATTTTATTATGGAATTATTTACTCAGCTCATATTCTTTCCATAAAAGTATTCATTTTTATTATTGGTAAAGGCATGTGGTATCAATTATTCACCATGCTTAATATTTATGTCATTTTCTGCTATATTGCTTACCCTTACTCTGTGTTTGAGCTCACCCCTTTCTATGTTTTATTTTTCCATAGATTCCAAGAAGTGTATTGTGATTGATATATAGGGTTAATCCAGGGTAATATTAGCATTCATAAAGGATTAATTATGTTTTTTTCTAAGTTATAAAGTGTAATGTAACATTCATTATGTAATCTATTTTCCAAGACTTCTAAACTGATTGGTCCTTCAGGACTTGATTCCTTATAATCATGCCAATGTATTGAAATAATGCACCAACTCTAGGTAACTGTGGTCGGGGTGTTACAAAAGTATAAAATAAGAAATACTCAAAATTAAAAAGTCCCAGAGGTATTGGTTTCCATTTACATTTATTTTTTGTTCTTTAATAATTTAATTACCATAAATTTTATAAGTCTTGGGATCCAGCCAAAGCTCGATGATCCCTATACTAAACTAAGCACAATAGATTTCTTAGAAGACCATCTAAACAAATATAAGAGAAGACTATGTCTAAGATTGTGATTTTTATTAGAAGACGCGTATAAATCATTCCATTTCAATATCAAATTATATGAAAATTTCAAATCCTAATTTATAAATAGGTTCCAATATAGTCATATGAGCCTGAAATTTCCTATCAACTTGAGGCTATAGTTCATCCATTTCTATTTACCCTTTCATCATTTAAGATAAGATGAAACACTTGTAAATTAATCTATTACATTGATTTAACATCAATAACTCGTGTTGGTAATTTATCTCACATGAAACACATGTAAATTAAACTATTTCATGTCTTAGCACTTAATCAACTTCATTTTAACCAACCCAGGAAGGGAATTTAATGCATTCCTCATAGGAATACTTGGTCAAATGGCTATAAATAGTCATTCACAGGAAACTCGCCCATGGTGTGGCCCTTAATCAAGGTAAATAGCCTTAATCATGCTTTAAAATCCTTAGTTAATTACCTAAATAACAGTTAAAATAGTGATAGAAAAAATTCATCCAAGGAGACACCCTAAAAATGGGTTTGTGGGACACTGTCACATATATTAAACATGAAAAATTGTCATTGTCATGACACCACCTACCTCATACCCGTATGACTCTCCTCATCTAGCATTAAATTATAATTCAATATAGAATGGAGTAGATCTACAAAATGTTCATAAATGCTCAGGCCTCAATAAATAGGTCTAGAGAAGAAATAATTATGAATTGATCAAGTGGAATAAAGAAATTACTGAGGGGAATCCAATGCGTATGATGGTATTCAAATCAGAGATAGGATGATGAAAGCGGAGGCCACCCTTTTCTTGGATTTCCTGGGTGCGCTATTCGTCAAAGAGGGGTGAGTTCTTTCTATTTTTACAAAAATGATTATACTTTCTGATTTAACAGGGGAAAAATAAAAGTACATATCATGAACTAGAATCTACATGTTGTGTCTGTATAGATTCTAGCTAGATTTTTACATGGTTTGTACAGGTAAGTACATGGAACTTTCCCATATTACACGGTGTGTTCCAGAAAGGGCACGGCGTGTAACACCCTGTTACATCATGTAATAGGACTACAGGAAGACCTTAACCTCATTTTACTTCATTTCCTTAAGTGAAAACTAAAAAGGAATGATTTTTACCTCAAAGGAAGATCAGGGTTATTACATAGTGATCACTCCCATGTCACTTAGGGCGGGTATCACCATCATATCACATGTTATTACATGCATCAAAACTTCTGGGGTAATAAAACCCCCTCAATATGGCTAATCCCAACCAACACCTTCTCATTGAAGTCATGACAATAAATCTTGTCTTGTTCCATATCACATTGACCACTCCCCACTCTCCCAGACTGGGTCACACACCTTGTCACACTAACCACTACTTTATCTCTTGAGGAAAGGTCTTTCCAAAATATTTTCACTCATGGTAACTCCATCCATCACAGTATGTCATCAATAACATCACACTATCCATACAATATCACATAAGTTTGGGTCTTGGAAACACCTTGTCATTCAAGTTAAATCAATCGATACAATCTAGTATCATGTCACATCACACAAACTATGACCTTCTAACTCTAGGATGGGTCCTTCCCACACCACCCCCCTCAAGCTGAGTCAATACATAATGTTCCATCATTCAAAATACAGACTAGACAGTATAATGACCAAGAAAAAAATATACCACAACCCATACCACATGGTAACCAACTCACAACAAGAGTGTTAATCACTTGGGACCTAGCCCCACGTCTTGATGCACAAATCTTCATCGATTTATCATTTTAGTTATATCTAATCATGAAATTTTCAATCACAAAATCATAACACATAAAACATATTGTAATAATCATATAACCCATGAATTGATATAATGGGTTCTCTAAACCAAAATTGGTCACCTTCCATCAATATCAATCCAAACATTTCACCCCATAGTGACCCCATGGATCATTGGACCTACCTAATTCTTTCCTCATGTTTGATTCCCATGACATACAATGCCATTTCTAGTTCCATAAACACATACTATATTTTATACCAGATATAAAATCCTAGTTATAACCATCCATAATTATAAATGAAAATTTATTAATTACTTCTCTTAAATCTCAATAATTTTTAACATACAACCCATTGGGACCCCTCTGGTTGGTGATAAGCTAAGTGTGACCACCACAAGCATGACTCTTATTGACCAAGGGATTTCCACTAAAACTGGGTAGGCATGTTCAATGTGTGGGATGAATTATAATAATGTTCCTATATTAAAGCATTCATATTTATATTGATATAATATTTATTTGTAAAACAACACATTAGATGACAATGAATTCATAATATATATCCCGAAATAAGACTACAAAAAAAGTATTGAAAGTGAAAATATGTCCAAATAAAATACCAATAAAATCAAAAGGATTCTAACCTACTAAGAAATAGATAAGTACTATTGAATGTATCTCCTAGTATATACCTCAATTTTTCAAGTGAAATCTATGCTCTACCATCTCTTGAACCTCCTAAGACATCGTATAATGGCCTATCCTCCACATAAGAAATGAAATATATTGAAAAATCACATCGAAGAGTGAGTATACAAAAATCAATAAGAAACCCCAAAATCCCTAATCATAAATCATTAATAATAGTCATCTCAACATAAGATATTTCAGTAAGATGAGATAAATTGAAATTATAAAAACCTATATATACTCATAACAAACAATTAGTCTAAAGGGATATCAACAAACATTTCCAGTTATACTATATCACTTGAGGATTCTTGGTAATAGACATCTGTGGGGGCTCGCTCCCCAATCCATGCATTCACTTACAACACTCTTCTAATAGGTTGTGCTCATCTAGCCTCTCTAAGAATTACTCATTTGATCCTTCATGATCAAATCATCCAGGTAGTGGATCACACCCAAGTCCATTGTAGAACACCCAAAAACCCTACTAGACCATTCTAATTAGTAAATTATTGATTACCTTTTAAGGTTTTTTATTCTGATACCATGAACCCTACCTAGGATTGATAGAGGATCCCACCCTGGTCCCATATTGGGACACACCCAAATTCAATCTGATACTGAACCCAAAGAGGGTATCAGAATCCTATGTAAAGGTTGTAATGTCTCACTCTAATATTGTGTGAATGGACCAAGGTATCACACTCAACTAATCCATGTTTATGCAAAATAAACTAAGTTCTCCAAACACCCTCAAAATGAGTGCAAGTTGTGTATTTGGTATTCATGACTTTTCATGATAACCCATAGTCTACCCATGTATCATCTTCTCACACAAAATGTAATCGTCAAAATACATGGGCATTTCTCTATACGTTCATGGAATGTAGAGTTCATTCATCACTATTCAAGGGGAACATTCCAATTTCTGGGTACACTTGTTCATTCATGTGTACTTCTAGTTGTTCTTGTGTACTAGGTTGTGTCTGCATATCGGGTCATGCCCATGTACTATATTTTTCCCATATTCCTGGTCATTCCCAATATTATGTTCTCCTAGAGTACATTTCAAGCCACCATCCATTAGACACATAGTGTTTCAACCCTAACATTCAATAGAAACCCTATCATCATAGTGAGGGGGTCCCTCACTGTGTGTATCTCTGGATTACACACCATGTAATGTGGAATTTTCCATAATCACTTGGTACTTCTAGGTGTCTTCTATTTTCCTTATCACCACCATTGATCACTCCTGTTGATCTTAGAATAGTATTTGATTGAGCCTCATCATCACCGACAAACAGAATATGAGTATTGATCCACTAGGAAATTACTCCATCAATCCACACCATCGCTACACCACACTGATGTCACACATATAATTGGGAATACAATATCCATACATCCAAGACCTCCTCCAGTCACCCAAAATATATTTTTCACCTTTATTTCCACATTGATCATGAACTTTAACCTTAGCATTGATCATTTTTAGGGAATAATTTTCACACAATGATCAAATATCGAGAATTTGTTGAACCACGTGCCAATAAAAATTCCCATCATGAACAAATAAGGAAATGTGGAAGAAAATAAGAAACCAAAAATTGGTAATGAATCTTACAAATGTTGGGTTTTTTATTGATTCGTTATCTTTATAATAATGAATGCCTAAATCAACAATTAATAAAATAAATCATAAAATAATCTATCATTGATGTGTGAATCAATTCATATTATAGGAATTGATCCACATTCAACATGTGATTTCAAAACTGGATAAATGCACATAAATCAATAATACTTGATCAAGTTGGATCGATCACTGATGAACCTTGGATTCATGTTGATAACATTGGCTTGATCCACAATCTCTATTGGTGAAATTAAACTTGATCAGAATCATGATTTATTCTCATTCGCCAATTCCTCCACCAATGTCTCCACTCACAATCATAGGGTTATGTAGATAACCATTATATTATGATATAACCACATATTTATATAGTTTTTTATGTTTCTTCATAAACCCACTATAAAAAATAAACATATTTATTTAGTAATTAATTTATTATTTTCACACATGGAAACATTTTTACAAATCTAGACTCTAAAATTATTATATCATTCTTAGGGTAAAACAAAATTATGAACACCAAAACAGTCTCATATTTTCGATCCAAGACTCAATTTGGTATTTTTTCCACTTTGTTAAAAAAACTATCCACATGTGATGTTAATATGTTTAATATTTTTTAAAAAATCAATTTTCAGATCCCCAGACCAGATAATCTCACACTATCTCAGTGACTGGCTCAGAATATATTACTAGATATATTTCAAAGATTTACATAGACAAAATAGAGATATTCAATTATCTCCACCTTAGGTATTTTGATCCTAAAAAATAAAAATAATACTCAAAATGGAATGAGTATTGAACTCACATGTGGGTCAATCACTCCCAGGTGGTTGCCTAAATATTTTTTTGCCCCCACCAAACAATCATGAAGGGAATTAGTTTCCCATAGATCATCTTATCCAACCAATCCTATATCTACATTGGTTACTACACAGAGTTTTCTCTATCCATGATTCCTATCTCACCTCATTAGATAACATGTGTCGTGTCATGTTCATACCTCTTTATCTTCAACATGAAGAAGACGTCATGTACCTTATATAACTGATGAGGTAAAACTCAATAGTATTTCACCTCCCCAACTCTATGTAGTTTTAGTAAAGATTCAATTAACCTTGTAGATAAATCATCGCCCTAAAAAATCTCCACAATTCACATAGTGTTGAGTCCTTTAGGAACACAAAGTCTCCCCCCTAAAACACTATAGGTGTTTATCATCTATCTACATAAGACTTATGATGGATCTATTTAGTTTTAATTGAATCCTAGATGAAATACACCTTTTATATAATATCTCAAACCAACTCTAGACCCATGAGTGCTGACTCTATTTTATTGTTCCAACGTAGTGGTGTCCTGTAAAGTCTTATATAAAAATCCACGAATGGTAACATACGGATGGGAAAATTATATTTATTATTGTATGAAAACACCACCAAGGTTACGAGGCCCTTATAATAATGGAAATGTTTTAACATGAAATCTCATAGTATTTACTCCAAAACATGAATAGTCTACTCAATATGGCCTTCTATCTCAATTTAAAATTCCATACTCAAAGGCAACTAATTCTCAATGACCTCCTAAAATACTTTATATAATCATTTCATGAAGTGATTAACACATTACAAAACAATTTTCTAGATAACTCTGTGGAGATGGACTATTTATTGCATGTAAAGTCATATCAAGCTCTCTATTGGATGCTACTCTAGGAAATATAGGAAGTCTGATGACTTGGTGACTCATTATATGATATCCTAGATGGAATCACATCCTCTATAAATCCATGTAACTACCCTCACTAATCCCATATATATGTCATCCCACTTTTACTCTGGATCCTCAATGGATTGATTTATTCCCACTATAACTTTTTTTAGTATTCACTTACTGAAAAGTGATGCAATGAGAGATAAACTCTTATAAACACTTCGTCATTCCTAGCCCCAAAAAATGGCATTGTAGGTCATATAAAATCTTTTCCACACTTGGATTTATCTCCAAAGGGGGTATAGGGAACTCCCTCATCACCTCCTCCAGAAATGTCATTGGTACCATAATCGATCCTATGAAGATGATGGCATACTAAAAACCTTTAAAACTCTGTTAGGATAACATTCAATTGATATCTAGGTGTGTAAGATCTCATATTTAGAATATAAATTATGATCCTCCCTAACATGTTGTTGAAGAATAGGGGTAAAAACCATAAACTATATATATAAATATCCATCATTTTATACGAAGGACAACTATAATAAGGCTGACTTCTCTGAAACCTTGGTTAACAGATATGAAAAATATATCTTGCTAAGAGCATGTGCTACAGTGTCCACCTTCTCTCAATTATATACTATCTGGATTTCATAATCTTGTATAAACTCTAGCAATTAAATATTTCCCTTGTTAATATCCTTCTAAGATAAGATGCACTTGAGACTCTTTCGATCAAAGTAGACAATAAATTTCTCACCCATAAGGTAGTTGTTTTTGATGCTTTCGATGAGGTGTGTGTGTCCGTCTATGGAGGGAACGCAGATGTAGCCCTATATTCCTAATTTCCAAAGGTAGGAGGCATACCTTCCTTATTCATGGATGTTTTTTCCTTAATCAAAATAGGGTGATGGGAAGTCTGTTCCTCTTTCAGTGGATTCCTCCTCGGAACTCGTTACCTCATCCAAGTCTCCCTTAAAGATTAAGTCGCGGTTCGTGATTCTCATTCCCAGTGCCATATCTTTGGGGAAGCCGGTTAATTACACTACATCTGTCAGGACCTTCCATGGGGTCTTGACATGGTATAAACCTTTGGTCTGAGTAGATGACAACATCAGGCATGTCGGGGAATCTCTGAATGCATGAACATTGGGGAACTTGTATTCTTCCTCATAAGTGGGAATCTCAAGGGTATAGAACCCATGGCATTCCATATCAGTCACGGGGTATCTTATATTGGAGGCATGTCTCGGAGGTTTTCCTCACCTTCCCATGTTTAACAAAGGGTATGCCATGAATTTAACATATCGCGGAAACGGTTACAAAAAAGGCATGTCTTTCGAGGTTTTCCTCAGGGATCTCATGTTTAACATAAGGTAATCCATGAGTTTAATGTCTTGTGACGACATAATAAGGGTGATCAGAACGTCCAATAGAGATGGATCAGATTGGTGTATCCCTAGGAGGGAACACATGGAAGGTTATCATGTTGGATGGATCATAACACTCAATAAGAGCAGAACCAATGTGGTGTATCCCATAAAGTCAAGATGTCACACTGTGAAGGCTGATCTGGACACCACCGATGGCAGATCAAGGAGTGTGCTCCCCAGAATGGGGGAACACCAAGTTTTACCATTGATTGGGATTTAACCTCGTGGAGGTTTCCAATTTACCCTATGTTGATGACAAGGATCAAAACCCATGTAGTTCTAAAGGGTAATGAATCGGGGTGTACAGAAAGCACAGAAACCCAGACAAATGCTTAGGCTTACACATGGAAATCGGCCCATGTACTGCTATAAGAATCAAGGAGGTGGATGACATGATCCTACTAGGATGTGGTGGACAGGGTGAGAATCAGGATGGATGATTGAGGGTTGAATTAATTAGAGGGGTAATGAGATGGGACCATTGTGATGGTTACGGTAGTGTTTGTCTTAAGCCTCGAATAGACTTCCTATGCATCCTCATGGCAGGGAATCAAAGTCTGCGTATTTCGGTGGGATTATGGGACACCTGAGGAGGAAACCCATGATAATGGACGCATGGATGGGACCTGGAGGATGTGTAACCTCTAAGTTGGGGAATGACCTTCCCAAAACACATAGGATCGAGGGATAGTTTAGTATGAGACATGATATATGGGATTAAACCTCAGGAAGGCTTCCTACGTATCCCCATTGAAGGGAATCAAAGTCCACGTAGTTCATCTGACAACATCTTACAGTCGATTGGGGACATCAACGTATTATCGTTGTATGAGGTTGACACCAGCTTAATGCTTAATAGGATTGACAACGGCTTAGGGATGGATGGGATTGATAATGGCTTACTATTGGATGGGGTCAAAATGGATTACCGTTGTATAGGGTCACAACGGCTTACCACTAGATAGGGTCACAATGGCTTACCGCAAGATGGGGTGACAGTTTAGTGTCATGCGGGACAAAAGGGTTGTACAGTTTTACATCATAGAGGATGGGGGTGAACCGATGTAAAGGGGGTCAGAACCAATGTATGGTTTTATTGAACCTCGTGGAGGCTTCCTATATACCTTTCCTTAGTTAGGATCAAAGGCCACATAGTTCAGGTTGGGTTGGGTGAACCGACGTGAAGGTAGTCAGGACCAATGGTCGGTGGGCTTGAATCTCAGGGAGGCTTCTTACATACCATACCTTGGCAAGGATCGAGGACCACGTAGTTCAGAAGGAGTGGGAAAACTGAGGTGAAGGGGCTCAGATCGACTAGGTGTTGGGCTTGATCCTCCTGGAGGTTTCCAACGTACCCCACCTTGGAAAGGATCAAATAATATGTAGTTCAGGTTGGGTGTTGGGCTTAAACTCCTGGCTGCCCGAGTGCCGCTATGGAGTGGCAACAGTGGATGGGGCTTACGCAATGAAGTTTCTCGACTACTGCTACAGAGCAGTAATGGTGAATGGGGCCTATGTAAGGAATTTTCCCATAATGTCCTCATCTCTGGCCATGAGGGCATCCCAACTCACTGGTGGGTTGAGTTATATAATTGGGGCCAAAATTTATGTGCAAGTGAACAAGTGGGATAACAATAATGGATGTTGGAATCAATATGAACAAAGGGAGATGAAAAGTGTGAATCACATGTCTGATATTCAAAATGCAATGAGGGTGGTGTGGAGATGGAAGATAACTATTGATTGTGTTCAAAACACAACATCCATATAGTGTTAGCCTGAAATGGGGACAAAAAAATGGGGGTTGACTATTGACCATGTTTGAAACACAGGACCTAACACAAAGTGTCGTCCAAAGTCATTCGGGGCGTTGGCCCAGGAAAGTTGTTGAGCCGATGCGGCATGGGACCAGGCCATTAGGGGGCCCCTTCAAACATGGAAGTGGATGACAATCCGAATGAAGGACATGGAAAGCGTGATGTGGAGTGAGAGAATGTTGTAATGTATTCCAATGCTCATGAAATTATGCCATAGTAATCATGGAATTAGGAATCTTTTGCTTAGAGCACAATGCATCTCTTGTTTGGAGTATGAGGAGTCCTATGATTGGAACATAAGGTGCACTATAATTTAGAGTCATCTAGATAAAACTATTGGAATCTCATTCTTAGAGAATAAGGAATATCTTGTTTGGATCAAGTGGCATCCTATGTTTGGAAGATAGGGAGTAGTACAGTTAGAGTCATGTAGAAAAGACTGTTGGAATCTTATGCTTGGAAAATAAGGCATCTCTCATTTAGAGAAAGAGGAATCCTATATTTGGAACATAGGGAATACTATAGTTTATAGTCGTGTTGATAGGACTGTTGGCATCTTATTCTTAGAACATAAGGCATCTCTTGTTTAGATCAATAGGAATCCTATATTTGGAACATAAGGAATACTACTATTTATAGTCATGTTGATAGGATTGTTGGCATCTTATACTTGGAATATAAGACATCCCTTATATTTAGTAAGATGCATCCTATATTTTTCATATAGGGTTCACTACAGTTTAAATTCATATATATAGGACTTTTATGCATAAGGTGCCTAGAAATAGTTGGTGTTGGGAATTATGCAAGGGCTTCCCTTTCTAGTTTAAACTGACATAGGAGTCAGGTGATATGGTTCAGATGAGTTGCTTGAGGAATGGTTTAACTCAAGGTACATGGGGGGAATTGATGAATAGAATCTCAACTCACGACATAAGAAAAAGACCAAGAGGAATATACTGACTCATGTTGTTTCATGGTGGGAATAAAAGTATCTCAAATCAGGGTATCCCATGGGTGGAAGGTGGCGGAACATAATAGCGTAATAGAAATTGCTGACGTCATGGTCCAAAAAGTTTTAAGTGTGACTCTCTATTTTTTATGGGGGTCAAGCCTGGGAATTTTTTCACATAAGATGGTCTATGAACAAGATGGGTTTCACACAAGATTGTATTGTGCGGCATAGGTCCACTCAAGATTCAGCAGCTCGGAACTGTTGTGCACCAGATTGATGTTTTGCGCGCTAGATAGGAAGTCTTGCATGCAAGTGCGGAATCATGCACACAAGATTGGAAGTTTTTCACAAAAGCGAGAAATCATGCATGAAAGATTGGAATTCATACGTGCAAGAGTGGAATCATGTGTGAAATTGACTTAGGCATAAAATATGCCAGGCGAGGATCAAACCATTCATGGACAGAGTGAATGCGGACCCATATGGTACATATCACACAAGATCTCACATGGAGGATTCTATTCTTCCACACGGGCACAGAATAGGAAGTATTATGCATTGTAGAGTAGCGGCCGACCTCCAGAGACCTCCCCTGAGGGGTGGGGGTTGCACCTGTATTTATCAGTGAACTTGGGAGTGGTTGCATGGAAGATTCCGCGCGAGCAAGATGTTTTCCGCGTGAGGGGTGCATGTAAACTTCCGCGTGCCCAAGTTGTTCTCCACACAGCCTACTGCAGGCGTGCATGCAAAGGGGAATTTGAACTCACCTTGGCGTGAAATAATCTTTCACGTGGATGCTCCTATTGCACACACCTCTCAAAACTTGCAAGCCTTTTCCTTAGACGTTTTTTGGGTAGCCTGGGCAGAAGATGACCTCTCATTGGTCGCGTAAAATGTTTGTGTGACATGTTTCATGAAATATTTTACGATAGTGTGCCAGATTCCATACTTGTGTGCAAAACATCCATTCTTGGGTGCAAGATTTCACTTCTTCTGTGGAAAACCTTCATTCTGGCACACAATATTTCACTTCTTAAGCGCAAAACCGTACATTGCCCCAAAATTTCTTGGATGAACATTTCCAGTAGCTTGACTTCGAATGTCCATAACCGTTGATCTGTAACTCCATTTGGGCTACATGACCAGTCAAATAAAATCTTGTGGAACAAGATATGCTCTGGGATCAAATATGGATGCATTTTGAAAATTTTGGGGATGTTTTTTCCAATGTCAACAGTAGTGTAGCCACATTTTAAGAGTGAATACTACCATAACCAACTCATGATCTTAGGTTGTGTATTTATGCTCGTCTGTCCTCACTATTGATACACATGGGTGATCACACCATACCTTTACATTAGAACACAACCAATTATGTCTCTAGAGATATTTAAAAATATATATACTCAATACCCTCCTCTAGAAATCTCATGATGGGGGGAACTCATGATAATCTGCCTCAACTCCTAAAAATGCTATTATAGCCACTCTATCCACATGAATGGTTTCCCAGTCTAGGTAAAAATATTCAATGTTTTGATATCTTATGTTAATTAGGAAAAAATCCCATATGGTATAATACAAATACAAGAAATCTCTATACCTCCATCACTCTCTAAGGTAGGTCCCAGGCTAACACTTCCTCGACCTTCATCAAGTTCACTGTATCACCATCAACCAAGATAAAATATCTTATAAAGATGACCTAATGAATATAAATAAGAAACATTAATAGATTAATATAATTTTGGTACTCTAAAAGTATGTTCAGTACCATCCACAAGTGTCTCGTGTTCTACTCCTTAGATGCTATGTGTAATAGGATATCATCTTTGAAGACCACTGTAAACTGGTCTAATAAATGTTGAATTTTATGGTTCATGATTCCCATGAACACTAATAGACATTAATCATACTAAATGGAATAATCAAGTACTCATAGTGACCATATATACATCCTAATTTTGCCTTCTTTATATCCTCATCTCGTACTCACTGATGGTGATAGCCTATTCTAAGGTCAATCTTTGAGAACCATCGTGTCCCAATCAACTCATCAAATAGGTCATAAATCCTCTATAGTGGATACATCTTATTCCCAATCATTGAGTTTAGGATATGATAACCCATAAAAAACCTCAATCACTCATCCACCTTCTTGTCAAACAACATTGGGGCTACCAAAGGAAGAACATCGGGTCTCATGAAGCCATACCGCTATAAGTCCTCCAACTGCACCCACATCTCCCAAAGCATTACGAAAGCCATCCGATATGTCAGTGTAGATATTGGGACCTTCCCTGTAACAAACTAAGATTTTTAAAAATATTTTTAAAAAATAAATTTAGTCTTTTTGATATTCTATTATACACACAACCCTCATTTTATCTTGCATTATACGCAATACAGAGTTTGAACAAAATGTGACATACTATTAAAATATTATTATTTTATATGATAGTCATCACCTAGCCATTTGGAATAATGGGTATGAATAGGACTCGAAAATTATTAAAATATATAGTTTACAGAGAGAGATATATATATATATATATAATGAATTATTTAATGACAAATTAATTATAAATGCAAATAAAAAGCATTTGGAAATAAAGGATTCCTTTTTCTGAAATACTATTTTTATGTGCACAAATATGTTTTAAATAAATAAATTAAAAAAATAACTTTTGGAGTATAATTTTAATTAAATCTATATATTACATAGTAAATTAAATTTTTAACAATCATCTTATGTTTTTTCTATACAAGATATAAGAATAAATCCAATTTTATGCTTAAAATTGTATTTTTTTCAAAAAAGATTTTTGTGTCATTTTGTGCACTTAGATTATAATTGATTTTTTATAATTTTAGAAAATTTCTTGGAAAATTTTAGCTAATTTTTTGAAATTATAACTTCAGAATTATATTGGAGTGATTATTTGAGAATATTCTTCAATTTTAAATGTTTTAGTGAATAATGAAAATAAATGATTTTATTAAAAACTGGGATTTCATTTAAATAATTTGCAAGATAAATTATATTTTAATATGGAATAAAAATTTAAATTAGTTAAATTATATATATATTAATCCAACTTATTTAATTGGAAGTAATTTCAAATCGAATTTTGATATAAAACCTTTTTAAACATTAGAAACTTTTATTGTTGTAAAACGTTTTTTTCATCACATATGCATGATTAGTTTTAAATTAAATTTTCCCACTTATGTGAATAGAATTTGTAAAAATAGAATAAATATATATAATAAAAAAAATTTATAATTTATATTAAGTACAAATTAGTTTTTTACCATTATGGATAGTAAAATTAATAAAAATAATTGGCACGGTAAAGGTAAAAATGGGTTTATTAAGGGTTAAACTAAAATAAAAGGGGTAAAATTACTAGAAAGTTCTCCCAATCCCATTTTATAGCTATATTTAGACCTTATAACCTCTAATATTCTAGAATGGCACATTTTGGTGCCTTTTCAATGTCAAAAACATGGTAACACCTTTATATTTTTAAAAATTACAAGTGAGCCACTCACCTCAATTATAAAAGGCCAACCACTATCCTCACCTCTTCACACATAAAAAATAATCCAATAGCTACCCAAATGTATTCCTTAGTTCCTCCCCTCATTGTATAGGACTTTTTTTTGTAATCCCTTCTAAGAATCATTTATGTGTAAACCTAAAGGGGCTCTCTAAAGAAGAGCTGAAATTCCAAAACATTTGTTTTTTATTTACTTCATCATACTCCTCTTTCAATAAATTTTAAATGTGATAAAATAATAAAAACAAAGTATATAATATATAATTATGTATTATTTAGTTAATTTAATAACCTAAATCATTCTATTCTTTAATCAAATGGGACACAAAATCATCATTCATGTGTACAACAGACTTCCATCCCATGAACTAATGTTATTCATTTTCCATCACCACAACTCACGATGAGATATACAGATTAATTTAATGTTTATATAGGGTATTTATGATATTATCATACCTCAATAATTATAATACCAAATATTACTTATTTTGTCACAACCCATTGGAAAATAATAACATCCCTTGTGTATACAGTGGACTACTTTCTCACAGACTAATGTGATGTGTTTTTCATTACTATTTCAATTGAATGGAAATAAGGATATATTAAATGAATTTACATGATATTTGTAACATAATAATACTTTTATAATTATTAGACCTTGTATACCTTCTTTATTTCTATTTTGTGGGGGGATACGACAACATCATTAATGTGCATGGCATAATACCACTATGTGAAGGAATGTGATTAAATTTTCACTAACACTTTAAAGGAAGTTAATAAGGGTAAATTTCATGTATTTTTCGAAAAATAGTGATTCCATGGTCAAAAGACCAAAGAAAAAAAATATTGAAAGTAAAATAAAAATTTACCAGTATAAATGTGGAAATTTTATTATAATATTTTTAATAAAACAGAATAATATTCATTGAATTCCTATACATCCATGGGATAACATTGTTTAATAATTTTTTAAAATGAATATATAACACTGCATCCACCTCACTGTAAGAATGATTTAATACATTATTGATCTCAAAATGGTGTTGTAGACATTCCATACATCAATCTATGAGAGGCTAAGGAAACAACACCATGCAATTATGAAGTGCTTTCATGATGGTAGTGTAGTATATTTCAATCCATATGTTGTTACAACTTCTTTGTATAATAAGATCAACCAAAATATAGATGTTATATATCTCATATTCTAAATAAGAGAAATACCACACTGACCATAGTAGCATTTAATGATATATCTAATAGTGTCTTTGCACACAACTCTAAAACCTGAGGGGAATGGGTTGCCTTTTGAGTCACCATTAACAATTATTTTGATCCATATAGGGAGAGGATGATTCCAAAAAAAATCAAACAAACAATTCAACAGGTTGAACCTTCCTTGTATTCCAAGATGACGATGAATAAAAAGAGCCTTGATAGATTTGTGGAAGGTACTAGATTGCATCATTCAATCTTCTTTAATCACTTTGAAGATCTTCACTTGTGAGGATTTATAATTAATGTAATTGTTCGGATGACCAATAAAATTTCTATCATACCTGATGACATGAATCAACTCAAAAATAGTACTTATTAAGAGCTTTTTGATATATTGAGAAGCATCCATAGTAGTGCATCATTGAATATTCTGCCAAATGGAGTCTAAATCTATCCATCTAAGAACAAAAAATTCAAAAATGTATTTCCATAAAGAGGATGTAGTAGAAAAAGATAAAGATAGATGGTTAGTATCCTCTCTATGTTGATTGCACATGCAACATTTGGAGTAGAGTTGAATACCAAATAATTAAAGACAATAATTAGTGGGAACTCTATTGTGGGATACTCTATAGAATTCAGTGAATATGGAGGGTCTAGACTATGGATTTTAAACATTCCATAACCAGGAAAAGACCACATTTTCATTAATAACATTATGTGTGGAGTAATGTTTGGAATTTAAAATACAATTTTTTACAGGTTCCCAAACTTAAAAAATCATCAGTATTAAAAAAATGATAATTTTTAATATTAATTCTAATATCTATTGGTAAATAGAAATTACAAGAGAGCATGAAATCATTTCTAAAAATATGAGTATCACTTGGTAATTTCAAAGTGTCGTCTATAGAGAGAAGAGGAAAACTATTCCACTAATCCAACCAAAATTTCAAAGAAGACTCTATGTTAACTATCCATCTAGATTGAGACTTAATTTGGGAAAAATAATTCTTATTGCATGTCCATACTGAGGGACCATATAATGAAGATTTCCTTTCTAATTTTGTTTTAAAACCTACCTCTAAGGAAAATAAAATTTTTTGAGTTGTTATTTATAAGGATCTATATGATTCTAGCCTAATGGTATTTATTAAAAATACTAAAAATCTTAATATCAAGCCCAACATTATCAATGGGATTACAATAACTTCTATAAGGAACCATTAAAATCTTCTTCTCAAGAGTTCTTCAATACAAATTTTTTTTTGATATAACCACAAAGATTTTTAATCAAAACAATGGGCGTTTTATATAACATCATTGAATATACCATTTTATAAAAAAATTGTATTTAACTAGGAAAATATTTCCTTCCATAGATAATGATTTTTCTTTTCCATGAAGAGTGTCGGTTTTTATGTTGATCAAAAATATTAGAAAAATGTGTACTTTTATGATTTAACTAAAATATAAGTACCCCAAGTTATGTAAAGGGAAAGGATCCATCATTAATATAAATTTCATTTATAATTATATCTTTTCCTACTATGGGAAATATTTTTCCAATGAAAATGAATGATTTTTTCTAGTTTATGGATTGATCAGATACATCTTCATAATTTGAGAGGTCAGCTTTATGATTTTGGATATTCTTTTTGTCTCCTTGGAAGAATAAAATAATTTCATTCATATACCAGAGAACAGAGTGAATAATTAGGTTCCTAGAGGAAATAATAGGATTTATTTTACCCTAATTAAAAAAAATTAGTGACAGGTCTACTTAAGTAATCCTCTATAATAGAAAAAATGATTGTAGAGAGTGGGTGTCCTTATCTAACACCTTTAGTGCTATTGAAATAACCATTTGGAGAAAAATTAATCCAAATAGAAATATGAAATGAACCAAATAGGTTTATCATATTGTTAATAAAATTTTCATTAAATAAAAATATGTTGAGGAATTTAGAAATAAAACTCTAATCCATTGTATCACACACTTCCCTAATGTAAAGTTTAATTGAAATTCTTCCTTCACTATTTATTTTTTTTTTGAGGATTTTAATATTAATAGGAATACAAAATAAAATCATGATTGTTTCTACCTTTTAGGAAACCAAATTGGTTTCAAGAGACTATTTTATTAGCAATGGGGGTAATACTATTATAAAAACTTTTTTTGATGATTTAAAGGTAAATTTTAGTGTCTTTTTTTACTTTGGGAATTAGAGATAAGAATTAGGCATTATGTCAATGTGGAAGGTTTCCATTATAAAAAATAAATATTTTAACCATATTATAGACATTATTTTGTACAGTATCCCAATAATGATGAAAACATTAGTTAGTGGATTCATCAATCCAATGGTCACTATCAGGTTTCAAACTAAAGAAAACATATTTTATTTCTTGCACAAGAGGTACACTAGTCTGATGAGTTTTATCATTATTAGTAACTATTAAAAAATTAACATCAAGAAAAAAGTCCTTATCAATACAGGACCACTATAAATATTGTTAAAGTATGAGACAATATGATTGGTCAGACTATCCTCATTATCAATTATTCAATCCTTATATTTAAGAAAGGTGATGGGTCTATATGATTTCCCAGTTATTTGCAGAGCGTTGTAGAATTTTTCATTTCTATCCCAATATTTAATACAATTAATTATAAATGACTTCTTTTGAAGCTTATATTTTAAAGAGATAAGATAGATTATTTTTGTATAGATATTTATTTCTTTTTTAGGATCATCATAAATATCAACACTTATAGTGTAAATCTGGATTTGATTGAGTTTGTTTTCTAGATACGTAATTTCATTGTAAATTTTATTAGTTTTTTCTTTACACCACCCCTTAAGTTTTTTTAAACATTAATTTTACGTAAAATCGAAAGCACCCTTTCCAGCATTTATTGAGTTCCATGTTTGTTTGAAAAAATTATCAAATTAGATAATAGAGGTCCAGTCTTTATGATATCTAAAGGGGAGAAATGTCTTGAAGATTTTGGTATTAAGACATACTAAAATTGGATAGTGGATATAATTTAATCTATAATGGGTGATGCTTGAAATATTATCCCATTTATCTAGGGATTGAATATTAGTGAAGGCACAATCAAGTTTACTAGACATTACCCTATTGTGGTGTCTTCTATACCAAGTATATTTATCCCCTAAAAGGATGATCTCAATGAGATTATTATCATCAATAAAAGTCCTAAACTCCCTCGTAGAGATGTTGGAGTTAGATGGACCCATATTTTAACTAGGTCTAGGGATGGCATTAAATTCTACAATAATGATCCATTGATCCTGAATTATGTTATATAAATGAGGAAATTTTTTTCATAGTGTTCTCCTATCTTGGTACCTATTATTGGAATAAAGAAAATAGAAGAAAATATGTGGGTTTTGATAGGTCATACCAGATGTGACAACTTTTTCATCAATGTTATATAAACTTATATTCCTTAAAGGGGAGTTAGAAATAAAAAAGAATACACTAAAAAGTTATTAGTTTTAAATCCATTAAGGATATAACCTATAATATTTAACCAGTAAAGTTAGGATAAAAGTTGATTTTGGACTCATAAATAGAAAAAAAAATTGTTTATGGGTATAAAAAACTCTTTTTAATGTGTTGATGGTCTCAGGGTTTGTAATACCCTAAAAAATAAAATAGAGACTTTTTATTTTAACCTATGATTGGGGTTGGAATACCCATTATTTTTTCATACATTGTCCTTCCTCCTTGATTATTTCATGGTTGGGTTAGAAATCATTACACTAGGAATATAGGATTCCTTATCCTTCTTTTATCATAGATGAGTTAGGAGAAATAATGGTATTAAGTTTACCTAACTCATCTTCTATGGGAGTATTTGGTTCTCTACAAATTTTATGTTATATATTGAGATCTCCTTCAGATTGTGAGATTAAACTATCCTCAGGGGTCATAGTGCTAGCAGGTTGCTCATATTGTCTTTGAATGCTGGTCTTTTAGATTCTATCATGTGTGAAGATGTCATCATTTTTATCTCCCGACTCCGAATGGTTGTGTGATTGAATCGGATAATCTTCAGGATAGACTCTACATTTTCAACTATCATGTTTAACTAAATTATACATAGGCAGAGTGTTAGTAGTGATAGTGCTAATCAATTTTGAATTCCCATAAAAATTGGTGTCTTGGGATCCAACAAGAATAACAGTGCCAGCCTGCTGGTCATCCTCTATGTGCATCCGAATCTTTTGGATTGTATCAGATTTTTTTTTCATATTTTTTTATCCACTACACTATTGGGATGTGTTATTGCTCTAGTTTTCCATTAGAAATCATCTTCCTTCAACACTGCAATGCAATGGATGAAATTTTATGTTCATATAATTTCATTATTTATGGAAGACAGGGTATCACTAGCTCCATCCTCTTGAGAATATATATTAAGAATTATATAGGAGAAAGGATTGCTTCTTAACTTAGTGGTATGTACTGAAATAGGATCTTTAATAGGAATTTAATTGTTTCTTAAGTTATCAACAATGTGAACATGAAATGTTTTCTTAACAATATATTCCAAAAAGTTATCAATTTCATTATCAATATATTGATTGATAGCTTTATTTACATCATCTTCAAACAAATCAGCCCAGATCTTATTAAAGGGATACTTTGAGGAATTTATTACTCCTTTCTTTTTTACCCATATTTCACTATGATTTTTTGAGGCTTCATCTTTCTTCAATATAGGTACCTTCTATATTTTATGCCTTTTGACTTCATTCTAAACTTTCTCATTGGGTGGAAGAAACTTCTTTTTCACCACTCTACAATTGGAAATGGTGTGCCCAATAATCATACAATGATCAATAAATGGAATTTTATGACTATACTCAACCTTAACATAATCTTTGTAGTCCTTGTCATTCAAAATAATGGCATCTGGTAATTTTTATTCCAAGTTAGTTTCAACCATAACCCTTTAATATAATATATATTCCCCATTTAATTTTTGCATATTGATCTACAAGGGAAAACCAATGAATTATTTCATATCATTTCGGGTATTTGTGGGCTATAATACCTAGTTTAGGCTAATGAATGTAATCCATATTTTTTCCATAAAATTATGATGTGTCGGTGGACTAAAATCTATGTCTTTTTAGGATAATATGAGAAACCTACTCTGATGTTATAGGTTACACATTTTCCAAACAAAATTTAAATCATATTGATAACTAAGTATGGTATGGTAATAGACCTTTCCAATTGGAACAATTTTTCAATTGGAGTTTCCCTAGTAATGGGATATACGGGGTTTATGGTTAGAGAAATACCACGGATTTTTTTCCCTTTTAGATAATAAATTCACCCTAAAACAAAGAACATACACATATTTATCTTTATTATAGGGATCTTTGGTCTGCATCTATAAGGAATTTCCTATATTCTGGTTTATATTATATGTAAATATTCATCGTGGTCACTTTGAGTATATCTGATCCCTTAAGAACTTCTAAGAAAGATATTTCTTTGAATTTAAAAGAATATCTCTATTTTCATTAGATTATTTTAGATATCTTTTTGTGGTGATTCAGTGTCCCTTTAAAAGAAATATTACCTCTTAATATCAAAATTTCCCACGATTGTTTTCTATATCTATCAGTCCATAAGATAATCATCTCTAATCTTCAACAAAGATATGGTTTGGGATCTCACTGTTCACAGAGGTTCTTTGGGAGCTATTTGTATTTTTTCATAAATTTAATTTATATATGTGATATATATGACATAAAAGTGATTATAAATGTTTAACATATTATTTACCTTTTATTAATTTCTTCTATTGAGAAAAATAAAAATAGTGTTCATGCGTATGTTTGACCTATCGTCTCTATAAATGATGTATTTCATTTTCTATCACTAAATTTTATAAATTACTATAAATACATATATAATGAAGATATATGATATTTATTTCATTATTAAAATTATTTAGATAAAGGAAGAATGATAAAATTAAGTGGACCAAAAATATTAAACTAAAACATATGTGGAAAACAAAGCAGTTATTACCCAAAAGAAAATTTTAAAAAACAATTGTTAATAATTATGTAATAAATGGTCATAAGTAAATAATATATGGTATTATATACCCCAGAAGTCAGATCCAAGCACGCTTGGACCGCAAATTTATTAATAAAAAGACAAGTGCAGAGACAAAAAAGAGAAAGAGGACGAGATTACATGTCGGAATAGTCATAAGAATCACATTCATACCTGGTCATATCATCCGCATCGGCTGATTCCCATTCTAATTGGGGCTCATATTGTTTGAGCAACTTGATATACTCCTTCCTTCGCTCCAATTTCTCCATAGATAGCTTCTCCTTAGCCTTCATGGAGGATGACCTGGTGGTCACCGTCCTCGGAACTGCAGAGTAATCTTTCCTTGGTTTCCTTTTAACCGGGGTAGGCAATACACCCTCACTGTCAGAGATTATGGTCTTTTCTCCTCGAAAAATATCACTGTATGAGGTTTTAATCATATTCCCATCACTTTCCTCATCATCCTCATGAATGTCCCCCCACTTGTAGGGGATGGAAACTCCATTTCCTGGAGTGGAGACCTCGGCCCCTTCCTTCCCATCATCAGAGTTGTTCCTCCATTCCTCAGAATATTGCTTCTTAATATTCAGCTGTAAAGAATCATTCACCACAAATGCTGACGCAGGACTCAAATTATCAGAAGTGATAACCTCATGATCTCTAGAAGGTCCACTATAAGATCTTGTCGGAGTAGAATCAATAATCAACTCTTTGCCCTTTGAAGGAGTCAGCACATCAGGGGCTGCCTTCATAGGATGGTCATTGTCCTTGATGACATGCTTTGGTGAGGACGATTCCTTCAAATTATCCTTTTTTCGACAGATATTGGAGGGGTGTCCTCGCATCCCACACTCCTTACAAGTGATGTTTTTACGACACAACTCCAAAGAGTGCCCCACAGTCATGCATTTAGTGCAGAAAAGAGATTTATTTTTATATTCAACATCAATCAGAATTTGATCAGACGGAATAGAAAGTGGTACCGTATCAATGAGAGTGGATCTGATATCAACTTCCACCAGCATTATAGCGAAGTGCCCAAATCTGACATCAGTCATTTCCTTATCAAGGCAGATGGGAGTTCCAATTGCCGTTCCAATATCATGCAGGATCTCTTGATGCCAAAGAACCCAATTAAGACCATGAAGACGCACCCATACCTGAGCGAAGACATTTCTTGCATTTTAGACATTAAAGTCAAGTGACCATTCATGCAGATGAATCCATCTCGGTTTTAGAAACATGGAACCAGAACTCCATGCCCTAAGCTTGAGATCCGCTAATGGAAACAAACAATGAAAGAATCCCCGCCCAAGGGAGACACATTACCAGCTAGCAAAGCCCCACAACATCGAAATTCTACGGAATAAATCTTCACATTTCTAGGGTTGCGCACCTTTAGGAAGAACAATGCGAGAAATCAATGAGTTCTCACCCAATGCCAACCTTTCAGCAATCACACCGGGGTTCGCCTCGACATGATCCAAAGAACCCTTTCGGAGAATCCTTCTATAGTAGGAATCCTCAATCTTTTTCTGATCCGATAAAAAATCTTTCATCACATCAATAAAGGAACGCTGACCACATGATGCAGCACCAGTAGGAACCCTCACAGATTCCTGAAAATGGCAAATATTGACATCGGAAGAGGTAATCTTCAAAACATCCTTTACCATGGACCTCGAAGAATCCCAAGCACACTGGTTAAGGGATTTGCAGGGTGGAGGTTTCGCAGCAACGCGATTCAACCGGTCCACCCTCACCGCACCATCCTCCGATCTCAGCAGAACAGTCTCACTGGAGAAGACCTTCACATCGCCAACTGATGCGACATCAGCAGACGAAGACTCCAGGTTTTTGAAGCCGCTTGGGTCCGCATCCTTCCCAGAAGACCGTCGCTCACCGGAGGAGACGACACCACCAGCTGATGCGAGCAAATCAGCAAGGGAAACCACTGGCTTTCTGAAAACGGAACTCGGTGCAGAGGAAATACCGCTCGGAACCGGATCATTTCCCATCGATCTCATGTCGAGTCAATTTCCATATAACTTTTATTTTCTTTGATACATGTGTCATATTCACCAGATGTTTCTTTTATGTTGTTTATACCCTTCCCATTTATCTATTTTATGATTATTATCCTAAAAATTAGGTGGATTTACATATCCATTTTATTAATTCTCTTTTATTAGTTTATAATTCAGAATTTTCTAAAGAGGTTATGGATTTTGGTCTGAATTTTCCTTATTCGATACATAAGTTAGGTTTAGAACCTTACATATTTTATGAAGTGTGCATATATTCTTATTTCCATGTAATATAATTAATTTATTTATTATAAAGATATTTTATGATTCGTTTAATGTTTTTCGTTTCTGGGGCTTATGATTCAATGTTACCAAAGTGGTAATGGTTTTATGGTATAATCTCATCATTTATCACGATTCTATATGTTTGTGCTTCTAATTATTGAAGCATATGATCAATCATTCAAGAAACTGATTAATTTTATTATCCTCTATTTATTTCATTAGAATACGTGTTTTCCCTTCAATTTACTCTCTATATGTACTCAATATTCAAAAGTATTTTTTTTATAGTAAACCAATATTATTTCTCTATTAATTCAAAAAACCCTTTTCTATTCTATATACATGTTTTCTAAAAATGTTTGTAAAAATTATTAAACATCCAAAAATAATTTTCTAATGTTATTTTTAACCATTTTTTACTTTTACAAAGTATTTTGAAAATGAACCTTCATGTTTCTTTCAAAAGAATTCATGTTTTTATTTTATAAAAAAATATAAAAGGAATATTTTTATTAATGTATATATAATGAAAAGTATTTTATACCATCACGAACAACTCATTTTTTCCAGAATCATTTATAAGTTTCAAATTATATTTTTGAAGAAATTTATTTCCCAAAAAAAATCAATTTAAGTCTAAAAATATTATTTTAAAAATGAAAAATATATTTTCCTCATGAAATTATTAAATTATTTTAAAAGATTTTATTTTAATTTTATAGGTTTATTTTTATAGAAATTTATTTCAAAAATATTATATATTTTAAAAAGTTTTTTTGAAATGGAAAGGCTATTTTCATCAATAAATTTTCAATGTGATCTTAGAAATAAATTTCCATTCAATATGGTATCCTTTTATGTTACTTATTTTTTACTTGGGATTTGATCCTCAGATACCATGCATATTATTTATCTGTATGGTTTATTTTTATGATCACAATATGTTAATGAAACTTGTTTCTCTTCAATATGTTTTACCAAAATAAAATAACTATGAATTATACATATTTTTCTATGAGAAATGCTTTAGTGAAATGATGAAATGATTGTGAAACCTGTTTATTTTCCATCGGTTATGATATGTTTAAATGTTTATAAAACACATTTATTCTCATGGGTTTTTATATGAATAACATTTTATGATATTTTGGCGTACATATTTATGATTTTCATTATATGATGGTGGTTAAATTATATACAAGGATAGTGGATACGTTATAACTAAGGATGATAGATATGTTATAAAAAATTATGGGACCTATATATCACTCTAATTCATTGGGTAAAGATTGATATCTCATGAGATAAATAATAATGGATTTGGGATTGAACTAAATTCTGTAACGGACTCAATCCACTATGATCATCCTAGGGTTAAACCCTAACTATTATGATGGTTTGGGGAGTGAACAAATTACACTATAGTAGTCTTTGTAATGATCCTTGAACTACTAAGGAAATTACTTTCTATTCTTATCTGTATTACACAAATATATACCATATGTTTATGTTTTTCCCATTGTTCATGTTCTTTGATTTCATTATGATTCATGTCTTGTAAATTTAAAAGATTTATTCCATGACTCATGTTTATGATCTATGAGATGAAAGGTATGATTTTTAAATGTTATTCTCATTTTATCATCCACTTAGGATCATGATATGTTTATATCCTTATGGTTTACCCTTAATTAGCATATGATCTCTCCCTTCCTTATGATTCCTTCTGACAGGTTATGATGAAAAGAGTTATTTATGATATGTCTAAGGATGGTAGGTCTGTAAAATATAGTGGGAGATGATGCAGCTCACTTATTGACCAATTATTAATGTTTCCTTGTATCAAAAGTATCAATACATTTACAATCCTTAGGTGTTTGTTAGTTTAATGTAATTAATACTCATCTAAAAGTAATTAATATCTATGTATGGGAAGATTTGGTCTTTATAGTTGGTATAAAAGGATAGGATTAGTTATCCTTTGGAAACATGGAGGATAAAAATTTAGTGAGAACCCTTTTTATATTTCTATTGATATTTATATTAATACATATAAGGATGATTCTATGGATGAGTCAATGTATAGGAAATTGTCCTGGAATTTTGTTAAATGATAGGTAGAGTGGTTTCTAAGATATTTCAACCCCATTTAGATACTACAAGTGGATCTAGATCTAGAATAGAGGAACATATGGGTAATAACTCTGAAACTTTTTCATCAATTTGGACATAATCATCACTTTGGGAAAAAAACAGGCCTTTCGGATCACCTGGATTGACACTCCAAGAGGATATTATTTGAAAATTCATAAACTCATTATGAACCATCATAAAGGATATGAATAATGACCCTGAATGACCTAGGTTATTCCTATATTTTCATAGATTTAATGGAATGTGTCATTATTTATACATCCTATAAGTGATTCTTATGGATTATATGGTTTTCTACTATGATCAGTTTTACTCACATTATGATTTTTGGGTTTCATTCAATGGATGGAACCAGAAGCAATCATGTCAACACTGAATCTGATGGAAAATTTAGTGACTGTGATAAGAAGAACTGGATGATCACTAGAGAGAATGATATTGTGATTATTCATAATCATCTATCATGATATATAATTTACAACACGAACATCAGTAAGAATCCAAAAGTGTCAAATATGAAGAAGATGGAATTTTAAGAATGTTCATGTGGTAAAGAACATAGAGGAAAGAAGATTTGTCTTCTAAATATCATGAAGGTGCGAAGAAAAAACATGAAGAATATATCAAATGGATTGAAAAATGTTTTCTATGTGTAAATTAAGGTCATAGAGGAATTAATTTCTAAGTAACTTGATGTCTTATATATAACTAACTTGGTAATTATATGAGTCAATACCCTGAACTAAGGGTTAGCCCATATACCATTAAAAGACCTGTATTATAAGAAATCATTGAAGTTAAAGGGTTGAAAAATTAATGTATTTGGATAAAATAATTATGTTATATAAGTATTTTTCCAATGGTATTATTTATAATAATCAAAAAACATATAAGAATTATGTTATTTTTTGAATCATATATGTCTCCATTCAAGACTAACTTCAGAGTTATTGATTCTATAATGGGTTTATATGTTTAATGTTGATCATAATTTCAATGTCTTAGGCACCCCTCTTGTGGATTAATATGATGAGAATATAGAAATATCTAGTACATTTTTGGAGACACTTATGGAAATACAACCCTTTAGTTTTGTATATCTATTAGTGAAATATTTATTTTAGGAAGATTGCCTTTAACTTGGGGGGAATAAAATTAATTTTATTGGTAACCTTTAAGTTTTATCGTATTTATGATGTTGAGGTAAATAAAAGATATTTTAATTTAGGAATTAAAATAATACTATTTCAGGAAAAGGTAATCTTAATGTTGGGTGACAACCTATCGTATCAAGTAGGGTTATTCGGCCTAAACTCACAATCAATGGAAGAAAACGGTATAGATTATATCACTCGACTACATGAAAGATTATTTATAGTGGGTCAACATAAAGAGAAATATTTATAACTAAGTATCATTTTACTTGGTATTTTGGCAATTTAGTTTTGAGAAAAAAAATCTTAGGGGATTCTACAACCATTATTCGTACATGAATGAAACCAGAAAAAAAAACACCCTATATTTTTTCATTGGAATCACTAAAATGTCTAAGGATAATAATTTTATAAGATTTATAGTCGATTGACTTACTAAGTCAGTACACTTCAGTGCTATCAGAGAATATTTATCTCTAGATCAACTTTACAAGATATAAATTAAGGAAGTGGTAATATTACAGAGAGTACCACATTCAGTTGTATCTGATTAAGATCTATGGTTTTCATTGATGTTATGGATATTTCTTCAGAAACCTCTAGTTATAGAGTTTTCATTCACACAATGAATGATAATTACATATATGATTAGTGTAAGAAAATAACTAAATCACTTGAGGTAATGTTAATGTCTTTTTTTAGGGATTTCAAAGGTGTTTGGGATCCCCAACTTCCATTAGTTGAGTTTTCTTAACAAAATAACTTCACTCAATCATTTTGAGGGCTCCTTATGAAGTCATTTATAAAATTTTGTGTAGAACTCGAAAGTACTATAATGAAGCCTCAGAATAAAATATATTTGGTCATGATCTAGCTTATTAAATAGAATATAATTTTAGAGCTAACCAATAACACATAAGGGTAGTAAAATATGAAAAACAAATGTTATACTGATAATTGTCAGTGTGATATAGAAATGGATGATAGTGATAAGGAATTTATATGAATTTCCCTATGGAAGAAACAAAGTAAAACTAATACCTATGTATATCAGTACCTTTGAGATTATTTATCATATTAAGATTATATCTTATCATTCGGTTCTTTCCCCAAACCACTCTCAAGTTCATGATGTGTTCCATGTATCTCTTTTGAGGAAGTACATACCTAATCCATCACATATATAGAGAAAAGATATCATACCAATAGAGAAAAATAATTCCTATGAGGAACATTTGATAGATATTTTGGATCATCTAGATAATGTTCGATAAAATAATACCACTCACATACTCAATGTTTTTTGGAAAAACCACCAGCTTGAGGAAGTTATATGGGAACCTGAGGATGTAATGAGGCAGAAGTCAACTCATTGGTTAGTACCAAAGTGATTAATTTCAAGGAAAAAATTACTTTTATGGGGGTATAATGTCAGACCCTAACATTTTCTAAATATTTTTTTAAATTAAATTTATTCTTTTTTATTTTCTATGTTACACGCAACAACAATTTTACCTTGCATTACATGTAACACTAAATTTAAGAAAAACATGAAAACTAATAACACATTATTATTTAATATGATAGTTATCAACTAAACATTGGAATGGTGGGTATGAATTTGATTAACTCAATTATGAAAAATATATGGTTTCCACATGTTTATATATTGAATTATTTGGTGATCAATTAATTAAAAATTAAAATAAAAACCATTTTAAAATAAAGTAAACCTATTTCAAAGAAACTATGTTTATACACACAAACATGTTTTACCTAAAAAAACTAAAAAACACTTTTGGAATGATTTCAATGATATTTATATATTAAATAATAAATAAAATGCTTAACATTCATCTTAGGGATTTTCCAGACAATTAACAAGAATAAATAAAATTTTATGATTTAAAACTATATCTTTCAAAAAAGTAGTTTTTTCGAATTATAAAAACATTTATTAAAAAGTAAAATTTTAGAAATTTTATTTGAAAAAATTCAATTAATTTTTTAAATCATCATCTAATATTTATTTTGGTGTGATTTTTTATGAATTTTCTAAAAATAATATTTTTTAATGAATACTGAAAAATATTAGTTCTTATTAAAATGTGACTTTTCATTCAGAAAATTTATAAGATTTTATTTTAAAATGGTTTTAAATGTAATGATAGTTATAATATATATCGATTAATCCAATTTAGGGCGTTGGATTCAATTTCATTTTGAATTTTGATAAAAACATTTTAAACTTTTGAAACTTTTAACTTTAGAAAACCATTTTTCCATCATGTCTATGGGATTAATTTTAAATTAAATGTTTCCACTTTTATGAATATAATTTTAAAAAATGTATCCCGTATTTTTAATAAGAATAATTTTTATTTTCAAATAATTTAAACTTATTTTTTACCGTTATCAATTGTAAAAGAGGAAAAAATAAATTATTTTGTTTAATGTGAAAATATGTTTATAGGGTGGTTAAACTAAAAATATAATGGGTTAAATGAAAAAGGAACATCTCCAGAAAACATTTTTGGGATATATTTTGACTTTATAACATATACGGTCTGTTAAATTTCCATTTTTTATCTATTTTCATGTAAAAAACGTAGGCCCACCATTTTCTTTTCAAAAATTACAAGTGTACCACCCACCTCTATTATAAAAGGACACCCACTCTCCTCTCCTTTTAAAACATAAAAAACTCTTTGGTTATGAAAATATCTATCCCAATTTATTCCTTAAATCCTAATCGTGATCCTATATGACTTATTTTTGTTATCATTATCTCTTAATAATGCATTATGTGTACACTCAACGAGGCTCTTCGAAGAAGAGGTAAAATCATAAAATAAAATAAAATTATTCCACATCCATTATTATTTTCCAAATATGATGAAACAATAACACTAGTATATCCCATAAAATAATATTTTTTATTTTAATTTAATATCCAAAATCCTTCTCCTCTTCCATCATATGGGACATTAAATCATCATTCTTGTGTACGGTGGACTACCTCCTCCCAAACCAATATTAATTTCTTTCCATCACCACCTCTAATGGCTGGATAAAATGTTGGATTTAATTTTTATATATTATATTTTTAATATTAATATATCTATTTAATTATAATACCAAATCATTCTTCTTATCTTCTAATTTAAAAAACTATAATGTCGCTTGTGTCTTTGGAGAACCACTACCTCATGAACTGATGTGACATGACATTAAATTATTTTTAACTTTTGTGATAATAAGTATAGAATAAATGAATATATATATATATATTATATTTTTAACATAATTATACTTTTTAAATTATGATACCACATATAGTTTCGTAATATTTATTCTTTAGTGATACGATAATGTTATTCATATGTATGGCGGACTATCGCCTCGCAAAGCGATGTGATTCGTTTTATACTAATGGATTACATAGAAGGTAATTATGGTAAATTTAATGAATATATGTGATATATATTATAAAAAAATTATTATTTTAATGGCAATATATTATTATATTTTATTTCATTTCATCCATCAAGAAAATGTATTCATCATTAATGAATACATACGACCTACCATCTCCATGAATGGTGTATTCCATTTTCTATATCTAACCTTTAAGTATTAATATAAATAAGTTTATAATAATATATATTATATTTATATCATCTTTAATAATTTATAGATAATGGAACCAAGATCAAATTAATGGGATCAAAAATACCTAACCAAAACATAAATGAAAACTGAAGGAGTTATTACCTACAACATAAATTTAACAAGTAATTATTAATAAGAGAGTAATAAAAGGTTATACGTAAACATTATATGGTATGATATATATATTTATGATTCTTTAATATATTATTACTTAACTTATATTTATTATATAGGAGGTTTTAGTTTGTATAAATGAAGTTGAGACTTAACGTAATGGATTTTTTTTCTCGCTTTAATTTTATGTGTTTCACATACCATATTCTCTATTTTTTTATTTAATGTGGTGTATATACTTACATTGAATTTATTTTATAATTTATATATTTAAAATAATGGTGATTTTTATATCCATTTTTGGATCTCTCTTTCATGGTGTTTAGGTTTAAAATGATACCAAAGATGTAATGGATTTTGGTCTCTAGTAGGCTTCTTTGAGACATATGTTATGTTTTGATCCTAACTTGATTTATGAATTTTATATACCAACCCATTGAAATTTAATATAATTTATTTATTCATTATACTATTTTTTTATGTTTAATTTAATTTTATTCTTTAATGGGGATTATGATTCAGTTTTACTAATGTGGTAATGCTCTTATGGTACAATCTCATCATTTATCAGGATTGTTTATATTTATGATTTCGATGATAAAACATTATAATTAAAATCTCTTGAATCTCAATAAACTTTTTCTCCTATTATTATGTCTTGATAATATATGTTTTCTATTTATTTTCCAATCATTATTTTCTTAAGATTCAAAAATAATGTTTTTAACACAATTTGATTTTATTTATCACTTCGATCAAAAACACATTTTTTTTATTTCATATCCATGTTTTATAAAAAAAATTTAAAAAAATTCCTGAACATTAAACAAATGGAATCATTAAAGGAAATTTTAACCATGTTCTAATTATAAAAAGTGTTTGAAAATGAATCATCATTTATTTTTTAAAAACAATTTCACGTTGGATTTTATCAAAAATGTGGATAAGATCTTTGTTTTAAAGTGTATGACATGAAGGATATTTTCTTACATCATTACAAAGTCATTAATTTAAATATTATTATATAATCTTCAATGTTTATTATAAAAAAATTATTTTCATAAAAAATTATGAATTTTTGTTTAAAAAAATTTTATTTTCAAAATGTAAAGGTTATTTTCATCAAAAAAAATTAAATGATTTTTACAGCATCCTTTATAGGTTTCTAGGGATATTTTGTATGAAAAGTATTTAGAAAATGTTTTATTTTTTAAAAATTGTTTCTAAAAGTGGAAATAATATTTTACATTAGAAATGTTCCATTTGACCTTTCAAATTCATTTTCCATCTAAGAAGATATCCTTTGATGTTGGTTATTACTGAATAAGGATATAAACCAAGGATTCCATTGTTATTCATTATAATTTTGGTTTATGTTTATAATGAAAATATGTTTATGAAAACTTTTTATCTTCCATAGGTAGTACCATGAAAAAATTCCTATGAAACCGATATATTTTTTCACAAGTTATTCTTTGATGAAATGATGAAATAATTATAAAACCCATTTATTTTCCATAAATTTTTATGATTAAAAGTTTCTAAAACACATTTCATTTCATTGGTTTTTATATTATGAATTTATTATGATCTTCTGTCACATATATGTATTATTTTTATTATGTGATGGTAGTTACATTTAACTATGGTTAGTGGTCATGTTATAACCTAGGACAGTTGTAATTTTATAACTAAGAAGGGTTGGACCTATATCTCCCTCCAATGAATTAGGTAAATATTAATATCCCATGGGAAAATTGGATTATAATTAGTAATGAACCTAGTTCAAAAATGTACTATGTCTACAATGATAGTCATTGGAGCAAAAATTAGCTAGTATGATGGTTTGGGGAGTATACCCATTTCACTATGATAGTCCTGGAAATAATATATGAACTACTAAGAAAATTATTTTCTATACATATATGTATAGAAAATAATATATGCCTTGTGCTAATATTATGTTCACATTGTTCATGTTATTTAATACTATTATGATTCATGTCTTATGAACTACCTCGATTTATGACATGACTTATGTTTATTATATATGATATGTAGGGTATGGTTTTTAAATTTTATTCTCATGTTCTCACACCCTTATACTCCTTATATGTTGATATACCTTACTGAAAATCTAAGGTCGCACTTTCTTGTGATTCTTTTCTCCAAGTTATGGTAAAAATTATTATTTATGACATTTCAATGAAGGGTTATAATTATAAAGAACATAGTGATATATGATGTATCTCACTTATGGACTAGTTTTTCATGTGTACAATTTCCAAAAGGAACTATACCTTTACGATAATTTGGCATGTGTTTCTGTCATGTGATGAATATTCATCTAAAATAATTTCATATATATATATATATGATTATTTTAGGTCTTTACAGTCTCAAGGTGTTAGTGAATGTAAAATTATATCTCTTAGTGGGTAGGTAGGCCTGAAACATCCTTAGGAAAGACATTCAATTACTCTACCACCAATAGGTGAATAATAGGTTGTATCCTTCGGAGCATAATCTAATCATGCTCCACCCAGGATTCCATATAACCTATAAAAGAAAACCTCAACCATTGTCGATGAATACACCACATCCCCCACTTGAAATAGTCTATCCAGGCATGAACTATGTGTATTCAATACATACACATGATGACATCATAATACCTCATTAATTATATAAATATATCCAATAAAAATATCTCAACTCCAAGAATCATGTACCACTATCAAAAAATGTTTTTGATCCCTGATGCAACTCTAATAGGTGTCTCCAAGTGAAAGGGTTAATCTATGGGATCAAATGGAATCTTTATGTCTCAATCTTAGGATGTGGGAATTAATGAGTGTATCAAACCCATTAGATAAGTTGTATAAGTCATATGTCATACCAGAAAAACATCCTGGGATCCTCAGGGTCATTGGAATCCAATACCTACAAGCGTCTCCTCCCTTGACTACTAGTTCCTTAAACCTAACACAGACCACCTGGGGTGGTGATGAAAATAATTCAAATCATCTACCACCTCCAACTACTATACTTTCTCCTCTTCCACATTCATCACACTGGGGACCTCCCTACTCCTACTTATATCTCTGCCTAAGTTATTTTTTAACCATCTCTCTCTAAGTTTTATTTTGGGTTAAACAATACCGAGTGAGATTTTTGTGACCATTGCATGAGAATCACCACCTCTCCCTCAGCTAACTTGACCCATCCTAAGAGCCATTAACTCCTGGTCCTCTATCTTGGGGTCATCCCATAAGGCATATCAAATTCCCTAATACCCATGACTAATATCCGCACCTAGCTACTGATGTCTCAGTTCTAGCATTCCCACTACCATCACACACTATCATCAAACAACATAGTGTATCCATTGAAAACACTCGTATCACTTAAAATATCCCTGAAAGTCAGTCATAATATTCTTCTTCACATCCTAGGAAAAATGAAACATAATAGAGGGGTAAGCCAGAAGCTTAGTAAGGATAAACAATATAGAGGAAGCTATCATAAATAAGCATAAACTTTTAAGGAAAGGTATAAAATTAAAACACAATACTTTTAAACATAATATTCAGAAAAATAAGACATGAATAAATCAAATAATTCAATTTTATCATTCACATAGATATTCTACTAGTTAAATAATCACATGAAACATCAATAACTAATCTCATAATGAGAGAATACATAATGTTGGACATCATAACCATACCGGCATGGCCTTGTGCCAAGACCATACATAAACATATTATCAAGACCTCATGTCAGGACATTAGTATGTCTCATGAGACCTAGCGATGCATTGAGCGGATATAGTGGACCCCTCCCATCCCTTATTAAGCCCAATGA
Organism: Viscum album; assembly: GCA_963277665.1. Lineage (NCBI taxonomy): Eukaryota > Viridiplantae > Streptophyta > Magnoliopsida > Santalales > Viscaceae > Viscum > Viscum album. The sequence goes on along the minus strand of OY728164.1, from coordinate 1,006,359,149 downwards.
TTCCTCATTTGAAAATACTGAAACATAACATAAACATTCATTTCAAAACTAGCATATGATATGTTAATGATTTATACATAAGCCATGAATGTTATAAAAATAGAACATCCATAGTCAAACATATCATAAAACCTTTAATATAATAATGAAGATAGTACCATAATAAATCCACATTTATTAAGCATAAAATCCAAAAAAGGATGTTCCATTGATGAAAATAATCTAATAAATTACATAAAATTCTTTGAGGAAAATATCGATTTTTTATTTTAAATTTATTTAAAATCCATGAAATTATAAAAGAAAGCATTTTTAAAAAAAAATTATCCATGTAATATTTTAAGGTAAAATTCAAAATTTTAAGGTGATATAATTGTGTAAAATAGTCGCTCACGCCGTATAATTTAAAAAAACAATCTTTCCTTAATTTTTCGAAAATTCATAAAGAACCTAATTTGGAAAATAATGTAAAGATTACTTTCAAAACATTTTATAAAAAGTAAAACATGGGTAAAAATGACTCAAATAATTGTTGATAATATTTTGAAATACATTTTATGAAACATGGACATGGATGATAAAGATATCCTAGTAGATACGTACATATAACAAACCTTAGATAATAAAGAGGTTGTGAAATTAACCCTTACCTTGTAGTTTCCTTTAGTCAATGGTGAGTTAATCTTATTTATAATAGTTAGAGTATTTTATTAAATTATACCAGAAAAAGAACCATATTCATAATTATGATATCATATATGACACTCTTATATCATTTTTTTAATAATATTTCAGTATTACCATTGTTTTCAGTGTTAACTACTTCATTTTCCTATGTATATTTTGTTGTATAAGTCATGTTTTTTATGAGTAGGATTTTTTTATTCATAAAAATAATGAAATAAAGTTAATAATAATTATATTTACCCACCATATAAATTTTATAACCATTCTTGAATGGTTAACCTAGAGAGTGAGTCACACTGAATTGTGGAGACGGTAGGCCGTACATATGCACGAGTGACGGTATCATTCCCTTGATGTTTAAATGGTATTAAATTGGATGGTATATTAGTTATATATAATAATTATAATTTTATATTAATTATATATATATCAATTATACTCATCATTATACCCATCCAAATAAAATAGTGAAAAAGGAAAAATTACACCATAGTGTGGAGATGGTAAGTCGTACGCACGAACGCATGGTGACATTGATATTGTAGGATGGATAAAAGGATGAATATGGTTTGTACCAAAATCATAATAACATATCGTCATGTTGGTGATAATGGATTTATTACTTGAGTAGGGAAATTAGATAAGATGAGGAAGTAGTTGAAGAAAATAAATTGAATGGAAATGATAAAAAAATTACATATTCTTTGGGCACCACCTTTTGATTTTCACAAAAGGACTCCCTATAATGGATTTATAACAAATTTATTTCGTCTAGGATTAAGTGAGGGATGTTGGGAGATGCATTTATAGGGCTTGGGCTGATCCCAATGGATTTGTAGGTGTAAATAAAAGAGAAGGATATGCTCTCTATAAAACTAGATGGGAGGGGTACTTTTGGATTCTACAAAATAATTTAAATTATTATAAATTTATTTTCTATTTAAAATATCTCAAAAGAGACTTATTTAGAGGATAAGGTTATTATTGCAATAAATCCTTGAAAATAATAATTTTTATACAATTAAGTCATGAATTTAACCTTATATTTTGGGTTTAACCCTTAGTTAAACAATTTAACTCATAGTGTGTCTACATGTCTTTTTCTACTATAGTTTTAATATAGCAACTATAAAATTTAAAAAAACCAATTGGATCATTTATGACATATTTGAAGCTACCCTAGTTATTTTTCAGAACCTTAAATTTTTATGAATTTTCATCATTTAATAAAATATTATTTGTTTTAATGTATCATTTATGTCAATTTTGATACTGTTCTATATTTTTATTTTTAAAAAATATCAAACTAACATGGTAACTTGGAAAAACTACTTCCAATATTTTAATAACATGTTTATTTTATCTATAAAATTTTTGGATTTCATTAATTAAGTCAAAATATATTTATTTTAAAAAATTTAATATCATTTCATTTATTGTTCCTTTAATAATGCAATTACTAAATCACTATTGTGTCGCCATTTATTTTCATTATTAATTTCCTAAAATTATAAATAAATTACCTTTATGTCGGTAAAAAGTTTAAATTTTTGAATAATATTTATAGCCAATCATATCACTTATATAGCCTTATATTCAAAATGAAATAGTTAATAAAATTTGAATATGACATTTTTAACTCTTCAAAATATAAAATATAATAAATGTCATAATCATACACCTTTAGATTTAAAAGGATAATATTTTTGACCTAAGGTATATTTTGGTTAATAAAATAATTATCCAATTAAATTTTGACAAGTTGTGGTGTAATATTATATTATTATAATATTATTTTTACCCTTAATTATCCTATTTATCTTTAACCATGGTAAATAAAATTGAAAAGTTACTATTCACCAAAAATTCTTTTGATCCTCTTAGAACACATTTTTCATACTTAATAAAATAATGTATGTTTTTTTAGAAATTAAATTCATACGAGTGGTAAAATTATGTTTCATTATAATCAGTAGATGTGGTTAGAAGACGGGTAAAAGAAATGTTCTGAAGTTAAATAAATTTTATTATCTAATTCTATTACAAAATGAGTGTAATTAATTATATTGTATTAGTCAATGTATTAATTATCTATTTTCATTTTAAAGTGAATTTACATTAAAATAATTATTTAAATTAAATAGTAGTTTTTTAACTTTAATGCAATAAATTCCACAATCATCAAAAAATGATACTTTTTAGAAAATTACTCAAACTTCACACTAAGAAAATTTTGATATTGAGAATTAAAAAATGAGGTCTATTTTGAAAATTAAATTTTATATATTTTATAATATGGTAAATATTGTTTATAAACACTTTTTAAACGACTATGTCGATAGTTCATGATGCGCTCGAACTTGGTGTTGTGTGGAGTGAAAGATGTTTGAATTATTTGAAAATAAGTGTATAGCGGAATCTTGGGGTATTACATTCATCCCTGATTAAAAAAAATTTATCCTAAAAATGTTTATAATACCACTTCATAAAATTATTTGGGTGGTTTTTCATCATAATTTCTTCAGTTTCCCATGTCGCCTCTTCCATTTTATGGTTTCTCCAAAGACATTTTACCAAGCTAGTCATTTGATTTCTCAACACATGTTCTCTGGTATCAAGAATCATGATAGCCTATTCACAATAAGATTTATTGGGTTCTGATTCTTTTTCTTTTTAGGTGAGTACATTCTTTGGTTCTGGCATGTATTTCCTTAATAGTGAAACATGGAACACATCATGGTCTTTGAAAAAACTTTGTGGCATTGCCAAATGGTAAGCTACAGCTCCAATTCGTTGCAGAATTTTGAAAGGTCTGATGTGCATGGGATTTAATTTACCCTTCTTACAAAAAATTATAACACACATCCATAAAGATACCTTTAATTAAACATTATCCCCTACTTGAAATTCATAATCTTTCCTTCGATTATCTTCATAGATCTTTTGACTACATTGAGCTATTTTGATAAGGGTGTAAATAATTTTCAACTTTTCCATTGTTTCCTCAACATGTTCTGGGCCTATAAGTTCTCATTCACCAACACCATCCTAACAAGTTCATGTACGAAAACTATTTCAATAATACAGGTAATATGGTTCCATCTAAATACTTTAATAGAAGCTATTATTTTAGGAAAATTAAACCATAGGTAAATACTGAACCCACAAACCATAAAAGTCAGGTGATCAACATCTCAACATGTATTCTAAAGTTTTAGTAGTCCTTTATGATTTTCCAACTTTTTTAGGGTGGTATGAAGTTATAAAATTTAGCTCAGTATCTAGGGATTTTAGAAGAATTTTCCAGAATCATGATGTAAAATGGGGATCACAGTTAGAAACAATCAATTGGGGCACACCATGAAGTCTTAAAACTTCATTAATGTAAAGTCTTTATAATCATTCAAGTGATAAATCTTCTTTTAAAGCAAGAAAATATGCTTATTTGATAATATTATCAACAATAACCCATAACGCATCTTTTCTTCTCGATGTATTTGGTATCCCTATGATAAATCCCATTGTAATATCATCTCATTTCTACATAAGTATTATAAGAGGAGGCATAAATAATCTAGGATGTTTTCTTGCATCCTTCATCTCATGACAAACCAAACATCTTGATAAATAATCATCAATAAACTTCTTCATGTTATCCCACAAAAGAATTTCCTTCAAATATATTTACATCCTAGTTCCACCAAGGTGAATGGAGAAATTGGAGATATGAGAATCATCCAATAATTACCTTTCTAGCTCAAGTATAGAGGGAACACACAACCACTTTCCAAATTTTAATACTCCATATTAATATATAAAGTCTATCAACCATCCATTATTCACTACTTTAATATTCTTTTGAAAATAAACATCATCAAACTGAGAACTTTTTATCCTTTCCGGTAAATATGGATTGGGAACCATTTGAAAATGTACTGATGGTTCACCATCCATGATAATTCTCTTATCCATATTTACTAGATCCATGAACATAGGATACCTTTAAACTCTCATTTTGTTTATAACTCCATGGTCTTTCCTTCTTATAGTATCTACCAACTTATTTTCCTTCCATGGGTGGTAGTGTATTGTGCCATTATAATCCTTGAGTTTCTCAAGCCATTTATTTTGTCTCGTGTTGAGTTATTTCTATGATAATATATATTTCAAACTCTTGTGATCAGTATATATCACACATATTTCCACATAGAGATAGTGTCTTCATGTATTAAATTAAAATATTAATATAGCTAACTCAAGATCATAAGTTGGATAGTTATTTTCATCAGTATTTAGTTTCCTTAATTCATAAGAAATAACCCTATCATTCTACATAAGGACACAACCGAATACTTTCCTCGATGCATCTCTATAAATCACAAACCTGTAATTCCTATATAGTAATGTCAAGATATGAGCATTGTATAGTCTTATCTTCAATTATTCAAAACATTCTTCATATTTTTTTTACAAATGAATTTAACCCATTTATGTGTGATGTAGGTTAATGGGTTTACTAATCAAACAAAATTATTCACAAAACGTCGATAGTAACTTACTAAAAAAATAAAACTATGTACCTAGATTATGCTATTCGGTGCACTCCATTCTTGGATTTCCATTCTCTTTGTAGGATCAATAGAGATTCTATCCTTGGAGATAATATAGACAAGAAATAAAATTCCTTAATCCTGAATTCACACTTTCAAAACATCCCATATAGTGCATTTCTTTTAAGATTCTTTAGAAGAATTTGCAAGTGGTTCTCATGGTATTTATAGATTTTGTAGTATTCCAAGATATCATCAATAAATAATATGAAAAAATCAGTAAGATATTATTTGAAAACTATGTTCAATAGATATATGATAATAGAGGGTGCATTAGTCAGCCCGAATGGTATTACTATAAACTCATAATGAACATACCTGGTTCGGAATGTTATCATGGAATACATCCCTTCTTTACACATAATTGATGATATCTTGAATGATGTTCGATATTTGAATAATATTTACCTCCATGAATATAATCATACAAATCACCAATTTGAGGGATAAGAGACTTGTTCTTTATTATTATATCATTGATTTATCTATAGTCAATGCATAGCCTCATTGAACCAGCTTTCTTCTAATAAAAAATAACTAGGGATCCCCATGGAAACAAACTAGGGAGAATAAATCTCATATTACTTAACTCCTCTAGTTGTTTAGTTAGTTCTACTAAATCCCCAGTGGCCATTCTATAGGGAGTTTTTGATATTGGCCAAGAATCAAGGATTAAATCCACAAAAAACCCTACCTCTGACTCTAGAGGATGTCCTGGTAAATCTGCTAGAAATACATCAATATATTCTCATACAATAGGTACAACCTTAATTTTAATATTTCTTTATTCCTCTCTATTTGTTATTTCCACTTCCACCCAAAGAATCTCATTTAGTAAGGCTATCAGGGGTGGATTTTGATAAAAATCTAGTGATGAAGTTTCTACTCTAAAGATAAAGAATTCGACATTTTCCACTCAAATCACAACTTCCTTCTTCTTGAAATAATTTTTCACATAATATTTTGATAGCTAGTCCATACCAAGGATTATATCAAATTCCAATATAGTTATGATGATAAATTCATTAGATAAATCATATTTATATGCCATAATGGTAGCGTCCTGACACGTCTTTATTGCAATGAGACTTACCTTAGGGGTTTTCACTGATAACTCCCTTGTTAATGTGAATTAAAAATATCTAATTTTTAAAGAAAATTGGGATGATATAAAGGAATTTGAGGATCCAGAATCAAATAAAGCTTTGGATAAATTTGAAGAAATGATTAAAGTACCTTCCACCACATCATTAGGATCTTTATCCTCAGCAATTTTGATCGCAAAAGATTGACCTTTCTACCTTAGAATTTTTTGGGGAATTTTTCCTTGATGCTTAGGACAACCATGTGAAGAATTTCTCATCTTTTTACAATTGTAGCATTGAAAATTAGTATAAACTTTCATTCCCTTAAAATAACAACCTTGGTCTCCTTTTCTCCACACATGTATCAAAGTCTCATTCCATTTAGGAAATTATTACGGTGTTTCTTCCCACAATTACCATAGGGTGTAAATTCATCTTTTCCCTTAATCCCCTTACTTCTTTTTACAGAGTGTTAAGTGACCCTATTCTTCTCTTGCTTTACATTAAAGTTATAAGATTTATACAATTCCTTTTCTATCTTCATAGCACATGAGGCTATACCTTCATATGATGAGAAAGACTGTGAGACCTATCCCATTAGATTAATGGTTTTAACCTATAAAATAATCGATCAGTCTTACATCTTGGGTTACATATGTATCCTATAACATGCCTTTCTAACCATGTGAAGTTAGCTTTATACATTGCAAGGTTTCTATCCTCCTTATCCCTCATACTCAGAAATTGCCTCTCCATATCTGCTGGTAGATCATGATGAAATTATTTTTGTAAGAAGAGTTCATTAAATTTACTCCATTATATATATTCCACCTTTTAATCCTTATTTGTATTTTTAATTAATGACCATCATTGATCTATATCTCCTGATAGACGATAGACTTCCATAACAACTGTTTCCCTTTCACTACTCCCCAAAGGAAGAAATATTTTCTCTACGGAACTTATCCATTACTTAGCTACAAATATATTTGTAGTACCATTGAATGTTTCTAGTTTTTGTCTCATGAAGCAGTCTAAAATTGATATTCTATGTTATAGATCAGGATACACTATATAGGTAAGGTTATTTTTCATAAACTGAGTCATTTCTCCTAGTATGGTAATAAGTTTTTCAGTGCCAGTTGTATCACTAGAACCACTATCATTATCCTGCATAGGAGGGAAATACCTACATGGATTATGTGTGTTGATACGGTTTCTATTTCTTCCACTATACGTAATTTCTAAAAAATGGTATTTACTAGGTTAGGTTATGAACTATAATGTTTAATTTCAAAATATGTAACATAAATTAAAAAATTAATGCATATCTAATCTCATAATCATAAACATTGTTTTTTTGGTGAAAAATTTAATTTTAAATAATTCATAATGATTTGAAATGTAAATGTAATTTATCCAAAGAATATCCCTTGAGAGTGTCAAAATAGATGTTAGGTAAGGACCATTGTCTTATACCAATTTACCTGGAGTCAAGCCCAGAACACCTTTTCATATTTATTACTCCTAGGTACATCTGTTCCAGAATAAAATGCACATTTAGTATCCAGATGGGGACGTATTTTCTAGGAATAACCACATAATATCTACATTATTAAAATTTTAGCATGTTATTCTATACTTATCCTCAATTTCTATCTTCTGGTAGTGTCCCCTAACTAACAGTATAAGATAATAACCTCATAGAGGTGGTTTTTTTAATATGGAGGTTGTATAAACTTTCACCATATGATCTTGCAGGTGTTTCAGAAAACTGCCACTAAATTGGTTGTAGTCATCCAAAACAATGTGGATTATTTAATTTAGTAGCGACTTCATTGGAAATGGAATTGTAAATAGATTTAGTGGCAGTGTTGGTGGTTTTAAAAGTAGTTTAATATGAAAAAAATGCTTATTTATAGTGGTTTAAACCGCTGTGAAACCACCAAAATCGCCGCCAAACAATAATGCACATTTATTTAGTAGTGATTTTAACTATCGCTGATAAGATAATACCAAACTATAGCAGTGGTTTAAACTTCCACTAATTATAGTTTATTTTGTTTTTGGCAGTTTAAACCACTATTAAATATATATTTATAAGTAAAAAGGCAGAAGATTCTGCAACCCTAGTAGAAGTACCCTGGAAAAAAACCATGTATAGATAACATATAACAGAACAATCTAAACCATATCACAATGATCATTAGTCCATAATCTAACAATGTTTCATAAAAAATCATGTATAGGGAAAAAATAACAAAATAATATAAACCATAGCATCTCAACCATCTAGCAATGTTTCATAGATCTAAATCTAAGACTTTAAACTGTATAAAACCAACGTTTGAGATACAAACCATAAAACTACATAACACGAACTTATAAGATGTATCCCTAAGACATCATAATATGTATGATTTATCATATTTCATAGGATAACATTGTAAAAAGAATTGGTTTTGACAACACTAATGAATAATTTTAGTTTGGACATTAGTTTTGATACAGATGATGTGCTTAAACATGACTTAGTAATAGAAACACGCATGCGTCTATGAGAAAACCTATAAAATTACCCTTGTAAAAGGATGGCGTTTTTTTAATTCAAGTTGATGATTAATATAAGTGTTTTATCCAGGTTTTGTAACCACATTCCTTAGTCAATAAAGCATGTACCATGGAATGTTTTATGTTTCAATAAAATGATGCCTAAGAAATTATTAAGGTGGGGAGAATAATGAGTATTAAAACATAGGTTTTTGTTTAAAACATATTATTGAGTTAAAACTAATTCTGTATGATAGATTCATTCTTGAGATAAATAAGCTATCCATGATTTTTACCAGTCGATAATGTGTTTATGAATTCATGGAAACGCGATGGAAAGGTGGTTGGTTAATTACCTAACCATTAATGAATGACGAGATTAATTTTTGTAATTGTTTGGTTATGCATGAAATAACATGGTATAATTCGGATATAAGGTTGTGTGATCAATACCTTAATTAAAAAACCAACTATTAAGATGAGAATCTATTATAAAAGTAAAACGATAGAGGATTGATTGATTCTTCAGTGATCAAATTTTGAAGGGGTGTTGAGCCTTCCTTCTATGTATCGAGTTAAATATGATGTAAAATTTTGGTGGTGTAACCCTTTAATGATATACCATATAAGTACAATGAGGGTTTTAGGGTGCACTGAGGTGGTTAACCACTTGTTGGACCTAGTCACACATCATCGAGAGATGTGGCATCAATGGTTGGTTTAAGGCATGTATAACATGTTTTGATGGTGCATATATCAGAATATTTAAACCATCCTATCAATATAATTTTTCAAAACTTTTAGGATGATTCTATTTGTGGACTCAGAATGGGTAATGTTTAGCAACTTGGTGTACACATATTCTTGATTTAGTCATTACCAATATATTAACACTATTCTATGTATGTTGGGAGAGCGTCTTTATACCAAGATAAATAATTAAAACCAATGAATTTTTTATTGAAGTAGTCCATGGGAGGTTTACACAAGGATTGACTTATAAAAATCCATAAGATATGGATTAAAAATGTCAAATATTAGTGGGTAACACTCATGTGAGTGTTGGACCAGTTGTTGGATGGTTGTTTTAGTTTTTGAGTTTCTTGATAACTAGAAATGGGTGTTATTGTGTTCCATAGTGAATTCCAGGTACTGGTTCAAATACATACTTGGGAGAAGCTAGAGTCTTGGAATTAGTCTTGGGACACCTTTTCATTATCTAGGTGTGTTGGATCAGGAATGCACTAGAATGTTTTTTTTTGAATGGTGAAATAAATGAGTATTATTTGTTAAGATCAAGAGACATCACCAGAAGTTGGTTACAAATAGTGGTGATCTTGCTCAAAGTGATATCGGGGTACCTTGGATAATAGGTGTCAGAATATGGATTTAGAGATGTCGACTATTAAAGTTGAGTGTTCTTGAAAAATAATCAACCAAAATTAGTTCCATATGAGTTATTTCTAAACACTACTGTAAATTAATCTTATACCAAAGTTTCAAAACCATTGGTAAATTCCCCAAAACCATTAGTATATTCTAACCCAATGGTTCAGTGAACCGTTGGGTTGTGAGGCGTGGGGATACCCATATCACAACAGGTCAACTTGTACTATTGGGATAGGTTTCTTGGATTTTAAAAATACCAATGGATCAGTGTCAACTATAGGTAATTTTCTATCCTAGCAGTTACTAAACATGGTTTCATACAACAAGAACAATAGTTTTTAGCTTTTTATATACACCTAATGCAATGGTTCATAATTAAATGTTACCATAAGTCAGGCAATATGGGTATACACTAATGCTTTAAAAACTATTTGTATACTACCTACACCACACTGCTACATTCTAACGATTTCAATGAAACCATTGAGATATAGGTATACCAATGATTCTCAAACTATTGGTGTAAACTACTCAATATTTATACCAACTGTTCATATAATAGTAGGTATTTCATCTTAATTTCCAAAAAAATTAGTAGGCACCTCTTTCATCTATCCAGAACCAGTAAAAAGGGAAGAAACTATAAAAAAATCAATGATATTTATTTGTACTAAGTGATTAAAAGGTAATGGATAGGGGAAAATAAAAGGGATTATGTATTGTTAAAAGGGATGAGAACTCTATTAGTGGGAGGTAAATTCCAAGGGTAGGGATTTAGTTTCACATCTAGGTATGAAGATCCATGTTGCACATTCAATAAAGGAAACCTCAAACTCTAGGAATTACAAGCGTGTTTGGTTAGTTACATGTTTTGACGAGCATCACAATGAACAATGTTTATCATAGTGCATTTATTCATACACACAATGCACTGAGTTTCTAGAAATAATCCCTTTAAAAATATCATGAATGATAAAAAAACAAGTCACATTCAAAAAAACAAAATGTACCCTCCCATCTGGGGAAGAAAGCACACTCCTAATGGTGGAATGACATATAATGTGTGAAATTGGTAGAATTATTTCTCAAGGACTATAAACAGAGTGACAAAGAAATTTTTACTTCAACAAGTGGTATTGATAGATCTTTTGATACTGATAGAACATGGTACCTACGTTAGTGTGGTGGTGAGGACTTATAAGCATAGGTAGACTGGGATTATTGGAAAGTTCCAAGAATATCATATAGTATTTGAGGTCATCATGATTTAATTATTATTTTTTGGTATGAGACTGATTTGAGTCTCAAGGACTCTTGTGGATTCCCTAGTGAAAGATATTTGAGTACCAAGAGGACTGATATTTTTCACATGGATGGTGAGACATTTCTGAGATAAGGGTATTGGTTTTGAGTGACTAGAACCTTGTACTTGTCTATTGAGCTTTGATATGGACCAAATTACCTTGTTGTTATTTCATACACTTGTTGGGTGACATATTATACCAAGTATAGCAATATATCTAAAGGAATGACAACACCTTGAGTGATAAGGTGTTATAAGGAACCTTACTTGAGTGATAACGAATTTATCATATTATCACATGATGTCTAACCCTACAATGTTTCATAAAATAGTGTTAAATATAATGGGATCACCTTGAGTGAAAAGGTTCTAGATGAACCCAACAATGAGTGATAATGGAGCATTTGGAATGTGATATTAGATCTACCATAGTCTATTTGTTTTATTTTGGAAATTGTATTTACATTGGTCATAATGTATTAACATGGATGTTTGTTGAGTGAGAAGGTTGGTATATGATATAGAGTGGTATGTGACAATACCTTTTGTAGTATGGTAAATGTTGGGAATTGTGTTATGACCTATATTTAGTTATAATTATTAGTTTAGGTCTTGGATACATGACTCTATCCTACAAATTCAGGTTTTGGTTGAGTAATCACGGATACTCTCTATTTAGAGTATTTGGGTATAGGATGGGTTTCATATATGATGGTACAATGATGCAAGTTTCTTATTCAGAAAAATGTATCTTTGGTTGGGTATCCTGGAAACCTATTTATCACACGATGACCTTATACACATGGATTCTTGGTTTCCCAGTTGGAACATGAAATCTAACACAATATGTGTGTATATTTATTTTTATAACATTTAGTTCACTCAGGTATACATCTATATATAAAAATATATTATTTTCTCTTTGTGAGATTGTAATTTATTATATTTCTATCACCTATCATGATCAAATTAGTTTGTATGTAGATCTTATGATAGTTTTATTGATATAAGAAAATATTATGTACTGGATTAGGATGGTGTAGCTCGACGAGGATTGAAGGTGATGATATTAAGTGGTGATTGAGGTTTGAAATAGTGATTATTGTGTTTTTTCGATCATGTTGGTGGGAAATTAGTTAATGTGTGACTATATTCATCTACATGTTTTATTGTTATAAAATTATGATTATTTAATATTATAATACCACAAAAAGTGAGATATATATGTGTGTGTGTGTGTTGGACATTTTCAAGAACAACTATGAATGATGTGGATCACACGAGGCTTCTATATGAATATAGTATAACTAGTTGTTGTAATGTTGTGTAGGTATCTCCACTAATCAAAACGAACTCATGCAAAAAATATATATATGTGTGTGGGGGTGTGTGTGGGGGTGTGTGTGTGTGTGCTGTCTGTTTTCATGCACAACTATGAATGGTGTGGATCACACTAGGATTCTATAATATTCACTTTAATCTTGAAGTGTCCATGAAAATAACATGTTTTTTTATTTAAATAAATATACTAAATAATACTCCAGGAACATTCACTATTTTTTTGCATTAACTTCTTCATGTTTCCAATAATCATCTACTCAAAACTATTAAATATCAATCCACACAATCTGCAGATATCTACTTTTAAATCCACCACTTAAAATATCTGAATATTTTGCGAGAATACATCCATTTTAATTCTCTACATTATCCATAACATTAGAAAGCTTTCAAACCTCTTACTGAATATATGTGGTATAAAAAACCATTCAAACATTCCTTTTAAAATTCGGAACCTCAGGACATAGAAACTCATTTTAGAATAGTGTTTCCAAACAAAATGGCATTGACCTTCACACGAAGGCATGAAACAACACTTCTTTATGCAATATTCTTTCAAAATGTTAGACACCATGTCCACTTTTCCATTTTTCTCCACTACAAAATCCGGATACACCAAAACACCTAGATTTCAAAAAATTCTTTATAAAATTACTTAGGGATCTCTCCATCGTCTTTCTTTACTTCTCTATACATAGTTCCACCATAGTAAGAAGAACTTCTTTATTGAGTGTCCCCACTATAATTCATCTCATTAGAACATGTGAGAAGTTTTTCTATATGAATATTCAAAGGAGGAGGCACTAAATCATATGAATTGGTGGTGGTAAGATGAATCTTATGGTGGGGAGCACCATAAGTCTCACAGGTGTTAAACAATGACACCATTAGTGTTTTTAGATATATGGGCTCAGGTAAACACCCAAAGGGGTGGCCAAGAGGCCAAGAAAACAACCCAAATCGGTCTCTCCATAAGATAAGGTCATAAGAGACATGATAGAACAAATAAACTATTTAATATTCTATAACAAGGGATCTCCAGAAGGTTTTAGTGAGTGGCACAATGATGCAACGTCTAAAGGGAAACAAAATTGTAGAAAAGAATCATACACCCTACACAACCCATTTACAAATTCATTCACTTTTCCTAAACAAGGAAATTTAATTTATAATATTCAAAGTGTAAAAATTAATGTGTCATGGCCAAGACATATGCCTAATCAGGTAATGTCATTTGATATAAATGAGTATGATAAGAAATTTTATATTATTAAAAGAATAAAACTAACTAGAGACAAAAAAAAGCAACAAGAGGGATATGGAAAACTCAAACATAATCTAAACATGATACAAATAACTATCACTACTCTTTGGTTTAGAAGACATCGCGCCTCCATTGGAGGGGTTTTATTATAAAATCGTGGCATTGATTTGTCACATAGTTTATTTAATTATATTTAAAATTTATTCTAAAACTCATTCAGCAAAAATAAAATTCCATAAGTTAAGAATCTAGATCAACATAACTATCACTATGAGTTTTTGTAGACAATGCACCTCCGTTAGAGGGGTTTTATTATAAATAAATGACTTTATTTTTCAAATGAAACAATTATATTAAAGAAAAATTATTCAAGACATTAATTTCAATATAATTAAGTATAATTAATAACAAAGCTAAATTCAGTTTAAATAATTCTTGAATTAAAGAGACTATGAGAGAGACCCTACCTCAAGCTGGAACCGAGTCATCCCCATCGGCTCTGGGATATTTCTAACTAAAAGTTTTTTCTCCCCCCACTGGGTATACACACCTTCACACAAATTCAAGGACACTTATCTCTTATACACACACCCTTGTAGCGCTGAGCAAGTGTAAGGGGATCCTTTCCCAAATTCTTATATGAATATACCAATCTACACTCACCATTGTATGAATTTTTATATATATACATTGGCATACCTAGCCCCATATGTGCGTAATCACATCCATGGTTGACTATACACTTAACGTGGGAACCTACGTACATATACTTACTTACCTATGCACAAGCAAGAAAGTCGCCCTTGATTTGGTGACTCAAAACCAATGTGTAGGGATCAATGTACTACACAAAGCATATTAGGAACCAAAAAACACATAAAGGCATCTACATAACTACTGAGAAACCAACCAATGACATTAAATCCTTACCTTGATTGGAAGAGGAGAACCATATCCACTCAAAAAAACATGAAATGATCCTAATCCGTACCGAAAACATAATATAGTGTAAAAAACATTGACTCCCGAAATACATGAGGTGTGAGACAAGTAGTAACCATAGAATCTTACCTCAGATCAGAGCCAGTGGACTGAAACAATCTGAACCCCTTTTGTCCCCATTTGTAGAATATAACTACCATTTAACCATAGAATGAAATAAAAGACCTAAGTGGAAAATGTGATAAGTAATATTAAAAAAAACTAAACAAAAATTTACTTGACTCCTATGACTATAGACGTCACCACCAAACATATAAGAACCACAATGCCCAATGGTCCAAACCATGTTCTGGTAAGTAAGGTGGAAACATATCCATGTTTCAAAATGATACTATCGGTATGTTTAAATTAATCAGCATATTAACATACTATTCAGTGTGTATTTTTTTCATCATTTAAAACTCAAATTATAAAATTAAGTCATTAAACATGCTTTTCCTCTCTTAGTATCCAAGCCAAGCTGCCTCATAAAATGATTAAATGATAGAATCCACCATGACAGTAGCAACCAAGTTACATCCACCAGACTGAGACACCCCATGTGCTAAAGTTGTTTTGTTGCTTCGAGAACCCATATATGGTGTAGCAGTAGCAGTGGCTGGAGAACCAACAGGTGGCGCAACTACTTATTTTTTGCAGGTGGAGATGTCTGCATTACCGTGGAAGGATTAGAGGAGGGCAACTGTGTCGTTCTGGTTGAGGATCAAGGACTTCATTATGGTTGGATTGTTGAACATCGTGTAGAGGCAGCTGACTTCACCAGTGACAATCGCCTTTAGAGGATCCCAGCAACTTGAAGGGGGTATCGTGGCATGCAGGTATGGCTTACAGGGCATCCTTTTTTGACACGCACTGATATCGCAGCGTCTTGAGAGAGAAGAACCAAAAGGAGAAGGGACGATACGAGGAAGAGTAGGAAGAGACAACAGCTTGAATCAAAATGAAACTATCAAATCGTACATTCCTATTAATTAACAATTACTCTTCCTATCATTTGTATGTAATTAGTCTATCTTGAGTTTTAGCTTAGTTAGGCTTTGTTCGGTAGAAGTGTGTTTGAGACATTTCCATTAGATTGTGTTTGTCATGTTTTTGTTAATATTATCTTGGAAAATTTCAGTCATTTGGGTTCTAGTTGATCGTGGAATTAATAATAATCAGTCAATATATATTAATAATTATATACATTGGTTCCATATCAATAGTAAAAAATATATAGAAATGAATGATATAATATAAGGAAAATCAAAATAGGGGATTATGAGACCGTTATCTCTCCTTTTGCCAATAGTAATTTCAATTTAAATTACACAATGCATGAAATCAATAAAATTATTTATCATGTACATAATATAGGTACAAGTAACGTAATTAGTGGAAATATTTTCAAATAAAACACTATATTATGATGAATCAATATTAATTGTACCTATCACTATTGTTGAACCTACAACATCTATCATTGGATTATCATATACCATGTGATGAAATTTCATTCTTATTCATGTGGATAGAACATCAAAATGCATCCTCAAGACTATGTTAATGAAATTGAGTCAGTTATTGAGAATCTTGAGTGGGTCACCCATACATTGAAAATCCATGAAACATAAAATAAACAGAAGTAAAAAAATAAATATCCCAAAAAAGATTAACATAAATTCAAAATTAAAAAATGAATCATAAAAATAAGATTCAAAAAAAGTAGAATAAAACATACAGCAGGCCAAGTTGACAAATATAATAGCACATAAAAAACAGAATTAAAAACAATTATACCCATATATCTAATATTTAATATCATGTTTCCACCATATTCTAACTCACCCATGGATTAAAAAACATGATATGATTTTACCGAAGGTTGAATCTTGAATATATACACATAATATGAGCTACAAACACACTCAAATAGATATGAAGGATGTAAAGTTGTCTTATTCATGAAATTAATTCCTAATATAGATTTTTTGTGGGCACATAAATCACCCAAATCCCAGAATTAAATTTTTCCAAAAAAATCGGGAAAACTAAACTGACCTCGAATGGTGGAAAATAGTGGCAGATGAACCAAGATGATCCAAACTGCTTTTCCTTTGGTATAAGATTCCAAATCACATCTACAGTGGGCCTAAAAGAACCATGATTTTCCTTAGAAACAAGGATCAAATTTGGAATCAGAGAATCTCAAAACCCCTAGGGTTTGGCTGAATGAAACCTAGAAATGGTAGAGTAAAAATCTAAGAAATTGAAGAATTAAAGAATACGAATTCTTACCTTGAATTACTAACCAAGAATTTAACACCCCAAAATTTCATAGTACGTTATTTTCTTTAAAGTAATTCAATAGCTTGCACTACACTCAACACTGAGTTCGAGCACACCACGACTTACCAAACTAGCCATTCAAAAAAATGGTTAAGAATAGTATTAACTGAGTTTTGAATTTTATATATTCCATATAATTTTAACATCCATATTATGTGTTTCTTAGACATAATATTAGATCAAATTCAATTTTTCAGATCAAAGAAGTATTTTTTTTTTGAAAATGTAATTTTACTGCATTTTAATGGAGAGCCCTTTTAAAATCCAGCATTTGAGATTTATATATTCAATTTTACAAAATAAACTTCTTCATTATAAGCATGACATAAAAATTTAGTTTTGTTAAATTTTTTGTGCTTTTCTGATAGCTTTTATAATTTATTAAAAAGTGAAAAATACTAAATTTTAATTTAGTGTTAAAATATACATTTGAATGGTTATGAAGTATAATTATATTATATTTTCATCATATAATCTAATTTCATTCATGTGAATTAATTTTACCTTTAAATTAGACATAAAAACATATCAATATTTTGATAGTTTTTACTTCTAAAAAACCCACTTTCTGGTTTTGACAATAGGAATATTTTTTAAAATTAACTAATAAAACTTATATATTTTGAATTTAGTAAAATATATATAATTTTTAAATTTAGAATAACAAAATTAGACTTTGGTGAATATTTGGTATTTTTCTAAAAACTTTTAATTTTTGATGAATTGTGAAAAGCACTACGTTATTGTTTAAAGCCGAATTTTTATTTAAATAATTATTTATAATTTTAATTTATTTTAAAGTCAAATAGATACATAATACCTATATTAGTCAAATGTAATTCATTAAATTCATTCTATAATAATATTAGACATATAACACTTGATTGAACTTTTTGCGGTCTTTTTACCTACCTCCTAGGCACATTTTCAAATTTGCATAAAACATAATTTTACCGCTTCTCTGAATTGAATTTCAAAAATCCGAGAGGAAAAATTGACATCAATATGTAAAATTTGGTTCAATAGGATGAAAATAATTTATAGTGAATAGTACCTTTTGAATTTTATTCACCACATTTAAAAATATTTCCTACATCATGGTATTTTATTTATAATTTTTTGACATTAAAAAAATAAATTAATTTATGACACAATGATGATGTAGTAATTACCTTATTAATGAAAGATTAAAATCATTGATATTATAAATATCAATATAAATTTTAATTGGGAATTTTGATGCATTCCACAAATTATCTTGGTTAATATGACATGTTATGGTTAATTTAGTGTATTTTTTCAAAGAAATCAAGTTTTTATTACTTTAACCAAAACCAAATACACAATAGTGTCAAAATTGATATAAATGAGTATATATAAAAATAATATTTTATTAAATGATATAATATTTCTAAAATTATTACGTTTGGTTAAAGGACTTATATAATGATAGATATGTCATTAAGGAACCACATAAGGTTCTCTTGGCATTTTGTAGAAATTTTATTAACCATGTAATATAAAAATGTAAGAAGACATCGTAAAAGTTAAACTATTTAACTTAGAATTAAATCTAAAAGATAAAGTTAATATGGTGACCTAAAATTTATAAAACCTATTGGTTAAGAGGATTTTGACCTATCCCCAACTTAACCTAGAAATAAATCCATTTGAAGCCACTATAAACCGAAAATGATTTTATAATAAAATAATATTTCAAGATTTTCCTTAAATGACCCTCACCTCTCTTATAAAAGGGTACTTCCCCTTCTCCCAAAATCACACCTCCAAATACATTTGACTCAGCCAATCCCTACTCAAATATCCTCCTAACTACCCTCACATTAACCTATAGGTCTTACTTTGATAAGAAATCCAGCCTATGGGGAACTTTTGATTAAATCAAAAGGAAGCACCTGAAGAAGAGGTAATAATTTCATCACCTCTTTTAAAGTTCTTTTCTTCTTCCACTTTAACTTTCATTGTTTTTCCATACCAGAATAATAACTCGCATACCTTTTACATATTGTGATGTTATTATAAATATGGTACAACCATGTTCATTATTCTATCAATCCTATCAATGAAAAAGTCATCATGCATGCGTACATACGGCTTATCGTCTCCATGTCGTGGTACCTGTAGTTTGTTATTCAACACTTCATTATTTGTATGGGTATAATTTTCATTAAAACTGATGTAAATAATAAATATAACATGTTAATTATTCTACATATATAATATACCTTCCAATTACATTGAATTTCACCTCTAATAGAATTATATTGTCGCTCATGCGTACAAAGGGATTACCATCTCCATGACGTGATGAGATTTCATTCCCCATCGTAACCATTCAAGAATAATTTTCATTTCATGATTAAAAATAATTTTTAAGAACTCAATATAATTCTAGATGTGAATCAAATACATAATATCCATAATAAACATGAATTACCTAACAAAACATATAAAGGAATATGAATCAGTTAACACCCAAAACAATGGTACTACAAGAATATCATTAACAAATCAATATTAGAAGATCAAATATGATATCATATTATGTATGTGGTTATTATATAATTTAATAACAATTATTTCACCAATATGAAAGAGGTTAACCTACCCTATACTAAGGAAAATTACCAGGTAAGGGGTTTTCATCTCACTTCTTATTCCCTTGAGATTCATACTATATTGCCAATATTTCTTTTTGTATTGTGTATGAACTTCCCGTAATTGTCTTCTTTGTGTAATATATGTTAATTTATTGGTATTTACATCTTTATTATATGGTTATTATTTCATGGGGTGTATGTTTCTTTTGATTCCAAATCAGTAAGGGGATTTCTAATTTTTCCACTCATTGGGTTTTACGCAAACCTCATTGACTATTTTACACCAAGATTATGTGTAAAATCACTATTTATTTATTTATATAGTAATTTACACTCCCCTTTATGTGGATATACTTTTGATACACATAATAACTCCATTTATAAATTCTAATGTTATCGATATGAACTTAATAAGAGTTATCTCAACTCAATTTCCATTCATTGAGTTGAACATCCAAGTCATTGGTGTTGTTTTTACAAGAATATAGGTGAATTTCATATGATTTATTTTCACTGAGTATCCAATCATACTGAGTGTATTTATATTTTTCACACATAATTATGTCATTGATTTATCCTTAACCTAAGGATTTGGTCTTTATAAGGGATTTCATCTAAATTTACATTCCATTGAGACTTCTTTGTTATTATGCACCTATTAACTTTTATATGGTGTATATATTGAACATTGGCATAGTATATCATGAATCCCTTTACTCTCATGATATTATAAATCTTTTTTACCTCAACTATTTGTATTCAAGCGACTCTCATTTGTTTAGGAACTCTAAATAAAATATCATTTTAAATGTTATAAAGATTTATTCTTCTAAATAATTCTCATTAATGTCCATGTTTTAAAAATTGTGTTAAGGATTTATTTATATGGACATTAATGTTTTAAAATTAAAATTCATTTTAAAAGTTTCCAAGTGGTATGGGACACTTTGATTCAAAAATCAATTTTTAACAGCTTCATGATAATTAGTGAGACTTTTAAATGTTTTCAAAAAAAGGAGATAGTTCTCTCAAATAGTTTTACTGATTATTTTCATCAATGTCAATATGATTCATTATTCTTTATTGATTTTGTTCAATTATAATACAATCTTCCATATTGTGTTTACTAAGTTATGTTTGATTGTGGATGTGCTATTTTTATACCATTCATGGTTTGTGGTTAAAGTGTTGACATTTCGTATGCTAGCTTTAATATGAATCTTTAGATTATGTTTGACCATTTTCATATGAGGAATGCATTGGTCTTAATAAGTTATGGTTGGATCCCTCTATAGCTCCTCGATGCATTGGTAGGTCTCAAGAGACAAACTTGTGTCTTGGAACAAGGCCTTGAAAAAATTATTATCTGTAGTCTTCTCACGAGGCCATGACTACGTGGTTATGATGTATTGCATTTTGTATTCCATCATTATGAAATTATATATTGATATTACATGTGATTATTCGACTAGTATAATATCAATGTGAATAAGTAAATGGAATTATTTGATTTATCTTTTCCATATTGGGATAAAGTTTATGTTTAAAAGGTTTTTTTAGTCTAATACATTTCCTTAAATGTTTATGTTTTCTTATGATAGTTTCCGCTATATTGTTATCCTTACTGAGCATCTAAGCTCACCCCTTTCTTATGTTTTATTTTTTCCTATATGTGAAGAAATATATTATGATTAACCTGTAGGAATAGACTAAGGGATATGAGTGTGTTCAAAGGAGACACAATGTTATAGTTTTTCTATTTCATAATTTAATGTAAAACATATGTATGTATCTAGTACTCCCAAAGCTACTAAACTATTAGGTATTTTGAGACTTGATATCTTATGATCATTCCAATGTTATGTAATAATGAACTGACTCTGGGTATCTAGGATCGGTTTGTTATAGTTGGTATCATGGGAAGTTTAGTAAAAACCAAGGAAACTAGATTTAGAAAAACTCTGCTTAGAAAACTCTACCCTAAGATCGAATTTGAGGATTAGTATAGAATAAAATCCAAAACATTTGGTAATATAAATATTATATGGGTTTTCCAAAAAAATACATCCATATCTGTATTTGATCTGGTAGAGACAGCTCTGGCACAGATGTACCTAAAGGTAAAACCTAAAAACACCTCTATGATCTAGACTAGAATAGGAATTGGTGCACGACAACGGTCCTTGATGCACTCATGGTAACAACACTATTGGGGGATATTCTTAGGATAATTCACATTTCCTTTAGAAAATTATTTTAAGGATATTAATATAAAATTGGAATAAATAACCTTGTTTTATTTTAAGGTGTTTTAGATTGAAAAGAAGGTGTCATGATATTCTCTAAATGATTTCGTGACTATTGTTACTCACATTATTCTTACTGGTTTTAGTCAATGGCTCGATTCCAAGGAATTCATAGTAATATTGAACATGATGTACAAGGTGGTAATGATGGAAAAAATGAGAAACTAAATGGAATTTTGTTAGAAGTAAAAGATATTTTGTTCTTGTTGAAGCACGTTTCCAAAAATATGATCAACAATATATACATTAACAAACTCCAAAACTCAACAAAGAAGAGAAAGGTGGAGAATAATTAGATCTCCAGCAGTGGAGAATATGGAGAAAAACCTCAATTTTCATCATGTTGGAAATGTGGAAAGAGACACCCAGGAAAGTGTTTCAATGGAACAAATAAATGCAATATGTGTGGGAAAGAATGACATAATGTACAGAATTTTTGAGGGAAAATGAAGAGTACTATGGAAGAAAATAAAAATGATCCTAGAAATCAATTTAAAGTCATTTTCTATAAATATAGGGGACCTTGACATTACCCAATTCAATACCCTATTTTATAAGATAACCACCAGGTCATGGAAGAAACTATGTGGAAATAGATGCATGGAGAAATTTTTAAAAGTTTTAATGCTCTTTTTGATGGGTTTACATTGGAAGACATTTCCCCTTATTGTGTAACCCTACAGTTTGTTATGTGAAAATTCTATTTGAGGAAGAATTATCTTTTCTTTTGTGGATATAGTTATAAATAACCATTTGGGATTATATGATCCTTGAATTTGATGTTATTACATGTTCTTAATTTTTGGGATGAAAATGTGAGGTATGAGATAATATTTGTGGTTAAATAATGTTATGGTAATTTTGAAGAATTTATCTCATTTGGGAATGATATAAAATATAGTTTTTTGAAAAATGAAAACACGCAGACCATGTGACGACCCGTCACATCGGAAAAATTTATGGGAATCAAACCCACAACCAAAGTGTGACTGGGATTTATCGCATACCGCTGGACTACATGAAGTTCCTGGTTAGTGCGACTAATTATTTTTAGATAAATTGTTTTATTGATCAATAATAAGTTGATTTTGGATCTTATGTTTTATCAAATGGATATCCTAAGTATAAGAAAATTTTTTGGTGATTAATTGATAAATGTTATTTTGAAAGATATTTGTTCTATTTGGAACACTATATGCCTAATGAAAAAAGAATACTATGGTATTTCATTTGTGGAGTAATGGTGGATTTTTTTATTTTGGAAGAATATTTTTTTATAGAGATTCAGGTTATTAATGAAAATGATTAACCAATCATATAGAATATGTGATTTGGTTAATTACACTTCTATATGAGACTTTAAGAGTAGTTGATGTTATTTGGAGATACATGTTAATATTTAATATGAAATACTATGTGATTAGATTCTTCTATGTTTTTTATTTCAATATTAGTTTGGATTTAATTGAAGTATTTTAAGAAAAAAAAATTATTTAATAGTCTTTATTGATCTTCGGGTATTGTTTGCTTAATTTTGGAAATTAAGATTAATATTTCTTTCTATAAAGGATTATTCATTTTGGGGATCATCTGATCTTGAACTAACCATTTAGTTTTGGTTAATCTCCAAAGACACTGGAAATATAATGTTCATCCTTTATAGATTATGTGATTCTCTAGAAGCTGATTCTATCACTTTAGGAGTGACCATGTCATCTTGAATAATCATTTTTTAGAGAAAAGATGATTTATTGGTAGAAATTTATTAAAGGATGAAACTCTACTAGAAAAGTAAGTATATATCTTTATGTTCTTAGACGATCTAATAAATAAATTCTTCAACTTTATGAAATAGAACATAAAACAAAAAATGTTTTTATTTAATTTTCCTAATGGGAAAATAATGACTGTTTAACCCATCGCAAGTTTGTGGTTTTCTTATGGTTAAATTTCTTCTGATCATGTATTCTATCACTCTATATCAGAACTTGACACTTATTTTTCGTCCATATCCAGGTTTTTCTACATGGAATCCTAGTATGGGTTATCCTGAGGGACCTTTGTACTTCTCTTTCTTTATTTTATCGTGATAGTTTTATTGACTCTCTTCCTCATGTGGGACTTTCAAGGAAGTTCCCAAGCCCAATTTTAAAATTGAGATGACACAATTTCCAAAATGGGGAAGAATGTAACACCCCAATATTTCATAGTAAGTTACTTTCTTTAAAAAAATTCAATATCTTGCATTACACGCAACACAGAGTTCGAGCGCACCATGACTTACCAAACTATCCATTCAAAAAAAAATGGTTATGTCACGACCCGTCCTCGGGACCCATGCTGTGACTACCCCAAGCCCGCCTCCCATAGGCCAAGGGCTGGAAACTAGCACCAAGTCATAAATCCCGTCAAAAAGGGGAATGAATTTCCTTTATAAAGTAAAAAAACACCATAGAGTAATCAAGCAGAAGTAAACACTAAAACTGGGTACAATAGTAGTGCGGAAAAGTAAGTGGGCCAGAATAAAAACCCAAAATGAAAGTAAAGTACAACTGGAAAGAAAGTATAGAAACTGAAAGTAAAGCAGCAACGTTGAGCCGTCCACTGGAAGTCCCACCTGAAGGGTGGGTATAGATAGCCTCCTTAGCTCCTCGGGTCTTGCCGTCCGCTCCATGTACGTCCCACCCAGTGGTCCACCTCCAGGTACCGACATGCTCCACAAGACTCAACCACGATCAGCGCTTTCCATCGTCTGCATCCAACACAACGTAGTGCAGGCATAGCCCGTGCAGGGGTGAGTATACGCAACTCAATAGGGACCCCAAGACCCGTGAAGGTCTCCCAGAATCCAAAAAGGATAAACCAAAAATGTATGATACAATCACGAAGTAACATCCAACACTACTTAGGTATATGCCCATACATATACCTAAGTCATCAATTCCAGTTCGGCTCCAACATCTGAGCCCAAGTTCGATCACGTCCACACAAGATATTAAAACCCAATACACGTAGGAAAGCAAGTCAATCATATCAAAGATATTTATTGAAATTCAATACTCAACTCACACAGGTATACATCTTCGTAAGGTGATAGAGATGATCAGATATAGCCACTGATTCATCTAAGCTGGGACCCACGTAGGATACTAAACCAGCTAAGCTGTCGGACTCACATAGGATACAGACCAACTACTCTAGCAGACCCACGTAGGATAGCAAGAACAGAGTCAAACACTGCCAGACCCACATAGGATACAAGAACAGTAGTCATCACCGTCAAACCCACAGAGGATTTCAATACGGTCTTCATCGCTGCCAAACCCACGGAGGATTTCACTCCAGTCTTCATCGCCATCGAACCCACGGAGGATTTCATTACGGTCTTAATTTCTGCCGAACCCATGAAGGATTTCAGTGCAGTCTTCATCGTCATCGAACCCACGGAGGATTTCAGTACAGTCTTCATTACTGCCAAACCCACGGAGGATTTCAGTGCAGTCTTCATCGCTACCGAATCCACGGAGGATTTCAGTGCAGTCGTCCTCACTGCCGAACCAACAGAGGATTTCTGGGCAGTCATCATCGTCGTCGCAGTCGCAGCCAGCTCTAGGGTTCCCGCAAATAGCATGCTCGTTTCCAGTAGGGTCCGCTCCACGAGCAAAGGGTTCAATACTTGAACTGACACGTAGTCCGGAGTTGATGTATCCCAAAGTTCCGTCTCAACAAAGGGAACTCAACGCGACAGATGGCGCGTCAATCGGACTCCCGGTCTGAGAGTTATTATCTTTTTCGTTCCAGGGGCCCGGTTGGTTTTTAAGTCAAAACCAACCCGACCGTACTCCAACATCATCCAAACATTGAGAAGAGTAATCCAAAAGGTCTGTCTCACTAAGAAGAATCCAAAAATGTCGACGACACGTCAATCGGATGTCCGGAGCTGAAGTTATAAGCATTTCCGCTCCGAGGGCCCGATTGGTTTCGTGTTCGAACTAACCCAGCCGTACCCAAATTTAACTGAAACCTTGAGTGTAGTATACCAAGATGATCGGCTTGATCAAAGGATAGCATCGCAACTGAAGGTGCATTGATCGGAGGTCCTAAGCCCAATATGTGGGCAAAAGAGAAAACCTGTCCGGTTTTAGGGGGTTTTGTGCCCGGACCGACCCGGCCCAAGACCCCCTAGGTCTCCCCGAACCGGGTCGACCCACCCTGTGTTCGGGTCTGACCCTTTAGGGCGTGGCCCGGACCGGTGCGACCGGTCTGGCCTGGGCGGCCGGTTGGCCTACCGCGGGCGCATCCCGGTGAGGCCAGTTCGGCGTTGGCCAAGCCGAGCGGAAAGGGGGGTGGGGCAGTTGCCCCCTTGAATGACCCCCCCCCCCCCCCCCATGTGAGGCTTCTCCCTTTACAGTCGGGGGTTAAGACCCACATCTTCCCTTCTGATATAGCTAGCCCATTCCAGCCGGCTGGTGCTGCCGCCGCGGGACCCTGCGGTCCCGCCCCTCTGAGGTGCGGGCCGATGGCGGTTTCGTCCACCCCGCCTTACACAGCCGCGGCTTTGAGCAGCAATATTGTCCGATCGGCACGGCACAACGGCGCCGCGCCCCTCCACCATGGCCCGCCCTGGCCTCAGCCCTTCGTGGTTTTCCGGCGCGGCGCGACGGGGCCGCGAACCTTCGCCACGGCCCGACTTCGGTTGTGGCTTCGTTCAGCCTCAATAGCATGGCGCGACGGCACCGCACTTCTTTTCCTATTCCTCTTGCTTCCACGCAGTGTCGTTGCACCGCGCTACCTTTGATCATGCCGCAATAAACACATCATCAAAGGGGGAGGAGGGTCGGTCGTGTTCGTGCGGTGTAACCTCCTCCTGCTAATCCGATATCAAGAGGCTAAGAAATTGACGTTTGGTCAGTTAAGAAAACTTCATGAACCAAAAATCAAACCCCTACCTTGATGAAGTCATCGAACGATGTTTATTGGGAGAAAGAGATGTTGTGGAAGATGTCGTCGCGGAAGGAGGATCGTCGGTGTCGCAGTTCCCAGCTTCAAGTTGTCGATCTCCGAGGTATCAGCGTTAATTGTCGTCCTTCGACGGAGGTTGGTGTTCTTCGTCGGTGACGGTGCGTTCTTTGCATTCTTCAAGGAGGAAGATTAAGATTCCAAGGATTGAGCAAATCCTCTCCTTTCCGCACAACGAGACAACCCAATAAAATAAGTCATGTCTTATTTTATTAACACTCATTCATGCCATTAATTTGAAATTCAAAAACAAATTTGATTCAATTAATTGACTTAATTGAAGAGCATTTAATATCCAAATTAATTTGATGGTTGACATGGCATTTAAAAGGGGTCCTGGTGAGTTACATATTAAATGCATGAGAGGGAGGTTTAAAAGGGATTTGAAGGGGTGGGGCTCGTGTGGGCCCCACTTCACTAATATCCTACCTAGTGGAGTGAGGATGTTAGTGGGTCCCACTCCAACCACCAAGCATAGGTTTAAACTACCAAGACTAGAAATAAAATATGTAGCACAAAATTTTAATTTATTATTTAGTTAACCCATTTAATAACAACCTCACCCGAGCAAACGCAACTCCAGAAAAGGTGTTCTTAAGCAATTACCAGTGCTACGGTTTCATTGGTGCCCTCGGATTTTGATTTCGAGCAACGGTTCAAAATTCAGGAAAACCTTCTAGTTCGTTCACTGAATGTACCCGAGATAAACTTTGGAAATTGATTCTGGGCACACCGGGCCTCGGAATCAGGTTCCGTAAGAAACTGCATTCTTGTAAAATCCGAAAAAAAATTATGAAAAAAAAATTCCCTTGAATTTTATGGGTCTTTACATTACTCCCACCTCAGGGATATACATCCCCGTAAAGATACATCATAAACTAGGGGAACAAATGTGGGTACTGTGCACGCATCTGAGCCTCCTGCTCCCAAGTTCTCTCCTCTAGGTTCTCGTGCTGCCATCTGATGCGCATTAGAGGTATCGACCATCTATGTAGGACCCTCTCCTGTTGATCCTCGATTTCCATCAGGACCTCCGCAAAAGTATCCCCATCGTCAATGTCCAACTCCCCATGGTCGATGATATGCGTCGGATTGTGCATGTATCTCCTCAGCTGAGATATGTGGAAGACTTCGTGCACCCGGTGCAACTGAGGTGGTAGAGCTAGGTGGTAATCCACCTCACCTACCCTGCTGAGGACCTGGAATGGTCCGATGATGTGCGGAGATAACCTTCTGCCCCGGCCAAATCTCCATAATCCATGTCAAGGTGAGACCTTCAAGAAAACGTGGTCGCCATCCTCGAACTCTAGTGGCCTCCGCCTCCTGTTAGCATAAGACTTCTGCCAGCTCTGATCTATCCTAATCCACTCCTGGATGACTTGGACCTTCTCTGTCATGGCCTGGACCATCTCTGGTCCCACAAGTGTTGACTCCCCAGGGTCTGTCCAGCACAGAGGTGATCTGCAAGGTCGGTCTTACAATGCCTCGTATGGTGCCATCCCGATGGTGGAGCGGTATCTGTTGTTGTATGTGAACTCCACCAAGGGTAGGTGGTCCTCCCAGCTACAACCAAATTCGAGTACACTTGCACGAAGCATGTCCTCGAGAGTCTGAATGGTCCTCTCTGGCTTACCATCCTTCTGAGGGTGAAAGGTGGTGCTCAGACGTAGCTACGTCCCGAATTCCTCCTGCAACCCCTTCCAAAGTAGGGATGTAAAGCGAGCATCTCGATCGGAGATGATAGATGATGGAACTCCTTGAATCCGTACGATCTCCTAAATGTAGAGGTGTACCATGATCTCCACTGATCCCTGCTCTCTGAAGGGTAATAAGTGAGCCGACTTGATGAGTCAGTCGACAATCACCCAAATGGAGTTGTGACCTCTGGAAATGCATGGAAGCCTAGTCACGAAATCCATAGATATCCCGTCCCACTTACACTCCTGGACCTCCAAGGGATGTACCAAGCCTACTGGAACCTGGTGCTCCGCCATCACCTGCTGACAGGTGAGGCATCGAGAAACGAACTCAGCTATAACCTTCTTCAAACCCAGCCACCAGTGCTGTCGTATGAGATCCTGGTACATCTCCACCACTCCTAGATGTACCTATAAAGGGGATGTGTGAAACTCCCTTAGCACATCCTCCTATAAATCAGCTGGTACCATGGTACGTCTTTTGAAAAGGATGTCGTGCTCTCCTCCTATAGAGAATCCATCAGGTTCATGTCTTGAGGATATCTGTGCATGTCATGTCTCACAATCAGTGTCCCCATGTTGTGCCCCTCTAACCTGCTGCAGTAGTGGAGGAGTGACTATGAGTGACTAAAGAAAGGCTACTCCATCTCTATCCACAAAGGATATCTACAAAGTGGCTAGCTGCTCTGTTGCCTCCCCGAGTAGCTGAATTCCCATCCTACTGCTGAGAGTATCGGCTACTACGTTCCCCTTTCCAAGAGTATAGATTATCTCAAAGTCATATTCCTTGAGGAACTCATGTCATCGCCGCTGTCTCAGGTTCAGGTCCTTCTGCAGGAAGATGTACCTGAGACTCTGGTTGTCAGAGTAGACTGTAAAGCGCTCGCCCATCAGATAGTGTCGCCACATCTTCAGAGCGAAGACCACTACTGCTAACTCCAGGTCATGGGTAGTGTAGTTCTGCTCATGCTTCCTCAACTGTGGTGATCCATAGGTGATCACTGCCCGCTCCTGCATCAGGACACATCCAAGTCTGGTCCCTGATGCATCACAGTAGACTACGTACCCTACTCCCTCCTTCGGTAGCCTCAAGATAGGTGTGCTAGTAAATCTTGGTCTCAGCTCCTGGAAGCTCTGATGACATCTATCTGACCACATGAAGGGTTTCCCCTTCTTTTTCAAAGTAGAAAGTGGTGTTGTAACTCTGGAGAAGTCTGGCACAAACCTCCATTAGTATCCAGCTAGCCCCAAGAAACTCCGCACCTACGTCACACTCCTGGGTGGCTCCCAAGCTAGCCCTCCCTCGATCTTCGCAGGATCCACCACAACTCCCGCCTCAAAGATGACGTGTCCCAAGAAGTGTTCCTCACCCAACTAGAACTGACACTTTGAGAGCTTACCATAAAGCTGGTGCTCTCGGAGTGTGTCCAGTACAACCCGCAAGTGGTAGGCGTGCTCCTCCTCAGTGGTCGAGTATATCAATATGTCGTCAATGAAGACCACGAAAAATCGATCGAGGTATGGCTGAAAGATCATGTTCATGAGAACCATGAACACTTATGGAGCGTTGGTTACACCAAAAGTCATAACCAAGAACTCATAGTGGCTATACCGACATCTGAAGGCCATCTTCTACAGGTCCTCATCCCGAACTCTGAGCTGATGATATCCTGATCTGAGGTCTATCTTCGAGAACCACCATGCTCCCTTGAGCTGATCGAAGAGGTCGTCATTCCTCGTTAGAAGATACATGTTCCTCATGTTCACCTGGTTCAGGTGACGATAGTCGACACACAGTCGCAAGCTCTCGTCTGCCTTCTTGGCAAAAAAAATCGGGGAAGCCCCGGGTGAAACACTGGGTCAGATGAATCCATTTCCCTGTAAGTCCTCCAACTGTACCCGTATCTCTCAAATATCAGTGGGGTCCATACGATATGTTGTAGTGGATATCGAGGTTTTCCCCGGGTATAGGTCAATATAAAAGTCTACCTCTCTGTGAGGAGGTAGTCCTGGAACGTCATTAGTGAAAACGTCTGTATACTGATCCACCACTCTAGGAAAACTGGGACTCTGCACCTCAACTACTCCTAGGATGAGGCTACCCAACTTATGAGTGATGGATTGTACTCTCCTCTGCATGAGTCCATCCTGCACTGCAAAGTCTCCCTTATCACCGGTGAAGGTGAACCTGCTCCCATCGGTGCGAACACACCGCACCTTGCACCTAATACAGTCGATATGAGCATGGACTGTAGATAACCAATCCATGCCCAACATGACATCATAAGGCCTCGATGCCACTACAAAAAGATACCATCTGAAGCTCTCACCTCCTAGAGTAAGCTCACACTGCCGGCACCAGTGCGTAATCATTGAGTCTGCTCCCGTAGGAGTCTCTAGCCGTAAGGATTGAGCCAACAGCTCCGTCGGAATCTCCGAGATCCGAACAATGGCAGAAGAAATAAAATAATGACTCGCTCTTGTGTCTATAAGAACTGTAGAAATGGGGGAGTAGACACAGATTGTACCTCGAATCATCTATGGCGCGCAGTGGTCGTAGGCCTCCGCTGCCTGAAGCTGAGCCTGTCTCTGCCTGCCAGCTCCCTGTGGTCGGGGTGGGCCTCCTGGTGGTGGTGGTGGTGAAGCCTCAAAGTGTCTCCCACCACCTGCTACCCAGCAGGCTCCTCTGCCTCGTCTACCTGCTCCCTGCGGACCACCATGGTCGACCATCTGCCTCTACCTGGGTGGTCCCTCAATCATCTGGTGCTCCTCTGAACGGTGGGTCGGGCAGTCACGAGCCATGTGGCCCTGCCCGGCGCATGCGTAGCACTACCTGCTCATCGGAAGGCTAGCTCTGCACTGTGTTCCCCTCACCTCTAAGCCAGTGTGCTGAGGTCGTCTTTCTGATGGTCTGGTTTTCCTGGACCCCTGTGACATCCGTCTACTGCCAGCTGCAGACGAATCTGCTACATGCCGCCCTGCGGTAGGTCTTTCTACTACCGTAGGCTCATCAAGAAAGCTCTCTATTAGAAGATATCCCTTTATTACTCCTTCCTATGTCAGAATGCTGAGGGAGATCATCGATGCCCTGATCTCATGCCTCAGTCCCTGATCGAAGGTATGGTCCCAGAAGAATGGGTCTCATACCATGTCCATCGAATAGCGCGAGAGATCGGTAAATCTCATCGAGTACTGGGCGACCGTCATGCTTCCCTGCCGCAGCTATAGAAGCTCCTGGATGCGCACCGCCTAGAGGGTGGCTGGGATGAACTCCAAGCGGAAGAGTCTCTCAAAGTCTGTCTAGAGGAGAGATGCCTCGTCGTGCACCTGGAGCATCAAGCTCCACCATCTGCCTACTGCCACGTGTAGGAGGCTTGCTGCGAGGATCACCATGAGGTCAGCTGGTGTCCCCACTAACCTGAAAACTCACACAACCGCCTCCAGCCAATCATTGGCTGCCTGAGGGTCTGTCTCCCCGTGGAACCTGAGTGGTCTCTGACGCTAAAACTTGTGCAGTTCACTAAGGCGACGTGCACTCTCAGCGGCTAGGGCTGGTTGTAGAGGCCCGAAGCTTGACGTACATGGACATTACATTACTTTTGCAGAATACTTAACAAATAACAAAAACAGACACATAAGGATCATAATAGTTTAGTGTCTTTGGAAACTTGGAATATAAACTTCTAATCATGTTGAAAGATCTTCAACAACTCCCATAACGATCTTCCCCTTTTTGTTTCCTAACCTAAAACCTTTCTTTATTTCCTGGGGAAAATAAAACATAAAAAGGGTGAGCTCAAATTCTCAGTAAGGGAAAACGTAGAGAACATAAAACTATCCATAAACATTTGAAATCAAAAACATGAACATGAAATTTAAACATCAAAATCTTGAGCAAAGACATAAATCATGGAAGTACGTAAGGCATATATCATAATGGAACATCAACCATGATAAAATATAATGGGAATAAAACATGTAATTGTGGAAACCATTTACCACATTTTATGATTTCCATAGAAGCCAAGGCATTACTGCTAAGACCATCTTAGTGGACAAAGTCCCTTTCTGAATCGAGTTCACTCTTCATTTTAGTCCTGAAACACTGAACCGGATTAACTTACCATTCCAGCCATGTCTATCTCATGAGATATAAATCTTTACCCAATGCATTGGAGGGAGATATAGGTCTGACCCATCTCATAATTAAATCATTCTTACTTGTTCCACAAAATAAACATACATCATTCATAATAACCCAATGAATAAAATGGGTTTCATAAACATCATCCCATCATCACATAATCCATATAAAATAAATGAATATCATTTCATAATAAGAAAAGTGAAACCATGTAAATCATAAATACATTATACTAGAAACATACAAAAATGAAATAATGTCATCTTAGATGGAAAATGGTTTTGATAAAGCACTTGCAATGAATTCTTGAGGAAAATATCCTTTCTTTATCAAAATCATTTTCATTTCCAAAAATTCCATGCAATTTTAAAATAAAAGTATTTTGTTGAAAATATTCATAAAGTCATGTAGAGTAAGCTTCATGAAAATGAGGCTTTATGAAACCGTAAAAATCCATTCACACCGTATAATTTAAAAATAACATTTTCCTCGTACTTTTGTCGGAAAAGTAAAAAAGTACCTCGTAAAAGAAAGAATCCATACATACCATGTATTAAAAGTCAAAAATGTGTAAAAAGAACCATAAACATACATAAAAACACTTTTAGAAAACATAGACATGGATGATAACAATAACCCCAGAAAATACTTACGAATAAACAATCTCGGATAAGAAAGAGATTGGAAAAGTTATCCCTTACCTTATGTTCGATATGCTTCGTATGTATCCGAACCTCCTTTATAATGATTTAAATAATGTCATTGACTTATTAAAAAATCATATTCATTGTTATGATATCATATAAGGTTCACTAATGACTTTATATTACCCGTTCTTTTGTAGATTCCATGTTAAATAGCATTTTGGGTAAAATCGTTTCATTTTTCATCGGTGTTTTAACTTGTAATTATTCATATGATTACTTAGATCATGATTACATACATCCATAATGTAAAACATGATTTATATATAATATATATTCAGAATATACATATATATAATAGATCGATAATTGGAAAGAAATACACCGTTCATGTAGACGGTAGGTCGTACGAACGCATGAACGCTGCTTTCGTTTCCTTATTGAATTGAATGGAATTAAGTATATGACATACACATATATATATATAAATAAATCCAATAGCATTATTATGTCATATATTTAATTATTACTTATTATATATACTTTATAATCATTCTTGAATTGTTAATATGGAAAATGAATCTCATCGCGTCGTAGAGACGGTAATCTGTATGTATGCACGAGCGATGATATGCTTCCCATGGAATTGTATTGGAGTGTATGTAAACTGTTTCATAATTAATATAACTTTAAAATAATCATATATAGTCATTATTTACACCATTATACCCATCCAAGTAAGGTTTTGGTGGAAAATAGATTACACCACGGCGTGGAGACGGTATTCCGTACGTACGCACGCGCGATGATTTCGTTTTCCGTAGGATGTATAGATGGTAAAATGGGGTGGTTTCATACTTATAATAACATATCAGTATATTAGTGATACTTATGTTATTACTTCATAATGAAACAACTAAAGAAGAAGAAGTAGAAGAATAAATAAAGTTGAAAGAATCGGTAATGGACATTACCTCTTCTTTGAAGCACCTCTTTGAGACCTCCACTTAGGGCACTAAAATTTGTCTTTGAAGAATACAAGGACCTCTAGGATGTTTATAGGGAATTAGGAAAGTGAAATTGTCAGTGGTTGGCCGATCTTTAAGGCTCAAATTGGTGTGAGGAGGAGAGGGAAGAGGCGCCCTTTTATAAGGGAGGAGAGGGGCACCTTTGGATATATAATAAATATTAGTTTATATTAAATCCCAACCCCACTTAAAAACGTCAAAAATGAATCATATACAAATATTATATTATATAGGGTTGTAATATCATCAAAAAAAAAATTTATACATGTTAGGAATTTATTTTAAACATTATCAACTTGATTTATCCTTATTTAATCAATTTAATTTTATTTGTGGTAATAACATTCTAAATTTTAAATTATAACAAATAATAACTTATTTTTTGTGAATTGTTCATAATTGGATACTTTATAAAATTTTAGACCATATAAATTTAAATTTATAATTTTTAAATATTTTTGTGATTTTTAAACAATTTTATAATATGTTATTTTTATAAAATAACAATAGTGTCAATTTTGACACTACTCATTTATTTGAATTTAAATAAAATATATACAGAGTATATGTTCTAACTTAAAGCTTTAATAGATTCATAAAAGATTATATGTATCTATAAAATTATTGGGGAACATTAAATAGTTCAAATAATATTTATTTTATTATTTTTAAAAACATTTATTTGGTTTATCTCTTAATAAAATAATTACTACAACATTATTGTATAATTATTTAATATAGTTATTTGTTGCATAAAAATTAAAATTAAAATCCTATGATGAAGATAAATCTATTAAAGTTCACAATAATACTTTTACTCGAATTTATCATCTTAAAATCACAATATTTAAATTGATATATGTATTAAATTATGAAGGTGACAACTTTGGAATCATTTAAAATAAAATAATATAAGTTTCATAATCGCCTTAATAAGGATCCAAATGGTCAAACATTCGGCCAGTGGATGATTAGAGTTTATATATACACTAATAATAAGTTTTTTTTCAGATTTTTGGGCCTTTCTATATGTATTAATATTTCAATAAAAACTATATTATTGATTTTTCACTAAATAAATAATTTTTGCATCATTAATGAATAAGATAATAAGGTAATTAAATAACACTTAAAAATTACAAATAAATTAACATGATAAATAAAAACCTTTTATATTTTGAATGAGTATTTATAACGGAATTTATATTCTGTATAAAATTATATTAAAAATACTTTAATTATTAAAGTTGAGTGAGACATATTTCACTTTCCTTTAAATAAAATAAATTAAAGCTCTTAATCACCTCCAAGTGGGTTCTAATGGATTCCATTTAGACCCAAATATGAATTAGGACAAATTATAATCATACAATTGTATTAATACAAGTATTAGGATAATTCTATAATATTATATTTACCCTTAATTACCCAATTTACCTTTTACTATGGTGAATAAAATTTATCATTGTTACTATTCATAAAGCCCAAAAATAAAAAGTAGTCTATTAATATAATTTATACCCCCTGATTCTAAATATGGAATCCATTTTTCCAAGTTCAATACACAGAAGTTTCAGAAATTAAATTAAAATTAATCCTGTTGTCGAACGAAAACGGGTTTTTGTTTAAAACATTGCAAAAGATTGAATTTATTTAACCTACGAATTCAATGTAAAATCAATGATAATGACATACATTATATTAAATGGTAAAAATATATTCTATTTATACTTTAAAACAATTAAATATTATAAATTAACCACATAAGTTATTACGATGAAAAATGTTGTTTTTAATTAAAATATAGGGTGTTTTTACTATTCATTAAAATATGAAAGTTATCAGAATAATATGAAAATTTTATCCAAGGTAAAATTTTATATCCTGATTCCAAATAATAATTTTATTTTGTCATATTAAACTTCTAAACATGTCAAAAACTAGATTTAATGTGGGTGCGCCATCAAAATGCGGCAAAACCGCATTTTTTGAAAAATACGTATTTTACCCGAAAAAATTATTTTGTTCTCATAAAATGTTCTAGAAAATGTTTAAGATGAATAATAATGTTATAAAATTCAAATTTTAGTTATTACTATTCATAATAGCTAGTTCATAATAATATTACAATAATATATCATTTAGTAAAACCCGGTATTGCGTACAACACACGCTATCGAGGAAGGTCGTGATTGCATGTAATGTAAGCCAAGTCAGGGTTGCGTATACTGCAAGTTAATACGGTGTTGTGTATAGTGAAACATAATCTTGCTGTAATGTACAACAGAATACATCAACGAAATTAAAAAGAATATCTTTCATAAAATCTCAGTGTGTTACACTGGTGGCATCGGTGGCTCGGCGGGTAGTGGTACCGCCGATGCCTCTGCTGAAAAAGGGCCATGCACCGAGGCCTCGTCACTCGGTGGGTTGTCGTCTCGCACAAAGCTCGGAACCCTAGCTGGCTGCCATCATGGGGCCATCCTGAAAAAAAAACAGGTGCGCCACGGTCAAAATAGTATACCTGGTGAGCTGACAAAAAGTAATCCGAAAGAAAACTTTTGAAAAACACATGAAATCAATGTTTTTGTGCATTGAGTTGGAAATCAGAAGTCAGGGTCCTGGTGTATGGATACGTCGGCCACCGCACCAATACTGGACTCCCTGGACTGATAACCACACTCAATACCCTTAACACTATTGCTTCACATAGAAGAAAGATCAGAGTCCGGAGATCTGTGATAGAACCAAACTCCTCTTATACCAATTTTTCACAACCCGTCCTTCGGACCCGTGTCGTGACTACCCCAAGCCCGCCTCCCATAGTCCAGGGTCTGGCAACTAGCACAAAGGCGTAAATCCCAACAAAAAGGGGAAGGCATTGCCTTTATAAAGTAAACAAACACCACAGAGTAAGCAAGTAGAAGTAAACACTAAGTAAAACTAGGTACAATTGTAGTGCGGAAAAGTAAGTGGTCCAGAATACAAACCCAAACTGAAAGTAAAGTACAACTGGAAAGAAATTACAGCAACTGAAATTAAAGTAGCAACATCGAGCCGTCCACTGGAAATCCCTCATGAAGGGTGGGTACAGATAGCCTCCTCAGCTCCTCGGGTC
Organism: Viscum album; assembly: GCA_963277665.1. NCBI lineage: Eukaryota > Viridiplantae > Streptophyta > Magnoliopsida > Santalales > Viscaceae > Viscum > Viscum album. Next base: position 1,006,321,013 of record OY728164.1, on the reverse strand, counting down.
CAGTCGTCCGCTCCGTGAACGTCCCGCCTAGTGGTCTACCTCTAGGTACCAACCTACTCCAAAACCCTCAACCACGATCAGTGTTGTCCATCGTCTGCATCCAACACAACATAGTTCGGGCATAGCCCATGCAAGGGTGAGTATATGCTACTCAGTATGGACCCCGAGACCCCCAAAGGTCTCCCAGAATCCACAAAGGATAAACCACAAAGGTAAGATACAATCACGAAGTAACATCCAACACTACTTAGGTATATTCCCATACATATACCAAAGTCATCAATTCCAGTTCGGCTCCAACATCTGATCCCAAGTTCGATCACGTCCACACAGGATAGTACAACCCAATCCACATAGGAAAGCAAGTCAGTCATATCGAAGATATTGATTGAAAGTCAAGACTCAGCTCACACAGGTATACTTCTTCATAAGGTGATAGAGATGATCAGATGTAGCCACTAATTCATCTAAGCTGGGACCCATGTAGGATACTAAAACAGCTAAGCTATCGGACCCACATAGGATACAGACCAGCTACTCTGCCAGACCCACGTTGGATAGAAAGAAGAGAGTCAAACACTTCCAGACCCACGTAGGATACAAGAACATTAGTCATCATCATCGAACCCAAAGAGGATTTCAGTATGGTCTTCATCACTGCCGAACCCATGGAGGATTTCAGTGCAGTCTTCAATGCCTCGAACACCTGGAGGATTTCAGTACGGTTTTCATTGCTGCCGAACCCACGGAGGATTTTAGTGCAGTCTTCATCGCCGTCGAACCCACGGAGGATTTCAGTACGGTCTTCATTTCTACCGAACCCACGAAGGATTTTAGTGAAGTATTCATCACTGCCGAACCCACGGAGGATTTCAGTGCAGTCGTCGTCCCTACCGAACCCACGGAGGATTTCAGTGCAGTCATCATCATCATCGCAGTCGCAGCCAGCTCTAGGGTTCCCGCACACAGCATGCTCGTTTCCAGGAGGGTCTGTTCCGTGATCCAAGGGGTCAATACATCAACTGACATGTATTCTAGAGTTGATATATCCCAAAGATCCATCTCGACAAAGGGAACTCAACGCGATAGACAGCGCTTCAATCGGACGCCCGGTCTGAGAGTTATTGGCTTTTTCGTTCCAGGGGCCCAGTTGGTTTTTAAGTCAAAACCAACCCGACCATACTCCAATTGTGTCCAAACCTTGAGTGGAGTAAGACAAACGGTCTGTCTCAATAAGTGGAATCCAACAAAGTCGACGAAACATCAATCAGACGTCAGGAGCTCAAGTTATAAGTGTTTCCACTCCGAGGGCCCGGTTGGTTTTGTGTTTGAACCAACCCAGTCATACCCAAATTTCTCCTAAACCTTGAGTGTAGTAAACCGAAACAACAGTATCGATCCAAGAATTGCATCACAACTGACAGTGCAATGATCGGAGGTCTGTAGCCCACGATATGGGAAAAAGAATGAACTTGTCCAGTTTTAGGGGGTTTTGGGCCCGGACCGACCTGGCCCGAGACCCCCTTGGTCGGCCCGAACCGGGTATGAGTCCGGCCCTTTAGGGCGCGGCCCGGCCCGATGGGTGCGGCCCGGCCCAACCTGTGTGGCCTGGTGAGGCCAGCTCGGCGCTGGCCGAGTCGAGCAGAAAGGGGGGGGAGCTTCCACCCTTGATTGAACCCCCCCCCCCCCCACGTGGGGCCGCTTCCTTGCCAGCTGGGGGTTACGACCCTCGGCATCCCTCCTGAAATGGCTGGCCCGGTCCGGCCGGCCAGTGCTGCCGTCGCGGGACCCCGCGGTCCCACCCCTTTTAGGTGCCAGCGGCCGGCGGTTCCGGCCGCCCCTCCGCGGCTTTTAGTTGCGGCTTTGTCCGACCGGCGCGGCACGACGGCGCCCCGCCCCTCCACAACGGCTCACCCCAGTCGTGGCCCTTCATGGTTTTCCAGCACGGTGAGATGGCACTGCGCCCCTTTGCTGCGGCCCAACTCTGGTCACGACTTCGTTCGGCCTCAACGGCGCCGCGCGACGGCGCCTCGCTTCTTCGCTCATTCCTCTTGCTTCCATGCGGTGTCGTTGCACCGTTTTTCCTTTTCTCGTACCGCAACAAACACATCATCAAAGGGGGAGGAGGGTCGGCCGTGTTCGTGCGGTCAGACCTCCTCCCGTTAATTTGATATCAAGTGGCTAGGAAATTAATGTTTGGATGGTTAAGAAAAATTAATGAACCAAAAATCAAACCCCTACCTCGATGAAGTCGTCGAACGAGGTTTGTCGCAGGAAAGAGACATCGCGGAAGACGGTGTCGTGGAAGGAGGATCGTCGGCGTCGTGGTTCATGGCGTCGCATTATCGATCTTCAAGGTATCACCATTAATCATCATCCTTAGACAGAGGTCGGCGTTCTTCGTTGTTGATGGTGTGTTCTTCGTGTTATTCAAGGAGGAAGTTGAAGATTCCAATGCTTGAGAAAATCCTCTCATTTCCGCACAACAAAACAACCCAAAAAAATAAGTCATGTCTTATTTTATTATCACTCATGCATAACATAAATTTGAAATTCAAAAACAAATCTCATTCAATTAATTGACTTAATTGAAGAGAGTTTAATATCCAAATTAATTTGAGGGTTGACATGGCATTTAAAAGGGGTGCGGGTGAGTAACATATTAAATGCCCGAGAGGGAGGTTTAAAAGGGATTTGAATGGGTGGGGCTCATGTGGGCCCCACTTCACTAATATCCTTCCTAGTGGAGTGAGGATATTAGTGGGTCTCACTCCAACCACCAAGCACAGGTTTAAACTACCTAGAATAGAAATAAAATTTCAAGCACGAAATTTTATTTTATTCTTTAGTTAACACATTTAATAACAACCTCACCCAAGAAAACGCAACTCCGGAAAAGGTGTTCTTAAGCAATTACCGGTGTTGCGATTTCATTGGTGCCCTCGGATTTCGATTCCAAGCAACGGTTCAAATGTTAGGAAAACCCACTCATTCGTTCACTGAACGTACCCAAGCTAAAATTCAGAAATTGATTCCGGGCACACCGGGCCTCGGAATCAAGTGTCGTCAGAAACTGCATTCTTGTAAAATCCCAAAGAAAATTAAGAAAAAAATCCCCTTGAATTTTATGGGTCTTTACAGGTTATGAATAGTATTATCTGAATTTTGGATTTTATATAATCCATATTGTTTTAACATCCATATTATTTCTTTCTTATACATAGTATAAGATCAAATTAAATTTTTCAGATAAAAGAATTATTTTTTAAAAAATGCAATTTTACTGCCTTTTAATGGAGAACCCTTTTTAAATCAAATATTTAACAATTTTATATAATAAATTTGATAAAATAAACTTCTTATTTAGAATAGGGACATAAAAAGTTAGTCTCGATAAAATTTTGGTGCTTTTTTGATACCTTTCATATTTTGATGAATAGTGAAAATACTAAATTTTAATTTAAAACAACTTTTTAAACCAAAATAATTTATTGTGTTAAATTATAAATTGTAATGGTTTTGATGTATAATTAGATTTTATTTTTATCGTTTAATCCAATTTTGGTCATTAGAATTGATTTTACATTTAAATTTGACATAAACACATACCAATCTTTTGATAGTTTTTACTTCTTAAAAACCCGCTTTCTGGTTTTGATAAATGTGGATATTTTTTAAAATTAATTAATACAAATTATATGTTATTAATTTAGAAAAATAAACATCAGTTTTTAATTTAAAATATAAAAATTATACTTGCATGATTTTTTGGTTTTTTTCTAAAAACATTAAATTTTTATGAATAGTGAAAAACATTGTGTTATTGTTTAAAGAATAATTTTTATTTAAATATTTAATTTTATATTTAATTTTTTTTAAAGTAAAAATAGATACATAGTACCAATATTAGCCCAATTTAATTCATTGAATTCATTTTATAATAATATTAGATATATAAATTTTTATTGATCTTTTTACCATCTTTTACCAACATCATAGGGACATTTTAAATTTTGAATCTAACATAATTTTACCTTTTCAATGAATTTAATTTGAAAAATTAGAGAGACACAGTTTAAAATAGTTAGTAAAATGTGGTTTAATAGGATGAAAATATTTTTTGGTGAATAGTTACTTTTGAATTTTATTTACCACAGTTAAAGGATAATAGGGTAATTAAAGGTAAAAATGATATTATAATTACCCATACATATGTACTAATTCTATTTGATAAGTTTATGTTGACCAAAAAAACCTTATGAATAAAATACGATCCTTTTGATCCACTTGTATTATATTAGGATGTTTATTATTATTCTATTTAAAGAAGAGTTAAAAGTGTTTAATTCAATTTTTAATAACTAAGCCATTTTTAATAATGGATTATACATAAAATAAATTCAACTATAAATATTCATTATAAATATAAAACAATTTCATATATTGTGGTATTTTATTTATTATTTTTATACATTAAATAATTAAATTTATTTACGACAAAATGATGATGTAGTAATTACCTTATTAATTAAAGATTAAAATAATTAATATTATAATTATCAAAATAAATTTATATTGAGACTTTGGATGAATTAAAAAAAAATTATAGGTTAATATGAAATTTTAGGGTTGATTTAACAAAAATAATTTGAGGTAATCAAGTTTTTTTTACTTTCACGAAAACCAAATACACAATAGTGTCTAAATTGATATAAATGAGTAATTAAAAGAAATATTATATTATTAAATTATATAATATTCGTAAATATATAATTTTTTTACAAAGGACTTATATAATGATATATATGTCTTTAAATAACAACTTGAGGTTCTCTTGGAATTTTATAGTAAGTTTATTAACCATGTAATACAACAATTCCAGAAAACATGGTAAAAGATAAACTATTTAACTAAGAATTAAATCGTAAATATAAGGTTTATATTGTGGCCTAAACTTATCCAAAATCACATGTTTGAGAGTATTTCAACCCATACCCACCTTATCCTCTAAATAAGTTTATTTGGAGGCATTATAGATGGAAAATAATTTTATAATAAAATAATATTTCAAGCTTTCCCTAAAGTTACACTCATCTCTCTTATAAATGGGTAATTCCCATTCTCTCAAAATCACACCTCAAAATACATTTGGCTCGTCCAACCCCTACACAAATATCCCTCAAAATAACCTCAATGTAACCTAGAGTACTTACTTTGATGAGAAAGCCAACCTAAGGATCCCTTTTGAGCAAATCAAAATGAAGAACCCGAAGAAGAGGTAACAATTTCATCACCTTTTTCAAAGTTATTTTCAACTTCCACTTCCTCTTTTATTGTTTTTTTCATATCAAAATAATAAATCCAGTACCTTATACATATTTTTATGTTATTATAAATATTCTAAAACTATATTAATTATTATATCCATCCTATGAATGACAAAGTCACCATACGTGTGTACGTACGGCTTACCGTCTCCACGTCGTGGTGTAGTTTGTTATTCAACACTTCATTATTTGGATGGGTATAATAATGATTATAACTGATGTAAATAATAAATATAACATGTTAATTATTCTATATTTATAATATAACATCCAATTACATACTATTTCACTACTAATAGAATGTTATTCTCGCTCATTCATACGTACGGATTACCGTCTCCATGACGTGAGTATTTTTTGTTCCCCATCATAACCATTCAAGAATAATTTTCATTTGATGATTAAAAATTATTTTTAAGAACTTAATATCATTCTTGATATTAATCAAATACATCCTATCCATAACAACCATGACTTTTATAACAAAACATATAAAGGAAAAGGAATCAGTTAACACCCAAAACAATGATACTTCTGAAATATAATTAACAAAGCAATATTAGAAGATCATATATGATATTATATTTATCTATGTGGTTATTTTATAATTTAATAACAATTATTTCACCATTATAAAGTATTTTAACCTACCCTCTACTAAGGAAATGTACAAGGTAAGGGTTTTTCATCTAACTTCTTATTCCTGTGAGATTCACGCTATATTTCCACTATTTCATTTTGTGTGGTGTATTTATTGCACATGAATTTATTATTTGTGTAATATACTTTAATTTATAGGTATTTACATCTTCATTTTTTTATTGTTATTTCCTGGAGGGTATGTTTCAATAGTTACCAAATCAGTAAGGGAATTTCTAATTTTGATTTCCACTCATTGGGTTTTATGAAAACATAATTGATTATTTTACTCCAAGATTATGTGTGAAATCACTATTTATTTATTTATTTAGTAATTTTCACTCCCCATTGTGTTGATATACTATTTATAGACATAATAACTCCATTTATAAATTCTTAATTCATCAATATGAACTTGATAAGAGTAATCGTAACTCAATTTCCATTTATTGAGTTAAACATCCAAGTCATTGGTGTTGTTTTTACAAGAATATGTGTGAATTTCCTATGATTGATTTATACTGAATATCCAATAATATTGAGTGTATTTATATTTTTCACAAAAAATCATGTCATTAATTTTTCCATTACCTCAGGATATGGTCTTTATAAGGGATTTCATCTCAATTTACATTCCATTGAGACTTCTTTTTTGTTATGTGCCAATTCACTCTTATATGGTGTACATACTGTACTTTAACATAGTATATCATGAATCCCTTTATTCTAATGATATTATAAATTATTTATAACCGTAATTATTGATATTCAAGTATCTCTCATTTGTTTATGAACTCTAACTAAAATATTATTTGAAAAGTTTTAAATATTTATTCTTTTAAATATTTCTCATTAATGTCCATGTTTTAAATATGGTTTTAAGGAGTTATTTATATGAACATGAATGTTTTCAAGTTTGTATTCCTTTTAAATTATTCATATTTGTTTGGGACACTTTGATTCAAAATTTTATTTTTAACAGCTTCTTGATAAATAGTGATACTTTTAAAATATTTCAAGAAAAAGGGTATATTTATCTCAAATAGTTTTACTGATTATTTTCATCTATTCCAGTATCCTTCATTACTCTTGATTAAGGTTGTTTTTTATAATAAAATATTTTATATTGTATTGAATGATTTATGTTTTACTTTGGATGTGCAATTTTTGTACCATTCATAGTTTGTGGTTAAATTATTAACATTTAATATGCTAGTTTTAAAATGAATGTTTAGATTATGTTTCACCATTTTCATATGAGGTATTAATTGGACTTAGTAGGTGATGGGTGGATCCTACTATATCTCCTCAATGCATCGATAGTTCTCATGAGACAAACTAGTGTCTGGGCACAAGGCCTGAAATAATTATTATTTATAGTCCTGGCACAAGGCCTTGACTATGTGGTTATGATGTTTGGAATTTTGAATTCCATCATTAATAAATTATCTATTTATATTACATGTGATTATTCAACTAGTACAATATCCATGTGAATATGTAAATATAATTATTTGATTTTTATTCTCTATATTGTGCTGAATTATAAGTTTAAAAGGCTTTTGTTTTAGTCTTCTACATTTCCTTAAATGTTTATGTTTTATTATGATATTTTCCTCTATATTGTTATCCTTACAGAGCATTTGAGCTCACCCTTTTCTTATGTTTTATTCTTCCAAGGATGTGAATATGTATATTATAATTGAACTATAGGAATAGGCTAAGGGATGTGAGTGTTTTCAAAGGAGACACAATGTTATAGATTTTCCATTTCATTATTTAATATAAAACATATGTATGTATCATGTACTTCCAAGGCTACTAAACTAATTAGTCTTTCAAAACATTATATGTTCTGACCATGCCAATGTTATGTAATAATGCACTAACTCTAGGTAACTTTGGTCGGCGTGTTAAAAAGAACCCATAAAAAATTTCATAAAATATTCTATGAGGAGAGGGAGTCGAGAGAGGGGAACGTCGGTCAGGGTGTTCAGTCATGGGGGTCTCACACGTGACTATAGAGGATAAGGATCTGAGGGATTTCGCCAGAGGAGAGGCAGCCATGAGGGACCAGGGGACATCTTTAGAGGAGAGGGAGCTGATAGGGGAGGGGAAAATCGCTGATAGAGAGGGATCCAAGAAGGGCTAGGGGTCAGGAGGTGGAGTCTAGGATGTTGAGGTGGAGGCAGCTGTCGGGAGGTCGAGGTCAGGGAGGTTAGGAGAGGGCTGGTTGGTGGAGGTCGGGGAGAGGAGTGGAGGTTTAATGGGAGGGTAAGGAGGGGAGCCTGATAAATTAGCAATGTGTTCCTACAGTTAGAACAAAACTATATGTATAGATGATATTTTATTATCTGTATCAACGTTTTTTATAAACTGTTGGTATAAAAGTGTTGGTATAAACCCATTTTTCAGTAGTGGAGGGTCCCTTAGGATTATTCAATAAATTTTTCTAATATTAATATGAAAGAGAGAACCAATATGATTAATAAAATTAATGATATAGGATTTAAAGAGTACTATTTCAGCCGAGTAAATTGGTTAATATATATATATATATATATTATAAGTAATGGAGTAGTTTTTGTTGAATAATTGGTGCCAAAAATGATTTTGGAAAATTCTGTGGCTACACCATTACATGATAGAAAGGATATATGGACAAGAGGACTGAAACTTCAAAAAATGTAATGGTCATTTAAAGCTTTAAAGGAATACAGTTTAGAATTATTATGTAATTTGGGAATAATGGTGATTCATTAAGATAATTTTTATTGAATTATAAAATCAATTTATGATCATATAATATGAAACTTTCTCTCTATAGTTTAATTTTCATGCAGTTATAACCAAATTTCATGTTGTTTAACATTATGAGATGAAGAGAAGTTACATCTAGCTTAATATCATGTGAATACGGTGATAATTCCATTAATTTTAAATTTTTATGATTATAAGCTCTACAGAAAATTTTATTGTTAACTGAAATAGAGTTTTGTGACCCCTTTTGAATTCGTAAGAGCATGTTCAACATGAGAAAAATTAAAATGATTTAGAATTAGGCCTAAAATAATAATTTTTACCTTCACTATAAGTCCCATGATATGGAAATAAATCCATACATACTTATATAGATGTATCCTATGTAGATATACCTCATATGTCAGAGGAGAAAAATGGTTTCATCTCTTCCTCTAAGCCATGAATGGTCAATCCTTACATCACCAAGGAAATCTAACCGAAAGGTAATTTTCACAATCCTCTGTATAGCTACAAGAAAGACTCATATGTTAGTAGGTATATTAAATTGATTTTGATATTCTATAAGATAATTAGACTATATAGAGTGGGTAATTATATATATTTTACATTCTTAAACAATAAACCATAGATTTTGTGTAGTTTATTGTCATGTACTAATGGATTTGGTCTCCCTACATTTGGGTACTATACATCTAAATAGAGAAAATCAATGTGGTCAACCAAAACCTCTAGGGTCACATGGGTAATTTCCAATGTAATAAATAAGGGGTGATTGTAAAATTACTAACTTTTTTCATGAGTTTATAACAATTATTACTGTTTGGAAATAGATTTAGCATCATATAGTGAGGAACACCTTTTTTTTAAATTTATATCCATACAAAATGGAATTATGGTTTTTCTGAATGAACTATATTCTCACATGAGTTCTAAATGATTTTTCTAGTTCTAGTAAAAGATAATACCAACTGTTATTGAATTATGGTCCATATAATAAAACAATGTTAATGTATTTTATATTTTTTGTGGTTAGACCCAGTTTTGGAATTTCGGGTATCATGGCACATCCCAATATATTAGAATAAAAAACAATTTGTTATTGAAAGGAAATAGTATAGATATTCAACATGTATATGGATATTTCATCTTTTAATTTTTATATAGTATGAAAATAGGATATTTTAGTTGTATTTTTTTATTATATTGGTGTATAAAGATAAAACTGATACTTTTAGTTCATTCTAGAATAATTTGTCCAGACAGTAGTACTCCAAGTGAACCCAGAAACAAGGGCAACATAGGATCACAAAAATCCTAAGAATTTTTAATGAGACAGATTACATTTCCTTTGTATATTGATCTCACGCATAAGGAATTAGATCATTTTTAATTTTTTTGTGTAGTATATAATAGACCCATAAAAATATTTTAAGGTCATGTATGATGGACCAAAGATGTAATGATGTTTAATATCATAACACGAGGATGTTGATTCTATATAATTAGTGTGATGAATATCAATCACTCTAATCAAGATAATAAACCATAACCTCTAAGATCACACGATTCACACTCAGGGAGATAATAAAGGGTAAATTACAAAACTATTCATATCATGAAAGAGTGAATATAAATGATGGATATGTCCTGGATGGAATTCCACCTACCTTTTACTAAGGTTTTTCAACATTTCTGCCAAGTGCCAAAATTTGGGGTCAAGGACCACCAAGCTCATCCAGCCTCCCCTTTGGCTAACTAGGATCATCGCATCACACTATAGTTCTAAGTTACACAATGAAATAGTTATTAAATAATTATTACTAATTAATTAAATAAATTGACCCCTTTTATATAATTGGTTAACTCACCATGACATTATTCTATGTCAAAACCATTAACAAAAGAGTGCATTCCACTCCCAATGCATCCATGAATCTAGGATATACAGGGACCCAACCAAATATTCCTATTCAATATCTAATAAAATTGATTTTGGGAAAACCCCTTGGAAGATTATAAAACATTTAATACCTCAATAGATAGACATTCAAAAACATGAAGTCATGATCCTGGGATACCCTATTTCTAATCATAGAAAAATCTCTATCATAAATGATTGATCTCATCATACTTTAGTGAAATCGACGAATAGCCCAAAATTAATGAGGGAGGTGGAAGATCATGGTGCACCTCTTGCTGATGAAACATAGAGAGAAGAGTTTTCGGGGGATTAGAGAATGGTGGATGCTAGGGATCAGGATGGGAGGATGGAAGAGGTGAGAGGTGGAGAGCCGGTAGCAGCGAGCGAGGAGCAGTGAGCGGCGAGCGACGAGTGGGGAGTAGAAAGTGAGGAGCGTTGAGTGGGGATCAGTGAGCAGGGAGCGGCGAGTAGGGAGTGGAAAGAGGTGAATTTTGTGGGTGACTGGCAAGAGGTGGGTAGCACGCAGTGAGAGGATATCATCTAGCGGTGAGCGGTGAGTGGCGAGTGGTGACAGGCTAGAGGTGAGTGGCAAGCGGAAAGCGGCGAGAATCAAGGGGGAATTAGGATGGGAGGAGGGGTGCATGAGGGGATGATGGTGGTGGATAAGGGGAGATGGGATGGTAGCAGCAGTAAGGAGGGGAGGAGGGGAGGAGGGAAGCAAAGATATAGGGATTGGAGATGTGGGGTGCGAGAGGAAGGCAGGATGGGAGGAGAGGAGACTGATGGAGAGTTGGTGTTGAAGGGAGGTTTATCCACATGGTTTTAATGAAATCATTGGTATAGAGTGTCTATACCAATTTTTTAAGCAAACTGTTATTATAGAAACATGGGGAAAACATTTATTTCTAGCAGTAAAAAGTAGTATGTGGTTAGTGAGGAACTACTTCAGGCACATCATGGGTTGAGACTGGTGCATTTTAATTGTTTCTTAGATATTTTAAAAGAAAATATAGTGTGAACGGTATGATATTGGTCAATTTTATTTCTACCATTTCAAAAAAAAATTGATGTCCAGGGGTAATATCCTCCTAAGTAACAAATTAAATGTGTTGGTAGCACCATTAGGATATTGAGGTCTTTCATAAATAGGAAATTGTGATAGTGGGAGCACCGAAACTCATGATTGACCATTATAAATTAAAATTTATTGTGTATATTTCTATATTATAGTCAATAATAAGATTATTACATAATCATATCTCTTATATATTGGCTCACTCAATGTGCTGAAGCATGTAGTGGTGTAGCTCCAAATTTGTATCTCCATCCTCCTCCAAGTATTATTCTCCCCTATAGTGATTGTGTGTGGACAAAATAGGATCACCTGCCATCTTGGGAACAAATCTCAAGCAATATTTTGTGATAAATGATAATTTCCTTGTTTATAATATAGTCAATGGTCAACCCAACATTTCTGGTAACCATCCTTGATTGACACGGCTATGTGTCTTGTGTCTCCGACATGAATAAAATGAATCAAATAAACAACATAGTAGTTAGTCCAAAATACTAATATACACATCCTAACATAAATCAAATTAAACTATTAAATATCTCCATCTTTGATATAGAACATGGATTACTTCAAGCTCCACCAACATCGTACATCTCCAAATCTAGAATCACTGCCTTACTAAATAATCAAGCCATATAAAATTCCAATGCCTTTATCAAACATGGGGAATCATGAAAATTTTAGGTCATAAAAATGTTAGGTGGCTACTATATACCACACATGATACCTGATACTTGATAAATGATACCTGATACATGAAAAACCCTCTATTTCAATATTTTTCAAACATATCAAACATACCACTAATCACTATCCAATGATAAACATTCCTTGAAACCCTCTCCACCTCCATCTCTACTTCCTACTATTGGCACCTGTAAGACAATTATATTTAAAATTAAATAAAGTGGCATATTTATATTTAAACTTAAACCCAATAAATATTTAAAAACTAAATGATTTTGAAGTTGTGTGATTTACCTGCTCACCACCCATCATCGATGTAATATCACCAGGGATAGATCCAGTAATCTTCTGATATAAATTGACCAACATTTTCTGCAATGTGGATATTTGAGCCCCCGATTCATAAATTGTGTTTTTCATAGAAACATAATCTCTCTGATCATATCAACTACAACCAGGAGTAGATGATGCTTCAATCCATGATTCCCTGCTAAAGACCTCACATGGTAAGGGTCCCAAACCCATCCCACGCACTCAACTAGGATGCTCCTTCCCAAGCACATTACCAACTAGATCATCCTAAGGGACTGAGTAGGACCGTGTGGGATTGGAATCCCATAGATCATTAATTTTTACATATCAATAAAATATCATTCATATTAGAATAAATATATATTAACATAGTGATAGCTGATATTATGTTATTATAGTGAAAATTTATTTCATACCCCATCTTCTTTAGGAGGCTCATTGACAAAACTCACATCAGATTTTTTATGAACATCCAACCACACTTCTATTTTGAATGCTTGGTTTTCTAAAATCTGTGACTACATTAAAGAAATATAAATAAAAAATTTAAAATATTAAACTGATAATAGTTTCCGAAAAATATTTAAACTAATTAAATGATTACCATAGTCGATCAACTTCTAGAAAATCTCATTGACCCCATAGTGTGAGGGTTGAATTTATTAGCTTGACTCAATGCATTCTTCCTTGAAAGATCCTAAAATATGAAAAATATAATTTAATATTAATTTATGAAATGTCATTTCCTTTTCATATACATTTATAAATTAATAACTATATTAATAAAATAATATATATTTAAATACCATCTGCTTCTCATCAGGATGTATGTTAATAAAAAAATTTCATTAATCTCTACATACCCCATTGGGTAACTTGTCATAAATATAGTGGTTTCTCAACAAAGTGTCATTGTCATTTCCCCATAATATCCATTTAAAGTCTTCCCATTTCTTTCCAAAAATTTTCAATGTCCACTTTTGTGCTAGCACATCAGCAACTATAAAGTGGAAAAACATATATACATAGAAATTAATTTAGAAAATATTAGAATTTTATAATATACTGACATTCAGTTAAACAATAATGTATTAAAATTACCTTTATTTGTGAATAAAAAACGTTATTCTTCTAAGATGAAGGCATATACCTTCAATCATCATACGTAATCGGAAGGGAAATCAGATCTGTAGCCATCTTACCAAAAATAGAGCTAGGTAATCTTGTGGTTTCATCCGTAAAGACCCCATAGGAATAAAATGAGATAACAATCTTTAGTTTATTCAAATTCCATACATCTAAAATTTTCATATTTTTTTTCCTAGTTACATTGTTTTAATATTTTATAAACAAATAGTTAGTATAAAAAAGTGTAATAAATTTATTCATATTAAAATTTATACCTATAAAAGTAACTCTCTTGTATCCTCACAAATAACTAGAAGTGTCACCATGCTCATTCATGGCTAAGGATGCGAAATAGGATGGTGTTAACTGATCTTCTGGTAGAACGCTCACAGAGGGTGTAAGATATGGTTTAGGGGAAAACAGAAAGTGTCTCAAATGCTGCATGGAAGGAGACAGATGTATCATCATCTGTCAGTGTGTTGATGAAACAGTATTTCTATTCCTTCTTTCCATTCCTATAATTTAATAAAATAAAAATAAATTCCAAACATATAATTCAAAAAAATCATCTTGTGAGAGAGTTTTGATATTGATATTTTATCATTAAATATCATGTTATGTGTGATGGATTTCTATATGATTTGCACTTGTTATTATGATAACCTTCCCTTATGATTTTTATTCTGGTAAGTACTAGATATTGAAATTACAATCTCTGATGGAACTCTAATGACTTGTGACTACAATAAATTTATAACTGGAATTTATTGAAATAGGTGAGGTTAAGTGTTGGGGTAACCTGGTTAGCACTTGATGACCCAACATAAATTCTAGTAGACAACTGTCTGGATAAAACCTATAATATAATTCCCAAATGTTTCATTTGATATTCATAATAAAATCAAGGTTATACATGTGAAATTTAAAATAAGAAAACCTAGGGTAATCACAATGAAATCAATTAATGATGGAGAAACACAAATTTTTCAATATTTAGAAACTAAAAATTCTCTACATCATAACCATAGACATACTTTATATCAAAACAATAAAAATTCCATGTATTAAACGATTTTACATGTTTAATATCAAAACAATATATTATTATAATTTATTCATATCAAAAAAATAAACATGCTCCAAAGAAAAATATAATGCACCTTAAGACTGAACAATATAATTTTTTCTATCATCCATTTATTTCCATCCCTAATAAACTTAATACATTTGATGTTCATTTAATTTGAGAATGAAACGTTTCATTCAATCTATAAAAACTAGGAAACAACCAAGCCATTTCAAAACCCCATATGCAATTTATATACAAACTCTATTCTCCTACATCACACATCATCACCACAACCTTGATCATTAAACAACTATATCACACATCATCCAACATCACATCTCATTCCAACCAACCATTTTTTTCACTGAACAACACACTCTAACTCAAACCCAATTACCACCATTAATGTTAAAATCCCCACAGGGACCATAAGAAGCACAAAAAAGGCATCAAACACATAAACATGTAAATGATATTTCAGCATTCACAATTCCACATTTAAAAGGAGCCTCCTATGTGGCTAGATAAGAGTGGGATTAAGGGATAAAGTGGGAAAAGCATCAACATGGGGTAATTACCCAAAAATACTCTCATTAAATATATATATAGTTTATCAAGTACACTTTATGAAACCATGGGGTCCCTATTTTCACTCTTAGGATACCCAGTACTCTTACAAGTCCAATGTTAACTATTTAACTCCCACTAGGTACCTAGTGTCGCCTATATTTGTAAATTATATATGGAAACATGTTGTTGGTACCCTAAATCCCCAACTCACACAGCAAACCACAAACCTCATTAAAAAATAACTTATAATGTAAACTAAATAACTTAAATCAATCTTGAATCCATTATCAATAAAATACCCCTTAATAATAATCAAAAATAAAAACTATTGAATGCTTTTTCCCTTCAAATTTCCAACATTAGACCTTAATGACACCATAATCAAGGTAAAAAGATAAAAACATTACATCCTCCCAAAATTATCACTTTTTCATATAGATAAGTCTGAATAAACATCTATCTAAAGACTCATTGCCTCTATATTGTCATTAAATGAACTAAGGAATCTATTATATCAATAATAATAATCTTTGAAACTCACTTAAATTCCCCAAAACTAACCAGATCCAAAACCCCAATAACTAAACCAATATCATATAACTCATACATAATTTTATACACACCTCTAACTATATCTCAATTCATCCATCCCATGTCTAATTTGTAGCTCCCAAATCTAACCCAAATCATTAAAAACACCAAAAATTCAACATCTAAAACTATCACACTAATAAATATCTCTAGTTTTACAATACACTTCTAATGAATTAATCTAAAATACAAAAAATTAAAAACTATAAATAATCATCAATACTATACTATATGCACTCATCCCCATAATTCCTTATTTTACATACCAATCATAATATAGGACATGGTACTCTCCATTATAATATTCCATTGAGATTTTATTTGATTTACCTACTTCAAAAATATAGCTTATCAAGGAAATAAATTTATCAAAAATGTTATAGGAAACATATTCTAATTTTCAAAATCAATATATCAATTTAGTTTTTTGAAAATATCACAAAATACACAGTTGAACAATGATAAAATTTGAGTGAGAAGAATCACTTCCCACCATAAATTTTAATGCTTAATTACACTTTGAATGTGTATTGTAACAAATTTTACACTATGTTCTATTTTACATCAAAATTATAAATGAATTGTATTTCCAAATTACTTTCTCATTTCCTTTTAAAATTTAACTCCATGTTTTAAAAAATATTACCCAATTTAAAACACATATGAGTTTAAAATATTTTTTTATCATATCCCATTCTAGTTAAAGATCTAATAAAAAATTCATAATTTAAAAACACCAATTTTATTTGGGTTCCCCACACTGAATTATTATAAAAACATGTTTTAAAGGAAACATTATCCCTTTTTGAAAAAATAATAAAATTTAAATCATATTTTTATTAAATAAAATCAAATAATTTATAAAACATGGAATTATAAAATATTTCCAATTACTAGATGACTCTAAAAAACTCCACTTAATCTCTTATACAAAGTGACACATGTTCCCACATATAATTAGCTAAAAATGTTTGGTCTATCATTGTAAAATGATATATTTTGAAAAATAAATCAAGTAGAACACCAATACACAGAGAATAAGTAACATTCCAAATACTACTATATTAACATGCTGATAAATATAAAAATTAAAAAGAAAAAAAATATTCTCAAAAAATAGACGAGTTCACATGAATGAACATCCAAACAAAATAGATGGGTCCACATGAATATACATCCAAACAAAAATAGAAAATGGTATAGAAAAGCATAAGAATAAGATACCTTGATTAATTGGTATATTTTTTGATGATACAAGATGTTATAAGGCATAATAGATATGATAAAATCAAGAGACGGGTGACGAGGCTCAGGATCGGTGGTGAGTCTCAGGATCGGCGGTGAGGCGCAGCGAGGTGCGGTAATGAACAGCTAGGGGTGGCAAAGGGCAGCGAGGGGGGGCAAGGATCAGGATTGGTGGTGAGGTCTCGCGAGGGTAGGTATTTGGGGGGTCAGGGGGTCACGAGGGTCAGGGGAGTGAGGGTTAGGGGGAACTATTAGGTTTTTGAAAAAAAAATGTTTTAGTGGTGATTTTTAATAAAGTGCTGCTAAAGACTGATTTTGGTGTAGTGTAAAGTATTTTTTAAAATATAATTTCCAACGTTGGTAATAAAAATTAATTTATACCAACTATAATTCCCCAAACCCAGAAGCCTGGAGATGGTGAAATTTTTTTACATTCGCATGACCCTAATATATCAAATCCCGAAGGACAGATCAGAATAGTAGCCTTGTAAAAACATGATGCATACATAAGTTTTATATTACATATTAAAATGAAAAACAGTATAGTTTCACATTTTTAAACACTCATATCCATTAGATTATCCTTGCAAGTCATTTATAATATGCATCTACGCATCCTGGTAAAAATGAAACATAATAAAGGGTTGATCTCAAATGATCTATAAGTATAAACATTATAATTGAAGTTGTCATAAATAATCATAAACATTTATATCATGGTATAAAACTGAAACACAAGACTTTTAAACATATTATTCAGCATAAATTACAATAATATATAAAATAATTCAATTTAAACATTCATATTGATATTCTACTAGTTGAATAATCACATGAAATATCAATAACAAATATCATAGTGAGGGAATTGAAAATGTCATCCATTAGAACCATACCATCAATGCCTCATTCCAAGACCATATATAACCATACTCTTAAGGCCACATTCCAAGATAATAGTTTCTCTTATAAGACCTACCGATGCATCAAGGGGTTATAGCGGGCCTCACACATCACTTACTAAGTCCAATTTTTTCCTCATATAAAAATGGTGAAATATAACCTAAACATTCATATTAAAACTATAGTAAAAATTAATAATTTATCCATAAACCATGATTGGAAAAAAAATATCTCATTCATAGTCAATTTTATCATATAACCTTCAATATTATATGGAATATTGTATCATAATAAATTTAACTCAATCAACCAAAAAATAAAACAAAGTATATTGACATAGATGGAAGAAAATCTAATAAATGCCTTAAAACTCTTTCTGAGAAATATCCATTTTTTACATTAAAATTATTCAAAATCCATGAAATTATAAAAGAAAACATTTATTTTTAAAAATAACCATGTAATATTATAAGGTAAGAAACAAAATGTTAAGGTGACATAAAAGTGGAAAATAGCTGCACGTGTCCTATAAGTTAAAAATTTATTATTTCTTTAATTTGTCGAAAATGTCATAAAGCACCACATTTAGAGAATAACTAAAATATTATTTTAAATAAAATTTATAAAAAGTATAACATGGGTATACATGAATATAAATAAATAGATAATATTTTGAAATACATTTTAAGATACAAGTACATGGATGATAAAGATGTCTCATTAGATACTTATGTATAAACAACCTTAGATAATAAAGAGGTTGTGAAATTAACCCTTACCTTGTACTTTCCTTTAGTATATAGTGATTTAAACTCCTGTATAATGGGTAAATTATGTAATTAAATTATATTAGAACCTTATCCATATTTATGATATCTTATATGATCCTCTTATATCATTTTGTTAGTAATATTTCAGTATTACCATTGTTTTGTGTTTTAACTGCTTTGTTTTCATATCCATGTTTTGTTGTGTAATAAATTTTTTTTAAGAATATGATGAATTTTATTTATAGAAATAATTATATTTCAGTTAATAATAATTATTTTTACTCATAATATAATTTTTATATTCATTTTTGAATGGTCAACATGGAGAATGAACCGCACTACATCGTGGAGATGGTAGGTCGTACCAATACATGAGAGACGGTATCATTCCCTTGAATGGTGAATGGTACAGAATTTAGTGGTATATTAATTATAAAGAATCATTATCATATTATATTCATTACTCAAATATATTATAATCATCATTATATTCATACAAATAAAGTGGTGTCGAAAAACAAATTACACCACAGCATGGTGATGGTAAGTCGTATGTACGCACACATGGAGATATTGCTATTGTAGGATGGATAAATGGAGGAATATGGTTTATAAAATAATAATTATAAAATCTCATCATGTAGGTGATACTGCAGTTACTAATTGAGTATGGAATCATAATATAATGAGGAAGTAGAAGAAGAAAAGAAATTGAATGGAATTGGTAGAACAATTACATATTCTTTGAGCGTCTCCTTTTGATTTGCACAAAAGGAATCCATAGGATATATTTATTCCCAAAGAATGGACTCTATGATGAAGTGAGGGAAGTTCGTAGGTGAATTGGGTAGGGTTTGTCTGATCCAAATAGATTTAGATGTGTGAATAAAAGAGAAGTAGAGGTTCTCTTTTATAAGAGAGGGGACGGGTCCTCTTGGAATATCTAAATCTATTAAATTATTATAAAATGATTTTTGATTTAAAATATATAAAAAGTGATTTATTTGAAGGATGAGGTGATTATGGCCATAAATCCTCTAAACCAATTATTTTTAGACAATCTTATGTCCCAAAATTTACCATATCTTTTGGGTTTCACCCTTAGTTAAACAGTTTAACTCTTATCGTGTCTACTTTTGTTTTTATACTATAAGGATAATATTTTTAATATAAAATGAAAAAATAACTCAAATTGGATCATTTATTATAAATTTGGAATTATAATAGTTATTTGGAAGAACCTGAGATTTTTATTAATTTTATAATATTTAATAAAATATTATTTATTTTAAAGTATCATTTATATCAATTTTTATACTAGTAAATATTTTAATTTAAAAAAATATTAAACCAACCTAAGAATGTCAAAACCATACCTAAAATATGTCACTAACATGTCTGTTTTATCTATAAATTTTCTGTAAATAATAAATTAATTCAAATTAAGTTTATTTTAATATTTTTAATATCATTTAATTGACTCTTCCTTTAATAATTCAATTATTGTATCATTATTGTGACACCATTTAATTTAATTATTGATTACATAAAATTATAAATAAATTTTAAATATGTATAGAAACATTTTATTTTTCTAAATAATATTTATAGTTGACTAGATCACTTATATAACCTCATATTAAAAATAATATAGTTATTAAAATTTGAGTATGACATTTTTTAACTCTTCTTTAAATAAAATATAATAAATGTCCTAATCTTACCCAAGTGGCATAAAAAGGATAAAATTTTCAGCCTAAGGTTGATTTTGGTATAAAAATAATTATCCCATGAAATTATTACAATTTTTATAGTAATATTATATTATTATAATAATACTTTTACCCTTAATTACTCTGTTTAATTTTAGTTGTGGGAAAAAATTCAAAAGTAACTATTCATCAAAAAATATGTTGATCCTATTAGAAAATATTTTTCATACTTATTATAACCATGTTTTTCCATTTTTTTAAATTCAATTCAATGAAGAGGTAAAATTATGTTTAATTCAAATCGGCAAATGTGGTTAGAAGAGGGGTAAAAGAAAGGATCAAAAGTTAAATAAATATTTATATCAAATTTTATTATAAAATGATTCTAAAAAACTATATTGGGTTAATATATGTATTATTTATCTATTTTTAATTTCAAATTAACTTATATTAAAATAATTATTTAAATGAAATATTTGGTTTTAAACATCAATGTAGTAATTTTAACAATTCATCAAAAATTGAAGCTTTTCAGAAAATTACCAAAATTTCACCATAAGATAATTTTGATATTAAAAATTAACAAATGAGGTCCATTTTAAAAAATAATATATATAAATCTTATAATAATGTTAATATTGTTCATATCCTCTTTTTAAACAGCTAGTTTGATAGATCGTGGTGTGCTCGAACTCGATATTACGTGCAGCGCAAGCTGTTTGAATTATTTAAGAATAAGTGTATCATGGAATCTTGGGGGTTACACTTAATTTATATTTAAAAAATATAAATAATGACATAAATAAAAATTTTATTTCCTAAACCCATTTTTAAAATATTACTTTTAAAGTGGGGATGAAAAATGAAGCATGTCATTCATGGAGATGGTAGTCCACACACACCCATGAGCATTGTTTTTATTCTTTAATTGAATGGGAGGGGAATAAATAATTTTTATACCATAAATATAAAAAAATTAATTGAATTATTTATATTCATTTCAATATATAAATATAATTATAATATTTTAGGATGAGGGGAGATGGGATGGATAAATAATCAAACTAAAAGGGTAAGTAATACTTGAATTGACAAGTTAGATCTTCTCTTAAAGTATCATTTGGAAATTAAGGACTTGGGGAACTTTTTTGGGGCTAGGGGATAAAAAAAATTTAGGGTCCCTGTAATAATTAAATTGGGTATATTTTCATTTAAATTTTGAACTATATGTGTGGTTTGTAATTAGAGGAAGTGAGATCCTTTTATAGGTGAAAAAGAGTGATAAATATTTGAAAAAGAATGGTAGGTAAGGAATAGGAATGTAATTTCATGATTTTTATTTGAGTTAGGTATATAAATGGTAATTCAGATATCTAGGTACCAATTTCATACCTAAAATTTTTTTCTATAAGGTGTAGGAGACCTTTTAAGTATTAAGCATTCAAGATACATCACATACCCATTCAACCCTAATTAATCTTCATTAAAAATTCAATGTGGTAATTATTTTATAACTAAAAATATAAGATGAACCTTCATACAAAATTTAGACATTATCAATCAGAATTTTGGATCTATATAACATAATTCAATTTCTAAATATGACAAAATTAAATTTTGAAATAAATATTAATCTATAGGGAAACTGTTTTTAAGTAAAAAGACTATTTAAATATTATGTTTTTCTCTTATTTCCTATTAATTATTAACTAAATGAGTTTTTATATATATTTTATGTTTTTATAAATCATATTAGAGTCATATTTTATATTATATTGATATAATTTACTAGATAAAAATTACATAACTCTAATAAAATTAATTCTATAAAAACAATCGTATTAATTTTACCAAGGTAATCAATCATTATCTAGAGTAATTTTTCCTTGAAAATAAAATTAACATAGGAATAGATAAATAATTTGGACCTATTTATTCTAAATATAAATTCCATTTTATCAAATAAAATAAATATGTGTAGAGAAAATTTATTTCAACATTTTCTTGCATAAAACCCATTTTTTATAAAGAAACCACAAAAATGAATCTTATAAAAATATTATTATTCTTAATACAAAAAATATTTTCATTTTTTAAAATTAAATTTATACAAATATATAATTAAATATTTAAAAAGTCCCAAAATATAGTGGTGTTATTTATTTTGGAAAATATAATTTTAAAATGTTAACTTTTATTTATTCTTATTTCCTGTCATTAATTTATTTATTTATTGGTAATATATAATTCATATTATAAAAATATTTTATTATTTTATAACCATAACAAACATAGTTTCTAAATATTAAAGAAATAAAATTTATAGAAAGAAATTTTTGAATCATTTAATGATTTTATTAGTTTTTTTAACTATACTACATGAATTTAATTCATATTAAAAAAAGAAATAATTTTTTTTCTATAAATATTTCATAATGATGCTATTATTATTCATTTAAACTAATTCAATGGATTGGTTTTAATGGTAATACTAAATATTTATATTTTTAACAAGATATATCCCAATTTTTTTTAAGCTCGGTGTTGTGTGTGGAGAAATCTATTAGATACATTGGATTATTTAAAGGTAACTATATATTAAGATCTTAGGGTGTTACATTCTCCCTAATTAAATAAACTTCACCCTCGCAATTTTAATCATTATTCATTGAAGAAATTTGGTGAGGGTATTCTTAACACATTCATCATTTAGGTTATAACCTCTGAAATTAAATTTACCATAATATCTTAGGCTATATCATGCTACTTATATTTCCTTGAACAATATTTATCATTCATAAAGCCATATATCCAAGTATGGGTATACCCTAATGATATTTTCTCCCTAACATAACTTTCATAAATCAATATAGATATACTAGACATTAAAATATATATATATATTATTTTAAAAAACTAACTCTAATATTAACCCTTCTGTATACTAATCACTACTTCATAAAATCAAATAATAGTTAATATATTTCATAATCTCAATAATTAGATAAACATCAATAAAAATATCATATATACCTTTTTCAAAAATCAACTCTAATGTTATAAATACTATCTAGCTCAAATTTACCGAAATTAATCCACCCATTATTACATGAATATAATGCTTATTTCATACCTAAGAGTTATAGATACCACAATCATGTTTTCTTTAATATATTTCCCCAAAAAAGTATAACCTTAACACAAATTCACTTTTCAAGGATATTTATAACATTTAATATATGTTTCCAAACGTTTAAATAATAACTAATAAGTAAAATTCCTTATATTTTTACATAATACTAATAACCTCTCTTGTAGAACATCAATATTTAAAAAAAATAGTTTTGATAGCGTATACAACATGCAACTCCAAACTTATAAGGAACATGAATTATTATTATTTAAATAGGGCTATTATAACATAATCTCTGAATTGGAGGGTATGAATATTATTAACCAAATTAGTAAATATATATATATAAATTTCCTACTCAATAAAAATGTTTTCATTAATTCTTAGAAAATATATACTCTGTTTTTACTAAATTTATTTTATGCTTCAAAAAATATTTTTCTTTAAAACTATTATTTGTTTTTATAAGAACATATTATAATTAATTTATTAAAATGTTATAATTTTTTTAAGAATAATATTATAATTTTTAAATTTATCATATCAAAATTAATATAGGTTAAATTTTTTATATTTTTCTAAAAGGATAGATTTTTCGTTGAATAGTGAAAAATACCAATTTTATTGAAAATTATATTTTTGTTTCACGAATTCCAAAAGTATTATATTATTTTAATATTATATAAAACTATAAACATTTACATTATATAATTAAAATTCCAATAAAGATCATTTAAATCAATTTCATGATTTAATTAAGTATAAAAATATTTTTATACATAAATAAGCATTTCTTTAAAAATCTATTTTTCTTATAATTTTTCTTGTTTATTTTAACATTTATTTTTCTCACTTATGGAAATGTAATGTGATAAAATTTATTTCATATTTTATATTTCTAATTTTAAATTTTATAAACAATTCCCATTTATTTTTTCATTAAGAATAGTAATCTTAGAAAAATTCATTACCTCAATAAAGGGTAAATTAAGTAAATCGTGTTAATCTATGTTAAACTAAGTGGTGAGGTTGTAATATTTCAAATTAATATTTATTATGTGAAAGTAATTTTACCCTTATGAAATTATTATGTAAATTCATTTTGTTTAATAGTCACGTTTCCATGAAAATTATCTTTATTATACTTATATCAAATAAACGAACAAAATGGTACTTTTTAGTTATTAATATCAATTATGTGTATACATAGGGAAAAAATAAAGTGGAAAACAAATATTAATTGTGTTTTTTTGTTTAATTAAATTATATTCATTATGGTAATTTTTTTTACATTTTTATTGATTAAATAATTTCCCTCAATTCTTTTGCAACGCTAATATAATATTTATTTAATTAATATAAAAATAAATTATTAATTTTTAAAACACTAATTGTCACATAATTTGAATGATTTAATGATTACCCTGAATTTTTTATATCTATATGAAATTTTTGTGAGTTTTTTAATGAATTTATTTGAATTTACACTTTTTATGGATGTATTTTTAGTCAAATTAAATGAATAGAGTTAAAAATTACATTGATGGAATTTTATAATAAATAATATTTTATTAAATTATTTAAAACTCATAAATATTTTATATTGCTAAATATTAATATTATATTGTTTTATACATCAACCATGAACTATTAGTGAGTAATTTTTTATTTTATAGTAACATTATTAACCCTTCAATGTTAGAAATCTTTAATGTTAGAGTAATTGTCAAAACGGATAATGGAAGATTAAAACTAAAGGATAAGGGTGAAAACATATACAAAACTTATCCAACATTTATTATATGATATTATTTATACTTATCCTTATCTTATAATTTAATTATATCAATTTGGATCCATTTTTTATGAAATATAATTTATATTAATTTATTACTTTAAGAAATACAAAAATGTTCCTCCAATCAATTATAAAAGGAATTATATCATTTATCTTATTTGTACCAATTTGAACCATATAGATCCCAAAAAACCGAGACATTACTCTTTTTAAAATATTTATCCACTATCCAATGGTTCTGAACATTCTAAGAGACCAACCATAAGTACCTTAAAAAGAGATCTAAATGAAGTCTATCGAATATTAGGTAATCATTTCTTACCAACTCTTTTAAGTCTATTTCTTATTCTAATTACTCTTATTATGATGATAAAATACTAAAATGATAAATCTAGTTTCATAAATATACATAAAATTTATTATGGCTATGATAAAGTCATGATTCATCACCTTTCCATCCAATGAAAAGTAAAAAACATAGCTTGTGGGTACATACATCTTACTTTCTCCACAAAGAGGCGTAATTTTTTTTTAATCACCAATTTAATTGGATGGTTATAAAGATGGAGTTAATGATTATATAAAGATTTTATGGCATAAATATGATTCTGAAACTAACATATCCTATATACCTTTTTACATTCCAATCCTTTGGAAAACCACAACGTAACTCAAACGTACATGTAGATTACCTCAGCTAGAAAGTGATGCAATTCGTTTTCATTTAAATATTAATTTAGAGTGATAATGATATATTTAATGAATAAATAATATATACATGAAATAATAATATTTCTGTAAAGTTGAATTATTATTTACCTTTCATTCATTATATCCATCGAAAAATGAAAATAGTGTTCATGTATACATATGATTGGTCGTCTCCAAGAATGGTGTAATTACTATTTGTATATCTATAGTTATGGATGAATATAAATATGTATATAATTTATATATATAATATTTAAATAATTATTAAAAATATATAGATTATTTAACCATTATTAATGTACAAGGACCAAAACTATCAAACAAAAACCTATGAGAAAAACGAAGTAGTTATCACCTGGAACAGTGATTTAATAATGAATTGTTAATAAGTGGGTGACAAAATTTTATGAGTAAATAATATATAGAATGGTATATATGATTATTTTTCTATAATATATGTATAATAAATCTATATCTATTATGCAGTAGGTTCGGACACACATAAAAGAAACTGGACCTACAGTAAGGGTTTATTTCACAATCTAATCATTATTCGAAACTGTTTATGATTAGTTTTCCTCTTGTGTAATTGTTTGAAATTTATATATTAAAACCAATTTAATTTCTTATCCTCTGGTTATTCATTAAAGTTTTATGTAATAGTACAATTTTCCTCTATTTTTTACTTAAAATGATTTAGAAAATATTTTTTAAGAAAATATAACTATATTTCTCTCTTTGGTCAAAAAACCATTCATTTCCTTGTTCATGTTTTCTATATATGTATTCAATAATGTTTTTATTATTATAAAATAATTTTTTAGGTAATTTTTATCCATGTTTTTCTTTTTACAAATAGTTATAAAATTAATCTTTTTTTCATTTTCTGAACATGAATCTTTTTGATATTTTTAAAAATGTACGAAAGGGGTGTTTTTTAACTTATAAAACATGAACAGAATTTTCCACCATAATGAACACCCAATTATTTCAATATTAAATAAAAATTATATGAGGTTATTTTAAAATTATTTTTTTCTTTATTATTTTGGTTATTTTTATATCTTAATTGTTAGTTTTCAATGTACTCAATAAATATTAAAATGAATTTTTGAATGTATTTTCATCTATTTAAATATAATGTATTGAATATTATGATTTACAGAGGTTATACTCATAGGAATCAATCCACCAGGTTTATTTGGAGAAATTATTCATGTTCTATGTGTTAGTTCTTCCAACAAATAAAGTTATATATTTTTAAGGTTTGTTGATAAAGTTATATTTTTTATTCATATGAAGAATGTGTTGTAATTTTTATGTGATGGGAGTGACAAAATAAATCCATAAATTAATTGTAAATTATCATGATAAAAACTAGATTGTGTTTTTTCTAAGTCCTTACCCAATTATGTAGAAGTCTTGGCAAAAAGATTTGGTGATGTTTTTAAATTTCTTGGGATAATGCCTCAATGTAACATTTCAAATATCTAAAAATATTCATTCTATGATTATAAAATCAATTATTAATGTCCATTTGATTATCTTATTATTTGGGATATCTAAGGATAAGTTTCTATCCCATGTGATTTTTTATATGGAACTATTTTATCATCAGTTTTAATTTCTATATTATTCATATTTTTTTAGATTTCATCTAATAAATACCCATACTAAGAATCTGAGATCACCCCATTTTTATGTTTCCATTCATCTGGATGCCAAGAATTATTTTATGTTAGATTTGTGGGGAAATTATAAATTGAATAATGATCTACCCAAAGAAAATATTTTCATGTATTTAATGTTTTCAAATTTTATGAGAAGTTGAAGTAAGTGTTTCTTTTATCAAGACTACTAAACTAATCATTAATTCCGAATAAAATTATTTATATCCAGTACCAGTTTAGTAAACTAACCTAAATATATGGACCATTAGGTTCAAGGTAATTACATTTAAAATATACCATTATATCATTAATAAATTTTAATCACAAAATAAAATAGTTAAGAGTATCAAGATTTAATTTCTAATCTGATATCATCCTCACTACATTAGGTAATATATAGATACTCACCATTTTCCTTAATAACAATCATATACATGATTTCCAAAACATCTATGTATTATCCCTTATTCAGTTATAATACATAGTCATTTCAAGATACATGCCTTTTTATGCTACATTTTTATAATTCTGTTTCAACCAAATATTAAAACTAAAATTATTATGATAATATCCAAAATAAGTATGTGAAAACTAAAATCTAAATAGTTCGTCCCTTATAACATGATTGTTTTAACATATGATACTTTCAGGTCAACATATGTATCTCTTTTATCAATACTTAGTTATCCATGGTCATTTTTCAATTAGATTATCTAACCTAATTAGTTAACATCATTCTTAAATCTTTGTTGTTGGTTTATAAAGAGATTGAAAATAATCCAAATGACATCCCTTGGTAGTTTCTAGCCATGTATAAAGTCGTAGGACCACTCAACATGCAACAGAGTGATGACTGATTCCATTACCAACCAGGATTTATCAGGGTTATTCCCCCAAGGGGCATCTATTCCATATCCATATCATCCTTCCAATATCCAAATAAGGATTTATTTCT
Source organism: Viscum album (assembly GCA_963277665.1). NCBI lineage: Eukaryota > Viridiplantae > Streptophyta > Magnoliopsida > Santalales > Viscaceae > Viscum > Viscum album. The sequence continues at coordinate 1,006,292,034 of OY728164.1, read as the reverse complement.
ATAAAAACCAAAATATATATATACACTAACAAGACATCTTGATGTTATCCAATACATATATATATTCTTATAGTTTTCACTAAAATTTTCTCATCCAAATCCCCAAATAAAATGTACATTATTTCCTGAGCTATAAACCATACACTATTCAAAGGGGTTATCTATACATTATAAATTTTCATCAACCTTTAACTAATAAATCATTAAATTTTCCTAAAAATAGTATAATATATAATTTTATCAAAACCATTATTTTCATACTAATTGTGATTCCCAAAACCCACACTCTTAGATCTATTTCCATAAACACATACTTTACATACATTATTTGATACCGGCTATAAAATCCATGATATAATCATCCACAATGACAAAATGAATAATGAATACTTATAACTCTTACATCTTGAGGATATTTTCACATTTAGTTATTTAGTGATTTATGATACATCATAAACTAATAAAGTCTATATTATTTGTATCTAAAAGATATTTTTTTATTATATATGAAACTATTTAATCCCTAATGAGAATTCAATATCTCCCATAAATTATTCCACATGTCTTATCCTTCCAAATATTTCACATGTTTTAATTTCATTAATAAGATATATAAATAGAAACATGAAAATGGGTGAGATCAAACACTCAGTAAGGTAAAACATAAAACTAAAGAAATATTTCCTTAAACATGAAATAAAATATTATTATAGGAATAGGTAAAAATTTATGAATCCATAATTAACATTAATCTAAGAGAATTATATATCCATAAAAATAAATTAAAACATGGATATCAATAATAGTGACCTCATACTGATGGAATAACTAATGTTGGAAAACCAAAAAGAAGTTTTGAATGACTTTTTCTAAGAAATTTACTTATCATCAAGAATACAGTTAAGACATCTTGATAAATTGGGAAGGAATACACCAAATAACCAAATCATTTTTATCCTTTAAAACATTCCAATTCATCAATGGGATATATAATTCCATGCCCCACCGAATACTATATTAAGTACAAAGCATTCACTATAGGTGTCAATAATATTTTTCATACCATTAACTAATGAAGATCCCATTGAAATAAAAACACGGACATCTTTATAATATAGAATATATAATATCAACACATGGTCAACTTGTGTTGGTAATAAATAATCATCAAGTATTCCAATATGAATTATGTAAAATTTGGTGTCTATACAGTATGGAGATGTAGCTATACAGCTAAATCATTACTTGAATAATATGATTATAATCCATATAAATATTTAAGGTTGATGCATATAAAAGGACATTACCAAAGTTGTGAGGAAAATTCATCAAAGTATATATTTTGTAGGAATTTATATCCAAAAAATGATATAATACCACATAATAATATAAAATAGAATATTTTACCCAATATATATGATATAAGATCAAGAAATAAAAATTTATTTAGCAAAAAAATCCACAATAATAGTGAAACAACAAATTCAATAGCCACTTGAATAATGTGACATCCTACCCCTCATCTATTGGATTGGGAAGAGGTAAAGGTGTTAATTGCATTAGGTGGTATCCCTAATACACTAAAGGTTGTTAATAAATATCAAGGGATTCACAAATAAATTATGGGATGGTATTCCATTTACTAAAATAAAAATTAATTCTAGATTGACATAAACAACCAGACCACTATATGATTCATGAGTACAGAAATACAATAAAAAGAATTATCAAAACAAAATATAATATCAGAGTGCAAGAATAATCAAAGTGACATACCCAAATGAACTAAAAGATGAAAACCCAAAAATACAACAAAGAAACAAACCAGAATCTCCCAACCTAATCCAAGCTCTAAATCCACATTCCCATCTTAAGGTATCAAGAAGCATCAGTAATGAATTGGTATATGTTCCCTTTACAAATGTCATGATATATAACATTTTTAAATGCACCATAATTCCCAATAAGGGTTTGGGTATAAAAATCTTCAAGATTTCCCTCAATGATTTATGTACTCATGACACAAGGATAAAACTTGTTAGAATATTTTATAAAATATATTATGTAATGAAATTTTTATAACAAATCCATAAATCAGTTTTTATGAGGTAAGAATCCACAAGATATCACGATCACTTTTAAATGAATATATAAACTAATCCATTCAAAAAAATTATCAATTTTTTATTTAGAATACGATTTTCCATTTACACACACATCCACAAAACACACACACACAATATTGGTGATACCATGATGGTGGAACTTTTCATTCAAATTTTGAAACTTTGATGGTGGTACTTCATGACCATTTTCCATCCCAATTAAAATCATGACCAATTATTATGCCAAAATCATGTTTACAAATTTCAATAAAATAATTTCTTCCCTTTTAAATACTTTCAAAAAATAAAATACTTTAATCAAACTAGTCATAATATTAAAACCACTATTTCAGAATTATATACAATGGGTTTTTTCCAAAAAGTCATCCAATTCCCATGATTTCCAAAAAAACATAATTTAGATGAGAATTCCCCTCAAATAACACTATGATTTACAAAAAAAATTATTCATCAAATTTAATCAACATAAAATAACTAAATTAATTTCTAATCAATGTAATCCAAGAGAGAATCCGTCTACCACTCAAAATTTGGTGAAAAATAATAATGGTACAACTTCAACAACCCAGATATGATCTTCTAAATCTAACCTTATATCTTATTCAATTTGTTAAAAATAATAATATATCATCATGATTTAAATAATAAAACATAGATATATCCTCAATATATTAGATATATTATTCTAATAGAGGGAATAAGAAGATATATAATAAGAACGACAAAAAACAGAGAATTAATGGAGACTCTAGATCTCTAATAGATTTGAAACACCTAATTATTTCTCTAAAATCTAAGGGTATCACCTTTAAATCCTTGGGATGAAAAAAATTAGGATTAGCAGATATTTGGAAATTAATAGAGGCCACATGGATGAACCTGAGTTAAATCGACAAATTTCAGATCTAAAAATGCAGGTTGCATGGTTAGGTTACAGTGTTTGAAAACTGTACAGGTGTTCCTACATTATTCCACCCCTCACACGGTTGGCTCACACTATTTTAAAAACTATGTTCCCCTAATGAATTTTCATCTACCCTAAATTATAGTAGGCTCATACAGTTTCTTCTAGTAATCTGCATGGTTTGGCCAAACAATGCACCAACCATGTGCTAGTCCACTACCCACTATTTTCCAAGCACTATTTCTTATAGGTGTTGTACTATTTATAATAATCATTCTCAGGCCATCAAGATTAAAAAAACTCTAAAACATTACCAAAATCACCAGAACCTCCCTTTACTTAACCCAAAAAAAATTATATACATAAATTACAAAAAATAAAGGGTGAAATTACTGAAATTGGGGGTTCCACATCCTCCCCATCATTATTTATTCTATCTCTAGTTTGTATAAAGCTATTTAAACCATGGAATATTTTAGTCCATTTCCCCAACATTTACTTTTCATGGTCCTATGTTTCTTCTTGTAGATGACCCTATTTCCATAAAACCCAAACTAGACCATTGATTTTCCCATGAAAGACATTATCTTTCATATCCACAAGATGTAACGAAACATCAACCAACATAGAATATAATTCTAGGTCAATGTGATCCCATTGAATAACATGGTCAGGATTAGGTTGATGATTCTTAAATTAAGATACCTGAAACAAACTATTCACTAAATAGAACCATGGTATAAAATCCTACTGATGTACCACCTTACCAATACATTCAAGTATCTCAAATGGTCTTATGTATCAATGAGATAACTTTTATTTCATACCAGAACAGTGTTTACCATGCCTTAGATAGATATCAAGAACACAAGATCACACACCTAAATTTACAATGGTCATCGACAATGATCATCATACAATTTACGATGACTCAAAGCTGAATTCATCCCCTTTATGAGGAATTGAATCTTTTTAATTCTTTACCTCACTGGGTTGGGTCCAACAAGTGAAGTCTCACATATTTCCACCCAATAAAGTGGATAATGACAAGGATTCCAATACAATGATTCAAAATGATCCATATGTTTTGAGTCCTAATAACTGTTATTGTATGTGAACTTCATTAACAATATCTTCTCATCCCACGATCCACCAAATTCAGTTTCATAAACCCTAATCATAACTTCCAATTTTAGATGATCCACTCATATGGTTCATCTGTTTGAGGTTGATAGTCAATACATATATTCAAATATATTCCAAGGTATTTTTGAAATCATTTTTAGAAATGATATTTAAACATGTGGTATTTAACCGATACAATCGAGACTAGGACACCATGTCTCTTTACAACATCTGAAATATAGATTTTTGAAAATTATTCCACCATATTTGACTCCCTGATAGGGATTAAATGGGTCAAATTTTTTATTTGATCCACTATCACCCATATGGAATCAGTTTTCTAAATAATCTTTGGTTGACCCATTGGAAAATCCATAGTTATCTTCAACCATTTCGATAATCGAATCTGTAAAAATTGTATCATACACATTGGCCACAAGTGATCTACCTTAACCTATTTAAAGGTGAGGAATATCAAAAAAACATAATTCTTTTCATTCTATCCCACCAAAATTTTTATTTCGATTCCATATTTTTTTTTTGTATTCTAGGATGAACAACCCTTATTGAATGGAATTATGCATGAAGTAGTTATTCCTGACAATCCAAAGGTATAAATATACAATCACAAAACCATAATGATGATCTTCTATCAAGATTTCGTCACTCAATGGTCTCCCCACCATTGAGTTTTGACCTCATAGAAACACATATGAAAATATATGTTTGTTCCTATTTAACCTTACCTACTAAATTAGAAACAAAAGAGACATAAAAGAAAACTGAAACACTACCTCAATCTTCACAATCCATGTTCATTTCTTCTATCATCATCACATACAAGTGTCGAAAAAGGGCATATGTATTATGTAGATAACAAGACCTGCTTACAAAAACAATGATGTCCAAGTATTTGAGATACTCTCAAGAACACATGATAAATCACCATGAATGACAACAACCATTGATGCTAATTTTCATATTATTTTTGATGACTCTGAGTCATCTATAACCTCCCCCTAATACCATTTTAAACATCCTGCCCCTACTCCATTGTCTTGGGAACAGATGGAGGTGTTACTGTCCTTTGAGGACATCCCCAAGACACAAAGGGATAACAATAAATCCCAAGGTCTTCACAAATAGTTATTGCATGCTTTTCCCTTAAAATATATTACAACCAAGACAATGTGACCATAAATAACCAAACCTCTATATGATGCATGAGTATAGAAATACAAATCAATGAAAAAATAAACCAGAAGATGGTATCGAAGTATAATAATAATCAATGTGTCATAAATAAAGCAACCAAAAGTAAACAAAATCTAAAGACACCAACCAGCGAATCTCAACCAGATCCAATCTCTAAATACATATGCCTAGATCAAGGAATCAAGAAGAATCACTGAAAAACTATGATACCTTTTCTTTATCTGTGTATTGATATATAAAATCCACAAATACACCATAGTTACCAAGAAGGGGATGAGTATAAAAGTTAGTAGGATTCCACCAAGGAATTCCCATCTCACTCTACATCTTCAAAAATGGATATCAGAGGAACAACACGGCTTCATTTGGTGTAGATCCACCCAAGATTCCATTTCCATTGAACATGAAATGATTAGTGATATTATTAATAAAGTCCTAGGTGCAAACATTATTATCAAGCTTGATATAGAAAAACCCTATAATCGGATGGAGTGGAGTTTCATTATTAATGTCATGTGGAGTATGGTTTTTCAGAATAGGTTATGAACAACCTATTATGGTGTATTAGTTCTCCCTAGTTCTCTTTTATGTTAAAGGGTTGTAGCTATGGATTCTTCAAGGCCTTCCGGGGACTAAGATAAGGTGACCCTCTTTACCCCAGTGTATTTATTTTGGTTCAGGACTCGCTCAGTAGATAATTAAAAAAAATTATTTACGGGGGTCACATGAGTCTATTATGGTGAAATCCTAGCTTCCTAGGACCCTCCCACATTTTCATTTAAGATGGTCTTCTTATGTTCATTAATGGAAACTATAAATCTATTCTGAACCTTGACCGAATCCTTGGGGTATATTGAAAATATAGTGGTTAATCCATCATCAAGCCATGTGTAGTGTTTACCTTCCAAAATCATGTCTTGATGAAAGGGTAAAGAAGATTTTTGAAAGGTTGGTAATTCAAAAAATATCATTTCACACGTAGTATCATGGAGCCCCAATCTCCCTAGGTGGTTTTCGAATTCATCAATTCAATGGTCTTATTGAAAAAATTTCCAAATGTATTCACAAATAGAAAACTTCTTCTTCTCATTCAGAGGCCGCATCACCTTAGTTAACATCATACATTCCTACATTACCATGCAAGTTTTGTCTTCTCTCATTTCCCTTAAAGCGGTTATCTAGTGTATTGAATGTATTCTTACTGACTTTATCTATGATTCACATGCTAAAGGTCGTCATCATTTGGAATCATGGTATAGGATGGATTGGGATGTTGGGATAGGAGGAATTAGCCTTAAATGCGTCAATGATTCTATGAACTGTCTTTAAACAAGGAATGGGACTTCATTTAGGGAACATCATTATGGGATATGACCATTTCCAATAAGTATGGATCGGGTTTGGGAGGACTTGGGGTAGGTTCTCTACGGTGTGGGGATCAATTCAGAGCCACTTAAATATCCTCCATGATCATTCTCGATGGATAATTTTGTGTGGATAAATTAATTACATGGATACCAACTAGTTTTAAATTTATTTTGATTTTATGGGGTGTTCGGTGATGGATATTTCCTTCATATAGGTCATCTTGTATCCTCCTTTTATTCACGCCACCCTCAACCAACAACAATTGGAATTCATCCACAGCATCTCCCTCAATTCAGACCGGAATAGGTTTTATTTTACTATATCATCATTCTGTCTCTCCTAAACAAAGGATTAATGTCAGTTATTGAATGGGGATCATGATCACAGTACATTGGGGGAAGCACTATTGCACAAATAGTTACCTGCTAAAATCATATTCCTATTATGAAGGATACGCAATCAGAACATTCCTACTGATGTGATAGTGTGATGACAGGGTGCTTCCCTGATCTCCTTATGCAATTGTTGTCATCAACCAAGAGAAGATTCCATTGACCACATATTCTTTGAAGGGGAATGGGAATCTTGTGTGTGGCTTGGCCTAGGAGCTTAAAATGGGTGTTTCAAACATGAGGTTCTCAGCAGTAATTTTCTTCAAGTTTGGATTCCCAATTCACATGAAAACATACATGAATGCAAAGCTCAGTCAATGTTCATGGCTATCAGATGATAGAACATCTGGAATTCATGAAATAGGTCTTATCATGGGGAGCATCCATGTTTGTCGTTGGTGGTCTAGGTCTGTTCCCACTATTTTGTCGTTGATCTGGTCCTACTTCTTAAGCATTGGGATTCCTCTCCTTCACTATGTTTCCTCATGTCTAGAAAGTTATTTGATAACTCGGTTCATATGTATCCCTTACAAGGAAACTAGGTCCAATGGATTCATTCTGTTGGTGGTCTCAATTTCACAATTGATGGGTCAGTCATTAGCAGTAACATGAGACGGGAAAGAGTTGTTCATAACTGAAACAGCTCTGTCCTTTTTGCCTTCAGTGATTCTTTTGGTTGTACAGACTCTCTCCTGGAAAAAGCATCAACTATGCATAGGGGGATGGAATTGTTTATCTCCCATAGGATATCATTGGAGGGGTGGAAACAGATTCATCTATGCTACATAGAGACATAACGGAGTCAATCTCAATTCATTAGGGTGTCACTTATCTAGTTCAATGATACCGGAGTCTTATCTCCAATCACAGTGTTATTACTCACATATGGCGGGAAAGGAATATGGCGGTAGACTTCTTGGACTCATGGGAATCCCTTTATAACTCATGTATCATATTTAATACCATAGGGTCCCTCCCCCTATAGTTTTCTAATATTTTGAGAGCTGATTCTCTTGGACAACATTCTTTTAGGCCCCCGTAATTGTATTCGGGATTCCCCCCCCCCCCCACCCCCTTCAACAAAAACATTTAATTTTGGATGGATACAACAACTTGAACAACCTAGATAATATCATATAAATATGGCCTTAGACCTTGTTACCTTCAACAAAAACAATCATATATTATCATCATTAACATCAAATAGCATAAATATATCTCCAACAAAATAGATCTATGATTCCAAGAGAGGGACGAAGAAGATATCTAATAAAAATGACCAATAACAGAGGCTTGCTAGAAAATTTGCATCTACAATAGCTTTGAAACGCGAAATTATTACTCATAGATCGAAGTGAGTCTCCTATAAATCCTTGGGAGGAAAAGGAATTTGGGATTAATAGATATTATGAAATAAATATGGGTCTCAAGTCTTAAACCAAGTTAGATCCAAAATTTTCAGATCTAAAACTGGACATTGGATGATTTGGCTGCATGGTTTAGAAAACTATGAACCAACCATGTGGGTACTACTATATTAAGTCACCCCTCATATTTTTTTCCTCCCACATTTAGAAAAACCATACACCAACCATGAATTATCCACTATCTGAAATTCTAGTTGGCTCACACAGTTTTTCATGGGAATCTGTATGGTTTGGGAAAAAGTTCTTCGAATGTGTTCCTTCCCACTACTATGTGTTTTTCTTACATGGTTTCTTGGAGGTGTTTCATAGTTTCTAGTAACTATCCTCAAACCATTAACCTTAATGAAACCATCCAAAACATTCAAAAATCTACCCGAACATCCTGAAAGTTAACCTAATCATTGTATATAATTAAAATACATAAATAAAGGCTGAATTTCATACAACTTCGGGTTATAAAAATAAGGGGACATGATTTGGCTAGTAAATCCCATTAAATATGAATAGTATGGTAAAAATACATCAATGGGTTTTAAATACACCATTCAAAGGAAAAATTATGTTCAAAATGAATTATATCTCAAACAATTATAATTAAGACCAAGAAAATACTTACAACTTTAAAATATATATTGAATCAAAACCCCAAGAAGTAAAGGTATTATAATTGAATTTAAAATAACAATATTAAAATATATTTCCTGATTTGATATCTAAAATATGATGTATATGAACCACTTAAAAGAAATTAGGTGCATAATACCATTCATGATCCAAATTGAGGAGTTTAAGATGAAAACCCTTAACTCAATCCTAATTAATTCTACACTTAGACAAAAAAACTGGAATAATTAAATAAAGTTAATTAAATAAATACAAAAAAACTTTATTCAAAACTATAATCATTTACACTCTATATTTAAAATCATTCAATACATATCATTATTAGTAATTTTTTCCTATTTTTTATACTGGTTGAAAGTAAACTTCATCACTTTGAACAAGTTTAGTAAACGTATAGCTGACATATATATTATTTTCCAAAATTACATCTCAATTATATAAACTATCAAACTGGAATAGATTTCACTATATATTTTATAATTCTATAATTCTGTTTCATGGAAGATTTGTTTACAATCTATGAGGTTGAAATCGGTGATGGGTATGTTTCACAGATTCTTAATGAATGAAGATTTATTTATTAATTACAAAGATAAATGATGATATATGTTTACCAAAACCAAAATAAAAAAATTATTTACATATTTATGTCATATTATACCTATAAATAGGTTTCCACAGTCATCCATGTTATAAATGAATAGTATTTTCAAGTGGGCGGTTAAACTGACCCAAACATAAAGCTACAATGATTAATAGAAGATTCCGAGGTGTTTTGGTTATGATATCATTATACTAGAAGAATAATGTTCTTATTTAGTATTTAATAGTGTGATATGTTAAAATTATAAAGAATTATAAGAATAATAATTTTATATAAAACTATTATGTATTATGAATAAAAATTTTGCCTCTTAGTGTGCCTATTTAAGATTGTAAATGTTACAACGATCGCTTATTTATAAGATTTATTATAAAATGACTCATTTATATTTTAAAAAAAATTGATAATGAAATGAATAACATATCTATTAACTAATACCTTTTATAGAACCATCCTTTAATTTTGGTGATGAAAAATAAAAAAAATCATTCATGGAGGTGGTAGTTCATATGTACACATGAGCTTTGTTTTTTTTTTTGATTGAATGGGTGGGTAATTGATAAACGTTATTCCATCAGTATAACAACATTTAAGTATATTATTTATACTAAAAAAATTTATAAATAGGGTTATAATCGATCTTTATGAGGGTGTATTAGAAGGATAAAAAATAAAAGTAAAAGGGTAAGTAATACTTATGTTGAGAATTTGGATCTTCTCTTGAAGCATCCTTTAGAAATGAATTACTCAAGGAAATTTTTTGTGGCTATGGTGTGAAAATATTTATAGGGGAAATATAATAAGTAAATTGGGTAGATTTTAATAGTAATTTTTAACTATAGTTTTTGTTTTAAGTGGGAGTAAGGGAGATCCTTTTGTTGGACAAAAGGTGGGACTAGTCATTGGAAAAGAATGTTACGTAAGGGATAAGAATAGAATTGATTGAGAGTTAGTTGATTTATGTGGATAAATGGTTGGTCATACATGTGGTAATTAATTTAATACTTAACAAGGATTACTAAAAAGTGCTTGTGGCATTTTAATTATTAAAAACTCAAGATGCCATATTTTTCTATTTCACCCTTATTAATCTGGATTAAAAATTAACCATGGTAATTATTTTATTACTAAAAATTAAAGATGACCATTTTTAAAAAAAAATTAAATTATGAATAATAATTTGGGATTTATTTAATCTAATTCAATTTCTTAATGTGTGAAAATTAAATTATAAATTAAAACATAAGATATAGGAAAATATTTTTATATAGAAAAATGTATTTATATATATCAAGTATTGTTTCCTTATTTCACATTATTTATTAATTAAATTAGTGTTTAGAAATTTTTTATGTGTTTAAATATCATATTATATTTATATTTTAATGTATATTAATAAATTTTATTTTTATAAAATTATATAAGTCTTATAGAAATATTTCATTGAAAATAACCACTTTACTTTTACCACGGTAATTAATATTTATACTAAGTAATTTATTTTCAGTGAATAAAATTAATATTAGAATATTTATATAATTTTTACCTACAAATTCAAAATATAAATTCAATTTTATAAAATAAAATCAATACTTATAGAGTGAATTAATTTTAACCTTTTCACACATAAAACCAATTTTTGAGAAAAAAAACAAAAATATAATCTTAAGAAATTATTATTTTGATTAGTCTAAAAATAATGATTTTTTTGGAAAACTAAATTTATAAATTTTAATAATTCAATATTTAAATAAAATCAAAAAATATAGTGATAAAATTCTCATAATTGAAGATAGATTTTTAAAATGTTAATTATTCTTTATTTTTATTTCTTATAAATTTATAATTTATTTATTGGTAATATATTATTCGAATTATCAATATATTTTTTATTTTTTAACCATATTATATATATTTTTATGAAATAAAAAATAAATTTTACAAAAATATATTATTAATCATATAATTATTTTCAAATTTGTTTTATCTATACTACATGAATGTTATACATATTAAAAGTGGACATTATTTTATTTTTATATAAAATTAATAAAGAAGGTTCTTTTATTAATTCCTACTAATTCAATGGCAAGGTTTTAATTTTCATACTTGATATTTATATTTTTATCCAAAATATATCATGGTTTCAATTAATTTTGGTGTTGCGTGTGTAGAAATAATCAAACACATTAACTAATTTAAATGTAATCTTATATTAAGATATCATGGTGTCATATAATGTGGTTGGTTAAAATTCCCATCAAATGTCTGTATATAAACTCAATACATATAAAAAGGTACGATCTGGAGCTAACTAGCACCAAGCCCCTTGGTATCTCAATGCCAAGTAATTAAAAAATTTCCTATAACTCTCACATGGGTTCTATCTCTCATCTCCTGTAGGAGAGGCATCATGCCCATCATCTAAAGGAACCCCAAAATATAGCACCCCATTTAGCCCCAGATGGATTATCCTACTCATGGAATATGTCAAGTCTCTACTCCAACCTTAATAGTGTGTTTTCCATCATGAGTTAGATATATGGTTGTCTCACCCATCAATGATAGGCATACACCTCTCATGCCACCCAAGTAGACATAAGAAACCAACCTATGCAATTTTCATCTGATACCAAGCATACGGACCTATACCATCCCTCTTGAAACCTCAACCGACATCTTATCAGCCTTGGAAACATATTTTCTAAGAAGACCCCAAAATATAAAATGTTCAACTGGGCACTCTTTTCATTACTAAGATGCTAAATTCCACCCTATCTCTTCACTTATGGTTATCTCATTCCCTAACCCTTCATATATGAACACATATATTCTCGAAACCATTCATAATGTTGTATGAAAAATCATATGGTTTTGTAATTTAGGTACCACCTATCTGAAACACAGTGTTTCTGTATTCCACAAGCTTGACTCATCCTTGGCCAAGCCCAATAAATACTCATCCAAGATCATACCAACACATGAACTCATGTCTCAAGCCACCACATCCAAAATAATTTTTTATAATTCATTATTCAATATTTTTAAAAAAAAGAGTCATGTTGGTACAAAACTCACTAGGAAATGTTTCTCCCTTGACACCACAAAAAAACATGTATGTTCATCCTCTCAACATATCCTTTAGCTAAGTTGAGTAAAATCCGTATCATATCAATGATATTCCACAATGGTCTAGTGGAAACTTCATCAAACCCTAGCCTAGAGATACCAAAATATGTATCTAGAAAATGATAAGAATAATGATATGTATAAAAGGGGAGAACATACCTCCAATAACCATGAAATTCATACTTAAAATCACCCCAATCCTAGGGGTCAATGAGAGGAACAAAGAATAATTATTTAGCCAAAATTACCCTTCATATACTCCCCTTCTCTCTAAAATTTTAGACGTGAAGACATAGAAAATATGTTATCCCTCTCTTTATGAAAAAAATAGAAAACACACCTTCATAGAATAACACTTTTGGTCATGAATGTGTTGCACCTATCTTTTATAGAACCAAATTTCTCTTTGATATGATTTCAAGGAGTGGCCTCTTACATTCACAGTGTGGTCTCCCCTATTATCCCACTACCATGGAACAACAATCATGCTACAAACTATGATTCCTCCCCATGTGGATTCCATAATGGTATAAGCTATGATTCATAACATTACCAACCTTCCCATATAAAAATATGTAATGTAAATGACTTAGTATTTTCAGACCATATATATAAGAATCACCATCATGAAACGGCTCCCTCCCACTATGGCATGACCAAACATAAGGGTACTATATTATACCAATATTCAACATGTAAGGATATTCACCATGGAATGAATCTTTGAACATTATGTGAGACCCACACCCCACCAAGAAAACCCAAGACATAAGGGTCACTCTTAGTGTGTTCCTCTAGGCCACATTGTGATTCCCATATGTATGTATCTTATAGGGTGTGACACCCTGCACTAGGAAAAAACCGCATATATAATGAGTCCTCATTAGTGAAAAATATCCCCACAAAATAAACAAATGTGTGACAACCACTACTCGTAGTGTGACCTAATTCCTTTATATTGTACTTCAACCCTTCACTATAGTGTAATTTATGATATACCCATCCTCACAGTTTTACCCTCACATGTTATGTAATAAAAAAAAATTGTAGAAAATTTACAATAAGGGCACCCTGACCCTACCCTAACACTCACCCAATCTCCTGAAACACATACCAAGCCTCTAATCATATCCATTAATTCCCATTAAAATATTCAACCCTTGTAAACTCAATTCGAGTCCTAATTCTCAAAATTTCCCAAATATAAGACAAATTATTCCAATTAAATATGAAATCAATGACCTATAAATTCATGGATGATTAAAATATACTCACCATGAGGATTCTTATCCTCAAGACACATCTGAAAGCATCTCCTAGCTTCTAATCCATCTATTAGAATCCAATACAGCTCCTTGTTCATGATTACATACTGAACTAGGAACAACATAACTGCTCATGCACCAAACCTGGTTACACCATCCTTTACCAAAAAAAACCCTATTTTGATCACCCAAAAATAGCCAGCATACCCAATATGATACGACTAAATCTGGTTCCATCTCTTAAAATCCAATTTTATGCAAAAAAGAAGTTCGATCCTCATCTATAAAACTTTCATAAAAAATTCTCACACTCACCTACTAGACAATTATCACATCTACAAAAATTGATGATATAATTTATAGAGGAATTATGGGATCCACCAAACGCACACACTAATGTTAGAACCTAAATCTCAATGTAACTCCACAAATGGATCCTCTACCAACAAAATCTTCCATTATTCTCTACCCATGTGAAATGAAAAATATCTAAATTTCCTCACTCTTAGATCACACCAATATTCATCCTCACCTCGATGTTGACACTCAAAATCCAAATAATATTGTATCTAAAATCCAATTTTGGTATTTATAAAGTAACTAGATGAAATAAAATGCACCTACCTATCAGCATCCCAATTCCATCTCAATCATCCAACAATTGATCACCCCAAATCCATGATCCTACCCATATGAGTGTCATTTATCTATGACTAATTCAATAATCACCATCAAAGAAGTATCATTATCATCAACCTACTAAACTGAGACACCTAATCTATGTGGCCCTCATTTTTCCATGATAGAATGAAATGAATAAACCTAAACCCCTCACTCCTTCCTGAGCAACAACCTAAAACACTAATAACTACCCATTCCTAAATTACCTAGACTTCATCCAAAATTTCCTTAAAATTTACCTACATTGAGGGTCACATATTCAAATATCAAATTATAACCTTCCAATCATATGTATTTCATTATAATAATCCTTGAACAAAATGTATGATATTTTCCAACATTACACGCATGTCGCTCCTCTTGACCCATGTTCATACTATTCTATAAACTCGTGTCATGGTCCATGCTCATCCTAACTGTACCATAGTACTATAGTCCCTATTTTATGTTATATCTTATCATATATAGATCACTTACCTTCCTTTTCAAAACCTCATTCCACTCTACCCACAATAATCTCATCAAATTCAATGGCCCTTAACCTACACATTTCCCCTCATCGATCCATAAATAAAATGGGTACCATTCATAACCAGAGTGTGCATTATAGGTTGAGTGAACCTCTATGAAACCTATCATTGGTTTTTACCACCATCATATTTATATAATTTGAACACAATGGGAATGTACTCATATCCTTCCTAATCACACAACCATACTCACTCTCTAATGAGTGTCATTTCATCTAACCTAGGCTAATGTTTTTAAACAACTGCCTATGTTTATCTTAAATGTCACTCTCATATTCTAAAAAGTAACATAAATGTTTCCTTTCAAATAATCCTAAGGAATATTAGTCATTTTAAGTCCCACCAAGCTTCCACAACACCACTCAAAAACCCACAAGGAATCTACCCACACTCTTCTCATCATATACCCAACCATCTAGGGTCACAATCCCATCAAAATCCACACTCAAAAAATATGTTAAGGAATAAAACTAATCCCCAACCCCCTAAAACCATCCTCAATACAAAAATTACATTATGCACTTTACATTAAGAAAGCATGATCAATCCCACATGACTTTTGTAAGATCCTGGATTTCTCTTTATAAGTTATGTTTTTATATGTTTTAGTTGAGTCCCTTATATTGGTCAAATAAGTGTTCCCCAAGTTCATGAGAAGTCTCGGGGTGTTTGGGGGGTTATAAGCATGAAAGAGGAGGAAAATGATCTTTCTGTGCATGTTTTGTCATTTCAACATGTTTAGTTCAAACCATGTATTGAATCCCAAGAAATCGTAAAACTAACTGATTTTTGGAGAGTGGCTCATACTTGTTTTGTGAATATTTAGTAAAACCATGTGGGCGAACTATGTGGCCTAGAAAATATAGATAAATTACAAAAAAAATCCACCCTCGGATTTTTAATCATAAATTGGGATTTTCATCCTCTCCTCCTTCTACAACCCTAGATGAGATCTTGGATGGCTCAAAATTCCCAAGGGTTATTATACTTTGATCTAAGTCTATTTGGTGAATCTTTGGTTGTGAATTGAAGCCCCATGTGAGTCTAATATTCTCTTTTCCTATATTTCTCGGTTAGGGTTGGTATCTTCTTCTCCTATTTTTCTGAAGCTCTAAAACTCTTCTTTTTCCACTAATATTTAGGTTGAGGCATCAAAGGGTGGTTGAATCAAGATCTAAGGAATCAATTAGAAGTGTGTTCATCAATTCATTCACGGTATATGGCCTATAAGTTATATCCCAAAGTTTTGTTTTAGATTTTTTCATGTTCAAATTTTATCTTCGTCACTTCTTGTTGTGATTTGTATCTCCTTAATAAGGTCAGCTGCAATGGGTTTCTAAATGTTGAATGGGAAAACTTGAGGTCCCATTGGGTTTCACTGAGGATGATTTTACCTATTTAGGGCCACCCATGGGGTGCACTGATATTTCCCAGATCTAGAAACTAGATTAGTATATGCTACATCATTTTGTGTTAAAATAAATCCCTTATTGAGTATATTTATATGATTAATAGAAATGAAAATATAATTTTGGTAATACATCCACAATTTTAAGGGTATGTGGAGTGGAATATATAGTAGAATTAAAGATTATTCTTAGTGAGCTAGGCATGGAAATAGAAGTTGGGGTAATGGGATAAGTAATGAGAATGGAAAATGTGTTAATGGGTCATTGCAGGATTACCAATTACAATGTTTATTATTTGGTTCAGGATTGTTATATGCTTTTGTATTATTGATTGTGATATGGTTTTTATGTGCTAAATAGATGAATAAACATGTTTGCATGGCTTGGTTGTGGGATAAAGGATTGAGGCTCCTCCCAAGGTTTGGATTGGAAAAATTCTCTAATCCCACCCAGGAATGCATAGGTTGGGGAGTGAGACTGATGTTATGTGACTTTAATGGTTGTATTTGAAGGAATTACCAAGACCAAATCTCCGAGGAAAGTGAGATTTATTGATTATGGAATGTGTTATCTATAGTGATTTTGGGAACATGGCTTGTCTCCCTATGCTTGAGCTGCCTGATTATGACTATTCCATTAAACATCTAATGAAAGTGTATTATGTAATGAAAATGATATAAGTAATTGAAATTCAAAACAATGTGAAGAATGATTCTAGTGAACCGATTCAACAAATGGTATATAAATTTTTCTTTATTTACTTGTCATTTATTTCATACTGCATGCACTATATTTTAGATAGGATATTATGTAGACACCATTGGTGGTGGGATACTGTGTTATACTAACACCCTTCTCCGACCGTTGTGAAGTACCTGAGCATATTTAATGCTTGAAAGTCAGGATAAGGAAAAGGGACCTATTCTAGGTAGTTGAGTTGGGTATGGGACATGCATAGATGAGGTTCTAAACTTCAAGTCAGGGGATTTTTGATATTCCATTGTTTATCAGTATTTTTGGGTTTTGTCCACTTGGAACTATAGTGGGGCATGGCATGTTTACTAATTGACCATGGTGTGTACCCATTTTGGGAGATGGTTATTTAAGATTGTTCATTGATAACATTTTTATATTTTTAATATTTTTTTTAATGAAGTGGATTACTCAAAAAAAGACGGTATAGTCTCCCCAAGTGACTTTTATACCCTCACTGTTAGTCGTTAACCTCAGTTGTACGAGAGGCGCTCTTGAGGTCATGTGGTGACCCTGTTTGTGGAACTGGTTTAGTGCCACCTAGGTCGGTGATGGTATAAAGTGGCTTCATAAGAGTTATTTTCTCTTTATTAATAATTGTGGATGGTAGATAGGATATTAGGATAGTTTCAAACCTTGGTAATAAGCTCAGGCTTGAGGGTATCTAACCCATGTATGTGCGAAACCCAAGTTACCCTATGTGCGTGATTGTTGTTCTTACTATTTTTTGTTACATTTGATGATATTTCACCATTGGGTGATACAATAGTTGTGTGATGTGATAGTTTTGTGATAATTTGATCTCTTCCAGAATGGTAAGAGTTTGTGCATTCATACATCATTTTAGGAGCCTAAGAATATAAGTGGTTGTCCATTATGGTAGGTACACACAGAGGATGAGTGTATGGTACGCAAGGTGGTGGATGAATTTTATTTCATGAAAATGATGAAAATTACATCTAAAAAATGATAAAAATGGGTAAAAAGGGGAGGATAATGTTAAATAATAATTAAGGAATTATTCTGGATAAAGTTTCCTATGTGAAATTAAATATTATTGGAGCAAGTTGGGATGTGAGAATAGTTATGAAATTGTGTAGAAGGTGAGGCTTGTAATCGTGTGATTTAGTAACCTCATTATATCCAGAACCATGGTTGGTATGGTCGAGGGTAGTGTTCCAGGTAAGATAAGACCCATTTGGGTGATGTGTGCAGAATGGTTTTTTAATGTCTATTGATGGTCTTTTATATATATTTTTTAAACCCCATCGGTTTGTATTCTAAAGTTCATATTTGGAATTGTGGATAAATTCCACCACAAAGACAAGTATGGGTTGGGAAATAAGAGGATGTTTCTAAGAATTCTCCCACTATAGTGGAGTAATGAGATCATGTGGTTTAATATAATAGGTAATATTAGTTCTATGAGAACATTTCTCATCTTATTTAAATTATGGAAAGGGACCTAGGGTGGGTTGCACTAAGTATGTTCAAGATAACAAGTGATTTTAAACTGCAACACCCTCCAAATTTGCTGGAGAGAGTGGGTTAGAGGAATTAATTTCTTGGATAGTGTCTATCTAGAGAATTATTTATCATCTAGAGACTCTTTTTGAAAATCGATTCATGTTACTGGACTATATATTGCGAGGTCAGGCAAAGCGTTAGTGAGATATCCTAGTTCAGACTGAATAAGAAGAGGGCATGTTCTGGAAAGTTTTTCATGAAGTTTTTTTGGATTATTACTATCTAGAAACCTTGATGTATGAATATTTCCCAGAACTTGTAAGACTGACTCAAGGGATGATTTTTGTAATGGAGTATGCAAGTCGGTTCGCGGACTTTCAAAATTATGTCCCCATTTTTGTGGGAGATGAATCTGCTATAGGGAGGCGCTTTTAGGTTGGAATTCAGCATGAGACCAGATCATAGGTAAATATATTAAGGTTTAAGATGTTTTATAAGGTTATGGATTAGGCCCTCATCTCAAAAGGAATCCTCAAAGAGTCTTTTGGAAGCAAAAAATCAGTTCCAACGGGGAGAACCAGTGGGGAAATTACCAATAGTAGGATGTGCCGGTTCTAGAATTTCCACTAGGGTAGTAGTGGAAACCATAGTCAGAAAAGGGTTTTATCCCTTAGGTTAGTGGTCGAGTTTTCTTCTATCATTTTGGTAGTCTCATATACATGCAAATTCAAAGTTCCTGACCACCGATGGAGTGTAGAGAATGCCTAAAAATGGGCCATGTGCAAAGGTTTTTTAGGTACCCTTGGAAATTGTAAAATGATGGAGAACAGATATCAGTGCAGAGTTTTGGTATGGGGTCAGTTACCCCATATTTGATAGGTTGTTAGAGCTCCATAGGTCATAATGATAGGGGTGGTCAATGTGGAACTTTGGGACAAGACCATCCATACCAGCATATAAATATAGTGCATGGTAGTCAGGATGGATCCCAGGGTAGAGGGATAGGCCAGCATCATGCAGTCCAGTCTACACCTAGAGGTAGTGTGGTTGGGTGATCTACTATTCCAGGTATGATTCTTATAGCCTCCATACTTTCTAAATATCTATTTGACACAGGTTCCACATGCTCTTTTATCTCTACAAAGTTTGTGGTTGTGTTAGACCTAGATGTGGAATAGGTATGTGGGGTTATGTCAATTGATACATCATTGGGGGTGCAAGTTGAAGATATTAGAATGTGTAGATATTGTGCTTTAATGGTTTGTGGTTATCATTTTTTGTGGAATGTGTTTGTCATAGATATGTCAACTTTTTAAATTATTTTAAGCATGGACTAGCTAGTGTTGTATCTTTCCCATATCGATTGTTACTATCACAGGGTAACATTCACATCTCCTTATGGAGACACTTATGTATTTTAGGGTGAGTGGGATGTTCGATCAGGCCACGAGGGCTAATTTTTCAACAATTGGGGAAACTCACAGCCCAAGTGGAATGATTTATTCTTGATGGTGGAGGAGGGAAACAAAAAGACTTTCCTTTTGTGTTGGAATGGTTTTAGGATGTGTTTCATGAGGATTTCTCAAGACAGCCACCCAAGATGGATGGGGATATCTCAATCAAGTTGCTGATAGGGGAAGAAAAGGTTTCCATTCTGCCATATCGAATGGCACCGACAGAACTCCAAGAACTATAGGATCAAATGGAAGAGTTGTAGAAAAAGGGATTTATCCATCCTAGTACATCACCATGGGGATCACACATGTTATTTACTAAGAAGTCTGACAGATCATTGAGGTCATGTGTTGACTATAGAAGATCAAATCGGATGATGATTAAGAACCGATACCCACTTCTATGATTTGATGGCCTATTTTACCAAATAATGGGTGCCTCAGTGTTCTATAAGATTGATTTCAGATCGGGATACCATTATTTGAGGGTTATACCTTCAGACTTAGCTCAGACAGGTTTCTAGAGCAACTATAGGTTGTATGAATTTTTTTGGATTCTGTTCGAGTTGAACAATGCACTAGTTGTGTTTATGGAATTAATGAATTAGATTTCTCACCCATATCTAGATTAGTTCATGGTTATCTTTTTTGATGACATCTTGGTGTACTCAAGAACTCTTGACGATCATTCCAAAAATCTTGACATCTTCTAAAGTGCACTAATTGATCATAGAATTTATTTTAAGCTACCAAAACTTCTATTCATGATTGATAAGGTGTACTTATTAGGACATAGAATCTCCAAGTCAGGAGTGTTAGTGGATCCAAATAAGGTTCATGTTGTCGTGTCTTAGGAGTAGCCTAAGAATGTTTCTGATGTTGATTGTTTTTTGGGTTTTATTTATTGTTACTGATGGTTCATTTAGGATTTATCTCATTTGGAAGAACCACTCTTAGGGTTAATAAATAAAGGGGTTAATTCTTAGTGGTCAAAAGTATGTGAAAATTATTTTCATGATCTGAAGATGTGGTTGGATACCGCACAAATTTTGATACTACCCAAACCTAGTAATAGGTACACATTGGTTTGTGATGCGTCTGGTGTTGGACTCAGGGCAGTGTTGATGTAGGATGATTAGGTTATAGCATATGGGTCAAGATATTTGATACCAAATGGAAGGAATTACCATACTCATGACCTTCAGTTAGCAGATGTGTTTTATTCCATAGAGTTTTGGAGGCATTACTTTCTTGGGGAAAGGTTCATGGTGTTTAATTATCATAAAAGTCTTAAGTACATATTATCTCAGTGGGATTTGAATCTTCGATAGAGAAGAGAGGTCAAATACCTACAATCCATCAATTTTGAGTTGGTTTACACACGGGTGAAAGGTAATAATGATGAGGATTAATTGGGTCAAATGACTTAGAATCATGTGGTTTTAGGAATCTAGATTTGAGTAGAGAATGATGGATTTATTTGCTGAGATGCATCTCAAGGTATAGGACGGGCATGAGAAGATGACGTTTCCATGTATAGTATTTTATTCCAAGATTTTGAGTCGGGATTAGTAGGATCATATAGGGGATCTGGAGTGATTGTCTATGAATTAATGTCTTAAAGGTGGGGAGTCACCTTCTAGTTTGTTTGTTAGTGTTGATGGGCTCGTTTATGTTCAGTTCCATGTTGTGGTACCAAAAGGTATGTGATAAGAGTTGATATGTGAGTTCCATGCATCAAAATGGAAATTACATCCTAGTTCAACTAAAATTTACCATGATATTAGACGGTGGTATTGCTGTCCAATAATGAAGAATTATGTTGTGGTATTTGTGGCGTGGTGCCTCACATATCAATAGGTGAAGGTCGAGAATCAGTTCCTAGGTTGGTTGTTACAGTCACTGTATATTCTGGATTTGGAGTAGAATGATGTAATGATGGACTTAGTAGGTCTTCTGAGGATTCCATAGAAGAGTGATTCAGCCTGGGTGGTTGTAGATCAGCTAACTAAAGTGGCTCATTTATTGTCGATCTAAGAGACTTACACAGTTGATCAGTTTGGTGAATTATATGTTTGAGAAACAGTGTGGTTTCATGGTGTTCCAAGAACCATATTTTTATATCGTAATTTTCATTTCACATCACAATTATAGTAGGGGATATAGATGGTACTTTCTACATTGGTGTTTTTGAGTATGGCTTTTCACTCATAGACTAATTTACATTCAAAGTGTAAAATTCAAGTGTTGTAGGAAATGTTGAGTTCTTGTGTCCTATATTTTGATGGTTTGTGGGAGAATCGTTTATCTCTTTTTCATTTTTCTTACAAAAACATTTTTCAGGATATGATTCATTTGGAACATTTTGAGGAACTATATGGGAGTCTATTCATATCTCCTTTATGTTGGTTTGAAGTTGGAGAGTCTGAATTGTTATGGACAAGTCTCGTGAAAGAGATATCAAAGAATGTTCTATTGATTAAAAAGAATATGGATTCATCTCCAAGAAGGTATAATTCATATGCAGATCTGTGTCATAGACTTCTTGAGTCTACGGTGGGAGATAGTGTGTTCCTTTAGGTGTTATAAAGGTTGGGTCAACATCGAATCTATAAATAGGAAAAGATGGCCCCCAGGTATGTGGGGTCATTTGATATATTCATGAGGATAAAACCAATAGAATAATGATTGGATCTTCCACAATGGTATATTTGGATTCATTATGTTTTCCATGTTTCAAAACATTGATATTATCACCCTGATCCATCTCATGAGAAAAATGTTGATGATGTCAAGATTGAGGTCGATGCATCCTCTGAGAAGAATCTAGTTCATATTGTGGATCACAATGAGAATACCTTGTGAATCAAGGTTGTGCCTATAGTTTCTGTTCTATTTTATCATGGAAACCTTCAACAATAAACATGGTAGTTAGAATTAGATATGTTGGCCCATTGGCCCAATCTCTTTTCTTTGTAAACTCATTGATGTTTGAGACAAGAAGCACGGGGATGATCCATCATAAGATGGGAGGTTTTAAGATCCTAGATTTTTCTTTATATGGTTTTTTATGTTTCAATTGAGTCTCTTATTTTGGTCAAATAAGTGTTCCCCAAGTTCATCAGAAGGCTTAGGGGTGTTTTGGGGGTTTGAAAGATGAAATATGAGGAAAAAAAGAGCTTTCTAGACTTTTTGAACATTCTGTGCATGGTTAGTTCAAACCATACATAGAATACCAAGAAATGGTGCGAAGGGGTGATTTTGAGATAGTGTCACATGCATGGTTTACACACAGTTTGGAAAACCATGCGGGCTGACCATGCATCCTGGAAAAGTTGGAAAAATTAAAAAAATGTCACCCTATGATTTTTAATCCTAACACGGGATTTTCATCCTCTCCTCCTTCAACAACCGTATATGTGATCTTAGTTGACCCAAAATTTCCAAGTGTGATTCTCCTTCTATCCAAGGATAGTTGGATAATCTTGGGTTTCGAATCAAAGCCCCGGGTGAGTCTAATCCTCTCATTTGTTTCTTTTCTCGATTAGGATTGGTATCTTTCTATCCTCTCATTCAGAAGCTCTAAAACCCTTCTTTTTCTAGTGAGATCTAGATTGAGGCCTCAAATTGTGGTTGAATCAGGATCTAATTCTTCTATTATGATTGAATTAATCAATGGTTTCAAGGAAGGTATTCTATAAGTTATATCCCATAGTTTCATTGTACATTTGTGCATGTACAACTTTGTTCTTTGTCACTTCTTGTTGTAATTTTGAACATGTTGGTAAGGATTGATGAAATGGGTGTCTAAATGATGAATAGGAATACTATTGTCCACCTTGGGTTGCAATGAATATGATTTGACCTATTTAGTGCCACCTAAGGGGTGCACTGATATTTCCTGGACCTAGATACTTGCTATGTAGATTATACGCCTTTAATTGTTATTATAAATCCCTTATTGAGTATATTGATATGTTTAATGGAAATGAAAATTCAATGTTGGTAATATTTCTATAATTTGTAATGGTATGTGAACTGGGATGATTTAGTAGAATTACTAATTATGGTTAGTGATCTAGGCCTGGAAACAAGAGTCGGGATAGTGGCCTAGTAATGAAAATGGAAAATGTGTTAACAGATCATGGAATGATTTTCAATTCCCATGTTGATAGTTTGGATCATTATTGTTATATTATTTTATATTGTTGATTGTGATATGGTTTTTATTGGGTGAACTGATTAAAAAGCATGTTTACATGGCTTGGTGATGGGATAAATGACTAAGGGTCCTCCCATGGGTCGGGTTTCACTGATGCTCTAAACCCACCTAGGAATGCAGGGGATGGGGAGTGGGACTAATGATTTGTGACCCCAATAGTTTTATTCAAATGAATTACTTAGACTGAGGCTCCAGGAAAAGTGATATTTATTGATTGTGGAAGGTTTAATCTCTAGTGAGTTAGGGAACTTGGATTTTCTCTCTATGCTTGAGCAGGATGATTATGCCTTGTCTATTAAACATCTAATGAAAATGATATAAGTTATTGAAATTGGAAACAATAATCAGAATGATTCTAGTGAACCTAGTCAACTAATTTACTCCAAATTTTTCTGTTTTTTACTTATAATTTATTTCATAATTCATGCACTATCTATTAGTATGGATATTTTGTAGTCACCATTGGTGGTGGCCTACTAAGTTGTAATCACACCCTACTCAGGCCACTGTTGGGTACTCGAGCAGATTTCTTGCTTATAAATAGAGAAAAGGGAAATGGAAATGTGCTAGAGAGTATATTTGGGTATGATAAATGCCTGGATGTGGTTCCAGACTTGGATTCAGGACCATTTGGGGATTCTGTTGTTTTTCATTATTTTGGGGTTTTTTCACTTAGCACCGTAGCAGGACATGGCATGTTTACTGATTGACCATTGTTTTTATCCGTTTTGGGAGATGGTTATTTATGATTGTTCATTGGTTATCCTATGTCATTTTAAATATTTTAAATTTTTACTATTGTGTCTTACTCTGACAAAGAGTGTATAGTCTCCCCATATGACTTTTAGAACCTCGCTGCTAGTCTGTAACCTCTGGCGTATGAGGAGGCATGATTGAGGTCATGCGATGACCTGGCTCAGGTAATAGGTTTAGGGGCCCTGGTTCAGGAACATTACATAATTTATCTCTACCCTAATAGGTATATAAACATCCATAAGGAACCCCATTACCATTTTGAACCATGTCTCTTAGACATACCATGAAATCATTGAACCGTCATCAAGGAAAAAATCCTAAACTAACCCACCATGGGTTACTACACATCCCTTTCACCAACGGACTATATATTCATTATCAGAGAACATCTCTCCATAAAATCCACATGACCTATCATCAAAAACATTCTTTTGAGTTAAAACCATAGTGCAGTTGAGTATATTTCCACCAACATGTCATATAAGAAAATATTATATATATTGGTATAAACACATTAAATGACTAAACCCTCTTATGTTATAAAAATAACCCAAACATAAGAATATAAATTTTATATGAATCCTACATGCTAAAAAATGATACATATACACATGAATCATTCAACCATTTGCTATGTGTTAAAATTTTATAGAATAATCTCAATAAATGAATCATAATTTAGTAAATATATCAATTATAACAATTAAAATAATGACCAAGAATACAATTAAACAAGTAACCTAGAACTTCCATTAGAAATCTATTAATTATATACCTGTAAAAGGTCCATCAAAATATCTAACTCATCCTTATTCCCAACATAAAATTTCCCAAATATTATGAAAATAAAAATATTTCTCAGATATCACTCCATAATTCCCTAACTAGAATCACTCAATAGTTTCATAGCTAAATAACCATATGAACTTAGTTATTCCTCCCCATATACTAGAAACATCAAACTTGTGATTAGGGAAAAAATAATGTTTTAGGGAGACTTTCCTACCATATTATAACCATTAATAACATATAAATAACCAAACAACATCCAAAATAGTTAATAATATTACACATGACCAACAACACTATTATGTAATAACAAATTAATATGAAATTAGGAGTTCATACATCCCAAATCATCTTCAACTGGGCAGATCACATACAAAAATAAATAAATGAAACATATGTTTACAAAGAGGCTCTCTTTTATCCATGAGACACAACTCTATCCCATCTCCAGTCACTATCTATTTGCTCCAGCCTGTTCCAGTGTACAATATTTTCTCAAACTTTCATAACAAATGTAAGGTCTGCAAGAACACTAGGGTTCTTATATTGGGTGTGGTAAATAAAGCCTTGTATGATCTCACCAAATACCCATAATATATTATATAATATTAATTTATATTCATGAGAAAGGTAAATATAAAAATACACACACGAAAAAATATGTTTCAAGTCATAATGTACTAACTACACCACAACAATACCCGGCTATACCTATTTAGCCATTGTTGGAGAAAAAGTTCTATCAAGATAATAATTATTAACCATACTCAAATATGCTAAGTTGGGTCTCATACTATGCCTTGAACACTACCCTCTAACTTAGGGTAGATTCATGTCTCATATATTATCTCACACTATAATTACACCACCACCCTCTCAATTTGGGTAAGGTTCACATACCACATAATTCCATCATACTATGACCACTCCCCACTCACCTAGGGTGGGACTCACTATCACATAAAATCTTATTCCATGCACCAAAAAAAATTAAGACCAATTACCTCTCACTCATGGAGGTCCTTTCGAACAACTTCTCACTCAAAGCGAGGCCATGTATTCAATATCATTCCATATTACATCGATCACTCCACTATTTCATAAGGTTGGACACACACCACATCACAATTAACACTACCATTTAAATCACGGAAAAAAATTTACAGAACCTTCTCACTCACAGTGATTCTATCCATCACATCACATCATCAATCACATCACACTGACCACTACCTTGTCACTCGCAGAAGGATCATACGAAAACCTTTTCACTCAAGGTGAGGTCACCTATCCAATACCATAACAAATCATGTCACACTGAACATTACCTTTATACATAACTTAGGGTTCTTCTATCTCATTATCACTCAATGTGAGGACATCCGTCTATTTTTATGGTCTAACATACACACAGTTGATAACACACACATAACACAAACTCAACATCATATCCTCTCCCACGTGCTCACTAACTCACAATATAGCTCATCATCCATTTAAAATCATATTATAATCTCCTAAAAAATCCTAAAACCTGAAATGGAGACTAATTAACCCTCTTTATTTCCCCATATCACCCATGGTGGTATCTAATGGGTCCTTAAAACCCAACCTAGTGTCTATCTTTCGATACCATTCCACACTTTTCATTCTATAGGGAACCCTTTACCCATAAAACCTACCTAATTTTATCCTCATGGGGTCTATCCAAATACCCATATAATATTTTCTTAACAACCTAGTCCAACTTAACCAGGTTCCATCAAGATATAACTCTCACTAATACCTTCATCCACCCATTTACAAGTCATCCAGAAAATTCTCGCAACCCTAACAAGGGTTCCATCTCATGTCTCTCTTAAGAGAGTGTAACACCCTGAGATTTTATGAAAAATATTCTTTTAATTTCATTAATGTCTTGTGTTGTATGCTACACCAAGAATACCTTGCGCTATACGCAACACCGTATTAGCTTGCAGTATACGCAACATTATTCTTGGATCGTGTTACACACAATTTTGATAATAGTTATTCTACGCAACATTGAGTGTATATATATATATATATATTCAATGTATAAATGAAATATGGTTGGATTTTGTTATACGAAACAATGAAGGATTCTTGCACAACACGCAACCCTGACTTGGTTTGCATTACACGCAATCGCGACCTTCCCCGATAGCGTGTGTTGTACGCAATACCGGGTCTTACTAAACAACGATATATTATTATAATATTATTATGAACCAGTCGTTATGAGTAGTATTAACTAAATATTTAATTTTATAACAATATTATTCATCTTACACATTTTCTAGAACATGTTATAAGAATAAAATAAATTTTTCGAGTAAAATAAGTATTTTTCAAAAAATACAGTTTTGCCAACTTTTGATGGCGCACCCACTTTAAATATAGTTTTTGAAATTTTTATAAGTTACATTTGACAAAATAAAATTATTCTTTGGAATCAAGAAATAAAAATTTACTTTGTATAAATTTTTCATTTTATTCTGATGACTTTCATATTTTAATGAATAGTAAAAGCACGCTATATTTTAATTAAAAACAACTTTTTCATCGTAATATCTTATGTGGTTAAATTATAATATTGAATGGTTTTAAAGTATAAATAGAATATATTTTTACCATTTAATATAATGTATGTCATTATCATTTATTTTACCTTGAATTCGTAGGTTAAATCAATTCAATCTTTTGCAATGTTTTAAAGAAAAACCCATTTTCTTTCGACAATGGGATTAATCTTAATTTAATTTCTGCAAGTTTTGTGTTTTGAATTTGGAAAAATGGATTCCATATTTGGAATCAGTGGGTCCAAATAATGTTAATAAGATACTTTTTATTTTTGGGCATTGTGAATATTAACTACGGTAAATTTTATTTACTATAGTTAAATGTAAATCGGGTAATTAAGGGTAAATATAAGATTATAAAATTACCCTAACATTTGGAAAAATCCTATTGGATGACTAAAAGTAGACCCATATCACCTAAAGGTCTGATTAGATTCATTTAATGGACTTTTTTCTATGAAAATAATTTAATTATTATTAAAACCAAAGAAAGTGACAACATGTCACTCTCTTAAATACTATAAGTATAATAATTTTAAGTTAGTGATAAACATAATGAAACTTAGAACATTAATAGTCTACAGAAAGATAACAAAATTATCTAATTCATGAGAATTTATTTATAATTTTTTGGGATTAAATAATTATCATTAATTGTGACACAATAGTGATGCAGAAATTATTTATCTATTGAAAAATCAAGAATATAGTTTTTATTAAACAAATAGTGACCATAAAAGGCACAAAACCCTGACCAAAACTTATTGGTAGTGTAAATGTAATCTATAATCATCCAATTGTCGAATATTTGACCATTTGGAGTCTTATAAAAGACATTATGACACATATATTATTTTATTTTTAAAGATGCCAAAGTTTTCACCTTCATAATTTAATAAATATAACAATTTAACTATTGTGATTTTAAGATGATAAATAAGAGTAAAAGTATTATTGTGAATTTTAATAGATTTATATTCATCATAGGATTTTATTTTTAATTTTTGTGCAACATATAAGTATATTAAATAATTATACAAAAATGTGGTAGTAATTATTTTATTAAGAGATAAACCAAATAAATGGTTTTAAAAATAATAAAATAAATATTTTATGAACTATTTAATGTTCTCCACTAATTTTCTAGATAAATATACCCTTTTATGAATCTATTACCGCTTTTATTTCGAACTTATCTTCTATATATATTTTATTTAAATTCAAATAAATGAATAGTGTCAAAATTGACACTATTGTTATTTTATAAAAATAACATATTATAAAATTGTTTAAAAATCACAAAAATATTTAAAAATTATAAATTTATATTTATATGGTCTATAATGTTATAAAGTAAAAACTTATGGAAAATTCACAACAAATAAGTAATTATTTGTTATAATATAAAATTTAGAATTTTATTACCACAAATAAACCTAAATAGATTAAATAAGGATAAATCAAAATGATAAGGTTTAAAATAAGATCCAAACATGTCTAAATTTGATTGTTTGATGAGATTACAACCCTATATCATCTAATATTAGAATATTATTCATTCTTGGAGGTTTTTAAGTGGGGTTAGATTTATTATAAATTAATATTTTTGAGAATTCCAAAGGTGCCCCTCTCCTCCCTTATAAAAAGGGCACCTCCTCCCTCTCTTACACACACCACTTTGAGCCTTCAATATAGGCCAACCCCTGCCCAATTCCGTTCTCCACTTCCTTATAAACATCCTAGAGGTCCTGGTTTTTTTCAGAGTCCAATTTTAGTGCCCTAAGAGGAGGTCTCAAAGAGGCGCTTCAAAGAAGAGGTAATTTCCGTTACCAATTCTTTCACCTTTATTTCTTCTTCCACTTCTTCTTCTTAGGTTTTTTCATTAAGAAGTAATAACATCAGTATCACTCATATACGTATATGTTATTATATGTATGAAACAACCCTATTTCACCATCTATCCATTCTACGGAAAACGAAATCACCGCGCGTGCGTACGTACGAAATACCGTCTCCACGTCGTGGTGTAATCTATTTTCCACCACCACCTTACTTGGATGGGTATAATGGTGTAAATAATAACTATATATTATTATTGTAAATTGATAATGATTCTATAATATTATACATACACTCCAATAAAATTCCACGATCATGGGAACGATATCATCACTCGTGCGTACGTATGGAATACCGTCTCCACGACGCGATGAGATTCATTCTCAATGATTAACCATTCATAAATGATTATAAAGTATATATAATAAGTAATCATGAAATATATGACATAATAATGATACTGGATTTATGTATATATATGTATGTATGTCATCCAATTAATTCCATTCAATTCAATGAGGAAACGAAAACAACGTTCATGCGTATGTACGACCTACCATCTCCATGAACGGTGTATTTCTTTACATTTATCTTTCTATTTAATTTATGTATATTCTGAATATATATTATATATAAATCATGTTTTACATTCTGGATGTAAGTAATCATGATCTAAGTAATCATATGAATAATTACAAGTCAAAACACGGACGACAAATGAAACGATTTTACCCAAAACGCTCTTAAACATGGAATTTACAAACGAACGGGTAATATAAAGCCATAAGTGAACCATATATGATATAATAAAAATTAATATGATTCTATAATAATTCATTAACATTATTTAAATCATTATACAGGAGGTTCGGATACGTACGAAGCATATCGGACCTAAGGTAAGGGATAATTTTGCAAATCTCATTTTTATCCGAGATTGCATAGTTGTAAGTATTTACTGGGGTTATTTCTATAATCCATGTCCATGTTTTATAAAAGTTTTTTCATGTATTTTTAAAGTCCTTTTTACCCATTTTTGACTTTCAATACATGGTATGTAAGAAATATTCTTGTGTTTCTGTTATGAGGTACTTTTTGACTTTTTTCCGGAAAAAGTACGAAAAGAATGTTTTTTTAACTTATACGGCCCGAACGAATTTTTACGATTTTATAAAGCCTTATTTTCATGAAGTTTCCTCCAAAATATTTCATGAATATTTTCAACAAAATCTCTTTCTTTTAAAATTGCATGACGTTTTGTGAAAAGAAATTGATTTTGAAGAAGAAATTATATTTTCCTCAAGAATTCATTTCAAGTGTTTTATCAAAACCATTTTCCATCTAAGAAGAAATTATTTCATATGTGTATGTTTCAAGTATAATGTCTCTATGATTTACATGGTTTCAATTTTCTTATGATGAAATATCCATTTGCTTTATATGGATTATGTGATGATGGGATGATGTTTATGAAACCCATTTTATTCTTTGGGTTATGATGAATGTTTTAAGTTTATTTTGTGGCACAAGTAAGAATGATTTCACTATGAGATGGGTGGAACCTATATCTCCCTCCAATGCATTGGGTAAAGATTTATATCTCATGAGATAGACATGGCTGGAACGGCAGGTTAAACCGGTTCAGTAAAATAGGACTGAAACGAGGAGTGAACTCGATTCAGAAAGGGACTTTGTCCACTAAGATTGTCTTGGCAGTAATGCCTTGGCTTCTATGGAAATCATTACATGTGCTTAATGGATGCCACAATTACATGTTTTATTCCCATGATATTTTTTCAATATTAATGTTTCTTTATGATCTATGCCTTACATACTTCCATATTTTATGTCATTTCTCAAGCTTTTGATGCTTAAACATTATGTTCGTGTTTTTAAGTTTAAATGTATATGGTATGTTTTATTTTATCCATGATTACCCTTACTGAGCATTTGAGCTCACCCATTTTATGTTTTCTTTTCCCCAGGATATAAATAAAGGTTTTAGGTAAGAAAAAAATTGGAAATATCTTTATGGGAGATGTTGAAGATCTTTCACCATGATTAGAAGATTACGTTCCAAGTTTCCAAAGACACTAAACTATTACGGTCCTTGTGTGTCTGTTTTTTTTATATATTAAGTATTTTGTTAAAGTAATGTAATGTCCATGTACGTTAAGCTTCGGGTCTCTACAGAGAGATCTCAAGCTTATCATCTGGAGGAAACCATCTATATCGAACCTCATCATGATTATGAGGCCCTATCCTTCTCATGAAATACAATAATTATTCACTCTTCCCTCATGTTATTTATCCTTATAATGTGTGAGATGTATGGATATCTCATCAGTCAACGCCATGCCTATGCCTCTCATGCCTACCGAACTAGACCTAGAAAACCATACTATTCTATTTTTTCCTCATTCCAAACCTAAATACCTATATTATCTTTCTCATAACAACAAAACTCATCATCGCCCCCTTTGAATCATAGTGTTTAGGTGATCCCCAAAATATAAAATAATTAATGGAGCTCTCACTCTATATATAGGTGGATCAATACGAACTTATCTCTTTAACTTGGACAATATCAATCCCTATAAATTATAAAAAAATATATATATTTATATAGGTGTACATAATAATTAATAAAAATTCATATGTTTTTGTATTATAGGTACCTCCTACCTAAAACACAGAGTTACTATACTCATTAATCTCTGATCATCCTTGGCCAAGTTTGTTTATTCGTCATTCAAGATCATACCAACACAAAGTCCCTGGTCTTAAGATAAAACATACAAAATAATTAATTATAAAAATTTATAATAAATTATTAAATTTAAACAAATGATTTAGAATGGCCGAAAACTCACCAGGAAACATAACACCGTTGAAATCATACAAAACCATATGTGTTCATCCTCTCGGGACATCCCCTAACCAATATGGGTAAAATTCCAATCATCTCTTCCCAAATACACAATTATCTGTTGTAATAATCATTAAAACCTAGAACAAAGATACCAATATAATCGTATAACAGAGATAAATAATATATAAAGGGATCATTTGGAAGAACATGCCTCAAATAATAGTGAAATTGCCACCAAAAAACACTACACTCCAAGGGGGTCAATGAAAGGATAAAATATGAAGGATTTGAAAGAAATATCCATCCACATTCCCAATTTACCTATATAATTGTAGACCATAAAAATATTGGTATACTACTTATTTTTAAAACAAACTATAGAACACATCATCATGATGTCACCCCTTTGGCCATAATGTAGCATAACATTCTATGAAAAAACAAAAATTCTCATAGTCAGTCCTTCAAGAAATTAACTACTCCCTCCATGATGTGTCCTTTACCATGGCCCTGCGATAATGGTATATCCCTATTTCTCTACATCATGATGCATCCATGTGGTCAATTCATTAATTTAGAGATTTTGGTTCATAATGTGACCATCCTTGTAATAGAAAAACTCACAAAGGAAATATGTAAGAATTCCCAAACCCCAAACATAAGAATAAACACTATGATATCATGCCCAATCCCCATGGTGTGACCATACATAAGAGTATTCTCATTTTACAATTTAAAATATGTATAGTTCATCATTATGGCATGATTCCCTAGACTCTATGTGATCCCCATGACCTAAAGAGTTAACCCAATACATAAGGTTCATGCCTACTATATTACTCCCTAAACCATGGATCGACCTTCATACATAAGTATTTTCCACTATGTAATTCCCTCCATTAAGGAATTATCCTTATATGGATAGAACATTACTTATTGAAAAAAATGTAGAAAATCCACAATGTTGGGACATCCACTAGACACATCATGACCTACTTCCTTCATGAAATGGTTTTGTTTATTCACTATAGTGTGATCCTCAACCAACACTTTATCATGGATTAACCCTCACCTATAATAGTGTGACAAAACATCAATATAAAATCTTTATAAACTCCACCAAAACCCTATTCAAACACACACCTAATAAAAATAAACTCTCATACATTTTATTACATCCAAAAACATATCCTTGAGATGCCCAAAACATCAAAATATTGATTTGAGTCTCAA
Organism: Viscum album; assembly: GCA_963277665.1. Classification (NCBI taxonomy): domain Eukaryota; kingdom Viridiplantae; phylum Streptophyta; class Magnoliopsida; order Santalales; family Viscaceae; genus Viscum; species Viscum album. The sequence continues at coordinate 1,006,257,250 of OY728164.1, read as the reverse complement.
TTAACAAAGCACAACCTACTTTGAGAAAATAAAATTCTTATGAAAAAAATGACCCATAAATTATTGGGCCATTACACTTAGGGATATCTCATATTAATAGTTTTACTCAATGAGATAAAATTACATGATATAGATTCTATATAGATGAAAACATGGTAGGCTCAATGACTACTATAAGACCTCAATAGAATCATGATATCAGGTGACAATTAATATGTTGATAAATGTTAGTGGTTGTCTCTATTGAAAGTGGGAGTATGTTGGATTTGGTTCCCTATAAATCAATGAAATTTTAATTTTAATTACTATAATCCAAATATAGATACTCTTATCACCTATATATTATTCTTATGTATGAAAAAATGTGCTCATTACCTTGCAATATTGATGACATTAATGTATATTAGTTCCCCACTATAATGAGAACCAATAGATTTTATAATGATATTCTAAAAAAACATGTTATATGGTCTAGATAACATTTTCCCAATGGGAAACTAATGATGTTGGAATATTTGGTGTTTTGGGATCATAAGACATTAATACTTCTTCTCATGAAGTTATCATTTACAAGTCTCCAAAGAGTGAATATGGATTAACCTGTCAATAGTTATTACACATGTTTAATTTTTCATTGGATATACTTGCCACAACCCATCCCTCGGGGCCCATGTCGTGACTACCCCAAGCCCGCCTTTCATTGGTCAGGGGCTGGCGACTAGCACCGGGAGGGCATATCCTTAAAACCGGGAAGGCATTGCCACTAAACCTGTAAAATCACCCAAACCAAGCACACAGCAAGATATAAGCACAAGGTAAACTATAAAGTAAACAGGGTGTGTATAGAAAGTAAAGGGGGCCAGAATACAATCCCAACTAGAGAGTACATGTAAAACAAAAAAAATAACAGCTCCTGTGAACACCCTCCAAGGACCCTACCAAAAGGGTAGGTACAGCTCTCGAATGGTCGTCCCTACAGGTCATCTCATCTAATGTCCACCTCCAATCAACCTATAGTATGGTACCCTCGACCTCGATCAGATTTTTCCATCGTCTGCACAAGACACAGCAAGGTTCGGGCGTAGCTCGTGTAGGGGTGAGTATAATGATACTCAGTACGGACCCCAACACCCTCATAGGTCTCCTAGAGTTCCACAATGTAAAAAACAAAAAGCATGAATCAATAGTCATCAACACTACTTATGTATATTCCCATACATATGCATAAGTTATCAAGATATACAAAGGTAACACCACTAAGGTAGAAGTACCACATAGGTAACAACACAAAGGTGGAAGACTCAGCTCACACTAGGTTTTCAATGAAGTATAGAAGTGCAGATGATTAGTCGCGAAGCTATATCATTTTCTTCTGTCTAGAGGAACTACATATAACCATATAAAGTTTGAACCAGATAGGATCAATAGGTACTAACCCCCGCAATGATCCACATAGGATCTGACCCACCCAGAGTTGATAGGAAACTAACTCCCGCTACCCACATAGGATCTGACCCACACAGGATCGGTATGCACTAACCCACAAAGGATCATTGAGCGCTGACCCACACAGGATCTGACCAACACAGGATCGGTATGCGCCGACCCATAGAGGATCACAGAGTGCTGAACCACATAGGATCTGACCCACAAAGGATCGGTACACACTGACCCACACAAGATCACTGAGCATTGAACTTCGTATGATCTCTCTATAACATCCACCTCACTATCATCCAGTGGATTCTTTGTACCTGGTACACTCGAGTTCGATAAAATCTGCCCTCGATATATCGGTCATACCTTTACCATAATTATGCTTCACAAAGTAGTAACCCAAATAACCTCTATGTCTTAAGGGTTCCAAAGTGATAGACGGTGCGTCAATCGGACGCCCAGTCTGTGAGTTATTAAAGTTTCCGCTCTAAGGGCCCGGTTAAATTTGGGGTTTGATCCAACCTGGTTGTACTACAACTTTATCCAAAACACAAGTGGAGTATACAAAATGAACTATCTCAATCCAAGGATTATGGTGCTATATACGGTTCATCAAACGAACACCTAGACCACAAGTTATGGCCAAAGTGGGGAAACTAGGTCTGGTCTGACCTGGCCCGACTCGGCCTGGGCTGACCCGAGTCTGGCTATGATGGCCTATGCTACGGCAGGCCCGGCTTGTTGAGCCATGGTCCGGCCCGACCCACATAGGGAACATCACAGCCTGGCACACTGGGTGCAGCACATGATCGGGTGGACGGTCGTGCGGCCCGTGATCGGGTGGACCGCCATGGTGGGGTCAACCGTAGCTGACTCCCTGGAGGCGAGGCACCTCCCAGGTCACCCAAACAGTCCAACGGATCACTTGGTTTTTGGAAGTGGGACCTGCTGGTGTGGGTCCTCATCAGTGCGTCATGACCGGATGGATCCCCAGTCGGTCCTCCTCCCAACGGTGTGACGACGCTAATGTCCTCCATAGCCAACCGGGTGTCGGCTGCCCTTCAGCCTCCACCATGGCCATGTGGTTGAGGTCTCGAGCTCCGACAGTGTGGGCGCATGCCACTGCTTCACCATGCGGCTGGCCATGACCCTGCTCTACCGCGGTCGACGATCCGTGGCCTCCTGCTCATCCGGTGGTGCGGTCACGCACCACCCTATCTCCACACGTCCAACCGGTGCGCTGGACATCCTTATCATCTACGGGTCATCGTGACTTCATTAAAAGCTCGAAAAATATGAAGACCACATATTCGTGATCCTCGGGTCGAGGGCTCCGTGTCCATACATCACGCTCAACAAAACATCGTGTTTCTAGCATACTTAATTTTTTGGCATGGATGAACCCATGAAAAATGCGTGAAGAACGCACGAAGAATAAAAGAAAAGGGTTCAAGATATATAAGTGTGGAACGATGGCCATGTTGGTTTGGCCATTGTCATTGTGAATTAATGATATGAATAATCAACAAAATATTTAATCACAATTCTAATTAAAACCCCTACCATGACATTCATTGGAGGTGTCGGGAGGAAGGAGATGTGGTCGATGAAGGGGACTTCGATGTTCATCACTCCCGCAACACATTTCTGATATGGGCTCGTGCATCATCCTTGTTCTTGATCTGTAGAAAGTTCTTCATTAGAGGATATTTCTCCAAAGTTTCTCCCAATCTCTCCTTTATTTTTCCAATGATTTATTCCACCAAAAGTTTACTGCCAATCTTAATACGTTAAATTATTAATTCAATTAAAGTGGGCACTTTAATTAAGATAAGGTTGGAACATTATGTTGGGAGGATTACAAGGGTTTTCCCACATTAAATGGGGGTTCTAGTGGTCCCCACCATCATGGATTCTAATGGAAGGTTTCAAAAGAAAAATAAAAAAAAGTTTTTTATTTTATTTTTATTCTTTTAACTCTCCCACAAAAATCATGAAAACTAACTTTCACCCTCGACCTACTGTGTTCAAGTTGAATATCTCCTTATGTGAATATCGACGCTGCGAGTTCAATGGTGTCTTGGATTTAAATTCCGATCACCATTTCAAAAGTTACAAAAAACTTCTCGTACATTTACATAACGTACATAAAAAAAGTCATAAATTCATTTTGTGCACACCGGGCCTCAGAATCACATGCTGTAAATTTTCATGGACTCTTAATATTTCCATTTAATTAAAAAAATTACAGGGAAAAATATGGTTCTTTACATTCTCCCCACCTCAGGGCTTTGGGTCCCCAAAATCCACAACACAAACTAGAGAAGAAAGTGGGGGTACTGAGCATGAATATAAACCACCCGCTCCCATGTGCTCTCCTAGAGGTTCTTGTGCTGCCAGCGTACACGCACCAGTGGTATCGACCACCCACGAAGGACCTGCTCCTGTCGATCCTCAATCTCCACTGGAACCACCGAAAACGTCTCCCCATCCTCGATGTCCATCTCACCCCAGTCGATGATGTGCGAAGGATCATGTACATACCTCCTCAACTAGGATATGTGGAAAATGTCATGCACTCAGTGCAACTGAGGTAGAAGAGCTAAGCATTAAGCCACATCGTCAACTCACCTGGGGACCTGAAAGGGTAAAATGAAGCTTAGAGATAACTTGCAGCCTCGGCCAAATCTCCACAAACCTTGTCGAGGTGAGACCCATAGAAAGATACGATCACCATCTTAGAACTCCAGCGGTCTCTGTATCCTCTTAGAATAAGTCTTTTTTCTACTTTGTGTTTTCTTCATCAACTGTTGGATGATCTGCACCTTCTTTGTGGTAGCGCATACCATCTTTGGTCCCATGAGTGCTGACTCACCCTAGGTTAGTCCAACATAAAGGTGATCTACAAGGTCATACATACAATTCCTCTAATGGTTTCATTCCTTTAGTGGAGTGATAATTGTTGTTGTATGCGAACTCCATTAAGGGATTGTGATCCTCCCAGCTCCGGTCGAAATCTAGGACACAAGCACGCAGCATGGCCTCGAGGATCTAAATGGTCTGCTATGTCTGACCATCTGTCTGAGGATAAAAGGTGGTGCTCAACCAAAGTTGTGTCCTGAACACCTCCTGCAACCCCTTCCATAGCCGATAAGTAAAACATGCATCATGATCGCTGACAATCGTAGATGGTACTCCATGAATCCCTATAATTTCCTGCACGTAGATGTGTCCCAATCTCTCTTCTGTTCCCTGCTCTCTGATAGGTATGAAGTGGGCTAACTTGGTGAGTCGGTCAACGATCACCCAGATAGAATAATGACCCCTAGATGTGTGTGGATGTCTAGTCATGAAGTCTATGGAATTTTCATCCCACTTCCACTCTGGCACCTCTAGTGGCTGAACTAAGCCTTCTGGAACATAATGCTCAACCTTCACTTGCTGACAAGTGAGGCACCAAGAGACAAATTCTACCACTAATTTCATCATTCCCGACCACTAGTGCTGACTCCGAATGTCCTGGTACATCTTATCCACTCCTGGATGTACCTATAGAGGGGATGTATGGAACTCCCTCAACACTTCCTCCAGTAGTTCCATCGGTACCCTAGTATGCCCTCTAAAGAGGATGATTTTCTACCCACCCTCATAAAATCTATCAGGTGCTTGTCCTGTGGATATCTGAGCACATTGATCCTCGTAGTTAGTATCCCCAAGGTGTGCCTCCCTGACTCACTGGAGGAGTGGGGGAGTGGCTGTCAGACACTGAAGTTAAACTACTCCATCTTGATCCACATAAGATATCCGCAAAGTTGTTAGCTTCATTGTCACCTCACTTAGAAACTATATACCAGATATCCTGTGGAGTGCATCTACTACTGAGTTCCCCTTCCCAGGAGTATTGACTATATGTAAGTCATAGTCCTGGAGGAACTCAAGACAACTCCACTGTCTCAGGTTCAGGTCCTTTGGGAGAAGATATACCTGAGACTCTTGTGATCCAAGTAGACTGTAAAACGTTCAACCATCAAGTAATGTTGCCATATCTTTAAGGCGAATACCACTACTGCTAACTCTAGGTCATGGGTAGTGTATTTATGTTCATGTTATCTCAGTTGTCGAGAACCATATGTGATCACTGCTTGCTCCTACATCAGGACACATCCAATCCTGGTCCCTAATGTGTCACAGTAGACTACGTACCCAACTCCTTCCTCTGGTAGCCTCTGTATAGGGGCACTCGTCAGTCTTTGTCTCAGCTCTTGAAAACTCAGCTGGCTTCTCATCGACCACATGAAGGGTTTCCCCTTCTTTGTCAATGCTGGTATGGGTTCCACAAATCTGGAAAATTCAGATACAAACATCTGGTATTAACCGACCAAACCTAGAAAACTCTGCACCTCTATCACGCTCCTGGGTGGCTCCCAATCCATCATAGCCTTGATCTTTGCTAGATCCACTGCAACTCTAGCCTTTGAGATGATGTTTCATAGAAAGTGTAACTCACATATCCAAAACTGGCTCTTCACAAGCTTAACATAAAGTTGTTTCTCTCTGAGTGTTTCCAGAACTATCTAGAGATTATAGGCATGCTTCTCTTCCGTTGCTGAGTATATGAAGATTTCGTTGATGAATTCTACCCCAAAGTGATCAAGTTATGGATGGAAGATCTTGTTCATGAGTCTTGTGAGAACTTCTGGGGAATTGGTCATTCCAAAAAGCATAATGAAGAACTCATAATGGTTATACCAAAATCTGAAGGTCATCTTCTTCACATCCTCATCTTGTACTCTGAGCTGGTGATAGCTTGAACTGAGGTTCATCTTCAAAAACCTTTGTTCTCCCTTCAGCTGATCAAAGAGATCATGAATCCTCAGTAGTGGGTACTTTTTCTTCACTGTCACCTAGTTCAGGTGCTGATAATCCAAACAGAGTCTCAAACTCTCATCCACATTCTTGGTGAACAAAATCAGGGCTGCTCAAGGAGAAACACTGGGTCTAATGAACCCCTTTTTCTACAAGTCATCTAGTTTTACCCGCTACTCTCAATGCTCTGTGGGAGCCATCTGATATGCTGGTGTAGATATCATTGTCATCCCAGGGTACAAGTCGATGTAAAAGTCTATAACGCTCCGACCCCAGTTACCCATAGTCAATGCATTATTTTAATACATTGGCATGATTACAAGGAATCAAGTCCCAAAGGACCGATTAATTTAGTAGTCTTAAAAAATAGATTACATACATGAATGTTACCTTACACTTTATAACATAAAAACAACATAAATAATCCTTTATGAATGTAAGTATTCCCTTAGATTAACCCTTCATATCAATCACAATACACTTCTTGGAATCCTGGGAAAAATAAAACATGGAAAGGGGTGAGCTCAAATGCTCAATAAGGATAACAATACAGTGGAAACTTTCAAAAACAAGCATAAACATTTAAGGCAATTTATAACTAAAACAAAAGACTTTTGAACTTGAACTTAAGAAAAATATCGGAAAAATAAAATAAAGTAAATCCATTTACTTATTCACATGGATATTATACTAGTCGAATAATCACATTAAATATCACTAACCCATTTCATAATTATGGAATGAAAAATTCCAGACTATCATAACCACATAGTCAAGGCCTTGCTCCAAGACTACAAATATGATTTTGTCAAGACCTTGTGCCAAGACACTAGTTTGTCTCATGATACCTGCCGATGCATCGAGGAGCTATAGCGGGATCCACCCATCACTTACTAAGTCCAATGCATTTCTCATATGAACAGGTTTAAACTTAACATAAACATTCGTTTTAAAACTAGCATACGAAATGTCAATACTTTATCTATAAACCATGAATGGTATAAAAATAACACATACATAGTCAAAAATATCACAAAAACTTCAATACAATATGTAATATTGTATTATAACAAATCAACCTCAATAAAAAAATATCTAGTAAAGGATGCTGACATAGCTGAAAAATATGAGTAAAACCTTTTAAGAGAAATATCCTTTTTTGTAAAATCATTTTAAAGTCACACATTTATAAAGGAATTAATTGAAAATATATTTTTGAATCAAATTGTCCCATTAAACTTTGAAACTTTTGAAAATAATTATCATTTCAAAACATTCATGTCTATATAAATAAATCCTTAACATCATTTTGGAAACATGAACATTAATTAAAAACATTTAGAAAGATAAATCTTTATAAAATTTAAAATTCTGATCTTGATAAAGAGTAACTTAAACAAATCCTTAAAATATTAATTTTGAAATCATTTTTATCAAAAATGGACAAGGATGATAAAAATTTCCCAGTAAATACTTACACATAAACAATCTCGGATAATAATGAGATTGAGGAATTAACCCTTAAAATTTTGATAACATGTGAAACATACACCCCATGAAAGAGATATCATAAAATTAATATGTAAATACACATAAATTAAAGTGTATTACACAAATAATAAAATTATGGGCAGTACATATACCACACAAAATGTAATAGTGGCAATATGGCACAAATTTCAAGGGAATAAGGAGTGTGTTGAAAACCCCTTACCTCGTTGTAATCAATAATGTTGTATGAACAATAGTCAATAACCACCAATTGAATCACATAATATCATGAATATAAATTGAATCATTGTAATGTATATATCAAATGGAAGTGAAAAATAAACCACATCAAATAAATAAGTGGTGAACAATTGAAATCTCACAGAATTAAAAGTGAGATAAGAAACCCCTTACCTCATGTCCGACTTGACCCATTCGTTCATTAATATCCTGAATAATAAACTAAAGTTAATTTCTACTTGATTAAGAACCTTTTTCAAGTTTATTATTCCGTTTATATCACTTATTACCATGTAATAAACGTTATGTAATCATTTAATTCAATAACGTTCTTTTTGTCGATATTTGGCACTTGAGTCAAATATGAACACCTTATAGTTACAAGTTGTTCACATGGTCAAAAGATCATTATATCCGGAATGATATTCATGATTTAGAAATAATATATATTATATATATCTAGTATATACATGTATTTATAATAGTACATATCATTTTTGGGTAAGATTGAAATGCACCGTTCATGGAGACGGTAAGTCGTATGTACGCATGAACGCTACATTCATTTATATTTCCTATTTTAATGGACTTAAAACATAATGATACATAGGTGTATTATAATTCCAGTATAATATCATATATAATATCATTAACCACATCCTTTATACATCCCAGATATGGTATTAATGAGTCATATCACTTTAAGGGGGCGGTAGTCTGCACTTCCTCAAATGAAATAATCTTGTTTACCCATAATGGAAACCATTAAGGAATGCTATAAAAGAAGAATACAGAAGCATGAAGAAAACTCAACCATAATATATATAATATATAAATATAGTGCTATCATAATGGCCACCATGAGAGGCGGTATGAGGTAATTGAACAATCATCGTTTCGTGAGGTGTTAGTTTTCCATCCAGAGAGATATTATGTTCTTCACCCATTAGATGGAGGTGTGTGTAAGTGTAATTAAAATACTTATCATAATAAAATCCTAGTATAATTAGGATACTAGTTTTGTTATAAAATAAAGTAATAAAAAGAGTTTAGGGTTTGGAGGAGTAAAATAAATGAAAAGAAGTTAAGAGAAATTGTTGCCTTTCATTTGGGTTACTTCCTTTGGTTTGAACCAAAAGGACTCCTTGGAGTGCCTTCTACTAGAGGTAAGGCTTATAAGAGAAGGAGAGGGATATAGGGGCTTAATTTGCAGAGTTTGGATGAGCCTAAAGTCTTGGGAGATGTGAGGAATTGGTTATAAGTGGTCTCCTTTTATAAGGGGGAGGAGGGGCTCTTTAGGAAAGTGTGAAAATATTATTTTATTATATAATTATATTCAGTTTCAAAAGGTCCAAAAATAATTATATTAAAAGATAATATGACTCGTGGTTGAAATAAAATCATCCAATAAGAATTGGACATGTTTTGATATTATTTTAATATTTATAATCAAATTTATTTAAATCATTTATTAATTAGGTAAATACTGCATCATTATATTGTCCTAAATAATATAATTTATTCGATGTCTAAAAATTATAAAACAAATACCATGATGTAGGAAATCTTTTTATCTTTACAATTAATATTTATAGTCAAAAATATTACTTATATAACACCATATAAAAATTAATTACGAAAAGGTATTTTTTTATGTTAATTTTGCCTTTACATTAAATTAATTAATCTAAAGTTTCATTATCATTCATAAGTGGCTCCATGGGGTCCTAGAATTGACTCAAAGATTCCCATGGACATCCATTACTCCCCCAATAAGTTTAGGACATGTTTTCAGGTAATTTTGAATTTTTACAATATTCGTTTTACCTTGAATTGCCATATTTACCTTTAACTACGGTAAATAAAAGTATTAAGTTATTATTCACCAAAAATTATTTTTATCTTATTGAGCCACATTTAACTCCTTAATATTAACCGTGTCTCTCGGATATTTGAAATCCAACTCACAGAAGTGGTAAAATTAAGTTTTATGTGAATTTTCAAATTCTCCTAGGAGGTGGGTAAAAGACGGTGAAAAGTTCAATAAAATTTATATATATATATATAACTATAATAAACTAACTCCAATTAATTAAAATGAACTTATATAAGTATTATGTATCTATTTTTACAAAAAATATTTTAAATAAAATAAATAATTATTTAAATAAAAATCCGATTTTAAACTATAACTCAGTGTTTTTCACTATTCCTCAAAAATAGAAAGTTTTCAGAAAAATACAGAAAATTCACCCTAAGATAATTTTGATATTCCAAATTCAAAAATGATGTCTATTTTACCAAATTCAAAACATCAAATTTTCATTTATTAATTTAAAATTAATTCCCGTTGTCAAAACCAAAAGGCGTATTTTTAAGAAATAATAACTATCAAAAGGTTAACACTTGTTTATGTCCAATTTAAAAGTGAAATTACTTACAACGACCAGTATTGGATTAAATGGTTAAAATATAATCTATTTATACTTCCAAACCATCAAAATTTATAATTTATCACTATAAATTATTTCGATTAAAAAAGTTGTTTTTAATTAAAATTTAGTATTGTTCACTATTCACCAAAATATGAAAATTATCAGAAAAATACGAAAAATTTATCAAAAATAAATTTTTATCTCCCGATTTAAAAGAAGAAGTTTATTTAGTCAAATTAAAAATATAAAAGTGTCAAATATTAGATTCAAAAAGGTCCACCCCCAAAAGGTGGTAAAATAGCATTTTCTGAAAAATACTTCCTTTATCTAAAAAATGGAATTTGATCATACATTATGTCTAAGAAACTCATAATATGGATTAAAAAATTATAAGGATTATATATAGTTTAAAATTCAGTTAATACTATTCATAACTGCTTTTGATTGGCTAGTTTGGTAAGTCGTAGTGTGCTTGAACTCGGTGTTGCGTGTAGTGAAAGTTATTGAATTAATTTGAAGAAATAATGTACTATGAAATCATGGGGTGTTACATTCTTCTATCCTTAAATAAATTGAGTCCTCGCAATTTCAAATTGTTCTTCGAAAAAAAAGGTTGAAATTAGAAAATACCTTCTTGGGAAAACCCACATCAGAAATTGGGTTAATAAGATTTAGTCTTAATAAGAGGAAAATGGGGAATGAAAAAGTCACCACCAAATTATGATCTCAATTAGGATAACATTGGTGGAAATTAGAGACACATAATTGGAGGAAAAACATAAATATTTATAGGTTTTGTTTTAAGTCATTAGTCACAAAAAATTATAGAATTCAGAGCCTCAAAGCCATCAATCTATGATGATTTAAAATATCATCGGTTCAACAAAACATAAGGTATTTGGATAACACATTTTTTGTTTTAAGATCCCTTACCTAATGTTTAAGACTTAATTTCTTCATATAATAAGAGAAGAAAAAAATATACTTCAGAAGTAGAGTACCATCCTTTAACTAATTTTTACCAAAAACTCGTCTTTCACTCTAAAAGATAGTCGAACTAAAAAAATATTCAATTTATCTGATATGTATAAGGTTCCAAAAAATGAATTTATAATTCACCTATCAGAACCTAAAAAAGAAACTACATTATAGAATCCAGGGACTTCACTTAGTTTAGTGGTAGGCGATAAATTCCAATCGCACTATGGTTGTGGGTTTGATTCCCGCAGCTTTGTCTGACGCGATGGGTTGTCACATGGTCTTCATGTAGTTCTTTTTATAAAAATCCAAAATTAACATTAACAATAGTATCCAATTTCAAATTTAATCCATACCAACCATTAGACTTATCCAAAATACTTCTTTCCAAATTCATAGTCCAAAATTTATAAGGAAGTAAACACAATGAAGATCCTTTTTGCCACATAATAACATGTTAATACCTTCATCGTGTATTCTTTTAAAACACTGAATCATATTGAATTACCATAAAACCTTATTGATTACATTCATGATCCCTTATTCCTTATAGAATACTGGATATACTCATTCTATCCAAAAATGTTGTAAACTCCAACAATGATGGAATATACAAATCATTAATCAGTTTCAAGGTAGACAAGAATATCCAATATAATTTATCCAAATCAATCATGTATTATTCCAAAATCACTACCTCAGTATCAGAACCATATTATGGTTTATCTTTCTCTCAACCATATATTTTCCAAAAATTAACCTGCTATTGAGTCACTTTTTTTAGTTCCACACAATTTCAAGTCCTTAATGAAATAGTATTGTAGTAAAATCCTTATATACTCCATAATTATTATAACCAGTACATTTTTTATACAACACTCAAATGACATAATTATCTCATAAAAACATAAGATTTTGAATCATTCCTCCTCATATGTGGTAGTATAATAACTTGATTATTATCTAATAGCATCATTTGGGGCATACTCTGATTATTTGGACATTGGTTCGTGTAGTTTCCCAACTCCTTGAAGATGAAGAATTGTACATTTGAAACCTTTTTCTTACCCTTGGAGTCACATACATGGTGTCCTTTTTCTCCACACTTATAACAAACTCTCATTTCCTTCAGGAAAGTTTCAGGGTGTTTCTTCCCACAATTATCACATATGGGAAAATTATTCTTTTCCCTCTTCCCTTTATCCTTCTTTCTATCATCCATCCTTTTCTTCTCTGGCCTCCCTTCAAAGCCATAGGACTCAGAAAATTCTTTACGTATCTTATTAACACATGATACTATTTCTTCATATGTTGACAATACATGGGAGAAAATATCCCTTCTAAATATTGGCTGAATACCGTGAAATATATGATCCTTCTTACCCTTTGGATCATACGTATTTCTAGAGTTCACATTCTTTCTACTGGGCTCCATTTCTATAAAATGGCATACACTAGATTAGTTTATGAATCATAAAACATAAATCCAAACTTCTAAAACACTTAACATAAATTGGATAGTTTATGGATATAATCCATAATCATAAAAATGTTTTCTATGCAGAATTATATACTCATAAGCCCTTCATAATGGTTTGTAAAGAAAATATGAATTATCCTAAGCATATCCCCCAGGAGTGTCGTAACCGAGAGTGCAGTAAGGCCCGTTTTCGTGCACCAGTTCCCGTTTGAGTCTATCTCAAAGTGGTGTTTTCTAGTTTTACCTCTAGGTACATTTGTGTCTGATCTGCCTCTACATGCTCGTATCCATACAGGGATGTATTTCTTGGAAAACTCACAAAATCTCTACAATACCAAAATTCTAGGAAGTACTTCTATACTAATCCTCAAAGTCTATATTAGGACTAGGTGATCTAATAAGAGTTTATCTAAATCTAGTTTCCAAGGTTATTGCTAAACTTCTTCTGATACCAACTATAACGCCCCAACTCTAGTTACCCAGAGTCAGTGCATTATTTTAATACAATGGCAAGATTACAAGGAATCAAGTCCCGAAGGAACGATCGGTTTAGCAGTCTTTGAAAATAGATTACATACATTAATGTTACATTACACTTTATAACATACAAAACAACATAAATAATCCTTTATGAATGCCATTATTCCCTTGGCTTAACCCTGCATATCAATCACAATACACATCCTGTAATCCTGGGAAAAATAAAACATGGAAATGGGTGAGCTCAAATTATTAGTAAGGATAACAATACAGTGGAAACATTCAAAAAAATGCATAAACATTTAAGGTAATGTATAACTAAAACAAAAGCCTTTTAAACATGAACTTCAGCATAATATGGAAAAAATAAAATGAAGTAATTTCATTTACTTACTCACATGGATATTCTATTAATCTAATAATCACATGCAATATCACTAACCACTTTCATAATGATGGAATGCATAATGACAGACTATCATAACCACATAGTCAAGGCCTTGTGCCAAGACTACAAATAAGATTTTGTCAAGGCCTTATGCCAAGACACTAGTTTGTCTCATGAGACCTACCTATTCATCGAGAAGCTATAGAGGGCTCTATCCGTCACTTACTAAGTCCAATGCAGTCCTCATATGAACAGGTTTAAACATAACATAAACATTCGTATTAAAACTAGCATACAAAATTTCAATAATTTCTCTATAAACCATGAATGGTATAAAAATAACACATCCACAGTCAAACATATCACAAAAACTTCAATAAAATATTTAATATTGTATTATAACAATCAACCTCAATCAAAAATAATATCTAGTAAATGATGCTGACATAGTTGAAAATGATGAGTAAAACTTTTTGAGAGAAATATCCTTTTTGTATAATCATTTAAAATTCACACATTTATAAAGGAATTAATTTTAAAAAGATTTTGGAATCAAAGTGTCCCATACCACTTTGAAACTATTGAAAATAATTATCATTTCAAAACATTCATGTCCATATAAATAAATCCTTAACATCATTTTGAAAACATGGACATTAATTAAAAACATTTAGAAAGATAAATCTTTAAAACATTTAAAATTATGATCTTGATAAAGATTACCATTCATAAATCCTTAAAATATTCATTTTGAAATAATTTTTATGAAGAAATGGACATGGATGACAAAAATGTCCCAGTAAATACTTGCATATAAACAATCTCGGATAATAATGATATTAAGGAGTTAACCCTTACCAATTTGGTAACATACAAAACATACACCCCATGAAAGAGGTATCATACAATGAATATGTAAATACAAATAAATTAAAGTGTATTACACAAAGAATACAATTTTGGGCAGTACATATACCACACATAAGGTAATATTGGCAATATGGCATGAATCTCACGGGAATAAGCAGTGAGATGAAAACCCCTTACCTTGTTGTAATCAATTAAGTCGTATGAAAAATAGTCAATAACAACCAAAATAATCACATAATGTCATGAATATAAATAGAATATTGATAATATATATATCAAATGGCAGTACAAAATACACCACATGAAATAAATAAGTTGTGAATAATGGAAATCTCACGGAACTAAAAGTGAGATAAGAAACCCCATACCTCGTGTCCGACTTGACCCGTTCGTTCATTAATATCCAGAATAACAATCTAAAGTTAATTTATACTTTCTTAAGAACCTTTTTCAAGTTTATTATTCCTTTTATATCCCTTATTACAATGATATATACATTATGTAATCATTTAAGTTAATAACGTTTGTTTTGTCGATATTTGGCACTTGAGTCAAAAATGAACACCTTATAGTTACAAGTTGTTCACATTGTCAAAAGATCATTATATAAAGAATGATATTCATGATTTAGATATCATATATATCATATATATCCAGTATATACATGTATTTATAATAGTACATATCATTTTGGTGTAATAATGAAATGCACCATTCATGGAGACGGTAAGTCGTACATACGCATGAACGCTACATTCACTTCTATTTCTTATTTTAATAGGATTAAAACATAATTATACATTGGTATATTATAATTCCATTATAATATCATATATAATATCATTAACTCCATTCTTTATACGTCCCACATATGGTACTAACGAGTCATATCACTTTGAGGGGGCGATAGTCCGCACTTCCTCAAATGAAATTATCGCATTTACCCATAATGGAAACCATTAAGGTATGCTATCAAAAGAAAATACATAATCATGAAGAAAAAAACATAATATATATCATATATAAATATAGTTCCATCATAATGGCCACCACGAGAGGCAGTAAGAGGTAATTGAACAATCATCATTTCATGAGGCGTTAGTTTCCCACCCACAGAAAAATTATATTCTTCACCAATTAGATGGAGGTGTGTGTAAGTGTAATTCAAATAATTCTCATAACAACATCCTAGTATATTAAGGATACTGGTTTTTTTATAAAATAATGTAATAAAAAGATTTTGTGGTTTGGAAGAGTAAAATAAAAGAAAAGAAGTTAAGAGAAATTGTTACCTTTAATTTGGGAAACTTCCTTTGATTAGAACCAAAAGGACTCTGTGAAGTGCCTTATACATAAGATAAGGCTTCTAGGAGGAGTATAGGTATGTAGTGACATTAATTGGGTAGATTTTGGACGAGCCTAAAGGCCTGAGAGGTGTGAGGAATTGTTTATAAGTGGTCTCCTTTTATAAGGGGGAGGAGGGGCTCTTTAGGAATGTGTGAAAATATTATTTTAGTATATAATTATATTCAGTTTCTAAAAGTCCAAAAATCATTAGATTCAAATATAAGATGACTCATGGTCGAAATAAAGTCATCCAATAAGAACTGGACCTGTTTTGGATATTATATTAATATTTATAATCTAATTTATTTAAATCATTTATTAATGAGGTAAATACTATATCATTATATTGTCCTAAATAATTTAATATATTAGATTTCTAAAAATTATAAAAAAAACACCATGATGTAGGAAATCGTTTTATCTTTCCAATTAATTAATATAGTAAAAAATATTACTAATATAACACCATATAAAAATTAATTACTAAAAGTTTTTGTTTATGGAAATTTTTCCTTTACATTAAATTAATTAATATAAAGTGTCATTATCATTCATAAGTGGCTCCATTGGGTACCAAAATCGACCCAAAGATGCCCATGGTCGGAAATTACTCATCCAATAAAGATAGGACAAGTGTTAAGGTATGTTTGAATTTTTACAATATTCTATTTACCTTGAATTACCTTATTTACCTTTAACCGCGGTAAATAAAAGTAAAAAGTTACTATTCAAAAAAAATGTTTTTAACTTGTTGAACCACATTTTACTCTTTGATATTGACCATGTCTCTCGGATTTTCAAAATTCAAATCACAGAAGCGGTAAAATTAAGTTTTAGGTGAATTTGTAAATTATCCGAGGAGGTGGGTAAAAGACGGTGAAAAGTTCAATAAAATTTTTATATATCTAAAATTATTATAAACTGACTCCAATGAATTAAAATTAATTTATATAAGTATTATGTATCTATTTTGACATAAATTAATTTAAATAAAATAAATAATTTTTTAAATAAAATTCAGTTTTAAACTATAACTCAGTGTTTTTCACTATTCATCAAAAAATGAATGTTTTCAGAAAAATACAGAAAATTCCCCCTAAGAAAATTTTGATATTATGAGTTCAAAAATGAATTCTATTTTACTAAATTCAAAACATAGATGTTGCATTTATTAATTTAAAATCAATTCATGTTGTCAAAACCAAAAGATGTATTTTTAAGAAATAATAACTATCAAATGATTGACACTTGTTTATGTCCTATTTCAAAATGAAATTACTTAAAATGACCAGAATTGGATTAAATGGTAAAAATATAATCTATTTATACTTCCAAACCATTAAAATATTTAATATAACCTTATAAATTATTTCGATTAAAAATTTTGTTTTAATTAAATTTTAGTATTTTTCACTATTCATCAAAATATGAATGTTATCAGAAAAATATCAAAAATTTACAAAACTAAATTTTTATCTCCCGATTCTAAAGAAGAAGTGTATTTAGTCAATTTGAATATATAAAATTGTCAAATATTATATTTAAAAAAGGTTCTCCTTCAAAAGGCGATAAAATTGCATTTTCTGAAAAATACTTCCTTTATCTAAAAAATTAGAATTTGATCTTACATTATGTCTAAGAAACTCATAATATGTATTCTAAAATTATAAATATTATATAAATTTTAAAATTCAATTAATACTATTCATAGCTACTTTTAAATGGCTAGTTGGGTAAGTCTTGGTGTGCTTGAACTTGATGTTGCGTGTAGTGCAAGTAATTGAATTATTTTGAAGAAATAACATACTATGAAAGCATGGGGTATTACAAATTCCTCCCTTTTTTAGGAGATAAACTCGTAAAATCATCCAGAAAAAAATCAGCGTACTGGTCCACCACTACAGCATAGCTTGGAATCTCTACATCAACCGCTCCAAGTGTTAGATTATCCAACTAATGTGTGATTGGCTGCACCCTCCTCTGGGTAAGTCCACCCTATACTGGAAAGGTTCCCCTCTCACCATTGAAGGAAAACACAGTCCCGTTTGTGCAGACACACTTCAGTTTGCGGCTAATACAATCAATCTGAGCATGCAATGTGGATAACCAGTCCATACCCAAGATGATGTCATAAGGCCTCGACATCGCTACAAGGAGATCCCCGCCGAAGCTCTCGCCTACTAGAAAAATATCACACTATCGGAACTAGTGTGTAGTCATCAAATCCACTCCCGTAAAAGTCTTTAACCCTAAAGATTGAGCCAACTACACTAACTGTATCTCTGAGCTCCGAATGAGGGTCGTGGAAATAAAATAATAACCGGCACTAGTTTCTATAAGTAATAAAGCTAAGGTTGAGTAGACACAGATCATACCTTGAATCATCTCTAGAACATCATGGTCATAGGCCTCATCTTCCTGAATCTGATCTCATCCTTTTCCACCTACTCCCTATGGTCGGGCTGCTCCACCTGGTGGTGGTGGCGGTAGAACTTCAAATCGTCACCCACTGCCTTCTACATGGCCTGATCCTCTGCCACATCTGCCTCCTACCTACAGAACTCCTCGATCGAATCTTCACCTCTACCCAGGCAGTCCTTCGACCATCTTCTGGTCATCCGTTCGGCGGGTCGCGCAGTCACAAGCCATGTGACCCTACCTGTTGCATGAGTAACACTGCTTGTCCCTCACCTTTCCTACTCTGACTCAAGATCCCCGCACCACCGACCCTATAACTTGAGGTCTTCCACCTATAGGTCTGGTCCTCTTGGACCTCAACGTCATCTGTTTTCTGCCAGCTTTTGATGACTCTTCTATGTGTCGTCTGGTGCTGGGTCTCGATTTCGGTGACTTCTCAGCAAGGAAGCTCTCTACTAAGAGTGATCACTCTGAAAGCCCCGCATGCGGCGGGATGCTGAGAGAAACCATCTAAACTCTAATATCGCATATGATCCCCTACTCGAAGGTCTGGGCCCTGATGAAAGTTTCTCACACCATGTTAGTGGAGTAGCACTAGAGGTCAGTGAACCTCGCTGAATACTGATCCATGGTCATGCTACCCTACTGTAAGTGGAGAAGATCATGTACATGCACTAAGTGTATGGTCATTGGGATGAACTATTCCATGAAATGGATCTCGAATTCCACCCAGATGAGAGTCACGTCATCATGAACTTAGAGCGTCAAGCTCCCCCATCGGCTCATTGCTGCCTGAAGAAGACTGGAGGCAAGGTTCACCATGAGATCGGATGGTGTCCCTACCAGTCGAAAGACCCTAAAAATGGCCTCCATCCAATCCTCAACCGCATGTTGATCCATCTTGCCCCAGAACCACGGTGTTCTCTAGCACTAGAACTCG
This sequence comes from Viscum album, assembly GCA_963277665.1. Lineage (NCBI taxonomy): Eukaryota > Viridiplantae > Streptophyta > Magnoliopsida > Santalales > Viscaceae > Viscum > Viscum album. The sequence goes on along the minus strand of OY728164.1, from coordinate 1,006,237,880 downwards.
TGCAACGTGCTGAAGCGGCATTCACCTTCTGCTGCTGGGGCTAGTGGTATCGGCTACCCAATGGGTAGTGGTGTCGCTTGTACACCACCTGATGGTAAAACTACCGTAAGGGGGCCCTACACAGAATCCTCATCGCTCGGTGGGATTTCATCAGGTACTCTACATAGAACCCTGGATGGCTGTCTGGGTGGAGGAATCCTAAAATGAAACAGGTGTGCCACGGTCATTAAGTTTATACCCGGTGAGGTGACTCAAAGAGATCACAAAGAAAACCTTTCAAAAACACATATGCAATCAGTGTTTTCATGCACTGAGTCAGAAATCAGAGGTCAAGGTCCTCCTATATGGATATGTCAGTTGTCACACCAACACTAGATTCCCCAAACTGAAAACCACACCCATCACACTTATCACTATTTCTACAAAGAAAATATCAGAGTCATAGTTCTTCAGTATAACCAAACTCCTATAATTCCAATTTGTCACGATCTGTCCCACGTGGCCCGTGGAGTGACTACCCCAATCCCACCTTCCATAGGCCAGGGTCTGGTGACTATCACAGGAATGGAATATCCTTAAAACTAGGAAGGCATCGACTCTAAACCTATAAACACACATAAAACAAGAACACATTAAGATATTTTCACAAGGTAAACTATAAAGTAAACATGGTGTGTATAGAAAGTAAAGGGGGCCAAAGTAAAATCCCAACTAGAAAGTAAAAGTAAAAATGAAAAGTAATAGCTCCTGTGAACACCCACCAAGGACCCCACCTGAAGGGTACGTACATATCTGGAATGGTCGTCCCGGTGAATCATCTCATCTAATGTCCACCTCTGATTAGCCTTCAGTATGGTTCCCTCAACCTCAATCAGCACTGTCTGTTGTCTGCACAAGACACAGCAAGGTGCGGTCATAGCCCGTGTTGGGGTAAGTACAACGATACTCAGTATAGACCCCAAGACCCTCGTAGGTCTCCTAGAGTTCCACAAAAGAAAAACCATAAATCATAAAGCAATAGTCATCTACACTAATTAGGTATATACCCATACATATACCCAAATTATCAAGATTTACAAAGGTTACACCATGAAGTTAGAATTACCACACAGGTAACACCACGAACGTAGAAGAATCAGCTCACTCCAGGTTTTCAATGAAGTATAGAAGTGTTGATGATTAGCCTCAAAGTTAGATCATCTTATTCTGTCAAGAGACACTACTTCTGACCATATAGAGTTTGACCCACACAGGATTGATAGGTACTAACCCCCTCAATGATCCACACAGGATCCGACCTGCCCAGAGTTGATAGGTAACTAACCCCCATTGACCCACATAGCATCTAACCCACAAAGGATCGGTATGCACTGACCTACACAGGATCGCAGAGCGCTGACCCACATAGGATATTACCCCCATGATATCATTATGTACTGACCCACATAGGATCACTAGGTGCGGACCCACATAGTATCTGACCCACATAGGATCAGTATGCATTGACTCACATAGGATCACTGAGCACTGAACTCTGTATGATCTGTCTCCAACCTCTGTCTCACTGCCAGCCATTGGATTCCTCATACATGGTGCTCTCATGTTCCATAGAATCTGCCCTCAATATATCTGTTGTACCTTGACTATCACTAAGCTCCACATAGGATTAACCCATGGGACTTCCATGTCATAAGGGTTCCAACACGACAGATGGTGCATCAATCGGACGCTCGGTCTGTGAGTTATTAGTGTTTCCGCTCCGAGGGCCTGGTTGGATTTGGGGATCAATCCAACCTGGCTATACTCCAAATTTATCTGAAACTAAAGTGGATTATACCAAAAGTACAATTTCAATCCAAGGATTCTGGTGCCACAAATAGTTCATTAAACGGAGGCCCAGACCACAATTTATGGCCCCAGATGTGAAACTGGGTGCGGATGGGCCTGGGTCGACCCGAGTTCAACCTGGATATCCTAGGTTGTGGTAGGCCTGGCCCACTGGGCCATGGTCCGGCCTGGCTGGCGAAGGGAATGGCTCGTCCTGGCCCGCTGGGCACGGCCCATGGCCATGTGGACCATTGTGTGACCTGCGGTCGGGTGGACCGCCATGGAAGGGTCTGCCCTGGCCGACTCCCGGGTGGGGAGGCACCTCCCAGGTCACCCAAACGGTCCAACGAACCATTCTGGTTTTAGAGGAGAGACCCACCGGAGTGATTCTTGCTCGATGTATCACGTCCTGTCAGATCCACGGTCGGTCCTCCTCTTACCGGTGCGACGGCGCCGCTGTCCTCCACGGCTGGCCGGGTGCCGGCTGCCCTTCGACCTCCACCGTGGCCATGCGGCCGTAGTCTCCAGCTTCAGTGGTGCGGGAGCATGCCACCTCTTTGCTATACGGTCATCCTGTGGGATGGCTGTGACCCTGCACTACTACAGCCAATGGTTCATGGCCTCCTACTCAACTGGCGTCATGGTTTAACACCACCCTATCTTCACTCGACCAGCCGGTGCTTCGGCCACCCTCCTCTTCCACGGGTCACCGCTACTTCGTTCTAAGCCCGAAAAATATGAATACTACATATTCACAATCCTTGGGTCATGGGCTCCGTGTCCATATGTCGTTCTCAACAAAAATTTGTTTTTCCAGTGCACTTAATTATTTTGTGTTGATGAGTGCATGAAGAACGTGCGAGGAATGCACGAAGAATGAATGAAAATGGGTCGAGATATAAGTGTAGAATGATGTCCATGTTTTTTTGGACATCATCACTATCAATCAAGTATATGAATAATAAACAAAATATTTAATCATACATGAAATTAAAACCTCTACCTTGACATTCGTTGAAGGTTTTGTGAGGAAGGAGATGAAGTCGATGAAGGGGACGCTGACATTCGTCGCTCATGTAACCCATTTCTGATCCGGGCTCGTGATTCATCCTCATTCTTGATCCAGATAATGTTCTTCCTTGGAGGATAATTCTCCAAAGGTTCTCCCAAACTCTCCTTTCTTTTTCCAAGGATTTCATCCACCAAAAGTGTGGTTCCAATTTTAATACATTAAGTTATTAATTAAATTAAAGTTGGAACTTTAATTAATTTAAGGTTGGAACATTAATTTGGGAGGATTCCAAGGGTTTCTCCACATTAAATGGGGGTTCGGGTGGTCCCCACCATCATGAATTTAAATGGATGTTTTCCAAAGAAAAATAAAATAAAAGTTGTTTTATTTTATTTTTATTATTTTAACTCTCCCGTGAAATTCCAGAAAACTAACTTTCACCCACGACCTACTATGGTTGATGTGGAGGTCTTCTTAAGTGATTATCGGTATTGAAAGTTCAATGGTGTCCTTGTATTTTAATTCTGCACAACGGTTCTGAAGTTACAAAAACCTGATTGCACGTTTACTGAACGTACCTAATAAAAGTTTAGAAATTTATTCTGGGAACATCGGACCTCAGAATCATTCACCGTAAATTTCTGTGGACTCGTAATATTCCATTTAATTAAAAAATTATATGAAAAAAATCCAATTCTTTATAGTACTATTCAATAAAATTGATGATTCTATATCCTTATGTTGAGGTAGCATATGTTGGGTTCATCATAAGTGATATAGAGTTAGATGAATATTTCAATAAAGTATTTTTTCTTTTTATATTAATTGATTAAGATATCTTTGAACCATTGATTAAAATGGAATAGTATTTTAAAAATCCTTGGTCTTTTTAGTTTATAGATGAATTATTGCAACCATATGTGGTATTATGATTTTTTGTCAATTGGAAGTCCAATGGATATGAAATTATAATATTTGATGTTATGTGAATTTGTAACATGTGGATAAGAATATTAGTGAAGAAAGTTACCACTATGCCATGGAAAGTTTACATAATGGGTTTGGATAACAAAATTAAAATCATGAAATGGATACAATCATCAAATTAGGGAAATTTTGGAATCAATTTAAAATTGGAAATATATTTTTCTAAAACAATCATGTTAGTCATAAAGTGGTAAATAGGTTTTCATTAGATATTTTTAACTATAGGAAATGGTGATTCATGTACATTCCATGGTCAAAACTTTGGATACATTCATGTGTTTTTATTAATTCATAAAATTCACTACATATTTGAGAATTATGATCCAAACATAAGGTATTATCCTTACTATTTTCTAGGAAAATATTTGTTCATGATGTGAAAATAACTTTCATTTCATGAAGGGAATAAAAAGATAAAATATAAAAAAGGAATGGAATTTATAAGTTTAACTTTTTTAATAGTTTACAAATATAGGGAGAAGATATGTTCCACATTATAGATGATTTAATTTTGTGTTTAATTAATCCATATGAGAAATATGACTCAACACCATAAAAATTATAAAAATAATGATTGATTTTTTGTGATATTATTTGAACTGTATATAAGGGTGTTTCAAATAAGGAACATAAAAACACCACATCATGGAGTAAGGTATGTTAAGCATCCTGTTTTTGAAACTAAAGAGGAAATGATCATATAAGTGTAGATATATCTATTTTGAATGTTGTTTTGGCCTAAAGAATCATTATTATAGGGTACATAGAGTAATACCTTATGTTTGGTCTAATGTGGTACCCAACATGTGAGTTTTCATTAGAAAAAGGTTGTGGTGTTTGAAAAACTATAGGTCATGAAATTTTTTTTATTTGGAACTCTTTTAACCATTTATTAATTATGACTTGAACTTCAATAGCCCAAATGAATTTCAATGGTTGAGATCTTCATAAATATTAATCAGTTGGAATAATTAAGGTTTATTAAATTATATAGTGTTTGAAATCTATATTTTGAATCTAAAATTAAAAATTCCCTAGATATATTATATTCAGTTGTACCAAATAATAAAAATAGAAATAATAGATTAAAATTGAATATTTCTAAGAACTTTAGGAGAGTAATCTAGTCATGTAATTCATTAAATATCTAGAATTATAAAGTGATGTATGATTATATTGGATTATTTTGAAGCTTTTACATTAAAGTTAGAAGTTTTTTTCTATACCAATTAAGGTCTAGAAGTGAAGAATAATACATTATAAAAAACACCAATTATTACTAAATGTTATATATACAATTGGTTTCTTTATGAGTTCTGCCATTATTTCAGAATTATCCTTCATAACCCTCCTATAAATTAGTTATTATTATGTATATAAACACATCATTGATATGTACTCCTTAGATATAACCCAACGGGATTGAACCAAATAAAATAATAATGTCCCTGATTATTTATTATTCTATATTTCATTGTTCTTGTTTGATAGATCCAATGTGTCTTTTAAAATTTCAAGATAATATCCAATTGATCATAAATAAAAAATAAATATTAAGTCACTCTAATTCACCCCCACACTTTGTTTTTATAGTGGGATGACTGGTTACAGTAAGTGAAATCAATTCCAATGGTTAATTCATGGACATTTTTGTAAATGAAATAGGGATACCTTTATTTGATGGTTTTAATTTTATAGTTTGGAATATTTAAATTACATCACATTTATGACATCTTAGAAATTTATATTTACTCAAAAAATCATAGATTTCAAGTCAGTTATCATTTTATAAGATATATGATTGAAGTATAGAAGATGTTATTAAATGAATGTATTAATTAATAAAATTATCTAGTGGGAGCACTCTCTAATCAGATAAAAATAAAAGTGATGGATTACCCAAAAGGCTTTGAAATATGGGTAAATGTTGTTAATATCAGTTGAGGAGATATAAAAGTGAAGGATGAGAGATTAAATGTTGTTAAAAATGTTTAATGACTTGAATATGAGTACAAATAAAAATATAGATTGTTTCTTCAATCGTATGATTCATATTATTTGATCTATTTTTGGATTAGTTATGATATAAAATATGTTGAAATATTGAATATATCTTATGGTGATTAATGTTAATTTATGATCTAAACATGGCTATACCATGAGAAAGTAAATATTATGGAATTTTCTCTTGATAATTTTTATAAAAATATAGTCACAATTGAAATTAGAGTGAATGTAGAAATTTTTTTATTATATTCACATAAAGATATAGAATTTAAAGCCGTGAAGAATTAAAAATTTTAGGATACTAAAGTTTAATAACATGTTATTGATTATTTCTATTCTCTTTTCAAAATAAAATTTTAGAGACAAAAATAAATATTTTAAGGTATGTTATTTGTTGCTTTCTTCAATATGGAAATGTTGGGAATGTTAGTTTTAGGTTTCAAAAGAGATTCTTTAGAGAAGAATGTGTGTTTAAATTCTCACATAGGAAAATAAATAATTTTCCCCTTATAAGGAACATTAATTCAGAAAAAAATTAGAAATAAATTTTTGATTAATGTTTTGGTAAGAAAAAAGTAATAATATATGGATAAAGAACATATAAAAGGTATTATAATTGTGTTAATCTCAAATAAAAAATATAAAACGATGGATTGAGAATATAAATCAAAAATAGATATATATGATGATAATCAACCAAAATTATTTTTTTATATAAAAGTATTATTTGAAGAAACTATTGAGGATATTCATATACATATAAAATATAAAAATAATATTAGAGGATTTATAAAGGATTCTAAAAGTTATATTGATTATCATAAATAAGAAGTTGATTTCTTTGATAATTTTGTTGGAAAATTGAAAAGAAATAGTGAAACCAAAATAAATAGTGAACTACAAGTTGAAGATTGATGAACAAACAACTAATATTTATTATATTAATATTTTTACCGTGGATAATGTTAAAAATTTTAGAACACTTTAATCAGAACATATATCTCTAAGAAATAATCTTGATACTAAAACTAAAAAAATATTTCATAAAGAAGGATATTTAATATGGGATGTTTTTGGATAAAGTGCTAATGTAAAGGGATAAATGTGGCACAATAACTTTTTAATAAGTGTTGAGTGCTCAAAGTAAAAATTTAAATGGTTAAACTGGTATTCAGTTTAATGTTATAACATCAAAATATAAGATAAAAATGTAAAATATAGAGGGAATTAGATTAAAAAAGTTTAAATCATCGAGAGCTCATCACAAATAAAAGATTAATTCAAAATATTGTGATATTTGTGGAGATGGTTGAAATATTATATTTACTCTAATGAAATGTAAATTTTATGACAATTTAGATCCCAAAATGATTTATTATGATGAATTTGAAAGTTACTTTTGAGAAGAACCAATTAATAGCTAGAAAAAGAGAATAAAAACATATATTTAATATCATAATAAATACTCAATCTATGGATATTTTTTAACAAATAAGAGTTTGTGAATAAATATGTTGATTATAGGAAAATAAGTGGAATTTTTTATACAACATACAAATAATAATGAATGCAAGACAATCTATGACAATTACAGTGACAAATAGATTTTACCCATTCGAAGTAGAGGAATATAATATAAGTAAATAGAAGAAGTTGGAGATGAAAGAGAAATTTATTACTATTAATGTGCCTTTTAAGGATACAAATAATGGTATTAAGTAGGTTTTTAATATTGGGTGTTCATCTAACTTGTTAGGTAACATGAATCTACTCAAAAAATTGAATGTAAGAGATAATGTAACTATTTGATTTGGAAGTGGTGGTTCCCTTAATATGAAAGGGAGTACTAATAATCTCCTAGTTGATGATGAATTAAATAACACTGAATTTTTTAAATTTTAATGTCCTAAAATATAATTTTTTTGATTTTATGTCAATTATGTGACTTGGGTATGGAATTAACATTCATCCAAATATGTTTAAATTTTTATGGAAAGTTTGTAATTCTCTTATGCATGGATAGTGAAACAAATTGAATGTATAACAGGTAGAAAGCATGGAAAATACTTGTATCCTCACAATAGAAGATTATAATAGTTCATGTGATTAGATGATTTCTCACATTAATCAATATATTATGGAGAATCTATCATGTTTGAAAGATTTTAATGATAATACTTTTTTAAAGACCAATAGATAAAAACATTTATTCAATATTGGGAGGAAATATGGGGAGAAACCCTTACCATCCAAAGAATTAGAGTGAATTATATTATTTCAATCAGTTTTATACTAATTAATGTTTTCTAATCAGTCAAGATGAATGTTATACTGATAATTATTTCATTCTATTTTGTTAATGATAGTATTGGGATGGTACGTGTTTTATTTTTTCACAAAAATATAGAACTACTAGACTACATAAAAATATTCCAAAAAATTTATATAATAAAATGTATGAACTATGATGATTATGTGGTCAAAAAATGGAATAAAATGCACCTATACTGAATTTGAAAATTATCTATATAAGCATAGAATAAAGCATTATGTTTTAGAAATAAGGACTCCCCAATAGAATTGAGTTCTAAAAAGGATGAACCGAATGGTCAATAATATGTCCACAAAATTGTAGATAAAATGTGGAATCTCTTGGGACTATTAAAAATAAGTATTACAGGTTTTTGTTTACAATCATAATTGAGTGTTTCTCATTTCTAGAGAAGAGAAGATGTAATATGAAATTTGGAATGGTGGGACACACGCACTAAAGTATCTCCAAGTATCTAGAAGAAAATTTTTCATAGGAAATAAATAGGAAAAAAATAAAAGTAGCATTACGTAGTTGATAAAGGTATATTTTTGGAAACTCATAAAATAGTAAAACCTATAAATTTTTCAATAAGTGGCTTAGTAAAAAAGTTTAAATGAGTGATGTAATGGTTTTTTAAAATAAATCTAAATATAATTCATGATTTTTTATTCCTGATGAAGTAAATAATGAATAAGAGGAGACCATTATGGATTCTAAAGAATCTCATAATCCCTCAATTGATGATGAATATGAAATGGAATCAAGGGAAGAGAAATATGGGGACTGAGTAAACCAATGAATCAAACAAGGAAGGGTATGGATTTATTTTATCTAATTAATATTGTTGGTAGAAAATCTACTCCAACTTATATTAGTAGAATAAAAATAATAAATCAAACTACTTTATTATAAAAGGAATATCAACTTTCATTCAATTAATAAATTAAGGAGTACTCATGGGTAAAATCCTTGATTGAAAAGTTAGATAAATTTAAATAATGAAGATTGGGACCTTTTAGAAAGAACTAGACTCCATAATGTGATTAGTACATAATAGGTCATCAAGAAAAATTAGGATGAACATGAAAGTGTGGTTTAGAATAAATAAAGGCTAGTGTGTAATGGATATTCATAAGTAAAATAAGTTTATATTGAGGTAATATTACTTATGGTGGAAATAATTTAATCAATAAGGATCCTTATTGTAATGGATTTACCAAGGATATTTGGTATTTATTAAATGGATGTAAAGACTATATTTGTTAATGGAGTATTGAATAAATAATTAAAAATTGAAAAATTTGTTGTATTTATAATTATTTATGATGATTAAAATGTGTTAATGTTGAAGAAAAAACATTGTATATCATCAAAAAGAATTTTGTGCTTTATATTCACAAATGGACCTATATTTTACAAAATTAGAGTTAAAACGATGATGGGTTAATCAAAAAATCTTTGGAAAAATATCATGTGATGAATGGTTCATGTTGATGGTGCATGCGGATGATATTCAATCCAATAGAAACAAGAATATTTATGAGGAAAATTTTCACTTTTGATGTGTTTTTAATTTTAATTCTCAATGATCTAATAATTGACATAGTTTCATGGATTTGAAGTGCATAAAAAGTAAGCATGCACATATATGAATCATAGGTGAAATAAACAAGTGATCTATTAAAAAAATTTGGAATGTATGAAATAATACCAATTTCAACTCTTATAGTAGTTGGAATAAAACATTGAAAGCATGAGGATGGCAAGGGAGTAGACTCATTATTGCGTATATTAGATTTTAACACCATATTAAACTAATTAGGCCAAATATATCCTACTCTATGTTCTTGGAAGTATTATTTTATAGGAGTATAATGAAATAAAATCATTTTTAAGTGAAGAGGATAATGAGGTATATTTATGGAACATAGAATTTAGGACTTTTTATTAATACTATGAATGAATTTATATTTTTTCATATCCTTATTTTTTCTGTGTTGGCGATATTATATATTAAAAAATATAAATAATAGAGATTTATTTTTTTGGGAGAAACAATGTTTTCTATCTAATCAAAAAATTGGATTTTGTATCCTTGAGTAGAATAGAGGTGGAATTTATTTCTTTTACCAATTCATAAACATTATTGAAATAGATTAAACAAATGTTTTATGATCTTAGAGATATGGTTTCACAACTAATTTAAATTACGTGATGAAACAAGAGTGTTATTGATTTAATAAAGAATGTAGTTCAACACTCTCACATAAAGTATATTGTGATCTCATATCTATTTATAAAGAATAATTTGAATAAAAATTGTAAAATAGGGATTTTTTGGAACACATAATCAAGTATCAAATATCTTTACTAGAAATTGGTTTCACTTATGTTTGAGAAGCTATACTTAAACTCCATATTTCAAATAATCTCTTCAACCTAAGGGGGTTTAAATATCCCATATCCCCATTTTATAATTTTTTTTAATTTGGATATATTTTACTCTTATTTGAATAATTTGTGTTAGGGTATAAAAAGATATATGGGGACACAATCCATGTGTAATTAGTAGTAGAAATAATTTTAATTTAAAAAATATGGATGGAACTATAGAAATTATATCTATATATTGTATCCTATAACCAGTATTGGCTCACGCATTTTTAGATATTTTTCTAATGACTCTTTTCTTTAGATAAGTAAAATAACATCCATTTGAATTTCATCTTAAAATGGGGGTAAATACTTTTGGTGGAGCATTTATTAGGAGAATCATGTCACTAATAGGGTAGTAATATGCATGGGGTGTAATAAAATGAAATATAAATCAAAATTAAATTCAACTTTGAAGGATTGAATATCAGAGTAACTTATGGATGGTTGAATGTAAAATTTAAAGGGAAGAATTTTTTAAACACAGTTTGTGTCTGGATTTATTATTAATTCAGGGTCTACTGGAAGTGGAAGATTAATATTTCAATTTTTATGAAATTATAACAATTTAGTGATCAATTTGGTTAAGGAATTAGTCACCATGAAATTGTGAGTCTGGATAAGCTATTTTGAATCCGGATATATCTCGAGTGGATGATTTGTGGGAAATTTAGATTTTATTTAAAATTGGAAGAAAATTAGTATAAAACAACATGTTTCCTATAACATGGTATAAAATGTTTCAATTATTAATTGTACCTATGGTAAACATCAATACACATATACATCATGGTCAAATACATGCTAACTCTTATATATAATTTATAATTTTGAAAATTACTTTTATAATTATGAATTATGATCCAAACTTATTGTTTTAACCATACTATTTTTTTCGATAAGTGTTGGTCCTTCCATGGAGGTATTGGTTAGTTCATGAATGGAATACAAATCTGGAATGTAGTGAAGGAATGGAATGTATAAGAGTTACTTTTCAAATGTGTTACCAAAATAGGGTGAAGATTCATTCCACATTGTGGATGATGGAATTTTATGTTTAAATAATCCCTATCTGAAATGATTTATACCATCATGGTACTTCTTTTAATACATTTCAATTGTTTTATAACATAATAAAAAACACATAGAATAAAGGTAAACTAAAGGTATAGAATTAGGGAATGAGTGTCCATCAGTAGTGGACTTCATTAAATATTTGTACTTATAAAGTGAAGCATGATTGGAATATATCCTATTTGAAATTTTACTTTGAATTAATGATATTTTCAATATATTATTTGTGATTTGGATGTAGATAATAGAACATTATGGAAAAAACCACTCATTTCTTGGAATTATACCTATAATTCATATATTTCTATGTACAACCTACCTATTGAATTTATCCATAATAAACCTGTTTAAAAATAGTGATCAGAAGATTGGTAGATGATATGGACCTTTGATATGTAGTAAAATTATCCCAATGATTATAATAACATACTAGTAAAGTAATGAGTGTTATTCATTAAAATAATTTTTTGATATATTCTCCTTGGATATACTCCAGTGTGGGTGAACCAAGAAACATCATACAGTCTGTACTAATTTAATATTGGGTATTTTTTGTGATATTTTAATAGATTCAAGTTGTATTTTTAAATTAAAAGACAATATCAAATTATACATAGATAAACAAAATTTCATGTCACTCTAATTCATCCCCCCCCCACAACCCTCTTATGGTGTATGGTGGTACGAAAAATTGACAACCTATGGTATCAGAGCCACTAGTTTATTCTTTTAAAATATTATAAATGTTAATGTGGTATCTCTTTTGATGGAAATAGTTATTGGGTTAGTAAAAATTGAATGGGATAAAATTTGTGATCTCTTATAATTGATATTTACTTGGAAAAAATTCATGGATTTCATGTTAATGATCCTACCTAAATATCTATGATGGATGAAGATAATATATTATTTAATGATGATACAAAGGATTTAAATACACTAGGAGATGCATTTCATAATATAATATATATAAAACTGTGGTATTTTCCAACAACTTATGAAATTTTTTAAAATATTATAAATATCTATGAAGATGAAATATAATTTAATGTGGAAATGTTTCAAGTTCTACCAAACAAAATTGATGAGTTGAAGATGAGTTCAAATTAAAATGTAAATATTTTATACAACTATATGATTGAAATTATTTGAGATATTGGTGGGATTGGTAAGGATATTAAATATGTTGATATAGTGGAAAATATTATATTTAATTTACCACCATTTTCATTTAAAAATTATTCCAAATAAAATAATTAAATATTAGGGGATTATATATTGATGATTTATAAATAAAAATGGTCACATATAAAATGTGAGTGAATACATAAAGTTATTTAGAATTTCTTTAAGGTATGTAAATTAATGTTTGGGATTAGCAGGAATTAAAGGAGACTGAATTTAAATTAGATGTTAGTGATAATTTCATATCCCTTATCATGAGTAACATTAAGAGAGATAATGGGAGATTTTATGGTAAGTTTCCTTTAGCCTATTTTCTCTATGGAAAAGTTGGAAACATAATTTCTAGATATCTCAATAAATTTTATTGAGAAGAAAGTGGGTTTTAATTCCAAAAAAATCAATGAATGTTTTTCCCCTACAAGGAACTTTAATTCAACAAATATAAATGGAAATAAATTTTCATTTTAAAGTGTTTACAAGAAAATAGGATGAAACAGGTCCATAAAAAAAACTTGAAGGTATTGAAACAAATTTTATTATAGAAAATGAAAATGTTATGATTCCCTTAGTTAAGAAATAAAAAACAATTATTAAAGATGGAGATCAATCAAATCAGTTTTTTGATCTCGATGTGTAATTATAAGTGTAACATGAGGATAATTATCTAAAAATAAATAAAAATAATAATATTGGATTATTTATGAAGTAAGTTACAATTTACTTTAATTATAATGAAGTATAAGTTCATCATCTATAGAAATTTTTAGAAGAAATTGAAAAATAATCAGTGAAACCTAAAGAATAATTGAACTATCAGTTAAATATTAAGGAATAGGAAAAGACCATTTATGATCTTAATATTATTGTAATAGAAAATTTTGATAATACTGAAATACTTGAGAATAATTTATACCTATATGAGAGAATATTGATAATTAATTAAAAAGAGATCTCATAAAGAAAAATCTATTATTGTGGATGTTTTTTGATAGAGTGTTGAAGGAAAGGGATGAATGAGAGACTTGAACTTTTTAGGAAGAGTTGTGTGATGAAAGACACAATTTCATGGGTAAAAGTGGTCTTGAATTTTAAATTGGAACATTAAAATATAATACAAATAATATAAAAATAAGGAAAGAATATTAAAGGAGAAATTTATCAATCATTGAGGACTCATCAACAATCAAAGAGTTAATCAAAATTAGTTAATATGTAGAGAGATTGTAGAAATAAGAAATTTCCTCTAATGAAGTATCAATTTTGTGGTTATTTTGTACATACAGTGTCTTATTATGGTGATGCTAATATTTACTTATGTACAAAAACAATTGGAAGCCAATAAATATGAATATAAACATATCATTCATATTATAATAGAGACTCATACTATGGATATTTTTTTAATCCCTCAAGCATTGTAAATAAAGGTTCAAGTTATAGGAGAGGAAGTGAAAATTCCTATAGAAGAAAAATAAGAATGTATTCTAGAATAACCAATTTAGTTTATTTGAGAAACATATTTTTCCCATTAGAAGAAAATGAATATAATCTCATTACTTAGGCTAAATTAGATGAGGAGAGACCATAAAATATCTTAATCAATATTGTAATTTCATGGAAAGATAATATTATGAAGATTAAATAGGAAGATATTATGGAAAATATATATTTAAATACTATAAAGAATAGTAGTAAATTAATGTTTTAAAATGGTTGTTCATTCCACATGATGAGTAACATGAGTCTACTCTAAAAAATAAAAATAAATAGTTAATAGAACTTCTTGATATGAAAATATTACATATTTGAAGACTATAGGTAATGGTAAGATGTTCCTAGCTAGTGACTAACTGAAGTGTATGTATTCTCTTGATGTTGATCACTTATAACATATTTTTTTGACTAAAATTTAGTGTGTGACATTGGTTTTAAAATAATATTTGAACAAAAAGGTTGTAATAACCAAGGAAGTGATAGAAATTTTCTTATGTAAGGATGAAGAATAAATGTGAACTTATATAATGTGGAAAACAAGGTAAATAATTTCCACATTACAATTAAAAAGGATAAATTTTGATGACACATGATGACTGATCACATTAATCAATAGAGTATTTAAAAAATTTCATGCATACAAGATATTTTGGATATTACTTTATTGAATAGGAACATGAAAAATATTTTTATTTATGCATGAGAGGAAATATGGTGATAAACCCTTACTATCCAAAGAAAAAAAATAGTATCATATTTTCTTAATGTGGTCAACATCGATGTATGTGGTCTAATCAATTATTATGGAACTTATAGTGAGAATTTTTTTTCATTCTATTTATTGATTACTACCACAGTATAGGATTTTAAATGCTTATGATTTCCAATAGAGAATTATTTTTTGGAATCAAGTGATTCCTATCATGAGTGGGAAATAAAACGAAAAGAACCATGATGATTCTATAGTCAGATAATGGAACTAAACACGCCTCTATTGAAGTTGAAAATTTTTATTAGAAGTATGGAATAAAGCATGAAGTGTTGATATTTTGGAATCCTTAATAAAATTGAATATTTTCAAGGAGGAACTACATGGTAAGAAAATATGGCCATACATAGGGGATTAAAGGTTACATCTCTCTCCAATATTAGAATGAAGGGATAAAAGTGGTTGAATACTCTCAGAATCAAGAATTATTTGGTCTTATAGAGGAGAATAATCTAAAATACATGTTTTGTAGAAGTAACCCCAATTGATGTATCTAAAAGTATTTTAAAGAAAATATTTCATTCAAAATAAAGAGATAAATCAAGTAAATTATTGTGATTCAATGGATGAAGGTATATTTTTAAGCTACTCATCAAAGAGTAAATCCTTTTAATGTTTCCAAGAAATCAAAACAAAATAGTTGAATGATATTATATATCAAATGTGGAAAATGAATCTAAAGATAATTCAAGAATTTTATTCCTAATAAAGTGAATGAATAAAAATAATATAAAATTAGGGATTCTATAGATTCTCATAATCCTTCAATTGATGATGAATCTGAAATTGAATTAGAAGAAGTTTGAGAGAATGAAGGGATTCAACCAGTCATTCAAAGATAAAAATTAAGGGCCGATATGATCTAATAAATATTACTAGAGATAAATATTCTCCAAATTAGACTATAAAATGAAAATAATATATCGCACTACTCTATTATCAATGGTATAACCTACATAATTAAAAAGAAGTTTTAAATTAATAATCATTGGTAAAATCCCTAAAATTTGATTTAGATAAAATTAACAAGAACTAAACTTGGGGGATTTTTGATATACATAGATATCATAATGTGATTGGTAAAAAAATTGTGTTATAAAATAAGCTTGATGAACTTGGAAGAATGGTTTGGAATAAAGCATGGTTTGTGTATAAATGGTGTGCACTAGTTGAAGGATTTGATGTTGAGGAAACATTCTCTCAAATAAAATTAATGGAATCAATTAGCTTATTTATTTTTCTGGTTTTACAAAGGATGTTCATAATTTATCAAATGGATGTTAAGATAGAATTTCATAATGGAGTTTGGAATGATGAAGACTACATCAAAAAACCAGTGGGATTTATTATTATGGATGATGATTTAAAGGTATACATATTTAAAAAAGAGTTTCATAGTCTAAAGAAAGCACCCTACACTTGGTAAGAATTTTTGGACTCATATATATGATAATTAGAGTTCCATTGATGAGATTTTTATATTAAAATCTATATGAAAACATCATATGAGTAATAGTTCATTGTGATGGTGTACATAGATAATATTATATTTTTTGAAAATGAGAAGAATTATGTGCAGATGTTTTAATAGTTTATATGTATAAAATTTGAAATGGAGGAGAGAGGAGAATTGATTTAATTTACTGGATTTAAATTAAATCGAAATTAGGGACACACATACAAATCATAGGTGTAATAGGTAAGTGTTGTGTAAAATAAATTCATAACAAAACAAAGAAAACAAGTTTCATCATGGATAATAGTTTGAACATAAAATTGGAATGCATGAGAAAAGTGAGCGGTAGAATCAGTATTGTATAGAATAATTATTATAAGTTTACTCATTTTTATAACCACAAAGACTGGTATTTTTATGTTATATTATTGTAAGTATGATTTCATAGTATTTCAAAGAAAGAAAATCTTTTGGTAGTGAAGAGGATAATGAGGTATATTCAGTGGAAAATGACTTATTGTTTGGTTTTCAAGACTACAGGAGATCTTTATTTTTTTCTTATTCAGATGTTGTCTGGGATGGTGATATTATGGATTTTAAATTAATAATTTTAATATCATTTCCCATTATGATACACAATTTTGGCTGGTCAAGCAGGAAACAAGATTTTGTCTCTATGATTACAGTATAGGCACCACATTGGTTTGTCACCCTCACCTGTTAGGGCATATCATGGGATCACATGTTACAAAATAAGTTCATTTAATATATTTAATTATCGATAAATCAATAATATTTTATGATGAAACATGTATTCTCCCTTCAAGATGAGATATCGAAAGAAAAATAGATTATATTATAGAGTAACATTTGTAGGATGGTTGTTGTAGTGATTACACTAACTTGTTTCTCTATGAGTTTATTTATGTGTCTCCTGACATTAATCTTTAACTTTATGTAAGTTCACCTATTTCCATTTAGAAAGTGTCATATAGGTTTACACACTAAGTGTAACAAAAGTCACATTAAATTCTATTGAATTTAATATGAAGTATATATTTCTTATTGACATATGGTATATTTTTTATTCAAATTAAATTGACGGAATAAATTTAATAATAATATATTCAAATTTAGAATATATTTTTTATTTAATCCCTTGTTTATTTATTCATAACATAATAAATAATTTTTTATTTATTCATTGGTTTAGTGAAGATTTTACAATAAATATTAATTCAAGTTAAATGAATATAATAATAAATATTTATTTAAATGTTTAGTGACTAAAATATTTAATAAATTTTATTGAATGAATATTTTATTATTCAAGGATTCAAAAATTAGGTGGAAAGATATGGGTCAAGTTAAATGACCCAATGGAAATGATATATTTTATTTAATATAATTTAAATAATTATTTATTTTTTTATTTAATAAATGATGTTAGATATATTTCATGTTATAGGATTTATTACAATAATTATTATTATTTTTATTATTTAACATGGGGAATAACTTAGATTAAATAATGTATAATAGTATTTGTGAAATTATCATTATTTAACCCAAATTATATATTCTAAACTATATAATTTTCTTGTTAGATATTTTATACACAATACAGACACCTATAAACTACACTCAACCCCTAAAGATAAATTCTTCTCATTTCATACCTCTTAAGAACATAAATAGAACAATATAATCAATTGTGTCATCCTTTGTCAGTCTAAGTGTGAACAAGTTTGAATTTAAAAAAATATACCATATTTGAATTTTTTTCTAAAGAATATATTTAAATGTTTTAGGTTATTATATATAGTTGGTTATTCAAAAAATTTCTTTTTTCTCAAATCCTAGGGTGAGTGTATGGAGTTGGACTCGGGAAGGGTGTTAGGAGTGATGGAATTGGTCAGGAATCGAGTATCGGGAATTGGATAGGTTTAGTGTCTTATTTATCAATTTTCATTTGGTGTTTTTTGAAGGAATTCTTCAGGTGTTTAAATGGATTGAAAATTAATGGGTATGAATTTGTGTATTTTTTATTTATAGAAGATAGCCTTATTTTAAAACCTTATGTAAAATAAAGAAGGAAAATAAATATATTATGAATAAAATTAGAAATCTTATGCAGGAGAAAAAATTTATTACATATGGTTTTTCATAAGATGTAAAAAATACTTATGTATGAGTTCATGACACCCCCCCCTACTAAAACATCTATTGGGTTGTTAGTGAAAGGGAGTAACCCCCAAATATTTCCTATAATAGGCCCCAAGCTGGAGACGAACACCGATGGTAAAAAAACATTCAATGGGAGGCATTACCCTGATAATATAATTTTAGAAGAATTGATAATATGGATCCACCAATAAACACTATATCATATAAAAATTAACAAAAATCCAGGAATATCAAAATCCAGTTGTGTGTTATATAAGATATTTGAATTTATCCAAAATAAAAAACCAAAAGACTTATAATAAGATGCAACAACAATAACTCCCCACTCCAAACTGGTATGGTCAAACTTAGTCACCAAGACCTCCTAATTAACTAAAACATATAAATATATATTTTGGGATGATAATAACATGTATAAACAATCTAAAAGGTGCTACCATATAATATAAAAATATGGAACCCTAGAGTTCTCCCCCACTGGTTTGCCACTCTCATGCCCCAAGGTCCAACATCATTTGCTCCCAATCCCTTTTGTGACTATACTCTATCACTCCATGTTTCACATCAAAATTAATATCTAGTACAGTAGAGTATTTTGAAAATTAATTAAATCAACGTCATTCCTTCCACCTACCATGATTTCCCCCCACAATATAGTATCATCCAATCAATATCATTTCATCCCATACATGCTACATAGGGTCTTCCAACACACATATCCTCGTCAATTCCAATACCCCATATAGTCTAACAATACCTCATGTGATCTCATCTCAATATCCAATAGGGGATACTATTTCACCAATCATTACACCCATACTCTGTATGGTGTTTAAGTACATTATGTATGTCTCATCTCAATATCGCATTGGTTCTTCTAGTATATATATAATCATACCAATACATGATAGGGTCTTCTATTACATCATGTACCTCTTATATCAATACAATTTATGTTATAATAGTTCACACTCCATCATAAAATTATCATATAGGGTCTTCTAGTGCATATCATACCTCTTACTAGTCCTAGAAGGGAGATTATGGAATTGGGAGAATTTATCCACTTGTTCCTTTTCCAACCAAGATTTTGGGGAAAACACCTAGAACCAAAATAATTAGTATCAGTATAAAATACCAGAATTAGGTGTGGGATGTATAAAAAAGATAAAATGCATTAATAGATATTAAAACATCATATCCAACCTAAGGGTGTACACTAACAACCCAATACTAGGTCAATATTATACTCTAACATCACCATTACCCATCAACAACCCAAGATTCCCCTTAAAAAAAACATCCCATAACCACAAAAAACATCCATAAAAAACTATATCCCCACTTTTATTCATTATTTATTATTTGAATATTTTCATTCACCAATGAATATAATGATATTGATTCCATTTATTAACCATATTAAATGAAAATCTACAATCATCCAACACCCCCATTCTTTCCAACCTTTATCTTCCCATTTATCAATATTCAATTCATTAATCAATACAAACATATTTATTTCCATCCCATTAAACATCCAAGTTTATCATATTTAATTAACATCCCACGAATAATTTATTGAAACCACATTATAGTATTCAAGTTTATTAATTTCATCACATCACATGCCACTAACAATTGCTAACTAAATACCCACAGTACAATCATCACCCTTAAAATATCCCTTATCATTAAATAATCATCTCCCATTGAATTTTCAACATATCAGGAAAACCGCGAATCTAAACTAGCCTCTTTATTCCATTACCAACAAGATTCATATCAATATAATATCCTACCCCAACCACACCATTTATCATAACCACAACCACACCACAATAATAAATAGTTATATTTTCATGTATATCTAATACATGGGTCAAAACCAATAATAATCTAGATCCATAATATTTAAACAACCTATTAATTACCGAATTTAATTTTTATAAACTTATTCAAGGTGAATATAGCACAAAACAGTAAATAATTCATATTTTCAGGGGGAATGGTTTTATAGCATTCAAAGGGTGCATGAAAAAAAGAAAACCATACTTAAATAGTTATTTAAGCTTATAGGGCCTAAATATCACAGAACTATTAGAATTTTTATTCCACTTTATAGAAAGCCAATAATAACGTAAATAAATATTACATCATTCTGGATTAATATACATTATATATAATAATTAATCACTCTCTAAGAATATAAATTTTTATATTATTTATAGACTAGATACATAATCAACCTATTCCTTAAAATATATTCATCATATCTCAAAAATATGACTATATTTGTACCCTTAAAGAAATAACATAATTAAAACTTTCCATCAAAACATAGGCAAGGAAAATATTAGAAAGGGTGAGATAAGATTCTCAATAAGGGTAAACAAGGTAGATACAAATCATAAGGGATTAAGATAATAATAAGGTAATGACAACATAATCAAGTTCCTTTAAAAAATGAGAAATATTAATACCTAAACAATCATAGATCATAAACTCCAAATTCAATTCATTTCTCTAAGAGTGATCAATAAGGGTGTCAAATAAGTAATCATCACTCAAGATAGATAACATAGGCATGTGGCTTCTTAAGCATAATAAATAACATTCTTATGAAAATAGCTATTTTAAATCATTTCCATGCATTATCTTATGAGTATATTCAGAATAAATCATACTCACATGTAAAAATGTGAACATACTTATTATCAACCATGTATACACATAATATTGTGAGAATAGCTATATGTAATCATACTCATATATAAAAATGTGGCAAAACTATTGGAAATCTTGTGCATGATTGTCATCATCATCTCATAAGATATCAATATCTCATTACTCAAGGCATTAGAGGTCTATAACAGGCCCAATAATTACATAATAATAATCCATTTATATGAATTCCATAATGTTATGAATAAATTTATCGTTTCTCCATAGCTTAACACATGGATGAGAAAATGGGATTCATCAAGATTGTCTCATCATAATCAATAACCATCCATAAAAAAATATGCCTGGTAAAATTGGATCATAACCCCAGTGAATCATAAGTAACAACAAATGATGGATTCATAGATGGAAACTCTTTTAAAATATCACTGGAATATTTCTTGAGGATAATACCCTTTTCATTTTAAAAACACATATAAAAACTTTTAAAATTTATAGAATATTATAAAAAAATAACCTATTAAAATAAACATTGAATATTATAAAAAATATTTGAATAAAATAGTATTTTTTATCATGGGAAAATTAATTCATGCTTTATACATTAAAACAATGATTATGTTCACACCTTTGGTAAACAAATACCGCGTTCAAGAAAAAATAAGAATATTATTTTTCAATTTTTTTATAAAAGTTAAAATATGGGTAAATATGGATTTAATAAATTATTATTGAATAGTAAAACCATTATTGAAAAATTCTTAAATAGAATATGGATGTGTAAGAAAAAATATTATTGACCAAATAAGAAATAATGTCTATTTTCTTAAAAATATTTTCTCAATCATTTTAAGTAACAAAGAAAGAAAAATGGTATTATCGAATGAAAATGTAATAAATTAATATTTTATAATAAAATATATGGGGTTTAAATAAAATGATATATATAATTTCCTTTATTTAAAATTTAGCATAAATAATCCTGAAAAGAAATGAGATTTTACCATAAATCCCTTACCTCAAGTCTTATAGTTCTTCATACCTATTTAAATATCATATATAATAAATAGATATGTATTATAAATATATTATATAACCATTATTGTATGTATATTACTATGTATCATTCCTTTAGAATTTCTAATTATCCTTTTATTTACAATTTCTTTAGTAGAGAACAACATTTGGGTGAAAATTAGTTTTTTTTTCATGCTTGTTTTCCTTTGATGGTTTTGGTACATCAACCTTGGTCATGGATTGATAATATACAGAAAATAAATCATGAAATATGAATTATATTTATTTATCATATATACTTATTTAATTATTCATCTAAATCGGTGACGAAAAAGGAATCATATCACTTTGTAGAGGCGGTAATTGACACATACGTGTGAGCAATGTTATCATTTTCTAACGGATGAGAAGGGAAGAAGGTAGACATGATATTATAATTAAATAATGATAATTATGTCATAAATATTAAATATAAACATTATATCCATCATAATTACTATTAATTAAAGTTATTTATGAAAATCAAAATGCATCACTTCATTGGGCGGTAGTTTGAACGTATGCATGTATAATGCTTTTATTTACCATTTAATAGAGAAATATATGAATAAAGCATAAAACGTCAACATAATAAAATAATAGTATATTTATGATTCTATATTAATATTTTTATGATTTATAAAATAGTTTTTTAGAAGATAAAATATGAAATAAAATCAAAAGTACTCTGTTACGAGTTATACCACGTCGTTAAGAAGCCTCATTATCATAAACCTTGGGCCTCAAAAAAAGATATTATGATAAAACCAGAAACTCTAGGATGTGGTAATGGATTTTAGGATATTATTTATGTATTTATTTTCCAATATAATATTCTATTGATGTTTTTATAAGAGAGGAGAGTGGGTTTCCTTTTTTATGTGTTGGAGAGGACACACTTGGAATTTCTAGAAAAATTAAAATATTTCAATTTTTTATTCAATAAAAATGATTCTAAATTACTCATATTCAAATATTATATGATATAATGTTTATATATGACTATATAATAAGACTTATACATGTATTTAGGTTATTTTAACCCTTATCATTCTTGTATGTCCCTAATTACCCATTTTAACTCTTACCATTTTAACTAAATTTTTACCAAACTTACAGTTTATAATGAAAAATTATAATAGTGTACACATTATCAAACTTGAATTTTTTGATTCTAAATATTAAATACATTTTTCTATATTCGATTTCTATAATTTGAAGAAAATAATTTCAAAATAAACTAGTAAAACAAAATGAAAAATAGTTTTCCAAAAAATGAATTTTTTATGTATAGACAAGATTTTCAACCAAAAATAACCATAATATTGATTAAAATTACAATAATTGAACTAGATAAATTTTTATAACAAATTAAAACAAAATGTGAATTCATAAATATTTGAATGTAAAAGATAGTTTTCTATAAAATCTATATTTCTTACTATTCACTAAAAAATTATTCTTTTATGAAAAATAAAAAACATTCACCCATTGATCATTTTCATTTGATGATATAAAAGATTATATCTTTTTAATAAAATATAATTTCAAATAGTGGAAAAAATATATGTGATATACACACACAACATTCAATAAAATCATTTTTTAAGAAAATCTATTTTTAAAGAATAAAATAACATTAGTGAGCATTGTGTACTTATTTATTACACATTAATAAGTACATTATATAAAACCTTTATATATATTTTTATAATGTGGTTATTTATTTTCATAACAAAACTATAACGGCTATTTTATAATGGTATACTATATCATGATTCATTTGGACTCAAGATTGCATGTAAAAAATCTATCAAATACTTTAAATACTTTAAGGGGAAATATATCATAAAATAATTGGGTGTCACATTATACCCCCTTATAATAATTTCATCCTTGAAACATGATTACAATGATACTAAAAATTAAGGATACATCTACCTCATCGCATCCCCATGTTCCAATATAGCTTCTGGAAATTTATGGTTTCATCACAAATATTTGACCTGGTGAGTAGTGTTGTTCCTCACCACTTTATCTATTAAATCCATAATATCCACTGGTTATTCTTAATAATATAGATCATGATCCAATGGTATTGTCTCTTACTTCTTTACATGTGAATTACCAGGTATTTTTTCATCAATAGAGATACATGGAACACATTGTAAACTTAAGAGAGATTTAGTGGAAGCACCAAGCGATAAGAAACCATCCAAACAAGATCGAGAATTTCTAAGGCACTGATATATATATGGATATGATTACCCTTATTTCCAAATCTCATAACCTTATTCCAATGAGATATTTATAGGAATAAATTTTCACCAACATAAAACTCTAGATCTCACAAACAATTATTAGTATAAATTTCATGTTTACTTTAAGATTCCTTGAAGTCCTACTAACTGGATCTAACCTTCAATGACATTTCCTATGCTAGCTCTGCTCCCAATATATTTTCACCTCCAAATTAATCTCAACATATTGGATTTATTTACTTATTTCCATAGATATATTCATAATGAGCCATTATAATTCTTGATTGAAAGTTATTGGTATAAAAAAACCTGACCAAATAAAGGTGTTTATACTAACCACATTTTAAATCCATATAACATGATCCAAAAATTTATGAAAGGGTTTAAATGGTCCTCTCTAATTGAACATGTTTCTAAGGATGATATGAAATTATAAAGTTAAAATTTTAATTCAATTTCACTCAAATAATGTGTTATAACTTTTAGGTAAACCTTGAAACCCAATCAAATACAATAAGATGTGGTACTCCTTGAAAAATTACCAATTCCGTAATGTATATCCCAGAAATCTGGTCTTGAGGTAAATTAACATTAACTAAAATTAAATTTACTGATTTAATAATTATTTCAACTACAACCAAACTAAAAAATTTCCCTTAAGATATTTTTGGGAATCTGATGATGAAATACATGGTAATGATTTCCCATTTCCATTTTAGTATGGGAATGGTTATAATGTTCACATAGACTTTTGTCTATAAATGTTAATTTTTTATCTTACCACGAACCGAAATATATACAATACAATATCCCTTTTCATTTTATCAAATTAGGAATACTCTTTTATATCCCCATACATCTTTATACTTCTAGGACAAATAAATATTAATGAATTATGAGCTTCATCTAATAGCTCTTATTCATGTCTGATATTTATGATACATATAGATGGTTGATGAACCTTATCATTTTATAATATTCATAGTTAAACTTTGGAAAATTACTCACATTCTTCTTCAGTCCCACATCCTCCTTCAATGCCTCTTTAATCCTCACACAGATTTATGGTTGAACATTCATCTAATAATGATATGATATGTCCCCTTCCTAATGATTTCAATGTCTATGTTTTATAAATTCACAAATATAAGATCCCTTTCAATCCTAACCATGTAAAAACTAAAATGGCCCTTCTAAATCAAAGCATCAGCCACCATTTCTATCTTCCCTTGGTGGTAGTGTACTGAGAAGTCATAATATTTAGTCAGTTCTAATCATATACTTTAGATAATATTTAAATTTTTATGTGAGAATATATATTTTATTCTTTTATGATCAGTATATATGTCACATATTTCCACATAAATATAATTATTCCCTATTTTAAATGTAAATAATATCATCAGAAACTCTAAATCATGATTTGTGTAATTTTTATAATGAATTTTTAATTTTTGTGAAGCATAATTTATAACAATATCATTATTCTTGAGGATGCATCCTAGTCAATTTTTCAATACATCACTATAGATCAAATACACTTATACACTATAGCATAGTGTTACCATAGGCATGTTGAATATTTTTCTTTTTAACTCCTTAAGATTTTCCTCAAATCCATCTATCCATAAGAACATGAATTTTATCCATATATATATAGTTAGTGGATTAGATATCCAAGAGAAATTCATCAAAAAAATCTATAACATCCCACCAATCCAATAAACCACATATCTCAATCACTATGGTTAGCCTAGTACATTGGTCAATAACTTAAATCGTTGAATTATATACTAATATACCCTCCCATAAGGTTATATGACCTAAGAATGAAACCTTATATAGCTAAAATTGACACTTGGTAAATTTGGTATAAAACTTACCCTTTGATAGGATCTTCAACACAATATAAAAAAGATCTGTATACTCTTCCTTACCCTATGAATATATAATAATCAAATCTATAAATACTATAAAAAAACTAATTAGGGTAATATATACATACTATATTCATTATATCCATGAATATAATAGGGGAATTCATATGTCCAAATGGAATTACTGCAAATTCATAATGATATTACCTCATATAAAAGGTTTTCTTTAGAATTCTCTCATTCTTTACCCTCAATCGATGATATCTATAAGGAAGTTTAATCTTCGAAAAGTATTGATCTCTATGTATTTAATCAAATGAGTAATCAATGAAGAGTACATGACACTTATTCTTGGTAGTGAACTTGTTAAGTTATTGATGATCAATCAAAACACACATTTGATCATCTATCTTCTTAAAAAATGAATAGGTGCACCCTATGGGGATGCACTCAAGAAATATAAACCATTATCAGTATTCTCTTGGAGTTTATTTTTCAATTCATACCACTAAATCGGTTCCACTCTATATGGAGTCTTTGGAATAGGTGTAGCACCAGTTATGAGTCATATTGAGAACTCAACTTCAAAATTTAGGGAATGAATAGGAAAATCTCTACTATATAAATTATCATAATCTTGAAAAATAGTCTTATATTCAAGTTTGAATTTCTACCCAACCAATTGAGATAAATATCCCTTACAAATATGTAGTAAGACTCTTTCAATGTAAGTATTACAATTGGAAGTTCATGTTCATCCTCACACTGATAAAAAAACATAGGTTGATTTGGAATATAAAATGTGGATTCCCTTTCATAACAATTGATATGGGATTTATATAAATAAATAAAATACATTCACAATATAACATCTAATCTAAATAGAGGTTTATTAATAAGATTTATAGAAAATGAATTCCCATAAACTTCTATCAGAGAGGATCTATAAACATGATATGAGATCATCATTCCAATGGGACATTTTACTATCAAATAAAAATTTAATCATTGAGGTTATGATGTGGTATTCTTAGAAAATTATTCAAATTTAATATATTTTGTAGATCCAAACTCAAATATGATTTTTTCAGTTATATATTTAATATTAAGTTTACCATTTTCTATGTTATTCTCTTGACCTACTTCAGTAGTGATACAAAATTCCTTTATTTTATTCTTTTTATTAGGTTATTATTAAGGAGAGCCATCCTCATTAGCGCTTATATTAGGGAATTGAATCCCATAATGCATGATATCACAACATATGATTCATTTAAATTCATTGGTTGAATCAATATTATAAAGTTTTGAATTTTCTATCCTTTTCATCCTACATCAACAATAAATAGATGAATGGTCAGCCTTTCCACAATTTAATCATTTCCATGTAACTTTAGAATAATTTTCATAGTTCCTTCCACAACATTTTTGGAATATTGGTGGTTTTAATTTATATCCTCATTGGGATTTACCCTTTTTGTTTCCTTGAATCTTTATTTTTATTTTATTTTCACTAAAAATATAAGAATAATTATAGTTTATACTTACCATTTATACTTTCAAAGAGCATTGAATAATTTATCCATAGTTACTATAATCTATTATGGTTACCTCTTTTCAAAGATTCAATTATTATCCACTAAATAATCAATCAGTTGTTCTCATAGGGTTGATTAAAAAACCATAACCATGACTTGAATGTCCAATAAAGTTGTCCACATAAGAACTAATGGATTCCTCATCCTTATAATTCTGCTCCATAAATTCCCTTCACATAGTAGTATAAATAGTTCAAGGAGAATTTTTATGGAGAAATAA
The DNA here is from genome assembly GCA_963277665.1 of Viscum album. Taxonomy (NCBI): domain Eukaryota; kingdom Viridiplantae; phylum Streptophyta; class Magnoliopsida; order Santalales; family Viscaceae; genus Viscum; species Viscum album. The sequence goes on along the minus strand of OY728164.1, from coordinate 1,006,209,438 downwards.
CCTATTTAACCCTTTTAAATCCATGGAGTTTATTTCTACCTCTTACCTTATTTTCTTGATAAGATTCCACCATTGATTAGCTTTACCTTCTAAGAAATAAACTTCTATAAAAACATTATCATGGTTTGAGCACTAAATAAAGAATAATATATTTTTCATCAAATTAACACATTTCTTATAAACTAGTGTATCAGAAGACCTACATAAGTAGGTTGGACAATATAACATAAAAAATCCAATGGAATGTTGTTCCCTCATTGGTGAATTTGTAATCTAAACATGGTTCAAGTTATTGATCATATATTTAGATATTTGAATGATCATAACCATAATATATTTCATTCTATCTCAAAATCCATTTGGTTGATCCTGAGGAATGTCATTGCATTTCTCACCACATTAAATGTTAGAACGAGTCCCTCTTCTTCCACCCGTTAATGAAAACCAAAAAAATATAAGTTTTGATCCATCAATTAAAAGAGTAATAAATCATAAGAAAATAATTATATTTATTTAATAATATAAGACATATTCTTATCAACCTATGACCCTTTAGGTTTATCCTATATCACTTTCTGGTTCATTATATTTTTTCTTAGGTTTTATACTCATAATTTCCATAATCTAGTCACCAAAAATAAAAAAAATTCTCTTCAATACAATCTATATCAACCCAAGAATAACTTACATAAATAATATATAAATATATGTGAATATTAAATACATATCATAATTATTCAATCTCAAGGATAGTAAAGGTTTAGTTTATTTCAATACTAGATACATAATCAAATTATTTTGTAAAATATTTTCAACATATCCCACGAAGATATTCATATTTTACCCTCCTAGACATATAATACTTATAACCATCCTTCAAAACCTGGGGAAGGAAAAAATAAGAAAAGGTTATCTCAGATGCACTATAAGGTTAAACTTAAGAGTTATTAATTATAATACAATTATATTCTCATAAGGGTATTATAAAAACAATCATGTGAGTGTTATCAATGTAAAATATTCGTACCCAAAAAAACATTGACCCTAAATTCCAAAATCATGTCAAATCAAGAATATTGATTAGTAAGGGTTTCAAAACATTAAACATCATTCAAGAGTCATAAAATAGGAATGTTTTATCTGAAGAATATAAAATAATAATATTTTGAACATAGATATTTTCAATAATTTCCATGCATAGTCGTGTGATAAGCTAAAATCAATCATACTCACACCTCAAAATGTGAACATAATTATTTGGAACCATGTACACATATAAAATTGTGGTCATAGCTAGATGAAATCATACCCCCCATGAAAATGTGAAAAAAAATATTTTTAATCATATCTATTCTTATCACCATCATCTAATGTGATATAAATATCACATTACCCAATGCAGTAGAGGACTATAATGGATCCAACCATTTTATAGTCGTAATCCATTCATATGAATGCCAAAAGTTCATGAAAAATATTGATCATTTCATCATAGAATTACTAGTGGAAAAGAAAATTGGTTTCATCAATACTTCATCATCATAATCATTAACCATCGAGAGAATGAAAAAGGATGGAATCATTGGAAAATTCCCCCATTGAATCAAAAATAATATTGAAGGATGTTTTAATAAATGTAAGTTCCTTTAAAATATCATTGGAACATTTCTTGAGAAAAATTCCATTTAAATTTTGAAATCACTTATTTCAAATAAAAAAATTAAAATATTATGAAAATATTTCATTCAAAAAAATATAATTTTGTAATGAAATATTCAATGAAAATATTATTCATGAAATTAGTAAAAGAAATTATGTTGCATATGTTAAAACAAATACGTTTTTCATACGCCTGCTAAAAAATTACTGAGTTTATAAAGTTAAAATAAAATTATTTTTAAAAAATTTTGTAAAAAGTAAAATATGGGTAAAAATTAATTTAAAAAATATTTTTATAATATTAAGAAAATTATTTAAAAAATGATAAATAGAATATGGACATTGATGAAAATATATTCCTGAATATGGAGGAAATAATGTTTGTTTTTTCTTAAAAACATTTTATGAGTCATTTTAAGAACTAAATAGTGAAAATGGTACTATTATACAAAAAATTCTTAAATTACAAGATATGAAAGAAATATATGTTATTTAAAATATAATATCCATATAAGTTCCTTCAACACAATTTTATCATAAACAATCCTAAAAATAAATGAGATTGTAACATAAATCCCATACCATATGTCATGTCGTGCTTCATACATGTTTAAATATCCTATATAAAAAATAAATAATTTATATATATATATATATAATATTAATACATAAATTAATATTTATAATTAATTTATTACATCTAATTATCCTTATATTGACAAATTCTTCATTTGAAATTAACATTCTCATAAAAACTGGCATGTTTACCATGCATATTTCAGTTTGATGGTTCTAATACTTTTAACATGATCATGGTTTAATTATATATATATAATTATTCATGAAATAATTATTAAAGTTTATTCATTATATATAATTTATAATTATTCATATAAATTAAGGATGAAAAATGAATTTCATCGCTTTGTGAAGGTAACAGTCCACATGTACGCATGAGCGACATTATCATTTTATAACGGTTGGAAAGGTATGAATATAGATAAGATATTATAATTATATAATGGTAATTATTTCTTGGATATTATATATAAAAATTATATCCATCATAAAAATCATCTTTGAATGGTGTTTATGAAAAAAAAATGCATCACTTCTCATGGAGGTAGTTTACACATACGCACGAATGATGATTTCGTTTCAAATTTGATGATGAAGGTGATGAATAAAGTTAATCCATAAATATTGTAACATATTAGTATATTTATGATACTATATTCATCATTTTTTTAGAGATTCAATAGGTTTGGATAAGGTATAAGATTAAATAATTTTGAAAGTACATGGTTAAGAGCTATACAACTTCATTGAGAAACCTCTTTTGACTTACACATTAAGCATTAAAAGGAAAGTATTATGATCATACCAGGACTTCTATGATGTTTTCAGGGGTTTTAAGAAATAATTAGGGTATGGATTGTCTGAGATAAATTGATCTTTAAATTTGGATAAGATAGGATAGGTGTTTCCTTTTATAAATAAGAATGAGGAAATAGTTCAAATTTTTCAAAACATTAAAATATATTAGTTTATTATTCAAGAAAACATAATAGAAAATACTAATATTTATATTTTATAAGATATAGGGTTGAAATATTACCATATAAAATTAATTACAAAAGACTTTATGTGATTTTAACCATTATCATTTCGGTTTTAACCCCTTTAAATTGTTTTAACTCTTACGTTGGTAACATAGATTTTACCAAAGTTAATATTCATAATGAAAAGAAATAAAAGTGGCCTCATTTCAAAATTTGTAAATTCTAATTCATAATATGGATTATTTTTTGTCAAATTCTCTTCCTATAATAGGTATAAATTAATTTAAAAAAAAACCTGTAAAACATGATGAAAATGATTTTTTATAAAAAATCATTTTTAAGTATAAAAATGTATTTATACCAAATTAAGAATAATTTTTACTACAATAAAATTAATTTAATATTTTTATTAAAAAATAACTAATTTAATTTTAGAATAAAATTAAAATTAAATGTAACTTTTTAAATATATTTTTCAAAATATCCCTATATTCCACCCTTTTCTGATTTTGATATTTTGATATCAAAAATTATATCCTTTTTAAGAAAAAAATTTAAAATTTGAATAAATTATTTATAAAATGACTGAAAAAAATTAAATAAAAACTATTTTTTAATAAAATATCTTTTTAAAGCCTAAAATAACTTTTCTAAAATTTTAATATTTATATACTATGCATTAATAAATATATTATATAAAAAAATTATGAATATTATTTATAATATGTTTATTATTTTTCATTCAACCAATCTAATGAATGGGTTATAATAGTATATTATACCATGGTTTATTTGGACTCCAGGTTGCATGTAAAGAATGATATAAAATAAAATTTATTTATTTAAGTGGAAATATATCTTAAAATCTCAAGGTGTTAGAAACTTTATCCAATAATTTATTATAGTTACCTTACAACCATATTTCTCCTCATTTGTTCATGTTGATTAACTTAAAAAAATAGCAACATTGATTAGTATAGAAAATAATAATGTATAAGAATAAATTACATGTGTATAACAGATATTTATTATAATTCCATAAAATAATTTATATTGAAATTATTAGACTAATTCGGTCCTTCTATTCAGATACATACAAAATAATAAATTCATATCTTAATACTAAATAAAATATCAATAACATATAATAATTAACCATGAAACGCATAGGGAATCATAAAAAACATTTATTTCACCCCATATATGATCCACTTTTAATTCGAGTTTTTTTATTATTTTCTTATATTAATTCACACCAATTACCCGATAAGATCAAAATCATTTTAACCTCACGAATTTCATAAAATTAAAGGGGGTCTTGAATTATCATCATTATAAGAATCTTAAATTCAAACTATAAAATAATATATACGGATATTGAGATGAAAACAACTTAGAAATCGCAAAAATGATATTTGGTTGACCACAGAAGGATACCAAGACTCTAATGGAGATCCTTGGATATCTAAGGCTCATGAAAAACAAATTGGAACTCAAATAGGGGAAGTATATTATTTTAAAACAAAAAAAATCAAATTCCATGTATTTTCCATAAAATATATTTAATTATTTTAATTTTAATTCATATTAATTTATCATTGATTTATTTCTCTTTATGAGCCATTTGAATCTTCTAATTTTAAGAAAGTAAAAAAAATTCATTTACCTTCTTCATAACTATATTTAAATCCTTGATTTTCCATCATTATTTCTTCATTTTTAATAAAAAAACATTGCCTAACTATTTTGGGAAAAAACTATAATTTAAAAAAACTATTTTCCTTTAAAAAAATATATATACACTTACACAAGACTAGAAGGATTATCCTTATCTGAGCTAGAAAATACCCTAAAGTGAAGACCCTCACATGAACTTTAACTCTACTTGAAGCTCAATTCACCCTTACATAAGTTAGTTTTACTTTATATGATACCTGAAAAACGTTTATATAGTAGATTAGGAATCAATATTATCCTTATGTGAAGAGGGAACTACCTTTAGTTGAGATATAATACCCTCACATAGGTTATAAAATCCCTTATCTGAGATTAGGTGTCCCTCATACGAGATTTATAATTCTTATATGTATCATAAAAAAAAGTATTCTCACATGGGGTAGAAACTGCCTTTATATAGCACAACAAACCAAAAGATTACCATGAAGTAAGACTATAAGGCCCCAACCTTAGAACATTACTTAAACTAGAGTTAAATCAAAAATTAACATTGAGGATCTTTTCAAGTTTAGGGTTTTAGAGAATTAGGCCATAACTATTACATTACATCTCAAATATTACAAAAGAGACACTTCAACTAAGTATCCATTTTTTCATAAAATAAAAACTCTTAGAAGAAAAATAATAATAATTTTCTTGATATAAATATTCTTTAATTGTTCCTTTCTCTTATCTTTCCTTATACCCTATGAAAAACATTTCAAAAACTTGTTATTAGCATAAAAAAGCTCAGAAAGGGTTATAAAATAAAGAAAGAAAACATTAGCCCATCAATATATAAAAAACATTAGCTTTTTTACATACCTCATGAAATCATATGATTTAAGAATAACATATAGAAATCCTAAATCATAAAGGTAAATTTTGGAATCCATGTCATTATTACATTGTAGCTTTCACATCTACATAGGGAGTTACATTAGAATAACTATCGCAGTTTTTTCTTTAAATCTCTTAGGAGAAACATTAATGTTTACCAAAGCCGTGTTACCCAATGAATTGGAGAGATATCTTAGGATCAGCCACCCTAGATTTATCATGGAACCACATTTATACATAAACAATTCCCAAGAACCAAAACATAGTCATAACACAGGAACTTGCATAAAGGAAAGATAACATTTCGATGTTACAATAACAATATAACATTTCAATATATTGACAAAATAAATCCATTATCAAAACCATTTTCAATAGAAAAATACATAAAAAGAGTATATGTTATTTATTTTCCTTTTAAAAACAATATGTATTGTTAAGCAATCCATATATAAAATAATGTTTACGGCGGTAGAAGGGTCGTTGTCACTGTGTACATTAAAAAGAAACAGTCCCTTTATCGTTCAGTAAAAATCTACGTATAAAAAAATATTCCATTTGAATGAAATTAAAAGTTAAAGGGGTTTATGAATAGTATTAAATAAAGTCATGTATAAATCAAAAAATTCCTCAATTAAATGATATTGAGACAAAGTCTTTTACCTCGTTTTCAACATGACCCATTCGTTCATTAATTTCTTCTTAAAATGTGTAACCCTCTTTTATTTGAGACAAATTTATTTCTTGAATTTCCTTATGCCGAGTTAAAAGTTTCTAGAAGTAATAGGGGGATGTTGGGAGCTTCATGGAGTATATTTTGGACGATCCAAGGGGCTTGAGAGTTGTGTGTAATGGGTTATAGGTGACGGCCTTCTACAAGGGGGAGGAGGGGCTCTTTAGGAATGTTTGAAAGTATTATTTTATTATAAAATTATTTTTGTTTGAAAAATGCTCAAAACTCATTACATTATAAGATAATATGAATATAAGTCTAAATAAAATCATCCAATAAGAATTTTATAGGTTAGGGATACTTTTTATTCCTTATCATTTTTATTTAAACCTTTTTTACTCTTACCGTTTTATCAAGCATTTAACACTTTGAGAATAAAAATAGTTACCAAAACAAGAAAAATATCCAAATAAAGAGTTATTAATAAAATTTGAGACTTATTATAACTATTTAGACAAATTTTATATTTTTTTGAATTTTATAATATTTGATAAAATATTTTATATTTTAAAATATGAATTCTGTCAATTTTGATACTATTCATATCATGAATTTTAAAAAAATCCATAACTTGATTGATTCAAAAAAACCTAATTAATACAAATATAACATGTAAATACCATCCATAAAATTTGTGGATGAAATAAAAATAACTAAATTAATTTTATTTTAACATTTTTAATATCATTTATTTGAATCATTTATTAATGAAGCAATCAGTGCATTATAATTGTGTCATAATTAAATTTATTTATTTAATGTATAAAAATTATAAATAAAATACCATGATGTAAGAAATATTTGTATATTTTTAGTAAAAAAATTATTCTAAAATATCACTTATATAACCCCATATAAAAATTGTTTTACTAAAAGATATATGTTTATGTTTCATTTTTCTTTAACATTACATTAATTTTTATAAAATGTCATTTTCAGTTACAAGTGGCTCCATGGGGTCCTAAAATCAACCTAATGATGCACCTAGTTGGACATGTATCATAAAATAGGATTATGACATGTATTAGGGTAATTTAAAATTATTATAATATTATCTTTTACCCTTTTTACCAGATTTACCCTTTAACCATGGTAAATAAAATATTTACTGAATTTACTATTCATAATGTCTAAAAATAAAAAATTACTATATAAAAAATATTTACCAACTTATTCCAAATATGGAATCCATTTTTCCAAATTCAAAACACAAAATTTTCAGAAATTAATTTAAAATTAATTCCCATTGTCAAAACCAAAAAAGCGTGTTTTTAAGAAATAATAACTTTTAAAAGATTGACATGTGTGTTTGTCCAATTTCAATGTTAAATTACTTAAGATGACCAAAACTAGGTTAAATTACAAAAATATAATCCAATTAAACTTTAAAACCAATTAAAAGGATAACCAAACCATATAAATAAATCAGATGAAATGACAACTTAGACTTAAAATGAAGTATTTCCCACTATTAATTAAAAAATGAACTTTATTAGAAAAATACCAAAAATATACCCAAAGTAAATTTTGATATCCCACTTCTAAAGAATAATTTTATATTGAAAAATGGTACATATAAGCGTGAAAAAAATACATTTAATAGGGGTTCTCTATCAAAAGGTGGTAAAACTACATTTTAAAAATATTAGAGTATTTATAATTAAAATTGGATCCATTCTCATTTTAAGCCTCTAAATTTTATTGGATAAATGTAAGAACATATTAAAAACATTTTTAATCATAATATGGTTAGTTTTGTTCATTCTCTCCAGTACAACGGCTAGTCTTTAACTACCATTTAAAATAATAATAATATTTTATTATATTTTTCAGTATGACTCAGCATTGTGTGCAACATAAGATTTCGGTGAAACCCATTATTGTGGGTCAGGTACACCATCTAAAATAGAATCCCATTTAAATTAATATTAATATTTAATTCAAAAATATTAATAAATATGAAAATGTCATATTCTTTATTTACCTGGGATGTTACATCATTCCCACTTTTGGAAATTGTGTCCTCACAATTTTATACACTTATCAAATAAGTGGGGTTATTTGTCCCTCAAATAATTTTCAGATACCCTTCTTTCCTCTTCAACCATATGGATTTTCCCTAAAACCTTTACTTGATGAATTACCTTATTCTGAAACACTTTCTCTCTTTTGTCATGAATATTAACTGTTTGTTCCTCATAAGAAAGAATTTACTCCAACTGAAATACTTCTGGACTCAAAACATGAGATGGATCTGGTATATACTTTTTCAACATTGAAACATGAAAAAAATTGTGTGCCTTGGATAAAATTAGAGGTAAAGCCACTTTATATGATACTGATACAACTTCCTCTAGGATTTCATGGGGTCTAATGAACCTTATACACAACATTACCTTCTTACCAAAAGGCATCACACATTACCATGGAGAAACTTTGGGAAAGACATGATCACCTACTTCAAAAGAAAGATCCTCCTATTATCTGCATAACTTTTATACCTGATCTGATCTGTTCTCATGTGCTTCTGAATCAACTGAACTTTTTCTGCCATCTCTTCTACCAATTTTGGTCTAATCAACTTCCTTTCACCTACTTCGTCCCAAAAAACTCTATTTTGACCCCGCTTTCAATATAATTCATCAAATGGTGTCATCTATATACTGAATTGAAAACTATTATTATAAGAAAATTCAAAAAAAAGAAATATTTTGGTCCTAGCTTCCTTAGTGATCCATTGACCAAGAACGCATTATATCTTCCAATGTCTGAATTGTTTGTTCTAACCTGGTATATGATTGTGGATGAAAATTTGTACTAAAATTTAATTCAGTACCCAATGAATTACAAAGGCCTCTCAAAAAGTTAGAAATTAACCTCGAATCAAGATCAGAAATAATGGAGATGGGGACTCCATATAACCTGACTATATCTTTAATATGCAATTTATAAATTTGATCTAGAGATAGAGTATCTCAAATTGGAAGAAAATGAGAAGATTTAGTTAATCAATCAATAATAACCCAGATTGTATTGTTACCTCGAGAAGTATTTGGTAATACCATGTTGAAATCCATTGACACATTTTCCCATTTCCACTCTGACACAAACAAAGGTTGAAGCATCCCTTTTGGTAATTTCCACTCTACTTTATCATGTTGACAAGTCAAACACTTCACAGTAAAGTCTACAATATCTCTTTTCATTCTATCCCACCAGTAATACTCTCGAAGATCTCTATACATATTAGTAATTCTAGGATGAACTAAAAACAAAGAACCATGAGCTTCACATAACAAATCTTTCTTCAAATATGAATCACAAGAAACACATATTCTCTTTCCAAACCTTAAAACACAGTCTCTATCAATATTAAACTTAGTTAACCTATCCTTCTAAACCAATTATACCTTTTTCTATAACTCACATTCATCTTTCTTCTCTTTCTTTATTTTTTCTACTAGGGACAATTGTACTAAAACCTGAAACAAAATAGAGGAATTTCCTACCCCAAAAAATTCTATTCCAAATTCCATCAAACCATTAATCAAATGATCTTGTTCCAAATGTAACAAGGTTAATGTAGCATTACTTTTTCTACTCAAATCATTATCCACTTTATTTTATTTTCCTCGATGGTAATGAATTGTCTAATAATAATACTTGATTAATTATATACATCTCCTATATCTCATGTTAAATTCATTCTGAGTGAATATATACTTTAAACTTATGTGATCAGAATATATTTCACACTTTACTCTATACAAATGGTTCCTCTGAATTTTTGAAGAAAAAAAACATCAGCAAACTCCAAATAATGTGTATGGTAATTTAACTCATGAGGTTTCAACTGACGTGAATCATAAGAAATTTCCGGATCATTCTGCATAAGTACATAGCCAAGTCCTTTCAACAAAGCATCATTATAGATAACAAATTTACCATCTCTGTAAGGTAATGCCAAAACTGGATCATTCACCAATCTTCTTTTAAATTCTTGAAAACAATCGTCTCATTCTTTTGTCCAGATAAACTTAACACTATTTCAAGTTAACTTAGTCAATGGGCTAGATAACCATGAATAATTTTCAACAAACCTTTGGTAATAGACTTCCAAACCAAGAAACCAACATATCTTTGTTATATTTGTGGGTCTTAAAAATTCTTCAACAATTTTTGTTTTAGCATGATCAACAGTTATACCACCTTTAGAAACAAAGTGACCAAGGAAAGAAATTTGTTGCAACCAAAACTCATACTTGCTAAATTTCCCATATAGTTTGTTTTCTTTTAAGGTTTTCAAGGAAACCCTGAAATGACTTTCATGCTCCTATTTACTCTTAGAATAAACCAAAATATCATCAACAAATACCACCACAAACTTATCCAAGAACTCATGGAAAATTATATTCATAAGATCCATGAATACATTAGTTGTATTGGTTAACCCAAAAGGAATAACTACAAATTTATAATGGCCATATCGTGTAAAAAATGTAGTCTTTGGAATGTCTACTTCCTTTACATTCAACTGATGGTACCCCAACCTCAAGTCAATCTTCAAAAAATACTGAGCTCTGTGGAGCTGATCAAAAAAATTATTGATATGAGGAAAAGGACAAATGTTCTTAACAATGATGTTATTGAAGGCTTTATAATCAATGAAAAGTCTCATTGAACTATATTTCTTTTTAACAAACAAGATAAGAGCACCCCATGGTTATGTGCTAGGTCGAATGAAACCTTTATATAATAACTCCTGTAATTTCTTATTTAACTATAAAAGTTCAATTTGATTGATTTGATAAGGGGGTTTTGAAATTGGCTTAGCATCAGAAACTAAGTCAACAGTAAATTCAACTTCCCAAACTAGTATTATACTAGGAAACTCATCATAAAAACATCAAGATACTCATTTACCATTGGAACCTCATTAATCTAAACAGCTCCTTTATTTTCAACAATATGTTCAAGGTGACATTCATTTCCATCTTTTACTAGTTTCATAGATTCCTGATATGTTATCAATAGTAAGGGTTCATTCTTGTACACAAATTGAAATTATTTCTGAAAAGAAACCACTTTAGCTCTATAAAAAATCGTATCATGATAAATAGAAAGACAATCTATACCAAAAATAACATCTAACTCTATTAGATGCAGAACAATAAGGTTTGCAGATAGATTTTTTCTGCACATAAGGACAGGATGTTTCTTATAATTTCTTTTTGCCTCAACATTTCCTCCCATTGTTTTTACCATACTTTTTGGATTCATATCTTGAGATGGAATTCCCAATTTACTAGAAACTTTCTCATAAATGAAATAATGTGTAGACCCGGAATCCAAAAACACATTGGAATAATCTTAATAAACAAACATTGTACCTGATACTACTTAATTTGATGGCCCAATATATGTTGAAGTAGTTGCAAAGGATTTCACCACACCTTCCTACTTGTAGTTCAGCTGCTTTACCTCATTTGAGTTTTTCGTTGGACACTCGTTTTCTTGATGACCCATTTCATTTCACTTAAAACATTTTACTAACTGTAAATTATATTTTATCTTAAAATTAATCTGATCCTTTTTAGTAAAATTACGAGCCTTATGTTCCATTTTACCACATCAGAAGCACCTACCAGAATTCAAAATACATTCATCATTGGGTTTTTTACCACAATTTTCACAAACTGTAAACTTAAGTTTCTTACCATCATACTTTTTTGAAGAGTTTTTTCTTTCATCTGCCACCTCAACCTATTATTCTGTTTTTTTTTCAAAGAACACATGATCATCGGTAAACTCCATTTCCACCTTATTCTCACATCTAACAAGTTTTTCATAACTTTTGAACTCACGAGAAGCTAATGCCCTTCAATACTTTGGATTTAATCTTGAGTAAAAATGATTGATTTTAATATCAAGATATCATATGAAATTTGAAGCATACCCTGCTAGTCGAATGAAATTTTCATCATAAGTAGCCACTGATTCATCCTCCGGTATCAATTCCAATAATTTTCTTTCCATCCTTATTTGAACCGCTTTAGGAAAATATTTCTCAAGAAACATACCTTTGAATGCATCCCAATCAAGAGCATTAATCTCCTCACTATCCCTGATATTTTTAACTATAGACCACCACTGATCGGCTTCACCTTCAAAACGGTAAACATAAAGGCTAACCTTTTTATGTTATGAACACCCCATGACATCAAAAGTATTTTCCAGTACTTTAATAAATCATTCATCTAGTACAGGGTCAGATGATCCTCTGAATGATAAGGGATGTTGCCTCATAAAATGATTCACTATAGACATGTACTTTTGTGGATTATTTAGTTGATCTTGTGCATGGATTCCACCATTATTTATAGCCTGATTCAGTTGTTCCATCACTGCAAAAAACAATTCAATTTCGATTATGACCATCTCAGGTTGCTTATTTGGAAGGATGTTTCCCTCCTAATGTCATCCCATTATAGTTTCCCAATTTCTTCTATAGAAAACCATTCTGATCATAGAAATATCTTAGGTAAAGAAACATGGTAATCTATAAATTCTATATCATTTCAATATTACTATAAATTAATTTAAGGATATTAATTTAAAAATATCCTAACTCCTAAAGTTTTCTAAACCGACCTCTAATACCAACTATAAGGCCCCGGCCTTAGTACATTACTTAACCTTGAGTTATATCAAAAATTAACACTGAAAATCTTTTCAAGTTTAGAGTTTTAGAGAATTATAATTTAACTATTACATTACATCTCAATTATTACAAAGTAGACACTTCTACTCAATATCCCTTTTTTATAAAATAAAAACTCTTAAAATAAAACAAGAATTATTTTCTTGATATAAATCTTCTTGAATTCTTCCTTTATCTTACCTTTCCTTATACCTTGTGGAAAACATTTCAAAAACATGGGATGAGTATAAAAATATCAGTGAGGGTTATAAAATAGAGAAAATATTGGCCCATCAATACATACAAAATATAATCTCTTTTTCATACCTCATGAAATCATAAGATTTATGAATAACATATAGAAATCACAAATCATAAAGGTAAATTTTGGAATCCAAGTCATACTTACATTGTAGCTTTCATATCTACATAGGGAGTCACGTTGGAATTCCCATCACAGTATATTAATTAAATAGATTAAGAGAAACATTAATGTTTACCTTTGTCAAGTTACCCAATTCATTGGAGATACATCTCAAGATCATCGACCCTAGGTTTATCAAAGAACCACCCATATATGTAAACAATACCTAAGAACCATAACATAATCATAACACATGAACAATCATAAAGGAAAGATAACATTTCCACATTGCAATAACAATATAACATTTCAGTATATTGACATAATCAATCCAATATGAAAACAATTTTCAATACCAAAATATGTAAAAAGAGTATATGTTATTTATTTTTCTTTTCAAAACATTACAGTGTGTTAAAAAAATCCAAATATCAAATAATTCTCACGGTAGTGGAATGGTCATTGTCACCGCGTACGTTAAAAAGAAACATCCCCTTTATTGTTTAGTAAAATGCCACGTAGAAAAAAAAACATTACCTTTGAATGGAATTAAAATTTAAATGGGTTTGTACACTGTATAAAATAAAGTCATGTATAAATAAAAATATGCCTCAAGGAAAGAAGATTTAGATGAATTCCCTTACCTCGTGTCCAACTTGACTCCTTCATTCTTTATTTTTCTCTTAAAATGTGTAATGCTTTTTGATTTGAGGAAAAAGGATTTATTGAATTGCCTTCTGCCTAGGGGAAAGCTTCTAGAAGAAATAGTGGTATATTTGGAGCTTCTTGGAGAATATTTGTGATTATCCAAGGGGTTTGAGTGGTGTCTGTAATGGGTTAGATGTGGTGGCCTTTTATAAGGGGGAGGAGGGGCTCTTTAGGAAAGTTTGACATTATTATTTTATTATTAAATGATTTTAGGATTAAAAAGGTCCATAACTCGTTAAATTATAATATAAGATGAATATAAGTTTATATTAAATCATCCAATAAGAATTGGATAGGTTTTGTATATTTTTTCATCCTTATCTTTTTTATTTAACCCTTTTTTACTCTTATAATTTTATCAAGAATTTAACAATTTGAGAATCAAAATAATTACCCAAATATGAAAAATATCCAAATAAAGAGTCATTAATAAAATTTGAGACTTATGATTACTATTTGGTAGAATCTTTAATTTTTTGGAATTTTAAATATTTAATAAAAAAATTTATGTTTTAAAATATGAATTATGTCAATTTTGACACTATTCATATCATGAATTTTTTAAAAATCCATAAAAACATGATTGATTCTAAAAAAACCACAATAATGAAAAAAAATATTTAACTGTCATCTAAAAATATCATGTAGTACACTAAAATAACCAAATTAGTTTAATTTTAACATTTTTAGTATCATTTATTTGAATCCTTTATTAATGAATTAATAATTGCATCACCATTGTGTCATAATTAAATCTATTTACTTAATGTCTAAAAATTATAAATAAAATACCATTATGTATTAAATCTTTTTATCTTTCTAATCACTATTTATAGTTTGAAATAGAACTTATATGACTACATATAAATTTTTTTACTAAAATATATATGTTTATGTTACATTTTCCTTAAGTTTAAATTAATTTTTATAAGATGTAATTTTCACTTACTAGTGTCTCCATGGGGTCCCAAAATCAACCCAAGGATACCATAGACATACATGTATCAGCCAGTAGGATTATAACACATGTTAGTTTAATTTAATATTATTATAGTATTATTTGTTTACTCTTATTTAACTGATTTCCCCTCAACTATAGAAAATAAAATATTTACTGAAGTTACTATTCATAATGTCTAAAAATAAAAATTACATATTTACACAATTTGGACCTCATGATTCAAAATATGGAATCTATTTTTCCAATTTCAAAACACATAATTTTCAGAAATTATTTTAAAATTAATTACTATTCTCAAAACCGAAAAACGTGTTTCTAAGAAATAGTAACTACCAAAAGATTGACATGTGTTTATTCTCAATTTCAAAGTAAAATTATGTCTAATGACCAAAATTGGATTAAATGATAAAAATATAATCCAATTACACTCTAAAACCAATTAAAAATATAATCTCACCTTATAAATAAATCAGATGAAAATAAAGTTTTTATTTAAAATGTAGTATGTTTCACTATTCATTAAAAATGAATTTATCAGAAAAATTCCAAAAATTTACCAAAAGTAAATTTTGATATCCCGCTTATAAATAAGAATTTTATTTTCTCAAATGGAACATATAAAAGGGACAAATACATGATTTAAAATGCATTCCCTATCAAAAGGTGGTAAAACTACCTTTTAAAATATTAGAGTATTTATGCTTAAAATTGGATTCATTCCCATTTTAAGCCTATAATTTTATTCAATAAATATAAAACATTTAACAAATATGCATAATCCTAATATGGTTAGTTTTTTTCATTCTCTCTAGTACATTGGATAGGTGTTAGCTACCCTTTAAAATAATAATATTATATTATTATTATTTTCAATATGCTTCAGCATTGTGTGCAACATTACATTTCGGATGTAGCAACCCAAAGCTTGACGTACATGGACATTACATTACTTTTGAAGAATACTTAGTACATAAAAAAACACACACACAAGGACCATAATAGTTTAGTTTCTTTGGAAACATGGAACGTAATCTTCTAATCATGGTAAAAGATCCTCATCATCTCCCATAAAGATCTTCTCCTTTTTTTTCTTACCTAAAACCTTTATTTATATCCTGGGGAAAAGAAAACATAAAAAGGGTGAGCTAAAATGCTCAGTAAGGGTAAGCATGGATAAAATAAAACATACCATATACATTTGAACTTAAAAACATGAACATAATGTTTAAACATCAAAAGCTTTAGAAATGACATAAAACATGGAGGTACGTAAGGAATAGATCATAAAGAAACATTAAGAATGATAAAATAGCATGGGAATAAAACATGTAATTGTGGAGACCATTCAGCACATGTCATGATTTCCATAGTAGCCAAGGCATTTCTACCAAGATCATCTTGGTGGACAAAGTCCCTTTCTGAATCGAGTTCACTCCTCGTTTCAGTCCTATAACACTGAACCGGATTAACTTACCATTCCATCCATGTCTATCTCATGAGATATAAATCTTTACCCAATGCATTTTAGGGAGATATAGGTCCCACCCATCTCATAATTAAATCATTCTTACTTGTGCCACAAAATAAACATACATCACCCAATAAATAAAATGGGTTTCATAAACATCATCCCATCATCAAATAATCCATATAAAATAAATGGATATCATTTCATAATAAGAAAAGTGAAACCATTTAAATCATAGAGACATGATACTTGAAACATACACATATGAAATAATGTCATCTTAGATGAAAAATGGTTTTGATAAAACACTTGAAATTAATTCTTGAGGAAAATATCCTTTCTTCTTCAAAATCAATTTCTTTTCACAAAACGTCATGAAATTTTAAAAGAAATGGATTTTTTTGAAAATAGTAATGAAATATTTGGGAAGAAGATTCATGAAAATAAGGCTTTATAAAACCATAAAAATCCTTTCATGCCGTATACGTTAAAAAAACATTCTTCTCGTACTTTTGTCAGAAAAGTCAAAAAGTACCTTGTAGGGTAAATAAAATAAAGATTCCTTCCATGCCATGGGGTAAAATTAAAAATGGGTAAAAAGGACTTTTAACATACATGAAAACACTTTTATAAAACATGGACATGGATGATTGCAATAACCCCAGTAAATACTTACGAATAAGCAATCTCGGATAAAAATGAGATATGAAAAATTATCCCTTACCTTAGGTCCGATATGATTTGTATGGATTCAAACCTCCTGTATAATGATTTAAATAATGTCATTGACTTATTACAGAATCATATTCGTTGTTATGATATCATATATGTTTCACTTATGACTTTACATTACCCGTTGTTTTGTAAATTCCATGTTAAAGAGCGTTTTGGTTAAAATTGTTTCATTTGTTGTACGTGTTTTGACTTGTAATTATTCATATGATTACTTAGATAAAGATTACTTAATTCCATAATATAAAACATTATTTATATATAATATATATTAAGAATATACATATATATAATATATTGATAAATGGAACGAAATACACCGTTCATGGAGACGGTAGGTCGTACGTACGCATGAACGTTGTTTTCGTTTCCTTATTGAGTTGAATGAAATGAAGTAGATGACATACATATATATATACATAAATCCAGTAGCTTTATAATGTCATATATTTCATTATTATTACTTATATATACATTATAATCATTCTTTAATGGTTAACATGGAGAATGAATCTCGTCACGTCGTGGAGACGGTATTCTGTACGTACGCAAAAGCGATAATATCAATCCCATGATCATAGAATTTTATTGGAGTGTATGTATACTATTACAGAATCAATATCACTTTACAATAATCATATATAGTTATTATTTACACCATTATACCCATCCAAGTAAGGTGTTGGTGTAAAATAGATTACACCATGGCATGAAGATGGTATTCCGTACGTACGCACGCATGGTGATTTAGTTTTCCATAGGATGGATACATGGTGAAATAGGGTTGTTTCATACTTATAATAAAATATCAGTATATTAGTGATACTGATGTTATTAGTTCATAATGAAACAACCTAAGAAGAAGAAGTGGACGAAGAAATAAAGTTGAAAGAATCGGTAACGGACATTACCTTTTCTTTGAAGCGCCTCTTTGAGTCCTCCTCTTAGGTACTAAAATTGGTCTTTGAAGAAGACCAGGACCTATAGGATGTTTCTAGGGAAGTGGAGAAGATAATGTTTCA
Organism: Viscum album; assembly: GCA_963277665.1. Classification (NCBI taxonomy): domain Eukaryota; kingdom Viridiplantae; phylum Streptophyta; class Magnoliopsida; order Santalales; family Viscaceae; genus Viscum; species Viscum album. The sequence goes on along the minus strand of OY728164.1, from coordinate 1,006,190,973 downwards.
TGGTTTTTCCAAGATTTAAGACTCAAATTGGTGTGAGGAAGAGAGGGAGGAGGTGCCATTTTATAAGGAAGGAGAGGGGCACCTTTGGAATAACTAAAAATATTATTTTATTATAAAGCCAAATTCGGTTTTAAATAGCTCCAAATTGATTTATTTAGAAGCTAAGTTGGGTATGGGTCGAAATACTCTCATCTAATATAATTTAGACAAGTTTAGGTTCCAATGATAACATTATCATTTATATTTAACTTTAAGTTAGATAATTTTACTTTTATCGTGTCTTTTTGTGTTCTTACACTATAAGGTTAATAAACTTACTATAACAAGCCAAACAAACCCCAAGTTTTTTATTATTAATTTATATAACCTTATCTAAGTCATTTTACCAAACCATAGATTTTTAGGAATAAAATAACAATTAATAACATAATATTAGCTTTAAAAACTATTCTATGTCAATTTTGACACTATTTAGTAATTGATTTTTGCGAAAATCATAACAGAATGATTAGTTCTATAATAGTTAATTAAATCAATAATGACATTTCATATTAACCTTTAAAATTATTTTAATTCATAAAAAGTCTCAAATTATATTTTTTTGGGTATTTATAACATCAATTATGTCAATATTTCATTAATAAGATAATTACTGCATCATCTTTGTGTCATAAATTAATTAAATTATTTAAACTCTAAAAATTACAAATAAAATATCATTATGTAGGAACTATTTTTAGATTTATAATGAATATTTATAGTCGAATTTACCTTATGTATGACCCTATATTAAAAATGATATACTTATTAAACTTTCATTTTAACTATTTTAACCCTTCTTTAAATAAATTAATAATAAATGTCCTAATCTAATCCAAGTGGGCCTAAATGGTCATATTTTATTCCTAAGGTTGTTTTTGGTTGAATTAAACTTATCCAATAGAAATAGGACATGGGTTAGGGTAATAATAATATCATTTTTACACTTAATTACCCTATTTACTTTTAATCGTGGTAAAAAAAAGTAAAAAGTTACTATTCACCAAAAATTATTTTCATCTCATTGAACCACATTTTACTTACTGACATCAACTGTGTCTCTTGGATTTTTGAAATTCCACTCACAGAAATGGTAAAATTAAGTTTTATGAAAAATTCATTTTTTAACTACCACTTAGTGGTTTCACTATTCATCAAAAAATGGAAGTTTCTAGAAAAATACCAAAAATTAGGTCTAAGATATATTTTATATTATGAACACAAAAATGATGTCTATTTTAACAAATTCAAAACATATCAGTTGCATTAATTAATTTAAAAATTAATTCCCGTCGTCAAAACATATAGCGTGTTCTTAAGAGATAATAACTATCAAAAGATTGGCACTTGTTTATGTCTGGTTTAAATGTGAAATTACATCCAATGACCAAAATTGTATTAAAATGTAAAAATATACTCTAAATATACTTTAAAACCACTCAAATTAATAATTTATCACTATTAATTATTTCGATTAAAAAGGTTGTTTTTAATTAAAATTTAGTGATTTTCACTATTCATCAGAAAATGAAAGTTATCTGAAAAGTACCAAAATTTTACCCTAAGCTAATTTCGATATTCTGAATCCAAATATGAATTCAATTTTGAAAGCTAAAATTTAAAAAATTTCACAAAGTGGTTATTACTATTCATAACGGCTAGTTTTAATAATATTTTAATAGCATATCGTTGTTTAGTGAAACTCGGTATTGCGTATTACACACGCTATTGAGGAAGGTCGTGATTGCGTGTAATGAAAGGCAAGTCAGTGATGCATGTTGTGCAAGATCATTTTGGTGTAGTTTACAACCCAAGACATTAATGAAATTAAAAAGAATATTTTTCATAAAATCTCAGGGTGTTACATTGTACCCCCCTTAAAATGAATTTCTCCCTCGAAATTCGTCGGGGTTATAAATGGTTTACTACTCGAAAGTTTCTTTAATAGAAACCCACATCGTAAAAAGGAATACCAAAACCAATCTTTAAAAACAAAATTATGAAACGTAACGGTTACCCAAATAAACTAATCATTGGGTTTCCACATAGATGAAAATATGGATATGGAAGAGAAATCTAACCATCATGTTCTGATGGAGAGTGGTAGAGAACATGGCTATGGAAAAGCCAGCAATCACAAAGCCATAAATTTGTCAAGATCTAAGGTACCATCTGATTCATCAAATATAAGAGCACTAGGACAACATTTTTGGTTTTCAAGATCATTTCCCTAAAGTTGAAGAATTTGAATTAGAATAAATACTTACTTTATTTTGGTACAATCTCACTATTGTTCGTGCCTTGAACAATTTCCACTTCATCTCTTAAAGAAATGAAGTTGAATTTGTTATTCGTGAAGTGTTAGTAGATCATGTGATAGAATGATGGGTCATTCCATCTGTCTGAAACAAAAGGTTAGAAAAGTTATCAAAAAAAACTTAAGTCCATCTATAGTGAGATTAATCATATATTGTTCCTAAAATGGACTTATACTTCATATATCATACTGCTTAATATAATAAAACAAGTTTCTACTAAACAAGGACTTCATGTAGGCCAGTGGTAGGCGATAAAGGCCAGCCGCACTTCGGTTGTAGGTTCGATTCCCACAGCCTTGTCCGACGCGATAGGTTGCCGCCCATCCTGCAGGTTGTCCATTTTCTAAAGCTATATTACTATAACATCCCATCAATAATATAAAAAAAAGTTCTATCCTCAAACAATACTAACTTATGTCCAACATAATCCATTCCAGTCTTTAAGCTTATCTAAAATACTTCGGTCCAATCTCATAGTATAAAGAAAATGATTACTTGAAATGTCACATAACAATCACGTGAATGCCATCATTTATCCCCAATATATCATAAGATATATCTTTTTGGTCAAATTACAAACATGTGAATACCTTAATCATGTATTCTCTTGAAGAATGAATACCCATTAATTGAACCATAGTGAAAACATTAATTCCGTTAAAAGTTAACACTTTCCACATACCAAAATCCTCAATATTCTATATACTCAAACCATGATATCACTTAGTCCTTATATCAATCATGATCTCATGAATACTGTCAAACATTTCATTTTCTCCTTATCCCTTCAATATGCGCATATCATTTTCTTTCCAAAATATTTGAATCACTTTTCACGGTTACCGGTACCTTAAAATTATTGAAAACTACAATAGAATAATACAAAAATATTCTAATACACAATAAATGTACCTCAACAACATTATTCTTGAATACCAATACATAAACACTTCAATCCATCCTCTTTAATTATTGTCCTGGAATAAGTCCTTCCTTTATTTAGAAGTAACTTTTTAGGTCAGGGCATTGAGTTGGGATATGCCCATGTTCTCCACAAATAATACATTGAACTCCATAACAGTCTACCACTCTATGACCCTTTTCTCCACACAGATAACATCGGTCCCTCCATTTGAGGTATTCCTCAAGGTTCTTCTTACCTTCTTTAGAAATCTCAATCTTCCTTTCTTTATGCTCCTCAACATGCGAACATGCATAATAGTCTATCTTCCTCTTCTTTGATGAATTAGGAATACCACTAAATTTCACTTTGTTAATCATATATCGTGATGACTGATTCGGCATAATCAAAATACCTTTCTCTCGAGGCATTACAAAAAAAATTTGCTCATAGTCACCAATTTGTCCATTGGATTCAATGTTAACTGAATTCCTTCTGGTTCCCTCCATTACCTAAAACACAAAAAGAATTCTATGAGAGAAAAAAATCATGCTAGGGAAAACAACATAGTAAAGGGGGAGTACCCTCAATATCCAACATCTTAGGTTAAATTCTAAGATCGTTAGCGCAATTCTCGGACTATAACCTATACTTATACTTAACCTTAGGGACATCCCTAGACATACCTTAGAAATATCTCTATGGATCTCACTAAAGTTCTCGCATCCTAGTTTCCAAAGGTTGACTAAACCTTTCCTCTGATACCAACTGTAGCGACCTGAAACTTGACGTACATAGACATTACATTACTTTTGTGGAATATCTAGTACATAACAAAAACACACACACAAGGACCGTAATAGTTTGGTGTCTTTGGAAACTTGGAACGTAATCTTCTAATCATGGTGAAAGATCCTCATCATCTCCCATAAAGATCTTCCCCTTCTTTTTCTTACCTAAAACCTTTCTTTATATCCTGGGGAAAAGAAAACATAAAAAGTCTGAGCTAAAATGCTCAGTAAGGGTAAGCATGGATAAAATAAAACATACCATATACATTTGAACTTAAAAACATGAACATAATGTTTAAACATCAAAAGCTTTAGCAATGACATAAAACATGGAAGTACATAAGTCATAGATCATAAAGAAACATTAAGAATGATAAAATAGCATGGGAATAAAACATGTAATTGTGGCAACCATTCAGCACATGTTATGATTTCCATAGTAGCCAAGGAATTGCTGCCAAGACCATCTTGGTGGAAAAAGTCCCTTTCTGAATCGAGTTCACTCCTCGTTTCAGTCCTGTAACACTGAACCGGATTAACTTACCATTCCATTCATGTCTATCTCATGAGATATAAATCTTTACCCAATGAATTTGAGGGAGATATAGGTCCCACCCATCTCATAATGAAATCATTCTTACTTGTGCCACAAAATAAATATACATCACCCAATAAATAAAATGGGTTTCATAAACATCATCTCATCATCAAATAATCCATATAAAAGAAATGGATATCATTTCATAATAAGAAAAGTGAAACCATGTAAATCATAGAGACATGATACTTGAAACATACACATATGAAATAATGTCATCTTAGATGAAAAATGGTTTTGATAAAACACTTGAAATTAATTCTTGAGGAAAATATCCTTTCTTCTTCAAAATTAATTTCTTTTCACAAAACGTCATGAAATTTTAAAAAGAATGGATTTTGTTGAAAATAGTAATGAAATATTTTTTAGGAATCTTCATGAAAATAAGGCTTTATAAAACCGTAAAAATCCTTTCATGTCATATATGTTAAAAAAACATTTTTCTCGTACTTTTGTCAGAAAAGTCAAAAAGTACCTTGTAGGGTAAATAAAAGAAATATTCCTTCCATACCATGGGGTAAAAGTCAAAATGGGCAAAAAGGACATTATACATACATGGAAACTGTTTTATAAAACCTGTACATGGATGATTTCAATAACCCCAGTAAATACTTACGAATAAGAAATCTCGGATAAAAATGCGATTTGCAAAATTATCTCTTACCTTAGGTCTGATATGCTTCGTATGGATCAAAACCTCCTGTATATAGATTTAAATAATTTCATTGACTTATTACAGAATCATATTCACAGTTATGATATCATATATGTTTCACATATGACTTTATATTACCCGTTGTTTTGTAAATTCCATGTTAAAGAGCGTTTTGGGTAAAATCGTTTCATTTATCATCCGTGTTTTGACTTGTAATTATTCATATGATTACTTATATCATGATTACTTAATTAAAGAATATAAAATATGATTTATATATAATATATATTAATAATATACATATATATAATAGATCGATAAATGGAAAGAAATACACCGTTTATGGAGACGGTAGGCCGTACGTACGCATTAACGATGTTTTCGTTTCCTTATTGAGTTGAATGGAATTAGGTAGATGAAATACATATATATATACATAAATCCAGTAGCTTTATAATTTCATATATTTCATTATTATTACTTATATATACTGTATAATCATTCTTTAATGGATAACATGGAGAATGAATCTCATCACGTCGTGGAGACGGTATTCCGTACGTACGCAAGAGCGATGATATCATTCCCATGATCATGGAATTTTATTGGAGTGTATGTATACTATTACAGAATCAATATCACTTTACAATAATCATATATAGTTATTATTTACACCATTTTACCAATCCAAGTAAGGTGGTGGTGGAAATAGATTACACCACGGCGTGGAGACGGTATTCCGTACGTACGCACGCATGGTGATTTCATTTTCCATAGGATGGATACATGGTGAAATAGGGTTGTTTCATACTTATAATAACATATCAGTATATTAGTGATACTGATGTTATTACTTCATAATGAAATAACCTAAGATTAATAAGTGGAAGAAGAAATAAAGTTGAAAGAATCGGTAACAGACATTACCTTTTCTTTGAAGCGCCTCTTTGAGTCCTCCTCTTAGGGTACTAAAATTAGTCTTTGAAGAATACCAGGACCTCTAGAATGTTTCTAGGGAAGTGGAGAAGCGAATTTGGCAGGGGTTGGCCAATCTTGAAGGCTAAAATTGGTGTGAGGAAGAGAGGGAGGAGGTGCCCTTTTATAAGGGAGGAGAGGGGCACCTTTGGAATAACTAAAAATATTATTTTATTATAAAGCCAAATTCAGTTTTAAATAGATCCCAATTGATTTATTTAGAAGTTAATGTGGTTATGGGTCGAAATCATCTCATCCAATAGAATTTAGACATGTTTAGGTTCCTATTTTAACCTTATCATTTATATTTAACTTTAAGGTAGATAATTTTACTTTTACCGTGTCTTTTTGTGTTCTTACACTATAAGGTTAATAAACATACTATAACAAGACAAAAGAACCCCAAGTTGTTTAGTATTAATATATATAACCTTATCTAAGTTATTTGGCCTAACCTTGGATTTTTAGAAATAAAATAACAATTAATAATATAATATTTGTTTTAAAAACTATTTTATGTAAATTTTGACACTATTTAGTAATTGATTTTTGTGAAAATCATAAAAGAATGATTAGTTCGAAAAAAGTTAATTAAATCAATAATAACAATTCATATTAACCTATAAAATTAGTGGAATTTATAAAAAGTCTCAAATTACATTTATTTGGGTATTAATAACATCAATTATGTCAATATTTTATTAATAAGATAATTACTGCATCATCGTTGTGTCATAAATAAATTAAATTATTTAAAGTCTAAAAATTACAAATAAAATATCATTATGTATGAAATCTTTTTATCTTTCTAATTAATATTTATAGTCTAATTTATCGTATGTATAACCCTATATTAAAAATGATATACTTATTAAACTTTAATTTTAACTATTTTAACCCTTCTTTAAATAAATTAATAATAAATGTCCTAATCTAATCCAAGTGGGCCTAAATGGTCATATTTTATTCCTAAGGTTGTTTTTGGTCTAATTAAACTTATCCAATAGAATTAGGACATGTGTTAGGGTAATAATAATATCATTTTCACCCTTAATTACCCTATTTACTTTTAACAGTGGTAAAAAAAAGAAAAAAGTTATTATTCACCAAAAATTATTTTCATCTCATTGAAGCATATTTTACTTACTGACATCAATCGTGTCTCTCCGATTTTTGAAATTCGACTCATAGAAGCGGTAGAATTATGTTTTATGAAAACTTCATTTTTTTAACTACCACTTAGTGGTTTCACTATTCATCAAAAAATGGAAGTTTCCAGAAAAATACCAAAAATTAGGCCTAAGCTATATTTGATATTATGAACTCAAAAATGATGTATATTTTAACAAATTAAAAACATATCATTTGCATTAATTAATTTTAAAATTAATTTCTGACGTCAAAACATATAGCGTGTTCTTAAGAGATAATAACTATCAAAAGATTGACACTTGTTTATGTTTGGTTTAAATGTGAAATTACATCCAATGACCAAAATTGTATTAAATTGTAAAAATATACTCCAAATATACTTTAAAACCACTCAAATTAATAATTTATCACTATTAATTATTTCGATTAAAAATGTGTTTTTAATTAAAATTTAGTAATTTTCACTATTCATCAGAAAATGAAAGTTATCCAAAAAGTACCAAAATTTCACCCTAAGCTAATTTCGATATTCAGAATCCAAAAATGAATTCCATTTTAAAAACTAAAATTAAAAAAATTTCAAAAAGTGGTTATTACTATTCATAACGGCTAGTTTTAATAATATTTTAATAGAATTTCGTTGTTTAGTGAAACTCGGTATTGCGTACTACACACGCTATCGAGGAAGGTCGCGATTGCGTGTAATGCAAGGCATGTCAATGATGCATGTTGTGCAAGATCCTTTTGGTTTAGCATACAACACAAGACATTAATGAAATTAAAAAGAATATTTTTCATAAAATCTCAGGGTGTTACATTCTACCCACCTTAAAATGAATTTTGCCCACGAAATTCGTCGGGGTTATAAATGTTTTACTACTCGAAAGTTTCTTTAATAGAAACCCACATCGTAAAAAGGAATACCAAAACCAATATTTAAAAACAAAATTATGAAACTTAATGGTTACCCAAATAAACTAATCACTGGGTTTCCACATAGGTGAAAATATGGATATGGAAGAGAAATCTAACCATCATGTTATGATGGAGAGTGGTAGATAACATGGCTATGGAAAAGACAGCAATCACAAAACCATAAATTTGTGAATATCTAAGGTACCATCTGATTCATCAGATATATGAGCACTAGGACAACATTTTTGGTTTTCAAGATCATTTCCCGAAAGTTGAAGAATTTGAATTAATATAAATACTTACTTTATTTTGGTATAATCTCACTGTTGTTCATGCCTTGAAAAATTTCCACTTAATATCTTAAAGAAATGAAGTTGAATTTGTTATTCGTGAAGTGTTAGCAGATTATGTGATAGAATGATGGGTCATTCCATCTTTCTGAAACAAAAGGTTAGAAAAGTTATCAAAAAATACTTAAGTCCATCTATAGTGAGATTAATCATATATTGTTCCTAAAATGGACTTATACTTCATATATCATATTGCTTAATATAATAAAACTATCTTCTACTAAAACAAGACTTCTTGTAGGCCAGTGGTAGGTGATAAAGGCCAGTCGCACTTCGGTTATAGGTTCGATTCCCACAGCCTTGTCCGACGCGATGGGTTGTCGCCCATCCTGCAGGTTGTCCGTTTTCTAAAGCTATATTACTATAACATCCCATCAATAATATCAAAAAAAGTTCTATCCTCAAACAATACTAACTTATGTCCAACATAATCCATTCCAATCTTTAGGCTTATATAAAATACTTTGGTCCAAGCTCATAGTATAAAGAAAATGATTACTTGAAATGTCACATAACAATCACGTGAATTCCATCATTTATCCCCAATATATCATAATATATATCTTGTTGGTCAAATTACAAACATGTGAATACCTTAATCATGTATTCTCTTGAATAATGAATACCCATTAATTGAACCATAGTGAAAACATGAATGCAGTTAAAAGTTAACACTTTCCACATACCAAAATCCTCAATATTCTATATACTCAAACCATGATATCACTTAGTCCTTATATCAATCATGAGCTCATGAATACTGTCAAACATTTCATTTTCTCCTTATCCCTTCAATATGCGCATATCATTTGATTTCCAAAATATTTAAATCACTTTTAATTGTTACCGGTACCTTAAAATTATTGAAAACCACAATAGAATTATACAAAAATATTCTAATACACAATAAAAGTACCTCAAAACATTATTCTTGAATACCAATACATAAACACTTCAATCCATACTCTTCAATTATTGTCCTGGAATAAGTCCTTCCTTGATTTAGAAGTAACTTTTTAGGTCAGGGAATTGAGTTGGGTAATGCCTATGTTCTCCAAAAATAATACATTGAACTCCATAACAGTTTGTCACTCTATGAACCTTTTCTCCACACAGATAACATTGGTCCCTCCATTTGAGGTATTCCTCAAGGTTATTCTTACCTTCTTTAGAAATCTCAATCTTCCTTTCTTTATGCTCCTCAACATGCGAACATGCATAATAGTCTATCTTCCTCTTCTTTGATGAATTAGGAATACAACTAAATTTCACTTTGTTAATCATATATCGTGATGACTGGTTCGGAATAATCAGAATACCTTTCTCTCTAGGCATTACACAATTTTTTTTCTCATAGTCACAAATTTTTCCATTGGATTCAATGTTAACCAAATTTCTTCTGGTTCGCTCCATTAACTAAAACACAAAAAGAATTCTGTGAGAGAAAAAAATCATGCTAGAGAAAACAACATAATAAAGGGGGAGTACCCTCAATATATAACATCTTAGGTTAAATTCTAAGATCTTTAGAGCAATTCTTGGACTATAACCTATACTTATACTTAACCTTAGGGACATACCAAGACATACCTTAGAAATATCTCTAGGGATCTCACTAAAGTTCTCACATCCTAGTTTCCAAAGGTTGACTAAACCTTTCCTCTGATACCAACTGTAGCGACCCGAATCTTGACGTTCATGGCCATTACATTACTTTTGTGGAATACTTAGTACATAACAAAAACACACACACAAGGACCGTAATAGTTTAGTGTCTTTGAAAACTTGGAACGTAATCTTCTAATCATGGTGAAAGATCCTCATCATCTCCCATAAAGATCTTCCCCTTCTTTTTCTTACCTAAAACCTTTCTTTATATCCTAGGGAAAAGAAAACATAAAAAGGGTGAGCTAAAATACTCAGTAAGGGTAAGCATGGATAAAATAAAACATACCATATACATTTGAACTTAAAAACATGAACATAATGTTTAAACATCAAAAGCTTTAGCAATGACATAAAACCTGGAAGTACATAAGGCATAGATCATAAAGAATCATTAAGAATGATAAAATAGCATGGGAATAAAACATGTAATTGGGGAAACTATTCAACACATGTCATGATTTCCATAGTAGCTAAGGCATTGCTTCCAAGACCATCTTGGTGGAAAAAGTCCCTTTCTGAATCAAGTTCACTCCTTGTTTTAGTCCTGTAACACTGAACCAGATTAACTTACCATTCCAGCCAGGTCTATCTCATGAGATATAAATCTTTACCCAATGCATTTGAGGTATATATAGGTCCCACCCATCTCATAATGAAATCATTCTTACTTGTGCCACAAAATAAACATACATCACCCAATAAATAAAATGGGTTTCATAAACATCATCCCATCATCAAATAATCCATATAAAAGAAATGGATATCATTTCATAATAATAAAAGTGAAACCATGTGAATCATAGAGACATGATACTTGGAACATACACATATAAAATAATTTCATCTTAGATGAAAAATGGTTTCTATAAAACACTTGAAATTAATTCTTGAGGAAAATATCCTTTCTTCTTCAAAATCAACTTCTTTTCACAAAACGTCATGAAATTTTAAAAGAAATGGATTTTGTTGAAAATAGTAATGAAATATTTTGGAGGAATCTTCATGAAAATAAGGCTCTATAAAACCGTAAAAATCCTTTCATGCCGTATACATTAAAAAAACATTTTTCTCATACTTTTTTTGGAAAAGTCAAAAAGTACCTTGTAGGGTAAATAAAAGAAAGATTCCATCCATACCATGGGGTAAAAGTCAAAGTGGGAAAAAAGGACTTTAAACATACATGGAAACACTTTTATAAAACATGGACAAGGATGATTTCAATAACCCCAGTAAATACTTACGAATAAGCAATCTCGGATAAAAATGTGATTTGCAAAATTATCGCTTACCTTAGGTCTGATATGCTTTGTATGGATCCAAAACTCTTGTATAATGATTTAAATAATTTCATTGACTTATTAAATAATCATATTCATTGTTATGATATCATATATGTTTCACTTATGACTTTATATTACCCGTTGTTTTGTAAATTCCATGTTAAAGAGTGTTTTGGGTAAAATCATTTAATTTATCATCTGTGTTTTGACTTGTAATTATTCATATGATTACTTAGATCATGATTACTTAATTACAGAATATAAAATATGATTTATATATAATATATATTAATAATATACATATATATAATAGATCGATAAATGGAAAGAAATACACTGTTCATGGAGACGGTAGGTCGTACGTACGCATGAACGCTGTTTTCGTTTCCTTATTGAGTTGAATGGAATTAAGTAGATGACATACATATATATATAAAATAATCCAGTAGCTTTATAATGTAATATATTTCATTATTATTACTTATATATACTTTATAATCATTCTTTAATGGTTAACATGGAGAATGAATCTCATCGCGTCGTGGAGACGGTATTCCATACGTACGTAAGAGCGATGATATCGTTCCCATGATCATAGAATTTTATTGGCGTGTATGTATACTATTACAGAATAAATATCACTTTACAATAATCATATATAGTTATTATTTACACCATTATACTCATCCAAGTAAGGTGGTGGTGGGATATAGATTACACCACGGCGTGGAGACGGTATTCCGTACGTATGCACGCATGGTGATTTCGTCTTCCATAGGATGGATACATGGTGAAATAGGGTTGTTTCACACTTATAATAACATATCAGTATATTAGTGATACTTATGTTATTACTTCATAATGAAACAACCTAATATGAAGAAGTGGAGGAAGAAATAAAGTTGAAAGAATCGGAAACGGACATTACCTTTTCTTTCAAGCGCCTCTTTGAGTCCTCCTCTTAGGGTACTAAAATTGGTCTTTGAAGAAGACCAGGACGTCTATAATGTTTCTAGGGAAGTGGAGAGGAGAATTTGGCAGGGGTTGGCCAAGCTTGAAGGCTAAAATTGGTGTGAGGAAGAGAGGGAGGAGGTTCCCTTTTATAAGGGAGGAGAGGGGCACCTTTGGAATAACTAAAAATATTATTTTATTATAATGCCAAATTCGGTTTTAAATAGCTCCAAATTGATTTATTTCGAAGCTAAGGTGGGTACGGGTCGAAATTCTCTCATCCAATAGAATTTAGACAAGTTTAGGTTCCTATTTTAACCTTATCATTTATATTTAACTTTAAGTTAGATAATTTTACTTTTATCGTGTCTTTTTGTGTTCTTACACTATAAGATTAATAAACTTACTATAACAAGCCAAAAGAACCCCAAGTTGTTTATTATTAATATATATATCCTTATCTATATCATTTGGCCGAATCTTAGATTTTTAGGAATAAAATAACAATTAATAATATAATATTTGTTTTAAAAACTATTTTATGTCAATTTTGACACTATTTAGTAATTGATTTTTGTGAAAATCATAAAAGAATTATTAGTTCGGAAAAGTTTAATTAAATCAATAATAACATGTCATATTAACCTATAAAATTAGTGGAATTTATAAAAAGTCGCAAATTATATTTATTTGGGTATTTATAACATCAATTATGTCAACATTTCATTAATAAGATAATTACTGCATCATCGTTGTGTCATAAATAAATTTAATTATTTAAATTTTAAAAATTACAAATAAAATATCATTATGTAGGAAATATTTTTTTCTTTCTAATGAATATTTATAGTCGAATTTATCGTATGTATAACCCTATATTAAAAATGATATACTTATTAAACTTTAATTTTAACTATTTTAACCCTTCTTTAAATAAATTAATAATAAATGTCCTAATCTAATCCAAGTGGTCCTAAATGGTCATATTTTATTCCTAAGGTTGTTTTTGGTCGAATTAAACTTATGAAACAGAATTAGGACATGTATTAGGGTAATAATAATATCATTTTTACCCTTAATTATCGTATTTACTTTTAACCGTGGTAAAAAAAAGTAAAAAGTTACTATTCACCAAAAATTATTTTCATCTCATTGAACCATATTTTTCTTACTGACATCAACCGTGTCTCTCCGATTTTTGAAATTCCACTCACAGAAGTGGTAAAATTAAGTTTTAACAAATTCAAAACATATCAGTTGCATTAATTAATTTAAAAATTAATTTCCTTCGTCAAAACATATAGCGTGTTCTTAAGAGATAATAACTATCAAAAGATTAACACTTGTTTATGTCTGGTTTAAATGTGAAATTACATCCAATGACCAAAATTGTATTAAATTGTAAAAATATACTCTAAATATACTTTAAAACCACTAAAATTAATAATTTATCACTATTAATTATTTCGATTAAAAAGGTTGTTTTTAATTAAAATTTTGTAATTTTCACTATTCATCAGAAAATGAAAGTTATCCGAAAAGTACCAAAATTTCACCCTAAGATAATTTCGATATTCTGAATCCAAAAATTAATTCCATTTTGAGAACTAAAATTTACAAAATTTCAAAAAGTGGTTATTACTATTCATAACGGCTAGTTTTAATAATATTTTAATAGCATATCGTTGTTTAGTGAAACTCGGTATTGCGTACTACACACGCTATCGAGGAAGGTCGTGATTGCGTGTAATGCAAGGAAAGTCAGTGATGCGTGTTGTGCAAGATCCTTTTGGTGTAGCGTACAACACAAGACATTAATGAAATTAAAAAGAATATTTTTCATAAAATCTCGGGGTGTTACATCGGAGAAACCCATTGTTTCTTGTCTGGTACTCCATCGAACATAGCATCCCCTTTAAAGTAGAATTATAATTTAATTACAAATATTAATAAATATGAAATTTTCTTATTCTTTATTTATTTTGGATGTTGCATCCTTCTCCCTTTTGGAAATTATGCCCTCGCAATTTTATTCACTTATCAAATAAGTGGTGATATTTATCCATCATAGCATTTTTAGATTCTCACGTTGCCTCTTCAACCATATGGTCTTTCCATTAAACCTTTACCTAATGAATTACCATATTCTGAAACACTTTCTCTCTTTGGTTAAAAATCTTGACTGGTTGTTCCTCATAAGAAATATTGTCTTCCATCTAAACTATATTTGGTCTCAAAACATGGTATGGATATGGCATATACTTTCTCAATATTCAAACATGAAAAGCATTGTGTACCTGGGATAAACATTGAGGTAAATCCACTCTATAGGAAACTAATCCAACTTTAATGAGGATTTCATAGGGTCCAATGAACCTCAGACTCAACTTTCCCTTCTTACCAAAACACATCACACTTTTCCATGGAGAAACTTTGAGAAAGATGAGATCACCTACCTCAAAAGAAAGATCTTTCCTCTGGTTATCTGTATAACTTTTCTATCTACTTTGGGTTGTTCTCATGTGCTTTTGAATCAATCGAAATTTTTCTACCATCTCTTCTACCAAATCTAGTCCCCTCAACTTTCTTGCACCTACATCATCCCAAAAATCAAGAGTTCAACACCGCTTTACTTATAATTCCTCAAATAGTTCCATCTGTATACTAGAATGAAAATTGTTATTATAATAAAATTCATCCCAAGAAATATGTTGGTCCTAAATTCCTTGGTAATTCATTGAGAAAACACATATCATATCTTCCAATGTCTGAATTGTTCATTCTGACTGTAATCTGATTGTGGATAAAAAGTTGTACAAAATTTTAATTTAGCACTCAATGAATTCTGAAGGCCCTTCAGAAAGTTAGAAGTGAACCTAGGATCACGATCAGATACAATGGAGAGGGTAACTCCATGAAACCTGACTATATCTATAATATACAATCGATAAAGTTGATATAGAGACAGAGTATCTCAAAATGGAACAAAATGAGCAGATTTAGTTAATTGATCAACAATAACCTAGATTTCATTATTACCTCAATAATTATTTGGTAATACCATGATGAAATCCAAGGATAGATTTTCCCATTTCCACTCTAGCACTGGAAAAGGATGAATTATCCCTTTTGATATCTTTCACTCTGCTTTAACCGGTTAAAAAGTCAAACACTTCATAGTAAATTCAACAATATCTCTTTTCATTTCTTCCCACTAGTAATACTACCAAAGATCTTTGTACATCTTAGAACTGATAGGATGAACTAAAAATAGAGAACTGTTATCTTCACATAACAACTCTTTCTTCAACTGTGAATCACAAGGCACACATAATATCTTTCCAAACCTCAAAACACAGTCTCTATCAATATTAAACATAGGAAACTTACCCTTCTGAAACATTTCTTCCCTTTTCTCCAACTCACTATCATTTTTCTGTGATTGATTTATTCTATATTCTTGGAACTATTGTACTAGAAACTGAAACAAAACTGAGGAATTTCCTATATCAAAAACTTCTATTCCAAAGTTCACAAAATTGTTAATCAAAGGATCTTGTACCAAACATAACATGGTTAATGTTGCATTACTTTTTCAAATCAAAGCATCAGACACTTTATTTGATTTTCCTAGATGGTAATAAATTCTGTAATCATAATCCTTGATTAATTCTAGTAATCTCCTCTATCTCATTTTCGGTTATTTATAAGGGAATATATACTACAATCTTTTGTGATCAGTATATATTTCCCAATTTACTCAATACAAATGATGCCTCCAAATTTTTAATGAAAAGACAACAGTACCTAATTCCAAATCATGTGTAGGGTAACTTAACTCATGAGGTTTCAACTGACGTGAAGCATAAGCAATTACGTGATCATTCTATATAATGAAACAGCTAAGTCCTTTCAATAAAGCATCACTGTAGATAACAAATTCACCATCTCTAGAAGGTAATGCCCAAACTGGATCATTCCCAAATCTTCTTTTCAATTCTTGAAAAAAATCATCACATTCTTTTTTCAAGATAAGATTAACACCATTTCAAGTTAACTTAGTCATTGTGCTAGATAACTGTGCAATGTTTTCAAGAAACCTTCAGTAATAGCCTTCCAAACCAATAAAGCTTTAGATCTCAATTATATTTGTGGTCTTTTCAATTATTCAACAACTTTGGTTTTAGCAAGATCAATAGTTATAACATCTTTAGAAATAATGTGGCCATGGAATGAAATTTTCTACAACCAAAACTCAATCTTTCTGAATTTCCCATATAGTTCTTTTATTTTAAATTTTGAAAGGAAACCCTCAAATGAATTTCATACTCCTCTTTAATTTTAGAATGAAACAAAATATCATCAATAAATACAACCAAAACTTTTCCAAGAACTCACTAATAATTCTATTCATAAGATGCATGAATAATATTTGTGCATTAGTTAACTCAAAAGGCATAACTAAAAATTCATAATTGTCATATCTAGTATGAAATTCTAGTCTTTGGAATGTCTGTTTCCTTTACTTTCAACTAATGGTACCCCGACCTCAATTCAATCTTCAAAAAATATTGAGCTCCTAGGAAGTGATCAAACAAATTATTGATATGAGGAAAAGGATACTTGTTCTTAATAGTGATGTCATTCAAGGATCTATAATCAATGAAACGTCTCATTAAACCATATTTCTTTTTAACAAACAAGATAGGATCACCCCTTGGTGATGTTCTAGGTCAAATGAAACCTGTATCTATTAACTCTCACAATTTCTTATTTGACTCTAAAAGTTCAATTTGATCTATTCGATAAGGGGGTTTTGAAATTAGATTAGCATCATGAACTAAGTCAATTGTAATTTCAACTTCCCGATTAGTTATTATACTGGGAAACTCATCAAGAAAAAGATCAAGATACTCATTTACCATTGCAACATTATTAATCTGAATAGTTCCTTTTTTCAACAATATGTGGAAGGTAACATCTATTTCTATATTTTACTATTTTCTCAGCTTCCTGATATGTTATCAAAAGTAAGGATTCATTCATGTAAACAAATTTAAATTCTTTCTGAAAAGAAACCTCTTTAGATCTACAGTCAATCTTAGCATGATAAACATAAATCCAATCCATACCCAAAATAACATCAAACTCTACTAGAGGCATAACAATAAGGTTTGTAGATAGATTCTTTTCACACATAAGGATGAGAAGGTTCTTATAATTTATTTTTGTCTCCACATTTCCTCTTAGTGTTTTTACCATAAGTTCGGGATTCGTATAGTGAGATTGAATTACCAATTTACTAGAAAATATCTCAAAAATGAAATAATTTATAGACCCTAAATCAAACAACACATTAGTATAACTTGAATAAACAAAAAATGTGAATGATACTACTTAATTCAATAGCCAATCACCTACTAAATTAGTTTCAAAAAAATTTCACCACCCCTTTCAGCTTGTAGTCCAGCTTCTTTCCCTCAGTTGAGTTCTTCATTGGACACTCATTTGCCGAATGACCCATTTGGTTGCACTTAAAAAAATTTACTAACTGTAAATCAGATTTTGTATTACCATTACCCTGATATTTTTCAGTGCAATTACAAGTCTTATATCCCATTTTTTCACATGGGAAGCACTTAACAGAATTCAAAAGGCATTCCCCAGTGTGCATTTTATGACAATTTTCACAAATTGTAAACTTAAGTTTCTTACCGTCAATTTTTTTTGAAGAGTTCTTCCCTTTCTTCTGCCACCTCAACCTTTTATTCTGTTGTTTTTTCATAGAATATTTTACCATCTGCAAACTCCATTTCCACCTTCTCCACACATCGAAAAAGTTTTTAAAAACATTTGAACTAACAAGAAGCTAATGGACTTTGATACTTTGGCTTTAATCCTAAATAAAAATGATTTATTTTACTATTAATATCTCATATAAAATTTTAATCATACCTTGCTAGTCGAGTGAATTTTGCTTCATAAGCAGCCATTGAGTCATCCTCCTACCTCAATTCCAATAATTGTTTTTCCATACTAAGTCAAATCGCCTTAGGAAAATATTTATCAAGAAACATACCTTTGAATTCATACTAATAAAGAGCATAAATCTCCTCACTATCCCTGATATTTTTAACCATTGACCACCACTGATCAGCTTATCCTTCTAAATGGTAATCAACAAGACTATCCTTTTGATGTTCTGAACACCCCATGACATCAAAAAAAAATTTACATTACTTTAATCCATCCTTTAGCTATCACAGGGTCGTATGATCCTCTAAATGATGGGGACGTTTCCTCATTAAATGCTCCACTACTGACATTTTCTTTAGTGGTTAATCTTAATGATCTTATTCATGGATACCACCACCATTTATAGCCTGATTCAACTATTTCATCACTACAACAATCGATTCATTTCTGATTATGACCATCTCAGGTTTCTGATTTGGAAGGTTGTTTTCCTCCTGATGTCGTCGCATCATAGCTTCCATGTTTCCTCTGTGAAAAACCATTCTAAACATGGAAATATCTTAGGTAAAGCAACATGGTAATTTGTAAATTCTATACCATTTCAATCTTACCAAAAATTAATTTTTGGATATTAACTTAACAATATCCTAACTCCTAAAGTTGTCTAAACCAACATTTGATAACAACTATAAGGCCCCATCCTTAAAACATTACTTAACCTTGAGTTAAATCAAGAATTAACATTGAGGATTTTTTCAAGATTAGAGTTTTATATAATTAGGCCATAACTATTACATTACATCTCAAATATTACAAAGTAGACACTTCTACTCAGTGTGCATTTTTTCATAAAAAAACTCTTAAAAGAAAACAACAATTATTTTCTTGATATAAATATCCTTTAATTTTTCCTTTCTATTACCCTTATATATAACAATGAAGAACATTTCAAAAACTAGGGATGAGCATAAAAAGCTCAGAAAGGGTAACAAAATTAAGAAAGAAAACATTTGCTCATCAATACATACAATATATAAGATCTTTAACATACCTCATGAAATCATAAGATTTATGAATAACATAAAGAAATACATAAATAATAAAGGAAAATTTTTGAATCCATATGATACTTAAATTTTAGCTTTCACAGCTACATAGGGAGTAACATTGGATTACCCATCATAGTGTATTACTTAAATCTCTTAGGAGAAGTATTAACGTTTATCTATATCACGGTACCCTATGCATTGGAGAGATATCTCGGGTTCACCCACCCTAGATTTATCACGGAACCACCTGTATATGTAAACAATGATCAAGAACCATAACATAATAATAACACATGAACTAGCATAAAAAAAGATAACATTTCCACATTACAATCTGAACATAAAATTTCAATATATTGACCAAATCAATCCATTCTCAACACCATTTTCAATACCAAAATAGGTAAAAAAGAGTATATGGTATTTATTTTCCTTTTAAAAACATCACAGATTTTTAATGAATCCAAATATCAAATAATTCCCACACCAGTGGAAAGGACTTTGTCATCGCGTATGTTAAAAAGAAACATTCCCTTTGTCATTTAGTAAAACGCTATATAGAAAAACAAGATTCCATTTGAATTAAAATAAAAGTTAAAGGGGTTTTTACACCATATATATGATATTCATGTATAAATCAAAATATTTCTCAATGAAAGAAGATTGATATAAATTCCCTTACCTCATGTCCGACTTGACTCGTTCGTTCTTTAATTTCCTCTTAAAATGTGTAACTCTCTTTGATTTGATCTAAAAGGATTTCTTTAATTGTCTTATGCTGGGGGAAAAGCTTCTAAGAGGAACAGGGGGATGTTTTGAGCTTCTTGGAGTAGAGTTTGGACAATCTAAGGGGCTTGAGAGATGTGTTTAATGGGTTAGATGGATGGTCTTTTATAAGGGGAGAGGGGCTCTTTAGAAAAGTTTTAAAGTATTATTTTATTATAAAATTATTTTAGTTTAAAAAAGGTCAAAAACTCATTAAATTATAAGATAAGATAAATCTAAATCTAAATAAAATTAGAAAATAAGAATTATATATGTTTTGGATATTTTTTAATCCTTATCTTTTTTATTTAACCCTTTCTTATTCTTACTGTCTTATCAAGAATTTAAAAATTTGGGAATCAAAATAGTTAACAAAACATCACAAATATCCAAATAAAGATTAATTAATAAAATTTGAGACTTATGATAATTATTTGGCCAAATCTTATATTTTTTGGAATTTTATAATATTTAATAAAATATTTTATATTTTAAAATATGAATTATGTTGATTTTGACACTATTCATAGCATGACTTGTTCAAAAATCTATAAATACATTATGTATTCAAAAAAACCTCATTAATGAAAATATAACATGTAACTATCATCTAGAAAATTCATCTATGACATCAATATAAATAAATTGCATTTATTTTATCATTTTTTGTATCATTTATTTGAATCCTTTACTAAGGAAGCAATCACTACATCACCATTGTGTCATAATTAAATTTATTTATTTAATGTCTAAAAATTATAAATAAACTACCATGATATATGAAGTATTTTTAGATTTATAATGACTATTTATAGTCAAAAATATCACTTATATAACCCCATATAAAATAATGTTTACTAAAAGATATGTGTTTATGCTGCATTTTCCTTAACTTTAAATTAATTTTTATAAAATATCATTTTCACTTACAAGTTACTCCATGGGGTCCAAAAATCTAGACAAGGATTCCCAGGGTTGTACATGTATCATTCAATAGTATTAGGATATGTTTTAGTGTAACTTAATATTATTATAATATTAGTTTTTACCCTTATTTACCATATTTACCATTTAACCATGGTAAATAAAATATTTATTGAAGTTATTATTCATAATTTCTAAAAATAAGAATTAAATATTAAAAAAAATTAACTCTTGGTTACAAATATGGAATCCATTTTTCCAAATTCAAAACACAGAATTTGTAGAAATTAATTTAAAATTAATTCTTGTTGTCAAAACCAAAATGTGTGTTTTAAAAAAATAATAACCACCAAACTATTGACATGTGTTTCTGTCCAATTTCGAGGTTAAATTACATAAAATGAATGAAATACGATTAAATGATAAAAATATAATCCAATTATACTTTAAAACCAATTAAAAAGAAAATCTAACCATATAAATAAATCATATGAAAAGACAGTTTGACTTAAAATGTAGTATTTTTCACGATTCATTAAAAAAATAAACATTATCAGAAAAATACCAAAAAATTACCCAAAGTAAATTTTCATATCATTCTTATAAATAATAAGTTTATTTTGTCAAATGTAATATATATAAGTGGAAAAAATAGATTTAAAAGCAGTTCCCCACCAAATGGAGGTAAACCAACCTTTTAAAAATATTAGAGTATTTATGCTTAAAATTGGATTCATTCTCATTTTAAGCCTCTAAATTTTATTGTATAAATGTAAAAATATTTAACAAACATGTTTAATCATAATATGGTTAGTTCTGTTCATTACCTCTAGTACAACGTCTCGGTGTTAACTACCATTTAAAATAACAATATTATATTATTATTTTTTCAGTATAACTCTGCATTGTGTGCAACATAAGATTTCAGAGAAACCCATTGTTGGGTGTTGGGTACGCCATAAAACATAGTATCCCCTTTAAAGTAAAATTAATATTTAATTCACAAATATTAATAAATATGAAAATTTCATATTATTTATTTACTTGGGATGTTACGAAGATAGTTACCTTATCATACCATTACACAAATTTTGTATCCTAGCTTACCTTTGCACTGTGGCTAAAACCCTAGATTACCCTTATATAGATTGATTATACCTTCATATTGGGAGGGGGTTTTATATAAGGGTAAATAAAAATTTTAAATAATTAAATTTAAATTAAATAAACTTATAAATAATAAAGAAAAATCATTCTGAACTCCCACTTGATGCCTCCAATCCCCAAGAAAAGGAAAAATGATAGATTTAGTACATCTGAGTCCTTACATCAAAAACCTCTCACAAAATTTTCAGTCTTTAGAATTAAAAATTAATCATATAATAATTATAACTAATATCCCTAATTGAAAATCTCTCCAGAGACACCTCTAATATAGGATTAAACGACTACACAGACACAGGGCATAACAAAGTATCGATGACACAAATATGACACATGGCCAAGTTAAACTTTCCTTTCACTAAATTTTCATTAGGTATAAAATCTTATACTCATCCAAGAAATGATTAAAATCCCCATGAACCAATGCATCTTAATACTTAATGTAACATCTCAGACTCAGGATCCACTAACTAGATCCCTATGTTGGGTCTCCACATGACCTCAAGCATGTCTCCCCGTATGCCAAAGGTTTCTGACAAGCATCAAGGTTCAAAAAGTCACATGGGGAGACTATAACCTCTTTACAATATTAATCCACAGTAGAAAAATAAATATAAAACCCTAAATAACTTATAATAATCAATGAACATCTATAAACAACTATTTCCAGAAATTAGGTACAACCACAACAAACAGTAAGTATGACATGTCATGCTACAGTACCAAGTGAAGAAAACCTAAAATAAAGACAAAAATGAAATTCCAAAAATTGTCCTGACTCTAATTACAGCACCTCATCCATGCACATACCAAATCTGACTCTCAATTCCTGAGCACCAGACATTTACCCTTCACCTAACTGCAACCAAGAAATCTATTTTGATACCAGATGGTGGCCCAAGCAGGGTGTGTGTACAACTCATTTGGCCACCACCAAGGGTGTTTACAAAATATCTAGTCTAAACATATAGTTAATGAAATTTATAAATAATTATAATTAATTAAATGATAGTTCAAGTATCCATTAGTAATAATGTTTCCCCTAATATAAGCCACCATTAAATTTATATTCAACGCTTATAACATCCCAGTGCTTAATTCACCATTTCCTTGTGTTAAATGGATTAGATGTGTTGAATAATTTCAAGGCATAAGATAATAAACTAAGTCCTGTCTCACTTGGGAAACACATCACAATAACCATGTTATCTTCACCTCGAAGCCTCATTCTAGATGGAATACAACCATTAGAGGAATAGTACTCTATCTCCTACCCTAACCTATGCATTGAGGTGTGGAGTATAGAGCCTCTATCTCACTTGACCCATGGGCATATAACCTCATGTCCATACACCAATCTACCAATCCATGTGCACATGCTTATTTATTCATTCACCATACAAAATCACATTACAACCAAGAAAATACAACATCATTTGTAATATCACAATAATAACAGCTAACATGAGAATCAATATTATTCCACAATACATTAACACATTTACCATTTTTATCACAAAAACATTATCCCAATTTCCATTCCACATGCCTAACTCACTAATCACATTCAATTACAAAACATGAATCATTAACGCATTCTGATTAATCCCATGTAACCCATTCACATGGAAAATCAAACAATTCATTATCCATTATCCAAAACTACACACATCTTCCAAAAATACTTTATTAATCATTACATTAACCCATTTACCCATTCTCCAAGGGATCTACTTAATCACAAGTAATTTTCAAACTTTACAATTTTTTTAACCACATTCCGGAGGATTGGAACACCGCAAAGGAGGCCCAAAATTGGTTGATTCATCCTCCATTCATCCCATAGGGATCATGAGGGGGGTAAATTGGTTATTTGAACACTCATTTGTCAAATATTTCAAGAGACACCAAGAACACATCAGGTAAAGAGAAGGAACATAAACCCACATGCACAAATCAATGTAAAAATCAAGAAATATAACTTATATACCACATACCTCAAATACATTGACAAATGCACTCTTAATCAAAGCCTTAGATCCTGATTCAACCACCCATTAAAGCCTCAACCTAGATCTCTTAGGAAGTGAAGGGTTTTAGCGCTTCATATGGAGATAAGAGAAGGATGCCAACCCTAAACCCAAAATAGAATCGATAGAGGTATTATACTTACCCGGATCATTGATCCACAACCAAAGGCACTCCAAAAAAATGGATAAAGGAGAATCACCCTTAGAAGCCCTTGGGAGATCTTGTTAGTCAATAGGTTTCAAGGGTGGAAATGATAGATGAAAATCGGGTGAGGGTTTAAAATCCCATAATGGAATTTTTGTAATTTGTTCCATCTTTATATGGGCACATGATTTACCTACACAGTTTGACAAACCATGAAATAGCCACTATCTAAGGGAATTTTGGTTGCATGGTTACCTGAGAATGGCTCACAGTTTGACAGACCATCTATCGACCATGCATTAAGACTTTATCCAAGGTTTCATGGTTACCTAGGAATTCTACATGGTTTTCTTAACTGCGTGCCAACCATGCGCTTGCACATATTTTCCCGATTCTACCCATTATTTTTTCCTATACCTTTGGAACACCCCCAAGACCCAACATACTCCCCAAAACCATTTCATTAACCAAAAACGAGATATTTAAACCAAAATCTAAATAGTAACATACCTCTATGAATTTTGGGATACTAAAACATCCCCACCTAATGACAGCTCTCCCTCAAGCCGCTTATCCGAGCATTATTGAGCTTCCAAAGAAAATAGATTGGGCCACTAGATCCATATATCTGAATCTCTCTCCCAAGTTTCTTCTTTAAATTCTCTATATTTACCTAAATCTAAAACTAGGGGCAATGTATTTCCCTGCAAGACTTCATCACTATAGTCCACAATACAAATTGAATTCTCCTTGAAGGATGCATCAACCTCTAACTCTAAATCCTCAAATTTTTCCATGTGTTATAGATCAGGGTGATGTTGTTTGTTTTTTGATACATGAAACGCATCATTCATTCCACCATACCATTGTAGAAGATTCAATCAGTAATCCGTTGGTCGGATTCTATCCATGATCATGAATGGTCCCACATACCTGGGTGCCAGCTTTCCCTATTTTTGAGTTCGATGGTGACCCAACCTTGATGAAACCCGAAGAAACACATTTTCACCCACCATAAACTCAAGAATCCTATGATGTTGATCTTCATATGAACTGCACCTACTCTAAACCATTTTTATACCCTTCTAAATCAATATAGCCATCTCAAACATCTCTTATACGAGACTTGGTCCCAACATCTCATATTTTCTAGCTTCTAAACAGAACAATGGAGGTCTACAGGTTCTTATATAGAGTGCCTAAAAAGGTACCATCTGAATCATATCCATAAATTTTTTTTTGTTGGTAAAATCAACATGTGATAAGTGTTTTTCCAATGAACCACTAAATCAAAAGCAGAAGATCTCAAGATATCTTATAATACCTAGATCATACACTCTGACTGCCCATCTGTCTGCAGGTGATAAGCCATACTCAAAAACACTTGGTTGCCAAGAGACTTCAGTAATCCTTTCTATAAGTGTGATATAAAACATGGATTGTGATCCAAAACAATGGTTCTCAGCACATCATGCAACTTCACTATCTCTCGAACATATAACTCGTCTAATTGATCAACTATTTAGTTCTCCTGGATTAGTAAAAAATGGTACAACATATTCAATCGGACCATGACTACCAAGAAAGCATCATTATTTCAAGGATTTCTTTGAATACACTCTACAAATTCAATCGTTACATCATTCTGATTCCACTCTAGGATGGGAAATGACTGTAACAAACCACATGGGTGTGGATAGTTGGCCTTCACCTGCTAACAGGTAAGGCATCGTACCACAAAATTTGGAACCTCCTTCTTAATTCCCAGCCACCAACATTTCCTATGAAGATCATGATACATCTTAGTCATAAAAGGATGAACTTCCCACTTTGATGTATGAAACTCACATATCAACTCATCCCACATACACGCTAATACAACCCCATGGACATGAACATTGAAAATCCCCCCATCACCAATTTCCCAACCAGAAGGTGACTCCCCACTTTTAAGACTTTTCTTCATCACCAGAAAATCGATATTATCTAACTGGCTATCCTTGAATCAGTTCAGAACCATATAGTCAATTACTATAGACACAAGAGTCATTTTCCCATGCCTATATTGCACTTTTAGGTGCATCTTAGTAAATAAGGCCATCATTTTCCACTCCTAGTTAAATTCATGAACCACCTAATTTTGAGTCTTTTTATCTTAGAGCATCTGTAACACTATTTACTTTTCCTAAGGTGAAAAACATATCAAAATCAACATATTTCATATACTTAAGTTGTAACATCCCAGTTTCGTAAGATGCCCAGAGGTGCCCCATACCCAGTTGGTCACATGGACTCAAGAACATTTCCCCAAACACTAGAGGCTGTTGACTAGAAACAATGGCCTTAGGTGTGATAGTGGGGAAAATATTCCTTCATTGGAAGATTAATGCAGTGGAAATAAATAGATAACAAAAGCGGAAGAAATAATAACATGCAATAAGTAAA
Source organism: Viscum album (assembly GCA_963277665.1). Lineage (NCBI taxonomy): Eukaryota > Viridiplantae > Streptophyta > Magnoliopsida > Santalales > Viscaceae > Viscum > Viscum album. The sequence continues at coordinate 1,006,163,882 of OY728164.1, read as the reverse complement.
CAGTGGAAGACTGGAAGTAATAAACTACTGTAGTACACATATATATAAATGATCCATGATACAGATGTCTAGGAAAACAGCCAAACAACTCACAATTCTCATATACAGTAATAAACCAATGTACAAAGAAAACAAATATACTCTAGCAGCATTGCAAGCCTCATCTTGGTCCCATGCTCTCTAGCTCCACAGTAATCAAGTACTTGAAGTAGAAGGGTGCTTTCCCTTACCTATACCTGCTGCAATTTAATCTGTTTGGGCCCAAAAGAACAACCCAAATAGGGTGTGAGATGAATCCTAGTAGGAAACCACCCAAAGATCTATGCCTAATAGTCAGTGAATATATGTGTCAAGAAATAAGAAAAATGGAGCAGAAAACATGGAACTACTAAAAACTAAACAATCATACAGTTTAATTTCATTCATTTTGAAATATCATGAAAGAAGCTAATCAAAAACAAGTAACCCTCTGGGAATTACTCATAGATTATCCCCTATGGTTCAACTTATCAAACACAATCATCCTTCTAGGAAGTATTCACAGTCTAACCCCTCTTATTCAGTTCTATAAAAGACACTCTGAGGAAGCACTCATCGTGAATTCCTCATGTATTCTTTTATTGGTAAACTACAGACACTCTGGAGAAGCACTCAATGTAAAATTCCCCATGTGGTCTTGCAACGTGGAACTCCAGACACTCTGAGGGAGCACTAACACCCATAACCCATATGATCTCGCAATGTAAAAGTAAATAGACACTCTAGAGAATCCCTAAGCATCCATTCTACCTATGGTCTACTACACTAGGTTCTCATATCCCTGTGTAATTCAATCGTGCACAATTATTTTTATCATAAAAATGAAACCATAATAACTACTTGGATAATAGCTTTCAAGAACTACTTGGGTAATAGATACAAGCATAAAATAGCATCAGATAAATCACTCCATCCTAACAACACTAGGCATGGAAAGCAAGCAACCTAACAGGCCAAGCTAGGCCCAACGGCCAATATCAGTTCAAAAATGGGAAAAAACATCCATATAGGGGTAAATAAACCTAATCTCAAACAAACAACCTCTAGTTAGGAATACAAGGCATAGCAGGCATTAACAGGGCTAAAATCCTTAAACACGCAATACCCCGTTCTAGGGTATTGGGACTTTTTCACATAATATTCAAAGACTAACTATGGAAAGGAACAAACCACTTAACTTGATATGGTATGAAGAACACTCTCAAACTTCAGCCCTTGAATCGGCCTAGAATGACGTAGATCTATAAAAAGGTCAAAAGGGTTCATCCATGAATATCTCACACAAGAGGAAAAATCCAGAGAAGTGGCTCTTGAAGAAGGAATAAATCACCGCGGGGATTCCAACGCAATCAACCGTTGTTGAATTGGACAACAGATGGTGGGTCTGGGGCTTGGAGAAGATTTGTCATCTTCAGTCGCTCCTGGATGAGACAGGTCAAGAAGAATGTGTTTATATCGATTTCACGTGACCCTGTCTATTTAATCAATTAAAAGAAAAGTATATTGTACGTTCTTTAAAAGTACATGGAATGTACTTGTCGTAACCAGACCCTACTTTAGGTGGTCTCTAGGTCACTCCACATGGCCATTTACTCGGCTGTTACATAGTCAGTACATTATCACCCACAACAACTGAGTACATGGAATATACTTCTAAGTACATGGCATATACTTCTTAAATTTCCATATTCTCTCCTTTTTCTCAAAAACACCAGAAAAGAAAAACCCATACCAAAAATTAAAGTCCATGTTCTTACAAACTTCCCCCCTTAAAGAAATTTTTCCATGAATTTCCCTAAGAATTTGGTGAAGAAAAAGAATCCTCGAACAACTCATGCCATTGTGATCGTACATCAGCCTCCCTATCTCAATTATAGTCTTATACTCGCTTGTGCTTCTATAGCACACGTACCAGAGGAATATATAGGAAACAAATAACATTCATGCTTTGATCAGAAATCTAGATAGGATGCTCCTCAAATGAGGTGTCAACTTCTAACTAACCTCCTTGGGTTGAAAAATAAGAGATGGGACTGAGAAGTAACGTCTTAGTTGAGAAACGTGTAAGACGTCGTGCATATCCCAGTACCACTGAGGTAACTGCAATCGATATCCAACAGTACCGACTCTCTCCAAAACCTCAAATGGTCCAACATATCTCAGTGAAATATTTCCCTATCTTTTAATCCTCTTGTGTCCCAACTTCGGTGTGACCCACAGAAAAACCTAATCTCTGACCTTGAACTCTATATTTCATCTCTATCGATCATCATAAGTCTTCTATCATGACTGTGTGGTAGCAATCCCCTTCTGAATATACTATATCTGCTATGTGGTCTCCTGAATAAGATGAGGTCCCAACATAGCTGCCTCTCCTACTTCCAACCAACTTAGGGGTGATCGGCATTACCTACCATACAAAGCCTCATAAGGTTCCATCTGAATAGTTTCTTGAGAACTATTATTGTAGGAGAACTCCATAAGTGTAATTTTCTTCTCCCATAACCTCCAAAATCTAGGACGCATGCTCAAAGCATGTCTGTAGCACCTGAATCGTACACTTGTACTGGCCATCTGTCTAGGGATGGTAAGTTGTACTCAAAAGTACTTGTGTACCCAAAGATTTCTGTAGTCCCTACCAGACTTGAGATGTAAAACATGTGTCCCAATTTGAAACAATGTGGAGTGGAACTCCATGTAAACGTACAATATCAAGGATGTATAGCCTTCACAGATCATCAACACTGAAGGTATCCTTGAATGGAAATAAGTGAGAAACCTTTGTGAGTCTGTCAATGACAACCAAAACTACATCGTTCCCTTGAGGAGACCTCGGTAATCCTGTCATGGAGTCTATTGAAACATCATTCCACTTCCACTCAAGAATGGGTAGATACTGAAAAATCTATACTGGTCACTGATGCTCCACCTTCACCTGCTGATAGGTGGAACACCTCATAAAAAAACCAGAAACATATATCTTGATACCTAGCCACCAATACTAATGGTGTAGATATTGATACATCTTGGTCATTCCAAGATAAACTACCCAAACTGAGCAATGAAAGTCTTGAATCAGCTCCCCTCATACGTCTACTAACACCCATACATGTCCATGAAATCTCAAGATCTCATCATTTCCTAAAGTCCTTCCAAAAATCGTGTCCTCTCCTTACACACACTCCTGTAAATCTAGGCCTTCATAATCTGATCACTGCCTCATTTGAACTCAATCAAGTAAAGTAGGGGTAATAACTATAGAAGAAAGAAATGTCTCCCTCTTTCTATCATGCATCTTCAAATGCATCTTATAGAACAGATCCATAAGCTACCACTCACTGTTGTCCTCCTGAACAGCCTGTTTCTGAGTCCTCCTGCTCAACACATCAGCCACAACATTTCCTTTTCTAGGCATGTAGGCAAGATCAAAGTCAAAATACTGAAGGTACTTAACCCACTTTTGCTATCTCAAATTCATATTGTGCTGTGTAAAGATATACAGGAGACTTTTTTGATTGGTTAAAAGCAAAAAATTCTTTCCCAGAAGATAATGTCTCCAACAGTGTAATGCATGAACAACTACAGCCAACTCAAGATCATGTGTCGGGTAATTCCTCTCATGAGGCCTAACTGCCAAGAACCGTATGCAACGACTCCTTCCCCTTACATATTCATGGATCCAAGCTTGAAACTTGATGCATCACAGTAAACAATATAGCTCTTGTTAGGCTCTGGAAATACTATTATCAGTGCTGAATTCAACCTCCCTTTCTTCTCCTGAAAGGATGACTCACAAGAATTAGTTCACATGTACTTCACACCCTTCTTGATCAGTCCAATTAGTGGTGTTGATAAACATGAAATGTCCTATATAAAATGTTTTTAGTATCCATTCATCCCTAGAAAACTTCTTACCTCAAAGTTGTTCTTCAGCTGCTCACAGAAAACTACTGCTCTCACTTTCTATGGGTCTACTGAAACTCCTGTCTCTGAGATAACATGACCCAAAAAGTGAATTTGGTCCATCCAAAAATTTCATTTTGAGAGCTTAGTAGATAACTAATGCTCTCTCAGTGTACTCAAAACGATCTCAAGATGGGTATCATGGTCGTGTCGATTTTGAGAGTACACCAAGATATCGTCCACAAATACTACCACAAAATAATTCAAGTAGGGGTGGAACAGTCGGTTCATCAGTGCCAGGAAAATTGCAGGTGGGTTTGTGAGACCAAACGTCATAACCACATACTCATATAGACCATACCTTCTCTAAAAGTCTATAAGAGGTATAACATATGGTCTAACAAGCAACAGATGATAACTATATCTAAATTAAATCTTCAAGAACACCCGGGATCCTCAAAACTGATCAAATAGATCATCAATACTTGTTAATGGATATCAGTTCTTAACCATCAACTAGTTTAACTTTTGATAATCCATGCAAAGACCAAGCATACCATCCTCCTTTTTCACAAACAAGACAGGTGAACCCTAAGAAGAAGGACTGGGTCAGATGAAACCCTTAGCCTATAACTCCACTAACTTCTTCTTGAGCCCATTCAACTATGGTGTAGCCATCCTATAAGGAGGAATGGACACCGGTGTCACTCTTGGCATAAGCTCAATAGAAAATTCCACCTCTCACTCTGGAGTAAAACCTAAAAAAATACTCTATAAAGAAAGCCCTAAAATGATACACCACTGTCTGGAAGTCCAACAGGGAAGTCCCCTGGTCATCTAGATATAGACTAGAAATTTTGGTTGTAACTCCTCCCAACCCTTGATGGCCGGGTCCTGCTCTGCTCACCTGGACATCCCATTCACCGTTATGTAGAAATAGGCTTCCCTCTGGTGATGTGATACTCACCCTATGATAATAATAGTCAACCACAACCTGGAAGAGAACCAACCAGTCTATCACAAGAATGAAATCATAGCCTATAATCTCTATGATGTAGAGGACCCATAAAAAGTGACATCCACCAACCTAGAGAGGTAACTCTTTACACTAACGTACACTAGTCATTCCATTCCCCAAAGGAGTGTCCAACATCAAGAAATCCATATACGTAAAGATATAGAGACCAAGGCTCTCCACAATAGTAACAGATATAAAACTATGGGAATCCCATGTATCAAAAAGTTTAGAATTTAAGACTTTGGAAACTAGAATACTACCTCGAACTATAGAGGGCTCAGGATCCTGCTCCTATTGGGTCTCCTCCATTGGAAAAGTCTGGCTAGTTCTGTGGCCTAATGACCCTACCTGACCACCTTGAAATGATCTACCCTATTGTCGCTGAAAGCCTAGAAACTAGATACCATATCCACGACCTCCACCTCGGCCTAAATAGCTAGAAGAACTTCAGTTCCCAGACCGATGTGAAACTGGTGGTCCTGCTCCTGAATGAGGAGTCATCGAAGAACCTCTATCACTAGAAGATGGTGAGAAAAACTAACAGAAATGTTGAAGATGACCCATCTTTCCATAATATCGGTACTCAAATGGGTCTCTAGAGAAATTTGGTCATTTATTCCCTCTCTTCTCACACTGGTAGAAGACCACCTGGACACCAGAGGAAGTATTATGGATACTCTAATCTCTACACATATACTCTCTGCAACGCTTCCTACTTTTAGTCGGAGGGGTACCAACTCCGAATATCGAGCATCCCTAGCTCACATCTCCATAATCACTCTGATTGTGTTCCATGGTCTACATCTGGTTTAATATAGAGGTGATGGGATTCAACATGAAGATGTTCACCTGAGATTGGATGTCATGCCTGAGACCATCCTCAAACATCCTCGCCAGAAATAACTCATCACCTCCTGGGATGGGTGTGAAGTGCTATAGATCTATGAAGCAATAAGAATACTCAATAACTGAAAGAGTACCCTTCTCTAGACTCATGAAATCTTCGACTCAATTGGCTCTCAAAGTCTCTAGGTAGAAGTAATCTTAGAAGGCATGCTGGAATTCGTCCCGCACCATATCCTACTAGAATCCTACCATTGAGATCACATACCACTATATCTTGGAAGAGTATCGTAGCATATATGTTGAGAGGTTAACCCTCCTCTCTGGAGGCATCTCTAGATGCTCGAAGATCGAAATCATTGCATTTAACTATGATCCTAGTTCCTGAGGTCCTCCTTCCCCTAAAAAAGTGGGAGGATACTATTGTTGAAAAACCTGTGCTGACTCTACCATTGACGATGTAGGAAGTGGTACTCCTCAGAAGGTCTGCATAAACCTCATAAGGCCCAATAGGAACTGTGCATCATCACCAGTGTCTAGAATGAATATTGTTTCCAAGACAGTCATGATTAGAGGATCTGTTGGTAGTTCTTGATATACCATGTCTGATGTCTGGTCACTGCCCTGTATCTTGTGTACAACCAGAGGACGTCTCATTGGCATGACTCTGCAAGGTCAAATGCACACATTAGATCTAGATTAACAAGGTCTGAAACATAGAAGTGCATGAAAAGAACTGGAGAAAGAAATATTTCAATATTTCTAAAAAGAGGATAAATGACGTGTACAACTCCTACATGGAGTTTTCCCTTATGATTTCACATGGATGTGTACTTTTTCTAGCCCAGGTTGTGTAACACCACATACACAAGTTGTGTTTTCCTAACACAAATAATGTAATTGAATCATCTTCCCCTGCTCGAGTTCTTCTACATGATTGAACCCACATGGTTCTTCTAGAGAAAGACTACACTATGTGTTTGTGTAAGGCACGACTTGCACTAGAAATAACTTCACCAACCCATGTTGTTAGTTAAATGGACGATTACACAGCTGACTCTACAAGGTGTGTCTATGCCAGAAACAGTGTATACTAACTACCCACAATCCACCCATGTCACTGGTCACATGGCTGGACACATGGTCTATACACATGGCATGTACGTCCGGTACACGGCGTGTTCTATAATGGTTTTTCCAACCACATGTCTCTGCCCACACAGCCAGTGACACGGTTAGAGACTACACGGTGTGTACATACAGTACACAGCGTGTACTTAAGAAAAATAGTTCCTTCCCAAACAGAAGGATACATGGAGTGTATTAATCATTACACGCTGTGTATTCTAGTCTTTTATAGACATTAAGCCTTAGAAACAACTCTGGAACCCAGAAAAACACTAAAATGAACATCAAAGGGCCAAATTCTGATCTGTGGGGGCTCATACTTTCTGAGAATCAAAGTTTGGCATCTTATACATGTCATAAACAAGAAAAATAGTGCAATGATCCACCAAATTCCAATCAATGATGTCCCATAACACCTCAAGAAATAAAGTTTATAATTCATTCAAATAAAACCTTACACAATCCAATACCTTATAGAATAGTAGGTATTCTATCAAGGCATCTATCACAAGAGCATGCATATCTTGCACAACATCTATCACAACAACATGTAATCATTAATGTACCCTAAATTGCATGGAAAGAATGCCTGAAATGTGATCTCTAGAAAGTGCATATATGATGCATGAGATGGAATACCCTCATCACATCAGGATGCAATAGAAATAGAACATCAATAATATCAACAATAATAATACAAAACATGTGAATCACCCAATGGTGAAATCAAATCAACTAAAATAATTACAAAACAAGTAAAATCGCAATATATAAGGTAAATTAAATTTTCCCTGTACATAGGTTAGCTAATCCTAGGCACAACTTATTACAAAGTACTTATTACTTCCTATCCATAGCTATAGGATCCAAATAGTAAGTCAAGAAGAAAAAAATTCTTCTGATACCACTTTGTAACATCCCGGTTCCAGGATCCACCCAGAGGTGCCCCGTACCCAGTTGGTCAGGTGACCTCAAGAACATTTCCCCAAACTCTAGACACTACGGACTAGCAGTGAGGGCCTTGGGTGTGATAGTGGGGAAACTATGCCCTTATTGGTAGAGTAATTCAGCAAAAATAAATATATAACAATAGTGCAATTAGTAATAACATGCAATAAGTAAATAGTGGAAGACAGGAAGTAATAAACAACTAGAGAACATATATATATTAATGATGCATGATATATATGTCTAGAAAAATAGCCAAACAAGTCAAAATGATGGAATAAAATACTAAACCAAAGTACAAAGAAAACAAATAAACTCTAGCAGCATCGGAAGCCTTATATTGGTCCCATTTTCTTCAGCTCCACAGCAATCAAGTACCTGAAGTAGAAGGTCACTTGCACTTATCTATACTTGCAGCAATATAATCTGTTTGGGCCCAAAATCATGACCCAAATAGGGTGTGAGACGAATCCCAGTAGGCAACCACCCAAAGATATATGTCTAATAGTCAGTGAATATATATGGTAGGAAATAAAAAAAAATGAAGCAATAAACAAGGAATTACTCAAAATAAAACAATCCTAATGTTCAACTTCATTCATTTTCAAATATCATGAAAGTAGCTAATAAAAAAAGTAACCCTCTGGGAAGTAATCACAGCCTGTCCCCTCTAGTTCAACCTATCAAATACAATAAACCCTCTGGGAATTTCTCAGAGTCTAACCCCTCAACTTCATCTTTAGAAAAGACACTATGAGGAAGCACTCATCGTTAATTCCTCATGTGGTCTTTTATCAGTAAACTACAGACACTCTATGGAAGCACTCAATATCCAATTCCCCCTGTGTTCCCACAATGTGAAACTATAGATACTCTGAGGGAGCACTCACATCTATCCCCCCTTTGGTCTCACAACATAAAAGTAAACAGGTACTCTGGAGAATTCATTAGAGTCCATTCTCCCTATGGTCTACTACACCAGGTTCCCACAGCCTTGTGTAAGTCAATCAGGAACAACAATGTTTAACAGCCAAATTAAAACTTAAGAACTACTTTTTTAATAGCTTTCAATAACTACTTGGCTAACAGATACAAGCATAAAACAACATCAGATAAATCACTCCATCCTAACAACACTTGGCGTGGAAAGCAAGCATCCTAACAAGCCAAGTTAGGCCTAACGGCCAATATCAGTTCAAATATGGTAAAAAACATCCATAATAAGATAAATAAACCTACTCACAAACAAAAAAACCTCTACTCAGCCACACAAGTCATTACAGGCATTAACAGGGCTAAAATCCCAAAAAACGCAATACACCATTCTAGGGTATTGGGCACTTTTTCACATAATATTCAAATACTAACTACAGAATGTCACAAACCGCCTACCATGGAATTTTACGAATAACACTCTTGAACATTGGCCCTTGAATTTTCCTAGAATGTTATAGATCTACAAAAAGATCAAAACATTCATCCTTGAATATCTCACAAGATGAGAAATCAAGAAAAGAGGCTCTATAAGAAGGAATAACTCACTGTGGTGATTCCAACGCAATCGATTGTGGTTCAAGGGCTCAGAGAAGATTAGTCATCTACAGTCACCCCTAGATGATACAGGCTAAGAAGAAGAGGTTTCATTCAATTAGACGCAACCCCGATCCATTTAATAAATTAAAAGTAAAAGTACATGGTGTGTTCTTTAAAAGTACATGGCATGTACTTGAGTTAACTAACCCTTCTTTAGGCGGTCTCTAGGTCACCCCACACGGCCATGTACTTAGTCATTACACAGTCATTACACGGTCACCCATGGCAACTAGGTACACGGCATGTACTTCTATGTACAGGTCATGTACTCTTTAAAATTCTAGATTCTCTTATTTTTTCTAAAAAATAATAGAAAATAAAAACCCATACCTGAAAATAAGTTCTGGGTTCTTACACAACCCATCTTCATTGCAGAATATTTAAATCACCCTGGGTGAAAATTTAATTGATACTTGTATGGTCGGTAAAAACCGTAAACTTCTCTACCCACAAATAATACCTCCAAAACATTAAGTAATAAACCATAGCATCTAACTTAAGGTCATGAGTATGGTAATTTCTTTCATGAGGCCTCAATAGTCTTGACCCATAAGCTACAACCCGACCATCTTGTATCAACACTACTCCAAGTCCAACATCGGAAGCATCACAAAACAAGGTGCACCACTTACCTAGTTCAGGTAAGATCAAAATTCTTGTGGTAGTCAACCACTTCTTCAGATCTTTAAAGGTATTCTCACATGACTTTAACAACTCAAACTTAACCCCATTATTTGTTAAGCAAGAGAGTGGAACTTCCAAATGGGAGAAATCCCTAATGATCCTTTGGTAATAACTTACCAAAACAAGAAAACTTCGAAAATCAGATCCATTCTTAGGTTACTCCCAAGACAAAACATCATTCACATTCTATAGATCCAATGACACCCCTAAATTAGAAATTATGTTCCCTAATAAATTCACTCTATCAATCCATAACATACATTTTTATATATTGGCATAAAGCCTATGCTATCATAATGTTCTCAAGATGATGTCAATATGCTTGGCATGAACATCACGATTCATTGATTACACCAAGATTTCATCAATGAAGATTACAACAAACTGGTCTAAATTTGGGTGGAATATCTAATTCACCGAGTCCATGAAAATATTCAGTGGATTGGTCTACCAGAATGGTATCACCTTAGACTCATATAACATAGACCTACTCTAAAAATATGCAAATGGTACTTCAAAAGGTATCTCCCTCATCTAATGGTATCATTATCTTAAATCAATATTTGAGAACACTAAGGCACCCCTTGGATGATCAAAAAGGTTTTCAATTCTAGGGAGTGGGTATCAATTCTTAACTGTCATCTGATTCAACTTCCTATATTCAACACATAGCCTTAATGATATGTGTACCTTCTTAAAAAATAGTATGGGAGATCCCAAAGGTGATGTACTGGGGTGGATAAACCCTTTACACTCCCACTCATGTAGCAATACTTTATGTTCCTGATGTTCTTCCAGCTCTATTTGATATGGTGGAATGGAAACTAGATTCAACCCATGTATCAATTCAATCATAAACTCAACATATCTCTCAGGTGGTAGCCCCAATATTTCCTTAGAAAACACATTCTGAAATCGATCCATAATTGGAGGAAATACCGGTCATTCCATTCATTCATCATCTATCATAAAGAAAGCTACTTAAGCTGTGACTACTCCCAATTGCTGGAAAATTGGCCCCGCGTGACCTGATCGAACATCCCACTCACCATGAAGGAAATAACTGTATCTATTGAGATATGTGAATTTCACCCGACATTGGTAATAGTTTATATGTACTTGATACAACACTAACCTATACAAACACAAAATCAGGTCAAAACCTAGTATCTCTAGTTCATACAAGATTCACAGAAAATCATATCCACCAACCTCTAAGGCACAACCCTTACATTGTCTTATATCCTCAACTTGTACCCCTAACAAAGTATCAGGTGAAAAAAATCCACATGAACATTTCACGGTTAATCCCAACACAACTACAAAATGAGAAAAAATAAAATAATTTAAAGAAAATGTATCAAATAATGAACTATAGGGTGTGGAAGATACAATAATCATACCTCAAATGGAAGATTTTCCTACCACACTACCTTCTGGTGTATACTGATCTTCATGAATATGACCTGACCCTCCACCCTAGGCACCAACCTGAGTGCCTTTCACTGTGCTACCTTGCTTGTATAGATGATCTCTTCCTAGAGTTTCATGTCCACTACCCCTACCAGTAAAACCAGTGCATCTCCAAATTCCTTCTTGATATAGATTCATCAACCCTCTACCTTTGCATTGCATCTGACTCTGATCTCCATCATTTCCTGATTGTTGTGGGTTCCAATAGAACCTATGCACATGTTCCAGTTGATCATACACTCGACACTCTACTAGTGGTTGGGGAAACTGATTTCACATGTGTCCCGATATACCACACTAGTAACATAACTCCTATTCACTAACATGAGATGGTTTCCCCCTCTTTTATCTACTCTTTTCACTTCCACCCTAATAATGATTCCCAAAATGGTGTTTCCTTCTCTCATAAGTAGCACCACATTCCCTTCCGGATGCCACCACAAGTCCATCACCTGAATCACCCTTCATGTTACCTTCTGAGATAAGTTCATGATCTACTACATTGAAAACCCTTTTCAAATGGAATATATTCACCAGGGACCTGATTTCATGTCTCATCTCATCCTAAAAAAATTCACCATAGCTACCTTTTCTCCTACTAGTGTCAGAACAAAACATCAAAAATCATAGAAATGAATAGCATAATCCATCACTAACATTATCCATTGGGTCAAAATCATAAAATCTATAGCCTTCCTACTTTATGGTTTTTGGATAGAATTGTTTGTGAAACTTCTCTTAGAAATATTTCAATATCATTCCTTCAGCTTTCTTTGTTTGAACCATGATGTCTCACCAATCCTTATTCTGGACTCATAACTTATAAGACAATAACATGACTTTCTTCTCGAGAGGATTCTCCAAATGATCAAGAATATTCTAGATAGAATCTATCCAGAACTCTACTAATGTTTTATCACCCATCTGGTAATGTTTGGAGGGTTCCTCAGCTAGAACTCTATGGTCATCTCAAACATACTTATTACAACCCACCCTAGGTCTTTTTCCATCATCTTCATGAAATAAGAAAATCACTTATAGAACTACTCTTATCTATTTTCTAGATCACACATTCTCTTGCTCCACTACAGTAGGAGTGTTATTGGAAGCATCCTCTTGTAACCTGACTTCACATGCATTCTTGGTGGAATTTCTCTATAATTACAAACATGATCTTTCAAACACAGATCATAAATCTTTCACAATATATAAATAAAGGCTTATCACAAGCCATAAAAAACTAATTCGAATACACTACCCAACATTCCTCTGCATACCCAAAACACTACCCTCGACCATACCCACCAAGGTTAGGAATACCAAAGATAACCAACTCACATGGTTACAAGCCTTATCATCTAAACATTTAAAAATGGTTTTTATTTCATAGCCAACCCTGACAATAGTTTGATTCACTTACTCCCCCTTATTAAGAACACTTAGTAAATCATTAAATAAAATTTTACCTCCCTTTTTTACCCATTTTCATTATCTCATTAGACACCATTTTCATTACTTTCAAGAAAATCAAATGTATCCTACCATTTATGCTCTACATGCATATCTCATGTGTGCCTATTATGATGCATGTCTCTTATATACCTAGGTTCCTATAATTATGCATTAATACACAATCCCATATCATTGTGACCATGGGAAAAATATTATAAAACAGTCACATCACACCACTAGTACATCATCCAATGGTGAAATATCATCAACTTTAACAATACACAACAAGAATAACAATTCCCACCTTGGGTGACTTGGGTCTTCCTATATACTTTGGTAGCTAATCCTAAGAATGAGATCGTTTACAAGGTATGATACCTTCCAAACCTATTTTCTACGATTCCCAAATAGTAATTCATAGAAAATACCTCCTTTAATACCACTTTGTAATATCCTCAACTCAGGATCCACTAATCAGTGCCCCGACCTATGTTGCCACATGACCTCAAGCATGCCTCCCAAAATTCCATAGGTTGTTGTCTAGAATTTAGGGTCTAAATATGACATTGGGATATTATACCCTCTTTAAAAAATTAATCCCCATTAGAAAAATAAATAGAAAATCAGAAATAATATAGAATAATCAATGATAATACATAAACAACTATTTCCAGAAATAGGGTACAACCACAAACAATAGTATATATGAAATTTCATTCTACAATACTAAGTGAAAAAACCCAAATAAATATAATATAGGAATCCCAAAAATGGTCCCTAATCCATGTCTAGAACTTCATCCATGAACATCCCAAATCCAACTAAACTCCCAATCACCAGACCTTTACCCTTTACCTGGCCTGTAATCATGAAATCTGCTCAGGAACCCGATAGAGGCCCATACAGGGTGTGAGTAAAACTAATTAGGCCACCACCAATGCTTTCTACCAAATATCCAATCTAAATCGATAGTGAATTCAATTTCTAAATAAGGATAAGTAATTAAAATACTGCTCAACTAATCATTAGTAATAAGGTTTCTATAAGATAATCCACCATTAAATTCAGATTCAATAAATATAACATCTCAGTGCTTAATTCACCCCTTTAATGTGTTTAATGGATTTGTAATGTTCAATGATTACAAGTAATAAGGGAATAAACCATGTCTTATCACACTAGGGAAACAGATCACAACAACCACATTATCTTCACCTTGAAGCCTCAATCCAGGTGGAATGAAACTGTTAAAGGAATAGAACTATATCCCCTTCCCTGACCTATTCATTGAGGGGTCTATTATAGATCCTCAATACAACTTTTCCCATGGGGTAGAACCACATGTTTGTACCACACTCTACCAATTCATGTGCAAAATCATATTTATTCATTCACCACACATAACCACATTAAAACCAAGCATAGCCAATATCATTAGTAATATCACAACAATAACAACTAACATGGGAATCAATATTATTCCCTAATCCATTAACACATTTACCATTTATATCACATGACCATTAGCCCAATTCTCATTCCCCATGCCTAAATCACTAAGCATTTTCAATGAAAAAAACATGATTCATTGACACATTCCCATTAATCCCTTGTAACCCATTCACATGAAAAACCAAAAATCCCATAGCCATTATCCAAAACTAGACACATCTTCCCATAATCCTTTATTAATAATTACATTAACCCATTTACACATTCTCCAAGGGCTCTACTCAATCACAAGTCAATTTCATGCATTACAATTCTATTAACCATGTTTGGGAGGGTTGGCACACCCCATGGGTGGCCCTAAATTGGTCTTTTCATCCTCCATGAATCTCACGAGCATCATGAGGGGGTTCAATTAGTTATTTCGAAACTCATTATGTCTAATATTTTAACAAAACACCAATAATACATCAAGGAAAGAACAAGAACATAACCCTGCATGCACAAATCTACATAAAAAATGTATATTACTTGTAGACCACCTACCAAAAATCCGTTGATGAATGCACTCCTAGTCGAATCCTTAGATATGGATTGAACCACCCTTTAAAGACTTAACCTAGATATCACTATAAAAGAAGGATTTTTGAGATTCTTATAGAGATAATAGAAGGATGAAAACCCTAAACCAGAAAAAGTGAAGCAGGAGAGGGATTAGACTTACCTGGATCTTCGATCTGTAACCTATAGCACTCCAAATGACCAACGGATGATGAAGAATCACCCTTGGAATCCATTAATATCTGTTGGTATTCAATAGTGTTCAAGTTAGGAAATGATGTGTCAAAATTTGTTGAGGGTTTAAAATCCCATAATGGTTTTTTTGTAATTTTTCCCAACATTATAGGGGCACACGGTTTACCCACACAGAATGAAAAACCCTGCACAAATTGTCTAATAGCCACTATCCAAGGGAATCTGGGTCACACGGTAACCCGGCATGTCATATGGTTTGATATATCGTGTGTCGACCATGCATTGAGGATTTATCCAAGGCTGCATGTTTACCTGGTAATTCCCATGGTTTTCTTAATTGTGCTCCAACCACACACCTTGAACTTATTTTCCCACTTCTCCCCTTTGTTATGTCCCAAACCTTTGGAACAACTCTAAGACTATAAAAAACACATGGAACCATTAAATTTACTAAAAAAGATATATAGAAACCAAAAATTAAACAGGAATATACATCCATAATTTTTGGGGTCTTACACCTAACCAGCCACTAAAATTTCCCAAATAAATTCACATAAAACTCTGTAAGTTCTATAGATACATCCATATAAAACTCAAAAAAAAAATCATATTAATAAATAATATTTTAATCATTATTTTCCATTTAATTAATTATGGATACCAATAATATAATCACCCAATTTTAGTTTACAACAACAGTTTTCATTACCATATTTAAATTATTGTCATTATATTTATGGTCATTTTTTCCATCCAGTCATAGAAATAATATGAACATTGTAGAAGGAAACACATTTCATTAACAATAAATCCACATTTATTTTAAAAATATGGCATTTCAATTCCATGCATGAATTTTATTAGGGGAAACACTTTATTTCATCCAAACTTTTGTATGACTATTTATTACTCAGAAAATTTATTTTCAAAAAAACGTATCAGTAATTCAAGGAAATTATTAACCAAATTGTACATAAAAGTCTATTATTAATTTATTTAAATTCAATTCAAATAAATTACTTTATCTGAAACTTTAAAAAATATACATAGTCATGATCTCAAATGAAAAATTTTGCATTGTTTATCATTATGTACCATTCTTTGCATGATTTAATTAAACATTCTTCAAACATCATACTACTAATGAAATGTTCTTCAATATTAAATTAAATTTAATATTATTTTAGATCTATATTTTGGTATTAAATTTTCATTAAATACATTCTTGGAAGAAAAACCATCTCATTTCCTAAAACTAAATCACATAAATTTTATTTAACTTTAAACCTTCTTCTTATAATAAACAATCCACATCCTACAGTTACACCTTCTTATCAATTTTTCAACAAATATATATTTAAAATTCTAAGATTGTATATATATCACATAAGTAAATTTTCATCACAAAAAATTATACATTATTTAAAATATGAAGTGGTTTCATTTATGTAAATGTATCCCAAAAATTTGACGGTTTTAGACTAAGAATTTTTGTCTACTTTAAATAATTAAAAAAATAATTGACCTAAACCTATACTCATCACAAATCCATGATACATTCATATAATTCATCATGAGTGGAAGATAAAACATGGAATACTAACTTGTACAAGAATAGAGGTTCATTTAGTCGGGTCTCTAAAGGAATTAATTTTAATATAATCAGCATGGAATATATTAATGGAAGATTTTATATAAAGTATTTAAAAATAACATAACATAGAAAATTTAAGCATTCTTTACATTCATAGAAATAGTTAAATAGGTTATACCTTTCAAAAATAATAAGGGAATTCTATTTTTGAGGAAACATGTTATTAAAGGCATGGTATCAAAAACTTATACATGACATTATTACCACATCTCATGGGAGGTTCTCCGAGAATGTTTCATGTATAGTGATTGTATAATTATCATATGATTATGATTACCACGTCATATTATTATCATCACATTAATGTTTTTATTAATATCTTATAATTATTTTAATTTATCACATAATTATTACATATTCCTCTTTCATGATTTATACTTAATTAAAACAAATCATAATAAATCAAGAAAAAAATTCAATTCGTAACATATGAAACTTATCATGATTTAAATGTAATGAATAATATATCTCAAAATATACCATGCTTGTATAGAAATTTAATAACATTAAGTAAATTATTTCTCAATTTATTCATACACCACATATTCCCATTTAAGTATAATATGAATTAGGCATGATTTTCAACTCTTATTTAAGTCACACAAGCTAATAATTTAGAATTAATTCTCTTCAATTAAATAAATCATTGATATAACTTTAAATTAAGTATAATAAGTTTGTCTTAATATATGGAATAAATTTTTTTATTAATTAACATAAACATCTAAATAATTCCACATCAAATTTTTTTTCAAAATCATAAATTACCCATCAAAGGAATAATTAATTAAGAAAAGTTTTCAGAAATGTTATCTTTTCATGAAAATTAAGATCAACTTATTCATTGATGAAAACACATTAACATACTACTTTCATAACATTTTACACATTTTTTAATTAACATGCTTTAATATTTCAAACATTATACTAACATGGAATTTCATTAAAGAAAACTAATAATCTCATACTTTCATAGCTTTTAACTAAACAAGTTCTAACTAGTATGAATCAATTTAAAATTAATACATTATAATTGTAAATGCATCCTCATATCATACCACTTTCGCACATGAAATTATAAATTCAACTATAGAAATGGTTCAAGAACCATATAAAATTTTAAGCATATAAAGTATTCTTAAATATATCTTAAAATGAAAAATAAGCTTCAAAATATTAAAAAAAATATTTCTTAAAATTAATTCATATAAAACATTATTAATAAATAAACATCATTTACATGAGAAAATTTTAAATAATCCTTCAAAAAAATTATAATTGAAATACCAAAATCATTTTAACTGTTATTTTAAGGAAATAAGTTACTTATTAATAAATAGAGCTCATCATGATTTAAATCAAGTAAAGTATTCATTACTAAATATTTTAGCCAACCAAAAGTATCATGCCAAGAATATTATTAATAGTTTTTCTATTATTATATCAAAACTATAATCTTTATTTTATCATAATTTTCCCATTAAACTAATGATTCTATGACATTATCTTTCTTAGATTAATATCAACATACATAACTTAAAAACTCGAGAATCTAAATCAACACATAATAGGATTCATAGAATAAAATGTTGAAGTACTTTATATTATCAAGTTTAATGATCCTATACGTTAGAAACAAACCAGTAATTTCTAGAAACACATCAAAATAATCACTGAAAACTCAATGTTTGCATTTACCATATATTTCATGCGGATTCCATTAGTACTTGGATTTTTTAAGTCAATCCAAATTATATTCCTCAGTCAATTCAAGCACATATATTGGCATAAATAGAGTTATTACAGTTATATAAATCATTGTAACACATCCATTATACCATTATATTGGTCACTTTTTTATCCATAACTCACCCACATGGATTCCAAACCCATCATAAAAATAACATTTCATGATGGGAGAGGTGACTCACCCATTCATATACTTAACTTTATAATATATGTCACAATCACAAGACACAATATTAATATCAGCATCATAAAATTATTTCAAATTCAATTAATTATGTTCATTTAATTCCCAAAAATAACTTTATTCATACATAAGTAAAAATACTTTTGATGCATGTACCACTCATATTTCTTTAACCTATAAGGAAAATCACATATTTTATTAGTTTTAGTAAGCTTACGGTCCTTATATCATATACTGAAGTGACTTAAAACCATATGTACTCGATGGACTCCCTTATATATGCCACATGATATACTCAATTGACTTTGTTTTTATACTAACCTAGGAAGTCCTCATAGTTCCTAACTCCAATATATATCTTATCTCTCAACCATCAGTTTTGATACAACCCTCTCATGACCCCCACCAGTACTCCTCCTAGTATTACAACAAAGATAAGGAGTGGAACCTGCAGCCTGCCTCAAATAATCCAACGGTTGGATTCTAGAATCAAGGGTATAAAACATAAAATGGTAAGAATTAACCTTATAATATAAGTTAATGACAATAGATAAGATTTATTAAACAATAAAAACCATTTTATAAAAAAGTAAACTAGAATCCCATAATAATAAAATTCCATAGTTCATGATATAAAATATATGAAAGTATATAAAATAATGTACAAAAACAGTATTATGAAACAAAACTAATATAAAATCACCACTATAATCTAGAAAATTTCAAATAAGACACCAAATCCCTTTTGATCACCATTTAGAAATATATATATGGGTGAGTATAAGATTTATACTTTGTAGGATTCACCTCATGAACTCTCATGAAAATGTGAGAAAAGAAAACAAATGATCTAATAAATAAAGAGTAAAATGAACATATATATATTAGATTAGCTAGATATCCCCTTCCTCACCATGTCTCACTCAATAAATATTACATTCAAGTAAAATAAATTAGTACCAACGAATACAACAATAGTTCACTCCACATCACTCCCCTGTTGGTTTCTGTCTCTCATGCCCCAACACCAAATGTCTTATGCTATCAATATCTTCTATATCCATATCACCGTACACTCTATATCAAATCATAATCCATATCTAGTATAGTAGGATATTGTGATTATAAAGGAAAACAACCTCAAACCCTCCTCTTACCATTCACAACCCCCATCATATAGTGTCATCACATCAATATCATCTCTTCTCATCCATACCCCAAAGGTTATTCTAGTGAACCTATACTCATCAATACCAATACATAATAGAGTCTTCTATTACATCATATACCTCTCTTCTAAATGTATTTTAGGATCTATCTATACATCTTGTGCCTTTCATCTTAATACATTGTAGGATCTTCTAGTACATCATGTACCTCTTATATCAATACCACATAGGGTATGTAAGTGAACCTTTCATCACACCAATACACCGTAGGGTATAGTAATCCAACATGTACCACTCATCTCAATAACATCCAGGGTCTATCAGTTCACTTTTCATCATACCAATACCCCATAGGATCTCCCAGTACATCATATACTTCTCATCTCAATTCCTTATAGGGTATGTTAGTGCACCTATCATTATACGAATACCCTATATAGTCTTCTATTATATATTATTCCTCTCACTACTCCTATAAGGGAAAAAATGGAAGATAAAGAATTCATACGTTTATTTCCTCACCCACCTAGATATTAGAGGAAACACCTAAAACCAAAATATTCAACGTTAGTATAAAGAACCCTACTCAAGGACACAAAACGTAACCACTTCCCATCAACAGCCTAAGATACCTCAAGTACACAAAACATCCTACAAAAACAACAACAATCCAAAAAAACCAAACATATTCCTACTTTTATTCATTATTCAACAATTCTATATTTCCATTTAGTGAATAATATTCGGTTCGTTATTCTATTTATTACCCATAGTTAATAAAACCCACTCTCATACAACACCCAATTTTCTTTCCATACTTTATCTTACCATACCAAAAGGCATTACTGACCAAATACCTATAGAATAATTATCACCTTGAAACTAACCCACATCATAAAACAAGCATCTCTCAATCCAATTACACAAATCATTCCAATAACACACCTAAACTATCCCCTCCAATCCATAACCAACCACATTACAATCAATAAAATATCCCTCCACAACCTCCCCATTTATCACAGAATATACCACACCGTAACAAGAAATAGTCGTATTTCCAAAAATATTCCAGTACATGTGTTAACAAAAATAATATTTCACATTAAAATTATTCAAAAACACATTAATTTATTTCTTTAATTGTTTTAATTTATGTATGGTGATTACAAAAAAAATATAACAATAATTTTTATTTTTAGTGGATTATAGTTTCAAAATATTATTATGGATCGTGAAAATAAAAAAACACATAGAAATAGTTTTTTTTGTTTATAGGAGCCTAAATATTACATAACTATTAGAATATAGACACCACTTTATCCCCAATTTTATTATAGTTCCCTTAATATAAAATTTCTATTCATTATTTCATGATGATTCACACCAAAATATATCAACTGAATTCAATATAGAAAATAATGAAGAATAGAATAAATTAAAAATACAACACTTCACTTTATAATAATTACATTACATCATTTGCATTAATATTTTAAGATTAGTTGAATCCTTTTGTTTAGATAAATACCATGGAATTATTTTGATTCATGATGGAGAAATAAATATAAAAAATATATAACCAATAAACATTATACTCATACAAGAATTTGAAACATATATTTAATGTAATCCATACATGATCCCTTCTTAATTACATTTTTTTAGTTAATATCTTTCTTATATTTGTTTCACTAATTAACCAACAAGATAAAAATCATGTTAACCTCATTATTAGAAACAAAATTAGAGTGAGATTATTAAATACACTACCTCACGATAATCATCATGCCATGATACACAAAATAGAGGGAGAGAGATGAATACAGCTTATAAATAACATGAAATGGGGTTTGGCTGATCATTAAAGGGTCAAAATACTCGAATGGTGAGTTTTGGATCACCCAAGATTGAGAGAGATAAATAATAACTCGAACAAAGGAAGACTCTGATTTTAAAATAACATATTGTTGAATTCCATGTAGTTTCATTAAAATGTTATCATTTCTTCCCATTTTAATTCATATGTATTTATAATTGATTTATTTCCCTTAAATGATTCATTTGAATAACTTAATTTTAAATAATTAAAATATTTCATTTATATTCTTCAATGATCTATTTAAATTAATAATTTCCCAATATTATTTCCATATTTTTCATAAAACCGTGATGTATAATGAATTTTGAAGAAAACTAGAATTTTTTGTAAAAAAAATTGGTTACCTTTATGAAAGGAATGTATACCATTATGGAAGTCTAGGATCCTTACCCTTACCTATGATAGAAAATACCACGATGTGAAGATGATCAGGTGAACTCTACCCCAATGTGAGGCTCAAAGCACCTTTATGTAAGTTATATAACCATTACAAGAGACCCAAATGACATATTTACTACATATTAGAAACTAAAATTTCCCGAAAAAGAAGAGGTAACTATATTTAAATGATATAAAAAACCTTAAAGTAAGTCAAATATACCTTAACATAAGATAAGGATTACCCTTCTGTGAGATTTAGAATTCCCATGGGTGCACTAATTCAAGATAGACTACTTTCATGTAAATTAGAAACTAGTTTTACAGGAGAAAAACCCATGCTAACCCTTATGTGAGATAGTTACCCTATCATGGTTAAGAAACAGCCTTTACGAAAAATTAGAAATATGGTTTACCTTTATACAACATCTAAAAAATAGAGTACCTTTATTAAGATAAATTCTACCTTGACATAGAGATGGGGTTATGTATAAGGGAAATTAAAAGGTTTTAAAAAAATAATTATCAATTCAATAAACTTATAAATAATAAATAAAATGGAATATGAACACCCCTGATACACCTTAAATACTTGGGAAAACATTAAGGGTGGATTTATAAAATATTTACCTTACATATGTTCATAAGATATTACATATGAAAATAAATATATTACATATGGGTTAAATATATTATGTAAGGAAATATATGAAACTATTATATATTAAAAATGAGAAAAATATATATTTCACATTGAAATATTATGTATTAAATTTATCTAAGGAAAAATATTATTTATGTGGAAAATATATAATGCATGGATTTTTCTTTAAGGGAAAAGCCTTACACTTGTGGAAGCATATTATATATCAATTTTCTCTAAAGGAAAAACCTTATACAAGGAGTAAAAAATATTATGTATGTTTGTTTTCTCATGGTAAGAACCTTATATCAATAAAAACATTTTACATACAAGGAAAATATATTACTTATGAAGAAACATATATTATATATGGAGTTTTCCCCAAGGGAAAACCATAATCAGGGGGTGAGAAAAAATTAGGGATTTTATTATAAGAAAAAAATATTATGAATGGAAGATATATATTATATAATTGTTATATATAGTGATACATGAGGTTTTTCTTTATAAGATAAATACATATTTTTTTGGGAGTTTTAGTTATTTATAAATTTTGAGATTAATAATTTTTTTCTAGATTTTTCAAAAAAATTATAAAATTTTTAAATGTTGTAAAAAGAAGAGTTACAGTTTTTTTAATGGAATATAAGGTGTACAAACAAACTTTTTCTCTTGTGTTCATGTTCATACAAGAATAATATCTTTATTGATTCTTAATAGATGCAAGTGAAATTTTATTCATGTGATAGGTTGAGGTAAATATGTTACTATGTATCAATTTTTTATTAGTATTATTACAAAATTATTAAATGATAATATTTCATTATAAAGCAAGGTTTTAATTATAATTCCACTAAAAATTGTGAAATCACCTTGAGATTATGAATATTGTTTTTTTTTGTATGGACAAATAAAATCATGAGAGAATGAACACACTAGTAGTTTTTTAGATTTATTAAGGCATGTATATAACATGAATTATTTTGATATTTCCTATTAATTTGGTGAAATGGATGGATGTTTTGGAATAATATATTTTTTCTTTTATGTGTTGGAGATTTTGGTGGATTCCAGGGGTGGTGCACACACCATTACTTACTATTTTGGTCATGAGAGATCGCTAGATAAGTGATTCTGTGATTATGTTATAGATGATAATTTTGGAGTTAATATTTTTATTACATAAATTAATTATAATATATTTATTATTATTATTTGTCATTTTAATGAATTTAGGTCCTCGTTTAGTTTTTTATGGCCATTGGGGATTAGGTGAGCTTTGGTGAGGTTTTTTGATCTTATATAAATGGGAGTGACTCCCAATGAGGTAGGTGGTCCATAATAATATCCATAAGGTTTATGAATTTGTTTATGTTCATGTGACATGCAGTCCCTCCACTTTTGTGTGAATGAAATTGAAATAAAATGAATTTTTTCCTCTAAAATACCATACCTAGAATTGAAGTGTCTTGGGCCTCGATGGACCATTAGACAATAGATTTATATCTTAGATGATGATGGTCAAAAGTTGAATTATAAATTCATGTTATGATATATAAAGATCCTATAGGATTATAAATGATATAATAGAAACATAGTGGACCTTGAAACAGGTTTTCGTAGTCCTCGCTATTGTGGAAGAGTGATATATTTCAAAGGATTGGACCAGGGGTGGTTGGATGGAAATGTTATATGGCATAAATTATTTTTTATAGATGATGATATGTGAGTGTGGGGTGAGTATTCATCCTCCACTTTTGTGTGTGTGTGTGTGTGTATTTGATGGAGGATATTATGGTATGGATTGGTGTGTAGGATCAATAAGGGATTGGAATATTTTGGATTAGGAAGGGAAGTGTATATTATTCCATTCCCTTACGTTTTATATTTCATTTATAGTATAAATATTTAGGACATGATGTTAACATGGATATATTTAGGGTAGTTATTACCATGAGTGATGGAATTTGATTCAATGGTAGGGAATGAAATAGAGGAACCTATACTGCATATTCAATCCTTGATGTCACTTGGCGTACATGATAGGGTTACCAAGTCATGTTTTGTCATTATTAAGGATTATTAATTAAGTAATGGGAGGGTTATTCCCGAGTATAAATGTAGAAATGGCAATCAATTATGTTCTCGAAAGGCAAAACTATGCAATTTTTATTGGGTTTTGATAATTATCCAACCCATGTGATTATGATATATGTGGTTTAGGGGTGGAATTTGGATACCTGGGTGTCCGATATTCTTGTATGTATCTGAGGTAGGATACAACCTCTAGATAATTATGGCCTAGTTTCAATTCCATGTAGGGATACAGCCCCTAGGGTGTTTTTGATTTGACAGTTCTAGACAAGGATGTGTACCCCTAGGTGTATGATATAGTAGGTTTCTAAGTGGGATGTGTCCCTATAGGTGTATGATATTCTAGTATATCTATTTTCATGGTTTGTACACCTTGTATAAGGATATCCAAGTATCAATTCTTCGGGGGATTCATCTCACTAGGTGTATGTGATGTGGTGGCTCTAGGATGGGATATGACCCCTGGGTGTTTTCTATATGAGGTTATAGGGTGGGATAAGAACCTTCAAGTATATGACAACATATTTTTTTGGGATAGGACATGGTTCCTCTTATATAGTATACTAATTTTTTTAGGGTAAGTATTTTTTCCCTAATAAGTGGTTATGCATTATTCTCAAAGACATTTGGCATTGGCCAAAGTAGGTATAGTTGATCCTAGGTATCACCTTAGAACTCATGGATCAATGGTAGTCTATTTTATTTCTCTTTAGTACCATAATTTATTATATTTAGAATATAACATTTCATATACCCTAAATTTATTGATTTTTTTAGGGGCGCCATTGGAGGTGACCGACTAAGGTTTACTCACACACTACTTGGGTCGCCCTAACAATTGTATACTTAAGAAGACCTAAGGATCACAGATATTGGTGTGGAAGAGGACTAGTGTTATAATACAAAGCTAAGTATCTTAGAGAAATTCAATGGATGGTATCTGGTGTGGGAATTAGGAAAAATTGATGGTTTATTTTTAGTTTTGTTTTTTTTTGTTAGGATGTATACGATCTACCCTTGAGAGATATTGTTTGTGTATGACTAACTTGAGTTCCATTTTATACAGTTAATTTATTATATCATTATTTCACTTTATATTTAGTTTTTTGAAAATTTAATAGATGATTTCGTGATATTTATATTGTTCTATTACACTGATGTGAGGTTATTTTTCCCCCATGATATCACTTTAACCCCCACTTCTAGTCATCCACACTTGGAATATGGGGAGGCACGCTTAAGGTCAAATAATGAACTGGTATGGTTACTATAATGTGAATCTGGATGAGATGATATAAATTTGTATCAAATAATTTCTTCATTTATCTTATTATTCTGTATATGATAAATAGAAATATATGATGGACTTTATATCATGTTTTTTATAGCATTGGCATGAGAATAAGACAATATTATTAAGGAGTGGGTATTTTTTCTTGATTTTGTGGATAAATTTGAGTTGATTCTTGGTAGGTAATATATTTCAGGATTTATTTGTTTATATTTTTGGTTATTGGATTGGGGTGGCAAGAGGTGTTACTTTGGTCAGACCCAAGGCATTGTTACTTCCCTATGGCTAACCAGATTTTTAGAAATCTATGAAACAAATGATTCTTCACTACTAAGAGAATACCGAATAGTGGAAGTATGATATCATCCAATGATGAGGCGGTGTGATCCATTTAAGTTCATAAATTTTATTATTGAATCATTTTAATTTTTGTTTTGGATCAAGATAAATTGAAACTAAATTTATTATGATGAAAGAAATCAATTAAGATAGGGATTTGGGATCAATTATAAAGGATTAATTCAAAATACATCACTTTTATCAATCATGGATTCATTTAAATAATTATTTGAAAAGTTATTCTAAAGTTACTAACTTATTATAGTCAGGTTCATTTATTTTAATTAATCCAATAAAAATCCATTGGTCGACGAAATCCACTAACCTAGATGTATTAAGCTCGACTATTAGATAAAAAGGAAAATATATACTGTTGTTTATAGTCCAATTCAATAATTTTATTTAGGGTTTGTCTCTATACACTCATCTTGATCAAATTTTAAAGGAATTATATTTTATTAAGTTCCAAAACAATTTCTAATTGAAACAACCTTCCATTAATGAAATTTGTAATACATTACTGATCACATCCTTCTACTCTTGATCCCTCAACCTTTGAGAGACTAGACTCGCATGATAGATATAATAACCATCAGATGTTAATGATTCATCCTAATAAGTTAATTTAATGGAAATAGAATTGAACAAAGGCTATAAATAATTGAAAAAGAAAGAAAATTACTTTAATTAAAATTCATAATTTCAAAATTAATTTACTATTATTAAAGAAATCATCGAATAACATTAAATAAAAGCAGGAAAAGTGTAAAAGATAATAAATTTCAAAACCCTTAAAAACATAGTTTTTCCTTATATTTATAAAAAAAATACATATTATAACACAATAGTAGGTTTCATGTTGTGAATACCTAAGTATCGTATTAGATTTTTCTTTTTTATTTTCCTATTCAAATGTTGAAAAATACAGTAGGTACCTTCACTACTCGACTAGGTCCTTTTTTTAACATTTAATTCCTCTGAAGAACATGGTATTAGATATCCATGAAATTAAATGGGTAATTTTATCTTCTATATTTGACTAGAATTTTTCAATGATATAGGTTTTGGTTATGATTCTGACTCCTATTTCCTTTACTGCTTCTTCAAACATCACTAGATCATGGCACACTACCATCGATCACAACACAGTCTCCTATAGGCTTCTAGTAGACATTATTCATGAACTCTTGCCTCTGTGTGACTTGTTGATTCATGTATTGGTTAAAAACTCCTCAGCGATTAAGTAATAAATCTTATATATCAATAACATCATACACACCAAAATATCATACATAACTGAAACATCATATGTGGTGGCTCCCACTTAGATACTTATCCAAATTTCATCAATTAGGTGGTAATGGTGGGAGGTTATGTGTTATTGAATGAGTGGTTCTTATGATCCCAAGGATTTCTATTAAAAAACTCATCTTTAGGCATGATATACTATCACATGTCATCATCACATATTATTTAAAATTCAAATAGTTTAATAGTAAACTCCAATTAATTACAGAAGAATCACTATATTATACATTTATCTACTTCCTGGTTTATGGAACAATAAGTGTAGTCATGGTGTAAATGTTCATAAAAATCATTAGAGATGGATCCTATGTTATTTGTAAGGATCTATATAATGTTTATAGGAATTATTCAATCTAGAAGTTCTAAGGACACTCAACAAACTAGGTATCACAGTGAATATAAGTGTTATCTCCAACTCGTGTTCCTCTTCTCAAGACTCCTTAATGGAACACTTATCCCGGTCATATCGATGATTCTAGTTTCTATAAACTCTTTATCTATATTTACCCTATTCTCAATTAGAAAATGCCTTTTATGGTGAGAAATATATTCATTTTCCGTAAAACTTCTCTAAATGGTCAAAAAATCTTAAAATCATCAAACCTTAAATAAATCATCCCAACGTATCCACATTAAAAATTATTTAGTAAAAAAACATTGAGAATTATACGAATAACATATGCATTATTTACAATTATAAAATTCTCCCACACATAAAATATTTGTTCTCCTAAGAAAAAGGAATCTCAATAATGAATCAAGGGATAATAGACATCTATAAGATAAAAATATTTTTAATCATGTTAACGCAATAAAATATTAATTGAAAATCATTATAATTCAAAAAAATCATTACTACTAGAAACCTAGTAATGCCTTATTATTAAATACTCACTAAATTTATTCTTCCCTTTTATCATAATCTCTCAAATTTTCCTTAAATGTCCATTTTTTATTTACCTTTATGGTAAATTTTCACTAATCACTCAGTAATCATTATAACTTGAGTAATTATCAATATTAATAACACAAACATTATCCCTAGTATTTTACAGAATCTCAATATACACTTTAGATAAATCAAACCACACCAGTAAAGTGGAATTTTTCAATAAGTATATAATGATTCTAAGATTTAATATGGGTGGTTCAAGATGTAATTGTAAAAATTTATTCTATAAATAGAAGGTTCAATCCTCAAATCACATGCAGTATATTCTATATAAACTCAATGAAAAACGGTCACCTCTTATCCTTAAAAGTGAATCACCCCCCATATAAATATCCTATTTATTAGGGATTCTTATATTGATCGTGAATAAAAAATGGGAAAAATATTCTTATTTTTCTTTTTCTTTTTCTTTTTCATTTTTTTTATTTTTTTTCCCTTTATTATATTTTTAACCAATGGGAATGAATATGGAGACAATCTCAAACCCATAAAACCACCCTTATCTTATATCCTCACATCAATAATTGTAACAGTTTCAACAGGATATGTGTATTGAATGTGATCATTAATATTTATATAATTTAACCCACTACTACAATATTTCTTTAAAATTTTAGAGTAATTACATGATTATAGTGAAAAATTACTTCAAATAAATTCCACACTTCCTATAAAAATCTCAATTCCCCCCCCCCCCCCCATGTAATGATTATCAATAAGTTCTATATTCTTCCAATCACCCTCATGAATCTCAATAGAAAAATCATGTACAATGTCCTAGTGGACCATGAAGACACACCTGAGAGGGGGTTAAATCATGTGTTATTAGATTTTTACCCAAAAATAAATATTTATTTTAACTTTAATAAGAATTTTTTCATAAACCTATGATGATGTTTAAATAATATGGTTAATTTTTTATTTTAACTTGGAATACATCTCTATGAAAAATAGGTAAAGTGATAAATAGAATAAGAGTTCTTAAAAGGTTTGGAACCTCCTAGGAATCCAACTCCTTGCCATTATTTGGATATCCAAGTATTATATTATCAAGAAAAATTATATTATAAATAAAATTATTATTTTGGATTGTTTTTATTCTTACTTTAGCATGCCATATTACATGGGTGACATATATTCAAAATATTAAACATGTTAACATAAGTCACAAATCATAGATTTTATTCAAGAAGGCATCCAACTAGTTATTTTTTCTTTTATTTCCTCCTCCACCTGAAGTAGATCATGCATATTGAATAGGGATATCCCTACACCCAAATTATAATATTTTTCCTAAAACACACAACAAATTTGACTACCTAGGTTTATTTAATCAAAAACACATGAAACTTGGTCTATGATTCTATACAGCTTTCATTTCATCCATAACTAGACTTTCACAATTAACACAACTCATCTTTTCTCAAAATCAATATTATAATCATAAGAATTAACTGATTCTTTATATACACACAAACGTGAATATATGAACATTTTCTTCTCTATTATTATTCTTAAATTATAACTAACCAATAATAAATATTAGCTAACAGTTTTCTTTTTTTATATTTCTTTAAAACCTAATAAACTTTCATGGTGAAACATGGGATTAGTTATATTATTCTTACTCATCATATCTTACAACATATTCTTCTTATTCTTCCTTAAATAAATTATAGTCCTCTCGGTTCACCTCATTAACCACACAAACAGTAGTGTCTACCTTCTTCTTTTTTATCCTTCTTCTACCACTATTTTGATGACTTATCTTGCTCATGGGTGGCTAAATTAATTGTCTCATCTCATTTAAATATTCTATAAAATTAATATATCAACTATTTTCATGGATCATGGAAAAATAATAATTATTTTTCACTTTTTTGCTTCATATTTGATGAATTTCTTTTTTAACCTGAGGAATATTCAAAGAATACCTTCATTTAATGCCTCTCATTTTTGAAACATTGTCCAATATATAACTTATTTTATTCTCCATCATGATCAAATTCATATTCTTATTCAACTCAAAAATATACAATTAAATCCTCACTTTAATCTCCCTAATCGTATAAAAATTTGTATAATGTTAGCTTACATCCTGGAAATCATCTTGTGGCCTGAAGTAGTAGATTATGGCATGAAGAATTATTCTTGTAGAAAAACACATCTAAAAACGCATCTCTATATATTTATATTATCATTATCATCATTGATTATAAATATTAAAACCTTAATAAATATCCTATGCATCGATGATATTTTTTATTCATTATTCTTAAAACTCAATAAAATTAATTCATTACAGCTGAATCTATATACAGTTCTTCATTCATTGATCTAATTATACCTTGGATTAAAGATAAATAACTATATTGGATAATGTAATTACAAAGCTTCATTATTTTTCAATAATTATTGGAAATCAAAATTATCATCTCATTTCAATTCCTCTTCAAAATAAACATTTTCAGAAAATTTGAATTTTTTCCATTGTCATAGAACTCCAAAAAATTATCTAAGTCAAATATTTTATGTGCCATGATATATAAAACAAGATATTAAAATATTTTATAATCTTAGATATCTAAAAATATGATAAAATCAAATAGCATATGATCTATATAAAATTACATACATTCTTTTTAAATTTCATATGCTATATGAATTTTCCATATGAAAAAATGAAGCCTATTAAAATATCATATTTTCTTTAAATCACCTTCCATTTATGACTTTTAAATTGTTCATCTCTAAAATGTATTCTTTGAAGATGAAATATCTTATGAGTTTCCCAAATCACCTACTTTGTATGAATTTTTCATTGTTCAAATTTTCTGCATGAAAAATATCATATAAGATGCACAAAATATCATATAGGCAGCTCATGGAGCTCAAATTAATTACTGACCGGCCAAAATATCTTCTGTATATGTGAATTATACTACACCAATAAAAAATATCTTACATTGTAGGATTATTTTCCTTTAAAATTTTCCAAATACATTATAATTTATGAAATACCATATACTATGAAAATTTCTTCTTCATGGATAAAATTTCCAATGAAGTGGATACATAGAATAGTTTCCCTTGACATTTATTATGATCCCGTATAGAAATTATAATTTCTTAAAATGATGTATCGGATTCTTAAAATAAACTTTAAACATCCACAATTAACTCAAATAACTTTAGAATGTCTCAAAATAATTTCATGATTTATTAATATAATTCCAATCCTAATAAATATCATTCGAGATACTTAAGACATAATAAATACACAAGATATAGTATTTTCAAGAACTCATTTTATCTCTCATCACTAGCACTACTTCATACATCACAAACCATCATTTATGATTTTTTCAACACATAACATAGAAACTGATATATTATACTCCATGGATGTATTCTCCACTTTCAACATTCTCTTCCACATTCACTCAACATTTTGAACAGTTGTTAAATATAACTTTTAAAACTTTTCCAATTTAGGTTTATAATCTAGATTCTTTCATCTATTAAGCTTCCAAAATTACTATTATATAATTTTTTTCTTCATGATTTAGAAATTTTCATTGAAATTATGATTTTTTCACAAATAAATAGACTTATAATAACCACTACTTATAATTTTTTCATCCAAATCATCATAAAAACTTCTATATTCCACTTATCATTTCCCATCAGAGTATAGGTAGTATCTTTATCTCCCATCATGGGTGTATACTCACTTCATCACATGAGGTATGACTTTTACATGAATTAAAATTTTAATATTCCTAATATCAGTCCTAGTTAAAAAAAATATAACCAAACACCATTGGGAATTTCAATAATCCCCCATGTGTTTATGTTGAATTCCAAATAATCTTTATTTTTTAATATAATTATTCTCTCCCTAATTGATAATAAATGAAAGGTTAAAAGTAATATCCCCATAATTGAAATAGTTGTGTAGGACCAATATTTATATTCTCCCACTAATTATTATTATA
Organism: Viscum album; assembly: GCA_963277665.1. Taxonomy (NCBI): domain Eukaryota; kingdom Viridiplantae; phylum Streptophyta; class Magnoliopsida; order Santalales; family Viscaceae; genus Viscum; species Viscum album. The sequence continues at coordinate 1,006,130,955 of OY728164.1, read as the reverse complement.
CAAAGTTTCACCTCAGTATTATCACCAGAAAACATCTTCTCCTCTTTCATTCCATTAGAGAAAGAAAAATTCAAGAATTATTCCTCACTAATTAAAATTTATTATAAGAACATCAAAAAAATAAAGCATCATCAAAAAATAAAGTGTCGTCACATTTCTCTTATCAATGTTCCATAAATTAATCAACTATAAGACTATATGGGATAACCAAGTGTAGAAAACAATATTGATCAATTTTGATAATAGAGTTTCCCACAAATGATCCCCAATGTGATACCAAGTTCAATTTTTCAATCCTTATAATTTTTTTGAAAAAAAATCAAAAAAAAATATGATGTTTTACTCACTTGAACCTTTTCATCAAAAACATTGAATTGTATTTATTTATCCCCATTAGGTTATATAATCACTACCAATTGATCAACATAATGAATATGAGTTAAAATAATAATGGGAGAATGAAAATTTGAACTTTTCATTTAGAGGAGTGGGGTTAAGAGTTGATTTGTAACCCATGAAACTTCTTCTTGTTAGCTTAAATAACTTGAGACCTACACATGATATCATACCTTTTTATTATACAATTATATTCATGCTTGAGGAATATGGTCCTCGTTACATTATAAAAATTATTCTTATAAGATAGAATGTCCTTCTCTACTTTAATTAGTAGAGGAGCTTGGTTCTTTTTAGCTTGCTCTAAATTTATTTCTACTTCTAACTGGCATGGATATATGATCAAGGATTTTTTCTTCACTTGATTAGCCTTCTCTTTTTTTGGTTTTTTTTATAGTTGAAAAACATTTTATAATAGAATAAGTTGGTACCTTTCCTTTATTCCTAATCTTTCTGAGACAAATAGTCATACATCTCATAGACACATGTCCTACTAAGTTTCAACTTCCATGAACATATTTATCATCTTTAAACTTACCCATATTTGATAGCTTCTCAAATTATTCATAATGAGTGCCAAGACCATGTTAATCTTGTTATTTATCTCTTCTATTGATTTCATTTTATTTTTTAGATTGCTCCCTTATTTATTAGTATTCATGGATATCTTATGATGATCTATGATGTGGCCTCTCTTACCAAAATAAATTCATTTATCCACTATTATATTAACACCCTAGTCAACTTTATTTATTAAATTCTTGAAGGGGTATTGTTCAAAAACCCTCTAAATAGATTTATCTCCCAAGGTGTACTTTCTATCATTATTTACTTGCATCTCATCCGATGTTGGCTCTTTATTCTCCTATGTTTATGAATTATATCTTTAAGGGTTTTACAAGCATTCATCGTAGCAGTGACCACCAATGGCTTGTAACTCATATAAATTTTCATATATATTAAATTCATTATATGTTGATAGATTATTCCTTTTCTATGAGTTTTAATTCCCTGTATTTGGTTTCTTTCAACCTTCAACATTTCTCCCCCTTTCTCTATGCCTTCTATTATTTGTACACATAGACTCATTATGCCAAAAATCCATATCCCTAATCCCAAACCTCAAAAATCATGATTTTACTCCAATAATACTCATTATTTTCTCTTTGGGTGCAATATACCGATATTTGAAACCTATTAACTTTGGGTAAGAAAATCGACTTTTTGGCCCCTTTTTTGGCGTAAATATTTTAAGACGTACTCACCTCCACCCTTTAAGATGTTTTGTATGTTATATAAATTTTACTCTTCCTATTTTAAATAGTGTTAAACTTTTTTACAAAATTTATAAAAAATCCAAATTTAGTATTAACTAATTCAACTATATAGTAGGTTACTTATTTTCCTAAGATGAAGGTGGATCCTTTTCCAGATGATATCCAAGTCTTCTTTCCCCCATTTAGAGTATTTATTGAAGCTAAAATATCTTTTAAAGCTTATGTGGTTTATATTATTTTCTCAATTATTTTGGAAGACTCGGTATAGTGAACCAAACTTTTCATATATAAATATTACATCATTTTATATGAATATAAAGTACATAACATTATGATCCGTGATAGAACCAAAAGGTTTAGTGTATTGGGAAATTCGATAAAAATAATTTTTCATGAAATATCTTCATCATATCCCACAAAGATCTTATCTAATAGTACTATTTTTAAATATACCCTATTTAATACCACTCTCATAACTTAAGGAAATGAAACATAAGAAAGGGTGACCTTAGATTCTCAATAATGGTAAACATGAGGGAAATCAATTGAAGATCATATTAAAGCATATAATGAGCATAAGAGTATGAGATAATGACAATAACATACAATGTTTATACCAAATATGTTATACATCATAAACAAGAGTCATGGAAAAAAATATTAGCATTTCAAAAGACATCAATCATAAAAGTGAGAAGTATTTATAAGTCAATAATTAACCATAATTCCTCTTCTTAATCATAAAAACATATAATAAAATTGTGTCACCATCATAGTTATAGAAACTATTTAATATGTCAAGGTTGAAAATTAAAGCCATGAAGTCATTATGGATTAGGAATCAACACATATTTCCTATATCATAATAGATCAGTAATCATCACATGTTTCCTATAGTGTATCAATCACATCTACTTTTTTACAATATTTATTCAAGCACATCAACTTGTTTCCCATATTGTATCAAGCACATCGACTTTTTCTAATAGTTATTTCATGAGATATAAAACTTTACCCAATTCATTGGAGGGATATATGATTCTTGTTCCACCTATAATTTAAAAAAATCATACATATGTGTTCCATAAGATCATAAAACATTCATTATATCATCATACCGTAAATCATATAATTAAAATGAGTTTTATAAAAATATCATTAATTAAAATATCATAACCCATGGAAAATATATGGGCTTTGTAAACATCTTATATTCATATTGATAATACATCTAGATAAATAATAAAGATTTTACCATTATATCATATCCCTAGTAAAGAAAAATTAACATCAAAGGATTTTATCATAGATGAAAATTCCTTTAAATGATCTCTCGAATATTTCTATAAGAAAATAACCTTTTCATTTTCAAATAAATTTTTTAAAATATAAAAAATTCTAAAATATTATTTAAAAAATATATTTAAAAATAAAAATGAAAAATTATAAAATAAAATTTTAAATAATATAGTGGTAAATATGGTGGAAAATTTTTTCTTATTGTATATGTTAAAATAAATATTTCTTTAAAAATTTTTGTAAAAAGTAAAATGTACCTCATTTAAAAAATATATACAAGATTAATTTTATGAAAATTAAAAAATTTAATAATGGTTAAAAATAACTTTAAAATCATAGTATAATATTAAAAAAATATTCTTGATTGTTTTTTAAAAAAAATATCAGCATTGAAGTAAACAATTCCTAACTAAATGGTAAGACATAGTCGATTTTCCTAAAAACTATAATTTTCATGTCATGAGTACATAAAAAGGAAAATGAATAGAAGAAATTATATTCTAGAAATAGATAAATCATAAGAAAAATAAAAAGGTTTTGTGATATAAGGATCTTATATTCTCCTTAATGGTATTTCAAGCATAAATAATCTCAATTAAAATGAAATTGGAACAAAAATCCATTACCACTTTTGTATGTTTTGAATCACAACACCAATCAAATAATAACATCAAAGGAAAAATTAAATATAATAAAAATAATGATATTTAGGATAGAACATTTCATAGTGGTATTTTATACCCTGTATAAAATAAATGAGTGGTGAATATGGCATGTGTCTCCCAAAAATAAATGTGAGACAATAAATCATTCCGCAAGTATTATCTCACTTCATACACATTTTAACCTCTTGTATAATAAATATTTATTTATTATACATTTATTCTAGAACCATAATAATATTTATCATACCATATATTATTCATTTATAATATTTTACCACCCATGTATTAACAATTATTTATTAAATTAGTTGTTTATGTGATAACTGCTTTGTTTTTCATGCATATTTTGGATTGAAGGTCCCAATAATTATACATTCAGGATGGTTACATCATATAAATAATAATAATAATGATATAAATATCATATATAATCATTATATATACATATATATTTAGATTCATCCATAAAATTTATAGATAAAAATGATTACACCATTCAGGGAGACGATAGGTCGTACGTAAGCATGAATGTTGTTTCAAATTTTTGACGGATGGAATTAAATAAAGGAAAATAATGATTAACCATTCAAGAATCATTATTATATCAAATATATCAAATATATTAATTAAATTTATCCTTATATCCATCCATGTGAATTGTGAATGATAAATAAATCACATCACTTTGTGGATGTGGTATTCTACACGTATGCACGGGCAACGTTATCATTTTTTAATGGATATGAAGGTAAGAGGTTTGATGTCATATTTTAATTATTAAAACATAAATTTTTTCATAAATATAATATATAAAAATTAAAACCATCATAAAAACCATTTATGAAATATGGTGAAGTAATATGAATTATATTTCTATGTGGAGAAGGTAAGTCGTACGTACACACGAGTGATAATTCCACATCCCATTTGATGAAAAAGAGGGTGAATAAATGTGGTTACATAATCCTAGAAAATTATAAGAAAATTTATGATAATGAATTTATTAACTTTTGAAGAATATAAAATTTTTAGATGATGTATAAGAATAAATAAATTGAAAGAGGTCGGGTATGATGATTACCTCTTCTTTGATAGGCCTTATTTAGATCCCTTTAAAAGACCCTAGGAATAGTCTTTTAATAAGACTATCACATATAATTTTTGTATGGGGAGGTTTATAATATAATTTTCCTGTATTTGGATGAGATATATAGCACAATGTGAAGTATATAAGAGAAAGTATGGGTGTCCTTTTTATAACTGACGGGAGGGGCACTCTTGGAATTTCTTAAAATATTAAAATATAATAAATTCATTCTCAATTAAAATGCTTAAAAATGGAAATTTATTTGAATATAAAGTATGATAGGGTTTAAAAATAATCAAACAATTAAATTTTTATAGGTTTAATTCGTGTTTTAAACTTTATCTTTTGGTTTAACAACTTAGTTAACCAATTTTACCCATAATCGTGGTAATGACTTTTTCACTCTTAATGGGTTATATTTTTTATTTTATGGTCGAAATTGGACTATAAATAGAAAATGGATTTATTTTAGACAATATATTATTGAATTTTTCATATTTCATGGTTTTATTAATTTTAATAAATTTAATAAGATATTATTTTCATAAAATATCATTAATGTCATTTTAGACACAATTCATTTAATTTGACTTTAAAGACACCAAAAATTTATGGAATTATAATATAATACTTTAACACATACCTAATATGTAATATTTATCTATAAATTCATGTAAATAAAAAATTAATCCAAATTTTATTAATTTTAATATTTTTAAAATCAATTATTTGTTATATTAATTGAATAAATATTGTGTTGATGTTGTATAAGAATTTAAGGTAATTAATAAATACCTAAAAATAAAAATAAATTATGATGATAAAAAATAATTAAAATGAACATTTATAACTAAACAAATGTTTTTTTATCCTTGTCACAAAATATTTTGGATTTTGAAATAAGAAAGTGTAATTTTTTAATATATCTTTTACATAAATATTATAAAGGTCAAAATCAATTCCAAATTAAAATAAAACATCATACATTCAAATTTTGGATCATTATGGATCAAATTGACTCATATAATGAAATTAATATAGGTTTTTTAAGGAATTTTAAAACATATCAGATTAATTTTAACCCAAATTAATTCATTTACCATTCATGTGGTTACAAAATATTAATATCATCATTATTCCTATTGAACAGAAATAAAAGAGACCTATTAACAAAATTTGGACCTCATGATTCAAATATTGAATCTATCTTTAAAGATTAAAATTTTTTTATTGGTATAAATTAATTTCAAATAAAAACAAAAAATGCAACAAAAAACAGTGTTCAGAAAAAAAAAATTATCTTTTACATATAAAAATGTTTTTATACCAAATTTAACCATAAAGTTGATTACAATGAACTTAATTGGATAATTAATAATATAATAGATCTTATTTTACTTCTTAAACTTTTAAAAAGAAATATAACTTTATAAATATTTTGAACAAAAATATTGTTTTCGATAAAAATCATTACTTTTAACTATTCACTAGAAAATAATTCTTCCAAAAAAATCCCAAATTTTACTATAATATAAATTTAATATAATGATTTATAAAAATATATAATATTTATAAAATAACATTTTTAAAATTTTAAAAAAACTAATTATAATATTCACTAAATAAAACCATTTTTTATGAAAACGTATTTTGAAAAATAAAATGATTGTACCAAAAATTGAGTACTAATTTTCTAAGCATTTATCAATAAATTTTTATTCATTAAGGCCTTTTTATATATTTTGTAATGTAGTTAATATTATTCATACCATCAAATATAAGGTCTATATTATATTAGTCATAATAATATTTCCTTCTTTGATTATGAACGGTGTTTCGTGTTGTATACACTATCTAACATAGTGTTTTTTTAAATATCAGTTTGTTACATTATCCCATATCACACCTAAATAAATCTTGTCATCACTGTAACACCCTTATTTTTATTTAAGGTATGGAACCTTCAAATATCAGTTCTTATTTTTATTTTTATTATTAGTAAAGTACCTAAGAGTTTAAGGAAGGTTTCATGAGTGTCTGAGGATTGTTCGGAGCTGAGAAATCTAGATTTTGGAGAAGTTGTATGATGTTCATGGTTAGTGCATGGTTTTTAGTTACTATGTAGTTCAACCATGTAGAACATATATAAGGTATATTGGTTTTAAAAATCATGTGAGGAAGGCAACATGGCCATGTGAAAAACTAAAAACATTTTGTAGAGGGAACCAGCATGGGTTGTGTACAATTTGAAAAATTGTGATCCTAGCCCTCACCCTTAGCATACATAGGCATTGACCCCGCAAGATTAGATCATGGTTTTTACAAAACATGTGAGATATCCATGTGAGGTTTGAATCCATTTTGAATGATACTACTAAACAACTGGTGCAAAGTTTATTCAACCATGTGGCCAAATTGTACAACCCATTTATATTGGGAGCAAAGTCAACTTTTCCCTCCATCTTTTAAAACTAAAACCCCTCTTTTATTCATCATTTCTCTAGAAGTTTTCCACAGGATGAGCTTCTTCTCCAACTCTCCTATGATTTTATCTATCTTCCTTAAATGGATTGTTTTTCTCTTGTCATTGGTCATGTTATAGGTGTATTAGTAAACTCAATTGTTTTCTTTCCTCATTCATTTGGTTATCTTACCATACAGAATGCTAAATTGTTTTTGATCTCTTTTTTTTCTAATTTTATGTATTTTTTCTATTTCTATATTTTCTCTCATTTTGATCCTAATAGTAAGTTAATACTTGATTAGTGTTCCTCTACATTTATAAGGTAGGTGGTATATACATTCTCTCTAAGGTTTTTTCTCTTATTAAATTATCATTGTTGTTTCATACACTGAACCTTCCAAAAATTGTTCTTCAAATTTAAAAATATATATTTAATTAATTATTTCATCCATAAATCTAATACCCATATTTCCTTACCTTTTTTTAGGTTTTCAACCACAATATGAACCACCTATGAGTTGTGTTCATTCATTTTCCTAAGCTAAGAGCCACCACTATGGGTGTGTGAGTTTTTCGCCTGGTTGTATAATCCTTACATAAAATTAACCGAGTTAAAGAATGGATTAAATATGGATATTATGGTGTTATGGATGATTGTACCTGGTCATGGACACTAACATTTCCCTTTAATTTTATATGGCTCATTTTATGTTTGATATTAATGATATGGTGTCGATCCTTATTAAAGTATGGCATCGATCTTGATTATGGTATGGAAAAAATGAGGGGGATCAAGGTATGACACCTAAGACCTATGTATACACATATATCATTAGATATTAGTATTCCTTGTCCATGGTCCCTAGGTTCATGGACCATGTAGGTATACACTATTCCAAGTTCCATTGGAAAACCTCCTAGGTCTCGAGGAGGTCACCCTGGACTTGCACCTTGGGACCTGGCTCATGTAGGTATAATTCTCATTCTAAATATATAGTATATGAAAAATTTAGTCGTTACTTTAACAATGTAACTTTATAGACTATTTTTCATCACTTATAGCCTTCTCATAATCACATCCCAATTATGGACTTGTTTATAACTACCATTAATTATATATATTTACTCGTTATACTCTCACATGGTTATAGTTTTTATACTTGGGTTATATTTATTATAGACACCATTGGTGGTGGCATAATTTTTATATCTTACTCCCTATTCAAGATTCTATTTGGTATCCGAAAATAATTCATGGATGTAGGTTGGGATAAGGGAAAGCACCCAGTCATGGATGGATCAGTGATTCATAGCTTAGGAGCTTAGGAGATTAGGATTGAGCCATGACTCATGACTCTTGGAGATATACTTTTTGTTATTTCATTATTTTGTTATACATGTACTTTAATAGATACAACATTCCATATATATCTATTTCTCATTTTTAGAATCATGAAATACTCATCATTTTGAATATTATTCTACTTGTGGTCTTGGTTATTTACTCAGTTTTGGATGTAAAATTATTCCACTACCCTATTATTGTTATGCTTCTTCTATTTATTCATTTATTATAATCATTTTTATACACTTATCATGATGGTATAGTCTCCCCACTATACCACATATACCCTCGCTGTTATTTGAGATCCTCTATCAGACGTGGAGACGCACTTGATTGCATGTGACCAACCGGGTTCAGTTTCTTATGAGTGATCAGGTTCTAGGAAATTAAAAATTGGTATCATATGTATATTTTCATTTTATTACTATTATGGGTAGGGATAAAGAAGACTAGTATATGTCAACAATTTTTAATGATCATATTTTTAGGATTTATTAATCCATATATGGGTCAAAATCCAAATTTCATGAGATGGAACATGATTTTTTGGATTATTCCTATTACAGTTGCACTAATTTCACTATTGGGTGACACACATGAGGTGTGGTGTTTATTTTTTGCTATTATTGGTTCTACACTATCCTTTTCTTAGTATGGAATGGATGAATTGTCAGTGCATTATTATAGCCCCCTTAGATATTTTAATTCCATGCTATGTAGGTTTCATTTTTTGATTTCATGATATTTTTTAAATATTCCTTGAGTTATATATCTATTATGAAACTAACATGTCTGTAGTAAAAAATGATAAGATAATATTTTAGTAAAATTTATACATAAACCTGAAAAGTTTTTTCCTATATAGTTGGATTATTTCACCTTAACTAACTAATTAAACAAGTTTGAGTTATATAACTGAGGTTTCATAGACTAAAAAAATTTTGATTTTGAATACAAGAATTTAATTTTTAATTTAAAGAGTGCATGTACCTCTATAAATTGGGAATGAAGATTCATCTAGTCAAATCATATTATATTACCAATTACATTCTGTTATTTAATGTAATGTTTTGGATATAATTACATGAATTATCAATTATAATTTAAAAATCATTTTCATTAATAAATTTGTAATGGAACTTCATTTTTAAGTGTTTTATAATATAAATTAAATAATTTTCAAGTCAAAAATACCCAAAAAAATCACCATTAAATAGAGGTTTCGATTTCAACTTAAAGGGAATTTTCCACTATAACATGTAATTGACACTCTATATATTTGGTCACCTAACTAAAATAGAGAACCTGACCAAGAACCGAAGTTATTATTTGGAAGTGCATAGTATCTCCTAAGTTTCTTTATGGTCTAATACATCACGCTAACCTAGATTTATGAGTGGAAAGGGGGTTTGAATTACATATAGGAAGCATTGTATATATATTATTCTCGTATATGTGGCCTTTTGTTATAAAATGTTATTTGATGTGTGTGCTTTGAATTTATAGTTCTTTTGCACCATGATGTCCTTGAGTCATGTGCCAGGAGGGTGTACATAACCATGCTTCTGATGTAGTGGGACCTAAGACACTGGTTTTAACACTAGTAGTTCCACCTCTAGCCCCTCCTATTGTTCCTAGCATGAGAAATTATTCCTAGTTTTTAGAGGGATTCATGAAACTAATTCAAAAAATGAAGGTAGTTTTTGTGAACTATCCCTCCAATGGAAGTGTTTATGTAATATTTTCAATAGTATAATCCACCTAAATTATCAAGGGTTGGTGGACTCTAGGGTGCTGATTTATGGAATGATATCATCTTATCTATCTTCTATCATCTGGTGATATCTCTAGAAAGGGGGGTCCTACTCACAATCTATTTTCTTCATGGATCCTCCAAAAATTGATGGGATATCTCGAACGATGTATATCCACACAAAGAAATGGTTTATAGGGACTTATAATATAGCTTTAATGACTATATTTTCCCTGATACATTGAGATATGATAGAACCATGGTGTTTATACACCTAGACTATGGTACTATGTATATGATGTATTATTCATCTCACTTCACACATATTCAACGCTTTGTGCATATCTATTCCACTGATGAGATGTTCTAAAATGGAAGCTTTAAGTATGGGCTCAAGAATTATATTTGATCTTAGGTGAATATTTTTCAATTGAATACCATGTCTAAAATAGTAAAACCGGATCTTATTAATGAACATTGCCTGAGGTAAGGTGGAGGTACGAATAAGAGGAGAAAAACTTCTCAACCAATTGGTGTGGTATCTAGTGGTATGAAGCATCACTTTGAGACCTCTCATAAGGGAAATACCCTTCAGAGTGTACATACTTGTAGTTTTGTAGTATGTCACCAGTGTGAAAATTAAGGACACATGAAACCTTAGTGTGAGAGGGGCCTAGTTGAGTGTAGATCTGATAGAAGGATAGGCCATTTATAGTAGTGTTGTAGAATATTTACTCTAGTGGACAATAAGAGAGGATCTTCACAAAATCTAGGTCCTAGAGTAGGATCAGTGGCTTTATGTCAAGTAGTGAGCTATAGTTATACCATACCATAAGGCTGAGGTAGTATTCATTCTCGAGGGAGCTAGACACCAGTGGTACAATGCCTGAAAAGTAGCATTACTTAGGGTAGACAAGTTGTATCACAGGGTTGTAGATCAGGATTGATTTAGTTAATAAAGCATGTATTATGGGAGTATAGTCCTATACCATCTACAGTTAGAGGTATTATTTTATTAGTATCTACCTTGTCGTCTATTTTATTTGATACAAGAACCTCCCAATCTTTCATTTTTTATGACTATTCTGAAAATCCTTTGGTTTGACATTCATTATTTCTATTGGATGATGACAATTGATACTCCATTGGAAATATTATTAAAGATTTTACCATAGTGAAAGCAATACCCCTTGATTTAGGCTGATATCATTTCTTATATACTTCTTCATCCTCAAGAAGATAGGATTTAGTTTCATTCTCAAAATGGGATGTTTATTCACTTATTGTACCTATATTTATTGTTATCATTGAAGGGTGTCCTTCACATCACTAGAGGTAGATAGTTTTGTTCGAAAGGGTTAATGGGATGTCTAAGAAATTCAATATAGACCTTAGCATTATGAGATGGGCATAGTGGAATCCCATATTGATATCCTTTATATAGATGATTAGGGAATGTCTAAGGATGATTTTAATCCTATAATCAAACATTTCAGGTATATTTTCTGTGAAAACTGTTTTGGATTAACTCTTAATAGGGAGGTTTTTTCTCTATTTTTCTAGTTCCTTGAGCAACACCAGTGTCCATTATTCTTTAAAATAAGGCCAATATATATTTTTAAGAGCTTAATAGGCAACTAGAGGACTTGGAAGATACAGGTTTTATATGTACCATTACCTTTTCTTGGGGTTCACTTATCCTTTTCACCAAGAATTTAGATGGTACCCTAAGTATTTGTACATATTATCATTGATTGTACTAGCTTATAATTAAGAACTATTATCGAATGCTTCATATAGAAGACCACTTCAACCAGATCTGTGAAGAGACAGTTTTCTTGAATATTAATTTGAGGTCAAGATATCATCAAGTACATGTTAAACCTTCAAACATACCTTTTACAACATTATAAAGTAAATATAGATTATATGATTATATGGTTATGTTTTTCAGTCTCTTAAATGTGCTTGAAATTTTCATTACTTTGATGAAATATATTTTCATCTTATAATTTGATTCATTTTTTTCGTATTTGTGGATGAAATATTTGTGTATTCTCATACTCAAAATGACCATAAAAAAATCTTTAGATAATGTTGAATACACTAAGATATCAGTAGCTATTTTCTAAGCTCAAAAAAATCACTTTTTGAATGACAAGGTTCACTTCATGGGTCACGTTATTTCATAAGTGGGAGTGTCTGTTTGTTTAGAGAAAGTGATCGACATAGTTTCCAAGGAGAAACCCAATAATTTCTTTTAAATATAGAGTTTATTGGGAATTTATGGCTATTATATGTGATTTATTTATATATTATCCCATCTAAAAGAACCTATCACATGATTAAATAATAAGGGTGTCAAATTTCTATTGTCTGAAGCATGTGATACATTTTTTTAGGAGATAAAAGGGAGACCCAATTCAGCATCGATCCTGATTCTTTCAGAGCTGGGAATAATCTATAGATTCCATTATGATATATCAACAATAATTCTAGGAGTAGTGATGATTTAGGTAGATATATCTATATTGTAAATGTCTCATCAGTTGAGTCCACACAATCGGAATTACCCACAACATGATAACAAGCCCGTAGTTGTGCATCATTCCCTGCATTGCTAGATGAATTATTTACTAAGAGAGTATTTTTTGGATTTTACAAACCACAAAATCCTCAAGTATATCTCTACAAAATGTTAATTTAATCTTAGGAAATTAATATTGTTCAAATATCTATATTGGTGGGAATTTGATCCAACTTATAGTCCTAGGAAGGGAAATATTGTTGGGGATTCTATGAGCTAGAGAACTCAGACACATGTCATTAAAGAGGCCAATGGTGAGTGGAAATTGATGGCCCAATTTTCTAAAAGTCAATTATAGGACCAAGTGAATCATGTGTAGCCAATACTTATATCTTTGGAAATGAGCTCTACACATCTACAGAGAGTCAAGATGATGCAGTTATCAGATCTAGAGGGCCTAGTCCTAAGTGATCATGTTTTAGTCAGGGACTTACTGCTAGGACAGATCATTGATGAGGATGTTGTATTACACATACATGGATACTTCTAGGTTTCTACAAACATAAAAGAGGAATTAATGTGATAATATCATGATTCTACTCAGGTAGTACACCTTGGGATTACTAATATGTATCATTATCTACGTTAGAAATACTAGTGGCCTTGTGTAAAAAAAAAGATAGCTAGATTTTATACTAGGTTTTCCAACATTCAGTAGGTTAAATCATAACAGTAGAAACTGGTTGGGATTTTATAGGCATTTTCTATTCCTAAGTGAAAATGGGATAATTTCAAATAGACTCTAAGACTATCTTATCATGATCCCCATGAGTTATTGATGTATTATGGGTGATTTTCAACAAGATCACAATGTTCACTCACTTTTTACCTATCAAGGAGAAATTTTAGTGGATGAGATTGAAAGGATCTATGTCCGAGAGATTATCTGACTTCATAGAGTTCGAGACGCTATTATATCAAATAGAGATTCTCTTTTCACCTCTCATTTCTAGAAAGTGTTGCAAATGGAATTAGGTATATAGGTACTTTTGAGTATAACATACCACCCTCACACTGATGGGTATTCCTAGAACACAATATAGGTATTAGAGGACATGTTTAGAGATTGTGTTATTGATTTTAGGGTTTCATCAAAGAAACTTAGGCCACTAGCTAAATTATATTACAATAAAAACATTCGTATGACTTTATAGATGGATCTTTATTATACCTTATATTGTAATCCATTATGATCTCCTTTGTTCTGGTTAGAGGTAGGGTAGGCAACATTTCTTGGACCTTATCTCATTTGGGAGACTTCAGAGAAAATTTCTCTGATCAAGAAGTGAATGGATACATCCTAGTTTAGGAATAAATCATATTCCATCTTTTATCAGTGACCTCTAGAGTTCAGTGTTAAAGATCTAGTTTTCTTGTGTGTTCTTCCTAGACTAGGGAATCGATGATTAAGGCATAAAGGTAAGTTTTTGCTTCATTTTTTTAACTTTTGATCATTTCTCTAGAAGTATCCCAAATTAAGGTATTCTTCTCCCCATATCCTAGCCTTTTACCTTTCTTCCTTAAACACATTCTATTTCTCCTAAAATTTGTCATGTTAGAAGTGTACCAGTAAGCTATGTAATTTTCTTACTTCATTCCTTTGTTTATCTTTTCATATGGGATACTAAATTTGTGAAATATCTTCTTCCATATTTTCAAGTATTTTTTCTATTTATCCATTTTCTATCATTCTACTCTGAATCAAGAGATGAAATTGGATGATTGTTACTCTACAACCATAAGGTGGGTGGTATATACCTTTTCCCCATTGTCTTATTACTTATTAAATTATCATTGTTATACCACATCCAGGACCTTCCAGAAATTTGTCTTAAAATAAATAAAAGTCTTAAATTAATTGATTAAACCTTAAATTTTGTTATCCCATAATACCTTGACTTTGTTGGAGGTTTCCAACCTAAACCTAAACAACCTATAAGGTGGTTTTTTTATCAACCTAAGTTAAGAACCACCACTTTGGGTGTGTGAGCTTTCCACCCAGTTGTGAAAGCCTTATGTAAAATTCAATGAGTTAATAAATGTCTTAAATATGGATATTATGGTTTTATGGATGATTTTACCTTGGAATGGACACTAGAATACCAATTTACTTTTATATGGATTGTTTGATTTTGGATATTAAAGGTATTATACAAATGTTTATTATGGTATGGAATCGATCAGAACTAAGTTATGGAACCAATGATGGAGATCAAGGTATGGCACTTATAACCTCCATATACACATATATCATTGGAAATTATGTCTCTATGGATATGGTAACTATGTTCATGTCCCATGTAGGACTACACTATTCAATGTTCTATTTGACGATTTCCTTGGTATTGAGGAGGTCACCTTGGTCTTGATCCATGAGACCTAGACCATATAATTCTGATGTACTTTTTACATATATAGAGTATTCCAAAGATAGTTGTTACTTTCACACTTTTCCCTTATGTGCTTATTTTCACCATTTATAGTCTTTTCATAGTCACAACACTATTGTGGAATTGTTCATACATGTCATTCATTATAAATATTTACTTGTTATACTTAAACACTATTATAGTTGTTATGTATAGGTTGAATTTGTTATATAAACCTTTTGTGGTGGCCTACTAAGTATATCCCATGCCCTATTCAAGCTACCATTTGGTACCCAGACAAAATTCATGGATGTATGTAGGTACAAGGGCATGCACTTGAACATGGATCCTTGAGTGATTATTTTCATGGGAGATTGGGAACATAGGACCATGACTTGGATTGTGATGCATGGAGATAATCTTTTTGTTCTTTCATTCATTATTTATACATGTACAATACTAGATTACATATTCCATGTTTGTCTATTTATTTTTGTAGAATCATGACATACTCATCAATTTGTATATGACTCTACTTGTGGATTTGATTATTTACTCGTGTATTGATGTAAAATTATTATGATACTCTCTTATTTTTATTCTTCTATAATTTATTAATTTATTATCACCACTATTCAACTCTGGTCATGAGGGTATAGGATCCCCCCTATACCACCTTTGAACCTCGCTGCTTTTCATCATCCTCCGGTGTACGAGGAGGCGTGTTTCAGGTCATGTGACCCACTGGATTTGGTTACTTATGAGTGAGTTGGGTCCAAGATTATACACTCATAATTTGAACTTATTATTGGAAATAAAGGATATGATATCTTAAAATTCCTTTGTTGAAACCCATCATTATAAAAACGATTATTAAAACTTCCTCTTGAAAAGAAAGAAATAGAAATACGAAGGTTATCTGGAATAATACATAACTAGTTTCCATATAGTAGAATATTAGTGGGAGGATAATATGTGGACAAAGAGGAAAAATAAATGTATAAATAATTATAGAGGGTGATATAGAACATTGATCACAATAAAATGAATGATAAATAGAAATTTAACTACTATAAAACCATAGATTAATGAGGTATTAAAAAAGACCATTGATTTTTTGGAAATGAACATGATATGATAAGTTTTTTTTTCAAGATCTTTTCCCTGGATTTGAGTAATTTATTGACTATTTAGACTATGAAAATAAGGAAATATAATAACATCAAAAGTATAATTTCATACTTTAACAAATTTACACCACAATTTCATCTTTTCTCACAATGATGATTATTGAAGATTAATATTTCATGTCTAAAGTACTAAAATCAACATTTAATAAATCACAAAAAGATACCAAGTTATTCCTCCTATTTTTATTCGTTTACCAAAACCAAAAATGGTTAGAATAAGGTAAGATAATTCCCAAAAAAAATAAACCTTCTTATGATGAAATACAACCTAAATCTCTATAGCCTCAGTAATTGCACCTAAATATCATATTAAATCATTCCTTAGATAAAAAACCATACATACCAAATTACCTTAATAACCCTTACATTAAATAATATTTTAACCTCAAATATGATATCATGCCTTTAAAATTATATCACCAAAAAAAATTAATTTCATTTCTTCTAAATAATCTTTCATGTAAACCCACATTTTAAACCTAAGGGTAACCTTTACATAAACCTAGTGAAACATATCTAAAAATATTATAAATCATCGTGATTAGTCACTATATGATCTTATAGTGTAGTGACCTTAACTAAAATAACATAAATCATATATAGATGCAAACGTCATAGGATATCCTCAGATTAACCATAAAGATCTCATAAAATATTGTCTTTACAATGAATCACATTTCATCCATCAAGATTATATATATCCCACTATCAAATTAACTTCCAATCAAATCAAATTTTAACCCAAAGTTTTATTTAAACTTAAATAATTTATTCTTCCTAAAACCTAGTAAATGTTTCAAATCACCTCAAAATACCATCAATTAAAATCTCAAAAGGGTATTTATGCCTTTGAATATATGATGAACCATAAACCTATAAACCCATGACTGTATCCATAACTCTTAATTAAATCTCCCAATAATACATATTTTCTTCAAAAAAATTAACATAGTCCTTATTCATCAAATAAAATCACATATGATTGGATATATTGCATAAATTAAAAAATGAAATAAAATTCATCAAAGATGACCTAAATCAATTTTTCATAAAATCACTAACTAATTTCTAGGTCACTAATGTTATCCCATTTCATTAACATTATCAATAATCTCATTATCCCAACTAAACATTTTCACCTTACCGATAGATTTCTTTTCTTGGTTATCGGTATTGTTGATAAAAAATCCATCAAGGTGTCCTTGTAGTGTTTTTTTGTTGATTTTGTTTGTTGAAAAAGAGAGTGGAAAAGGTTATTTGGGGAGTCCCTACATGATTTTTGACTATGAATGTTTAAAAAATATTCAATATAAAGGAATGTATGCTCTATAAGAATTATAGAAAGTTGTGTATACAAGGTGGCATCATTTCTCAGTTTTTTCCAAATTTATGGGCCTCAAATCGAGATTCATTTTATTTAAAAGGAGTTCATTATAGAATTTCTAGAGAACCTCAAAGAGTCTAAAGGAGTTTGTGGATAGAAAATCATTTATTTTTTATACTGTAGAGTGATTGTATGAGAACCTCAAAGTAATACTGTGAGAGAGTTTGTTTTTTTCGATGAAGGTGTTGAAATAAGATTGCTGAAATGGATCGTATACTATGAGAAATGCATGGAATAATTAGTTCAAGGGGATATCTTCATTTGTGTAGTGAATGTAATTAATTAAATCCTCTAAAAAGGTCTCATAATTTGTGAAGGGAATATAATGATTTAAAGGGATCCTTGAATGAATAAATGTGATATGTGGACCATTTAGAAAGTTCACGATGGTTTCTAAATCCACAATGGAGTTTTTGGTAGTTATGATTATCGGTTTTTTAGGATTTATTATCCTATATAAAGTAATACAATCAAATCACCAAGAAAACTGAATTTTTTCTGAGTTTATTTATCACTATAATAATTTTGGTGAGTCTGAAAATGGTTTGCAATGTAGGTATTCTATTTAGTAGAAGGTGTTTTGTGAGTGAGGATTCCATGAAGGCATATTTTTCAAATGAATATTGATTGGGGGTACTATATCACGTAAAGTAGAGATCATTAATTAGGTGTCATATATCTATTAAGTGAAGGTTTTCCATAAATCCCTCATGCCATGAGGTGTAAGGCAATTCACCAAGTACTTAAGGTAGTTCGTGAAGGGACTAAAAAGTTTGGGAAAGAAATTTATTTAGACTAACAGTTCCTGGAAATTTTTATTCCACTGACTAGGTTAAAATAGAGCTTAATGGAACACTCATATATGTGTGAAACAATATGAGGTGATTCAGAATAATAAAAGATTCATCTAAAGAAGTAGTGATCATGCTTCAGTTGAGAGAGTAGTGAGATTTAAAATTGTGATTGGTTGTAAACCAGAAGGGATAGTGATTATGTTCCAAACATTCTAATAATATTGTTCTTTATTGTATTTTTTTACATGTGCACATTACCTTTGAATTCTCCTTGTACATATCCCAGTGAAGTTGAACCATGTAAAATTGGTGTGTCCTCTATATGTTTTAATTATCCTATTATTATCTAATATGAGTAGGAGATAAAAGAGTGTTTTGTTTAATATAAAAACAAGATCCAAAGTAATAGTTGTTTTAATCTATCATACTAAATTCACCCCCCCCCCCACCCCCTAGGGGATTTAACCTATTTAGAATAACAATTGGTATCATAGGAAAAGGTTGAAATGCAGTGGTTCTATATCAGTAGAATAAATGGAAGGTGTTAATCAAAAAGGGATTCTTCTCTTCAATGGATATAATTTCTAGCTATGGAAGAATCGGATTTAACACATCTTCCAATCATTGGGTATGGATGTATATATATCTGCAATGTGTGGAATTTCTACCATTATGGATAGTGATGTTTTATCAGGATTCAAACGTTGAGAATTGGATGATGATGCCAATGGAACCTTATCCCACATAATCTATATAAAGGTGATGTCATGTAATTAGTCACATTATATATAGGAAAATCATAAAAATATCTATGAAGGTGAATCAAAATTATAAGAATAAAAGTTGAAATTTCTATGGAACAAATATGAGAACTTGAGAATACACCTCCAGTGAGTTGGTAGATGCATTCTTTGATCGGGTTAATGTGATTGTGGAAGACATGCATTGTTTTGGAGAAATTATCAAAGATGTGAAGATCATTAAGAACAACCTGAGAAGACTCCCAACTTGGTTCAATCAAAAATTCTATGTACTAGAGGATATATATCCTAAAGAATTTACATTGGATATCTTACACGATGCTCTTATTTCATACAAGATGAGAAATGATGATAACAATTTTATTGAAATGGGGTAGTCCAAAAAAGTGGCATTCAACTCCATGAATAATTTAACTATTTAAGATATTTATGAGGAAGAAAATGTGGATGATATCATGTCATTACTCGCCTTAAATACGCAAAGAGGAAGAGTAAATTTCAAAGGTAAACAAACACTTCCATTCATTCAAGGTTTAAAGAATAGACATCTTATATAAAAGTTCCGTAATAAGTTAAAATAAAGTGATTAAGATGATGGTGAAATTCTTAGGAATAAGTCTTTAGCTAATGTAAAAGGTAGAATAAGTACCAAGAGAAATTTATTCAAAAAGAATAATCTTCTTTCAAAATAATATGATAGTTAAGAAGATTTTGAGGCATAATATTTGAAGGTCTAAAAGGATCATAAATCATATACTATGGTGCAAATTGTTATAAATTCCCAAAAAAAGAGGAAATAAAAAAAGAAAAAGGACAAGTTTAAGGAAGAGTTTACATTCAGATCAAATAAGAAGTTTATCTTGAAAAGATAGATGTTTTGAGACTGAAAAAATAGAAATCCAATAAGGTGGTTAATGATTCCAAAGTCTATATGAAACAGTTGGAAGAAGAGAAGTATAATATGGAGGATCAAATTGAAAGGCTTTAATATAAAAATCCAGAAAAAACATAGAGATAGTCACTGAGTACAATCTCAAAGTTGAATAACATGCAAGAATTTTGGATAACATTACCAACACAGTAAAAGATCGAGTCAAATGAATTGAAGAACTTGAAAATGAGGTTGTCAACCTACAAATAATGTTAAAATATTAGGATAAACTCTTGACTCTGGTAAATAAAGTTACAAATGAAATAGAAAAAGGAAAAGTATAATTTTGAGTTCTAGTGAAATAGACAAAGGAATTTTAAGAGAAGAAAATGATCGATCAAAACAATATAGCTGGTATAGGGAATGATCACAAATATAAATAATTAATGGTCAAATTTTACCATAAGAACCTAATCTGAGGATGAATATTGATTTGAGTATAAAAAATCATAAGATTCATATAACCTAGGGAATAACCAGTGGTGTAGTGGTGACACAAAGGAATGCACCCCTCATCAAGTGTTATTACTATGGAAATATGGGACACTCACTAAATGTTTTTCCTATAGCCAATAGGTATAAAATTCAACATTTAACACCCCAACACATTAAAATATTTTCATATTGGCATAAATATTATTTTGTCTCTCTTTATACACAACATCATGTTAAGCTTGTGCTACACACCTCACTGAGTTAAATTTTGTTACATGAAGGACTAGATTTTACCGCCTTTTATAAATTTTTGTAATTTAATAAATTTTATTTTTAAAAATAAACTTTATTTTTTAATTCATATTTTCAAAATTAGCATAGGGTGAATTTTTTTATGAATAGTGAAAAATACAGCATTTTAGTAAAAAACTATCTTTTTGTTTAAATAATTATTAATATTGAATTATATATTAAATAGTTTTTAAAGTCAAAATAGATAAATTATTCATATATTAATCCAATTTTGGTCATTGAAATCATTTTTATGTTGAAATTAGATATAAACACTTATTGAACTTTTGAACATTTTTACTTTTAAAACCTGATTTCTTGCCACGGGTGCGGGATTAGTGTTATTCTTAATTTTCACACTAATTTAATTTTAATTTTAAAAAAATATAAATAAAGAGATTTAATTAGTAAATTATTTTTGTTCTAATAATATCAACCTACTTTTTCACCAAAAAAATAGTGAAAGTGATTAAAATTAATTACGGTGATAGTTGTAAGATTAAGCTCAATGAGGGACTAAAACTTAATCTTAAGGACCAAAATGACCTAGATATTTTTCCAAAAACCATTTTATGACCATAATTTGACTATAACCCCAATTGGTTATAATTTTATAGGTTATTGGGATATTATTAAATGGAATTTTCCTATATAAAATGTTAAGTAAGGAAAAAAAACAAAAAAGGAACTTTTCTTAGCTTTAACATTTATAAAACATTGAGATATGTAAAAAATAATATTTTCATTTATGCATATCCTTTTAAAAGATAAATGAGTTATTTGTATCATAATAATATATCAACATTTTCTAGATAAGGTTTAGTTACTTAAAATTCTTAATAAACGTCGACGTAGTTATTAGTTAGTTAATAACCAACTAAAATAAATGATACTATAAATATTAAAAGTGAAGTGAATTTATTGAATTATTTTCTTTATTTATATTTTTAGATAAATATATATTGTTAAAAAACTATAAAAATAATATATTTTAATTCTAATATTTTTTTGATATGTTAAAACTAAAATTAAATAAATAATATTCAAATTTTCAATATTGTTATCTTAAAATAAATGATATTTTATTAAATGATATAAAGTTAATAAAAATAATATATTATAAAAATTTATTTTTAAGTGAAAATAAATATTAAATATGGTCTACTAATGGACCAATTGATCTTCTATAATAAACATATTGACCCATATGTTGCAAAAATTTTATTAACTCGGTCTGTCTTTAAGTGGTGTTTTAGTGTGCCACATGCGCTTGTTTTAAAATTAATTTCAAAAAAAATGGGTTTTTTATTTTATAAATTAGATGTAATAGTAATATTTTAATGGATATATATTTTCTAATAAAACTCACATTATTTTATTCTTAATTATTAAATTACATAGGTTATAAAACTAGATTCTTTAATAAAAACAAAAATGATAAAATTGCGGAATCTTAAAAGTTAAGGAGCCTAATTATTATAATACACTTATTTTTGTGTGGTGAAGGTTTTAATCAACCATTATTACACTTTAATCCATTATTTTCCCATTTTTTAGGTACCTTAGGTAAGGTAGACCTCCCATTAATGAAAAACCTTTTATATTTACAAGAGTGTCACTCCCCCTCCACTATAAAAAGAAAAGCACTCTACCCCTTACTCACACCCATCAAGACACTTTGGATCTAACAAGATATACCCAAATATATCTACAAAATACATCCCCTAATCCTATAATCCTTATATTGGTAATAAATACATCTATGGGTGCCTTTTGGTACAAACCAAAAGAAGTTACCTAATTAAGTGGTAACAAACTTCCTTAAGCTTTTTAGTTTTATTTCCATAATCCAATCCCTAAAATATTATTATTTCATGCTTGTATAATAAAAACAATATAAAAAATATACTATTATTTTTAATTCTAATGGTTTTACCTACACATAAACACACTTCCATTGAATGGGCAATGAACATATTGTTTTTTGTGTACGGAAAACTACTACCTCACAAATTGATGATTATTCATTTTTTCTTTACCACCTCTCATGGGGTCCATTATGATAGACACTCTATTTATATATGATATATATTATATTTATAATGTATTAATTATTTTTAATTCTTTTATAACACATAAATCTATACATTCTATTTTTTAAAATATGATAACATCATTTGTGGAAGTATGGACTACTACCCCACTCAAAGTGATGTGACTCATTCACGCTAAAAAAGGAATGTATAAATGATAGTTTTAATAAAGATATGTAAAATATATAACATAAATATGATATAGGAATTATAATATATATATTTATCATTTACTTTTGATTCTTTTAAATTCAAAAAATAATTTAATGTAGTATTCATGCGTATGTACGACCTACCGTCTCCATAAACAGTGCATTTCATTTATTATCTCCAAATATTATGGATTATTCTAAATACACATTTAATGAATGTATAAGATAATTAAGTCATTTTTTAAATTATTTATATGATTAAATCATGATATAAGTAATAGTAACAACAATTAACAAGTCAAAACATACTTGAGAAAAGTAGGCAATTAACACTCAAAATAGATAAAATAATGAAAGAGTGTTAATAAATGGGTAACAAAATATTATAAGTTAATATTTGATATTATAAACATGATTTTGGTTCTTGTATAAGTTATTAACATATTTCAAACCACTATAAATAATTATAAATATGACACAACAAAAGTAATGTTAAGGTAAGGGATTCTTATCTTACTTAAATTTTCGTGAGGCATACACCATATACACCATGTACTTATTTTGTGTAGTGTATCTACTAGAAATTTTGATACATTATATCATGAATAATTTTTCTTAATGGTATTAAAAACTTTACTTCATGGGAATTTTTATTTAAATTTTTAATTTTTTAGGGTACACTTTGAGATGTCTAACTATAATTTTCCTCAATAATGTTTTTAATGATTACTTTGCATTTTAAGTTACTTTTTTTATTTTTAACTTTAACTTTAAATAATATCTTTATGGTAATCATTTTTCCTTATAAATTTTCTTAAATATAAATATTTTCATATGATGGATATTTTTATTTTATAAACATTATATCATTTTACATACGGTGTTTACTTTGACAGTTATCTGGTTAACTAGGGAATAACTAATAAATCTGTATCCTTCATTCAATATAGATATTTGATAAGGCATATTGTTTATTATTTAAATTTATTATTATATATGAGTAATTATGTGAATAGGTGTGACATAGGTGGGGGCCAATTACGGATTCCCCTCAATGCATCAATATCCTTATGAGAAGAAATTGTTGTCCAAAATACATGGGTTTTTACCTGATAGTCAAATTTTCTTGTGAATAGTCTTGAAGATACTGGTTCTATGTACCTAGGAAACATGGAATCCAATAATTGATTATCTAACTCATTTATATTCAGTTATTATTCATCCATGATATTTTTCATTGACATATCAATGGATACATTTCATTCACTATTTATTGATTTAGATGGCATGAGTTTAAGTTTCCTACCTTGATATATTGATATTTCCATATCTAGTTATTTAAATAAAATTTATGATCAGTTATTTACATTTACATGTTAATTTATTCAAATTAATTCATTATTTATTCTACTTTACTTACCCTTAATAATAATTTGATCTCACCTTTAGTATGTTTCCTTTCCTCATTTTATGAAGAATAAATATTTTAATAAGTGTCCAAGGATTCAGTTTATTTCATTTTTTGTGTATCATGATTGTATTTTATATTTCCTAATGTATTATGGGTGTATGTATGTAATATGTCATTCCAAAACTACTAACCTAATCGACCCTTTGGTATTTTATTTCTTGTAATCATGCAATTTAAATAAAATAATGCACCGACACTAGGCTTTTGGGGTCAGGTCATTACAGTTGGTATCAGATAAAGTTTAGAAGCAACCTTGGAAACTATATTTAGAAAATATAGATTAGGGGGAACAAACCTAAGATAGTCATTGAGGATGAGTATATAATAACATCCTATAATTTTGGTAAGGTAGTGATTATATGGGTGTTCCTAGAAATACATCCATGTCTGATACTACAAGTGGACGTGGTTTTGGTACAGATTTACCTACGGGTAAAAACTCCGAAAAGGTGTCTCAGGCCTAACTCTAGGTAATTTGGTTCATGAAAACAGGACTTACTACACATCTAGTTTGACAGTCCTAGGGGATACACTTAGGATAGTTCACATTTTCTATACCTATCATTACAAAGGATTTGAAAGTAAATATTTTCTTAATGTAACAAAATTTATAATGCTAGGATTCATTATTAATAAATTTATACAATTTTTTATACCATATTTTTAATTATACATTTCGATTTTATGATCTAATCTAGTATATTTCATTTTTTAGAAATTTCTCCTACCAAAATAAATTTACACTCCACCAATACACATGATCCAAATAGTCATAAGGATCAAATATTTCATGGTCTTAAGCCAATATTTCAAAGGGAAATAGTATCCCAAGTATTCTCATTGTATGAGTAAATAGCATCATGTGCTAATTAGATATGTAAAAAATTCTACAACTCTAATTGATTTTTAGGTAAGAAAGAGAAGAATAGTATAACGTCCCGGTTCTGGAAGCCACCCAGAGGCGCCCCGTACCTGGTTGGTCACATGGCCTCAAGCGCATTTCCCCGAATTCTAGAGGCTTTCGACTAGCAGCGAGGGCCTTGGGTGTGATAGTGTGGAAACTATGCCCTCATTGGAAGAGTACACAGCGGAAGTAACAACACATACAATAGCGGAAGCAGTAAATATACAACAATAGTAACAGTGAAATACTGGTAAATAAAAAACTGGAGCAGAAATATATGTAAAAGACGCCTGATACATATATGTCTAGGAAAATAGCTAAACAAGTCACAATGCTGAATACAGTACTAAACCAATGTACAAAACAAAAAAAAGATGAGAAACTCTTCATCATCGCAAGCCTCGGCTTGGTCTCATGCTCTCCAGCTCCAGTGCAATCAAGAACCTAAAATAGAAGGGCGCTTGCCCTTATTTATACTTACAATAATATAATCTGTTTAGGCCCAAAAGCATGGCCCAAAAAGGGTGTGAGACAAAGTCCCCGTAGGCTACCACCCAAATATTTGTGTCTAACAGTCAGTGAATATATGGTAGGTAAAAGTACAAAAAGCAGTAAACAGGGAAGTACTTAATAGCAAACAATCCATAGTTTCTAGAACATAACTAAAAACAAGTAAATAGTCACTCAAGAAAGTAGAAAAAACAGGTAACATCTAGGTAGTTCTCATGGGATAACCCCTATGGTTCAAACTACAAGTACTAACAACCCTCTAGGAGGCACACACAGTCTCACCCCTCTGGTTCAGCTAAATAATAGACTCTCTGGCGAAGCATTCACCGTCAATTCCCCCTATAGTATCGTATCATACTAAAGGTACTCTGGGGAAGCACTCAATGTCTCATTCCCTCTGTGGTCCACGTCAAGGAACTATAGACACTCTGAGGAAGCAACCAATTCCAATTACCTTTATGGTCTCGCATCGTAAATTAAAGACACTCTGTAAAATCCCTTATGTTCGTTCTCCCTATGGTCTACTACACTAGTTTCTCACAGCCCTGGGTAAAATCAGCAAGTATCGCATCACATAACAGCCAAAGTATCCTCAAAAACTACTTGGTTAGCATCTACAGCATCTCAGCAAGGAAGAACAGTCATAACATCCTATAACTAGGCATGGAACTGGCAATAGCCTAACAGGAAAAACTAGACCAAACGGTCATAAATAGCCAAAACATACATGGTAAAAGCATCCAAATCACATTAAATTACCCTATTCAAAAATAGTAACCTCCACTCAAGCATATAAGAAATTCAGGCAAACAAAAAGGGAAAAATAGGAAACATGCAATACCTCGTTCAAGGGTATTGGATGAATTTTCATAAAATAATCAAAGAATATATACAGAAAGGCACAAACTACCTACCTCGACGTTAGGAGATTGATATACTTGAACCTAGAATCTTTATTCTCATTGGAATGTCATAGATCTAAGAAAACTTCCAAAATGCTCAACCCACGATAACATGGTAAAGAGGAAGAATTGAAAAACAAGTCTCTGGGAGAAGGAAGAGCTTACCACTACAGTTTCAACACAATCTATTGTGGTCGATTCGGAGAACAGACAGAGGCTTGGGGGCTCGGAGGAGGTTTGTGGTTGTACGGGATACTCTCGGTCGAAGAATCTAGAGAAGAAGATAGTTCTAAATTTAAGACGTGACACATGTGCGTTTAGTGAAAAAATGAAATTACATGGCGTGAACTTTTGGAGTACAAAAGGTGTACTTGGATTTTCCATACTCCACTTTAGGCGGCCTCCATGTCACCCCTACATGGTCGTGTGTGTGTCCATGACATGACCTGTACACGGCCTCGAGCCGCAGCGAAGTACATGGTGTGTACTCAGAAAGTTCTTGGCGTGTACTTCAAAAATTTCCAGAAACTCTTCTTTTCTCAAAAACTCTGGAAAAAGGAAAAACGTACCTGAAAAGAAGGTTTGAGTTATTAAAAACTTCCCCCCTTAAATAAATGCATCCCCAAATTTCTCTAGCACAACGTAGAAGAATAAACCCTTAAAAACTCCGGCCACTGCGATCGTACATCGGCCTCCCTCTCCCGAGTCTCATCTTGTACTTTCCCATGTTGTCATAGCACCTATACCAGAGGAACAAACCAGCCATGGAGAACCTTTGTACTGCAATCAACAATCCGGATAGGATGCTCCTCAAACGATGCATCTGCTTTGAGCTCAACCTCTTCAGGATGAAAGACATGAGACGGGTCTGAAAAGTATTATCGGAGCTGAAAAATGTGGAATACATTGTGCCTAGCCCGATACCTCTGAGGTAAATGCAACTGATAAGCGATCGGCCCAACTCTCTCCAACACCTCAAATGGCCTGGAGTATCGTGGTGAAATCTTACCCCATCTTTGAATCCTCTTGTGTCCTATCCTCGGTGTGACACGTAGGAAAACCTGATCCCCGACCTCGAACACCAGAGGTCTTCTCCGCTGATCAACATAAGACTTTTGACGAGACTGTGCAGCATCCATTCTCTTCAGAATCAACTCTATCTGCTCTGAGGTCTCATGAACAAAACGAGGTCCCAGCAAAGCTTCCTATCCTACCTCCATCCAACATAAGTGTGATCGGCATGGCCTACCGTACAAAGCCTCATAAAGTTCCATCTGAATAGTTTCTTGGAAACTATTATTGTAGGAAAACTCCACAAGAGGTATATGCTTCTCCTAAGAACCTCCAAAGTCCAGAATGCAAGCTCGGATCATATCCTCATGCACCTGAATTGTACGCTTGGACTGGTCATCTATCTGGGGATAGTATATTGTACTCAAAAATACCTATGTATCTGAAGCCTTATAAAGCCCCTTCCAGACCTGAGAAGTAAAACGTGCATCCCTGTCAGAAACAATGGAGTGTGGAACTCTAGACAGATGTACAATCTCTTGGATGTACAACTATCCCAGCTCATCAACACTGAAGGTCTCCTTGATCGTCAAGAAGTGATCAACCTTCATAATCCTATCGATGACAACCCAGATAGCATCATTCCCTCGAGGGGACCTCGGAAAACTGGTCACGAAGTCCATCGCAGCGTTATTCCACTTCCACTTAGGAATGGGTAACTACTGTAAAAGACATGTTGGTCGATGATATTATGTTTTCACCTGCTGACAAGTGGAACACCTCATGAAAAATCCAGAAACACCTCTCTTCATACATGGCCCCTAATACTGACGGTGTAGATCACTATATATCTTGGTGATGCCATGATGAACTACCAAAAATGAGGAATAAAAATCCTGCATCAGCTCCTCACGTATGACTACTGGAACCCATACGCATCCCAAGAAATGCAAGATATCATCCTCACCTACTATTAATCCAGGAATAGGCTCCTCTCCTTACATGATTTCCTGTATGAATAGGCCTTCAGAATCTGATAGATGCCTCATTCGTTCCCAATCAAGAAGTGTCGAGGTAACAGATAAAGAAGATAGAAAATTTTGTCCCTGTCTGTCGTACACCTCCAAATGCATCTCAGAGAATAGAGATATAAGATTAAACTCAATGTTGGCCTCCTGAACTCCCTGTATCTGAGCCCTCCTGCTCACTACATTAGCCACTGTGTTGCCCTATCCCAGCGTATAGGCAAGCTCAATGTCAAAGGACTAAAGATACTCAACCCACCTATGTTGTCTCAGGTTCAGATCACGCTGGGTGAAGATGTATGTGAGACTCTTTTGGTCGGTGAAAACCACAAAGTTCTCTCCCAGAAGATAATGTCTCTAACAGTATAAGGCATGAACAACTGCCGCCAGCTTGAGATCATGTGTCAAGTAGTTCCTCTCATGTGGCCTAAACTGCAGAGATCCATATGCAACGACTCCATCTCCCGGCATAATCACATCTCCTAGTACGATACATGAAGAATCATAGTAAACAGTGTAGCTCTTTCCCAGCTCTAGAAAGACTAGTATCGGTGCTGAATTCAACCTCCCTTTCAACTCCTAAAAGGCTGACTCACAAGAATATGACCATAATAACTTCTCCCCTTTCTTGGTCAGACCTTTCAATGGTGCTGCTAAGTGTGAAAAGTCATATATGAAGCGTCTGTAGTATCTAGCCAGCCCTAGAAAACTCCACACCTCAAAGACATTCTTCGGTTGCTCCCAGGAAACTACTGCTCTCACTTTCTCTAGGTCTACTAATACTCCTGTCTCTGAGATAACATGACCTAAGAAGTGAATCTGATCCATCCAAAAATGGAATTTTGAGATCTTAGAATATAACTAATGTTATCTCGATGTACTCAAAAAGATCTCAAGATGGGTAGCATAGTTGTGTTGAGTGTGAGAGTACACCAAGATATCGTGCACACAAACCACCACGAAAGAGTCCAAGTATGAATGGAACACTCGGTTCATCAGTTCCATGAAAACTGTAGGCACGTTTGTGAGGCCGAACGACATAACCATATACTCGTATAGACCATACTTGATCTTGAAGGTTGTAAGAGGTATATCTAATGATATAACGTGCAACTGATGATTACCGGACCTCAAATCGATCTTCGAGAACACCCAGGCTCCTAGAAGCTGATCAAAGAGGTCATCAATCCTAGGAAAAGGATATCGGTTCTTGACCATCAACTAGTTTTACTTGGGATAATCCACACAAATCTTGTGGGTGTCGTCTTCCTTCTTTGCAAACAGAATAGGTGAACCCCAAAGAGAAGTACTGGGTCGGATGAAACTCGTTGCCTGTAACTCCTCCAACTTCTTTTTGAGATCTTGTAGCTCAGGTGTCATCATCCTATAAGGAGGAATGGACACCAGTGCTGCTCTTAGAATGAGCTCAATAGAAAATTCTACCTCACACTCCGGAGGAAGACCTGAAAAGTCCTCTGGAAAGACATCCCTGAAACGATCCACCACTGGAGGAAATTCTAACAGTGAATTCACCTGGTCATCCAGATATAGACTATCAATATGGGATGTAACTCCTCCTAGACCATGGTGGTTGGGTCCTTATCTACTTTCATGGACATCCCACTCTCCCTTATGATGAAAGGACCCACCCTCTGGTGATATGAAACTCACCCTACGGCGATAACAGTCGACGAATTCCTGGAAGCGAACTTGCTAGTCCATTCTGAGAATGACATCATAGCATGTCATCTCATGGACATAGAGGTCCCATAAGAAGTGACACCCTGCAACCTCAAGGGGAACTCTCTACACTAACATACACAAACCGTTCTAGTCCTCAACGGTGTGTCTAGAGTCAAAGTATCAGTAAAAAAAAGATGCAGTGCCCAATTCTCTCCACAATAGCAACAGAGATAATGCTATGGGAATCCCCTATATCGAAAAGTGCAGAGGATAAATCTAAGGCTACTAAGATCGTACCTTGAACAGAAGAGGGTCTGGGATCCTACTCCTGCTGGGTATGCTCCACTACAAAATCCTGACCTGTACCACAGCCATGTGGCCTTGCCTGACCACTCTGAGATGATCCTCCCGATTTTCACTGATAGACTAGTGACTGACCACCCCGACCACCACCTCTACCTCATCTTGAACATCCAGAAGAACTTCAGTTCCCAGACTTGTGAGAAACTGGTGGTGCTGCTCCTAAACGAGGAGTCATGGATGAACCCCTATCACCAGCTGCTGGTGAGAAAACATGACAGAAGAACTGAATGTGTACCATCTTGCCGCAAGATCGGCACTCCACTAGGTCTCTATGGAACTGCATCATCGTATGTCTAGCCCTTCCACAATGGTATCATACCACCTAGCTACCTGAAGATGTGTCTCGTTACCTCGTATCACCATGAGTAGACTCCCTACGGTGCTTCCTGCTGTCAGATGGTGGAGCACAAACTTTGGAAGTGGAACTTCCCTGGCTCTCAGCTCTAGAAACTCTCATATTGCACTATACAATCAGTGTCAGGTTGATGATGGAAGCGATGGAAGTCAGCCTGAAGATATTCAGCTATGAGGGGATCTCATTCCTGAGACCATCCTCAAACTCCCTTGCCAAGAACAACTCATCTGCGCTCTGAAGGGGTTTGATATGATAAATCTCGGTGAAACAAGAGGAATACTCCATGACAAAAAGAGTACCCTTATCCAGGATCATGAACCCCTATAATCGGTCGGCTCTCAAGGTCTATAGATAGAAGTAATCATAGAAGATGCACAGGAACTCCTACCAAGCCATAACCTGCTGATGAACCGCCTTTGAGATCACATCCCACCATATCTTGGCAGAATCCCATAGCATATAGGTAGATATCTTGACTCTCCTATATGGAGGCATCTCTAGATGCTCAAAGATTGTTAACGTGGCTTCAAGCCATGACTTTTCATCCTGAGGTCCTCCTTCCCCTGAGAAGGTGAGAGGATGATACTGCTAAAAAACCCACATCAAGACCGCCATAGTTGAGGAAGGAGGTGGTTCTCCCTGGAAGGTTTGCATCATCCTCAGAAATCCTTCCCTAAACTATGCATCAGCGGCTGTAACTGGTATCACTATTGGTGCCAAGGATGGCACAATATGAGGATCTATAGGAAGTCCCTGATCAGCCATATTCGGTGTCTGATCACCACCTGGAAACTAGCATACAACCGAAGGATGTCTAGGTGGCATGATTCTGCAAAGTCAAACACACACCTTAGATTCAGGATTAATAAGGACAAAAAAAATTAAGACACAAAAAGAAACAACGAAAAATGCATTTGAGTTATGAAAAACACGACTACACGGAGTATTCTTTCCCTACATGACGTGTTCCCTTAAGTCATTTACATGGGCGGGTACTACTACCTAAACTGGTCATGTAACACCCCAAATACACGGCATGTTGTCCCAACACACGGTGTGTACTCGAATCCTCTTCCTTTCCCAAGTCCTTCTACATGGTTTAGCCACATGACTCCTATAAGACAAAACTACACGGTGTTTTCAAGGTAGACATAGCATGTACTAGACATGCCTTACCTGGCCCTTGTTGTTAGAAACACAGCCTGACACATGGCTGGCACTACGTGGCATATTTCAGATGGACACGGCGTGTACGAGAAAGGGTAACACTGACCCATGTTTTTTGTGACATGGTCAGGTACCTAGATCAAACTACATGGAGTGCAACTTTCAGACACGGTGTGTATGTGAAAAGGTAACATGACCTGTGTTGTTCATGACACAGACGGGGTACCTATTTCATATTACAGAGCGTGCTAAACTAGTACATGGCGTGTTCCCACTAGATTTTTCACAACCCCATGTCCCTGCTTGCACAATCAGTGACATGGTAAAAAACTACACAGTCTGTATTCATAAATTACACACCGTGTATTCAGGGTGTTTTCAGACAGTAGCCTTAGAAACTGCTCTAGAGCCCACAAAACACAGAAAACAAAAGTTAAGGTGCCAAATTTCGATCTTTGAGGTCCCATACTCCCCGTGAATCAAAGCTTGGCATCTTATACAAGTTATAATAAGGAAAACAAGCAATGATCCACCAAAGTTTGGTCCATGAGGGCCCATAACACCTCAAGAACCAAAGTTTGGAATCCACCTTAGCAAAGAACTATACAAATAGATTCTTTATCAAATAGTAGATATTTTATCAAAGTATCTATCACAACAGCATGCATAATCTACACAGCGTCTATCACAACAACATGAAATCGCTAATTCATCCTAGATGGCATGGCAAGAACTCATGGATTATGATTTCTAACAGGTGCCTATATGATGCATGAGATGGAATACCCTCATCTCATCAGGTTGGGATAGAAATAGAACCAAAATAACAACAACGGTAATAGAAAAAATCATGTGAATCACCCAAAAGTTAAATAAAATGAACTGAAAAATTTGAAAATCAAATAAAATTGCAATAAACGAGGTAGTTTAGATTTTCCCTATACATGAGTTAGTTACTCCTGGGCACAGATCATTATCAAGAACCTATTCCGTCCTATCCCTGGCTATAGGCTCCAAACAGTAAGTCAAGAGAAAATAAATCCTCTGATACCACTTTGTAACGTCCTGGTTCCGGAAGCCACCTAGAGGTGCCCCGTACCCAGTTGGTCACATGGCCTCAAGCGCATTTCCTCGAATTCCAGAGGCTACCGAATAAAAGCGAGGGCCTTGGGTGTGATAGTGGGGAAACTATGCCCTCATTGGCAGAGTACACAGCGGAAGAAACAACACATACAACAGGGGAAGCAGTAAATATACAACAACAATAACAGCGGAAGACTTCTAAATAAAAAACTGGACAAGAAATATATGTAAATGATGCATGATACATATATGTCTAGTAAAACAGCTAAACAATTCACAATATTGAATAAAATACTTAGCCAAAGTATGAAATAAAAACAGATGAGCAACTCCTCACAATCGCAAGCCTCGGCTTGGTCTCATGTTCTCCAGATCCAGTGCAATCAAGAACCTAAAGTAGAAGGGTACTTTCCCTTATCTTGGCATGCAACAGTATAATCTTTTTGGGCCCAAAATCATGGCCCAAACAGGGTGTGAGACAAATTCCCAGTAGGCAACCACCCAAACATTTGTGCCTAATAGTTAGTGAATATATGGCAGGTAAAAATACAGAAAGCAGTAAATAAGTAAGTACTGAACAGAAAATAATCCACAGTTTCTATCACATAACTACAAAAAATTAAACAGTCACTCAAGAAAGTATAAAAAATAGGTAACCTCTAGGTAGTTCTCACATCATAACCCCTATGGTTCAACCTACAAGTACTAGAAACCCTTTGGGAGGCACACACAGTCTCACCCCTCTAGTTCAACTAAATAATGGACTCTCTGGGGAAGCACTCACCGTCAATTCCCATTATAGTCTCATATCATACTAAAGGCACTCTATGAAAGCATTCAACGTCTCATTCCCCCTGTGGCCTATGTCGAGGAACTACAGACACTCTGAGGAAGCACCCAACGTCAATTCCCCATGTGGTCTCGCATTGTAAATTAAAGACACTTTGGAGAAGCCCTTACGTCAATTCTCCCTATAGTCTACTACACTAGGTTCTCATAGCCCTATGTAAAATCAGTAAGTACCGCATCGTGTAATGGCCAAAGTATTCTCAAGATCTACTTGTCTAGTATCTACAGCATCTCATCAAGGAAGAACAGTCACACCATCCTACAACTAGGCATGGAAGTAGAAATAACCTAACAGGAAAAACTAGACCAAATGGTCATAAATAGGAAAACCATGCATGAGAAAATCATCCAAAGCATAGTAAATTACCCTATTCACAAACAGTAACCTCTACTCAAGCATATTAGCAAAGAAGGCAAACAACAAGGGAAAAATAGAAAACACGCAATACCCCATTCAAGGGTATTGGTGGAATTTGCACATAATACTCAATGACTTTCTACAGAAAGGCACAAACCACCTACCTCGACATTAGGAGATCGATATACTTGAACCTCAAAGCTCGATTCTCCTTGGAACATCATAGATCTAAGAAGACGTCCAAAACGTTCAACCCAAGATAACATGAGAAAGATAAAGAATTGGAAAACAAATCTCTATGAGAAGGAAGAGATTACCACTGCGGTTCCAACACAATCAACGGCAGTCGATTCAGAGAACAGATGGAGGCTTGGGGCCTGGAGGAGGTTCATGGCCATACGGGACGCTCTCGGTTGAAGAAGCTGGAGAAGAAGACCATTCTAAAGTTAATATGCGACTTCGGTGCGTTTAGTGAAAAAAAAATTACTTGGCATGTACTTTTGGAGTACATGGTGTGTATTAGTTTTTCTGTACTCTACTTTAGGTAGCCTCCATATCACCCCTACATGGTTGTGTGTGTGGCCATGACACAGCCAGCACACGGCCTCGAGCGGCAACGAAGTACACAGCATGTACTCAGAAAGTTCACGGCGTGTACTTCAAAAATTTCCAAAAACTACTATTTTCTCAAAAACTCTGGAAAAAGGAAAAATGTACCTGAAAAAAAGGTTTGGGTTCTTAAAAATAGGATGGGAGAAAAAAATATGGAAGAAGGGAAGAAGGGAAAGAAGTACTTTCCCACATGTGATAATTGTGGAAAGAAACGCCTATATACTTTCATAAAAGTAATCAGGATTTTCTACAATTATGGAGATAGAGGACACCATGCTTGTGATTTCAAGGGTAACAAAAAGGTTTCTAATGTACACTTATTCAATTTCAAGGAGATGGGACAATATGAAAATCAATGCCTCATCCTTCAAAGTGATATACCACAAATAATGCTATTGGATAATGATTAAGTTATATTAATTCCACAGATGAAGATGAATTATTATTATACATATTCAAGAATTTTTTTCATTTGAATAGTTTATAAGCAATTTATTGGTTATAATAATTATGGAATATATAAGGATTTTACTTCAGTACTTGTTCATTAAGGATTTGAGATCATATGTTGAATGGTAACAAGAAAATTTATTCAATAGAAAGATTAACTTTTCAGAAAACAAAAGATTGAGGGAAAGAAAAACGGTAATATATTCTTGATGTTGATCTAATGATGAATAAATGATTTATTTGGACAATTTTTTACTACCTTGGAGCTGATTAATTAATTTT
Organism: Viscum album; assembly: GCA_963277665.1. Taxonomy (NCBI): domain Eukaryota; kingdom Viridiplantae; phylum Streptophyta; class Magnoliopsida; order Santalales; family Viscaceae; genus Viscum; species Viscum album. The sequence goes on along the minus strand of OY728164.1, from coordinate 1,006,094,657 downwards.
TGACAAGTGTTCTATTCTATCATTGATAGAGTTTAAAACACTTTTGGATTCATGTAATGTACCCAATTATATGTGTTTTACCTAATAATAAGGAAGAATTCATGTTTCCAATAAGTTTTTAAGGTGATTAAAAACTATTAAAATATTTTAAGAGAATAAATGACGAAATTATTCACATGTTTATAATGTCAAATGTTAGATCCTCTTCATTTTGATTAAAGTATAATGATATGATCATTTTGGAAATTTAATTACAATCCTTCCGAAGTTTTGGATCATAATCTTTTGTAAAAGTTAACTATTTATAAAATGGTTTATCGTTGGATGAGTTTTTATAGGTTAATATATTACTTTATCATATGATGCATCATGTGATAATATATGAAGTAGAAATAGTTCAATTCATAAACAAGTGATAAGATTCTGTTTATGAAATAGAAACGTATATTTACTTATATTATTATAGAGTGAAAGAATTCCTAAACATTTGGAAAAGTATCTTAAAAAATGTTTTCCTGCTATCATCATTATTTGATTATATCAGTGACCTTTATTCACAACTCTAGTTTATATATGATTTTGTGGTCTACAACTTTCAACTGAACATGTTCTCTATCACTCTCCATTATAACTTGATAGTTATATTTCTCTTCCATATCCATATTTTCACTAATTTTTTCCTATTAGAAAGCCTAGTTTTTTGGTGAAATTTTAATTTAATTTCCCATATTATTAATTGTAGGTGTTATTTACCCTATTTATGATGTGGTTTTTTCAATAATAGTATTTTCAAATATCAATTCCTTGATTTCTAAGATCAAGTTTAAATTGCGAGGGTGAAATTTAATTAAGGTCGAGAGAATGTAAACCCCAAATAATTTAAAATATTTTCATATTATAATAAACTTTATTTTCTATATCTTTATATCGAACAACATGTTAATCTTATTCTACACATCTCACTGAGTTAGCTTGCATTACACCTAAGACTCGGTTTTACCACCTTCTAATAGCACACCAATTTTAAAACGAAATTTTGGAAATTTATTAAATTTTATTTATAAAAATTAACTTCATTTTTTGAATTCATAATTTCAGAATTATATTAGTGTGAATTGTTTTTATTTTTCTGAGAAGTTTCATTTTTTGATGAATAGTAAAAAATGTTGTATTTTACTAAAAAATCTGCATTTTCATTTAAATAATTATTAATGTTAAATTATATATGAAATAGTTTTTAATGTCGAAATAGATCATTTATTCATATATTAATCAAATTTTTGTCATTTTAATTATTTTTATATTGAAATTAGATATAAAAACATATTGAACTTTTGAACATTTCTACTTTAAAAACCCCCTTTCTCACCACGTGTGTGGGATTAGCGTTAATCTTAATTTTCCCACTTCTGTTATTTTTATTTTGAAAAATATACATACTCAGTAGTAAAAATTATAATATTTATGGTCCAATAATATCAACTTAATTTTTGACCCAAAATATTAACGAAAGTGGTTGAAATTAATTACATTGATTAAGGTAATATTAATCTTAATAAGGGACTAAACCTTAATCTTAAGGACCAAAATGACCTATAAACTTGTATAAAATACATTTCCATCCAATAATTCTACAATATCCCCACATTTTTATAATTTTATGTGTAATTTGGAAATTTGTTAATGTAATTTCCCTATATTAAAAGTTAAGTAAGGAAAAATTCAAAAAATAAGTTTACTTACCTATAAAATTTATAAAACATTTACATATTTATAAAACATTATATTTTCTATTATAAAAATCCATTTTGAATATAAATAGGTTATTTTATCATAATAATTTTTCAATAATTTTTAGAGATGTTTTAGTTACATAAAATTCTTAAGAAATGCTAATGTAATGATTATTTAGTCAATAATTAAATAAATAAATTATACTATAAATATTAACAGTGAAGTGAATTGATTGAATTATTTTCCTTAAATATGTTTTTATACGAATATATAATTTTAAAATACTTTAAAATTAATATATTTTAATTCTAATATTTTTTTAAATTAAAATTAAATAAATAATGACAAAATTGACATTATTTTTATTTTACAATAAATGATATTTTATTAAATGATTTAAAACTAATAAAAACTTATATTCAGAAAATTTATTTTTAAGTTTTAATAAATATTTAATATTGTGTATTAATGGGCCAATTGATCTTTTATTATCAAAATATTGACCCATATGTTTTAAAAACGTTGTTAACACAATGCGGGTTTAAGTACTGTTTTAGTGTGTCACATGCACTTGTTTTAAAATTAATATCAAAAACACATGTAATTTTTTTCCAAAATTAGATATCATATTAATAATTCAGTGGATCAATATTTTTCAATAAATCTCACTTTTTTATTCTTAATGGTTAAATTACTTAGGTTATAAAACTATATTGTTTTAATAAAAACCAAAATGATAAAATTGGGGAATCTTAGAAGTTATGGAACAAACTTATTAAAATGAACATATTTTGGTGTAGTGGAGGTTTTAATCGACCATAAAACCCATTTTATCCATTATTTTTTTCATTTTTTAATCACTTTAGGAAAGTTAGACCTCCAATTAATGAATATCATTTGGTATTTACAAGAGTTCCACTCCCCCTCCACTATAAAAAGGCAAGCACACTACCGCTTACTCACACCCCTCAAACCACTTTGGATTGACCAATATATGGAAAAATATATCTCTAACATACCAGCCCTCATCCTATAATCCTTTACTTGTTAATAAATCTATCTATGGAATCCTTTTAGTACAACCCAAAAGAAGTTACCCGATTAAGAGGTAACAAACTTCCTTATGATTTTTAGTTTTATTTCCATTTTTCAATCCCAAAAAAAATATTATTATTTTAGTCTTTTATAAAAAAACATTATAATAAATATACTAGGATTTTTTTGTTAAGGTTTCTAATTATACTTACACACACTTACATCTAATTGGTAATGAATATATTGTTTCTGTGTACAGTGAACCACTACCACATGAAACGATGATTGTTCGTTTTACCTTTACTACCTATCATGGTGACCATTATGATGGAAACTATAATTATATATGATATATATAATATTTATAATTTCTTTATGCTTATTTAATTATTTTATAACACATACCTCTAAACATTATATTTTGTGTAAATACGATAACATCATTTGTGGAAGTGTGGACTACCGCCCTCTCAAAGTGATGTGACTCGTTCACGTTAAACATGGTATGTATAAAGGATGGTTTCAATACAACTATATAAAATATATAACATAGACATGATACCTTAATTATAATATATATGTATCATTTACATTTCATTCTTTTAAATACATCATAGAATTGAAAGTAGCATTCATGCGTACGTACGGCCTACTGTCTCCATGAACAATGCGCTTAATTTCTTATCTCGGAATATTATGAACTACTCAAAATACATATTTATTGGATATATAAGATAATTAAGTCATGTTTTACATTATTTATATGATTAAATCATTATCTATTTAATAGTAACAATCCAAAACATACTTTAGAAAACTGGGAAATTAACACCTGAAATAGTTAAAATTACGAAAGAGTGTTAACAAACGGGTGATAAAATATTTTAATAAGTTAATATATGATAATATAAAAATTATTATGGTTTTTTCATAAGTTATTAACATATTTTAAACCACTATAAATGAGTATAAATATCACACAACAAAAGTAATGTTATGGTAATAGATTTTTGTCTTACTTTTCTTTATGTGAGGCATATGCCATATACACCACTTAATTATTTTATATAGTGTATATACTACCCATTTTGATACATTATATCATGGATAATTTTTATTCATGGTATTAAAAACTTTAAATTATGGTAATTTTTATTTAAATGTTTCAAGCGGTATGGTACACTTTGAGTTGTTTAAAGATTATTTTCCTCAAGAATGTTCTTAATGATTATTTTGCAATTTCACTTCATTTTTTTATTATTAAATTTATCTTGAAACAATAACTTTATGGTAATAGTTTTTCCTTATAAATTTCTTTTAATATTTATACTTTCATATTATGGATATTATAATTTCTGAAATGGAGTATCATTTTACATATGGTGTTTACTTTAATAGTTATTTACTTAATTGGAGAATAATTGATAAATATGTATCCTTAATTCAATATGGATATTTGATAAGGCATATTTTTTAATATTTAAATTAATTATTACATATTAGGAATTCTTTGGACAGTTATGACATGGGGGACAGTTATAGATATCCCCTCAATGCATCGATAGTATCATGAGACAAAATAGTTGGCCAAAATAAATGGGTTTTCACCTGATAGTTAAACCGTCTTGTAAAAGGTATTGATGGTATTGGTTCCATGTACATAGGAAACATGGTTTCCAATATTTAATCATTTAGCTTATTTAGATTCAATTATTATTCATCTATGATATTTTGCATCGACGTATCTATGGATACATTTAATTCTCAATTTATTGATTTAGATGGCATGAGTTTCAGTTTATTACCTTACTATATTGATATTTCTTTATCTAGTTATTTTAATGCTATGTGTGATTAGTTATTTACCTTTACATATTAATTTATTACTTTTGATTCATTATTGATTCTTATTTACTTACCCTTATTGAGCATTTGAGATCGCCCTTATTATGCTTCCTTTCCCCAGGTTATAATGATGAAATAATTGAATAAGCATTAAAAGATGTAGTTTATTTAATTTTATTATGTATCATGTTTTTATTTTATATTTCTCAATGTATTATGGGTATCATATATGTAATCTGGCTTTCCAAGACTGCTAAACTGATCGTTCCTTCAGGATTGGATTCCATGTAATTATTCCAATGTAAAAAAATAATTCACTGACACCAGGATTCTGGGGTTGAGGTGTTACAAAACATGAGAAATAGTGGAATCCAAACAGATCTCAATATTCCAGGATATCATTTGATGAAAATTATTTCTATTATGGTGTATTTGGACACAAGGATAGATATTGTACAATAAATATACTGAGGAAAGTTCCAAAACAGCCTCAATGTTTTCATAAGAAACTACTCAAGGAATCATCAAATGAGATGAAAATGAAAAATCAATTTGCAGTACTGAATGATAAATTTGTTCCATCGTAATCTAAGTAATATCAAGAATAGCATTCAAACAAATGAATCAAAAATAAAAGAGTTGAATATGAAGTGGTTACATAGATTTCTTTCAAAGAATCTGATCACACTAGAATATGGAGCATTGATAGTGGATGAACCTACCATATTATAGGAAATAAGGATATAGTGATAGGAATTATATAGAAAAATTAATGTAATATCATATTTTGAAATGTATAATGTCTGAAGATTATTGGATCAATAAAATCCATGTTTGGGGAAAACACACGAGATGTTCAAATGTCTGGGTTGTTGAATGTCTCAGCCACAACATTCTAATTTTCTATCAATCGTGTGACTCAGTAAATTCCAAACAAAATATGCAGTAAATTGTGTATCAATAAGTAAAAAAGTTGAGGAATATGTTTTTCAAGTAAATTGTATAATGAGGAATCTCTACCTTGTGGGTGGAGAATAAGATATGTGCTTTCTGTCCAAGTAAGAAGAAAAAAGGGTATGGAATAAACATATCAATCTTTTTAGTCAATCTTCATAGTGGATATAATGAAATATGATGATGCTTGAGATCTCCCTAGGTTATCATGTGATCATACCCATACAGTTTAAGCTTTTTAATAAGGGATGATCATTATAGAGATGTATAATTCAAAAGAGAAAAGGTCAACAAAAGTTCTTGAGTTGGTGTATATTGATGTGTGTAGACCTAATTCACCAAGATCTATTGATGGGAGGAGACATTATGTTCACTTCATATATAATTTTAGTAGAATGGAATGGGTGCAAATCATTACCCACAGGTTATGGGTGCTTAGTTTCATAAAAAATTATCAATGGGAAGTTTAAAAAGATGTCAAGTCACAAAAATCAAGAATTTCCAAAGAGATAATGGAACGGGGTCCAAAAACATCCAATTGGAGGATTATCTTGAGAAACATGGGATAAGAAACCTTGTTTCGGCAGTAAGAACTCCACAGAAAAATAGACTTATTGAGAGATGAAATCTGATTATCAATAACATGGATAGAAAAATTATCATTGAGAAAAACCTTTTATATATGTTTTGGAACGAAGAAATAATGACATTAACCTAAAAATCAAATAGATTCTTATTATTCCCAAAGTAATAGAAGTCTTTATATGAGATATGGTATGAAAAGTATCCAACATTGATGTACAATCAATTCTTAAGAAGTAAGTGTTTTATTCTTAATAAGGATAAACACATAAAGTTTGAATCCTATAGAGACGAAGGGATATTCCTTGTCTACTCAAGAAAAATAAAATCATATAAATTCTTAAATAAGAGGTTGGTAAAATTTATACAAAGTAATGATGTGGTTGTGATAGAAAATGAGCATAATCTTTAGCAAATACAGGGACATTTTCAAAAATATAGTGATGAAGAAATAAGCAGATTATTGGAAGTTCCAATTCATGAGGAAATTCAGAATAAGATTAAAAAGGATGAACCTAAACCTATACATTCACAGTGATTGAATATTTGAACTAAAATTGAGAGACCTAACATAATTGGTGATCAGATCGCATTAGTGTAGAAAAGGCCGATAAAGACTCTACCAGAATTATCTTTCATATCAAAGGTAGAACCAAATTGTTTGAAATAAGCATAAATAGATGATATTTCGGTTTAAGCAATGAATGAATAACTTTAACAATTATAAAAGAATCAAACATGGGAGATTTGTTTTTAGACCGATAGATAATAATTCCATTAGGACCAAAAGGGTATTCCATAATAAACTAAATTAAGACAGAACAGTGATTTGAATAAAAGCATGATTAGTGTGAAAAGGGTACTCTCAAATAGAGGGTATCAATTTTGATGAAATATTTTCACTTATTGTGAGGCTATAGAAAATCATATTATTCTTGGACATAGTAGTTCAATGAAAGTTCAAAATTTTCCATATGATTTTCAAGTTAGAATTTTTTAATAGAGTTTTGGAATAAGAAGTGTATATTGAGCAGCCAGATGGTTTTCTAATTCATGAATATGTGAAAAAAATCGATTGAGGAATGAATTATATGGTTTAAAACAAGCATTGATAGTGTGGTATTCAAGGATTGATCAGTTTTAGAAGAAGCGTGATTTCTGGTGAGGTTTATTTGATTACAATCAATATTTAAATAATTTATGTAATCAAAGGATGGTGGTTCTAGAGTATGTCGATGACATAATATTTGGGGGGTCAGAAGAATCACAGTGAAAATAGTTCATAGAATTCATGAAATGATAGTTTGAAATGTCAATGATTGGTGACCTAACATTTTTTCTTGGTTTACAAGTAAAACAAGGAAATAATAGCACATTCATATCTCAATAAAAATATTCCAAGGAAGATTTGATAAGATTTTTAATGGATAATTACATGTATATTGAAAATATGGTGGATACCTAAATGAAATCGACATGAGATGATGAAGGAAAAACAATTCATGTCACTGAGTACATGCATATCGTTGGCAATCTGTTGTAATTAATAGTGAAATAATCAGACAACATTTTTTGTACATACAAAGATATGAGGAATCAATGTAATCCCAAATAAATCCACATACTTGAAGTAAAAAAAACTTTTGTATATCAAGGGCAGGGTAGACTTTGGTTTGTTGAATAATGAAAAACCATAGCATGAGTTATTGGGATATATAGATGTTGATTGGGCTAGGTCGTTATATTATATAAAATAAATGTGATGTGGTGTATTATATATTTATGGTTTGTTTAATTCTTAGCTAATAGATAAGAAATATTTCATTTAATTTCCCCCCACAAAATTTGAATATATTTTGGATACTCAAGCATTCATGTTGTTATTATGAAAGAAGCAGCAAATTGATGATATAGGAGTTAAATTAAAGCCTCCTATCAAAATCCAGTGTGATAATTCAGGTTCTATAAATCATATACGAAATAAAATTCATCACTCATGAATGACGCACATTGAAATTAAGCATCATTTTATCTAGAATAATATAGATCATAGGCTTTTGAAGTTGGAGTATGTTCCTACAGAACTATAGGTTTCAAAAATTATAATGAATTCCTTACCCATAGAGGAATTTGAGAGGAATCAACTAGGCCTTAGAGTTTAGTTGAATCTATATACTTAAAAAGTGTCGATGTGGGACCCCCTATCCATAAAGTATTATTTATTTTAAGATAATTCTTCTTATGTGTTTTCTATAGTGTTTCAACCATAGAAGAGTGACATTTGGGTTCATTGACAAGGGGGAGAAAATATATTTTTCAAGAATGGGGATATATTTATAGGGAATCATTGAGGTAGTTGGAGTTTTAAATATAAATATGCTAAATATGATCGATCAACCGCTATATATCATGACATTTGGGGTTCTTGATAAAGTTAGTTGAGGATTTTTGAAATGAAGTGATTTATTGATAAACTTTTCATGTAACTCTTGTTTCTCACACCATGTATGGATCATGTGGGCTTAGAGTGTGTGTTGAGTAAGTCTATGATCACTATCTAAATATCTAGAATATAATTTTTAGTAGAATATGGAATAATATTTAAATGTGGTTTCAAAATGTAAATATTTTTCAATAAACCCAAAGGGGGAGATTTTTTCGGGAAACCCTCAAGGCAACCTTGCAGTGTTTTTAGGTTAATTATTTTTGTTGAAAAAGAAGGTATACAAGTTCATTTTTGGATTCCCTTCATGATTTTCACTAAGAATTTTGAAAAAAATTCAATATAGTGGAATGGATACTCTATAATAGGTATAGAAAATTGCATATACATGGTGGCAGTCTTTCCTATTTTTTGCCAAATTTTCGGGTCTAAAATTTTAGAATTGTTTTATGGTAAAGGAAATATTTCCTCATATCATTTATGGAGAACCAAAAAGCATATAAAGGATTTCACATACTAAAAACCATGGAGTTTTTGGTCCTCAAATTGATTATATGTGAACCATAAAGTAATTGTATGAGGGTAATCATCGTTTGAAAACGAAGGTAGTTAAATAAGGTTGTCACAAAGGGTCAGGTGCCATGTGGACTAAATAGAATGATCATTTTGTGATTATATTTTAATTTTCATGGTGAATGTAGTGAATTATATCTTCCACAAAAGGAATTTAATTTATGAATGTAATATAGTGATTTAAGGGGTGTCATGAATGAATAAACGTGATATGCAGACCACATTGAAATTTTGTGGTGATTGCTAAATATGTAATGGAGTTCTTTGGTAATTCTGATTTGCATGTTTTTTTAAATTTACTTTCCTATATAAATTATCCTAATTAAATAATTATTTAGAGATATGTTTATCCAAGATGATTATCCCTGGAATAATTTGGGTGAGACCAAAAGTGGTTCGAAAATGAGGTATTTCACAAAGTAAAAGTTGGTTAGCAATAGAGGATTTGATGATAGCATAATTCCTGAAGGATGATTGATTGTGGGTCACTATAGATCAAAATGGAGAGGTTACTCAAAAGTCTTCATCTATCCACAAATTTAAGGCCTTCCATGAAGCACTCACGCCATGCAGTGTAAGGCAGATCGCAAAGTGATTAAGGTTGTTCGTGAAGGGACTAAAAATAGTTCACAAAAGTAATTTCATCAAACCAATAGTTCAAAAAAAATAGTTCACCTTCTAGATTAAAATATATATTCTTTTAACACTCATATATGTGTGAAAAAATTATAATGTGATTCATAACAACATAAGATTTATCCAAATAAGCAGTGAGAACACTTCAGTTTACAGAGCAGTGAGTTTCCAAATTGTGATTGGTTATAAACCAAGAGGGATAGTGATTCCACTGCAAACTTAGTAATAAAAGTTTTCTTTGGTTAAATTATTACATAGAAACTTTACTTTTCTATGCTCCTTGGATGTATCCTAGATACTCCAAACAATGTAAAATTATTATGTCTTTTTTATGTTATAATTCTTATATTATTATCTTTTATGGGAAGGAGACCGAAGAGTGTTTTGTTTATTGAATGAAACAAGATCCAAAGTGATAATTTTTTTTAATCTATCATATCGTGATTCACCCCCCCCCCCCCATGGTATTTAACCAGTTTATGATAATAAATACCATTCAACATAAGTTTTCAAATCCAAAAATAAAAACTACTATGGAATAATCTTTAGATGTTTTAGGATTCTTATATCAAAAATATCATTGATATACCACTTATATGACAAAATTTTAAAATCCCAATATATAAACACTTAAATACTTTCTCATTAATGATTGTAATAGTATATTTCCTTCCTTATTCTAAGATTTAACCCTTAGATTAGGTCATTAGCTCAGATAATTCCCATATTTCCCACAAATAAGGCAATGAACAAAAAATGATACGTTAGAATAAAATTCATTTCCCTATATTGAACTCTTAATTTTTCCTCATCTATTACCTTACCTATTACCATAATTTCCAAAAATAATACATCTTCCCATTCTTTTAATAAATTCCGTTGAGTGATTTTTCCCACATACTTGGCATGTAGGAAGCTGAATTCTTATCCCTCTATGGTCCTCATAAAACTTCTTATTTTTCTTATTAGGTGTGTCTGGAAACTCAGCTATATTAAGTTTTTTAATTATATAATGTGATAATTTATTAGTAATAATCATATAATTTCATATTCCAGCTTCTGTTTCATTTGGTGGCTCATGAAGATGATCATTCCACTATATTTCAGCATTGACAAGAATCCTCCTTGTTTGAGAAATTGACTAAAACCAAAAAGTATAGTGTGAGAAATAAAATTCATAGTGAGGAATCATATAATAATGAAAAAATATTCATAGGATGTATAAATCATTACACCCTATTTTTAATCAATGAAATATTAGTTTCATCCTAGTTTATCCATGTTCATTACCAAAACATTAGGATTTGTCCTATACTTAGACTAATCCCAATGTATTTTACCAACTTTTTATGACCCTAATCAATAAATTTTAACTAAACCCTACATTCAAAAAAAATATAGAGACCTTAACTTTTCATACATAAATATTATATCTTTTTATATAAATATTCAATACATAACATTATAATCTATTACAGAACTATAAAGGTTTATTATCTTTGGATACTTGATACAGAATATTCTTATTTCATTAAAGATATTCAGAATCTCCCAAAAATGTTTTCCCACATATTCTTCTTCTTAATACTACCCTATTTAATACCTTTCTTTATAACTCCGAGAAAGTAAACAATTAAATAGTGAGCTAAAATATTCTTTAAGGGTAAACATGAAAGAAAGTAATAAAATATCATATTAAATAATATGATGATTATAATGGTATGATATCCTATACATAACTAATTATGTTCATACCCAATATATCATTGATCACTAATAAGAGTCATGGATTAAAAATTTGTCATTTAAAAATACATGAATTATAAGTTTGATAAATCATTAAAAATAAATCATGAATGAAAACTTCACTTCATAAGCATGAAAACATGCTACAAAAGTGTGGCACCATCATAGGTATAGAAACCAAGGTTAACTATTGATACCATAAAATCATAGTGGATTTAGAATGTAAACCTATTTCTCATATCATAGCGGATCAGGAAACATCATCTATTTTACATATTGGATCATGCACGTCGACTTATTTTCCCTAGTAGAACAAACACATCGACTTTTTTCCTATGGTGAATTAATTACATCAACTTGTTTCCCCTAGTTATATCATGAGATATAAAAATTTACCCAATGAATTATAGGGATTTATAATTTTGGACCCACCCATCACATAATGAAAACAATACATATTTGAGCCACAATATCATAAAAACATTCATCATATCATGAACTGTACAAAAAATGTGTTTTATAAACATCTCATCAATTCATCATAACATAAACCAGAAAAGATAAATGGGATTCATAAAAAAATCTGAATCATAATCATAATACATAGAGATAAATAATAATTATGGTATCATTGGATCACATCCTCATTAAATCATAATTAACATCAAAGGATGTCTTCATATATGAAAATTCTTTTAAAACATCACTATAATATTTATTGAGGAAATACCCTTTCATTTCGAAATCACTTCCTTAATATATAAAGAATAAAAATATATTATAGAAACAATATTCTTTGAAAATAACCATGGAAACATTTAAAATAAACTTCATATCATTTATCATTCATGACAGTAATAAATTACATTCAATTCATTGGCCTTAAAATAATGATTTCATTCACACTTTCTATAAAAAGTCAAAAGTACCTAATTCATAAAATTAAAAACATATTCCTTTTAATATAATTTTTAAAAAGTAAAAATGGGTAAAAATGAATTTAAAAAATTATAGGATAATATTAATAAAAAAAATTCTTGAAAACCTTTTTAATGAAATCATGGACATTGAAGAAAAACAGTGTCGACTAAATGGTAAAACTACATTCTTTTCCTTAAAAACATTATTTCAGTGTATTAAGTACTTAAAAGGTATAAAATTAATGGAAAGAATGTATTATGAAAAAGTAAATAGATAAAAATAAAAATAAAATTGTTTTATTAGATAAAAATCATATAATTTCATTAACATAATTTCAATACTAAAAAATCATGATTAAAATAAGATATGAACATAAATTCCTTACCAATTTGGTAACATTTGAATTGTAATACCCATGAAAGAATAGCATAAAATGAAACTCTAAATATAATTAAAATAATTATTTTAGTATATAACATATATAATGGGAATTATACACACCATAAAAAATAAAGAAGTGGTGAATATGTCATATGTCTCCCAGGAATAAAAGTGAGACTAAAAACCTCATACATGAAGTCTTTTCTACCTTCAAATGAATTAGAACCTGATACATAATAAATATAGATTTATTATATTTGCATTATAGAACCATAATAATATTTATAATACCATATATAATTTAATTATAATATTTTACAACTCTTGTGTTAACAATTCTTTACTAGAATCAATGTTTTAGGTGATAAGTGCTTCATTTTTCATGTATGTTTTGGTTCAGAAGTCCAACTCATTATACATTGATCATGGATAAATAATATACATAACTTGAATAATGATATAAATATAATATATATTAATTATATATATATCTATTTATGTATGTATATGTGTTAATAGTCATCCATAAAATGTATATATAGAAAAATTAATTACATCAATCCTGGAAATGGTATATTGTACGTACACATGAACAATGTTTTCACTTTTAAATGGATGGAATGAAATAAATGTCATTAAATATTAAACTTTATAGAATAATTATTGTATTATATATATAATATATATACATTAAATATGTATTTATTTATATTCATGTAAATCAGAAATGAAAAACAAATCATATCGTTTTGTGTATGTGGTAGTTCACACATACGCACGAGCGACGTTATCATTCTCCTACAGATTAGAAGGTAAGACGGTAGATATGAAATTATAATTCAACAAGAATAATTATGTCATAAATATAATATATAAATATTAAAACCATCATAGTTTCCATACATGAAATATGGTTACATAAAATTAATTGTATCACTACGTGGATATGATAAGTCGTATGTACGCACAAGAAATACATTCACTTCTTATTTGATGGAAAAGAGGAATAATAAAACTAGTTTAATAATTATAATAAGATTTAATTATATTTATTATTATTAATTTATTATTTCATGAGAAATATTATATATTTAGATTATATTGAGGGTACAAAAAAATTGAAATAGTTTGGGCATGATGATTACCGCTTCTTCGGTGTGCCTTCTTTAAATCCCTTATTAAGTACACTTGGAATGGACTTTTAAGATTACCAATACTTATAATTTTTCCCTATGTGGTTTATAATAAAATTTTATAATTTTTTCAAGCTATATTTCTCAAAGTGGGGTTACAAAGAGAAAGGAGGGGTTCCCTATTGAGGGGAGGGGCACTCATGGAATTTCATAAAACATTACAATATAATAAAGTAATTCTCTAGAAAAATGATTCCAAATGGATAGAGATTCAAATATAATTTTGGGTATGGTTGAAAAAATATCAAAAAATAAAAAATATTCTGGTTTAAGTGGTGTTTTAATCCTTATATTTTGGTTTAACCACTTCATTAACCAATTTTAACCTTAATCTAGATAACAACTTTTTCACTCTAAAAGGGTTTTAATTTTACTTATAAGGTGAAACTTTTATTAAAAAAATCTAAGTAATGATTTTTTATACCATATATAATTAACCTAGTCCTAAATCTATATTTTTTATGATTTATAAATAATTTAATAAAAATTATTTTCATAAAATATCATTAATGTCATTTTTGACACTATTTATTTAATTTGACTTTAAAGACACCAGAAAAAATATATATAATTAAAATATTATCATTTAAAATTTCTATAATATTTCATTTTTATCAAAAAATCATTTAACTTAATAATTCGACCTAATTGTATTTGTTTTATTATTTTTAATATCATTCTTTCTTTTTTCTATTAATTTAATAAATATTGTGTTGGTGTTGCATAAGAAATTAAGATATTTATTCAATGGATAATTATTAGAATGAAATTAACATGATAAAAATAATAATTTATCTTTAAAATAAATATTTATAAATAAAAATACATAGTTTTTATCCATATCACAAAATATTATCAATATTAAAATCAAGACATTGGCATTTTTACTTTATCTATTACTTAAATATTATAAAGGTAAATATAAAATAAAAATATAAATAAAATTACATATTTTCTAATTTTGGATTATTATATATGAAATATAATCATCTAATTAAATTAATGCCAGTATTTAAATTAATTTAAGGCATTATCACATTAGTTTTAACCATAATTAACCAATTTACCTTTACTTTGGAAATAAAATTTTACTATGGTTATTATTCAGGTTGAACAAAAATAAATGGTAAATATTTACCAAATATAGATATCTTAATTAAAAATATGGAATCCATTTTTGTGCTTAAATATCTATAAGTGGCATAAATTAATTTAAAATCAAAATGAAAGACAACATGAAAACTATTTTTTAGTAAAATATCTTTAAAGTATAAAAATTCTTTTATACCAAATTAAACCATAAAATTGATTGAAGTGAAATTAATTGGATTATTAATAAGATAATATATCTAATTTTACTTTTAATCCATTTAAAATGTAAATTTTTAAATTATTAAAACAAAAATATAGTTTTCATTACAAATCTGTATTTTTCAATATTTACAAGAAAATTAATCTTTTCTAAAAATCACAAATTTTAAACCTAATATAATTTTACTATGATAATTTAAAAATTATAGTATTTTTATCAAATAAAATTTTTAAAATTTCCAAAAATTAATTATAATATTCACTCAATAAAACCATTTTTAAAGAAAATGTATTTTAATGAATAACATAAATTTTCCAAAAAAATGAGTCCTTATTTCCTAATAATTTATCTTTACATTTTTATTGA
Organism: Viscum album; assembly: GCA_963277665.1. Lineage (NCBI taxonomy): Eukaryota > Viridiplantae > Streptophyta > Magnoliopsida > Santalales > Viscaceae > Viscum > Viscum album. Next base: position 1,006,078,936 of record OY728164.1, on the reverse strand, counting down.
ATATAAACATTGTGTATATATATATATATATATTTAAAAATGTGTTTAATCATATTCATGCCATTCAATAGATATGTTATAATGACAATAATAGTATTTCATGCTTTATTTAAGATCGGTGTTGCGTGTTTTGTAAGTTATCAAACATAGTTCTCTTTTAAAATCTCAGGGTGTTACACTCATCTTTTATTAATTCTAGATTTATTAGTATTACTTACAAATTATGATTTTTTATATTTAGAGAACTATATTTTCTTAAAATAATCTAAAATTCTCTTCACTATAACTTTTCCTCTTCTGAATTTTAACCTCATTAATTTTTATTATATCCACTATAGAATTATCCATCTCTTTCACATTTTTTATTTAACTTCTGGATAGAAAGAATTGAAAACTATAGAGACTTTATAAATCCTCTCCAATTCATGAAAACTTATATAGAAATATTCTCAAAAACCTATTTCTAATATATAACTCTTTTCAATTATTCAAAAATTAAAGATACTATTTAATTTTAAATTGGGGTAGCTTTGTATTTAACTTTTACAATATTTTGACGGTATCACATATTCTTGGTTAATAATTATTCCATTGCATCAGCTTATACTTCTAGCTATTACTTATCATCTTTTATCCCCTTGAAAATTTTGAAGATATAGTTCACTACATAGATAGGGACATATTTCAGATAATCATTAGCCACATGATAGTGGTATTTAGTATATACAAGGCTTCCATTCTCAAATCATGAACTTTTTTCACTGGGGGAAAAATAATCAACTGATTTAACTGATAAACCCTTATTATTCTGGTTATTTTCAACTAATGGTGTTTAATTTTATACATTTGTATTATTCCTTAGCTTTATTGAATATTTCTATTTATTGTTTCTTGAAGTATTTAATTAAACCTCTATTTCAAAATAAATGGTAATAGGGATAGATTCCTCCAATTTAGAGTATTTTAACCTCTATTTTAATCTACACTTCATATATGAAAAGTGAAAAACCATAGGAAAAAATTAAAAAATGTTATATGGAACCTTATTCTTATATTTTAAAATATGATAAAACTCTATATACAATTCAAAGGGAACATATTCTCTAATACCAATTCAATATTCGAGTAGACCATGAAAACACACCTCATAGGGGGTGTGTCAGGTTTTTTCAATTTTTTTAACAAATGCCAAATCATTGTTTTATCTTTAATTACCATCATTCGTGAACCTATGATAACGGTTAAAGTATATAGAACTTTTTTTTAGTAGAACTTAGAATACACCTATATGAAATCTAGATAAATTAGTTATAATAGAGATTATTTTACATGGATCATCCCCAGGGAATCCTACTCATTATCATACTTGGGATGTCAAAGTCATAGATTATCCACTAAAATTATATTATAAATACAGTTGGAGTTGTGATATTTTTTTTTTCTATACAACTCAAAACATAATAAATAGGTATGATATGTTCAAAATATTACACATGTGAAAATAAGTTGCATCCTACATATTTCCTTCAAGTTTGATTACCACCACTTATTCTTTTATTTTATTTCCTTCTCCACTCGATGTAGATAAAAAATAATCAATAGGGATGTTATTTCACCCAAACCCTGATCTTAATCCTCTAAGTCAATGTAAATTTAACTTCTTAGGTGTCTTTAATCAAAAGAACATGCAATTTAGCCTCTGATTCTGTACAGTTTCCAATTCTTCAAAAATAGTAGTTGTAAACTCAACTCAAATATTCTTCTTTAAAACTTGAAATTATAAGACTGAGCATAAATTGATTCTCTAAATGCATACCACCTCAATTTCAAGCACTCATTTATATTATTTCTCCTAACTTGAATGTAACTGATCTGTAGTACAGATTGACTAAATATTCTCTCCATCTTATGTTTCATTGAAAACCAATAGGGTTCCTATGTAAAACACAAGAGTGGTTCTATTCCACTACCATGTCACATCTTATAGTGAATTTTTATTATTCTCTCAATGGATACCATTTATATTAAATCTCTTCATTTATCACACAAGCAGTAATGGATACCTTATTCATTCCTTTACTTATTCTTCATCAAATTTATATATCTTCTCACATTCATGGTATTATACATTAATCTTGTCCTCTAATTTAAATATTTAATAAATTGAATATTTTAACTTTTATCATGGATCATGAAACAATATTTATTATAAAATTACCCACTTTGGTTCCCATAATATCTCATGCATTGATTTTTCAACTCAAGGGATATTCGAAGAATACACACATTTAATGTCTCTTATTTATTAAACTTAGAAAAATATTATTTCTTTTCTTTTTTAGGGGGATCTATTTCATATTATTATTCAACTCGAAATTGATCTACTGAAATCCTCACTTAAATCTCTCTATTTTTCTAAAAATATACATCATATCAGCTTGTGGCATAGAACTCAACTTCTATCATGAAGTAGTATATTTTGGAATAGATACTTCCAATTGTGGTGTAACACATCTCAAAAATCATATTCATATATTTATCTTCTGATTATTATATTGGATCATAAATATCCAAACATTAAATAATATCCCAAGGTTTTGAATCAATTTCATCTGCATTATTCTTAAAAACTGGAAAAAAAATTAAGTCATCACTTTTGAATCTATAAACATTTATTTATGCTTTGATCATATTCTCTTATGTCTGGAAGGTCAAAAACTTATCCTTAGATAATGTATTTATAAATCTTCATTATATTTTAATCATTATTATAAAGCACAATTATCATCCCATTAGAATTATTCTTCATGAAAAAACTATTATTGACAACTATATTTTTTCGATTCCATGGACCTCTGAAAAAAATCTCTATTTAGAATAACATATGTTTTCAGATATATCATATTTCCTTTAAAAATACCATTTGAATTTTTATTTCTAAAAATTTGAAAAACTAAAATATTATACAAGCCATGGAAAATATCATACAATCTGTTAAACTTAAATATTTTGTATAACTATTTCATTTAAAACATTTTTTCCAATCAAATATCATATGTAGCAGCAAATCTCCTTCCCTGTATGACTTTTAACTTTGTCATATCTCATACCTCTACTTCATATTTCAAACATCATATGGACGACCCAAATATCTCATGTCGTACGAAATTTTCCTTTCTCAAATTTTCAAGACTAAAAATATAATATCTGATACATAAAATATTAAATGGACTACTTGAATGGCTCATATCACATATATTCTAGAAATATTCTCTTCTACATAATGTAATTCCCCATGGGGAAAAAATATCTGATGTTATAAGATGATTTCCTTTTCTAATTTTCTAACTCCTATAAACTGGATGAAATTTATTACACACTAGGAAAAGGTCTTCCATCTAAGTGAATTCTCTTATGCACTAGCAACATAGGATAATTTTCTTTGACATTATTCACACTCTGGTATATGAATTCCTAATTTCTTTAAATAAAGATTGATCTTATTTAAATCACTATTATACCTTCTCAATTTACTCAAATCACTTTGTAATAGATCTGAATAATTCTATGTTTTATTAAAATAATTCAAAAACCATTAAATCTTATTTTGAAGTCTTACATCATAATAAATACTCATGATAAATTATTTCCAAGAACTTCTTTCAACTCTCATCTTCATATCTTCTTCATCCTTCACAAACCATCATCCATTAGTGTTTCACCACTTCACACACCAACTAAAATATTATAAACTCTATAGATGCATTATCCACTTTTAGATATCCTTTCTTCAGGAAATGAACATTTTTAGCACTTGTTAAATTCAAATTTTACATTATTTGAAATATAAGTTTCACATTTATCTTCTCTTAGATGTTATTCTTTGGAAATGACTGTTGCAGATATTGATTCTCTAAGATTTGTAACTTTTCATTGAATTTATGATCATCTCAAAAAGTTTCTGACTTATAATATCCACTACCAAGAATCTATCCAGCCATATATTCATAGTTAGTGACAACTTCCTCTTATCATTTTGCATCATAGAATGGGTAGAAGCTTTAGATCCTTGCATAGGTGGATAAAAATTACATCACCTAAAACATCACCTTTTCATTAATTACAATGGAATGATTATTGAAAACAAGAACAATTGAAAAAAAAATCAACAAAACACCTTTGGGAACTTCAAATGAAATTAGAATTAAAATGGTTAAGGTAGGAAAGATAAATTGGCATATAATGTGGATCTCTATCAAGGTATTTCCTGGATTTTATGAGTTTAAAAAGAAGTTCATATGTAATGTTGGTTAAAATTTCATGACAGGTAAAAATTGATAGTAATAATCATATCAATCTAGTTTAAAAGATCTTTATGTTTAAATAAGATTAATTTCAAAGTTAAAATAGTGATACATGTTGTTACACCACGTCATAGTGGGGCCCATGATATGACTCCCCAATCCTACCTTCAATAGTCCAGGGGATAGGTACTAGAACCAAGTAGGCATACCACAAGCATGGGAGTCATTACCTATATACCCATATACATGTACCCATCTCCAAGCCCACAAGATGTAGAAATGTAAAAAACACTAAGAAAGAAACCCATGTATACCACTATATCCAAACCAATAGAGTAATATAGAAAAGTAAATCAAGTAAATTAAATTGGTAAATAATACAATCCCGGTAAAAAAATTATGTAAAACACAAGTCCAGCCTATAAAAATGTACTAGGACTGGTATATGTATTTGTAGGAACACCTCATCCTGGTTGATCTTACAAAGCTCGGTTTGGTCTGGGTCCTCCCAGGACTCTTCCAAAATTTTGCTCTATGGCACAAGACACAACATGTGCAGGCAAGTCCCATGAAGGGGGTAGTATAAAAATACTCAGTAGGACACCCCAAAACCACAAAGCAATATAAAAAAGGAAAGTATAGTCAGGTCTACACAAGTATATGTCTACAGTACATATAAAAATATCCAAATATACTTAATCCAAGACACACACTCTAGAGGTAGGTAGCAACTACTACATACCAACACTGGGGATTCAACTTAAAGATTCTAAAAATCACTCATCCATAAGAATGCACACCTGAGTCCAAAATCTCTGATGACATTTGTTCGAGAGGTACTACTTGTTGGGTCTCTCCATGATGTAGATGTGCTAATATATTTTAAAATATATATGATACAATATATAGGGATCATAGAAAAGTCCATGTGGTGATACCAACCACTCAATCTGGATTTACCCGATAAGTATAGGATCAATGCCCTATAAAGTTAGTCATGTCAATACCAAAGACTCTACCATGAGTATGAAGAATGAGTAGAGGATCTTGCTCTGGGACTCTTGGGGGATTCCACTACTCTATCTAGTAAGTCCTAGTGAAGGGATCATATTCCTATAAGTATTAAATAATTCGCATCTACCTTTAGGGAAAATGATAAAGGGAATGAACCCTACGAAAATTTGTCCAAGATAAAAAGGAAAAGTGAATCATGCCATGTATAAAGGGGTACATGGCGTGCAGTTGGGTAACATGATGTATCCCTTAACCCTATGTATTTATAGTGTACAATGACTCATGTCTTTATAAAATGACAAGTATAATATGGGTACATGATGTGTAGAAGATATCACATTCCATGTCCTCCTATCCGGGGTTTTCCCATGTACTCTACTCAGGTGCCAGTACACAGTGTCAGCCCATGTAACCTTGCCCTTGTAACAGTATACAGGGTAATATGTGTCACCAATTCAAGCCATACTGTGTGGGGATGTACACACAATGTAGGAAACTTCTGTAATCCTACCCATGTATGTGACCTTTCCATGTACATGTCGAGTGGCCTATCGATGAACACATGTTGTGTAGATGGGGCTATATATCGTGTGTTCTGGATTTTCTAGAAATTCATATTCTTCATCCCAATCACATTGTCTGATCGTCTAGTACCAATTATATTCTTGGTTCACCTTTAAAATAAATATCTAGGTTTGTTTTACCACCCTAACACCCGAATGAGTGGTTTCGGGCCTTCAATCGGCTTGGAAAACTGATCAAAGAAAATTTGATGTATTTCACCTAAAAAACGATTTCCCCCAAATCGCTTTGATTCATATATCATCATCACAACTCCGTTGAGGCATCCTGATTTTGGGTTATTAATTTAAGATTTTTTCACCATGAAATGAAGGTGAAAAGATCTTTCTTTCAAAAAATATTAAAGAACAAAGAACGTGTAGAACAATCAGGGCTGAGAAAATGCACATGGTACAAATATGAGGAATGAACCTTGATCATTTTTCATTCCAAAATCGATCTATTCCTATAATAATGATCAATAATAAAAATAATAATCTTTATAATCAAACCCTATAAATCCTGCAAAGTACAACCCATCCTGCAAGGAACGATCAAACCTCGAATCAAACTATTCGATGGTTGGTCAGAGTTCATTATTAAATCAAAAAATAATGAAGGACATCTGAAATAATGAATCCAACCTAGGAATTGGATTTCTCTCTATTGAAGATCAATTTTCACTGGTGAGATCCGTCCATAAGAGTGTTCATTGATCTTCAATCCACGATTCTTTCATTGCCTCTAGAGAGAAATCTTATGGGTTTCCTCTTTAGAGCCACCCAGAAATTCTATGGTTATGATCCTAAACCGGGATTGTTTCCTAAAGGTTTATTTAAAATAAAAAGTGATACTATGTCAAAAAAATTGAAAAATAAAATAAATTCACAATTTATTTTATTCATTAAAAAAATCAGTGACTACGTTTCAAAGTTGTCATGTTCCGACCAATGTCAGGTTGTGCCTAGGGTAAAGCATCTACTCTGAATGCAACGGTATGCTTTGATTTCTGATCCGGGCACCCATTTAGAAGTAATTACACTTTTCAGAAAAAACTGGAAGTGTGTGATGTAACACCACTAGCTTTCATGGTACTTTTCCCTTTGAATAATGCAATAGCTTGCATTGTATGCAACTTGGATTTTTAACGCACCACGACCAATCAAACTAGCTGTAATGAATAGTAATACAAAATTTTTTAAAATTCTATAAATTTTATTTTTTGAAATGGAATTCATTTTTTAATTAGGAATATCAAAATTAACATAGGGTGAATTTTTGATATTTTTCTGAAAACTTCAATTTTTGATGAATAGTGAAAAACACTACGTTATTGTTTAAAACTGACTTTTTATTTAAATAATTAGTTGTTTTATTTAAATAAATTTTAGGTAAAAATAGATACATAATACCTATATATGTTCAATTTAATTTATTGGATTCATTTTATAAAAATATTATATATATATATATATATATATATAATTTTATTGAACTTTTAACGGTCTTTTACCCACCTTCTAGGTGCATTTCCAAATTTGCATAAAACATAATTTTACCGCTCCTGTGAATTAAATTTTAAAAATCCAAGAGACACAGTTAACATCGGTAATTATAATGTGGTTCAATAAGATGAAAATAATTTTTGATGAATAATAACTTTTGACATTTATTTACCATGGTCAAAAGTAAATAGGAAGATTAATGGTAGAAAAGGATATTATAATTAACCTAACATAAGTCCTAATTCTATTGGAGAAGTGAATTTAGAACAAAATAAACCTTAGGAATAAAATATGATTATTTTGGTCCACTTTTATCAGATTAGGACATTTATTATTATTTTATTTAAAAAAGAGTTAAAAGTGTTAAATTCAAAGTTTAATAAATAAACCATTTTTAATATAGGGTTATACATAAGATATATTCGACTATAAATATTAATTAGAAAGATAAAAATATTTCCTACATAACGGTTTTTTATTTATAATTTTTAGACATTAAATAATTAAATTTATTTATGATATAATGATGATGCAGTAATTCCCTTATTAATGAATGATTAAAATAATTGATATTATAAATATATAAATAAATGTAAATTTAGACTTCTGATGAATTCCAATAATTTTCTAGGTTAATATGAAAATTTATGGTTTATTAAATAAATTATTTTCAAAGTGATAAATTTGTTATGACTTTCAAAAAAACAAAATACCAAATAGTGTCAAAATTGTCATAAATGAGTTTTTAAAACAAATACTATATTATTAATTGATATAATATTCCTAACAATATAAGGTTCGGCCCAAGGATTTTGATAAAGTTAGTTATATTAATAATGAACCACTTTGGGTTCTCTTGTATTTTTATAGTAATTTTATTAACTATTTATTATAATAATACAAGAATACATGGTAAAAGATAAACTATTTAACTAAGAGTTAAGTCTAAAAGATAAGGTTAATATGGTGACCTAAACCTGTCTAAAACCTATTGGTTGAGAGGTTTTAGAACCATACACACCTTATCCTTGAGATAAATTATTTTGGTGCCATTATAAACCGAATATGATTGTATAATAAAATAATATTTCAAGATTTTCCTAAAGTGACCCTCACCTCTCTTATAAAAGGGCACTTCCCCTTCTCTCAAAAATTACACCTCCAAAGACATTTGACACGACCAAACCCTACTCAAATATTCTCCCAACTACCATAAATTCTGCCATTAGGCCTTAATCTGATCATAAATCCAACCTAAGTTTCCCTTTTGATCAACTCAAAAGGAAACACCCGAAGAAGAGGTAATAATTTCACCACCTCTTTCAAAGTTCTTTTCTTCTTCCACTTCCTTTTTCTTTGTTGTATCCATACCAAAACAATGAATCCAAGAACTTATACATACTTTGATGTTATTATAAATATGTTACAACCATATTAATTATTCCATCCATCCTATGAATGACAAGTCACCATACGTGCGTAGTTACGGCTTACTGTCTCCACGTCGTGGTGTAGTTTGTTATTCAAACACTTCATTATTTGGATGGATATAATAATGAGTACAATTGATATAAATAATAAATATAACATTTTAATGATTTTTTATATATGATATAACATCCAATTACATACGATTTCATAATTAAGAGAATGATATTGTCTCTTGTGCGTACGTACGGATTAACATCTCCACGAACGCGATGAAATTTATTCCACATCATAACCTTTCAAGAATAATTTTCATTTTCTGATTAACAATAATGTTTAGAAACTTAATATAATTATTTATATGAATCAAATACATTATATCCATAACATACATGGATTACGTAACCAATCATATAAAGGAAAATAAATCAATTAACACCTGACACAATGATACTACAGAAATATTATTAACAAAGCAATATTAAAAGATCATATATGATATCATATTTATGTATGGTTCTTTTATAATTTAATAACAATTATTTAACTATTATAAAGGATTTTAACATACCCGCAATCAAGGAAAAGTAAAAGGTAAGGGTTAATTCTACAATCTCTTCATTATCTGAGGTTGTTTATACGTGAGTATCTACTGGGACCTCTTTATCATCCACATCCATGTTTCATAAAAATATATTTCAAAACATTTTTAATATTTACTAAACTATGGTTTGAAGTCATTTATACCCATGTTTTACTTTTTATATAATTTTTATAACGTAATCTTTTCGTCTTTTTCCAAACAAGTTCCTTTACGACCTTTTCTACAAAATTAAGGAAATGATGTTTTTTTAAGTTACACGGTGTGTGCAGATACTTTACACCTTTATAACACCTTAGAAGCTTCCCTAAAAATATTATAAGAATATTTTTAAAATAAATGTTTTCATTTATAATTATGTAACTTTTAAATTATTTCAAAATAAAAATAGATATTTCTCTCATATAGTTTCGATTTCATCTTTGTCAACATCCTTTGATGGATTTTACACTTGTTTGAAGTTGATTTATTTTGATATAATAATCTATATTGTATTGAAGTTTTTTTGATATGTTTGACTATGGATGTGTTATTTTTATACCAATCATGTTTTATGGATAAATTATTGACATTTTGTAATCTAGTTTTAATACGAATGTTTATGTTATGTTTCAACCTTTTCATATGAGGAATGCATTGGAATTAGTAAGTGACAGGTGGAGCCTGATATAGATCCATGATGCATCGGTAGGTATCATGAGACAAACTAGTGTATTGGAATAAGGCCTGGAAAAAATCTTATTTGTAGTCTTGGCACGTGGCCTTGAATATGTGGTTTTTATGCCCGGTATTATGCATTCCATCATTATGAAATTGGCTATTGATATTACATACGATTATTTGACTAGTAGAATGTCCATGTGAATAAGTAAATGGAATTATTTGATTTATCTTTTCCATATTATGTTGAAAGTTAAGTTTAAAAGGATTGTGTTTTACTCTTATACATTTCCTTAAATGTTTATACTTATTTATGAAAGTTTCCGCTATATTGGTATCCTTACTGAGCACCTGATCTCACCCCTTTCTATGTTTTATTTTTTCCAGGATGCGAAGAATTATATTATGACTCGACTACAGGGATAGTATAAGGGAGATGAATTTGTTAAAAGGAGACATGATTTTGTTTTTTTTCATTTCATAATGTAATGTAAAACTTATGTTTGTATCTAATACATTCCAGGCTACCAAACTGATCGGTCTTTCAGGATTTGATCCCTTGTGATCATGCCAATGTTATGTAACAATGAACCAACTCTAGGTAACTAGGGTCAGGGCATTATAGTTTGTATCATAGGAAGTTTAGTACAAACCTTGGAAGCTATATTTAGGAAAACTCTGATTAGAAAACATTACCCTAAGATAGACATTGAGGATTAGTATAGAAAGACTTCCTATAATTTTTATAATGTATAGATTTTGTGATTTTTTCAAACAATACATCCCTATCGGGATACAAGCAGGTATATGTAACACCCCAAGATTCCACAGTATGCTTCTCTTTGAATAATACAATAGCGTGTGTTGTATGCAACTTCGAGTTTTAACACACCACAACCAATCAAACTAGCTGTTATGAATAGTAATACCCACTTTTTGAAATTTTTTAAATTTTATCTTTAAAAATGGAATTCATTTTTGTATTTTTAATATCTAAATTATCTTAGGCTGAATTTTTTGTATTTTTTTGAAAACTTTCAATTTTTGATGAATAGTGAAAAACACTAAGTTATAGTTTAAAACCGAATTTTTATTTAAATAACTATTTATTTTATTTAAATTTATTTTAGGTCAAAATAGATACATAATACCTATATAATTTTAATTTAATTCATTGGAGTTAGTTTATAATAATTTTAGATATATAAAAATTTTATTGAACTTTTTACCGCCTTTTACCCACCTCCTAGGAGCATTTGAAAATTTACATAAAACTTAATTTTACCGCTTATGTGAGTTGAATTTCAAAAATCTGAGAGACACGATTGATATCAATAAGAAATATGTCTTTCAATAAGATAAAAATAAATTTTGGTCAATAGTAACTTTTTACTTTTATTTGCCACGGTTAAAAGTAAATAGGGTTATTAAGGGTAAAATTGATATTATTATTACCATAAAACATGTCCTAATTCTATTTGATAAGTTAAATTCAACCAAAAACATCCTTAGGAATAAAATATTATCCTTTAGGTCCACTTGGATTAGATTAGGACATTTATTATTATTTAATTCAATGAAGAGTTGAAAGTGTTAAATTATGAGTTTAATAACTAAACCATTTTTAATATAGGGTTAAACATAAGATAAATTTGACTATAATTATTCATTAGAAATATAAAAATATTTACTTTATAATGGTATTTTATTTAAAAAAATTAAACATTAAATAATTAAATTTATTTATGACACAATGATGGTGTAGTAATTACCTAATTAATGAAATATTAAAATAATTGATAATATAAATATCCAAATAAATGTAATTTCAGAATTTTAATGAATTCCACTAGTTTTATAGGTTAATATTAAATTTTAGGGTTGGTTAGACGACTTTTTTTTTTGATGTAATAATGCTGTTATGAATTTAGCATAAACAAAATACCAATAGTGTCAAAATTGACATAAAAGAGTTTTCAAAAAAATATTATATTATTAATTGATATTCTATTCCTAAAAATATAAGTTTTGGAAAAAATACATATATAATGATATTTTTATCATTAATTAACCACTTTGGGTTCTCTTGGAAGTTTATATTAATTTTATTAACCATATAATATAAAAATACAAAGAGACATGGTAAATGTCAAACTATTTAACTAAGAGTTAAATCTAAAATATAAGGTTAATATAGTGAATAAAACCTATATAAAGCATATTGGTTGAGTTTTTTTACCCATACCCACATTATACTTTAAATAATTCATTTTGGAGCCATTAGAAACCGAAAATGATTTTATTATAAAATAATATTTCTACCTTTTCCTAAGGTGCCCCTCACCCCTCTTATAAAAGGGTACTCCACCTTCTCTCTAATTCACACCTTCAAAGCCATTATGCTCTACCAACCCCTACCCAAATACCCTATCAATTGTCCTACCTTAATCCTAGAGGCCTTTTTTTAGTCATAAATCCAACCTAAGGATCCCTTTTGATCAAATCAAAAGGAAGAACCTGAAAACGAGGTAAATATTTCATCACCTCTTTCAAGTTCCTTACTTCTTCCACTTCCTCTTTCTTTATTGTTTCCATTATAAAATAATAACCCTAGTATATTCTGTATACTGTGATGTTATTATAAATATGGTACAACCATATTCATTATTCTATCCATCATGTGAATGACATGTCACCATACGTGCGTATGTACGGCTTACCGTCTCCTTGTCGTGGTGTAATTGTTATTCAATACATTATTATTTGGATGGGTATAATAATGATGATGAATTGATGTAAATAATAAATATAAAATGATAATGATTCGGTATATATGATATATTATCCAATTACATATTATTTTAATATCAAAATAATGATATTTTCGCTCGTGCATACGTACGGATTAGCATCTCTACGAACGCGATGAGATTCATTCCCCACCGTATCCATTCAAGACTAATTTTCATTAGATGATTAAAAATAATTTTTACAGACTTAATATCATTCCGAATATTAATAAGATACATCTTATCCATAACAAACAATACTTACGTAACAAATCATATAAATGAAAATGATTCTGTTAACACCTAAAACGGCGATAATACTAAGATATTATTAACAAAGTGATGTTAAAAGATGATATATGATATCATATTAATGTATATGATTATTGTATAATTTAATAACAATTATTTCACCATTATATAGGAGTTTAAACTAACCTCGTCCAAGGAAAAGTACAAGGTAAGGGTTAATTTCACAATCTCTTCATTATCTAAGGTTGTTTATACGTAATTATCTACTGGGACCTCTTTTTCATCCACATTCATGCTTCTTAAAAATTTATTTCAAAACATTTTTATTGTTTACTAGACAATGGTTTAAATTAATTTATACCCTTATTTGACCTTATATGTTCTGAAATGAATCTTTCCGTCATTTTCCAAACAAGGTACATTATGACCTTTTCGACCAAATTAAGGTAAGAATGTTTTTTTACTTATACGGAGGGTGTGGATATTTCCACCATTATAACATCGTTGAAGCTTCCCTTACAATATTATAAGAATATTTTCAAATATAAATGTTTTATTTTATAATTACATGAATTTTACATGATTTTAAATTACAAAGATATAATTCTCTAAAAAGGTTTTGATTTCATCTATGTCAACGTTCTTTGATGTATTTTAAGTTTGTTTGAAGTTGATTTATTATGATACAAAAATTCCATATTGTATTGAATTTTTTTTGATATGTTTGACTGTGAATGTATTATCTCATACCATTTATGGTTTATGGATAAAGTATTGACATTTCGTATGCCAGTTTTAATACGAATGATTATGTTATGTTTAAATATTTTCATATGAGGAATGCATTGGACATAGTAAGTGACGGGTGGAGCCCGCTATAGATCCTCGATGCATTGGTAGGTCTCATGAGAAAAACTAGTGTCTTGGAGCAAGGCGTTGATAAAATATTATTTGTAGTCTTGGCAAAAGGCCTTGACTATGTGTTTATGAAAGTCTGGCATTATGTGTAACACCCCGAGCTTCCATGATACACTTCTCATTCAATAATGTAATAGCTTGCATTGTACGCAACTTCGAGTTCTAAAGCACCGCGACTAATCATAGTAGCCGTTATAAATAGTAATAACCACTTTTTAAAATTATAGAAATTGTATATTTCAAAATGGACTTCATTTTTGGATTCGGAATATCGAAATTAGCCTATGTTGAATTTTTGGTATTTTTCTGAGAACTTCTAATTTTTTATGAATAGTGAAAAATACTTAAAAACAACTTTTTTAATCAAAATAATTTATTGTGATAAATTATACTATTTAGTGGTTTTAAAGTATAATTAGAATATATTTTTACCATTTTATCCAATGGTGGTCATTAGAATTAATTTAACATTGAAATTGGACATAAACAATTGCCAATCTTTTGATATAAATTGTTTCTTAAAAACACGCTATTTATTGTGACAGCGGGAATTAATTATAAAATTAATTAATGCAACTTACATGTTTGGAATTTTTTAAAATAGACATAATTTTTGAATTTGGAATATCAATTATAGCTTAGGGTGAAATTTTGGCATTGTTCTGAAAAACTTGAATTTTTGATGAATAGTGAAACCACTAAGTGGTAGTTAAATTACTGATTTTTCATTTAAATGAAATATTACCACTTCTGTGATTTTATTTTCAAAAATACTACATACATGGTTGTCATTATGAAGTAAAATGTGGTTCAATGAGATTAAAATAATTTTTGGTGAATAGTAACTTTTAAGTTCTTAATCGCGATTAGAGGTAATTAGTGTAGTTTAAGGTAAAAATAATGTTTTAATAATATGAGATGATCTTGACACATGTCCTACCCTCATTGGATGTGCCATGGCCGGCCAATACAATCCATGGGTCAACTTGGGGACCCCATGGAGACACTTTAGTTGGAAAATGACATAAATACCTTTTATTTAATGTTAAAGTAAAAAATGACACAAACAAGAAACGTTTTACTAAAACAATTTTTACATGGGGTTATACAAGTCATATTTTTGACTATAAATAGTCATTGGAAAGATAAAAAGATTTCCTAAATCATTGTTTTTTTTTATAATTTTTAGACATTAAATAAATTAAATTATTTATGACATCATTATGATGCAGCGATGACCTCATTATTTAACGATTTTAATAAAATGAAAAGATAATGTACAATCCAAGGCTTAAACTTGTCCAAATACTATTGGATGGGTAGATTTCTAACCCTTATCACCTTATCCACGAATTATATAGGTGTGGGACCTTTAGAATCCTAAAACCATTGTATAATAATGTAAAATTTCTTTACTTTCCAAGAGTGCCCCTCCTCTCCTCTTATAAAAGGCCCCCACCTCTACCACCTCATTCACACTTTCAAGCCTTTTGGCTCGGCCAACCTCTGCCCAAATACTCTCCCAACTTCCCCCTCTTACTCCTAGTAGCCTCACTTTGGGCAGAACGCTTCCCAAGGAAGCCTTTGTCTCAAATCAAAAAGAGTTACCCGATTTTGAGGTAATGTCTTCTCTAATGTTGTTTTGTTTTATTTTTCTTCTCTAACCCCCTAAACTCTTTTTATTCATTTCTTTTGTAACAACACCAGTATCCTAAATATACTAGGATTTTTTTATAAGAAAGATTCGAGATACACTTACACACACCTACATCTAATGTTTAAAGAACATACGGTTTCTGTGGATGGCGAATTTATGCCTCACGAAACGATGATTGTTCAACACTCATATAACACCTTCAAAGGTGGCCATTAAGATGTCACTATATTTATATATGATATATAATATGTTTATGTTTTACTTATGCTTCTGTATTTCTCATTTATGGAATACTTTATGATTTCCATTATGGGTAAACGCGATAATTTCATTTTAGGAAGTGCGGACTACCGCCCCCTCAAAGTGATTTGAATCGTTAATGCCATATGTGGGATGTATAAAGGATGGAGTAAATGGTATTATACAATATATTATACTGGAATTATATTATACATTTATATCATTATGATTTCATTCCATTAAATATGAAATAGAAATGAAAGTAGCGTTCATGCGTACGTACGGCTTACCGTCTCCATGAACGGTGCATTTCATTTCTTACCTCTAAATGTTACGTAATATTATAAATGAATGTATATACTGGATAGATATGATATATATGACATATAAATCATTAATATAATTCTGTAGATAATGGATATTCTACCACATAATCAACTTGTAATTATAAGAAGTTTATTGTTGACTCAAGTACCAAAGATCGACAAAACGACCGTTATTAACTTAAATAATTACATAATGTTCATATCATTGTAATAAGTGATATAAAAAGGATAATGAAATTGAAAATGGTTCTTAATAAGGTATATATTAACTCTAGTTTATTATTCAGGAGGTTAAAGAACGGTTGAGTCAAGTCAGACACGAGGTAAGGGAATTTCTTAACCCAACTTCCATTCTTTGGGTTAATCTCCTACTTTCAAATTATATCATGATATTATTATGTCCTATCTTGTTTTTTAATTTCTTTATGTGTACTTATAGTGAATACACATAATAGATCTATTTTATTTAAAAAATGATCTTTGTAAGGGAACTTCTTAACCCAATTTCTATTCTTTGGGTTAATCTCCTACTTTCAAATTATGTCATGATATTATTATGTCCTATCTTGTATTTTTACATTGTTTATGTGTACTTATAGTGAATACACATTATAGATGTAATTTATTTTAAAAAAATGATCTTTTTAAGGACTTCGTCTCAATCCCCTTTCATTGAGGCATATTCAGTTTTATACACAACTTTCTTTTATACGGTTTATAAACCCCTTTGACTTTTACGTTTATTCAAAAGGAATATTTTTTATACGAAGCGTTTTGCTAAACGTCAAAAGGGAATGTTTTTCTTTCCGTACTTATGCGGCGACAACGACTTCTCCGCCGCCATGACCATTATTTGAGTTTCGTCTTCCTCTACAAGCCATCATTTTTTTTAATGAAAAATAAATACAAAGTTTTAACTTTCTTTTATTTTGGTATTGAAAATGGTTTTGAACGCGTTTTTATTATATCAATGTGTTGTATTTATATCTTGTGATTGAAATGTGGAAATGTTATGTTTCCTTTATGCATGTTTTATGTTATACGATTATGTTATGGTTTATGATATGTTTAAACCTATTCATATGAGGAATGTATTGGACTTAATAAGTGATGGGTGGAGCCCGCTATAGCTCCTCGATGCATCGGTAGGTCTCATGAGACAACTAGACGTGGAATTGGCTGAGGCCCTTTACCAATTTGATTTATGGTTTTGTCTGAGGCCTTAATAATTTTATATGTCTTGGACGAGGCCTTGACAAAATGTTTCAGAATGTCTGGCATTATACATTCCCTCATTATGAAAGTGGTTATTGATATTTCATGTGATTATTCGACCAGTAGAATATCCATGTGAAGAAGTGAATGGAATTATCTCATTTTACTTTTGCTATATTAGGTTGAAGTTCATGTTTAAAAGGCTTTTGTTTTAGTTATACATTTCCTTAAATGTTTATGTTTATTGATGAAAGCTTCCGCTATATTGTTATCCTTACTGAGCATCTGAGCTCACCCCTTTCAATGTTTTAATATTTTCCAGGATGTGAAGAAGTATTTTATGAATGACCTGCAGGGATAGTCATAAGAGGATATGAGTGTGGACTATGAAGACTTTGTTATTAGTTTTTCACATTATGATGTAATGTAAGACTTATGAATGTATCTAGTATTTCCAAGGCTACTAAACTAATCGGTCTTTCGAGACTTGATCTTTTTTTATCATGCCAATGTTACGAAGTAATGCACCGACTCTGGGTAGCTGGGGTCGGGGCATTACATTATTCATTCCATCATTATAAAAGTGTCTATTGATATTTCATGTGATTATTTGACTAGTATAATATCCATGTGAGTAAGTAAATAAAATTATTTTGATTTATATTTTCCATATTATGATGAATTTTATGTTAAGAAGGATTTTGTTTTAGTTTTATACATTTCCTTAAATGTTTATGATTATTTATGAAAGTTTTCGCTATATTTTTGTCCTTACTGAGCATCTGATCTCACCCATTTCTATATTTTATTTTTCCTAGGATGCGAAGAAATGTATTATGACTGACCTACAAGGATAGTCTATGGGATCTCAATGTTGTCTATGGAAACAATGTTGTTGTAGTTTTCCATTTTATGATGTAATGTAAACCTTATGAATGTATCTAGTACTTCCAAGGATACTAAACTAATTGGTCTTCAGAGACTTGATCTTTTGTGTTCATTCCAATGTTATGTAATAATTCACCGACTCTGGGTAACTAGGTTTAGGGCGTTATAGTAGATCCATCTATGGCACAGATGTTCCTAGGAGTTAAAACTCGGACAAGGAGTTTCAGGCTTGACCTGGGGTATCCTGGTACATGAAAACAGGCCTTGCTGCACTCTTGGTTATGACACTCCCGGGGGATATGATTAAGATAATTCACATTTTCATTAAAAATCATTATCAAGGATTTATGAGTATATACCTCCTCAAATAAACATTTTTATGACTGTGGATTATATCTATAAACTGTTCAATTTATGTAATGTTTTTTACAATTTTGGAATTTTGTATTGTGATTCCTAAAGTAATCTAGTGTATGTCATTGTTTAGAAATGGTTCCTAGTGGAAGGAATGGAAATCGTATCAACGCATGTAATCCATGTAAGGATATCCCTCCTACTCAATACTACTAGAAAAATTATCTATAGCCACGGATCTATAGCCACAGTTTTATAAACCTGTGGATCTATCTTAATTTATAGCCACACTTCAATTATAATCGTGGATATTTGGTTATTTGATGCCACGGTCCATGGTACCAACTTCATTCCGTCTCTAGATTCTATTATTCTCCCCGACCCTCTCCCCATTGCCCTCGTGACCTCTCCTCACTGCGACCATCCTCCACCCCCGCGACGTCTCCTCGCTCGGCGCTCCTCCCATTACCCTCGCGAGCTCTCCTCTCCACATCCCTCCTCCACCCTCACGAGCTCTCCTCTCGGCGGCCCTCCTCCCCCGATGCTTCCTCCCAACGCAGCCACCCCTCCATGAGATCTCCTATATGCGACCCTCCCCTGACGCTTCCATTCAACATGGCCACTCCGCCTCCCCACAGACGCTGCTCCTAGGCGGCCTCCCCACCTCCTCCTTTAGCATGCCGAACAATCCAGTCGTGCGAAACCCTAACACAATTTTCACCAACTTCAGTTCATCATAGATTTTTATTCCATCCCGTCGACCTGTCCTCATGCATAGCAGCATCCGCATCATGATGTGTTTCTATAGATATCCCCTTGATTGGGACATCGATTGATGGGAAATAAAGGTATGTCAACTTCTAGGTTCTTTAAACCCTTCAAGATCTTAGATAATATTTTAGAAACAACTTAAATATTGGATTTTTCTCTTCATTTCAATGCTACTATGAATGTGTTTCATATTTTAAAACTGAGGAGATGTCTACTTGATCCTACTCATGTTATTCAGTTTGATAATTTTGAGTTGGAAGCTGTTGGTTCCTATATGGAATGATCAGTTTGTATCATCAACTAATGTGAGAAGGTTTTATAAGGGATTCTCATATTGATATTTAAAGAATAGCGATCGTTTGTATAGCTTCATAATGAAACTTATAAACATGTATTTTTAATTCTTTCTCAATTTACATAGTTTTTCTCTCAGGAATCTCATTAATGATTCTTGGTGAGGGGATGCCTAGTGATGAGAAATTTATAAGGAATATCATCATGATGAGTTATTAATTCCATTAATTTGAAGTGTGATATTATTAAAATGGATAAACATGGAAGTTTATGGGGTTTAAGAAGGATCTAAGAAGGGTAAAAGGAATTTGGTGTTAAAAGCTAAGGTGTTTGGTGTAGGTGTAGAAATAAATACCTAGTTGTCTAATACCGAGTATTTAGTGGTGTCAGGTATAATCATCGGTAACTACTGGTGTAACCACTATATACCTAGGGCCTTATACTAGGCACCAAGTAAGATGAAGATGAGTTTTTTTAAATAGGGATTAAAATAGTAATTTTACATTAGATAATTAACCCCTAAAACACCCTTTATTTGGATTTCATTATGTTTCTCATTTTGTAACACCCTTGAGAGGCGATCTTTCATTTCTCTCCATCTCCCATTGAACCTACATTTGATTCTTATCTAAATTAATCATTGAGCTTCTGAAAATCCCATAACATAATAGATCTAAAGTTGGGAATCCATTGTTTTCTTTATTTTACTACTCTTCATGTGAATTGAGAGTGAGTCCCTAAATTCCTCAATCGTCAAGGTTTTGAATTCTTGTTTTCCTTTCATCGTTCTTACATTGAATGGTAGGATGAGGTGTTAATTCATGATCTTAAGGTAAGTAAATAATCTAAATTTAGATTTTTATTTCTTTCATATATAATGGGTTAAATCCTAGATTATATTTGTCCTAGGTTTTCTAAATATTATCAGGAGTTTCATATCCTCATCATGATGATGCTTGAGTTGTTCTATCATGTTCGAAAATCATAATTCTTAGTTAAGCCTTGGTCCAAGATTTTTTTGAGTAAAATAAAATTAAAGGGGGATCATAAAATCACAAGGATGAAATTCATGATAAATGAAAGAACCTAATGAGTTTTCCCAGAATAATGTAGAAGAAGTTGGGTCTATGCTTGAGTTATTAAGAATAAATTATTAAGATTGGATCTATTTTTGTGAGTCGTTAATCTTAATGAATGAGACAAAGAGAACATGTGATGGAAGTCTAGGAATTAACTCAAGCTTGAAATGAGAGATATTATAAGTCTCTTAAATATAGAAGTGAAGAATTCAGAGGATGCATATGCTAAACTCCAATGATCAATAGATCACAAAAGAACTAGCGATTCATTATTGAGAAGAAGTATGAAGAGATGATCTGGCAGTGATGCTAGGCTATGACTAAAAATAATTATTATTTTTAAATTAAAATTAAATCAAATCCAAAATGAGGAGGTCCTATCTACTTACTGATACTGTGTTTTGAAATAGCCAAGAAGATTAATACGAAGTTGTTGTATAAAGAGTATTTTGAGACGAAGAAATAATTGATCTCACAAGGAGACATAATTGGCCAAGAAGAGAATAAAAATAAAAAGAAAAGGGAATTTGTGGAAACCTAGTAGAGATAACCATTAATGAAATCAGACAACAAATCAAATGGGTTAAAATAGTTTCATGAGAAGATATAGTTGTTGTGCCAAGTTATACCCAATTTGTTTCGGATTTTAGTATAGTGGGAATGGGTTTAAAAATATATTTTGCTACTTGAGGTAACAAAGATCTTGATCATATAAATAAATAATAAACAAAAAAATGTTGTTATGTGTTGGGTGTGCCAAGTGAGTAGTGAGAGGAGCCAATAGTGTTGTAGAAGAGTTGGTTGAGTGAGTTGAGGATTTTTAATAATAAGAATCACGATCCACTACATACTATATAAAGTAATAAGAAGTGTGTGTTGAGAAAGTGATGATGAGTTACAACCTAACTAGTTTCTATCAAGAATATAAATAGAAGAAGAAAGATAAGAGGAATCTTTCCTTTGATTTTGAGAAGCTAGTGAATGAGTTTTGAAGAATTGGTAAGTGAGAATAAAAATAGAGACGAAGTTTGACGTGTTTCTTTATGATTAGTTGAAAACTTTGTTTGTGGAAGAAGATTATTTCTGTGATATAGTGACATCTTGGATATTATTTATGATATACTCCAAAGATGGAAGGAATTTTATATGATGAGCTAGTGTGATTCTAGTTTGAAGAATGTGGGATGCAGTATAATGGTTTGTTCACTTGTGTTATGGAACATATTAGGTTTTTTTTCAAGTATGGAAAATCTTTTTGTTTATGTTTTTTATCATGTGGTTGATAATTTGCAGCTTTTGGGAATATTTGATCTTTGAAAGAGATACAACATTTCTACTATAGCAACTCATTATGTGAATGAGGGGTCCATTCCCTAAATGCTCGTGGATTGTCAAGACAAAGAGCCCTGAGTTAGGTAACCTCAGTCTCAAGAATTCTTTAAAATTCCTCATTCATGTCAATGATTAAAATCAACATCTCCCACTTAATGTTAGGATTTGATTTTCTCACTCAAGAATGAGAGAATATGAATCCATACCATTTCAATAAATCTTTTCAGAGCACTATCTATAATTCTTATTTACATGATTTTAATAGGTTATGATAGCTTCTCAAGGTTTTCTGCACCTTTCTCCCCCCTAAGGAGAAACTGTAAATTATCTTCCTCAATGTGGATCTTTTCTATAGATATATTTTAGGATATACCATATTGAGAATTCACTAAAATGGATTACTTGAAGTAACATTCTAGATTGTATAGCTTGTACAATTTCATGAGTTCTCTTTGAGATCTAGCTTCACCTTCAATTCCATTCATGGTTAGCACATAAATATAATATGAAATAGAATAAGGTGTTACTATTTGTTCCTTAGTGTGAACAACAAGGTTGAGAATTTTTTCTCCACCAAGTTTCCACTTTCTTAATTCTTGAACATTTTTATTTGAGATTTTTTTTTCTTTTTAGAGCATGGAGTTCTTCACTTTCAACTTATTTATGTGAGATGTTCTTCTTTTCATAAACCTTCAAGTCACATGCATCACATAATGTAATATTTATCTTCTTTAGGGATTTTTCTTATACCAGTAACCTGATTAAGAAATTTTTGGTACTATATCCATCCATATTACTTGTTCCACAAAGTTTTAGACAACCTTTTGGGTTTTTATTTATTGAACACCTCTCAAGAAATTTGACTTCTTTATAATAAATTTCATCATTTCCTTTGGAAACATCTTTTATAAGTGCTTCATTTATAATTATTTATTTTTTTCCAAATAGATGGGACATACTACCATGAACTATTTAGGTACACATTGAAATTTCTACATGGATTCTTATGATTTATTTTCACCAAACCAGTTCATTTGTATTCTCCTTGGACAAATCTTCCATTATGCTATTTTTTGCCTCTATTTTCACATACAAGCAAGGCTTGTTTTCATGAATCTAAGTTTTTCTTCTTCTTCCATGATAGAAGAAATGATCCTTTTATATTTAGCAATTGTCTTAGACTTATTAGGTTTATTACCCAAGGATGTATGATCTTCCTTCTTTAAAAACTTATTGGGAATATTGTTTCCAACTTCATTTTTTTAAAATTTTCCAAAGGAATTTTTCTTCCATTTTTCATCATCAGTGGTCTTCATTATCCATTTGTTTTTAAAAAATTCTTAGATGATCATGCTCAATTATAGTGACCACAATCAATTAAAATACAATATCAATATTAAAGATGTTTAAATATGTTATAGGTAGATAAATACTTTCAATTTACTTTCTAAATTTTGAAATGATCTTGATTTTATCTCCGTTGACTTGGGCACTTTCAAATTTTCAGGAATTGATAGATTATACCAACAATATAATGATCTATTCCCAAACATGTAAAGGGGGATGGGGGGCATTGTGCAGTTGGGGGGTGGGGGTGGTGAAGGGCAGTGGGGGTGCATTGGGGGGTGCAGTGGGGGTTCAAATGAGTTAGGGTGGAGGGGGTGAGTTGGGGTGCATTTGGGGGTGGGGGTGGTGGGGTTGCAGGTGGTGGTGGTGGGGGGGGAAGTGGGGGTTCAAATGAGTTGGGGTGAAGGGTGGAGGGGGTGAGTGGGGGTGCATTGGGGGGGGAGTAGTGGGGGTGCAGGTGTGGGGGGTTGTCCGGGGGGGCTATTGCCATGGTTTCACAACCTTTATCAGCACAAGAAATATGCACTTGTTTTATTACTTGTTTTCTTGGTTGTATTATTTTATGTTAATCTCTCATTTCAACCATGTGTTCGCATGACACTATGTTGACTTCAATAAGATATTGTTTTCCCAATGTCTTAATCTTGTTGATGATGTTGCATGTTGATGTTGTTATCATCATAATCTGTTCTATTATTGCCTTTCTCACTAATCATGTTCCTCCCAATTCAATTTTTAAGTTCAATTAATGATGATTCATCATATCACTAACATTTTGTTGAAGTCTCTCAGGATCCGTTCATGTGTGTTGCAGCAACCAGAGTCAAATAAGACTCACCACGTATGCATAGGTAAGCATATATATAATAAGTTCTCCCATTATATGTATATCTTCCCATGGTAGCGCGATTACATAAAAGGGGATAGGTGTGCTTATGTATATATATAGAAAATGCATACGTGTGTGGGTGATAACGGGCTTATGCATGTGAGCATATATATAAGGATCCTCTTGTGTGTGTTCAAGTCCATGCGGACACGTACATAGGGGTTAGGGCGTCCTTATGTATATGCAAAGGTGCATATGCCCGGAGGATGGATGAAGCAGCATAGAGTTGTCGCTGATAAAAGTTTCAAGCACCGAGTGTGTCTTGGCTCCTTTGAGGTAGGGTTCCTATCCTAGCCTCTTTAATTCAAGAATGTTTTAAATTGCATTTAGCTGCCTTCTTAATTCTGCTTATATTAAATTTAAATTCTTGAATAAGTGTTAGTTAAGATAATTATTTTGTTTGATAAACAAGTCATGGTTTTGTAATAAATCCCCTCCAACGGAGGTGCACTATTTGCGAAAACTCACAGTGGTATACCTTGTTTGACATTATTGCATCGACGTTTTCCTTATACTTAATTTAGTTGTTATTCGTAAATCACACATTGTACTTGACCCTTTTTATATCCCTATAGGGGGTTGCCCTCTTTTCAGATGAAGAGCAGTTCATGGCGAGCCAACTCCCCTTATTTTTAGAGAAAAGTCATTGGAAAATGTCCCTGCTCTTTTCTTTTCAAATTTTCTTCAAAATTATTCTATCACCGATCATGTGGGAAGAACCACTATCAAGAATCCATGACTTGGTTCTCTTGCAGGCCTTTAATGCAAACCTCAGTAAAGCAACACTTCTCCTTGTCCGTCTGAATTATCCATCTGAATTATCTTTCCTTTCTCACCATAGTAAATATGTCCGGGTAGTCTAGTCGTGTACTTCTCAACACAATGACCCTGTTGATCACATCTACCAAAAAATTGTTCTAAGAAATCAAATTGGTTATGTGTTTAAATAAGAGATGATTTCCTGGTCACAGTTTGCTTCTATTGAGAGTCTCTGTCCATTTTCTCATAATAACTCCCCCTTGATTCATGCCTCTTCTCTAGGAGTAAAAAACTGAACCAGCATGAGTAGGCTTTGTGTCCAAAAGTTCCACAGCACTAGCAATAGTCTCTGAACCTTGATCTTCCATAATGTTAATAAATTTTTCCAGAATATTGTTGTCGATGTCATGCCACAAACCATGTATGTCTTCACTTATACAGAAGTAATCTTCTCGATGTATCGTTCTCTTCTTTTGATGCAAAAAGGGTTTCCCATTAGTCTTTTTTGTCTAAAATGGTCCAGATTTGGTTTTAGTACCTGCATTATTAGAGGCAACAGGTTTATTTTGAGATTTATTAGGAGATGAATTAACCTGCCTTTTTGGACCCTTCTTTTCACCAGAAACCTCAACTTCCTTGTTTCTCTTATCTTCTTCAAATCATTCTAAACTTCAAGATACTTTGATTGTGCCTTTATTAGTACTTATTGTCTCAAAGGAAGTTTCTCTTCAAGGTTACTCACCATCTTATCCTCATCAACTACATTCAATTTGAATTTTTTTATTTCATTAATTTAAGTATCTTCCCACTTGATATACTCCTTTCCTTCGATCATCTTTTCAAATAATTTCATTATCAGCCACTTCTCCTTCATGAGTTTTGTGTTCTGATCAATACATGCTTCCAATTCACATGTGGGGTGGGGTATGCTTCATGGATGTGTTATTTCTCTTGTTTATGCATGTACTAATGAAATGATTATTTATATTATGATTAACAATGTGTGTTTGCAGCTGTTTTGTGTTGACATGACCACCATAAATTATCAATCCAATGGGAGTGACTAAATGATGATATTGTGCTAATAATAGAAAGGAATTATAGAATCTATAATGGTAATGGATTCATGTATAATTTATTATCACTGATCACATATATATAAGAAGTTGTTATATCTCATTTCTTTTCCCACTATTTTCTTGCAGGTGGTTTCTTATGATGAGGCTGGTTCTATCCACCACCATTGATGATAGTGAGTTCAACATTGGATTTGGGTAAGATTTATTTTGTTTTTATTCTTTATCCAAATTTTAATTAGGGATTTTGTTATTATTGGGTTCTTTATATTTTTGTAGTGCTTTCTGGATCTCGTTGAGGTGGATTCGAGTTTCCATTGACGAAGGCTTACATGTGTCTACATAGGTAGGCATATAAATATATAAGTTCCCCATTTATATATATTCACTCATGGTAGTATGAATATATATATTGGGGCTAGGTGTGCTTATATATAGATATAAAAAATGCATACATGTGTAAGTTTAAAGGGGTATATGCAAGTATAAACATATATCTAAGGATCCCCTTGTGCATATTTGGCCATGAAAATATGTACATAGGGGCTAGGTGTCCTTATATATATGTGAAGTTTCATATGCATGCAAGCAGAAAAAAAGGAAGATTTGAGTTGTCATTAAAACAAGAGCCTTGAGGTTGAGGTAAGTTTCCTTTGCCTAACCCTTTAATTTGAATTCTATAATTGCTTGATTATTTTAAAAACTTGTTTTCATTATTATATAATGTGTATATGCTATTCAAATTGGTTGTGGATCTTTATAATTACATTTTCACCTATTTTACATGATTTCCCTAATCCTTTAATGTGGAATAGTAGAACGTTTCAGCCAACTCAGTAGTGGAAAATGAAATTTCCTTCACTTTAGAGATGACAGTGTCCTCATTTTGAGAAAACATCAACCGAGAATTCTCATAAAAATCTAAAACTTAAAGAAAATCTTTGTTTTCATTTCATCAAACACAAACAACTAGCTTTGAAAACTTGATACTTTCTTCAGTAACATCATTATGAAACACTTGACCTAGAAAAAGACAGAATTTAACCGATTAAAATAAATCCACCTAGGCATGATTCACGGTGTGACTAGGGGTTTCACACCATGAATCGCTACCCTTGGGAATTTCATGGCCTGAACTAAGGTTCACATCCAGAAATGTTCTAGATAGGGGGGGTGCACCCCTCAACTAAACATAATGGTGCTCCTAACCATATGAATATTCATCTGAGAATGAACTTCCAATGGTCTATCTACCTGGTAATTCGATTTTGAAAAATGATCTCAATGCGGTTTTTAGGTCACTGCATCCAACCCCACAAAAAACACCAGTCTGTTCTCCTCTAGATGAATTTTCCTGAAATTTCTTGGTTTCACCCGCTGGTGTGCTATCGCATCTCTCAATCAATATTAGATGATTCCCTAAGGTCATATTAAACCAAAGATCCATTGATGTATTGAACACAATCTTGAAGCATATCCTCTAATATATGTATCATCTACTCTTATTGTCTATCTATATATTGACGGTACGTTGTGCTCAATATTAGATGATTCTCTAAGGTCATATTAAACCCTTTCTAAAAATCATGGCATAATATGTGCATCTCTCTCTGATATAATTATTAAGGGAACTCCATGATTGTATTAGTCTTCATAGATATAAAACATTCCTATATTTTCTTCTAGGTCTATGGCCACCAAAACAGACACCCGAATTCATCACCCATATCTGTCTCTCTAGGATTCAGAAACCACAGAGGTATGACAGTCTCTCATAAACTATTCACAAAATGATTCAAGGACTATAACTCTTATAAAATTGTAACACATCATCATCAAATAGTGAACACTCAAGTGTCAGTTTACCAATTTCTAGTTGTCCTCGCATCACATTAAGATGTTGCGTCTCTGACAGTGAACACTCAAGTGTTAGTGGGGGTGTATTATTCTTTTCTGTCGTTTTGTTTCCCTTTAGATGTTGCATATATGATGATACCTTGTTATAGCATATTAAATAGTTGATCTGTTCTATCATCTGTCGGTGGGGCGATGGTCAAAATGTTTCCCCGCCTCCTCCCGCTCCCTTCGCTCCAAGATGGAAGATTATGACCCATGGATGTCGTTGGATAGAGCCAACACGCCGCGACCACTCCGCGGTCACGCCGCGATCACGCCGCAGTCACGCCACAGTCACGCCATGGTCATGCCGTGTTCATGCTTCGGTCATGTCGTGATTTGGATCTGCTCCAGAACGACACCTCGTGGTAGTTCACAGTGATAGTATTCCATGAGTCTTCTGATCAATGTTGAGACTGACTAATCACTATTTCTGTCGGTGGGGCGATGACCGGAATGTTTCCCCGCCTCCTCCTGCTCCCTTATCTCCTGACCGGAAGATGATGCCCCGCGGATGTCACTAGACAAGGCCAACACGCCGCGGTCACATCGGGGTCACGCCGCGGTCAAGCCGCAGGCATGCCGCGGTCACGCCGCGGTCACGCCGTGGTCACACCGTGATTTGGACCTGCTCTAGGACGACACCCTGTGGCAATTTATAGTGATAGTATTCCATGAGTCTTCCTTTTGATTCCATCCTTGAAATGTCGATGAGAAATTCCACTTGAGATGAAACTAAATTGAAACTCTGACCTAAGGGGGAGCACAAATAAATTTTGATGAAACCGAGTCCCAACGTTTCCAAGTTTGAAGGAAAAATTCGACCGAAGGTGTAGAAGTCCTAACGACAAGTTTGACAGATTTTGAGGTGATAATGGAATTTGTAGCTTGGAAATCTTGAGCTTAGAGATCGATGAAGCTGAGTCATCAAGTTGTACACCGTGTGAGTCTGTGACTTCAGTTGAATTCGACCGAAGTAAGTTGGATCAAGAGGATGATGAAGAACCGGCTGTATAGGATTGAAGACCTCTGGGCACATCATGATTTTGGTTCAATTGAAGCGTCGGTGACTATTTGGGTTTTGGAGCGCCGCATATGAAACCAAATTGAAGTTTTAATTCAGATAAATGAGGCACAAAAGATCTTTAATCAAGCTTTGGTTGAGCTTCAGACCAGTGTGTTAGATGTTTGAATCGGTGAAGATGATAGGGTTAGGCGTGCTGATCCCACGAGCAGAGTTGAAGAGAGCTGAGAATTCATCGCTCTGGTTGAGGAAATTCCAAAATTAACTGATTGAGTCTGTATCTCAGATGAACTACTACATGCGAACCTGATCAAGATTTCTCATTGAAGACACATCTTTAGTTGATTTTTTCTGAAATCAATAATGAAGATGGTGGGGACCTCTTCCCTCTTTACCACTATGGTTTCAGTTTTGAAGGAACCTGCACGGCAGGTGCTTACATGAATGCTCCAATGAAGTTCCCATTGAAGGTGATGGCACTGAAGAAGATGACATTGTTTCGGAAGAGAATGCACAAAAGGTGTTTGACAAATTTCCTCAGTGAGCTTAGTTGACTTCACCGCTTGAAACACAAGTTGATTCAACATTAAAAAATTAGGAGAAATGCCAACCCATGCCAGGTACATGAAAAAAATTATCAAATGAAGTTCCAGCCTGTGGAGCCACACCATTATATTGAAGCCTGGACCCAGGTTGAAGAGATTCCACAAATTAAGTGTTTTGTTGAAAATGAAGGTAACCGTGTCAAGCTCTACACAAGTGTGAAGAAGCTAGCTTGATGAATACTAGAAGTATTTCCATGCCCAATATTGAAGCCCATGGACTAACTTCTCATGCCCAAGAGGCCCAAGTTGTTCAGAACCAGGTTCGAATACCAACAACATGTGAATCAGTAAGGCTCCTCATCACGCGAGCATGATGAGAAAAGTAAGACTTCCACCATTGCCATGATGCACCAAATCATTTGACCCTCTAATACTTCATGAAAGAGTTCATATCTCGATTGTGGGGGGGGGAATGATTTAACAAGGAAAATTCAAATGATGCTCTCTCATGAAGAAATCTCGACCATCAAGTTGTTCATAAGGTGTCAATTTGAAGAAAGGGGGCTAGGCTTGGAATTTGAGGAATAATTCAAAATTTCTAGGTTCATTGAAGTTAAAGTTCTGGATAATCTTGTGGTAGATAATGAAGTATTGAAAAACCTTAAGTATTTCTATATGTGTGTCCACTGTTCAATAGAGGTGGGGGCACTTCCAAGACTAGATCAATCATGCTTTTGCTGATTTTCTCTACCATCTTTTATTTCATTCTGTTGTAATACTCGGATTATGGAACATTAGGCCATTTGTGGTCACACTAAATATAATCCACCCATCCTCCTTGTTTAATTATACCCGTTAATGCTTAACCCTCCTGCTTACTTCTCTGGTTGTTTTTAATTTCATAATCATTAGGAGGTTTCTACTTTCTTTTTCTTTTAATTGATTCTTCTCTCATTCTCTTAATTTCACACACATGCCACTTGGATTCAATGCATTGCCTACGATCATGGGAAGTGGGTTGGTCTGATAGTAATTGAAAATTCCCAATCATTAAGATAGGAAATATTAGATAACCTAGTCCCTCAAGTTGTGGTGTAATTTTCAAAACCAGAAGAGGCTTCATCAAGGGATGATTCTAACAATTGGTTGGCAGCTTTATTACTCTTGAAGTTGAACTTTGGGCGATAATTCATGCAGTTAAATATGTAAGCATTATGGATGGAATACATTATGGATTGAAATTGACCTCTTGTTGGTGGTCAACATACTCAGGTGTAAATATACATTGTTCCCACTGTAGCTCTATAAGGAATGGATGGATTATTATTGTTATTGAGAGAAGATACACTTCATGGAATCTCACATATGTAGGGAGGCTAATATAGTGTTCGATGCACTATCTAAGAATTTTTTAGAGAATGGGACTTTATTTTGGTTTTTTATCTCAATAATGAATTTCTTCACCTTTATTACTCTAATGTAAAGGGTAATGTCTACACATATCTCTAAATTCTATTTATTGTATCTCCACTTTATTTTTAAACAATTTGATGTGAATGGGTATTCTAACCCCTTCCATGGACCTTCTTGGGTTATTATATCATGTTACATGTTGTCACATATTTTTATTTCTAGTTATTCCATGATTATAGGATACCATACGTTATTAATGATTGTTATTTCATGATTAGACATATAGAGTAGTGGTATTATTGTATATTATATATGTGGGTATTGTAGGACATGGTAGAGGAGTTTATAAATTGAAACTTGTATACCAGCTAAACGTATGGAGGGCTGGTGCAGGAGGGTTGTGTGTAGGAGGGCTGGTGCAGGAGGGTTGTGTGTAGGAGGGCTGATATGTTATGTCATCCGTCAAGTGTGGCTTGGATCCTTTGAGGCAGGGTCCCTCTCTCAGGAAGGGGGGGCTATCCATGCAGGGGGGTCCAACAGGGGTGGTGCTGTCCAGATAGGGGGGAGGGGTGTCCAGCAGGGGTGGTGTTGTCCAGGCAGGGGGGAGGTGTGTCTAGGAGGGAGGGGTGTTGTCCAGACAGGGGGGAGAGGTGTCCAAGAGGGGGGGAGGGGGTGTTGTCCGGGAAGTGGGGAGAGGTGTTCAGGAAGGAGGGAGGGGGGCTGTCCAGGTAGGGTGGGGAGCTGTCCAGGAAGGGGGAGGGGTATCCAGCAGGGGTGGTGTTGTCCAGGCAGGGGGGAGAGGTGTCTAGGAGGGAGGGTGGGGGTGTTGTCCAGGCAGGGGGAGGGGTGTCCAGCAGGGGGGGTGCTGTCCAGGTAGGGGGAGAGGTATCCAGGAGGGAGGGGGTGTTGTCCAGGCAGGGGGGAGGGGTGTCCAGTAGGGGGTGTTGTCCAGGAAGGGGGAGAGGTGTCCATTAGGGAGGGGGGTGTTGTTCAGGAAGGGGGGTGTCTAGGGGGAGAGGTGTCTAGGAGGGGGGTGATGTCTAGGTAGGGGGGAGGGGGGATGTCCAGGCAGGGGGGAGAGGTGTCCAGGCAGGAGGGAGGGGGCTGTCCAGGTAGGGGGTGCTGTCCAGGTAGGGGGGAGGGGTGTCCAGCAGGGGTGGTGTTGTCCAGCAGGGGGGTGTTGTCCAAGTAGGGGGAGAGGTGTCCAGGATGGAGGGGGGTGTTGTCCAGGCAGGGGGGGTGTTGTCCAGGCAGGGGGGAGAGGTGTCCAGTAGGGAGGGAGGGGGTGTTGTCCAGAAAGGGGGGTTTCTAGGGGGGATAGGTGTCTAGGAGGGTGGGTGTTGTCCAGGCAGGGGGGGATAGGTGTCTAGGAGGGAGGGGGGCTCTCCAGGCAGGGGGGGAGGTGTCCAGGAGGTGGTGGTGCTATAGGGGGGTGGGCTACCACATTAGATGATTTATTCATTCCATTCAGAATAACTTCTTAACTACACATATTGATTATTGTAATGACATCATATATCTCTTCATTCAACATAAATCAGTACATAACAATTTTTGGGAACCATAGTTCTATTCATCTCCACTGTAACTTAAATATCATTATGACTTGACCTTTGTAAAACCACTCATAAATCTCCCATGTTGTCATAAGATGATTAAACTATTATTAAATTGGGGGGGGCTGTCCAGAGGGGGATTTGTAGGGGGAGGAGGGGGGCCGTCCATGGGAGGCCTTGAAGGGGGGAGGGCTATCTAGGGGAGGCTTTGCAGGGGGGAGGGATGCTATCCAGGGGAGGCTTTGTAGGGGGGAGGGGGCTGCAGGGGGTGGGTTGTAAAAGGGAGAGGGTGGGAGCTATTTTTTTTGGGGGGGGGGGGTGTTGTCCAGGAAGGGGGGTTATCCAGGAAGGGCTTTATAGGGGGAGGGGGCTACCCAGGGGGGGGGCATTACAGGGGGGGCTACAGGGGGGGTTGTCTACTGCAAGGGGAGTGTGGGGGGCTGTCTAGGGGGCTTTGCAAGGCGTGGGGCTGTAGGGGGGAGGGGGATTCAAGGGGAGTGGGGGTGGGGGGCTATGTTGCGGGGTTGGGGGGGTATTTTTTTATGGATTTTCAGACCCTATATCCACGATTTTAAACCATGGATATTGGTTAATTGCCACGGTTTTTAACTGTGGCTATAGGTCTAATGCCATGGTTTAAAACTGTGGAAATAAAGTGTGTCTATCCTCTGGTATAGACACGGTTCTAAACCGTGTCTATAGTGATATTACCATGGTTTGAATCATGGTTGTATACCTAAAACCACGGTTCAAACCGTGGATAAAGATCTAAATCCATGGTTCCAAACCGTGGCTATAGGTCTAGGCCTATAGCCACACCAAACTTAGCCACGGTTCCTCAAACCATTACTATTACCTATATCCATTGTTTGAGGACCTATATCCATGGTTTAAAACCTTGGATATAGCCCTAATTTCTAGTAGTGAATGATAATTATAGCGGAGATGGTGATGTAACTGTTGTTGATCATCTTATCACCATACAGGGACAACTCACTCAGGTTATGAATAATAACCTTACCTGTATTGAGCACCCTGCTCCAGAATGCATAGGATCAATGTTAGACCGCTTCATGAGGAGAAAACCACCAACATTCAATGGGACTACAAATCCATTTGCAGCTGAGCAATGGATAAGTTCCTTAGAGAAGATATTTTATGCTTTGGGGAGTAGCAAAAGGGAAAACGTTGGCATGGCAGTTTATCACCTCACGGTAGATGTCGATCAATGGTGGTCATTAATTAAAAACACAAAGGGGGTGAAGAAGTATCAAATATGGAATGGAAGGAGTTTAAATAGAGTTTCTTATAAAAATACTTTCCTCATGACCGTTGAGCAGATATGGAAAGATAATTTCATAGTTTGAGGAAAAAAGAGGATGAGAATGTCACAATGTATGAGGCTAACTTTACAAGGTTAGAAAGGCATGAATCATATTATATATGTAACCCAAGGAGTAATATTGGTTGATTATTTTATGGGTTAAAACCATTTCTCCATCGAACATTTGTCTCACAATCCTTCTCATCGTAAGAAGATATTATCTCATGTGCTATCAAGACAGAAAAAGAATTCTCTAAGGCTTATGACTTTCAAGAAAAGAAAGAGAATAAGAGATCTGCTGAACACTATATAAATGTAAATAAGGGGAATAAGGGAAAAGTTGAATTTCCATCCTATAGTAAATGTGGGAAAAACACCTCGGTACTTGCCTGAAGGGAATGGGAGTTTGTTACCAGTGTGGTGAAAAAAGCCACAAAACTCATGATTGAAAGGGAAAAAATAGGTTGTCTATAATTATAGAGAAATGGGCCATTATGAAAATGAATTTCATAAGCACCAAGGAAACTTACCTCAGAAAATTCCAAGGGAGGAAGGACAAGCTTATGTGATCACTACTATTGAGGTTAAATCGATGAAAGACATGGTGGTAGGTAATTTAATGGTTTCTTCAAGTTTAGTCAATGCTTTATTTGATTCTGGGTTATCACATTGTTTCATATATTCCAAGATTGCTAAGAAAATTAGATATTTCCAATTTGATTTAACAAGGGAGTTGTCGGTCAAAACTCCTAAGGGAAGTATCATTGCAATAATGTTTTGTGAATCAGTTCCCATCAGGGCATATAAATGTTCTTTATCTACTGATCTCATCGTCATACCCATGATTGAATTTGATATAATCCTTGGTATGGACTGGATTTTGGACCAGGATGTGAAAATTTATTGTAAGAAGAAGGAGGTTACAATTTTTGATGATGATAAGAAGTACCTTATCTTTGGAGCAGAAACGTCACCACTTGATTCTTATCTAGATCCACCCACACTAGCTCAACTAAATTAAATTATTGGTGAGAAAGAGAATGAAATAACTATGGGTGAGTAAAGGAATGTTCAAATAGAGGATGTACCTATTATGCAAGAAAATTTTGATATGTTTCTAGAGGATTTACATAGACATCCTCCAAAATGAGAAATTGAGTTTTCCATTGATTTAATTCCTGGTTTAAGACCTATATTGAAGACCCCTTATAGAATGGCCACTGTGGAATTAGTGTAACTAAAGAAACAACTAGAGGAATTGAGTAATAAAGGATTTATTTTTCCTAGTGTTTCTCCATGGGGATCCCCTATTCTTTTTGTTAAGAATAAAGATAGATCTATGAGGTTGTGCATTGACTACAGGGAGATCAATGCTATAACAATAAAGAACAAGTATCCCCTACCTCGCATTAATGATTTATTCGATCAACTTCATGAAGCTCCATATTTTTCAATTATTGAACTTTGATCTGGATATCATCCATTGTGTGTGAAGAAGGAAGACATTCTGAAGACAGCATTTCATACCAGTTATGGGCATTATGAGTTTACAGTAATGCCTTTTGGACTGACTAATGCACCCGCTGTTTTTAGGGATCTAATGAATAGATTTTTCAAGGAATATCTTGATGAATTTTTTGTATTATTTATTGATGATATCTTGTTATACTAAAAAATCTACGAAGATCATGAAAATCACTTGCGCACTATTCTAAAAACCCTCAGAAGAAATGAATTATATGGGAAGTTTAGCAAGTGTGAATTCTGGATTCAAGAAATTTATTTTATTGGCCATATTATCTATAAGTATAGAATATCTATCAATCCTAAAAGACCAAGGAAACCCAAGAATGAATAGCACCTATGAGTATAACTGAGGTATGCAGTTTTATTGGTTTAGCAGGTTATTATTGGCATTTTTTCTAGAATTTTTCCCAATTGGATAACCCATTAACCAAGCTCACACATAAAGGGGTTAAATTTTTTTGGAAAAAAGAGTGTGAAGAATGTTTTGAAGAACTGGAGAGAAGATTATTCAATTATTCTATCTTGACTCTACCATTGAGGAATGATGGGTTTGTTATTTATAGTGATGCTTCAAAGAAACAACTTGGTTGTGTCCTTATGAAGAATGATAGATTTATTTCCTATTCATCACAATAGCTAAAGATTCATGAACAAAACTATCCCACTCATGACTTTGAGTTAGAATCTATAATATTTTTATTGAAGATATGGAGACACTATCTATATTGTGAAAATTTTGAGATATATACTAACCACAAGAGTTTATAGTATATTTTATCATAGAAAGAACTCAACATGAGGTAAAGGAGATGGCTTGAACTACACAAAGATTATGATTTCACTATACACTACCACCTGGGTAAGGAAAATAAGGTGGAAGATGCTTTGAGAAAAAAAGGATCATGGAGTTTTGAACAAGATCTGAGTTGAAAGACATCCTATGTTCATAGATCTAGTAAGTATGGATATGGGGATAATCATGGAAGGTTAAACATCAATAATTTTTCAAATGGTTGCTAAACCATGTTTACTAGAAAGGATAAAAAGTTCTCAAACTGATGATGAGGAGTTCCAAAAGAAAATTAAAGCTATGAACGATGGGAGATTGATCAAATTCGTATATGAAGATGGGATTTTGAAATTTGGGAAGAGACATTCTGTTCTTGACATACCTGATCTAAAAAGGGAATTGTTGGATGATTCTCATAGCCCCAATTTCTCTATACACCCTGGTAGCACTAAGAGGTATATAGATTTTAAGGAACATTTTTGGTGGGATAACTTGAAGAGATATATTACAGATTATTTTTTAATATGTATGGTTTGTCAATAAGTGAAAGATGGAAGACAACATCCTATAGGATTCATGAAACCTCTTCCCATACCTGAGTGGAAATGGTATTATATTACAATGAACTTTGTCATGGGGCTACCAAAGACTCCTATAAGGAATGATACAATATGGGTCATTATTAATCATCTTACCAAGTTAGCACATTTTCTTGCTATAAGAGAAAATTTACCACTTGAACGTTTATCCAAACTATATATTAATGAAGTTGTAAGACTTCATGGTATACCCATATAGATTATTTCTAATCGTCATCCCCGTTTTATATCAAGATTCTGGAAAAGTTTTCAGAAGGCCTTGGATACTGAACTTCATTTGTGCACATCCTACCACCCTCAAACTAATGGACAATCCAAATAGACTATTCAAACCTTAGAAGACATATTGAGATCTTTCTCACTTGACTTTCAAGGTATGTGGGATAAATATTTACCTCTGGTAGAATTTTCCTATAATAATAGCTTCCATTCAAGTATTCAGATGGAACCATATAAAGCTTTATAATAAAAGAGATGCCACACACCAACTTTTTGGGATGATATTGGTGAAAGAAAACTCATAGGCTCAGAACTTGTTTAGGAAACAATGGAAAAGGTGAAGATTATCCCAACCCACATCAAAGCAGCTCAAAGTAGGCAAAAGAGTTATGCCGATAATCGAAGGAAGGATTTGGAATTTCAAGTAGGAGATCATGTTTTATAGAAGGTATCTCCATGGAAGGGTGTTATAAGTTTTGGTAATAAAGGTAAATTAAGTCTCAGGTACATCGAACCTTCTGAACTTCTTGAATGAATTGGGGTGGTAGCTTATTGTTTTGAAATGCTGCCAAGTCTCTCCAAAGTTCATGATGTGTTCCACGTATCACTGTTGAAAAAATACATGTCTGACCTAATGCATGTACTCACTTAAGAAGAAATAGAACTAGAACCTGACCTCTCTTATTATGAAGATCCTAATAGAATTCTTGATACCAGAGAACAAGTGTTGAGAAACAAGACGCCTCGTCTGGTGAAAGTTCTATGGAGAAATCATAAGATGGAAGAGACAACATGGGAAACCGAGGAACTTATGATAAAGAACCACCCAGATCTTTTTATGTAGTAATATTATAGAATTTCGAGGACAAAATTATTTGAAGAAGGGGGGAATGTAACACACCAAGCTTCCACAGTACATTTCCCTTTGAAAAATACAATAGCTTACGTTGTATGCAACTTGGAGTTCTAACACACCACGACCAATCAAACTAGCCATTATGAATAGTAATACCCACTTTTTTTGAAATTTTATAAATTATATTTTTCAAAATGGACTTCATTTTTGGATTCATAATATCAAAATTATATTAGGGTGGTTTTTTGGTATTTTTCTGAAAGCTTTCAATTTTTGATGAATAGTAAAAAACACTACGTTATTTTTCAAAATCAACTTTTTATTTAATTAATTAGTTATTTTATTTAAATTTATTTTAGGTAAAAATAGATACATAATACCTATATATTTTCAATGTAATTCATTGGGTTCATTTTATAATAATATTATATATATATAATTTTATTGAACTTTTTACCGTCTTTTACCCACATTCTAGGCGCATTTACAAATTTGCATAAAATGTAATTTTACCTCTTCTGTCAATTGAATTTAAAAAATCCTAGAGACATGGTTGACATTATTAAGTAAAATTTGGTTCAATAAGATGAAAATAATTTTTGGTGAATTGTAACTTTTGACATTTATTTACCACGGTTAAAAGTAAATAGGGTA
Source organism: Viscum album (assembly GCA_963277665.1). Taxonomy (NCBI): domain Eukaryota; kingdom Viridiplantae; phylum Streptophyta; class Magnoliopsida; order Santalales; family Viscaceae; genus Viscum; species Viscum album. The sequence goes on along the minus strand of OY728164.1, from coordinate 1,006,040,274 downwards.
ATTAAAGGTAAAAAATGATATTATAATTAACCTAACACATGTTCTAATTCTATTGGATAAGTATATTTCGACCAAAATAAACCTTAGTAGTAAAATATGATCCTTTTGGTTCACTTGGATTAGATTAGGACATTTATTAATATTTCATTTAAAAAAGAGTTAAAAGTGTTAAATTCAAAGTTTAATAACTAAACCATTTTTCATATAGGGTTATACATAAGATAAATTCAACTATAAATATTAATTAGAAATATAAAAGGATTTACTACATAGTGGTATTTTATTTATAATTTTTATACATTAAATAATTAAATATATTTATGATACAATGTTGATGTAGTAATTACCTTATTAATGAAATATTATAATAATTGATATTACAAATATCCAAATAAATTTAAATTGAGACTTATGTTAAATTACACTAATTTTATAGGTTAATATTAAATTTTAGTGTTTATTAAATAATTTTTTTTCGAAGTGATAAATTTTTTATGAAATTCACAAAAACAAAATACCAAATAGTGTCAAAATTGACATAAATGAGTTTTTAAAAAAATACTATATTATTAATTGATATAATATTCTTAAAAATATAAGGTTCATTCAAAAGACTTAGATAAGGTTATATAAATTAATAATGAACCACTTTAGGTTCTTTTTTCTTTTTATAGTAAGTTTATTAACCATTTATTATAATAATACAAGAATACATGGTAAAAGTTAAACTATTTAACTAAGAGTTAAATCTAAAATATAATGTTAATATGGTGACCTAAACCTGTATAAAACCTATTGTTTGAGAGGTTTTATACCCATACCCACCTTATCCTCGAAATAAATCATTTTGGATCCATTATAAATTGAATATTATTGTATAATAAAATAATATTTCAAGCTTTTCTAAAAGTTACCCTCACCTCTCTTATAAAAGGGAACTTCTCCTTATCTCAAAATCAAACCTCCAAATCCATTTGGATCATCCAACCCCTACTCAAATATCCTTCCAACTACCATCACTTCTACCTAGATTCCTTACTCTGATTAGAAACCCAACCTAATGAGTCCTTTTGATCAACTCAAAAGGAAACAACTGAAGAAGAGGTAATAATTTCACCACCTCTTTCAAAGTTCTTTTCTTCTTTCACTTCCTCTTTATTTGTTGTTTCCATACAAAAATAATAACTATAATACCTTATACATACTTTTATTTTATTATAAATATGTTACAACCATATTCATTATTTTATCTATCCTATTTATAATAAGTCACTATGCGTGTGTACGTACGGCTTACCATCTCCACGCCATGGTGTAGTTTGTTATTCAAACACTTCATTATTTGGATGGGTATAATAATGAATATAGCTGATGTAAATAATAAATATAAAATTTTAATGATTATTTATATATGATATACCATCCAATTTCATATTATTTCACCATTAATATAATGATATTATTGATCATGCATACGTACAAATTACCGTCTCCATGAACGTGATGAAATTCATTCCCCATCATAACCATTCAAGAATAATTTTCATTTTATGATTAAAAATAATGTTAAAGAAATTAATTTCATTCTGTAAATAAATCAAATACATCCTATCCATAAGAAACATGTCTTATATAACAAATCATATAAAAGAAAATGAATCAATTAACACCCGAAACAATTATACTACTATAATATTATTAACAAAGCAATAATAGAAGATCATATATGAAGTCATATTTATGTATTTGGTTATTATATAATTTAATAACAATGATTTAACTATTATATAGGATATTAACATACCTTTGATCAAGAAAAAGTACAAGGTAAGGGTTAATTCTACAATCTCTTCATTATTCGAGGTTTTTTATACGTGAGTATCTACTAGGACCTCTTTATCATCCACATCCATGTTTCTTAAAAATGTATTTCAAAAAAATTACTATTTCCTAGACTATGGGTTAAATTCATTTATACCCATGTTTTACATTTTATAGAATGTTTATAAAGGAATATTTTCACTATTTTCCAAACAAGGTTCTTTATGACCTTTTCAACAAAATTAAGGAAAGAATGTTTTTTCACTTATATGGCGGGTGTGTCTATTTTCCATCGTTATAACTCATTAGAATCTTACCTTAAAAGCTTATAAGAATATTTTCAAAATAATTTTTTTTATAATTAAGTGACTTTTGAATTATTATAAAATAGAAAGAGATATTTCTCTCAAATAGTTTTTATTTCATATATGTCAACATCATTTGATGGATTTTACACTAGTTTGAAGTTGATTTATTATGATACAATATTTCGTTTTGTATTGAAGGTTTTTTGATATGTTTGACTATGGATGTATTATTTTTATACCAATCATGGTTTATGGATAAATTATTGAAATTCCATAAGCTATTATTAATATGAATGTTTATGTTACGTTTCAACCTTTTCATATGAGGAGTGCATTGGACTTAGTAAGTGACTGGTTGATCCCGCTATAGCTCCTCGATGCATCAGTAGGTCTCATGAGACAAACTAGTGTCTTATCACAAGGCCTTGACAAAATCTTATTTGTAGTCTTGGTACGAGGCCTTGACTATGTGGTTATGGTGTTTGGAATTATGCATTTCATCATTATGAAATTGGATATTGATATTACATGTGATTATTTGACTAGTAAAATATCCATGTGAATAAGTAAATGGAATTAATTGATTTATCTTTTCCATATTATGCTGAAGTTTAAGTTTAAAAGGATTCTGTTGTAGTCTTATACATTTCCTTAAATGTTTATGCTAATTTATTAAATCTTCTGCTATATTTTTATCCTTATTGAGCACCTTAGCTCACCCCTTTCTATGTTTTATTTTTTCTAGGATTCAAAGAAGTATATTGTAACTGACCTGTAGGGATAGTCTAAGGAAGAAGAATGTGTTAAAATGAGAAAAAATGTATGTTTGTATATAGTACTTCCAAGGCTACTAAACTGACTGGTCTTTTGGGATTTGACCCCTTGTGATCATGCCAATGTTATGTAATAAGGCACCGACTCTAGGTAACTAGGGTTGGGGTGTTACATGGGATTTTGAGTATTTTAATATATTTCAAACATTTTTTCCAGGATCATCAGGCCTTAGAATTACATTTTGTCTTTGTTCCTAATATCAAATATAATCCATATAATGTTTAAAATAATACACAAAAAATCTAATATATTTCATTCTCCCCACCTTCAGGTTGTACATCCCCAAAAAGACAAAACAAATGATACTCAAAAATATGTGGGTACCATGCATGTATCTGAGCGTCCTGATCCCATGTTCTCTCTTGGAGATTCATGTGCTACCACTGAACAAGCACCAAAGGAATCACTCACCCAAGAAGGATCCTCTTTTGTTGATCCTTGATCTCTACTGGGTACTCAGCAAAAGTTTCTCCATCCTTGATGTCTAGATCACTCTAGTTAATGATGTGCGATGGGTAATGCGTGTACCTCATCAAATACGACATATGGAAGATGTTTTTTACCCAATCCAATTATCGAGGTAGAGAAAAATGGTACTCCACCTCAACAAATCTATGCGTTATCTAAAAAGGGAAAATAAACCTTGGAGACAACTTATCGCCCCATCCAAATCTCTGTAATCTTCACCAAGGTGAAACCCAAAAGAACACATTGTCTCATTCCTAAAACTCCAAGGTCCTTTTTCAACTGTCAACATGTGAATTCTGATGGATTTCTGTGGTTCTTCATCTACTCCTGGATGATTTTCACCTTCTCTATAGTATATCGTATCAACTCTGGGACCATAAGTGTTGACTCTCCTAGTTCAATCTAGCAAAGCGGTGACTTATAGGATCACACGTACAATGCCTTGAATGTCACCATACCAATGTTGTAATAGTAGCTATTATTGAATGAAAACCCCACCAGTGGTTGGTGATCCTCCCAACTGCAGCTGAATTCCAACATGCAATCTCATAGTATTTCCTCCAGGACTTAATGGTTTGCTTCATCTGGTCATCCATCTGTGGGTGAAATGTTGTGTTGAAGCATAATTGGGTCCCAAATTCCGCATGTAATCCCTTCTAAAACTAAGATGTAAAACGAGTATCATGATATGAAATTATCTTTGATGCGACTCTATGGAGTCGAACAATATTCTGCACATAGAGGTGTCCCAATCTCTCTACTAAAGTCTTCTCTCCAATAGATAAGATGTGGGTCGACTTGGTGAGTTCGTAGATGATCACCCAGATGGAATCTTGTCCCATGGACATACATGTAAAACCCATCACTAAGTCCATCGATATTCCATACCACTTCTATTTTGTTACTTCAAAGGGATTATCAAAACCCACCAGAACCTAGTGCTCAACCTTCACTTACTAACAAATATGGCCTCGAGAAATGAACTCTGTAGCTCTTTTCTTTATCTCTATGCACTAAAACTGATGTTAGAGGTCCTAGAACATCTTTTCCACACATGGATATACCGCCAAAGTGGATGTATGGAACTCCCCCAAATCCTTCTCTCATAACTTCACTGGTATTGTTGTGCGTATTTGAAAAGAATGATGTTCTCCCAACCTTTTGAATATTCATTAGGAGCATTCCCTATAAAAATATGAGCATGTAGGGTCTTGTAGTCGATATCCCTAAGTTGTGCCTCCCTGACTCATTGTAGGAGTCAATGGGTAACAACCATCAACGAGAGGTAAGTTTCTCCATCTTCATACACAAATGATAACGGAAATGAGGATAACTTCTTTGAAACCTCATTCAACAATTGTGAACTTGATCTTTTGTTGATATCATCTCCCCCCATGATCCTCTTCCAAGAAGTATATACAATCTAAAATTCATATTCCTAGAGGAAATCTAGTCATTTCCACCATCTCAAGTTCAGATACTTCATAAAGAATATATACTTGAGACTCTTGTGGTCGGAGTACACAATAAACCTCTCCCCCATCACGTAGTGTCTATATATCTTCAATACAAAGACTACCACTACTAACTCAAGATCATGAGTCACATAGTTCTGCTCATGTGGTCCCAACTAGCATGAACCATAGGCAATCACCACTTTCCTCTGAATCAGAAAAAAACCAATCCTGGTTTCTGATGCATTACATAACACAACATACTCAACACCCTCCTCTGAAAATCTCAAGATCATAGCACTCATCAAAATCTCCCTCAACTTCTAAAAATTCTATTGGAACTTCTTTTTCCATAAATAATACTTCCACTTTTGAGTCAAATATATCATAGGTGTTGATATCCTAGAGAAATAAATTATGAATCTCCAATAATAGCTTTATATCATAAGGAAGCACTGCACCTTCATCATGTTCTTAGGTGGCTCTCATGCTAACACTACCTCGACCTTGGATGTCTCCAATACCATTCCCTCTATTACGATAACATTTCCTAGAAAGTGGACCACCTAAATCTTGAACTGGAATATCGAGAGTTTCAAATAAAGATGATTCTCTCGGAGTATTCCAAAATCACCCTTATGTGTCTCTCATACTCCCCCTTGGACACTGAGTACACAAGGATATTGTTGGTGAAGACTACCATGAACCGGTCCAATTAATGGTGAAAGATCCAATTAATGAGTCTCATGAACACTATTGTGGATTTTTCCATGCCAAAGGGAATCGCTGAGTACTCATAATGACTATAATGACATCTGAAAATCATCTTCATTATATCCTACTCCCGTACTTGCAACTGGTGATAGCCTGATCTGAGTTCAACCTTTAAGAACCACTATGCCCATATCAACTAATCAAATAGGTCATTAGTCCTCAGTAGTGGATACATGTTCTTTACAGTCACACGTTTCAAGTCTTGGTAGTCCACACACAACCTTAAGGTCCCATCTTCATTTTGGGAAAACCAAATTGGGGCTTCCCGGGGTGAAACACTAGGTCGCACAAAGCCCTTCCTCTACAAGTCCTCCAACTGCACCCTCATCTCAAGAAGCTCTGCAAGAGCCATCCGATATGATGGTGTAGATATCATTTCCATTCTAGGGTGTAAATCAATGAAAAAGTCTATCTCCCATTAGGGAGGTAATCTTGTAACGTCTTTTGAAAAGATTTTTGCATACTCCACCACCACCGCTGGCAATTATAATCTCATAACATATGTTTCATGGAGGATCAGGCTAGCCAATGGATGAGTAATCAGTCTCACTCTCCTATTCAAGAGTCCATATTACTCTATCTAGGTTTCCTTTTCCCTAATAATGCAAAACATCATTCCATTATTGTAGAAACACCACACCCTTCGCCTAAAATAGTTGATTGGTCATGGAATATGGATAACCAATCCATACCCATAATGGAATCATAATGCCTCGACGCTACCACCAAGAGGTTCCAATCGAAACTCATTCCCCCATGGGTCAGGTTACACTATCGGTATAGATGTGTGATCATAGAGTCTTATCTAGTAGGTGTCTCTAAGCATAAGTTTTGAGTCAATAGTTCAACCAAAATATCAATGTCTCGAAAACGATATGTGGCGACAAAGGAATGAATAGTACATGTGTCTATCAGTACTATAGATAAAGTAGAAAAGACATATATCATATCTTGAATAATTCCTAGATCCCATGGGTTATATGCCTCAACCACATGTAGTTTTCCCCTCTCATATCCTCCAGCTCCCTAAGCATGGTATGGACCACCAAGGGGTGGTGGTGGCAGCAAGTTGAAATTTCAACCACCTCCTGCAACTCTCCCAGATCTTCTTCCATGTCCACCTCCCTATGGATCTACCTACTCATGTTGTTGTCTCTACCTCAGTAGTCCATCCACAATATCCCTGCTAGCAGCATAGTGGGTCGAGAAATCTTGAGCAGGATGTCCCCTATCATCACATGAATAGAACCACCTCTCCCTATGCTTACTAGACCAATCCTATTAGCCTTGAACTACAGATCCTATATATTAGGACCTCCTCCAAAAATTTATCCCACATCCATGTCCCAGGGACTAATTTCGGCTCCCTGATACCAATTTATTTGCTCCTGCTCATCTACTATTTACTATCACTAGTTGTATCTACTCATCCAATAATATTTCACCCACTAAATCTCACTAAATCAACCTAGTATATTAGGAATTAATATATTTATAACATTGGCTCGGTTATACCTACATAGACCTCACTCAAAGGTATGAGCGTTGATATACTAATCTATAACCATATCCATTGAGTACATATAATGGTTGGTGAACCTCAATGAAAAATCCTCCACTTTCATGCTACCCTATTGAAGCTAAATAATCTTCCGTATATGCATAGCTCTCAGCGTAACTAGTGAGTACTCGTCTATGAAGAGACCATCAAACTCTATCCATCAAAGAGCAACCTCTTCGTGAGTCTGGACATCCAAACTCCAACATATCCCTACTGATCAATGTAGAAGGATCTCTACTAGGACCACCATCTGATCTGCTAGTGTATGGAATAGGAAAAAAACTTAAGTCGCCATCTCAAGACATTATTTAGACACCTAATTATTAGGATCACCACATAAAGTGAGGGGATTATTTATCTAAAACTCATGAAGTGTGCTCATCCTATGCTCCTCATCAATTGGTACTGCGGGTACCATGTGATGCTCCATAGGTGGCGATATGTCTGGTGCACCACCTATAGGTGACATATGGGGAAATAATCCCTATATCAAAGCCTCTTCACTAAGGAGGTCATCCTCATGATTGAGCTGTTGAATCTTAGCTAGTATAAATTATGGAGGCATCTTGAAACAAACAAGATGTAACACAGCCAATGATTATATCTGGATATCTAACTCAAAAATTACATGGAAACCAAAACTCATTTCTATATGATGCATGTACCATTATTTTCTATGCAACCAATGTTCTTATGTACTGAATCTAAAATAAGGTTATCAATTTCCTAGTGTATGGATTCGTCGATCGCCTATACCAACACTAGAATCCCTAGCCTGAAATCTAATCTCAAAACACTTAACACTATTTCCCCAAACCAATCTCATAGACTTCCAGTACTAAAGTATAACTGACCACCTCCAATACCACTCTATCACATCCCATACCCTTTAGGTATGTGTTGTGCCTCCCCAAGCCCACCTCCAATAGGATAGAGGTTGGTGACTAACACCGAGTAGGTATATAACTAACATGGGAGGCATTTCTTATGTACCTTTATGCACACACCCATCTTGAATCCCAAAAAATGATGAAATTTAAAAACCCACTAAATAAATGATGAATTAATACCACTATATCCTAATCAACAGAGTATGATAGGAAAGTAATGAAAGTAAACTAAATTGGTCTAGAATACAAGCCTACAAAAAGAGTCTATAAACCACAAGTCCAACTTGTAAACAAAAGGTATTGGGACTAGTGTCTATAGTAGTAGGAACACCTCAGTCTTCCTGATCTCACAAATCTTTGTTCGATCCTAGTCCACCCGGGACTCTATCAAAAGGTTCCTCATATACACAAGACATGACATGTGTGACAATATCCCATGTAGGGGTGAGTATAATAATACTCAATAGGACACCAAAAAACCACAAATAAATATAACAAAGGAAAGTACAATCATCTTTACACAAGTGTATGTCTACCTCACATATAAGAATATCCAGATATACTCAATATAAGAAATGAATTCTAGAGGTAAGTCTTGAATACCATAAACCAACACTAGGGATTCAGTATGAAGATTCCACAAAGAACTCATCTGGGAGAACACACTCCTAAGTCTGAAAGTACTAATGACATCCGTCTGAGAGGTACTGCTCATTGGGTCTTTCTATGAGAGAGATACACTGATAGATTTGAGTGGAGATACAATAAAACAAATGAGGATCATAGCCAAAGATATGGGGTGATACCAACCACTCAATCTGGATTATCTTTCTAAGAATATAATTGATTCCCTGTCAATTTGTTCACGCCAATACTGAAGACTCTACCGATGGCATGAAGAATGAATAGAGGATCCCGGTTTGGGATTCTTAGGGGATTCCCAAATCTATCTAGGAAGTATTATTGAAGGGATCATAGTCCTATGAGTAGGAAATGATTTTTATATACCTTTATGGAAAATGATAAATGGAACGAACCCTAAAAAAAAGTTGTCCAATATATGGAGGATAAGATAATTAGGTCATGTACAAAGAGGTATGCTACATGTAGTAGGGTCACTCTCCATGTCCCTTGACCCTGGGTACTTCCTCTGTATAATTGCCAATGTATTTTGAAAATATCTTGAAAAATATGGGCACACAACATGTAGAAGAGATCACATTCTATGTCCTTCCATTTGGGTCCCACCCGGATACTCTGGTCATGTGCCAGTGCACGACGTCTGCCCATGTAAACTTGTTTGTGTACCAGAACATGGGTTAATCCAGGTAACTGGAATAGTCCATGCAGTGTGGGGAAGTACACGCCATGTAGGAAACCTGTTTAATCCACCCCATGTATATGTACTCTTCATGTGCACACTGATTTGTCCAATTATAAACACACACCCTATAGATGGTGCTACACGCCGTGTGTTCTGGATTTTTCAAAAAGTCGTCATCTTCCTCATACTCACCTCATCCAATCTTCATGTTCTTCTCCAGCACTCAGTTCACCTCTAAAATCAAGATTGTTCTTCTTCTCGCCAACCTAACACCCAAACAAGGGGTTTTATTCCTTCAATCATCTTGTAAAAACGGTTAAATCAAATTCTATACATTTCACCTAAAGAATGATTGCTCCAAAATAACATAAATTTGTCCATCATCATCTCTAACACGCCACCTTTGAGTCATCCAAATGTTGGATCTTCAATTTTGGATCATTTTTTCATGAAATAAAGGCGCAAAGATCATTTGTTCAAAACCCATTAAAGAAAAAAGAACACGTAGAACAATCAAGGGAAAGAAAATTCACAATGAAGAAATTCAAGGAACAAACCTTGAATATTGTTCATTTTGGCCTTGATTTGTTCCCATAAGAATGATCAAAAATCAAAACAATAATATCTATAATCAAACCCTATAAATCATAAAATGTATAATTCATCCCTCAAGGAATGATCAAACCATGGATCAACATGTCTGTTGGTTTGTCTTCATTCATCATTGAATTCAAGAATAAGGAAGGACATCCAAAATAATGTATCCTACCTTGGAATTGGATCACTCTTTTTTGAAGATTGATTTCTACTGGAGAGATCCATCAAGAATTTCATTTGTCTATATTTGATCCACAGTTCTATCATCTCCAATAGGGATAAATATTTAGGGTTTCCTCTCTATATCCTCTAAGGAATTCTAGGGTTATGATCGTAACCCTGGTTTTTTCCTAAAAAATTATTTAAAATAAAAATCATCACGGCATCATTGCGTCTATGAAATAGAAAAAATAAAATAAATTCTCAATTAATTTATTCATTAAAAAATTTTGTGACTATTATTCATAGTTGACCCGTGTCGACCAATTTTAGGTCACACCTAGGGTATACTCACTGCTCTGAACAAAACGGTGCCCTCGTATTTCTAATTCAAGAAACCATTTATAATTTACTCCACTTTTTAGAAAAATCGCACATGTGTTCTTTATAATATTTTAATATATTTCGGACATTTTTTCTGGGCTCACTGAGTCTCAGAATCGCATGTCGTCTTAGTGCCTAGTCTTGAATATAATCAATATAATATTTTAAAAAAAACATAAAAAATTTTGGATATTACACATGTCCCATGTTATCTCAAGTAAAAAGGTATATGAAATAAATTAAAAAATTGACTTTGAATTCCTCTCAAGAATTGAATTTAAAAATTTCAATTAGTCACTCATGAAATGAAATCTATTTAACTAGTGAATAAATGAAAACTTTAAAAAATTAAATACAGATTAAAAAATTCAATTCATTAATTATCTTAGATTCCAACCTAAAAGTAAAATCAAAATTGATTTTCAATTAATTCCACCAAAAACAAATTACTTTAGTTTCAATAGTTATTCTATATTTCTCAAGAAAAATGAAATCTTCTAATAAAAAATGCATCTTATATCAATGATTCCAAAACAAAAAACAAGTGTGTACTAAAATCCCCCCTCCCCCCACATGCACACGCATAAAATCAAAAAGTGTCCACATTGTTTGAGATTATGGTGATAAAGAAACAATTAAAAGAAAATTGAAACATCAATTAAAAGGAACAAGAAAACCAAAGAATTTGAAAACCCCCATGATGATAATAGTTCCTTCTAAAAATATGGGTTTTTTGTGTATTTTAAAAATATATACAGTTTAGAAAGTTTTAGTAATTCTTGGAATGAAAATTTTGTACATGAAATGAATTATCTCAATGCAAATAATTAATCATCCCAAATAAGAAAGTTCATGAAAAAATCTTAATCAATCTATTTTGTGAAAATATTTAGTATGAATACACATTTGGATCAACATAATAGAGAACACTTGGTAGAAATCATAAAATAGAAAATAAGTATAACTAAAAAATAAAAATAAAAAATAGAGGGGGAAATATATTAAGACTTTGGTAAAAAAAATACTTTAAATCCATATTAATATTTCCTTATGATTTGGATTATAAATATGATTGGATGCATCAACTACCCCAATGGAAGTTATATGGGAAGTAATGTAATCAAAGGAATCTACAAAATTTTACAATATAGAGTGTCATTCTTGAGTACTAGCAATGGTCGCAATGGATTTTGGTGGTATTTACAAGAAGGGTAAGGTTGTTTTTGACTCCATTCATGGGGTGTCTCTCTATTAAAGTTATAATAAATATTGTGGGTACCTGGATTAATAAGTGTAACATTCCCCATTACCTCTGTGGTTAGGAACATTCACTTCTAGTGGACTTAAAATACATAAGCCTGGTAGAACTTTAAATAAGTAAGAATGTTTTGGACCTCAAGAAACTATTGAACTATAGACTAAGGATAGTCACAAGTAGTGGAAAGGAAAATATTATATTTTGTTGCTCTTTATGGTTGTTATACTAATGATTGTTTATGTGGGTGAGTAAATAGATGCACTGTTTGATCGAAAAATGGAAGCCTTGTTGATGGAAATATAATCCTTTGATTATGTTTGAGAAAATGTAGGGAACAAAAAAATAACAATGAAACCACTCCTCCTATGTAGTATATGGTATTGATGATTAGTCATATGTCATGGTTTCCATATCTCTATAATATATTAGGATTTTCTCTAACTCTTTATTATCCTATTATTGTACCTCCATGTCCTCTTTAAAAATCTAATAATACTCATCTACCCAATTATATTTTCCCCTTCTTTTTCAATAAAAACATCCTTAATTGAATGTTTCATTCTATAAATTATAGGATCACCAAGTAAATTATGGGAAACAAAGTCTCAAACCCCCTTAGTGTTTATAAAATTGATACAGTTTCCCACATTAGAGTCCCTTTATATATTTTAACTAACCCTTGAAATATAGTTTAAAATGAAATTATATATTTACTGTTGGATCTTAATCAATGGTGGATAGAATGGGTACCTCTAACTGACTAATAAATCACTAATAACCTTCATTATCCAACCAATCTTTGGAAATGGGTCAATGAATGATCCTTATAATGGATCCTTTAAGCAAAGTTCTCCTCATGGTTTTAGGATCATGTTTACTCATGGGGTTAGAAGATATTGATTCATGATTATTTTCTTCCAAATTTTAGATGGCCATAAAGAGAAACTCCTTATATTACTATGTTCACCAAAAAATTATAACTATATATACTCTTCTCAACCCTAAACTCTCTCAAGTTTAAGTTTCACTACTTCCATCCTTGCTGGAAGTGAACCTCTAATAACATTAACTCATGTATTTCTAGATATAACAATAAATTCTCCTTGAAAACCTCCTCTATAACCTATTTTATATTCTATAGGTTTATATATTGAAAATACTCTATAATATTATCCTATATATTAATAAACTTCATGATATCCCGATTGAATGATTTGTTCATACATATGGCCTTTATATGAATATTTTACAATCAGTCCTAATTTTTATTCTCAATGAACTATAGGTAGAGGTGAACATGAAACTATAGGGAATCCTATCCTTATGAAGAATGGGAGGTGGAATGGGTTGAGGTTGTGGGGTGGTAGAAGGTTTGTGAGAGGGTTAGGGTTTTCTACTTCACTAAATGGTTTGGATTTTATTTTTTATTGGTTCTTGGGGGTGGTTATTTGGGTTTAGTTTTGGGTTCTAATGTCATAACATGGGTCATGGAGAATGGAATTAGGGAGTGGAAATGTAATTTAGATTTTTTTAAATATATGGAAATATGGAATGTAAAGAGACGGTATTTATAGTTAGGGAAATGAAATGTTATATAAGAGTAAATGGCTGGGAAAATGAACAATTGGGAAACAGGGAATGAAGGGGAAGATCAAATGGGGGAAGATGCTAAAATAATTGAATAAAATCATGTTTGAGTCTTAACTAGTACTTAGGGTCCCATTGATATAATTGTAATATATAGGTTCATCGGTTATGGGAGGTCTATTTTAAAGAAATATAAAAGGTCTTCACATATCTTCGGGTTAGCACCAATAATTTAAAAACCCTCAAATTTATCATGGAGTTTCACCCCTCTTTGAGCCATGACTAGTGAATTATAAATCCCCTTAAATTTCCATGTATGGATATAAGAAATGTCTTTTCATGGGTCATATCCTTCATAGTGATATGAACTTTTTGTTTTTCTAGAAAGTATTACTGTTTTTTCCTTGGATTCTTCACTCTTAAAGTAACTTCTATCATTCCATGACCAAATGTTTTATTTTTGAGGATTTATTCATGTCCTTGAGTCACGATTCAATGAATATACATAAAATATTAAGTACTTATAGCTTATAAAAACTTTATCCCTTCTAAAAATGGAATAAATCATCACACTATAAACAAATGTTTCCTGATAAGTGGTGTAGTGGGTCCATATGATTATTCCATTAATTGGTAAGTCCACTTTGGATTATTATTTTACATGATGTGAGAGACTTTAAGGATATATTAATGGAGTGTGTGAGGGTTCCCAAAGTCTATAACCCTAAAAAAACTCTTAACCTACATTAAAATAATGTAATGGTTAACAATAAAATTCACATGGGTTTCCACCTAACCAATGATTCATTTTAAGTGGAGAGAGAGTAATACCTTTCATATTTAATAAAACATCAATTAAAGAAAAAAAATTCCTAAAAAATCCATTTACAACTTAATTTTATTCTTTTTCTCATTTATTGAGGACTTGTTCCCTCTTTAAATTTTTATATCTATATGTTAAAATTCCTTTATCATGATAAAAGGTCCTGACCATCGTGACTTCGAATTCTTTGAAATAGTTTCAACCATGAGTTGAATAACAATACAATATATCTAGGTGAAAATGTTTTATAATCAATGTTTAATTAATGCTAGTGTTTAGTATTCTTCTTATAGATCATAGAATTTTCATAAGCATCTCTTTTATGTTCCAATATCTCATTCAATTGTAGAAATATTTTCTCTCCCACCTATTGTGCATCTATGTTCATTCTCCTCTTAGTCCAATAGGATCAATGCTCAAGCCCCATTAGTATATGTAAAGACCTCTCATAAACAATCAATAATGGGGTTGTAACAATTATTGTTTTATATATTGTTTTATACACCCAAAATTCATCATCTAACTTATTTCCCCAATACTTCCTTCTTGAGATAACAATCTTCTCAGGAATTTTATTATGTTCTCAATTGGGAAGTTCCACTTTACCTCTAGTTTTTGGGTTTTAAGGTGTGATATTGTCGTATCTAATTATATATTTTTGAATAATTCTTTTTATAAATTATTTATCTAAGTGAGTAACTAAATCACTAATAAGTAATTTATGGATTCCAAACCACATGTGTGTGTTATTATTAAAAAACTTTATGACCATAATGGTTGTATTGAAATAAGTAACTTCTGATTACACCCATTTGGATATTTAGTCCATAGACACAAAAATTTATGTTTTGATGAAAGATTTTAGGAAATGTATCATAAATTCAATCTATCACACATAAAATACATTATCTTTAAGAATCGGATATTGTGGAATCTCATTTCTTCTTATGATAATTCTTGTCACCAGGCATCAATAATAGCTTCTAAAAAAAATTTAGAGTCTCGATGAAGTATGTCTAAAAATAATCTTATTTTAAATATCTTTCCCATTAATCTATCAGTACCATAGAATCCTCCAATTTCTATAGAATCAAATATTTTATGACACTTTTAATTTGAGATTTGAGTACACACCTTTAGATTAATACATATCTTTATAGATTGAACATGAGAAGATCATCCCAAAAATAGTATGTTGTGTGATCCAAAAAAAATTTCCCTTGTTGATATGAAAATTTATGATAAAGCTTCTAAACATACTAATAATTTTATATATTATAGAACCATGTCTAGGATTCTAGGATAATGTGAAATAGTTTTTCTTCTAATAACTAATCTGTGGTGTCAATTTATTTGTATTCATCTACATGTGGTAGTTATACCATATAAAAGTGGTATTACACCACATTTTATAAATTCTTCTAGCATTTGATTACAATTTTAATCTCTTTCAATAATAAGATCCATCACATCATCCTTGGTTTTGTATCCTTCTTTCTGAATAAATACCTTAATCCAGCATGTTCACTATAAATAAGTACCTTGGAGGTCATTAGATATGATCTGATTTAATCTAAAGAAAATAATATAGAATGCATTTCATTCATTGTAGTGGTTTAGTTAATCTAGTAATCATTGAGCATGTGTCTTTCATAATAGATTTATCTATAATTTTGATCAACCTAATTTCCCAATATATCTCTCATGGAAAAATCACTCTCATCACACATCAACTAAAAAAAATTCTTGGTATAGATAAACTATAATTAGGGTAGCCACTAGATTACTTTTAAAACAATGAAGGCCTCTTTTCATGATTCATCTAACTAAAATGGAACATACCTTACCAAAATATGTGTCAATGGTTAAGATATCTCAGATAAATATTTGACTAAGAAGTTGTATAATCAAAAATTTTAAATAAATTATATAATATCCTTTACTAAGTTTTGTTACATCATCTATTTTATAACTTTTATTTTCACAGGATCAACCCCAATTCTTTATCAATAAATTATGTTCCCAAGTAAAATGTACCATTATACCATGTAGTATCACTTCCCAAAATTTAATACCAAATAAATTTATTCAAATATATTGTGAACCATGTCTATATTTCTCAATCACACTTCAAATTATCTCCCATATACTAAAAAATAACCCATAATTATTTCTAAGAATTCTTCCATCATATCATGGAATATATGTGACATGCGCCTTTAAAAATTCATTGATGCATTTCACATGAGAGATGAAATGAAATGGCTGGAAAAATTAAAATATGGTCTAGTGGAAGTATTCATGGAATAATCATGTGGGTCTGCAGATATTAGGTTATAACCATATTATATATAAAGTAAATAATAAAACCCATTCATGGCTAATCTCTCCAACATCTAATCCATGAAGGGAAGAAAAAAATTATTTTCCTATTTCTAGATATAAATATATATAATCCATAAATAGATTCCAACCTATAACAAATATCTTTGGATTAATCTCATTACCTTCATTATTTACCACTATTAATCCTCCTTTAGTAGGAAAAATTTTCAAAGGAAAGGTTCATTCATTGTCTAAGATTGAAAATATGATCACTCTATTAGAAAAATAAAACACAACTTTCTTGAGCACCTATTTTATCAATGGTGTGTGTCTTATTTAGGTCTGGTGTCTTGGTTTCATACCTTATTCTTTTATAACATTATGGGTGAAAACTATCGGACTAATTCCCTTGATATCAATGATTTCCCAAGAAATTTCTTATTTTTTACTCTTCAAAACTTATAGCACTTTTTATTCCTTATCCTTAGATAAATATTAATTAACAATGATGGGTAGGGTCACCTTGTTTCCTATAGATGATTATCTTAGTATAATTATTATTAGATTCAACTCAAGTATTAGTGGATTCATGATTGAAGGAGTTAACTTTGGATAATATTCCCTTGTTAGAGGTTTTACCCACTTTTCACATTCAGTTTAGATATTGTATTCACCACTAGGTTTTTGTACTTCCTCTATTACCATATCATCAAAGATATCCTTCATGTTATTCTCCACTTCTTCTTGATGGATTTTTAGTGAATTTTCTTTATATTCTTCTCCTTCAGTGGTGAAAATAAACTAATAATATTTTAAATTTGTTCCTCGCCTCACAACATTCATAATATCATAAACAAATTTCTCCATGTTAACTCTAAAGATGATTCTCAATTGGTTTATTTTGATCATTTCCTTCCCGATTGTGATAAATTTTCTTCTCAAAATAATGGGAACATATAATACATCCTCAATTTATCATATCAATAAATCATTGGAAAAGATGAATTTTTCAAATTTGATGAGTATGACTTTGATGATGCCTTGGGGGTACTTGATTGATCAGTTAGAAATATACAATGATTCTCTTTTCATCTTCTTTTTATACAATCCATGATTCCAAAATACACTCATCAATATAAGGTTGATTTTTTCACCTAATTCATAATGCGTCTTTCTGAAGTTACATGATCCAATTGTGTATGAGGTTAAAAATATCCCTAGATCCATCATTTTCAGTTGGAAACCCACTAATAATCCTTCAAAAAGAGAGTTAACTCACCAATATTCCATATTTCTCATGTTCTATAAAAACCTTATGAAATTTTACATAAGATGGAATTTTTGGAATTTCTTCTACAAATGGAATGTTGAAATGATGTTGTTTGAAAATATCAAGAAACTTTTTATACTAAGATTTTACTTTATCTTATCACATCCTCTTTAATAATAGAATAGGGGTCTATAGGGTTTTGGATTATAATACTTTTCTTCTATTACCTCTTCTTTAACCTAAGTTGTAGATCCTCATTCCTTCTCATCTACTTTCATTTCTATAATTTTTTCTATTTCATTCTCTACTTCTTTTTTAGAACATTCATCCCCCTATTTCTTTTAGTACTCCTCATATTCTCCCAAGTTTGGTTACCTATTTTTCACTTATTATTCAGTCACATGGGTATCCTATTCCTCTATCTCATGTTTTACTTGAAACATCAGAACCTTATCTTCCTCCCTTGAGTTTGCTTCTATGTTACCCAGTTGTGTACCTAATAATTGGTCTAAAATATTCTGAGAAATATTCCTCACATAAAGTTTATGGTTTTGGAAAGTAGATCATTGATTTAGATATGAATTATTTTATTCTATTAGTTTAGTGTATTGAATATATATCTATTAATCTATTCATTGAATAATTTATTCAATCATGTCCTTTAAAGAGGTCTTTTTTGGCCAAGTGGGCTATTGTGGTCTCGACTAGAATATTTATTGCTACTAGAATTAGTTTTTTGAACAGAATTATTAATCTTGAGGGGTGGGAATAGTTAAGATGACCTTTGGGGTTTTTAGGTGGGTATCTAGTTGTTCCTATATTCAAATTAAAAAATTTCCCTAAACATTACTAATTCCAACCTTTATTTGGATATTGTTGGGAAGTTACAGATCATAACTTATTATAAGGGATTTTAAACTATTATATCCCTCAATTATAACTAAAATTATTATGATATAGGGTCCAGTTATCTTTTTATTCAATAAATAACTCTTTATAGACATTTATACCACTACAAATATCATAATATTATACCTTTAAAGTGGGTGCTAATGATTATGTCTAATGAGATATAGATTGGAATGTGTCTAAATTCATTGTAAGTACTTCAACTTGAGAAGCTAAGTGTTTAGTCTTATTCACTTGGCGTATTACTATTATTAGGATACCAATATCACTTTGTTATAGGGTTTAATTGTGATATATTTCATCCAATAGTTCATATAAAACTTTAATTGTTATCATCTTGATCCCTCCAGTTACTGAAGCATCAACCACGGCTCAAGCTTTTGGTTGTAATCCATAATAAAATGTCTACATTTTTAACCAGACATCATGTTTTTGGTGTGGGAACTTATGTGGAAATTATTTTAATCTATATTATGCCGCCCATTTTTATTCTCCATTTATCTAAATAAATTTATGAGTCTCTCTCCTAAGCTTCCTGGTCTGAGTTGGTGGGAAGTACTTTCCAAGAAATTTCTTGGCTTTCTCATTCCATGTGGTGATGGATCTAGAATTATAACTCTTCATACAATCTCATATATATCCCAAAGTGGTAAAGGTAACATATTTAGTCATATATCTTTTGAAAATATATAAATGTGTCTGAAGGTGTCACGGAACTCTAGGAAATTTGAAAAAATGTTGTGAGGTCCCTTGCTGAGAAAGTTGATGAACTACCATAGGTTCTAGATCACTAAAATCAAGATCATATTGATCTAAAAGTTTTTTACCTAAACCATAGTGTTAAAAATTACAGTTTCTTCCCCACAAATGTATATAATTCCATAATCCGTACTGATATTCTCATAAGGCATCATTTTTTCTTCATATTTATTCTCCATGTGTGCAAACGATGCATTATATCACTCATGTGTGATGGGTTTGTCTTTTTCTTCTATAATTAATCATTTTTTCATGAATAGGGCCACTTTATCTTTTTCTCATACTTGAGTGTCTCCCAATATTCTATGCTTCACTAATGAGTCATTGGAATCTTTTTTATACACTATATTTCCTTTAAAGACAAAAAACCTAATCACGTGATCATAAAAAAAAATAGAAAAAATTAAGAAAAGAATATGATGAATCAATCAATGGTATTTTAAAACTCTCAATATTATCATGTCTACCTAGAAATATTTCTCATACTTTTTCATTTTTGGGACACTGTTACATCCCCATGGTTGACCAAAAGTTTAGAAATTTATAAAACACTAGGATAATTCATTATTAAGAGAATACATAATAGTTGAATTTAGAGGTCATCCCATGAAGAGAAAGTGTGAGGATTTAGAGTTTATTAATTATATTTTTTATTCAATTTCGTATTTATTTTTATTCATCTATGTTGAAAATAAATTTATTGTAATGAAATAAATTAAAAAATAGGGGTACGGGATCAATTTAGAAGGATAAATTTAAATGAAATTGCATTTACAACACATGGATTATTCAAATAGATTTGTTGAAAATTTAATATAAATCCACCAAAATCATATGTTTATTTCCATCAATTCATCATAAGACATTAAAAATACCTTATTCAATGAAATCAACAAACCTAGATGCCTTAAGATCAACTCTTAGTGAAAAACACAAATTGTTTTTATTTTTTATAGACCCATTCACTCAATTGATTTTATATTCCTCCCTATAAACTCCACAAGATCATACTCATGTCAATTTATGAGATTATATTGAGTTCCAAATCATTTCATAATCATAACAACCTTCCCTGAATGATATTTAAAATACCTTAATATGCACATCCTTTTACAGTCGATCCCTAGCCCCATAAGTGAATAACCTCTAATGATAGAGAGAAGTTTAATCACACATGAATGATTTATCCTAATTAGTAAATTAAAGTAAAATTGAATATAAAAATTTCCAATAATAATTGATAAATAAATAAACTTACTTGAATTAAAAGTTACAATTGAAAATGAAACATATTGCAATTATAGAAAGCACCAAATGGATTTAAAGAAAACTAGACATAGTGTAAAAGATAAGAAAATTTGGAACCCCCAAAAACTATTTTGGACCAATTATATATATATAACCACCTATTTTTTAAAAATATCAGGTATTACAGTGTAAATCCCCCACGGGTCATAATTAATTTTTCTCCTTTATTTCCACCCTTGAAAGTTTTTTATCATGGAATATTCCTTCACGGCACAACCAGTTCCTTCATTTTTTAACTTGAATTACTTAGATTATTGTGGCATGATATTTCAAATAAATTAGTGAGCATATTTTACGTTCTATAATTGAAAGTACATTTTATGATTATAGAGGGTTTGTTAACAGTTTCGACTCACACGTCCTTTAATGCTTCCTTTAGATTCTCTATCTCACGATGCCCTACCATCAGTCATGACCTGATCTCCTATAGGTTTATCCCATGTATTATTCCTAAAATATACCACATAATTACTCCCTACTTCATGACATGGTAAAAAAACTTCTAAATTTCTAATTTAATAATCATACTCATCTAGAACATCATTCACTTTAGAATATCATATGAACCCAAAACATCATACGCACCTACTCCCTATTAGAGACTTAATTGAATTTTCTTGATTTTGTAGTTGTGGTGTGGTGTCATTAATCATAACATGAGTAATTATTCAAATACCTAGTATAAATATTAGGAAACTCATCTTGTGGCCTAAAAACTTTTCACATGATATTATCACATCTTACATTAACTTTCTCTAGTTTCATGGAAAAATATAAAATCTTATAGAAGATTCATTATATTATGAATTCCTTTGATTGATGGGTCATGGTATGATAGGTGTAGTTAAAATAAAATTTCTTTTAAAATCTTTATAGATGACTCTTATAATATTTGGTATAATACTTTTGATGGTTTCATGGATTATACATTTCATAAGTTCTATGTGAATTTCATGAACCAGTTGCCATGGAATGAATCAATGTCAAATAAAAATAATGTTATTATGCTCAATACTCCTTCATAGTTCACTAATTATTGTAAAAACAATGATTCTAGTGTCACCTAGTCCTCAATCCTTCTTCACCCTAGTCACACCGTGATTACTCTTATCACAACATGTAATTTCTATATTTTCTTCAAAACATCTCTAAATTCTTAAAAACTCTTTAAATCATCAAACATTCAATAAATCATCCAAATTACACCAAATTAGGTATTATTAAGTATATAAATCACTAATAATGACACTAAAACATATAAATTATTTACAAGTATTAGATTTAATTCATCATATTAAGAATGTAGGTTCACATGACATGGGAATTATTATATGTGATTGTGATAGTTGTTCTAAAAAAGAAGAAAATAAAATAATTAGTTTTAAGTTGAATTAAGTGTGAATAATAACATATTTTGATTTCTAAAATAACTTATTTATGGAATTATACTTAACCAAACCATATGGGTGAGACTTTTTATAGAAAATAAAATGTGTCTTAGTTATTTAATGTTTTAATATTAATATATATCTTATTTTACCAAATAAAATATCGGTGGCAGTCTACTTGATCAAACCAAATTGATATGATTTTTTTATTCTTGATCATCCATAGTGAGATATTGTTTATATTCACATGGATGTAACCTTGATTCTTGAGGGGTAGTTTGGTATTCATTTACCTGGTGAGGATTAGTACCCTAAATTTTGTAGTTGACATCATTATGTGATGACTATTGTATATATATAAGAACCCTTGAGTGGGTGTTTTGGCATGTGAGTTTCTATGTGATACATAATATGTGGGAATAGATACTTCTTTGTGAGTAATAAATCTTGTGTAATGTGAAATATGGGATTGGTGGAAGATTCTAGTTTTATTTTTATGTGAATTAGGATAATTTTGAGCTAGTATATTTGGTAACAGAGAGCTACTAGATTCAAGATGAAGGTCGGTTTGTATGACCTAGTTTGTGTTTCAAGAATAAGATACTAGGGTGATAAGCTTCCTAGAATGTTGGTTCTCTTAGGCAGTATGTCGACATGTAGAATGAGGTGGGGGATTGTGTTATAAATATATTATCAAGGGTGAGATTGTGATTCTTGTTATAATTTTAGGGGGATGCTTAGGTGTGACGTTGAGTGAGTGATGTTTTGGTATAGACTAGTGAAATCAACTGATGGGGCCTGACATTTGTAAATTGGGAATTCAATAATTCCACCAGAAGTGGGGTATCATCATGGAATTGGTGGAAGTAACTGGTGTTGTAATGCATTGGTTAGTCAGGTTTTGATTAGTTGGTCTATTTTGAGTGTTGTTTCGGTACTACCATCACCAGTGGGAGATATATAATTTTGTTTGTGCATTGAGTTTCAATAGCTGGGATTTTTTTATAGGATTCATGGGGAGACCTCTTACGGATGAGAATAATTATGGGGGGTGGTTAAAACATTCCAAACTGGTTTATATATGATCTTATTTTAGTTTTAACTAAAAATTAAAACCTATTTTTTATCAAAAATCTATATAGGAAAATTTTTTGGGTGTTTATATATGGCTGGGTATTCTAAAATTTATTTTTGGGTTGAATCTTGGATTAACCATGTGGAATAAGACCTGGGAGGGGTGTCGAAAGTGTCAAAATTGGGTGGGAATCTATTTTCAAGAATTAATCAGGCTTGGGATGTATTTACGTTCTATTTTAGTAGTTGGTGTGTTTATAGGGATTTTTTTAGTTGTTGAAATGGATTGTAAATGGTTTTTGATGAATTTTAATATTTTTGAGTTGTAACAGCTTTTTTAAAATTTCTTAAGTCTAAAACATTAAACACTACATGGGATGAAAATAAATATTTTTTCTATAAAATTAAAGATGCTTCATATGAGAATAAAATATTACATAAGGTTTTTCATGAGAGGGAAAAAAATTAAACATGATCATAAAATATTTCATATGAAAATAAATATATAACATATGGGTTTAAAATATTATTAATGAAAAATATTTTCCTTTAATAAATATTATGTATGATAAATATGTATATATTATGTATCAATGAAAAATATAAAGTATCAAATTTTAGATAAGGGAAAATATTACATATGGGGAAAATATATGACATATGGGTTTTTCCTTAAAAGAGAAATCTTACGCATGTGGAAGGATGTTTGATATCAGTTTTCCCTGAGGGAAAAATATAATACATTGAGTAAAAAAATATTATGTTTAGAAATTTTCTCAATGTAAAATCTTATTTAGGTAAAAATATATTACATATGATGAAAATATATTATGTATATGGTAAAATATTTTACATATGGAGTTTTCCCAAGAGAAAAACCATACACAAGGGGAGAGTCTGACATTTGGATTTAATGTTAAGGAAAAAACCATACTCATTAGAGATATATAATATTTAATGGTTATATATAGTGATATAGGTGCTTTTTCTTTCCTATAGAGATATATAATGTTTTTGGGAGTTCCAGTATTTCTTGAATTTTGAGTTTTATTGTTTTCCCCAAATTATTTAAAAAATACTAATAAAATGTTCAAATGAAGTAAAAAAATAGGATTTTGCATTTTTTATGATAATATAAGGAATATTTAAAGTCTATTACTCTCATAATCCTATTTTTCTTAGACTAATATCTTCATCAATTATTAACGGACTCAAGTATCATTTGATATTGGTGATAGCTTGAGGTAAATATATCACACTGTATCGAATATTTCTTAGTTTCTTTCCATAATTATTTTCCACTAATTTGTTTCTTCGTAAACTAGGGTTTAATTTTGATTACATAGAAACATTTTGGAATCACCTTGATATTATGGGGATCTCATTTGTATTAGATAAAGAATAGGTTGGGAGGATAAACATTCTAGGTATTGTGTAGATTTATTAAGGAATTTTACTGCGTTGATTTATTTAGAAATTTACATCAAATTGGGTGAAATAGATGGATGTATTGGAATAATATAATTATTATTTTATGTTCTATAGATCCAATTGGATGTTAGTGGTGGTACAGACACCTTTTCTCAAGGTTTTTTTCATAGGCGATCACTCGATAAGTGATTCTTCAACTATTCCCTAGACATCAATTTTAGAAATAATATTCTTTATTATATAAATTAATTATAATTGATTTATGATTAATTATAATGGATTTATAATTAATTTGGATGATCATAATATATTCAAGGACTCATTTTGTTTAAATATTTCCAGTTGGTCATGGAAAAGATTCAGCTAGAGGGGTCGAGCTTTCCTAAAATGGAGTAATTCTAAATGATGTAGGTGGTCCATAATCACCTCCATAATGTTTATGAAATTTTTTATTTGAAATTTATATGCGGTATCACCACATTTTTTTATCGACCTTGAATTATAATTGAAGTTTTTCCTTTAAATCCCATGCCTAGAATGGTGGTGCCCTATGTGTTGATGGACCCTTAGAAACTTGTTTCAAATCTTGGCTACTGATGGTTGAGGGATAAATTGTAAATAATTTTTATAGATATAGAGACCCTGGAGGGATATAAATGGAATATTTTAAATGTAGTAAACCTTGGTATAGTTTCCCGTAGTCTTCTTCATATAGTATAGAGTGATATATTATAATTGATTGGCCTAAGGGTGGGATGAGAGGAAAATGATATTCCTTAGATTCTCTTGGATAGGCAAGGATGTGTGAGTGTGGGTTGAGTGTTCCTCCTCCAATTATAGGTATTTGTATATGAGAGTCGATATCGTGGTAAGGATTTTTTTTTTTTGATCAGTGAGGTGATCGAACTAGTTTTTCTTGGGACGGAAGGTGAATGTTATTCCACTCCCTTAAGGTAAGTGATTCCTATGGGTGTTGGAATTTTAACATAGAGTATGTAACAAGATAGAAGAACCCAAGTTGGGTACTTGGACCTTAATGAGACTTAGGTTACCAAAGAGGGTGCCTCAAACTTGTGTTTTATTTGGAGAGGATTAGTGATTCAGGTCTATCAAGGTTATATATAAGTATGAATATAAAAAATTGGAATATGTTTTGTGTTAGATAGGCTAATTTGGGTATTGTATTTCGGGTTAAAAAAAGTTTCCAACAAATGTGATTTTTATATTTGAGATTTCAGGGTGGTATGTGTCCCCTAAGTGTATGATATCCTAGTATGAGCATTAGGGTGTGATTTGACCCTCAGGTAATGATAGCCTAGAATTGGTTCTAGATGATTATGTACCCTCTATGGGTATGTGACATATAAGTTCCATAAGGGGAGGTATTTCCATGGATTTAAGATATATGAGGCTTTGGGGATGGATTCCCTCCCCCCCTAAGGTTATGATATTTTAGTATAAGGTCTGGGGTGGGATGATACCCTCAGGTAATGATGGATTGGTATTATTTCCTGATTGAGATTCACTCCAGTGGGTATATGTTATGTGAAATTTCCAAGCAGTGATACTTCCCTTGGGTGTTTTCTATATGAGTTTTTAAGGTGGCATGAAACCCCCCATGGGTATGATATTAGAGAGCAGGTTATAAGGTTGGATGAGGTTCACCCAATGTGGTATTATAATAGGTTTAGGTTAATAATTCACTCTCCCCCACCCTAAGTGGTTATATATTATTCTCAGATACATCTAGTTCTAGATGAAGTTGGTATGATCAAGTGTAGGTTTCACCTTGGAACCATAGTGTCAATGGTGATTTATTTTATTTCACATTACTTTCTTATTTGATTACTCTAAGCATATCACATTGTACATGCATTATGTTTACTGGTTATATTTGGGAGACTATTTATGGTGGCCCATTGAGTTTTACTCACTTCTATATCAGGTGGTCATAGAACTATGGTACCTATGAAAACCTTATGATTGAAGGTACAAATAGGGAAGAGTCTAAGTATTAGATTATTGATATAGATAGTTTTGATAAATTTAGGATATGGGAGTGGGTGTGGGATACAGGACTAAGTGGTGGTTTTTTTTAGTTTTGTTTATTGTTTTAGGATATATATAATCTTCCCATGGGAGATATTTTTTATGTTTGTCTGACTCATGTGTCATTTTAGATTGTTCAATTTTTATAGCATGTTGGTGTTGTGTTGGTGTTGTATATTTAATTATTGGATAATGTGATGGATTATTTCATGATATTTTTTAAGTTTTTTTAATATGATATGTGAGTATATTCTCCCTGTGGTATTTCCTTAGACCCTCATTTCTAGTCAACAGCCTCTAATGTACGGTGAGGTGCATCTAAGGTCATGCAATTAAAAAATCTAGTTGATATATAGTAAACCAGGTTAGGATATCACATCACATCTTGGATTTATAAAAATCATCATGATGCACTTGGATCTACCTTTTAAGCACCTAAAATATCAAAAACATCATCTGGGGATTTGTGGAGAATGTGTGAATACATCTATAGTAATCCTCAGTTGTATTATTCACCACAATGACAACATCATAAGATAATAAACATAATTTAATCAAGGATATTTTTTATAATAAGGTAATTTTAAATTTTATTTAATTATAAATTAAATTTTTATGATCCTATCTAGATATTTTTGGGTCCTTTCGTCAAGTTCTTCAGATATTATCCATTGATATTATAGAAAAACAACATTATTCACATGTATGGTGCTTCTATTGTGTCTATAACCTTTATTAAAAACTTATTAAATAATTAAAACATTCATTATAAACAATAATCAACATCAATTAATCATTTTCATGTTTATATAAATTTATCATTTTTCACCATTAATATACCATCATATTTATAGATTTAGATTCTATTATCATATAATAATATTTTTTATCCTTAACCAAATTTTATTCATATCGTTTATTAATTTTTATCATTAATTTTACATATAAAAATATTTATTCATCGAAAATATTATTCTTAAATATTTATTCCACCCATTTCATATTAATATATCATTTCCATTTCTAACTTATCATATATTATTATCTTGGATTATTATGAATCATATACCCATCACAGAAAACAACTTTATGTTATATTCACAAGTATAAATAAATAGATGATAATTTCATGTCACTTGACACAATTACTTGATGAACATTAATAATAAATCCCTTGACGATCATCACTAATTTTTTATCTATATTTTGTTCCCCATATTCTTCGTTCATTGATTTTCCATGATGCACTATTCACAAAGTTGTTCAAGAGAATAGAGTGAATAAGATTAAAATTCTCTCAATGGTGAAAAATGAATCTCCCTAATTTAATCCTTTATTTTTCCCACCCATTAATGTTATATCTATTACTAATTTTCACTATTAAATTATCTTATCTATCTAATTCAAATCTCACACTAAATATATTGATAATGTAATGAGTTGTGACATAATAAAATATTTAACCTCCCTTCTTTAATATTACACAACATTACCACTGTATAAAATATCTCAAATAATTTAACACCCTAATATTTTAAATTATATATTCCTTTAAGACCTAATATGTTTGATAGCATGTGATACTCGCAAAACAAACCCCAAAGAACTATAGAACAGTATATAACCATTAAAATGTATCAATAGAATTTGTGGGTAAAATAAATTTAATTGAATTATGAAATATGTGTATAAATAAAAAATCATTTCAAATTATATGGAATTGATAAATTAAATTAGTTTATTTAAATAACTAATAAGACTAATTTAAGATTTAAAATGTAACTATTCAAAAAAATGAATTTTTATATATTTTTTAAAGATAATAAATAAATTATAGAAAAAATGTATTGTTGATAAGAATAATATATTTACACCAATTTGAAAGTTAATATATATTAAATAAGAATAAAAATAGTTATTGTTTTATAAAAGTTAATTTCCGATGAAATTAATTTTCAATATATTTTTATGTCTTTATTTAAAACTTAAATTATCAAATTTTAGAATTTAAATTTCAAAAATTAAAATTCATTTTTTTCATTTGGTGTTTCAATATTATCTTAATATGTTTATTTTGATATTTTTTTTGAAAGAATTGAATTTTGTGAATAGTGAAAAAATAGTTTTTAGAAAAAAAACATAGATTTTATGACAATATTAAAAATTAAGTGTAATTTAAAAAAATATAAAAAAAATCATGTTCAAAGATGTATTAAGGAGTAAAATATCTATTTATAATCCTCATTATAAATTTATAAAACCTATGTTAACTAACATAAGTAATATTTTCCAATAAAATAAATAGTTTTTGTATTTTATTTTAATTAAATATTATTATTGTAAAATTTGGTTTTGAATTTATTTTAAAGACACATAAATTCAATTTTGTTAAAATAAAAAAATTATAATTAAAGTCAAAAAAATGATACTTTTCTTCAACATATAAATTTTAAACTGAAAAATACCCTTTCTCTAAATATAATTTTTTATGTGTTACATGTATAATGTTAAAAATTGAATTTTATTACACCTAGAAATTTAAGATGATAAAATGGATTTAATATTTTTAATCAATAAGTATAAATTTTACAATAATTTAAATTTTATTTTTATGCATTAAAACAAAATTAATTGGATAAAAACAAGTTACCATAATAAAACTAAAAATGATAAAAGTGAAAAATATAAGAGTAAAAGACTTAAAAATATGCTTAAAACATGGTTTGAAATGAAATTTTGAGGGATTCTCAACCATATATCATCATAAAATGAATTTTTTTTCATTTATGAGTATTCTAAACAGGTGATGCATATGATATCTTTATATTAAGTTAAAAAGTTTACAAAAATTTCATTCTCACAATTTATAAAAGGGGCCTCTCACCATACCTTCAATATAACCCTAAAAATTAAGTTTCATTTTCAAACTCTATAATTTATTCTTCCTATATAATCATTTATCTTCTAATTTATTTATGTTCACAATATATTGGCCTAATACCTCCATTTTAGAGGAGTCTTCCAAGGGGAATCCAAAGTCCTCAATGTGAGTACTTTTTTTATAACTTGTTTTCTTTTCATTCATAATTTCCCAATGATAACTTTCTAATTAATATATAATTACATCAAAAATGTTTGTATAATTAATTTTATTATTCTAAGTTAAAAACTATTAACCATATTTCTCCATTTTTATTAATAAAATCAAACTTCCATTTGTGCATTGTGCAGACAATTAACTCCATGAAGTGAGGAAATCAGTTCTTCACCACCACCTATATTATCTAGTGATATAGGTGAAATTTAATAATAAATATGAAATATATAATATAATTATTATTCTTAATAGATAAATTATAATCTACCTTATTTTTCTCTCATTCTTTGATAAATGAAAATGTTAATTGTGCATCATGTGGACTACCGTCATTACAAAGTAATGTATCTTGTTTTTATTTAGTTTGTTTATTATTTGTTAAAAACATTAAAAATATTTCTATCCACATTAAAAATATATAAATAATTTAATTATAGTTTTATAATAGTAATATTCTTTCAAAATACACCAGTTTCATAATCATAATCATCCATTAATTATGGTAGGTTCATGTTTGGGTCAGTCTGACCGCTTATTTGAAAAATGATATAAAATAATATTATGGATGAAAATGAGAAATTAAATACTAATAATATATGATATAAATAAGAAAATAATTATTTTATTTTGGTTCTATAATTTTAACATCAATATTGAACATATTAATTAGGATATCAACAACCCCTCATTAAAAACACTAAAACATGTGCATTATTGGTTTAATCTTTAAGTATCGAAACCAAAATTTGTAGAATGAAATTATAAAACTATATAAAATTATAAAAAATCAATTTTATAACCTTTTATTATTTAGTAATGTTGCAATTTGGGATAATAATGAATAATAACACCATTATTACGAAACTAGTTCAAAATGACCAAAATTATTCACACCTAATTTTAAAAATAGATAATAACCAACTCATATGAATATAGAGAATAATTAAAAATAAATTTCATAAAATGGTATATATATAAATAAGGTTCTAAAATATGTGATTAAGATAGTTATTTTTTATTCAATAGATTCAATAACTTTAGTGGAAGACATGAATTAAGGTAAGGGATTCTTGACTCAAATTTTCATCCATTGAGACATATCTCTTATTATATGCCATTTTTTCATTAGAATGGTGTATTTACTACACCTATACTATGTTGTATAATGATATTATCATTATTCTTGGTATTTAATGTTTTATATGAAATCATATCCTTTGAAAGGTTTTGACTTGAATGTTTCTATGGTTGTATGGGTTTCTTGTCTCAAATTTTCCCAGCTTCAGATACATCTATTTTTAAAAAAATTGTTTTCTTTACATTATTTTATATAGGTACCCTTTAATATTTTTCATCATGATAATATAATTATTCATAGTTTTCAATTTTCCATTCAAAATTATATTTTTCAAGGTGTTTTGATGCTAAATCTTCTAAAGTCATAAATATTATTTTTCTATATTAAATCCCAAAAGATATGTTTGATATTGTGTACCATCATTTATTTTATATGTAATATTCATTTCTATATTTCCTTTATGTATATTGAATATATTTAATTTCATTATATTTAGATTCTGTGGTATCCCTCACATATTCTTTCAATTCTTACGTTACCATTATCGTAAGGGTTTTTTCATCCCACTTTATCTTCATTGATATATGATTCATATAAACCAATTGTTTCCCTTTTGTGGTGTATATGTAATGTCTTATCTTGTCTCACTCTAAACAATACTCAGACTGATCACTACATGAAATTAGGCGCACCTCCTCATACTCTAGAGGATTTCGACTAATAGTAGAGGCCTAGGTTGGTATAGTGATGATATAATCCCCCTATATCTATAAAAAAATATAAATCATATAATAAATCATTTAAATATTTATATATTTCATGAATTTTATTTTTATAATCATTATATAAATATTAAGTAATTTTAAAAAAATGAAATAGTTTTATTAAACTCTTTTCCTATAAAGTTTTATTTAAAAGTTTAATTTCAAATTATAAGATTTTAATTTGAAAAAAATAATATTATTTTTTAAACCAGCATTAAAAAAATAAATTATGATGAATTTTTGAGAATTTTTTCACAAAATTTATTTATTAGTGAGAACTAAAAAATTCTGAAATTTTTATTAAAAATAATATTTCTATTCAAGTATTTACAAAGTAAAATTCTATTTATATGGAGTTTTAAGATTTAATTAGTTCCATTTGATTTAAAATAATACAATTATGGTTTTTTTTAATGAATTTTATACTTTAATTTAGTATAAAAATATTTTTACATTAAAAAGGGAATTTCTTTAAAAAACTATTTTTCATCACGTTTTGTGGGAGAATTTTAAATTAAATTATGCCAAATCTGTGAATTAAATCATAAAAAATATATTCCATATTTTAAATCATTTTTTTAAAAATTAATTAAATATTTCACTTTTTTCAATATGAATAGTAACCTTAGTAATTTTTGTTACCACAGTAAAGGGTTAATCCGGTAATTAAAGTTAAAACATTAAATAATAAGGACTGAATAATGGCCCTAAAACATGCCTAAATTTTATTTTATTAGTATATATAATCTATAATAATCCAAAGGTGTAATATCTGAAATTAATTCCATTTTTATGTGATTATAACCTTTATAATATTTTATTTAAATAAATGTCAAAAATGTTACCCTCTTGTTTTTAATAACTATAATACTTATAACATGGGGATAACTAGATAATATGTTTAGTTATAAATAGTATTTTAAAATATAAAATATTAAATTTATCATGGTAATTTATGTTTATTTTTTAGTGAATAAATAATTACCTTAAATACTTACACAAGTCTAACATAGTAATTATTCAATTAATGAAAAAAGTAAACTAATGATAAAAATATTAAAATAAATATAATTTTACATAATTAATGTGATCCATGAATTTTATAGATTTACTTAACATTTTAAATATGTAATGAAATATTGTTTATAGATTTATTGATGTTATTAAAGTCAAAGTAAGGAATAGTTCTAAAAATTGACATTAATGATATTTTATAACAAATTATTTTTTATTAAATGATTTAAAATTCCTAAAAAAATAGATTCATCCAAGAGATTATTATTTTATTTATAAAATCAAACTTGGTCCATATATGGTCTATTTTTCCTTTTATAGAAACTATTTTGACCCTCAAAGAGTAAAAAATACTTATTGTCATGATAAGTGTGAAAGGGGTTGACCAGAAGTTGGAACCAAAACATAAGGGTAAAAACATAGTCAAAACTTATCTAATTTTTATTATATTAAGTTATTTATATCAATAATCATTATTTATTCAAAATAAATATTCTTTGATCCATTTTAAATTGAAAATTAATTTATATTAATTTAATATTGTGATATACTCTATGAGTGCCACTCCCCTCTCTTATAAAAGAAAATCCATTATACCCTTTACTGTGCACTTAAAACCCTATTTTGTTTGTCCATGATCTACCCAAATACCTTCCTAAAATCTATCCACATGTTCTATATTCCTTATTTAGGGTATAATACTAACCTTATTAGTCTTAATGTGTTACGAAAAGAGGTTTTCTGAAAACAAATGTGTTGTTATTAACCAAGAATTTTGGTTTTCTTTCTTATTCCAGCTCCTTAAAATCATCCTTAACAATGGTTAAATAATAAAACTAATATATTCCATATACAAAGGTTATTTATGTTAATTTATCCACCTATATCTATATCCCCTTTCATCAAATGGGAAATGAAATTATTTTTTGTGTGTACGGTGGACTACCGCCATGTGAAATGATATAATTCATTTTCCATCACCATATATCATGAATAGATTATAATTATGGAATTAATTTTTATATATAATATTTATAAATTATTTATAATTATCAAAATATAATATATCATTTACTTTCTTACCATTCCATTCACTAAAAAATGATAACGTTTTTTGTGTATACATGTAGACCACCACCTCCATGAAGTGATGTGATTCATTTTTCATCACCACATCACATGGATGATATATATATATATAAGTATATTTAAAGAATTTATATTATATTTATGATATTATTATCATTATTAAAATATAAAATAATACTTACACCTTTACACAATGATCATGTAAAAATGGAAACTTTACTCATGTATATGTATGGCCTACTATCTTCGTGATTGTAATGTAGTTTGTTTTTCATAACAATATTTAATGGTTTGATTTAAAATGTTAACTATTGTATATAAATTATAATTATTTCATGATTATTATTATGGATATTATGGAATAATTACCTATTTAATCATAGTAAACCTACTAAAGTCATTTTGGACTAATGAACTCAATATCATCCAAACATCTGATGTGGACTTGAGTAATTATGTAATTGTTATAACATGGTAATAAGTGAAATAAAATGAATGATAAACATGGAAATTTTCTAAAGAAATAAAATAATTATGATAATTTTATTATTTATTTTGATAATAAATGGACATGACGATTCAGACTCAAGGTAAGGGACTTTATTTTAAAAATATTCTTTTTAGGATCCCTTAAAACACTCTTTTTCTTCTATGTCCGTATTTTTTAAAATTATTTTATAGAAGTTCTTTTATGGAAATGAAAGATTTATAAAGTAAATTATATGTATCTTTTTACTTTGTTTAAACATTTTTCCAAAGGAAAATTTTAATAGAATGTTTTTACTTTTATTACAATATAAAAAATGAATATTATATTTTAACATATACAGAGACAATGAATTTTCTCACTACCATAACCATTATTTGAAGTTTGGATTCCCTTATAAGCATTCATGATTTTTTTTCAAATAAAATCTTTATTTTTCTATTTCTTGAAATTTGGGTATTGAAAATGGGTTTTCAAAAGAAAAGGGTATTTTGATATCTGAAAGTGTTTTACATATGGATTTAAAAGAGTTTTTCAAGGTTTTATTCAGGATATGGTCTTTGGACACTATTTATGAATGGTTGAACCCCATTATATCTCATAGGTGATCCTGATATAGATTATATAAAGGTTTTATCCACATTATAGCTCATGGGTGATCATGTTATAGCTTATACAATGGGTGATCCCAGATAGCAATCCAATGCATTGGATAAGGATTATGTTCTATGGATAATTATATTGGAAGTCAGGTATATAGTTAATCATATTATATGGTTTTTGAAAGTGTTTTAATTAGATGTTATTCCAATGAACCTATATAGATTTTATATGCTTTATATGGAGTTTTCATGGAGTTTTTTATTTTAAAATATAAGATAAGTATCATTTTAGTGGAAACAAATGATGATCTTTTCTAATAAAAAGGTAGTTATAATAAAATATTTTTTTCATGGGTTTTCATATTTTTACTAGACTAATGTATTTCTTATTTTTATGTCCCTTAATATGATTTTTATGAAAATACCATGTTTTATAATGTTTTTCACAGGGTTCAAATGTAACGACCCAAAGTATTTCAATAGAAGAATCCCTTCTTATATCTATGTCATAAAAACACAAAATAATGAACTACTAAGTGATAAGTGACCTTTAAACATAATTTTGTCACCCCTATGTTTGGAATTTTAAAAATCTGACATACACGGTTGTGTTCAAGATAGTTTTTGGAGTCTAATGAAACAAAAATATTTTTTGGTGAATAGTAACCTACCCTTATGAATAGTAACCTACCCTTATGAATAGTAATATGACCCTTATGAATAGTAAATAAGAGTAACATTACCTATGAATAATAAAATAAAATTTAGACATCTTAGAAAGTGACAATTTGACCTTAGTAAATGTTTTTGGTATTTTATAAGTCATAAATAATTAATTATAATTAATTAATTAATTTAAAAGAATATATATTTTCCTGTAATGTATTCATAAATTATTGAATCAATTTATAATATTTTTTAGATAATTTTATAAGACCCTACGTAATTTTTGAAAGAACTATAAATTCAGTTTTAATCTTAAAAACTGTTTTTTTAAGTAAATTATGATTTTTATTAATTATTAAATTAATAATATTTAGAAAATTATTTTTAAAAAATGGACTTCATTTTTGAATTCTACACGTCAAAAAATGGTTGGGGTAAATTTTTGGGATTTTTCTGAGAAACTTGAATTTTTTGTGAATAGTAGAATACATTAATTTACCATATAAATACATTTTAATTAAAACCCACTATTCCTGACATCACAAGTGATGTAAGCACCCAAATCCCGAACTCACATGCTTTTTTTACTATTCTTGGTCATCCAAGACTCACTATTCCTTGTCTTGGGTGAAATTAATAAACTAATCAATTTTATATTAAGGAAACCCCTCTCCCCTCCACTGTAAAAGCCACCCTTCACTCCCTCTTTTCCTCACACCTCTCAAGCTCCAAGCCTTCTCTAAACTCTGCCCAAACACCACGTCCAAAAGCTACTGGTCTCATCAAAAGACCAAGCCTAGCTTCCTTAAAGAGGATCTCAAGAGGAGAATTCTAAAGGTAATTTATCTCCCTCTTCTCCTTTAATTTCCTTTCAAGTTCAAGTTCCTTTCTTGATCTCTCTCTACCTATCTTCATCCAAATTGTTCTGTAAATCTATTATTATATATATACTATAATATTATGATTCTAATGTTATATTATATCACCCCACACCCTTTCCCTCTTCCATTTATTTTATTAAAGAGAACGTTGTTCATGAGGTGTTAAATTTATCACCTTCAAAAACGACATGTTCTCTTCTTCCATTTCTACCTTCAATCTGGTCATGAAACCATTTTATGGTTGAACCAGAATATTTTATATGTATTATTTTCTATTTTAAGTTCTGTAAATAACCTATGTCCTTATTACTAAGTTAAGTGTTAAAACAAGATCGTTGTGATCCAAAAATCGCTCAAATTAACCCAAATAACCATCATTAAATTTTTATCTAATGATTCGTCCACCTGGATCTAATATAACTCATTATAAAATCATTCAATATTCTGTAATATCATTAATAACATGTAATATCAGTTCTGTATGTTTACCCATGATCTACCCAAACATCAATTTAAGAATACAAGGGGACCGTTCAAGAAAACCATGAAAACGTACATCCCCAATCAATGTTTTTAAACTCTATAAGTCATCCAAAGGAACATAATATTAAATAATGAAACCATAATGAACCCTATTAATGTATAAAAGGTTCTGGAATTTCTAATTAATGAATATAATGTCATTATACAGGACATTAAAGAGAAGGAGGCATTCGAGTACAAGGTAAGGGGAAATCTCGAACCCAATTTTCTTCCTTCGGGTTCTCCCCCTTTCACTCCATTTTTGATATGGTTACTCCTCAAAGATCAATTGTTCATAATTTCCTTTAATTTTCTGGGATATAAATGTTTGTCACTGGTTTTTATGTCCATCAAAATGTTTTCCAAAAGAACTCTTCTTTCAAGATCTCACCTTTTACCTCTCATTCAAGGTTGATAGTTCTTGTATCAAGTATGTTGTTCCCTCTTTATTTTGGGAACCCAAATCTTATGAATGTGTTATTAAGAGATGAAACCCATTACTTTCAATTGAGTGTTGTATCAACAATGTACTTGTTATAATAATTATGGAGTATATAAGGATTGTACTGCAGTAATATTTCATTAAGGACTTGAGATTGTGTGGAACAAAGAAAAGTGACTCAATAGCAGGTTAAATTTTTGGAAAATATATAGTTGAGAGAATGATAAACCATAATATGGTTCTGTTACTGAGGTAGTGATTTTAGAATAATACATGATTGATTTGGATAAATTATACTGGATATTCTTGACTACCTTGAAACTAATTAATGATTTGTATATTCCATCATTGTTGGGGTTTAAAACATTTTTGAATTGATGAAGTATATCCAGTATTCTATATGGAATAAGGGAGCATGAATGTAATCAATATGGATTATGGTAATTCAGGATGTTTCAGTGTTTTAAAAGAATACATGATGAAGGTATTCATATGCTATTACGTGGTAAAAAGGATCTACATTATGTTTAACTTCCTTATAAATGTTGGACTGTGAGTTTGGTCAGAAGTATTTTAGATAAATTCTAGTTTGAGATTAATTTTGGATTGCCATAAAAGGACAACCCGGAGGTCGGGCGGCAACCCGTCGCGTCCGGCAAGGCTGCGAGACTTGAACCCACAACCGAAGGGCGACAAGGGTGTATCACCTACCACTGGCCCACGAGATGTCCTGGATTAAATAATGTAGTTTCTTTAAAATATCTGGTAGATGAATTATAAATTCATTTATTTTGGAACCCTGTACGAATAGTATAAATAGAAATTTTTTTACGTCCTATTATCTTTTAGAGTGAAAGATGAGTTTTTGGTAGAAATTTATTAATGGATATAACTCTAATTATAAAGTAAGTATATCTCCTTATGATCTTAGCCAATATCATAAATAAATTCCTCAACATTAATAAAAGGAACTTAGAACAAAAATGTTGTCCTATATGGTACCATAAATCATCACTAATTTATGGCTTTGTGATTGTTGGCCTTTCCATATCCATGTTCTCTACCACTCTCCATCAGATAATTGATGGTTAGATTTTTCTTCCATATCCATATTTTCCTACATGGAACCCTAGTATGTGTTGTTTTCGGTAATCTTCATACTTTCCACTCTTTATTTTAAATAGAGGCCTCATTAATTCATTTTTCGATGTGGGATTTCAACTAA
The DNA here is from genome assembly GCA_963277665.1 of Viscum album. Lineage (NCBI taxonomy): Eukaryota > Viridiplantae > Streptophyta > Magnoliopsida > Santalales > Viscaceae > Viscum > Viscum album. Next base: position 1,006,001,652 of record OY728164.1, on the reverse strand, counting down.
GATATTTTGAAACATCAAAAATGTGTTATCCTAATACCCTATGTTTTGTTGAATCGATGGTATTTCAAATCATCATAGATTGATGAATTTAAGGACCTCAATTTTACACTTGTTTGTGATTGATGACCTCAATCACTACCTATAAATTTTTACATTTTTCCTCCAATTATATGTCTCTAATTGCCACCAATGTTCTCCTAATCGAGATCATAATTTGGTGGTGACCCTTTAATTTCTCTTTTCCTCATATTAAGACTAAATTTTAGTAACCCAATTTCCGATGTGGGTTTTCCCACAAATATATTTTCTATTTTCAACCTTTTATTTTCGAAGAACAATTTCAAATTGCGAGGACGCAATTTATTGAAGGAGGGGAGAATGTAACACCCCAAGAATTCATAGTGTGTTATTTCTTCAAAATAATTCAATAACTTGCACTACACGCAACACCGAGTTCAAGCACACCATGACTTACCAAACAAGCCGTTCAAAAGAGGTTATGAATAGTATTAACTAAATTTTAAACTTTATATAATCCTTATAATTTTAGAATCCATATTATGAGTTTCTTAGACATAATGTAAGAACAAATTCATTTTCGGTATTGCCCTTTTACCAACTTTTAATAGTGAACCCATTTTAAATACAATATTTTAAACTTTTTGAGTAAAGGGGGATATCAAAAAATTTAAAATGAAACATCCCAAGCTTCCACGGTACGCTTTCCTTTGAATAATACAGTAGTGTGTGTTGTACGCAACTTCGAGTTCTAACACACACCACAACCAATCAAACTAGCCGTTATGAATAGTAATACCTAATTTTTGAAATTATATATATTTTATATTTCAAAATGGACTTCATTTTTGGATTAGGAATATCGAATTTATCCTAAGGTGAAATTTTGGTACTTTTCGGATAACTTTAATATTTTGATGAATAGTGAAAATTACTAAATTTTAATTAAAAAAAACTTTTTTAATAAAAATAATTAATAGTGAAAAATTATGAATTTTAGTGGTTTTAAAGTATATTTAGAATATATTTTTACCATTTAATATAATGTTGGTCATTGGACATAATTTTACAGTTCAAACGAACATAAACAAGTGTCAATCTTTTGATAGTTATTATCTCTTAAAAACACGCTTTTTGTTTTGACAGTGGGAATTAATTTTAAATTAATTTCTGACACTTCTGTGTTTTGAATTTAGAAAAATGGATTCCATATTTGGAATCAGGATGTTCAAATTGTGTATGTAGGTAACTTTTATTTTTAGACATTTTGAATAATTACTGCGGTAAATATTTTATTTACCATGGTTAAGGGTAAATCCGGTAAATAAGGGTTAAAAAATAATATTATAATAATACTAAATTACCCTAAAACGTGTCCTTGACTTATTGGTTGATACATGTTCGGATATAGGCATATTTGGGTCGATTTTGGGACCCCATGGTGCCACTTGTAGGTGATAGGGACACTTTATTTTAATTAAGTTAAAATGAATACAAAAATGACAGAAGCATATATCTTTTAGAAAAACAATATTTACATAAGGTTATATATGTTGGATTTTAGATTATAAATATTAATTAGAAATATAAAAAGATTTCCTACATAATTATATTTTATTTATAATTTTTAGACATTAAATAATCTAATTTATTTATGACACAATGATGATGAATTAATTACTATAATAGTGAAAAATTAAAATAATTGATATTATAAATACCCAAATAAATATAATATGAAACTTTTAATGAATTAAACTAATTTTCTAGGATAATATGATATATTAGTATTGATTTAATCGACTTTTTTCTAAGTAATCAATCTGTTATGAGTTTCAAAAAAATCAACTATTGAATAGTGTCAAAATTGACATAAAAGAGTTCTTAAAACAAATATTATATTATTAATTGATATTAAATTCCTAAAAATCTAAGGTTCGGCCAAGAGACTTATATCATGATAGGTTCATCATTAATGGACCACTTGTGGGTGGCTTGGATGTATATAGTAAGTTTATTAACCATATTATATAAAAATACAAAGAGACATTGTAAAAGTGAAACTAATTAACTTAGAGTTAATACTTAAAGATAAGGTTAATATAAGTACCCAAACCTGTCTAAATTCTATTGGTTGAGTTGTTTTCGACCCATACCCACCTTAACATTTAAATAATCAACTTTGGAGCCATTATAAACCGAATAAGAATTTATTATAAACTAATATTTCTAGCTTTTCCAAAGGTGCCCCTCACCCCTCTTATAAAAGGGCACTCCTCCTTCTCTTTTCTTCACACCTTAAAAGCCTTTTGGTTCGGCCAAACTCTTCCCAAATACTCTCCCAACTTCCTTAACTACAACCTAGAGGCCTTAGTTTGATCATAAAGCCATCCTAAGGAGCCCTTTTGATCAAATCAAAAGGAAGAAACCGAAGAAGAGGTAATGATTTCACCACCCTTTTCCAAGTTCCTTCTTCTTCCACTTCTTCTTACTTTGTTGTTACCATTCTAAAATAATAACTCCAGTATCATATATATACTGTGATGTTATTATAAATATGGTACAACCATATTCAGTATTCTATCCACCCTTTGAATAACATGTCACCATACGTGCGTACGTACGGCTTACCGTCTCCACGTCATGGTGTAATTGTTATTAAATATATTATTATTTGGATGGGTATAATAATGATGTGTAACTCATGTAAATAATAAATATAACATGTTAATGATTCTGTATATATGATATACCATCCATTTATATATTATTTTAATATCAAAAGAATGATATTGTCGCTCGTGCGTACGTACGGACTACCGTCTCCACGAACGCGATGAGATTCATTCTCCATCATATCCATTCAAGTATAATTATCATTTTCTGATTTAAAAATGATGTTTAAGGACTTGATATCATTATGGATATGAATAATATACAACCTATCCATTACAAACATGGCTTACGTAATAAAACATATAAAATAAAACGAGTAAGTTAACACCCAAAACAACGATAATACTAAGACATTATTAACAAAGCAAAGTTAAAAGATCATATATGATATCATATTAATATATATGATTCTTGTATAATTTAATAACAATTATTTCACTATTATACAGGAGGTTAACCTACCCCAACAAAGTAAAAGTACAAGGTAAGGGATTTTCTTATCTCACTTTCAATTCCGTGAGATTTCCATTGTTCGCCACTAAATTATTGAAAGTGGTGTATTGTGTACTGAAATTTGATATATATTATCATGATTCTCTTTATATTCATGTTATTCTGTAAATAATTTGGTGGTTATTAACTTTTGGCCATACGACTCGGTTTATTAACGTGGTAAGGGGTTTTCATCTCACTCCTTATTCCCGTGAGATTCATGCCATATTTCCACCATCACCTTTTGTGTGGTGTATGTACTGCCCATAATTATATTCTTTGTGTAATACACTCTAATTTATGTGTATTTACATATTCATTTTATGATACCTCTTTTATGGGTTGTATGTTTCATAAGTTACCAAATTGGTAAGGGTTATTTCGCAATGTCTTCATTATCTGAGGTTGTTTATACGTAATAATCTACTGGGATCTCTTTATCATCCACATCCATGTTTCTTAAAAATGAATTTCAAATCATTTTTACTATTTACTAGAATATGGGTTAAAGTCATTTATACCCTTGTTTGACTTTTTATAAGATTTTTATAAAGTAATCTTTCCGTCGTTTTCCAAACAAGGTGCATTTTAACCTTTTCGACAAAATTAAGGTAAGAATGTTTTTTTAACTTATACGGCGGGTGTGGATATTTTCCACCGTTATAAAATCGTCGAAGCTTCCCTTACAAGATAATAAGAATATTTTCAAAAAAAATGTTTTATTTCATAAATATAAGACTCTTAAATGATTTCAAAATAGAAAGAGATAATTTTCTAAAATAGTCTTTATTTCATCTATGTCAACATCCTTTGATGGATTTTAAGCTTATTTGAAGTTGATTTATTATGATACAAAACATCCATATTTTATTGAAGGTTTTGTGATATTTTTTACTGTGGATAAGTTATTCTTATGTCACTCATGGTTTTTGTTTAGAGTATTGACATTTCATAAGTTATTTGTAATCCGAATGTTTATGTTATATTTCAACCTTTCATTCAGATGAATGTGTTAGACAAGTATGTTCCGGGTTGGGGACCGGTAAAAGTAAGCCGTTCGGTTTGGTCTCCGGTTATTAGAGGAACTCCGGTTTGGTGTCCGGTTATTAGAGGAACTCCGGGTTGGTGTCCGGTTATTAGAGGCACTCCGGGTTGGTGTCCGGTTATTAGAGGCACTCCGGGTTGGGTTCCGGTTACAGTTAGCACCAAGGTCTTGGGATGAGGCCTTGACAAAGAAATTAAAGTTCAGCATTATGCATTCCATCATTATGAAAGTGGTTATTGATTTTGCATGTGATTATTCGATTAGTAGAATATCCATGTGAATAAGTAAATGGCATTATTTCATTTTATTTATGCCATAATATGTTGAATGTTCAAGTTTGAAAGGCTTTTGTTTTAGTTATACATTGCCTTAAATGTTTATTCTTATTTATGAAAGTTTCCGCTATATTGTTATCCTTACTGGGCATTTGAGCTCACCCCTTTTTTATGTTTTATTTTTCCCAGGAAGTGAAGAAGTAAATTATGAATGACCTGCAGGGATATTATGTGGGGATATGAGTGTGGATTATGGAGACAATATGTTGTTGTAGTAGTTTTTCATTTTATGATGTAATGTAAAACTTATGAATATATCTAGTGTTTCCAAGGCTACTAAACCAATCGGTATTTCGAGATTTGATCTTTCTTGTGATCATGCCAATGTTATGTAATAATTCACCAACTCTAGGTAACTGGGGTCGGGGCGTTACAGTTAACCACTAAGACATGATGTTTCATTTTTATGCATTGCCACATTTGAAGTCTTTTTTTATGCTCCTCTCATGTTCGTGATCTTTTGCCTATGTCATGATTATGCTCACCCCATGATATATTGTTCTTATATAACCTCTTATTGGGCTTCTAGATCACCCATTTTGATTTATATCCTCAGGTGGATACATGTACTAAGGAGAGGACAAATTCCACTAAGAAGCTAGCGAAGAAGAAATTAAATAATTGTTTATGGTTGATGTTGTATTTGTTATGTATGGTCCTAGTTTTCCCAAGACACTAAACCTCTGGATCCTCCATGTGTAATACTATTGTGTTGTTTATCTTTAAAATGATGTAATAGTAATGTAAGAAAAGGCCGGGTCGCTATAGTTGGTATCAGAGGAAAGGTTTAGTTAATTTGCGAATTAGGATTAGTAAACCCTAGAGAAAACCTCTAGCATGAGAATAAGTACAAATATGTACACAAGAATATTTACCTAGGGATCCCATATGTTATGTTTTTGGTATAATTGTTTAAATGGATAAGTTATTCATGACTTGTTTACTTATGTTTTGTTCTAACCTTTTCTATTTTAGAAAATGGTGGGAACCAGGAGAAATCAGGCCAACAACTCTTGCGAGGGCCAATGAAACGATTGCCCGAACAGCATCCCCAATGATTTTGGAGGTGGAGTTCAAAACTTCATGGCGATTCTTACCCAATTATCTCGGGTTATGAATAATAACCATAATAATGGGTAACGTCCTCCTTCGCCAAAGAGGGAGCAACTAGCTATCGAATGTTTTATGCAGCAACAACCACCGACGTTTTGTGGATCTTCCAATCCACTAGTTGCAGAACAGTGGGTCAACACCATGGAGAAGATATTTTCTGTTCTTCACTGTTCTGAGACGGAGAAGGTGACTCTAGTCTTTTATCATCTAGATGGAGAAGCTGATCAATGGTGGGCTTTGATTAAGAACACCAAGCCAAGGGAGGAAATTGAAGAGATGGAATGGGAAGAATTTAAGATAATGATTCTTAATAAGTACTTCCCATGAACTCTTCGCACGAAGATGGAGAGAGAATTCATAGAGCTCAAGAAAAAATAAAAAGAATCTGTCACAACCTATGAAGCAAATTTTACAAGGCTTGCAAGGTATGCTTCGGGTTTTGTTATCAACAATGATAGAAAAATTGATAGATTCTTTAGTGGATTAAAACCACATCTTCGAAAGGCTCTTGAAATTTGAGACTTTGGGAGTTATGAAGAAGTTGTTTGGTGTGATCTCAAAGTGGATATGGAGTTTGGATAATGGTCCCATGGCTATGGTGATAAGAAAAGAAAGATGGAGTTTCAAGATGGTGGATCTAGTGACAAAGGTGGGAAGAAAAATCGACCCACATGCCAAAAATGTGGGAAGTTGCACCATGGGAACTACCTCAAAGGTACGGAGAAATGCTTTAAGTGTGGGAAGAAAGGACACCAAGCTCACAAGTGTCTAAAAGACCTAAAAAGGAAGGATAATGTAGCTGATGAATGGAGAGAACCACTCGTGGTTCAATGCTACAACTGTAGGGAGCTAGGGAACTATTCAAACCAGTGCACTAAACCTCGAGCTCTCGAGGGTAATCAGCGCCAACAACCACCAAAGTCAAAGGAACAAGGGAAGGCTTATTCCATCACTACTACGGAGGTGGAACATGATAATGAAGTCGTACAAGGTACAATTACTATTCACTCAAGAATGGAAAAAGTCTTATTTGATTCTAGTTCTACGCATTCCTTTATATCTTACTAGTTTGCTAAAACTATAGAATCGAAGCCCCAAAACTTTGAAGTAGAGATATCTGTAAAAACACCAAGTGGTGCAATCATTGCAACCCAAGTGTTTTATTCTTCTCCTATTGACGTATGTGGGGAGATTCTTCCGGAAAATCTCATAATACTTCCCTTGGTGGAATTCGACACTATAATGGGAATGGATTGGCTCTCGTTATATAGATCACATATCAACTGTCGGGAAAAGGAAATATATTTTCATATTCCGAACCATCCCATGCTCCTCTACAAATGAAAGGAAGATCATGATTATCCTTTGAAAAATCCTTCAATGGTGTGGGTGTTGATTCCCTATGAAGAAGCATACCTCACCCAAATGGTTGAGTCGAAGGAAAGTGCCAACCTTGAGGAAATGCCCATCATGAGGGAATATAGTGATGTATTTCCTGAAGAGTTACCCGGAATTCCCCCAGATCGTGAGGTAGAGTTCTCAATTGAACTCATACCCGGAGCTACTCCTATCTCTAAGTGCCCCTATAGGATGGCTCCTATCGAACTGGAGGAGTTAAAGAAGCAGCTGCAAGAGCATCTGGAAAAAGGGTTCATACGCCCTAGTGCATCACCTTGGGGTGCGCCAGTGCTCTTTGTAAAGAAGAAGGATGGTACCATGCAGCTGTGTATCGATTATCGGGAACTCAACAAGATCACCATAAAGAACAAGTATCCTCTCCCAAGGATTGATGACTTGTTCGATTAGTTAATAGGAGCTCAATACTTCTCAAAGGTGGATCTTCGTTCTGGGTATCATTAAGTAAAGGTGAAGAAGGAAGATATTCAAAAGACTGCCTTCCGTACAAGGTATGGGCACTATGAGTTTTTGGTGATGCCCTTCAGACTTACTAATTCCCCTGCAATCTTCATGGATTTTATGAATAGAGTCTTTATACATTACCTCGACAAATTCGTGGTAGTGTTTGTCGATGATATTCTCATCTACTCCAAGAGAAAGGAGGAACATGAAGAACATCTAAGACTTGTGTTGGCGACATTGAGAAAAGAGAAGTTGTACATCAAGTTCAGCAAGTGTGACTTTTGGATGAATCAAGTCACGTTCTTGGGACATGTGATCACAAGAGAGGGAATTTATGTGGACCCTTCAAAGACAAAGGTGATTGAGGAATGGCCCAGGACCTCTAGTGTCGCAGAAATCCGTAGTTTTCTTGGATTAGCTGGGTACTATCGACGTTTTGTGAGAAACTTCTCACGATTGTCAAGCCTGCTAACTAAGTTAACAAGGAAAGGTGTAAAGTATGTATGGACGGAAGAATGTGAGGGAAGAGTCAAGGAGCTAAAGAGAAGGTTGATCACTGCACCTGTACTCACACTACCAAAAAGTGGAGAAAGTTTTGTGATATACAGTGATGCTTCAAAGAAAGGCTTGGGTTGTGTACTCATGCAAAATGACAATGTGATAGCCTATGCCTCATGACAGTTGAAGATCCATGGGCAGAAATACCTGACACATGATCTAGAGCTGGCAGCCATGATTTTTGCCTTGAAAATCTGGCGGCACTACCTTTATGGTGAGAAGTGTTACATATACACCGACCACAATAGCCTAAAGTATATATTCACACAAAAGGAGCTCAACATGCGTCAAATGAGATGGTTAGATCTAATCAAGTATTACGATTTCTCTATTCACTATCATCCTAGGAAGGTGAACATGGTAGCTGATGCTCTAAGTAGAAAAGAACCTGCTACTCCATCCATGTTGAGGATTGAGAAAGACCCTATCTTCTCGGATATGAAAAGGATGGATTTGGGAATCATAAGGGCAGGGGATACATCCTACCTTGCCCAAATTATTGCGCAACCATCCATCCAACAAAAGATTAAGGAAGCACAAAGGGATGATGTAGAGATACAAAAGAGGGTGAATGCAGTAAAGGAAGGGAAACTGCAAGAGTTCCATATCGACGATGATGGTGTGATTCGGTTTGGAACATAGCTTTGTGTGCCTTCATCACCCGGGATAAAGAAGGAGCTATTGGATAATGCACATAGCTCAACTTTCTCTATTCATCCTAGAAGTACCAAGATGTATCGTGATCTTCGAGAACACTTCTGGTGGGATAACATGAAGAAGGAGATTGCGGAATATATATCAAGGTGCTTGGTATGTCAGCAAGTTAAAGCTGAGCGGAAAAAGTCCAAAGGTATGATGAAGTCATTGCCTATACCCATGTGTAAATGGGAAAATGTTACTATGGACTTGTCACGGGTCTCCCAAAAACGTCAAGAGTAAATAATGCGATATGGTTTGTGGTTGATCGACTCACCAAGACTGCCAATTTTATCGCTATTCGGGAAGACCTCTCACTTGAACAGCTTGCAAGGATATATGTGAAGGAAGTAGTGAGATTTCATGGTGTTCCACTCTCGATTGTCTCTGACCGTGATCCAAGGTTCACATCTAAATTTTGGAGGATCCTTCAACATGCTTTGAGTATTGAATTAAATTTCAGCATGGCCTATCACCCCCAAACTGATGGCCAGTCTGAAAGGACTATTCAGACACTCAAAGATATGCTAAGAGCCTGCTCTCCTGAATTCAAAGGTGGTTGGGATCAGCATATCTCATTGGTTGAGTTCTCATACAATAATAGCTTCCACTCGAGTATTCAGATGGTTCTGTATGAAGCTCTTTATGGGAAGTGATGTAGAACTCCAACCTGTTGGGATGAAGTTGGAGAACGAAAGCTACTTGGTCCTGATCTTGTTCAAGAGATGATAGAGAAGGTTCAAGTCATCCAGAAACACATCAAAGCTTCTCAAAGTTGGCAAAAGATCTATGATGACAACCATCGAAGGGACTTAGAGTTCGACGTTGGAGAGAAAGTCTTTCTTCGAATATCTCCATGGAAGAGAGTCATGAGATTTGGGAAGAAAGGGAAGCTAAGCCCAATGTACATTGGCCCCTTTGAGATCCTTGATCGTATAGGATACATGGCCTATCGTCTGGAACTTCCACCAAATATGGCTCAAGTTCATGATGTGTTTCATGTATCACTACTGAGGAAGTACATTACAGACCCCTCACATGTACTAAACTCAGAGGTGGTACAGTTGGAAGATGATCAATCCTATAAGGAGCAGCCGGTAAAAATTTTGGACCGAAGTGATAAGGTTCTACACAACAAGACAACCCGCCTTGTCAAAGTGTTATGGAGGAACCATAAGTTTGAGGAAGCAACTTGGGAACCAGAAGAGGTAATGAAGGAGAAGTACCCACACCTGTTTGTGTAAATTAAAATTTCGGGGGCGAAATTTCTTAAGGGGGGAAGAATGTAACGACCCCAAAGTATTTCAATAGAAAAATCCCTTCTTATATCTATGTCATAAAAACACAAAATAATGAACTACTAAGTGATAAGTGACCTTTAAACATAATTTTGTCACCCCTATGTTTGGAATTTTAAAAATCCGATATACACGGTTGTGTTCAAGATAGTTTTTGGAGTCTAATGAAACAAAAATAATTTTTGGTGAATAGTACCCTTATGAATAGTAACCAACCCTTATGAATAGTAATATGACCCTTATGAATATTAAATAAGAGTAACATTACCTATGAATAATAAAATAAAATTTAGACATCTTAGAAAGTGACAATTTGACCTTAGTAAACGTTTTTGGTATTTTATAAGTCATAAATAATTAATTATAATTAATTAATTAATTTAAAAGAATATTTATTTTCCTGTAATGTAGTCATAAATTATTGAATCAATTTCTAATAGTTTTTAGATAATTTTATAAGACCCTACGTAATTTTTGAAATAACTATAAATTCAGTTTTAATCTTAAAAACTGTTTTCTTAAGTAAATCATGATTTTTATTAATTATTAAATTAATAATATTTAGAAAATTGTTTTTGAAAAATGGACTTCATTTTTGGATTCTACACGTCGAAAAATGGTTGGGGTAAATTTTTGGTCATCCAATACTCACTATTCTTTGACTTAGGTGAAATTAATAAACTAATCAATTTTATATTAAGGAAACCCCTCTCCCCTCCACTATAAAAGCCACCCTTCACTCCCTCTTTTCCTCACACCTCTCAAGATCCAAGACTTCACTAAACTCTACCCAAAAACCTTAACTAGCTCATCCCCCACATCCAAAAGCTACTGGTCTCATCAAAAGACCAAGCCTAGCTTCCTTAAAGAGGATCTCAAGAGGAGAATTCTAAAGGTAATTTCTCTCCCTCTTCTCCTTTAGTTTCCTTTCAAGTTCAAGTTCCTTTTTTGATCTCTCCCTACCTATCTTCATCCAAATTGTTCTGTAAATCCAGTATTATATATATACTGTAATATTATGATTCTAATGTTATATTATATCACCCCACACCCTTTCCCTCTTCCATTTATTTTATTAAAGAGAATATTGTTCATGAGGTGTTAAATTTATCACCTTCAAAAACGACATGTTCTCTTAAGTTCTAGAAATAACCTATGGCCTTATTACTAAGTTAAATGTTAAAACAAGATCATTGTGATCCAAAAACCGCTCAAATTAACCCAAATAACCATCATTAAATTTTTATCTAATGATTCGTCCACTTGGATCTAATATAACTCATTATAAAATCATTCAATCTTTTGTAATATCATAAATAACATGTAATATCAGTTCTGGATGTTTACCCATGATCTACCCAAACATCAATTTAAGAATACAAGCGGACCGTTCAAGAAAACCATGAAAACATACATCCCTGATCAATGTTTTTAAACTCTATAAGTCATCAAAAGGAACATAATATGAAATAATGAAACCAGAATGAACCCTATTAATGTATAAAAGGTTCTAGAATTTCTAATTAATGAATATAATGTCATTATACAGGACATTAAAGAGAAGGAGGCATTCGAGTACAAGGTAAGGGGAAATCTGGAACCCAATTTTCTTCCTTCGGGTTCTCCCTCTTTCACTCCATTTTTGATATGGTTACTCCTCAAAGATCATTTGTTCCTCATTTCCTTTACTTTTCTGGGATATAAATGTTTTTCACTGGTTTTTATGTCCATAAAAATGTTTTCCAAAAGAACTCTTCTTTCAAGATCTCACCTTTTACCTCTCATTCAAGGTTTATAGTTCTTGTATCAAGTATATTGTTCCCTCTTTCTTTTGGGAACCCAAAGCTTATGAAGGTGTTATTAAGAGATGAAACCCATTCCTTTCCATGGGTTATTTATTTACATGTTTGATATGTGTTCTATGCGGCAATCATGATAATGATAATTTTATGATGTGACGGGTGTGCCCGGAATTATATAGCGCAATATGAATGTTTAAATGTGACGGGTGCGCCCAAAATTATATAGTGCTCCAATGCATTGGGTAAAGTGATGAATCTCATGAGTAAATGTGAAATGATGTGTGAACATGATGCTAGTTTTGTTCACAAGTATGTGGGGTAGTTAACCACTAAGACATGGTGTTTCATTTTTATGCATTGCCACATTTGAAGTCTTTTTTTATGCTCCTCTCATGTTCATGATCTTTGGCCTACGTCATGATTATGCTCACCCCATGCTATATTGTTCTTATCTACCCTCTTACTGGGCTTCTTACTCACCCCTTTTGATGTATATCCTCAGGTGGATACATGTACTAAGGAGAGGACAAGTTCCACTAAGAAGCTAGCGAAGAAGAAATTAAATAAATGTTTATGGTTGATGTTTTATTTGTTATGTATGGTCCTAGTTTGCCCAAGACACTAAACCTCTTGATCCTCCATGTGTAATACTATTGTGTTGTTTATCTTTAAAATGATGTAATAGTAATTTAAGAAAAGGTCGGGTCGCTATATCAAATATGGGTAAGAGAAAGAAATAACTTATGTGGAAATTCATTAAGATATTTCATGAAATGAAATCATGTTTTATTTTAAAAAATTATATTATGGGGAAAATGGATACTTATTACACATATCCACTTTTTATAGATATGGGATTGGTATGTAGTTATGTTTACCTAAATCTCTAAAAATATAATCCTAAAATAGATTTATGAATGAAATAAATTGAATTCAATTTTAAATTCACTAGAAAATTTTGATGTTTAAGTTTGTATCCTTACAGTTGGAATTAGATAAAGGTTCAGATAACATTAGAGGTTAGGATAATCTTAATATAATTACTTTAAAATATTATACTTTATGGTTAATTTGAAATGATATATCATTTTAAGATTAACATGTTACTTCTTCTAAACTATGTTTTTTTAGAATGTTTTTCCATAGAAGAAATAGGGAAGTTATAGTAGAAAGGCACTAAGAGGATAATATACTTCTAAATCAGCAACCCAGAATGGTCAAAATTGGAATTGAATAGTTTTTGTGGTGATGGATTAGTATATACAAGCTATAAATAGTGGCAGAATCCATGCTAGAGAGTAGCCATATCTACCAATGAAGGGCATGAAAATAGTATAGCATTTTATGAGACAACATCCTTCAGTATTAAGTGGATCTTCTAACCCAGTGGTATCCGAAGGATGGATTAATTATCTAGAGAATATATTTGAATCCATGGGGTGTTTAGAATGTCAAATTATAACCCTTTCTATTTATCATTTAGAAGGTTTAGAGGATTGTTGGTGGCCTCTGGTTAAGAATACCAAAGAGAGAGATGATCTTGATTTAATATAATAGCATAAATTTAATAATATCTTCCATGAGAAATATTTCACTAAGGTTATTACACTCAGGATGGAGAAACTATTCTTGGAATTGAGTAAAACGTATGAATATTAAATAGTTATATATTAAGAAAATTTTAAAATATTATCTATGAACGTACCATATTTTATCTATGTTTTTGATAGTAAGATTAATTGGTTTTACTCAAAGTTGAAACCAAGATATTGAAGGGAATTAGCTTACCATTAATTCAAAATAAATAAAAAACTTTTTCTGTGTGATGAGAAGGTATAAATGGATTTCACCAATAATCATTTATTCCATGAAAACAAGTATATAAAAAGGAATGGATGGAAGGAAATGGGGAAGAATTCATCAAAGAAAATTAGAGGTAAGAAAATTAAGATATCATATTATGATTTGTGTGGTAAAAGGAATCTTGGGGAATGTATTGTAAATTTTGGAAAGTGTTGCCAGTGTGGTATGTTTGATCATAGGTATCATAATTGTAATGAAAATTTTTCATTAAAATCAAAGAATGTGGTAACCAATAGCCATCCATCAGTGAGATGTTTTAGTTCCAATGAGTTGCTTCATTATTCTAACACGTGTCTAAAATTAGTTAATCTGGATAGAAATAATCAAGAATGAAAGTAGAAAGGTATAAAAAATGATTTTATGCTACTAAGGTTAATCCATTGTTATCTAATGAAGTAGTGACAGGTATGTAACTAGTTTATTCAAACTATTCAAATACCATGTTGAACTCTGGATCTTCTCAGTCAATCTTTTTTTAGAAATTTTCTTATAAATTGGGAGTATCACCTCATTAAAGTAAGATAGGGATTTTGGTGAAAACTCTAGGTGTAATTATTAAAGAAACCGAGATTTATAGGAATCTTACTATTATTATTATTGGGATGGTATTCCCTAAAAATATTATTAAACTGCCCATGGTAATGTTTTGATGTAATTTTGGGTATGGATTAGATTCCAGTTTATCATACTAAAATAGATTTTGGTGCTAAGAATGTTTTTTTAATGATTTAATACCTTTAATAACCTATCAAGAAGCTAAGAAATTGATTAGATATGGTGGTAAAAGTTAATTAGAACATGTTTTTTAAAATAAAGAAACTACCAAAATTAGTAATGTACCAGTGGAGAATGAATATATGGATATTTTCCTGAGTATTTATTAGGTGTTATTATTAATCGAGAGGTTGAGTTTATTTTTGACTTAGTTCCTAGTGTTAAGCCAATTTTTAAACCCCCTTATCAAATGGCACAATTATAACTTTTGAAATTGAAAAATAAATTGTTGGAGTTCCTAGATAATGGTTTCATTAATCTAAGTACTTCACCTTATGGTGAACCTATTTTTTGTTAAAAATAAAGATGGTTCTGTGATGATTTTTATTAATTATAGATCTTTGAATAAAATCATTGTTAAGAACAAGTATCATTTTCCACATGTCAATGATTTTTTTATCGGCTCTAAGGATCAAAGTATTTTTTAAAGATTGATATCAGGTTAGGGTAACATCAGTTGAAGGAAAATGAGGAATATTTAACTAACACTTCATTTAGAACTAGATATTGGCATCATGAGTTTGTAGTTATTATTTTTGGTTTGTTTAAGGCACCAGTTGTATTTATTGATCTTATTAATAGATACTTCCATGAATATTTGGATAAGTTATTGGTTTTGTTTATTGATGATATATTGTTATATTCTAAAATTCTTGAGGATCATTAAAAACACCTAAGAATCGTTATGAAAACCATAAAAGATTATATGGAAATTTTATTAAGTGTTGTTTTTTGATGTAGAAAATTTATTTCTTTGGACTTATTATTTATAAAGATATAATAACTATTGACCCTGGTAAAACTAAATCTTTTGAGGAGTGGCCAAGACCAAAAAATGTCATATAAATTTTTATTTTTTTATTTTTTAGATACTGTCGATATTTTTCTGAAAATTTTTCTTCATTGTCTATCCCAATAACTAAGTTAACTCAAAAATGAGTTAAATTTATATTGATAAAAGAGTGTGATAGTATTTTTAGGAAAAAAAGAAGATTAGTGAATGATCTAGTTTTTTCTTTTCCCCCTACAGTTATTGAATTTTTAATCTATAGTGATTATTCTTGGAATGGACTTGGATTATTTCTTATGTATAATGATCAAGTAATTTCCTATGCCTCATAGAAAATGAAATATCATTAATTAAATTATACGATACTTGATCTGGATTTAGAAACTGTGGTTTTTTATTTAAAAATTTGGAGTAATAATTTATATATAGTAAAGTGTTAAATATATACTAATCATAAATGTTTTAAGTGTATATTTACTCATAAATAGTTGAACATGAGGTAGTAAAAATGGATGGAATGGACTAAGGAATATGAGTACTTGATTTTTTACCATCTTGGAAAATCAAAAAATTTAATTGATGCTTTGAGTCTAAAAAATAATGTTGTATTAACCATATTTTGTTTGGAACATGACCCTTTGGTTATGATTTTATGAATTTTGGTCTAGAATTTTAGGATTCAGGAACATACTCTATTTGGATTTAGGTTTTAGTACAATCACCTCTTCCATAAATAATTAAACAAGCTTAGAAGAAATACTATAAGTTATAGGAAAAGGGTAACTTTCCTAAATTTTACATTGAAAAAGAATGTATTTTTTATTTGAAAGTGATTATATGTGCCTTTTGATTCTCTGTTTAAGAATGAATTATTGAGTGAAGCTCATAGTTCCATGTTTTCTATTAATCCCGGTAGCACTAAATATACAAAAACCCTTGGTAGTATTACTAATGGGATAGAATGAAAAGATATATTACTAAATTTACCATGAAATGTTTAGATTTTAAACAGGTTAAAGCAGAATAAAAATTACTAAAGGTTACGCATCATCCTTTTCTATTAACAGAGTGGAAATAAGAAAATTTATCCAGGGATTTCACAATGGTATTCTAAAAGACATCTTTAGGTAATAATGTGATTTGGGTTATTGTTGATAGAGTAACTAAATCTGTGCATTTACTTCCAATTAGAGATACTATGTATATGGATCAACTTTCTTAACGATATCTTAAAGAGGTATTTTAGTTACATGGAGTTACTCTCTCTATTGTATATTACCATGATCTTAGGTTCACTTCTAATTTTTGGAATGAACTTAAAAATTCATTAGCAAATGAATTAAATTTTAGTACAGACTTTCATCCTCAATATGATCGAGAGTCTAAGAGAAAAATTCAGACCTTGGAAGATATGCATTGTGTTTTTTTAAGGTATTACCAAGTAAATTGATATCAACATCTTTCTTTGGTTGAGCTCTATTATAATAATAGTTATTATTCTCGTATATATATAGCACATATTGAAGAATTATATGGAAAGTGGTGTTAGATTATAGCTTCTTTGATTAAAATAAGAGAAATTAAGTTGAGGGGGAAAGAGTTGGTCAAAGAAATAGTTAATAAGGTGAAGATGATTCATCATTATTTGAGGATGTCTCAAATTATGAAGAAATTTTATGTTGATAATTGAAGGAAGTATCTTTATTTCGAGGTTGGTGATCATGTTTTTATTAAAGTATATCCCTGGAAAACTATTATAAGTTCAGTGAAAAAAATGAGAAGTAAAGTCCATGGTTCATTAGACCAAATAAAATATTGAATAAATTTGGATCAGTTTCTTATTGAGTATCCTTTCCTCTGATTTTATCCCAGGTACACAGTGTGTTTCATGTATCAATGTCAAGAAATTATGTGATTGATTCATCTCATGTTTTAAACCCTAAAATTGTTCAGTTGAAAGAGAAACTTTATTATTAGGAATATCCTATTCATACTCTTAACCATAGAGATAAATTATTGTGGATAAAGGTAATTAATCAGGTTATGGTTTTGTGAAAAACTCATATGGTTGAAGAAGAAACATTGGAGTTTAAAGATGTTATCAGTGATAGGTATCCTTAATTGTTTAATAAGTGAATAAAATTAAAAGGAAACCATTTCAAAATTGGGGGAATAATGTAATGACCCAATTAATCATATAATAAATAATTTTTATATTTATATCATCCATTAATTAGATATTTATATTCATTATAAAATTAGTAATTAATTTTTAAATAATAAACAAAATTGTTTTATTAAACTCTTTTCTAATAAGGTTTTATTTAAAATTTTAATTTTAAAATTATATAATGTGAAATTGAAAAAATGAATTTAATTTTTTAAATAATAATTTAAAAATTATCATATGATGGATTTTTTATAATTTTCTTAAAAGATTTATTTTTTAGTGAATAGTGAAAAATTCTGATTTTTTTTAAATATTATTTATTTTCATGTATTTATAACGTAAAATTATATTTTCAGTGAGTTTCAAAATTTTATTAGTATATTTAGTTTCAAAATGATAAATTTATGGTTTTTTAAAATCAATTTTATAGCTAAATTTAGTAAAAAAACAATTTTACATTAAAAGGAGGATTTTTATAAAAAACTGTTTTTCATCAAGTTTTGTCGGTTTAATTTTAAATTAAATTTTGAAACTTATGTGAATTGAATCTTAAATAATTTATTAAATATTATTTAATAATTGTTTCCAAATTTATAAAATAGGTCCCTTTTATTTTTGGACAGTATGAATGGTAACCATTGTAATATTTGTTACCATGATAAAGGGTAAATCGTGTAATTAAAGATAATAAATAAAATGATAAGAACTAAAGAATGACCCTAACACTTGAATAGTTTTTTTGGGATACGTATATATCATCCATAATAATAAAAATGTTGAATATATGACCTTTTTTATTTGGATGTAACTATAACCTTTACAATATTTCATTTAATGAAAAGTCAATAATATCACCCTCTTGTTTTTAATAAATATAATATTTTTAAAAATGGGGTCACCAGATGATATGTTCATTTATAAATATTATGTTTAAATAAAGAATATTTATCTTTATCATAGTAATTTTTTATTTTTTAGTAAGTAAATAATTTCCTTAAATGCTTACACAAAGCTAAAGTAGTAATTATTCAATTAATGGAAAAATCAAAAAAATTATATTAAAAATATTAAAAGAAATATAAATTGAGTTAATTAATTTGATATTTGAGTTTTATAGATAAATATAATAGTTTAGGGGTGTAATAAAATATATTTTTTCTAATTTAATTTTTTTATTGATGTTATTAAAGTCAAATTAATGAATAGTTTTAAAAATTGACATTAATGATATTTTATAAAAAATAATATTTTATTAAATGAAATAAGATTCATAGAAATATTATATTCTTCTAAATAATTATTATATGGTTTATAATACCATCCATATTATATTTATGAGTCTTTTTTCCATTTATAGTAACTATCTTGACCCTCAAAGAAAAAAAAACTTTTTTCCCCATAATAAGTGTGGAAGGGTTAACAAGGGGATAAAACCAAAAGATAAGGGTAAAAACAAAGTAAAAAAACTTATCTAATTTTAATTTTATTAGATTATTTTTATTAATAAACATCCTATATTCTAAATAAATAATTTTTTATCCATTTTTAATTAAAAATTAATTTATATTAATTTAATATTTTGTGAAATTCCAAGAGTGCTCCTCCCCTCTCTTATAAAAGGGCATCTTTTCTTCCCTTTACTTCACACTTAATACCCCATTTTTTCAAACAGTATATTCCATAATACCTTCCTAACATCCCTACCCATGTTATATAGTCATTATTTTAGTGTATAATAAAAACCTTAGTAGTCTTATGGTGTTAAGTAAATGAGGTTTTCGGAAGAAGATGTATCATTCTTGACCGAGTTTTTTTATTTTGTTTCTTATTTAACCTACTTAAAATATTAATTTACCATTATTATATAATTAAAATTGTATTTTACATATAATTAGGTGTTTTTATGTTATTATAAAATACTATATTTATCTTTTATTCCATCAAATGGGAAACAAAACCATCATTCCTCTTTATGATGGACTACCACCTCATAAACCGGTGTAATTCATTTTCCATCACCATATCTTAGGACTGGATTATGATTGTTGAATTATTGTTTTTATATTATATTAATTAAATATTTATCATTATAAAATTATAATATATCATTTACCTTATTACCTTTGCATTCACTAAAAATGATAATGTCGTTCGTGGGTACTTGTGGACCACCACCTCCACGAAGCGATATACTTCATTTTTCATCACCATGTCACTAGAATGATATATATATATATATAAGTAATATTATATTTATGAAATTATTATCATTATTAAATGATAAAATAATACATACCTTCTTTCAATAATAATCTTTAAAAAATAGAAATGTCGCTCATGCGTACATACGTCCTACCGTCTCCCTGATTGTATCGTGGTCATTTTTCATAAAAATATTTAATGGTTGGATTTAAAAGTAAAATTAATGTATAAAAATAATTATTATTTCATGATTATTATTCTATATATTATGTAATTAAAGCCCCTTTTTCCATTTTCAACCTACCGAAGTCATTTTGGACTTATGAACTGAATATCGTCAAAACATCCAACGTAAACTTAAGTAATTATGTAATTGTTATGAAATTGTAATAAGTGAATTATAAAGAATAATAAACTTGAAAAAGGTTCTCAAGAAATTAAATAATTAACATAATTTTATTATTCTTGAATATTAAGAATGTAAGTGATGAGTTAGACTCAAGGTAATAGACTTTATTTTAAAAATATTCTTTTATGGTTCCATTAAAACTCCGTTTTTCTTCCATGACCATATTTTTTAAAATTATTTTATAGAAGGTTTAATATAAAAAATAAAATATTTATAATGGAGATTTTATGTATATTTTTACTTTCACTAAAAGGTTTTTAAAAGTAATATTTTTAAGTAATGATTTTACTTCCATTACAAAAGACAAAACGAATGTTCCATTTTAATGTATATGATGACAATGAATTTTACCAGTATAATAACTATTTTTTTATGTTTGGATTCATTTAAAAACTTGAATTTTTTTTAAAATAAAAACTCTATTTCCATGATATGGTCCTTGGACACTTCTTATGAAGGGTTCATCTATATTATAGATCATTGGTAAGAATGATACATCTTATAAGAAGGTTGAAGCCCCATTATAGCTCATGGGTGATCCTGATATAGTATATATGATGGGTACATCTAGATAGAACTCCAATGCATTGGGTAATGATTATGTTTTATGGATAATTATATTGGAATTTGGTTTTATGGTAATTATAATTATAATTTTTTCCAGGGTTTTAATATGATGATTTCTGAAGTCACCTAAATTATTATTATATTCATTCTAATGAATTTTCATGAAAATAATTTTATCTCAAAATGTAACATAATGAACTTTTTTTTAAAAATGATGTAATTTTTGGATAAAAAGGTATATTTTATAGAAAATATTTTTTCATGGGTTTTCATGTTTTTCATTAGAATAATGGATTTATTATTTTTATTTCCCTTACAGATATTTTTGTTCTCATCCCAAATTTAAAATAAAATAACATGGTTTAAGGATGGGTAAGATAAAGGAAGAAGTCAAGTTGAAATTTTGTAAGGTTTTTCAGGAAAAGAAATCATATTTTTTTAGGTTTTATATTATGGTAATAATAGATACTGATTATAAGTGTCCACTTTGTATATATATATATAAGATTGGTATGTAAGAGTTATGAACTAACTATCTATTATTATAAACCTAAAACATCATTGTAAATTAAAGAAAGTGAATTCTAGTTTAAATTCACTAGAATATTTAATGTTTATGGTCTGGTTTTTATAATATCAAATTGAATAAAAATATATAAAATCACCAAAAATCACCATAGAAATAAGCATCCATTAAAGTAAATGGAATTAAATAAATCATCCCATAAAATAATTTTAAATTATATAGAATAATAATTCATATAGTCATAGATACATGATCACCTATAGGGATGATCACATATACATAATAAAAAAGGAAATAAAATGCATAAGGCTCCACAGAAAATTTTAACAATACCTCATCCTAATCAGTGTCCCCACCCAATCTATCAATATTGACAGTCAATATCACCAAGAATCCTACCAACTTGTACCTACAACAAGTGAGGGTTTCTTGGGTTACCAAGTGACATGATATAGATACCCTAGACTTTTAAACATATCATTACATGATTTTTAATCATAGTAAAGCATCGTATTACAATACAAGGATTGTAAAGTCTAGTGTCTTGGAAGACTAGGTACATAAAACTAAAAACCTGGGACTAAATAAAAAATTTCTTTGTTTATTATTTATAAAGATCTCCTAAATATCATTGTTCTAATACATATTCATAGGATAAACTATGGATAATGTGAACAAAGGGATGAGCTAAAATCCAAGTTAGGTAATAATCATAAGAATAAATATTTAGCACATGGGTTAGAATCCTTGACATAATGATATAAAAAGGAATAGAACATATGGAATATTAACATATAAACAAGGAATCATATAAACATTGAGTCATTATAATGTGTAATAAACATAAAACATGAATTTAGCATGATCTGAGGCTCATTGCACATAGAGGATCACAAATCAAGGTTAACCACCAAGACCGTTGCACATGGTAGCACGAGTCAAGGCTAACACCAAGACTGTTTCACATAACCTCTCAGGAGACTAAAATTTACCCAATTAATTGGAGAACTATCTGGGCACACCCATCTTAACATGTTCATGAATATTATTTCCATATATAGAATCATAAAAAATCAATCATAAACATAAGGGTACGCATGGAAAGAAATGGGTATCATAATCGTGTCATAAAGCATAATGAATTGGGTATCATAAAAGTGTCCATTAAATAAATTCATTAGAAAATCCATGGAAATTAATAAGGTTAAATAGGAATATATAATATTAAGTGATGTCAAATAGAAGTGATAACATATAAAAAGAGTATTTATGAATTTTTAGAATTAAAACATTTTAGTGCGGTTTTATGGAAAATACTAACGAGCATTTAAAATAGAAAAAGGAATAATATTTTATATAAAATCAGAATTTAACCAAGAGGGTTTTTATAATAAATATATTTATTTTATAAAAATAATGGTGGCTTAAAACTGATGATATTGTGTACTTGAAATTGGGAAGGAATTCGAGAAGTTCCTTTAAAATGGGTTTGCTTATCAAGAAGTATTGTGGAGGGAACCATTTAAAAACATGTATATCACTGAAATAGAATTAATAAAGGGTATTGATTCATGGATTAATTAAATATATATAGAATTTAGTATATTTACATAAAAATAACATATAACTTCATTTGGGTAAAAAGAAAGATATAGCAACCCGAAGGAATAATAGAGGTTCAGGTAGAATCCCTTACCTTAAGTCCAAAGGTGTTCCACAATTGATATTAATGACCTAAATAATAAAATTAGGTTCACTAATTAATAATTAAAGAACATATTTTAAATTTAATTGATTTATTAAAACCTTTTTATGTTCATTAATTGTGTTTTTTGATGGGTTAAGAGGCTCAATTTCATTATTTGGGTCTGTTTGTTTCATGAGTGGTTTACTTATATACATGAACAGATAGTCATGTAAAATGAGGATGGTTGTATAGAATTGATGTTTTATTTTATTATTGAATATAAAGAAGTTTAAATGGTTTTAAATTTAATTTGGTTACTTTTATTGAAGTTGAATCATTATATAAAAATTTAGTTATGACCTTTTGGGTTAATTGGCGGTTTTTTATCACAACGAGCACATTTTGATTTATAAATAAAAACTCTATGTAAAAAATATTTCAGAACCATAGATGATACATAATACATATATTATAGTCTATTTCAACCATAAAAATGGTTTCATGACCGGAATTGAAGACGATGAAATAAATTGAAAACCTATCGTCCTTGAATGTGATGAATTAACACATCTGAGATGGTGTTTTTTTTTACAGTATTAAAGAAAGGTAAAGGAGATATGATAATAATTTATTCCATTATCATAAAAACAAAGGTAATATATTTTGATGAGTATAGGTAGGGATATAAAATAAAACAGAGGAATATAAAAAGAATGTAAAAGAATTGAAAAGATAAATTTACCTCTTTACTTAATCATCCTTGAGAGAATCTTAAAAAGAGAGGATTTGGTATTTTGAGGAGACCAAGGGCTGTCGGGCTTGGGGGAGGACATTGTGGAGATATTTGAACATAATTTAGGCAAGGAACAAGGCTTGATAGAATTGAAGAGAAGATGGGAGTGTGGGTGGTTTTTATAGTGGAGGGGAGGAGGGTTTTCTTAATATTCTAATCATGAGTTTAATATTTTTTTCTCAATACTATGAATATTATTTATTCTTGTGAAAAATAATATTAATAAGTGCATGTGAGTTCTAACCAATGTCCATTTACATCATCCATTACTCATGCATGATGTAGAAATTTAGGTTTTAGCATTTATTGTAATTTATAATATTTTACTATTCATAAAAAATTAAACTATTTCAGAAAAATCCCAAAAATTCACCTTAACCATTTCTTGACTTGTAGAATCCAAAGATAAAATATATTTTTCAAAAATAATTTTCTAAATATAATTAATTTAATTTTTAATTAAAATCATAATTTATTTGAAAAATACAGATTTTAAAACTATAACTGATTTTATAATTCATTCAAAAATTACATAAGGTATTATAAAATCATATTGAATAAAAAGACATAAAATTAATAATTTATAAGTACATTTAGGAAAATAAATTTCCTTGTAAATTAATTAATTTTTTATGACTTTCAAAAATACCAATACTATTATTGTGTCCATATTATCACTTATAAGATGCCTAAATTTTATTTATACATTCATGGGTGAGGTTAATATTCTTTTGGATTATTTAATACTCATAAGGGTCATATTAATATTAATAAGGGTAGATTAATATTCATATGGGTAGGTTAGTATTTACCAAGAAAATTATGTTTGTTCCATCAAACCCCAAAAATCACCATGAACACAACAGTGTATGTCAGATTTTTGAAATTCAAGACACAGAAGTGGAAAAATTATGTTTAATGGTCACATATTATTTAATGTCATGATATTTCATTGTGCTTCCTAATGTGATTATACTAGAATTCATAATTATAAGAAGGAAATTTCTATTGATTAAACTTTGTGTCCTTGCATTCTTCCCCCTTATGAAATTTCGCCCTCAAAATTTCATTTTATATTCTAATCCATAAACAGGTGTGGTTAATTTTCCTTCATTGCTTCCTCTTATTACCATATTGCATCTTTGTTCTTATGGTTCCACTAGAGTACCTTGACCATATGCATAGTCTTGTTGCATAGAACTTTATCTCTATAATCCAAGATCTTCACTGGATTCTCCTTGTAATAAAGATCATTCTCCAAATGTACCACCTCTGAATACAGTACATGTGAAGGATTTGTTATGTAATTTCTTAAGAGGGATACATGGAAGACATCTTGTACTTTAGATA
This sequence comes from Viscum album, assembly GCA_963277665.1. NCBI lineage: Eukaryota > Viridiplantae > Streptophyta > Magnoliopsida > Santalales > Viscaceae > Viscum > Viscum album. The sequence goes on along the minus strand of OY728164.1, from coordinate 1,005,976,628 downwards.
TCGTAGTTTCAAGTGCTAGTTGATATGACACATCTCCAACACGATCAAGATTCTCAAAGGGGCTAATGTAACTAGGACTTAGATTTCCTTTATTCCCAAACCTCATAACCTTCTTCTATATAGATATGTGGAGGAATATCATGTCTCCACCTTTTAACTCATGTTCCCATCAATGATTTTCTGCATAACTCTTTTGTCAACATTTGGATATCTTCATGTACTGCTGAATGGTTTTCACCTTATCCATCATTTCTTAGACCATTTCTATTCATAGTATCTTACACTCATCAACTTCATTCCAACATGCCAGTGTTCTTCACCTTTTCCCATAAAGGTATTTGTATGGTGTCATTTAGATGATCGAGTGGAAACTATTATTGTATTGGAATTTGACCAGTGGAAGATGTTGGTCCCATCCTCCTTTGAAGTCCATTGAACATGCACTCAACATATCTTCCAATGTCTGAATAGTTTTCATAGAGTGGACATCATTTTGAGGATGATAGGTCATGATGAAGTTCAACTCAGTACTTAGAGAATGTTGGTGAATTTCTAGAACTTTGAGGTGAATCTTGGATGTCAATTAGATACAATATATTGTGGTACTCCCTGAAGCCTTAATACCTATTTGATATATATATATATATGCAAGTTGATCCAATGATAAGTCCTCTCAAATTGCGATAAAGTGATTTATCTTTTTAAGATGATCCATAATGACCCATATAGAATTGTTTCCTCTTGATGTACTTGGAAATCCAGTGACAAAGTCCATGGTAATGTTCTCCCAATTCCATGTTGGTATAGGTAGTGGTTTCATCACCCCCTTAGAATTTTTCCTCTCAACATTCACTTTCTGACATACCAGGCACTTTGATGTATATTCATCAATCTTCTTCTGTATATTATCCCCCCAAAAGTTCTCTCAGAGATCTCGATACATCTTTGTGGTCCCTGAGTGAATAAATAAGGTTGAGCAATGTACATCATTCAGAAGATCCTTATTTATCTCTGGATAGGATGCTACATATAATCATGACCCAAATCTTATAACTCATTCTTAATCAGTCATTAATTCTAATGATTTTACATTTCTAATAGCTTCCACCCTTTTCAAAATTTCTACATCTTTTCTTTGAGAACCCTTTATTTTCTCCATGAGGTATGGTTGAGAAACCATTTGAGAAAGGATTGATTATGTTCTTCTATTAATTATTCCCATGTCCATCCTCTATAAATCAAGAATATTGAATCCTTATCAACTCTCATCATTGATAAAGATGAAGGATACTTTCTACTTAGAGCATCCACCGCCATATTTTCCTTACCAGGATAGTAGTGGATTGAGAAGTCATAATTCTTAATGTGATATAACCATCTTTACTGGTGAATATTAATCTATTTCAATGTGAATATATATTTGAGACTCTTGTGGTTAGTATATATCTCACACTTCTACCCATAGAGGTAATGCCACCAGTTTTTTAGTGCAAAGATCACAACTGCCAACTCTAGATTATGTGTGGGATAGTTTTGATCAGGTATTTTCAGTATTATTGATCAGTAGGATATCACTATATCGTTTTTCATTTGTAAATGTCATAATCCTTTCTTTGAAGCATCACTTTATACCACAAATAGTTTTCCACTTGTTGGGAGTGTGAGTACTGGCGCAGTGATAAGCCTCTTTTTGAGAACCTTAAAGATTTCCTCACATTCTTGAGTCTAGAAAAACTTCACCCCCTTACATTTAAACTTGTTCATTGAGTTTTAAAATCATTAAAAGTTCTCCATAAATCATTGGTAATACCCATCTAGGCCAAGGAAGCAACAGATCTCCATTACAGATGTTGGTATGCACAACTCTTCAAATTCCTTTGTCTTAGAAGGATCCACAAATATCCCTTTATTGGTGATAACATGCCCCATTAATGATACTTCATCCATCTAGAACTCACATTTACTATAATTTTCAAAGATATTCTCTTTTTAAAAAGTCTTTAGCACAGTATTCAAATGATCCTCATGTTTCTTCTTTCTCTTGGAGTATATCAAAATATCATCGATAAAGACTACCACAAATTTTTTAAGGTAATATCTAAAGACTCTATTCATTAGATCCATGAATATTTCTGGAGAATTAGTGAGTCTTAATGGAATCACTATGAATTCATAGTGTCTATACCTCATTCAAAAGTTATTCTTTGGAATATCTTCCTTCCTCTCCTTTAATTGGTGATATCTCGACCAAAGGTCCACCTTAGAGAAATAACTAACCCCATGAAAAAGATCAAACAAGTCATCTATCTGAGGTAGGGGATACTTTTTATTTATTGTGATTTTATTTATCTCATGATGATAAATTCAGAGGTGCATTGAACAATCCTTATTCTTGAAGAAAAGGATTGGCGCACCCCATGGTGAAGCACTTGGGTATATAAAACCCTTCTCCAAATTCTCCTATAACTGCTTATTCAGCTCTTCTAGTTATATGGTGTCCATTTTATAAGGTTTATTTGATAAATGAAAATATCCAAGAATAATTTCAATTGAGAACTCAACCTATTGATCAGTAGAAAGGCTAGGCAACTCTTTAGGGAATACATCAGTGTAATCCCTCACAATGGGCATGTCTTTGAGAATGATTCTCCCCATTGTCTCAATCATTTGATCTAGACATTCTTGATCATAAGGAATTAATATCCATACTTGAGATAATGATTCTAAAAGAGATTCATATTCCTCCTTATAATGGTAAAGAATTAGAGGATGCTTCATGATGTGAAGAGTGACCTCCCTTTCCCGACATTTGATGTTTGATTTGTATAAAGAAAACCAATCCATGCTCAAGATAGCATTTAACTCCACTAAAGGAAGTATGATGAGATTTTATGGTATTTTAAGTCCACAAATGTTAACCATGGAGGAGTTATATACTTTGGATGCAATAATTTCCCCATTTGTTGTTCTCATGGATAACCCGGTCTCTAAATTTTGAGGTGTTGTTTGAATAGTTCTACTAAACTTGCAAGATATAAAAGAATGCATAGAACCAGAATCAAATAGTATGTTCACTATTCTTGAATTAATAACTAGAGTACATGTCACCACATAATTTTTTGGATCCAACTCAGCATTAGTGATAGAATAATCCCTTACTTGTTTCCTTGGTGGTTATTGTTGATTTCTTCCAACAAACCTTATCCTAGGGAAACTGTTCGCATTATTACCATTCTCCTTGCAGTTGTAACACTACACCACTGGATGAGAGTTTATCTAAACTTTCCTTTCTTCTTCCACATTAGCAGGATTCTCCATATCCCTTCAGAGGTTTTTATCCATATGTCCCATTCTTCCACATTTGAAGCAATTCTGGTTTCCCTTTAGATAGTTCCCAGGATACTTCTTCCCACAATTTTGACATGTGGGGTGTTTGATCTTATTTCTATCATAGAATTTATTTGACTAACCACCCATATTAGACTCTATTTTCTACTTCTTTTCACCAATCCCACGAAACCATTGTGAGTCTCCGATCTCTATTTCAACCTTGAGAGCACAACAGAAAATCTCTTCATAACTATTGAAGTCACGAATCACCAATGCTTTTCATAGACTTAGATTTAGTCTGTTAAATAAGTGATCCACCTTGATTTTGGTATTCATGACAAGGAAGGAGGTGTATCTTGAAATCCTTGTGATGTTATCTTCATATGCCCTGATGGACTCATCTTCCTTCATATTGACTCCAAGGAACTCTCTTTCTATCTTGATATAGATGGTTCGGGGAAACAATTTATTGAAAAAACATTTTCTTGAATTCCTCCCAATCCATGGAATAAAGTTCCTATTGGGACTTAATATTTTTGATTAGTGTCCACTACTAATTAGATTCCCCATCAAAACAATTGACAAACAGTACAACTATCTCTTCTTCTGAGCAATGGAGGATAGAGATTATCTTTTCAATGGAGTTAATCCACTATTCTGTGAGTAGGGGATCAGAAGATCCACTAAACATGGGATACCTTTTCTGCATGAAGGATTCAAAAGAAACATTCTATTTCCTAGGAAGATGATGTCATTCTACATGATTCAATTTATTATTCATAACTTGATCTAACTAATCAATTACTGTCATGAAGTTTAAAGCACCCATTCATATCATATTTGGAATATCATTAGGGAAATATTCACATTCCCTATCACATTGATTATTGGTACATGTTATTCTATTTCCTACAATTAATTATGAAAAAGAAAGTACAATTAGAGGGATTTAATACTTATCCATTAATCATAAAAAGGAAACTTTGAACATAAAAGGATAAACATGTAATGGATAAGTGTAACCTAACTTGTGATTACCTAGGTTTAAATCTAGGTTATCCTTGATCTATTTCTTAACTTGTCTTCTTATGGGATCTTTTTTTATTCCCTTAATAATGGTTTTTACCAAACTCATGAATTTACCAAATCATGTTCGCCTGGAGTGTCAAACCAAGAGTGTAGCAAGGCCTATTGTTGTGCACCAGTTCACATTCAAGTCTAGATCAAAGTTGTGTTTTTAGGTTTTACTCCTACATACATTTGTGCCAGAGCCACATTTACCTGTTTGTATCCAAATAAGGATGTATTTGATTTATAAACCACTTACTCTATACTTAACAAAATTTAGGGATGTTTTCTTATACTTAGTCTCATCCATAATGTTTTTACTAATTTCCTCTATTCCTAATCTCTAAAAATAACTAGATCATCCTATGATACAAACTATAGAGACCCTATCCTTTTACACATAACATTACATGATTTTTAAGAATAGTAAAGCATTATATTACAGGCCAAGGATCATAAATTATTGTTTCTTGGAAGGCTAGGTACATAAAACTAAAAACATGGGACTAAATAAAATATTTCTTTATTTATTACTCGTAAAGATCTCATAACTCCTATTTTTCTCATACATCTTCATATGATAACCTGGGGATAACATGAACAAAGGGATGTGATAAAACCCCAATTAGCAAATAAGCATAAGAATAAAGCATTACCACATGGGTTAGAAGGCATGACATAATGATATAAAAGGCATGAAACATATGGAATCTTAACATATAAACATAGAATCATATAAACATGGACTCATAGTAATGTAGAAGCAATATAAAACTTGACTTTAGCATGGGTCAAGGCTCGTTGCACATAGAGGATCACAAGTCAAGGTTAACCACCAAGACCATTGCACATGGTAGCACGAGTCAAGGCTACCCACAAAGACTGTTGCACATAACTTCTCATGAGAATCAAATTTATACAATGAATTGGAGTGATATCTGGGCACACCCATATTAACATGTTCATGAATATTATTTCCACATATAGAATCATATATAGTCAATCATAAATGTAAGGGTACCCATGGAAAGAAATGGGTAGCATAATCATGTCATAAAGCATAATGAATGGGCGTATCAGACAAGTGTCCATGAAAGAAATTAATTAGAATATACAAGGTCATTCATAAGGGAAAATTGGAATATTAATAGTAAGTGATGTAAAATATAAGTGATAACATGTAAAAATAGTATTATAATTTTTTAACATTAATACATTTTTGTGTGGTTTTAAAGAAAATATTAACGAGAATTTAAAATTGAAAAGGGCATAATATTTTATATTAAACCATAATTTAACCAATATGGATTTAATAATAAAGAGACTGATTTAATAAAAATAATTTTTTCCTAAAACTGATGATATTGTGTACTTGAAATTAGGAAAGAATTCGAAAAGTTCCTTTAAAATAGTTTTGCTTATCAGGAAGTATTGAGTAGGGGACCATTTAAAAATTTATATAGCCCTAAAAGAGAATGATGAAAGGGTAATGATACATGGATTTGGTACATATACATATAATTTAGGATTTTTTTATAAAAAGAACATATAACATCATTTGGGTAAAAATAAATATATAGAAACTCAAAAGAATAAAGGAGGTTCAGGTATCAAGTCTAAAGGTGTTATCCACTTGATATTAATGACCTGAATAATCAAATTAGGTTCATTAATTGATAATTCGAGAACCTATTTTTCATGTAATTGATTTTTTACAACCTTTTTATGTTCATTCATGGCCTTTTTAATGGGTTAATAGGTTCAATTTCATTGTTTGGGTCTATTTGTTTAATGATCAGTTTACTTATATACATGAATGGATAATCATGTAAAATGGGGATGATTGTCTATAATTGGAGTTATATTTTATTATTGGACATCCAAAAGGTTATGTGGTTGTAAATTTAATTTGGTTACTTGGAGTGAAGTTGAATAATTATATAAAACTTTAGTGATAACCTTTTGGGTTAATTATTAGTTTTTGATCACAATGAACATGAGTGGGAGAGCACTTTTATCCCCTGAGAACCGAAAATCCCAAGTGAGGATCGAGTGGGAGGAAGAGAGGAGTGTTTTAGGTCAAGCCTGAGGGAGCCCGAACTTAAAAACCCTAACTTTAAGTGGTCGCACGGTTAGCCTGCACGGTTTGGAAAATCATGCGCTAATCATGCGCACGCCACTACCTCTAGAGAAGGGGCCCACACAGTTTCCTCGCACGGTTTGGAAAACCGTCCACAGGTCGTGCAAAGCCTACTGCCTCCCCCTATACAGTTTTTTGGAGCAACTGCACGGTTTTCACTAACCGTGCACAAACCTTGTGCCCTTTAAAAGCCTCCAAACTCTTCCAACCTCTTCCCAACTTATTCTATGCACTTTAAACACATAAAATAGCATAAAAAGGCTACATACCTCAAATCGGGGGTACTACATAGAGTCTAGGCATGATTATATCCTGAGTTATTAACCTCGTCCCTTTATTAACCAATACCCTCTTTCAATTGATACTAAAAGATGCAGTTGAATTATTTTCAATGGAATTATTTATCTCTCTTTACCTTCAAATTTCTGTGAAAATAAGAATTTTATTTATTTGGTAAGTGTTTTTGTCCAAATTTAATTATTCATAAAAAAAAGGAAGCATATTTATATTTTACATAAATGGATGGGAATTTTTCTAATCTAAAGGTCATGTGTTTGGAAATGTATCTACTATATTAGTTTTCTCATCAAAATTGTATCCTTGTTTTCATTTTATTTGATTTTGGTAACTAGATTTGGGCTGTTTAATGTGATTATTTTGTTATGAATGAGGTGGATAGTAGGGGTGGTTAAAAGGATGTTTAATGTTTGGTTACAAGGGTGGTGGGTTCTAGAACTATTGTTAATGGGGATGGAAAGTGTGTTGATTTTGATGGGGGTCTATCCTGGTTCTGTTGATTTCCAAATATTTATTGTAAATTGTTAGGATCTATTAATCTCTATTTTTATAAGTGGTTCTCTTATACTATATTTGTAAGTCTTGTTTTGTGTATTTGAATCATAAATAATAATATTTTATATTCAAATAGGATGGAGATGAAAAAAGATTGGATGGATGCTAATCATTTGACAATAGAGTATGATAATGGACTGAAAGAGTTCATCAAGTTTGCAAAGGATCACGCAAAGGATCCTTCTCAAATCCTTTGTCCGTGTTTATGTTGTTGTTATTCTAGACTAATTACTCCATAGGAGTTGGAATAACATTTGATATGTCACAGAATAGATCATAGTTATAAATGTTGGAATAAACACGGATAAAAATCAAATGTAGCTACTGGTTGGGATAAAACTGCATTTTATGGATCATCAATGATTACAAATATGGATAATAAAGAAGATTGTATTGAGTATGTGATTATAGATACCAATGATGATGAAGATCATATTGAGTAAATCACAAGGACAGTTGAAGATGAACTTTGTGATTTCCCAAAATGTTTAAGAAGTTAAATAGTTGTGCAAAGACCCCATTGTATGATGGTTGCACTAAATATACAGAATTTCCAGCTGTACTGAAGTTGTATAAATTGAAATTAGGCAATGGATGGAGTGATTTCAGTTTTATAGAACTACTTTCTCCCTTGAATGACATGATCTCAAAAGATAATGAGCTCCCAAACAGTACATATGAAGATAAATGATTTCTACACTCGATGTGTATGATTTATGAAAGAATACATGTCGGCCCGAAAGACTGTATATTTTTTTGCAAGGTTAAAAAATCACTTACAGAATGCCCAAAGTGTGGTGCTTCCCAATACAAGAAAGATGAATCTAGTCCTATGAAATTTTTATGGTACTTTCCAATCATTCCAAGGTTTAGGCGTCTATATGGAAGTGAAGAAACTACAAGAAAATTTTTGTGGCATGCAGAGAATAGAAATAAAGATGGAAAATTGCATCACCCAGACGACTCTCCTTAATGGAAGAGAATTGATCATGAGTATCCTAAATTTGGAAATGAGCTAAGAAACCTTCTTCTTTCATTATCTACAGATGGAGTGAATCATTTTTATTTTTAAACTAGCACTCATATTACATGGATTGTTATGTTGGTAAATTATAACTTTCCACCCTAGTTATGCATGAAATAGAAATTCATCATGTTATCTATGCTTATATCAGGACCAAAACAACCATTTAACGATATTGATGTTTATTTGGCTCATTTCATCAAGGATTTAAAGTTATTGTGGGATTCAGGTGTTATGTTTTATGATGCTTATAAAAGTGAATACTTCACATTGATAGTGATGTTGTATGGGACAATAAATTATTTCCCTGCTTATGGAAATTTCTTAGGATATAGCATTAAAGGAACTCAAGGGTGTCCCATGTGAGAAGAATATACAGAATCAATTAGGTTGAAAAATTCATCGAAATATGTTTTTATATGACATTGTAGATTTCTACCTCATTGGTATAAGTACCAATCTTGGACGACATAATTCAATAGAAGTTCAGAACAATGCACAACACCATCTCCACTAAAAGGCGATTAGCTGTTTGATAAAGTAAAAGACATGAACACTGTTTTTGGTAAACCATTTTCTAAAAACCTTATGAAAATTGGTTGGAAAAAGAGATAAGTTTTTTTTTTGAATTACCATACTGGAATTGTCTTTACATCAGACATTTTCTTGATGTGATGCATGTAGAAAAAAATGTATGTGACAATGTTATCGGAACATTGCTTAATGTCCCTGGAAAAACAAGGGATGGAATTAAGGCAAGGTTAGACATGGTTGAAACGGGAATACGAAAAGAGTTGGCACTTATAAAGGGTGAAAATAAAATGTTTCTTCCTCCAGCTGCTTACACTCTTTCGAGGGAGGAGAGATATCAGTTTTGCAACTTCTTCATTGATGTAAATCTTCTAGAGGGGTATTCATCAAATATCAAGAACATTGTTTCAATGAATGATTTGAAGTTAAAATGTTTTAAATCACGTGACTGCCATGTTTTGAAGCAAGATTTAATTCCTATAGATTTATTTTGCAGTTTTTCCAAGAATGTTCTTCATACGTTAACCAAACTTTGTTTCTTTTTCAAAGCTATATGCAGAAAAGTTTTAGGCCCGGCGAAATTTCCAACTATGGAAAGGGAAATTTTCATCATATTATGTTAATTAGAAATTTTCTTCCTGCCATCATTCTTTGATATGATGGTCCATTTGATGGTTCACTTGGGGAGAGAGATTAAACTTTGTGGTCATGTTCACTATAGATTGATGTACCCCGTTGAATGGTATATGAAGATTTGGAAAGGGTATGTCAAAAATCGAAGTCGGTCAGAGGGTTTTATTGTGGAGTGATATATTTTTGAGGAATCCATTGAATTATGCACTGAATACTTATCTGATGTGAAATAATTGGTCTCCTGAAATCTCATCACACTGGATGCATTGAGGGTGAGGGAATTTCTAAAAGAGATGTTGTGACAATCAATATTATAGATTGGGATCAGGCCCACCTTTTTGTTTTTCATAACAGTTAGGAGGTTTCTCTATATATTGAAACCCATAAAGAAATTCTTAGGCAGTTTAATCCATCAAGGGATGAAAAATGGATATCAAATGCACATAATCACTAGTTTATAGGATAGTTTCAGGACCATATTTTTAAGAAGTTATCTGAAAATATGAATTCAATTTTAGAACGACTTCGATGGATAGCCATCGGACCAAGTGTGTATGTATTATCTTATAATGGTTATGTAATTAACGGTTATACATTCTATACAGATGAACATGATGAAGATAGTACCATGAAAAATAGTGGAGTTACACTTGTGGCTGAAGAAATTCATGTTTCTGGTAGTAAGGACAGAAATCCAATTTATGTGAATATGTCATACTTTGGAATTATCAAAAAAAATATGGGAGTTAGATTATATGACATTTCAATTTCCAATTTTTCAATGCAAATGGGTTGATAACAATAGTGGTATTAAAATGGATGAATTGGGATTTGTGAAAGTTGATTTTAGTAAATAAGAGTACAAAGATGAACATTTTATAATGGTATCACAAGCGGTACAAGTATTTTATGTTCCAGATCCTGCAAACTGAAAGTGGTCAATTCTTCTATTATCGTCCAAAACTACTGAAGGGTCCAATGAAAATTCAGTTGAGGATGATCCTTTTAGTGGTATGTCACAATCATTTCGCAGCGGTCCCAATGTAGATGATGTTTTGTATGTTATAGGAGACCATGATAAAGGGATTTAGATAATCAATAGAGGTGTCAAATCCATTCAGCCTTTGAAAAAAATAAAGAGAGTTCAATAAACAGGTTATTTTTTGTTTGTAATATAAATATTGTTATCTCATGTTATTATCTTATCATTATTTAATTTATGTAATATAAATTAATTGTTCAACCAATTTTGTAGATAATGACTTCTGTACATTCTAGTTCTCCTAACCTCGACATTGAACAAGTCTGTCAAGCTATTGTTGTTGCTGTTGTTATTGCCGCTCATAGTGCATAGCAACAACAAGTTTCAGAACTTGTTGATGCTCCTAGTGTTGAGGTCCAACAACCATCAGAACATGCCTTGTATCAACAATAATATATAGATTTGTTCATAAATTATTGGGTTGTATACCTGATAGAATATTTTACACAAATAGCACGAAGATCTGACTTGGGGACATGTACAATTGGCGGCCATTTTTGAGAGGGGTTAAGGAGATCAAAAGATGAAACATTGTTGTATGTAAATGTTCGTAGGAAAAATTTAATTGTTATTAAATAAAACATCCATCCTCCAATGAGTTATTTTTTAATTTTAATAGATTAAATTCACCAGAAACATGCAAGAATGATGAACCACTTTTCTTTGGGCTTTGGATAAGAAAAACCAAGAAAATCTCAAAAATACCTTCATATCTGACCAAAAACATTCAGATTGTGTTGATACTTTCAGATAATGATCCATGGGTCATTTGTTACGTGTACGAGTCAACCATACCTCAATTCTAGGTACGGTGTGGTCGGTATCACTCAAAGTGTCGCTCTTTTGTTTAAAATGGACATAATTTTAAGTGAAAACAACAACTGACATACGGAAATCCAACCAAAAGCATTTAGATTATGTTGATACATTAGGAGAACGATCCATGGGTCATTTATGAAATGTACGAGTCAACCTCGGCTCAATAAGAGGCACGGTGTTGCCAATATCACTCAAAGTGTCTCTCTTTTGTTTAAAATGGACAGAATTTTAAGTGAAAATATCAACTAATGTAAGGAAATCTTACCAAACGCATTCATATTGTGTTGATACTTTAGGATAATGATACATGGGTCATGTGTGAATTTTATTAGTCAACTCCACCTCAATCCGAGGCACGTTGTGTCCGGTATCACTCAAAGTTTCTCTCTTTTGTTTAAAATTGGTAGAATTTTATGTGAAAACAACAACTGACATACAGAAAACTGACCAAATGCATTTATATTATGTTTATACTTTAGGATAATGATCCATGGATCATGTGTGATGTGTAAAAGTCAACCCATACTCAATCTGAGGTATAGTGTGGCCAGTATCACTCAAAGTGTATATCTTTTGTTTAAAATGGACAGAATTTTAAGTGAAAACAACAACTGACTTACAGAAAACCAACCAAATACATTATGTTTCTGTTGATACTTTATTAGAATGATCCATGGGTCATTTTTGACATGTAAAAGTCAACCCCGACTCAATATGAGGCACGGTGTGGCCGGTGTCACTCAAATTCTCTCTCTTTTGTTTAAAATGGACAGAATTTTAAGTGAAAACAACAACTGACGTACGAAAAACTGACCAAACGCATTCATATTGTATTGATACTTTTGGATAATGATCCATGGGTCATGTGGAAAGTTTAAAAGTTAACCCTAACTCAATTTGAGGCACGGTGTGTCCAGTATCACTCAAAGTATCTCTCTTTTGTTTAAAATGGACAAAATTTTAAGTGAAAACAACAACTAACGTACATAAATCTGACCAAACACATTTATATTGTGTTGATACTTTAGGAGAACAATCCATGGGTCATTTTTTATGTTTATGAGTCAAACCCACCTCAAACTGAGGCATGGTGTGGCCGGTATCACTCAAAGTGTCTCTCTTTTGTTAAAATGGACAGAATTTTAAGTGAAAACAAAAATTAACATACGGAAATCTGACCAAATGCATTCTTATTGTGTTGATAATTTTAACACCCTGAGCTTCCATGAAACACTTCTCATTCAATAATGCAATAGCTTGCATTGTATGCAACTTCGAGTTCTAAACACACACCACAACCAATCAAAGTGGTAGTTATGAATAGTAATACCCACTTTTTGAAATTATATAAATTTTATATTTCAAAATGGACTTCATTTTTGTATTCGTAATATCTAAATTATCCTAAGATGAATTTTTTGTAATTTTCTGAGAACTTCCAATTTTTTATGAATAGTGAAAAATACTTAAAACAACTTTTTTAATCAAAATAATTTATAGTGATAAATTATACTATTTAGTGGTTTTAAAGTATAAATAGAATATATTTTTACCATTTTATCCAATGGTGGTCCTTATAATTAATTTCACTTTGAAATTGGACATAAACAATTGTCAATCTTTTGATATATATTGTTTCTTAAAAACACGCTATTTGTTGTGACAGTGGGAATTAGTTATAAAATTAATTAATACAAATTATATGTTTGGAATTCTATAAAATAGAAATCATTTTTGAATTCGGAATATCAATTATTGCTTAGGGTGAAATTTTGGCATTGTTCTGAAAAACTTCAATTTTTGATGAATAGTGAAACCACTAAGTGGTAGTTAAAAAAATGATTTTTCATTTAAATGAAACATTACCACTTATGTGATTTGATTTTCAAAAATCCGACATACATGGTTGTCATTAGGAAGTAAAATGTGGTTCAATGGGATTAAAATAATTTTTGGTGAATAATAACTTTTAAATTAATTAATCGCGATTAAAGGTAATTAGTGTAATTTAAGGTAAAGATAATGTTATAATAATATTAAATGACCTTTAAACATGTCCTACCCCTATTTTATGAGTCATGGACGACCAATACAATCCATGGGTCAACTTGGGGACCCCATGGAGCCACTTTGGTAGGAAAATGACATTAAAAACTTTTTATTTAATGTTAAAATAAAAATGTCACAAACATGAGTTGTTTTACTAAAACAATTTTTAAATGGGGTTATACAAGTAATAATTTTGACTATAAATATTCATTAGAAAGATAAAAATATTTCATACATCATGATATTTTTTTTATAATTTTTAGACATTAAATAAATTAAATTATTTATGACACCATGATGATGCAGCGATTACCTCATTAATTAACGATTTAAATAAATTGAAAAGATAATGTAAAATATAAGGCATACACTTGTCAAAAACCTATTGTATGAGTAGATTTCGAACCCTTATTACCTTATCCTCGAAATTTATCATTGTAGGACCTTTATAATCCGAAAAAACATTTCATAATAAAGTAACATTTCAATCTTTCCAAGAGTGCCCCTTCTCTCCTCTTATAAAAGGCCCCCACCACTACCACCTTATTCACACCTTCAAGCCATTTGGCTCGGCCAACCTCTACCAAAATACTCTCCCAACTTCCCTCTCTTACTCCTAGAAGCCTCACTTTGGGCAGAATTCTTCCCAGGGAATCCTTTGGCTCAAATCAAAAAAGAGTTACCCGATTTTAAGGTAATGTCTTCTCTTATGTTATTTTGTTTTATTTTGCTTATCCAACCCCCTAAACTCTTTTTATCCATTTCTTTTGTAACAACACCAGTATCCTCAATATACTAGGATGTTTTTATAATAAGTATTCGAGCTACACTTACACACACCTACATCTAATGGTTAAAGAACATACTGTTTCTGTGGATGGCGAATTTCTGCCTCACGAAACGATGATTGTTCAACACTCGTATAACACCTTCAAAGGTGGCCATTAAGATGTCACTATATTTATATATGATATATAATATAAGCTTCTGTATTTTTCATTTATTGCATACCTTTATGGTTTCCATTATGGGTAAACACGATATTTTCATTTTAGGAAGTGTGGACTACCGCCCCCTCAAAGTGATTTGAATCGTTAATGCCATATGTGGGATGTATAAAGGATGGAGTAAATGATATTATATATGATATTATACTGGAGTTATATTATACCTTTATATAATTATGTTTCATTCCATTAAAATATGAAATAGAAATGAAAGTAGTGTTCATGCATACGTACGGTTACCGTCTCCATGAACGGTGCATTTCATTTCTTACCTCTAAATGTTATGTAATATTATAAATGAATGTATATACTGGATATATATGTTATATATGATATCTACATCATGAATATAATTCTGTATATAATGGATATTTCACCACATGAACAACTTGTAATTATAAGAAGTATATTTTTGACTCAAGTACCAAAGATCGAAAAAACGACTGTTATTAACATAAATAAATACATAATGTTCATAACATGGTAATAAGTGATATAAAAGGAATAATGAACATGAAAAAGGTTCTTAAGAAAATAGAAATTAACTCTAGTTTATTATTCAGGAGATTAAAGAATGATCGAGTCAAGTCGGACACGAGGTAAAGGAACTTCTTAACCCAATTTCTATTCTTTGGGTTAATCTCCTACTTTCAAATTATGTCATGATATTATTATGTCCTATCTTGTATTTGTACTTTATTTATGTGTACTTAGAGTGAATACAAATAATAGATCTACTTTATTTAAAAAAAATGATCTTTGTAAGGGTCTTCGTCTCAATCTTCTTTCATTAAGGCATATTTTGTTTTATACACAACTTTCTTTTATACGGTGTGTAAACCCCTTTTACTTTTACTTTTATTAAAAAGGAATATTTTTATACGATGCTTTTTTACTAAATGACAAAAGGAATGTTTTTTATTACGTATGCGGCGACAATGACTTCTCCGCCGCCGTGACTATTATTTGAGTTTCGGCTTCCTCTATAAGCCATAACTTTTTTAAATGAAAAATAAATACAAAGTTTTAATTTTCATTTATTTTGGTATTGAAAATGGTTTTGATAAAGCTTTATTATATCAATGTGTTGTATTGATATCTTGTGATTGAAGTGTGGAAATATTATGTTTCCTTTATGCATGTTTTATGTGATACAATTATTTTATGGTTTATGATATGTTTAAACCTGTTCATATGAGGAATGCATTGGACTTAATAAGTGACGGGTGGATCCCGCTATAGCTCCTTGATGCATCGGTAGGTATCATGAGACAAACTAGTGTCTTGGCACAAGGCCTTGACAAAATCTTATTTGTGGTCTTGGCATGAAGCCTTGGCTACGTGGTTATGATAGTCTGGCATTATACATTCCATCATTATGAAAGTGGTTATTGATATTGTATGTGATTATTCAACTAGTAGAATATCTATGTGAGTAAGTAAATGGAATTATTTAATTTTATTTTTGCCATATTATGCTGAATTTCAAGTTTAAAAAGGCTTTTGTTTTAGTTATACATTTCCTTAAATGTTAATGTTTATTTATGAAAGCTTCCACAATATTGTTATCCTTACTGAGCATCTAAGTTCACCCCTTTCAATGTTTTAATATTTTCCAGGATGCGAAGAAGTATTTTATGAATGACCTGCAGGGATAGTCAGAAGAGGATATAAGTGTGGACTATGGAGACTATGTTATTGTGATTTTTCACTTTATGATGTAATGTAACATTTATGAATGTATCTAGTGTTTTCAAGGCTACTAAACTAATCGGACTTTCGAGACTTGATCTTTTGTGATCATGCCAATGTTACGAAGTAATGCACCGACTCTGGGTAACTGGGGTCGGGGGTTACAGTTGGTATCAGAGGCAGTTTAGTACTAACCTTAGAAGCTAGATTTAGATAAACTCTGATTAGAGCACGTAGCCCAAAGATAGACTTTGAGGATTAGTATAGAAGAACTTCCTAGAATTTTGGTATTATAGAGATTTTGTGAGTTTTCCGAGCAATACATCCCTGTCTGGATATGAGAAGGTAGAGGTGGCTCGGGCAAAGATGTACCTAGGGGTAAAACCCGAAAACACCGCTTTGAGCTAGACTCAAACGGGAACTGGTGCATGACAACATGTCTTGCTGCACTCTTGGTTACGACACTCTCGGGGTATATGCTTAGGATAATTCTCATTTTCTTTACAAACCACTATGAAGGGTTATGAATATATATTTCCTCAAAGAAAACATTTTTATGATTATGGATTATTTCCATAAATAGTTCAATTTATGTTAGGTATTTTACAAGTATGGAATTATGTATTTTGAATCATAAACTAATCTAGTTTATGCCATTGTTTAGAAATGACGCCTAGTGGAAGGAATGGAAACCGTATCAATGCACGCACTCCGTGTAGGGATTGCCCTCCTGCTCAAGATAATTATTGTGGATCTGGAGATACAACTGGTGCTGATCAACTTATTACCATACTGGGAAAACTCACTCAGGTTATGAATAATAACCTTACTCGTATGGAGCACCCTGATCCGCAACGTGGAGGATCAATATTAGACCGCTTCATGAGGCAAAAACCACAAACATTTAATGGGAGTAAAAATACATTAGTATCTGAGCAATGGATAAACTCCTTAGAGAAAATATTCCATGCCTTGGGGAGTAGCAAAAGGGAGAAGGTTATCATGGCAGTTTACCGCCTCACTGGAGATGCCGATCAATGGTGGTCATTGATTCAAAATACAAAGGAAGATGATGAAGTATCAAATATGGAATGGAGAGAGTTCAAAGATATTTTCTTAGAAAAATACTTTCCACATGACCATCGAGCAGATATAGAAAGGCAATTTCTGAGTCTGAGGCAGAAGGAGGATGAGAATGTCGCAAAGTATGAGGCTAACTTTACAAGGTTGGTGAGGCATACTACAGATTATATACGTAACCCAAGAAGTAGGATTGATCATTTCATTGATGGGTTAAAACCATTTCTCCGTCGAGCATTAGTCTCACAAACCTTCTCGTCATACGAAGATATTGTCTCGTGTGCTATCAAGACGGAAAAGGAATTCTCTAAATCTTATGACTTTAAAGCAAAGCAAGAAAAGAAGAGATATTTTGATCAATCTGGAAATGGAAATAAGGGGAAGAAGGGATGATTTGAATATCATTCCGGCAGTAAATGTGGAAAGAAACACCCCGGTACTTGCTTGAAGGGAATGGGAGTCTGTTACAAGTGTGGTGAAAAAGGCCACCAAGCTCATGATTGCAAGGGAAAGAAAGTTGCTGTCAATGTGGAATGATATAATTGTAGGGAAATGGGGCATTATGCAAATGATTGTCCTAAGCGCCAAGGAAACTTACCTCAGAAAAGGACAAGGGATCAATGCCAAGCTTACGTTGTTGCTACGGATGAAGTTGAATAATTAATATATTTGTGTTTTTTGGAATCAAGGATTATATTCTGGTTATAAGAATAATGTGATATATAAGGATTGTACTGCAGTACTTGTTGTTTTCATTAAGGTTTTAGTATGATGAAGGTCATAATATTTTAGTATGTGACAATAATAGGAACTTTACTTTGTTTGAGGAATCTGATGATATAATTGATTTTAGAATTTAGAGACCTTTTATATAAATTCTAGACATAGGTATTTTGGATAACTAGAACGGTTGAAATGAATTAAGTTGAACTTTGGATAGTATTGTTTAAGTTTAAAACATTTCTGAAGATTATTTTTGGAATATTATAATAATATAGTTTTAGGAAAAGGACAACCTGTAGGGTGGGGCATAACCTGTCACGTCGGACAAAGCTGCAGGAATCGAACCCACAACCATAGTGCGACAGGCCTTTATTACCTACCACTAGCCTACAGGAATTCCCTGGTTATTACAAAATAGTTTTCATAATCTAAATGGTATGTGGTAATATTTAGAACCTTATACAATTAGGATAAATAGGATATTTTTGAGTTCTGTTACCATTTGGAGTGAAAGATGGGTTTGTGGTAAAAATTTGTGAAAGTCTACACGACAAGTAAGTATATTTCCTTACATTCTTAGTAAATCTCTTAAATAAATTCCTCAACTTTATGAAAGGTAACTTAAAAAAAATGTTGCCGGTTAACTTTTCCAACTGGGGATTCAATGATCGTTTAACCAATCACAAGTTTGTGATTTTCTTATTGTTAACTTTCTCCTAATCCTGTTTTCTACAACTCTCCATCAGACCTTTCTGGTTTTTTTTTCTTCCATATCCATATTTTCATAGAATCCTAGTATGGTCTATCTCGGGTGACCTTTGTACATCTCTTTCTTTCTTTTAATGTTATATTTTTATTAACCTTATTTTCGATGTGGGTTTTCCACAAAGGTATTTTCTATTTTCAACCATTTATTTTCAAAAGAAAAATTTCAAATTGCGAGGACGCAATTTATGAAGGAGGGGAGAATGTAACACCCCGAGCTTCCACGATATGCTTCTCATTCAATAATGCAATAGCTTGCATTGTACGCAACTTCGAGTTCTAAACACACACCACAATCAATCAAAGTAGTAGTTATGAATAGTAATACCCACTTTTTGAAATTATATAAATTTTATATTTCAAAATGGACTTCATTTTTGTATTCATAATATCGAAATTATCCTAAGTTAATTTTTTTGTAATTTTCTGAGAACTTCCAATTTTTTATGAATAGTGAAATATACTTAAAACAACTTTTTTAATCAAAATAATTTATAGTGATAAATTATACTATTTAGTGGTTTTAAAGTATAATTATGATATATTTTTACCATTTTATCCAATGGTGGTCATTATATTTAATTTCACTTTGAAATTGGACATAAACAATTGTCAATCTTTTGATGTATATTGTTTCTTAAAAACACGCTATTTGTTGTGACAGTGGGAATTAGTTATAAAATTAATTAATGCAACTTATATGTTTGTAATTCTGTAAAATAGACATCATTTTTGAATTCAGAATATCAATTATATCTTAGGGTGATATTTTGGCATTGTTCTGAAAAACTTCAATTTTTGATGAATAGTGAAACCACTAAGTGGTAGTTAAAAAACTGATTTTTCGTTTAAATGAAACATTACCACATCTGTGATTTGATTTTCAAAAATCCTACATCCATGGTTGTCATTAGGAAGTAAAATGTGGTTCAATGGGATTAAAATAATTTTTGGTGAATAGTAACTTTTAAGTTTAATTAATCGCGATTAAAGGTAATTAGTGTAATTTAAGGTAAAGATAATGTTATAATAATATGAAATGACCTTTACACTTGTCCTACCCCTATTGTATGATTAATGGAAGACCAATACAATCCATGGGTCAACTTGGGGACCCCATGGAGCCACTTTGGTAGGAAAATGACATTAAAAACTTTTTATTTAATGTTAAAATAAAAATGTCACAAACATGAGTTGTTTTACTAAAACAATTTTTAAATGGGGTTATACAAGTCATATTTTTTAATATAAATATTCATTAGAAATATCAAAGGATTTCCTATATCATGATATTTTTTTTATAATTTTTATACATTAAATAAACTAAATTATTTATGACACCATGATGATGCAGCGATTACCTCATTAATTAACTATTTAAATAAAATGAAAAGATAATGTAAAATCTAAGGCATAAACTTGTCAAAAACCTATTGTATGAGTATATTTAGAACCCTTATTACCTTATCCTTGAAATATATCATTGTGGTACCTTTATAATCTGAAAATCATTTCATAATAAAGTAACATTTCAATCTTTCCAAGAGTGCCCCTTCTCTCCTCTTATAAAAGGCCCCCACCACTACCACCTTATTCACAACTTCAAGCCATTTGGCTCGGCCAACCTCTGCCCAAATACTCTCCCAAATTTCCTCTCTTACTCCTATAAGCCTCACTTTGGGCATAATTCTTCCCAAGGAAGCCTTTGGCTCAAATCAAAAAAGAGTTACCCGATTTTAAGGTAATGCCTTCTCTTATGTTATTTTGTTTTATTTTGCTTCTCCAACCCCCTAAAATCTTTTTATCCATTTATTTTATAACAACACCAGTATCCTAAATATACTAGGATGTTGTTATAAGAATTATTCGATCTACACTTACACACACCTACATCTAATGGTTAAAGAACATACTGTTTCTGTGGATGGCGAATTTCTGCCTCACGAAACGATGATTGTTCAACACTTGTATAACACCTTCAAAGGTGGACATTAAGATGTCACTATATTTATATATGATATATAATATGTTTATCTTTTACTTAATCTATTGTATTTTTCATTTATGGAATACCTTTATGGTTTCCATTATGGGTAAACACGATATTTTCATTTTAGGAAGTGTGGACTACCGCCCCCTCAAAGTGATTTGAATCATTAATGCCATATGTGGGATGTATAAAGGATAGAGTAAATGATATTATATATTATATTATACTGGAATTATATTATACCTTTATATCATTATGTTTCATTCCATTAAAATATGAAATATAAATGAAAGTAGCGTTCATGCATACATACGGCTTACCGTCTCCATGAACGGTGCATTTCATTTCTTACCTCTAAATGTTATGTAATATTATAAATGCATGTATATACTGGATATATATGTTATATATGATATATACATCATGAATATAATTCTAGATATAATGGATATTTCACCACATGAACAACTTGTAATTATAAGTAGTATATTTTTGACTCAAGTACCAAAGATCGACAAAACGACTGTTATTAACATAAATAATTACATAATGTTCATAACATGGTAATAAGTGATATAAAAGGAATAATGAACATGAAAAATGTTCTTAAGAAAATGGAAATTAACTCTAGTTTATTATTCAGGAGATTAAAGAATGATCGAGTCAAGTCGGACACGAGGTAAGGGAACTTCTTCACCCAATTTCTATTCTTTGGGTTAATCTCCTACTTTCAAATTATGTCATGATATTATTATGTCCAATATTGTATTTTTACTTTATTTATGTGTACTTATAGTGAATAGAAATAATAGATCTACTTTATTTAAAAAAATGATCTTTGTAAGGGTCTTCGTCTCAATCTCCTTTCATTAAGGAATATTTTGTTTTATACACAACTTTCTTTTATACGGTGTATAAACCCCTTTGACTTTTACTTTTATTCAAAAGGAATCTTTTTATACGAAGCGTTTTTACTAAATGACAAAAGGAATGTTTTTTTCTTACGTATGCGGCGACAACGACTTCTCTGCCTCCGTGACTATTATTTGAGTTTCGGCTTCCTCTATAAGCCATAACTTTTTTTTAAATGAAAAATAAATACAAAGTTTTAATTTTCCTTTATTTTGGTATTGAAAATGGTTTTGATAAAGTTTTATTATATCAATGTGTTGTATTAATATCTTGTGATTGAAGTGTGGAAATCTTATGTTTCCTTTATGCATGTTTTATGTGATACAATTATGTTATGGTTTATGATATGTTTAAACTTGTTCATATGAGGAATGTATTGGACTTAATAAGTGAAGGGTGGAGCCCGCTACAGCTCCTCGATGCATCGGTAGGTCTCAGGAGACAAACTAGTGTCTTGGCACGAGGCCTTGACAAAATCTTATTTGTGGTCTTGGCACGAGACCTTGGCTATGTGGTTATGATAGTCTGGCATTATGCATTCCATCATTATGAAAGTGGCTATTGAAATTGTATGTGATTATTCAACTAGTAGAATATCCATGTGAGTAAGTAAATGGAATTATTTAATTTTATTTTTTTCATATTATGCTGAAGTTCAAGTTTAAAAAGGATTTTGTTTTAGTTATACATTGCCTTAAATGTTAATGTTTATTTATGAAAGCTTCCACAATATCGTTATCCTTACTGAGCATCTGAGCTCACCCCTTTCAATTTTTTAATATTTTCCAGGATGTGAAGAAGTATTTTATGAATGACCTGAAAGGATTGTCAGAAGAGGATAAAAGTGTGGACTATGGATACTATGTTATTTTGATTTTTCACTTTATGATGTAATGTAACATTTATGAATATATCTAGTGTTTCCAAGTCTACTAAACTGATCGGTCTTTCGAGATTTGATCTTTTGTGATCATGCCAATGTTACGAATTAATGCACCGACTCTGGGTAACTGGGGTCAGGGCATTACAATAATTTAGTAGAATGATCCATGGGTCATTGTTTATGTTTAAAATTCATCCCCTCCTCAATCAGAGGCACGGTGTGGCTGGTGTCACTCAAAGTGTCTCTCTTTTGTTTAAAATGGAAAGAATTTTAAGTGAAAACAACATCTAACATACGGAAATATGACCAAAATCATTTGTATTGCATTAATGATTTAGGAGAATTATCCATGTGTCATTTTTGAAGTGTACGAATCAACCTCGCATCAATCTGAGGAATGGTGTGGCTGGTGTCACTCAAAGTGTCTCTCTTTTGTTTAAAATGGACTGAATTTTAAGTGAAAACAGCAACAGACGTACAGAAATCTGACCAAACGCATTCATATTGTTTTTATACTATAGGAGAACAATACATGGGTCATGTGTGATGTGTAAGAGTCAACCTCGTCTCAATACGAGGCACGGTGTGGCCGGTATCACTCAATGTTTCTCTCTTTTGTTTAAAATGGATAGAATTTTAAGTGAAAACAACAACTGACGTATGAGAATCTGAAAAAATGCATTCAAATTATGTTAATACTTTATTAGAACTATCCATGGGTCATTTTTGATGTGTACGATTCAACCTTGCCTCAATATGAGGCACGGTGTGGTTGGTATCACTCAAAGTGTCTCTCTTTTGTTTAAAATGGACAAAATTTTAAGTGAAAACAACAATTGATGTATGGAAATCTGAAAAAAATATTTGAATTGTGTTTATAATTTAGGATAACGATCCATGGGTCATGTGTACAAGTCAACCCCTCATCAATCTGAGGCACGGTGTGACCGTTTTCACTCAAAGTGTCTCTCTTTTGTTTAAAATGGACAGAATATTAAGTAAAAACAACAACTGATGTACATAAATCCAACCAAACGCATTCAGATTGTGTTGATACTTTAGGATAACAATCCATGGGTCATGTGTGGTGTGTAGAAGTCAACCCCACATAAATTTGAGGCATGGTGTGGCTGGTGTCACTCAAAGTGTCTCTTTTGTTTAAAATGGACAGAATTTTAAGTGAAAACAACAACTAACATACAAAAATTTGACCAAACACATTCGGATTGGGTTTATACTTTAGGAGAACAATACATGGGTCATGTGTGATGTGTACGAGTCAACTATTCCTTAATATAAGGAACGTTGTAGCTGGTATCACTCAAAGTGTCTCTCTTTTGTATAAAATGGACAGAATTTTAAGTGAAAACAACAACTCATGTACGGAAAACCCCCTTCCTATTATACACACCAAAAGCATTCATTTTTTTCTAAAGAAACACATACTATTTCAATAAACACTATTCAAAAACCATTTTAAAAATATGAATGATCTTAAAATCCATGAAATTCATTCCATTAAAACCATTAAAGCCCCCCCACCCCCTGGACACCACCCCACCATCCCTGGACACCACCCCACCCCCCCTAGACACATCCATGGACACCCCCCACCCCACCACCACCACCACCACCCTAGACATCCCCACCCCCCTAGACACCCCCCCCCCACCCCCACCCCCTAGACACTCCCACCCCCTAGAAAGCCCCCCCCCCCCAACCCCCTAGACACCACCCCCCTAGACACCACCATGGACAACCCCCCACCCCCCCCCCCCACCCCCTAGACACCCCATCCCCTCAAACACCCCCACCCCCTGGATGCCCCCTACACCTCTTAGACAGCCACCCTAAACCCCTGAGAAGCCCCCCCAACCCCCTGAATTCTAAATTGAATTTTTTATGTATTTAATTAACTTATGAATTATGTGTTAATAGTGTATGGTTATACTTTTTTTATGGGTTGTATGGGTATACTTGTTGTATGTGTATACTTTTTGTAATTACCTTATGAATTATGTGTTAATTTTGTATGGGTATACTTGTTGATATGCTAATTTTTTTTACAGGTCTTGTTTGGGTGTACTGCTACATAATTTTATGTTACAACAGGCAGGGCATTTATCAGGGCTAAAAAAGTGCTGATAAATGATCCCTTTATCATCACTTTTTTATCACTGATAAAGGATCCCTTTATCATCTCATTTTTAGTGCTGATAAAGGATCCATTTATCAGCACTTTTTTAGCACTGATAAAGGGGACCCCCCCCCCCCCCCTTATCAGCGCTGAGCTTTACAGTGATTTTTTAGCACTGTTAAAGCCCATTTTGAGCGCTGATAAAGCCCGTTTTTTGTAGGAGTGAAAGTGACAAATTCCGATCCATGGGGGCCCATACTCCTCACAAATCAAATTTTGGAATCTTATACATGTCATAAACAACCATAATAGTGCAATTATTCACCAAATTTCGATCCATGAGGGCCCATAACACCTCAAGAACCAATGTTTATCATTCATTCAAATGAAACCTTACACAACCCAACACCCTATAAAATAAAAGGTATTCTATCATGGAATCTATCAGCATGAATATCTAACACAAAATCTATCACAACAACATGAAATCAGTAATGAACCCTAAATGGAATGAGAAGAATACATGACATGTGATCTCTATCAAGTGCCTATATGATGCATGAGATGGCATACCATCATCTCATCGGGTTTCAATAGAAATAGAACCTCAATAATATCAACAATAATAGCACAAAACATGTGAATCTCCCAATGGTGAAATCAAATCAACTGTAATAATTAAAAAATCAGTAAAATCGCAATATACGAGGTAAATTTTATTTTCCCGGTACACGGTTTAGCTACTATTGGGCACAACTTTTTACCAAGTATCTATTCCTTCTTATTCCAAACTATAGTATCCAAATAGTAATTCAAGAAGAAAATAATTCCTATGATACCACTTTGAAATGTCCTGGTTTCAGGTTCCACCCAGAGGTTCCCTATACCCAGTTGGTCACATAGCCTCAAGTGAATTTCCCCAAATGCCAGAGGCTGTCGACTAGCAGTAAGGGCCTTGGGTGTGATAGTGGGGAAACTATGCCCTCATTGGTAGAGTAATGCAGCATAAAGAAATAGATAACAATAGCGGAAGTAGTAATAATTTTCAATAGGTAAACAGTGAAAGACTGAAAGTAATAAACAACTGGAGCACATATATAAATGATGCATGATACATATGTATAGGAAAACATCCAAACAATTCCCAATACTAGAATACAGTACTAAAACAAAGTACAAAGAAAACAAATAAAGTCCAGCAGCATCGAAAGCCTCATATTGGTCCCATGCTCTCCAGCTCCACAGCAATCAAGTACCTGAATTAGAAGGGAGCTTACCCTTATCTATACCTACAGTAATATAATCTGTTTGGGCCCAAAAGCATGACACAAATAGGGTGTGAGACAAATCCCAGTAGGCAACCACCCAAAGATCTATACCAAACATTTAGTGAATATATATGGTAGGGAATAATAAAAATTAAGTAGTAAACAAGGAAGTACTCAAAAATAAACGAACCTATAGTTTCAATTGCATCAATTTTCATAAGCCAAGTAATCATCTAATAAAATACAGGTAACCCTCTAGGAAGTACTCACAGCCTAACCCTTCTGGTTCAACCAAACAGACACAAGTAACCCTCTGGGAAGTACTCATAGTCTAACCCCTCTGGTTTAACCAAACAAACACAAGAAACCCTCTGGGAAGTACTCACAGTCTAACCCCTCTAGTTTAGCTTTAGAAAATAATCTCTGAAGAAGCACTCACAGTCAATTCTCCATTTGGCCATTTATCGGTAAACTACAGACACTATGGGGAAGCACTCAACGTTTAATTCCCACTGTAGTCTCAAAACGTGGAACTACAGACACTCTGAGGGAGCACTCACTTCGATCCCCCCTATGGTCTCGCAAAGTGAAAAGTAAACAGACACTCTGGAGAATCCCTCAGCGCCCATTCTCCCTATGGGCTACTACAACAGGTTCACACAGTCCTGTGTAAGTCAATCATGCACAGCGATATTTAACAGAAAAAGTAAACCTTAAGAACATCTTGGCTAACAGCTTTCAAGAACTACTTTTCTAACAGCTACAAGTATAAAATAGCATTAGATAAATCACTCCATCCTAACAACACTAGTCATGGAAAGCAAGCATCCTAATAGCCAAATCTAGGCCCAATGTCCAATATCAGTTCAAACATGGGAAAATACACCCATATCAAGGTAAATAAACTTATTTACAATCAAACAACATCTACTCAGGAACACAATGCATAACAGGCATTAATAGGGATAAAATCCCTAAACACGCAATACCCTGTTCTAGGGTATTGGGAACTTTTTCACATAATATTCAAAGACTAACTATGTAAAGGCACAAAAAACCTTCATCAGTGTTGTACGAAGAACACACTTGAAAATCGGCCCCTAAATCTACCTAGAATTATGTAGATCTAAAAAATGGTAAAAAACGTTCATCCTTGAATATCTCGCACAAGAGGAGAAATAAAGAGATGTGGCTCTATAAGAGGGAATAACTCACCGTGGTGATTCCAATGCAATTGATGGTAGTTTAATTAGATAACATATGATCGATCAGGGCTTGGAGAAGATTCTTTATCTTCAGTCACTCCTGGACGAGATAGTCTGAGAAGAGGTGTTTTCTGTGAACGAGATGCGACCCCTATCCATTTAAAGAAATAAAAGAAAAATTACACGGTGTTTATTTTGAAAGTAAATGGAATGTATATGACTTTACTGGGCCTCTCTTTAGTCGGTCTCTAGTTCACCCCACACGGCCATGTACTCGGCCGTCACACGGCCAGTACACGGTCACCCGTGGCAATCGGGTAAATGGTGTGTACTCCAAAGTACACGGTGTGTACTCCTTAAATTTATAAAAACTCATATTTTTTTTAAAAACACCAGAAAACAATATCAATACCTAAGATGAAGATCCATGTTCTTACAATTTCATTACCATAATTGAAGATGGTGAAAGAAATTGAAAACCCTCGTCCTCAAATGTAATGAATTAACACATCTCAGATGGTGTTTTCTTTTCTAGTGTAAAATAAGGGTAAAGGAGAGACAATAATAACTTATTCCATTATCATAAAAAAAATTCAGTACATTTAAGGTACTGGAGCTTTCATAATATTTGGATTATGAGAGGCAAGGATAGAAAATAAAACAAAGGAACTTGAAAAGAAAGTAAAATAATTGAAAAGAGGAATTTACCTCTTGAATTATTCTTCCTTGAGAGACTCATAAGGGGAGAAAATTTGGTCTTTTTAGGAGACCAAGGGATTCTAGACATAGTGGAGGAGATTTAAAATATATTTGAGTAGAATTTATGGAAGGCATAAGGCTTCAGCAGAGTGAATATAATATGGGAGTTTGGGTGGTTTTATAGTGGAGGGGGGAGGGTTTTCTTAAAATTTTAATCATTAGTTTAATATGTTTTCTCAAGCCTATAAATATTATTTATTCTTGTGATAAAAATAGTAATATATGCATGTGAGTTTGAACCAATCTCATTTTACATCATCCATGACTCAAGCATGATGCATAAATTCAGGTTTAAGCATTTATCGTAATTTATCATATTTTACTATTCATAAAAAGTTCAAGCAGTTTAGAAAAATACCATAAATTTATCCTAACCATTTGTAGAATCCAAAAATAAAATCCATTTTTCAAAAAAAAATTAAATTTTATTAATTTAATTTCTAAATAAAATTATAATTTATTTGAAAAATATAGAATTTAAAACTATAACTAATTTTATAATGCTTTCAAAAATTACATATGGTGTTATAAAATCATCTTAAAACTATAAAAAATAAAATTGATAATTTATGAACACCTTTTATGAAAATACATTTTCTTTTAAATTAATTAATTAATTTTAATTATTTATTTATGACTTACCAAAATACTAATACTTTTACTATGGTCATATTATCTCTTATAAAATGCATAAATATTATTTATACATTAATGGGTGAGGTTGCTATTCTTTTGGATGATTTAATATTCATAAGGGTAGGTAATTATTCATAAGGGTAGGTTACTATTCGCAAAAAAAAATTAAGACTTTTCTATCAGACCCCAAAATTCACCCTGAACGCAACTGTGTATGTTAGATTTTCTAAATTAAAGACAAAAAAGTAGAAAAATATGTTTAATAGTCACATATTATTTAGTATCATGATATTTCATTGTGTTTACTAATGTTATTATACTATAATGCATAATTATAAGAATGGAATTTCCATTGATTAAACGTTGGGTCATTGCACATGGCCACCCATGAAGGGTGTGAGTATAAAACTCAGTAAGGAACCACCGATGTGGTATTTTACATATCCAATAAATGAATTGATATATGTATGTGACATAATTTGAATAATTTATAAATAAATACAAGAAAATAAATAAATAAAACACTTTTAATCCTCATGTACATGACCCTGATCAACCATACCTACTTCAGTCAGTGTCAATGTGTGTCTGATCACATCATGATGATCATTGAAAATTCATAACAACCATAGGGTTTTTAACCTTGGTATATAGATAATGACTCCAGGGACTGTTCCACCTTAATAAAAAATATAACAACTTGGGAAATGCTATGTCCTAGTATAACAACTTGGGGAATGTTCCATCCTAGTATATGATGGTTCCCAATAGTAGATCCCAAGAAGTGCAGGAGACTTGACTATGCCCACTGAATACACCACAAGCCCCAAGTAATTTTTACATGTTAGGAATTTGATCCTCTACTCAAACCAATAATCACAATTCCAAATCCATGGAAGCCCCACCAATATTATTAAGAACACCCTATAAGGGGTATTTTCTTTTGTATCATGACCTACCTGATGGGATTTTTTATAACCTACATGAATATAGTTTTCATGACCTCCCATAAAGAGTTTTCATGAGCTCCCCATTAGGATTTTTCACTACCACACCCATAAGGGTATTTTCTTTTAAAAAACAAATTCACGTTCCTAGGGTCATTTTCAATTTCATTAAAAACCTCCCCAAGGGTGTATACCATATCAATAATTGACTTATATATAACTTACATGAGTGACCATCTTCCTAACTCAACACATAACCCATGGTTAGAATCCAAGGATAATGACCCAACACACCATATTCGTAAAAGGTTCAAAACATCAATCTGGTTTCTAAGGTGACACATGTGATCATCACTACCCATTCTCAAATCATTCCTCTCATTTGAGAATCACATATCTGGACACCCATGGAATTCCCTTAAGTCCCCTCATATACCAGATGCCTCATAAGGGTCCCTCAATCCCCATATCATCACTTGGGTTAATAACCATCACTTTGAGTTCATAGCATCACTTGGAACCATCAAGGTCTTGGCGAGGCCTCACTGGCCTCCTAGGAAAAACTCATAAGGGAAATGTACTTAATCCCGCTCTCTTTACATGCCACATTAGGTTGACCTAAACACACAGCATTTTCATACATATCACCAGGGTTTACCCTCTCAGGTCATCACATACCAATGGTGAAGGAACTCTCACCCTATGGTCATCTCGCCTAGCCCAGGGCAAAAAGTAAACTCAAGGTACTCATTTTTTCCAACTCGTATTCCATCCATTCCAAGACATTTCATATTCCACTAGAGGTCTCTAGGGTTCCTATGCTCGAGAAACTACATCACATTCATAAAATTAATAAATTCCCCCTTATAGGGTCATGATGTTCAAGGAATAAAAATTCATGTTCATGGCCTTGGACATCAGCATTTGAGGAAATTAAGATAGTTCCAAGAACCATAATGGGCTTAGAACATTGTTCAATATAAAAAAGAAATTGATTTTAAATAAAAACTTAATTAAATATAGTCTTTCAACATTTTTGGTGAGACCAAATATCACATGACACATTTGAACATGCATAAATACCACAGCGCATATACAGAATACCAGTAACAACCCCAACTCTAGTAACCTAGAGTTGGTTTATACTTTATTACATTAGAATAAGATACAAGGGATCTCATATTTAAGGACTGATTAGTTTAACATTCTTTAATAACTAGATACAAAAATTCTTCCTATTTTATATTATAAATAAAATATAAAACATCCTGAAAGTAAATATTCTTTATCCTTGAACTCATTCAAAGATTCCTTATTTAAATCCTATAGAAAGGGGAAAAAATATAAGAACCCTATTTTTCTATGAGGCACAGATCTATTAAATTTTTGTATAATTATTTATCTTGGACCAATTATGGATTCCTAGTGAGGTCTTGGAATTTCTGGGGGTGTTTGAGGATTTTTTGGAGCCTAGAACCCAAGCTGATGGGAAAAGGCACTGGGAAGAACGGTTAGTAGAAACCGTGAGAGCTAATTAACACGGTTTCTCTTAACCAAGTGGAAAACTTCAGAGGGAAAATAATGGTGCATGTTTTTTCCTAACCATGTACCCAAGGCCACATGACCATATAGATGGTTTGAAATTTTAGCAGATCCAAATGGCATGGTTGGTGCATAGTTTCTCAAACCATGCATCCAAATCGTACGATCCAGTAATTTTGGGTAAAATTAATGATTATCCCTTAATGAATTATTACCTTTACCCTTCCTATTATTTCCTTATTCTAATATAAATATACCTTAATTATCCTCCATTTTGATCTCTTAATCCCTCTTCATGGTTTTTTATCCCAACTATTTGTTCGAACTCTAATTCTATATATGGTCATCTTGTTAGATAGACATCGATAAGTGCTTCAATCCTTTGGATCAATTCATCATTTGTCTTCCTCTTGATGATGTTATTTTGATATAGTCTCATATGCCCTATTTTTAGGGTGTTGAAACATTATTTATTTTTCTTCTAATCCATTCTAAACTAAATTTTGATACTAGAAAATGAGAGTACTAAAGACTTAAGGTAGGTGGTATATGACTCATCCCTTAAAGTCTCACTATTTTATATACTGTCACCATTGTGCGTATGTCAGTTTCACCAAGAATTTATTATTAAATTCATATTCCAAGTTAATAATCATTGAACTCGTTTTCTAGGGTCTTTTTCTTATTATGTTAATTTCTCTATTGAAGTTTATGAGCTCAATGTTGTCCATCTATAGTAGGGTGCTTTCCAGGATATACCTTTAAAGGAATATTATGACTATCTAAGCCACCATTTAGGTGTGTATTGGATTGAACTTGATAAGGTAAGTGCTCTTATATAATAAATGGATCCTTAATTATTAATAGGAATGTATATTGATATATATCACTTGTCTAAGTTAAATTATAAATTTAATTGAAATGCTTTCATGTACCGATTTTCATTTTTATTCCTAATAAAAGGAAATGGAATGAACCTATTAAATTATTAAATGGAAAGTGTATATGTATATATATCACATGGTACTTATTCTTATAATTAATTTAATTGGTTGTATATCCTCTTAGCCTTGTCATCTAGTATGAAAGGCAATGGAATAAACCTACTGAATTATAAAATGGAATGAGTATTACATAGAATAAAATAAATAATTAATTATGTATAAGGTTCATATTACATATAGACCTTTTTTATTTATAAGAGTGGTCAGATTTGATCCATCCTTGGATTGTTGAGGGAATTCCTTGATCACTCAGATGATACCATTCTAATATAAGGATTCGGTAGCCAAGAAAGATACCCACCTTGAAGCATGGTCTTTTTATATTTGTGGATGCTCGGTATGACATCGTAGGATTCTATCACTATCTCTATGGATATTGGGATGCCTCATATACACTCCTTGGATCCATCTTGATGTATTTAGACATGTGGCACCATGGATTCACCCCATTGAGACCATTCATGCATATCTCATGATTACCTTGAAAAATATCTATGGACTTTGTTAGAATAATTTATAGTGGAATTCCTTACGAGATTCCCCTTGGATAATAATGAGACCCCATTATTACTAGACTGCATGAGTTACCACTATGAGTTACCTGACCACTGAGGTTAAGGATTCCTTGGTTTCACTTTATATCATCTTTCAATATTATTGTGATATATTTTCAGTGTTGTTTACACCTCATGTGACATAACTATATAAAATGAACTAATTAATTAAATGATCTCAAGTTCAAATAAATTACCAACTGAGTTTGAGTAAGGAATTAGTAATTATTTTTAATTTCCATAAATTTATATTTTCTTACACACTATTCAGTTTATATACATAGGTTGGATTTGTGTGGATGTCATTGTAGTGGCCTATAGATATTTATCTCATACCCTATATGGGCCACTGATGGTTCCTGGGAAAATTATATATATATATATATGTGTGTGTGTGTGTGTGTGTGTGTGTGTTTATAAGGATATGTTTCTTTCTGTAGACACCCAACTTGCTTGATTTATTTAGGATTGATCTTGGTAGCAGATCATCGGTCCAGTGCTTAGGATTCTTGGCTAGTTTTGGGATTCCTTTGATTTCTTTTGTATAACATATGATGTACTATATGCATGTTACCATGTATACCTATCTTCATATTTTTTATATACTTGAAATATATCATCATCATTTGATATATGTTTTAGCTTTGAGTTTATTATTATCTATTACTCGGTTATTTCTTCCTTTCAGTTATTCATTATTATTATGATTCTACTATTTTATCTACTTAATATACCAATGTGATTCAGTGTAAAATGAGGGAATAGTATCCCCACAGACACACCCTAGGACCTTGCGGCTATTCGGAAGACTCTAGCATATGTGGAGGTGTTCTTGAGGCCATGTGGTCCATCGGCTCGGGGCACCTTTGAGTGGAACCCGGGTTGGGACATAACAAAGTGGTATCAGAGCTATTTTTATTTTATTTTGTCTTATTATTTGGGAATATATATAGGAGGTTAGAAACTTGTTGGAACTTGGTTATAATTCATGTCTGGGAGTAGCTAACCCATATTCAAGGTAAATATCAAATTTTTGGGGAAAGGTAAATTTTTGTTCTTCTTTTTTATTAATACAATTGATATCCTTTCACCATTGGGTGATGCACATGAATTGTGGTATTTGAAATGATTTATGAAAATTTACCTTGTCTTGGTACAGTAATGAGAAATATAAAATTCATCATTACAGGAACCTAGAATTCACATTACAAGCATATTCCATTCCTTATAGGATTGTTTCATTGCTTACATTGCCTATGTTTTTCTATGATTGTTGAGTGATCCATGGTTGTTATAAATTAATGTGGTTTTAACATCTTTTATAGGGTAAGTTAATTGGTTATTTAAAGTAAAAACATCAATATAAATTGTTTTTTCTTATATAGGTTGATTTTGTAATCTTAAATAGCTAGTTTTAACCATTTCATCTTTGTACCTTAGGTTACATGAGCTGGGATTTGGCTATAATTGAGTGACTTAAAATTTTAATTTATGATCCCTTGTAAATTGGAAGGGGTAATTAATTGAGTCTATCCATTATACTTTTTACATGTTACATTATAAGACTGAATAGAAGATAGCTATTTAGAAATTAAATGGTTGTCGCTTTCAGTTATAAAGTTCATGGAACTTTATTAGCTGGTAATGATGATCCATTTAATAAAATATTATTATATGTATATAAGAACATACAAAAATTAAATATAAATATTGACTAATAAAATGATATGGTTTCCATTAAAAGAAAACAAAAAGTGTAATTGAACCTTCACCAACTAAAACCACTAAAAATTAAATTTAAATGATTATTAATACCCTAGACTTATAAGTAGCTAGTTGGGGTAGTATCATGGGTAATAATACCTTTTACTTATGTTTTTATCCCACTAGTTCTTTAATCTACTTCTAAATATTGTTTGGAGGCAGGTTCTTGGGGTTTTTATAGCTATACCACCACGATGTCTTCAAGTCATGTGTTGGGAGGGTGGAGACAACCATGATCTAGAGATGGTGGGCTCTAAGCCTCCAGTCTTACCTCTAGGAGTTCCACTTGATGAAATGCCTTTTATACACAAACTAGGAATTGATGCTTAGCTTCGTGAGGGTTTTCAACATCTGATGCAGTCTATATAGGGTTCTCCATGAACTGTACCTACTATAGTTGACCTGACTCATGAGTTCCGGTACCATCATCCTCCCATATTTTTAGGGGATATATTTAATTAGTCTTTTGAGTCTTATTTGGGGTCCATTCTTACTATATTAGAGCATCTAAAGATTCCTCTAGAGAGAAGGTTCAATATTTTCACTTATATGCTTTGTGATTCCACCAATCCCTGGGGGATGGGATTACATAGGCTGTTTTCATATGGGGATGGTCTGGGATGACTTTTAGACTTCCTTTTATGATTACTTTTTCCCTCAAACATTGAGAGTTAACCTATATATAGAGTGCATGCACCTGGAGTAGGTCTTTATGTCTTTCGTGGACTACTCAGCATGTTTTACTGAGTAGTAATTTTTTTCACCACTTTTATCCAGTGATGAGTTTTTGTGAGGGTGGTGTTTTGAGGATGGTATCAAATATTCCATCCTCTTATAGGTGAACATATTTTTTCTATCTACCTTTTATAATATTGTAAATTATGATCTTATCACTGAGAAAACCCTAAGAGAATCTGATAGTACTGGGAACATAGGTTTAGTGCTGATGTAGGGAAGTAGTTCCTATAGTAGCTAGAATTATATCCTTGAGGTTTAACTTTAGATTAGTGGTTTCCAAAGTACCCATACTGAAAGCCTCATTATATACCATCATTATAGACATTAGGGTAATATGAAGCCTTAGTTTGATAGATACCCTCATGGGATACATGGTTGTAGCTATATGGGACGTCTTCAGAGATTTGGGTGGACCTTTCCAAATGATTCTAGTGGAAGAGGATCTGCACCAGCTCCACCATCAGGGGAAGGATCAGTTATGACACATCAGGTAGGGATTTAGAGGATCATTGGTCAAACAGGAAAAGTAAGAGGTCATGGCCATGGTAGCCAAAATTTTTATTATCAGTAACAGTAGAGAAAACCTGATTAGGGTAGTCCAATTGTTGCATAGGGATGTGGATTAGGCTAGTTTCATGCTTTATATCTGATACCTAAGGATCGGAGTGTAGGAACATATAAATTATGAGGTATTATTCTAGTATCCTCTACTATCATATCTACATTATTTGATATAGGTTATTCGCACTCCTTTATCTCTTTATTGACCATGGAAATTCTTGGGATGGAAATTCAGTACATCTGTGGGGTGATGACCCTGTACATGTTAGTAGGTACGTAGTCATAGGGCATACACCAATATAGGTATTTCCCTTTTGAGGTAGGAATTTATCCCTTCTTATGGTACATCTTCTTACTCGAGATGAAAAGCTTTGATTCCATTATCCTAAAGGACTTTTTTTGTTCCATATCATGCCTACGTGTACTATTATCACCATAGGGTATCATTTAAATCACTAGAGGGTGGTGGTTATATCCACAAGGGTGAGTGGAATGTATACATTATTAGAGGTAGAC
Organism: Viscum album; assembly: GCA_963277665.1. NCBI lineage: Eukaryota > Viridiplantae > Streptophyta > Magnoliopsida > Santalales > Viscaceae > Viscum > Viscum album. The sequence continues at coordinate 1,005,940,457 of OY728164.1, read as the reverse complement.
CATATAATCATGTTCTAGTTAGAGTGATCACCCAAATTACAATTCATTTCATGGAGGGTTAGGGATTACTTTGGAAAGATTTTCCTCCCTTGGTAGATCATTTAATGAATGTCATTCCTGATGATTTTTCTGGTTTACCTCCCATGTGATAGGTAGAGTTTACAATTTATATTTTTATAGTTGTATCTCCTGTATCTATTACTCTATATTGGATGGCACCTACTGAGCCCTAGAATCTCAAAAGATATTCTAAGTATTTAGAATCTAAGGGTTTTATTAGACCTATCACTTCATCTTGTGGTTCACCTGTACTTTTATCTAACATGGTGGATAGAACCCTTAGTATATGTGTGGATTGTTGAAGGTTGAACCAAATTATTATTAAGAACTAGTATCCATTGCTTCAAATAGTTGATCTCTTTGAATAGCTCTGGGGAGTTGGGGTATTCTTAATGATCAACCTAAGATTGAGTTGTCATCATGTGCGAGTTAGACCTTCATATATACCACATACAGCTTTCTGAAGTCATTGAGGCTTATATGAGTATCTCATTATGTCGTTCGGTCTTACTAACACACTCTAATTTTTTATGGCCTTGATGAATATGGTTTTACACCCCTATCTGGATCCCTTTTTCATGGTTTTTGTGGAAGAAATATTGGTGTATTATCATACTCACAGGAACCATACTCAACATATTGAGATCATTCGGAATACACTAAAAGAGGATCATCTATATTCTAATATTTCTAAGTGCCACTTATAGATTTAAAAATTTCACTTCATTGGTCATATTATCTTAGATTCAGGAGTATCATTAGACCTATAGAAGGTGAGTCCTATGATTTACTAGGTGAATCCCAATAATGTGCCTTATATATGGAGTTCCTTGGGTTGTTTGGATATTATATTCATTTCATATAGGACTTCCCATCCCTCATTGCACTACTTACTAGTCTTACAAAGAAGGGTGTGAAGTTCCTATGGTCTAAATCATGTGAGAATCCTTTTAGGAGATGAAGGGAAGGCTTACCTTGGTAGCGATTCTAATTATATTAGAGCCTAGAAGTGGCTATATAGTTTTATGTGATGCATCATACATTGGGATGGGTGTAGTGTTGATGCAGGAGGATAGATTTTTTGTGTACAAGTATCTCTAGTTGATACCTCACGAGTATACCTACCCAATGCATGACCTCGATCTAGAAATTGTTATCTAAGACATACACTACAGAATACACTATCTGATGAGTAAGTGTTTCTTGGTGTATATAGACCACAAGAGCCTCAAATATATCTTTACACAACATGAATTGAATATCATATAGATATTATGGGTTCAATACCCAAAGTACTTTGATTATTTCTTTTTTATACGCATGGAAAGATCAATGCAGTAGTTGATGTGCTCGGCTAGAATAATCAGGAATAGGCCATATAGGAAGAGAGTGATTAAAGGAAATTAATGTCCCTATTTTCTAATCCGTATCAAAAGTTTCATGAGATTAATGATTAGTCTTTCCTTATAGACTTAGTAGTTTTTACTTCCCATATATATAGGGTAAAGAGAATTTTGTTATCATATCTTGAGGGGTTGGTTCTTCTTGAGAGTATTTCTGGTGAAGAAGTGCCTCTTGATTGGTATTTTGATGGAGACGGAATCCTATATATACATGAGAATGTCTAGTTTTATATATATATATATAAGAGAGGAACTGATGTGAGAGTCTCATACTTCTCAGTGGGGAGGTTCATTCAGACATCTCCAAGATGTATCATGATATACGTCGCTAGTATTGGTTTCCTGAGATGAAACATTTGATAGCATATTTTATCACTAGGTGTTTCACCTGTCATTAGGTAAAGGTGAAGCACCAACAACCTATTGGCATATTATAGATGTTACCATTTTGAGAATGGAAATGAGAGGATTTTAAAATGGATTTTTCATTTAGTTTATCGAGGTATCTTTAATGAAGCGATGTAGTTTGGGTAGTCAAGGATCAACTGAAAATGGTTTCCCACTTCTTCCCATCAAGGAAACTTTCTCAGTTGATAAGTTGTGAAAACTATATTTTTGGGAGATCGTGTAGCTAAATGGGGTCCCTAAAACTATAATTTAAGTTAGTGAATCACATTTCACATGGATGTTTTATTAGGGTTTATAGAGATCCATGGGTACATAGGTGACTTTGAGCACAGCTTTTCAACTCTATACTGATGTCCAGTCAGAATGGATGATACAGGTGTTAGAAGACCTATTCTAAGCATGTTTCCTTGATTTTATAAGTTCTTTGGAGAATCATATCCCTCTCTTCAAGTTTTCTTATAATAAAATTTATTAGGTGATGATTCAGATAGATCTATATGAGGAATTTTATGGTATGATGTTTCATTCACCCATTTTCTAGTTAGAGGCAAGAGAGGTAGTGTTACTAGTACATCATATTATATATGATACTTTAGATAAGGTACAATTGATCAGGAAATGTATGTATACTAATAATTCTAGGTATAAATCATCTATTTATCACCATCGATGACCTCTAGAGTTAGACTTCTAGGATCATGTTTTCTTGCGAGTATCACCCAGACATAGGAAGAGACAAATATGAAGGAATGGGAATTTGTCTCCTCATCATTATGTCATTCTATTTGAGATATTGGATAGATTCAGGTAAGAAGATTATCAGTTTCTATTACCTCATAGGTATCATATAATGCATGAATTCTTTCACATTTCACTAATTCTCTATTATCATACCAATCCATATCATACTTTTGATCTTGATGAGGTTCAGTTAGATGATGATTCTTCTTTTGAGGAGTATCACATACACATCATTAATTGAAACATGAAGTCTGTATGAGGATCATATGTCCCATTAGTAAGGGTCTATGGTAGTATGGCTAGGTATAGGATAAGACTTGGGAGAATAAGGCTGATCTATGTGCTCATTGGATATAATTTTAATCAAAAGAAGTTTTTCCCCTTGTAAGAGAACATTGGGACAAGCTTCTTTAAGGGGGGTTACTATAAGAAATAGGTTTTTCTATAAGGTATGCATCCTTTAAATTTTATTGAATTAATTATATTGAACCTATTAGGGATTCCTAGTTTGCTCGCGGAAGTTTCAGGGGTGTTTGGGGCTTGTTCAAATCCCAGAACCCTGGTCGGTGGAAGAAAGAATTTTGTTTCATGGTTAGTAGAAACTCTATGAGCTAGTATACATAGTTTATCCTAACCATGTGGAGCATTTTAGATGGAAAATTAGGGTGCACAGTTTTCCCTAACCAAGCACCCAGGACTTCATGATCGTTCAGATCATCTAAATTTTTTAGTAAAGCTAAATGGAAGGGTTGATGCAGGGTTTCTCAAACAGTGTGGATTCCCTCTTAAGGTAGTGAGATTGGCATGATTGGCACATGGTTTGGAAAACTGTATTCCCAAACCATGTGACCCAGTAATTTTTGGGTAAAATTACCAATTTTTTCTTAATGAATTATAACTTTTACCCTTCCTATTATTTTCTCATTCCAATAGACAAAGGCCTTCCTTATCCTCCATTTTGAGATCCCAATACCCTCTTTATAGGTTTTGATCCTGATTCCTCATCCAAAATCTGATTCAAGATCTGATCATCTTGATGGATATCCATCAGTAAGTGTATCAATCATCTGGCTCATTTATTCATTTGTATTCTTCTCAATGACTTTATTTTGGTGTAGGCTCATATTCCCTATTTTTAGGGTTTCAAACCATTCTTCCTTTTTTTCTGATCTAGGCCAAATTAAAGGTCGATATTGGATGAGGAGAGTGATAAAGGATTAAATCATGTGTTTTATGACTTATCCCTCAAAGTATCTCCATTTTACAAACTATAATCGTTGTACACACACTAGTTTCACTGGGCATTAATTAACAAATTCATATTCCATACTTATAATCATTGAACTCATGTTCTAGAGCCCATTATTATTATGATCATTATCTCATTGGAGGTTATGACCTCAACATTGTCTAACTCTAGTAGTGTGATTTCCATGATACGCCTTTAGTGGATTTTTATGACTATTTAATCCATCGTTCATGTGTAATTTGGATTTACCTTATTAAGGTAAGAGTTATTATATAATAAATGGATCCACAATCATTATGTGGAATGTGTATTGATAGATATCACTTGGCCTGGTAAAATTATAAATTGAATGTAAATGGTTTCATGTCCTAATTTACCTTATTATTCCTAATAAAAAGAAATGGAATGAACCTATTAAATTATTAAGTGTAAAGTGTATATTTATAGATATCACTTGGCTATTATTCTTATAATTAATTGAATTGGTTTCATGTCCTCTTAGCCTTGTCATCTAGTATGAAAGGCAATGGAATAAACATAATTAACTATCAAATTTCATGGGTATTACATGGACTAAACAAAATAAAAAATTATTTATAATGTAGATATTACATATAGACATTTTTATCATTATAGGAGAGGTCGGACTTGAGAGAGACTTGGATTACCAAGGGAATTCCTTGAGTATGAAGAGGATTCCATTACAATTCAAGGAGTATATTTCAAATGGATGTACACACATTGGAACATGGTCCATGGCTGTTAGAGAATTCCTGGCATGATTTCATATGATCCCTTCACTATCTATCTGAATATTAGGATGCCTCCGATACACTCCTTGAATCTAGATTGATGTATTTATATATGTGGCACCATGGATTCACAACATTAGGCATATTCATGCTTATCCCATGATTACCTTTGATGAAATACTTGGACTCAGTTATAATATTTTATAGTGGAATACCTTGGGTGATTCCTCTTGGATTAAACCCATACCCCATTATTTCCAGATTGCATGAGTTACCACTATGAGTTGGTTGAACCCTGAGGTCAAAGATTACATGGATTCACCTTGGATCATCTTTCATTATTATTATGATATATTTTTATTGTTTTTTACTCTTCACATGACTTAACCATATAAACTAAATTAATTAATTAAATGATATCAGGTCTAGAGACATTACCAACTAATTTTGAAGCAGATTTTGAGTTATTATTTAGGATTTCTTTAAATTTATATATATTGTAACACTGCTCAGTTTATATATACAAACTGGATTTGTATAGATGTTATTGGTGGTGGATTACAGAGATTTATATCACACCCTATTCGGGATTATGATTGTACCCAGGAAGATTAAATGTATGTAGGTGTTGGTAAGGGGAAGCATCCTTCTTTGGACACCTGACTTGCTCACTTGATTTAGGATGTATCTTGGTAGAAGATGATTGGGCCAGTGCTTGGGATGATTGGATATTTTTTGTCTTAATTTTATTTCTTTTGTATAGAATATGATGTATTGTCTTCCTTCGGCCATGTATGCATAATTTTCTATTTTTTAGAGACATGACATATATCGTTATAATTTTATAGATGATTTATCTTTGAGTTGATTATTATCTATTTCTTGGTTATTTATGACTAATTCCGCTAAGTTATTAATTATTATTATACTTATACTATTTTTTCTACTTACTATTTCATTTTTCCCCACTCTGACATGAGGGAATAGTCTCTCCATGGACACACCCTAAGCCCTTTCTCCTTGTCAGTAGCCTCTGGCATATGAGGAAGTGCTCTTGAGGCCATGTGGCCCACCGTCTTAGGGCACCTTGGAGTGGAACCCGAGTCGAGACTTCATAAGAAATTTGGGTGAGCTCAAACTCTTAGTAAGGGTTACATACAATAGAATACATAATGAGTAAATAATCCATAATAAATATGGGAAGGTAAATAACTAAAAACACATTCCATTTAATCAATAATCAGATCATGAAATACATTCATGGATAATATCAATATAGAAATAACATGGATAATAATAATTGAATTATCAATTAAGGAAATGCATAATATAGGAAATCATGATCTCCAACATCATGATATATTTACCATCAAGGCCTTGCACCAAGAAAGAATAAAATAAGGGCAGGTACATACCAAAATCCCAAATAATACAGTTAGCCAACTGGTTTGTCTTATAGACCTATTGATGCATCAATGGGCCATATAATTATGGGCCACACCCATCACTTCATGTCTAATTATTTTATCGTATATTTAATAATAAATTTGAATCATCAAATATTCTTTAACAATAACTATCCATTTTTAGTCAAGAATATAAAATATCAAGATCTCCTCAGTCAAATAAATAAATTTCATATTAAAAAACTATATGTAAAAATGGTATAATGTTTAGGAAATAATAATATCCAGGATAAAATGAATATGGATATGTATAAATGAAAAATAATCACATTAATTTTATTTCACAAGAAATTTAATGACCACAAAATTAATCAATAAATGAGATATGTCAATCAATTCATCAGAAAAGTAGATTTTGTAATAAAATCAAGTATTTTTTATAATATAAGAAAATGGAATTGAAAATTTTAAATTAATTTTTCATTAAATAAATTTTTTTTAAAGCTATTTAAAACTTATATAATAATCTAAATTATATATAATGGTTATGGTAGTGGAAAAATACATTAATTCCATATATGTTAAAAACACATTCCTTTTGAATTTTTGTAAAGAATGTAAAAATGATCCTTTAAGAAAACATTATAAAGCTTCCATTAAAACCATGTAAAAAATTAATTATAAGATAAAATCTATTTAATAAATAATTTTAGTAAATAAAAATGGACTTTTTGAAAATAGTTTTGAAAAATATGGACATGTAAGAAAAATATACCCGATCAAAAAGATAAATAAGATAGGATTTTCTTTTAAATATTTTTTTAATTGATTCAAGGGACGAAGAGAAGGAAATTTGGATGAAAAACATGGAAAATACATAAATATTTGAAGGATAATAAAATTTATGGAGTTTATTAAGTATATATTTTAATATTATTTCAATGAAAAATATAAGCAATCCCAAAAAATTAGATTGTAAAATAAATTCTTACCTTTTAGGTAACTTTTAAATTTTAACCCCATAAAAAAGTAAACATAAATTTATACTTTAATCAATATTAATAAATATATATACATGTTAAATACATAAAATTATTATTTATATACACCACATAAAATAAAATAGGTTCCTAATACCAAATATGTCTTAGTAGACTGGAAATTCAGATGAAATCCCCTACCTCATAGTTCCACTTAGTTGAATGTGTTTTAAAGTCATGTATAATAAATTTATATTTATTATAATTATATAAAATAACAATATACATATCTATAATATAATATATGATCCACTTATAACATTTTATCACTTATTTTTTAATAATCTTTCATTATTATCGTAGTTTTGGGTGTTAACTGCTTAGTTTTCTAATGTGTGTTTCATCACAGATGTTCTGCTTCTTATTAATAGGTTATAGTTTCATCATCACCATAATTTTACTAGGGTTATAAATATAAAATTCCATCATTATATACATTTTTACTATCATTCTTGAAATGTAGACATGAAAAATGAATCGCATTGCTTTGTTGAGATGATAGGTCGTAGGTACGCATGGGCGACATTATCATTTTTTAATGGGTGGAAGGGTAAGTTAGTAGATGATATATTAAATTCATAGTAAAATTATTATACCATAATTTTATATATAATAATAATTTCTATCATTATGACTATCCTTGTGAGGTAGTGATGGAAAACAAATTACATCAATTTGTGAGGCATTAGTTCTTCATACACCAGAGTGATGGATTTATTTCCCATTTGATTGAGAAATAGATGGATAAATATTATTTAATCAAAAAATTAACATATAAATATATTTTATATACATATTTTATTATATTTTAATGGTTATGATATAATTTATGGTGATAAAAGAAGAAGAAAAATGAAAGTGATCGGTTAAGATGATTACCTATTCATTGAAAGACATCCTTTATATCTCCTACTAAGAACCATAGGGTTGGTATTTTTGGAATAAAAAACCCTCGATAATGTGTCTATTGATATTTTGGAAATATTTTTGTAGGGTTTTTCTGAGATAAATGGATCAATAGGTGTGAATAATTGATAGGATGTTGTTCCCTTTTATAATTGAGGTCAGCAGCACACTTGTAATTTTTAAACATTCTAAAATATTATTTAGTCACTCTAATTGAAAAATGGATCCAAAATCACTCATATTATAATATTATATTTATTTTTTAAAATAAACTCAACTAGTATTATTTACACAAGTTTTCAGTTCATTTTAACCCTCACCATTTTAGGTTAACCCCTAATAAGTATGTTTTAACATTAAACGTGGTACGAAATTTAAATTGTTTTTATTATTAATAATGAACAAAAATAAATTTCAACATATTATATAATATTAATTATTTTGAATAAAAATATATAATTCATTTTATTAAATTCAATTCATATAATTAGAATAATTTAATTTAAAAATAATCCCACAAAATGTGAAAAAAAGTTGTATTTCATGAAATGCATTTTTCAAGAATAAGATGATATTAAATTAAATCTATGACAAGTAATATTAATTATATGGATTTAAACTATTATATTTGTATAATTAATCCATAAATTTCATTTAAATAATTTATTATTATAAATTAATATAATTATTTAAAACTGAAAATTATTATGCACTTTAAAACAATTTTCTGAAAAATATCCCCTTTTACCTAAAAAAGATATTTTGTTTATTTATATAAAATTATTAATAAATAAATGGTTTATTATAAATAATATCTCATTTTATTATAAATAAAATTATTTATATTTAAATACTACACTTTTAACTGTTCATAAAATATTATTTCTAATAGAAAATTCAAAATATTCATTCTATGCTTATTTTGACCTAGTAAGTTCAAAATAAATATTCATCCAATAAAATTAGAATTTTGGTTACATTAAATATTAAAATATTAATTATACTATAAATTTTTCACTTATTATAATTGAATCTCAAGTGTTATATTCTTCCCACCATGAATAATTTTTTCCTTGAAATTTTCATGGATATTAATTTCTAAGAAAATGAGGGTGGTTCTTCTTCATAACATATTTAGGTTTCCATATTACTTAATCCATTTTATGATTTTCCTAAATTACATTTACCTATCAATTCAGTTAATTTAACTACAATATTTCTCTAATATCAAATATATGGATAGGATCTTTATAGTATGATAAGTCAGGTTCCAATTCTATTTCTTCAGTGGTGAGGACATGAATTGGGTCTTACATATACTTCCTTAAAAATGGGAGATGGAAAATATAATATACTTTAGAGTTTCTTAATGTAATTTCTAAATGGTATGTCATAGATCCAATTATTTTCAAGATTTCAACAAATTTGATGTATTGGGGATTAGTTTTATTTTTTATCAAACCTTATAACACCCTTCCATATTTAATTTCAATAAAACATGATCTCATACATTAAATTACAAATATTTCCTTTGATTATCAACATAAGTATTTTTTCTAATTTGATATCCTTTAATATGAGTTTGAATACTCTTTACCTTTATTGTTTTATCCTCAATATGTTTTGTTCCTATAAGTTTCCTTTAATGAACTTCATCCCAAAAAGTTGGAGTGTGATATTTATTTCCATATATTAATTTATATAGTTCCATTTTAGTACATGAAAGTCAAGTGAGAAAGACCTATACATTTCATATAATGTCTAAATAGTCCTTTTAGATTATCCATCAGTTTAAGGGTGATAGTAAGTGATCAAATGAATCTTAGTATTAATCTCCTTCTAAATAATTTTATATAATTTCAATGTAAATCATGAATCATGATCAAACATAGATAAAATATGTGCACCATGATGTCTTACAAATTTTTTAATATATATCCATGTGATGTGCTCAAGAGTTTTCTCTCATTGTGAGTAAATACACAGATTTGGTAAGTCGATCAACAATAAACCATATGGAAAAATTATTTAATGGAGTATTTTGAAATCTACTGAAAAAGTCCATAGTTATATCATCTCATTTACACATAGAAATTGGTAGAGGTTTCATGAATACTTTAGTATACTATCTATCATCCTTTACCTATTTACAAAGAAATCATATTGATATATTATCAGTAATTTAATACTTCATTTTATCCCACCCAAAATTTTCTTTTAGATCCATATACATCTTGGTGATACCAGGGTGTATAGATAAATTCTAGCTATGAGTATAATCTATTGATAATTTTTTCAACTCAAGTATATATGGAACACATAACCTATTTCCAAATTTAAAAACACCGCCTTCATAAGTGAATAATTCCAATTTCCCATCATTGATGGTAATAATTTTATTTTGAAAATTCCTATAATCAAGCTGAGAACTTTTTATATTCTCTAATAAACAAGTTTTATAAATAATTTGAAAAATGATTGATGTTTATACTTAAGTAATAATTTCCATATCCATATTTACTATATATATAAACATAAGATCCCTATAAATCCTAATTTTGGTCACCATGATATTTCCTACTCAATGTAACATCTACCTTATTTTCCTTCCCTAGATGGCAGTGTATTGAGAAATCATAATCCTTGAGTGGCTCAAGTCATCGTCTTTTTCTTATATTGATGTATTTATATGAAAATATTCATTTAGACTCTTACAATATTCTTATATCTCACATATGTTTCTATAGATATAATGTATCTATATCTTCAAAGTAAAGATTATAGCTTTCAAATCAATATAATTTATTGGATAATTTTTTTCTTGAATATTTAACTATATTTATGAATAGGTAATAACTTTATCATTATATATAAGGACACAACCAAATAATTTCTTTGATTCATCATTGTATATCACAAATACATCATTTCTAGGTGGTAGAGTTAATATTGAAGCATTTACCAATCTCTTATTCAATTCTTCAAATCATTCTTCACATTTCATTGTCTGTATAGATTAAACCCCTTTACATGTATGCCTAGCTAATGAGTTATACAATTAGAAAAAAATTGGAACAAATTGTTGTAGTAACCTTCAAAACCATGGAAACTACATATATCGATTATGTTCATTAGTGTAAGAAATTATTTGACTACTTTTATCATCATATGATCAATTGAAATTCCATCCTTGAAGATAATATGTCCAATAAAAGATATTTTTGGAAGCTAGATTTCATAATTGTTAAATTTATCATATAACACTTTTTATTTAAGAGTCTCAATAGTTATTCATAATTGATTCTCTTGGTCATAATTTCTTTTATAGTACCACAATATATCCTAAATAAATACCACAACAAGTTTATCAAGATATTCCTTGAATAATTTTTTCACTAAATCCATAAAAACTGAGGGTTCATTAGTTAATCCAAATATAATTACTACAAACTCCAAATGTTTATACATCATATAAATTTTTTTTTAATATCTTCTTTGTTTACTAATAATTTATAATACCAATAACAAAGTCCAATCTATAAAAAAAATATTGATCTCTTTGAATTTGATCTAATAAATCATCAATGTGAGTTAGATGATACTTTTTCTTTATATTAATAGCATTGATTCACCTATAATCAATTAAAAGACTCATGGATCCATCTCTCTTCTTAATTATAATAATAGGGCCAACCCAAGGTAAAATAATAGGTCGTATAAATATCTTATCACACAAATCTAGTAGTTGTTTCTTTAACTACATTAATTCTAAAATGGATATTCTATAAGTATTCTTTGATATAGGTCTCACATCAGAGATTAAATCAATAAAAAAACTTAGTATCACATTCTTGTGGATGTATAGGTAGTTTGACAGTAAATACATAAATATATTCTTGTAAAATAAGTATATCCTAAATTTGAATATTATATTTCTCATCCATAGATTATGTATTCTATTCCTCCCCAATAATATAATATAGAAGATCTATTGGACGGAGATCTAGACATTTACTAGATGATGAATTCTTTCCTCTCAATACAAATAATTCCACACCTTCATCATAAATCATAATTTCTTTCTCTTGGCAATAAGTTTTTGAATTATATTTTGAAACCTAATCCATATCAAGGATTATGTAAAAGTCAACCATAGGTATAATAATCAAGTTTATATATAGGTTATAGTTATGTGTCATAATGGTAACTGACTGACACATCCATGTTGTAGTAATATTTCCACATAGATTCTTGACTGACAACTCCCTTCTTAATTTTCTAGAAAAATATTTAATTTTCTTAGAAAACATAGCAGATATAAAAGAGTGTGAGGATCCAAAATCAAAGAAATCATTATCTAAAATCGTTTCTATGATTAAATTAACTTCCCAAACATCTTTAGGAACTTAAACTTTAGTCACAATGATCTTATAATCTTGGCCTTCTCACCTCAGCCTCTTTTTTGGTAGGTTACTTTGATGCTTGGGACATTGATTTGAATAATTACCCATTTTTTTATAATTTAATAACTAGATATCATTTATTTATTTCTTCCCCTTTCATTTATTATACATATGAACCTTATCTATACACTTTTAATAAACTCTTTTGAATTTTAATTATTTTCTAGGATGTTTAATTCTACAATTTTCATATGATGGAAATTACATCATTTCCTTCTTCTTCTTTAATGTGTTATATTTTTCTTGGGGATTAATTGGCCAATTTTTCTCTTTCTTTCTTTTGAAAATATAGGATCTATAAAATCCATTCCCTATTTTGATGGAAAGTAATACTATTTCATTATATGATGAAAAAGTTTGAGAAATGATTTATATTTTCAATATTGGCTTAATACCTTAAAATAAATGGTAAATATTAATTTTTTAATTAAATATGTAGTCCATAACCTACATGGATTTTATTATAATGGTAGTATCATATTCTACAACACTCTTCACTTCATTTAGATTAATATTATGAACTTTTTCTTCATGTAAATTCATTGTTCATGAGGGAAATATTTTTCAATGAAGGTTAATTTAACATATCTATATTCCATATGTTCTATTTATTTTTTCCACTCTTATATTCTAGATTAGCAGCCACCATTTATTGGAATCACCTTTAAGAAAATAAACTATCAGTGTAACCTTTTCCCTTTCATTGTATCTCAATTCCATGTATATCATTTCAAGGGACTACTAAAATATAGATTCTTTGGTCATATGAAATGATCCAATATAGGTGTATCATTTTTTACATTATAATGATGGCCAATATATACTCAACTAACTATTTTTAGGGTAATTACCCCTAGATAATTTTTTTCCAAATCTATATCTATCTGTAGAATTTGAATAGGGATTTATTTTCTAGGAAAACCACACAATCTCTGCTTTAAAAAAAACTTGTTAAATTATCTTATAATTAGATATATCCTCAAATTATATCATAGAGTTATGTTCACTAATATATGTTTTCTTAAATCTAATTCCCAAGTTTTCTACAAAACGTCCTTTGATACAAACTATAACAACCAAACTCTAGTCACCCAAAGCTAATGTTTACTTTATTAAATTATCATAATATAAAAGGGATGTAATCCTGAAAGACCGATTAGTTTCTTATTCTTGAAGAACTAGATAGAAACATAAATCCTATTTTACATTGGAAATATAATATAAAACATAGTGAAAATAAATATTTTTCATCCTTGAAATCATTCAAATACTCTTTCTTCATATATTTGGGAAAGGAAAAAAATAATTGTGGGATAAAATAATCAAAAAGGGTTACATATAATGGAATTTATCATGAGTAAATAATTCATAATAAATATGAAAATGTAGATAACTTAAAATGCATGCCAATTAATCAATAACTTTAGCATGGAATGTATCCATAGGTAATATCAATACAAAAATATCATGGATAATAATAACTAAATTATCAGTGAATTAAATGTGTAATTTTGGATTTTGTGATCTCATAAATCGTGATATCTTTACCTTTAAGTCATTGCACTAATATATTTTAAACTATGGGAGGGTACACACCAAAAACTCATTTAATATGGTTAGCCCACTAGTTTTCCTCATGAGAAATTTTGATGCATCGAGGGGATATATAATTTAAAAACCAATTGGTCATTATATGTCCAATATATTCCTCATGTATTTAATGATAAATTAAATTCATAAAATATTCTTTATCAAAAAATATATATATTGATTAAAAAATAAATAATATCAAGATTTCCCTAGTCAATCAAATAACTTTCATAGTAAAATACCATATGTAAAATGGTGTACAGCTTAAGAAATAATAATATTCATGATATATTGAATATAGATATTTTAAAATTAAATATTATCATAAGATATTTAATGTTTCAAGAGAAATTTAATGACCACAAAATTAATCAAGAGATGAGAGATGACCATTAATTCATCAGAAAAGTATATTTTTTTATAAAATTGATTATTTTAGAGAATAGATAAAATGGAAGAGAAACATTCAAAATAATCTTTCCTTAAATTTTTATATTTATAAAACCATTAAAAACTTATATAATAATATAAATAGCATAAAATGGTTATGATGGTGGGAAAATTCATTAACATCGTATATGTTAAAAAAACATTCATTTTGACTTCTTAAAAAGAAAGTTGAAAATAAACCTTTTATAAAACATTAGAAATATTCCATTAAAATATTTTAAAAATTAAATGATAACATAAAATTTCCTTAATAAATAATTTGAGTATATAAAAATGATTTTTTTTAAAATGAAAAAAATTGACATTGAAGAAAAATATACGCTATTAAAAAGACAAACAATATCAGATTTTATTTTAAATATATCTTCAATTGATTAAAGTTCCAAAGAGAGGAAAATTTTTAAGAAAAAGTATAAACTTCTTAAATTTTATATATATAAATAAGAATTTATGGATTTTTTGAATGATAGATTATAGGTTTCCTTAAACAAAAAATATAAGCAATCCTATAAGAAAATAGATTGTAAAATAATTATTACCTATTAGATAACTATGAAATTGAAACCAATTGAAATATTAAAATTGAATTGAATATTTAATAAACATGAATAAATATATATTAATTTTAAATATATCAAAGGGTAATTTTTATACACTATTTAAAAAAATATGTGCATAATACTAAATATGTCTCAATGGAGTAGAAATTGAAATAAAATTTCTTACCTCACAGTTTCTCTTATTTGAACATGATTTAAACTCTTATATAATATAATTATATTTATTATAAATATATTACATAACCATATAAATTTCTTTAATATCATATGTGAACAACTTATAAAATTTTTCACTAATTCATTAATAATCATTCATTTATTTTTATTTTTTTCAAGTGTTAATTTTAAAGTTTTCTCAGGTATGTTTCATCATGAATGATCTGATTCTTATGAACATATTATAGTTTCATAATATAAATAATTATATTAATATTATAAATATCATATTTAGTCATTATATACACTTTTAGGATTATTATTGATAAGTTTACAAGAAAAATGAATCATAACTCTTTGTAGAGATGATAGGTCATATGTATGCGCAACGGACGTTATCATTTTTTAATGGGTGGAAGGGTAAGTAACTAAACTATATAATAAATTTAAATAATAATTATTATTCCATAATTATAATATATATTAATTATGTATATCTGTATTACTAACCTTGTAAACCTATGATGGAAAAAAAATTACATCAGTTTGTGAGCCAGTAGTCCACCCTACACAAGACTTATGGTTTTGTTTCCCATTTTAAGGAGAAGGGGATGGATAAATATTATAACATAAGAATAATAACATGATTTTATATTTTATATAATTTCTTAATTGTATTGTAATATTTAGTACATAATTTATGGTGGTAAAATAATAATAAAAATGAAAGTTGTATGTTAAGATAATTAACACTTCTT
The DNA here is from genome assembly GCA_963277665.1 of Viscum album. NCBI lineage: Eukaryota > Viridiplantae > Streptophyta > Magnoliopsida > Santalales > Viscaceae > Viscum > Viscum album. The sequence continues at coordinate 1,005,924,515 of OY728164.1, read as the reverse complement.
TGATAGAGCTCCCTTATATCTCCTCTTAAGGTCATTAGGGTTTGTATTTTTGGGAATAAAATAACCTATATAAAATTTATAAGGATTTTTTATAGATATTTTATTTGGTTTTGGTTGAGATAAATGGCTCGATAGGTGTAAAAAAATTAAGTGGAAGAGGTGCCCTTTTAAAATTGAGGTGAGCGGTATGCTTGTAATTCTTCAAAGTTTTCAAATATTATTAAGTATATTTCTTGGGAAAATGGATAAAAAAATAATCATATTCTAAGTTTATAAGTTTATATTATAAAAAAATTCATCCAATCATATTTAGAAAATTCTTAGGTCATTTTAACCTTTATCGTTTTAGATTAACTTCCAAGTAAACCTGTTTTAACATTAGTTGTAGCAAAAGATTTATATTGTTTTTACTATTAATTATGATAAAATATTAAGTTGAACTTATTAACTAATATTAATTATATTTATTACAAATATTTAATCCATTTTATCAAATTTATTTATAGAAGTGGTAGAATTTAATTTAAAAATAAACCCACAGAACATGATGAAAAATAGTTTTTAATGAAATAGATTTTTCAAGCATTATATGATATTACATTAATTAAATGAATAGTTATCATCATCATAGGGATATAAATTAATATATATATATATATACTATAAATTTCATTTAAATAATTCATTATTATATATTATTTTAATTATTTAAAATGGAAAAATATTATGCACTTAAAAGTGGTTTTCTTAAAAATGTCTCTTTTTACCTCTAAACAATTTTTTGTTTATTTATATCAAATTTATAATCAATAAATGGTCAATTATATATATATTAACAAATTATTATAAATAAAATGAGTAATACTTAAATACTCAATTTTAAACTATTTATAAAATCTTATTTCTAAGGGAAATTTTCAAAAAATCATTATAGGATAATTTTAACCAAGTAATTTCCAAATCGATATCCATACTATAAAATTAGAATTTTTCTACCATTAAATATTAAAATGTTTATTTTAATATAAAATTTTCACTTACTATAATTGAAACTTGAGTTTTATGAGGGTAGTTACTTTATAAGAAGTATTTTCCCCTTTTAAGGTGGCTTGGAAGATCTCATTGAGACTCATCCAAGGACCATCCATGATCAACTATACTTTATACACACTAGATTCCATAAGTCACAACAAGAACATAATTAAATTAATTATAATCATTTTTAATAAAATAAAAATAATTAATTTAAAAATATATAAATTTCGGATAACCCACCAGTGGACCTCGTCGCACTGAAACCGCAACCAAGAACGCGTCAAAGGTCCACCACATAACTCAAAATAATTTTTGTTTATTTATATCAAATTTATAAGCAATAAATGGTCAATTATATATATTAAAAAATTATTATAAATAAAATGAGTAATACTTAAATAATCAATTTTAAACTATTTATAAAATCTTATTTCTAAGGGAAATTTTCAAAAATTCATTCTTGGATAATTTTGACCTAGTAAGTTACAAATCGATATTCATACTATAAAATTAGAATTTTTCTACCATTAAATATTCAAATGTTTATTTTAATATAAAATTTTCACTTACTATAATTGAAACTTGAGTTTTATGAGAGTATTTACTTTATAAGAAGTATTTCCCCTTTTAAGGTAGATTGGAATATCTCATTGAGACTCATCCAAGGACCATCCATGATCAACTAGACTTCATACACACTAGATTCCCTAAGTCACAATATGAACATAATTAAATTAATTATAATCCTTTTTAATTAAATAAAAAATTAATTTAAAAATATATAAATCTTGTATAACCCACCAGTGGACCTCGTCACACTAAAACCGCAACCAAGAGCACATAAAAGGTCCACCACATACTCCTAACAACATCCTAGGCCTAAGACTTAATAATAAACACCAATACAACACCAATTTTAATTTATTTTTTATAAAAAACAATAATAAAATTAGTGGTGCAATATACGTCCAGTGAATCACCAAGTAATGAGGTGTATACATCGTTATGGTTTGTCCTCTTTCTAAGAAAAGTGTATGCCCCATTGTAATCAATATATTTTACCTTTCTCCAGGGAAATAAAAAAATGATGCCCAAATTATAGAAAATTGAATATTATAAGGAAGGAAAATATGATAGACATAAATTAGATTGAGGAACATATCAAGAATCTCTAATAATACTCTCTATAAACACCTCAAATAGAAGGGGTTTCAAAGAGGAAGTAGAGGGAGAAGTAACTTTGTCATGTGTAAGATAAGGAGAAGGAATGTGGGGATTCCCTCATAAGAAATTGAGAGTAAAAATAATAATTTTATTTCTTTAATAAGTTAGATGGTTGTCCAAACCATGTTTCTACCATACAAACTTCACTGTCTAAGGCATTACACTTTTTACGGTTGGTCCACACAGTTTCTCTGCAACTATGCGCAAATCGTGCATCAATCCTAGGTTCATGCCACATCACTCTTTTTCCTCATATATCATCATGATTTCCTCTAAAATATACTATATCTATGCTATAAAATCATTATCTATACAAAATTAACTATAAACCTCCTCACTCTTAGGTTGCTACAATTTTTATCAAAAATTGTGCACACTGAAGATTTCTCCCAAGACAAGGTCCTCCAAAATCTCCTAAAACTTAACCCAAAGCTCTAGAGACTCACTTGATCACCCAAGAAACTTCTTAGGTCTCAAACCTTATCCAAAAAATGATATCAAGGAACTTATTTAATTAATTTGAATACCTATTCTCAAAATAAAATTTCCACCAAAAGTAAAATTAAAATTCATTCTGATTTTTAAAAACTCCGATAGACACTGGGTTTAACATCCTCCCCATCATAACACTTATCTTCCCATATAAGTCTTATCAACCTCTCTACACTTATTTTTTACCTATATCAGTCATCAATTCCAAGTCTAAAATGTCATGTTATTTTTTTGAACACCCAATGTTCTTTCTTAGTGAAACTCCAAACAAACAAACCCCAAATCATAAAAATCCATTCTTCCATCTTTCATACTAAAAAACTACCAAGAAGGATCCCTACTACACCAATACATCCCAAGGAAACATAACATCATTAAATGATTAATCACTAGGTTCATGGTTGTTCCCACTATAGAACTCGACTCATGACTATTTATTCTTACCTAGGTGATCCCCACCATCAAAATAGTCTATCAAAATAAACTCTCAACATACCACCAACATGAACGGTGTTTTTTTTCAACTCTCCACAACCAAAACCATACAGAATATTTGATCCAATAAAGGTATCACTCCTCATCTTGATTCCTTTTATACTAATCTACTTCCCAATTATAAATCTAGATTACACTAGCCTTTCCATCGAAATCATTGATAAATCCTTGTAACACAACATGCATAAGGAACATGAAATTCCTAATGCAGTTTTCAACCCAACGAATCCAGTATCATGAAAAAGAACTAGTCAAACCCCTATGGCCAATAATTCATGAAAACACTTGACTGCACCTGTGGATGCATTACCTCATCACACAAGTATGATGCTCTAAATTATCAGAGGCATCACCAGATCCTTTAATTCACCTACACTAAAACCCGATCTAGAATCTTGGTGTTACATCATGGTTAGATCCTCTACTAACCAAAACCACTGGCATGCTCCCTTTCAAACACCATTGTATCTCATATATGAAACACCCACAAATCACATAAACATAATCTCGATCCTGACACTAATACCTAGAATCTATCCAAAATCACAACTACATCCCAAATTTGGTATTCAATATAAAACCAAATAAATTTGATTCTTAGATAGCTAATATCCAAAAATATAATAATAATACAATGACTAGTTTCACTACGTTATTGACCCAAATGGCATGTCGGATGCAATCTTATGATTATTAAAACACCACCTCCAAAGTAGTACATCCATCATAGCTTTACTTAGTCAAAAAAATGAATCTATGTAACCCAATCTCCATCCATTATGGAATGAAATGATTGGACATGTCCAAATTCACCCATAACTGAGAGCCATCATGAAACTTCAATAGCTAAATGTTCCCAAATTTGGAGAACATCATCCCCAGTATTTTCAAAAGTTCCATCCATAATAAGTGGAATGCCCTAAATAAGCTAAATTTGACCCCCCCCCCCCCCCCCCACACACACACAAGAACACATAAACACACTATATGGACTACCTTATATCACTCCTCAAGAACCACCTTAATAGTTTCTGTAAAGACCCAGAAATTTCAAGGAAAATTTTTTCTTAATTTTTTTGGGATTTTACGAGTCTGCGGTTTCTAATGGCGCCTGATTCTGAGGCCCGGAGTGCCCGAAATGATCCGTCGAAGTTTTTTAAACTTAAATTAACACACGTAAGAAGTTTTCCTGAAAAAAGTGGAATAACTCTTGAACGGTTGCTCGGATCAGAAATCCGAGTGCACCGTTGCGCTCAAGATGGCGGGATTACCCTAGGCGCGACTTAAGTTTAGTCGGCATGGGCATCCTATGAGAAATCCTAAAAATGGCTTAACCATAAATAAAATAATTAAATAAATTATTTTATTTTTAAATGCTTATAACTCACAAATGGTTTCTCAGATTAAAAATCTGAGACCACCGCTAAACTCGTGAGGGTATTATTTATTTAAGAAGATACTAACTTTGGTGGCACGGGCCACCAGAAAAAGTTAGTTTTTGGCCGCAAATAAAATAATTAAATGACAACTATTTTATTGTAAAATTCATAAATTCTAAATGGTAACTCGGATTGAAAATCTGAGAGTACCGTTGGGTTCTTTGGGGCGTGTTTTACCTAGGCAGATCCTAACCTTGACCGTTGCGGGTTGAGGGTGACTGATAATAATTTTCCGAACTTTCTTTTCGGGTGCGTTCAATAAACGTACGTTCGGAATTTTATAACTTTTGAACCGGTGCTCAGAATTGAAATCCGAGGACACCGATGAACTCGCAGCGCTGGTATTCTCTTAAGGGGACCTTTACCGCAGTTTTGTTTTATGAAGTTTGAAAGTTAATTTTTTGGGGATTTGTAAAAAAAATAAAATGGTTGTGCACCATTTTATTTATTTGGGTGGTTATATCCTCTAAGAGGAAGTTAGGAGTGAGGCCCACACCCCACATAACCTCCCATGGGAGGATTTTTTTTTTTTTTTGAGGTGGGTCCCACACGAGGCCTAACCCTCCACCTCCCTTAAACCCCCCTTTAACACTCCCTTGCATTTAAATGTGCCAACTCCCCCCTAATTAAGAGATCTCTTCACATTCCCCACTCCCATTAATTATGCCAACTCTTTATTTAATTAAAGTGGTTTGAATTTTGAATTACATGGGTTAATAAAATAATAGCCATAGTCTATTATTTTAGTTTGGGACTTTCATTGTGTTAAGAAGAATTGGGAGAGAGCTCTTGAGAAGGAGAGAAAAGTGTTCCTCTCTTCAACGAAGAACGGCTTTCTACCTCGACGAAGAACGCTCTGCGATTCGAAGAACGTGAAGTCTCCAATGTCGATTCCTCCTTGGATGCACCCCGACGTCCACAGAATCGACGTCTGATCTCCGAGATGCCCGACGTGCAATGACAATTATCTAGGTAGGGGAATATTGTTTGTTTCACATTTAAGTGGTTTTATCTCACGAGCATGAGCGTTTATTAATATGATGTTTGTATAATTTATTCTTGAATAAATTATACCCTTGTCGTAGTAGAAAGCAAGTGTTTGATTATTTCCAATTGATAATGCCTAAAGCAGAGAGCGCGGGCCGAACAAACACGGCCCGATGACCCTCCGCCGGTTGTTTGTTTGTGCGCGGAGTCGAGGCGGCCGATGTGAGGGCGAGGCCAGGATAACGACACGAGCCGGACATCGCAGGTAAGCGGCTAGTACGGCGGTCCAGCGATATGATTGAGCAGACAGGAGGCGCAGCTGTCCAGAGGCGGCGGGTGTGCAAGACCCTTGGCGGGTTGGGTTTCATCTGCGACTGAATATTTGGGTTGAGGAGGCATGATTTTGGGGAAGGAGTTTTATTTATTTATTTTTGAGCATGAGGAATCGAGATGAATGAAATTAGATTGGAGAGAGAATAGAAAATAAGAGAAATAAATTAAAAGATAGAAATCAATCATGTTTCGAGTGCACCACATAAGGAGGTGCTAATATGGTGGTGCATAGATGTTTTGGATGAGATAATTTGAGGAATTAAATTAAATTAAATAATAATAATATAATAATGTTGTTATTATTTTTGTCGGGAAAGATGTATTTTGACGGTATCTTCCTCGTGCGACCTCGATTTCACGAACCGTCAGCGGCAGTGTAACCCTGACTCTGAGACGGAATTTATGAGTCCAATATTGGATATTTTTTTTGTGTTTTTGGATCGGGTACCCGAAGTGCTTGGCAAATAATAGATTTAATATTATTATTAAATCTTCAACCTGCCATAACTCAGGCGTGTGACGTCCGATTGGCTTGTCGTTAGTGGCGATGTAATCCTGACATCAATACGGTCGATTCAAGTCTAATGTTGAATACTAAATTTTGGTTCGTGGCTCGAGCCCATGAAAAACCGAATAATATTATTATTATTATTATTACGGGATCTTGTATCGGACATATCTCTCTAATACAGTGTCGGAATGTCGAACCGTCTGTGAGGTTGCAACCCTGGAATTAAGACGGATGTTTCAAAACCAGTTTTGGATATTTATGTCGAGGACGAGGCGCGGGCCCCACGAGGCCCACTTCGCGCGTGTTGCGGTGAAATGCAACTTTTTCACCATCTATCTGTTTTGGACCAATGGGTAGTCCATCTCGTGTGTTTTTTCGTATGGATAGCAATGGTGTGACCGGTTTGGTTAACCGGTGTCACTTGAAGTATGGCCGGGTTGGTTCGAACCCGAAACCAACCAGGCCCTCGGAGCAGAAATGCTTACAACTTGAGCTCTGAACGTCCGATTGACATGCCGTCGACTTTGTTGGATTCCTCTTGATGAGATGGAACTTTCAGCATACTTCGCCTGAGGTTTGGACGTATTTGGATACTGGCCATGTTGGATTGAACCTGAAATCAAACCGAGCCCCTGGAACAGAAAAGCTGATAACTTTCAGACCGGACGTCTGTTTGACGAACCGTCAGTGACGATGGTGATCACGTTGAGAAACAGTCCCTATGAGTATACCCTATGAGAGTTTGGGGTACAGTTGAGATACGGCCGGGTTGGTTTGCACACGAAACCAATCGGGCCCCTGGGACGAAAAGGCTAATAACTCACAGATCGGGCGTCTGATTGACGCGCCGTCTGTTGCGTTGAGACCCCTATGACAAGGAGGTCCTTTGAGATACTTCTTCATGGGACTTTGTGATACTTGGAGTATCAACCGGTAGCTCGTGGAGCGGACCCTTCCGGAGACGAGCATACGGAGTACGGAGACCGTGTAGCTGGCTGAGACCTGACGACTGCTTGACCGACTCGACTTGGAGTGAGTCGACTAGCCCAGTGGATGGAGAACTACTTTTTTTGGGTGCAGAATCATGGAGGATGGAGCACTACTATGTTTGGGTGCAGACCCACGGTACTCAACAGAAGGAGTACCTCTACAGGCTATTAGGGGGGGTGCACTACTGTGTTTGTGTGGCAGACCCCCGCGGGAAGCACTACTGTGTTTGGGTGGCTGACCTGTGGTAATCGACAAGAGGAGTACCTCAGCAGTGTTAGGTTAGTGAGTAGTACCTCAGAGTCGTGACAGGATCACTGTACTCTCCAGAGACTGAGCTTTTCAGCAGTTACGGTCTCGATAATGAAAATCCTGGTTTGAGCTGAGTCTATGACCTTTGTGTTTACCTCATGATTGAGATGGGTCACTTGATAACTTAGGTATATTTATGGGCATATATCTAGGTAGTGGTTATCCGTTGATTTCATAACCTTTGTGTTTCCTCATGATTGAGATGGGTTACTTGATAACTTAGGTATAAGTATGGGCTTATACCTAAGTAAAGGTTATCTGTTGAGATCCTTTTTTGTGGTTAACCTTGTTGGATTTAGTGATACCTTGAGAGTCTCGGGGTCCCTACTGAGTATCGTTTACTCACCCCTGCACGGGCTATGCCCGCACCTCATTATGTTGTTTGCAGACGACGGGCAGTGATGACAGAGGCCTAGTGTTCAAGGACTGGACGGTACCCGGAGGTGGACCACACGACGAGTCAGTATCTGGAGGTGGACTTCACGACGAGATGATACTCGGAGGAGGTTGACGGGCGAGAGCATTGTGGAGGATATTTGTACCTACCCTTTAGGTAGGATCTGAGGAGGACGACCCAGGAGCTGCTTCTATTCTTCCAACTGTTTGTCTTTTCTGTTGTACTTTCGTTTAGTTGTAGTTGTACTTTCAGTTGGGTATGTATTCTGACCCACTTTCTTTTCATCACTTTCTTTTATACTTAGTGTATTACTTCTGATTGTACTCTTTGATGTTTTGTTTGCTATTATAAAGGCAATACCTTCCCATTTATCAGGATTTACGCCTTTGGTGCTAGTTTCCAGCCCCTGGCCTATGGAAGGCGGGCTTAGGGTAGTCACGGCACGGGCCCCAAGGACGGGTCGTGAAAAAATTGGTATCAGAGGAGTCAGTTCTACCGCAGGACTTATAACTCTAATATTTTCTTTCTGTGAAGCAATAGTGTTAAGGGTACTAAGTGTGGTTTTCAGTTCAGGGAGTCCAGTGTTGGTGCGGCGGCCGACGTATCCATTCACCAGGACCCTGACTACTGATTTCTGACTTTGTGCATGAAAACACTGATTGCATGTGTGTTTCCAAAAGTTTAAAAGTCAGCTCAAACCAGGTCAGCTCACCAAGTATAAAATGTTGACCGTGTCGCATCTGTTCAGGATGTCTCCACCAAGACAGTTAGTTGGAGTTATTAGATTGTACTCGATGGCGGCCCACCGAGCGATGAGGCTTCGGTGCAGGGCCCTTTTTACTATATTGGCACCCTCGGGCGGTGTACCAGCAGCACCACCACTTGTTGGGAAGTAGATGCCACCAGCCATACTAGCGAACTGTGCATGCTGGCAGAGCGCGTTGCACAAGTTCCAACAGTAGATTCCTCTGAGGTTACGAGGCGAGGCAGATTCCCAGATAGCAGAGCACTGGTTGGAGGCGATTGCTAGAGTTTTCCGCCTAACTGAGACATCAGTAGAGTGGATGGTGGACTTGGCTACTAGTGTTTTCCAGTGAATGACCATGAGGATGGTCCGCATAGTGATGAGGCTTCGGTACGTGGACCGATGCCTGTGATAGTGCCTTCGGGTAGTGTGTCAACTATACATCACTACCTGTTGGTCAGTAGTTACAACTGGCGGTACCGGTAAGTGACACATGTAGGCTTACTGCCTTACACGTGTTCCAACATCAGATACCCTCAAGTTCTGAGGTGAACCTAACTCACAGGCAACTGAGGACTGGCTTGAGGATGTGGCTGATAGTTTTCTAGAGCTTATACAGCTTCGGCAGGACGATGTGTTGGTAGCTGATAATTCATCGAGGTGTACCGAACATTCCGGGTACTCGATGAATACGATTCGATCAGTACTATAGATCTCGGGCCTCTGAGCGTGGTGTATTTAAGGATATTTGAGCCATCACTTTTTTCCTCTATGCATTCCTACTCACGTCAGGGTGCTAGAGAGAACCTTGAGGTTGAATGTTCTTTGGCTGAACGAATACAGCTAGAGAATGTTAGAAGTTGGAATGCAGCGAGATGGTGCCAGTCTCAGAGACTTGGGCGTGCGAATGTTTCAAGAAGAGGAAATGTTAAGGATAGATAAATCTGCAGAGCAGCAGACGTGGAGGCAGATCTAGGAGAGCAGCATGGGGTGGTGTACATTTCAACATGTTACAACCACCCGCCTTTGTTGTCCCCTCCAGGATCAGGGAGCTGGAGGGAAGGGGAAGAGAGTAGCTGCATATGGTCAAGGAGTGTGACCCAATGCCTCTAAAAATGATTTGAGGGATAGTTTGTATCCACTATTAGTTGTTGTAGTAACAGACGTTGATATGAATCATTTCTTCCTTCCACGAACCTTGTCCCAAACCTAGAGTTTCAGGTAAGCCGTGGACTTGACCCTCACGTCTGGAGATACCTTTGGGAGGAGACTCGATAATCACACTTACGCCGACAGTGTGATCTGACACTCAAGGTGAGAGTTTCGATTGGAATCTCTTGGTGTCAGCGTCGAGGCCTTACGACGTTGGTCTCGGTATGGATTGGATTCACAGTTCATGCTCAGATTGATTGTATTAGGTGGAAAGGTTGTGTTCTAACTACAACGTCGGGATGGGTTTTCCTTGGTCGGCGAAAAGGAAACCCCAGGCAGCACAGGATAAACTCATGCATTGGAGGGTGCGGTCGATCACTCTTGAGTCAGTCAACCTTACCCTCGTGGCAGTGGGAGTTTAGAGTTTCTGTTCTAATCAGTAAATAGAGTCCTCTTGAGTTCAAGGATGATGACCACGTCCTTATACGGGTCTCACCTCGATGAGGTTTACGGAGTTGTGGCCAAGGCGGCAAGTTATCTCCGAGGTTCAACGGACCTTTCTAGGTCCTCAGCAGGGTAGGCGAGGTGGGTTACCCCTTGACTCATTCACCTTAGTTGAACCAGACGCACGATGACTTCCACGTATCTCAACTGAGGAGATACGTGCTTGACCCAACGCATATCATCGACCATGGGGAGTTGGACTTTGGAGATGGGGTGACTTTTTCGGGGTTCTAGTAGAGGTTGAGGATCGACAGGAGTGGGTCCTACGAGGATGGTCGATTCCTCTTGTGCACTTTCGTTGGCAGTACGGGAACCTCCAGGAGAGCACATGGGAGTGGAAGGCTCAGATGCGTGCTCTGTACCACTTTTGTATCCCTAGTTTGTGTTAAAGCTTTATGGGGACGTAAAGTCCTGAGGTGGGAGTAATTTAAAGACCCGGAAATTTCAAGAAAAATTTTTTCATAACTTTTTTGGGATTTTACGAGTCTGCTGTTTCTGACGGTGCCAGATTCCGAGGCTCGGAGTGCCCGGAATGATCCGTCAAAGTTTTGTTAAACTTAAATTAACGTGCATAAGCAGTTTTCATGAAAAAGTGGAATAACTCTTGAACGGTTACTCGGATCAGAAATCCGAGTGCACCGTTGCACTCAGGATGGCGGTATTACCCTAGGCGCGACTTAAGTTTAGTTAGCACGGGCCTCCTATGAGAAATCCCAAAAATGGCTTAACCGTAAATAAAATAATTAAAAAAATTATTTTATTTTTCAAATGATTATAACTCACAAACGGTAGCTCAGATTAAAAATCTGATACCACTGATGAACTCGTGAGGGCATGATTTATTTAAGCAGATACTAACTTTGGCCGGCGCGGGCCACCAAAAAAAGTTAGTTTTTGGCCGCAAATAAAATAATTAAATGATAATTATTTTATTGTAAAATTCATAACTTCTAAACGGTAACTCGGATTGAAAATACGAGAGTACCGTTGGGTTCTTTGGGGCGTGTTTTACCTAGGAAAAGCCTAACCTAGACCAGTGCGGGTCGAGGGTGACTGATAATAATTTTCCGAACTTTCTTTTCGGGTATGTTCAGTAAACGTACGTTCGGAATTTTATAACTTTTGAACCGGTGCTCAGAATTGAAATCTGAGGACACCGATGAACTTGTAGCGCCGGTATTCTCTTAAGGGGACCTTTACCGCATTTGCGTTTTATGCAGTTTGAAAGTTAATTTTTTGGGGATTTGTAAAAAAAATAAAATGGTTGTGCACCATTTTATTTATTTGGGTGGTTATATCCTCTAAGAAAAAGTTAGGGGTGGGTCCCACACTCCACATAACCTCCCATGGGAGGATTTTTTTTTTTGAGGTGGGGCCCACATGAGGCCTAACCCTCCACCTCCCTTAAACCCCCCTTTAACACTCCCTTGCATTTAAATGTGCCAACTCCCCCCTAATTAAGAGACCTCTTCACATTCCGCACTCCCATTAATTATGCCAACACTTTATTTAATTAAATTGGTTTGAATTTTGAATTACATGGGTTAATAAAATAATATCCATAGTCTATTATTTTAGTTTGGGACTTTCTTTGTGTTAAGAAGAATTGGGAGAGAGCTCTTGAGAAGGAGAGAAAAGTGTTCCTCTCTTCAACGAAGAACGACTTTCTACCTTGACGAAGAATGCTCTGCGATTCGAAGAACGTGAAGTCGCCAATGCCAATTCTCCTTGGATGCACCTCGACGTCCACGGAATCGACGTTCGATCTCCACGACGCCCGACGTGCGACGACAATTATTGAGGTAGGGGAATATTATTTGTTTCACATTTAAGTGGTTGTATCTCACGAGCATGAGCATTTATTTATATGATGTTTGTATAATTTATTCTTGAATAAATTATACCCTTGTCGTAGTTGAAAGCAAGTGTTTGATTATTGCCAATTGATAACGCCTAAAGTGGAGAGCACGGTCCGAACAAACACAGCCCGACGACCCTCCGCTGGTTATTTGTTTGTGCGCGGAGTCGGGGCGGCCGATGCGAGGGCGAGGCCAGGATAACGACACGAGCAGGACATCGCAGGTAGGCGGCCAGTACGGCAGTCCAGCGATATGATTGAGCGGACAGGAGGTGCAGCTGTCCAGAGGCGGCGGGTGCGCAAGACCCTTGGCGGGTTGGGTTTCATCTGCGGCTGAATATTTGGGTTGAGGAGGCGTGATTTTGGGGAAGGAGTTTTATTTATTTATTTTTGAGTGTGAGGAATCGAAATGAATGAAATTAGATTGGAGAGAGAATAGAAAATAAGAGAAATAAATTAAAAGATAGAAATCAATCAAGTTTTGAGTGTACCGCATAAGGAGGTGCTAATATGGTGGTGCGTGGATGTTTTGGATGAGGTAATTTGAGGAATTAAATTAAATTAAATAATAATAATATAATAATGTTGTTATTATTTTTGTTGGGAAAACTGTATTTTGATGGTATCTTCCCCGTGCGACCTCGATTTCACGAACCATCAGCAGCAGTGTGACCCTGACTCCGAGACGTAATTTATGAGTCCAATATTGGATATATTTTTTGGGTTTTTGGATCGGGTACCCAAAGCGCTCGGAAAATAATAGATTTAACATTATTATTAAATCTTCAACCTGCCATAACTCAGGTGTGTGATGTCTGATTGGCTTGCCGACAGTGGCGATGTAATCCTGACATCAATATGGTCAATTCAAGTCTAATGTTGAATACTAAATTTTGGTTCGTCGCTCGGGCCCACGAAAAACCGAATAAAAATATTATTATTATTATTACGGGATCTTGTATCGGACATATCTCTCTCATACGGTGTCAGAATGTCAAACCGTCTATGAGGTTGCAACCCTGGAATTAAGACAGATGTTTCAAAACCAATTTTGGATATTTAAATCGAGGTCGAGGTGTGGGCCCCACGAGGCCCGGTTCGCGCTTGTTGCGGTGAAATGCAACTTTTTCACCGGCTATCCGTTTTGGACCAATGGGTAGTCCATATTGTGTGTTTTTTCGTATGGATTTCAATGGTGTGACCGGTTTGGTTAACCGGTGTCACTTGAAGTATGGCTGGGTTGGTTCGAACCCGAAACCAACCGGGCCCTCAGAACAGAAACACTTATAACTTGAGCTCTGGATGTACGATTGACATGCCGTCAACTTTGTTGGATTCCTCTTGATGAGACGGAACTTTTGGCCTACTTTGACTAAGGTTTGGACGTAGTTGGATAGTGGCAGGGTTGGATTGACCCGAAATCCAACCGGGCCCCTGGAACGGAAAAGCTGATAACTTTCAGACCGGACGTCCGTTTGACGAACCGTCAGCGGCGTTGGTGATCACGTTGAGAAACAGTCCCTATGAGTATACCCTATGAGAGTTCAGGGTACAGTTGAGATACGGCTAGGTTGGTTCGCACAGGAAATCAACCGGGCCCCTGTGACGAAAAGGCTAATAACTCACAGACCGGGCGTCCGATTGACGTGTCGTCTGTTGCGTTGAGACCCCTATGACGATGTGGTCCTTTGAGATACTTCTTAGTGGGACTTTTTGATACTTGGATTATCGACCTGTAGCTCATGGAGCGGACCCTCCCAGAGACGAGCATACGGAGTACAGAGACCGTGTAGCTGGCTGAGACCTGACGACTGCTTGACCAACTCGACTTGGAGTGAGTCGACTAGCCCAGTGGATGGAGCACTACTTTGTTTGGGTGAAGACCCATGGCAGATGGAGCACTACTATGTTTGGGTGTAGACCCGCGGTACTCAACAGAAGGAGTACCTCTGCAGGCCATTAGTGGGGGTGCACTACTATGTTTGGGTGGAAGACCCCGGTGGGAAGCACTACTGTGTTTGGGTGGCTGACCCGCGGTACTCGACAGGAGGAGTACCTCAGCAGTCTTAGGTTAGTGAGCAGTACCTCGGAGTCGTGATAGGATCACTGTACTCTCCAGAGACGGAGCTCTTCAGCAGTTATAGTTTCGATGATGAAAATCCTGGTTTGAGTTGAGTCTATGACCTTTGTGTTTACCTCATGATTGAGATGGGTCACTTGATAACTTAGGTATATGTATGGGCATATATCTAGGTAGTGGTTATCCGTTTATTTCATAACCTTTGTGTTTCCTCATGATTGAGATGGGTTACTTGATAAATTAGGTATAAGTATGGGCTTATACCTAAGTAAGGGTTATCTGTTGAGATCCTTCTTTGTGGTTAACCTTGTTGGATTTAGTGATACCTTGAGAGTCTCGGGGTCCCTACTAAGTATCATTTACTCACCCCTGCATGGGATATGCCCAAACCTCGTTGTATTGGTTGCAGACGACGGGCAACGCTGATAGAGGCCGAGTGTTCGAGGACTGGACGGTACCCGGAGCTGGACCACACGACGAGTCAATATCAGGAGGTGGACTTCACGATGAGACGATACTTAGAGGAGGTTGACGGGCGAGAGCATTGTGGAGGCTATCTATACCTACCCTTCAGGTAGGATCCGAGGAGGACGACCCAGGATCTTCTTCTATTCTTCCAGCTATTTTTCTTTTCTATTGTACTTTCGTTCAGTTGTAGCTGTACTTTCAGTTGGGTTTGTATTCTGGCCCACTTTCTTTTCAGCACTTTCTTTTGTACTTATTGTATTACTTCCGCTTGTACTCTATGATGTTTTGTTTGCTATTATAAAGGTAATGCCTTCCCAGTTATCGGGATTTATGCCTTTGGTGCTAGTCACCAGCCATTGGCCTATGGAAGGCGGGCTTGGGGTAGCCATGGCACGGGCCCCGAGGACGGGTCGTGACAGTTTCCATAATTAATTGTGTGTCAATCCCCTTCAGCCACACTCACCTATCCTAGACAAAACATGTCTAGGATCAACTCCCTAATAAATTTTTCTATATCACACATTATACATATGATACATTTCTCACTATCATCAAATATTTAAGAAACCATTCCTTATTGTATTAAAAACTCCCATCAGTCCTTGACTCTTACATGGTTTCTCACTGATTCAAAATTCAACAAGATTTTTTACATATAACATGTGCTACCTCGATCTCATAAAAACACAATTATGTAGACTCTCATTTCACCTAGAAACACCACTTTATATCCCTCACATGTTTAGGAAAAATTGAATGATTTCCTGCTAACTGGCATCATTCCAAAACCACCAGAATGGATCTATACTCTATCATTTTTCCATTGAAAGACACATCCAAAACACGTAGATCTAGGCATCACACTGATCCTACCCTTAAATTAAAACTATGATACACAATAACTATCACCCTAGTTCCCCATAATTATAAATCCCAAGGAATCTTTGTGCATATGTCACATAAAACTATACCTCTTATATACTAATCTCAACAAATTTTCTTAGCGAATTTTCATTTATAAGGTCACTTATAACCCAATATGGCCCATCCCATGGGTTTACCTTATATAAAAAACCCACAAACTTTCCAATATCCTGAGTATTGTCTCAAGGGTCACTAGGTCTCCCACAAGAACCTAATTCAGATCTCACATAAAGGTCATAACCCATGAAGTGTCATCCACTCACCTCTCTCAATATCCCATGGCATCTCATATTCCAAACTACCCACCCTACGGTTCTATATCCATATAAGGACATCAAATGCCAAAATCGCTTCATGTGCCTAGGGAACCCACCCTCTATGAGAATATACACATAAAAATATCCCTAGAGGATTAGGTCTCATCTACAAGAATACATGTATACAACCGGTATCATCCTCTAATGACCCTTATCCAATGAATCACAGTCATATAGTTCAGTTAAGTAGAATTTCATTCCAATCTATATAGTAAAACACCATATAGATTTTTAATGGAACTATAATTAACTAAACCAAAATAATAACCACTTTTAAGTGGTTCCCTATCAAGGGATACCATTACTTAACTAATACACTAGGTTCACTACACGTCCTGCGCTAGAGGGACTATATCATCATCATGTCCACTAATCATCTTATCATAGAATCCACATAACCTATCATCATAGAAAATATGTACACATCATGGTTCAATAAAGTAAAATTCCATGCATAACTTATACGAGAAAACACCTTATAATATATTATTTACACGTTAAATGGTTGGACTATCATCATTAGTAAAATCAAACACAATTAGGAACATTTCATGTAAATCCCTATGTGATAAGAATAATACAAGCATAGATTCCTATTTCCACCGATCCAAGATCAAAATCTAACAACTGGCCTATTTCTATCGACCGTGATCCAAATCCCTAATAAATAATGAACCTCAAAATCTAAGTACATCAACCTAGGTGAAATCCCATAAAACCATATAATCAGAAACCAAGAACAGTAATCTCATTCCCTGGGTAACCTAGACTTTCACTGGAAAAGGTGTCCACAACGTACGAAGAGGAGATTCATAAAAAGATCCAAAACATTAATATTCCTCCTATATACCATCTCCCAAAAGAGTAAAACAAAATAATACCTCTAAAAACACTTTCTAACATCTATACCTAACTCTCTCAAAATAATATTTGGACTGGTCTCTATATAACCTCAGGCGTACCTAATCACATGTCATAGGTTGTCAACTAGTAGTCGGGTCTAGGGTTGTACTATTATGAGACTATACCCTATATATAAAAGTTTTTAACAAAAAATAAAATATCTAACCATCACCATAATAGTAAAAAACCATCATATTATGTGGAAATAAATGAAATGTTTCATTGAATAATAATAAATGATGCAAAATCATAAGTCATTCAATCCTAAATACTAGATATCCCATTAGACTGATCACATATAAAAAATAAATAGAGGAAATAAAATAAAACAATTTCCACTAAAACTCTAAGTAACAACTCATCCGACGATTTATCTCAACTCATATAACAACCTAGCCGTTAATAATCTATAATTTGAATCATTAGAAAAGAATTTAATTTCTTTAATTTCAAGTATTTTTTAGGTTTATGTTTTTATAGAATTATGTCAAATATTTTATATAAATAACCCATACATTAAAAGTTGGAAACATCATCTTAATATCCATTTTTTCCATAATAAAAAACCTTTAAAAATAAAAAATGTTTTCTTTATTGACAATTTTTTATGGTTTTTAACTTGAATTCTTCTTTTTTCCTACTCATCCTTAAAACCTAAAAACATTTTAAAACATGGTATGATCATAAAAATACATGTAAGGTACATAAATTTAATAAATTTTTTAGTCTAGTGAAATAAACAAAAACCCATAAAAATTTACATTTATCATAAGATTCATTGTTTATATTAATTAAATCATATCCACATGAAAAACAAAAAAATCCCAAATAAAACCTTTAAACCCCATAACAAGCAAATAGAACCCCATTTTTTCAATATGGAGCATCATATTAATAACATATGTTCACTCATATAATCAATAACTAGAACCTAGTTAAATAAATGGGAGAACCCACCCTGGTTAATTTATTCTTCTTACCATTGAAGACAAGGAATATTTTCCAATGCATTAGAGAGTTATATCAGGCTCACCAATTGTATAAGATGTATCGGGACCACCCATAATATAAGATATATTGAGCTCACCCATCATAATATTGAATTTTTAAGTACAATATCATGAATAAAAAAATTTATTCTTGAACCTTTTCATCATAAAACTCTTAAAAAACTATTTTGAACACATATATAAAACATTTTTGGATATCGAAATACATTTTAATTTTAAAAATATGTTTCAAAACTAAAATCCCCAAAATAAGGTAAATATGGTTTTTCATTGAATAAAACATAAAATATTTTAATGTAATAAAAACATAAAATAATGGTTGTAGTGGTGATACTATGTATTGACTCCATATATGTTAAAATAGAACATTTCTTTTCCCCTTTGTAAATAAAGTAAAATTGTTCTATATAAAATATATAAAATATTAATTTTGAAAACCTTTTAAAAAAACTAAAAAGTGATATAAAATATGATTTATAATTATTTTATTTCTATATAAATACATATAATTATTTTTTTAGAATATGGACAAAGATGAAAAAGATTTATAAAATAAATCATTAAAACATTTAAAATGAGATTTTACGTTAAAGTGTCTCTTACCTTGAGTCCAAATCATTGGGTACATTATTTATCTTCCTAAATAATAAACTTTTTTAAATTATTAAATTTATGAAGAAAATTTTTAAAGTTTATTATTCCTTTTATTTTATTTATTAAAAGGTTATATTCAATAACATAATCATTTAAGTTCATGTCGGACATTTTGATGATATTCAGTTCATATATCCAAAATGTATTTGGTAGGCTGAATATGGTCAATGGGGTCAACATATCGTCATAAATAAAATAAAAATAATGAAATAATTATCATTTTTATACATAAATTTTACTTTTAAATCAAAACATGAATGATTTTTATGAAAAATGAACTATATTACAATAATGGGGATGGTAGGATGTATGTAGACATGAGTAATGTTTCCATTTTTCACTGAGCATGATTGGAAGAAGATAATTATTATTTTATCTTTAAATAATAATAATTATATAATAAAAAAGTTATAATTTATTTAAATATAATTATATATAGTATTCATATGATGTGGATTACAAAAAACTAATTACATCACTTTGTGGAGGTAGTAATCCACACGTATTCATGAACAACATTATAATTTTTCAATGGAAGGAAAGGTAAGAAAATAGTTGTTGTATTAACTTTTAAGAATGATAATTATGTAATTAATATCATATATATATAATACATCATTATAATCATCTTTGTGAGGATGTGATGGAAAATGAATTATATTGGTTCATGAGGTTGTAGTCCGCCACACAAATAAACAAAGGTTTTGTTTCCCATTTCATGGAAGAAGAAATGGATATATATTATTCCATAAAACTAAAAACATATCAATGTATTGAAGATAATGGTTTTATTATTTCAATATATTTAAAAAAGTATTTTAATTAAGTGGAAAAATAAATAAAACAAAAACATTCAGATAAAAGTTATACCTCTTTTTCGATCAACCTCTTTTTATTTACGTCTTAATCCATATAAGGTTGGTATTTTATCCAAATTTGACCTCTATAATGTGATTAGGTATTTTAGGAACTGATTTGGTCATTTATTAGCAAAAAAAATGTCTCTTGAAGTGTGTCGATTAGTGGATAGGGGCTTCTTTTTATAAATGAGTGGAGGGGCATTCTTGGAATTTCCTAAAGTATTAAATTAATAAAAAATAATTCTCAAATAAAAATGGATCCAAAATGATATAATTATAATATAAGATTATTATGGTTATGAATCCTTTAATACAATAAAATTTAGACAAGTTTATATTGTCATTTTACCCCTATCTTTTTGTTTTAACCCTTCTCGCACTTACCACGTTATCAACGTTTTTTACACTAAAGTAGTCAAGAATGTTACTATAAAAGAACAAGTGACCCAAAAATGGGCCATGCTTGATATTATAAAATACCATTAAATTGATTAAATATAGTATTTTTATAAACTTTTAATCATTTAATAAAACATTATTTACTATAAAATATCATTAATGTCATTTTTGGAATTATTCATTTAATTTAACTTTGAAAATAACATGAACGTAATTGAATTTAAATATAATAAATTAAAAAATATAAAATATTATATATAAATATATAAAATTCATGAAACACTATAAATCACCCAAAGAGTATTACTTTTATAGTTTTTAAAATTATTTACTTTATTTTTATACTACTTGCACAAGCACTGTGTCATCATTGAAAAATCATTTAAGGTAATTATTTCATCAATAAAAAAAATAAATTAAATTACCTTGATAAAAATAATAATTTATATTTAAAATAAACATTTCTAACTTAATATAATTTTTTATCCCTCTCACAAAATTTTGTAAATATTAAAAGTAAGAGAATGACATTTTTTATTTTATATTTACTTAAAATACTATATAATTAATTTTTAAAGAAAAATTAAATATAATTTCTATAAATTAAAATACTAGATGATTATTTTTTAACCCCACTCATAAAATAAATTAAATTCATGTTTTATTCTAATTTTTATTCCTTATCATATTATTTTTAACCTTAATTACCCAATTTACTCGTACTAGGGTGACAAATAATAGTTAAGGTTACTATTCATAATGACCAAAAATAAATTGGAAATATTAACAAAATTTGACCCTACTGATTCCAAATTTGTGATCAATTTTTCAATATTAAATTCTTATAATTTTTATACATTTATTTTTATATAAATGCATCAAACATAAAAAAATAATTTTTTAGAAAAATATGTTTTTAATTCCAAAAATGGACATATAAAAAATCAATTATAATATTGATTCCTCTATAATTTATTGTATAATATCTAATTAAAGAATAAAATTTTTAATTAAAGATAAAATTCAAATCATAATGATACTTTTAAATGATAATCAAAGAAAGATTTATAAAAATAGTATTTTTCACTATTCACAAAAAAATAAATCTTTTCAAAAAAATCTCAAAATTTCATCATAATATAATTTTGATATAATGATTTAATTTGATATCCTTTTTATTAAATACAGTTTATTAAATTTCTATAAATCAATTATAATATTCACTCATAAAAAAGTAATAAAAATCAATTTTTAAGAAAACATATTTTTAAAGCATAAAAGGACTTTACTAAAAATTAATTGATTATTTAATAAGAATTTATCAATAAATTTTTATTGAGTACCAAAATTATATATATATATATATAATATAATTTTTTTACTCTTATTCATACCCGTAAATTTGACCTCTATGTTTTAATGGTCATATTTAAAATAATATAATTTTGTGGCTTGTTTAATCTTGGTGTTGTGTATTGTATATGCTATCAAACATAATATTGTTTTTAAAACATGGGATATTAAATCCCAAATACCATTAAAAAAATTCAACCTCACAATTTGAACTTGATCCTGGTAATCAAGGTTTTGAAATTTTAAAATACATTTATTGAAACTCTACATTATAAAAAGGGTTCATAATACTTCCTCCTGAAAAGAGGGAAAGAGAATTATGGTAGTCATCTACAATAACACATAACTAGGTTTCAAAATAGGATATCACTAGAGTGAAGTGTAAATATATACATGGATAAAAAACATAATGTCCAAATAACAATAGAGAGTGACATAGAACAATGATCACAAAAAGGGAATGATCATGAGAAAGTTAATGACCACAAAACCATAAACCAAAGAGATGTGAGAATCACCATTGATTCATTAAAAATAAAGGTAATAGGATAAAATTTTTGTTTCAAGATCCTTTTTCCTATAGTTGAGGAATTAATTTACCGTATATACTGAGAACATAAGAGAATATACTTAATTGACAAGTATAATTTCATCATTTAATCAATTTTCCTCACAATCTCATCTTTTTCTCCAAACTATGAGTATTCAAGATGAATTTTTCAAGTCTGACATAATAAAATCAAATTATAATAGACCAAATAATCAATAAAAGGTATTATCAAAAACCAAAAAGGCTAGTACAAGATAATTATGAATAAATAAAACATTAATCTTCAAATCCTTAATAATAACACACAAAGTTCAACTTAGATCATTCGATAAATAACTAACCTTAAAATTATTCAAAATATTCCATAATAATATTAAAAATAAAATATTATAATAAGTTACTAACATACTATTCCAAGATAAATTTAACATTTTTATCCAAATAACATCAATCGCTCTTAAATTCTTATACCAAAAATGTATAATCCCTAATTATATAATCTCCATGATATGATAATAATTTCCTTAAATAACTTGAATCACATTAACCCATATTAAAATCATATATTCTTCCAAAATATAATTCAACCTTTATTCCTAAAATAAAATCTCATAATATTTTATTTACCTTAATCATATAATGTTCCCCAAAATTATAGTGGTCTTCTTCCAAAATAAAATTAATCACTTAGTCACTAAATCACTTTCCAATCTCATGGTCATCTATACAATAAAACATATGTTCCCAAAATAAGATTAATCTTTATCTGTTAAATTATTTCAGTAAAAAAATTTCACACTTACTTGGACATCACGTAGTATAGTGGTAGGTGTTGTGCCCTTTCCACCTTTATGTTATGGGTTTAATCCCAATAGTTTTTTCAAATGTGGTGGGTTTTCACTCAGCCTATAATTTTCTCTTTTACTAAAACCATATTAATATAGTTCCATTAAAATTACCAAATACATGATTAACATCCACAAAAATAACCTTAATAACTTTAACATTAAATAGTATTTTAACCTCAAAGTTTATCTCATACCTTTAAACCTACCTCCACATCTGCCTTCACCTATACCTCCACCTATTAATTTATCTCCACCTCCATATTTTCCAAAAAAAATATTCTTTGCAGGTCATCACTTTTAAAAAAATTTATTTCTTCCATTAATGTTCAAATGGAGAAAGAGATTAAAAATAATATATAAACATTTTACAATAATGCTTCACACCCTAAATATCTTTTGAAGGTCATAACTCATACTAGATCATAAATATATCAGGTAATCACCTAAATTTGTTGTCAACATACATTATAACAAAAATTATGATGCCCACACATCTCTAAACAAATTTATTTCTGCTTTTGAGTAACTCTTTTGTCGACAATCTTGATAGTAATGATAAAATATAAACAAACAAATGATTATAAAGTATTTTTAATGAAATTGTAATTACCTTCATAAATTACTTATTGGGGGATGTTGGTCTTTTCATGTTGTATGATTTCTTTCATAAATTTTCAAGTATAATATCCATAATAGATAAAATTATCTTGTTTCAAACACTGTAGAAAAATTGACCAAAATAAGTAAATTGTTTCAAAATGTTTTGATAGTCAAATATTTCTATATATAAAATAATTTGTTTCCATTTGTAGTAATCTACAGGCTTTATCTTGTCAAACACTGACCTCATGCCAAGATTTATCCTGTATTTAGTAATCGCCCTATCATAAAAAAATTCTTGTTAAAACATAGACTAAACATATAATTATTAGTGTATCTATAAAATGTTGATTATAGTGTATTACTGATTAACAATACACATCAGGGTGGTCATTTGGTTGGAAATCCATGCATTGAGTCCAAAAAATAAATATTTGGGGTGTCTATGTTTACTTCTATCAGCATCCAGTTCTTCTTAAAAAATTAAGTAATGTAAAAATTAAAAATATATTTTATGTGATTATATCATAGAGTTTTACCCTTGCATTGTAGGCATCAAAAAGAGTCTATAGTCTGATACTTTTTTATTAAACTCTTATAGTAACTCATCTTTTTTATTATCTATTTATTTTTTTCAAATTAATTTTTATCATAGAAATGATACTGGGATTAATGAATCAAAACCATTCTTCTCAAGATCTTCCCATTATATAGTTTTAATATAAAATATTGTACAAAATATGAATAGTTATTAACTTTAATAAACATATTTAGCTAACTATTTTGAAAAAAAAAAGTATTATGAAAATGTACCTTATATATGTATTCACAATTGAGATGTCTAGCCATTCATTCTTGATAATATCATTTAGACCCTCTGGACCAATTCCATCTATACTAGAAGCTCTAAATAATTCTTCTCCATAGTGGATATAAGAAATAGATTTATCTTTAAATGTGGACTCATCATGAATTTTTAATGTTAATAAATGTTTCTTTGGAACTGGGGAATAGAAGGTACTCTCATAAGTTTGTTTTGTTTTCTTAGTCGATTCACTAGATTTCATTGATTTGATATTTCATTTATCTGCCACTTTATCTATTTGTAATATTGTAACGCACTTCAGACCTTTTATCCTAAACTAATACATGTTTTCCATATGAAAAAAAATTGTTAAATATGTACCTCATGTATCTTTATAAGATTATATGTCCATGCTATGAAATCTCTATTAGTATCTCCGACCATTTTAATATCTAGATCATCAATTGGAATAGGAAACTCATTAGTTGTCTCATAATCTACCTCAATCGCCACTCTCATGTGATCTTTGGGGAGGTTTTGATTAGGTAGCTATTCTCCTGTGATGTTATACATTGTACCCATCAAAACACAGTGGTATGTGGGTGTTGATAGAAAAAAATCACATACAATTACACCCTGTAGAATTTTAGTAATATAAAGTTATCAGAAGTTGTTTGATTCACATTTAGAAGAAAGAGTAATGAAAAAATTGATTACTATGAGTAAGGTTTGGGGAAGGAATAGCCTCAATGTTAGTGGGATCATTTGGATCATGTGCGGATCTTTTCTCCACCATCGGTTCGCTTTTATCTTTTCTTATACATTGTTCTATCAAACCAAACCACAAAATAATATCTTATAGTGAGTCTATTTGTATCTACATTCGTCTCATCATATTACATGTATCTTCATGTGGTTTTATATTCTAGAAATATGTTTGAGGAGAGACTCCAAAACCTAATCCTCTAACACGGCCATATTGTTTAGGCCACTTCAAAGCTACTAAAAGTCGCTTTTATTCGGGTATGGATGCTGCTGATTCTTGTGGATAAACTATATATAAAAATATGAACATATTTATTTTATGTAATATGTTTATAAATCATAACGAATTATAATTATGTCATATTTAAACATGCTTCCCATACTGATTTTGTGTTTTCATCAACTAATATACAATCCTTATTTACATGAGCCTCCTTATATAACACATGACATGGGATGGACTTGGATTCCTATTTTGATTCATCAATGTTGGTCAGAGTATATACTCAAGAGGGGGGTGAATTGAGTTCCAATTTAAAAAAAATAAAAATATTTCTCTTAAAATCCCTCAATTTAAATACTAAGTTAAACTATAGTGAATTTTTAAAACTGTAAAGGTTCAATTAGGTTCTCAAAATATTTATTAAGTCTCATTTAATTTAATCAGAAGATTAAATTAGATTTTGAAACTAACCTACTGATTTACAATAGTTACAAACACTTGCTGGATTAACTATCAAAGTAACTTTAAAAAAAATTTATATTTCAAAGTAATCAGTAGCGGAATATTCAAAACAAATAATTTTAACAAAAGTAAAATGCACACCAATGTAAAACAAGAGGTTCAGTCTCAAGCCGAGACTTAGTCCTCTCAAAAAGTTTATATAAACATGATCCACACCCTGGATCTGGGTTTTACAATAGTTCTCAGACTGTCCAGGTCCTCTGACCTCTACCACAGTTCTTCATGGGAAAACAAAAACAACAAAACACACGTTGTCCAGGTCCTACTTGACCTCTACCTATATCCACAGTGGGATACAAGAGAGTTATATAAGTTTTTTGTGAGGATTTATAAATCCTCTAGTCTAGCATAGGAGTCAGTGTGTGTATGGAATATACAGAGTACACACACTACTCAAAAATTAAGTAAAAGAATTACTGAGAGAGAGTAGATAAGAGTTTAGAATGCTCTAGTGATTTGAAGTGCAGCTCTAGACTCCTTGTGATTAATCAGAAATGCTTCTGAGTCCTTCTATGGTTTTTTTATAAAAATAGAGAGTCATCTGCTTCCTTGAATTTTAGGTTTAGTTTTATCAGCTTGAGTGCATGAAGATATCATTGTAGTTATTCACTCCTTGACTAAGGTTCATATTGTGTTCTCTTCTTATATGAATGGCCTCGTGTATGTCCAGTGTTCTTCATGTAAGCGGGGGTATGGATGTTTCCTCTCAATTGTATATCTTCCTCACTGTAGCTTGATCTTCCTTATATTCCTTAAGATCTAGAAAATGGAATGATTACTTTATGGCAGGTACAAGTTATGGTTCCCTAACATCCCAACAACCATAATTAATTAATATCATTTGCATTAAATTAACCAAATATGACCATTAGTATAATTTAAATAGAGCATAAAAGTTCAAGCAGCAAAATTCTTGTAACGGTCGACTTGTATCGGTAGCTATTTGTCTCTGTAATGGTAACTCCTTGTAATGGTCGCTTTATGTAGATGTAGGTCTCTGTGTAGCGGTGAGCTCCTATCGGTAGCTCTTTGTTCTTGTATTGGTAGCTCCTTGTATCGATAGACTTGAGTAGCGATGACTTCCTTATATCGGTGGACTTCATAACGGTAGACTTATATAGTTGGGTAGATCTTTGTTCTTGTACCAGTAGCTCATTGTATCGGTAGACTTGAGTAGTGGTGACTTTCTTATACTGGTGGACTTCATAATGGTAGATTTATATTACTCGGTATCTCTTTATTCTTGTACTGGAAGCTCCTTATATCGGTATACTTGAGTAGTGGTGACTTCCTTATACCAGTGGACTTCATAACGGTAGACTTATATAGTTGTAGTTGTCACTCTATATTTATATCATTATTTCTTACCGGTAAACTTACTCTAATGGTAGATCTGGTGTAACGGTAGCTCTATGTGTACCTGTGAGCTTTCTGTAATGGTAGACTTGCATACCGGTAGACTTATACATATTGGTAGCTCTGTTCTGTACCAGTGAATAAGTTTCTATTTATTCATTCTATTCACAAAATGAGTTAAGTTAGAATATATTGAATCATATACACATTTAATTAACCAAATGACTTAAATATATCACAAAAGATTTATCATTTGGACATATTTGAAATTATTTATATTTTTAGGTTTAAATTACTTAAACATTAACTAAAATAATGCAATGTTTAAATAATAAACATCATTTGGGATTATCAAAATAGGTGATTCCAACAATCAATTTGCATATAAATAAAGGAACATATGTTATTTCATATCACATAATTAAACTTTTATTTTTTATTTAAAATACATACCAATTTATTCTCTAATAAACAGTACCCCATCTTTCCTTTGTGATAGGGGTGCACTGGTTTTGATACACGTTCTTTATTTTTATCACCATTTTTTTATTTTATAAATTAAAAATTTTGAATCAAGTTGGATAAAATAAATAATTTCAAATAATATATTATCGATCACAATGCACCTAAAATGATTTCTCATTGCGACGATTGCTGAAAGCAGTCCATGTTTTCTACTTTATAATGTGTGCATAACAAATTGGTGGGTGGGGAGATATTTTCCCCTCAACATCTCTAAGATGTAACTTCATCAGAAGATTATAGAAGACTCAATGGGCTTGTATAGAGGCCATTAGGACCAATTTCTTATGAAAATATTCTAAAATAAATTAATTATGCAAGGAATAATGAAAACTAAATCAACGTTACATTATATAATTTTTCTGTAAAATAGAGAATGTATATTGTAACATTACCGTTATATCACTCTAAAGGATTTCCTTCATTACAAGTTGGACACAGCACTATGGTTTAATATCAATTGATACATTCATCCTCATTATGACCCATAGATAACTAATGAACATTGACTTATTGGGGTCAATAGGTTGGGCCCGTTGATTCTAACTAACCTCAAATTTTATACCCTAACTTCTTACCTTGACAATTTTATTGAAAACTGTGTTGTTGCTTTGTTGTTGTTGTTTTTAATTTTTTTTCATAAAATTTTTTTTGATCTCCTAATAATTCTTTAGTTTCATCATCAACAGTATGTTCTTGATCAGTATTAGAAATATCATCATGTTTATAATCCATTGTCTGCATGAGTAGTTAAACATTTAATTTGTCTTGAATAACGACAATGCAATACACTCCATTTATAAAAGTCCACAATTGGATTCATCATGCATGAAATCTTGAACATAGATATAATAATTCAATACTATAATACAACTAACATTCACTACCTTTATTTAATTAGTCATCAGATGATTAATTCCCTTCCATCTCTTAATGATGGGAGGAAGGATAGTTTGAAAGTGGGAGTCTAATACATCATCAAGAGATGGAATACAACCAAGATTCTATGGATCAAAGTGTCCTAAGAACCTAAATTAATGGAATCATTGAAAAATTCTCCTCAATTGATATATAATAGCCATATGTTATGGTTGAACAAAGAAATCCTTCATATCATAATATATGATATTGACATAATAGAATATGAAATTTATTTATTCGAAAAACTAATAGATTGATACATTTTATCCTTAAAGAACAAGTATATAATACCACTTATGAGTTTTAGGGTATCATTCTATGATCATTATAGGGATAAAAACCTAAAAGGGCTAATTTATCTCAAGGATAAATGTGAATGGAAACAAAGGAAAAAACACCTATAACATACTTGTAATATAGTATCAATGGAATCCATCATTAAGCTTAATTGGAATATGTTTGATTTATAACACTAAAGAAGAAAACAAAGTATTCTAGACTTTGAGTAGATTACACTAGCCTTCAATCACAGAAATATTCTTGAGGAACCTCGATCACCGAAGGAGTTCTAGAGCCTTAACCTAGTGATAACCAGAGACCAAAGAAGAAGAGAGGTTTGTCTATGGAATGAAAAAAAAGGGTTAGCTATAATAGGGGGATTATATCTCTATTTTATGCATTTTGGACAACGATAAGAAATTATCATGACTTATAGGACATAAATATCCAAACCATCAAAAGTATATTTTAATCAATTTTTTTTCTCTATATGATTATTCAACATGTTTGGTGGATTTTTAAATTATTTTTTTATCCTATAAATTAATTATCTCCCTATTTTGATTAGTAAATCTATTAATAAATCACATCTCATAGTTTTATTGATCAACTATCCAACCATAGATAACTCACTTAATTTTGGGAAATACACTCTTTATATATTGTTGTGTATTTCTATGTCCAATTACCCAATGATTTCTCAACTTTATCCAATCTAGGGAGTTTTTCAAAAATTTGTTGATCATACTTTTCTCACCAAAGAAATTCCACATCACTCTTTTTAACCTATGGTTAAAGTTTAATAATAATCTTTAATTAAATAAAAAACAAAACTCTCATAATATGCATCACTAAAATAATTTTTGGAACATGACTAATTAATTAAATATTTTTTTGAATTAAATTAAAATTTATTCATCAAAATCATAAATGTAAATAACCCATTTCATTTTTTAACAATTTACATGAATAACCAAAATCCACAAAATATGTTTTAATGATTTTTACGCTTACCTTGGTCCCTATATGTTCATCACCCATAAATGAGGGCCACAACTTGGTATCCCCTAATCCTTAAAACCCCTCATAATTAAGCCTTTAGAATATACAATTTAGTATGTAATATGAATTAAATTTGATAAACAACAAAGATTTTGGAACCTTATATTATTCAAATGAAGAGAAAACTGAAGGGGGTGAGAGGTCCCCTTGTTAATATCGAGAGGATCGTAAACCATCTATAGTGTATCTAGGGAAAATGGGATGGACACTCAACTATATATGAAAGTAGAAAACAATTAAATAGAACCACACTTGTTGTATTTCAGTAGTGATGAGAAGAGATGTAGGGTTCATTATGTTTAAGAATAGTGCAAAAACAAAAAAAATCAGAACCCAAAACATCAAACAATGATAGAGGAACAGTATAAAATAACATACCTTGGATTCTAGACTTGATTAATCCAAGGTAACGTAGAGGAGTTGCACTAGTAGTAGAGGAGTTCAATGAGAGATTGAGAATCGCGAGTGACTGAGTCGTTCTTTGGGTTTTTTAAAAATATCAGTGTCACTTTTAACAGCGCTTTCAAAAAAAACTCATAAAGATACCTTTTATCAGCTATAAATTTATAAGTGCTGATAAATATGTCTTTTATCAGTTCTTTTTTAGCACTGATTAATCTTGATCTTTATCAGTTCTAACATTTTAGCACTGATAAATATATCTTTTAAAAGTGCTTAATTAGTGCTGATAAATATTGATCTTTTTTCAGTGCTATAAAAGCACTGTTAAAAAAATTTTATTTATAATTATTTAAATAACTTTATTGTAATTTTATTCTTATTTAAATATATATAGTTATTTATTTATAATTATATAAATACGTATTTAAAAAATATATTATTTATTTATAATAATTATTAATATAGTAAAAATACATTTATTATTTATTTATAAATATATTTTTAACATTATTAATAGAAATATAATCTTAAATACATTCATTTTAAAAATGAGTGAAATTGAATAATTCAAAATGAGTACACATTAAAAATATTAAAAAATTGATAAGTTTTATTAATTAAATATGTGTTATTAAAAAAATTTGGATATATATATATTGAAGTGGATGAATACATATTGAAAATAATAAAACATATTAAATAAGTTTATATAAATAAATAATAAAATATTATCAAATTAAAAATTAAAATAAAAAATAAAAAATATTAAAAATGAATACCCTAACTATATTATTAAAAAAAATTGATCGATTAAAAATATAAGATATATTAAATGTATTGTACTATAATGAAATTCTAAAATATACTAAAATTTGAATAAATTACATAAATATTAGGTGCATATGTTTCTATATATTGTGTAGATATATTTGTGTGTGTGTTGTGTATAAAAATTAAATAACATATATATATATATATACATGAAATAAATGCAACACACAATGTTTAATATTGGTTAAATTGAAAAATAAAACAACATTAAAAATGAATAAGACATTAATATGTTTTTAATTAATATTTTATATATATTATACTTATTCATTTTATATATCTATATTTAAGATATATTATTTATTAATATTTATAATCTATATATATGAATATTAAATTTATTCATTTTTTATCAATAATTATTTAATTAATAAATTTTTTTATATTTTTATTAATTTACTCATTTTATTTTATTTTTTTTATTTTTTCATTTTATCTTGGACCTTTATTGACACTAAAAAAGCACTGATAAAGGGAAATTTTTATCAGCACTATAATTGAAGCACTTATATAGGTTTCCTTTATCAATGCTAAAATAAATCACTGATAAAGGTTAAGTTTTATCAGTGCTAAACAAAAAGTGTTGATAAAGGGTGTATTTTATCAGTGCTTTTTTAGCACTAATTAAGGGATTCATTTATCAGCGATTATTTTAGCACTGATAAAGATGAACTTTATCAGAAAATTTTTTGAGTGTAGATAAATTCTAGTGTTGTTATAGGAGGGTTGTAAGTAGTGATAGATCCCTCCCAAGGTTTCACCAATCTATTAAGAATCTCCTCCCAAGCTTTTAGAAGTGCCTTATTAAGGTAAGGGATTATATCCTTCTCCTCATTATTGGAGTTCCTTATTTATATTATGCATTTTTATTTCCAATTGTTCATGTTGGGATATGTTTTATAAAATACCTCTTACTTTAATTTTTATTTTCAAGCGATGAGATACCCCTTTCAATCTCATTAAACTCTTTCATATTTCTTTATGTACCCCTGTTATGCTGCTGAAATTATCCTGTGATTTTCTTTGCCAAACACTTGTTTAGTGAATACCCATTCTCATTTCCACTAAAGGGTATTCACCTAGATTTAACTATCCTTAATTTTTTGGTTATTTCCATGTATTTATCTCACACTCCTTAATCATGGGATTAAAATTAATGATAGACATCCTTATGTTGTATGATCTATATGGTACGCTTATGCATGTACATGATATGACTGTGATGGGTGGGTCTAGAATTATATATCCCTTATATGCATTGGTTAATATTTTTATTCAATTATATGCTATTTTTGGTGAACGGTAGGTTATTATAAGAACATTGTGTTATGATTTCTTGGTGGTCATCCTTGAATGATGCTTATAATGTCATGTTTTATGTTGTTTTCACATTCCCATGTTTCCTTTATTAAATCTTATTATATCATGATTCAATGTTAAATTTTATGATTCTAAACCCTATTATGTTACTTTGATATTCTTATTGACTCACATGTACTGATTTACCATATTATAGGCTTTGATTATTCTCTTACTGGGCTTTATAGCTCACCCCTTAATTATGTGCAACCCCAGGTTATCCCATGTACCTTTATAAGATCAAGGAGAATTAAGGGAATGTTATGGAGTTTTAGTATATATATTTATATTTCTATTTTAGGTTGTTTTACTATGTACCTAATTACCCAAATACACTAGGCCTTACTATCTTCTATGTTGTATTAAGTGTATCTTTAATTAAAAAATAATGAAATAAAGTGTATTAAAATATGGGTTTTCATAGTTGGTATCATAGAAAATTCTAGTTATTTTTATTGACTATGACTAGAAAACTCTAGTGAAATACTTAAGGATAATACTAAACATATTAAAACATCATTAAATTTTGTTGAAGTATTATATAAGTGGTTTCCAAGTAGCTCTATCCCTTTCTAGATACTGTAAGTGGATGTGTCACTGGCACAGTTATACCTAGGGGTAATGACCCCAAAAAGAAAACATTGAGCTAGAATTGATCATCACCTGGTGCATGATAAATATTCCTTACATCACACCTGGTTTGACACTCTCAGGGTATATCTTTTGGTAAATTCAAAATATCATTACAACCCCTTATTAATGGGACAAAAATTCTCATATGACTTTATGTTATGAAATATATCATGGATAATGTATATTAAAACCTAGAGATTAATAGGTTATGAAATATATATCATTCTTCGGTTATCCTTTAAATATTCAAATTTTCCCTTTTATATCTGTAATATTTCAAAAAATATCATCCAAAAGTAAATTTTGGATGAATTAAATGATTAAAACTAGAATCAAATAGTGAAAGGTAGGCTTATCAACCGTTCATGAACCTCAAATTTCCTGTGTGACAATAGTTCTATGAATTCCTTCATATAATGAAAGTTTAGTGGAACTATTCAAACACTATTTCAAAACATGGAATTAGATCTATCAGTGAAAATAAAAAATGAAAAAATTATCACATCATGTGTATATAACTCCTCCCCTATCAAAATTTGTGGGATTAATATTCTAGAAAATCTTATGATACCCCATTTTGTGAAATTTGATGATATTCTAGGCATAGATTGACTTTCCTTGTATAGATTGAACATAAATTGATGACAGAAGAAAATTAATCTCTATATCACATATAGCCCTATAATTTTATACAAGTTAAAGTATGATAATAAATATTCATTAGTATCATATCAAGCATAGATATTATTTCCCTGTGAAAAATATTTATCTAGATCAAGTGATTGAGATTAAGTAAAATATAATCATTGATTGCATTTCCATTTTAATGGAATTCCCTAATTTGTTTCCTAACTAATTTCATGGACTTACTCTTAGATGATAGGTTGATTTATCAATCGAACATATACCCAGATATTTTCTAATATCCAAGAATCCATATGGAATGGTAATTGTTGAAATTGAGGAGATAAAGAAACAATTACAGGAGGACATAGATAAAGGTTATATACACCCAAGGGCTTCACCATGGGGTTCCCTAGTCCTTTTTTCAATAATAATGATTGGTCAATGTGATTATTCATTTATTATCGTTATCTTAATAAGATCATGATAGAGAAAAAGTATCATCTTAAAAATATTAATGAACTGTTTGATCAGCTGTGTGGAGCCCAATACTTCTCTAAGGTGGATCTTTAGCTGGGATATTACCAAGTAAAGGTGAAAAAGGAGGATATCCACAATAATATTTTACATACAAGGTATGGGCATTATGATTTCATAGTGATTCCATTTGGACTCACTAATTCTATATCAATCTTTATGTTCTTGATTATTAGATACTTTAGGGATTATCTTGAAAATTTTGTGGATGTTTTTAATATGATATTCTTATCTACTCCAATATAAAGGAGGAACATGATGATAATTGAAAATATATATTGAAGATGTTATAAAAGGAAAGTTTATTTTCAATGTACATTAAATGTGAGTTGTGTATGGAGAAAGTAACCTTATTGGGTAATGTTATCACCAGTGAAGGAGTATTTGTGGATCCTTTAAAAATAGAGGAAATTGAAGGATGGACCAAACCAAACTCTATGATGGAAATCCATAGTGTTCATGGATAAGATGGGTGCTATCATCAATTTTTGATAATATTCTCACAATTATCAATCCCACTAACCAAACTAACTTGAAAGGGAGTAATGTTTCTCTAGAAATATGAATGAAAAGAGAGCATTAAAGAGTTGAAGAATAGGTTAATCACTACACCTATACTCACATTACACACTAGTAGGGAATGATTTTTTATCTACAATAATGCATCTGAAAATATCTTGGATTTTTTACTCACAAAGGATGAAAAATTTATAGCCTTTCCCTCCCACTAATTTAATATCCATGAGTATAAATACCCAAAACATAACCTAGAGTTGACTACAGTGAACTTCATACTGAATATTTAGTGACATTATCTCTATGGGAATAAGTTTGACATATATATGGATCACAAAATCCTCTATTTTATATATTCTAGAAAATGAGCTCAATATGTTCCAACGAAGGTGATAATATATGATCAAGGATTATGATTTTTAAATCTTTTATCATCCTAAGAAGGTGGAAAAGTGGAAGATGATCTGAGTAAAAAGGATCTTGCAACCCTATCCATGATCAAAATTGTAAGGGATATAATTTTCTTGAACATACAGAGTATGGAAATGAGAATAATAAAAGGATATTTATCCTACCTTGCTCCAACGACTCCTCAAACATTTATTTTTGAGAGGATAAAGTAGGATCATAATGATAATTTGGTGCTACCGAATAAGGTAGAGAATATTTTGGAGTTCAAATTTTCTAAATATGGATTTATAGAGTTTTGAAATTAGATATTTGTCCCCTAAAAACCATAACTGAAGTGAGAACTTATGGATTATTCGCATAGCCCATCTTTCTCTATTATTATGAGAATCACTAAGATGTATATAGGTTTGATGAAAAACATCTACTGGGAAAACATGAAGAGAGATATCATAGAATTTGTACCGTGATACTTGGTACTCCAACAAGTCAAGGATGAATGAAATAAGTCTAATGGTATGATGAAATTATTTTTCTTACAAGTGTGGAAATGGAAAAATATAACCATGGATTTCATAATAGGACTCTCTAGTAACCATAAAGTCAATAATTCCATATGGGTGTTTTATACCCTTCATGATATTGTATTTTTTAAAATCATAAATAATGTCAATATATATATTCATATCTTTCATGCCAACTTTAATATATATATGTGAATCAATTTTTTCAAACATCAACATATACTTTACTAAGTCAATTACTTATAAGTCAGGAATCAATATGTTTAAAAATATATTTCTACACATACTTTGATTAAAAATTCATCTTGTAATGGTATATGAAAGATAGACTCTTTACAATCATTCTTAGACTAACATCGAAGTCAACAGACTGAAACCGAAGTCGACAGACCGAAACCGAAGTCAACACACCAAAATCGAAGTCAACACACCGAAACTGAAGTCGACAGACTGAAACCAAAGTCGATAGACCGAAAGCGAATTACGACAAACCAATGTTATCAGACAGAAGTATGACACACTGAAACCGAAGTTGACACACTGAAACTAAAGATGACACATCGAACCCGAAGTATGATAGACCTAAGTATGACAGACTGAAGTCGACACACCAAATATGACACACCGAAGATGACAAATCGATATTATCAAACCGAAGACAATAGACCAAAGATTACTCACCGATTGATATAAATAAATTCTTCCATTTTATTAATTCAAATTTATTTCTAACGGTAATATGTAGACAAATTAAGGTTTCTAACATTAATTTAATGTTGTCTATAGGACAATCCGTATACAAGTATGAGGTACATGCATGTGCGAAGATCATTATGTCTATAGGATCGTGGAGAATAAAAGGACCACATCTTTTACAAAAAAGACGACGAGGAGATAAGAGGTGTACACACTAAGATAGACACAAGTGTGCGAATATGAAAAGATAAGAACACACAAAGAACTCGAATAACACTTATACACATCAAGAATAGAAGTTCAAAAAGAAGATTCAAGAGCCTCTTAGAATACTATCATGTTCAAGATGAACACCTGTACTGGAAGTGAAGAAACAAACTCACAACACTCTGTTTTCTAGACAAATTTCAAAGAGGACTCAAAGATTTATCTACTTCAATTAAAAGGATTCTAGAGCTACTTTGACATCCCACAAGATCATTCTAAACTCTTATCTATATTATTGCTTTGATGTGATCATATTTTTTTTTACTTTACGAGCAGTGTGTGCTTCTGTCTATTTTGACACACACTGTCTCATGTGATGAACTGAAGGATTTCTAAATCCTCACTAAATCTCTCCATTACAATCTTATATCCCACTGTGGATAGTGGTAGAGGTAAAGTGTGACCTAAATAGCTTGTGTGCTATTGTTTTATATTTCCCACGTAGAACTGTGGTAGAGGTGTGAGGACCTGGACAGTCTGTGCACTATTGTAAAACCTCGATCCAGGGTGTGGATCATAGTTTATATAAAACTATTTGAGAGGAGTAAGTCTCTTCTTGATACTGAACCTCTTGTTTAAAGGCTGTTGTGCATTTTTCCTTTGTTAAAACTATTTTGAATATTCCACTGCTAAGTGCTTTAAATATAAATATATTTTATATTAACTCTTATAGTTAAACTATCAAGTGTTTGTATTAATTGTAAACTAGTAGGTTAGTTTCAAAAGCTAATCTAATCCTCAGATTAAATTAATTGAGAACTAATCAATCTCTTGAGAACCTAACTGAACCTTTACTGTATTACAAATTCACTATAGTTTATCT
Source organism: Viscum album (assembly GCA_963277665.1). NCBI lineage: Eukaryota > Viridiplantae > Streptophyta > Magnoliopsida > Santalales > Viscaceae > Viscum > Viscum album. Next base: position 1,005,887,003 of record OY728164.1, on the reverse strand, counting down.
TATTATTTTGATTGGGGGATTTAAATACAAATCTTTTAAATAGAAATTTTTAATTAGAACTCAATTTACCCCCCTCTTGAGTATCCACTCCGACCAATATTTGGTATCATAGGTAGTTTATTGTCGAGTTTTTTTTCAAATTGTTTTCAACTGTGATTTTAGTTGTTTCTTAAAGATCTTAAAATTTCTGTCATATCAAAATTTTCAGTTCTTTAAATTTTAAGTAACCATGAAAACAAGAGTTGAGGGTGATGCTAATAATAGGCCACCTTTATTTAATGGTAATAACTATGCTCAGTGGAAATTAAAAATGAAAATGTATCTAAAGAGTATGGGACCTGAAATCTGGGACACAATCTAAGAACAACATACATTACCTGCTACTGCTAGGGATACATGGTCTCAGTTGAATAAAGATACATATAATAATAACTGTAAAGAAATGAATTCCTTTTACTGTTCTCTAGGTGATGATGAATTCAATAGAATATCTGCTTTTAAAACTGCATATGAAATTTGGGACACTTTAGTTGTTTCTCATGAGGGAACAACTAATGTTAAAGAAATGAGACTAAATACATACACTATTAAATATGAAAATTTTAAAATGAAGCATGATGAACCTATCTTTGAAATGTATCTCAGGTTCAATGAGATATTGAACACTATGAGTCTGCTTGGGAAACCAGTGGACAGCAAGGACCAAATCATCAGACTACTCTGATTCCTACCTGATAGATGGAGGGGAACTTCTGTTTCCATCTGAGAATCCTGTGATATAAGCAATCTTCCAGTGAAATAACTAATTGGAAAACTTATGATGTACGAGGATAAACTTAAGGTGAATCAAGAATTAGATAAGGAACCAAGGAAGAAATCAGTGGCATTCAAGATTATTACCTTAAAGAGAAAAAACAAAGAAAAATCTCAAGTTCCTACAGACAGCTCCACCAGTGAAGAGTCAGATTCAGATAGTGATGAGGAGATGGCTCATTTTGCTAGAAGGTTCAAAAAGTTCTACCGAAAGAATAAATTCTTCAGGAAGTCAAACTACAATGGAAAGTATGATATTAAAGGATAATGGAAGAAAGACAGAAAATGGAATGACCACTCAAATGAAATAATCTGCTATGAATGCAAACGAAAATGTCATGTGAAGGCAGGCTATCCCAAGCTGAAATTCAAGAAGAAATATGAAGACAAGGTAAAAGTATATAAAAAGGATATGAAAGATAACTGGAGTGCTTTAGAAGATAGCTCCAATGGATTTAATGCTTCTGATAGTGAATAGAACAATCATGCCAACTTATGTTTCATGACAGAAACATCTGAGGTAACACTTAACTCTCCTATACATAATGCCTATTATTCTGCAAATAAGAGTGAGTTAAAAAATGATGAAGATATGCCTAAGGATGAACTATTTGAATATTTTGAAATACATGAGGATACCTTTAATGAGCTCAAGGATAAGTATAAATCATTAAAGATACATCATGCTTTAAATGAAAATTATAAGTCAAGTCAAGATATTGAGAAATAAAAATGTGCTTAGCTGTTAAAAGAAAATACCAAACTCAAATTATCAAATCAAGAATTAAAGAAAGATCTTGAAAAATTTACTATTGGTAGAGATACCCTAACTCAGTTTCTAGGACAACTAATTTCCCCAAAATATACAACTGGTCTAGGATATTAGCTTAGACAGAGAAGGATCATTAAAACTAAATTTATTTCAAAATCTGGACAATTCGCTGCTAGTTCAAGTACCGGACCATTTCTTGAAAAAAAATTCTCTAAAGGATCAAACAAAGTGTTTATGTCTAGAGATATATCTACTGATTATTGGTATTCTTTGAGACAATCATGGGTTCCCAAAATGTTACTTTCTAACCTCTCAGGACCCAAGAAAATCTGGGTACCAAAGTTACCCCATGTCTAATCTATTTTGAAGGGATGTTGCCTAAAGAGTTCTTGTAAGACTATGTGGTATTTTGATAGCAGATGTTCAAGACATATGGCATGAGACTAATCATGCTTTAGGATCCTAATAAATTTTGATGGTGGTCTTGTAACTTTAGGTGACAATGCAAAGAGAAAAATCGTCGGCTTAGGCCAGATCGGTAACCCTAATACAGTATTAATTTCCAAAGTACTTTTTGTTGATGGATTAAAGTACAATTTACTTAGCATCTCTCATTTGTGTGATGATGTTTTCAATGTCAAATTTGAAAATGATGCATGAAATGTTTTTAATTAAAAAAATGATTTAATATTTACTGCTCTCAGAAATTAGAATGTGTATGATGTTGACTTAAATTCTTTAGCTAAGGAAAATGTTTCCTACTTAAATGATTTTCATAAATAATCCTGGTTGTGGCGCAGAAGCTAAGGACACTGCAATGTGTACTCTCTTAGGAAATTGACTAGGAAAGGTTTAGTTAGAGACTTACCTAAACTGGAATTCCCACATAACAAAGTGTGCAATCCTTGTCAAAAGGGAAAGCAACGCAAAGTTTCTTTCAAACCAAAGAAAGAAGTTTCTACTTCTCAACCGCTTGAGTTGGTTCACATGGATTTTTTAGACCATCAAGAGTTTCAAGTTTAAATGGGAAGAACTATGTTTATGTTCTTGTAGATGATTTTTCTAAGTACACTTGGGTATACTTTCTAGCTCACAAAAGTGAAGCTTGTTCTTACTTTATCAAATACTCCAAGTCTATGGAAAACCTTAGTGGACATAAAATTAAGACCTTAAGAAGTGATCATGGTTGTGAGTTTGAAAATCAAGAGTTTGAATCCTACTGCTCACACAATTTCTATAGTCACAATTTCTCTACTCCTAGAACACCTCAACAAAATGGAGTTGTGGAAAGAATAAATAGGACCCTTCAAGAAATTTCTAGGACTATGCTTAGTGAATATAATTTACCTATTTATTTTTGGGTTGAATCTGTAAATACAGCTTGTTATACCATTAATAGAGTCTTGATTAGACCTGTTCTTAAGAAGACCCCTTATGAACTGTGGAATAATAGGAAGCCTCAGGTTAACTACTTCAGAGTTTTTGGCTTCAAAGTCTTTATCCTTAACACTAAAGATAATCTTGAAAAATTTTCCTCCAAGAGTGATGAAGAAATTTTCCTAGGTTACTCAATCTCAAGTAAAGCCTATAGAGTATTCAATAAGAAGACCAAATGTGTGGAAGAGTCAGTTCATGTCAAGTTTGATGAAGCTAATCCACATGAACCCAAAACCTCTCTTGAAAATCTTGAGGAAGATATGTCAAATCTGAACCTTAATGATAATGACAGTAAATCCCATATAAAAGTGACCAGTTCTGGGAATCTTCCAGAATCTGTACCTGTTGAGTCTGAACAAATAGACAATCATGAGGAGTCTAGTTCAAATATTTCTAGAGGTATTAAAACTCTCAAGAATCATCCTTTAGATGTTGTAATATGTGATTTAAACTGAGGGACACAAACTAGAGCTTCTCTAAGAAATCAGGTTGAACATCAATATTTTCTTTAACATCTTGAACCCAAAAATATTAATGATGTTATAAATGATGAATTTTGGGTGATGGATATGAAAGAAGAATTAAATCAATTTGAAATAAACAAAGTCTGGGAACTAGTTGAAATACCTAAAGACACTTTGACCATTCGCACTAAATGGGTTTTTAGAAACAAAGTTTATGAGTCTAGAAATATAGTTAGAAACAAAGCTAGATTAGTTACAAAAGGTTATAGTTAAGAGGAAGGAATAGACTATGAGGAGACCTTTGCACCTGTAGCTAGATTAGAGGCCATTAGGATACTACTTGCTTATGCAGCTCATTTGAATTTTAAACTTTATCAAATGGATGTCAAAAGTTCTTTTCTAAATGGGTATATAGTTGAGGATGTATTTTTTGAACAACCCCATGGCTTTAGAAATCCCCACTTTTTAAATCATGCTTTTAAACTTTCTAATGCTTTATATGGTCTAAATCAAGATCCAAGATCTTGGTATGATAGACTTAGCTCCTTTCTTATTTCAAAAGGTTTTACTAAAGGAATAGAAGATCCTACTTTTTTTATTAAAAGGATTTCCAAAATGTTTTGATAGTGTAAATTTATGTAGATGACATAATTTTTGGATCTTCTAAAATTTCTTTATCTACTGATTTTTCAAAAATAATGCAAAATGAATTTGAAATGAGTTTAATGGGAGAACTTAAATTTTTCCTTGATTTCAAATTTTTTAAAATAAAGATGGTATTATTTTAAATCAAATTAAATATACTAGAGATATTTTAAAACGTTTTAGTTTGGATTTTAGTAAAGGTAGTGATACACTTATGAGTACCACTTGTAAGTTGGATGCTGATGAAGCTGGAGAATCAGTGGATCAAACCAACTACAGAGGCATGATAGGGAGTATGCTCTACCATAGTACTAGCAGACCTAATATTATGTTCAGTGTATGCATGTGTTCTCACTTTCAAGCTAATCCCAAATAATCTCATTTAAATGCTGTTAAAAGGATTTTCAAATATCTCAAATATACTCCCAACTTAGTACTATTTTATCCAAGAGGAAAACCATTTGATTTAATAAGTTATTCAGAAGATGACTTTGTTGGTTGTAATCTAGATAGAAAACACACCTCTGGGACATGTCACATATTAGGCAAGTCACTAGTATCATGGTGCAGTAAAAAACAGAATTCTGTTGCATTATCTACTACCGAAACAGAATACATTGCTATTGGTAGTTGTTGTGCAAAAATTTTGTGGATGTAACACACTTTACTAGAATATTGATATCAATTCAAACATGTCTCCATTAACTGTGATAACACAAGTGCTATTAACATTTCAAAAAAATCCAATATCTCATTCTAGAACAAAGAATATTGATGTAATACATCACTTTTTGAGAGAACATTATCAAAAGGGTGATATACTCTTGAGTTTATTGGTACTGAACATCATCTTGCTGATATATTCACTAAACCCTTAAATTTTGAGAGAATGAATTATATCAGACATGAACTAGGAATGATAAATTTGTAAAATCGATGTTTGTAAAACCGATTTTTATGAAACCGATCTTTATGAAACTGATTTTTATGAAACCGATCTTTATGAAACTAATTTTTATGAAACCGATATTTATGAAACTAATTTTTAGAAACCGATTTTTATGAAACCGATTTTTATGAAACCGATCTTTATGAAACCGATCTTTATGAAACTGATCTTTATGAAACTGATCTTTATGAAACTAATCTTTATGAAATTGATTTTTATGAAACTGATCTTTATGAAACCAATCTTTATGAAACTGATCTTTATGAAATCGATCTTTATGAAACGGATTTTTATGAAACTGATCTTTATGAAACCGATCTTTATGAAACCGGTTTTTATGAAACCGATCTTTATTAAACCGATCTTTATGAAACTGATTTTTATGAAACTGATCTTTGTGAAACTGATCTTCTTAAAACCGATTCGTTGACACTGATACATTTAAGGGATGTTGTGTAAATTCTGTGTGCTTTAAGTGAAACAACGTTGTTTTATCTCTTTCACTTTACCGAGTTTAAATTTTATGTTTTATGATTTATAATCCCTAAATGATATATTAAGTCCAATCTATCCAGACCTTTCACCTTCTCCATGGTCGTAAAGCCTCCTACATTTAGTATCTCTCTCTCTCAACTCTCTACCTCTCAACCCAGTTAGAATCCACAGCTTTGCCTTGAAAAAAACAAAGCACGCAATGGAAGAGCCTCGAAAATCTCCTCCTGCCAAGCATCAGAAGGGTGAAACTAGTGGGGCTGGGAAACCAAGCTTAAAAATTCAGGTTGTCACAGCTGAAAAGGAAGTGTCTGCTGAGTGGCTTCTGTCAAGAAAATCTTTTTTGCTAAAGGTACTGGAATCTCAAGGGTGGCTAAGTTGGTTTATCACTAATGAAATACCTTATTATCCCCAGTTTATGCACTAATTCTATCAACATTTAAGTATATCACTGTATGAACCCAAGGCTGAAAAGATGAAGACTATAGTAAAGGGAAAGGAAGTGGTTTTCTCTTCAAAGGGATGGGTTGAATGCTTAGAGGTACCTCATGAAGGTGTCTATTTTTACTATCCTGGTAATATTCCACCTTCATCAAATTTGTTTTCATATGAAGGTGATCTAAAGTAGCTTACTAGAAATGAAGAATACATGAGAACTATTGTAAACAAATTTGAAGGAGAAGTGAGATTTCTTTTTAAGTTCATTCAACATCAAATCTGCCCTAGGAAGGGAGATTTCTCTGCGGTGAAATATCAGGATGTGTTCTTGATATTTTTCTTGAAACATGGAATATAGGTGAATCTATGCAAATATATTATGGTACATATTTTTTATTTGATTAATCCATCTAAGAAAGCAACATGTTTATACTATCCAAGAATGATTTCTTCTATGTTTAAGAAATTAGATTGTGTAGAAGATAGAGATGAAATGATAACTGCCTGTAGTGGTTTCTGTCTTCAAAAACACATTTTTAAAAGGATCAATATCTTATGGAACCCATGGAAGATATGTTGGGTAGGAGATGAAGAATGACTATATGAGGAGTTCAATCCGGTTGACCATCCCTCTAGACCAAAGGATCAAGTTGATCCAGGTTTCAAACCTGGAGAAGTTCCTATCTATTATGATGAGGAAGGTGAGGCTAAAGTACCTAGGGAAGAAGGATCTCTTTTTGATTATAGGATTGATCCTAATATCACTAAAAGTCAAAAGAATATGAATTTTGGACATGCTAGTCCACCTATGGAACTAAATTTAAGAGAAACTATTCTAGGTGATGAAGAAGAGGAAAAAAGCGAAGTTACTAGAGTTGAAGGTTATGTTAACAAATCAGATGCGGAATATAATGATTATGATGATGATTATGATGATGATGATGATGATGATAAATATGATGGTGATAATGGTAATGATGGAGGAATTTTTGAGCATGTGAGTGACTCTCTTAAAGTGGGACAACAAGTGGTTGACAGATCTAGTGAGGAATCTGTTCATGGAGCTGGTGATGGAATAGAGCCTGCTGATAAACAGGCTGATGATCATAGATATGTTGGATATGAGGACAGACCACACCATCCTATTGCTAAAAATCAAGAGATCATTTAGTAATTGAATGATATTATGGCTGCTGTCCAGGAATAATAATATGTAGTTCCTCTGCCCCAAATTGAGGAAGTACCTGGTGAAGCTGAAGAAGCTAGAGCTCAGGCAGAACCTGAAGTTCGGTTGGTTCCTGTCCCCAGACAATGTTTTATGCCCAGAGACTATGATAAAGAAATTGGTGATATAGATGTTATTCCTGAGCCTCAGAGAAGAAGAGTAAGAATTGATACCGTTGAGCCAAGAGATTGGACCTGTGCTAGAGAATGGAATAGTAATTCAGGATATATTATTTTCAGGTTATAATATGATTCAGATGAGGAGATAGTACCTACTCTTCATGTTCCTCAAGTCCATACTGACCCAGAGCCTGCTACACCTGTTCCACCAGTTGCATCTTCAGCAGTAGACCCAGTTTCTCAGTCAGTGCCTAGTGACTATGTCACTAAGGCTGATATGGAAAAGCTTAAGAATGAGATATGTGAGTTAGTATTAGCTTCAATGGGATCCAAAAATTAAGCCTCCACCTCTTTAAGTATCTCGGATAGTGATTCATCAAAAATTGCAAGAATTGTGATTCGGTATATTCAACCGAATATTACTACTACAGCAGAAACTATTATTAGACACAACACTTTGTTGAAAGAAGAAGTAATAAAAATGATCATTGAGCTGAGTTCCTTGACCTCTGACTTCAATACCTCTTTTAGTGGTGTTCTGGAAGTTCTTAGGAACTTGGTAACTCATCTACTCAGTCTTGACTTGAAAAGGTTGAAAGAGGATCTGGGAAAAATGTTGACTGGACCATCCAGTTCTAGGAGTGGGAGAAGTACTTTTTATGATTTAGAGTCTCCCAAGACTATGATGAGAGAGGAGATTCAGAAACTCCAGATTGTTTCAGACAAAGAAATCCTTAAAAAGTTACATCGGAATATAGATCTTGTGTACAATATGGTCAGACAATGCACTAATGAAGCCTCTGTAGCTCAGAAGGAAATTCGTCAAAAGGTGGATAAGTATTTCACTAAGATATATACCAAGCATGATCTCATCAATAGTTTCAAATTTCTGGTATAAAATCTTCGAATTCCCCTAGTCACAGAAGCTTTAAAAAAATCAAGTTCTCCAGTTGAAATAGTTTACACCTTTACTGAATAAGTTTATGCAAAATAAGGATGACTGTGAGAATGCAATGCAATATGGAGGACAAGTCATTAATGACTTCCTCAACCTGCTTAAACCATATCTAAATGTTCAGGACGAGGCTATTTTGGTTACTCCAGCTACTTCAATTGGTACTGCCTCTCAGCCTCCTACTTTAATGACTGTCTCTCAAGATCTTACACAGATTCGGCCGATCATTACTGAGCAGTCTCCCAGTCGTGTGATGTCTGAGATAAGGCCTACCCTTGCAGCCACTGTTCCTACCGGAGTTTCCCTTCCTGGTGTTGTCATCTGGTCACCTCCATCCTCTACCACTCCCAAACCTTCTCCTGTAGATCCCTCAGACAAAGGCAAAGCTCCTTTGCATCCCAAACCCTAGTGATGGATTGTCTTTTTTGATAGGGATTTGTTCTTTTTGATTGTTTTGTACTCTTATGATTTTGAAAGAAAATTCTTGTGGTATCTCTCTTTTATCCTATTTTTCATTTCTGATTTTCACTTTTTGTTAATCCCAAAAGGGGGATAAATTCAGAATGTCATATGAGAAATGGGGAGAAAGTAATGATGATGAGAAAACAAGGGTGGCATATACACTTCTTAATCCATCTAGTGAGGGGGAGATCTGTTTTAAATAAATTCTAGAAATGTCAAACTTTAGTTATATTGGCCAAGTATATTCAACCATGTTTATTCTATATATTTTCATATATTCCATAATTTATGATTATCAAAAAGGGGGAGATTGTTGGACCCTTCATGATATTTTATTTTTCATAATCACAAATAATGTCCATATACAGATTCATATCTTTCATGCCAACTTTAATATCTATATGTGAATCAATTTTTTCAAACATCAGCATATACTTTAATAAGTCAATTGCTTATAAGTCATGAATCAATATGTTTACAAATGCATTTCCACATATACTTTGATTAAAAATTCATCTTGTAATAGTATATGCAAGATAGACTCTTTACAATCTTTCTTAGACTGAAACCAAAGTCGACAGACCTAAACTGAAGTCGATAGACCGAAACCAAAGTCAACACACCGAAACTGAAGTCAACAGACCGAAACTGAAGTCGACAGACTGAAACTGAAGTACGAAAAACTGATGTTATTATACGGAAGTATGACACACTGAAACCGAAGTCGACACACCGAAACCAAAGATGACACACCAAAACCGAAGTACGATAGACCAAAGTATGACAGACCGAAGTCGACACACCGAAGATGACACACTGAGGATGATAGACCGATGTTATCAAACCGAAGACAATAGACCGAAGATTACTCACTAATTGATATAAATAACTGCTTCCATTTTATTAATTCAAATTTATTTCTAACAGTCATATGTAGACAAATTAATGTTTCTGACATTAATTTAATGTTGTCTGTAGGATAACCCATAGAAAAGTATGAGGTACATGCACGTGCGAAGATAGTTATGTCTAGAGGATTGTGGAGTATAAAAGGACCTCATCTTTTACGAAAAAGATAAAGTGGAGATAAGAGGTGTACACACTGAGACAGACACAAGTGTGCAAATACGAAAAGAGAAGAACACACAAAGAACTCAAAGAACACTTATACACATCAAGAATAGAAGTTCAAAAAGAAGATTCAAGAGCCTCTTGGAATATTCTCGCATTCAAGCTAAACACCTGTACTGGAAGTGAAGAAACAAAATTACGACACTCTGCATTCCAGAAAACTTCTAGAAGAGGACTCAAAGCTTTATCTGCTTCAATCCAAAGGAGTCCAGAGCTACTTTGACATCACACTAGAGTATTCTAAACTCTTCTCTATATTATTTCTTTGTTGTGATCATATTTTTCTTTACGTTACTAAGTGTGTGCTTATGTCTATTTTGACACACATTGTCTCCTGTGCTGAACTGAAGGATTTCTAAATCCTCACTAAATCTCTCCATTACAATCTTGTATCCCATTGTGGATAGTGGTAGAGGACAAGTGTGACCTGAATAGCCTATGTGATGTTGTTGTTTTTTCCCATGTAGAATTTTGGTAGAGGTGTGAGGACCTAGATAGTCTATGCACTGTTGTAAAACCCCGATACAGGGTGTGGGTCATAGTTTAAATAAAACAATTTGATAGGTCTAAGTCTCTGCTTGAGACTGAACCTCTTGTTTAAAGACTGTTGTGCATTTTTCCTTTGTTAAAACTATTTTGAATATTCCGCTGCTAAGTTATTTAAATATAAATCTATTTTAGAGTAACTATGATAGTTAAACCAGAAAGTGTTTGTATTAATTGTAAACCAGTAGGTTAGTTTGCAAAGCTAATCTAATCCTTAGATTAGATTAATTAAGAACTAATCAATCTCTTGAGAACCTAACTGAACCTTTATTGTATTAAAAATTCACTATAGTTTAGCTTGTTATTTTGATTGGGGGATTTTAATACAAATCTTTTAAATATAAATTTTTTATTGGAACTCAATTCACCCCCCTCTTGAGTATCCACTTCGACCAACAGGGTGGTTGTAGATCGCCTTACTGAGTCAGTGCATTTCATTACTATCATGTAAGATTTTTCTCCTGACTAACTCACCAAGATATAAATTAGGGATGTTCTAAGACTACAATGATTACCACTCTATATTAAATTTGATCGAGATATGAGGTTTACTATGAGATTTTATAGAACCCTTAAGAATTTTTTCGATACAAGACTAAGCTTCATCACTTCTTATCACCCACAGATGGTTGGTCAGTCTAAAAAACCATTAAAACTCTGGAATTTATGTTGAGATATTTTTCAATGGATTTCCAAGGATGTTGGGATCAGCACCATCCCCTAGTGGAGTTCTCATATAACAAAAATTTCTATTATGGCATTCAAATGGAACATTATGAGGATCAGTATAGGAAGAGGTATCGAATTCCAATAGGTTGGGATGAAGTTAGAGAGAAGAAGATATTAAGGCCTGATTTTATCCAAGAAATGACAGAGAAGGTTCAAACTATTCAATGTCATATGAAATTTTCATAAAGTTGATAGAAAATATATGAATATAATAATTGACAAGACCTGAATTTTTAGTTCATAGATAAAGTTTTCCTTTATATTTTTCCATAAAAATCATGAGGTTTCGGAAGAATAGAAATCTTAGTCCAAGATACATCAGACCTTTTGAGATTCTTGATCACATCTGAGTGGTGACCTATCTACTAGCACTCTCACCTAACCTATCTCAAGTATATTTTTTGTTCTATATATCCTTCTTCAGGAATTACACACCAAACCTATCACGTGTACTAAATCCAAAGGTGGTAACATTGGAGAATTATATTTCATATGAGGAGTAGATGATGAAGATCTAAGATTATAGAGAAAATTTTCTATGAAACAATACAACTCACATGGTTAATTTTTTTTAGAGGAAATAAAAGTTTGATAAAGTAACTTGGGAACTAGAAGAGGTGATAAAACAGAAGTACCCATGTCTGTTTTAGTGTATGAATGAAATCTTGGGGGAAAAAATTATGAATCTGGAATAATATAAGTACCCAAACATTTATAAATGAAATTCCCTTTTAAAATGAGTAAATTCCTTATTAGTAAATGAAATTAATGAAAACACATGCACTGCATTGATTTTTGGATCAATTTAAGTTATATCATGTTGGATTTAGAAGACAATTAATCATTATAACCATTGATAATATAGAAATTATATAGTGATCTTATGATTAGTATATATATAGGGTTATAATAAATTTAATTGACACTAACAAAGAAAGAAATGGACTCAACTAATAGGATCATACCCTATAAATCTCATTTATTAAAGCATCCAAGGAAGATAGAATCACTGGTATTTTCACTTGACCAAGACCATGCCATGATTCAATAAATTAAACATAAGAAAAAACATTTAAGGTATAAGTTCAATCTCATTGAGATCATTTCCCAAATCATGTTCGCCAAACCACCCTAAGAAAATATCATCATCGCAAACCTTGTCCTTAAGGTATTCTCTAGTGTAATCAATGGATATATAACTGGATCCTAAAAGTGTGAATTTGTATATTTTCTTTTAAAAAATAATGACTATTATATTAATCTTTTATTTATTTATAATGATTAAATAATAATGTTTGGTAAAAATTAGATTTTGATATGATGAAACATAAGTTATATTTTTGGGAAATATATAGTTTCAATCAAGACACACTTTTTTTTGAATTCAAGATTTTTTGAAATAAATTTTATTTTAATAAAATATCATTAATAAATAATATTTTTTAAATTTAAATGATAATATAATTTTATGTAGTTAAATATAGTCTCTACAAAGGTCAAAAAAATGCTATTGTAAAAAAACAATATTTCCCAATAAATGGGATTTATTTATTTTAAAGTGTAAATTATCATATTTACATAATTATTATGATAAAATAAATATTATTTTTGAAATTAGAAATTTGAGATTATCCAATGGTGAATTTTTGATAATTTTCTAAGATAATTGAGTATTTTGGTAAAAATTAAATATAATATAATTTTATGGTATGTATTATGAGATCATAAAAACCAAAAAGTAATGTAACAAATACTACAAATATTATACACTATAAAAATTATACTACCCCTTTAAAATATTTTTTTAATTTATTTTATTAATTTTATAAACACGTAATGAATCCTCCAAAACCTATATTATATTTTAAGGTTTTAAAATCAATTCTTTAGAAAAATTACTAACTTCAACATCACCAAGTGTATTATTTAAATTATTTTGCTTTACAAACTTATAAAATAATGAAATACACTCCTATTTGGCTAAAAATGGTCAAAATTCATGGGAATATTTTTGGTTTTGATTAATTTATTATATATAGTGAAAAACCTAGGTTTGGAAATTAAGAAAGAAGTTTCCTCTCTTTTTCTATAAAAACCCACCAAAACTATAATTCCTCATCACTAAAAACTTTTAAGAATGAATTTAATCTTAAATTACCTCTCTATATCCCTCCCAAGGTTCCCTAAATATCTTAATAATATCCTATCATGCTTTTAGAAGCACCCTCTCAAGGTGAAGGATCCTATCCTTTTCCTCTTTATTCAAGAACCTTCTTTATATTTTTCCTTTTTCTAATTTTTCAGGTTTGGATATGTATTCCCACATCACTATTAATATCCTTATTATTTACAAGTGATTATAGACCCATTTAACTCTTATTAAACCCTTCCATTAATCTTTTTGTACCCCCGTTATACTGCCGAAACTATCATATGATTTTATATGTCAAATATTTTTTTAGTGAATACTCATTCTCATTTTCACTCAAGGGTATTAACCTATATGTACCTGTACTTAATTTATTTTGAATTATAAATTATATAACCCCCACTTCTTAATCATGGGATTAATATTAATTAAATGTATTCTTAATTTGTACGTTCTATGTGGCACACTTATGCATGTACATGATATGACCATGAGGGGTGGGCCTAGAATTATACACCACTCCAATGCATTGAGTAATGTTTTTATATCATAATATTCCATATATGGTGAATAGAAGGTTATCTAATGAATGATATGTTATGATTTCTTAACAGTTATCCTTGACTTATGCTTATGATTTCATGTTTTATGTTGTTTCCATAATCCCATGTTTCCATTATGATATCATCTTATATCTTGCTTTAATGTTTAAGTGTATGATTCTCACCCATATTATGTTTCTTTGATATGACTATTGACTCACATTTAATGATTTTACTTATTTGTTTTCTTTGATTATTACATTTACTGGGATTTATAGCTCACCCATTTCTTATGTACATTCCCATGTTATCCCAAGCAGTTTTAGAAGATCAGGGAAATTTAAGGGAATGTTCAAGAGTTTTATTTTACAACTATGTATTTCTATTTTAGTTTGTTGTGATATGTACCTAATTAACCAAATAGACTTATAATTATGATATTATAGGGTTTTATTAAGTGTATATTTTTGTAATAAATCATGAAATAAATTGTATTAAAATATGGGTTTTCATAAAAAGACCATTCAAAAAAGACTTAAGGTGTATCCAAAGGAGGGTTTCTAAATAATAGGTATAACTTTTAACGAAGGTCGTTCATTTTATTTATTCTTCTACCTACTTCAATTTTATACTAATCAGGATGATATAAAAAAATCAGTATCTTTCATGTACTTAAATGTTATTATGATGATGTAACAATCCATTACCATCTCATTTCTCATGCCATGGAAAATTAATGCATCGCATGTTCATGTGTGTGGACTACCACCTCCATAAAGAGATGTGTTTCATTTTTCATCACCACATCGTAAGGATTTTTATTATTATGGATTTAATAAATATATATTATATTAATTAAATAATTATGATTCAAAAAATATAATATATTACTTACCTTCTTACCCTTTCACTATTAAAAAAATTATTACATCACTCATTCGTACGTGTGGAATACCACCTCCACGAAGCGATATGACTATTTTATCATGTAAACATTTCAATGATGATTATAATATTGTATTTAATTTATAATAATTATAATTATTACCTGGATAATATTATGGATATAATGGGAAAATTAACCCTTTGACCATAGTCAACCTATCTAAGTTTTTTTGAGGATTATGAACCGAACGTCCTCAAAAAGTTTGACATAAAATTAATAGATTTTGTAACTTTATACGATATAGTAATAAATTAAATAAAAGATATTATTATGTGATAATAAACTAAAAATATATCTTAATAAATTAAATAATTAATATATATTCATTATGTATAAGTTAAAGAATATATGGGGCAAGTCGAGAGACGAGGTAATAGATTTCTTGTATTTCCTTTTGTTGAGACTTATCTCATTTTCACCATATGGTTTCTCTTGTGTGGTTTATAAACTACCTTATAGAATTATTTTATCATTAATTAACTAAAAAAATTGGTTTAGAAATACATTCCATGCTCACTTATTCAATATCCTTTTGTATTAAAAGTTACGAAAGTTCCCATGGTTTTTTCTTTAAAACCTTATTTTAAAGTATTATTTTCAAATATTTTTCCCCCATTTCCATGTTATATAAAATTTTTAAATAATTTTATTATTTAAACATAAAATAATTTTAAATTTAATTTTAAACTAATTTTAATTTATTTAAAAATATTTAAAAATGAATGTTTTTAACATTTTCCATACAAGTCACTTTTGTTTATTTTTACTAAAGTCTAAAAATTATATTTTTTAATGTATACAACATAAGCATAATTTCCCATTGACATTTATTTTATTATTTATAAATATTAATATTAATTATTTCATGTTTTTAAAAATTAAATCCAATTCAAATTGTATTGGGGAATTCTTCATTTTAAAGAGTTTTCAAAAGATAATGGTTATTTCTCTTCATTTTTATATGAAAATGGAAAATTATTTAATTATGGGGTCAAATTGGTTTTTTCAAGGGTTTTATGATGAAAAAGTGAATTATTAAAAAAATAATGATATGGTACTTGAAAATTATGTAGGATGAAAAATGAGTCTGATATATCTCATGATGATGGGTGAGTCCAATATAGATTTCTAATACATTGGGTAATGATTTAGTCTTCAAATGTGAAAATGAGGGAAATATTTGGGATGGTTACTCCTTTGGAATTAACTAGGATTTAGTTATTTTAGACATGGGTTAAACATAAGTGAACATGGGTACTTAATATAATTCTCCAAGACACCGATTATATTATAACTAAAGGTTTTTATGTAAATCATTTGATTTCATAAGGTAAGAAAAGTTTGTGAGCTTTTAAAATTGAAATTTTTGTTTTTAAAAAAAAATGAATGATTCTTTAATGTTTTTGCTATAATATATAATGGGTATTAAAGGTTTTATTTGATAAATTTTTATTTTCTCATGTGGATATGTTTTATTTATGTGCTTAAAGTTATATTGTCAAAAAAAGTAAACATTATCTTGGGTTTTCATGTTTTTTACTAGACTAATGGTGTAGATCTATTTTTTTATACCATAATGAGGTTACTTTGGTCATCCTATGTTTTCAAATGTTTTTCATAGTATATAATGTGTATAAACTATAGAGAGGTCAATATTTTTGATATGGTGACTCACCTTAAAAGATAATGAAGTGTTTTAAATGAAATAAGAGTTCAAATTTATGAATCCTGTTTTGTGGAAAAAAAATTGGACTCTATGTTTCAGTGTTCCCTATATAATTTAAAATTCTTAAAAATTTTCTAAAACTCTAAACATAAAATACTTAAAATTTTAATAAAATAAAACCCTTGTTATAAATCATGTAATTATGGTTTATTCATATTATGGGGCATTATAGTTGTTATCAAAGTAAAAGTTTAGATAACTTTAGTGGTTAGGATGATTCATATGAGGATATTTTTAGTGTTTTAGATACCGTCATGGGTTAATAATTCTTAGGATGATCATATGTTTAAAGGCATAGATATTCTTTTGAAGTTTTATGTGATGGTAGTTTAAGATGATTAAGGGTATTCTGGGAGACATTTATGGTAATAAAGCCCTTGGGTTTTTATGTGTTTTTGTGAAAAGGTTATTTGAGGATGAATTCTTTTATATTTTTTGGATATAAGTTTAAATATATTTATAACCTTTATTTTTAATACAATCATTTATTTTGAGGTAAATATGGTTAATTAGAATAAAGGTATATTACATTTTGGGAACATATGTGTTATCATATAGATAACCATGGAATTGAAAAGAAATTTGGTGACCATGTTATTAATATTAGTTTTTAAGAATTTCACTATTTTTGGAAAATTAAATGATTAAGTTAAAGCAAAATACTTTCGAACAAGATGGGATTTTTTTTAAGTAATAAAGGTTTAATTGTCTTTTAAAAGTATGTATGATTTTATTATGGTTTTGTGGTGATTAAAATTATTTATGGAAAAGATTAGAATATTTTGTTGATTATATGATTAGGTAATACACATTTTTTTATATTAATTTATTAGTAATTAATGATGTTTATACATAAATTTTTAATTGATATCATAAGATATATGTGATCAAATCATACAGATTTTTAGGTTTTGAACATGGATGGAAATGTTTTTAAAGAGTTTTAATAATGATTTAAGTTAAAATTTGGGTAATATTTCTTAAGTATTTGGATATTAATATAGTATTTATTCATATTGGATCTTATCTTACCTTGTGATAACCATTTTGTTTTGGGTTAATGAATAAATATAGGAGGAAAACTTTTTTCATTTTATGGATCATGTGATCCATTGGAAGTTGGTTTTAATAATTCAGTCATGAAAAAATCATATTTCATATTAATTTCTTGGATTAAGAGATGATATATAAGTGGTAAAACATATAAAATCATATCTAAGGGTTGAAATTATTCTTATGTAATGAAAATAAATCAAGTATGTATATTTTCTTATGTACTCTTTCATGATGGTAAAAGAATCCCTCAACCTAAGAAAATAATATTGAAGAAAGAAAATTTTATCCTTTTAAGATCATTTTTTATGAATATATATTCTCTTATATTCTTATAAAAGTGTAACTTTATCTCTTAAATGCCTCTTATTTCCATTTCTATGTTTCATATACCGTTAATTTTCTCCTTATTTAGGAACCTGGTTATGTATTATTCTAGGTGACATTTCTATTTAACTTTTTCCACTTTTCAAAAGGATTTTTTATTATACCCTTTTATGATGTGTGTTTTCAACTAATATATTTAAAAAATATGTTAAAAAAATTCCTTTCATGATCATATTTTTTATCTTTCACTCCTTTGAATTGATGTTAAAAAATGTTTTAAAATAGTCTTATGTGACATGAGATGAAATTTAGAGTGCACAATTTATTTAAGGATTTATAATGTAACATGCCAATATTTTAGAATTTATTTTCATTCAATAATATATTAAATATTGTGTGGTATAAAAAACATTGATATTAAATGAACCATGATGTACTACAGAAATATTATTATTTAATTATAACTGTTATGGTCTAATTATTGGTTTAGTGGATATAGATAAGAATGACTATATTATTAAGTATATGTTAAAATTTTTACCTTAGTAAAATTAATAATCAATCATACATTGATTATAAATTGGTTATAAATGAAGATAAAATATTTTTAAGGAAAAAATAAATATTTTTCATAAAACTAATTTTATGTGTGCCATGTATTTTTGTCTAAATAGATTAAATTAATCACTATTGATAAATGATTCTAATGAAATGAGAAGATTATATTTCCAAAAAAATTAATGAAAATTAATTTATTTATATTTATTATGAAAGGAATGAGAATAAAGTCATTTTATGCTTTAAAAATACATTTTCCTCAAAAAATGGTTTTTATTGTTTTTTATGTATGGGTATTATAATTAATTTCTACCACTATTAGAAATTTTATTTTAAAAAAATGAAATAATTTTTGAAATAATCATGTCATGATATTCTTAGTATTAATTTTTTGGATTGTTTTAAAAATATTGATTTTTGAGTGAATAGTAAAAAATAACCATTTTTTCATAACTATCATTTCATTTATTTAAATAAAGTAATTTAAAAGTACCATTTCCTTTAGTATATGTTTTTAAATTAATATAATAACCATTTAATTAAACATGATCTAAATAATTCCATAATAAACAATATTATATTTTATTTTGGTATAAGTTAAGTTTTATGCTTTAAAACAAAATTGCTTAAAAACTATTATTCGTTGCGTTTTTCGCACTTATATTAAAATTAATTTCTACCAATTATAAAAATTTAATATTGAGAAATTTATTTCATATTTTTAATCAGGAGGTTTAAATTTAGTAATGATTTTAATTTCATTTTTTTTTATTACGAGTAGTAACTTTAGTAAAAATATTTTCTCCATAGTAAAAGGGTAAAACAGGTTAATTAAGGTTTAAAATAAGTGATAAGCTAAAAAAATATTATCTTAATTATTATTTTATGATATTATTAAGACCGTTATCACATTAGTTTTTAACTTTTATTATTTAAGTGACATTTTCCTTTCATTATGACCCTTATATTATTTTAAGTAAAGGATAATTACAAAATGTCACTCTCTTTTAATGTTTAAAATATGTTATCCAAGGGATAAAAAGAAGTTATTAATGGTTATAAATGGTTATTTTTAATATTAATAAATTATTCTTTTGATATTAATTTATTTTATATTTGTAGTGATTAAATAATTACCTTAAATGCTTACACAACCCTAATACAGTGCTTGTGAAAACATTAGAAAAATCAAGGTAAATGATTTTAAAAATAATATAATTAAAATGTTTTGGATGAATTGTAGTATTAAAAAAATTTAATTGGTAATTAAAATTTATAATTAATTTTAAATATGTTTATATTTTAATTCCATCTATTTTTTGATGACTTTGAAGTCAAATTAATTGAATAATCCGAAAAAATGACATTAATAATATTTTATGATAAAAAATATTTTATTAAATGATTTAAAAATAAAATAAATATTAAAATTAGATAATTGAGGTGTTAAATGGTCTAAAATTTCATCCATATACCATTTTTTAGATTCATTGCACCTTAGAAGTAAATTTATAACCCTTGTAGAGTGATAAATGTGTTACCACAATTAAGGTTTAAAAGAGTTAATGAGGGGGTTAAACCAAAAAAAGGTTTAAAATGAAACTTAAAATTTTATAGAATTTATTGGTTGAATTTATATTGACATTTTAATGACCTAAATTTAAAATTATTTCCATTTGATTCAAATTTACATGATTATAATATTTATTATATTTTAAAGTTCTTAATATTTATAATTATTCCACTCACCTCGCTTTTAGAAAGGAACCCCCTATCCTCTATTACTCACAAATTTTGATCCATTTATCTCAAAACATATCTACCCAAATACCTTAAAAATCATCCTTCTCCTGACCTATATGTTCTTTTCTAACCAAAGTAGCATCATAAAAGTCTTAAGGTGTAGCCAAATAATGGTTTCCAAAGATGGGGTATAACTCTTAATCGAGTTCATTCATTTTATTTATTCTTCTACCTCATTAAATAATTTATTAAACATGATTATATAATAAAATATATATCTTCCAAATACATAAATATTATTATTATGATGTAACAACCCTTTATCATCTCTTTTTTCATACTATGGAAAATGAAAACATCACTCATTCATACGTGTGGATTACCACCTCCACGAAGTGATGTGTTTTTTTCATCACTATATCACAAGGATGGTTATTATGATGGATTTTATAATTTTATATTATATCCATGAAATAAATTTGATTATTTAAATATAATATATTACTTACCTTATTTCCCTTCCACCTGTTAAAAAATGATGGCATCACTCATGTGTATGTGTGGAATACAACCTCCACGAAGTGATGTGATTCATTTTTATTTGATTCCTTTCATGTATGATTAAAAAAATTATTTAATTTATAAAAAAATATTATTATTTCATGATTAATATTCATTGGATAATGGTATAATGATCCCTTTGACTATTTTTAACCTAATGATGTTTTTATGGGGATTATGAATTGAACATCCTCAAAACATCTAACATGAAATTAATTGATTTAGTAGCTATATAATTCATGGTAATAAATGAAATAAAATTGATTGTGATAATGTAATAAAACTAAAAATATTTCTTAATAAAGTAAATAATCAATATGAGTTCATTATACCTGAGTTAAATAATGTGCATAGCAAATCGGGAAATGTGGTAAGGGATTTCTTGTCTCAATTTCCTTTCATTGAGACTTATGCCATTTTCACCAAATTTTTTATCTTTTATGGTGTATAACATACCATATGGATGTATTTTATGATTAATTTAATAAAAAAATTGATTTAAAAATCCATTTCAATTTCACTTCTACAATTTCCTTTTGTTTTGAAATTTAATAAAGTTTCAAGGGATTTTTATTTAAAACCTTGTTTTAAATTATTGCTTTTAAATATTTTTCCTCCATGTCCATGTTTTATAAAATATTTCAATATTGTTATTATTTATAATTAAAAGGGTTTTAAATTTCATTTTCAACTAATTTTTAATTTATTTACAAATATTTAATGAGGAATGTTTTTAATATTTTTCATATGGGTCACTTTTGATAATTTTCACCAATGTAAAAAAGAATGTGATTTTAATGTATACAACAAGAGAAAAATTTCTTGACATAGTATCCTTTATTTTTTATAAATATTACTCTTAATTTTTTCATGGTTTTATAAAGTAAATTAAATTCCTATTTTATTAAGGAATTTTTCATTTTAACGAGTCTTCAAAAGAAAAGGGATAATTCTCTTCATTTTTATGTGAAAATGGAAAGTGATTTACTTATGGGTTAAAATGAGTTTTTTCATTGTTTTTATGATGAAAAAGTGCATGATTAAAAAAATTGTTCATGGTATGGTACTTGATAAATATATATTATGATGTACGATACTGATATATCTCACTATTATGAGTGATCTAGGTATATCTCTCCAATATATTGGGTAATGATATAGTCTTTGGAGGTGGAAAATAAAGAAGATAACCCAGATGGTTAGTCCTATAAAATTAATAGCCCTTAAGTTATTTATGAAATGGTTTCAACATGATTTAACATAGGTTATAAATTTGATGCACCAAGATACCTATTTTTTCTTACTAATGGTTTTTATGGAAATCATTTTATTTCATTAGGTATGGAAAGTTTTTTAAATTTTAAAGGTAAAATGTTCGTTTTTAAAAGAAATTTTTTCATGATTATTTCATGATTTTATTATACTTTATAATGGATTTAAAAGGTTTTCTTTGATAAAATTTTCATTTTATCATGTGAATATGTTTTATTTATGTGCTTAAAGTTTTATTTTGAAAAAGGTAAAAATTACCTTTGGTATTCATCTTTTTCACTGGACTAATGGAATTTATTTATTTTTTATATCCCATAATGATTTCATTTTGGTCATCCAATGTTTTCAAATGTTTTTCACAAGATCAAATTATGTTTAGAAAATATATAAATTTCAATATTTAAGTTATGATTAATTGTCTTAAAAGATTTAGTTTTCAATGAAATAGGAGTTCATATTTAAGAATCATGTTTTATGAGAAAAAATGGACAATGTTTTTCAATGTTCCCTATGTAATGTAGTATTTTTTTCTAATTATCTAAAAATCTGAACCTAAAAGAAATATAAATGTAAGAAATGTCATCCCTTTTTATAAATCATGTAATTATGGGTTATTTATGTTATAGGGTGTTATAGTTGGTATCTAAGAAAATGTTTAGATAACTTTAGTGGTTATGATGATTCCTATGTGGATATTTTTAGTGGTTTTGATACCATAATGTATTATAGTTTGTATCAAGTAAATTTTTATAAAAAATTTATTTTCTCATGTGGGTATGTTTTATTTATTTTCTCAAATAATTATTGTGAAAAGGGTAAATATTATCAGGGGTTTTAATGTTGTTCACTAGAATAATAGGATAAATTTATTTTTATATCCTTTAATAATATTTTTTTACTCATCCCATGTTTTAAATTTTTTTTCATATGATATAAGTGTTGGATTTAGTGCCTTAAAAACCAACTTATTTATACTTTATGATAAACCTAAATTAATTGGATGAATATTAATAAACTCCTTATCACATCATTATTATTATTCTGCATGACATAGTATGTGATAATGTCATAAGAATAGTTGTCACACTAAAAGGTCATAGAGGATCCCTGCCATGATGAGAACCCGATTTCATGACACTATTCTTGAATATATGTTCTATGGCCAGATGATATCATATGAAGGGAAAAAATGATACAGGATATCAGGGTTGGAGACTCATGAAACTTTGAGGCACCTTCTCATAATGTGTGACATGGTAATATCTATGAGGATATTATGAGAACAAGACCTTCATGTAGTAAATCCACATTCGTAAGTGTCATTGGATGTTTCTATCTGTGGACATGTGTATTTTTCCTTAGACTTTAAGATTATTATTAATGGGTATTATGAATCATTCACTTAGATGTATTAACGAAAACTATGATGATATATGTTCATGGAAAGGTAGGATATTTTGGGTGCATCATGAGTAATACTACATTAATGAATAATGTGAGAAAGTATTTTTTTCACTTATATTAAAGTAAATATCTCATGACCTTTGATGGAAATGATCTATCCTAACTAAATCCATGGCCATGGGGTTCTCTAGGCAAGTTCAATTCTGAGGAGTCAAAGAATAAGAAATCGAGCACATGGGTTGATGGAACTTGCATAAAACCCACTTGATTAGAGATATTGGGACAATGGGATTATATTACACGGTAAGAGTTTGTATGAGTTGACATGTTGTTGCGACATCAACTTATTTCTCTTGGGTGACTTGATCTATTTCTATATATTAATCTTGGACTTTATGCAAGCCCACCTAATGCTAATGAGAAAGAGACCTAGAGGGTCACATACTAAGTGTAGCCAGTATCTCAGTTAAATAATTTATTTATTTAACATGTTGAATAAATGTTATTCCTGGTTTTGGTTTAATAATTATTCAAGTATGTCTGGTCACATTTATTTCACCGCTAGTTATTTGAGAGAATAAATTGAAGATGGAATATTTATTTATTGGCGAATAATGCAGTTATATTTATTTAATAAATAAATAGTCATTATTCAAGACTTGGTAAATATTTAGGAGGATTGGTTGACCAAGTTATGGGTCTGGTGATAAATAATATTAAATATTATTTGGTTAAATAATATTTAAATACAACATGCATGTTGAGAACATGTCATGGAAATAATAGCATTGATATTATTATTTGATATGAGGTTTCACATGGAATAATAAATTAAGTAATGGCACTTGTTCTAATTATTTATTATTACCTGGTGAATTAAATTCCCCATTATGTTATTATTCTCTAAATAATCCAAGGGTTTATTCAGATGGCTAACCAATCATTGTGTGTACAACATCCTGGGAGAAAAGATCTCAAGCCTAGATAACTCTTCCCTCTCCCATGATGCTCTCAAGAATGAGAGATGTCCTCCTCCACTGGATCAAGTAGAATTATTTGGAAGCAATTCTCAAGGCGATCGAAGGTGGACATCACAAGCAAAATTATCTTTTGTGCTAGCACCTGGAGACTCCTTCAACGATGTCCAAAGATACGTGGAGCACATGTGGATCACTGCTAGAGGATTCTTACCCTTGGATACTACATTGCAACGAAGCCGCACCTCGAACCTATGGTCGGATGCATCAACGAAGAAAGAATCACCTTGGAGGTAAATCTATAATTTAATTTAATTAATTATAAACAAAATATTTCAATCCTCTCTTCTTGGTTATGGGTTATATCCTTTTTATTTTATCTTTGATTCAATTATGTGGATGCTGGCATTCATCATCGTATTGATCCCAGATTAATCATCGATTATGGAAATTATCAAAGTTGGGTACAAGACCATCCTGCACTTCCACTGCACCCAAAACCAACAAGTAGTATCAAAGCAGTCATATTTTTTTATAATTATTTAAATAATTCATTGATGATTTACACTTTAATAATTTAGTTTGTCAATTCATGTTTAATCATTCTTGTTATCTGAATTTCTAGATGTGTTCCTTACTTAATGTTTCTTATAGATCTAATAGAAAAAAATAATTTTATGATTAAAATTAAATTGAGGATCTCATCAGGAGGCGTCGATAGTTCTATCCAAATAACATAAGAATAAATGTTTTTTAGTCGGATCTACATGTCCTGTATTTGTGTTCAATGCATCATGAGTAATTTGGAAATTACTCAAGCTATGTGCATTAATGACACATGGTGTAGTTAATTCTTACACCGCGTGTTAACCAGGAAAGACTGGTTCTGATGTTATTAATATTTTCATGACTTATTATATACTCCCTTTACTTATTTTATATGAAATGTTCATAATGTGTGTGAAATATTAATGTTTTAATACTAAGTATAATTTTTGTGCCTTTTTAGAAGTAGTCCAATTGATTTATTTTACTATTTTATTTATAACTATAACCCTAATAATTCAAATTTTGTGGTTTTTGTTTTTTAGGATTCCTAATTACATATAAAACATTTCATTAGAAGGGATCATGGGCCAATTATTCCATTTGAAGGATCACATTTACCACACAAGATGACCTACAGAATCTATGAAGAAACTGGACCAGTCATGAAGATTGAATTACTGGGCTCAATATAGACATTAAAATTCCTTCATTCTCCTCAGAGGTTCTAGGAACAATGTAAGGAGTCTTGGATAAACATTTCAAGGCCCAACTCTAAAAACAAGGGGCCCAACATATGCTTTGAAGTCCAGCCCACCATTCTGGCCGAGAAATAAAATCAGTACATTATGCATGACATATCTCATTATGTAAGCATCCAATAAAGCTGAGATTTTTCAGTGTGAAAGGGGAGATATAGTCGGCCGACGGTTTTGAATACATCATTTGGTTTTGAAGGCATATTCCTATTCCAAAACCCTTTCACATATTGGACATCAAAAATATTGGATTCAAATGGACAGATTAAATTTGTTTAATCAACTGACCATTACTATGTCTACATAGGTCCAAATGACTCAACATTTTTAGATAGGTCGGCCAACTTTATTATCTACAACTTGGAAGAAGGAGGTTTCTCGAGATTCATGTTTCTTAATAGCTATCCTGGCGATGCAAGTGGAGGGACAGATTGGGAATGCAAACATCCCACTCCTTGGGCCATAAATATTCTCCCCTTCTCTCCTTGAGAGGGGTTGGCATTTTAGAAGAGAGGAGATCATATTGGCATGACCAAAGACTTCCTCATGTCATCTATTATGCCTCAAAAACATTGGATGAATCTCAATCTCACTACACTATCATTGAAAAGGAACTTTTAGCAGTGGTTTTTTCCTTGGATAAATTTTGGACCTATCTCTTAGGTGCCAAAATCATCATCTTCACAGACCATTCTGCTATAAAGTTCTTACTCAAGAAAAGTGATTCCAAACCGAGGCTAATAATATGGATCCTAATTCTCCAAGAGTTTGACCTTGAAATAAAAGATAGACCAGGAAAGTAAAACCCTATGGATGGTCACTTGAGTATAATTTATAATTCTTCTCATTCGGAAATCATCGATCCTGAATTCCCCACTGAGCACCTTTCATCTCTCACTCCAAAGCTACCATAGTATATCCCAATTGTAAATTACTTGGTTTCTGGTGTTTTTCCTAAATTTTTTTCAAAAGAACAGAAAATGAAGTTGAAAAGTGATTCAAAACACTATTTTTGGGAAGAAAATAAACATTGGAAAAATGGGGCAGATGTGGTAATTAGGAGATGTGTTGATAAAGATGAACATTACTCTATCTTAGAATTCTGTCACTCAATGCTTGGTGGTGGCCACTTTGGACCACAAAGGAACTCTCTAAAGGTCCTAGACTCTGGATTCTTCTGGCCTTCACTCTTCAAGGACTCACATGAGTTCTGTCAATCATGTCCCACTTGCCAAAAGTTTGGCACAATTTCAAAATGAAATGAAATTCCCCAAAAGCCTTTAATTTTCTGTGAGATCTTCGATGTTTGGGGTATCAATTTCATGGGACTATTTCCCCCTTCCAATGGATTCTCATACATCATTCTTGTGGTTGATTATGTTTCTAGGTGGGTCGACACCAAACCCACTAGAAAGGAAGACTCACATACTGTTAGTGAGTTTCTAAAGACACACATCTTCCACAGATTTGGCATGCCTCGTGCCTAGATCAGTGACTTAGGAACCCATTTTTATAATAGAACCATGGAATCAATTTTGAAAAATAATGGGGTTGTACATAAAACTTCAACTGCATATCACCCCCAAACAAATGGAATGGCTGAACTTTCTAATAGATAAGTAAAAAGAGTTCTAGAGAGAGTTGTAAAACCCACCAAAAAAGACTGTCCTGAAAGACTTGGTGAAGCACTTTGGGCTTATCAAACTGCCTATAAAACACCCATTGGGATGTCTCCTTTTATACTAGTTTTTGGTAAAGCATGTCATTTTCCAGTTGAAATCCAACATAAGTCATTTGGGGCAGTGAAAACTTGTAATTTTGATCTTGAAAAATCTGGTGAATAAATATTGTTGCAATTTGCTTAACTGGAGGAGCTTCGACATGAATCCTATGAGAATTCCACTCTGTACAAAGAAAAGGCTAAGGTACTCCATGACAAACATATCCTGAGAAACTTATTCCATGAAGGTGAAAAGGTATTTATTTTCAACTCTCGATTTTGTCTTCACCCAGGTAAGCTTAATTCCCATTGGTAAGGTCCTTCTGTTATTAATAATGTTACCCATTTGGTTCAGTGCAAGTCCAAGACCCCTCTTCCAAAAGGACATTCACGGTTAATGGACATCGGTTAATGCATCACCATGAGAGGATTCACATCCCAGGAACCACCTCAACTTCCATCAGATCCCCAACTTTTGTAGTTGACCCACCACTGGATGGAGACGGCAACCCACCAAATCCAAACCAAGGGGAACCTCTTTCCCTTTAACTCTCTCTTTATCTATCTTCCTCCCTCTACCTCTTTATTCTTCCTCCTCTATCTTTCATTTTTTTTACCACTTTCTTTTTCAAAACCTTTATTTTTCTCTTTCTCTTTTGTGTGAGTGTGTCTTTATTAAAAACTAAAAAAATAAACAAAAAATCATAACAAAAAAAATACAAAAAAATCAAGAGTCATGCTTACTCGCCATCGAGTTTTGAAATTTTTTCCAACCATTTTGGGGAGTTAACAGACATGTTTTCATCTCAAGAATTTTTTATTTTCATCATGACTTTGGATAAATAATTTTGTGTCAAAATTAACAAATTTTGAATGCTCAATTTTTTATTTGGATAATGATTTTCCCAAACCGTGAGGAACAACATTTGCTTTCATGTCATGGCCACCTATGGCCATCTTTTCAAAATGTGTGTTTTCACCCCCATTTGTGAGTCTTGAGTTTGTGGACCTTCAATCTGAATTTCCTACCTTAGTGTGCATTAATATGATAGAGGCATTTTCTGAACCACATGAGAATTACAATAGCCAAATAGCCTCCTATTTCCCTTACATTAATCCTCCTTTTGAAAGCCCCTTCGAGCCTATAAAAACCTTTTCTTTGATAGCCACATTACAAGCCCAATAACTTTTCCCACCCAATATCAACATGGATTTTCATTGCATAATTTTTTGAAATTTATGTGTGGGGGGAATGGATTTCATTTTTTGGGCACCCTATTATTGATTTTCAACGAGTTATCATCTGCTTGAGGGAAATAATCCATTTTAGTGTGGGGGAGAGGATGTAATTCAGTGTGTTTTGGGGTATTTAATGTACTTCCATTTATGTAATTTTGTAAATTTTATTGACAAGTGTTCAAAAAAATCAAAAATAATGAAAAAAATCAAAAAAAATTGAAAAATGGGTTGTGTCTTGGGTAGGTAAAAAATAACTCTTCCTAAACCTTTTATATTGTTATAACTATTACAATTAGTGTCATGAGGAGATCAAACATGGGTTGGGATATGAGTGTGAGATCTATTTCAAGGTCAACTTTCGAAAAAACAAAGAAAAAAAGGAAGACAAAAAAAAAGAACACTTGCATTATATTCTTATTGGGAGAATTTTTGTGTTTTGTAAATATTCCATTTTCTCATTACCTTCATATTTTCTTCCTCTAGTATGTCATTCTTCACACAATCATTCCCTTGTAAATACGTGTTTTCATTTCCTTCCATGTTTTATTTCAAAAAAATGTGCATTGATTTTTCTATGTTGGTGTTTTACCCCTCTTCTTCTCTCTCTTGGACATTATATTCCTACCATCCCATAGCCACAAAAAAACCCTTAAAAAGACCTCTTGATTCTTGTGCACTTTGGATAGGGATGGTAAGCTGATATCTCTTTCAAACTCTAAGATTTTTACTTTTGGTTAGTGAAAGAGTGAACCTCCACAAATGAATTTTATCATCTTGAGAGGTGTTAGTTTTGAGTGTCCACATTTTCCATTTCTAAATTTGAGCATGAAAAAATTAATTAGTTTTGGAACATTTTTTCTATAACAACTTGTGGTGTAATTCAAAATGGATGAGTGAAATAGTCTAAACCTCCCCTGATTGGAGAAAACAAAATTTTAATATTTGTTGGTGAGTGAAAATGATTTCATCATGTTTTTATATTTGTTGCACATGAGGACATGCACAAGACTAAGTGTGGGTGATTTTATGTTATTAATATTTTCATGACTTATTATATACTCCATTTACTGATTTTATATTAAATGTTCATAATGTGTGTGAAATATTAATGTTTTAATACTAAGTATAATTTTTGAGCATTTTTAGAAGTAGTCCAATTGAATTATTTTACTATTTTATTTATACCTCTTACCCTACTGATTAAAATTGTGTGGTTATTGTTTTTTAGGATTCATAATTAAATATAGAATATTTCATTAGAAGGTATCATGGGCCAATTCTTCCATTTTAAGGATCACATTTACCACACAAGATGAACTATAGAATCTGTGAAGAAACTGAACCAGCCATGAATATTTAATTACTGGGCTCAATATAGAAGTTAAAATTCCTTCATTATCCTCAATGTTTTGGGGGAAAATGTAAGGAGTCTTTTATAAACATTTCAAGTCCCAACTCTAAAAACAAGGGGCCCAACATACGCTTTGAAGTCCAGCCCACCATTCTGGACGAGAAATAAAATATGTACAGTATGCATGACATATCTCATGATGTACGCATCCAATCAAGATGAGATTTTTCTATGTGAAATAGGAGATATATTTGGCCGAATTTTATGAAGATATAATTCATTTTCTAATGCATCTTTATATTAAAAAACCCTTTCACATATTGGACATCAAAAAGATTGGATTGAAATGGAAAGATTAAATTTGTTTAATAAACCGGCCATAACTTTGGCTAAATAGGTCCAAATGACTTCAAATTTTGAGATATGTCGGCCAAATTTATTATATAAAACTTGTAATAAGGAGGTTTCTCTAGATTCATCTTTATGAATAGACAAATTGGCGATGCAAGTGGAGGGACAGATTGGGAATGCAAACAGTCCACTCCTTGGGCTATAAATACTCTCCCTTTCTCTCCTTGAGAGGGGTTGGCATTTCAGAAGAGAGGAGATAATATTGGCACAACCAAATCCTTTACAAAGTCTTTAGAGTACCTTCCATACTCAAGTTTTCACTTGAGAGACATTTCCTCCTCTCTTTGTTTTCATTTAGTTTTATGTTCCTCATTATTGTAATTTTGTAAGTCCTTTCTTTTGTAATTCTGTTTTAATGAAAATTTCTTCTTCAATATATCTTATTCTCATCCACCTTCTGTAGTTTAATATTAATTTTCTTAAAATATTTTAAATTCATTTGAATTCCCTTCCCTTCTTTCACTTCCTTATTCAATCAAAAATCTGTTTCTAATTATCATTGTCCGTGTGTGTGTGTTCGACGTACCACTCTTTTCTAATCCCTTTATTTTTCTTCTATTCTTAATTTATCATCATAATAATTATAACCATATTATTAATCATTTTAATGGATGAGTAAATATTTAATTGGGGTGAGTTATAATTTAGGTATGTTAAGTGATTGAGATATTTTGCTCGATGAATGTTCTTTAAATTAACATTGTGTATGTTGGACTTAACATGTCATGGATTAATGACTTGTTTTGTTTAACATATGGATTCCATGGATTATTAGAACTATAAATACACTACTACAATCAAGTAATGATTGAGATTAGAATCCTAGTTAAGTTAAGGCTTGGATTAGAGTCTTAACACTTAGGAATTCCAATCAACATCAACTTGTGACATGGGTGTTAATTCAATGAAATATAAAGCAAAACTCAAGGATATCACAAGCTTAACTACCTAATTATGAACTCATCCCAATATTTATCAATTTGTTTAATCAATTATAGTCAATAAATCATTTCAATTAATCTCTGTAAACAAACCCCCCTAATCAAAATACAATCAACTAAAAACAAACGACTATTACAAAGTATCATCGCCGAGTATTTGACCCGAGTGATGATATAAACATTAGCAGATAATCAGAACTTTGATTGGTCAATAGGAAACAATCGTCCATGAGTTTCAGGTGCACAGTCACCTGGACTACACGTCGTATGGCCCACTAGACATGGTGTGTAGTCCCTTCGGGTCAAGGTCAATTCATGTATCCCACACACGGATTTCCCAGCTGGTGACCATGTAACATAGATTCTGTATAGCATGTGGCCCACTAGACATGTTGTGTACTCCGAATATTTCTAATGTACTCCTCACACACTGTTTCCCTGAGTGTGTACTTTGGATGGATAGTGAGGAGTGTACACACCATGTAGTCAAATCTACATATCGTGTACTTTTTCAAGATTATGCAGATTTAAAAATGTGTTATTATATTATGTAACCCTTGATACATGTACCTTAATGTGGGCATAAAGTTATGACACAACATGTTATAGTTATTTTATATGTGTGTGTGTGTGTGTTTAATTAACATCTGCATAATGTTCAAAGATCTATAAATCATGTGTGAGTTATATTACAATTATAATTCTGCGTGCAAGTTACATGTCACAAAGAATAAAGTGTATACAAGTATAAATACATGTTGGGTAGTTTTGGATGGGTGTTCATTGGTTTTCTTCCAAGGTACAAGTTATGTACAAATTTATGGATGAGAATCTCAAGTAAATTCAAAAAATGATTAAGATAAAAATGATTGATTAATTAAAGGTAGTGATTAATCAATTCGAGCATAATTTATCTTAATAAAAATGATTAAAGGATTGAATGCTATTTTTATTAAATATGTAATTCATTGCATGTATGTGGATGATCATGAGTTATACCAGGCCTTTGTATGTGATTGGTTCCCTTATTAATTTATTTATTAAATTAAAATTGTTGGCATGCATGCCTTCTCCTTATTAATATATAGGGTCTATGTGCCCATGGTTTCTTTTATATAAAACCCCCTTTTACCCCTCACCTACGTGTGAGTTAAAAGCATATGTAATGGATGGATCTCCCAAGCTAGTGGAGGCGATTCAAGTTAGGATTTGAGGCGAAACCAATCCAAGGATATACAAAGTTGGATAGGTGGAAAGCTGTAAACACAAACCTTAAATGATTCAAGGTGTTTCTCTCATAGGTCAAGATTAGTTTATCAACCACTAGATAAACTAACCAATAGTAAAGATCATAATCATACCCTTTATTTATTTCTGTCAATTGTATGGTTATTTATTATGGATGTTTGACACGATCACATAATTAATGAACTAATAAGGATACAAGATGGAACTAAAAATAAAAATGGATTATGTGTAAATATTATCTATACATGGTTAAACACTTAAGTATATCTCACTTAACATTAACAAGAATGTGAAAATATAATAAGTGGAAATTTACACATAAATGATAAAATCCCTTAATTAAATATTAAGTCAGTGTAGTCTTCTATTACTTCAGTTAGAATCAAACCATAGTTCAATGTTCTTGACCAATCCTAGTTTAGGTGATTTCAATTATCGAGGAATTCTAATTTGAATTTTTGGGTTGGATTAACTAATTTTACATCAAGGGTTGATTTCCCTAGTAGGTTTTGGTGTAACTAAGAGGCAAAGGTTGAGGATATCCAAAATTAAGGATTTCAGGATTGGTAAGTCCACTCAATAGATCAAGGAGCTTTGAGTTAATGTAGTTTTCATTTGGAATGTTTACCTAAAAACTTTCAAGTTACTTGACCTACCCTATTTGGGGAAATGTAAAGGTAAATATAGACCCTTTCTGCTAGAATATCCAAGAAACGGGATATTCTAAAGCCAATGTTGAGGTCTATTGGGTTTCAACAAAATAGTGGGAGACTAATAGATATTAATTTATTTATTTGTCTATATTTATCAAGATAAAGTACTAAAACTCTGTTCATCTTAATTTTTAGAAACAATAATCAAAATGACATAAAATATATCATTTTGATCCATACTCAATAAGGAAAACCTAATCACTGACACTAATTTCCAAGAGTGGAAAAGGCGCCTTCGGGTTATCCTTCTCCATGAGAGGAAACTTTATGTGCTGGAAGTGCCTTTACAAGTTGTGCCTAGAAATGAGGTGAGTGATGAAGAACTCTCTGTGTATAAGAAACATTTGAATGATGATAAGGATGTCCAGTGCCTCATTCAATCATCCATGACCAATGATCTCTTGAAGAAATGTGATAAAATGTATGCTTGTAGTATGATGTCTCACCTTCGGGATCTCTATCAAGAGAAGGAGAGAAAAGAGAGGTATAAGATCTCCAATTCTTTGTTCACTACTAAGCTTGGAGAGTTTGTGCCAGCTAGACCACATTTAGTCAATCTTATTGGATACATTGAGAATCTATACATCTTAGGGATTAAATTCCTAGATGTATTGTGTGCATATATCATACTATCATCACTACCTAATACCTTCTCTAGTTTTATTGTGAATTATAATATGAGAAATAATGAGAAGAGTCTATCATAGCTTTTTAACCTGATTCTCCAAGTTGATAAGGACATGGGGCATGAAAAACATATAATAATTATGGTGAATAGAAAGAGTAAGGACAATGAAAATGGGATTAATATTTATAAACAATCTAAATCCTTTGATCACTATCCGACCAAGAAGAAGAAGATCTAGAGGGAGGGAAAGGAAAAGGAAGAAGTATTCTTTGTATATGGAAAATTAGGCCACTAGAAGAGGAAATGAACCCAAAGGAAAGGGGAAGACAAAGGTGTGTTTGTTATCGAGTGCAATCATTCTATTTCTACACATTGAGTATTAGATACAGCTTGTGGGGCTCACATCCGTATTCAAATGCAGTAACCATGTAGATTCTAGAAAATTGCCAGAGGATAGGTGGATCTGCGAGCTGCCAATGGTGCAAGGTTGGCTTCCCTTTGTTGGTACCATGTTGGTTGATGAATATTTTGGATGAACGAAGTATTTCCTTTTTTTTCAAGGAAGTTTGAGAATAAAGGAAATCACTTCACTTTTTATAAGTGGGTGAGGAAAGACAGAAAAGTTACAATACTTTCCATGGTAAACCAGAAAATGATTTACTAATTTTTATTTCACAAATATCATAAGTTAGAAGAACTTGTGATGCAATAATTATGAAGGAAAGGGGGAGAAAAGATGATTCCATTCATATTCAGTTTTGATTGGAAAGAATGATGTTGCTGGAAGATAGGGAAGTTTTAGTACTTCCCATTGAAAATCTGACGATGCTAAAGGTGTTCAATCAAAGACTATATATCAAGATTGATATGGTTCTTTATTAAATTAGTTGTTTTTCAAATATTCCAAATGATAATGATGAAGTATTGGTGTTCTTTCCAAAATATATTTTAAGGTGGTGATGTTTCCTAGTGTTGGCCAAATTTTTGGGGCTGAAAATTGGGAGATGTAGAAATGTGATTTTGGAAAAGGATGAAGCGTGAAAGTTTGAAGATGGATTTGTAAGTTTATCACAAGTGGATTTCCATGATCCAAACATAAAAATATGGAAAATGAGAGGATTGAGCAAAAGATTGGTTTTTTCACGCAATATTGAAGGGACTTTGGAATGTTGCCCACAAGGCATGATTTGAAGTCAAAACTTTGAAAAATGGAAAAGGAATAAAGTGATCAAAAGATTAAAGAAGTGCATGAAAGATTCAAGAAGTGCGTGAAAGACCAGGTTGGCGTGAAAGAAACTTACGCACCCAATACAATGTCAAATGGGGTTTTGTGCGACATGTCAGGATCTTGCACAACACATCGGGGGTTTTGTGTGCAGTGGTCGAAGAGGTCTATAAATAAGAGGTGACCCCGTCACATTTATAGATCTCGACACATAGAGAAATCCTGATCTCTAAGGCATGAAATAATTTTATTTAAAGGGGAGTGAATGAAAGAAATAGAGTTGCGTACAAGAATAGAGTTCTGTGGAAGATAGAAGTTTCGCGTAAGAGGTGTTTCGTTACAAAAGTCAAATCTTGCGTGTGTGGAATAAAAGTTGTGTGCAAGACACCTACATGGGTTCACGAAAGATTTGGGTTCTTCTTATGTATTCGGTTGTGAATAATATAGTTCTTACCGGCTTCTGGGTAAGAAAGTGAATATTTTTACTTCAAAGAATACACCTGTTCAATTGTAAAGAAGCATTGAAATATTGAAATTCCCTATTTGTGATAAGAGGGTGCACACACACTTACATATTGTTTTCCAAGTGCTACACGAGTGTAAGGTTATATCCTAATCATTTTATTCCACATCAAAGGATTTTTTTTCTAGTGTATTGTGTGGTACTGGATTATTTTCGTACCATACCAAGGACGTAGCTACTCTTGTAGAGTAGTAAACCTTGTAAATCTTGTGTTCCTGTTATTGTGTGTGTTCAACAGGGAAGAAACTATTTAACAGAAGGTGAAGTTTGTTTCAAAAATAAGGAAACATAAAAATAAAAATATATCATTGATTCACTCCCTCCCCCTCTCAGTGATACTTAGATCGTGACTGGAAACTTCAATTGTTATCAGAGCGTAGGTTCCCTTCATTTGTTCTTTACTGAAGTTTTGAGGAGAAGTTTTGATGGAGAATCTAAATTGTATGAATATTAAGAGGATTCTTATATTTTATGAGATGAATTATCATATCTGGAAGGATATAATGATTCCTTATCTTATGTCTCTTTGATATGAAGTTCTTGAAACTACAACAGATGGATTTTCTGCTATTGATGACAAGGTTCCTCTTACTCCATCATATAAGAAGAATCTTGGGAATGATGGAAGAGCTAAAAATTCATTACTCTCGTCTCTTTCTGAGAGTGAATTTTTAAGAGTGAAAGGTGTTGCAATAGCCAAAGGAATCTGGGACAAACTGAAAAACATCTATAAAGGATATATAAAAATGAAGAAGGAAAAACTTCAAATATGGAGGATGAAGTATGAAGACTTAAAGATGGTTGAGCATGAATCATTTGGGGACATCTTTACCAGGATAAATGACATAGTCAGTAAAATCATATGTCTTGGTGAAAAGTTGGATGATTCTACAGTTGTTCAAAAGATCATGAGAATTATTCCTGAAAAATTTGATGCTAAATTTTTATCACTGGAAGATAGAGATCCTGAAACGTTGTCGCTAGATGATTTTCATAGCACTCTCATCACTTATGAAATGAGAAGGGAGAAGACTATGAATAGAAAAGGAAAATTTGATAGATAAATGTATTTAATGGCTGAAAAGAAAGAGAAGTCAAGAAAATTCTTATAGAAGGTGAAGTTGGTGAATCCGACTCTAAAAATGAGGTATGTCAAAATTTTGATGAAATATTATCCTTGTTTTCTAAAAATGTGAAAAGATTCACAGGTAAATACAAATGTAAACTCTCTTTAAAATGTTTTTAATTTGGATTTGTTGGCCACTTTGTGGCTAATTTCCCTCAAAAAGGGAAAGATGAACATAGTGATGAAGAAGACAGAAGACCAAGAAAGTCATGGAATAAATTGGGTTGAAAAGGTAAATATTCTATAAGAGGTAGGGATGAAAAGTTCTTCAAATCAAAAAGAAGAATATTTTTGTCAAAAAATGAAGAAGATGATGATAGTTAGACTAAATCTGGAAAATATGTTGCTGAGAAAGCTATAGAGAGTACCTTTTTTCAATAGTGAATAATGAGGATTATGAGAGCAGTAATATGGAAGAAGAAGAATCTCAACATGAACAGTATCTAAAAGAAGAGATGAAGGAATGTTTGAGAAAGATCATAAGGCTTGAGAAGGAAAATAGGAAATTGACAAATTAAAACTCTTCATCAAATGACCAAGAATTTTTTCCTGACAAGAAATAAAACTTTGAAAAGTAGATTGATGATCTGAAAAATTCTCTTGAGAGAGAAAAGAATCGTAATGATCATATGTAAGTAAAGTTGGAGGAAAAATAAGATGAGTTGGAACTTGTCTAACATAAACTTTCTAAATCTGAGGAAATGAACAAAAGTTTCAAAAACTCTGTTACAGATGTTGGTGATTGTTCTGCTAATAATGGGCCTAATAAGGATCAACAAAAGTTCCCTTCAAAGGTTTAAAATAAAGATAGAAAGGGTACTGATAAGAGAAATGTCGGAAAGGCTAGGTATATGGTCAAAGTTAGAAATACTGAAAAATCAGAAGCATCTAAAAATCTTGAGTCCATAAATATGTCTACCACTTCTAGTTCTAGTAAGACTGAATAGAAATCTGATCTGAAGAAGGAAGTTACAATTGAAAATATGAAGTCCAATGGATAGAAGAATTCTAGTAAGAAGATTGTTGAGATGCATGTTCACAACTCCGGTTAGTATGGAAGTTTCTGAGGAAAATATTCATTCTATGGCTATTTCTGGTATTGTGGTGGATTTGGACACATGGAAAATATGTGTTGGTTCAACCAACAATATTAAAACTATTCTATAAGTTTTTAAAGATAAGTATTGAGGGGGATTAAATCCTTTTAAAAGAGAAAATCTCTAAATAAATTTCAGAATATATCTAAGAAGTTTGTTGTGAATGTTGATAATAGTTTTAAACCACTAGAAACTATTTGTGAAAGATGTGATCGACCTGGACATATTGCTAAAGGATGCCTTATTATGTTACCAGAGTAACAAAAGTTTCTTAATAATCCTCATAAGCTGGAGTTTTTAAAAGATAAAAAGGATATGTCTGCTATTTCTAAAAAGAAAGAGTGTGTGGTTGTCTATCCAGAACACATTGACTTGGCTAGGAAATTGGAGGAAGCACAATAGAAAGTGTAAGAAAAGGAAGAACAAAAAGATCTTGTTGTCGAAACAACTTTGAAATATACAAAAGGATAATGTCTGTGGATTCTTGATA
This sequence comes from Viscum album, assembly GCA_963277665.1. NCBI lineage: Eukaryota > Viridiplantae > Streptophyta > Magnoliopsida > Santalales > Viscaceae > Viscum > Viscum album. The sequence continues at coordinate 1,005,848,552 of OY728164.1, read as the reverse complement.
GTAGGTGTTACTCTCATATGACAAGAGACATAAATCAACTGAATAATGTGAATGAATTCAAAGAATGAATAGTTATATTTGATAATGATGAATCTTTTAGGATTAAAGGTGTTGGATCATCCATCGTTGGAAAAGAAAAGATGAAATCCAAGAAAACACTATATGTTGATGGGCTGAAACATAACCTTCTAAGTGTGTCACAACTCTGTGATGAGGGAAACAAATTTATCTTTAGAAAATATGGATTTTTTTGTGAAAAGTGAAAATTATGGAAATATAGTTACAAGAGGCCAACGTACAGGGGTAATTTGTTCCAAGTTGGTGAAGTGAAAAACTCTTGTTACATGGGTGTGGTGGATGAAAATTGTTTATGGCATAAAAGGCTGGGACATATGTGTCAGAGAAATATTTTCAAGTTATCAAAGTGAGATAGTGTCTGAAATATTCCTGATTTATCAAGAAGAATAGATTGGTGTTGCACCATTTTTTAGAAGAGAAGATTAAAAACTCTATGCATAAGAGAGTTGAAAGTCACTCAAAAAGACCCTTGGAACTCATACACTCTGATATCTGTGGACCAATGATAAAGCAATATACAAATGGATATAAGTACTTCATTACTTTCATTAATTACTTTACTTTCATTACTAGTGTTATGTACATGAGACATAAGTTAGATGCTCTGACAATGTTTAAGAGTTTCAGGAGGAAAGCAGAGAAGGAATGTGAGTATTAGATGAAGAAGTTTAGAACTGATAATGGAGGTGAGTATAATAATGAAGAGTTTGAAAGTTATCTTGAGAAGAATAGAATTCAGCATGAATTCAGTTCACCATACACACCTCAACAAAATGGGGTTAGTGAAATAATGAATTGAAGTATGGTGGAAATGGGGAGAAATATGTTACTTGAACATAGTTTTTCTCATTATTATTAGAGGCAAGACATGACCACTACTGTCTATATTCAGAACTGAGATTTATATAGTCCAAAATCATATATGACTCCATAAGAATTGTTTTATGGAAAAACTCCAAGTCTGAAACACTTAAGAGTTTTTGGGAGTCCATGCATTATAAAGAAGAAAGGTGGAAACCTTGGAAAGTATGAGCAAAGAGGAGATGATGGAATTTTTCTTAGATTTGCTCTAAAAGGAAGAGAATATAGATGTATCAACAAATAAACAGGAATAATTACTTATTTTTAAAATGTAAAAGTTGTTGAAAATGTTGAGAAAGAAAAGAATTCATTTGATGATGTGGAAGTTGAGCAGGATAGAGAAGGTTTTGTTAATGATTCTGATAATGCTGCAGACTGTGTTAATCCTACTCAAGAAGAGGAATCTGACTCAATAATATTGAGTGATGAGGATGAAGTTTGAACAACTCATCATAATCTAAGGAAATAAGTGGAGTCTCAGAATATTATTATATATCAACATCAAAGGGTTTAAACAAGAAGAACAATGAATGTTATAACACATACTTCTCTTTATTCGAAAGTTGAACTGAATGATGTAATTGAAGTATTTGAGCATCCAGAATGGGTTCAGGCTATGAATGAAGAGCTTGATCAGATAGAGAAGAATGATACTTAGGAAATTGTACCCAAGCCGGATAATAAGAACATTATTGGTAAAAAATGGGTTTTTCTGAACAAGATGAATAAAGAAGGTAAAGTAATAAGAAACAAAGAAAGATTGGTTTGAAAAGGGTATTCAAAAATTGAAGGCATTGGTTTTGATGAAACCTTTGCTCTGGTGGAAAGATTAGAAACAATCAGAATCATTCTTGCTATTGCTGCACAACAAGGTTACAAAATCTTTAAAATAGATGTAAAATCTACATTCTTGAATGGTGACCTTGACGAGGAAGTTTACATTGATCAACCTTGTGGATTTGTAATTAGTAAGGATGAAATTTGTGTGGGTAGGTTGAAGAAGGCTTTGTATGGGCTAAAACAGGCTCTGAGGGCATGGTATTATAAATTAGATACTTACCTGAGGAAAATTAATTTTAAGAAAGGTAGAGTTGACAACAATCTTTACATCAAGGAGTGTTAGGAGTTTTCACTGATCTTAATTGTTTATGTCAATAACATTATCTTTTCTGGGAATGATGAAAGATCATGTGAGAGATTTTATGAGGAGATAAAGAATTTATTTGAGATGTCCCTGTTGGGAGAAATGAAATACTTTATTGGGCTAAAAATTTTACAGAAGAAGAATCGCGTTTTTCTATCTCAAGAAAATTATGTTAGCATGGAAAATTAGAAACTAGTTTCCACACCAATTTCAGTGGGAACCAAGTTGTCTAAAGATGGAGAAGGTAGGGAAGTTGTTCAGAAAGAGTTTCAAAATCTTATTGTAAGTCTGTTATATTTGACTGCCTCAAGACCCGATATTGTCTATGTTGTTACTTTATGTGAAAGATTTTAGAGCGCTCATAAAGAATCACATTGATTACTGGAAAAATAATTTTCAGATATATCAAAGGCACAAAAAAATTTGAAATTATGTATGATGGATCAAGAAATATTTATCTATTCGGGTATTCAGATGCTGATTGGGCAGGAAATGTTGATAATCGAAGATCCACATCTGGTGGAGTTTCCTTTCTGGGGAAAAGTTATGTTAGTTGGAATACCAAGAAATAGAATTCAGTAACTCTTAGCATAGTTGAAGCTGAATATATTGCTGCTACTCAAGGTACAACTCAACTAATGTGGATAAAGACTTAGTTGGAAGATCTACTTGTTGAAGTAAATCTACCCTTGCTCTTGGGTTGTGGTAATCAGAGTGCAATCAATCTTACAAGTAATTCGGTACAAAATTATCGTTCAAAACACATTGACATAAATTACCACTTCATCAAAGAGCAGGTAGAGAAGAATGAATTGAGGCTGGAGTACATTCCAACATATGAACAATTTGTTGATATATTCACAAAACTTTTACCGAAGGAACCAATTGTAAAATTGAGGTTGAACATGGGTGTCCAACCTCCTTCTCATCAAGGTTGAGGTACATGTTTCTATACCCTCTCTCATCTTACCTTTGGATAGTGTTGTCAAGGGGGAGAATTGTCATAAATCTATCCTTATGGAAGCATGAATGAAGGGGGAGTTGTGGGTAAACTATGAATTCAGCATGTAAGTGTGTGAACTATTCTAACTATTTGTTATAATGGTTGCAGAATGGTTATAGAGTGTTTGTAGGAATCATTTTTTTTATTGCAGGAATGTTGATGAAGGATAAGGAGGAACAATGATGTGATTTCATTTCATAGTCACTACTTTTAGACAGCATTGTCTTTCTATCAATAATGCTTGTTTCCTACAATGATTTAGCTCACGTAGGATTAGAATTGTTGATAAGTGACCCATTGCTTGAGGTTTCAAAGTTCAGTGATTTATGAATCTTGGTTGAAAACAAAATCCAAAAGGGTAGATTGTTGGGACCATGTTGTCTGATGAAGATTTTGGATGAATGAAGTATTTTCTTTTGTTGTCAAGGAAGTTTGAGAATAAAAAAATCACTTCACTTTGTATAAGTGGGTGAGGAAAGGAAGGAAAGTTACAATACTTTCCATGGTAAACCAGAAGATTATTTGATGATTTCTATTTCACAAATATCATAAGTTGGGATAACTTGTGATGCAATCCTTATTAAGGAATGGGGGAGAAAAGACGGTATCGGTCATATTCAGTTTTTATTGGAAAGAATGATGTTGCTGAAGATAGGTAAGTTTCAGTACTTCCCATTGAAAATCTGATGATACTAAAGGTTTTCGATCAAATACTATATATCACGATTGATATGGTTCATGATGAAAGCAGTTTTTATTGAATATTCCAAATGATAATGAAGCAGCATTGGTGTTTTGCCGAAACAGATTTTAAGGTGGCATTGTTTCCCAGTGTTTGCCAAATTTTTGGGGCTGAAAATCAGGAGATGGAGAAATGTGATTTTGTAAAAGGATGACATGTGCAATTTTGAAGATGGATTGGTAAGTTTTTAACAAGTATAGTTCCATGATCCAAACATAAAAATCTGTCAAAGGAGAGGCTTGCGCGAACGATTGGTTTTTGCGTGCAATATTGAAGGGAGTATGGAATGTTGCGCACAAGGCATGATCTGAGGTCAAAACATCAAGAAATGGAAAAGGAATGAAGTGCATGAAAGATTCAAGAAGTGCGCGAAATAATAGGTTGGTTCTAAAGAAACTTACACACCCAATGTGACATCAAATGGGGTTTTGCGTGACACGTCAAGATCTTGCGTGACACATCGGGGGTTTTGCGCACAAGGATCGAAGAGGTCTATAAATAAGAGGTGAGCCCCTCACATTTATAGAGCTCTATACTTAGAGAAATTCTGATCTCTGATGTACAAAATAATTTTATGTAAATGGAAGTGCATGAAAGAAATAGAGTTGCATGCAAGAAGAGAGTTGCGCGGAAGATTGAAGTTGTGCACAAGAGGTGTTTCACGAAAAAATTCAAATCTTGTGAATGTGGCATAAAAGTTTCACGCAAGACACCTACAAGGGTGTGAGAAATATTTGGGTTCTTCACACGTATTTGGTTGTGCGTAAGATAGTTCTTACCAGCTTCTGGGTAAGAAAGTGATGATTTGTACTTCAAAGAATATACATGTTCAATTGTAAAGAAGCACTAAAATATTGTAATTCCCTATTTGTTCTAAGAGGGTGCACACACACTTGAGTATTGTTTTCCAAGTGCTATATGAGTGTAGGGGTATATCCTACTTGTTTTATTCCACATAAAATGATAGTTTTCTAGTGGATTGTGTGGTACTAGATTATTTTCGTACCATACCAAGGATGTAGATACTCTTGTTATGTAGTGAACCTTGTAAATTTTGTGTTCATGTGGTTGTGTCTATTAAACAGAGAATAAACACTTTAATATGAGGCAAAGGTTGTTTTAGAAAGAAGGAAAAATAAAAAGAAAAAGATATCACTGATTCACCCCCTCCCCCTCTCAATGATACTTAGATCCTGATTAGGAACTTCACTCTTTCCATTAGTGACTACCACCTCACATTACTGACAGGAATGATTTTGGTTTTGCATGGCTGCTATTATAGACCTAGTGTTACCAAGAACATAATTTTTGTGTAGAGTTTATATACATATGGATTTTTTTCATGTTCATAAATAAATGTTGTTACTTTTATAAGGACAACATATGTTATGGTATGGTGCATTTAAATAAGGGTATGTGTGTATTAAATTATGAGAACCAAGTGTTGAAAATTGATAACCAACCAAGTTCACATGACTCATACAACACCCAGTTGTGGCATCACCGACTTGGTCATGTAAATGAGAAGTGCCTAACAAATATCTGTTAAGATGGTTATTTAGACTCTTTCGAGATAAAACCACTTGATAGTTGGCACATTTATGTACAATAGAAAATGAACAAACCACCATTTGGTGGACAGGGTGAAAGTTCCATATAGATTCTAGGATTAGTACACATTGATGTGTGTGGACCATTTCCCGTATAATCTAGAGGTTGATATTCTTACTTCATTACTTTTACTGATGACTTGAGTAGATATGCCTATGTCTACTTAATGAGGTACAAGTCCAAGTCCTTTAATAAATTCAAGGAGTTCAAGAATGAAGTAGAGAATAGGATTGGTAAGAAGATAAAGATGATTTGATCAGATCAAGGTGGAGAATATCTTAACCAAGATTTCATCAACATTTTACAGGAGTCTAGGATTCTATCTCAACTCACTCTACCTTATACACCACAGTGGAATGGTGTTAGTTAAATTAAGAACTGTACCTTATTGGGAATGGTAAGGTTGATGAGGAGTCATTCAGATCTTCCATTATCCTTTTAGGGATTTTCATTGCAAACTATGGCAGACACATTAAACCAAGTACCAACTAAGGAGGAAAATGGAATTTCATTCGAGCTATAGAGTGAAAAAGAAACCCACTTTGTTTCATACACATGTGTGGGGATGCGAGGCATTTGTTAAGGCTTTCTCAGGAAACAAACTATCACCCTAGGGCACATAGTGTATCTTTATAAGGTATCTCAAGGAAACAAAGGGATACTACCTATAAAACCCTTTAGACAAGAAAGTGATTGTTTCAAGATAGGATGCATTTTTTGAGAGGGATCACATCCTCAAAAAGGATAATGGGAGAAAGATTGACTTCAATGATGTTGATGCTCAAGATACATAGGAGTTGGTACAGGAAAAAGTTCCATGGATCCCCATAGAAGAGGTAGTTCCTGAAACACAAGTACTACGTAGGAGCACAAGAAAGTTAAGGGAACCAGAGAGAGATGGTTTCTTTTTCACTAAGGAAGGTGACTCATTATTGATGGATAATGATGAAATTATCTCCTACAAGGAAGAAATAGAGAGCTCAGAAGCTACAAGATGGCTAGAAGCTATGAATTTTGAGATGGATTCCATGTATCAGAACCAAGTCCGAGTTCAGGTCAATGCACCAGTTTATGTAAAGCCTGTTGGGTGTAAATGGGTATTCAAAAAGAAACTAGACATGAAAGGTTAAGTTAGAACCTATCAACCAAGTCTAGTGTCTAAAGTTTTTAAACAACGTTAAGGAATTGAGTATGATGAAACCTTTTCACCAGTTTCCATGTTTAAATCCATAAGAATCATACTTTCTATAGAATCTTTCCATGACTATGATATTTGACAGATGGATGGAAAATTTTCATTCCTTAATGGGAACTATCAAGAAGATGTATATATGACACAACCAAAAGGTTTTTGTGAAACTAAGTGATGCTAAAAGGGTATAAAAGTTGTAGAGATCCATTTATAGATTAAATAAATCATCTAGGTCATGGAACATTCAATTCAATGAAGCCATAAGAGAATTTGGTTTCATTAAGAATGAATGTGAGCCATGTGTTTACAAGTGTTTTAATTTGAATGTGGTCGTTATCCTAGTAGTGTATGTTGATGAAATATTTCTTATTGGAAATGACATACCAGTTCTACAGTTGGTCATGGACTGGTTGAACAAGTGCTTCTCCATGAAGTACTTAGGTGAAGCAATCTACATTCTAGGGATCAAGATCATTCATGATAGATCCAAGAGGATACTTAGACTAAGTCAAAGTACGTACATTGACCAGATAAGAAAGAGATTTAGTATATAACAATTCAATATGGGATTGGTTCCAGTGGCACATGGTATAAATCTTTCCAAAAAAATGGTCCCCTAGACACAACATGAGAAATATAGGATGATTAAGATTTCATATGCTTCAGCGATAGGATCTATCATGTATGTCAAGTTATATACCAGACTTGATGTTTCTTATGAAATAAACATGGTAGGAAGATATCAAGTAAATCTAGGAGGACAACATTGGACTGCTATCAAGACTATCCTTAAGTATCTAATAATAACTAAGGATATGTTCTTGGTGTATGGAGAAGATGAGGAGCTTGTTATCAGAGGGTATGTTGATGTTGGTTTTCAAAAAGATCAGAATGATCATAAGTCGCAATCAAGATATTCTTGAATATATGTTCTATGAACAGATGATATCATTTGAAATGACATAAATGATTCAGGCTATAAGGGGTGGGGACTCTTGAAACTTTGGGGAACATTCTCATGGTGTATGCCCTTGGTAATATACAAGAGGATATTATGAGAACAAGACCCTCTAGTAGGAAATCCACATTCATAAGTGTAATTGTATGTTCCTATCTACGGATATGTGTATTGGTCCTTAGACTTTAATATTATTATTAATGGGTATTATGACTCATTCACTTAGATGTATTGATGAAAACTATGACGACATATGTTTGTGGTAAGGTAGGATATGTTTGGTGCATCATGAGTAATACTGCATTAATAAATAATATGAGATAGGATTTGTCACTTCTACAAAAGTAGATATCTCATGCCCTTTTATGGAAATGATATAGCCTAACTAAATCCATTTCCATGGTGTTCTCTAGGTAAGTTCAATTTTGGGAAGTCAAAGAATGAGAAATCGATCACATTGATTGATGGCACTTGCATGCATCCCGCTTGATTGGAGATATTAGTACAAAAGGATTATATTACATTGTAAGCATTCATATGAGGTGACATGTCATTTTGACATCAAATTATTTCTCTTGGGTTCCTTGACCCATTTATAAACAGTAATCTTGGACTTTAGTTAAACCCACCTAATGACAGTGAGAAAGAGTCCTAGAGGGTCACACACTAAGTATAGCCAGTATCTCAGTTAAATAATTTATTTATTTAACAAGTTGAATAAATATTATTCATTTTGTGGTTTAATAATAATTCAAGTACGCCTGATCGAATTTATTTTATCTCACGTTATTCGAGATAATATATTGCAGGAAAATATTTATTTATCGGTGAATAATGCAATTATATTTATTTAATAAATAAATAGTCATTATTCAAGGCTCGGTAAATATTGAATAGGATTGTCAGACCAATTTATGGGTCTGGTTAGAAATAATATTAAATATTATTTGGTTAAATAATATTTAAATATAACATGCAAGTTAAGAACATGTCATGGAAATAATAGCATTGCTATTATTATTTGACATGGGGTTTCACATGGAATAATAAATTAAGTAACGGCACCTGTGCTAATTATTTTCTATTACTTGGTGAATTAAATTCCCCATTATGTTATTATTCTCTAAATAATCTAAGGGGTCATTAGACCGGCTAACAAATAATTATGTGCACAACATCCTTGTAGAAAAGCTCTCAAGCCTAGATAACTATTCCCTCTCCAAGAATGCTCTCAAGAATAAGAGAGATCCTCCTCCACCGGATCAAGGAGAATGCTTTGGAAGTGATTCTTAAGGCAATCGAAGAGAGACATCGCAAGCACAAATATATTCTATACTAGCACCTGAAGACTCCTTCAGTGACATCAAGAGATACGTGGAGCACGTGTGGATCACCACTATAGGATTACTATCCTTCGATTCTACAACACAACGAAGCAACACCTCATACCCATGATCGAATGCATCAATGAATAAAGAATCACCTTGGAGGTAATTCTATAATTTAATTTAATTAATTATAAACAAAATATGTCTATCCTCTCTTCTCGGTTCTGGGTTCTCTCCTTTGTCTTTTATCTTTGATTCAATTTTATGGATACTAACATTCATCATTATATTGATCCTGGATTAATCATCGATTATGGAAATTATCAAAGTTAGGTACACGCCCATCCTGTACTTTTTCTATGCCCAGAACCTATAATAAGGATGTGTAGAAACTATAGAAAGGTTAATATTTATTCTATGGGGACTCCTCTTAAAATTTGAATAAGTGTTTTAAATGAAATAGGAGTTGAAATTTAACAATCCTATTCTATGGAAATAATTGAAATTTTGTTTTAGTATTCCCAATATAATAAAACATTTTTCCTAATTCTATAAAACTCTAAACCTAAAAGATCCTTAAAATGTAAGAAAGTGAAACCCTTGTTATAAATCTTGTAATTATGTTTTGTTTATGTTAAGGGGTGTTATAATATATCAAACAGGATAACTTTTGTGGATAATTTGTGTGAGATATTGATGACTTATTATAGACTATGTTGTTTTTTATATAGTGGAAATAAAATTTCCATTATTTGAGAAATATATATAATTTATTACTTTATAATTTTTATTAACTCTTTAAACCTCTAATCCTCAAAGATTGTGGGAATTTATGTAATGAAATAGCTACTTAAAGGCATGTATTTATGGGATGGTTTCATTTGGGTGTTATAGTTTGTATTAAATCTAGTATATAAAGTATGTTTTTTTATCATCAGATCTAGGAATTCAACTTTTGGGATATCATAGTCAGTAACAAAGTAAGGCTTATATAAATTTAGAGATTATGATGTTATCTGTTAAGGAAAATTTAAGGGTTGATAATTTAAGGATGATAATAATTTTAAAAGTATAGATAGCTCTTTAGGATAGTTGAATTTATATTGAAATTTTAATGATTTTTAGGATTTGGATAATATAACTCCATTGAAAACCCTAGGGATGACTCTAAGTATAGGATAGAATCCAAAAGTTTTGATAAAGTATATATTATGTGGTTCTCCTATAAATTACATCCCTATCTGGATACTGGAAAGTGGATATAGTTGTGGAACAAATTCACCTAAGGGTAATCACCCTGAAAAAGGCTGGTTCAGTATTAAATCTTTCTTGACTTTGATTCATGATGAGCGGGCATAAGAATGAACACCTGAATAGAATCTCCTGGGGGATGTGATTTGGCTAATCACATTTTCTTTACAAGACATTATATTGGATTTTTTACCAAATTATTTTAAAGGATTAGGTTAATAAGTATGAGAGAACATAACTCAAAGTAAACTAGGTCAAATGAATAATGATATCGGTTAAACCTTGAGTGATTTAGGTTGAACTAAAATTTAATGTGATTCTTATGAAGTGTAATAAATTTTAAGGTTAAATTCTTTGTGTAATTATCTTATAATTTTTATCTTATCATGTTAATTTTTCATCACTCATGATTAACTCCTATTGTTTTTAGTAATTTTTTAAGTCCAATGGAACCAAGTTAACAATGGATGTCATGGAAAATTCAGAGATTATCCCAATGAGTAACCTAACGAGATAAGAAATGAAGCTAGAAACCTTGTGATTATTCTAAACCAGATATCAAGAATAATTATTAACAACATGAATATATTTTAATTCCAAAACACACAAAATAAGATAAGAATAGTTTCTCATGGAATTTTGGGTGATAAAGATTATAAAGGAAAAAATATTTAATTTCCTACTTGTCAAAAATGTGGGAAGAAATTCCCAAGGGAATGAATTAAAGGAACTAGAAGATGCATCACGAGTGGAAAAGGGGGTCACATAGAAATAAGTTATGAATGAAAAATGAAGAAATTTTTTAACATAGTGAAGGGAAGAGATGTTTTTCATAGTCGTAGAAAATATATTAAGGTAGATACCCTGTTTGAAAATATAACTTGAGTTATGCCTATATTTTAAATACAATTAACTAATTTTATTAGTGAGTGAAAACTAAGATATCAAGTATGCAATTTATTTAAGAGTAGGGAATGAAACACTCCATGATTTTAAATTATATATTCCTCTAAGACCTAATGTGTTTTATAGTGTGTGATATACACAACATGAACCCACAACGAACTGAAAAAAAATATATAACTGTTAAAATGTATCCATAAATTTTTCAGATAAAAATAAATATAACATAACTATTAAATATATAAATAAATAAAAATAAATTTTATTACCAATGCTAATTAATTGATAATTAAATTAGTGTAGCTAAATAACTAACAAGAATGATTTATTATTTAAAATAAAACATTTTCAAATGATGGATTTTTATGGGGTTTTTTAGAAACAAAATATACAATTAATTAAATATATTATTTATATGAATAATATATTAACAAAAAAATTATTAGTAGGTCATTTGAAAGAAAAATAATAATAGTTAATATTTTAAAAAATTTGTCTTCCTATGAAAATAGTTTTCATTATATTTTTTTGTTTATATTTAAAAGGTAAATTATCTACATTTAAAATTTGAATTTGATCAAATAAAAATCAATTTTATATTCATTATTTAAATATCTTAAGTTGAATTTTTTAGATTTCTCTGAAATAATTAATTTTTTGGTGAATAGTGAAAAATATAATTTTTACTAAAATTGTAGAGTTTATGACTATATAAAGAAGTATGTGTAACTTAAAAACTTATAAAACATTTTTCATGATAAATATGTATTAATTAGTAAAAATATAAATTTCTAAATACTATTATAAATTTATAAAACCAATTTTTAACAACTTAAGTAATATTTTTCAATAAAAGAAATTGTTTTTGTCTTTTTTTAATTAAATATTATTTTTGTAAAATTAAGTTCCACCTTGATTTTTAAAAAAATAAATTTTATATATTTTATAATAAATTTTTGTTATCATTTAAATTAAAAACATTGATAACTTTATCCTACACATAAATTTTTAGCTTAAAAATACACTTTTTCTAAAAACGGGTTTTTATACGTTACATGTTCCATTATTAAAAATTCATTTTATTACACGTAAAAACTTTATCTGATAAAATATATTTCATATTTTGAATCAATTGGTTCAAATAATCTAATAAGTTAAATTTTATTTTTTGGCATTAAAAAATTACTTAGGTAAAAACTAGTTAGCACGATAAAACTAAAAAGGGTAAAAGTAAAAATTCATAGAGTGAAGGACTTAAAAACATGTTTAAAACATGTGTTAAAAATTATTTTTTAGTTATTATTAAATTTATTCCATTCTAAACTCCATTATTTTCCATTTTGGTGTCTTATTGACATTTTAAACATGTGTTCTATTTATGTTAAGTTGAAATATTTACAAAAAATATATTCTTGCCATATATAAAAGGCGTCTCTCACCACCCCTTCAAGACCACTCTAAAAATTAATTTTAATCTTGAAAATAAACCCTTTTATATTCCACTATAATCCCCTTTATTCTCCTTTTATCCTTATTTCACAATATTTTTTCCTAAGACCTCCATTTCCTTAGAGTCTTCCAAGGGAAAGCCAAAGTCCTCAACATGAGTACTTTTTTCCAAACTTCTTTTATTTTCATTCTTTCATTCCCAAATAAAATTTTATAACTCCTATATAATTAAATTTATATTTTTTTAATTAATTTTATTATTCTATGGTAATAACTATTAACCACATTTCCCATTTTCTATTAAGAAAAAAAATCGTTATTTGTACATTGTGCAAACTATCGCCTCCATGAAGCGTCGACTTACATTTTTCATCACCACCTCTGTTAGAAAGTTTTATGGGTTAAATTGAAAAATAAATGTGAAATATGTAATATAATTATGATTATTAAGATATAAATTATAATTCACCTTCTTTCCCTCTCATTTTTTTGAGAGATGAAAATGTTAACTGTGTGTTGTGTGGACTACCACCCTCATGAAGCATTGAATCTCATTTTTCATTTAGTTTATTTTTTATTTAATAAATACTATAAAAATATTATTATCATACTTATAAATATCAAAATAATATCATTATGTTTCTATAGTAGTAATATTTTTCTAAAATAAACTACTTTTATAGTCATAATCATCCATTAAAATGGTATGTTCATGTTTGGGTCAGTCTAACTGCCTAATTGAACAATGATATAAAATAATATATTGGATGAATATGAGAACTTAATTCATTATAATATATGATATAGATAATAAAATAAATATTTTATTTTATTTCTAGAATGGAATCATTAATATAGAACATATTAATTGAGATACAAACATTTGTTCATTAAAATTCACTGAAACATGGTCATTTCCAATTTAATCTTTAAGAATCTTAACCAAAACTCTCATAGAATTAAATTTTATAAATAATTATAAAACATAAATTCCAATACCTTTTATTATCTATTAATTATTAACTTTTATAGAATAATGAATAACAACACTGCTATTAAGAAACTGGTTCAAAACAATCAAGATTACCCACACCCGATATTAAAAATAGATAAGGAATAACTAATATACATGTAGAGAATAATTATAAATAAAGTTTATAAAATGATATGGATATAAATAAGTTTTTAAAATAGGTTATTAAGAAATATATTTTTATACATTAGATTCAAGTGCTTTAGTGGAAGTTGGGAATTAACGTAAGGGTTTCTTGTCTTGAATTTTCACCCCTTGATAAATATCTCTTATTATACACATTTATTTATTTATAATGTTGTATCTACTAACCCTTTAATATATTTTATCATTATTTTATCATTATTCATTGAATTTAATTTTTCATGTTAAATCATATCCTTTAAGGGGTTTTGACTTGATAGTTTCTAAGTTTTTAATGGTTTCTTATCTCAAATTTTCACCCCTAGAGACAGATCTCTTAGTAAACATCATGTTTTCTTTGTAATGTTGTATCTAATAACAATTTGATATTTTTTATCATGATCCTATCATTATTCATAGTATTCAATGTTCCATTTGAAATTATATCATTTAAGGGGTTTTGGTTTGAAATTTTCTATAGTTGTATGTGTTATTTGTATTTATTTTTAATCCCAAGACACATTTCTGATCTTGTGTACCATCATTTATTTTATACATTGTATTAATTTTCCATTAAAATCAAGTATAATTAATATATTTCATTTCATTATATTTTAATTTCATGTTATCCCACCCATTTTCTTTTAATTCTTATGTTACCATTACCTTAAGGGTTTTTTCATCTCAATTTTACTTCAATGATATGTGATTCATATTCACCACTACCTTTCCCCTTTTGTAGTATGTATTGTTCATAGATTACCTTATAAATCCTATAAAACTATTTTCTTTTATGTTATTAAACTCATGAAAATTCATCACTACCTTTGTATTTCCATATCATCCTCTTTTTTAGGAATAATTTTTCTTCCAATGACTTTCCTCTCTGAAAATTCTATATTTCCTTCTTTTGATTGAAGGGTGTTCACCTAGATTTAAGACATTAATTGATTGGGGAAATTATAAAATTAACCATATACCTGGTACTCTATATGGTGTTTTTTTTAGGATGCTAACATAGAAATCTATTCCATTTATTAATTGGGGGAATGTTAAAAATTCATATACTTGTTATTCCCATACGAATGTTTATTTTTTATTAAGGAATATCGGTTATGTATTTTATAGTTTATTCATTCTTTTATATGATGAATTAATTAAACTTAATTAGTGATGGGTGGGGCCCACAATATCACCTTTATGCATTGATGGGTCTCATGAGACAAACTCACTTGGGTATTTTGGTGTATGCCTACCCAAAACAAAATATTACCTAAACATAGGGACTTGATAGTAAGATCATGATGTATTAGATTAGGGCATAGAATTAGTTGTCTGAAATTATGCATTTCATAGATATGGAATCAGTTAATGCTATCCATCATAACTTTTCATTTCTATTTGTATCTATAGATATATTATGATTTTAGTTTCATTCTATTATGGAATTGTTTTTTGGTACATATTCCTATCATATTATTTATGTTCATCTTATACTCAGTTATAATCATTGCTTGCTATCGGTTAAATTTACCCTTAATGATTATTTTATCTCACCCTTATTATGTTTCCATTTCATAAGGTTATGAAGAAAAGTATTACACGTGATATGTCTAATAGGATAGTTTTTATAGAGAATTTGTGGGAGATGTTGAAGGCTTATTATAAAGTAAGTAGTTTCTTATATAGTGGAAACAAAATTTCTATTAGGTGAGCAAGACATGGTATTTATTAGTTAATTCCCTAATGATCTAAACCTAAATTTTCCTAGTAATGTATATAATAAAATATTTTATTAAAGTCTTGTAATTATATGATGGTTTCATCTGGGCACTGTAGTCAATATCAAAGGTTGTTTGTAAAGTATGTGTTTTCAAAATTGGATATGAGAGTGCAAGTCCTGGGATTTCATAATTACTATCATAGTAGGGTTTAGATAATTTTAGAGATTAGGATTTTATGGATTGAGGATAATTTAAAGTTTAATAATTTATGGTTAATAATAATTTCAAAATTATCAATAACCATTTAGTTTAATTGAATTAATATTGAATATTTTATGATGTTTAAGTATTAGGATATGAGGAATTAATTGAAAACCCTAGGTATAAGTCTAAGGGGTAAGTCTATGTATAGGATAACATCATAAGGTTTTGGTAAAATGGATATTTTATAGCTCTCCTAGAAATTACATCCCGATTTGGATACTAGAAAGTTGATGTAGTTATTGCACAAATTCACCTTAGGGTAATCACCTTAAAAAAGGTTGGTTGGGTATTAACTCAATCTTCATTCTAGTGCACATTTAGTGAGCCTAAGACTGCACACCTAGATAGATACTCACGGATCATATGCTTTGGTTAATCACATTCTCTTTAGAATCTATTACGAAGGATTTATTTCTTAATTACATTATAGGATTAAGTTAATAAGTGTGAGAGAACACAACTTAAAGTAACCTTGTTTGAACCAATAAAGATATATGTTAAACTAATAGTGATCTCAGTTTAATTGAATGCTAATGTTATGGTTTTGAAGATTAATACATTTTGAGGTTTAATTTTTCATGTAATTATCTTAAAATAGTTCTCTTATTGTGTCAATTTTTCATCACTCATGATTAACTCATTTTAGTTTTAGCAATGGATGAAACATGAAGGAACCAAGTTAACAATGGAGGTTATGGAAAATGCATATATTTTTCCAATGAAAAAAAAACTAATTAGATAAGAACTAAAGTGAAAAAAACTTTTGATTATGTCAAACTAGCTACCAAGAATCATGATTAATAACATGAACATAGTTGAATTCTAAAACCCACCAAAGAAGAGAAGGATGGTGTCACATGGAAGTTTGGGTGACAAAGATGATAAAGGAATGAAGATTCAATTTCTTACATGTCAAAAATGCAGGAAGAAACACCCAAGGGAATGTATCAAAGGAACTGGAAGATGGTTAGTGTGAAGATAAGTGGGGCATAAAGAAAAATGTTGTGAATGGAAAAAAATAGTTGGTTAACATGATGAAGGGAAAATATGTTTTTCTTAGTTATACCTAAGATGTTACGGTATACACCTCATTTGAAAATATATCATGAGTTGTGCATATCTTTTATATACCCTTAATTAATTTTATTATTGAGTAAAAATTAAAATCGTAAGGATGTGGTTTATTTAAGGGGGGGAATTTAACACTCTATGATTTAAAATTATATATTTATTTCAGTCCTAATATAGTTGATAGTGTGCCATACACACAAAACTGAACTGCAACAAACTATAGAAAAGTATATAACCATTAATATGTAAACATATAATTTTTGGGTAAAAATATATGAAACTGAATTATGAAATACATGTAGAAATAAAAATAAATTTCGTTATTAATTCTAAGGCATTGATAAATTAAATTAGTGTAACTAAATAACTAATAAAGTTGATTTATGTTTTAAAATATAACCATTCTAAAAATTGGATTTTTATGTTTTTTTAAGAAACTAAATATATTATGGATAAAATATATTTTTAATATGAATAATATTAACACAAATTTGATTAGTAATTGATAGGAAATAAGAATAAGAATAATTAATATTTTTTAAAAAAATCCTATGAATACAGTTTCATGAAATTTTAATGTTTTTATTTAAAAGTTTAATTCTTAACTTTTAGAATTTTAATTTTAAAAATAAAATTAATTTTTAGATTCATCGTTTCAATATTATCTTAGGATTCATTTTTTATATTTTTCTAAAAAATTGATTTTTAAGAGAATGGTGAAAAATACAGTTTTTACTAAAATCATAGTAATTATGATTGTATCAAGAAGTGTAACTTAAAAACTTATACAACACTTTTCATGATAAAATATGTATCAATGAGTAAAACTATACATTTCTAAATACTATTATTAATTTAGAAAACCTTTATCTAATAACTAAAGAAATATTTTCCAATAAAAGAAATTATTGTTGTCTTTTCTTTTAATTAAATATTATTTTTGTAAAATTCATTTTTGGCTTCCTTTGAAAGCCACATAAATTTTATTTGTTTTATAATAAACTAATTATCATCATGAAAATAAAAAACATTGAAAATTCTATCCTACATATAGATTTTAAGCTTAAAAATACACTTTCTAAAAACGTGTTTTTACGCATTATACGCGCTAATGTAAAAAATTTGATTTTCTTACATATAGAGATTTTATATGAAAAAATGGATTTTATATTTTTAATCAATAGATAAAAATTATATAATAAGTTCCATTTTATTTTTATACATCAAAAGTAAATTACTTAAGTGAGAATTCTAATGGTAAGAGACTTAAAAACATGTTTAAAACATATGTGCAGATGAATTTTTGGGGATGATCAACCTTATATTATCCCCCACTCAATTATTTTCCATTTTTGAGTCTTCTTGACATGTGAATCATGTTCTCTTTTTATATTAAATTGAAATATTAACAAAAATGTCATTTTCACCACTTATAAAAGGGGTCTCTCACCACCCATTCAAGAACACCCTAGAAATTCAGTTTTCTCTTGAAAATCTACCATTTTCTTCTTCTATTATAATCAAATTTCTTATAATTGAGCCCCTGGTCATAAGAGATTGACCTAAGACCTCCATTTCCAAGGATCCTTCTAAGGGAAATCCAAAGTCCTTAATGTGAGTACTTTTTTCCTAACTTCTTTTCTTTTCATTATTACTTTCCCAAAACTAATTTTCTAATTCCTATATAATTAATTTTTCATTATTTGTATACTTAATGTTATTATTCTAAGGTAATAAATATTTACCATCTTTCCCCTTTTCTACAATAAAAACAAAACCAGCATTAGTGCGTTGTGCGGACTACCGCCTCCACGAACCAGCAACTTCCATTTATCACTATTGCCTCTTATAGCTAGTTATAAGGGTGAAATTGAAGAATAAATGTGTCATATATAATATAATTATGATTATTATGAGACAAATTATAATCCACCTTATTTCCCTCCCATTCATTGAGAATTGAAAGTGTTAGTCATGCATTGTGTGGACTACCGCCTCCACAAACTAGCATATCTCATTTTTCATTTAGTTCCTTTTGTATTTATTAAACACTCAGCAAATATGATTCACCTCCATAAAAATATCTAAATAATACCATTATATTTCTATAATAGTAATTTTATACCAAAAGAAACCACTTTCATAATCATAATCATCCATTAATTATGGTATGTTCATGTTTGGGTCGGTTTAACCACATACTTGAACAATGTTATAAAATAATGTCATGGATGACTATGAGAACTTAATTACTAATAATATATGATATAAATAATAAAATAAATATTTTATTTTGGTTATGGAATGGTAACATTAATATTGAACTCATTAATAAAGACACCAATGTCTATTCGTTAAAAAGCACTGAACCATGCACATCGTCAATTTTATCTTTAAGGATCGTAACCAAAACACCAATAGAATGAAATTAAAATATTATAAATAATTATAAAATATCAATTATAGTACCTTGTATGTTATGTGAATGATGACCTTTGAGAGAAGAATGAAGAACGTCGTTATTACGAAACTTGTTCAAAACAATCAAGATTACTCACATATGATATTGAAAAAAGATACATGTAGAGAATAATTATAAATGAAGTGTATAAAAGGATATGGATATAAATAAGGTTCTAAAATAGGTGGTCAAGATAGCTATTTTTGTTATACAATAGATTCAAGCGCTTTATTGGAAGTCATGAATTAAGAAAAGAGATTCATATCTCAAATTTTCACCCTTTGAGACATATCACTTATTATACACTGTTTTTAATCCCAAGAGGCATGTTTGATATTGCGCATAATCATTTCTTTTATATGGTGTATACATTGCCCTCTTGCCTTCAAGTATAATGAAAATCTTTCATTTCAATATATTTGAATTTCTTGGCATCCTCTCATATTCTTTTGGTTCTTATGTTACTGTTATCGTAAGAGTTTTTGCATCTCAATTTTTCTTCATTAAGATAAGATTTGTATTCATCGCAATTTTCCCTTTAGTAGTGTATATATTGGTCATGGATTACCTTCTAAATCCTCTCATATTGTTTACTTTTGGAGGATTAAACTCATAGAAATTCACCACTGTCTTTGTTTTTCCAAATCATCCCCTATTATAGGCATAATTTTTCTTATGTCTTTCCTTTGTGAACACTATATTTCATTTGATTGAAGGGTGTTCACCTAAATATCATACGTCGATTAATTAGATATATCATTGATTTAGCCATATACCCCTTACTTGATATAGTGTTAGTTTGAGTATACTTGCATAGAAAGCTATTTCATTTATTGATTGATGAAATGTTGAAAATTTGTATACTTGTTATTCCAATACGGATGTTTATTGGTTATTAAGGAATATTGGTTATGTATTGTATAGCTTATTCATTCTGTCATATGATGAATGCATTGGACTTAATTTGTGACGAGTGAGGTCCACAATAGTCCCTCAATGCACTGATAGGTGTCACGAGACAAACTCGCTTGGGTATTTTGGGGTATGCATGTCTAGAACAAAATATTTCCTAGACACGGAGTCTTGACGGTAAGACGGTGATGTCTCTAAGATCATGATGTCTTATCATGATGCCTTGGCTTAAGGCATGGAATTAACTATGTGGCATCATACATTTCATCACAAAGGAACGAGTTATTGATATCCATATGATCTTTTGTTTCCAATTGTTATGCATGGATATATTATTCTTTTAGTTTCATGTTATTATGTCATTATTTTAGATTATCAATTCATTTCATATTATTTATGCTCAATTATGAACTTTAATTGTTATCGCTTGTGTTTATTATTACCGAGTGTTTGAGGTCATTAGTTGAGAAAGACATGACTTTATTAGTTTATGATTTTTCCTCATTCTCTAAATCTCTAAACCTAAAAGGCTATGAGAATGTATGTATTACTTATGTAATTATGGAATGGTTACGTCTGGACGCTATAATTAGTATCAAAGCCAGCTGTATGTGTTTTCAACATCAGATCCATGGGATTGTCACAAACAATCATATTAATTTTATAAAAAACATCCATATAAAATGATTTTATTAAATAAATAAGTAATAATTTGAATTCCATAACACCCAATATTTATGGAAAATTCCAACAATGCCCTTGAAATTTTCATTATGAAACTAATAAAATAACCATTTTATCCTTTTTAGTTGAAAATCTGTAAAATTTGACAAACTCTCATAAATCAAATATGTCTAAAAAAAAGTTTTCATTGAATTCGAAAAATAACATGTGTTTTTTAAATAATGTTTTCAAGGGACATTTACATTGTTAAGTTGTTTTAAATGGTTTTCACTTAAAAGAAATTTTACACAAGCATTGTTTTGGGGTCGTTCAACATTAGAACTGAGAAGTTGCTCAAATTACTGTCATCTACATTGAAGTGAGATTCAAAGACAGAATTATTTTGATAGAAGATTACAAGTAAACAACCGAACAATAACCATCAACGAGGGCGAAAAATAAAACCTGTTCTCACCTATACAAACTGAATAGAAAACCCAAGCAGAGATTAATAAATCATTCAGTTTACCACACCACCATTACAGCTTTGCCTCTTCTACTCGTCTTTCAGATCAATCTCCCCCACCTGAGGGGCAGCACCCTAACAACAACAAAGAATGAGCAAATTCATCAAAAATAAACTAACAAAAAACAAAGCAGTTTTCCCTAGAAGCAACTTACTATGTTTTCTTTGTTTTCCTGGGCACTCTCTTCTGTAGGTGAAACCTGGATGGGACCTACAAATTCAATCGAATATATCAATAACCCAATAAGCTGAGTAAGCTTCAAGGACAAAAGGGATACAATATCCCGACCTTCATCAGCAGCAATGTTCTTTTCCTGATTCTTGGGCGCACCAGTTCCTTTAACAGGTCTTTGCTTTGGCTTCTGAGGGTTATCTGAATCAACTTTGGATTTCATGGAATTTCCAGTGGATAATGCACTCATCTTGTTTGCAGGCGTGTTCTTTTGAGCGCCCTCCTTCTTCGACTTTGATAAAACTTGTTCATCAGTATTATCTTTTGATTTGGCCTTCGCACCTTCGGATCCCCGTGTAAATGAACTAATGACATCGTCATCCGATGAGGGAGTTACTTCGCCAGGCATCTGCGAATAGCTTTCCGAAACCTGCAGCTGCTCCAAATCTTCCGAAACGTTGTATCGGTATAGCAAATCCTTGACCATTTCTTGATGCTCAACAAGGTTATTCCGGTGTATGTATGACTTAAGCTCATATTGCATTCGCTGAATATCCTCGCACCCAGCATCCATGGCAAGTTTGAAGAACCCGAGAGAGACGGAATGCTTAGACTCGGCTTCAGAGATCCTAATCTGTGAGAGCCAGTAAGACGGGGAGGATAAAAGCTTAAACTTACGCCGGCTAGATGACTTTGAAACGTCGGAGACGGGCGTGACGCTTTTCCCCTCATTATAACTAATATTTCTCTTGGCCCTGGGCTGAGAAACGGGGGTATTGTGGCCGGCTGGTTTTGAAGCAGAGCCGGTGGCTGATTTGGTGGGGTTTGAGAGCCTCCGGGGTGGCTTTGAAGCACTCTTATTGCCAGAAACATCCAGAACACCTGTGCTTTTACTTACACTAGTTGCTGTTCTGCCGCTGAAAAGGCTTAAGGAAGAGAAATCAATTAAATGTGTTTTGTGCCGAAAGC
Organism: Viscum album; assembly: GCA_963277665.1. Taxonomy (NCBI): domain Eukaryota; kingdom Viridiplantae; phylum Streptophyta; class Magnoliopsida; order Santalales; family Viscaceae; genus Viscum; species Viscum album. The sequence goes on along the minus strand of OY728164.1, from coordinate 1,005,826,114 downwards.
ACTGCAAGCAGTATAGGCGATTCACCATCTAAAACAGCCCGCACGATTTCATATAGTTATCAGTGATCCAGAAAGACTTTTAATACAACTGGTTCAGAGCATTTTTATGAAATTTCAGAGATTCTAGGCAAATAGTGCCAAAGACAAAATAAATGAGATCAAATTCATATTATAACTTCCAAAACCATCAAAATAACATTCAATGGGGCAAGGAGAGTAGAGAATGGCATTTTCACAATGAAAAAACATTCATAATCTCAAGTAATCTACTTGAAGAAGCACACATCCGCATAACTTCGTAACATGAGAAACACAGACGACGATCTAGAAGGAAAACAATTAGGGAATGCGATCATTATTTTTAAAACGGAACAGAAAAACCGTGTGTTAAACTTTTGTGAAAGTTTCAACATCTGAAAACCAACCAGAAACACAAAACACATGACGTCCAGCAAATGGAAAATAAAATCCAACAGACAGGAAAATAGTAAGGATATGACATATTATGATATTATACCTGTGAAAGATGAAGAATATAACATAATATACCTCTTCGAAGCAGAAAAATTCGGTGGATCCGGAGCAGACGGCTTCTCCCGCGATTGTTTAGTGGCTGAGCGTAGTGGATAACGAAGCCTTGATTTCCTTACATTACCTGAAAAATTCCAATCCGATGCTCTCTCAAAATCGTTACAGCGCTAAATTCAAAAGGGAAACAAAAAAACAGAGTGCTAGAGGAGGGAGGACCTGATGGGGAAGAATTGTCTTTACTGGCCTCTTCCATGCTCATGCTTCCGAAGGGATGGAGATGATAACTGAAAGGGCAAAGCGTCGAGAAGTTTGAAGAGAGAAGACGGTGATGATTTATAGTCCCCACCAGAAGAAATTTCAGTTTTGTTTTTACTTTGTTTTTTGCGTTTCCTTTATTTGGGCGGCAAATCGTGTCTCAGAAATACTCGCTGGAGAATTTAATTTCGCACCACGCGCTTTCTGTGGAAGCCACGTGTCCATCAGTTCGATGATGAACATACACCCGAACGTGGCCAGAGACGGTTCCGCTTTAGGACGCTTGCGCATTTGAATTTCAAATTTCGAACGGACAGTGGCCGTTTAACTGAAGTTGGAAGTTGGGTGGGGGATAAAAAACATATCCACAGAATTATTTTGAAGGACCGGGTAAAAAGTTTTTTTTTTCATTTTTTTTAAGTGTCCAAAATATGGATTAAAATATATTATTGGACACAAACCATTAACCTATGTGTTGTGAGGGTGGATGGTGCCCCTAACTCTAGTTTGCACTTTTCAATTATTTTATCATGCATACAGTTCGATATATGCATATTTTATGCTTAAAATAATAGTAATAGTACTTTTACATGTATTAAATATGATCATGTACTTGGATTATATGATGTGTCGGGATGTAATATCAGTTCTCAATTATAATGAGAACCTCATGGTACTTTGATAATAATCATAAAATATGTCTTAAGTTCCTAATACATCAATATGATGAGACACATGATGGTTGACTATCAAATGCTAGTTAAAAGTGTAGCAGTCCAAAACTCACATTCCTGGATTTGATGCTTAAAACATAAACATTACATTTCTAACTTTGATACTGATAAATGTGACTCGATTTTTGTCATCCAAACCTTACAGCATCAAAAAAGAAATATTTGATCACTTACATAATACCCAATGAACTTTTAGGTTTGAAGTTTTAGAGAATTATGGCACTCTTATATAAACAACACTCACGACTTCAAGATAGTATTTCCCCCACTATACTCAACTTTTCATATTCCATATTTTGTCCTCAACATCTCCCGCAAATTTCTTCACATGTGAATCCTTTCTAAACTCAAATCATCTATCATCATTTGTCATAACTTGGGGATAAAGAAGTATAAGAATGGTAAGGTCAACTACTCATTAATGATAAACATAAACATTAACAATTGAATGTCATCAATGAAAGTAAGATGACCATAAGGATATGATGACATAATCATAGTGCTTGGGCATGATATAAGGAAATTCATACCCATAAATCACTACTACAAATAAGACTTTTAAAAGCGTTAGAAACCGTTATTAAGAGCGCCAGGAAAGCGCTGTTAATCGCGGCGAAGATAAAAAGAGGGTCCCCTTTAACAGCGCTAAAAAAGCACAGAAGAACAAAATAGTGCACACAAGAATTTCGCAAACAATGCTATATACATTTACTTGACACCATGAACACAAAAACACACACTGTTATATACATTTCAAACAATGTTTTATACGGTTACAATTACAATTATCCAACAAACAGTTAAAAACATTAATGTTTCATTCTTTACTATCCGTGATCCCTCTCAAAAATTGTCGTCCATGATATTAGTTGCTGAACAAAACATTTGAACTCAAAAAAAATTACACCTATATAAGAAAACAAATATTATGTTAGTAATACAATAATGAGATAAATTAAACATTAATATGAAAGAATATATTAATAAAATGATATCAAATATTGAATGATGGAGGATCGGGACTCTCTCGCTCCAGTTTTCGCCGGCGGACACGCTGCAATAGAAAACCCTAGAAGTATGAATATGTATACCTATGATTCCCTTCGAGTGGCCGCGCATCAAGGAAACCATTCGAGGTGCACTAAGGTAAAAGACAGAGGGAACGTGACGACCTTCACGGGTTCCATTGTCGGTTCTTTTGAAGCTTTTAGCGACTGGACAACGCAACGTGTTATCCGAAAAGACACAACGGCCCATGTCTCAACATCCAATGGTGCTATTGCAAAAAGGTTAGATATCTGTAAGTTCTCTATCATGGCTCGAATCAACCTATCAAAAGGAATGAAATCGTGGAAACTTGTAGATCTTGTTGACCGACTTACAACCATTTGGGGGTTTACTGATTTTAAATGCATTTCTTTAGGCTGTGGGTTTTTCCACATTCTGTTTCCTTCTGCGGACTTGAAAGGGAAAGTTTAGAGCACTGGGTCAATCAATTTAAGGCCAGGAACTTTGAGACTACACAATTGACATCTAAATTTCAACCTGTCTGATTTCAAGGAGACTTATGGCCAAGTTTGGGTAAAAATACATGGCTTAAACTAAAACCGATGGCATCCAATTTTTTTTTGATATCGCATCTGCATTAGGAGTCCCCATAAGGATGGACAATGCCACATAAATGGTGTCTTTTGGCCATTTTGCTCATATGCTGGTCGAGGTTGATCTGAATATTCCTAGGATTGATAATATTGTGCTTTCTACTCCGCTGGATGATATTAATTTTAGAGTGGAATATGAAAAAATGCCTCTCTTTTGTGAAGAATGTACTATTATTGGTCATACTACCTCAGACTGTGGAAGAAAAATGATTTGTCTTGAATGTCATCTGAATGGTCATGACTTAGATCAATGTAGAAGAAGAGACAAGAGTGCTACACTTCTTAATGAGGCAGAGGGGCATGTAGATGTTCGAGTAGTTCCACCTCTCATCATAACTCCATCTTTGAGTTCTTTTAATAATGGTTCTATCTCATTACATAATAAGGGTGACCCCATTTTAGATTGCACTAGGCTGGACAAAGCAAACTTAGAAGGTACCCAGTCCAGGAATGTTGCTCCAAATCGTGATAGTACATCGTGTACTACTATCATGTCTAGTCCAGACAAACCTGCAATCTCTTGGACTGATTTGGGAGCAAGTGAACATAAGGACATTGTTCCTTTCAAGGACATGATATCCAGAGGTCTGTATGACAACCAGGTTGCTTAAGACTCAAAGGATAGTCAAACGGCCATGGAATGTTTCGCCCAGGAGGAAGTGGACCTCAACATATGGCAAGAACAAAAGATGATATATGATAAGAACCATAAGGGGAAGACTAAGCTAGATGCAATCTATTTTCCAAAGACTAGATCTTGAGGAGCTCTCCCATCCAAAGAAACCCCTACTCAGGGGAGGGATTCGTTTACACCTGATGCTGACTCAAAATTTTCTGGAGGGAAAGTGATTGTTGATACTCCCGCTGCCCCTGTTTCTTACAGTGTTCCCGAAGCCTCTGTCCCTCGTGGAAAAAGTTCGGCTTCAGCCCTTTTTTCAGCCTCCCCATCTCATAAAGATGAAGGGGGATTGTATGGAAAGTCTAATCTACCCTTGGAACTATTGCGGGGCTTGGATGATAAAGGGGATGAAACATCTCCTCATGCTCATCATTTTAAAGAAAAGGTTAAAGCGAAGGTATGCACTCACAATCCCTTTGATTTACTGGCTTCTGAAAACAATGCAGAAGATTGTGGTGCACCTGCTGTGAACGCAACGAAGGAAGATGGTGATATTGTACACTCTAATGATTGTGATGGCCCATGGGTGCTTGTAAAAACATGGTGAAGGGGTCGCCACACTTGTGGCTGGGGCGGAAGATCCTCTTGTCACGGTATGAGCACTCGCTCTCGAGTTTGCTGAGATGAATTTAGCTTTGTTTTGTTGTTAGTCAATTTGTATCCTCCTCTTTTTTGTACTTTTCAACTAGTGTACTTTTCCATCTTTCTTAATTTAAGGGGTCTTGCGCCTCATTCAAAAATAAAATAAAATAACAAAATGTCAATTTTTAATAAAAAAGACACATTTGGAGTTATACCGGTCACATCGTGCGTTGTATTGAGGTGTGGTTGATTCATACACATTACAAATGAGTCATAGATCTTTATTTTAAAATATTAAAACAGTCCTAATGGGTTAGCTCGGTTTTGAGTATGTCACTTGTTCTTTTACTGAAATTAATATCAAATTTAAATGACACATTTGGATTTATATCGGTCACATCATGCATTGGATTGAGGTGCGGTTAATTTGTAGACATCAAAAATTACTCATGGATCATTGTCCTAAAATATCAAAACAATCCGAATTCATTTACTTGGTTTTCAGTATGTCACTTGTGTTTTTTCTAAAATTAATGTCAATTTAAAATAAAAAGAGATTCTTTGAGTCATACCAGTCATATTGTGCGTTTAATTGAGGTTTGTTCAATTTCTACATGTCACAAATGACTTATGGATCATTTTCCCAAAGTATCAAAACAATCCAAATGCGTTTTCTTAGTTTGTAGTATGTTAGTTGTATTTTTTTACTAAAATGTCATTTCAAAATGGAAACACACATTTTAAGCCATACCGGTCGCATCGTGCAATGGTTTGATATGAGGCTACTTCATACACATCACAAATAACTTATGAATCATTATCCTATATTATTAAGACAATTGGAGCAAGTTTTCTTGGTTTTCAGTGAGTGACACGTTTTGAGCTAAAACTTCAATTTTAAACTAATAACAGACAATTTTAGCGATAACGGTCACACCATGCATCAGATTAAGGTGCGGTTGATTTGTAAATGTCAAAAATAACTCAAGGATCATTTTCATAAAGTATCAAAATAATCCTAAAGCGTTTTAATTTTTTTTCCAGTATGTTATTTGTGTTTTTTTCTAAAATTAATGTCAATTTTAAATAAAAAAGAGACTTTGAGTCATACTAGTCGCATTGTGCATTGAATTGAGGTGAGATCAATTCCTACATTTCACAAATGACTTATAGATCATTTTCCTAAAGTATCAAAACAATTCTAATGTGTTTGCTCAGTTAATAGTATGTTAGTTGTCTTTTTTTTACTAAAATATCATTTCAAACTGGAAACATGCATTTTGAGTCATACCGGTCGCATCATGCATTGGTTTGATATGAGACTGCTTAATACATGTCACAAAAAACTTATGAATTGTTATCATGAATTATGAAGATAATTGGAGCGGGTTTGCTTGGTTTTCAGTGAGTGTCGCGTTTTGAGCTAAAATGTCAATTTTAAACTGATAACTGACACTTTTAGCCATATCGGTCACATTTTGAGTCTGATTGAGGTGGGGTTGATTCGTACATGTCAAAAATGACTCATGGATCATTTTCATAAAGTATTAAAACAAAACGAATGCGTTTTCTCAATTTTCAGTATGTCACTTGTGTTTTTTTCTAAAATTAATGTCAATTTTAAATAAAAATAGAAACTTTGAGTCATACGAGTTGCATTGTGCTTTGAATTGAGGTGAGGTACACTACTAGAATTTTTAGATTTCAAGGTGGTGGACTTATAGCGGCCGCCAAATGGCGGCTGCTGCATTTTTCTATACCCCACACCCTAATTTTTTCCTCTCAACCCCCACTATACTCAACTTTTCATATTCCATATTACGTCTTCAACATATCCCACAAATTTCTTCACATGTGAATCCTTTATAAACTCAAATAATCTATCATCATTTGTCATAACTTGGGGATAAAGAAGTATAAGAATGGTAAGGTCAAATACTCATTAATGATAAACATAAATACTAACAATTGAATGTCATCAATGAAAGTAAGATGACCATAAGGATATGATGACATAATCATACTGCTTGGGCATGATATAAGAAAATTCATACCCATAAATCACTACTACAAATAAGACCTTTAAAAGCGTTAGAAACTGTTTTTAATAGCGCTAGGAAAGTGCTTTTAATCACGGCGAAGATAAATGGGGGGTCCCCTTTAACAGCACTAAAAAAGCACAGAAGAACGAAATAGTGCACACAAGAATTTCGCAAACAATGCTATATACATTTACTTGACACCATGAAAACAAAAACACACACTATTATATACATTTCAAACAATGTCTTATACGGTTACAATTACAATTATCCAACAAACAGTTAAAAACATTAATGTTTCATTCTTTTCCATCTATGATCCCCTCTCAAAAATTGTAGTCCATGATATTAGTTGCCGAACACGGCATTTGAACTCAAAAAAAAAAAATTACACCTATATAAGAAAATAAATATTATGTTAGTAATACAATAATGAAATAAATTAAACATTAATGTGAAAGAATATATTAATAAAATGATTTCAAATATTGAAGGATGGAAGATCCGGACTCTCTCGCTCCAATTTTCGCCGGCGGACACGCTGCAATAGAAAACCCTAGAAGTGTGAATATGTATACCTATGATTCCCTTCGAGTGGCCGCACATCAAGAAAACCATTTGAGGTTCACTAAGGTAAAATACAGAGAGAACGTGACGGCCTTCGCAGGTTCCATTGTCAGTTCTTTTGCAGCTTTTAGCTACCGGACAACGAAATGTATTATCCGAAAAGACACAACAACCCATGTCTCGACATCCAACGGTGTTATTGCAGAAAGGTTAGATATCTGTAAGTTCTCTATCATGTCTCTAATCAACCTATCAAAAAGAATGAAACCGTGGAAACTTGTAGATCTTGTTGACCGACTTACAACCATTTTGGGGTTTACTGATTTTAAATGTGTTTCTTTAGGCTGTGGGTTTTTCCACATTTTGTTTCCTTCTGCAGACTTGAAAGGGAAAGTTTGGAGCACTGGTTCAATCAATTTAAGGCTAGGAACTTTGAGATTACATGATTGGCATCTAAATTTCAACCTGTCTGATTTCAATGAGACTTATGCCCAGGTTTGGGTAAAAATACATGGCTTAAACTAGATCCTATGACATCCAAAAATTTTATTTGATATTTCATCTGCATTAGGATTCCCTATAAGGATGTAAAGTTCCACAAAAATGGTGTCTTTTGGCCGTTTTTCTCATCTTCTGGTAGAGGTTGATCTGAGTATTCCTAGGATTGATAATATTGTGCTTTCTACTCTGCTGGATGATATTATTTTAGAGTGGAATATGAAAAAATGCCTCTATTTTGTGAATAATGTAATATTATTGGTCATACTACCTCAAACTGTGGAAGAAAAATGATTTGTCTTGAAAGTCATATGAATGGTCATGACTTAGATCACTGTAGAAGAAGAGACAAGAGTGCTACACTTCTTAATGAGGCAGAGGGGGATGTAGATGTTCGAGTAGTTCCACCTCTCATCATAACTCCATCTTTGAGTTATGTTAATAATGTTTCTATCTCATTACATGATAAGGGTTACCCCATTTTAGATTGCACTAGGCTGGACAAAGAAAACTTAGAAGGTACCCAGTCCAGGAATGTTGCTCCAAATCGTGATAGTACATCGTGTACTACTGTCATGTCTAGTCCAGACAAACCCCCAATATATTGGACTGATTTGGGAGCAAGTGAACATAAGGACATTTTTTATTTCAAGGACATGATATCCAGAGGTCTGTATGAAAACCAGGTTGCTTAAGACTCAAAGGATAGTCAAACGACCATGGAATGTTTCGCCCAGGAGGAAGTAGACCTCAACATATGGCAAGAACAAAAGATGATATATGATAAGAACCGTAAGGGGAAGGCTAAGCTAGATTCAATCTATTTTCCAAAGAATATATCTAGAGGAGCTCTACCATCCAAATAAACCCCTACTCAGGGGAGGGATTCAATTACACCTGATGCTGACTCAAAATTTTCTGCAGGGAAATTTATTGTTGATACTCTCGCTGCCCCTGTTTCTTACAGTGTTCTCGAAGCCTCTGTCCCTCATGGAAAAATTTCGGCTCCAGCCCTTTTTTCATCCTCCCCATCTGATAAAGATGAAGGGGGATTGTATGAAAACTCTAATCTACCCTTGGAACTAGTACAGGGCTTGGAAGATAAAGGGAATGGAACATCTCCTCCTACTCATGATTTTAAAGAAAAGGTTAAAGCGAAGGTATGCACTCACAATCCCTTTGATTTACTGGCTTCTGAAAACAATGCTGAAGATTGTGGTGCACTTGATGTGAATGCAATGAAGGAAGATGGTGATATTGTACACTCTGATGATTGTGATGGCCCATGGGTGCTTGTCAAAACTTGGTGAAGGGGTCGGCACACTTGTGGCCGGGGCGGAAGATCCTCTTGTCATGGTATGAGCACTCGCTCTCGTGTTTTATGTGATGAATTTAGCTTTGTTTTGTTTTTATTCAATTTGTATCCTCCTCTTTTTTGTACTTTTCCACTTGTGTACTTTTATATGTTTCCTAATTTAAGGGGTCTTGCGCCTCATTCAAAAATTAAATAAAATAATAAAATGTCAATTTTTAATAAAAAAGACTCACTTGGAGTTATACCAGTCACACCATGCGTCGTATTGAGGTGTGGTTGATTCCTACACGTTACAAATGAGTCATAGATATTTGTTTTAAAATATTAAATCAATCATAATGGGTTAGCTCAGTTTTGAGTATGTCACTTGTTCTTTTACTGAAATTAATATCAAATTTAAATGACACATTTGGATTTATATCAGTCACATCGTGCATCGGATTAAGGCAAGGTTGATTTGTACACATCAAAAATTACTCACAGATTATTGTCATAAAACATCAAAATAATCCGAATGCATTTTCTCGGTTTTCAGTATGTCACTTGTGTTTTTTTATAAAATTAATGTCAATTTAAAATAAAAAGAGACACTTTGAGTCATACCAGTTGTATTGTGCATTTAATTGAGGTTTGGTCAATTTCTACATGTCACAAATGACTTATGGATCATTTTCCCAAAGTATCAAAATAATCCAAATGTTTTTTCTTAGTTTGTAGTATGTCAGTTGTATTTTTTTTACTAAAATGTCATTTCAAACTAGAAACACACATTTTGAGTCATACCGGTCGCATCGTGCATTGGTTTGATATGAGAGTGCTTCATACACATCACAAATAACTTATGAATCATTATCCTATATTATTAAGACAATTGGAGTAGGTTTTCTTGGTTTTTAGTGAGTGACACATTTTGAGCTAAAACTTCAATTTTAAACTGATAACAGAAAATTTTAGACAAACCATGCATCAGATTAAGGTGTGGTTGATTTGTAAATGTCAAAAATGACTCAAGGATTATTTTCCTAAAGTATAAAAATAATCCAAATGCGTTTTTTTTTTCAGTATGTTATTTGTGTTTTTTTTCTAAAATTAATGTCAATTTTAAATAAAAATAGACTTTGAGTCATAATAGTCGCATTGTGCATTGAATTGATGTGCGGTCAATTCCTACATGTCACAAATTACTTATAAATCATTTTCCTAAAGTATCAAAACAATTTTAATGTGTTTGCTCATTTTGTAGCATGTCGGTTGTGTTTTTTTACTAAAATATCATTTCAAACTAGAAACATGCATTTTTGAGTCATACCGGTCGTATCATGAATTGGTTTGATATGAGACTTCCTGATACATGTCACAAAAAACTTACGAATAATTATCATGAATTATGAAGATAATTGGAGTGAGTTTGCTTGGTTTTCAGTGAGTGTCGTGTTTTGAGCTAAAATTTCAAATTTAAACTGATAATTGACACTTTTAGCCATACCGATCATACATTGAGTCTGATTGAGGTGTGGTTGATTCGTACATGTCAAAAATGACTCATGGATCATTTTTATAAAGTATTAAAACAATCTGAATGCGTTTTCTCAATTTTCAGTATGTCACTTGTGTTTTTTTTCTAAAATTAATGTCAATTTTAAATAAAAATAGATACTTGAGTCATACCAGTTGCATTGTGCTTTAAATTGAGGTGAGTTACACTACTAGAATTTTTAGATTTCGAGGTGGTGGACTTATAGAAGCCTCCAAATGGCGGCCGCTGCATTTTTCTACACCCTATACCCTAATTTTTTCCTCTCGACCCCCACACCCTAATTTTTTCCTCTCGACCCACACCCTAATTTTTCCCTCACTGAACCCACGACCCACCCCTCCCCGACCCTGCGACCCCGACCCCCGACGAACCCCACCCCTTTGCCTTCGCGCTACGCCACCCGCAACCCCGGCGACCCCCACCGCCTTGCCTCTGTGCTGCGCCCCCCGCGACTCGGCAACCCCCACCCCCTGCCTCTGCGATGCACCTTCAGAAAGTCCCACGACCGTCGTCCCCTCCCAGCCCCGCTACATCCCTTCGGCAAGTCCTCCCGTCCTGCCTCCGTTGGACCCTCCTGGTCTGTCATGCCCCGCCGTGTAGAACCCTCCCACGCTTCGTCCAATGGTTCCGCCCCTTTCGAGTCCAGCTGTCGAACCCCTGTCATCAAGTCGTTGTGCCATCATGGATCCGAAATTGAGTCACACCCCGTTACCCGCGATCAAGTCCTCTTCAGGTAATGTTTTTTATCCTTAAAATTATCTTTGAAGTCATTGGTTTTTAAATTTTAATGATATGTGTTTTTTATAATTTAAATAAGATATTTCACTTTTGATTTCTATTAAATACATATATGGATAAGAGCTGGATTGATATATAAGATAGGTTTTTGGCTGAATATTATGAGAGGATTAAGCGATTTATGGATTTCACCAATAGATTTCCAAGCGATATGATTAGTTTTTCATGCAGAAAATGTGAAAATAGATATATCTTAAAACAAGATAGTGTTAGAGAACATTTTTTTTTGAATGGGTTTTTGAAAAACTATAAGACATGGACACGTCATGGAGAAGATTTTGTTTCATTTCATCACTTAGAAAGTATTCATATGAATGTTGATTCAAGAAAAGTTGATCCAATGAACATAATGCTCAATGATATGATGCTTCAGTTTCAACCTGAAGACAGTAATGTCATAAATGACGACGTTGGATTGAGTAATATCTGTTCTTCTACAGATGGAGAAGCATTGAAATTCTTGACGATGTGCATACTGAATTATATCCTGGATGCACTAAATTTAGTAAATTGTCATTCATCGTTGAATTGTTACACCTGAAGGCCTTGAACCAGTGGTTAGACACCTCATTCGACATGTTGTTGGTATTGTTGAAGACGGTACTCCCTGCTGGAGCGAAGATTCCAGAGTCATTTTATCAAGCTCGCAAGTTGACCGATGATCTTAGTTTTAAATATGATACAATTGATGAGTGTCACAATAATTGTATGTTGTTTAGAAAAAAGAATGCGTAATTAAATATTTGTACTATTTTCTATACATCCAGGTGGAAGACCAATGAGATTAATCAAGTTAGTCAGATTCTTCCTAGGAGAGTCTTGAATCAAGGGAAACAAGTTGCCGCTAAAAAAATGCGTTATTTCCCATTGAAACCGAGACTAAAGAGATTCTTCTTGTCAACTAAAATTTCTAAATTGATGACTTGGCATTTAGAGAGAAAGAAATAGGTTGATAAATTAACTCACCCGATAGATTCTTTGGCATGGAAAGAGTTTGATCAAAGACACCCATACTTTTCCTGAGATGATTGTAATATTCAACTAGGTTTAGAAGCAGATGGTTTTAACCCATTTAGGTCCATGGTTGGTGCGACACATAGTATGTGGCCATTGGTGTTGGTTCAATACAACATTCTCCCATGGGTATGTATGAAGCAACCTTTTTTGTTACTGTCAATTCTAATTGATGGACCGACAGGACCTGGTGATAAAATCGATGTTTATATGCAACCTTTGATTGATGAGATGCAAGAATTTTGGGCCTATGGTGTAATGAATTTTGACTCGGCAGCTAATGAAATGTTTAGACTTTGGGCCACTTTTTTTAAGGAAAATTAATGATTTCCCAGCGTATGATAACTTATCAGGTTGGAGTACAAAAGGATAATTTTCTTGCCCTTTTTGTAATAAGAGTAATAAATCTATATGGCTTAAGCACTGTAGAAAGTGGGAATATATTGGTCATAGATGCATTCTTCCTCCATTGCACAGGTTCAGAAAATACCGTGTATCATTTGATGTGAATAGAGAGTATGACCTATCACCGTAAATACTGCTTGGGGTTCAAAGTTGTGCACAAATTGATCAAGAAAACATCCCTACAATGTATGATTTTTAAGATTTATTGGTTTCTACATTTCCTTCTATTCCTACTGCAAATAGACAATGCAATCATAATTGGAAGAAACAGAGTATTTTTTTTGAATTTACTTATTGGAAAAATAATATTTTAAGACATAATTTGGATGTGATGCACATTGAAAAAAATGCATGTGATAATATATTGTGAACCATTTTAGGCATCAAGGGGAAATCAAAGGACAATGCTAATGCTCAACATGATTTTCAAGAAATGGGATTGAGAAAACCTTTAAATTTATAGCTGGGTGAAGGTAATTGGGCTTACATGCCTGATGCACAATACATAATGAGTAAAAAATAGAAACAAACATTTCTATCAATTTTGAATACCGTTAAGGTGCCAGATGGTTATTTCTCTAATATTTCCAAGCATGTGAATATGACGAGCATGACATTATAGGGGTTTAAAAGTCACAATAATCATATTACACTTCAACAGTTAATTCCTATAGCAATTTGTGATTGCTTACCTACCCAGGTCGTTGAGCCGTTGATTGGAGTTTCTAATTTTTTCAGACAGCTCTGTTCTAGGAATCATCACATGAGTGATTTAAAAAAGCTACAGGATAAGATTGTATTTGTATTATGTCACCTAGAAAAACTATTTCCACCATCTTTTTTTGATGTCATGGTTCACTTGACCGTGCATTTAACTGGTGAATTCACTGCTGGCAGTCTCGTGCAATTCAGGTGGATGTATCCAATAGAGCGATACTTAAATACATTGAAACGGTATGTGCACAACAAAGCTCATCTGGAAGCCTCAATTTCCAAGGTATATTTAATGGATGAGTGTACTAATTTATGTGCTTCATATATTGATGAGGTTGAAACAAAGATAGATAAACCCTCCCAGAATGACAAGGGTCCAATTGGAGAAGGAATAACGTTTGATATGCAGAACGATGAGTGGGTTCAAGCTCATTGATATGTATTGTTCAACACTACATCAGTTATGCCATTGATACATTAAGTTTCATAGTTTATGTGTATTTTGTTTCTATATTTATTTTATTGCTTACCTTATATTGTGTTGTGATTTAGGATGTATATCGCTGAGTTGAAATGTGAAAGGCCCTGTGCAACTGACTATCAAATCCAAAAACATCATTTCAACACATTTCATGAGTGGTTCAAGACACATGTACGTATAATTGATTTAATATTTTTATAGTCCAACTTAGTTGTATTTTCACAATCCTTTATCCATTAAACTATATATGTGAAATTTGCACATTCAAAAGTTACGTGATTTAACCCATCATGTGAGCGAATAACTCAACCAACTAGCTGATAGTCCATTTATTACAGCTCATCGCTACAAGTATTTGGATGATAACAGATTCCAATTTCGTATTAGCGATGTTGACATGAACCGAGCCACACAAAATAGTGGTGTTGGTTGTTCTTTTGTTGGTGCAATTTATTATTATGGATTGATGAGAGATATTATTGAGGTTATTTATGGTCATGGATTAAAACACATATTGTTAAGGTGTGATTGGGTTGATCCGGTTCATGGAATGAAAGTTGATAACTTCCAATTTACATCAGCAAACTTTAACAATATGCAATATAAAGATGGCCGAGTAAGCAATGATCCCTTCATACTGACATCGCAGGCAGAACAAGTTTACTTTGTCGGCATTGATTCTGATTGGAAAGTTGTGGTGAAAATGTCTAGAAGAGGGGTTTTTTCTGATTGATCAAGAGGAACCTGACATTGTCACATTTCCTGATCAAACACTTGACCAAACAATAGTAGTTGTACGAGATGAAGATATAAAATGGGCTAGAGAGATAGTTGAAGGAGATACGATAGACTTTCATGATTAGTGAAAATTGTAATTATATCCCCAGTTATTGTTTGTAAAAATATTTATGAGTTATATATGTATAAAAATTGATTGATTTAACTATAATTTCTTTTAATGTAGGTATGTCACAGGGTGGTCATAGTGGTTCACCTGATGTTGTCAGTATGTATGTTTTCATTTTTCTAAATTAATTGATTGTAATTTTCTATGTATATTTCCCTAACTGTTTATAATCATTAATTTATATTGTAATTGAATTATGAATTTATGTTTATCAGGATATAGTGCATCTTCCAGCAGAAGCAGGGGTCTTAGTAGAGGGGTTCAATCCTGGAACTCTGGTGCCCGATTGGATGTGTTATTTGATGAAACATTTTATCTAGTCGGAGAAGGTGCTACTGTATTGAGTTGTCTGTTTGGTAATATGATATGAGACTCACAAAAATTCCCTCTGAAGACTCATGAATGGAGTTTCCCCCCCAGGATATGATGGATAGATTATGGAGGGAGGTTCAGGTAAATTCAATGTTTAATTTTTCATGATATTGTTATTATTATTGTCCCATCTACTGACAATTTTTTTAACAGGATAATTTGACATCCTGTCCATATGAGTTTCAGGATGTATGTATGTCCAAATGCAGAAAATTATGGAAGGATTACAAGTCAAGGGTGAAGAGAGATCACTGGACACCATTTGCGGGTGTGTCAAACATTCTACAGCTAGTCCCTCTGGGCATTATTCCCACGTAGTGGCAGGATTTGGTTGCGTTTTGGTCGAGTGAGGCGGCGGCGATAAGATTTATTACTTTTAATATATAAATGAATAATATTTCAAATGTCTATTAAGTAAATATGTTTAATGTAGACTGATTATGCTCGTTATTCACATAATCAGGCGATGCAGGGCACGCCTTCCAGACTTGGCACTCGACATGTGTCACAGCTCAAACATGATGTAAGTTTAGAATTCACTATTCATTCATATTTTAAAAATATTGTAGTATAACATGGTGAACCCCTTTATTTTAGTTACACCAATGCGGTGAGCTGATCGATCGGATGCCCATATGGGTGAGGACTCGTAGGGCGAGTGATCCCGATGTTGCCAGTGTTATAGTAAGCAAATTATTTACTAATAAATGCATTTTTATTTTATATAAATTATTCATATTTGTTTATTGATTCATTATATTATACAAATTCATTTTGATGCTATAAATACCTGAAAATTCCGTAGATTTTTTTTAAATACATGAGAATTTTATGAGTCTGTGAAAATTTACAGCGCTTGATTCCGAGGCCCGGTGTGCCCAGAATCAATTTCTAAAGTTCTGTTCGAGTACGTTCAGTAAATGTGTGAGAAGGATTTTATAACTTTTGAACCAGTGCTCAGAATTGAAATATGAGGGTACCGTTGAACTCACAGTGCCAATATTTTCTTAAAGAAGACTTTCACCTCGACGACAGTTAGTCGAGAATGGAAGTTAGTTTTTGGGTTTTTAATTAAATAAAAATAAGTGTATAGCTTATCTTTATTTTTGGTGGTTAAAACCTCCAAGAGGTGGATAGAGGTGGGGGCCACCACACCATAACCTCCCATAAGAGGTTATGGTGGTGGGGCCTACTCGTACATAACCTCTCTTGGGAGGATAATTTTCGGTGGGGACCACCCGAGCTTATAACCCCTTGGAACCCCCCAATTAAGTGGAGAAACCTTTAAACATACCTTTGTTTAATTTTTTCCAACTCTCTTCAGTTAATTGATACTCTCCACCTCCCCTAATTTTGAATTTAAACCAATTCAACCCCATTAATTAAATGAGTTGTCTCATTTAATTAAACACAACAATTTGTATTGTGGTGCCAACAAATAATAGACATCTTCTTCTATTTTTTTTGGCTTGGAATTTTGGTGGAGGTTTGGGAAGGAGAATAACGCTCCAACGAAGAACGATCACCGAAGGACGAAAGACATTTATTTCCCCAATGAAGAACCTTTGGTCGAGGGATGAAACTGTCACCCATGAAGAACGCTGACGACGTTGTCTTCGACTTCATCTTCTCCGAACTCTCCTTCCACCATCAACGATTGAAAAATGAGGTAGGGGTTCTTTTATGATTGAGTTTTACCCTTTTTTCTTCATCGTTAGTTTTACTCTTTGAGTACTATTGATATCACCATAACGTGGAAGGCTCAGGCCGCACAAACACGACCTGAAACTCCCCCTTCGTTTTACCTCGCTTGTTGACGACGGCGGTGGCGGCGTAACGGCGCCGCCGGAAGAGTGGACCACGGTGGGGCAACGGCAGCCGACGACGGGCCGAACACGAAAGAAACCAGCGGCGCAAGGCCATCGAGTCGCCGGAAGGGCGCGACACTGTCGTTACACATGGAAGAAAGGGGGCCACGACCATGCTGGACCACAGCGGAAGGGCGTGGCGCCGTCGTGTCATGCGGAGGAGGAGAGTCGCGTCCAGGCTGGGCTGCGGCGAAAGGGCGCGACACCGTCGTGATGCGCGGAGGAGTTGAACCGCAGCCAGGGCGGGCCGCGGTGGAGGAGAAGAACCACGGCTAGGGTGGGCCGCGATGGAAGAGCAGAGGTGGTCGACATCGGGCCGGCCACAGGCGAATCGGAGTGGCTGGTCGTTCAGCCAGCCAGGAGGAGCGGGACCCCACTAGGTCCCACGTGATAAGGACCGGTGCCACTTGGAGCCGGTTTGGTCCCTACCTGAATGGTTCATCTGTTTGAGATTTACAGGGGACATGCTTTACCCCCCTAGACGTGGCTTAGGTAGACCCCCCGTGGGCTGTCGGGCCGCCCCCTCGGGCCGGGCTGCCCCCTCGAACCGGGCCGCCCTCGGGCTGGGCCACCCTCGGGCTGGGCCGCTCTCGGCCGGGATGCCCCCTCGGTCCGGGCCTCCCTCTCAGGCCGGGTCGGATCTTTAGACCGGGTCGGACACACGGGCCGAGTCGGACTCACGGACTGGGTCAGACCCCAGTCTGAACCCGTTTGACCCGAACACACCTTTTCACCCATAACTCGGGCTACGGGTGTCCGATCGACGAACTGTCTGCAGTGACATAAATATTAGAGCGAGACGGTTCTTTTGGAATACCCCACTTGAGGTTTGGACATAGTTGGGGTACAGTTGGGTTGGTTTGAAACTAAAATCCAACCGGGCCCCCGAGACAGAAACGCTAATAACTCACAGACTAGGCGTCTGATTGATGCCCCGTCTGTTGTGTTGAGACCCCTATGATGAGGCATACCTTTGAGATACTTATACATGGGAATTTTTGACAGTTGGAGTATCGAGCAGTAGCTCGTGGAGTGGATCCTTCCAGAGGCGAGCAGACAGAGTACGGAGACCTAGTAGCTGGCTGAGACCTGATGACTGCTTGACCGATTCGACTCGGAGTGTTTCGACTAGCCCAGTGGGAAGCGCCTCTGTGTGACGCAGAAGACCCACAGTGGGGAGCGACTCTGTATGACGCAACAAACCCATGGTACTCGACAGGAGGAGTACCTCAGTAGGCTACGAGGGGGAGTGCCTCTGTGTGACGAGGAAGGCCCACAGTGGGAAGCACCTCTGTGTAACGCAACAGACCCACGATACATGACAGGAGGAGTACCACAACAGTCTAGGATAGTGGGAAGTGCCTCTGTGTGATGCGGAATTCCCACAATACTCTATATAGGAGGAGTACACCAACAGCTAAGGTTTCGACAGTTTGACTGGGAGTGTTACATGTTACCACCCTAGAATAAAATTCTGGTTTTGAGCTGAGTCTTTGACTTTTTTGTTTTTCTCATGATTGAGATGGGTTACTTGATAACTTAGGTATATGTATGAGCATATACCTAATTAATGGTTATACGTTTATTTCATACTTTTTGGTTTATCTTTGTTGGATTTTGTGAGACCTTGAGGGTCTCAGGGTCCCTACTGAGTATCGTTATACTCACCCATGCACGGGCTATGCCCGCATCTCGTTGTGTTGGTTGCAGATGACAGACAGCGCTGAATGAAGCAGAGAGTAGCAGGACTGGATGGTACCCAGAGGTGGACCACTTGGAATGATGGTACACGGAGTGGATGGATGGACGTGGAGTGCTGGGGAGGCCACCTGTACCTACCCTTTAGGTAGGAACCCCGAAGGAAGACCTAGTAGCTACTTTACTTTTCTTAAGTTGTACTTTCTTTCAGTTGTACTTGTACTTTCCTATTGGTCTTGTATTTCCAGCCCCCTTTACTTTCAACACTCTCTTTTGTATACAGTTTTACTTAGTGTTTTACTTCCAGTTGTGTAATCTGATGTGTTTTTTATAGTTTTAAAGGCAATGCCTTCCCAATTTTGGGATTTATGCCTTTAGTGATAGTCGTCGGCCCATGGCCTATGGAAGGTGGGCTTGGGGTAGTCACGAGACGGGCCCTGGGGGATGGGTCGTGACAAATTGGTAATAGAGGCTCTGGTTCTACCGCAGAACTTAGGACTCTGATCATTCTTTTCTATGAAGCAATAGTGTTAAGGGTACTAAGTGTGGTTTTCAGTTCAGGGAGTCCAGTGTTGGTGCGGGTGGCCGACGTATCCATACACAAGGACCCTAACTACTGATTTTCGACTTAGTTCACAAAAAACACTGATTGCGTGCGTGTTTATAAAAGTTTTCTTAAGTCAGCTCAACCAGGTCATCTCACCAGGTATAATCATTTGACCGTGTCGCATCTGTTTTTTCAGGATGCCTCCCCGCAGAGCCTCGAGAGTCGTATGCTCTGACATCCCACCGAGTGACGAGGCCTCGGTGCAGGGCCCTTTTCAATTTGAGGCACCAGTAGAGGCACCAGCGGTACCACTTCCCGTTGGGCCACTGATGCCACCAGCCCCAACAACAGACGATGCATGCCGCTTGAGCACGTTGCATGAGTTCCAGTGCTAGAGGCCACCCTGGTTCCGGGGAGAGATGGACCCACAGGTGGATGGGGATTGGATGGAGGCTGTGGTGAGAGTCTTCAGGCTAGTAGGGAAACTAGTAGACCTCATGGTGATCCTTGATGCGAGTCTCCTTCAGGCATCAGTAGGCAGATGGTGGAGCCTGATGCTCCAGGTGCATGACGAGGCGACACTTCTATGGGCAGACTTCGAGAGCCTATTCCGGGTAGAGTTTGTACCAGCCACCCTTAGTGTGGTGATGATACATGATCTACTGCATCTACAGTAGGGTAGCATAATAGTAGCACAGTACTCAACGAGGTTCACCGACCTCTCGCGCTACTCCACAGATATGGTACGAGACCCATTCTTCAGGGCCCGGACCTTCGAGTAGGGGATCAGGTGAGGGATCAGGGCATCTATGATCTCCCTCAGCATCCCGAAATAGGTGAGGGTTTTAGAGAGTTCCCTATTAGTGGAGAGTTTCCTTGATGAGCATTCACTAGCAGTGAGACCCACTACTAGTCAACACGAAGCGGAGTCTTCTACAGCTGGCAGTAGAGAGATGACGCAAAGGTCCAAGAGGACCAGACCCATGGGTGGACGACCGCAAGACTCAAGATCTGTTGTGTGGGGAACCTGGGTTAGTGACTTACCTTCTAGGAGCAGGTAGTTTTACTCATGCAGTGGGCAGGGTCACATGGCTCGAAACTGTCTGACCCGCCGTTCAGACGATTAACAGATAATTGAGGGACCTCCCAGGTAGAGGCAGAGATTCGATCGAGGCGGTCCGCAAGGCACAGGAAGACATGGCAGAGGATATGGTCAACAATATGGCGATGGACGACATTATGAGGTTCTACCGCCACAACCACCAGGAGGACCACCCCGACTGTAAGGAGATAGCGGACAGGGGAGAGATCTACTTCAGGCAGCTAAGGCATACGACCATGGCACTCCAGAGATGATTCGAGGTACTATCTTCATCTACTCCACATTAGCTACAGTTCTTATAGACACATGTGTCAGTCACTCTTTCATTGCCACTGCCCTCGTTCAGAGCTTAGAGATTCTGACAGAGTCGTTGGCTCAATCCTTACGGATAGAGACTCCTACGGGAGTAGACTTGACGATTAAGCACTGGTGCCGACAGTGTGAGCTTAATCTAGGAGGTGAGAGATTTGGCTGGGATCTCCTCATAGCAGTGTCGAGGCCTTAGGACGTCATATTGGGTATGGACTGGTTATCTACAGTCCATGCTCAGATTGACTGTATTAGGCGCAAAGTGCGGTGTGTCTGCACAAATGGGACTAGGTTCAACTTCATCGACGAGAAGGGAACCTTTTCAGCACAAGATGGACTTACTCAGAGGAGGGTGCAGCCGATCACTCACCAGTTGTCTTGCCTTACCCTCAGAGCAATTGATGTGGAGAGTCCGACTTATCCTGTAGTGGTGGACTAGTATGCGGATGTTTTCCCTGACGATGTCCCAGGACTGCCTCCTCACAGAGAGGTGGACTTCTATATTGACATATACCCCAGGATGACACCGATATCTACTCCAGCATATCGAATGGCTCCTGCTGAGCTTTGTGAGCTGTGGGTATAGCTGGAAGACTTTCAGGGAAAGGGATTCATCTAGCCCAGTGTTTCTCCCTGGGCAGCCCCGATTTTGTTCACCAAGAAGGCGGACGGGAGCTTGAGGCTTTGTGTCGACTATCATCGCCTGAACCAGGGGACCATGAAGAACAAGTACCCACTCCCGAGGATTGACGACCTCTTTGATCATCTCAAGGGAGCACGGTGGTTCTTGAAGATAGACCTTAGATTAGGCTATCACCAGCTCAGAGTTTGAGATGAGGATGTTCAGAAGACGACCTTCAGGTGTCGGTATGGACACTATGAGTTCTTGGTTATTCCATTCGGCATAACTAATGAACCAGAAGTGTTCATGGGACTCATGAACTGGATCTTCCAGCCATACCTCAATCGCTTTATCGTAGTCTTCATCGAAGACATTCTGATCTACTTGACTACTGAGGAGGATCATTCCTACCATTTTCAGGTAGTACTAAACACACTCTGAGAGCATCAGCTTTATGATAATCTCTCGAAGTGCCAATTTTGGATTCGAGAGGTTAACTTCTTGGGACATGTCATCTCAGAGGTTGGAGTTGCAGTAGATCCAGCAAAGATTGAGGTGGTACTTTCTTGGGAGCCACCCAGGAGTGTGATGGAGGTACGGAGTTTCCTAGGCTTGGATGGATACTACCGGAGATTTGTTCCAGACTTCTCCAGAGTTGAAGCACCACTCTCAGCCTTGACAAGGAAGGTGAAAACCTTCATGTGGTCGGATAGATTCCAGAAGAGCTTTTAGGAGTTGAGGCAGAGGCTGACTAGCATCCCCATCTTGAGGCTTCTAGAGGAAGGCGTAGGGTACGTAGTTTACTGCGATGCATCAGGGACTGGACTTGGGTGTGTCCTGATGCAGGAGGAAGCAGTGATCACATATGGTTCTCGGTAGATGAGACAACATGAGTAGAACTACACTACCCATGACCTAGAGTTAGCAACAGTGGTCTTCACCTTGAAGATGTGGCAGAACTATCTGATGGGTGAATGTTTTACCGTGTACTCTGATCACAAGAGTCTTAGGTATATCTTCTCTCAGAAGGACTTGAACCTGAGACAGCGACACTGGATTGAGTTCCTCCAGGACTATAACTTCGAGATAGTCTATACTCCTAGGAAGGGGAACGTTGTTGCAAATTCACTCAGTAGGAGATCTGGTATACAGCTTCTAGGAGAGGTGACAGAGTAGTTGGATGATTTACAGATTTCTTATGTGGACCGAGATGTAGCAACTTTCCTTCAGTCTCTTACAATAAATCCTCCACTTCTTCAGTGAGTCAGGGAGTCACAACGTGGAGACGTTGACTATGAGACATGACGTGCTCAGATATCCATAGGGCAGGCACCTAATGGATTTTATGAAGGTGGGGATCACATAATCCTCTTTAGAAGACGTACTATGGTGCCCGTTTCACTTCTGGAGGAAGTGTTGAGGGAGTTTCACATGTCCCCTCTAGCGGTACATCCAGGAGTGCGAAGATGTACCAGGACCTTCAACGATAGCACTGGTGACCAGGTATGAAGAAGGCAGTAGCGGAGTTTGTCTCATGGTGCCTCACTTATCAGCAAGTGAAGGCAGAGCACCAAGTACCACTAGGCTTCGTTCAGTCTTTAGAGGTCCCAGAGTGGAAGTGGGATGAGATATCCATGGACTTTGTGACGAGTCTTCCACGTACATCCAGGAGTCATGATTCAATATGGGTGATCATTGAACGACTCACCATGTCAGCCCACTTTCTACTGATCAGAGAGCAGGTATCATTTGAGAGCTTAGGACACCTCTATATGTAGGAGATTGTGTGTTTTCATGGAGTACCTTCTTCTATTGTATCTTATTGTGACACACGGTTTACTTCCCAACTATGGAAGGGGTTGTAGGAAGCTTTTGGGACACAACTTTGCTTGAGCACCGCCTTACATCCTCAGACAGATGGTCAGAATGAGCAGACCATTCAGACCCTTGAGGACATGCTACCTGCATGTGTCCTCAACTTTGGTCATAGCTGGGAGATCACTTACCATTGGCAGAGTTTTCCTACAACAATAGATATCACTCCACCATCGGTATGGCACCTTTTGAGGCCTTGTATGGTCGACCCTGCAAATCTCCACTGTGCTAGACAGACCCAGGGGAGTCAGCACTAGTGGGACTAGTGGTGTTATGCTCAACCACAGAGAAGGTGCATATCATCCAGGAGCATATGAAGACTACACAGAGCAGGAAGAAGGCGTATGCCTATAGGAGACGGAGGCCTCTAGATTTCGAGGATGGCGACCACGTCTTCCTACGAGTCTCACCTTGATGAGGACTACAGAGATTTGGCCGAGCTGGTAAGTTGTCACTGTGATTCATTGGACCTTTTCAGGTCCTCAACAAAGTAGGCGAGGTGAATTACTACTTAGAACTTCCACCTCAGTTGCACCAGGTGCACTACGTCTTCCACATATCTCAGCTGAGGAGATACGTGCATGACCCTTCCCACATCATCGACCATGGAGAGATGGACATCGATGACGGGGTGACTTTTATGGATGTTCCAATGGAGATTGAGGATTGACAGGAGAGGTTCCTTTGTGGATGATCGATACCTCTGGTGCGCGTTCGCTTGCAGCACGGGAACCTCCAGGAGAGCACATGAGAGTGGGAGGCTCAGATGCGTGCTCAGTACCCCCATTTGTTCCCTTAATTTGAGTTATAGATTGCGAGGATGTAAAGCCCTGAGGTGAGGATAATGTAAAGACTTGGAAATTCTGTGGATTTTTTTTAAATACATGGGAATTTTATGAGTCCACGAAAATTTATGGCACTTGATTCTGAGGCCCGATGTGCCCGAAATCAATTTCTAAAGTTTTGTTCGAGTACGTTCAGTAAACGTGTGAGTGGGATTTTATAACTTTTGAACCAGTTCTCAGAATTGAAATCTGAGGGCACCGTTGAACTCACAGTGCTGGTATTCACTTAAGAAGACTTTCACCTCGACAGTAGTTGGTCGAGAATGGAAGTTAGTTTTTAGGGTTTTAATTAAATAAAAATAATTGTGTAGCTTATTTTTATTTTTGGTGGCTAAAACCTCCAAGAGGTGGTTAGAGGTGGGTCCCACCACACTATAACATCCCATAAGAGGTTATGGTGGTGGGTCCCACCCACACATAACCTCCCTTGGGAGGATATTTTTTGATGGGGACCACCCGGGCTTGTAACCCCTTGGAACCCCCCAATTAAGTGGAGAAACCTTTAAACTTCCCTTTGTTTATTTTTTTCCAACTCTCTTCATTTAATTGAAACTCTCCACCTCCCCTAATTTTGAATTTGAACCAATTCCACCCCATTAATTAAATGAGTTGTCTCATTTAATTAAACACAACAATTTGTATTGTGGTGCCAATAAATAATAGATATCTTCTTATATTATTTTTGACTTGGCATTTTGGTGGAGCTTTGGGAAGGAGAATAACGCTCCAACGAAGAACGATCACCGAAGAAGTAAAGACACTTCTTCCGCCAACGAAGAACCTTCGGTCGAGGGAAGAAACCGTCACCCACGAAGAACGCCGACAACGTTGTCTTCGACTTCGTCTTCTCCGAACTCTCCTTCCACATTCAACGGTCGACAAACGAGGTAGGGGTTGTTTTATGATTGAGTTTTACCCTCCATTCTTTGTCGTTAGTTGTACTCTTTATGGCCTATTGATATCACCATAACGTGGAAGGTTCGGGCCGCACGAACATGACCCTACCCTCCCCCTTCGTCTTACCTCGCTTGTTGATGACAGCGGTGGCAGCGCAACAACACCACCAAAAGAGTGGACCATGGTGGGGCAACAGTGGCCGACGACGGGCCGACCTTGAGAGAAACTAGCGGCATAAGGCCACCGGGTTGCCGGAAGGGCACGACACCGTCGTGCCGCGCGGAAGAAAGGGGGCCGCGGCCAGGCCGGGACGCAACCAGGACAGGCTGCGGTGGAAGGGAGCAGTGCTGTCATGCCGTGTGGAGGAGGAGAACCATGACCAGGCCGGGCTGTGGCAGAAGGGCGCGGCGCCGTTGTACCACGCGGAGGAGTTAAACCTTTGCCACGGTGGGCCGCGATGGAGGAGCAGAATTGCGGCCAGGACGAGCCGTGGAGGAAGAGCAGAGACGGCCGGCATCAGGCCAACCACCGGCGGTGCGGAGTGGCTGGCCACTCGGCCTGCCAGGAGGAGCGGGACCTAGCTGGGTCCCGTGTGATAAGGATCGTTGCCACATGTCACAGATTCGGTCCCCACCTGAACGGTTCATTCATTCGGGATTTACAGGGGGCGCGTGATACCCACCTGAATGCTTCTTAGGCGGACCCCCCACGGGCCGCAGGGCCGCCCTCGGGCCGGGCTTCCGGGCCACCCACAGGCTGGGCTGCCTCGAGCCGGGCCGCCCCTTGGGCCGGGCCGCCCCCTCGAACCGGGCCTCCCTCGGGCCTGGCCACCCTCGGGCCGGGCCGCTCTCGGTCGGCCCTCCCCCTTGGGCTGGGTCAGACCCGCGGGCTGAGTCAGACCCGCGGGCTGGCTCGGACCCACGGACCGGGTCAGACCCTAGTCTGAACCTATTTGACTCGAACACACCTTTTCGCCCATAACTCAGGCTACGAGTGTCCGATCAACGAACCGTCTGTGGTGAAAGAAATATTAGAGAGAGATAGTTCTTTTGAAATACCCAACTTGAGGTTTGGACATAGTTGGGGTATGATTGGGTTGGTTTGAACCTAAAATCTAACCGGGCCCCCGGGACGGAAATGCCAATAACTCACAGATCGGGAATCCAATTGACAGGCCGTCTATTGAGTTAAGACCACTATGACGAGGCAGACCTTTGAGATAATTCTATAGGGGACTTCGTGATAGTTGGAGTGTCGACCAGTAGCTTGTGGAGCAGATCCTTCTAGAGGTGAGCAGACAGAGTACGGAAACCTAGTAGCTTGTTGAGACCTGACAACTGCTTGACCGATGCGACTCAAAGTGTTTCAACTAGCCCAATGGGAAGCGCCTCTATGTGACTCAGCATACCCATAGTGGGGAGTGCCTTTGTGTGATGTGACAGACCCACGGTACTCGACAGTAGGAGTACCTCAGCATGCTACGACGGGGAGTGCCTCTGTGTGACGCGGCAGACCCACAGTGGGGAGGGACTCTGTGTGACGTAGCAGACCCACAATACTCCACAGAAGGAGTACTACAACAGTCTAGGATAGTGGGAAGCGCCTCTGTGTGACGTGGCAGGCCCAAATTACTCTATAGAGGAGGAGTACACCAGCAGTCGAGGTTTCAACAGTTTGACTGGGAGTGTTACATGTTACCACCCTAGAATAAAATCTTGGTTTTGAGATGAGTATTTGACTTTTGTGTTTTCCTCATAATTGAGATGGGTTACTAGATAACTTAGGTATATGTATGGGAATATACCTAAGTAATGGTTATCCATTGATTTCATACTTTGTGGTTTATCCTTGTTGGATTTTGTGAGACCTTGAGGGTCTCAGGGTCCTTACTGAGTATCATTATACTCACCCCTATATAGGCTATGCCCACGCCTCATTGTATTGGTTGTAGACGGCGAACAACACTGACTGAGGCAGAGAGTAGTAGGACTAGACGGTACCCGGAGGTGGACCACTTAGCGTGATGGTACACGGAGAAGATGGGCGGATGTGGAGTGCTGAGGAGGCTACCTGTACCTACCCTTCAGGTAGGAACCACGGAGGACGACCCAATAGCTAGTTTACTTTTCTTCAGTTGTACTTGATTTCAGTTGTACTTGTACTTTCCTGTTGGCCTTGTATTTCCAGCCCCTTTACTTTCAATACCCTCTTTTGTATACAGTTTTACTTAGTGTTTTACTTCCAGTTGTTTACTATGATGTGTTTGTTTATAGTTTTAAAGGAAATTCCTTCCCAGTTTAGGGATTTACACCTTTTGTGCAAGTCACCTACCCCTAGCCTATAGAAGTCGGGCTTGGAGACGTCACGATACGGGCCCTGAGGGACAGGTCGTAACAGACGCTCAGTTAGTAGAGTTTCCAGAGGATCAACGTCGTAGTACTATACATAGAGATGAAATATTTCACCGTGTTGTGGGGCGTTATAGTCATGGTTATTCTTTAACTTATGGCGGTGGTGTCCCACGATGTGCAGTTGTTAGAGAAGATGTGATGGGTGCATGCAGAGATTTAGGGATGTGGACACAGACTGAGATAGATGCTGCCATGTAGGATATGCAGCGCAATATGGATGTGCAGTTTCAGTAGTTACGTGCAGAGTATGAGGAGAGGTTGTCATAGATGTCATCACATATCGATGAAATGACTATGCAACAAGTGGCGCCATAGGTAAACAATAAAACAAACCATACTCATATTGACTTTTATTGTTATGTTTAAGATACATAATATTGATATATATTGTAGGCTCCAAATACAGTTGGTGGAAATCACAGTGATATTGGTGATCCAAATGAGGATAAACCCCATGCATGAGGTAATTTCATTTGTGTTGATGAATTCTATAGAAGTTTTTATTCCTTGATGAATAGAATCTTCCATTTTTACCTAGATTAGTTTGTTTTAGTATTTGTGGATGATATCTTTGTGCACTCCAAGACTGATGATGATCATACCCAATATCTTGAAATCATCCATATTACACTTATAGAGCATAAAATATACACCAAGCTATATATATGTCACTTTTTTATTTATTAGGTATAGTTATTAGGTCAAATAATCTCAGAGGAAGGTGTGTCAGTGGATGGAGAGACAGTTCAGACAGTTGTTTCTTGGGAGAAGCCCAAGAACTCTTTTGATATCTGTAGCTTTCTAGGGTTATTAGGATACTATCTAATTATTATTCGTGACCAATACGAGGAGACGACACGTCAATCGGACATGCAGTTTTCACGGTACGACTCAATATGTGTTTTTTAAGTGTTGGGCGTGCTTCAGAAACACACGTGAGGTGGTCCAAACCGTCCAAACGACGTCGGAATGGCCTGAAATCAAACGACAACAACTGGTTAGTGAATTGTGAAGTGTTCGGGTAGACGAAACATCAATCGGAGGTGCCGTGTGCCCGCAGTGACCGAGAACGCACTTCTGGTGTCATAAACGGCCAAAACGGGCATTTAATGGTCAAATGCATAGCGGATGACATCATATTGACCTGAAATCATAGGGAAACAATATAATTATTATTCATGATGTGTACGAGGAGACAAAAAATCAATAGTACGTGTGGTTTGCGCAGTACGACTCAATATATATTTTTTAAGTGTTGGGCGTGCTTCAGAAACGCGCGTGAGGTGGTCCAGACCGGAAAAACGACATCATAATGGACTGAAATCAGAATACAACAATGGGTGAGTGAATTTTGAAGTGGTTGGGAAGATTTCATGTCAATCGGAGGTGCTGTGTGCCCGCGGTGACCGAAAACGCACTTCTGGTGTCATAAACGGCCAAAACGGGCATTTAACAGTCAAATTCATAGAGAACGACATCGGATTGACCTGACATCATAGAGAAACAATCTAATTATTATTATTGATATGAAAAAATAGATGAAACATCAACTGGATGTGAGGTTTGCATGGTATGACTCAATATGTGTTTTTTAAGTGTTGGGAGCGCTTCAGAAACATGCGTGGGGTGGTCCAAACCGGCTGAATGATGTTGGATTGGCCTGAAATTAGACGAAAACAACGGGTGAGTGAATTGTGAAGTGTTCGGGCAGATGACATGTAAATCGGAGGTGTTGTGTGCCCACGGTGACCGAGAACGCACTTCTGGTGTCACAAACGGCCAAAACGGGCGTTTAACAGTGAAATTCATAGCGGACGACATCAGATTGAACTGAAATCAAAGGGAAACAATATAATTATTATTTATGATAGGTATGAGGAGACAACATGTCAATAATACGTGTGGTTTACGTGGTACGACTCAATATGAATTTTTTAAGTGTTGGGCGCGCTTCAGAAACGCACATGGGGTGGTCCAAACTGGACGAATGATGTCAGATTGACCTAAAATTAGAAGACAAAAACAAATGAGTGAATTGTAAAGTGTTCGGGTAGACGACATGTCAATCGGAGGTGTCGTGTACCTGCGGTGACTGAGAACATACTTCTGGTGTCATAAATGGCCAAAACGGGCGTTTAATGGTCAAATTCATAGAGGACAACATCAGATTGACCTGAAATCATAGGTAAACAATCTAATTATTATTCATGACATGTATGAGGAGATGACATGTCAATCAGACATGCAGGTTGCGCGGTATATTTCAATATGTGTTTTTACGTGTTGGGCGCGCTTTAGAAACACACGTGGGGCGGTCCAAACTAGCCAAATGATGTCATAATGGAATGAAATCAGATGAAAACAACAGGTGAGTGAATTTTGAAGTGGTCAGGTAGACGACACGTCAATCGGAGGTGCCGTGTGCCCGCGGTGACCAAGAACGCGCTTCTGGTGTCATAAATTGCCAAAACGATCTTTTAACGGTCAAATTCATAGCGAACAACATCTAATTGACCTGAAATCACAGGAAAAAAATATAATTATTATTCATGATGTGTACGAGGAGACATAATGTCAATCGGACGTGCGATTTTCATGGTACGGCTCAATATGCATTTTTTAAGTGTTGGGTGCGCTTTAGAAACGCGTGTGGGGCGGTCCAAACTGGCCAAATGATGTCGGAATGGCCTTAAATCAGACGACAACAATGGGTGGGTTAATTTTAAATTGGTTGGGCAATTGAAATGTCAATCGGAGGTGTCTTGTGCCCACGGTGACTGAAAATGCACTTCTGGTGTCATAAACGGCCAAAATGGGCATTTAACAATCAAATTCATAGAAAATGATATCAGAATGGTCTGAAATCACTGGGAAAAAATATAATTATTATTCGTGATGTGTACGAGGAGATGGCACGTCAATCGGATGTGCGGTTTGCGCTGTACGGCTCAATATGCATTTTTTAAGTTTTGAGTGCGCTTCAGAAACGCGCGTGGGATGGTCCAAACTGGTCGAATGATGTCGAAATGGTCTAAAATCAGACCAAAATAACGGGTGAGTGAATTTTGAAGTGTTTGGGTAGATGACATGTCAATCAATGGTGTCGTGTGCCTGTGGTGACCGAGAACACACTTATGGTGTTATAAACGGCCATAACGGGTGTTTAACATTCAAATGCATAGAGGATGACATCAGATTGACCTGAAATCACAGAGAAACAATATTATTATTATTCGTGACATTTATGAGGAGACGACATGTCAATATTATGTGCAGTTTGTGCGGTATGACTCAATATGCATTTTTTAAGTGTTGGGTGCGCTTAAAAAACGCGCATGGGGCGATCCAAACTAGCTGAATGACGTCAGATTGACCTAAAATCAGATGAAAACAATAGGTGAGTGAATTTTGAAGTGTTCGGATAGACAACACATCAATTGGAGGTGCCGTGTGCCATCGGTTACCGAGAACACACTTCTGGTGTCATAAACAGCCAAAACGGGCGTTTAATGGTCAAATTCATAGCGGACGACATTGGATTGACCTGAAATCATAGGGAAATAATTTAATTACTATTTTTTACGTGCACGAGGAGACGACACATCAATCAGAAGTGCGGTTTGTGCGGTACGACTAAATATGTGTTTTTTAAGTGTTGGGCGTGCTTCAGAAATGCGCGTGGGGTGGTCCAAACTAGCCAAACGACGTCAGATTGACCTGAAATTAGAAAAAAAAATGGGTGAGTTAATTTTAAAGTGGTTGGGTATAAGAAACATCAATCAGAGGTGTCGTGTGCCTGCGATGACCGAGAACGCACTTCTGGTGTCATAAATGACCAAAACAGGCGTTTAAGGGTCAAATTCATAGTGGACAACATTGTATTGACCTGAAATCATAGGGAAACAATATAATTATTATTCGTGACATGTATGAGGAAACAAAACATCAATAGGACCTACAGTTTGCATGGTACAACTCAATATACGTTTTTTAAGTGTTGGGCACGCTTCAGAAACGCGCGTGGGGCGGTTCAAACTGAATGAACGACATTAGAATGGCCTTAAATCAGACAAAAACAATGGATGAGTTAATTGTCAAGTGCTCGGGTAGACAACACGTCAATCGGAGGTGCCGTGCGCCCGCAGTGACCGAGAACGCATTTCTGGTGTCATAAACGGCCAAAACGGGCGTTTAACGGTCAAATTTATAGCGTAAAACATCGGATTGACCTGAAATCATAGGGAAACAATATAATTATTATTCGTGACATGTACAAGAAGACGACATGTCAATCAGATGTGCGATTTGCAAGGTACGACTCAATATGCGTTTTTTAAGTGCTAGGTGCGCTTCAGAAATGCGTGTTGGGCAGTCCAAACTGGCCGAATGATGTAGGAATAGCCTAAAATCAAAAAAATAATAATGGTTGAGTGAATTGTGAAGTGGTCGGACAGAAATCACGTCAATCGGAGGTGCCGTGTGCCCGCGGAGATCGAGAACGCACTTCTGGTGTCGTAAACGGCCAAAACGAGTGTTTAATGGTCAAATTCATAGTGGACGACATCAGATTGACTTGAAATCAGAGGGAAACAATCTAATTATTATTCGTGACATGTATGAGGAGACAAAACTTCAATCAGACATGCGGTCTGCGCAGTACGGCTCAATATGTGTTTTTTAAGTGTTGGGCGCACTTCAAAAACGTGCGTGGGGCGGTCCAAACAAGACGAATGACATCGGATTGACCTGAAGTCAGATGACAACAATGGGTG
The DNA here is from genome assembly GCA_963277665.1 of Viscum album. NCBI lineage: Eukaryota > Viridiplantae > Streptophyta > Magnoliopsida > Santalales > Viscaceae > Viscum > Viscum album. Next base: position 1,005,794,076 of record OY728164.1, on the reverse strand, counting down.
AGTGAATTTTGAAGTGTTCGGGTAGACAACACGTCAATCAGAGGTGCCGTGTGCCTGCGGTGATCAAGAACGCACTTTTGGTGTCATAAACGGCCAAAATGGGTGTTTAATGGTAAAATTCATAGCGGATGACATCCGATTGACTTGAAATGATAGGGAAACAATCTAATTATTATTCGTGATGTGTATGAAGAGACGACACATCAATCAGATGTTCGGTTTGTGAGGTACGACTCAATATGCATTTTTTAAGTGTTGGACGTGCTTCAGAAACTCACGTGGGGTGGTCCAAACCGGCAGAACGACATCGGATTGACCTGAAATCAGAAAAAAAACAACGGGTGAGTGATTTTTGAAGTGTTCGGGTAGACAACATGTCAATCAGAGGTGCCGTGAGCCCGTGGTGACTGAGAACGCACTTCTGGTGTCATAAATGGCCAAAACGGGCGTTTAACGGTCGAATTCATTGTGGACAACATCTGATTGACCTGAAATCATAGGGAAATAATCTAATTATTATTCGTGACATTTACGAGACAACATGTCAATCGTAAGTGCGGTTTGTGCGGTACAACTCAATATGCGTTTTTTAAGTGTTGGACGCGCTTCAGAAACGCGTGTGGGGCGGTCCAAATTGGCTGAACGACGTCAAAATGTCCTGAAATAAGACTACAACAATGATTGAGTGAATTTTGAATTGGTCGGTCAGTCGACACGTCAATCGGAGGTGCTGTGTGCCCGCGGTGACTGAGAACGCACTTCTGGTGTCATAAATGGCCAAAACAGGCGTTTAACGGTCAAATTCATAGCGGACCACATCTGATTGACTAGAAATCACATGGAAACAATCTAATTATTATTTGTGATGTGTACGATGAGATGACATGTCAATCGGACATGCGGTTTGCACGGTACGAATCAATATGCGTTTCTTAAGTGTTGAACGCGCTTCAGAAACGCGCGTGGGGTGGTCCAAACCGGCCGAACGACGTCAGAATGGCCTGAAATCAGACGAAAACAATGAGTGAGTGAATTGTGAAGTGTTCGGGTAGACGACACATCAATCAGAGGTGTCGTGTGCCCGTGGTGATCGAGAACACACTTATGGTGTCATAAACGGCCAAAACGGGTGTTTAACGGTTAAATGCATATCGGGCGACATCAGATTGACCTAAAATCATAGGGAAATAATATAATTAATATTTGTGATGTGTACGAGGAGACTTCACATCAATCGGACATTTGGTTTGCACGGTATGACTCAATATGCGTTTTTTAAGTGTTGGACGTGCTTCAAAAACGCGCTTGGGGTGGTCCAAACCGATCGAACGATGTCAGATTGACCTAAAATCGACAACAATAATGGGTGAGTGAATTGTGAAGTGTTCGACTAGATTCCACATCAATTAGAGGTGACGTGTGCCCATGGTGCCCGAGAACACACTTCTGGTGTCATAAACGCCCAAAACGGGCATTTAATGGTCAAATTTATAGCGGACAACATAAGATTGACCTGAAATCAAAGGGAAACAATCTAATTATTATTATTGACATGTATGAGGAGAAGACACATTAATCAGACATGCGGTTTGCGCAGCACAACTCAATATGCATTTTTTTAGTGTTGAACGCGCTTCAGAAACACACGTGGGGTGGTCCAAACTAACCGAACGACATTGGATTGACCTAAAATCAGATGAAAATAATGGGTGAGTTAATTTTGAAGTGTTGAGGTAGACATTTCATCAATCGGAGGTGTTGTGTGCCCACGGTGACCAAGAACGCACTTCTGGTGTCATAAATGGCCAAAACGGGCATTTAACGGTCAAATTCATAGCGGACAACATCATATTGAACTTAAATCATAGGGAAACAATATAATTATTATTTGTGATGTGTATGAGGAGATAGAACATCAATCGGACATGCAGTTTGCGCGGTACAACTCAATATGCATTTTTTAAGTGTTGGGCACGCTTTAGAAACGCTCGTGGGGCGGTCCAAACCAGCCGAATGACTTCAAAATGGCCTAAAATCATACTACAACAAGAGGTGAGTGAATTTTGAAGTGTTAGGGCATACGACACATCAATCGGAGGTGCTGTGTGCTTGCGGTGACTGAGAACACACTTCTGGTGTCATAAATGGCCAAATTCAGGATACTCATGATCAATTATATTCCACTGAGGAGAGTCTACCAGGTGACGTAGTTTCCGATCTTTAATTCTTGTATCTGCATGCCATGTCAATTTTCATTTAGTCTCCTCACTTTCATATAAGCACCTAAAACTTGGAATGATTGGAAAGTACCATACAACTTTCATTGGACTGGATTCATCTTTCTTGTATCGAGAAGCACCACACTTTGGGAATTCTTTAAGTGATTTTTGGTCCTTGAAAAATAGTATACAATCATTCAGGTAGGCGTGTATTCTTTCATAGATCATAACCATTGAGCGTAGTATTCGTTTCACATTGTATGTTCGGCTCAGGAGCTCATTATCTTCTGGGAGCATGTCATTTAGGAGAGCAATTAATTCTATAAAACTTGTGTCACTCCACCTATTGCTGACTTTCAAATTATACAGCTTCAATATGGCTGACAATGCAGTATATTTAATGCAACCAGCATACAATGACGTCTTTTCACAACTCTTTAACTTCTCAAACAATTTTGGGCAATCATGAAGTTCATCTTCATTTGTCCTTGTCATTTCTTTAATACGACCTTCATCACCATTCACATCTATAATCACATCCTCCACATGGTCGTCTTCATTGTTCATGCTTGTAATCATATCAGATGGTCCATAAAATGAAGTGCTATCCTAACCACTACCTACATTCATTTTTCCCATGTTTCTTCCAACATGTATAACTTTGATCTATTCCATGATAGATCAAGTGTTCTTCTAACTCATATGGACTAATTTGTCTTAAATAACAACAACGTAAACATGGACAAAGGATTGAGAAGGGTCATATGCATGATATTTTGAAAACTTGATAATCTCTTTCACGCCATCTTCATACTCTTTTGTCAACCGATAGGAATTCATCCATTCTTTATTCATATTCATCCTATTTTATTAAGTAATATTAATATTTAACAAAATAATTACACAAAATATGTTCAACTAGAGTCATCATCTAACTACAATCAATGGAAATAGATATGGTAAACAATACCCTTACCTATCCATGCATTACTCAGGACTAAAGTAGATCACACCCATCTTCCCAACCACCTGATCAATGAAACTATCTATGAGAATCCCTTGCATTAAAATGTTTTAGTATCCGACATGTGATCTATATGCATTGTTGTAAACTGATTTTTTAGTGTTTCTCTAGAAACATAATGTATCGAGTCAAGAACTATTGTAATAAACTAACATATGGTATGATTTTCCATAGAGTTCTTGTAGGTGGAAGGATTCATTACACCTGTTGTTATGGTTATTTTACTAGGGTGTCCATAAAGTGTCCCATAGGGTCCTCTAGTGAAGTTCTTTTCTAAGATTCAGTGGAATTTCACTAGTAAAAAAGTGGTGCGGCCATTGAAATGGGTAAGTATTGGATTGATATTCAATGGTGGAGGAACTACAAAATGGAAAAAAATGGAATACCAATCATTCCAACAACCGCAACATCATAAAAACACACAATCGTGCTCACAATCCCAACACCATACAAACCAAACAAACACAATTTCAGATTTTACAAAGCATCCCTTATTCAATTCCGCTTGTTAATTTAGGGGTTATCATATAATTTTTATCATCTTGGGGAATTAATTAATTATCCAAGTATACATAAATTACCAATTTATATATTTAAATGTTCAATAGGAACCAACCAACATGCAATTCATTTAGTGCACAAACAAGGACCACCAATGACCACGATTTTCAGCGGGGCATTTAGCCTATACAATTCACAACATAACCATAAATATCGAATAGTAATAATATGTGAAAAAGATGAAACCAATGAGTAAGAGGAGAAAACTCACCATGAAGGTGTTATTCAACGTGTGGTGAAGGTGCATTCACAGTGGAGGAGAGGCGCACGATGGAGGAGATTTCTAACTGAAAAGAAAACATAAAATGAAAACTCATATGTTATACCTATCCAAATTAGGTCCAATGATATTTAGGAATGGGACATGTCTGGTTAAAAAATATTATTGGTCAATAGTGGGATTTTATTTTCCATCTATGATATCTGCTTCCTGTTTATTTATTTTTTGTATATCTATTATTTTCCTAGATGTTAAACTTATGAATGTGACATGTCTGGTTTTTAGGAGAAAGATAATTTTTAATTTACTCTAATTTAGGGCTAAAATATTCCACATTAATTGTATATTTTTCCCAGGGGATCGTTTCAATCACCCAGGGATCATGAAAACCTCTTAGGTTAGTGGAAAGTTAGGTCAGTTGTTGGTTATGATACCATCCTGGGCCGTATCATTACATTTCCAATTGTAACTAACCCATGTCCATTTAAATATAGGATTGGGGGGGGGGGGTCAGGCACTAATATATTTATGAGGGTGGGTCCTGATAGTTTCATATTTGATAAATCTTTTATAGATTGAAGATTATAGTAGTCACTACTAAGGATTTCCTCATTTGTATGGTAGTAATGTTTGTTGAACCTAGTGTGTGATTTAGACATCAGAAACTAATAGGAAATATCTTACAAACCTCATTGAATCTTAATAGATTTTGTTTCATTCAACATATAAGTGATGTGGAATGTGTAAATAATAAGCTTGGGGGGGCTGAATGATATTGAGATGTTGATGGAAATTATGATGTGGAAGTGTGTTTAAATATTCATTGTATATTTTTCATTATAATGATGTTGGTTTAAGTAATTATATTTAGGTCGGTTTTGTTATTCCATATTGAGGTTCAATAAGAAGAGGTGCATCAAGAATCCAAGCATCAAATGGACTTAATCGGAAAGCACCTAAATATAAGGGAGAACAAAACATGCATCAAAACACAACACATAGGCAATCTAGGAAAACATGCATCACAACACAACACATAGGGCCATGCCATAATGGGTCCCAAATGAGAAAGAACTACGACACAAAGGAGATGTCCACACCACAATGGTTCTTGTTAAAAACACATCTATAATCCACGTGCAGGGTCAACAATGAGATCATATAATCTAGGGGAAAGGGACTATGATGCATTGTTCACCACTATACCATAAACTCTAATCCCTCACACCATCCATAGTGAAATGATACCAAAATTGGAATAACTGTGCGAACTCCAAATTATAAGACTTCACACCACAACTAAAACTCAATGACATAAATATTACAAAACAACTAGAACCATAAAAACTATCTTCCACACTGTAGTTCCCCAACCATGATACAAGCCCATCCTCCATGATGTAGAATATTCACCATGTCATGTAATATGGTTCCATTTGAAAAATCAGTTCAAATTCCCTCTTTCACCTTCGAAACCAACCCTAGGTTATTCTTTAAAATACAAGGGGGTCACATGGATATGCACTAGATATACCTAACTTTTTAAGGAGAGTGTAAATATTTAATATCTATCTTTCACTATACCAAGGAATGAATAAAAACCCCTTGCCCACCTAGAGGCATAACCCAGACATATGTATTTTTCCAATGACAAGGCACAACCTATGATCTTCTTTTTGGTTAGGTTAACATAAACAAGTCACATACCTTTTAATGGAGGTATAACTGGTGTGTGAGTTGATATGGACTATGGAAAAATGATTTTTTTTCATGGGAAGGTAATGGGAAAATCCTAAGGCCACGATCTATATATATAGTGGTGGTGGGACTTTTCTATAACACCTATGACCATAGTTAATATAGACTATGGCCAAAGGTTCCAGAATCCATGAAAATTTTTCTTTTCTAAAAGTATAATTATTATAGTTATAAAAAATTATACATACACACACAAACATATATTTATATATGTAGATATATAGATATGTATATATTTATAAATATAGTTCATTATAGCATATTGTTAAAGTCTTAGATAAATTATAAAATTAGTTCTCATATCAAATCTCATCATTTTGTTTAATATTTAGAATTATATGACCACATTCATAAACCATAGGTAGAGATACCTATGTCTATGGTCCACCCATGGAAGTTGATGCCCTATAGAAAATGTTACAAACCATGGCTATAGGATCCCTATAATAGAGACTACATCCACAAGCATTGTCTATGGTACTAGACCATCCGACTATGGCTATTGTTGGTGGGATATGGAAACCAGGATAATACCCATGGGTGTTCATATAGTGGATATAAACTATATCCATTTTCAATCAGTCTATAACCACTGTCATAACCCATGACTATTACCTAATTTTCGACTAGTGTGAGAATCGGGCTGGGCAGATTAATGGGTGCTGGTATAACCTTAGTGAGGTTTGGGGATGGAATAGATCCCTTATCTATTTTATTCTTCTGTTTAATTTTTATATGTGATAATCCCAATAGGTGGTCATTGAGACCAAATTACTTTTTTTGGGTATTTTTTTTTTCAATGAACATGAAGTGTCAATAAGCTTGATGTCAATATATAATAGAGAAGGACAATTTGGAAGTAGGTTGGAGAGCCCAATATTGTTGAAAAAATTATATGAGTTACTAAAAATTAATTATTTTGTTTAATGAATTGTGAATATTAAAAGAAGATTGAATATATATACCTTTTTCCATGGAAGCAATGTCGATTACTTCCAATTCAATTTATATGGAAAGGAAAAATAAATTCCTTGTGGAGTATATAATATATTTGTATATTACTAAGGGAATTTTAAAAACAAGAGAGATGAGTCCATATTTTTTTCTTTGAAATTCAAGAATTTAAGAAATGGAGATAAAGATAAAATATTGTCCAACTCTAAAAGATAGAGATACTAGAGAAGCTATCCATCATAGAGGATGCCAACCGAGCATAAAGGTAGGATCTATCCAAAAGTAGCTGTATGAGGGTATAAATAGTTAGAATAGGTCTATGTAGATAGAAAGAGAATGTGGAAGCATAAGTTATAGAACAAACACATGAATTTAGAGGGGATATTAATTTATCTAATAAGAATATCCACCATAATAAAGAAAAATAAAATATAAACTAAGAGAGGAATAAGTAATTATCAAAATAAAAATAATTGAATTGATAGTTGATATGAATTTATCAAAACATAGACAGAGTTCAAAAGAACCATTCAACCCATTTGATAATTACCAAATCTAACAAACTCTCCCAAAATTTGAATATCTCTCCCCCTTTTTGTATGATAAAAAAGATAAGAAAATTAGGAGCAGTACATTGAAAATAAAAATAAATAGAGGTAATAAAAAAGAAAGGGAATGAAATATATCTAATAGGAATCTCCACCTAAGTTAAATAATAAATAACATTAAATAATAATAATCAAAGAGTGAACAAGAATACTCAATATATATACCAACAATTAGATGAAAAAATCCCCCAAAACCTAAGAACCCTATGTAAACTAGGAAAACCACAATAGTGACTCACTGGGGGGAATCCATGCGCTTTAGAGGAGGCTGATGGAATAGTCATAAGATGAAAAGGGCATTCCAGAGTAGGTTAGGAGGACAAGGGGGCCACGCAAGGAGGAGCATGAGAAGGATAAAGAGGCAAAGGAGGAGGAGGATTCAACGACAGCGAAGGAGGATGAGTCGGTGGCTGGGGAGGAGGAGGAGGAGGCAGCATCGATGGCAGAGGAGGAGGTAGCGGCGGTGGAGGAGGAGGGGGAGGAGGGGATGCGGCTGAGAAGGGGTCATAGTAGAGGAGGAGGAGAAGGCAGCAGCAATGGAGGAGGAGGAGGAGGGGTCACAACAGAGGAGGGGTCGCAACGGAGGAGGGATCAATGATGTAGGGGTCATCTTATGCGAAGGCTTGAAAGGGTACGAGGGAGGAGGATCCTATTAGGGTTCTTTTATAAAACCCACTGGAACCTTTATTAGTGCTTTGTTAGCACTGATAAGGATAGCCTTTTATCAGCACTAAAAATGCGCTGATAAAAGACCTATTTATTAGCGCTAAAATTATAGCGCTGATAAAGACATATTTTATCAGTGCTTTTTTAGCGCTGATAAAGGCCATTTTTATCAGCGCTAAAATCATAGCGCTGATAAATATTTATTTTATGAGCGCTTTTTTAGCGCCGATAAAGGACATCATTATCAAAACAATCTCACAACAAATTAAATAATTATTTAAATAAATATAATATTTTTTATTTATTTATAAATAAAAGTATATATTTATAAATATATCTATTTAATTATATATTTATAACATTATAAGTAATATAATGAATATATTTATTATAATTTTATAATTATTTACACATATATATATTTATAGTTATAATTATAACTATAAATAGTATATATTTATAAATATTTGTATATAATTGTTAATATATATATATATATTAATAAAATTATATTATTATATGTATAATTTTATAATTATTTATATATATATATAGTTATAATTATAATTACAAATGTATTCGAAAGGTATTTATATATATCATTAAAAATATAATAAAATATATTTATTATTTAAATATATTTAATGTAATTTTATAAGTACATTTTTTAGAACATATATAGTTCATATGGGTAACATTATGAATTAATAAATATACCACATCAATGCACAACGTGATGTGTATAAATGAACATTCATGCATGATACATAACATATATATATACATGCATGATCAATATATTCATTGACCAAATTCATTGGAAAACACATATACATTCAGTAATTTTAATTATAAATATATATTAAAAATTATTATATATTTATAAATAAAATAAATATATTAAATATAACAAATATAAAAAATATAAAAAATATAATGAATTAATCCAATAAATCAAATAAATCTAATAAATTAATCTAATAAATCTATAATAAATATAATAAATATAATAAATATAATAAATATAATAAATATAATAAATATAATAAATATAATAAATATATTTATTATTTAATATAATTTATTATAATTTTATAATTATTTAATTATATATATATAATTATAATCTTAGAAATACTTTTTTCAATTAAAACATTATATATATATTTTTGAATTATTAAAAAAATATATTAATTATAAACATTTGTTTTTTATTTAATGTATATAAATAAACATTATTTTTGAATATAAATATAATAATTTTATATAAATTCATAATATTTTTTATTAAAAACCTTTATTAGTGATTTATGCTTAGCGCTGATAAATGACAGTGCTTTCCTTTCCTTGTTTTGGGGTAGTGAATACTTGAATCATCAATCATGAAGCATGACATAAAACTTTAACAAAGGTTAAAGTCATTGGAATCAATTATCATGATCCATGTGATGTCAATCTTGATCAAAAGAATTATTAAAAACTCATAGCTTTTCACTCATAAGAAGTATCATATATTTTTCTTTAAACATAAACACATTAGCTTACCTTGTGAAATTATAATATTTCCTTAAAAATTCATAGTAATCATAGATAAATCATATAATAACTCAAAGCATCATTTTCATATCACTCTTACAAATGGTATAACCTTCATAGTTACTCTTAGAATAACCTTCATGGTTACACATAAAATAATCATCACGGTTACACTTGGAATAATAATCGTAGTATATTCTCATAATTTCTTAAGAGAAACCTAATCGGTTAACTCCATCCCATTACCCAGTACATTGAAGATTTATAACGGGCTCACCAACCCTCAATTTATAAAAAAACCACCTATTATCATAAACAATTTCAAATAACGATAACATAATCATAACACATAATAGTGTGTAGTTTTCAAAATAATCTTTGCACCCATAAGAAAACATTTTTGGATATTGAAATATCATTTCCTTCTAAAAGCCCATTTTCAAAACATAAATCAACCAGAACTAGGGAATAAAGTTTTTTCTTTAAAGAAAACATTAAAGATTATAAGGGAAGTCAAACATCAAATAAATGTTACAGCAATGATAAAAGTCTTTGTTGTCATATATGTTAAAATAGAGCATTCATTTCATACTTGATTAACCTGTGAAAAACGAAATGGGTTCTATGACAATATCTTTGAAAAAATGATAATTTATCCATAGAAATAATGAGGATGGTATCATTAAAAAATATCCTCTATGGAGAATAATCAACATCAAGGGTTATTGTTATTGATAAATGGAAGTTCTATCAAAATATTATGAAAAACATTCTTGAGTAAAATACCCATTTCCCTTTGAAAATTACTTTTAAAAACTTAAAATTCATAAAATATCATGAAAAATATTTTCGTTGAATTTTTTTTAGAAACTTATAAATACAAATTCAAATAAAATAATGGACATGGTCGTGGGAAAATCTTTTTATGTTATAAACGTTAAAAATAAATATTCTTTTCACACATTTTGTAAAGGGAGTAAAAAGTGGCCAATTTGGAAAATTTTATGAAATTTCCTTTTAAAACCATTCAAAATAAGGTCAAAGACCATGTGAAATAGATTTATAAAATGATATATGTTTAGAAAATAAAATTATTAAAAATATTTTAAGAAGCATGTATATGGAAGGGAATGATTCTCAATCTAAAGGAAAATACAAGTTCGGTACCACATACAAATGACTTCCTTGATGATTATTTAATCAATAAGATATTAAATGGAAATTAAAAATGTGAACCAAGTTCTTAACCAGAGGTGAAGAAAATATATGTGATTTAAGAAAATAAGATCATATAATTTCCTCCAAAATGAACACTGAACAAAAACAATCCTGAAAAGAAAGAAGATTATAACATAAAGCCTTTGCCACATTGGTAACTCTTCAATTATAATCCCCATGAAAGAATAACATCAAATTAAAATTTACATATCCTTAAAATAATAATATATATGATATAAGATATCAAATGGGAAGTATATACACCTCATAAAATAAGTTTAGTTCATAATATCAATATATGTCTTAAAAAAAGAGATTTTGAGACGAATAACCCTTAAAAATATCATATAATTGAATTAAGAATTAATCAATGGAGATATTATGTGTAAAAAATATAAATACAGAAAAAATTGTAAATATAGAATAAAAAAATTTACATATCAATTCTCACATAATTATGGCACAATAAAGTCAATAAATAAGAGTTATAACCTAGTGAAATGAAATTGAGTTAAGAAACTATTTACCACTTTGTAACTTTCAATTAAAATATCCTTGGATAAAATAATTCAAATTGAAACTTAAAAAATCAAAAATTATGAAGGATTCATGGTTTAACATGTAAAATGGTAGTATATACATAATATAAAAGAAAATTCAGTGCATATCAATAAAATATGCCTCAATGAAGAAAAATTGAGATAAAATATTTTACCTCAAGTTCAGAATTTCTATGTATTCCCATGAATACATGTATAATAAACTTATATAAATTATTTTATTTATTAATAAAATTTTAGAGTATTAATACCTTATCCTTAAATCATTTATTTTAATGACATATTTAAATACTTAGTCAATTCATTCCACTTTGGGTGTTTTGAGGATGTTCAGTCCATATTTTCAAAACGACATCAGTTTGTTGACCATGATCAGTGAGGTAATTATTCCATCATACCTAAAATAATAATCACGAGATAATTATAATTTTTAGACATCAATTATACTTTTAAATCCAACCCTTAAATATGGTTATGAAAAATGAACTGCATTACAATCATGGAGATGGTAGGTCGTATGTACGCATAAATAACGCTTCCATTTTTTAATGATCATTATAGAAAGAGGGTAAGTATTATTTTATCTTTATAGAATGAAAATAATATCATAAATAACATATTAATTATTTTAATATAATTATATAAATATAATCCATGTGACATGGTAATGAAAAATGAATAACATTGGTTCATGGAGGTGGTGGTCCACACATACACACAAATGATGTTATCATATTTAAGTAAATGGAAAGGTAATAAATTTAATGATATTTTTTATAATGATAAATATATCATAAAAATAATATATAAAAATTAATTTAATCATTATAATTAGCTGTTTTAGGTGGTTATGGAAAAATAATTACATCAGTCCACAAGATGGTAGTTTTTCGTACACATGGATAATGGATTCATTTCTCATTTGATTGAGTTTTGAGATGGATATAGGTTTTTTTAACTATCATAATAAAATAACATTAAATGTAAGATAATTTTTTTATTATCCCAATGTGTTTGGATATGATTTTAAGGAGGTGGAATAAGAAATAAAACAAAAAACACTCAGTTAAGAACTATATCTCTTCTTGAGACAACCTCTTTTCCTTTACAACTTAAGACCTCTAAAGTCAGTATTATGCCCAAAATAAGGCCTCTATAACGTGGGTAGAGATGTTAATAATATATTTGGGTAGATATTTTCCAAGAAAAATGTGTTTTTAAGTGTGAATAATTGAGAATAAGTGGTTAGATTTTATAATAGAGGAAAGTGACACATTTGGAATTTCTTAAAATACTAAATTAATATAAATTAATTATGATTTAAAAATGGATAAAAATTGATATTATTTTAATATAACATGATTATTAGTATAAAAAATATCTTACAATAAAATTTTAAAATTTTTGGATCACATTTTTACACTTATCATTTGGTTTTAAACCCCTGTTAACCCTTTTCACACTTACCATGATAATAAGGTTTTTTACTCTTTGAGGGTCATTACAGTTATTATAAATAGAGAAAAGATCCATAAGTAGACCATGGATTATATTTTCAACCATATCCTAATCATTTGGATGAATATATGTTTTTTAGTAATTTTATATCATTTAATAAAATATTATTTTAATAAAATATCAGTAATGTTATTTTAAGAACTATTCATTTACTTTGACTTTTATAGCATCAAGATAACAAATGAAATTTGAAAAAATATATTCAAATAAAACAATAAAATTTTAAATTTATCTATAAAATTCATTTTTCACATTAATTATTTCATATTATACTACTTTTAATATTTTTAATATCATTTATTTTATTTTTCTATTAATTCAATAATTATTATGTCATCATTATGTAAGCATTAAAGGTAATTATTTTTTCTATAAAAATTAAAAATAAATTTCCATGATGGTGATAAATATTTTATATTTCAAATGGATACTTATAACTAAACATATACTCTATTTATTCTCATGTTAAAAATGTTATAGTTATTAAAAATAATAGTGAAAATTTTGAATTTTCTTTACAGAAAATATTATAAAGGTCATAATCACATACAAATAAAAAAATTCCATATAAATGAATATTGGATGATTATGGATGAAATGGAATCATAAAATAAAATTAATGAAAATGTTAGGGTTATTTTTGAATCACCGTCATTCTATTCTAAACTTTAATTACTTGATTTACCCTTTATTATGGTAACAAAAATTACCAAGTTTACTATTCATATTAACCAAAAATAAAAGGGAAATATTTAAAAAAATTAGACCCAATGATTCCAAATATTAAATCTATAAAATTCAAAACAAATAATTAAAATTATTTAATTTAAAATTAAACTAAAAAATGTGATTAAAAAACAATTTTCAAAAAAATGCCTATTTTAAATATAAAATGTTTTTATACTAAATTAAAGTAAAAAGTTAATTTAAAAACCATAATTGGATTATTTTAAATAAAAATAAAATAATTAAATTTTAAAAATAATCCAGAATTTAATTTTACTTTATAAATAACTTAAAAGAAAATATTGTTTTCAATAAAAATCTGTATTTTTCACTATTCAAGGAAAATCAATCTTTTTAGAAAATTCCAAAAATTTTACCTTAAGATAATTTTGAAATTATTATTTAAAAAATTATATATTTTTTTTATAAAATTAAATTTCTAAAAGTTTAAAAAATTATAATATTATATAACAAAAAGAAATAAAAACCATTTTTGAAGAAATTGTGTTTTTGAAGAATAAAATAGATTTAATAAAAATTGAGTCCTTACTTATTAAGATTTAATCAAAAAATTTATATTTAGTATGAAATTAATATTTATTTCATAATTTTTTTATTTCTATTCATACCCACCAATCCAATAACTAAGTTATAACAGTCAAATTTAAATAATAATATTTCAGGGTTTGTTTAAGCTCAGTGTTGTGTATCTTATATGATATCAATCACAATATTTCTTTTGAAATATTAGGATATTACATTATACCCACTTTAATAAATTGTTTCCTTTCAATTTTAACTTTTTCTCATTAATCAAAAATAAATTTATTGAAATCTCACATCGTAAAAAGTGTTAATAAAACTTCTTCTTGAAAAGAGGCAAAGAGAAATACAAAGACCATCTAGAGTAACACATAAATAGGTTTCTAGATAGAAAAAAATTAGCGGGAAATGAAAATAAAGACATGAAAGAGAAAACTAAGACCAATGATTAATATAGAGTGATAGATAACAAGGTAATGATAAATTTAACCATCACAAAGTCGTAAATCTTTGATGGGTTAAAAGACTATTTTTTCTCAGTAAGAAAAGTAAACAGATCACATTTATATTTAAAGATATGTTTCATATAGTCTAGAAATTAATTTAAAATATAGAATAAGAACATAAAGATATATAATTAATTTACATGTATAATTTCAACCTTTAAACAATTTCCAACACAATCTCATCTTTTGCTCTGAATGGTGAGTATTCAAGATGATTTTATTATTCCCGAAGTGCTAAAACTTACTTATAATGGATCACATAACCTAAAAATGGATAAAAATATATTACTCCTATCCTTATAAATTAATAAAAACCAAAATGTTTAGAATAAGATATGATAATTTATAAAATGAATAAACCTTCATATGAAGAAATAAAACATTAATCTCTAAAATTCAACAACAATACCCAAAGTTCAAACTAAATAATTCCATAAAAAAATTTCTTTAAAATTATTCAAAACAATTCCTAGAAAGCTTGAAACCAAAAAATTATAAGGATTTTACCACATATTCTTCAAATATAAATTTAAATTTTATCTCGAAATAACATTAGTTACTCATAAAGTATATACCAAAAAAGGTATATACCCTAATTATATAATCTCAAAGATATGATTTCTATAAATAAACTGAACCACTGTATGGTTACATTAATATCATACATGATTTAGAAGGATTAATAAAAATTTATTTCTTCAATAAAATCCCATAATATTTAATTTAACTTAATCATATAAGGTTCCCAAATTAGTAAACTTCTTCTGAAATAACATTAGTCATTTAATCACTAAATAAATTTTCAATCTCATTATTATCTACATGATAAAACATATGTTCCCAAAATAAACTTAATATTTATTTTCCAAACATTTTAAGTAGAACAAAATCAATAATAACTAGTAATTCACGTAGGATAGTGGTAGTCGTTTCACCCTTATCACCCTTCAGTTGTGGGTTTAACCCTACGACCTTGCCAGATATCAGGGGTTGTCACCTAGCCTACAATTTTTCCTTTTTCTAAAACTATATAATTATTATAATATCCCCCTAAATCATAAAAGATCATATAAACCCTAAAGTTTATAAATAAATTTAAAACTTATGTCTACAAAATGTAAATGCATTATTCCTAAAATAATACTTAATGTTAAACCTAAGGGTTACATACCTGTCAACTGAATAAAACATCTCCCATAATATCATTATCCAACCTAAAATTCCATCACTTTAAACCCCAAAAGGGGTGTATATGACTCTGAACTTATAATCAATCTAAAACATGTAATATCACAATTATATCTATAAATATTAGGATAATCTCACATGAAAACATCCTAATATCAAAATTTATCCAAAACCTATCTCTAATACCAACTATAAAACATAAACATTACCTTTATGGATTTGATACCGATAAACATGACCCAATTTTTTCAATCAAAACCATAATACATAAAAATTAAATATTGGATCAATTACACACACAAGGAAATTTTAAGTTTAGAGTTTTATAAAAATAGGAAAATATCGCTTGTGTGTATGTACGACTTACCGTCTCCACGTAATGGTGTAATTAGTTTTTAATCACCACTTTAATTGGATGGTTATAAATATAAAAATAATGATTATATATGATATATATTATATAATAATTATTTTGGAAAAGGTGAATTATTACGTACCTTTCTTCCTTTCTATCCATCGAAAAATGAAAATAGCATTCATGCGTACGTACGGTCTACCATCTCCATGAACAATGTTATTTATTTTCTATATATATATTTTATGGATTACTATAAATACATATATAATTAATATAAATTATATTTATATCATGATTAAAATTTTGTAGAATATGTAACCCTGATTAAAGTACAAGGACCATAATTACAAAACTAAAGTACATGAAAAACGAAGTAATAACCACATGTAGCAGTGATTTTAACAAGGGTTTGTTAATAAACGGGTGATAAAATACTAGAAATAAACAATATATGGTATAATATATATAAATATGGTTTTGGAATAAATATATATAAATTCTATATTTATTATACAGGTGGTTTGAACACATATGAGTGAATTCGGACCTAAGGTAAGAAATTTTTTTCTCACTTTTATTTCAATGGGAAACATGCCATATTCACTACTTACTTCCTTTGATAGTTTTATATAATTACCATGAATTACATTTATGATACATCATATTAATTTTATATGGATTTAAATATTTAATTATGTTTATTTCCTTCATTGGTTTATGATTCAAAAGATACCAAAGCTGTAAGGTTTTATTTCATAATATCATCATTTTTAAGATTGGTTATGTTTAAGACTCTTCTGAGGAATATTTCTATTCCATATCCATGTTTTCTATTTTTTTTCAAAAATATTTTTAATATTCTCAAATTATTTTTTAAATTTATTTTACCCTTGTTTTACTTCTTATAAAATGTTTTAAAAAGGAATTAAATTGTCATTTTTTGAACAAGGTTCTTTTTTATCTTTCTTACAAATGTTTGGAAAGAATATTTTTTTAAATTATATTGAATGATATGATTTTTATTAAATCATTAAACCATAATTATTTGAATACTCATTTACATTTTTAAAATTTTATTTTACAAGAAAATTTTTTCATTTATAATTGCACAACTTTTTTAAATAGAGAAGTGATTTTAAAATGGAAATTTTATTTTCCTTATAATTTTTCCAAGTGATCTTTAAAAATAATTTTCCATATAATATTACATCCTTTGATGTTACTTATAGTTTACTAGGGTTATAATTCACATATACTATCATTATTATTTCTCTAAAATGATTTATTTTTACGATGAAAAGATGAAATGTTTATGAAACCCATTTCTTTTCATGTGTTCTGATACGATGAATGTTTTATGATTATATGGAACAAATATGTATGGTTTTCATTATGTGATAGGTGGGAAATATATCTATATCCAATTAATTAGGTAAAGTAATATATCAGATGAGATTATTATGGGAAACAAGTTGATGTAATTGATATGTTATTGGAAATAAGTCATTGTGCTTAATCCATTATGGGAAACAAGTTGATGTGCTTGAATTTTTATGGGAGAAAAGTTAATGTTCTTGATCCACTAGGTGAAACAAGTGCTAATGCACGATCTAATGGTCTTTTTAGTTATCCTTAACTTATGAAATTCATTTTATACTTATGATAGTGACACACACATGAAATTATGGTTTATGATGGAGTTATGATGAATTATCATTTATATGATTCATGTCTTTTAAAATGTTAATTTTTTATGACATAACTCATGTTTATGATCTTTGTCAGTTTGGGTATAAACATTGTACGTTATATTCAAGATGTCATTCCTTCATTCTTATCTTATACTTTTATGTGATCATCAATTGATATCATCCATGTTTACCCTTAATGAGAATATGAGATAACCCTTTCTTATATTTATTCTCCCTAAGTTATAAAGAATGATTCTAAATGATTTGTGTTTAGAAAGGTTTTAGATAAGAGGAAATTTATTGGAGATATTGAATACATAACATAGAATATGAAAATATGGGTGTAGTGGGATATGATGTTGATCTTTATGAGCTAGTTGTTTATGAATCCAAGTTATTAATTATTTATCCTAATTCTATAAAACTATAAACCTAAAAGGTACTAGGGTATGTAAGTGATCCAATATTTCCTCTTGAAATTAATTTTTTTTGTTAAATAATTGGGTCACATTTATTGGTATCAAAACTGTAAATGTAATGTTTTTATTTTTAGCATCGAATTCGATAGTGTGAGTTTTATGGATGTTACATTTAATTATTCTTAGAAGGTTTTAAATAGTCCAAGATTTAGAAATCATACTTGTAAAACTATATTTTAAGTCACTTGGTATCCAAGAATCCATTTGTAATTTTTTTTGGATTTTTTAGGAAAACCATTTGAGAAAAATAAGGTTTTAGAATATGGGAATTAAATCAAATCTACCACTTATATGCATGTGTATCTCTATTTAAACACCCCATGAACATATGGAGTCACACATATCACACTATAATATATATTTTTATCAATGTAAATTCCTAATGTTAATTTTAAAAGAATACGAGATATATCATAATAAAACACAAAGAGCATCACACCAAAGTACCAAATTTCTCACACAAGCAACAAACCACAAAGAGGAACTTAAACCCACACAAAGCACCATTCCACTTATGAATCAAGTTACCAAAAATTAAAACAGGGCCAAAAATCATTTCAAAATACCCAAAACCCTTTTTAAATTACAATTGAAATTTTATCAAACACATAACATACATATAAATTTGATACATATAGGCATAACTATGTAAATCCTTTAAAAAACCCATTTTAAATAAATTAAAAAAATTTAAAGGCATAATAAATCATATAAACACATCATAATAATGAAGAACAAAATTTTGAAATTAATTTGAAAGCTCAAGTATCATATGGAATGTTTTAGAAAGGAAATGTATGGATACACCTACCTCAATGGCGTGTGAATGAGATGAAGCTCTAGTAGAGGGAAGAAGAAATCCCAAGAAGTGAACTATGAACCCTAAAATCAAAATAATCAACGAACATAAGCCAATACTCATCCTAGGTGTTTATTAGGAGAGAACCAAGGAAATAGGGGAGAGAAAAAAATATAAAATGATAGGAATAGGAGATAATCAAGCCAAAACCTAAGAAAAACTTACCAAGATTCATGGAGTAACTTCAATACAAGGAATAAGAGTAAGGGAGAGGAGTTTCATAGACCCCTTAGTATTACAAAAATTAAAAATATGGGAGGAGGATTTAATGGGGTTAAAACATAAGATGGGAAAAAAGAGAAATTCAAGTTTTTAAGAACCTAGAAAAATTGAATGGTTAGACCGTACGGTTTACCAAACTATGTGCCAAACATGAACAACCCACTGTAAGGATAACCATATCACATGGGATAGATGAATAGTTTGAGAAACAATATGAAAATAATGAAAATAAGCTTTATCATGATGATATACACCCTTGAACACTTTATGGTTTCTACTAACTATGAACAAGTCGTGCACTAGGTCTTAGACATGACCAACAAGCCGCACTATTAATCCTTTTACTTACATGGTTTGGTCAAAACCATGAATAAACTATACAAGACAGACTGTGCAAGAAAAAATGAACTAAAAACACTCTTTTAACCACCAGTTATGTGATTTCTCCCAAAACTATGCACACTAACTGTGTAGATGGCCGAAAATAGACCGAATCCCCCAAAACTCAAAAATTAACATCAAGAAATCAATTTAAAATTTACCCAAATGATCTAGAACCAAAAAATAATATAATAAATAGAAAAACTAGGTTGTAGTGTGAAATTTATCCCAACTATAAAAAATTTCTCCCCTAGGAAGTCACCTAACCAAAGGAGGAATATAACTATAACTCAAAACTGATCAACGTCAAATGAAACAATAAACCTAAAAGTGACCTTTCAACTCCATAAGTCACACCCGACTAGATTATGAGAGAACCAAAAGAAGATTCATGGTGGGTCTCCCCACCATTTAAGATCTAACTAGCTCAACAATTCCAAACCCTAACATGAGGGAAAACCCAATGAAATAAACTCATCCCAAACACTTCCAAACCATAATTAATAATTTTTTAAAGACACAAGAACATCTAAAAGGAGAGCCATCAAAAACCAAAACCAATTCACAATAAGGTTAACCATACAAATATTCACATCCACAAGGAGTGACTATAGTGGTTTCAAGAAAATATTCTACCAAGATATTCTAACCATGGAGATTTTCTAAAAGCAAAAGAATACAATAAGGAAAACTTAAACCATCCCCACTTTGATGTCGGAGACAAATGTTGGAAAAAAAACTCCCAAACCTAGAAATTTCTCAATTATGTACAAATATTCACTCTAGGAATTATAGATAGAGCCTTAATTCCTTGAAGAATGTACTTACACATAGTCAGGAGATGAAAAACTCTTACCAAGACTTCATCTTCTAGAGATGAAACTTAAAAAACTTCTACAGATGATCCAAATGACCACATTATCAATAGGCCTTAGGATGATTATAGTAAGAGGGATTCAAATGCACAAAATCACCATACTAGAAGCACATGAGTGGTTAGACCAACAAAAAAGAGGTAGGAACTAATGAAATAGACTCCCCAATACCGTGTTCCTCTAGTTATGACTCACCAGGTAGTGAACCTTCATGAGTGCCAAAATTTTTTTGATTGCAACCTACTATGGACTGACCTCTAAGAACCAGAACAACTAGAAACTTCTCATCTACTAGCTTCCTGAACAAAACTTCCCTAGATAATATAACTTGATCCTTAATATTTAGACAAAGTCCCCAGATAAAGATAGGTTCTTTTATCAGATTCTTTGATGATATATCTAGATAAAAAGAAACTAGCTCTTTGAAATGATCAACATAGGAATTCACCATCTGTTGACCTTGATAAACACCCAAAATCTCTATTACTTTCTTCAATTTCAACTCCTTAGTTATAAACCATTGGATGAAAGTGATATTAAAAGTTTATCAAGGCATCCAAACATAAAACGATCATGGGACGATCACCCTCCATTGATCCAAATCCAGTCCTTCAAATGAACCTAGAATAGATTACAACCTCACAACTTCTAGAGTTACCAAGGACCTAAAAAAAATTTCGGACTTTGTGAAGCCATTTTGCAGCCTATAATAGACCTCGATCACCATATAAAATAGAAAAAAACAAGGAATAAAATGACTCATCCACTCCACTAGGAGTTTGGGTAGGGCCAATGGATGGAAGAGACTCACATAAAACCATTGGTACTTTTATGGATGACATGATATAAAAAACATAAAAACACAAAACTGAATCAACATTAAACCAAAATTCAGATGAAAGAATAGCCCAAACCAAAACACCAAGATAATAAACAAAACATAAAAAATAGAAACCAAGGATCCTATTTCAAAACCACCATCTCTATTCCAAATTCAAAACCATTTTATCCCAAGGACACTTTCTAAATACCAAAACCAATTTCTAATCCAAATCAGACACCTAATCCCACTTTTAAAATGATAGCTTTTCCCAAAATCATTTTATTTTGGAAAACCTTTTTCAAAGACCATTTTTATTCAAAATACACTCACACCAATACACCCAAAATAGGGAACTAGTGATCATGAATAACCTGAACAATTGGTTTATAAGACCATACCCCGAGCATTCACCAAGCATTAGAAGAATATTGAACTATAAACTTGGGCTCCACATTATTATCTATACCATGTAATCGCTTGTGTAACACCAACTCACTTCCATTATCACCCCAATATGAACAAGCTCATAGAACCAAAAAAACAGCAACAACATAAACCCAAAATCAAAATGATTAAATCAAATTCTGAAAACTCTTGGTAACTCAGGTCTCATCACTGGTGGTGGTGATTGGGTACCGATCTCTGACCCGCCTCATGAGTCATGATATTCCTATATACAATCTACCTAACACACTAAATAAAAAGGCTCATCTTATACCATTTTTTCATGAACCAACCTGGGTTAATCATGAATCAGTCACTAGATCTAGCCCATGATATGGCCTGAGAGGCATTCCTGATCCTCCTGAGTTGGAAACTATTACCATGCATCAGATACACTCAATTGGTAATGATTTATCTCATGAAACGGAAGTTAGTAAGCATGAAAATCAATAATAAAATAAACAATGGTGGTAGAAAGAAAAAAAAGACATACCACCATGTGACCTCTTGATCACCACCATCCATAAGACCGACCCGTACTAGGAGAATCTGAACAAGAACCTGATCCAGAACCTAGAAATATAAAAAAATTTGGGTTTAATGGTCCTGAGTGGAACAATTTGGGTGTGAGAGTAAAACAACTCGGTAGGTAAGTACCATATAATCCATACATGTCCTTTCTTGAAACAATCCATAAATTCAGGTTTGAAAAAATAGACAGAGAATAGGGTTTTTATTATTTAAAGAAAAAAGATTTACAGAAATACCATTTTGAAAAAAAACATGGCTTTCAATTTTAAAAAAGATTCCAATTTCAAACCTAAATTAAAATCCAAATGAAAATTAGGAAACAAAACTCAGGAAAATCAAAATAAAATGGAAATTCTGAAAAAAGCACATGAAACTGGGTATACAAAACAAAACAAAAAATCAAGGAAATATTACAGGTGTAAGCAGGAATTAGTAAGTAGGAAATGAAAGTAAGACACCAAAAAGAAAAATAGAAACATGTAGATATGTAATCATGGTAATGTCTTAACTATCTCAAGAGGTGACCCTAGACATATTTTGTTCAGATCCATCTACTGAAATATGATGAAATCCATAGTCAATAAACAACCTAAATACTCTAACTATCCTCACTAGTGGAATAACCCACATGGATTATCTCACTCTACAAGGGGATCTTGTTCATCTAGTTGAGACATAGATAGAAACCATCAATCAAAACTCTAGATAAAGTCAAAAAAATCCCATGATAAAAGACTAATGGGAAAGTGATGAGGTCATCACACACTTGGCATTAAATATAACCAGTAGATGCGACTATGCATTCCTTTCCCACATTCTAACATAACCAACCAGGCCTACACCTTAAGAAAGTTAAAAACCAATTTCTAGAATCATCACAAAGTTCCAATTGGGCCTTAACATTTGAAAAACCAAACCATTTTCAAATAAAACACCTTTCCTTCCAAATCCATTTACAAAACAAGATAAAACATTAATCATGCTCATAAGGCGATAAATGGGACATGATTTAGAAAGCATACTTGAAAACCCATATTTAAAGTCACTTGTAATCTAAGAATCCATTTGGAAAACCATTTTAGAATTTTTAAGAAAACCATTTGATAAAATCAAGGTTTTATAAAATTTGAATTCAATGAAATCTATCATTTATATTCATGTGTATCTCTATTTTCATACCCCATTCACATATGGAGTTACACTTATCACATCAACATATATATGTTCATCCATGTAAATTCATAATGTTCATTTTAAATGAATACAAGATAAATCATAATGAAACACAATGAACATCACACCAAAGTTCCAAATTTCTCACACAAGCGTAAAACCACAAAGAGGAACCCAAACCCACACAAAGAACCACCTCACTTGTGAGTCAAGTTACCAAAACTCAACTAATGAAAAAAACCATTTCAAAATACCCAAACCATTTTAAAGTCAATTTTTTATTGTATCGAACACATAACATACATGTCACGACCACCTCCCCACAAAGTGTACCCCTCTTGGGACGAAAATGTGAGAAGAGAGATAATGACCCCTGAGTCCCACCTCTAATAGGCCCTATGTTGGCGACTAGCACTGAGGGTATAACAAACAAATATATGGGAGACATTACCCTCTAAGTGAAAACACGCAGAAGAGAGAGATAAGACAGAAAACAACAAAATCCTGCTCAGAGTACAATATAAAATAAATCCCAAGTACACACATGTAATTTTATGAAAAACTACTACAACTGAAAGGGGAAAAATACAAGTACCAAAAGAAAGTAAAATGGCAGCGACCATGAATCCCAAACAACTCCTGCAAAACCCCTAAGCTAGTATTAACCATCCTGATCTCCAACCTACTCCAAGTGACCTAAAAAATAGTTTATAAAATGTATAGTGAGTATAACAGTATAATCAGAAGGAACCTCCATGAATTCTCTCGTGAAAAAGTAAAGAAATCATGCTAAAGCATAGCAAACCACAAGTGAAACCAACTTGTCACCTAAACAGGTATACTAAGTTCCCAGCCTCAACATGGATACTCTCACCAAGTATCACATACAAGAGTATATAATATAATAAATAATTTCAAGGGTACCTCGCTACCACTTCCCCAATGGTTTGCCACTTTTCCCCAACATTGCATGTCCTGAGCATCTATCTCTAAAAAGGATTTCCCGTAGACACCTAGGAAAAGAAACACAACATTCACCTCATGAAACTCACCACAAAAACCACAAAACTAAAAGTAACCAAGTATTTTTTTGAAATCAACCACATCTCACATAGCATGTATCATACATCTGGTATTATGACTCAAGCCATTATATCCCATACACTGAGTAAGGATCCTCAAGACTTTTCAGCCTATACTTGTTACACCTATAGTAGTCCATAGGAAACCATATACTGAATTTATGTGTGTGAAATAACCACAATACATTACAAAAATCTACACACATATATGGAAAAAAATAACCACCGTACATACCAGCATAAGTAACTACCAAGAGAAGAGAGCGGAGCCAAAGAGGGTAGTCTACCATCCATCCTCCCACTAGGATGTTGGGGAAAACACCCCATAGGACTCAGAATACCTGGGGTGTCATTTTTCCTAACCGAAAAGGTGGAGTAGCATATAGAAAAAAAAAGTATAGAATATAATATAGCTTACAACTGCACTATAGGAAAAACCTAGTCTTAGAATCAACTACAACTAATGTCTCTCAGACTCCCAACTACCACTGTTAAGACTAGATATCCTATAAGAACACAACCATTTAAAGAGATATATTAAGTTAATTTATCCCTTTTTATTAGGTTTACTATACATTAATTAATTATTTAATTATTAATTAACTATTATCAATTCCACATTACATTTAATTATCATTCCAACCAAGATACATGCCCTCCAGGCATAACCAAATCAAGCCCACAACTTCTTAAAGTCACAAACTCAGCATTACATCCCAAAAAGCTCTAACCCCATGGGTTAAACATTTATTCATTTATTAATAACATTACCACTTCCATATTTAAATATTTTAAAGTATTCTAAGAAAACATTCTAGGCTTTCAAACACAAGTGGATAACATGGTGAGTAAATGAGCTACCTATCGAGTCTTTTCCACCTATAGTAGGAGCATATACCCATCCATACTTGAGAAGATAAACATAGAAAGCACATGGAATACCCCACACATCTTCAACTCTTTTGGAAGGAGGGTAAATAAGACCGTATTCCTTAAGTAGTGGGGAAAGTATAACAGATAACCAAACAACAGATGCAAAAAGCATCCAACTTCCACATCAATGGGTAAGCCCAGATTCAACCCGTTCTATCACCTCTGGTGTCCTCCTAAACACCCATATGCATAAACTGATACATCTTTCCACTCAAAGGTGTCAATTTTAGCCACAACCACTAGGACTCTCTACCCCCACCTACCAAAATAGCCCTCCAAGCTCAACCATCCTAGGCTCACATCACATCACAAGCAGGAAGAAACAAACAAACATTGAAACTGGGATCTTGGACCTAAACAAGGCATTCAACCTTCACACCTAACAAGCTCTCATAGCTCCAAATCAAAAGTCACTTGGGATTTAAAACAAATGGGAAACTCAGGCCCTATAAGGCATTATATATTTATTTATACAACTAGTCTTATCCTGTCTTGAATTAAATAATTCATTATTAATAGTTTTCAACTATGGGAAACCTAAACAACAATCTATCACAGCTATCAAAAATTAATTAAATAATTAATTCAACATGCCTTTAATAATTTTATCAAAAAATATCAACATGATTCCGGTTCATAAACCAATTCAGTGAAACATGAATATGTGCATCAATTTGATTATCATCAAAATAAAAAAACAACTAGATTTATTAACATGCATTTTAAAATAGTCATCAAATTAATTATAAATTAATTCCAGATTTAAATTCTTTACCAATTTCCATAAAAAATGACATAATAAACAAGCAAAGCATAGATATCGCACTATCTATAAAATCAAGAGGCAATAACATCACTAAGAAATTGATACCAATTATTTATTCTGGTTTAAATATTTGTTATGCCAATTTCATTATGATCCATTAGGTTAAAACGTGCTAACTCTACGATTGAATGTAAATAAAATAAAGAATAAATTAATCCCATAGCTCAAAATGTTTCTAAAAATATTTTCATGAGAATGGACAACACAATAGATCATGATCAGCTCTCTCGCAAAGACTTATATCGAAGACGGATTGACACTTCCTGGTCGCACCAAAAATAGGGGGTGCACATACAACAAGAAAAACACCAAGGGGAACATGATCCAAGGATACAACACAATGCATGAATCCTATGGGACGAATAACCATTGGCATCCTATACCAAGAGAAAAAAAATAATGAAGAACAAGGATCGACCTTTGGAAAATCTAAACGGAGTTGCGGTTTAAGATACAATTTAGATTTGGAATTAAAGGTAGATCTATTCAAGCTCACGTGTTTTGACTAAGTAAAAGAACATGAACCCTTAGGTTAATTTAATTAAGCGTTATGGGATTTGAATCATCCTTAAATCCCTTAAAACAAGGCTTTGAATTCATTTTATGTCAGAGAAAATTTCAAAGGGGAAAAACTGCAGCAAACTGGAAAACTAGAGAAAACTGAAATTTAAAAAAACTATTGAAAATGACTCCCCATTGGGTGAGTCATCATTGTGAGTCATCAGTGGATGATATACCTATGGATGAGTCACTATTGGGTGAATCACCATTAGATGACCTACTACTGGATGACTCACCTTCGCGAGTCACTGGCGGATGAGCTACTAGTGGATGAGTTACTATTGGGTGACTCAACATTGGATGAGCTACCACTAAATTAATCACCATCACGAGACACCATTGGAAAGCTGCTAGTGAGGGTCACCGTTCTGATTCATAGCTATGACTCACCACTACAAGTCACAATTAGAAATCACCATTGTGACCTACCGTCAGTGACCTACCATCAGTGAACTACCATTCCTAACTCACAACTGTGACTCACCACTGCAAATCATCGTCAAGACTCACCAAAATGACCTACGATCAGTGACCTACTGTTCCTGACTCACCGTTAGAAAAACTATATTTTTGGAAAACTCTTGAAATGAATCACCGCTACCTCCCAAAACACCTCAACCCCTAGATTTTCAAAAAGTAATGGACTGGGGAGATCTGTTCCATTACATAAGATACCTCTCAAACTATTCTTACCCTCGATAATCCAAAACTAACCCATAGAGGAAATATAAAAGAGTTCATCTGAACAACCACCCCATGAGATACCTCTCAAGGCTCTCACCACCATAGGAGCTCAACCGCTTCATTAAAGGAACAATGAAAAACCACACAACGAACACAGACAGCTCTTAAACACTCTCCTGGGGGGGGGGATACCTCTCAAAATAGAGCAAGAAACAACAAGATACAAGAGAAATCCATCTCATATCTATAAAGGGTCTACAACCACAAAGGGAACAACCTTACAAGATAATAACTAAATTTCAAACAACTTAGGGTACCGAGAACATATCTGTGACTCATGTTCCCAAGTAATATCCTCCACACCACTGTGCCTCCACAAGACATGAACCAATGGGATAAAATTC
Organism: Viscum album; assembly: GCA_963277665.1. Classification (NCBI taxonomy): domain Eukaryota; kingdom Viridiplantae; phylum Streptophyta; class Magnoliopsida; order Santalales; family Viscaceae; genus Viscum; species Viscum album. The sequence goes on along the minus strand of OY728164.1, from coordinate 1,005,765,945 downwards.
CCACACAACACCTTCTCCTTGTGGTCCTATATCTCTAAAAGTTGATCCTTGAAGGTTGCATCACCATCATCATTGATCTTACCCCAATTGATGATGTGAGAGTTGTCATAAAGATAACGACAAAGCTGTAATACATGGAAAACATCTTGTATCCGACTCATATACGGGGGAAGTGATACCCTATATGAAACGAGTACAAAACAATCCAACACCTCAAAAGTACCAAAATTTCATGGAGAAATCTTACTCCCATGAAAAAACCTTTGATGCCCATGATGGGGAGAAACCCTTAGAAACAGGTGATCCCCAATGTAAAACTCTATAGGTCTACTCCTATGATCAGAATTGGACTTTTGATGATCATGTGTTGCCTTCATCATCTCGTGAATCACCTAAACCATCTCTATCATATTATATACCAGTTCCGTCCTAAGAATTGCTAACTGTCTGACCCCAGTCTATCACAACAATAATGGAAAAATCGGCCAAACAAGGATTCAAATGGAATCATACTAATGGTTGAATGGAAACTATTATTGTAAGTAAACTCTATTGAGGGTAAGTGAATCATCCACAAACCTCCAAAATACAAGACAAAAGAGTAAAACTTGTCTTCAAGAGTTTAGATTATCTGTTCTATCTAACCATCTATATACAGATGAAAAGTAGTGCTAAGGCATAACTGAGAACAAAAAGCATGATGGAGACCTCTCCACACCTTGGAGATAAAATGAGGATATCGATCATAAATGATCATGCTCAGGACTCCATGGATCCTCACCACCTCATTTAGATACTACATCAACAAAAACTCCACTGAGATCAACTCCTTGATCGTAATAAAGTGGGATGATTTCATAAAATTATCCAATAATACCCATATAGAGTCATAGAATCCCTGAACTTGAGGTAAACTAGTAACAAAGACTATAGAGACCTCCTCCCACTTCCACTAAGGTACATCTAATGGCTGGAGAAAACCACCGGGAATACAGTGCTCAACCTCTACCTTTTGGCAGACCAAACATCAAGACACAAATTCTGAAACTGGATGCTTCAAAGTAGACCACCAAAACTGACTCCTCAAGTCTCGACATATCTTTGTCATTCCAGGATGTACCGCTTAGGGAGAACTATGAAACTATATGAGAACCATCTTATGCATCACCAAAGGAATGAAAAGCCTTCCCTGAAATAACAATCAGTGTTTTTCATCCTCAGACCAACCTTTAAGGACCTCACAAAAAACAACTCAGTCTCTCCAGACCTCCACCTCAATATCCCCCAATTGGGACTCTTCCACCTTTGGGACCAAAATTAATGCACCGTCATCTAAAAAAGACAACCTATGCCCCCAAATTCTACCATATCTAGATGTAATGCTAAAAGTTACTACACAACCCTCCAAGAATCACCTGATTCATGCACTTCATCGCATATAAGTGTATTTCATGCATACATTTTAGAATGTTTTAATGTATTGATTTATGTATTTAAATGAATAAACATTACAATTTTGGAATGAATTGATTTGTTCTATGTTTTATGGTAGGAATTGATGAATTTTTGGAAGAGGAAAAAAAATAAGTGTAAATATGAGAAAAAGGTCACGACACGACATCCAATTTTAGAATAAGAATGAAGCTGTAAATTCTAGAAAAACACTATTACACGTCGTGTACCACAAGTACACATTGTGACTTTATAGGATGAACATTACCACTCCAGAATAAGTCGTGATGAGAAAACATGCTGCGAAATGCAAGTACACATTGTGTACCATCAGTACACTACATGATGGTGGTAAAACATCAAATTTTTGACCATTATTTTCGCAATATTTTCACAGAAACTGAGGTGATGTGGAAAAGGTATAAACAATGTGTAGTCCAAGTACACATTGTGTAGGTGGTCAAATTTCCAAAATCACAGTCGAGATCCATGCATATGTCACATGGATTCACAAAAATCATATCGATATTACACGTCATGTACCTTTAGTACATGTTGTGACCAGTGATGGACATACCCCATTCATCACCTATAAATAGAACCCCTGACTATACATTTATATGGGATTGAAAAATTGGTTAGAGACACAAGCTTAGAGTGAAGCTGCTGCACCCTATCCATGTTATTTCCTTTATTTATGTTTTCTTTTCTCCGTCCCTAATATTCTTTCATCACTAGGATGAGGGGGTAAACCCACCAGTGATAGGGTGATGTAATCAAAGGGGAATAGGTGTGTTGGATTTCATTCAATTTATTATTCATAAAGTTAGTTTGTGTAATTTCATTCTTCAACTTCCAATCCCTTTCTTTTTTATTTTATCGTGACCATCGATAAATTAATCAAAAAGGAACATTTAAATTAGACAACTGTTGAACCTGAAAAGAGGCATAACCATTTACAACATTAAGGGAAATCAGGTTTAAATATAGTATCGAGACAAACTCAATTAGGTGAAATCCTATACTACCGGACCAAGGGAAATGGGATATTGCCGCATTGAGGAAGGGATACCATGACCATTGGATCTACCTTGTCTCGACTTCAACACCAATCATGAATCAATCAGTTTACTTTCTAAAATCCAATTTCAACTAAACTGGGAAATTACATTACCTCAACATGCTTTTCAAATTTGATCACAATCTAATCAATCGGATTTATTTTGACTTTTCGAACCCAATAAATATTTTCTCACAATTTTCTCAATTTAATAAAATAAATCTTTCAAAATTATAAATAAACTAATTTCACCATCCTTATGGATCAACCTATAACTTATGATCTACTATATTTTTAATTTATTAGATAACATATTTTGGGTTTTTATAAATTTGATTTTTCACAGTAACGTAGAGAACTAATGACACCCTATTGGGCTATCAATCACTACACGAATTTCTATTTAGTGCATCAGCTACAACATTCCCCTTACTAGGTTTATATGAAATTTCAAAGCTGTAATCCTATAAGAAATATATCCACCAATGCTATCAAAAGTTCAAGTCATGATGGGAGAAAATGTACCTCAGTCTCTTATGATCGGTGATGATCATAAAATTATCACTGATGAGGTAATTCTCCACAACTTCAGGGAAAACACCACTACTGAAAACTTGAGATTGTGGGTGGAATAGTTATGTTAATGGGGATGAAACTGTCAAGACCCATAAGAAACGAATGATATCTGATGCATCATAACACTACCTAACAATAGACATGAATCATCATAGAAAACCTCCAACTGAACTCCTTCTGCTGGAAAACAAAGAACTGGAGCACTGATTAACTTTTCCTTCAGATAATTGAAAGCTGCCTGACACTGATCAGTCCAAAATAATTCCTGACCATTCTTAGTAAATACTATCCATGGAGTTGAAACCTTAGAGAAATCATCTATGAAAATTCTATAATAGCTTTCAAGACTATGTATACTTTGCAACTTTACCACTCTATTGGGGGTTTCCTAAGAAACAACTGCTTCCACCTTTGACGGAAACACAACCACACCCTACTGGGATATAACATTCCCAAGGAAATGGACTTTTCAAGCCCAAAAATCACACTTTGAAAACTTCCAAAACAACTACTATCGACAAAGAACTCCTAAAACGGCATGCAAATGCTCTGTGTGATCTTCCTTGGATGCGGAGTGCACAAGGATGTCGTTGATGAAGACCACCATGAAGTTATCCAAGAACTAATAGAAAAAAGTTCTCATCAACCACATGAACAAAGCTAGAGAATTCATCACAGTTAAAAACATCACAATGAACTATAATTCCCATGATGAAAACATAAAGTAGTCTTAAGGATATCCTCATCCTTCACACACATCTGATGATATCCTGACCATAAATCGATCTCCGAGAACCAATTTTCACCCTTCATTTGATCGAATAAATCATCAATCCATGGAGGAGAATATTGGTTCTTCATTTTCACTTTGTTAAAGCGACAATAATCGACACATAGTCATAAAATGTCATCAGACTTATTTACAAAAAAAACTGGTGCACCCCATGGTGTCACGCTTGGATGATAAAAAACCACACTACAGTAGAATATTGAGCTATATTCGTAGCTATCTCAACTCATAAGGTGCCATCCTATATAGAGACATTGAGATAGGAGACACCCCTGGTGGTAGTTAGATCCTGAACTCGATATCTCATCGAGGGGGTAATGTTATAACCTCTTATGGAAAGACATTAGGGTACTCTTCCATGAACCTGGTAAACCATGACCATTGAACCTCCAATGAACTCAGAATCAGATCATCCATCAAGGATGATATGGAAGGAACATGCCTGTGACCCATCTGAGGGTCTCACTCACCAACAAACACTATTGGATCTCTATCCTCATCGAAGAACACAACCTACCTCCAAAAGCAATCCATGATATCCTACATCGAATACAACCAATCCATGCCGAGGATGACATTATATGGTTTTATTAGGAAATATCCCAAAGGTTGGTGCTACCTCAACACTAGTTTTCATCCTCTACATACTTTAAACAAGTCACCTCGACCTCCAACTAGCATATTCAGTGACGAGGGAACTGGAAGCCTCTCTATCTCATGTCCCAATGCATAGAAAAGGGTAGGTGATATGAAGGAGTGCGTCACTCTTGAATCAAACATGGCATGAAACAAAGTAGAAAACAATAAAAGGGTACCTCAAGCGATGTCTATATCACTTGGAATTGGAAATGATAAAGAATGAAGCTGACCTCGACCTGCTCCATGACCTCTTTGACCCTGCTGAAGACCACCTCTATGCCCAAAATTTGATATCTGAGGATGGGGAGGATCCCAAGAATGTCCTCTACCTACCCCATCTACTCTCTACTGATCCAAAGCTAGTGCAGTATACTGCTGCTTCCTCGGATGGAACTATCTTAATTGAGGAACCTAGAGTGGAACACCTGACTCACACTAACTTCTCAGAAAGTTCATGCACTCATGATACTGACTACCTCAACCTCCATAATAAAAACAAGAACATGATCCCTTAGTATAGGCCTGGGAGTTATTTCCCATTGAGAAACAAGACATTGAGGGCCATACTTACCCTTAGACGAATGAAAACTCTTCTTCCCTGAAAACTGGGAACCTTAGACAACAAATCTACTTCATAAGGAATCCTGACAAATCCCCTCTCATAATGATTCATTTTTTGATAATGTCCTCTCAATGAACTCTACCCTCGCTAACACATCGAGATATGTCTTCATCATAAACAAGGTGACCTGAAGATGGATCTCTGGATGAAAATCCACCTCAAAATGTCTTGCCCTGACCCCCTCATCAGAAAACATGTCTAAAGAATATCATAGAAGGTTCCTGAAATGGATCCCAAACTCTCGCACACTGAAGCTTCCCTGCTGAAGGGTAAGAAATTCCTGGTGATTGTCTACCTTTACGGTCGAAGAATGAAGCTTGGATTTGAACTAATCTTGAAACTTATCACTCAAGATATATAACTCCTCACGATCCCCAAGGAAAAAGAACCACCATTGCCTCACCACCCTGTGCAACATTATCACAACCAACAATACCTAGTTCTCATTTAGAGCACGAATCAAATTGAAGACTATCTAAACCTCCTCCAACCAGTATTATGTGACTTTATTTGAAATGGATCCCTCATACTTTTGCAAGCTCTGGTTTTGAAACTCTCAGAGTGTCCTCCTCTAAGCGTCATCGTCGTCAACCTCTACTCTACGACGATCTGTTAGTTCAACCTACTAGACATCTTATATGAAAACCTAATGAGGACATCAACCTGGAACCATAACTTCAAATTAACAACCAATTAAATATCTTAAACCTAGAATATGGAAGTATTTAACATTAATTAATTTTTTTATTTTATTCATTTTTGGTTAACCTATCCCAAGTTCTACCCATTCAAACATAGGTGCAAAGAATAATGATGCATGGTACTTTCTTAGTATCTACCCTGCAACTAGTATCACTTCATTTAGTAGCCACTGTAATCTTAATGATACTTGAATTAGATCATATGGGGCCCTAAATAGCTGTGCCTCAGTTGGTCTCTAGTGTTCAAAGCACATTCTTACCTTGACTAACACCATTACCCTACCAACCCGTGCAACCTCACCTGTGCCTAACTCCAAAATCCATCATATCCCTCAACCAGAGCTCTAATACCACTCTTTCATGACCCCCTCTCCACAAAGTGTATCCCTCCTGGGCTGAAAATATTAGAAGAGAGATAATTTCCCTAGATTCCTACCTCCAGTAGGCCTCGAGTTGGAAACTAGCACCAAGGGTATAACAAACACACAGGTGGGAGGCATTACCCTCTAAGAGAAAACATGCAGAAGTGATAGATAAGAAAAACACCAATAAACTACAAGTAAGAATAAAATATAAAAGAAATACCAATTACACATATTTAATGTCATGAAACAACTACTACAACTGAAAGGGGAAAACTTCAAGTACCAAAAGAAAGTAAAACATCAGTGACCACGAAGCCCAAAATGCTCCTGCAAAACCCCCAAGCTAGTAGAAACCGACCTGATCTCCAACCTGCTCCAAGTGACCTTAAAAATAGTTTATATAATATAGGGTGAGTATAAAATTATACTCAGTAGGTTCCTCCCCAAAGCCTCTTGTGAAAAAGTAAAGAAATCATGCTAAAACACCATGAATGACAAGTGAAACCAACTCATCACTTAAATAAGTATACTATGTTCCCGACCTCACCATGGATACTCTCACCAAGTATCGCATATAGGAGTATATAATATAATAAATAATTTAAAGGGTACCCTATTACCATGTCCCCACTGGTTTGATGCATTTCCCTAACATCTCACATCCTAAGAATCTCTCTCCAAAAAGGCTTTCCTACAGACACCTGGGCGAAGCACCGCAACATGCACCTCATGCAACTCACCACCAAAACCACACAACTAAAAGTAACCAGGTAGTTTTTGGGAGCCACCATAGCTCACATAGCATATATCATACATCAATTATTATACCTCAATCCATTAAAATCCATACACCGAGTAAGGATACTCAAGCCATCACAACCTATACATGTTACACCTATAGTAGTCCATAGGAAACTATATCCAGAATATATGTGTGTGAAATAACCTAATCCATTACAGCCCTATAAACACATATATGAGAAAAAATAACCATTTTGAATACCAGCACAAGTAACTACCAAGAGAAGAGAGTGGGGACAAAGGGGGTATTCATCCATCCATCCTCCCACCAGGATGTTGGAGAAAATATCCCCTAGGGATAAAAATCCCCGAGGTGTCAGTTTCACTAACTGATAGGGTGGAGTATCTTATAAAAATACAAAAAGTATAAAATATAATATAGCTCACAACCACAATATGTGAAAAACCTAGTCTTATATTCAACTACAGCTATGTCTCTCGGACTCCCGACTTCCATTTTTAAGACTAGATATCCTATAAGCACACAACCATTTATAGAGATATATTAAGCTAATTTATCCATTTTTACTAGTTTCACTTTATATTTATTAATTATTTAAACATTAATTAATAATTATCCATTACAAGTTACATTTAATTATCATTCCAACCGAGATCCATACCCTCCAGACATAACCAATTTGAGTCCACAACTTCTCAAAGTTACAACCTCAGCATTGCATCCCAACAAGATCCAACCCCACGGGTTAAACATTTATTAATTTATTTACAACATTCCAACTTACATATTTCCATATTTCCATATTTCTAGGTATTCTAATAAAACATTCTAAGATACCAAACACAAGGGTATTAACACGGTGAGTAAATGAGCTACCCGTTGAGTCTTTGCCAGCTATAGTAGGAGCGTAAAACCATCCATACTTGAGAAGCTAAACATGGAAATCATGTGGCATAACCCACGCATCTTTTCATCTTTATAAGGAATGTAAAAAAGAATATATACCTCGATTAGTGGGTAAAGTAAAGTATATAACCAAACAATAAATTCAAAAAGCATCCAAATTCAACATCAATGGGTAACCCTATCTTCAACCCATTCCATCACCTCTGGTGTCCTCCCTGACACCCATATGTATAAACTGATGCATCTCACCATTAAAGGAATCAAATGATGCCACAACCACTGAGCCTCCCTACCCTAGCTACCACAATAGCCCTCTAGGATCGACCATCCCATAATCACATAACATCACAAGCAGTAGGAAATAAAAAAACATAGCAACTGGGCTCTTGGCCCTAAACAAGGCATTCAACCTTTACACCCAATGAGATCTCATGGCTACAAAGAACAAGGCACTTGGCCTTTAAATAAGAGAGAAACTAAGGACCTACAAGGAATTATATTTTTATTCATAAAACTAGTTATTATCCTATCTTGAATTAACTGATTAATTATTCACAGGTTCTAACTATGGAAAACCTAAAAAACAAGCTATCACATCTATCACAAATTAATTAAATATTTAATTCAACATGCCTTTAATACTTTTATCAATAAGAATAAACATGTTTTAGGTTATTCAACCAATTCAATTAAACATACATATCTGTATCAATTTTATCATCATAAAATTATAACAACCAGATTCATTAACATGACTCTTTAAATAGTTATCCAATTAATTATCAATTAAATTCTACTTTAAGTTCTTTACCAATTCCCATCAAGAATGAAATTATAAAAAATAAAATAATATATATGAAACTATATATCAAATCAATATGCAATAACATCACTAAGAAATTGATAACAATTCTTTAATCCCATTTAAATATTTATTATGTCTATTTCATTGTGATCTAATGGGTTAAAACATGATAACTCTATGATTGCATGTAAATAAAATAGAGAATCAATGAATCCACAACCTCAAAAGGTTTATGATTTTATTTTCATGATAAATAACAAAAAAAAAATCATTATCACCTCTTCCACAATGAATTATATCGAAGATGGATCGACACATCCTGGTTTCACAAAAAATAGGGGGTGCATATGCAGTAGGAAAAAATATAAGGAGAACAAAATTCAAGGCTAAAACATAACACATGACTCTTATGGGAGTAATAACCCTGGGCATCCCAAATCAAGAGAAAAACAAGAAGGAATAACAAGGTTCAACCTTTGGAAAATCTAAAAGGATAAGGGGTTTAAGATACAGTTTAGATTTTCCATTAAAGGTAGATCTAGTTAAGATTACACATTTTGACTAATTAAAAGTACTCAAAACCTTAGGTGAATTTAAATAGGAGTTATGGGACTTGAATCATCCTTAAATACCTTAAAGAAAGATTTTAATGTGTTTTAAGTCAAATAAAACGTCAATGGGGTGAAACTGAAGCAAACTGGAAAACTGGAGAAAACTGAAATTTTGATAAACTATTGGAAATGACTCACCGTTGTGACTTGTTGGAGGATGAGCTATCGGTGGATGAATCACCATTGGGTGACTCACTTTTAGATGAGTTACCACTAGATGAATCACCTTCATGAGTCACTGGTGGATGAAATACTGATGGATGATTCACCGTTGGACTAGCTACTGCTGGATGACTCACTATCGCGTGTCACCACTAGTGAGCTACCGATGTGAGTCACTGTTCTGACTCACCGATGCGACTCACCGTCGCAACCAAACATTAGTGACCAACCATTCCTAACTCACCACTAAAACTCATCATCTAGACTCACCGTCATGACCTATCATCAGTGGCCTACCATTCCTAAATCACTTTTGGGAAAAGAGGATTTTTGGTAAACTCTTGAAATGAGTCACCAATGCCTCCAAAAACAACTAAAACCCCATATTTTCACAAAGTAATGGACCAGGAGGTCCAGACCATTAGAATACATATACATTTGATACATATAGGAATAAATTTTGAAATAATTTGAAAAAAAACATTTTAAAAAAATTACCAACATGGAGAGGCATAATAAATCATATCAACCCATCACAATCATGAAGAAAACAATATTGAAATTAATTAGGTTTTCTCACATTCCTTACACATGTTTTCTACTAACCATGAAAAATCTATTTTCCTGGTATCATACACCACCAACAAGCTACATGGTTACTCCATTGCCTCACATGGTTTGTGTCAAACCCTGAATAAACCATGAAATAAAAATCGTGTAAGAACAAAATGAACTGATACACCCTTAGCATCCACAAACCACATTGTTTCTCCCAAAACCATGCACACTAACCATTCATAGGGATAAAAACATACTGAAACCCCCAAAAATCAAAAACTAACATAAGGAAATCAATCGTAACCTCACCCAAAATATCAAGAACCAACAAAAGAATAAAATAAAAAAGAAAAATTAGGTTTAGTGTGTTATATTTAATGAAATTTTTATCCATGTTTGATTTTTTTAAAATGGTTTAAAAATAGTATTCATGTCATTTTCCAAGAAGGACCTTTTTCATTTTACTAAAATGTGAATGGAATTTTAGTTTTAACATACTCATCATGACCACTTATTTCTTTGATTCTTCCTTTAAAAGTTTAAAATATTATTATTTTTAAATATTTTTTTCCTAATATTCTAGATACTTATAATTTTTTAAAGCGATTTTCAAAGTGGAAAGACTATTTTCCTTATAAAATGTTCTAAGTGATCTTTTGAAATCATTTTCCATCTAAAATGATATCCTTTGATGTTACTTATGCTTTACTGGGGATATGATCCAATTATACCATCCTTATTCTTTCTAAGGATGGTTTATAATTGTGATGAAGATATGTTTATGAAACTCACTAATTTTCCATGGGATATGATATAATTAATTGATCGGATGATTATGAGACCCATTTAATTTATATGGGCTATGCTATGATGGAATGTTTTTTACACCCTTTTATTTTCATAGGTTACGATATTATGAATGTTTATGATCTTATAGAACACTTAGGTATTATTTTTATTATGTGATGGCGGTTAAGTTATAACCAAGGATGGTGGTCAAGTTATAACCATGTTTGGTGGTTACATTATAACCAGGTATGATGGTTATGTTACAATGAAGGACGATGGTTACATTATAACCAAGGATGGTGGCTACGTTATTTCCAAGTATAGTGTTCACGTTATAACTAAATATGGGTGAGAGTTATATATCCATCAAATGAATTGGTTAAAGAATTATATATAATGATATAACAATGAGAAACAACTTGAAGGGATTTATCCATAATGGGAAATAGGCCAATGGGCTTGATCAACAATGGGAAAGAAGTGAGGAGGCTTGATCCACTATGTTTGATAGTCTTGGTAGTTAACCTTGACAAATGAAATGGTTTATATACCTATTTTTTGCCACTATTTTAGGAAATTAACTTATGTTTCAAGAATTATGATGATTTCACACTCTTATGAATAATTTATTTTGGAATGATAATGCTTTATTACATGACTCATGTCTAGGATCTATGATAGATTGGTTATGAACTTTGTAAGTTATATTCATGATCTCATACCCATATGCTTATCTTATTATTTCATATGATCATAGAATGATATCTCCCATATTTACCCTTACTAAGGATTTGAGATAACACTTTCTTATGTTTCCTTTCCCCAAGTTATGAATAATGGTTTTATATAGGGTATGTTTATAAAGAGTACAAAAGGGGACGATCTTTATGGTAGATGTTTAAGATCATTCATTAAACAAGAAGATTGTGTACCTAGTATCCAAAGACACTAAACCATTATAGAACTCAGGCCTATATTTGTAAAATGTATTGAATATTCATATAAAAAGATGTGAAATATATGTATAAAAATCCTAGTTCATCATAATAACTTCAACACATGTCTCAAAGAAATATAATTTGAGATGAATAATGCTTATAAAGATCATATAATTGAATTGATAATTAATCAATGGAGAGATTACGTGTAATAAATATAAATCCACAAAAACAAGTGTCAATATAAAATAAAACAATTTAGACATAAATTCACATATAATCATGGCACAAAAAAATTATCTAAGATGATTTATAACCTAATGAAGGGAAATTGAGTTAAGAAACCCTTTACCACTTTGTAAATTACAAGTCAAATCCAATTGGATAAAATAATTCAAACTATAACTAAAAATATAATGAGATATAAAGTATTCATGATAGAAAATTAAAATGTATGTATATACACCATATAAAATAAAATTAGGTGTATAGCAATAAAATATCATTCAATGAATAAAAATTGGGATGGAATCCTTTACCTCGAGTCCAGACATTCTATGTATACCCTTTAACACTTGTATAATAAATTTATAAAAAATATTTTATTTTGTAAACATATTTTCCAAGATTAATACCTTATCCTTAAATAATTTATTTCATTTATTTTAATGGAATATTTAAATACTTAGTTAAGTCCACGTCGGGTGTTTTGAGGATGTTCAATCCATATTTTCAAAAACACATCTGTATATTGAGAATGGTCATTGAAGTAATTATTTAATTAAATACATAATATTAATAATAATGTTATAATTATAATTTTCATACATAAATTATACTTTTAAACCCAACCACTAAATATGGTTATGAAAAATGTTCTACGTCACAATCATGGAGACGGTAGGCCCACTACTACAATTAAACCTTTTAGCGACTACCAAAAGCAGCCGCTAAAAGGCTTTAGCAACCACCCAACGATCGCTTTTGGTGGTCGCAATAGCTTCGTCGGTAAAACCCATTAGCGACCACAAATGGACGTCGCTAATATTTCACATCAACATAGTGTTCATCTGGTCCTCATGCGGGTCATCTTCTCAGCATATGTGTGGCATGGTATACAAGACCTTGCCTCCACCGGCCATAGCAGACACACAGTGGAAGGTGGACGCCGGGTTGTTCAGGTGATGATGATGAGGTTGCCAGAAGTCCGAGGTGAGGGTTCAGGATTGTTCGGAATGTAGACGATGGTCACGAGTGTGCTGTTACAAAGCATGGTATGGCATGAAGAGTGGCGGCGTGTGGCGGCGTGTGGCAGCGTGCGGCGTCGACTGCGGTATATTGGAGTTGCAGCAGCTAAAGCGGGAGAGGGGAGAAAAAGATGCGTGCACGGGAAAATTCCCACTGGAATTTTAAATTTGTATTAGTGGCCTCCTATGGCGGTCTCTAATACCCTCTTTAGCTACCACCAATGGAGGTCTCCTACTTCAGGAGGCGCAGAAACTAAAATTTGTAGTAGTGGTTGTATGTGCGCATGAGTAACATTTCAATTTTTCAACAATAATTATGGAAAGAAGTTAAGTATTGTTTTATCTTTAAAAAATGATAATAATATCATAAATATAATATTAATTATTTAAATTTACTTAAATAAATATCATCCATGTTATATGGTGATGAAAAAAGAATCACATCGCTTCATGGAGGTGGTAGTACACACGTACGCACGAACGATGTAATCATTTTTTAGTGAATGGAAAGGTAATAAATTAAAAGATATATTATTTTTTCAGAATTATATAAATCTAATGAATATCATATATAAACATTAATTCCATCATTATAACTGTCCATGATATGTGGTGATGAAAAATGAATTACATCGATCCGTGAGGCAGTTGTCCGCCTTACACCTGAACGATGGATTCTTTTCTATTTAATGGAGGTTGTAGATAGATATAGATTATGTAAATAACATAATAAAATCCTAATATATATAACATACTGATTTTATTTTCCCATAATGGCTGGAGAATATTTTAATGAGGTGGAAGAAGAAATAAAACAAAAACCCTCGGTTAAGAACTATACATATTTTTCAAACAACCTCATTTGATTTATACATTAAGACCTATAAATTTAGTATTAATACCAAAATAAGGGTTCTATATCATGGTTAGGGATGTTAGTAATTTACTTAGGTATATAGTTTCTAAAAAAATGTGTTTTAAGTGTGAACAAATGTGAAGTGATTCCCTTTTATAAGAGAGAAGAGGTGCACTTTTTGGGAATTTCATGAAATATTAATTTAATATAAATTAATTGTGATGTAAAAATAGATAAAAATTGATATTATTAGAATATAATATTGTTATGAAAAAAAAATAATCCAATAAAATTAAATTTGGACATTTTTGGATCATATTTTTACAATTATCAATTTATTTTTAACACCCACTAACCATCTTCACACTTATCATGATAATAAGGTTTTATACTACTTGAGGATCATAGTAGTTACTATAAATCGATAATAGGCCCATAAATAGAAAATTATTAATATATTACACCATATACTAATAATTTGGGTGAATTTATATTTTCTATAAATTTTATATCATTTAATAAAATATTTTTTTCTTAAAATATCAATAATTTCAATTTTAGAACAATTCATTTACTTTGACTTTTATAACATCAATAAAATAAAATATTTTTTTAAAAAAATATTTTAATACATCCGTAAAATGTTATTTTTATCTAAAAAATTCATGGGTCACATTAATTTTTTAAAATTATACCACTTTTAATATTTTTAATATCATTTTTTTTATTTTTATATTAATTATATAATTACCGCATCAATGTTGTGTAAGAATTTAATGTAATATTTTATTCCCTAAAAATATAAAATAAATTACCATGAATAATATAAATCTTTTATATTCAAAAATTATATTTATTACTGAACATATCTATAAGATCTTGTGTTTTTAATTAGGTTGAAAATTTCAAGAGTTTTTTAAAACATCATTTGTTGGATGGTACAAACCATAAACTAGGACTAAAAACATCATAATATGAGTTTAAAAACTTAAAATTGTTGTTTTTATATGGGTTTTAAGGCCTTAAAGATTAAATAATACTCTATATGTGTTTCTGAAGAATTGGACATTGAAAACACCTTTTTGGTGGAAACAGGCATGGGCGCGTAGTTGGTGCATAGTAGTGTAAACCATGTGGCCCAAACTGTGTGACCTATTTGTATGGGGGTACAATTAGTTGAAACCATGTGCCACTAAAGGGGGAAACTTTTAAGATGATATAGATGGCCAACAATGGGGGCACACGGGATACACATGGTTCACTGAAATCATACGCCAACTATGCACGGGTAGTTCCACTTAATCAGTAGTGGCACACGGTTAGGTACATGGTTTTAAAAACCATGAATCCAAATTAAATGGATCACAAAAAGGGGAAAATTGAACATTTTTTACATCCTACCCTTAAAGTGTTTTCAACAATTTCCACCCTCATTTGGCTAGGACCCCCCTCATGCACCCTCTTCTCCCTCTCCTCCAAGGTGTTTCTCCCTCATTATTGGTTCAAATCCTACATAGTAAGGTGTGTTGGAAGTGTATAGTTAAGGATAAGACTCATCTTTCCTACCTTGATTGTTTTATTCTCTGTATGGAATGATTTCCCCATGCAATCTCATTTTTCCTATTTTTAGGGGGTTTCTCTATTTTTTCCATTTTCTCACATTCTATCTTGAATAAAAGGCTAAGAATGGATGAGTGAAGTGTTTTTTGTATAAGGTAGGTGGTCTATCTGTCTTTACCTAAAAGTTACACCATTTATAAATTATTGTCACTGTAATTCATGCTGGAATTTCCATGCATTACTCCTAAATTATGAACTGCATTAAATCAAATGCCTAGACCATACCCTTAATGTTCTCTAGACTCATCAACATGGTTATAAGGTTGTGATATAAATTTGGGTTACTCATTTGAGTGTGTATGTTTCTTAATATAGTTGTTCATTAGTTATATATTGATTAATAAACGGTTTAACTATAAGCATGTATACTTGCTTAGTCCAAATTCGGTTATGATGTATGCCTTGGTTAAAATTGTGTTTTGATAAATTTAAAGAATCATATAATATAGTTGATATGAATATGACTTACCTATGTAACCAAATACCCTCATAAGGTGTCAATCTATCATAAATGAATGAACTTCCTGGGTGATTATAAATGATGTGTTTATATGTGAGATTGAATTGTGTTATGTCCTTAGTGCTTCCCATGGAGTTTTTATTTATTAGTAAATGAAATTGTCTAATTTTATAGCTTGAATTAATTTTTTTCATGGATATTATCATGTCTTTTTTTAAATAATAAATTTAACATATTAATAAAGGTCCACTAAGCCTTAATTATTGATGGGTTCCTCTTTTCAAAATGATTAGGCTAAGGGATCATAGGGAATGTGGGATTAATTTTTACTATATTATTACCGAGGGAGTTTGGTTAGGGTTGTTGGACATAACGCTTCACAACCCCTTGGTCAAGGATGACAGACATGGTGTTTCACATCACCTTAGATTGTTGGACATGACATTTCATTCCCACTCTATTGAAATATTGGGCATGATGACCCACATCATTGATTGGGATTGATGGGAGTGATGCTTTGTATCCCTTGTTCAGATGCATAGGCTTATGTCCCATTATTATGCATTAATCCCTTAATATATCAATATTACCTTTAGACTGATGGGCATGACATCCATTATTTTCCCATTGAGATCCTTGGGCATGAAATCCCTTATTGAGTATGAGACTGTTATGATTATGCATGGATGCTAGAGTTATTCCATAGGTCCCAAATTGTACTATATATATATATTCTATGTATATAGTATATATATACAACAAACTTAAATATTTATAAATGTGTGTGCAAGGTAATGTGAATTCTGTGATATTCCATCTTAGACCAGAGCATGTATGGTCGGAAAGTGTCCTTGAGGAATCTGATCCCTAATTGATTATATTTATTTATTTTATACTTAATCATTATACCTTCACACCAATTTATTTTATATTCATAGATTGGATTTTATTAGACATCATTGGTGGTGGATTACTATGTTTATCTCACTCCCTATTCATGCCACCATTTGGTACTTGGACAGACTTCATGGTTGTAGGTTTAGGATCATGGACTGTGCTTAATGTTATACTTTATAGACTAGGACTGGACATGAGAGCTTGGGAGTAGTGGCTGAGAATGTACTTAGGATGTATAGATACCCAGGATTAATATACAAGTATATTACATCACTTTGGATGAATATTAAGCACATTAAAAAAGTACATGCCTAAGGACTGTAATAGTTTAGTGTCTTTGGAAACTTAGAACACAATCTTCTAACTTGGGAAAATACATTCAATGTTTCCAAAAAAATATCTTCCCATTTATTACTCCTAATTAAAACCATTCTTTAAAACATGCAGAAAGGAAACATAACAAAGGGTGAACTCAAATGCTCAATAAGGGTAAATAATGGAGATATGTAATCATATCATGAGAATAAGGGTGTGAGAACATGAGAATAACATTTGAAGATCATACTCTGCATATCAAAGATCATATACATTATTAATGACATGAATATTGGAAGTTCATAATACATTAATAATAAGGTAATCGAGATAACAATCCATAACATCATAACATAGTAATAATACAAGGAATTATGGTAGACACATAAACATATAAAATGATTTCCATAATAGCCAAGGGTTACTGACAAGGAAATCATAGTGTAATGGGTTCACTCCCCAAACTATATTAGTATTTATGGTTCACCCCCAAGACCATATTAGTGGAAAAATTATTTTACTAAAATGGTTTCACTCTCTGTTCTAGCCCTGTATTACTGTACTCGACTCACTTCCCATTCTATCCCTATATTACTGAACCAAGTTCACTTCCCATTCCATCCCTATATTTCTAAACCGAGTTCAATTCCCATTCTAGACCTATATTACTGAACTGAGTTCACTTACCTTTCTAGATATGTATTACTAAATCAAGTTTACTTCCCTTTCTATCCCTGTATTACTGAACTAAGTTCACTCCTCATTCTAGTCCTATCTATATCATGACATATAAATCTTTACCCAATGAATTAGAGGGAGATATAGGTCCCACCCCTAACATAATGAAATAATACATATGTTTTCCATAAGATCATAAAAAAAATCTTATCATAACCCATGAAATGAAATGGGTATCATAAACATTTCATTATATTATAACCTATGAAAAAATACAGGTTTCATAAGCATTTTAACATGGTATAGCCTATGGAAGAGAAACAGGTTACATAAATAACTTGTCACCCGAAATATAAACCATTAAAATAAATAATAAGAATAGTGTCCTTGGATAATATCCCTAGTAAATAATAAAATGTATCAAAGTATTCCATCTTATATGGATGAGGATTTTGAAATATTAATCGTAGTATTTCGTAAGGAAAACAACCTTTCTTTGAAAATCAATTTTTAAGACATAAAAAATTTTCAAAATACTTTTCTTTGGAAACCACTTTGAAAACTTATGAAGTGGGATTTAAAAATATTTTAAAACCATTATTTTGGAAAATATCCTTTCTTCTTTGAAAAACTATTTTTAAAACATAAAACATTTTGAAACATTTCTCTTTAAAAATAATAGTGAAAACTTATAACATAAGTTTTGAAAACCATTATAAACACTTTTTAAAACAGGAAAAATTTTGAAAAAATTTTTACTTGAAAATGAGAATGAAAGATAATTTAAAAACATTTTTGAAATCATTTTTTGGAAAACATAGATTTTTAATAAAAAAATATTTTCGACTGAAGAGAGAAATAAGGTTGTATTTTCTTAAAAACACTTTATTAATTATCTTAAGTAGTGAAGAGTGGAAAATTATACCATTACTTGAAGATATAATGAATAAATAATTGATAATTATTGATATATGCATAATAATATTTTATAAATGGAATCATAATCATAAATAATCTCAATAAATGATGAAATTTTATCAATACTCATACCACTTTGGTAACATTGAATCAAAATCCCCATGTAATAATAACATTAAATGAAGCTTAAAATATCATAAAAATATGGATATTCATGATATTACATTTCAAAGGTCATTATATACACCTCATAAGAGAATATAGGTGCATAACATCACATGTGTCTCAAAGAAGGAAAATTGAGACAAAATTCTATTACAGATTTGGTAACTTTTGAACTGTAAACCCCATGAAAGAGAGATCATAAAATATATATGTAAATAAAAATAAATTCAGGTATAAGAATCATAAATTACATTATTTTTTAGTATAAACACCACATTTAATAAATAGTTGTTGAATATAGCATGTGTCTCACAAAAGTAAAAAGTGAGACAAAAATCCCTCACTACATGGGTAACTTTGGAATTATGGGTTCCGGGAAAGAATAATAAAAAATAAAGCTTTTAATATCATGACATAAATAAAATTAATCATATAACATTTTATATGGTAGTATATACACCACACAAAATAGATGAGTGATGAATATGTCATAAGTCTCATAAAAATAAAAGTGTGACCAGAAATACTCTTACCTTAAGTCTTGGATCTCATCATACTTGTTCAAATATCATGTGAAATAAATATAAGTTTATTATACATACATCTTATATACATATTCATATATATAATACCATATATTATTTACTTCTAAATTTATATTACCCATTTATTAATAATTCCATGTTAAAGTTATGTTTCAGGTAATAACCGCTTTGTTTTTTAGACATGGTTTGACTTGTTATACTTAGTCCTCATAATTAGAACATGATTTAATTTTTAAAGAATTTAAAACATTATATAAATATAATATATATCTAGTATATTTTTATTTATAATAATCTATAAAATATATAAATAGTAAATGAAATAAATCATTCATGGAGACAGTATGCCATACGTACACACAAAGGATGTTTCCATTTTCTTATCGTATTAAAATAAATAAAATTAAATAATATATATAAATATTATCATTATATTAGAATTATTATTAAATATATAACACATAAATCTATTAAAATAATCCTTAATACATTCCATGTAAATCATGAATGAATCATATTACTTCGTGAGGTGGCAGTTCACCGTACACTTGGACGACATTATCATATTTTCAAAAAATGGATAGCATAAAGGTATGTGTTATATAATAATTAAATAAGAATAAATAAATCATAAATATAATAAATATAATATATAAATAATATTTCCTTCATTATTACTGACCTTAATAGGTGGAAATGGAAGAACGAAGGACATCAGTTCGTGAGGTGGCAGTCCGCTGTACACACGAATGATGATTGTGTATCCCATTTGATGGAAGTGTGTGAATTTTTAGGTCTCAAACTTATGATAAAAAACTATAATTATATTTAAGATAATGAGGTTGTTATATAAGTATGATATAAAAATAACTTAAGGGGTGGAGAAAGAAATAAAACAAAAGTGCCCATTGAAGAACATTACCTCTTCTTCGAGTAACTCCTTTTGGTTTGCACCAAAGGACCACGTTGGTTTTATTTATGAAAAAATATAGGCATATAAGATGAGATTGGGGATTTTGGGAGTTTATTTGTTAAGGTTTTGGAAAATTAAAAATACTTGAGAGTTATTTTGAGAGGGGGAGAAGTGGTGGCCTTTTATAAGTGAGGGAGATGACAGAATTTGTATTCTTAAAAAGAAAGTTAGGTATACCTATGTTTTTACCTTACAATAGGATTCTATAACACAAAATATTAAATACTAAAAATTTAATCTTCAAAATATTTCCATAAAATTTCCTCTTTACATTTTTCTAGGTAATTTTTTTCCTTGTATTTAAATTTTAACCATTAAGTAAACTTGTTCTTACCTTAATCAATGTAATTAATTTTAATTAAGTTCACTAATATTTTTGGTAAAAAAATAATTTGAACTTAATATAAATTATATATTATTACTATTAAAAATATTTAATATATTTTTCCAAATTACAATAACAAAAGTGGTACAATTTAATTTAAAATTAATCCTACAGACGGGATGAAACAACAAGTTTTTAAAGCAAAAAGTTCAAAAGTTTGAAATGTTTTTATATCAAATTTCAACATGAAATTGAATAAAATTACCTAAATTGTATTTATTTATGTTTAATTTAACTAATTATAATTAAAAAAAAATTAAAATATAATTTAACTATATAAATAAATTAGAGAGAAATGCAGTTTTCAATTAAAAGTCAGTGTTTTTTACTATTCATAAAAAAATGAAACTTCTCAGAAAAATACCAAAAATTCACTCTAAGATAATTTTGAAATTATTATTTAAAAAATTAAGTTTATTTTTTAAACTAAAATTTATTAAAGTTTCTAAATTTAGATTTAAAGAAAATCTTCCATTAAAAGGCGGAAAAACTGCCTTTTAGAAAAATACAGCTTTTCATGCTTAAAAATGGATTTGTTCTTATTTTATTCCTATCAAAATTATTGGATTAATGTAGAAAAATTTTATTGAATATATAATATATAAATTTCATTAATATATCTTAGTAATAGTGATTAATTTAATTTATTAATATAAAATGCCTTTATGAGCATAAAAATATTTTTTTTGGAAAAACATTTCCTTTATATTCAGTTGGTTTTTATTTTCATTTATATTTAATTGGTAACCAATGAATTAAACCATATATTTTAATAATTTAGTTTAAAATATTCATAACTTATAATTTAATAGCTAAGATATAATAATAATAATAATATTAATAGTATTTGGTAAAACTCAGTCTTGCATGTAACACAAGATATCAAAAAAAGTCATTATTGTGTGTAACTCAAGATAACTCAATGTTGCGTGTAGTGAAATATAAGATAGATATTGCATATAAAGAAATATTAAGTTGTTTTATCATGAAATTAAAGCCATAAATTTAATTTAATTTGTTCTAAAAATAATAATTCATAAAAACTTAGGGTGTTACATTCTACCCCCTTAAAATGAATTTCACCCTTGAAATTAGTCTGGGTCATTAATTGTTTAATACATGAAATTTCCTTTCATATAAACACACATCATGAAAATGTATACTAAAAATTCCTTTAAAATTGTAAAGTTGGTAATATAATGGTTACCTAAATTATCTCATAACTAGGTTTCCACATAGGAGAACATAGGTGAGAATTGAAGATTTGGACATGGAAGAAAAGTATAAATAATTATTTAAAGTGATAAAATCACTGATCAAAAGAAAGTAGGTGATCTATATAAGGTTAGTGATCATAACACCATAGAACAAAGATTATTTAATGTTCATTGATGTCATAAAAAATGATGATCACAAGAAAAATATTTATTTGAACATCCAAACCTAAAGTTGATTAATTTTTACAAGAATATATACTTACTTAATTTAATTCCATTTAATAAGCACAATATCACCCTTTGGTTATGACCTAACCAATTTACACTTCATATCTTACTCCCAAAATTAAGTTTATTTTTTTTATTCCTGAAGAACTAACGGGTCATAAGATCCATAAATATAATGTTAAGTAATTCCATATATCTTTTATTATCATTAATGAAAAATGGTTAGCACATGTTATACATTATGCATAAATCTTAATATGGTGAAATAATATATTAATCTCTAAAAACTCATTCGAATTTCAACTTATTTCACAAATGGTTAACCATTTTAACCTTTTGAATTATAAAAATCCAAAACATTAGAAAGAAAATCACTAAATTTTTCAAAATCAGATTAACATTTATCCCCCATATAGCATAAAGTGAATATTGGTTGTCACAAACCAAACATGTTAATACCTTTATCATGTATTCCATTTAAAAATTTTAATAACCTAAATTACCATAAAACTATTTTGGAAACATACACACTTATTCATTACTTATATAGAAGATAGACTATTGGATATCCCTTAAATACAAAAATGATGTAAAATTCATCAATGATAACATAAACCACTTTTTTAACAAATCCTTTATGAGTTATGAGGTCATCAATACTATCCAATATACATCATCCATATCAATAAACTATTTATCCAAGATAAACATAAGTTTCTCAAAATATAGAACACATTAAGGTTTACCTTCACTTGATTAAAATACCACTATCCCATTAAATCAATTTTCTAGGTAATTAAAACCATTCAATATATTTTTGAAAACCCTTAATGAAAAACATATACCTCATGATTAAAATAACATAATTCATTAATTCCAATACATATACACTTCCATCATCCCAATTCTTTATCAAAAAAATTAACTAGGATTCATCATATTATTACTTAATAACTATTTCCTAAAATATTAAATATGAATCATGTATTAAAATTCACCAAACTCAATTTAATCATGATTATAAACAATATTATTAGAACAACACATAAATTTCATATGTCACTCATAATCTCTTCATCATTAGTAGAATGACCATAAATCTTAAAAAATTGTATATTTCCTTCATGATATTTCCCCCTAAGACATTTATTTACTTATTTCCTATAATTTCCACACTTAACATTAAAATGTTTATAATAACTTAGAGAGACCATTATTCCCATCCATTTCATTAACTAAACTCTTCATTTTCCCTTGGTAATTACTTATGTTTTGGAATTGTTCACCACACATAAGGCATGTTCTCATTACTATGAGACATTTACTTGAGTTATTATTCCCACATTTTTAACATATAGAAAACTGAATCTTCATTACTCTAGGGTTACCATCACCCGATCCCTCAGATAACTCTTTCCTTCTCTTATTTGACGAGTCTAAGAGTTGGTTAAGGTATATGTTTTTAATCATTTTCTGTGAAAATTGATTAGGCATAATCACAATATCCTTTACACCAGTAATAATCCCATTTGGACGATCATTAGAAAATTTTCCATCACATTCCACATTAACCCAATTACTTCTAGATTCCTCCATAGAAAAAAACCAGATATCATTGTGTGAGAAACACTTATCATAGTGGAGAAACTCAAAATCATAAAAAAATCACTTATAGTATGTATAAATCATGACACATACATATTTAATCTATGACACCTTAGGTTTAGCCTAGGATATTCATAGTTATATTCTATTTAAACTCTTCAAGATGGTTCAAGAAGAATTTTTGAATTCCAAAATAATATCCCTTGTGAGTGTCAAACTAGGTGTGGAGAAAGTCTAATTTTCATGCACTAGTTCCCAATGAAGTATTTCTCGATAAGGTGGTTTCGGGGTTGTTATCCCTATGTACATCTGTGTCAGAGCCACATCCAATTGTAGTATCTAGAAAAGGATTTATTTATAGGAAATCACTTGCTCCATCCATTACCAAAATTCCAGGACATTTTCCCAAACTGTGACTCATTATTAGACTTATCCTTAGATACATACATATACATATCCTTAGAAATATCACTTGGGATATCAATAAAGTTTTCTTATACTAGTTTCCAAAGGTTGACTAAAACTTTCCTTTGATACCAACTATATTGACCGAGACTTAACATACAAGGATATTACATAATTTTAGATGAATATTCATCACATTACAAAAGTACATGCCCAATGACCATAGTAGTTTAGTGTATTTGGAAACTTAGAGAACAATATACTAACTTGATGAAGGAAATCCAATTTTTCCCACAAATACCTTCCTACTTATTAATAATACTTTAAACCTTTCTTTATTATCTGTGGAAAGGAAACATAAGAAAGGTTGAGATCAGATGAATAATAAGTGTAAATAAAGGATATACGTAAGCATATCATGAGAATAAGGGTATAAGAACATGAAAATATGAAATGTAATTATGGTAGACACATAAACATATAAAATTATTTCCATAGTAGTCAAGGATTACTATAAAGGCCATATTAGTGGAATGGGTTCGCTCCCCAAACCATATTAGTAGTCAATGTTCATTCCTAAGACTATGTTAGAGTATAAAGTTCATTACTGAACCGAGTTCACTCCCCATTCCATCAATTTATTACTAAACTAGGTTCACTTACCATTCCATCCATATATTATAGAACTGAGTCCACTTCTCGTTCCAGCCCTACATTACTGAACCACATTCACTTCCTGTTCCAACCCTATATTACTGAACAAAGTTCACTTCCCATTCCAAATTTGTTTTACTAAACCTAGTTGACCCACCATTACAACCAGGTGTTACTAAAATTAGTTTAAACCTTGTTCCAGCCCTATATTACTGAACCAAGTTCACTTCATGTTCCATCCTTGTATTACTGAACTGTGTGCACTCCTCGTTTAAGTTCTATCTATCTCATGAGATATAAATCATTACCCAATATACTGGTAGGATATATAGGTCCCAACATTCACATAATTAAATCATACATATATTCTCCCCATGATTGTTAAAATTCATCATATCATAACCTATGAAAGTTTAACGCCTCAAAATTCTAAAATAAGAACATTGTATTCAAAAGCGTGTATGGAATGAAACACTAAGCGCATAAGGTAATAAAATATATAGAGACTTTAAAATATATTTACTATTTTAAATAAAATTAATCCATGATATATCTTGAAATTAACATGATACTGAGTTAGCGTTCACCACACACAATAATGTATTTCTTTGATAACTTGCATTACACGCAAGACCAAGTTTTCCCGAATAATAATATATTAATAAAATATTATTATTTAGTATTATAAGATATAACATAACCATTAAATTAGTGTTTATGAATAGTATTAAATATCTTATAAAAATATATGGTTTATAAAAAATCAAAATTAATTCATTGGTTACAAATTAATTATAAATGAATATAAGAGCCAATTGAATATAAAGGGAATGATTTTTTTAGAAAACTATTTTTATTCCCACAAAACTATTTTATTTTAATAAACTAAATTAATTATAATTATTGAGTGGTATTAATGTAATATATATATTATATATTAAATCAACTTTTTTGATAATAATATAATAGATTTTATTGGCATAAGATAAGAATAAATCATGTTTTACGGTTAAAAAATATATTTTTCTAAGAAGACAATTTTACCGCCTTTTAACAGAGAACCTATTTTAAATCCATTTTTTGGAAATTTTATAAATTTATTATGAAAAAATAAACTTTATTTTTGAATTATAAATGTAAAAATCAGCGTAGGATGAATTTTTGGTATTTTTCTGCGAGGTTTCAGTTTTTGATGAATAATGAAAAATATTGTGTTTTAATTCAAAACCACCTTTTTGTCTAATTTATTTATAAGGATAAATTATATTTTTAATTGGTTTTAAAGTTAAATTATATAATATTTACATAAATTAATACAATTTAGTCCATTTTAATCAATTTCACTTTGAAATTGGATTTAAAAACACTTCAAACTTTTGATCATTTTACTTTAAAAGCCCGCTTTGTCATCCCATCCGTAGGATTAAATTTAAATTAATTTCTATCACTTTTGTGATTAGAATTTGGAAAAATGGATTAAATATTTTTAATAATCATAATTTATAATATCTAATAAATCCAAATTATTTTTTTACAAAAATATTAGTTAAATTAATTAAAATTTAATTATACTGATTAAGAGAAAAAGTTGCTTAACAAGTGACTAAACCTTAAACTTAATGGCCAAAATGAGCTAGAAACTTTTCCAAAATCCCTTATATGTTCATATTTAGACCCTATACTCCACTGTATCTAAGTATGTTTATTTTTTATGCATTTTTATTGGAAAATTGTGGGTGTAATTCCCTTTTCAAAAATTTACAAGAATGCCACTCCTCCTCCACTATAAAAAGGCACTCACCCAGTCTTCTTTGTCACACCTATAAATATGATTTGGATTAACCAAGATATACCAAAATAGATTCTAAAAATTTATACCCTAATCCTATAAGCCTTTATTTTCTAAGAAATCCATCAAAGTAATTCCTTTGGTGTAAAATAAAAGGAGTTACCCAAATAAGAGGTAACATCCTTCCTCAACCTCTTTAGTTTTATTTTCATTCTTGACCCCATGAAATATTATTATTACATTATTTTATAAAAAAATTATCCTTTATATACTGAGATATATTTTTTCTAAGAGTTATACTTTCACTCATACACATTTTCATCTAATGGGTAATGAAATTAACGTTTATGTGCGAGATGAACTACCACATCACAAAATGATGCCATTCATTTTTCCATTACCACCTCTCATGGTTGGGTATTATGATGGAAACACTATTTATATATGAAATATATTATATTTATAATTTATCTATACTCATTTAACTTTTATATAACACACACTCTTATGATTTTTATTTTGTGAAAATATGATAACATCGTTTGTGGAAGTGTGGACTACCGCCCCCTCAAAGCGATGTGATTCATTAACACTATATTTGGAATGTATAAAGGATGATTTTATTAAAAATATGAAAAATATATGAAATAAATATAATAATTTAATTATAATATACATATATATAATTTAATTTTCATTCTTTTAATATGAAAAATAAATAAAAGTTGCGTTTATGCGTACGTATGATCTGTCGTCTCCATAAATGATGCATTTCATTTCTTATCTCCCAACATAATGGATTATTATAAATACATATATAATTAATATATATTATAATTATATCAATATCTAAATTCAGGATATGATGAAATTATTATCTAACTTATAGGAACAATAAGTAAGAAGTCAAAACATACTCTAAAAACTAGACAATTAACACCCGAAATAGTGAAGATAATGAAATATTGTTAACAAACAGGTAATAAGATATCATAAAAATATAATATATGATATTATAAATATTATTATGGTTATTTTATAAGTTATTAACATTCTTAAAACTATAATACATGAGGTTAAATGTCATTCACCCAAAATGGAAAGCAAGGCAATGGATTTTCATCTCACTTTTTACATTCATGAGAGAAATGTAATATTCACCACTTAATTATTTTGTGTGATATAACTAATTCCCATGTTGATATATTATATCATTAATTATTTTATATTCATGTTATTTTGTTTTTTAAATTTAATTATTTATTCTAAATTGATTTCAATTAAAAGTTACCAAATGGTAAATAATTTCATAACCAGATTCCTTTTCATTGGTTTATATTACTTTCTCATTGTTGTTAATATTCCAAGATTATGTCTGTAATAAATTTTTACTAAATATTTATTTATTTATACTTTATTTATGTAGATTTAAATTTGAAACACACAATATATTCATTGATTGATTGTCACATCAACGTTATGTTATTTTCAAGGTTTTACTTTACAATCTCATTTTTTTCGGAATTGTTTACACATGAATTTCCATCAGAGGAAATTATTTGATCACTGTATAATAAAAAATTTAATTTTATTCTACTATGGTTATTAATGACATTTTCTAAGTAATATTACCAATTTTCTACTATTTTGTAATCAAAAGTTTTTAGAAAATGTTTTAAAGAAAACCTGACTTCATTTCCCTCCTTAATCAGAGAACCTATTTTCTTCTAAAAACCTAGTTTTATAAAAGGTTTTCAAATATTTTTTAACCTTTACCAAATTATTTATAAAATAAATTTTTAACCTTTTTTTATTTTACAATTTTTTTCAAAGAAATATTTTTTTCTCTAAAAATAAGTCAATTTTATATCCTTTTACCATGAAAAAGGAATATTCTTTTTACCTTGTATGACATGTATAGATTTACCACTATAATTTATTTGAAGATTACTTTAAATTCTTAAAAGGTTACTTTTTAAAGAAAATGTTTTCAAAAGTTATTTTCAAATAAAAGTATTTTAAAAATGTTTTTCTAAATAAAAAATATTTTCTTTAAGAATGTTTTCAAAAGATCTTTTTATAGTATTTCAATTTATCAATGACAACAACCCATTAATTTTTTACACCACTTGGGATATGTTGTATTAATACCATCCTTATTCTTCCTCTGGATGGTTTATGATTTCTTTGACCAAGTATAGAATTTACATTCACTACCTTGGTTCCTTTTAGTCCCTTTTAAGTATTTAATTTCTTATTATCATTTGAAATTTAATTTCCCCTAATTATCCATATCATTTATCATGGATATGTTTATTACATAAACCATGTAGCATTTTTACATACATTGTTTACTTTGACATGTTATATCATGAATCTCCATATTCTCATGATATTCTAAGTTTCATCTAATTTATATGGAATTATGATTCAAATATTCCAAAGTGGTATGAGACAATTTGGAATGTTTATATATTATTTTACTCAAGAATTTCGTAATGATATTTCAATGGTATCTCCATTCATCAACATCAAAAACCCTTACTGTTAGTTATCCTCCACTAAGGAAATATTGATAAATACATACATTCTACTCCATAAATATATTAGATAAGGAATATTTTTCAATCAATTATTTGATATATGAGGAATGATTTGGACCGGTGCGACATGGGTGGGTCCTGGTTATAAATAGAACCTAAATGTATTGGTAGTCTCATGGGATGAGTCAGTTGGCTAGCCTTATATGGGTTTTTACCCGACATGTTATAAATTGTCTTGTGAAAGTTCTTAACAGTAAAGATACCATGTACCTAGTAATCATGGCATAAGATAGTTAATAATTTCCCTCATTTAGATTCAGTTGTTATTTATCAATGAGATTTTTCATCGAAATATATATGGAAGTGCTTAATTCTAATTTTATTGATTAAATGGCATGCGTTTTAGTTATTTTACTTGCCATATTTATTATTCCTTATCTAGTTATTTTAATGGCATGAATTTTCAACTATTTACATTGAAATATTTTTTATGCATTTCTTTCTCAGTTTATTGATTAAATGGAATGTGTCTTCAGTTATAACCTTTACATATTGATTATTCTCATATTTCTTCCACTGTACTTTACCCTTACTGATCATTTGAGATCCCCATTATTTTATTTCATTTACTTAGGAATCCAATAAGTATACTAAGAAATATATACAAGGATACACTAGATGGAATAAAGTTATTAAGAAAATAGAAAAATTATATTTTAATTAGTGAATTTATTTGTAATACAAGACTCATGTATATATCTAGTTTATCGATACTAATAAACTATTTGTTGCTTTAGGATTTTATTCCTTGTAATCATTCCAATGTAATGGTAGTATACATCGACTCTAGGATTTCTGGGGTTGGATCACCATAATTGGTATTAGAGGAAGTATAGTAACAACCTTAGGAACTAGATTTAAGTAAACTCAGATTAGAGAACATAACCCTAGGGTAGAATTTTAGGATAAGTATAGAAGAATATTGTAATTTCCTAGACCTCCCCAACCCATTAATTTGTCAAAATATAGTGTTTTGGGTGTTCTGGGAGGCAAGGGAAGCTCATTTCAAGAGTTTTCCAAAATTATAGTTTTTCCATCAGTAGGTCGCATCATTGACCTAGTGTTGGTAGGTTGCGTTGATGACTCTACATTGGAAGGTCACATTGGTAGGTGGTATCATTAGATCACATCAATAGGTGGTATCAGTAGCTCAACATTGGTGGCTAATCATCAGTAGGTTAGGGCGTTAGTAGGTTAGGGCGTCGATAGGTCAGCGCGTCGGTTGGTTCATCATCAGTAGGTCGGGTATCAGTGACTCGTGTCGGTGATTCAGGCATATGTGGGTCATGTCAGCTACTCACTATTGGTGATTCACTTTCGATGAATCACTATTGGTGATTTTCTATTGGTGACTCACGTTAGTGACTCACCCATTGGTGTGTCATTTCCATCTTTTTATCATCTTTTCACATTCTCCCCTCTTATGTTTTATTTGACATAAATTGAGTTTAAAACCTTATCTGAGTGTTTATAAAGGAGTTTTAAAGGATATTAATTATATCTTTAATATCCTAATGCTCCATGGGCCTTGAAATAGTAAATCCACATGGTCTTGAGCACGATCCTACATTAATGTAACATGAGACCTTTTCCTTCCACTGATATAAGATATGAAATTTTCTAAAGGTGAGATACTCTCTTCCTTGAACCCTTCTATTTCATATTGGTATGAATAAAACCTTTCTTCGTCAAGGAGTTGCATCTGTTCTGTATATGTCATTTTATTTTTCCCTTGGAGTCTCCTACTATTTGCGTGACCCCCTATTTTTGGTGC
Organism: Viscum album; assembly: GCA_963277665.1. Taxonomy (NCBI): domain Eukaryota; kingdom Viridiplantae; phylum Streptophyta; class Magnoliopsida; order Santalales; family Viscaceae; genus Viscum; species Viscum album. Next base: position 1,005,734,874 of record OY728164.1, on the reverse strand, counting down.
AATGAGGAGTAGAGAATCATCTATTTTTAGAGGTAGGAATTACTTCATCTCTATTTTTAATTATGTATCATGCAGGGTGGGTAAACTAATTTCCCTTTGCGATTATGGTTGATTCACTAATTTTAATTAAGGCTGTTATGAAGATAATTGGACCTGTTACGATAAATGGTTTTGTTACCTTAGTAATAAATAAGGGGTGGGGAAGATGATGATGATGATTGTGTTGTTTTATCTATTATCTTTGATCCATGATGTGAATTGTTTTGACCGCATGACTTCTGAAAATCATTTTCATTGGTGGTCTCTGTTTGCACACTCTACTAATGAATACTTATTGTCAACCTTCTATTGAACAACTATGAACATGAAAAAATGATTAAGCACATATATCCGGTTAATTAAATAGATTACCCAACATCAAACTTGTTCTGTGATGAACCCTGATTATCAAAGTAGAATTAAAGAATAGTGTGTTAAATCAGAATAACCTTTACCTTGTTTGGTGTGGCTATGTGCTATCTGTGTATTCTTTCTATCTTTTACTTTATATGGGTTGTGTGGTGATGTGGTTAGAATCATGGTTGTAGGTGCAGGGGTAGAAAAGGGGTTTGGTTCTGTGGGTGTGGTGTGGAATGTTTGTGCAGTAGGGATATAGTTTTAGTGGAGTGGGAGTGTGGTTGTGTGTATGGGGAGGTGCAGGTGGAGTAATTTAATCTTAGGTTGGAAAGTTTGATTGATTTGGGAATGAATGAACTTGTTGTGCAGTGGGATTTTATCTGGGTTATGTTATAGTTGATGGACATGGTTTTCATGTGTAGTGGGACCACAATCTAGTTGAGTATTATTTTTTTGCTGGATATGGTGCTTTCCTTTCAGCGAATCTAATGAGGATGGTTCGAGAGGGATAATTTTGAATAAGGATGGCTTTACCTTGCGTGGGCCTTTCTCCTGGAGTTTCCAAATACTTTTGTAAAGTGTGTGTGGGTTATGATGTTACTTGTGGTGTGTTATGTTTGGTAGTTTCCTAGGTAGGGATAGAAAAAATAATTAAACGAATTGTTAATGTAGAATGATAATTGGTTAGATGAATTGTTTGGGGTTATGAATTAAGTATGTGGCTGGCTATATGTTTATGCATTAGGGGTGGTAGCAATAGAATTTTTGTGTGGTATAGTTGTTTGTTTGAAAACCCATAGGTTGGGATGAGGGTTTGGTACCTATATATATATATATACATGTAGTTCTTTTTGATTTATATATGCACCCCACCTGTATTGAGAACTACGTATTGAACACCCCCATTGTTATGAGGGAGGGTTTCCTTTTCTAACATCCTAGTGGGAGGATGGATGGATGGTTATTGGATCTTCTCTACTCTCTCTTCTAGGAATTAGTAGCCCAAGACTCTTTGGTAAGGTTGTGTTGCGGTTTTGGGGCCCAAGTGTCTGTGAGAAAGGTGTGTTTCCCAAGTGTCTTCTGGATGAGATGCGTTGTGATTTCCTAGGTGTCTTCGGGATGAGGTTGAGTTTTTGTGGCCCAGGTTTCTATGGGAAAGATGTGTTGTGGTTGTGGCCTAGGTTTTTGTAGGAAGGATGTGGTATATGGACCAGGTGTGTGTGGGCATGCTATGGCTGTGGGTCTTGTGGAAGAGTGTGGTAACATCATCACATTCTCTATTTGGGATGAGTAGTTAACTAGGAAGAAGTGGTGTGGGTACCCTATTATCGACGTTCTTACTACTTTACTTGAATTACATTATTTGGTGATCATACCTTAGTGAGGTTGAGGTGGATAGTATACCTTGTTAGGTGCTTCTAGATTTTCTATTTTCTCATGGGGGAATTAGTATGCTTCTCCACTTGTGCACGAGAGACTTTGTATTTTCTACTGAGTATACTAGTATGCTCACCCTACGTATATAAAACTATTTTTAGGTTTCTAGAGATATTACGAAGAGCGTGATGGTCCTTACTAGCTTGGGCATTTAGGATAGTTGCTATGTCACTGATTAGTTTTATTTTGGTATTTACTTTGGAGATTTTCATTGTATTTATCTAGCAGGTTTACTTTAAACATGCATATGGGATGGATTTTGGTTTCTTTAATATATATATATATATATATATATGTCTTGTATTTTTTTGAGGTTGATGCATCTTATCTCTTGATATTGGTTACTATAAAAAGGTAAATACCTCATATTTTGTGAGATTTAAATACCCTTGGTGCTGGTGTCCACCACTGGGCCTATGGGAGGTGGGACTCGGGGGTCATTATCTCTTTTTCATCTTGAAGAAATAATCTCACAACACTTTTCCATCCCTTCCCTCATATTGAAGAAGGAGGGTCATGAAAGAATGGTATTAGAGGTGATGACTGAGAGATAGGATGGATTTTGGAGTTAGGAAAAGTAGGGATTGCATGAGATGGTTGGGAAATAGTGTTAAGCGATCTTGGTGCATGACATAGTCTAGGGAAGACTGGCTAGGATATGAGTTTTTAGGGCCCCAATGGTCCGATGCATGGACTCTGAGCTTATTTAATGACCAAGTGAGGCTATACCGTTTGTGGGGTAGAGACCCTAGGAAAGGTACATGCATCATGATGACTTGTGTTCTTGTTTGTTTTTAAAATTTTTAAGAAATTAAAATAAACAAGTTATAATGAATCCTAAATAAATTCCATACCAATCGATCTTAGTGTTTCCTTGTCTATATTTTCATCTATAACACCCGATCATTTTCCGCATGTGGTACTATTAGTAGAGGCACAATAGGATGACCTAGTAGACTGATGAAGGGTTGAAGTATTGGGAGAGAATGATCAGTGGAATAAGACACTTCGTGATTTCCAATGGCAGACTTTGGAGAAGTAAAAAGGTAGTGTTTCAGATATAGATATGAAGAGTTGGTTTGAGGATTTGGTGATCAGTTTCATCTTGATCCATGCTCATAAAGAGTACTGCGTTCCTATGGTAGTGATCTAGATGTGGGGTGTTTCATGTCATTGGTGGATACTCTACATGAGGGAGAGGAAGGAGACCTATTTTCTATGGGTTGATTTTGAGAAGGAGTTCTAGGTAGAATTTCTTTCTTTGAATATGAGGGATAAAAAGCGACAAGAGCTACTCTCCCTCCAACAAAGGAGTATGTCGATACGGGAACTAGGGATCACATTAAAGGATCTCCTTTACTTTTCTCTAGAAATATTTAGTATGAGGATTCTCAGGTGAGATTCTGAGAGGAGGCACTCCATCCTTCCCTCTAGTATGTAGTCACTCCATTCACCTTGCCAAAAATCCTAGAGGTCCAGAAGAAGGAGAAATTGGTTGAGAGGAATCACTCAGGAGGAGTTCTACCAAGATAGGGAAGCCAATAGGGTTTTTTGAAGGGAAAGGTTTCTAGTAGCACGTCTCAGGTTCTATGGCCTTCAAGGTTTCAACCACTGGGGAGTTGACCTCAAAAGTTTTATTTTCATCCTTCTGGTCCTCATTCTTTTCCCATAGGCTTAGGACCAAGGTGTTTTTCTTTTGGGGTCCACATAAACCTTAAGAGTTAGTGCTCGGTCTGAGATCAGTATGGTGGAGGTGGGTAGATTCATCACCCACCTCAACATCAATTTCTGGACAGACTGTTTCAGCAATAGGGATAGAAGGATCCCACTCCACTGAGTGGAGATAGAGAAAGTGGAGGACGACCTCAGGGTGTTACTATGGGACCTTTACCTAGACATGGTTGAGGAGTTGGTCGACATCAGAGGGGTAGAGGAGCTGGGAATGGTCAGTTTTACAGTACAGAGGCAGTAGTTCCAGTGGGGCTAGAGATCGTTTGAGGTACGATCAGTGTGTTTGGTACTCTTTATTGTTCTTTGTTTGATTCAGGATCTTCACACTCCTTTGTTTCACTTAATCTATCCCATTCTATGGGACTATACATAGAGATAATTTCCATTCCCTTAGGATTTAGTACACCATTTGGAGGTTAGACAAGTTTGTTTGATGTTTTTCAGAGATGTTGACTGATGTTAGGGATGCATCAGTATGGTGGGGATATCTTCTTGCTATAGATGCATCCATAAAATGTCATCCTTGAAATCTAATGGTTATTTTATGTTCATGACATCATTGAATACTTCTGAAGGAGATTCATGTTTTTAGATGTGGATGGACAACGTGTGGATTTCATTGGCGAGCAGAGTTATCTAATGGGAAGTTGACATGTGGAGCCTCTTCTTTCTTTGCTGGCCGAGATATTAGTAGAATCATTGGATGCTGAGGTGGTGGGGTTTCCCAGAGTTGTTGGGGTGTTCTTAGATGTTTTTCCTAAGGAGGATGTGACTATACCCCCTCAACATCACATTGAGTTCAGGATAGAATTTTGGACCGGTGCTTCTACAATTTCTATGGATCCTTATCAGATTAAACCTTATAAGATGCATGCTTAAAGGATTCAGATTGAATATCTGATGAAGAAGGGATTTATCCTGCCCAATGTGTCACCATGGGGTGCTCCGATCTTGTTTAAGAAGAAGGAAGATGGTGGTCTGAGGATTTGTATAGACTACCAGAGGTTGAATCAAGTAACGATCAAGAACCATTTCCCTCTCCTAAGGATAGATGATCTTTTCAACTAGATGATGGGATCAAGTGGGTTCTCTAATATGGATCTATGGTATAGATATCACCAGTTGGGGGTGAAGGAGGATGATATCTTAAAGAATGATTTTAGGTGCAGGTATCAGCACTTTGAGTTTGTGGTTATTCCATTCAGTGTTATGAATGCACCAAATATGTTCACGGGTCTTATGAAATCTATCTTCCATGAGTTCCTAGACTAGTTTTTCATCATGTTCATCGATGAAATTCTGATCTACTCAAAGTTAGATGAGGAGCATACCAAGCAACTCAGGACTATCCTGGAGGTACTTCGACACGACAAGCTCTACAAAATGTTGTCCAAGTGTATGTTTTAGACATGGGAGGTCCACTTCCTTAGACATGTGGTGTCTCAGTAGGGTGTAGCAGTGGACCCGTTGAAGGTAGAGGTAGTTTTTTCTTGGTCATCACCCAGGAATGCGGCATAGGTTCACAGTTTTTTCGGTCTAGCAGGCTATTACCGAACATTTGTACCCTATTTCTCTCAATTAGTATCTCTGTTGATATATTTGACCAAAAAAGACCAAGATTTTGTGTGGAGAGAGTAATTATAGGTAGAATTTGACTATCTATAGTGGAAGTTGGTCAGTTATCTAGTGATCCAATTTCCAGAGGAGGGTGTGATGTTTAAGGAGTTTTGTGATGCTTCCCACCTAGGCTTGGGATGTGTGCTGATGAATCAACGAGGAGTGATCTCTTATGGGTCTAGGAAGTTACATCCCCATAAACGTAACTATTCCACCCATGATCTATAGATATAAGTGGTCATGTTCGCATGGAAGATGTGGAGGCACTACCTCATTGTACAGTGCTTTTTGGTCTTCACGGATCACAAGATCTTGAGGTACATCTTTTCCCAGCCAGATCAAAACTTGTGACAGCAGAGGTGGATAGAGTTTATCTAGTATTACGACTTCTAGATATCGTAAACCTTAGGAAAAAAGAATGTTGTGGATGATTATTTGAGTAAGAAGTCACAGAAGGAGGTTGTTTGGGAATCTATAGATTCATGGAAGGTAATGGAGGAGTTGGATTCCTTACACCTAGATGCGACGATGGATCATGGAAAAGGTTGTCTGTTTCATATGACATTGTATTCATATCTGAGGCAGCAAGTGGAGGACTCTCAGTGGGGAGACTTAGAGGAAGAGGTGATATGTGATCCCATTAACCAGGGTGATTCTCCGGAGGGGTGGTCAGAGGATGGAAAGAATCAAATGTTGTTCAGTGAGAAGCTGTTTGTTTCAGTGGTGATGAATGAGAGAGTTCTCTATGAGTTTCATAGACCACCCTTAGAGATTCACCCATGAGTTACCAATATGTACTGCGCCTTGAGAGAGTAGTGTTGGTGGCCCAGGATGAAGTGGGATTCTATGGATTTTATGGCGAAGTGCCTAGTGTATCAGCAGGTGAAGGTTGATCACCATGTTCCTATAAGTTTTTTGCATCCCTTAGTTGTCCTAGAGTGTAAGTGGGATGAAATATCAATGGATTTCATTATAGTATTACCTATGGATCAGAAAGGACGCAATGAAATTTTGGTAGTAGTGGATCAGATGACAAAATTAGTTCACTTCTTAACAATTAATGAGTCGGACACAGTGGATGCCTTAACATAGAGGTATGTGGATGAGGTGGTACGACTGCATGGAGTTTTGAGATCCATCATCTCAGATTGGGATATGCATTTTACCTCTCAAATCTATATGGGACTGTAACATGCCTTTTGTACTCACTTATACCTCAGTACTTCTTTCCACCCTTAAAGAAATGGGCATATAGGGGGGACCATCTAGATATTGGAGGACATGCTGCGAGCATGCGTCTTGGATTTTGGTGGGTCTTGGGTGTGACATTTCCCCTTGTTAGAGTTTTCTTATAACAAAAACCATCACTATACCCTTGGAATGACTCCATTTTAAGCTTTATACGGAAGGTCATGTCGTTCACCTTTGTGTTGGACGGATGTTGGGGAGGTAGCTATTCTTAATCTAGACATGGTGTAGAGTATGAATGAGAAGGTTCAGCTTGTCCGTGAATGGATGAAGGTAGAACCTGACCTACAGAAGTCATATTCCGATCATATGTGAAGGACCTTGGAGTTAAAGTTTGGGGACCACATTTTATTGAAGGTTTCCCCTTGATGTGGGCAACTAAGGTTTGGCTGAGGGAGTAAGCTTTCTCCTAGGTTCATTAGACCCTTCAAGATGTTGGGGTGAGTTGGCGAGGTGAAATACCATTTGGAACTTACACCCGAAGTTGGAGAGGATCCATGAAATCTTTCATGTCTCCCAACTTCATTAGTATCTTCATGATGACTCCCATTTCATTGACTGGGGGGATTTGGATATCAAAGATGAAACAACATCCATGGAGAGGCCAGTAGAGACCCATGATCGTTGAGAGAAAGTGTAACATGGACGGACCATTAATTTGGTTCACATGTTGTGGATGCACGGTGGCCTAGAGGAGAGTACTTGGGAGTGAGAAGTTCATATGCATGCTTAGTACCTAAAGTTGTTTTGAGTTTTCTTGTGTGTTTTTCTTTGTGATGTAGTTCCTGAACCCTGTTTACTATAAGATGAGTTATTTTCTTGTTTTGTAAAGTATGATAAATTCCTAACATGTAAAAATGGGGAGACCATATTCTTAATCAAGACACATTAATTGAGATGCGATTAAAACCATGTGAGTGAGTCAGTGATATCCAGAGTGAATAATATCTTGACATGGAGGAATAAATTCCCTAATTCATGTGTACGAATAATTGGTGCTTGTGTGGGGTATCTTTTGGACGTTTGGTTTAATAGATGTGGTATGAGGTGCTATTGGATATTGAGGTTTCACTATACCCTTCGAACAATATAGGGTGGTTTTTACTTGAGAGGTATCTTATGGGGTGTTTTATCTATACCCTATTTCTTCTAGGTTTGGTTTTAAATTATTGAGGGACAAAATAGTTTGATAGGTATCTGATGTAATGTACCAAACCTCCTCAATCCATTAATTTGTCAAAATCTAGTGTTTTGGGTGTTCTGGGAGGCAAGGGTAGCGCATTTCAAGAGTTTTCCAAAATTCTAGTTTTTCCATCAGTAGGTTGCATCGGTGACTCGACGTTGGTAGGTCACATAGGTAGGTGATATCAGTAGCTCACATCCATAGGTGGTATAAATAGCTCAGAATTAGTGTATTAGTGTTAGTAGGTCATGGAATCAGTATATCAGGGCATCGATAGGTCATGGCATTGGTAGGTCAAGGCATCGATAGGTCAGGGTGTCGGTAGGTCAGTGCGTCAGTAGGTCAGGGCATCGGTAGGTCAGGGCATCGGTAGGTTAGGCATTGGTAGTTTGGGAATCAGTGACTCACTTCGGTGAGTCAGGCATCAGTGGGATGCGTTGGTGACTTGCTGTCAGTGAGTTGCTGTCTGTGACTCACTGTTGGTGAGTCACTTTTGGTGACTCATGTTAGCGACTCACCCATCAGTGATTCATTTCCATCTTTTCCCATTCTTTCCAGTTTCTCCCATATTATAATTTTTTTGATGTAAATAGAGTTTAAAAACTTTTTTGAGAATTTTTAAAGGAATTTAAAAGGATATTAATTATATCTTTAATATTCCAACGCTTTAGGTACCTTAAAGCAGTCAAGCCGTGTGGTTTTGATCACGATCCGACTTTAATGGCCCAAGATACTGTTCCCTTTCATTGATATAGGATCTGAATTTTTCTAAAGTCAAGATCCTCTATTCCTTGAACCCTTATGTTTCCTATTTGTATGCCTAAAAATTTTCTTCCCTGAGGAGTCACATTCATTTTGTAGACATCGGTCCAATTTTCCCTTAGATTCTCCTACTGTTTGTGCGACCCTCTTATTTTTACGTAAGGAGGAGTCAATGATCATGTGTTTATTGAGGTAGGAATTAATTTCTCTTTATTTTTAATTATGTATCATGCTGGGTGGGTAAACTGATGTCCCTTTGTGATTATGGTTAAATCCCATCTTTTAATTAAGGTTTTTACAAAGATAATCATACATGTTATGATAACTAGTTTTGTTACCTTTGTAATAAATGAGTAGTGGGGAAGATGATGATGATGATTTTGTTGTTTTATCTGTTATACTTGATCCATGCTATAAATTATGTTGGTTGTATGCCTTTTGAAAATCATGGCTATTGGTGGTCTCTGTTTTCACACTCGACTTATGATACTTGTTGTTAACCTTCTGTTGAACAAATGTGAACATGAAAACTTGATTAAGCATGTATATCTAATTAATTAAATGGAATCCCTAGGATCAAAATTTTTTCTGTGATAAAACCTGATTATCAAAGTGGAATTAAAGAGTAGTGTGTTAATTCTGAATACCCTTTTCCTTGTTTGGCATGGTTATGTGGTGTGTGTGGATCCTATCTGCCTTGCGATTTGTACCATTTGTGTGGTTCTATGGTTGGAAGCATGGATCTGGGTATAGGGGAGGAAAATTGGATTGGTTCTATGGGTGTGGTGTGGCATGTTTCTATTGGAGGAATACAGTTTTGGTGGAGTGGGAGTGTGGTTGTGTGTGTGGGGAGGTGTAGGTGGTGTAATGGAATATCAGGTTGGAGAGTTTGATTTATTTTTGAATGGATGAAATTTTTGTGCAGTGTAATTGCATCTAGGTTGTGTTATGTTTTTTAGACATGGTTGGCTTGTGGATTGAAACTTCAATCTGGTTGATTTTTTTTTGTTTTTTGGATATGGTTCTTTTAATGAAGCAGGGCTTACAATGATGGTTTGGGAGGGATAATTTTGAAGAAGGATAGTGTTACCTAGTGTGGGAATTTCGCCCAGAGTTTCTAGAGACTTTTTTGAAGTGTGTTTGGGTTATGATGTTACTTTTGGTGGGCTGTGTTTGTTATTTTCTTAGGTAGGGGTGAAATAAATAATTAAATTAATTATTAATGCAGAATGATAATTGGTTAGATGAATTGGATGGGGTTATTAATTAAGTCTATAGATGGCTGTGTGATTATGCATTTGGGGTGGCAGAAAAGTAAGTTTTGTGTGGGATGGTTGTTTTTTTGAAAACCCATAGGTTGGTATGCGTGTTTGGTACCTATATATATATATACATGTAGTTCCATTTAATTTCTATATACACCCCACTCATGTTGAGAACTACTTGCTGAATACCCCCATTTTTTGGGGAAGGGTGTCCTTTACCAACATCCCCGTGGGATGATGGATGATTGGTTATTGTATCTTCTATGATCCCTATTATAGGAATTTGTATCCCAAGACTCTTCAGGTAGTTTGTGGTGTAGTTTTTGGGGCCCAGGTGTCTGCGAGTGTGGTGTGTTTCCTAGGTGTCTTTAGGGTAAGATGCATTGTGATTTCCCAAGTTTCTTCTGGATGAGGTTGAGGTTTTGTGGCCAAGGTTTCTGTAGGTAGGAAGTGGTGTGGTTGTGACCCAGGTGTTTTTATGAAGGATGTGGTATGTGGTCTCGGTATGTGCGGACTGGCTGTGGCAGTGGGGATTTTGGAAGAGCGTGATAACATCAGGATGTTTTCCATTGGGGATGAGCAGTTAACCAATAAGAAGTGGTGCGGGGTACAATATTATCGATGTGCTTACTAATTTATTTTAATTGAGTTTCATTATTTGGTGATCATGCCTTGGTGAGGTTGGGGTGGATTGTATACCCTGTTCGGTGGTTCTAGGTTTTCTATTGTCTCATGGGGTCATTAGTATGATTCTCCACTTGTTCATGAGAGACTTTGGATTTTCCTATTAAGTATACTCATATGATCACCCTACATATTTGTAGGTTTCTAGGGAGATTACACAGACCATGCTGGACCTTACTAGCTCAGACATTGGGGACATTTTTTGTGTCTCTGTTTAGTTTTATTTTGGTATTTACTTCAGATATTTTCATTGTAATTTTCTAGAAGTTTTACTTTAAACATACATGTGGGATGGATTTTGGATTCTTTTATATATATATTCCTTGGATTTGTTTTTAGGTTGATACATCTTATCTCCCAATCATGGTTACTATAAAAAGGGTAATGCCTCCCATTTTGTGATATTTGAATACCCTTCGTGTTGGTCTCCAACCCATGGCCTATTGGAGGTGAGACTTGAGGGTCATTATCTCATATTCATCTTGAAGAAGGAAGGTCACGTCACTTTTTCATCCCTTCCCTCATCTTGAAGAAGGAGGGTCATGAAAAATATCCTAGAATTTTGGTAAGGTATATATTATGTGGGTATTCTTAGAAAAATATCCCTTCCTAGATGTAACATGTGGACATGGTTCTAGAATAAATGTACATTGGGGTAACAACTATAAAAATGTGCGTCAGTCCTAACTCGACATAACCTGTTACATGACAATGAGCCTTACTCTGCACCTATTTTGACACTCTCGGGAGATACAATTAGGATAATTAAAATTTTATTTACAAACCGTTATGATGGATTTGAATATATAATGAAAATAAATAACCTAGGTTAAACCTAAGGTGTTTTAGATTGAAGATAAGGTGTCATGATTTATAAATCCTACAAATGATATTTTATTTAAACCTTATAACAATAAAGGACCTATATGGAAATAAATGGATAAAATATTTATATATTGAAGATGTATTGAAAACCTTATATAAAAGGATATTTAATGTTTAAATTTCAAGGATTTCCATCTTACTTTTTGAAAAATTATAGGAATTATATAAGTATGGTTTTATAAAATGAAAAATGTATGCTGGGTGACACCCTATCAAATTCATCAAGGTCATAGTACTTGAACCCATGACTGAAGGATGATAAGTTTTTAATGCCAACCACTGACATACATAATGTCATTGTTTTTAGATGAACAATTTAATGATTAAATATTAATAATGAACTAGTAGTATCACTTTTTAGGTTTGGAGATTAATTTATTGACCATATTATTTTTGGAAAATTGTTAGAGACAAACAAAAAGACTTGTTTTATGGGCATTATGATCCATTAAAAGTGTATTTTAGTGCTTCATGAATCAAATTTAATTTTTGGATATCCATTTCATGAAGTAATGGATGAATTAGAAATTGATAAAAGCACAAAAAAGGATACAAATTGTGTTTGTATAAATATGTTATGTAAGTAAATTTACTTATATTAATAAATAGTAAAATAATTACTCAACTTTAGGAGAATGATCGGAAAAAATATTGTCTTAATACCTTATTTTTTATTGAACCGAAGGTTTTTTAAATCATCATAGATTTCTGATTTTGAGGCCCTCAACTTTCGATTGATTATTCACTTGTTTATGATTAATAACCTCAATAAATCCTTATAAATATTTATGCCTCTCCTCAAAGTATGTATCTCTACTTCCCACTAACTTTCTCCTACTTAAAGACCTAGTTATATGCTATTCCATGTGAACATTATACCTCCCATTATCTCTTTTCTAGAGGATGTTTTAAGAACCCTTCTCTCAATGTAATATTATAAAATAGGAAATATCAAAAAAAAAAAAATACTACCAAGGTCGAGTTTAAATTTTAGGTACACAATATAATTAAGGTGGGGAGAATGTAACACCCCAAAATTCTAAAATAACAACATTGTATTTAAAAGCATGTATGACAATAAACACCAAGGGAATATGGGAATATAATATCCAAAGACTTTATATAAACTATTTTAAATTAAATTAATCCATGATATAGCTTGAAATTCATACAATACTGAGTTAACATACATCACACACAATAATTAATTTATTCAATGACTTGCGTTACATGCATGTCTGAGTTTTACCGAACTACAATATATTAATAAAACATTATTATTTAGTATTATAAGATATAACCTAGTTGTTAAATTAGAGGTTATGAATAGTATTAACTAACTTATGAAAATATATGGTTCATAAAAATTTAATATGAATTAATTGGTTAAAATTTAATTATAAATAAATATAATAACCAATTGAATATAATGGGAATGTGTTTATAGAAAACTATTTTTTGCCCAAAAAACCGTTTTATCCTTATAGATTAAATTAATTAAAATTAGTGAGTGATATTAATGTAATATATATATATATTATATTTAATAAAATATTTTAATATTAATCCAATATATTTTATCGGCATAAGATAAGAATAAATCCTGTTTTATGCTTAAAAATTCTATTTTTTTAAAAGGAAAACTTTACCGCCTTTTAATGTCGAACCTATTTTAAATACAATTTTTGGAAATTTTGAAATTTATAATGACAAAATAAAATTAATTTTGGAAATATAAACATGAAAATTATCTTAGGGTGAGTTTTTGGTATTTTACTACGAGGTTTCATTTTTTGTTGAATAGTGAAAAATACTAAAATTTAATTCAAAACTGATTTTTTGTCTTATTTATTTATAATGATAAATTATATTTTTAATTGGTTTTAAAGTAAAATTAGATAAATTTTACAAAAATTAATTCAATTTAGTTCATTCTAATCCATTTCACTTTGAAATTATATATAAAAGCACATCAAACTTTTGAATATTTTACTTTAAAAACTTGCTTTGTCGTCCCCTCTACGGGATTAAATTTGAATTTTATTAATACCAATTATGTTATTGGAATTTTGAAAAATGGATTCCATATTTGTAATTATAATAATTTATAATTTATAATAATTTAAAATTAGTTTTATCTAAAAATATCAGTGAAAATAATTAAAAATTAATTATAGGGATTAAAGGAAAAATTATCTTAACAAGGGACTAAACCTTAAACTTAAGAGATAAAATGACATATAAACCTATACAAAATTCATTTTATGTTCATATTTTGACCCTATATTACCTTTTATAATTTGTTTTTTTCATTTTCAGATCCACTTTTCATTGGAAAAACATGGGTGAAATTCTCTTTTCAAAAATTTACAATAATGTCACTCCTCCTCCACTATAAAATGGTACTTTACCCTCCCTCTTCCTAACACATCTCAATATAATTTTTCTCAATAAATATCTTCCCAAATAGATCCTCAAAATACTTTCCCTCATACTATAATCCTCAATTTTGGAATAAATCCATTCAACTAAGTCCTTTGGTGTAAAACAAAAGGAGTTACCTGAATAAGTGGTAACATCCTTCCTCAATCTCTTTAGTTTTATTTTCAATCTTAACCCCATAAAATACTCATATTACATGATTATATAATAAAAATAGTATAATAAATATAATTACATGTTTTTATTCTATCTTTTATACCTGAATTTACACACACTTCCATATAATAGGTAATGAACTTACCATTTATGTGTATGATGAATTACCGCCTCACAAAACAACATCGTTCATTTTTACTTTACCACCTCTCATGGTTGGGAATTATGATGAAAAAAATATTTATATATGATATATTTGATATTTATAATATATTTATTCTTATCTAATTTTTATATAACACGTACCCTTATGCTTTCCATTTTGTGTAAAAACGATAACATCGTTTGTAGATGTGTGGACTACTGCCCCCTCAAAGCAATGTGTTTCATTCACACTATTCATGGAAAATTTAATGGATGGTTTTATTAAACCTATGAAACATATATGAAATAAATATAATATTTGAATTACAATATATATATATATACCATTTACTTTTAATTCTTTTAAACAAAGAAATGAAAGTAGCATTCATGCGTACATACAACCTACCATCTCTACGAATGGTGCATTTCATTAATTATCTCCAAACTTAATGGATTATTATAAATAAATAAATAATAAATATATATGATTATTAAATCATTATTTACATTCTTTATATTTTTAAATCATGATCTAACTAATAAAAACAATAACTAACAAGTCAAAACATACTAAAAAAACTAGACAATTAACACCTGAAATAGTGAAGATAATGAAATATTATTAACAAACGGGTAATAATATGTAATAATAAGATCATATATGATATTTTTAAAAATATTATTGTTTTTTTTATAGTTTATTAACATTATTAAAAAAATTATACAGGATTTTAAAGGACGTTCACCTAAAAAGAAGCACAATGTAAGGGATTTTCATCTCACTTTTTTACATCCGTGAGATAAATGTCATATTCACCGCTTACTTATTTTGTGTAGTATAACTACTACTAATTTTGATATATTATATCATTAATTTATTTATATTCATGTTATTTTTAGTTTTAATTTTAATTATTTCTTCAAATGATATTTGAATTAAAAGTTACCAAGTGGAAAATAATTTCATAACATGATTCCTTTTCATTGTGTGATATTACTTTATTCATGTTGTTAATATTGAAATATTGTGTCTGTAATAACTTATTACTATATATTATTTTATTTAAAATTTATTTATCTTTATTTACATTTTACACACATAATCTGTAACGACCCAAAGTTTCATTAATGAAAAATCCCTCTTGATCCAGTTAAATGTCTCTTTATGAAAAATGTTTTTATAAGATGTCAACTTCTTTGGTTTCATGTTAATAATTTTGACCGTTGTTAATATAGCCGTTGAACAGTGATCACATGATTATTATAAATGTAAGGCTTTAACGAACCCAATTTTTACTCAGACAAAGGAAGCGATGGCCTCATCCAGTAGAATTGCCCCATACGAAGCCCATTTGTCGGAGCTCAGAAAAGAGGTGGCGTCTTTGGGCTTCTCCCTTGACCAATCCCAAGCTGAGATTCATTATGTCAAGCTCGAACGTGACCGTCTACGGGAAAAGTGGAAGTTGATTGAGATTACCACTCGAGCGATGTTATCCGAGCCGCCCCAAGAGTCTATCACCATCGCACACCTTACCCTTAGGTCTTATGCGGCTGTTTTAAGGGTTTATGTAACAAATAAGTAGTACTATGATCATGTACATTATTTTTTTTATATAATAATGAATATAATTTCTAGTCATTTTTGATACATTGTAAATAGTTTTTAAAGCAAAAATGGTGTTTTTAGTTATTATTTAATTAAGAAATACATTTTATTAAATTAAGGGATTTTTGAATTAAATAATATTTTAATAAAAATAAAAATAAAAATATATTATGTTTTATTAAATATAAATGATCTTATAATTTTATAAATGCAATTAAAATTTTATATTAAGGTTTGAAATCCATTTTTGTCAAAACCCGTGAATTTTCGATAAATGTTGGTTTTTATTTTAAAAGTGAAAATTAACATAATGAGATTTTTTTTTAGATAAAATAAATGTCATTTCTGGAATCAGGACGTTGAAATTATCCAACGGTGATTTTTTCATAATTTTTTGAGACAGTCAAATTTTTGGGTAAAAATTAAATACCATTTAATTATATAATGTGTTTTATGACATCATAATGACCCAATGGTAATTTAATAAAATACCATAATCCTTATGTTCATACAATATATGTTTTATCATTAAAATAATGTGATTTTGGGTTTGTTTGACTTACTTTTCAAAGCATTAATGAACCCCTCAAGACTTATTCAACACTTTGTCTTTTTAAATTAATTTCCATGGGAGTGTGACTCACCTCCACATAAACAACCCTAATTTTTTAATAAGTTTGGACCTTGGCCTTGTAAAATATTGATTTCCTCTTTCCTTTTCTAGAAACCATGGGCAAATACCATGGGATGGTTTGAGGTTTGGATTATTTTAATATAAGGGGTCCCAAACCTAAATAATAAAGAATTCTCTCACCTTTCCTATATAAACCCACCCAAGCTCCCACTTCCTCCTCACTAAAATCCCTTGTAGTTCGTCCAACCTCTGCCCTACTCTCTCTAGAATCCTCCCAAGGTGCCCCAAGCTCCCAAGAAGCCTCTCACAAGCCTCTCTCTAGCCTTTGGAAGCACACTTCCAAGTAAGGATTTTTTCTTTCTTTCTCATTATTGTCAATTTTCTTTAAGTTGTTTTTCCCTTTTAATTTCAATTATGAATGTTGGGGTATGCTTTTTCACCTCCCCCATACTTCCCTATTATTGTTTTAATGATGGGAGACCCCTTTCGTAGTCATTAAATGCCTCCCATGTACACCCGTTACTATGCCGAAATTCCGAAAGGAACTTCTCTCTCTTCTTTTACATTCAAGAAATAATTTTGTATTATGAATATAAATTCCATTTAAATTGTTGGGACATGTATCTATATGATCTCCTTACTTTCCATTACATGTAAATATGATGAGGAACCCCTTTCTCTCTCATCAACTATTTTTTTTATGAATTCTAATGTCACGCCGTTACACTTCCGAAATCGCACCGATTTTCTAAGCCAATGTCATTGTGTAGTGGATACCATGCCCATTTCTCCATCAAGGGTATTCACCTTTATGCACATTTACTTATTTATTGTAAAGTTTCATGTATGAATTCCACATTCCTTTATCTTGGAATAAATGATTATGTTTTATGAATCCATGTTTTATGATCCATGTGGCACACTTATGCATGAAATGAAATGTTTAAGAAGGGTGCGCCCTTATAGCGCTCCAATGCATTGGGTAAATTATAGTATCATGATACGTCAAGTGAAATGAGTGTTGACTCATGGTAATTCAAGTACAATGAGGGTTTACTCGTGCTTCATGTGCAATGAGGGTTTACTCATGATCTATGTGCAATGAGCCACAACTCATGATAATTCAATGTTAAGTGTTGTTGCCACATTTCCATGTTATGATTATCATGCTTTATCATGCCTTTATGTTCATTTTTATATTATGATCTATTGACATGACTATTGCCTAACATGTATTGTACTCCTCATGTTATTCCATGTGTACTCCCTTACTGGGCTTTATAGCTCACCCTTTTCTTATGCATGTCCTCAGGTTATCCCATGCAATGCTAAGCACGAGGGAATGTAGTGGTCATGTAAAGGAAGTTTTCAATAAGGATGTTGTATTTCATGTTTTAAGTTTTTATGTAATGATACTAAACCCCAAAGACACTAAACCTCTCGATCTTCTTTGTTGTATCAAGTGAAGTTTTATGTAATAAATCATGTTTAAGTTGTAATAAAAAGCAGGGTTGTCATAGTTGGTATTAGAGGATAAGTTTAGTTATTTTTGGGATTAGGAAACCCTAGTAAAGCCTTGGATACAAGACTAAGTATAATAAAAACATCCCTAAGTTATGGTAAATAATAATTAAGTGGTTTATCAAAAAAATACATCCCTGTCTGGATACGAGCAGGTAGAGGTGGCTCTGGCATAGATGTATCCTAGGGGTAAAAACCGAAAACACTGCTTTGAACTAGACTCGAACGGGAACTGGTGCATGACAACGGGCCTTGCTGCACTCTTGGTTACGACACTCCCAGGGGATATGTTTTGATAAATTCACAATCTTATTATGAACCCTTATTAAGGGAAAAATGCCCCTAAGAATATATTTTAGAAAGTAGATCATGAAAAGCCTAGATTGAATCCTATAGACTCATGAGTTAAGGAAATAAAAGTTTATTTATAAGTCATCAACTTTTGTCTTTGGATTACCCTTTATGTGTTACCCCTAACTTTCCTTTTATTCCAGCCAATGGCCGGTAATAGGAGGACTCGAGCTAACAACCGTTGTGAAGATCAGTGTGATGATTGTACTAATGAGATGCCCAATCCAATGGGAGCGGGAATCGCGAACTTTGTCATGCTTCTATCTCAGCTAACTCAAGTTTTGAATAGAAACACGGGTCAAGAGGAACATCCAAACCCCCCTAAGAAGGAACAAGTCTCTATCGAGAGCTTCACGAGGCAAAGGCCTCCAACTTTTAGTGGATCATCCGATACCATGATCATTGAACAATAGATCAACTCCATTGAAAAGATATTCTCCATCCTCCAATGTTCTGAACAAGAGAAGGTTCTCCTGGAGGCTTATCATATGGAGGGTGAAGCTAAATAATGGTGGACATTGATCAAAAATACGAAGCCTAAGGAGGAGATCAAGGCTTTGGAATGGAAGGAATTGCAGAAGATGTTTTTCGATAAATATTTTCCGCGCACCCTCCATCTTAATATGGAAAGGGACTTCCTTTCCCTCAAGAAAAAAGATGAAGAATCTGTGGGAGCGTACGAGGAAAAATTCACAAGGCTTGCACGATACGCTTCAGGCTTTGTCGTTACCCCCGAATGCAAGGTTGACCGCTTCTTTGGTGGGATGAAGCCTAGCTTGCGGAAAGCATTAGCGATCTGTGACTTCGACCACAATGAGTAAATTGTCCGATGTGCCCTCAAGGTCGAAATGGAGATCGGAGAATCACAAGGGTATCATGGGGACAAGAAGCGAAAGGTGGAATTCAATGCTGGTGGTCCGATGGATAAATACAATGGCGCTAAGAAGTTCCGATACCCCACTTGCCAAAAGTGCGGAAAGAAAAACCCTGGAAATTGCCTTAAGGGGATGAGAAAATGCTTCAGGTGTGGAAGAGAAGGGCACCTAGCTATTAACTATCGGCAAGAAGGACCCGCGGCTGCGACAGAGGAGAGGAACACTCCGTTCAAACCTCAACACGTTGTTCAATGCTACAAATGCAAAGAACCGGGTCATTTTGCAAATCAGTGCCCTAATACAAGGGTTATCGGAGGCAACCAACAACCTCTAAGATATCAAGGAAGAGGTTTTTCTATCACTTCTACCGAAGTGAACCCCGAAAAAGAAGTGGTGACAGGTACGCTAGCTATTCAGTCAAGAATAGCGAATGTACTTTTTGATTCAGGTTCTACGCATTCTTTTATATCTCGAAAGTTTAGAAGAACAATCCCAGCACCACCACAAATCATGGAAGTAAAGATGTCGGTGAGTACGGCAAATGGGGAAATCATTTCATCCCATGAATATAAGTCCTTCCCTGTTATAATCTGTGGATTGAATTTCCCAGCGAACCTCATCATACTCCCTTTGGTGGAATTTGATGCAATTCTTGGCGTGGATTGGCTTTCCTTATATAGAACCAACATAAATTGTCGGGATAGGGAAATCACACTCCATATGGAGAATCAACCCCCGATTCTTTACAAGTGTCAGGAGGAAGATGAATATCCTTTAGATCCATCATCTCAAGCATGGATATTACTGCCCTATGAGCATGCGTATCTGGCTCATATGATTGAGTCCAAAGAAGAAACCATACTTGAAGAAATGCCTATTGTGAGGGAATTCACGGTAGTGTTTCCCGAGGAACTGCCTGGTCTTCCTCCTAGAAGAGATGTTGAGTTCTCAATTGAACTTATACCTGGGGCATTACCAATATCCAAGACTCCATATAGAATGGCTGTTGTTGAGCTTGAAGAGATGAAGAAACAACTACAGGAGAATTTGGATAAAGGGTTTATACGCCCAAGTGCTTCACCATGGGGTGCACCAGTCCTCTTCGTCAATAAGAAGGATGGGTCAATGCGGCTTTGCATCGATTATCGTGAACTTAACAAAATCATGATAAAGAACAAGTATCCACTCCCACGAATTGATGACTTGTTCGATCAGTTGCGTGTAGCACAATACTTCTCCAAGGTGGACTTGCGGTCAGGGTATTATCAAGTAAGGGTGAAGAACGAAGATATCCCCAAGACTGCTTTTCGTACAAGATATGGGCACTATGAATTCATATTAATGCCTTTAGGACTCACCAATTCTCCAGCAATATTCACGGACTTGACGAATAGAGTCTTTAGAGATTACCTTGAAAAATTTGTGGTAGTCTTTATAGATGATATCCTAATATACTCCAAAACCAAGGAGGACCATGAAGAGTATTTAAGAACTGTACTAGAGACTTTGCGCAAGGAGAAGCTCTATGAAAAGTACAGCAAGTGTGAGTTATGGTTGAAGGAAGTCTCATTCTTGGGCCATATCATCACAAGCAATGGGATATCTGTGGACCTCTCCAAAACAGATGCAATTGAGGGATGGCCGAGGCCAACATCGGTAACGGATATCCGTAGCTTCTTGGGGTTAGCTGGATATTATCGACGATTTGTGAGAAATTTCTCACGATTATCCAACCCTCTTACGAAGCTAACTCGAAAGGGAGTAAAGTTTTCTTGGAGTGATGAATGCGAAGAAAGCTTCAAGGAGTTGAAAAGGAGGCTTATCACTGCGCCCGTGCTCACTTTACCCACAAGCGGGGAACTTTTTGTGGTATTCAGTGATGCATCAAAGAAGAGCTTAGGCTGTGTGCTGATGCAAAATGATAAAGTGATATCCTATGCCTCAAGGCAGTTGAAAATCCATGAGCGAAACTATCCAACGCATGATCTGGAGTTGGAGGCGGTGATCTTTGCCTTGAAAATCTGGCAGCATTATCTCTATGGAGAGAAATGTGAGATATATACTGACCATAAGAGTCTTAAATATATATTCACACAGAAAGAGCTTAATATGCGCCAGAGATGATGGATAGAGCTCATCAAGGATTATGACTGTTCAATACATTACCACCTTGGGAAAGCGAACAAGGTGGCGGATGCCCTAAGTAGAAAGGATCCAGCGATTCTATCAATGATGAGAATAGAGAAGGATCCAATCTTCTTAGACTTGATGAAGATGGACGTGGGAATCATAAAGAAGGGAACATCATCAATCCTTTCACAAATGATTTCTCAACCATCTCTTTTTGAATGGTTAAAGGATGCTCAAAAGGATGATGTGGGAATTCAAGAAAAAGTGGAAGCTATCAAAAAGGGGAAATCCTCGGAGTTTAATGTTAATGAAGAAGGAATTGTGCAGTTTGGGAAAAGACTATGTGTTCCATCAAGTCTGGAGCTGAAGAAGGAACTTTTGGATGATGCACATAGTTCAAATTTCTCTATTCACCCAGGGAGCACAAAGATGTATCGAGATCTCTGAGAAAACTTTTGGTGGGATAATATGAAGGAGATCGCCGAATATACATCAATGTGCCTGGTGTGTCAGCAAGTGAAGGCAGAGAGGCAGAAGTCTAAGGGGATGATGCAACCATTACCCATACCAGAATGGAAATGGGAGAACATCACCATGGACTTTGTCACCGGACTTCCGAGGACATCCAAAGGCAACAATGCAATCTGGGCTGTTGTGGATCGTCTTACAAAGACTGCACACTTCATTGCTATTCGAGAGGATTTGTCATTGGATCAACTGGCACATATATATATTAAAGAAGTGGTAAGGTTGCATGGAGTACCACTATCTATTGTGTCTGACCGAGATCCAAGATTCACCTCTAAGTTTTGGAAGAGTCTTCAACATGCTCTGAATACTGAACTGAACTTCAGTACAGCATATCATCCTCAAACTGATGGCCAATCCAAGCGGACTATCCAAACACTTGAGGATATGTTGAGAGTGTGCTCAATGGACTTTAAAGGATGATGGGATCAACATCTTTGTAACGACCCAAAGTATTTCAATAGAAAATTTCATTCTTATATCTATGTCATAAAAACGCAAAATAATGAACTAATAAGTGATAAGTGACCTTTAAACATAATTTTGTCACCCCTATGTTTGGAATTTTAAAAATCCGACATACATGGTTGTGTTCAAGATGGTTTTTGGAGTCTAATGAAAAAAAATAATTTTTGGTGAATAGTAACCTACCCTTATGAATAGTAACCTACCCTTATGAATAGTAATATGACCCTTACGAATATTAAATAATAGTAACATTACCTATGAATAATAAAATAGAATTTAGACATCTTAGAAAGTGACAATTTGACCTTAAACATTTTTGGTATTTTATAAGTCATAAATAATTAATTATAATTAATTAAATAATATAAATGAATATTTATTTTCCTAAAATATATTCTTAAATTATTTAATCAATGTATAATAGTTTTTAGATAATTTTATAAGACCCTACGTAATTTTTGAAAGAACTATAAAATCAGTTTTAATCTTAAAACTGTTTTTTTATATAAATTATGATTTTAATTAAATATTAAATTAATAATATTTAGAAAACTATTTTTGAAAAATGGACTTCATTTTTGTATTCTACACGTCAAAAAATGGTTGGGGTAAATTTTTGGGAATTTTCTGAGACACATGAATTTTTGATGAATAGTGGAATCTGATAATTCAGAATAAAATCTAAATAATGTATTAATTGAGTCATCGATGATGTTCTACTGATGTAAGCCCACTTGGTTCGGGATTAAATTATACAATTACTATTATTGGTCATCCAAGACTCACTATTCCTTGTATTTGGTGAAATTAATAAACTAATCAATTTTATATTAAGAAAACCCCTCTCCCCCCCACTATAAAAGCCACCATTCACTCCCTCTTTTCCTCACACCTCTCAAGCTCCAAGCCTTCTCTAAACTCTGCCCAAACACCATCCCTAGCCTCTCCCCCACGTCCGAAAGATTCTGGTCTCATCAAAAGACCAAGCATAGGCCTTTAAGGAGGTTCTTAAGAGGAGGATTCTAAAGGTAATTTCTCTCCCTCTTCTCCTTTAATTTACTTTCAAGTTCAAGTTCCTTTCTTGATCTCTCCCTACCTATCTTCATTCAAAATGTTTTGTAACTCTAGTATTATACATATAATGTAATCTTATAATTCTAATGGTATATTATATCACCCCACACCCTTCCCTCTTCCTTTTATTTTATTAAAGAGAACATTGTTCATGTGGTGATAATTTATCACCTTCAAAAATGACATGTTCTCTTCTTCCATTTCTACCTTCAATATGGTCATAAAACCATTTTTATGGTTGAAACAGGATATGTTATATGTATTATGTTCTATTTTAAGTTCTGGAAATAACCTATGGCCATATTACTAAGTGAAAAGTTAAAATGAGTTCGTTGTGATCCAAAAACCGCTCAAATTAACCCAAATAATCTTCATTTAATTCTTATCTAATGATTCGTCCACATGGATCTAATATAACTCATTCTAAAATTATTCAAGATTATTTAATATCATTAATTACATGTAATATCAGTTCTGTATGTTTACCCATGATCTACACAAACATCAATTTAAGAATACAAGTGAACCACTCAAGAAAACCATAAAAACGAACATCCCCAAACAATGTTTTTAAACTCTATAAGTCATCCAAAGGAACATAATATGAAATAATGAAACCAGAATTAACCCTATTAATGTATAAAAGGTTATGTAATTTCTAATTAATGAATATAATGTCATTATACAGGACATTAAAGAGAAGGAGGCATTCGAGTACAAGGTAAGGGGAAATCTCGAACCCAATTTTCTTCCTTCGGGTTCTCCCTCTTTCACTCCATTTTTGATATGGTTACTCCTCAAAGATCATTTTTTCATCTTTTACTTTAATTTTCTAAGATATACATGTTTGTAACTGGTTTTTATGTCCATCAAAATGTTTTCCAAAAGAACTCTTCTTTCAAGATCTCACATTTTACCTCTCATTCAAGGTTGATGGTTCTTGTATCAAGTATGTTGTTCCCTCTTTATTTTGGGAACCCAAAGATTAGGAATGTGTTATTATGAGATGAAAGCCATTCATTTACATGGGTTATTTATGTACATGTTTGATATGTGTTCTATGTGGCAATCATGATAATGATAATGTTATGATGTGATGGGTGCGCCCAGAATTATATAGCGCAATATGAATGTTTAAATGTGACGGGTGCGCCCAGAATTATATAGAGCTCCAATTCATTGGGTAAAGTGATGAATCTCATGAGTAAATGTGAAATGATGTGTGAACATGATTCTATCTTTGTTCACAATCATGTTTGGTAGTTAAACACTAAGACATGATGTTTCATTTTTATGCATTGCCACATTTCAAGTTTATTATTTATGCTCCTCTCATGGTCATGATCTTTTTCCTATGTCATGATTATGCTAACCCCATGATATATTGTTCTTATATATCCTCTTACTGGGCTTTTAGCTCACCCCTTTTTATGTATATCCTCAGGTGGCTACATGTACTAAGGAGAGGACAAGTGCCGCTAAGAAGCTAGTGAAGAAGAAATTAAATAAATGTTTATGCTTGATGTTGTATTTGTTATGTATTGTCCTAGTTTGCCCAAGACACTAAACCTCTAGATCCAAACTCCAGTATTATACATATACTATAATCTTATAATTCTAATGGTATATTATATCACCCCACACCCTTTCCTCTTCCTTTTATTTTATTAAAGAGAACATTGTTCATGTGGTGATAATTTATCACCTTCAAAAATGACATGTTCTCTTCTTCCATTTCTACCTTCAACCTGGTAATGAAACCATTTTTATGGTTGAACTATAATATGTTATATGTATTATGTTATATTTTAAGTTATTGAAATAACCTATGGCCATATTACTAAGTGAAAAGTTAAAATGAGTTCGTTGTGATCCAAAAACTGCTCAAATTAACCCAAATAATCTTCATTTAATTCTTATCTAATGATTCGTCCACATGGATATAATATAACTCATTATAAAATCATTCAAGCTTATTTAATATAATTAATTACATGTAATATCAGTTCTGTATGTTTACCCATGATCTACCCAAACATCAATTTAAAAATACAAGTGAACCACTCAAGAAAACCATAAAAACAAATATCCCCAAACAATGTTTTTAAACTCTATAAGTCATCCAAAGGAACATAATATGAAATAATGAAACCAGAATGAACCCTATTAATGTATAAAAGGTTCTGTAATTTCTAATTAGTGAATATAATATCATTATACAAGACATTAAAGAGAAGGAGGCATTCGAGTACAAGGTAAGAGGAAATCTCGAACCCAATTTCCTTCCTTCGGGTTCTCCCTCTTTCACTCCATTTTTGATATGGTTACTCCTCAAAGATCATTTGTTCATATTTTACTTTACATTTCTGGGATATACATGTTTTTCACTGGTTTTTATGTCCATCAAAATGTTTTCCAAAAGAACTCTTCTTTCAAGATCTCACATTTTACCTCTCATTCAAGGTCGATGGTTCTTGTATCAAGTATGTTGTTCCCTTTTTATTTTCGGAACCCAAAGCTTATGAATGTGTTATTATGAGATGAAACCCATTCATTTCCATGGGTTATTTATGTACATGTTTGATATGTGTTCTATGTGGAAATCATGATAATGATACTGTTATGATGTGATGGGTGCACCCGGAATTATATAGCGCAATATGAATGTTTAAAAGTGATAGGTGCGCCCAGAATTATATAGCGCTCCAATGCATTGGGTAAAGTGATGAATCTCATGATTAAATTTGAAATGATGTGTGCACATGATTCTAGCTTTTTTCACAAGCATGTGTGGTAGTTAAACACTAAGACATGATGTTTCATTTTTATGCATTGCCACATTTCAAGTTTATTATTTATGCTCCTCTCATGGTCATGATCTTTTTCCTATGTCATGATTATTCTCACCCCATGATATATTGTTCTTATATATCCTCTTACTTGGATTTTAGCTCACCCATTTTGATGTATATCCTCAGGTGGCTACATGTACTAAGGAGAGGACAAGTGCCACTAAGAAGCTAGTGAAGAAGAAATTCAATAAATGTTTATGCTTGATGTTGTATTTGTTATGTATTGTCCTAGTTTTCCCAAGAAACTAAACCTCTGGATCATCCATGTGTAATACTATTATGTTTTTTATCTTTGAAATGATTTAATAGTAATGTAAGAAAAGGTCGGG
Organism: Viscum album; assembly: GCA_963277665.1. NCBI lineage: Eukaryota > Viridiplantae > Streptophyta > Magnoliopsida > Santalales > Viscaceae > Viscum > Viscum album. The sequence continues at coordinate 1,005,708,553 of OY728164.1, read as the reverse complement.
TCACTATAATCTTCCTCTGGTTGAGTTCTCTTATAATAAAAGTTTCCACTCGAGCATCCAAATGGCACCATATAAAGCCCTTTATGGGAAAAGGTGCAGAACACTGGCATGTTGGGATGAGGTCGGTGAACGTAAGCTGCTTGGACCAGAAATAGTCGAAGAAATGGTGGAGAAGGTGAAAACCATTCAGCAGCATATCAAGGCAGCCCAGAGTCGACAAAAGAGTTATGCAGATAATCATCGACGAGACCTTGAGTTTAAAGTTGGAGACATGGTGTTTTTATTCATATCTCTGTGGAAGATGGTCATGAGGTTTGGAAATAAAGGGAAGTTAATTCCAAGGTACATCAGCCCCTTCGAGATTCTTGATCGTGTTGGGGTTGTGGCCTATCGACTAGCACTTCCACCTACTATGGCCAAGGTGCATGATGTCTTTCATGTATCCCTCTTAAGGAAGTACATACCGGACCCTTCACATGTACTCTCTTCTGAGGTGGTACAATTGGAAGATGATCTTTCTTATGAGGAGCAACCTGTGAAGATCTTAGATTGTAGAGAAAAAGTTCTAAGAAATAAGACAATGCCACTCGTCAAGGTGTTGTGGAGAAATCACAAGTTTGAAGAAGCAACTTGGGAGTCGAAGGATATGATGAAGCTGAGTTACCCACATTTGTTTTAGTGCAGGAAAAGGAAAATTTCAAGGGTGAAATTTCTTAAGGGGGGAATATTGTAACGACCCAAAGTTTCATTAATGGAAAATCCCTCTTGATCCAGTTAAATGTCTCTTTATGAAAAATGTTTTTATAAGATGTCAACTTCTTTGGTTTCATGTTAAGAATTTTGACCGTTTTTAATATAGCCATTAAACAGTGATCACATGATTAGTATAAATTTAAGGCTTTAACGAACCCAATTTTTACTCAGACAAAGGAAGCGATGGCCTCATCCAGTAGAATTGCCCCATATGAAGCCCATTTGTCGGAGCTCGGAAAAGAGGTGGCATCTTTGGGCTTCACCCTTGACCAAGCCCAACCTGAGCTTCATTATGTTGAGCTCGAATGTGACCATCTACGGGAAAAGTGGAAGTTGATTGAGATTACCACTCAAGCGATGTTATCCGAGCCGCCCCAAGAGTCTATCACCATCACACACCTTACCCTTAGGTCTTATGCGGCTGTTTTAAGGGGTTATGTAACAAATAAGTATTACTATGTTCATGTACATTATTTTTTTGTATATAATAAGGAATATAATTTCTAGTCATTTTTGATACATTGTAAATAGTTTTTAAAGCACAAATGGTGTTTTTAGTTATTATTTAATTAAGAAATCCATTTTATTAAATTAAGGTATTTTTGAATTAAATAATATTTTAATAAAAATAAAAATATTATAATATTATTTTTTATTAAATATAAATGATCTTATAATTTTATGAATGCAATTAAAATTTTATATTAAGGTTTGAAAGCCATTTCTGTCAAAACCTGTGAATTTTTTATAAATGTTGGTTTTTATTTTAAAAGGGAAAATTAACATATTTATAATTCTTTTTAGATAAAATAAATTTCATTTCTGGAATCAGGACGTCGAAATTATCCAACGGTGATTTTTTCATAATTTTCTGAGACAGTCAAATTTTTGTGTAAAAATTAAATACCATTTAATTATATAATGTGTTTTATGACATCATAATGACCCAATGGTGATGTAATAAAATACCATAATCCTTATGTTCAGACAATATATGTTTTATCATTAGAATAATGTGATTTTGGGTTTGTTTGACTTACTTTTCAAAGCATTAATGAACCCCTCAAGACTTATTCAACACTTTGTCTTTTTAAATTAATTTCCATGGGAGTGTGACTCACCTCCACATAAGCAACCCTATTTTTTTTTAATAATTTCCGACCTTGTCCTTGTAAAATATTGTTTTTCTATTTCCTTTTCCAGAAACCATGGGAAAATACCATGGAATGGTTTGTAGTTTGGATTATTTTAATATAAGGGGTCCCAAACCTAAATAATAAAGAATTCTCTCACCTTTCCTATATAAACCCACCCAAGCTCCTACTTCCTCCTCACAAAAATCCATTGGAGTTCGTCCAACCTCTTCCCTACTCTCTCTAGAATCCTCCCAAGGTTCCCCAATCTCCCAATAAGCCTCTCACAAGCCTCTCTCTAGCCTTTGGAAGCACACTTCCAAGTAAGGGTTTTTTCTTCCTTTCTCATTTTTGTCAATTTTCATTAAGTTGTTTTTCCCTTTTAATTTAAATTATGAATGTTGGGGTATGGTTTCAAACCTCCCCCATACTTCCCTCTTATTTTTTGAATGATGGGAGACCCCTTTCTCTCTCATTAAATGCCTCCCACGTACACCCGTTACTATGCCGAAATTCCGAAAGGAACTTCTCTCTCTTCTTTTACATTCAAGCAATACTTTTGTATCATGAATCTAAATTCCATTTCAATTGTTGGGACATGTATCTATATGACCTCCTTACTGTCCATTACATGTAAATATTATGAGGAACCCCTTTATCTCTCATCAACCATTTTTTTATGAATTCTTATGTCACGCCGTTACGCTGCCGAAATCGCACCGATTTTCTAAGCCAATGTCATTGTGTAGTGGATACCATGCCCATTTATCCATCAAGGGTATTCACCTTTATGCACATTTACTTATTGATTGTAAAGTTTCATGTATGAATTCCACATTCCTTTATCTTGTAATAAATGATTATGTTTTATTAATCCATGTTTTAGGATCCATGTGGAACACTTATGCATGAAATGAAATGTTTAAGAAGGGTGCACCCTTATAGCACTCCAATGCATTGGATAAAGTATAGTATCATGATACGTCAAGTGAAATGAGTGTTGAATCATTCCAATTCAAGTTAAAAGAGGGTTTACTCATGCTTCATGTGCAATGAGGGTTTACTCACGCTCCATGTGCAATGAGCCACGGCTCATGCTAATTCAATGTTAAGTGTTGTTGCCACATTTCCATGTTATTATTATCATGATTTATCATACCTTTATGTTCATGTTTCTCTTATGATCTATTGACATGCCTATTGACTAACATGTATTGTACTCCTCATGTTATTCCATGTGTACTCCCTTACTGGGCTTTATAGCTCACCCTTTTCTTATGCATGTCCTCAGGTTATCCCATGCAATTGTAAGTACGAGGGAATGTAGTGGTCATGTAAAGGAAGTTTTCCATAAGGATGTTGTATTTCATGTTTTAAGTTTTTATGTAATGATCCTAAGCCCCAAAGACACTAAACCTCTCGATATTCTTTGTTCTATCAAGTGAGGTTTTATGTAATAAAGCATGTTTAAGTTGTAATAAAAAGCAGGGCTATCCTATAATCTATTGATTTATTTATTCTCACACCAAGGTTATGGCCTTTTCGTGGGTTTAATTCACAATATCATTTTGTTCGAGATTGTTTACACTTGATTTTTCCTCAGAACGAATTATTTAATAATTTTATAATAAAACCTTTAATTTTATTCTATTTTGGTTATTAATTAACTTTTACATGTAATAATACCATTATTCTATTATTTGGTACTGAAAATGTTTTTAAGAAAACCTGACTTTATTTCCCTCTTTAGTGAGAGAACCTGTTTTCTTCTATAAACCCAGTTTTCTAAAAAGATTTTAAAAAAAGTTTTAACATTTCAAAAATGATTTATTAAATAAAATTTTACCATTTTTGTCTTTTAATTTTTCTTTTCAAAGGAATCTTCTTGTCTCTTTCAGAACAAGGAACTTTTCTAACCTTTTACCATGTAAAAGAAATGTTATTTTTACCTTATAAAACATGTATGGATTTTTGACCATAATTTATTTGAATATTCCTTTTAATTTTTAAAAGTTTACTTTTAAAAGAAAAAGTTTTCACAATTTATTTTCATAACAAATTATTTTAATTTTTTTTCAAAAATAAAAATGATATTTTCCTCAGGAATGTTTTCAAAAGATCTTATTATAGTATTTATATTCATCATCAACAACCCTTTATTTTTGTACACCACTTGGGATATGTTGTGTTGATACCATCCTTATTCATACTCTTAATGGTTTATGATTTCTTTGACTAAGTATAGCATTGACATTCAATAACTTGATTATTTTTATTCCCTTTGAAATATTCAATTTTATATGATCATTTGAAATTGAATTTCAACAAATTATCCATATTATTTATCATGAATATGTTTATTACCTAAATCGTATATCATTTTTACATACAATTTTTACTTTGACATGTTATATCTTGAATATTATTATTCTAATAATATTATAAGTTTAATTTAATTCATGGAGAATTATTATTCAAATATTTCAAAGTTGTATGAGACACTTTAGAATGTTTACAGATTATTTTCCTCAAGAATATATTAATGATATTTCAATGGTACCTCCATTCATCAATGTTAACAACCCTTGTTGTTAGTTATCCTCCTATGAGGAAATATGGACAAATCTGTATCTTCTACTCCATAAGGATATTTGATAAGGCACATTATTAAATTTATTGTTCGATATATGAGGAACGATTTGGACATGTATGACATGGATGGGGCTCAATTATAGATAAACCATCGATGAATCATTAGTCACATGGGATGAGTTAGTTGGTGAGCCTTAGATGGGGTTTTATCTAACATGTTATAAGACATCTTGTGAAAGGTATTGACAGTAAAGGTACCATATTCCTAGGAAACATGGAATCCAATATTTAAGAATTTTCATCATTTAGATTTAGTTGTTATTTATCCATGATATTTTGCATCAACATATCTATGGATGCATTTCATTCTGAGTTCATTGAATAAATGACATATGTTTCAGTTATTTTCCTTTCCATATTGATTATTGCTTATCTTGTTATTTGAATTGAATGTGTTTTCAATTATTTACCTTTCCATATTTTTATGAACTTCTTTATCAATTTATTAATCACATGGAATATATCTTCAATTATCACCTTTCTATATTTAATATTATTATTGATTCATTATTTATTCCATTGTACTTTACCCTTACTGAGAATTTGAGCCCACCTTTATTTTATTTCCTTTCCCTATGAATCTAAGAAGTGTACTAAGAAATATATTCAAGGATATGCTACATGGAATAAAGTTATTACCCAAGGAAAAAAATATGTTGTAATTAGTTTATTTATTTTTAATAAAATACTCATGTATGTATATGTTTTACCATGAATACTAAACTCTTCATTACTTTGGGATTTTATTCCTTTTAATCATGCTAATAGAAGGGTAGTAGACATCGGATTTGGGATTTTTGGGGTTAGGTCAATATGAAAATGAAAATTTTATCATAAATACTTAATCATATCATAATATATGAAAAATATATAGGTTTCATAATCATTTAATCATATAAAAGTTTCTGAAAAGAAGTGGGTTTCATGAGAATTTTAACATGGTATAGTCTGTGGAAGAGAAATAGACTTCATAAAAAAAATTTCATCCTAAACACAAACCATTAAAATAAATAATAATAATGATGTCCCTATATAATATCCCTTATAAATCACATACTATATTAAAGGATGACATCTTAGATGGATAATGATTTTGAAAGATCATTCAGAGCATGTCTTAAGGAAAATAACCTTTCTTTAAAAACCACTTTTTAAGACATAATTATTTTTTCAAAATCATGTTATTTGAAAACCAATTTTAAAACTTATGAAGTAGTATTAAAAAATAATTTAAAACATTTCCTGACAAAAATATCATTTATTTTTTTGAAAAACTATTTCAAAACATAAAACATTTTTAAAACCTTTTCTTTGAAAATAACCTTAAAAATATATAATGGTAGCCTTGAAAACCATTTTAAACAATTTTTAAAAAATAAAAATATTTTTAAAATACTTTTCCTTGAAAATTAAAATAAATATAATTTAAAAAAATTTGAAAATATTTTTATAAAGTAATTATTTTGAATAAAATAGATTTCTGATTGAAGAGAGAATTAATGTCATATTTTCTTAAAAAAAGTTTCTTAATTATATAAAGTAAAAAAGAGTTAAAAAATAGTAATATTACTTGTAGATATAATGAATAATAATATGATAATATAATTCATGTGAATTATTTAGATATGGATCAAAATATTTAATTAATGGAATAATAATAATAAATAATCTTTATAAACTATGAGATTGTAGAAATAAACTCTTAACACTTTGGTAAATTTGAATCAAAAGCACCAAAACATAATAAAATTACATGAATATTAAAATATCCTAAAAATAATTATATTCATGATATAACATGTAAAATTTAAGTATATACACCTCATAAAAGAATATAGATGCATAAACTTAACTTGTGTCTCAAATAAGGAAAATTGAGACAAAATTCTCTTATAGATTTGATAACTTTTGAACTGTAAACCCCATGAAAGATCGACACTAAATGGGATATGTAAATAAAAATAATTTCATGAATAACAATCATAAATTAAATTCATGTTCAGTATAAACACCACATAGAAGAAAAAGGTGGTGAATATAGCTTGTGTCTCACAAAATTAAAAGCGAGACATAAATCCCTTAATACTTGGGTAACTTTGGAATCATGATATCTATGAATGAATAACATAAATATAGACTTTTAATTTAATTAAATAAATTAAATTCATTATATAACATGTCATAGTGTAGTATATTCACCACACAAAAGAAACGAGTGGTGAATATGGCATAAGTCTCATAGAAATAAAAGTGAGACTAGAAATCCCCATACCATAAGTCTTGACTTTCTTTGTACTAGTTCAAAAATCATGTATAATAAATATAAATTTATTATAAAAATATAAATATACATATTAATATATATAATACCATATATGATTTAATTATGACTTTATATTACCCTTTTATTAACAATTCCATGTTAAAGTTATGTTTTAAGTAATAATCACTTTATTTTTCATACATGCTTTGACTTGTTATTCTTGGTCCTCTTTCTTAGATCATGACATACTTATTTAAATAATTTAAAACATGATTTATATATCATATATATTTAATAAATATGTATTTATAATAATCTATAAAATATATTAATATGAATTTAAATACACCGTTCATGAAGACAGTAGGCTGTACGTACGCATGGATGTTGTTTACTTTTTCTTATTGTATTAAAAGAAATAAAAGTAAATGATATATATATATATATTATTAAAGTATAATTATTATTTCATATATAAAATATATTTCTATTAGACCCACTCTTAATACACTCCATGTAAAATATGAACGAATCACATCGCTTCACAAGGTGGTAGTCCACCATACACAAGAATGATGTTATCATATTTTCACAAAATGGAGGGCATGAAGGTATACGTTATATAATAATTACAGAATAATAAATACATAATAAATATCATATATATAATATATAAATATCATTTCCATCATTATTACCATCCTTAAGAGGTGGTAGGGGAAGAATGAACGACGTCGGTTTGTGATACAGTAATCTACCGTACCCACGAATGATGATTGTGTATCCCATTTTATAGAAGTGTGTGAAGTTTTAGGTCATATAATTAAAATAAAAACATATAGTAATATTTAATATACTTATGATATAATATAATCATGATATAAAAAAATTTAATGGGTGGATAAAGAAATAAAACAAAAGTGCTCACTGAAGAACATTACCTCTTCTTCGGTTAACTCCTTTTGGTTTGCACCAAAGGAATTCCTTGGTTTTATTTCTATCAAAAGTGAGACTTATAAAATTATAGGAGGGATGTTAGGAGTTTATTTTTTCAGGATTTTTTTGATCCAAAATTCTTTATATGTGTAAAGATAGAGGGATATGTGGTGTCCTTTTATAAGTGAGGGAGAGGACACACTTGGTATTTTTGAAAAGAAAGTTAGGTGTACCCACATTTTCAATTAACAAGAGGCTTACATAACACAAAAAATTATATAATATAGGTTTAATGGTCTAAATATGGTTATAAAATGGTATTTTTAAAAGTTTATATGTCATTTTACTCTTAAGTTTAATGTTTAACCATTAAGTAAACTCATTTTTACCTTAATCGTTGTGATTAATTTTAATTACATTCAATAATATTTTTTTTGTAAATAAATAAGTTTACCTTAATAGATATTATAAATTATTATGACTATAAATATGGAATACATTTTTCCATATTCCAATAAAAAATTGGCATAATTTAATTTGAAATTAATCCCATAGTTGAGACAAAACAACAGGTTTTTAAAGAAACAATTCAAAAGTTTGAAATGTTTTTATATAAAATTTTAATGTGAAATTTATTATAATTACTTGAATTATATTTATTGATGAATAATTGAACTAATAACACATTAAAACCAATTTAAAATATAATTTAACCATATAAATAAATTAGACAAAATGTAGTTTTCAATTAAAATTAATTATTTTTAACTATTCATCCAAAAAATGAAAATTCTCAAATAAATACAAAAAAATTCGCGATAATATATTTTTTACATTTATATTTCGAAAATTATGTTTATTTTGTCAAATAAAATTTATAAAAGTGTTCCCCCCACACTCGGCTGGGGTGGTATGGGTGGGTAGGGGATTGGGGTGTGGTCGCAGGGTTAAGTCACCTGACTAGCGATTTATATGTATTTTCTTCCTTGAATGTGTGCCAATTTTGTGGTTGTATCCATTTTTTTTAAATTTATAAAAGTGTTAAAATTTAGTTTTTAAACAAGTATGCTATTAAAAGGTGGTAAGCTGCCTTTTAGAAAAAAATTTCTTTACTTAAAATTGGATCTGTACTTATTTTATAACTATAAAACTTATTGGATGAATGTTGAAATATTTATTTGGATATATAATATATAAATTTAAATAATATATATCACTAATATTTATTAATTTAATTTATTAATATAAAATTCCTTTATGGGCATAAAAATAGTTTTATTGTAAAAACATTTACTTTATATTCAATTGTTTTTTTATTTTGATTTATAATTAATTAGTAACCAATGAATTAATCCATATATTTTTATAATTTAGTTAATCATATTAAAAAATTTCAATTTAATGGCTAATATATAATAATATTATTAATAGAATTCAGTAAAACTCAGCCTTTCATGTAATGCAAGCTATCAAAAGAATTCATTATTGCATGTAATGTAAGTTAAATCAGTGTTGCATGTAATGAAAGATAAGATCAATGTTGTGTATAAATCAAGATTAAACTTATGTATCATTCAATTTTATCTATAAAATAAATTTAATTTATTCAAAAAAAAAATAATTCATAACAACTCAGGGTGTTACAGGTTGCCTTCCGAAGACAAAGTATTTATTTATTTATTTCCTTTATCAGCCTATCCCTAAATATTATATCCCCTACTGTATGTATAATTCTTGTACATTATATCGTGTTAATGCATGGTTATTTATTCATTTATAAATTATTGTTAGTTTTTATTATTACCTTTTACTACTCTATTATTCATCTCCTTCCGTTGTAACTTTATTGTATATACTATTGTGATACTCTATTCATGAGGATACAATATCCCCATTGTACCCCCATTATACCCTCACTTATATTCAACAAACTATGGTGTATGGAGAGGTTTTCTTGATGCCATGTGGTCACCGGTCCGACTACTAGCTAATTACAGAGTGATATGTGTCTAGATGTTACAAAGTGGCATCAAAGCTTCTTTTCCTTTTGTATTACTATTTGTGGATGGTATAAATGAGACTATAAATGTGTAAAAACGTGGTAAATAGCTCATGTATGGGTATGGAAAACCCATTCATGGGGGAAAGATCAAGTTTCTCGGGATGTGACTTCTATTCATATTGATTTGTTATTAAAATTGGTTATTATTTCACCTTGGGTGAATATTTCACTTACACTGGTTATTGATTTATGGGTTTATGATATTTACCCTTTGATTATTATGGAAAGTAATTATTACTACATGCATCATTTTAGGCACATAAAGATTATCATTCCATGCATATTCCATGTCATGTAGGTTTCATTTTATAACTGCATGATACTTGGTAGATGTGCCTTGTCTGATTTATCAGCATGTTTTCCTCTATAATATATTTATGTGGTTTGCTATTATCTACCTATATTATTTTCTGACGAGATAGAATGGATTGTTATAATTATGATATATTATTATTCATTAAAGTTTCTGCATCAAATTAAATGGTTTTTCCCATATAGCTGGATGATGACACCTTAATTAACCAATTATGACATATTTGAGCCATGGAATATTGGTTACATAGGTTGAAACATTTATGATTTTGATTAAACGTGTGACTATAATAATTTATAAATTTAATGAGCCTTTATAAAATTGAGAAGGGTAACCCTTATAATAAAACCATTATATATGAATTTGTTATCCTGTGACCCGACATTAAAAATCTGGTTGGAGTTACATGAATGCCAATTGTAAATTATAAAGGAATTTACCATTATGAATTGGGAATTATAATTCATCTAACTAAACCATGATTATTATATATGTATCTTGAATTGTAATTCATATGGAAAAAAATGTTTTGTTGTAAAATGAAGTTTTATTTTTAATTATAAAGTCTTGTAACTCTATTACTTGGGCCCGAAGAGCTGAATGAAAAAATTATTCAATGCATAATGGGCCTAATTAGGTTAGTTGGGGAATGTTTATTATAATATAAACCCATTAATGGTGTAATTAATCTATAATAAAACAACTGATATTGGGTTGCACTTAAAAAAACCCACGATTAATATGATGGTACCCTCATAGGTCACCTTATCTTTTTCATGCCTTAGTATTTAACCTCATAGAGTCTTGTTATGTTAATGGTATGGTTATTTAAAGGGTAAGTATCCACTTAAAAAATGTTATTTATAAATTTATAGTGTCATCCACTTGACCAATCCCCCCTCAAAATGATAAAATCAATTTTATTCTCCTTTAAGATTTATTACAATAAGGTGGAAATTAATTAAAATTTAAATTACAACATAAAGAGTGTTTTTCTCTATAGCTTGAAATTGAATTTTTTTTAACCAATCCCAATTTTAAGAACTTTATGGATGGATAAATTTTTTTTAAAAATAAAACTATGAGATAATTTCCTAATTCCACATGATTTAATTTAAATAAGGTTCTTAATACAATTTTATTTTATAATGTGTACTTGATGTTCCTTATATGTGATACACTTAAAATTTTGTAATAAATTAGAATCAATTAAATGCATTAAAATTAAACCTTTTATAGTTGTTATAGCTGGAACCCTCATATAAGGGTTAACTTTAGGTTAACATGAGAGAAGCTTTGAATGAGAATTTGAGCATTTCCTATAGATATGAAATATTTACCTTCATATTTTTTCTTGGACTTAATGGATTTTTGGTAGAACCTAGTGGCCTTTTGTGTGACTTTATATTATCAGATAGACACCTTATATTAAAAATGAGAGGTTATCCCATTGAGGCATCACCCTAAAAAATTATAAACTGATATACTTTCAAGCTAAGAATTAGGCATGCTAAGTGACATTCTATAACTGTTTGAGTTAGGTAGGACTCCTAGATAATGAAATGACACCCCAAGGTGGATAGGTGGTTGTTTGGTAAGTTGAACCTTGAGGGGGTATTACCGCATGCAGATACCCAGTGAGTTTTAGCTCTTTTTCTCTTTACATGAGTGTTATGATCCTTATAGGTTGATTACCCTCCTTATTATTTTAGTTTTATCCCTTTTAAGGAGATTTGAAGGTGTGTTAGATGTTGTATAATAAAATCTCTTATGCGGAATGTGGCTCTCATGCTAGAGACCTTAGAGATATAGGTTGATGGACCTAGATTCCCTTACCTTTGACTTAGTCCCTAGTAGGTCCTCTTTCAATTTTCTCTAGGGAAACCTATGATAGAGTTGTCCTAGGGTTTACATTTTCTTTAGATGAAATTATCTTGGTTTTATACTCATCTCAATGCCAATTCATAGAAGGTTCTTGGGTTTTTTCTTATAGGCATCATGATTCTTGGGTTTTCCATGAATCACCCTGGGAGATTGGATATTGAAACTGGCTTTAATTGAAATGAGTTTTTGGGTGCCTAGTCTAATTGAATAGTGGTTGTGTGGTTGAAAAATAAATCTAGAAATATACACCATGAAGTGGGTGGTCGTTCGATAAATTATGGCATAGGTAAGTGACTGATTTTGAATAGGAGTTCCAAGGGAGATCCTAGAGTTTTAGAAACTAATGTTACTTATAGCATGTTCATCTTAACCTTGTTGATGGATGACCCATAGGAGTGTGAGTCAGGTCTCAAACTAGGTTGTATGATATTATACACCCACTATGAATGATAAGTCGGTTATCACTAGTTGTGTGTGAGAACTATTTAAAATTGAACATCGATGAATGGACAGGTGTGAGCCAAGGGACGATGGTTTAAAAGGAGTTACACTCATGGAAATAGTGACCTGGAGCATTGGGATAAATTAAATGAAGCACCTATGAGAAGGGATCATTCAGAAATAACCGGGTACCACGAGATGGGTAACTGTGGTTATACCTTTAAACTCATAGTTGGGTTTAGAACCCAGATCTTCCTTTCAGGTGTGTTTTCCTTTTTCTGGTGTTTTTGAGGAAAAAGAGGAGTTGATGGAAATTTCCTAAGTACATGCCGTGTACTTTATGAGTACACGCCATGTAATTTATGAGTACACACCGTGTAACCGGTTACTACGAGTAGCCATGAGCTGGCCATGTAGTGGCCTTGCACACGGCCGTGTGTGGTGACCTGGAGGCCACCTAAAGCGGGGATTGATAAGGGCAAGTACACTCCATGTACTTCAAAACTACATGCCCTGTACTTTATTTTTTTATTAAATGCACCGGGGTCACGTCTAATCGACAGAAACACCCCCTTCTTCGTCCGTCTTGTCCAGGAGCACCGTACGACCATGGATCTTTGATGAACCCCCGAGAGAGCATTCTTCATCCGAATAAAACACCATTGGTTGCGTTGGAATCGCATAGGTGAGCTCTCTCTTCTCCTAGATAACCACCCCTTGTTTTCTCCTCTTTCAAGAGATTTATTTGGTTGTACATTTTGGACATTTTTGTAGATCTATGACGTTCCAATGCAATTAAAGGCCTGAGGTTCTAGTATAACAACCCTACAACGCCAAAGTAGGTGGTTCGTTACTTTCCATTTAAAGTATTTGAGTTATATGTGTAATTTTGTCCAATACCCTTGAACGAGGTATTGCGTGTTTACCGTTTTAACCCTATTAATTTCCTACCATGATTGTATGCTTGAGTAGAGGTTAATTGAATGCAAATATGGTTGATTGATATGCTTTGGAAGTGTTTTCCCATGCATGTTCTGTTTATGACCGTTGGGTCCAATTTATCCTATTTGGCGTCCTTGATGTTTTTCCCATGCCTATCATTGTGGGATGGAGTGATTGTGTTCTGACATGCTGTTATGCTGTAGACCATTTAGCCAAGTAGTTCTTGAGGTTTACTTTAGCCGTATTGCATTGCTATGGTTATTTGACTAACATAGGGCCGTGAGAACCTAGTGCAGTAGAATATAAGGGGAATAGACTGCGTGAGATTCCTCAGAGAGTCTAAAATCACTTTTGACTATAAGGGGAATAGACCGTGTGAGCTTCCTCAGAGAGTCGTTAACCAATTTTGACTATAAGGGGAATTGACTATGCGAGCTTCTTCAGAGAGTCCTTGTTATATCCATATAATTGAACTAGAGGGGATAGGCTGTGTGTACTTCCCATAGGGTTACCTGCTCAATTAGCTGCTTACTTGATATGTGGAATTGAATTCTTTGAGACTGTGGAATTGTTTACTACTGAGTACCTCCTTGTTTACTGCTCTTTTACTTATTGGCTGCCATATATATTCACTGACTGTTAGGCACAGATCTTTTGGTGGTTTCCTAGTGGGATTATTCTCACACCCTATTTGGGTCATGCTTTTGGGCCCAAACAGATTATATTGCTACAGATCTAGATAAGGAAAATCACCCTTTTTCTTCAGGTACTTGATTGATGTGGATCTGGAGAGCATGGGACCAAGGTGAGGCTTGCAATGCTGAGGAGTTGTTTACCTGATTTCTTTTGCACTTTGGTTTAGTAATTTTGTATTCCAATATTGTGGTTTGTTTTTCTGCTTTCCTAGGCATATGTATCATGCATCAATTATATATGTTCTACAGTTATTTCTTATCAGTCTTCTGCTGTTTACTGTTGTTTGGATTTTATACTTATTCCGTTATTTCCAATTGTTTACTTCCACTGTGTTACTCTAACAATGAGGATATAGTTTCCCCACTATCACACCAAAGTCCCTCCCTGCTAGTCGGCAACCTCTGGATTTTGGGGAAATGCTCTTGAGGCCATGTGACCAACTGGGTATGAGGCGCCTCTAGGTGGATTCCAGAACCTAGATGTCAAAAAGTGGTATCAGAGGAATTATTTTCATCTTGACTTACTGTTTGGAGCCTATAATCAGGGATTGGACAGAATTGGTACTTGGTAATAAGCTGTGCCCGGGAGTAGCTAACCCATGTACATGGAAAATCCAATCTACCTCATTTATTTCAATTTGTCTGGTTTTACAATTTTAAAGTTGATTTGATTTCACTGTTGGGTGATTCACATGTTTTGTGTTGTTATTGTTGATGATATTGAGATTTTATTTCTGTTGCAACCAGAAGAGATGAGGTTATGCCATCTCATGCATCATATAGGCACTTTCTAGAAATCACATGTCATGAATTCTTTCCATGCCATTTAGGTAGCATTAGCGATTTCATGTTGTTGTGATAGATATTGTGCTATATATTCATGCTGTTGTGATAGATTCCTTTATAAAATACCTGTTTTGATAGGGTATTGCTTTGTGTATGGTTTTGTTTGAATGAATGCCAAACTTTGGTCCTTGAGGTGTTATAGTCCCTCATGAATCAGAATTTGGTGGATCATTGACTTGTTTTCCTTGTTTATAACATGTATAAGATGTGAAGCTTTGATTTATGGGGAGTATATGCCCTCACAGATTGGAATTTGGTACTTTTAATGTTCCTTTCTATGTTTTTATGGGTTCTGGAGTAGTTTCTGAGGCTTATTGTCCAGAAAAACCCAAAATACAAGACGTGTAATGTTGAATACATGCCCTATGTTCTTCTATTCAGGAAGCGACTATTTTTCTTAAGTACATGCCGTGTACTGTATGTACACACCATGTAGTCTCTAACCGTGTCTCATACTGTGTGGGTGGGGACACAGGGTTTAGAATATGTGGTAGGACATGCCGTGTATTGGATGTACACGCCATGTTATAGACCGTGTAAACCGGCCGTGTCGCTAACAACACGGGTCAGTTGAGTCGTTTCTAATACACGTCGTGTTCGTCCGGAGCACACTGTGTAGTGTAACTCCTGTAATCAGCTGTGTAACGAACAACACGGGTCAGAAAAATCATCCTAGTACATGCCGTGTCCATGTGGAACACGCCATGTAGTGTGAGCCGTGTATCCGGCCATGTCACTAACAACACGGGTCAGTGAATCTCGTCTAGTACATGCCATGTCTATCTTGAACACATCGTGTAGTCTTTCCTTAGGAGAGCCGTGTGGCTTAGCTGTGTAAGGGGAATCAGGCGGGGGAAAAGGATTCAAGTGCACGCCGTGTGTTGGGACAACACGCCGTGTGTTTGTGGTGTTACACAACCAGTTAAGGCAGGAGTACATGACCATGTGAAAGGCTTAAGGGAACACACCGTGTAGATTTTATACATTCCTTGTAGTCATGTTTTAGCAAACTTAAAAGTTTTCCTTCTCTTGTTCCCTTCTTACACTTCTAAGTTTCAGTCCATGTTAATCCTGTTCTAAGGTGTGCTATTGACCTTGAAGAGTCATGCCACCGAGACGTCCTTCGATTGTATACCAGTTATAGGGTAGTGACCAGACACCAGATATGGTTGATCTGGGATTGCCTATAGATTCTCCAGTTGTGCTAGTCTTGGCACAAACAGTTCTACCTAACACAGGTGCCGATGCATAGTTTAGGGAGGGATTTATGAGGATGATGTAGACATTACAGGGAGCGTCTCCTCCTGCCCTGTTGATGGCGTAATTAATGCGGGTCTTTCAGCAGCAATATCCTCCCACGTTCTCAGGGTATAGAGGACCCTAGGTTGTAGAGTCATGGCTAGAAGCCACATTGATGATCTTCGAGCATCTGGAGACGCCTCCAGAGAGGAGGGTCAAGCTCACTACATACATGATTTGATACTCCTCTAAGAGGTGGTGGGATGTGATCTCATTGGTGGAATACTAACAGAATATGGATTGGGATGAGTTTTAGAGAACCTTTTATAATTACATCTATTCAGAGACCTTGAGGGCCAATCGAGCCCGAGAGTTCATGAGTCTAGAGAAGGGTACTCTTTCTGTTATGGAGTACTCTTCTCGCTTCACCGATATGCAGTGATTTAGACCCTTTTTTGGGAGAGATGAGTCGTTCCTTGCATGGAAGTTTGAGGATGGTCTCAGGTAGGATATCCGATCCCAGGTGAACATCTTCAGGTTGACTTTGATATCTTCTATCCTTAACCAGGCGCTGATCACAAAGTGTAATCTAAGGTATTCTGGAGCTATGAGCCAGGGCGGTTCAACATCCAGGGTTAGTGCTTCTCTGAACGATAGTAGGAAGCGGCACAGGAAGTTTTCATGAGGAGATCAGAGTAGGAGGGATGCATATTCTAGTAGCCAAGTGGTGTGCTACCAGTGTGGGAAGAGAGGTCATACAGGTCCACATTGTCTGAGAGACCTAGTGGAGTGCCGATCTTATGGCAAGATGGGGCATCTTTATCATTTCTGTTAGATCTTATCTCTAGTAGATGGTGACAGAGGTTTCTCTATTACTCCTCATTTAGGAGCACCACCACCAGTTAATCCTCAGTCAGGGAACTGGATTTCTTCCAACCATTCAAGCTGAGGTGGAGGTCATGGCCACGGTAGCCAGTCACCAGGATTTCAGCAACAACAGGGTGGATCAGCTCAGAGTGGGTAGGTTGGGTCACAGGGCCGTGGTACAGGTCAGACTTTTGCAGTGGAGCAGACCCAGCAGGAGAAGGATCTCGAACCCTCTACACTTCAAGGTACCATTCTAGTTGCCTCAGTTTTATCTTCTGCTCTTTTCGATACAGGGGCTTCCCATAGCTTTATATCTGTTTCCATTGTGGAGAGACTTGGGATATTTATCTTTTCTTCTGCTGATAACGTGATGCTAGAAACTCTGTTGGGGATTTGAACAACTAGTGTACATCAGTGCAAGGAGTTACCTCTAGAGGATGGTGGGTGTCACTTTTTATGGGATCTCTATATCCTAGAGATGACATGTTGTGATGTCATTCTTAGAATGGACTGGCTAGTTCCCTTCCAAGAAGTCGTCAACTATTATCACCATAGGGTGAGTTTCACATCACCAGAGGGTGGATCCATTCTTCATAAGGGAGAATGGGATGTCCAGGTGAGAAGAGAGGGACCCGAGCATCATGGGTTAGGAGGAGTTATAGACCAGATTTCTAGTCTATATTTGGATGATTAGGGGAATTCATAGATGGAATTTCCTCTAGTGGTGGATCGTTTCAGAGATGTCTTTATAGAGGACTTTTCAGGTTTTCCTCTAGAGCGTGAGGTATAATTTTCTATTGAGATTGTGATAGGGGCGGAAAAGGTGTCCATTCCCCCTTACAGGATGGCTACACCTGAGTTATAGGAGCTCAAGAAGCTGTTGGAGGAGTTGTAGGCAAAGGATTTCATCTGACCCAGTACTTCTCCTTGGGATTCACCTGTCCTTTTTGCGAATAAGGTGGATGGTACCCTCAGACTTTGTGTGGATTATTAGAAGTTGAACCAGTTGAAGGTCAAGAACCGATATCCTTTACCGAGGATTGCTGATCTATTTTATTAGATTAGAGGAGATCAGGTGTTCTAGAAGATCGACTTGAGGTCCAATTACCATCAGTTGTGCATTAGACCATCTGATATACCTCTCACAGCCTTCCGAAGTAGGTATGGTCTATACGAGTATATGGTTATGCCGTTCGGTCTCAAGAACGCTCCTGCAGTATTCACAGAACTGATTAACGAAGTGTTCTATTTGTACTTGGATTCCTTTGTGGTAGTCTTCGTGGACGATATCTTGGTGTACTCTCACACACTACATGACCATGCTACACATCTTGATATCGTTATGAGTAAACTGAGAGAGCATTAGTTATATGCTAAGATCTAAAAATGCCACTTTTTGATGGACCATATTCACTTATTGGGTCATGTAATCTTAGAGATAGAAGTATCAGTGGACCCAGAGAAAGTGAGAGGAGTAGTTTCCTGGTAGCATCCGAAGAACATCTCTGAGGTAAGAAGTTTTCTAGGGCTGGTTGGATACTACAGACACTTTATACAAGACTTTTCATGCTTAGTAGCACCACTGAAGGTTTTATTAAGAAGGGTGGAAGGTTCTTGTGGCCATATTTTTGTGAGTCATCCTTTCAAGAGCTGAAAGGGAGGTTAACTTCAGCGCCGATACTAGTCTTGCCATAACTGGACAAGATCTATACTGTTTACTATGATGCATCAGGTATCGGGCTAGGAGCTGTTCTAATGCAGGAAGAAGGAGTCATTGTGTACGGGTCTCGGTAGTTGAGGCCACATGAGAGGAACTACCCGACTCACGATCTGGAGTTGGCTGCCGTTGTTCATGCTTTACAGTGTTGGAGACATTATCTTCTGGGAGATCATTTTGTGTTTTTCACTGATGAAAAAAATATTAAGTACATATTCACTCAGCATTACCTAAATTTAAGACAACTAAGGTGGGTTGATAACTTTAGTACTTTCACTTTGATCTTGACTATACACTGGGGAAAGGAAACACAATGGCTGATGTGTTAAGTAGGAGGACTTAGATACAGGTAGTTCAGGAGGCCACCAGTGAGTGGAAGCTTATGGCTATGTTCTCTAAAATGCATTTGGAGGTGCATGACAGACTGGGATAGATGTTTCTTTCTTATGTAACCATTACTTATACTCTTCTGGATCGAGTGAGAATGAGGAAGCTATCAGATTCTGAAGGCCTAGTCCTACGGAAAATCTTGTCAGGAGATGACCTTATTCCAGGATAGACCATAAGTCAGGATGAGATCTTACATTTTGAAGGAAGTGTATGGGTGATAGTAGACATATGCGAGGAGCTGATACATGAATTTAATTTCTCAGTTTGGGCAGTTCATTCTGGTGTCACCAAGATGTATCGTGATCTACACCGTCAGTACTGGTGGCTGGGTATGAAGAGAGATGTTGGTAGTTTCATCATGAAGTGTTCCACCTGTCATCATGTGAAGGCAGAACATCAGTGACTGACATAGATTTTGCAGCAGTTACCCATTCCTAAGTGGAAGTGGAATGATGCTGCGATGGATTTTGTGATAGGTTTACCGATTTCACCTAAAGGGAATGATGCAGTTTGGGTTGTCATTGAAAAACTTACGAAGGTTTCACACTTCTTGCCAATCAAGGAGACCTTCAGTGTTGATGAGCTGAGACAGTTGTACATCTTTGAGATTGTACATCTACATGGGGTTCCACACTCCATTGTTTCAGACAGGGATGCCCTTCTTACTTCTCGGGTCTGGAAGGGGCTCCAAAAGGCTTTGGGTACACAGGTACTTTTGAGTACAGCTTACCACCCCTAGACAGATGGCCAGTCCGAGCATACGATTTAGGTGATTGAGTACATGCTTTGAGCATGTATTTTGGATTTTGGAGGTTCGTGGGAGAAGCACATACTTCTTGTGGAGTTTGCCTGCAATAATAGTTTTCAAGATACTATTCAAATGGAACCTTATGAGGCTTTGTACGGTAGGCCATGCCGATCACCCTTATGTTGGATGGAGGCAGGAGAGACAACTATGCTAGGACCTCATCTTGTCTAGGAGACCACAGAGCAGATAGAGTTGATTTGGAAAAGGATGGCTACTGAAAAGTCCCAACAGAAGTCTTATGATGATCGACAGAGATGACCTCTGGAGTTCAAGGTCGGGGATCAGGTTTTTCTATGTGTCACACCGAGGTTGGGACATAGGAGGATTAGGAGACATGGTAAGCTTTCACCGAGCTACATAGAACCATTTGAGGTGTTGGAGAGAGTTGGGAAGGTTGCCTATCGGTTTCAATTACCTCAAAGGTACCGTTATATGCATGACATATTTCATGTTTCTTAGCTTAAACGTTACTTCTCGACCCGTCTCATGCTTTCCAACCCGAGGAAGTCGAGTTGGAGGTAGATTCATCTTTCAAGGAACATCTTATCCAGATTTTTGATTGAAGTAAGAAGGTTCTCCATGGCTGGTCTGTTCCTCTGGTATGAGTGTTATGGTAGAACGGGTGGGTGTAGGACAAGACATGGGAGAGGGAGGCCGATGTAAGATCGCAGTGGCCAGAGGTGTTCGGGGTTTCTTCTTCTACGCCGCCTTGCTAGAAAAATTCAGTGATGAATTTCTTTAAGGGGAGAAGTTTTTAAGAACCCGAATCTTCCTTTCAGGTATGTTTTCATTTTTATAGTGTTTTTGAGGAAAAAGTGTAGTTTATGGAAATTCCCTAAGTACACGCCGTGTACTATATGAGTACATGCTGTGCACTCGGTTACCGCGGGTAGCCATGTGCTGGCCATGTAGTAGCCTTGCACACAACCATGTGTGGTGACCTAGAGACTACCCAAAACAGGGCATGATAAGGGCCAGTACACACTGTGTACTTAAAAAGTACACACCGTGTACTTTATTTTTTTCATTAAACGCATTGGGGTCGCATCTAATCGACAGAAACACCCCCTTCTTCGTCCGTCTCGTCCAGGAGCATCGTACGACCGCAGATCTTTGACGAGCCCCAGAGCGAGCATCCGTCCTCCGAATTAAACACCGTCGGTTGCATTGGAATCACATCTGTGATTTCTATCTTCTCCTTGAGAACCATCCCTTGTTTTCTCATCTTTCAATAGATTTCTTTGTTTGAATGTTTTGGACGTTTTTGTAGATCTGCGACGTTACAAGGCTATTCAAGGTCTGGGGTTCTAGTATAATAATACTACAATGCTAAAGTAGGTGGTTTGTGACTTTCTGTTGAAACTGTTTGATTTATATGTTCAATTTTATCCAATAACCTTGAATGAGGTATTGCGTGTTTACCATTTTAACCCTATTAATTTCTTGCCATGCTTGTATGCTTGAGTAGAGGTTAATTGAATGTGAATCGGGTTGATTTCTTTGCTTTGGAAGTTTTTTCCCATACATGTTCTGTTTACGACCGTTGGGTCTTGTTTAGCCTGTTGGGATTCCTTGATGTTTTTCTCATGCCTAGAATCATAGGATGGAGTGATTGTGTTCTGACATGCTGTTATGCTGTAGACCGTTTAACCAAGTAGTTCTTGAGGTTTACTTTGGACATATTGCATTGATATGCTCGTTTGACTTACACAGGGCCATGAGAACCTGTTTTAGTAGAATATAAGGGGAATAGACTGTGTGAGCTTCCTCAGAGAGTCTAAAATCACTTTTGACTATAAGGGGAATTGACCGTGTGAGCTTCCTTAGAGATTTGTTAACCACTTTTGAATATAAGAGGAATTGACTTCACGAGATTCCTCAGAGAGTCCTTGTTATATCCTTATAATTTAATCAGAGGGGATAGGCTATGTGTACATCCCAGAGGGTTACCTGCTCGATTAGCTGCTTACTTGATATGTGGAATTGAATGCTTTGAGACTGTGGAATTGTTTAATATCGAGTACCTCTTTGTTTACTGCTCTTTTACATATTGCCTGCCATATATATATTCACTGAATGTTAGGCACAAATCTTTTGGTGGTTGCCTACTGGGATTAGTATCACACCTTGTTTGGGTCATTCATTTGGGCCCAAACAGATTATATTGTAGCAGGTGTGGGAAAGCACCCTTTTTCTTTAGGTACTTGATTATTGTGGAGCTGGAGAGAATGGGACCAAGCTGAGGCTTGCGATGTTGAGGAGTTGTTTACCTACTTTATTTTGTACTTTGGTTTAGTACTATTATATTCCAGAAATGTGGTTTGTTTGGATTCTTTCCTAGACATATGTATCATGAATCAATTATATATGTGCTCTAGTTGTTTCGTATCAGTCTTCTGTTGTTTACTGTTGTTTGGATTTTATACTGCATCTGTTATTTCCATTTGTTTACTTCCACTGTGTTGCTCTTACAATGAGGGCATAGTTTCCCCACTATCACACCCAAAGCTCTCACTGCTAGTTGGAAGCCTCTGGCGTTTGGGGAAATGCGCTTGAGGCCATGTGACCAACTGGGTACGGGGCGCCTCTGGGTGGCTTCCAGAACCGGGACGTTACAGTTTGGAGATGTGGTTGTAGGTGTCGGTAAAGACTAGTATAGCCATGTTTAATTTGATTATGGATCATAGAGAGATATATATGCCTATAGAAAAAAAATAGTTCACTCCTAGCCTAAAGGTGATCATTCCCCTTATCTTGACATCATCATGAGTACACTGAGATAACGTCATCTATATACTAAGAAATTTATGTAAATATCCATCTTGTTTTGATGGAGAAAATTATTTAGTGTTTCCCTCAAGGAGTGGTTTAAGGAAATCTATATGATGCATAATACACCATTTTCCATTTTAGTATGGTGACCTTTATTATGATTTTAATTTTGGAAATTTTCATGGAAATTTCTCTTGAAAGGTTAGAATGAGCGATTCATGATGTTATATTAATAATTGGAATGAGTGGGTTCTAGCCACACTATTCCTTATGTTCAGATTGGATGGGGCATGGGTAGTGGTAATCAGTTTTATAATGTTGTTTCTATAAAAACTATAATGATTATAAGGTGGGGAGTGGGACGTCTGTCATTGGTGGGGTGACCCTCATGTGATAATGGTCATGGAAGCTTAATGTTAGTCATTGGATGGTCATTTTGGAACTTTTATTTCATTGGTTTATATAATCAAGAATGATTCATCCATGAGACATCATTAGAAGTCAAATACAGACTTTGGTGAGTGTGATCGAAATGATCTTGGGATTCCTTGGTTAAATGTGTTGTAATATGGTTTTATTAATTTGTCATATCCTGAAATTGAGATTTAAAAGGTAGAAATATGGAAGTGGATCGACTTACATTTTATGGGTTGGATGAATGAGGTCAATAATGGAACCACGTCAATCACATTGTTGGAGGAGACAAGTACAATGTAAGAGTCTACTGGGGCTTTACAAGGAGATTTTGACATGAACAGTTAAAGCATGGTCAATTGGGATTTGACCATTTCAATCTAGTCATGGACTAGGATCATAGAAATCATGTTTCACTACTAGAAATAATAGCATTTGTGATGGGTCATTTGCGTCGGGATCCCGTCGCTAATAGGCTTTTGCGACGGGGGCCCGTCGCAAATAGCCCGTCGCAGAAAACGGCGTCGCAACAATAATTATTTGTGATGGGCCTGTCGCTAAAGGTATTATTTGCGACGGCGATACTTCCCGTCGTAAATGTTAGTCCGTATATTTGTGAAAATTTTTTAAAATCATATTTGCGATGGGCCCGTCGCAATTAGTATTTTTAAAAAAAATTTAAAAAATATTAATAAATTATTTTAATGAATATAATAATAATACTATTTGCTACGGGTATAGTATCCCGTCACAAATACTATAAAAAAAATTATTAATAAATTATTTTAATTAATATAATAATAATCCAATTATAATTCAAAAATAAAAAAATATTAATAAATGATTTTAATTAATATAATAATAGAATTATAATTCACAAATAAAAATAATAAATTATTAATAAATTATTTTAATTAATATAATAATAATAGAATTATAATTCAAAAATAAAAAATAATAGAATATTAATAAATGATTTTAATTAATATTATAATATTAGAATTATAATTCATAAATAAAAAAATATTAATAAGTTATTTTAATTAATATAAAAATAATAGAATTATTTTACATTCAAATATTAAAATAATTCTAATATTACAAAAAAAAAATATAATTAAATTATAATATTATAAAATTTTAATATATATATAAAATTTAATATTATAAAATATAAATAATATTATTATTCATATTAATATTTTTATTTCAAAATATAATATTATTAATATCTTACAATGAGACAGAAACTACGAATAGAAAAAAAATTCATATTTTGATTTAACAAACTTTATAACATAAAAACAAACTCTAATCTGAAGGAGGGGGGGGGGGGGGGAGGGGGGGAGGGGGGGAGGGGGGTGGGATCTGCAGATGCTGGTGGAGGAAACTCCATCCCTAAAGTATGAGTGAGTCGGCGCATGTACTCCATCTGCTCCTGATGCTGCTGCTGCCACCGAATCATCTGCTCCTCGTACAGCTGCTGCTGGCGTCGACGCTCCTCCTCATGCTGCTGCTGCTGTTACTGCTGACGCATCTGCTCCTACTCCTATCGGAGACTCTCTATCAGTGCAGTCTGAGATCACAACTGATCCTCATACTGTGTAGCAGAAGAAGATGCACGAGCTCCTCTTGAGCTGGACGCCGACATCGCAGCACTTCCATAATAATCTCCGAGAGTCAGTCGAGAGCTGATACCAACTACCCGGCCCTTCTTAAAGGCATACTAGGTGGTCTTCATGCATGCCGCCTCATCAAACTGACGGCCAGTGGTCTGATCTGATGACTCGGCCTCACTCTCAGGCCGGGTCTGTGATGCTGCGGCTCCATATGACTCCTGTAGTTGCAATTTAAAATTAAAATTATGAATATATTATATGCAGTTAATTTTTAAACTTGAAAACAAATAATACTGACCACGATGTGACGCTGACGATCACCTCTGAGATCCCTAGTAGCAGGATCACTATACATCCTCTGATATACGTCGTACTCCATAATATCGGGGTGCTCGACAGCCTATAAGAATAAAAAATAAACTGTTAATATTTATAGTTATATAAAATATTTATAAATAATGTACGTACTAGATGCTGTCTATGAGTACTGAAAGTACGACTCCTAGCTCGATGAGTCACCTCCTGTCTCCCCCGATTCTGCCTCCCCACCGATGATCTCCTCTGAAAGGCATCACTCAACCAGTGCGCACATAATCCATCCCATACATGGGATGAAATGTACTCTGGTCTGTGTGCTCTACATGACTCGTCAAAAACTTACACTCCTGCTTTCTTCGTGGCACCTTTTCTTAAATTGTGCAAAAAATAACGAAAGCGATCACGCATGGCCACCTCCCATGCCTCGTGGATGGCGTCACGCATGGTATCCTCGATCGGATACCATAAACCCTACAAATAAATCAAAATATCAAGTTAGAAATGAAATAATTTTCAAAATAAAAATTATTTATTTACATACGTACCAAGAAATGGCCGAACATGGCCTGCTGCACATCAATGGAAATCTGCTCCCATGTGGTCTAAGGCTGAGAGAAATAGTTGCGCAAAATAGTGCTGCCCTGTCCGACTGCTATATGCGGAAAACTGTAAAAATAATAAACATTTATTATGTGAATAGATTAATGAAATCTTAGTCAAATCCATAGGTTATCACACATGTTATTACACCTCCATGTGCGTGGATCAAACCAAGACGTGGACGTCACTCGGGGACGGGGTCAGGAATCATCAATCGTGAAAGACCGTGCCCCCTCCGCGTACTCCCTGGAGCGCCTGCAGGCTAAGGGTCATCTTCCAGCAACTCATCTGCATCGAATGGTAGGTCAGCATCTGCCAACTCACGAAATGTGTCGTCGTCCATCTGAAACAGAAAATGTTAATGTTGTTAGCAAATAATTGATAATTACTATTATATATACATATATATTAGTTATGATTGTATATAACTACCATGGAATTCTATCAGTGTTCATCTTCATCATCATGTTCATATATGTCAATGTCATCTTCATATTCCTCCTCAACATCATCGATATCCATTCGAGTTCCAGTTGCTTCATCTCTTACCATTTCAAATTCATATGTGACATCATTAACATCATCGTCATCACCGACTCTTAAATGTGGGGTGTCGTCATCGATACTCATGTCTCTTTGTAAAAAAGATTGATTTTGAGTACTCTCTTGAAAAACTTCAATTCTTTGCACATCAGTGAAATCACATTCACTTTGACTAAACTGATTGTCTCAAATTTTGATTTTTATTATACTCCACCAATCAGTCAAGTCTCTTGATGTAGCACAGTACATTGCATAATAAACATGATGTGCCTGTTGAGCCAATAAGAATGGTTCATTTACTGCGAGAACACTTTTACATTTAATTTCGATGATTCCATGAGTCAGATGAACATGCACGCCTCTCTCTGTATCTAAACACCGACATTTGAACATGGTTATGTAATGTTGTCCAAGATAAAAGAGTTCAATGATTTCATCAAGTATGCCATAAAAGTCAACTTCATTTTATCGATGATGAGATCCTCTCAAGCAAACTCCCCTGTTCATTGTTTTTTTTTGATTCCCCATATGCATGTGTGTGAAATCGAAATCCATTCACCACATATGCATTATAAGTTTTAACAAGTTTGGAAGGTGGGTTACTCAATATACACAGTCGTTTGTCAATTTTATCAGCATGTCGAGACACCTGAAAATTTGTGAAATAATTATCAATATAGTAAACTATACATTGAATGAGTTGCTAAAAGATAAAGAATTTATGTTACCAGTTTCTGAAACCACTGAGAGAAATTTTTCTGTCGGCGTTCTTTGAGAGCAGCTGCTGTAATTTGTGGAATTTTTTTCTTGATATGATTATCATACAACCTATAAAAAAGTTATTTACTGTAATATAAATGATAGAATAAGTGATATAAACACTTATAGTACAACTGATGTCATCTCTTCATAGTTGAGCAGAACATACGTATGAGCTCTGTGATGTTCATCATCCGAAAGCCAGCGTTCATAAACTCCACCAAAACCAAGCTTTAGTTGGTTGAAAACAGATAATTGATTGTCGATTTCATCAATATTCCTCTCGTTCCGTCCCATTCGGTTGTGTTTTGAAGGATACTCAGATTCAAAATAATGGGAGCAGAAAAAAAGATATTTCCTCTTGCAAATAAGCTTATGCAATAGATCCTTCAACAGATGATTTGTTACATACTTTTCTTTTCAATTTTTGCATGCATCTTTCAAATGGGTACATCCATCGAAACTATACTGGACCTCCACATTTGGCTTCATATGGAAAATGTAACATCAAATGTTCCATTGAGTCGAAGAAAGACAACGGAAATATTTTTTCCAGTTTACATATAATTACAACAACATCTTCTTCAAGTTTGCATAGAGCATCATAATCTGATGTAGCCGCACAAATTTCCTGAAAAAAATGAGACATGTCTGTTATGGAATCCCAAATCACAGAATTCAATAGACCTCTTAATCTAATGGGTAGAAGTCTTTCCATTATTACATGAAAATCATGACTTTTTAATCCAGTAATATGACCATTATTTACACATCTACCCAAATTAGAAGAACAACCATCTGGAAGTCTCAAATCTGCAATCCCTGACAAAATAATAAACGGTTTTCTTTAGACAGTGTATAAGCTGCTTTTGGTTTCAGTAACCTTTCTGTTCTGACATTCTCAAACAGTTCTAGTTCTGGATGCCTAAAAATTTGGGCAAGATCTAAACATGCATTTACATTATCCTTGCTCTTTCCTGGCGTATCCAAAACTATATGAAACAAATTATAAAAATAGTTCTTCTCAATATGCATGACATCCAACATGTGACGGACCAACAAATCAGACCAATATGGAAAATCCCAAAATATGCTATGTTTAATCCAATTGTGTTCTTTCCCAAAACCATTAATTTTCTGTTGGTTTATTGTGGGACCAAAATTGATGGGAGGTAATGAAAATACAACTGATTTTAACTCTAAACCTAATAGAATTTTTGGAGGTCCATCCCTTTCAACTGTTCCTTTTCTGAAATGAGATCTATTTCTACGAAAAGGATGATCAGCTGGAAGAAATCTGCGATGACAGTAAAAATAACAAGGTTTCTTTCCATGAATGAGAATAAATGCTTTTTTCTTTCCCATATAGTAAGGACATGATTTCTGACCATGTGTACTCCAGCCAGATAACATCCCATAAGCCGGGAATTCACTAATTTTCCACATCAATGCTGCTCTCAGTATGAAATTCTGTTTCGTAGCAACATCATATGTACTGACACCAGTACTCCACAATAAACTTAATTCATCAATCAATGGTTTCAAATAAACATCAATATTCTTCTTCGGATGTCCTGGAATTAGTAAAGTCAAAAAGATATATGGCTCCTTCATCAACATCCATGGAGGTAAATTTTACGGAGTTAAAAAAATAGGCCAACATGAATATTGACTACCATAAGATCCGAAAGGACAGAAACCATCAGTGGAAAGGCCCAGTCGAACATTTCTAGCTTCTAAAGTAAATGATGGATGCACTCTATCAGAATGTTTCCATGAATCACCATCGGCTGGATGATTCAAGCTTTTATCGGTTGAAATATTCTCTTTATGCCATGACATCATTGTCGCTGTATTCTTAGACATGAATAAACCCTGAAGTTTGGATGTAAGCGGAAAATATCTCAACTGTTTTACAAGAATCAAACTAGACTTCCCATTTTTCCCTTATTTATATCTCAGTTGCCCACATGTGGGACAACTATCCAACGACTCATTTTCCCCAGAATATAAAATGAAGTCATTTGAACATGCATGAATCTTCTGACAAGTAAGTCCCAAATTTCGAACCATCCTATTACTCTCATAGTAATTTGCAGGCAAAACATTTCCTTTGGGTAACACTGTTTTAAGCAAAGAAAATATCTGGTCAAAACAGGTGTTTGACATTCCGTTATCTGATTTGATAGCCATAAATTTTGCAACTGCTTCTAATTTTCTCATCTTGCAGCCAGGATATAATGCATCCTCAGCAGACCTCAACAACTCATAAAATTCAGACGGTGCCAACTCAGGATTTGAAGCTATATCAGCCAGAGTTTCTGTATGTTGAATAGATGAACCTACAATATCATGTACTAAATCTTGAAACTGGGATGGATCCGGAATCAAGTTGGTATCACCTACTCTGGAACTACGTTCACCGTGTTGATACCAAAAAACATAATCTGTTTGAAAACCAAAATGCAAGAGATGTCCACCCACATTATCAAACGTGTCAAACGTTCTCAATTCACATTTTCTACAAGGGAATTGTATTTTGCCTTCTGAAACAAATTCTGGATTTGATGCCGCAAATGATAAAAAATTCTCCACACCTTCTATATATACTGGAATTAAACCAGAACCGTTTGGATTTCTACGTTGA
This sequence comes from Viscum album, assembly GCA_963277665.1. Taxonomy (NCBI): domain Eukaryota; kingdom Viridiplantae; phylum Streptophyta; class Magnoliopsida; order Santalales; family Viscaceae; genus Viscum; species Viscum album. The sequence goes on along the minus strand of OY728164.1, from coordinate 1,005,678,940 downwards.
TTTATCCATATGCGGTCATCTAATAATGACTGTTGACGACGTCATTATTTTTAAATATAAAATCATTACTGGTTTTGAATAATTTGTTAGAAAAAACACTCAAGCAAGGATAATTATAGAGTTTACATCATACACGACTGACACAAACTTTTTATTGAGATAAACCTAAAAATTGACCCTTTAAGAATTGAATATGTTGAGAATAAAGCAAAACCTGTTACAAATATTGATAATTTTAATATTATATAATTTTTTTTATTATTTTAATAATACTAATATTATTTTTTCATAAATATTAATTATATAATAATAATATTATTACATTATTAGTATATTTTATTATTAATATTAAAATAATATAATTTTCTATATTATATACAATTCTCCTATCATCTGTGTGTTTAATATTCTGTCTCCACATGTAATATTTGCATTCACTTTCACCTCTCCATTGGTGAGTAGGTTGATAATTTTGAAAAAGAATGAAAATATTAGATGTGGAGACAGAAGACACACAGATGAAAGGAGAATTGTATATAATATAGAAAATTATATTATTTTAATATTAATAATAAAATATACTAACAATGTAATGATGTTATTATTCCTAATTATTGGTAATTATTCCTAATTATTGGTAATTATTCCTAATTATTGGTAATTATTCCTAATTATTGGTAATTATTGGTAATTATTACTAATTATTGATAATTATTGGTAATTATTGGTAATTATTGGTAATTATTACTAATTATTGGTAATTATTACTAATTATTGGTAATTATTGGTAATTATTGGTAATTATTACTAATTATTACTAATTATTGGTAATTACTGGTAATTATTTCTAATTAATGGTAATTATTGGTAATTATTTCTAATTAATGATAATTATTGGTAATTATTTCTAATTATTACTAATTATTGGTAATTATTGGTATTTATTGGTAACTATTAGTAATTATTACTAGTTATTGGTAATTATTGTTAATTATTACTAATTATTGTTAATTATTACTAATTATTACTAATTATTACTAATTATTACTAATTATTACTAATTATTACTAATTATTACTAATTATTATTAATTATTTGTAATTATTGGTAATTATTGGTAATTATTACTAATTATTGGTAATTATTACTAATTATTACTAATTATTACTAATTATTACTAATTATTACTAATTATTGGTAATTAGTGGTAATTACTGGTAATTATTAGTAATTATTGGTAATTATTACTAATTATTGGTAATTATTACTAATTACTGCTAATTATTGGTAATTATTGGTAATTATTACCAATTATTAGTAATTATTGGTAATTATTGGTAATTATTACTAATTAATGGTAATTACTGGTAATTATTTCTAATTAATGGTAATTAATGGTAATTATTTCTAATTATTACTAATTACTGGTAATTATTGGTAATTATTGGTAATTATTTCTAATTATTAATAATTATTGGTAATTATTACTAATTATTGGTAATTATTACTAATTATTGACAATTATTACTAATTATTAGTAATTATTGGTAATTATTTGTAATTATTACTAATTATTACTAATTATTGGTAATTATTACTAATTATTTGTAATTATTACTAATTATTGATAATTATTACTAATTATTACTAATTATTGGTAATTATTGGTAATTATTGGTAATTATTACTAATTATTACAAATTATTGGTAATTATTACTAATTATTACTAATTATTGGTAATTATTACTAATTATTACTAATTATTGTTAATTATTGGTAATTATTTCTAATTATTAATAATTATTGGTAATTATTACTAATTATTACTAATTATTACTAATTATTGGTAATTAGTGATAATTATTACCAATTATTACTAATTATTACTAATTATTCCTAATTATTACTATTTATTACTAATTATTGGAAATTATTACTAATTATTGGTAATTATTACTAATTATTGGAAATTATTACTAATTATTTGAAATTATTGGTAATTATTGGTAATCATTACTAATTATTGGTAATTATTACTAATTATTACTAATCATTACTAATTATTGGTAATGATTGGTAATGATTGGTAATTATTGGTAATTATTGGTAATTATTGGTAATTATTGGTAATTATTGGTAATTATTCCTAATTATTGGTAATTATTCCTAATTATTGGTAATTATTCCTAATTATTGGTAATTATTGGTAATTATTCCTAATTATTAGTAATTATTCCTAATTATTGGTAATTATTCCTAATTATTGGTAATTATTCCTAATTATTAATAATTATTCCTAATTATTGGTAATTATTGGTAATTATTGGTAATTATTTGTAATTATTGGTAATTATTCCTAATTATTGGTAATTATTCCTAATTATTGGTAATTATTCCTAATTATTGGTAATTATTCCTAATTGTTGGTAATTATTCTTAATTATTGGTAATTATTCCTAATTATTGGTAATTATTGGTAATTATTCCTAATTATTGGCAATTATTCCTAATTATTGGTAATTATTCTTAATTAGTGGTAATTATTCCTAATTATTGGTAAATATTGACAATTATTTGCAATTATTAGTAAATATTGGTAATTATTGGAAAAAATATTGACAAATATTAGCAATTATTGAATATTGGGAATTATTATTAATTATTACTAATTATTAGTAATTATTAATAATTATTGGTAATTATTATAAATTATTACTAATTAATGTTAATTATTTCTAATTATTATTAATTAATTCAAATTAATTTTAATTTTTCATAATTACTGCTTATTAATTGTAATTACAACTAACTATTTTAAATTAGTGTTTAATTGTCTCTAATAACTATTAATTATTAATACTTATTCATAATTATTTCTAATTAGAAATCAAAAAAAAAATTCTAAAAATTTAAACTAAATAAATAGAATAAATAGAATAAATATTAAATTAAAATTCAGATAAAAACCTTAAACTTGATGTCAATGTCGAGCTGTTGTAAATGTAGAACACCACCAACTGAATCCTCGAAGTCGGAAATTTTTTTTTACAACTGAAAGTCGTAAAAGATTCAGAGTGAAAAAATTGGAACGGTTGGGAGTTGAGAGTGGGGAAATTGTAATGGTTGGCAGTATTTATAGGTTGGATTAATTGCGACCGGCTTTTTTGCGACGGGTTTTCCATCGCAAATAACGGTTTTTGCGACGGGCCCCGTCGCAAATAACCCTGACCGCATTTAATTATTGGCGGCATTAAAACAGTTATTTGTGACGGGCCCCGTCGCAAATAGTCTTTAACCACCGCCGGTTAGTTGTGATGGGGATAGAACCCCGTCGCAAATAACCCTGACCGCATTTAATTATGGGCGACATTAAAACGGGTATTTGCGACGGGCCTCGTCGCAAATAATTCCTGCCGCCTGGGTATTTGCGACGAGACTGCATTCCCGTCGCAACTAGTCTTTAACCACCGCCAGTTATTTGCGACAGGGTTCTATCCTCGTCGCAAATAAACTTCACGCGGTTTGGCGCGCATTTCGCGCCAAACTATTTGCGACGGGAATAGTTGCCCGTCGCAAATACTCCTTTGCGAAAGGTATTTGCGACAGGAATAATTCCAGTCGCAAATACTCCGTCGCTATTAACCATTTTTCCCGTAGTGTTTGATTAGGTTTCATGAGTTGATAATTGTGCTAGAAGCATCATTAGGATTCTAGGGTTGTGCTTTAATAATAAATTCTGATGATGGGAGTGTCATGGCTCGTAATTGGCTCTGGGAAGCTAGAGCCTATGGTGGGTAGTGCCTGAGGCCATTTGATGAAATATATGATGACATAATCATGTATCGAGTTAGATGTTCTTGGGTAATTTCTCTCATGATGTTTCAATTTTGAATATGAGAATTGGCCAGAGTTTTAGTAACTTATATACCACATGATTAAAGTAATGCATTCAGGTGTGTTGGGAATGGGAAACACAACACGACCATTTGAGTAGAAATTTATGAATCAAGTACGTCAGGTGAAGTTTTCATTTTTTTCAAGTATTCTTAGGGATGAGAGGTTCTAAAGTGGGTAGATTGTAAGATCCCATGTTTTGGACCGAGTTAAAATTTTCAAGAGTTTTTGAAAACTTTGTTTTATAGATGATACAAATCTTAAACTAAGACTCAAAACATAATCTTGATATTTGGAACACTTAAAATTATTATTTTTAGATGGGGTTAAAGGGTTAAAATATGTATCAAGAGTTCTAATGAGTTTCAAAAATATTGGTCTTTAAAAACTCTTTTCCAAGGGAAATAGATAGGGGCACACAATTGTCACATGATATTGTAAACCATGTATCCAAAACCATGAATCCTATTTTCATAGGGGCTTAGTTTGTTTAAACACTATTCCATTCAAGGGTGAAACGTGCAAGATGCTTTATAGGGCCCATAAAGGGGATGCATGGTCTATGAACAGTTTTCCAAAACCATGTGCCAACCACGCATGAGTAGTTCTATTTAACCAGTAGTGGCACACTATTAAGTGCACAATTTGAAAACAAATGTGGATAAATAAAAGGGAAAAATAACCATTTCCCCCTCTGACCCTTAAAGGGGTTTAACCCCCTTTCTACCCTCATTTGGCTATGAGGATCCCCTACACATGACTATATTCTCCTTATCCTACTCTAAGGTGTTTATCCCTTGTTCTTTGTCCAAATTATATGAAGTTGGGTGTGTTGGAAGTGTAGAGGTAAGGTTAAGACTCCTATTACCTCCCTTATTTGTTTTCATCACCATATGGAATACTATTCCCATGCAAGCTTATTTTCCCTATTTTCATCTTGTTTCTACGTTTCTTCCATTTTTTCATATTTTAACTCAAACCAAAGGCTGAGAATGGATGAGTGAAGCTTTGTGTGTATGTGGTAAGTGGTCTATATGTCTTTCCCTAAAAGTTGTGTTGTTTATAAATTATTACCTTTGTTCCGCACACGAGACTTTCAATGTGTTGCTCCTAAATTATGATCTAACTTAAATAAAATAACTAGACTATACACTTAATGTTATATAGACCCCTAAACTTGGTTAGAGGGTTGGGAATTCAATTTGGTCCACCCCTTTGGGTGTGTATTTTTCATATCCACATTGTTCATTAGTTGTATGTTGGTTAATAAATGCTTGAATTATAAGAATGTATTCTTTCTTGGACAATATTATATTATGATGTATTTCTTGGTTAAAACAGGGTTTATATTAAATTAGATTATAATATAATCTAAATTCTATTATTATGACTTACCTATGTCAGAAAACACCCTCATAAGGTGTTGGCCTATCACAAATTAATGAAATTCACAAACACTTACAAACGATATGTCTATAAGTGAGATTGAATTGTGTTATGTCCTGGGTTCTTCCCATGGACTTATTACTTATTAATAAATTAAATTGTCTAATTATTAGCTTGAACTGATGTTAGAATGTATATTCTCAAGGATTGTTTTTAAAATAATAAATGTAACAAATTAATGAAGGTCCACTACTCCTTGAGTGATGTTGTGTTTCTATTTACAGAATGCCTAGGCTAAGGTATCATAGGGAAAGTTAGATTACCTAATGATAGATTAGTACTGAGGGACCTTATTTAGGGTTTTTGAGTATGAAATTTTACTCCCCTTGGTTGGGGATATTGGACATGACACTTCATATCACCTTGGGTTGTTGGAAATGACATTTCATCCCCCTTGATTGGGATGTTGGGCATGATGACTCACATAATTGATTGGGATTTATGGTCATGAAACTGTATATACCATATTCAGATGCTTAGGTATTATTCCACTTTATTAACTATTAATCCCTTATTATATTATTATTCACTTTAGACAGACATACATGGTGTCCCTTATTATTCCAATGAGATCCTTGGGCATGACGTCCCTTATTTAGTATGAGACTCCTATGATTATGCATGGATGCTTGAGTTATGCCTCAGGTCTTGAAAAGTACTATATATATATCTATAAATGTTTCTATGTAATATATATATATATATAGGAAAGGTAACTTGTATTCAGAAATATTCCGACTTAGACCGAAGAATGTATTGTCAGCTAGGTGTCCCTAAGGAACCTGAGTCCGACTTTGTTAAATTTATTTAAATATTACCTACTCATTATAAAGACATATTTATTTATTTTATATTCATTGAATGGATTATATTAGACACCATTGGTGGTGACCTATTGAGTTTCTCTCACACCCTATTTAGGCCGCTGTTTGATACACTGGCAGACATCATGGTTACAAGTTTAGGATCATGTCTTATGATTTCTGTTATTATTTATGGACTTGTACTAGACAAAGTATCTTGGGATTATTACCCAATAATGTACTTGGTCTACCTTTCAAATATAGAGTCATTATTTATTTATTTATTTACTTCCTTTACTAGTCTAGTCTTTCTTATTGTATCACCTACTGTATGTATATTGGTTGTACATTGTAGTATGTTCATGCATGGTTATTTATTCATTTATTATTGATTATTATTTATTTTTATTATCTTTCATTATTATTTTTATTTTCTTTATCTTTTGCTTTATTGTATATACCACTATGCTACTCTGATCATGAGTGTATAATCACCCCACCTTACCACCATTAGACCCACAATAATATTTGATATCCCCTAGAATATGGGGAGGCATGCATGAGTCTATGTAGTAACTAATGAAGCTACTAATTTTATAGTGATCTAGGCTGGGAGTTTACAATTTCCAATATTTATCCCCATATTAAAAATATTATAGTTATTAAAAACAAGAGTGTGAATTTTTTGACTTTTCATTAAACAAAATATTATAAAGGTAATAATCACATAAAAATGGAACCAACCTCTGTATAACTGAATATTGGATGAGTATATATGAAATTTACTCATAAAATAAAATTAATGAAAGTTTAAGGGTTAATTTTGTGTTCTCATCATTTTATTTTAAACTTTAATTACTCGATTTACCCTTTACTGTGGTAACAAAAATTAATAATTTTAATATTAATAATAATAAAAAATAAAAGGGACCTATTTACCAAATTTAAACCCAATAATTCCAAATATATAATCCATATATCAAAATTTGAAACACATAAGTGGGACAATTTAATTTAAAATTAAACTGGAAGAATGTGATGAAAAACAAATTTTCAGAAAAATGCTTATTTCAGTATAATGTTTTGTTATACTAAATTCAAGTATACAATTAATTTAAAAAACCATATTTAGATTATTTTAAATAAAAATGAACTAATTAAATTCTAAAACTGATCCAAAATTGAATTTTAATTTCTAAATACTTTAAAAAAATATAGTTTTCAATAAAACTATATTTTTTACTATTCACTAAAAAATAAAACTTTTCAAAAAATTATCAAAATATAAAATTAAGATAATTTTGATATGATGATTTCAAAAATGTTATTTTTTTTAAATACCATTTTTAAAAGTTCCAATAATTATAATATTCTATCAAAAAAGAAATAAAAACCATTTTTTTAGGAAAACATGTTTTTAAAGAATAAAATTGATTTAATAAAAATTGAGTGCTTATTTCCTAAGAATTAATCTGCAAATTTATATTGAGTACATAATTTATATGTAGTTCATAATTTATTTATTTCTATTCATATCATCTAATCCAATGGCAAGATTATAATGGTCATATTTAAATAATAATATTTCAGGGGTTCGTTTAAGCTTGATGTTTTGTATCTTATATGCTATCGATCATAATATTTATTTCTAAATCTTAGGATATTACATTCAAAACCATTTGAATAAATTTTATCCTTGTAATTTTAACTTTTTTTAGTAATAAAAATACCTTTTTTTTAAATCCCACATCATAAAAAGGGTTAACAAAACTTCTTCTTGAAAAGAGGTTAAGGGAAATACGAAGGCTATCTCGAGTAACACATAATTTGGTTTCTTGATTGGAAACAATTAGTGGAAAGTGAAAATATGGACATGGAAGATATAAATAACACTAAATAATTAATATATTATGATATATAACATGGTTATGATAAATTTAACTATAAAAAATCTTTAAATATGGGATGGGTTAAAAGACCATTGATTTCTCAGTTAGAAAAGTAAATGGATAACATTTTTTGTTTTAAGAACTTCTTCCTAGATTTGAGGAATTTATTTACCATATATACTAATAATATAAATAAATATACTTAATTTCCAAGTATAATGTTATCCTTTAATCAATTTCCACCATAATCTCATCTTTTTCTCTGAATGATGAGTATTCAAGATGAATTTTTAATGCCTAAAGCACTAAAATTAACTTATAATGGATCACATAATCCATAAAAGGATAAAAGGATAATCCTCATTTCTTCAGACATTAAGAAAAACCAAAATGTTTTGAACAAGATATGATAATTCCAAAAATTAGTAAACCTTCATATGAATAAATACAAGATTAATCTCCAAAATTCAACAATAACTCCCAAATTTCAAACTAAATAATTCCATAATTAACCATCCTTAAAATTATTCACAATATTCCCAACTAAGATTGAAACCAAAAAATAAAAATGATTTTAAGACATATTCTTCAAATATAAATTTAACATTTATCTCCAAATAACATTATATACTCATAAAGTATATACCCTAATCATATAATATCCAAGATATGATAATCCTTTCTGTAAATAAACCAAATCACTATAAACCACATTAATATTATATATGAATTCACAGGATAAATTAAACTTTATTCATTAAATAAAGTTTAATAATATTATATTTTACTTAACTGTATAAGGTTCCAAAATTAGTGAACTTATTCCAAAATAACATTAATAACTTAATCAAAAAATAACTTTTCAATTTATTAGTTATATACCCGATAAAACATATATTCCCAAAATAAACTTAATATTTATTTTATAAATAATTTAATTAGAAAAAAATTTCATACTAACTAGGGTTTCATTTAAGAAAATGGTATGAATTGCATACGTGTCACCATTTATTTGTGGGTTTAACCCCATGGCCTATCTATATGTGATGGGTTGTAACCCAACCCGTTTCTTAGCATTTTTATAAAACTATATATTTCTTATAATGTTCCACTAAATCATAAAAGACCATTTAGAACCTAATGTTTATAAATAAATATAAAACTTATGTACAAAAAATGTAAATGTGTTCTTACTCAAATAATATTTCATACTATGACTAAGGGTTACATATACCTCAATCGAATAAAAAATCTCCCAAAATAACATTAACCACCTTGAAATTACATAACTTAAAACATCAAAAGGTGTGTCTATGAATCAAAACTTATGATAAATATCAAACTTATAAACTCATGAATATATCTATAACTCTTAAGATAATTACATGTAAAAATATCATAATCTATGAATTTATCCAAAACTTGGATCTCATACCAATTCTAACAACCCAAAACCCACACTATTGGATTAGTTGTTTAAAACCAAAACATTAAATTTATGGATATAATACTAATAAATGTGACCTAATTTTTTCCATATAAACCTTAAAATATCAAATGGAAATATTGGATCATTTACATACCCAAAGGAAGTTTTAATTTTAGAGTTTTAGAGTAGAAAAAAATATTATGTAAACAACACTCATAACTTCAAGAGAGTATTTTTACCACTATACCCATATTTTCATATTACATTTAGGTATTCTACATATCCCACAAATTTATTCACATAATAATACTTTTTAGACTAAAATACTTTATCATCATTATTCATAACCTAGGGAAAAGAAAACATAAGAAGGGTAAATTCAAATTCTCAATAAGGGTAAATATAAGCATTAATAATTGAATGTCATTAGTGAGAATAAGATGAGAATAATGGTATGATGATATAATCATAGTTCATGAGCATAATATAAGAATATTCATCCCCATAAATTCTTATATCATCAATAATGAAACATGGAATGAATATTTAAGAAAGGTGAGAGTCATTGGAATTAATAACACAAGCCATGAGATTTCAATCATGATCAAAGGAATCACTAAAAATGGATAGATTCTCACCCATAAAAAGTATCAAATACTTTTATTTAAACATAAACTCATTATCTTACCTTGATAAATCATATGATTTTTATAAAAACCCATAATAATCATAGATAAATAATATAGTAAATTGAGTCATAATTTTCATATCACTCTTAAAAATAGGATAAGCTTCATGGTTATACTTAGAATAACCTTCATGGTTACACAAAAAACAACCATCTTAGTTACACTTATAATAATAATCATAATATATTCCCATAATCTCTTAGGCGAAACCTAATAGGTTAACTCTGTCCCTTAACCCAATACATTGGAGATATATAATGACACCACCTGGCCTCAGATTATAATGGGACCACCCATCATCATACAAAATTCCCAAAAACCATTCCGTAATCATATCATAAAAAATCTTTTAGTTTTCAAAAAAATCATTTCACCCATAAGAAATTTTTTCCGAATATTATAATATATTTTTCTTTTAAAAACCCTTTTTCAAAAAATAAATCACATAAAATAAGGGAATGGGGGTTTTCTTTAAATAAAACAATAAATCTGATTAGGTAATTAAAACATCAAATAAAGGTGGAAGTGGTTGGAAAAGTCATTGTCACCGTATATGTTAAAATAGAGAATTTCTTTTATAACTTGATTAACCCATAGAAAAAGAAATGGGTTCCATGAAAATATATTTTAACCAATAATAATATATTGATAAAAATAACAAGCATGGTATAATTACAAAATGTACTAAGTGAAACATAAGTATAATCAATGGTTTTTTATGTTTATGAAAGAAAATACCATTAAAATATCATGAAAAACATTCTTGAGGAAAATACCATTTTCACTTTGAAAATCGTTTTTTAAAACTAAAAATTCATAAAAAAATTATGAAACATTTTCCCTAGAAAAAAAACATGGAAAATTATAAAGGAAAATTCAATGAAAATAATGTACATGATGGTGTAAAAATCCATTCATTTTGTAAATGTTAAAAATAAACATTCTTTTCATACATTTTGTAAAGGGTGTAAAAAGTGAAACATTTGGAAAATGTTAAGAAATTTCCTTTAAAAACATTTAAAATAAAGTCAAAGACCATGTAAAATGGATTTATAAAACGATTTATGTTTATAGAAGAATAGTATTGAAAATATTTTAGAAAGAATGGATATGGAATATAATGATTCCTGATCTAAAAGAAAATACAAGTTTGGTATCATATACAAATGACTTCCATGATGATTTATTAATCAATAAGGGAGGAAATAGAAATTAAAAATGTAAACCAAATTAATAACTATAGTTGAATAAAAAAATGTGGTTCAGGAAAATAATATCTTATAATTTCCTATAAAAGGAACCTTGAACATAAACAATCCATAAAATAAAAAAATTGTAACATAAAGACTTTTCTAATTTTGTAACTCTTCAATCACAATACCCATGAAATAACAAAATCAAATTAAACATTAAATATAATAAAAATAAGGAAATTAATGATATTAAATATCAAAGGGGAAGTATATACATGTCATAAATGAACTTAGGTTTATAACATCAACATATGTCTCAATGAAAGATAATTTGAGGCAAATAACCCTCATAAATATCATATTATTAAATTGAGAATTAATTAATGGATAAATTATGTGTAAAAAATATAAATAAAAAACAAGTGTAAATATATAATCAAAAAAATTATATATTAATTCACACATAATCATGGAATAATAAATTAAATTAATAAGATTTATAACCCAATGAAATGAAATTGATTTAAGAAACCCTTTACCACTTTGGAACTTTCAAGTCAAATATAACTGGATAAAATAATTCAAATTGAAACATAAAATATCATAAAGTATTAAGTATTAATGTTATAACATGTAAAAGTGAAGTATATACATAATATAAAAGAAAATTAGGTGTATAATAATAAAATATGACTCAATGAGGAAAAATTGAGATGAAATCCTTTACCTAGAGTCTGAAATTTATATGTATGCACTTTAGCACATGTATAATAAAATTATATAAAAAATTTTATTTTTTAAGAAACTTTTCCAAGATTAATATCTTATATTTAAATAATTTATTTAATTTATTTTAATAACACATTTAAATACATATTTAGTTAAGTCTACATCGAGAGTTTTGAGGACATTCGGTCCATATTTTCAAAACAACATCGGTGTGTTGACCATGGTCAGTGGGGTAATTATTACATCATAACAAAATAATAATAATAAAATAATTATAATTTTTATACAACAATTATACTTTTAAATCCAACCATTAAACATGGTTATGAAAAATGAAATACTTTACAATCATGGAAATGGTAGGTTGTACGTACGCATGAGCAACATTTCTATTTTTCAACGATCATTATGGAAATATGGTAAGTATTATATTATATTTCAATAAAGATATTAATATAATAAATATCATATTTATTCTTTAAATATAATTATATAAATATCATCCATGTGACGTGGGGATAAAAAATGAATCACATCGCTTTGTGGAGGTGGTAGTCCACACGTACACATGAATGAAGTTATCATTTTTAAGTGAATGGAAAGGTAAGAAATTAAATGATTTTTTTCTTCAAAATGATAAATAGTTAATTAATATAATATATAAACATATAATTACATAATTATAACACAATGTGAGAGGAAATGATGGAAAATTAATTACATCGGCCTGCGAGGCAGTAGTCTGTCGTACACATGAATGATAGATTATTTTCCCATTTCACGGAGGTTGGAGATGGATATAGGTTATGAAAATAAAATAATAACATAATATTATATTTAAGATAATTATTTTATTATCCTATTATGGTTTTAGAATATTTTATGGAGGTGGAAGAGGAAATAAAACAGAAATGATCGGTTAAGTTTTATACCTCTTCTGCATACAAGATAATTTCATTTACACCTTAAGACCTATAAAGTTAGTATTATTATAAAACTAAGGTGTTTAGAAAGTGGTTAAGTATGTTAGGAATGGATTTTTTGAAGATATTTTCTGATAAAAATGGGTTTTAAAGTGTGAACAAATGATAAGAAATGGTGCCCTTTTATAAGAGTAAGGAGGGTCACTTTTGGAATTTTATAAAATAACACTATTAATATCACCTTTCCCAACGATTCTATACCAAAGGTTTGTAAAAACCATTTGTATAGGTCCCCTTTCCCAATGGTTTGGCCAAACTATTGAGAAAGCCCACTTTGAGGTCACTTTTCCCAACGTTTTGCCAAAACCGTTGGGAAAGGGTATGGATTTCCCAATGGTTTGGCCAAACCGTTGGAAAAAATCCCCTTTATGGCCACCTTTCCCAAAGGTTTGGCCAAACTGTTGGGAAAATCATCACTTTTCCCAACGGTTTGGCCAAACCGTTGGGAAAGGGTATGTCTTTCCCAACGGTTTTCCCAAACCGTTGGGAAAGGTCCCTAGTATACCAACGTCACCCCCGATAACCCCAAAATCAAAAGGACCTATACCAACGGTTGTGAAAACCATTGGTATAAGTCTATTCCAACGGTTTTGACAACCGTTGGTTTAGGTCCTTTGATTTTTTATCGAATCTTCTTACCGAGAACATTATATAAATAAAATTTTAAAATAATTATGATAATATATATATATATATATATTCAATTATATTCACAAAAGTCATGTTAGGTTAGTGGTTAGGTCTTTGAAAGATAAACTAGAGGTCCTGAGATCAAATCCCACTGGATGTTTTTTTTGAAATACATATACCAACAGTTTTATGGAACCGTTGGTATAGATTTTGATATTACCTATACCAACAGTTTTCAAAACCGTTAGTATAGGTCTATACCAACGGTTTTCCCAAAACCTTTGGTATAGACCTATCCCAAAAGATTACTTCCCCACGGTTCTCCAAACCGTTGGTATAGGCTATACCAACAGTTTGGAGGCCTATACCAAGGGTTCCAAACCGTTGGTATAGGGTATTTTTCCAGTTGTGTAATAAATTAATATAAATTAATTGTGATGTTTAAATGGATCCAAATTGATATTATTAGAATATAATATGAATATTAGTCTTAATAATATCATAAAATATAATTTATAAATGTTTTAATGAAATTTTTACCCTTATAATTTAGTTTTAAACCCCTGTTAATCCTTTTCACACTTATCGTGACAACAAGGTTTTTTACTCTTTGAGGGTCATGATAGTTATATAAACGAATCAAAGGCCCATAAATGAACCATGTTTGATATTTTAAGCCATATACTGATAATTTACCCAAATATAGTTTTTAGAAATTTTATATTATTTAATGAAATTTTATTTTCATAAAATATTAGTAATGTTAATTTTAGAACTATTCACTTTGACTTTTATAACATCAATATAAAAAATGAAATTAAAAAAAATGAATACATCCCTAAAATTTTATTTTTATATTCATAATTTGCATAAAACATTAATACTTTCCAATTATACTACTTGTAATATTTTTAAAATCATTTATTATATTTTTCTATTAATCGAATAATTACTACATCAGCATTATGTAAGAATTTAAGGTAATTATTTATTATCTAAAAATTTAAAATAATTACCATGATTAATATAAATATTTTATATTTAAAATGAATATTTATAACCTAACATATCATTTTTTTATCATTATGTTAAAAATGATATATTTATTAAAAATAAGATTGTTACATTTTTTACTTTTGTTTACAAAAAATTCTATAGAGGTCATAATCACATAAAAATGAAAAAAATCTATATAAAATAATATTATTTGATTATTTAATAACATTTAAATATAATAAAATTAAGGAGTGTGTTAGGTTAACTTTTTATTCCAGTTTATTTTATTTTTTAACATTAATTTTCCGATTTACCCTTTACCATGGTAACAACAATTACTAAGTTTACTATTAATATTGAAAAAAATAAAAGGGTCCTATTTACCAAATTTTTACCCACTAATTTAAAATATTGAATAAATTTTTTAAAATTCAAAACATATAACTGTTATAATTTAATTTAAAATTAAACTGGAAAAACCAAATGAAAAACAAATTTTCAGAAGAATGCCTATTTTAAGTATAAATTGTTTTCATATTAAATTCATGTATAAAGTTCTTTTAAAAAACCATAAATGGATTATTATAAATAATAAGAAACTAATTAAATTTTAAAACTAATACAAAATTTAATTTATTTTTATAAATAATTTAAAAGATAATTCAGTTTTAATAAAAATCAGTAGTTTTCATTTTTCTCTGAAAAATAAAAAATTTCAAAAAATTATCAAAATTTAACCTTAAGATATTTTTTTATTTTTATTTAATTTTTTTTATCATTTTTATGAAATACCATTTATAAAACTTCCAAGAATTATAATAATTTCTCATAAAAAGAAATAAAAACAATTTTTGAAGAAGACATGTTTTTGCATAACAAAATAGATTTAATAAAAATTATTTTCTTATTTTCTATGAACTAATAAATAAATTTATATTTATTTCATAATTAAATTATTTCTATTCATATTTCCAATCTAATATTTAGGTTATAAAGTTAATATTAAAATGGTATGACTTTTGGGTTCGTTTAAGCTTAGTGTTGTGTATCTTGTATGCTATTGATCATATTATTTATGTTAAAATATTAGGATATTTGATAAATTATTGGTATTTTTTCTCATGAAGCTTTCATGTGGTGATATCAAGTATAAGTAATCAATGTGATTAACCTACTAGTATAAACTATTTATGTTTTAAGTGTTATTATATGTTTATATTTATGAACATGTATATTGGTCTCTATATATGAGTATATTTTTTATATATTCCATTAATCTTTTAATTTTACACTTGATGAAAATCATAAAATATTTTTAAAGAGAGAAATTGTGTGAGGTGCCTTATAAATTGTATGAAATTGATTGAATAATAAAAATAGGATCAATCACTTCCAAGTGAGAGAATAATATATTTATAAACCTTTGAATCAAATGGTAGTTCCATGATTTAATTCATGTCCATGGTAGAGGAAGAAAAGTCCAACCAATACTGTTAAATAAATAATAATAAAATGAAATTATGTTGACACAAAGTTTTCATTCTGGTTTATTAGATATAATTTTGACAAATATATTGTATTACATGGTATATATTTGTGTAATGTCTCAAATCAGATCACTTTATAGTAATTATATCCAAGATACACTAAAACTTATGTGCGTATCTCCATACTGAAATGAGTGTCAACTATCAATGAGGGTCAAGAGGTGATAGTGGGAAGACTAAAACCTATAAATATAAACAATAAAGAAAATAAAACCGAAGGATAAGTTGCTGTAAATAATAGGAAACACAATCCATATTATAAATAAACTTCTACTATTCCATGGTAGTAAAAAAACTTAATATACCCCCCATAGGCTATTCATATATGTACTTTCACAAAAGAGACCAAAAATAAACTCTCATCTTGAAACCAGAGTACCACCTAACCCATATACAACCCATAAAACCTATCTTGTGAACCAACTACACATTCATCTCCACTAGAGTCCTGATGTTCAGTTCATACCCTTACCTATGCTAAGAACCATGAATCTTTCACTCATTTTAGAGGGAAATTGCAGGGTGTGAGTATGAACTCTGTAGGTCACCAACAATGGTGAACCTAGATAATATACATGCACATATGAGTGTATGAAAAGTGCTATAAAAAACCAAATAACACACCACCCACCCTTATCCACTCATGACTGCCTAGTCCAAAGTGAGCCTTTACCATCTCCATTCACTACTAGAGTAGAACATTGCACCCACAATATTCCATACCATAAATTACCTCATCCTCCTAAACATTCCCATACAATAAAATGTCACACACTAACCATAACCAATTCAAATATACCAAGTCAACAATGATTCCCCAATGACATTTCTACAATCCATATCACAAGTTCTATAGAAATCCAAACTATTTACCAATCACCATCTCAAAAACATGATGAAACCCAACGCATGATGACACCCTATCATGAATCAACCTGAGTTATCCATAAATCAGACACCCAAACCGGTATGAGAAATAACCAAGGATCATTCTTGATATCCTTAGGATGAAAACCAATACTATGACCTTAGAACAGAATCACTAGGAATGATTTTACCCTTGAATAAACAACCATATCAATGATACTATAACTGCATCAGAGTGAGTTGCAAAAATAAAATAAAAAATTAGAGTCTAAAAAATAAAAGCAACATCACTTACATAATTGGTAAGTATAAAATAAATTAATAAACATATAAACCTCCCAAATTTTGATGCTAAAGACATGTCGATACATATACACCCCAAAGAAGGAAACAACTAAAATAAAACTGCTACCCAAAATCTCCAGGTGGTCCATGGTCACACTTCATATCTCATTCTAAATGTCTAGCACAACATGTATCCAAAATCATGGGAGATGAGATCCAAACACCTAAAATGAAACTATATGAGCTTCATATACCAAATGATATGTGTAAGGAGTGAGATAAACCAATCCAAATAGGTAAACATCACAAATTTTGTACAATTATTATAAAAGAAAATACATTTTATTATAGTTTTAAAATTATTTTTAGAAATCGGTTTTCAATTCATGGGTATATAAAATTATAATCATCCACACATTTCAAAATATTATTTTATTTTTATTAAATAAAAAAATCACTTGAAATCAATTTTTTCCCAGACCTCAACTCCTTGTTCTAAAACATTCCCTCTTACTTATAAAAAATTATGTGTGAATTAAAAAACCTTTTTTCTAAAAATAATTTAAACACATAATGAGGATATTTTTTTGTTTAAAATTCCTAAAAAACCAAAATTAATTTTATCATATTTCAAAACATTTCCCAAATGCCTATTTTAAAATCACAAGACTCGGGTTTTTCTTAAAAAAATCATGTATCAAAAATATATATAACAAGGATCAAATAACTAGATAAATCCAACCAATATAGGCATACTCCATACACCCAATAAAGTCATAAATAAGAGTATGATCACTATAACTAACATATAACCAAATAAATGGAAATGGACATAACTATAAAGAACCAAAAACAAACTAGGCACAAGCAATGTTCACCATGGGATCTAACCATAAGTGTATAATGTGACTTAGTATAAAACAAATTTTTCTAGCTATCTGAGAAATTATAACATGATTAGAAGATTTCTTATACTTCCTTAAGCCCAAACCTCCAAGTGATGACTTAGTCCCTTGGGAAAAAAGTTAGAATCCCACTTTTTATTCCTCCCAAAGGAACGCTTGGCCCCTTCAAAAAAATCCTGGAAGCCCACCAGATCTTCCTCCCGAATGATCATTTGGTCCCTTAAACAAAACATAAAAATATGACACACCCAAGTCTCCCCATGTTCTACTAAATGCCAAAAATATCCCCAATAATAAGTTCCCATCACAAAATATATTTAAATGGATGAGTTAATAAACCAATATTCCTATTTAAATTTAATCATCAAAAGTATACAAGATATATTTGAAAACCTATTAAAAAATGAATTTGAATCTATAAAACCCTTTTGATTCAATTTAAAGAACACTTGGAGGAAATTAAATCCAATACCCTTTGAAAAGGAACTTTCAAACATAAAATTGCCAATAGAAATCGTGAATCACATTTAACATGGAATACACATAAATCATAAAATGATTTAAAACAAATTTGATAAACAAAACTAATGAAATGAATAATAGGTTACCCATAGAAAACTCCCTTAAATAGAGACACAGAAAACACCCAAGGTGATAAATGTTAATTTATCAAATAATTGGAATTCCAAGTAGTCTCATAAAGTTTTAAGGTCTCACATCAAACCATTATTTAAAATTATGCTCTATAAATCCATTTTGAAATAAATTCTAAAATAATCACTCAAAACCATATCGAATAACCATTTCTAGAACCATTTTTTTTTGATTAAAATCCTCAATGAGCTTAAAATACCCATCCAACATTCAAGTCATGACTCAAATGGGGTTAAAGTTCTTTAAAATAACACAATTTATTTAAAACTCTTCTCTCACATTTTTAATGGATTTAACATTTCAAAACACCACTTGAATTCCCATGAAAAAACCCCATAATCTAAAAAACAAACTTTTAATTTCCCTTCCTGACCCAAAAGCGGTAAAAAACCATTTAAAATGATAAATTTGACTCAAAACACACATTTAGAAATTACCATTACATATAATTTTAAGCCCCACTTAAAATTACAAGTGAAAACCATTTTCCAATAGGGAAAACCAACTTGGACATATTTAAAAGACAAAAAATCCATCACGCATGGACTAAATTTAATAAATAAGGAATTTTAAATCACCAAGAAATAAATAAAATTTCAATATAAGAGTAGGAACACAAACACATACCTCAGTTAAATGACACTCAAGCCAGAATGTTTCACCTATAATGATAACCACATTATTTGAGAGTAAGAGGTCCCCGCACATCGAAACCATAAAGAAACAACACAAATCTCCCATTAAGAACACTATATTCAGCAAAAAAACAATCTAGGGTTTCAAAACTCTACAAAAATAGAATAAAAAGGATAGAATATGAAAAAAGGATAAATGAAGAATAAAAAAAGATTAACTCGAATGAAATCACCAAGGAAATCAAGAGATCCACCATAAACCAAGGGAGGTATCTCCAAAGACAAGGGTAGAGGGCTACGTGTGATGGGGAGGAAAAATGATGGTGAGGTAATTAAAATATCATAAGGTAAAAATGGTAAAAACTAAAAATTTTAATGACTTTAGTAGAACATGTGGTTTGATAAAACAATTAGGAAAACCTTGCACAAATCCTGTGGGAACCACTATCTCCTAAAATCCAAAGGTGTAGGTTTCTTGTTAAAACATGAAAGGTTTGGAAAAATCTGAAAAGACCACTATACTCAAACCTTCACCCTTGTACAGTTAATCAAAATGTGCACCAAATATGCACCAGAGTATACTTTTTTCTATAAATAAGGGTCCTGACACCAAAAACCTACGATCTCCAAGATCAAATAAATAGATAAAAAGAAAATCAAATAAGATATACTAGTAACTTGATGGGTGTAAAAAATATACCATCCATGCAACCTTCCCCCCCAAAAATTCCCAATTCATGATTTAAGTGATCAACATGAGTCACAATCAAACACTATAAAATGTGGTGATTTGGAAAATAAATAACTAGAGATATTTAAGAAAAGGAAGATCTCAAACATCAATGATTCTCTACCCAAAGACATAATTTTACCAAAACATGATATGTGTCCCAGAAAAATATAAACATGAATCCAAATAAAATATCCCAAGGATATAAATAAGGAACATCAGACCCCCACCATTTATAAATATTTTAAATGTGGTATCAAAATAGAAACACACGTAGAGATGAAAACGTCAACTGTGAGAACTCATCTCTAAAAACTTCATCAGAAGCTACCCAAATTCATGAGGTATGAATGATCACCAAAGGAAACCCTCTAACCCTCTTTCTGAATACATATCAAAGTAAATAAATCTCATTGGAATCAACATCCATAATGGATATCCATCATCAAAATTAATACACATCACTTCCCTGAGGGATAACTCACAACCATTCCATAACAAGAAACAACATGGGCTCTTGAATCAGGTCACTTTACTCCATGATTAAACTAGGGACTCACTTATAAAACATTTTACCATGATAGACCCCACAAAATTACGACTTTTGAGTTCTCCATATCCCAAATGAAACAATCATCCTAATTACCCAAGTACTGACCTAAATGCCACTATTGACCATCTCAATAAGAAACTAACCTAAAAAAGGTCACAAAATAAGAAAACATTGAAAGCACCAAAAAAAGGAAAATGAAAAACAAGGCATTAAAACATTCTTGAAAATCCAATTGCATCCACATAATAATGGAGTAACACAAAATAATCCATAAGATAATGATTCAATCAACCTCAATACATACCAAAATAAGTTCCTTGGAGCAAATGACCACTCAAGGAAAATAGATGAAAAACCACAAAACATCCATAATGCTATACTTTTAAGCCCTATTTCAAAAGGAACCAATTATAAGGAAACTCCAAACCTTCTTAACTGACCCATCATAATGTGGGTAAACGTTCTAACCCAAAATGCCTTAAAAAAGAAGTACCCAAATTCCCAAAAAACTATTCAGAGTTAGGGAAGAATCACAAAAAGAGGCCAATCCCATAAAATAGAAGAAACCAAACAACATGTACTCCTAGAAACCAATTTATATCTTACATCCATAATTTTCTGGGATCCACATTTAAAATAACATGAGACATGATTCTAACTTCTCATGATCTTTAAAAAAATCAATTCAATAACCAATAGAACAAATAAAGCACCCATTTTACATCCTTGAAGGAATTCCCTTATTAGACCATCTTTTGAAAACTAGTTTCTAAAAATATTTTTAAATATGATTTGGAAACTAAAAAATTTTCTATAGTTCCAAAACCAATCATTTCAATCCATCATAAAGACCCATAATTCTAAAAATTCATTTAAACCAATGTCCAACACTGTTACTTCCCAAAATGATTTCAATTTCTTTATAAAATAGAAATATCAAACTCTTATTTAAAATAATTTTTTATATATTTAAAAATTTAAAATCTTTAAAAAATTTAGTTTACCTTATAATAATCCACCCCTTTTAATTTTTTTATTCAAAATTTCATTTTTAAATCAAGCAATTATTTGAAAATTCTTTCATTAACTAATTCTTAAGACAACCCCTTCAAGAATTTTATATCCTTCACAACATTACACCTTATAAGTTTAAACAATTTTCACACAAAAAATATTCATTAAATAAGTTTTAAAAATAAAACACACTTTTTTTTCATAAAAAAACAAATCATTTTTCCCAAACCACCAAAAAATGATTTTCAAAAATAGAACAAATTAATGAATTTATCTCTTATATTCCAAAAACCAATTTTAATTTCACCACACAAAGTCCCTAAAAGAAAAAACTAAATACACAAGAATTTATCTCAAATAAAACCACATTAAAAACATCAAATTCCATAACAACCATAACAAAACTCGCCCATATCTTAACACACCAATGAAAGATTCCATTGGAAAAAATCCAATAGAAGGGGGGGGGGGGTAAGGAAAAAAATCCGGATGAGAAACTATATTCGGCATGGTTTAGATGCATGGGATGGTAAACTATGTTCCAACCATTCAAAATAAACTGTCATGATTTCAGAACCATTCTATATGAGTACAACATATTTTAACAGATCATGCAAGTTAACTGTGCATCCCCAGTTTGTTCACTAATTTTACTGTGAAACAAAAAACGACCCCCAAAAACACTAATACATTAAAAAAATATTAAAGAATAATCTCAAAATATGAAAACACATCATGGATATTTAAATATTTACTCAAAATAAAGACTCAAGACCAATATGCCTAAGGAAACTTGAGTTTTAATGTGATGAGGAGCAATCCAGGTCCTTTTACACACACTCCACCTAACAATATTAGTATCCATACTACTAAGACAAACCCCAAATAATAGGAGGGTATACTTTGATATTATTTTTTCATGAACTAAACTTGTTTATCCATCCATCGGACACCTGAATTGGCCCAGCACATAGCTGAGGTGAATTCTCAATCACCATGGGTTGTAAATAAGTACGAGAGTCTTAGAAAAAAATCAATATAAAGGATTTAATCCTTGAATAAAATTCTATATCAACGATACCATAACTACATTAGATTATGCCACACAAATAAAATAAATCCACCAAAGAATAAAATATAAATACTGCATTGCATACATAAGTAGGTAATAGAATATAAATGAATAAATATAAACTCCTACCAAAGGTTGAGGATAAATAAATACTGATACATATAAACCCAAAATAAGTAAATTACCAAAATAAAAATTCTACCCAAAATATATAGGTGGCCCATAGTCACACTTCATATCATTCTAAACATCCATAAAAACCTACATCCCAACTTAAGGGAGTCTAAATCCAAGCACATGGAAAGAATCCACAAGATCTTTAAATACCAAATGATATATGCAAGGTGTGAGTGAAACTAATCCAAGTAGAAAAAAACCTTATATTTTTTTCAATTCTTAAAAAGGAAAATCAATTTTATATTAGTTTTAAATTTTTTATTGGAAATAGGTTTTAAATTCATAGGAATAAAAATTAGAAATCATCCAAAAAATTTCACGAAATGATTTATTTTGATTAAAAGAAACAATCACTTGAAAGAAAATTTTTCCCAAGACTCACCCTATTTTTCTAAAACATTATCATCTTACTATAAAGGAATTAAGGGTAGAGTCAAAACCCATTTTTCTAAACATCATTTAAACACTGAAAGAGGATCTTTTTGTTATAAACCTAAAAAAAACAACAATTCACTTTATCCCATTTCAAAACATTTACAAAATTTTCATTTAAAAATAAACACACTCACGTTTTTCTCAAAAAAAGTATGTATTAAAATAATAGAAAATAAGAATCAAATAACTAGATAAAACCACCTAGAATAGGAATTCTCCACACACCAAGAAATTTGTAAACAAGGGTATGTTCCCAAGAACTAACATATAAACAAATAAAGGGATTGTGAATAAGCATAGAGAATAAAAAAAACAAGGAACTACCTTATGCCTAAAACATATAAAAACCAACTAGGAATACGTAATGTGTATCATGGTATTTAAAAATAATTTTATAGTTTGAATTATTCTAAAATAATATTTTCGTACTGGTCAAAAAATTATAATTATATTGGAATCTCTATCAGTCATCCCCAGACCCAAAACTCCCAGATCTCAAAAAATCCCTTGATCCACAAGTTGGAAGCTCACTCGATCTTCCTCACAAAGGATCACTTGGTCCCTTGGACAATAACTTGGAAGCTCATTTGATATTTCTAAAAAAGGCTAACTCATTCTTTTGGAAAACACTTGAAAATATAACACAACCAAGGTTCCTCATGTGTTACTCAATGCTAAACAAATATATAAAAACAAGTACTAATAAAAAAATCTAGTTCAATGGTTGATTTAATAAACCAACATTTCCATTTCAAGTCAAGAATCAAAACCGTGCAACACATCATTGAAAAAAATTTCAAAAATTAATTTGAAATCATAAAACCTTTTTTTTCATTTTAAAAAACACTTATTGGGAATTTAAAAAACTCCCTTTAAAAAACCATTATAAAATTTTAAATCTAAAAAAAACCCAAAAATCACATCAAAAAATGGAATAAAAATATATCATAAAATGAACTAAAGAAAATTTGATAAATAAATCCAAGGTGATAACGAATCAAAAGTTAGAAATTGAAAAAACCCTTACATAGTGACATGGAAAACACCTAATGTGATAAATGGGAATCCATTAGAGACTTGGAATTCCAATTAGTTTCCCAATGGTTTAATGTCTTACTCCAAAACATTATTTAAAATCAATCTTTGGAAATACATTTATAAATACATTCCAAATTACACACTCAAAACCATTTGGAAGAACTATTTCAAGAACCAATAAAATTTCCATTAAAACCCCCAAAAATATTAAGATACCAGTACCAACTTCCATTCACGACCCAAATAGGGTCAAATCAATTTAAAATAACATACACTATTTAAAATTATTTTCTAGAAATTTTCAAGGAATTTATAATTTCAAAACACTACTTGAATTCCCATGAAAAAGACCTGGAAGCCAACAAGCACACTTCCCATTTCAGTTCATGTGCCAAATGTGCTCAAAATCCATTTAAAAGGACACATTTGACTTAAAACCCAAATTTATCAATTATAATTAATTTTTATTTCAAGTCCCACTTGAAATTACAAGTGAAAAGAATTTTCCAAGAGGGAAACCCAATTTGAACACATTTAAAATCCAATCAATCCATCACACATGAACTAAATTTAATAAATAAGGAATTTTAAATCATCAAGAACCCAATGGAATATATATAAATTTAACAAAATTCATAAAAACACATATATCGGTTCAACAACACTGAAGACCAAAGTTTCAACTTAAAATTAAAACCACTCTATTTGAGAAGAGGAGGTCCTCAAACACTTAAACCATAAAGAAAAATCACAAATCCTTCATTAATAACCCTATATTTGGATAAAAAATATGTTGGACTCACCTGTTTTAATAATATCAATTTTGTTTAGAAATGATTTGATAATCCCAAATAATGTCTATCTATATATTAATTATACTTTATAATTATGAAATCATGCTAATGAGTTAATATGAATATCAAAATGATCATATCATATCATTGGAATATGTTATTCAATGTTTATTTATGATTATAAATGTTTAACGATGATTAATCATGATACTAACTCAATTTGGAAATAAAATGCACAGAACATATACTTTATAATCATTCGAGTTTTAAATTCACTAATACAGATAGAGATATCGATAGACTTAGTCTACTAATAGACAAGGTCCCTGATGCAAGTCACCAATAGAATGAAGCTCACGATAGAGGAAGCTATTGATAGAGAGAGATACCGCTACCGATGTTAATAGATACTAATAGCGAGGAAGAGCTACTAACAAAAGTTCACCATTACGAAGAGCTACTGACAGATGGAGCTACCAATAGAAGGAGCTACCACTACACAATCAGCTACCAATACAAGAAAGAAACTGATACAGATAGTAACGAATACCGATGCAAGACCTACCGTTACTTGTTCATCGCTACAAGTTCACTGATACAAAGAACTACTGATGGAAACTAGTCACTATTTCTCTAAACTCTATCTCTGTTTATTTATTAGAAATGATCATATTTGATGATTTTAATGCAAATGAAATTAATTAATGAAGTTTGTTGAATGTTAGGAAACCATACCTCATACATGAAGAAGTAATCACGCCTTATGTTGGAAATTAATTAATGATGTTTGTTGGATGTCAAGGAACCGTACCTCGTACCTAAAGAAGTAATCATTCCTTATGTCGAACCACATCATGAGATATAAAAGGAAGATCAAAGCTGTGTATAATAGGACAATATAGAGTATGTACACAAAGGGTGCATTAGAGAATAATGAATAGATACACGAGAGCTTCAAATAATAACTTCACTGGAAGTTTAAGGACATTGCTCTACTACAAAGACTACTACAATATTAAAAAAAAACACTCATACCTGGAAGTTAAGAAACAAAACCACGATACTCTATTTTCAAGAAAAATTCCAGAGGACCCAAAACAACATTTGTTCAATCTAAAAGGAGCCCAGAGATGCATTTCCATCACATATAGCTTTCTAAACTCATCTCAATATTATTAGCTCTACTGTGATTTGTTTATTTAAATTTTGAGTAGTGTGTGTGCCTCTGTTTATCTTAAACACACACTGTCTTCTATGAATAACTAGAGGATATCTAAAATCCTCACTCAAACTTTTTAAACCTTATATGTATCCCACTGTGAATTTTGGTAGAGGTAAAATGTGACCTGGATATCCTGTGTTCTATTGTTAGAGTTTTTCCCATGTAGAACTGTGATAGAGGTCTTAGTACCTCGACAGTCTCATTACTGTTGTTTACCTCGATCCTGGGTGTGGATAAATTTTTTATATAAACTGTTTTAGAGGACTAAGTCTCATCTTGAGACTGAACCTCTTGGTTAAAACTGCTGTGCATCTTATTTCAGTTTAAACTATTTTCAATATTCCACTTATAATCACTTTGAGATTCAAATATTTTTTAAAGTAACTCTAATAGTTGAACTAGCAAGTGTTTGTAATTATTGCTAGACAGTAAGTTAGTTTCAAAATCTATCTTAATCTTTAGATTAAGTAAACTGAGAAATAATAAATATTTGAGAAACTAATTGAACACTCACAATCACTATAAATTCACTATAGTTTAACTTGTTTTATGAATTGGGGGATTTCAATATAAATCTTTTAAACAAATTTTTTTAATAGGAACTCAATTAACCCCCCTCTTGATTATACTCTTTGGACGACATTTGGTATCATAGTTAGTAGATAATTTTTTTTCAAAACACTCTATTTGTGAAAAGTTTTCAACTGTGATTTTATTTGTATCTTAAAGATATCAAAATTTCTGTTAATTCTATATTTTTATATCTTTATATATCTTTTTAAAACTTATTTATCATGGATAATAGATTAGAAGGTGAAGATACCAACAAGCAACCATTATTTAATGGTGTTAATTATACCCAATGGAAAATAAAAATGAAAATCCATTTAGAAAGTATGGTATTTGACATTTGGACTGCTATAGAGTCTGAGTATAACATTCCAAAGACTGCTAGAACTACTTGGGATGATTCTAAAAAATCTGATTACAATAATAATTTTAAAGCAACGAATTCTCTTTATTTCTCTCTAGGAGATGAATAGTTCAACAAAATTTTTGGTTGTAAAATAGCACATGAAATATGGGATACTTTGGCTGTTTCTCATGAAGGAACAACCAATGTGAAAGAGATGAGATTAAAAACTTACACTATTAAATATGATAAATAAGGCCTCATGAACTTATTTCTGACATGTTTCTTAGGATAAATGTTTTTTTTAAGACCATGAGCTCGCTTGGAAAAGATGTTCCAGCAATGTAGAAAATCATGAGAATACTCAGATGTCTGCCAAAAAGATGGAGAGACACATCAGTTCAATAAGAGAATCGTGTGATATAAGTTCACTACCTGTTAAAGATCTGATTGTTAAGTTGATGATGCATGAATAAGAGCTGAAGGTAAACAAAGAGGATGATGATGAACCTAATAAGAAGTCAGTGGCATTTAAGTCTACTACCTCAAAGACCAAGGAAAAGGAGAAAGTTCACATACCTATCGAAAGCTCAACAAGTGAAGGTTCAGATTCAGATAGTGATGAAGAGATGGCTCATATAGCCAGGAGATTCAAGAAATTTTATAGGAATAAGAAATTCTTTAGAAAATAAAATTATATGGGTAAGTATGACCAATGAGGTAATTGGAAGAGAGATTGGAATAAAGTTAATTAAGATGATGAGATAGTCTATTATGAATATAAAAGGAAAGGACATGTTAAGGTTGACTATCAAAAATTGAAGTTTAAAAAGAAATATGATTATAAGTAAAAAATATAAGAAAGCTATGAAAGCTACACGGAGTGCTTCTGAAGACAACTCAAGTGGATCTGAGGCTTCTAATTCTAAAGAAAAGAATCATTCCAACATGTGTTTCATGACTGAAACATCTAAGGTAACACTTAATTCCCCTATGCACAATGATTATTATTCTAGGAATGAAAGTGATTCAAATAATGATGATAATGTGTATAAAGATGAATTATTTGATTACTATAATATTTTAGAAGATACTTGTAATGAGATGAAAGATAAGTACAAATCATTAAAGAAACAGTATGCCTTGACTAGTACTATTAAATCTAATTTTAGTATAGAAAAGGAAAATAATTCTCAACTGTAAAAGGAGAATATTGAACTTAAATTGTCCAATGAGAAACTTAGAAAAAACTTAGAGAAGTTCACAAATGAAAGAATACTCTAATTCAAATTCTTGGAAAACAAGTTGCACCAAAGTATACTACTTGTTTAGGATACCAACCTAGACAAAGATAGTTTGTTAAGAATAAATTCATTCCAAAATCTGGACAGTATGCTACTAGTTCAAGTTCTGAAAATTCTTATGCTTCATCTAGCTATTGAAATTATTATAGACCAAACAAAGTTTATTTATCAAAATATTTTGAATCTATTAACTATAGGAAACATTTTATACAAATATGGGTGCCAGAAGTTTTACTTGCTAACCTTTTAAGACCCAAGAAAATCTGGGTACGAAATTTATCTTCTGTCTAAATCTTTTTTGTAGGAAACCTACTTGAAAAGTTTATGTTGGAAGATATGGTACTTGGACAGTGGATTTTAAAGGCACATTACAGGAGACTTATCATGCTTTAAGATCTTAATCAATGTTGATGGAGGGCATGTCACCTTTGGGGATAACTCAAAAGGTAAGATCATCGACTTAAGCCTGATTATTAACAGTGATATAATTTTAATTTCTAAAGTATTATTTGTTGATAGACTAAAATACAACCTATTAAGCATTTATCAGTTGTGTGATGATAGATTCAATGTGAAATTTTAAAATGATGCTTGCAATGTATTTGACTCCAAAAATCTTTTGGTATTTACTGCATTAAGAATGAAAATGTATATGCTGTAGATATGAATTCTTTAGCTAAAAAATGTTACTTGTTTAAATTATTTTCATAAGGAATCTTGGCTATGTCATAAGAGATTAGGACACTGCAATGTTAATTCACTTTGGAAACTGACTAGGAAAGGTTTAGTTAGAGACCTACCCAAACTAAAATTTCCAACAAACAAAGTTTTTAATCCCTGTCAAAAGGGAAAGCAACATAAACTTTCATTCAAATTAAAGAAAGAAGTTTCAACTTCTCAACCTCTCGAGTTGGTTCACATGGATTTGTTTGGACCATCTAGAATATCAAGTTTAAATGGGAAGCACTATGTATTTGTTCTAGTAGATGACATTTCTAGATACTGTTGGAACCACTTTGTGTATAGGTTTGTATTTGTTGTCAATAGTTGTCAATGGAATATCAAAATGAAAGAGATCAAGAAGTACTCCAATAAAATGGAGGAATGGAAGCTCACAATGAAGGAGATCATGAAGTACTCTGATGAAGTAGAGGAGTAGTGATTTAGACGATTGTTGTGCTGATCGTAAGTTCAAAGAACATGTGTCAAAGGTGATACATTGTTTACAAAAATGAAGAATGTGAGGAGTAATCCATCCAAGGATGATTAAAGCAGGATGGTGTTTTTGGATGAATACCATGAAATTCCTCATTTTTTCATGAGAACAATGGGTTTTGATGAAGACCAAGCAATTACTCATGATTGCGTGAGAACCATGCTAGAGACTTCTTGACAGATTGAATCACATGGTTTGCATGAAGTTGATCATGACGGTTGATGAAGGAGGCAATGTGCCAATGAGTTGACTTATGAAATGACCATGCACATCACATTGTCATAGAAGATGATGGTACTAAAGTTGTTCCTTCAAAGAATACATATCACAATAGTGGAGTTTGTGATAAAGGCAAAAGAGTTGCTGAAGGATACAGATCACCAAGAAGAAGTGCTGTTGATGTGATCGTGCTTGTCGAAAAAGCAAACAAACGACATACAAATTTATTGACAAAGGAGATTCCATGGTGACATGTCGAGTTCAAGAGTTGTGGTCAATGATCTATGTTTGATTCAAGAACACCGACAGAGGAATGGATGATCTGGAGGTGGTACAAAAAGAGCAGATACAAGGTGGTGCCGTTTTCCAGTGTTTTCAAAATTTCAGGGCCTCAAAATCAATAAATGAAGAAGAGTGATTTTGGAAAAGGGACTTGCACGCCATAATCTTGGAGGATAGAAAACTTGCGCGCCATATGTTTTTGAAGATCATAGCATCAAAATATGGAAAAGGGATAAGGGTCACGCAAGTTTTGGTGAGGTCGCGCAGGTGAATTATATGACGGGAAGAGACTTGCGCGCCGACGCCTTGAATGCATTATAACTTGCGCGCCTATGGTTTTTCGAGATCAGAAGATCCAAATTTGGCAAATTCAAGATGTTCACGCAAGTTTGGATGTTGAGCGCGCAAGTGCCTAGCAGGGGCCGAGACTTGCACGCCGATGGATGAATTGCGCGCCGCCGCGCAGGGGGTCCAGTTTGCCTATAAATACTGGACCACCCCTCCTCATTTCTCACGGAGCTCAAGACTTTGAGATTGTTCGAGCTCTCGTCACGCAGGTGGTTGAACCGTGCAAGTGGTTGTTGGGTCGTGCAAGTAGAGGTTGCGCGCCGACTGATGGTTGAGCACCCCAGGTGATTTGGGAAAGGAAGGAAGTGAGTCGCGCAAGTTTGAATTTCAAGAAGGCAGAGTCACGCAGGTGCTTTGGAGACACTTGCGTGCCAGGTTATACTTGCGCGCCTAAGACTTGCACGCCAGATGGAGACTTGCGCGCCGGGCTTGAAAAGGAGAGCCAAATATTGTTGAAGCACGCCCGCCTTTCTGGAGCTACACAAGAGCTAATGATTGCCTGATACTTTCGGTGCAAAGCGAGATTGAAGAAGAAATCTAAATGATACATGCATGATTTCATGCATATATGGAGAACTGATTCTGACAACGTCGAGTAAGCTGAGATTCATTAAGTAAGCAATCACATCAGTGATTGTGATTCAGGAAAACGAAGACAAGGGGATCTAGTGCATTCTGTCATTGCACTAAAGAAGAAAGATTGAACTATAAAGAGCATCAACTCTGAACCCTGATGCAAGCAAAGTCTCATGCTGAACAGGAGACAAAGAACATCACTGCACATTTATTGAAGATACCTTCATGTCTATAAACTGAGTGAGACTTCACCAACAGCAGTGAGCCAGGGGGAGTCAACGGGAGTGACCCGAGGGACGCAGTGAGCTATCCCTGAATAATTGTAAAGGTAGTGAGCCTGGGACAAACTGTCTGTACCTGAACATTTGTAATCTGTAGCTAGTGAAGCATAGTGGATTTAGGTACGACTGACAACCTGTCGGCGTATGCTCCTTGTACATAGCCCTTAGTGGTGAACCAAGTAAAAATAGGTGTGTCATCTCTCTGCATGTGAATGTTTAATTGCTGTTTATATCCATCATACAGGTTTAAGTAGTTCCTACCAACGTGGGAACAAGATCCATAACTAAAAGAAGAAAAAGTTGCTACCCTGATTCACCCCTCCCCTCTCAGGGTGTCCCGAGATCCTACAAGTGGTATCAAAGGGAGGTTAACGTATGTTGGATATTCTCCAGTAATTCTATTGAGAAGAGGATTTGAGTTTCTTTCCTAGAGTCAACAATGAAGAGCAGTCTTGATAATGACGCAGTCATTTCTGAGCAGAAATCTATATCCACCAAGACTTTGAAAAATAAGAAAAAAGAAAGAGAAGAAGATGATGAAGAAGTCCCCCACATCCAAAGAAGATGCAGTTTCTTGTTCTCCATGCCATTCCAATAATTAAGAAACATTAGGCTTGGAAAGTATCAAGAAGGTGGCTCAGAACTCATCCAGAGGAAAGGATGATACCCCTAATTCAAGCTTTCAGAAAAAACTCAGAACATATATGCATGATATTCCAGAAGAAAGGGTTGCTATTATTTGTAGCCTATTCCAATCTATTCAGGTTGAGATCAATCGATTAGAAAGGGAAGCTGACAATATGGAAAAGGGGTTGGAAAGAAAAGTTATGGAAAGTATGAAGCTCATCAAACGGGTGAAAGTCTTTGAAGAATAATATGAAGTCAATAAGAATTTAAAGGAAAGGATCCATTCACTTGAAGCTGAGCTGAAGAAGAGCAATGAAGTCAAGAATTTTTTTTTGGAAGAAAATTCCATTAAATTCAGGGAACTTGACTCTTTGTTACAAAACAAAGTTAAGATGCATGAAGATGAGGTTGAAAGGTTGAAGAAGACTTGTGAAGAGAAGATGATCACGATTGAAGATCAGAAGATCATACTCAATATTGTGGGTCAAAAATTGGAAGCTCAGTTGACCAAGATTGAGAACACACATATTGAGACTTCAAAAAATAATGAAATAAGTGATGCTTGCACTCAATGTTCGTTGGAGGAGTCTAAAGCTGAAATGCCTCCAACATGTGATAAGAAGATTATGACAATTCTTGATTATCCACATCAAGAATCAGTTGCTGCTGGTACTCAATGCTCACTGGAGGATTCTATTGTCAAAAGGCCTCCAACATGCGATAAGAAGATCATGACTTCACTCTTTGATCTATCAAAAGCAACTGAGAAAGTGAAGGTACCATCCAAACCATCTTGTACTCATATTTCTAAATACACTCTTACAATCAGTGCAGGTGGGAAGAAAAGTTCTAAACAAGTATGGATGAGGAAAGGTGAGAAGAAGAAAACTACCACCATGGCTAGGGTGGATGGGAAGAAAAAGGAGGAAGTGGGTTCCTCAAATAGATAACAAAAGATTAAGCAGATGGCCCAACAACTTAATACAGAAGACACAAAGAAGAAAAGATTTGTGGGTCAATGTTGGTGCTGCAACAGATTTGGGCACTGTGCACTGGATTGTCTTTATAATCCCTTACATGGAAAAGCACAGAGAATGACTATATCAAAGAGAAGGAAGCCAGAGAAAAATAAGCAACATAAGCAGGTCCAGAAGCATCTGTTTACTGCAAACAGATTTGGAATTCTTGATAACATCTGTGATGTATGAAACGGCAGCGGTCACAATGCAGGCATAGGTCCATATCAACATGCTTTCACTGTTGAAAAGAAAATAAGACCTCTGATGCCGTCAAATAATGTAGCAGCTACCTTGGGTAGAAATCAGAAGAATGTTGTGAACACACATTTCCCCAAGAAGATCTCAAGTAGGGAAGCTGAGAAGACTCAGGATTTTAGATCCATGAAATTGAAGGGTCATTCATCCAAAATAAACACTAAGTGGGATGAATCTCGGATGAACCCATGTGGAAGACCTAAACCAGCTGCAAAAGTTCCAAATGATATATTGGTCATCTGGCCAGAAGATTTGAAAAGAATAAGGAAACTTGAAGATGAGAAGGCCAAGGCTGGTGACAAAGGAAAAGAAAAACTTTCACATGATGAAGACACAGTGCAGGAGAGACTGCAAACAAAGAGAAACACACGTGTCAAAGAAGTTCTGTGTGAGAGATGCAAGAAGTCTAGTCACATTGCAAAAGGTTGCCTAACCTTAATACCATAGCAAGAAGTAGTACTTAAGAGGAGTAAGAATGTATCATTCATGATGGCTGCTAAGCAGAACAATTCTCCACACAAAGCATAAGAGAATGTGAACAGAGCCATGCCACACCGACAGATGTCAGAACATATGTTCAAATGTGCAGGCATGAAGACTGGAGTGAATAGAGGAACTTGGTTGAGAAAAGAACCTCAACCAAGCATGTCTTCTTGATGAAGCAAGAAGGAACCACCTTATTCGTGTAATCATTTGTGTATTGTATTTGTGCTAATAATGCAGGGAATTGAAAGTGAAGCATGCTCTCAGGGGGAGAACCCGAGAAGTAGTGAATGCTGTCAACTCTTGATAGCCAAGCTGAAGAAGTTTCCATCCATAGTAGATTCTTCAATTGATATTCAAAGATTATGATGATGAAGGATCACTCTTGATGAAGATGATGAGGAGTGTTTCCCTTAAGGGGGAGAAGAATGAAGAAGCTTCCATAATCACTGTTTCAATCAATATCAACTCCAGCTGGACTCAAAAGTAGTTACTCTGTGAATTTATTGAAGAACGCGTCAATGGAGAATGTATGTCATTTCTCAATCACTATCCCTTGGTTACTCAGATCAAAGATTATTTTACAAAGGGGGAGTAACTGAATTGATCAGTGACATAAAGAGAATGGAAGTGCCCCAAGGTCACTTATCCTGCCGATTGCACTTGAATGTTTTTGATCTATTTGCTGATGTGAGTGCAGGAGTTTCAGGTTGATTATTCCCTATCATAGTTGATCTTCTTCTACCTGGAATTAAAGTGGTAAACCCTTGAAGACAAGATACATGAGTTATCATCTCATGTTGGTATCAAGATCTGTGGATAATGGACAGCCTTGTTGACTTAATCAAATCCTCTTGTTTTCTACATCGAGCATTGCTCAAGTAGACTTAGAGTGAAATGATTAATGAAACATTGCTTAAGTGTGGATTGATACCCTCCCGACCATGTGCTTTGTATTTCTTGTCAATAAAGGGGAGAGAAAGTGAAATGAACGTTTGAATAGAAAAGTTTATGAATAGAAGATTCTCATTTTGACATTGACAAATTCATTTCAGAAGATGTATAAGGTATTGACAACAAAATACAAAGGGGGAGATTGTTGGAACCACTTTTTGTATAGGTTTGTATTTGTTGTCAATAGTTGTCAATGGAATATCAAAATGAAAGAGATCAAGAAGTACTCCAATAAAATGGAAGAATGGAAGCTCACAATGAAGGAGATCATGAAGTACTCCGATGAAGTATAGGAGTAGTGATTCAGACGATTGTTGTGCTGATCGTAAGTTCAAAGAACATGTGTCAAAGGTGATACATTTTTTACAACAATGAAGAATGTGAGGAGTAATCCATCCAAGGATGATTAAAGAAGGATGGTGTTTTTGGATGAAGACCATGCAATTCCTCATTTTTGCATGAGAACAATGGGTTTTGATGAAAACCATGCAATTACTCATGATTGCGTGAGAACCATGATAGAGACTTCTTGACGGATTGAATCACATGGTTTGCATGAAGTTGATCATGACAGTTGATGAAGGAGGCAATGTGCCAATGAGTTGACTTATGAAATGACCATGCACATCACATTGTCATAGAAGATGATGGTACTAAATCTGTTCCTTCAAAGAATACACATCACAATAGTATAGTTTGTGATAAAGGCAAAAGAGTTTCTGAAGGATACAGATCACCAAGAAGAAGTGATGTTGATGTGATCATGCTTGTCGACAAAGCAAACAAACGACATACAAATTTGTTGACAAAGGAGATTCCATGGTGACATGTCGATTTCAAGAGTTGTGGTCAACGATCTATGTTTGATTCAAGAACATCGATAGAGGAATGGATGATCTGGAGGCGGTACAAAAAGAGCAGATACAAGGTGGCGCCGTTTTCCAGTGTTTGCCAAATTTCAGGGCCTCAAAATCAACAAATGAAGAAGAGTGATTTTGGCAAAGGGACTTGCGCACCATACTCTTGGAGGATAGAAAACTTGCACGCTATATGTTTTTGAAGATCAGAGCATCAAAATATGGAAAAGGGATAAGGGTCGTGCAAGTTTTGTTGAGGTCGCACAGGTGAATTATGTGCCGGGAAGAGACTTGCGCGCCGACGCCTTGAATGCATTATAACTTGCGCGCCTATGGTTTTTCGAGATCAGAAGATCCAAATTTGGCAAAGTCAAGATGTTCACGCAAGTTTGGATGTTGAGCGCGCAAGTGCCTAGCAAGGGTCGAGACTTGCGCGCCGATGGATGACTTGCGCGCCGCCGTGTAGGGGGTCCAGTTTGCCTATAAATACTGGACCACCCCTCCTCATTTCTCACGGAGCTCAAGACTTTGAGATTGTTCGAGATCTCGTCGCGCAGGTGGTTGAACCGCGCAAGTGGTAGTTGGGTCGCGCAAGTAGAGGTTGCGCGCCAACTGATGGTTGAGCACCCCAGGTGATTTGGGAAAGGAAGGAAGTGAGTCGCGCAAGTTTGAAGTTCAAGAAGGCAGAGTCACGCAGGTGATTTGGAGACACTTGTGCGCCAGGTTATACTTGCGCTCCTAAGACTTGCGCACCAGATGGAGACTTGCGTGCCGGGCTTGAAAAGGAGAGCCAAATATTGTTGAAGCACGCCTGCCTTTCTGGAGCTGCACAAGAGCTAATGATTGCCTAATACTTTCGGTGCAAAGAGAGATTGAAGAAGAAATCTAAATGATACATGCATGATCTCATGCATACATGGAGAACTGATTCTGACAACGTCGAGTAAGCTGAGATTCATTAAGTAAGCAATCACATCAGTGATTGTGATTCAGGCAAACGAAGACAAGGGGATCTAGTGCATTCAGTCATTGCACTAAAGAAGAAAGATTGAACTATAAAGAGCATCAACTCTTAACCCTGATGCAAGCAAAGTCTCATGCTGAACAAGAGACAAAGAACATCAGTGCACATTTATTGAAGAGACCTTCACGTCTATAAACTGAGTGAGACTTCCCTAATGGCAGTGAGCCAGGGGGAGTCAACGGGAGTGACCCGAGGGACGCAGTGAGCTATCCCTGAATAATTGTAAAGGCAATGAGCTTAGGACAGAGTGTTTGTACCCGAACATTTGTAATCCACAGCTAGTGAAGCATAGTGGATTTAGGTACGACTGATAACCTGTCGGCGTATGCTCCTTCGACGTAGCCCTTAGTGGTGAACCAAGTAAAAATAGGTGTGTCATCTCTCTGCATGTGAATGTTTAATTTCTGTTTATATCCATCATACAGGTTTAAGTAGTTCCTAACAACGTGGGAAAAAGATCCACAACTAAAAGAATAAAAAGTTTCCACCCTGATTCACCCCTCCCCTCTCAGGGTGTCCCGGGGTCCTATAGATACACTTGGATATACTTTCTTGCTCACAAAATTGAAGCTTTTTCCTATTTAATTAAATAATCTAAGTCTGTAGAGAACCTTAATGGACTTAAGATTAAGACCCTGAGAAGTGATCATGGATGTGAGTTTGAAAATCATTACATTGAAACCTATTTCTCACACAATGGATATAGTCACAATTTCTCTGCTCCTTGGACACCTCAACAGAATGGTGTAGTAGAAAGAAGGAATAAAACCCTTCAAGAAATTGCAAGAACTATGCTCAATGAGTATGAATTACCTATTTACTTCTAGGCAGAAGATGGAAATACATCTTATTATATTATAAATAGAGTCCTGATTAGACCTGTTCTTAAAAAGACCCCTTATGAACTCTGGAATAATAGGAAGCCTAATGTTAGTTACTTTAGAGTTTTTGGTTGCAAAGTATTTATTCTCAATACTAATTAAAATCTTGATAAGTTTTCATCAAAAAGTGATGAAGTAATATTCCTAGGTTACTCTATAACTATTAAATCCTATAGAGTATTTAACAAAAGAACCAAATGTTTAGAATAATCAGTACATGTCAAATTTTATAAAACTGATCCACATGAACCTAAGTTTTCACCTGAAAATATTGAAGAAGACCTGTCTATTCTGGACCTTAATGATAGAAACTATGAACCAACTGTAAAAACAAGTATTTCTGGAAATTTTCCAGAACCTGTTTCTGTTAGAACCGAATCTATAGAAGAACCTGAAATCTCTAGTCCTATATTGACCAGACCAAATAGGATTCTAAAGAATCATCCTTTAGATTTTGTTGTATCAGATTTAGATAGAGGAAATTAGACTAGGGCTTCTCTAAGAAATTAGGTTGAACATCAAGCCTTTATTTCATAGTCAGAACCTAAAAATATCAATGATGCTATCAATGAAGAATTTTGGGTAATGGCTATGTAAGAAGAGTTAAATTAATTTGAAAGAAACAAAGTCTGGGAATTTGTTGAAAGACCTAAGGACACCTTGACCATAGGCACTAAATGGGTTTTTATAAATAAAGTTGATGAGTCTGGAAATATAGTTAGAAACAAATCTAGGTTAGTTAAACAATGATATAGTCAAGAAGAAGGAATAAACTATGAGGAGAACTTTTCACCAGTAGCTAGGCTAGAAGATATTAGAATTCTACTTGATTATGCTGCTCATCTGAATTTTAAGTTATATCAAATGGATATTAAAAGTGATTTTCTAAATGGTTTTATAATTGAAGATTTTTTTTGAAACCACCTGGATTTAATAACCCTCATTTTCCAAATTGAATTTTTAAGCTTTATAAAGCTTTATATGGTTTAAAACAATCTCCATGAGCTTGGTATGATAGACTTAGTGATTTTCTTATTTCAAAAGGTTTTATTAAAGGGATTGCTAATCCAACTCTTTTTATAAAAAGGATTTACAAAGATGTTTTGATAGTATAAATCTATATTGATGATATTATTTTTGGATCTTCTAAAAATGATTTGTGTATTGATTTTTCAAAGAGCATGCAAAGTGAATTTGAAATGAGTTTAATGGGAGAACTCAAATACTTTCTTGGATTTCAAGTTTTTCAAAATTAAAATGGTATTATTTTAAATCAAAGTAAATATAGAAAGGATCATTTAAAATGTTTTGGTTTGGATAATAATAAGGAAAGTGATACACCTATGAGTACCACTTGTAAATTGGATACAGATAAAACTAGGAAACCAGTAGATCAAACCAATTATAGAGGTATGATTGGGAGTTTACTTTATATAACTACTAGTCGACCATATATTATGTTTAGTGTGTGTATGTGTGCAAGATTTGAAGCTAATCCAAAAGAGTCACACTTGATTGCAGTTAAAAGGATTTTTAAATATCTTAAACATACTACTAATTTAGGATTATTTTATCCAAAAGGACAATCTTTTGATTTAATAAGTTATTAATATGCTGAATTTTATGGTTTGAAGTTAGATAGGAAGAGTACATTAGGAACACGTCACTTTCTAAGTAAGTCCTTAGTATCTTGGTGAAGTAAAAAGTAGAACTCTGTTGCATTGTCTACTGCTGAAGCAGAATATATTTCTGCTGGTAGTTTCTGTGCACAAATTATGTGGATGAAACATACTTATTAGACTATGGATATCAATTTAGGCATGTATCTATAAACTATGATAACACTAGTGCGATCAATATCTCTAAGAATCCTATATCTCACTCTAGAACTAAACACATTGATGCAAGAAATCACTTTTTGAGAGATCACTATCAAAAGGGTGATATTAATCTTGAATTTATTGGCACTGAACATCAATTAGATGACATTTTCACCCAGCATTTATGTTAAAAAAGGTTGAGTTACATTAGACACGAGTTAGGAATGATAAACTATTAGTTAAACCTCACCCATATATAAAACTCACTATTAGTTAAACCTCACCGATAGATAAACCTCACTGTTAGTTAAACCTCACCAATAGATAAACCTCAATTTTAGTTAAACCTCACTATTAGAGAAACCTCACCGTTAGAGAAACCTCATTGTTAGAGAGACCTCACCGTTAGGATTCTCACCGATAGTTGTCACCGATATGTTTTTGCGCTGTCTGGATTTTGTGTTTTTAATGGAAACCTTTATTATTTTTATATATTTATTTTTATTATATCTCGATTCCTAAATGATAAAAATTAAGTCTAAGTCATGTTTTAATCAACTATGAACTCTCTACACTTCAAACCTTACTTCTCAAACTCCTGCATTTCTTGCGAACCCTAAGTTCTTCAATTCGGAAATGGAAAGAGTAAAAAGGCTGGTAGTGAGAGATAAAGGTGATGCGCCAAGTGAAAAGAGGCAGAAAGATGGATCTGAAGGTAGCTGTAGTGGAACAAGTCGTAA
Organism: Viscum album; assembly: GCA_963277665.1. Taxonomy (NCBI): domain Eukaryota; kingdom Viridiplantae; phylum Streptophyta; class Magnoliopsida; order Santalales; family Viscaceae; genus Viscum; species Viscum album. The sequence goes on along the minus strand of OY728164.1, from coordinate 1,005,638,531 downwards.
GAAGATTGCTGTGAACCCACACTTACTGAATAGAAATATTGTAATTAAGAAAGAACTCTATACAGAATGGCTCCTGCCTAGCAAATATTTGATTCTAAGGATATTGGAGGAACAAGGATGGGTCGAATTTTTTGTGAATTACAATGTAACGACCCGAAATTTTGAATAAATATTGTTTCCTAATTTTGTGTGTTATTTTTTTTACTCAACAAAAATGTTTCATTTGATAACATGAGTATAATTAAAATGATATTGTTGGGCTTTGACTGTTATATGACCATTGGTTAATATGACCACTAGAAACTAAACGTTTTGATTATTGCCTCTAAATACAAGTAATCTTGGTTAATTATTATAGAAAGAAGATTCGATGGCCTCACCCAGTAGTCTTGGACCAATCGAAGCCCATCTAACAGAACTTGGGAAGGAGGTAGCACCACTGGGCTTTGCTCTGGACCAAACCCAAGCCAAACTTCATCGTGTGAAGCTAGAACAAAATCGCCTTTGCGAGAAGTTCAAACTAATAGAAATTACTACTCATGCGATGTTAGCCGAGCCTCCCTCAGATTCTCTCACCTTAGCACACCTTACACTTAGGTCCTATGCTGGTGTGATAAGGGGCTATGTAAGGAGACCGTAACTGCCTTGTGCAATCCTTTGTTTTAAATAAAAATTGATATTTCTTCTTATGATGAAGTTTATGAATTTTCAAATGACCGGATAAATATAGTATGCATATTTTTGATGAATTTTAGAAAAAGGATATTTTAAAAATGGTTGTGTAAACCTTAAATAATTAAAAATGTGTAATTATTTTCGAAAAATGGCCTTCTACAATTATGTTCAGTACGAAATTTAGAGTCTATTAAGATCAACTTAATTTTTGATGAATACTAATTATGAATAGTGATTTTATGATTAGGATTAGTAATGTGTCTAAATGGATTAGTAATCTCACTTAAAGAAAGTATTAATATAATCTAGGCACCTTGATTAAGTAATGTGATTCAATAAAATTGTTAAATAACGGTTTCATAAATTATTATTCAATTATTAGTTTTTTCAGGTGAATAGTGTTTTTTAATTAAAAATTTAATTAAAAATATTTAGAAAATTATTTTTATAAAACGGATTTCATTTTTGAACTCAGAGCGTTGATATTTGGTTAAGGTGAAATTTTGGGATTATTCTGAGAAAGTTTAATTTTTGATGAATAGTAAAAATACAGTTTTTAAGTTACGGGTGTCTAATGACATCATTAAATGATGTATTAAGTATGTAATCAACATGGTAGACTTATTAATAGTAAGATAAGGTATGAGGTGTCCCAACTGGCCAATACCATGGGAAAATACCATGGGCAAGCCCATGGTTTTTCCAAAACCACTAATGAGGTGTCCCTTGGCCATTAATGCCTTGTCCCCTCACTTTCCCTATAAATACCAAGCCATCCTCTCATCCATTCGACTCCCCACTCTTCCCAAACGAAGTCCTGGTCTCATTACCTCCCAAGGAGTCCTCCCATGGTTCCCCCAATCCCTCAAGGTCCCAACCTTTGAGTTTTAAGAGTTATGTTTTAAGGTAAGGGATCCGACCTCTCTCTTTAATTTCAAGTAATCTCTTTTATGTCATTCCTTTTATGCTCCATGTTCATATGTTGGAGGATGTTCTTTTATACTCCTATTACTGCCCTTTTCATTTTCATATAATGAGGGATCCCCTCTTACTCTCATTATTTCATTTTATGAAGTTTTAAGTGGCGCCGTTAGGCTGCCGAAATTTTTGTAACGGATTCTTTCTCCCTTCTCATTTTTCAAGATCTATTTTCATGTAAAGTATTTCAAGTTCCTTTTTATTATGTTGGGGTATGATCTCTAAATTTATCATACTGATATTTTATGATCATATGATGAGATACCCTATTTGATCTCTTCAATTCAGTATTTTTAAGTTTTAAGTGGCGCCGTTAGGCTGCCGAATTTTTAAGTGGTTCTTCACCCTTCTCGTTTTGAAGTTCTACTTTCATGTCAATTCTTTCAAGTTCATTTTTGTTATGTTGGGATATGATATCTATATCTATCATATTGGACTCTTATGTTCATATGATGAGGGACCCCATTTGATCTCTTGAATTCAGTATTTTGAAGTTTTAAGTGGCGCCGTTAGGCTGCCGAATTTTTAAGTGGTTCTTCACCCTTCTCGTTTTGAAGTTCTACTTTCATGTCAATTATTTCAAGTTCCTTTTTGTTATGTTGGGGTATGATCTCTATATCTATCATACTGGACTCTTATGTTCATATGATGAGATACCCCATTTGATCTCTTCAATTCAGTATTTTGAAGTTTTAAGTGGCGCCGTTAGGCTGCCGAATTTTTTTAGGGGATTCTTTCACCCTTCTCATTCTTTTCAAAGTTCTAATTTCATGTCAAGTCTATCAAGTTACTTTTTAATTATGTTGGGGAATTATCTCTATATCTATCATACTGAACTCTTATGTTCACATGATGAGAGACCCTATTTGATCTTTTCAAATCATTTTGTTTGAAGATTAAGTAACGCCGTTAGGCTGCCGAACTTTCATATCAGAAATCTAATTTTTTGTCTTCCTTCCATGTTTTTTCATTTCAAATGGTATGTCCTTGAAATTTCATTACCATGATCACATATCCTTCTTATTCTGTCCATCTACTGTTTTATGGGTCATTTATGAATGTTTGACCCATTTTCCCTCTCTTTTAATGTCTTCTAAAACCTCGTAACATAGCCGTTATGCTGCAAAATTTCCGTCTCAAAATGTCTCTCTCTTTTTCTAAAATTTATTTTATATTATTAAGTGAATACTAAAATCTATTTGTTCTAAAGGGGTATTCACATATATATCAAAATGTTCTATTTTAAATTATGGGATTTTCATACATGAGACCCACCTTCCTTTTCTGTGGGTTTTAAAGTGACGTAAAGATCATGTCTTTAAAGCAGTTTTTAAAACGTTATGATTATGAAATGAAACCCATTTATTTTTTCTATATGGGTTCTTTATGAAATGTTTGATGATGATATATGTGGCTCACATGATAATAAAGGCAAATTTAAGGGTGCGCCCTGATAACGCTCCAATGCATTGGGTAATGATGTAACCACTAGAGATTACAATTTTCACGATGCCTTGGTGAATAACCTTGGTAATTTTCAAATGACACCTTGGGGATGGACCTTGGTGATATGTTCATGATTGTCTATGTTAAATGATGTAGCCACATCTTCAAGTTATGAAAAAGTTTTATTTTTATTATGATATGCCTCATGATTTCATTTTCATGCCTTAAAGTTCTTTTCATGACTTTATTGATGTATCTCAAGTTCATATGTAAAATGTTTCACTTGTTCCCTTGTTGGGCCTTCTGCTCACCCTTTCTTTTGATGTATGTCCCCAGGTTATGAGATGCAGTAATGAGCCTAGGGTGAACACGAGGAGAATCCTTTCAAGTGTTTAAGAAGAATGTTTTTTTTGTTTCATGTTTTATGTTCCTTGTTTCCAAGACACTAAACCTTAAAGATCCTCAGTTCCGTGTAATGGAATGAAAGTTATGTTATAAAAGGTGGGATGCTATATACAATGGTCCCTATTATCCAAAACTAGTATGGGAATTCTATGATTTTATTCGTTTTGAGAAATATGAAAGTGAGAATATAATGGTATCAGTAGTGAATAACAAGATAATATCTTTTTATTCCATTGAATGGGATGAGTGCTTGAAAGTTCCACATGAGGGTGAGTTTGGATACTTCTCAAAATCAGTACCTCCCACTAGTGATATTTTTGAGTATAAAACTTATTTGGAAGATCTCACTGGAGATGGCACACCAAGAAAAGTAGTTGCTACAAAAATAGATGGAGAAAACCGGTTGCATTTCAAATTTATCTAGTACGTGTTAAGTCCAAGGAGAGGGGATTTGGAAAACCTCATATTAAAAGATATATTCTTGTTGTATATGCTAAAGAATAGTGTCAAAGTGAATTTGTTTAGGCTTCTGATAATTCAAATCGAAGATATGACTAGGCCAAAATTGAAAACAAATGCTCTATTCTTTGCAAAGCTGATCTCTTTGATGGTCAAGATAAAATGAGTGGCTGATTCTTAGAATGAGATAGTAGTTGTAAGAGACAAATTTTTTGTTATAAAAAGAGTTTGTAGGTACATGAAGATTGGTTGTAACCCATGGAAAAGGGAATGGGTAAATGATGATGAGAAAGTTTATGATAAATTTAACCCAGTTGAGCATACCAATAGACCAAGAGATAGGAGAGATCCGGGTCTAGGACCTGATGAGGAAGAACCTAAATATAGTGATGATGATGATGAGGATACCTCTATAGAAGATGGAGGGGATCCTGATTTTACTCCAAGCCCAGCTGCTAAAAAGGTATCATATGGAAAGGCAAGTCCACCTGTGAAGGAAGCAGTTTAAAGAGAAACTGTTGATGAAATATCTGTAAATGAGGAAGACCTGCCTAGATCAGGTCATAAGGAGACTTCTCTAGATTCCATTAGTAGTGATGATGGAGAGGAAGAAGTATCTGAAAATAGAAGTACCTGTTTGAGTCTCAGTCCTCTGATTGAGATCTTTTTTCTTCCTGTTGAGGAGGTTGTTGAAGTGGACAGACCAGTACCTATTTATAACATACCCCAGCCTGTGAAACAAAGTTTGGATATGAATTTGGTTGTAGATGACTCCTCTGAAGAGGAAGTACCCAATGAGGCTGCTGCTGTTTCTGTAGATATAATGATGGAAGATCAGGTTGAGGGGGAGCAACTTGTAAGGCTAGGTTAATTTCTATGACCTATGAAGTGTAAGATTGGTCAGTGGATCTAGGATTTGTTTTATTGGGACTAGACTATACTGATTCTGATGATGAGACACCCATGAGAAGGAACCCTATGTCTTATGATGTTTTCTCAGAGGAAGTTACTGCTCAACCAGTAGCTCCTCTATCTCTGCTTGAAGATATTGTGAGAAAAGGAGATCTTGAGGCACTAAAATCTAATTTGAAAACCTGTTTTGTTGAAGATCTAAGTAAGATGGAAATTTCTTTGGTATCTTCTCTGAGAAATGTTTTGTCAAGTTCTGTGACAGAAGTGATGGATGAAGTGAAAGTGTGTCAAAATAATATTGGGAGTTTGATAGAGGATGTTGACTCTTTGAAGCATTATGTTGCTTCATTTGACACCTTCATGAGTTCTAAATCTCAAGTTGATACTGACATCAACTACATTCTAGGTGTAGTGAAACAGTTTTTGGATGTGTTTGAAGATTTTAAGAAGACCATAAAAACTCATACCTGTACTCATGATTTTTTTTGTGAAAAATATGATAAGTAGTTTGACACAATCCTTCAAAGAAACAATAACTTTTACTGTAAAACCTCTTGGTACCTCCATAGTTTTAGTTGATGTTGAACAGTTTAGATCTGTGCTGAAAGAAGAACCTGGTCAAGTTAGTACCAGTAGCTCATCTGATTCCCAGGTGATTACTACCACCAGGGATATCATAAAAATCGTCCAAGATTATATGAGAGATGCTACTGCATCCCAGAAGGAAATCAAAGAAAAAGTTGATTGTTATTTTCAGAGAGTGTACACCAAGCATCAGCTAACCAATCATTTCAAGATGTTGTTAGAGAATCTGACACTACCCCTAGTCAATCAAGACTTCAAAGAACAATTTAGTAAGCTCAGGGAGTTGACTCCTGCCTTGGACAAGTTTATGGAGAACAAGGATGATTTTATATCTGTTATGGAGAGAGGAGGAGGAATCTTCCTGGCTTTTAGGAACCTGTTACTGCCCTTTCTGCATGTGGACAATACCCCTGTTATTGTACCTCCAGCCCTGCCTGCCTCTGGTCAGTCTGCTTCCACATCTCAGTTGACTCTAGCTCAAGCTATCAGAAGTCTTACTCCTATGATCACACAAAAGAGTTCCCATTACAGGCCCGACAGTGTTTCATTAGCTCAACCACCTTTTATCATCACTGGTGTTCCCAAGGCTTCACCTATGCCTATCAAGCCTAAATCCTCTTCTAATCCCAAAAGAAAATCCAAATTACCTATTGAAGATGTGGATTGATTAGTGTTTTGGAAATTATATAGGGATCACTTGTACTCTTTTTGTATCATTTTTGTATTTCTATGTATCTTTTCATGAAGTAATACTTACACGATCTCATTCTCCTTTTCTTTTTTGTTGTCTCTTTGCTCAATTATTTCTTAGTCCTTTATTCTAATCACAAATGGGGAGAAATAATGATATAGAGAAGTATAGGGTAGAATTATCTGGCTAAGGATAGGGAAAATGAGTCTCAGATATATAATGTGAGTCTCAGATATATAATGAGTTATATATATAATTCTACTTTTGATACATTTACCTTTTGTACCATATTCTCTATTTCATCTAAAATATTTCATTTATGGTTACAAGTAATGATATTTTGACATCATTTGAAAATATCATTGAGAAGTGAGAACAAATGTATTTTCCATTAATGATTATTATGGATTATAATGCCGTAATTTGTGATTATCAAAAAGGGGGAGATTTTTGGACTCACCGGTTTTGATAATCTCAATTATGTTTAGATATGCTTTGATAATCCCAAATAACATCTATCTATATATTAGTTATACTTTCTAATTATGAAATCATGATAATAAGTTAATATGAATATAAAAATGATAATATCATATCATTGAAATATGTTATTCAATGTTTATTTATGATTATAAATGTTTAATGATGATTAATCGTGATACTAACTCAATCTGTAAATGGAATACACAGAACAGATACTTTATAGGAATTCAAGTTTTAAAGTCACTAATATAGATAGAGATACCGATAAGCAGAGGTCACCGATAGACTAAGTCTACTGATAGACAACCTCACTGATATAAGTCACTGATAGAATGGATCTACCAATAGAGAAAGCTACTGATAGAGAGAGATACTGCTACTGATGTTAACAGCTATTGATAGTGAGGAAGAGATACCGACAGAAGTTTACCGTTACGAAGAGCTACCAACAGATGGAGATACCGATAAATGGAGTTACCGCTACACAAGAAGCTACTGATAAAAGAAAGAAACTAATATAGAGAGTAAAAGTTACCAATGCAAGACCTATCGTTACAAGTTCACCGCTACAAGTTCACTGATACAAAGAGATACCGATGGAAACCAGTCACAATTTCTCTAAACTATATCTTTTTTATTTATTAGAAATAGTCATATTTGATGCTCTTAATGCAACTGAAATTAATTAATGATGTTTTTTGAATGTCAGGAAACTGTACCTCGTACCTACAGAAGTAATCACACTTTATGTCGGAAATTAATTAATGATGTTTGTTGGATGTCAAGAAACCGTACATCATACCTGTAGAAGTAATCATGCATTATGTCAAACCACCGCATGATCTATAAATGGAAGATAAAATATACGCATAAGAGGGAAATATATAGGATGTACACAGAGAATGAATTGGAGAAAAATGAATAGATACACAAGAGCATCAAAGAAGAACTTCACTAGAAGTTGAAGGACATTGCTCTTCTACAAAGACTATTACAATCTCAAGCAAATCACTCATACCTGGAAGTCAAGAAATAGAACCACGATACTCTGTTTTGTAGAAAAATTCCAGAGAAGAACTCAAAAAAATATCTGCTCAATCTAAAAGGAGTCCATAGTTTCATTTCCATCACATAGATCTTTCCAAACTCATCTCAATCTTATTATCTCTACTGTGATTTGTTTATTTACATTTCGAGCAGTGTGTGTGCCTCTGTTTATCTTAAACACACACTTTCTCCTAAACATAACTAGAGGATATCTAAAATACTCACTCAAACTTTTTAAACCTTCTATGTATCCCACTATGAATTTTGGTAGAGGTCAAATGTGACCTGGATAGCCTGTGTTCTATTGTTATAGTTTTTCCCATGTAGAACTGTGATAGAGGTCTTAGTACCTCGACTGTCTCATTACTGTTGTTTAACCCAATCCAGGGTGTGGATAAAAGTTTTATATAAACTGTTTGAGAGGACTAAGTCTCATATTGAGATTGACCCTCTTGGTTAAAACTACTGTGCATCTTATTTCAGTTTAAACTATTTTCAATATTCCGCTTCTAATTAATTTGAAATTTCAATCTATTTTAAAGTAACTCTAATAGTTAAAATAGCAAGTGTTTGTAATTATTGTTATCCAGTAAGTTAGTTTGAAAATCTAACTTAATATTCAGATTATGTTAACTGAGAAATAATCAATCTTTGAGAAACTAATTAAACACTCACAATCTTTATAAATTAACTACAATTTAATTTGTTTTATGAATTGGGGGATTTCAATATAAATCTTTTAAATAATTTTTTTTAATAGGAACTCAATTCACCCCCATCTTGAGTATCCTCTCCAGAAAACAAAATAGATCAAGGGTTTTAAAATTCCATGAAAATGGAAGAAAAATTATATAATATGGGGAAGGAAGGAGAAACCAAGAAGAAATAAATCTTACCTTGAAATAAATTGAAAAGGAAAGGAAGAGATCCATCATGAACCAATGAAGGAAGCTCTAAATCCAAGGGAAGAGGAATGTACATGATGGGGAGGAGAAATGAGGGTTAAAGACTTAAAATCCAATAAAGGAAAATGTTAAGAAGCCAAATTTTTAATGACATGGATAGAAATCATGGTTTGGCCACACAATTAGGTAAATTGTGTGCCACCCATGCAGGAGAAACTATCTCCCAAAAACCAATGTCGCAAGATTTATACAAAAACTCACACAGTTTGAAAAATCATGCTCAAAAGATGTGAAACACCACTATTAAAAAACCACCACCCTTACATGGTTAGCTGTATAATTAAGAAAAATATGTACCAACTATGTTCTGAGGTCTATTCCCCCCCCAAAAAAGGTATCTGAATCCTGACACCTTGGAACTCTAAGAGAGAATAAATAGATAAAATTAAACTCAAATAAGACATACAAGTGATCCATCTGGTGTCACACACCCATACTCTAGGAAGATCATCCCATCATTCTCAATGTAACACACATATATGCTGAGAATCCATCTCTCAACTGATGTTCTAAATCATGACCAAGATCTTGCAACCATCTATAGAATATCTCTCAGCCATAATAATGGTCAAAACAATCTCCCATATTTCATTCAATCTATAACATATACCACAAAAAAAGTGGTCAAAACCAACTCATGGGCCATGTAATATGTGCACATGACCCTAATGACCACAATCTCTATAGTTAGTGATAATCACTAACATCCTATGAACATAACTTGGTGATCCTCCATCACTACCCATAGTGTTGTGGGTTACACCATGGGGAAGTAAATATTCAATATCCAGGATCCCATTAAGTAAAATTTTGGTTTAAAAATATGAAAAAATATAAAAAAAACAATGATGAGAAAAATAAAAAACTGGTCTAGTAAATAAGAAATATATTCATATACCAGTATTCCAAAAATCATAAATTAAAATGATTAGAAACACTAGTGAAAAAGAATGCTTGATAGTGGCTAACAGAACAAATCAATATTACATGAATTCTCATAAAACAAAAACACAAATCTATATAATATGATAAAAAATTATATATTCCCCATATAAATAATAGAATTTGAAAAATAAAATCTTGAACTTAAAGAATCATCTTATCAAGAAAGAATGAAGGAAACAAGAAAAATGAGTAAACCAAGAAATGAATAAACTCAAATATCTCCTATATTAGAAAAAAAATTCAAACCACATTCAAATTAATTCAAGAAGAAGCATTCAAAAATTACAAGGTTGATAAAATAATAAATAAAAGTAGTAGAATCCAAAACAACATGAACACAATAAGACCAAAATACACAACACACATAATAAAAAAGAATAAGCAGTATGCCTAAGGATTCTAAAAAATCAATAGAGAAAAATAATTATAGGGTCAAGAACCCCTTACTAGGGATTTGTATCATTTTTATTGATGGATAAAATCAATTTATGCTCTAAAATCATCACAACTAAGTTCAAGTCATCTAGGTACATCCTCATTGAGTTTGTTTCTATTTTTTGATTCAAACTCAACTATCTCTGTTCACTGTAATCCAGATTCTCCATCTTATAAATTTAAGAAAACTAACCCACTACCTCTTCAAGATTAATGTCCACATGTAGCCACCATGTGTTCCTTTATTGGTGAGTAAAACTTAAATAAGGGATCCTACACACTCACATCATATTTATCCCCCTCAGATAAGGAATGACCAAACCGGGGGACACTCCCTATCTTTTATTTCATGATAAACTAGGGATAGGTAACCAATACCCCCCAAACAGAAGTGGTAACACACCCAAATTGGGGAGGTGAGAAGCCCAAATAATTTCTCAAGTAGGGAAAAAATTCTAGGACATGCTTATGGATAGGTTCGTGCAAATAGTCAGGGAATTAACGATTAAAAATACATAAGGAAAAAAAATAGAATCAATAGTGTTGTTAGATAAAAAATGATCCTTTAATCACATCACATATGGATATGCATAGAAAAATGAGGGAGATATTACGCAAGGTAGTCCCAACCACATATTTAAATACTGTATTTTAAAAATCCATCAAAAAATATAAAAAAGATATATTAAATAGACATACTAAATCTATATTTAAATAAAAAGGGAAAATAAAAATCTAAAAAATATCTACCTTAGAAATTAAATTTAGAATGTATTTAATTTCAAATAATATCACACATATTTGATTTGAAAATTAAATTCCTAATCAACAAGATGATTTTACACCACCTAAATCATCAATCTGGGAATCAAAACCTAAATAGGGAACTAAAGGGTATAATAGTTGCATAACCTTAGTCATACTATCAATCAAGACACACTTAACATGAATAAACATGATACATGATACCAAAATTTAATGAAACTATTAAAATTATAAACAATTAAAAATTTAGAGCACATATCCAAACATTCTAAATTTGAACAATGAGATTTCCCCATCAAGTAGGTTCAGGATTAGTTGATCACATGTTAATAGAGGTCCCCAGAATATCTCATCAGTGCCTATATAACACAAATAAAACATAGTACCATAAATAAAAAACATAATGGAATAAACTCATAAATTTATTAAGAATGAAACTTTGAAATACAACATGTTAAATTAAAAAAACGACAAATTAAAGAACATATAGAATGTAAACATTGAAAAATAAGCAACTGAAATAGATTATCCACCCAAAACTATAAAAAGAAAAGGATAGAAACACTAAGCATCATAGAACTTAAGCTAATACATGAGAACTAAAAAAATATAATAATAATTATTTTGATGTAAGGTATTAAAAAATATATAATGGTATGTGTTCAGAATCTCCACTTAAGGAGAAAGATTCCTAAAATAGATTGAAGATAAGAGTTTCTCAAACAAAGGAAAACTGCAATACAACATAAAAAAATCTTAACATCCTAGAATATCTCTAAAATGTGTGAGAAAACATTGATCAAAAGGAGGAATACAGATAAAGACCAAGGTAAAAAACATATCCTAAAATAGCTTCCTAATAATACATGGTCCCAAACACTTAAAATAAAAATAAATCCACTAATAATTTTAAGAAGTGAATATAATAATCTTGATGGAAAACTAAGAAACTCAAAAGGGAACTACACCAAAAAACTTCATAAATCGCAAAGACTGAACTCGAAAAAGGCCCATATTCAAATCCAATAATGCTATAAGATATGTAGGAGAAAAAAAAATCTAAAATAAGATCAACTTCTAGGAAAATAAAAGAAACTAGAGACACATAGACCTATAAACACATTACTGATAACTAGCTCTAATTCTTGAACAAACCTCCTAAATAAAAATTTTCTACCCCATAACATAATAAACACATAGAGGAAATAGATACCAAAGTCATCTTCATGGCTCAAACATGAAAAGAAATAGCAAAAACATCAAGGAAACAATAATAAAAAACAGATTAAATAATTATATCCATAAAGAGATAAAAGACTTAGCTGAATGGAGAAATCAAAGCATGATGAAATATTAAGCCATTAAAAAAATTATTTTAAAAATATGAATAATAGATTTTTAATTTTAACGATATAAAATTATTCCAAATTTGTATTTGATACCAACTATTCCCAGCTGTAATGTGGGGTAGTCCACATTCAATATCTAGGATCCAATCTGGTTTAATTTGGGTTTGAAAAACTCAAACAATAAAAAAAATAACGATGAACATAATCAAACATATTCCAATAAAAAAGAAAAATTTTCATATGGAAATATTTCAAACATCATTAATAAAAATTATTAACAACACTAGTGAATAGGATCACTAGATAATGGATAATACAACAAGTTAAGCTTACATTAATTCTCATAAAACTGAAATATAAATTAGTAAAACATGATAAAAATAATTCCATATTCACAAATGTAAAAATATAATTAGAAAACTAAATTATTGAACATAATGAATCATCCAATTAGGAAATAATGAAGGAATCATTAATAATGATTAAATCGATCAAATCATAAGCTCAAACAGCTTCTATATCAGTAAAAAAATCTTAACCACATTAAAACTAATTCAAGAAGAAGAATTCGACAATTACAACTTTTATAAAACAATAAATGGAAATAATTAATAGGATATAAATTTTTAACATGATTCAACCAATTTTATTATATGCATGGGGAATGATCATCATGAGCTTCCACTATGGAAAATAATGGAAATACCATAAGATGACAACAGGAAAACATAAACACAAACTTACCAAAATACAAGACAATACTAACAAAAAATTGACATGAAGCATGAAAATGAATTCCAAAAACAAATAATAACCATATATAGAAATGAAACCACCTTACCATGGATCACTATCACCTTCTTTGTTTAATAAAATCAATAAAGAGGGTAAAATCATTATCACCATGTACAAGTCATCTTGTCCCCTCCTCCTTAAGGTCATTGCTACTTTCTATGTCTGATACCATTGTCAAAGTTTGATGAAATCTAGAATAGTAATCTTCTAGGTTCAAGAAAAATAACCCACAACATCTTCATGGTTGATGTATGTGTATCCACCATATCTTCCTTTATTGGAGAGTCAAACCAAAATAAGGTCCCCAACACACTCTCCTAATCTTTACCCCCCTCAGATAAGTAATATCATAACCAGGGGACACTCTCCCAATACTCTCACTAGGTGAACCAAAGAGAGGTCATAACCCCCCCCCAAATGGAGTGGTAACACACCCAATTAAGGTGGTGGCCAACCTTAATAATTCCGCAAGAAGGCATTACAAATATGGTGTACACACACAACTAGGGACACAATGATAGTTGGGAAATACTAGCTGAAAAACACACAAGGGGTGAAAAATTGAATTATAAGTACAATTGGATAAAAATGATCCACATATCCCATTTCCCAAGGAAATGGGAATACAAGTAAAGAAGATACAACCCAAGGAAGGCCCAAACACATATGTAAATTCAAAATTTTAAACAATATTTAAAAAAATGTAAATAAAACATATTAAACAGTCATATTAAATATATATTTAATTAAAAAAAATGGAAAACCAAATTCCAACATGCGGAAATGGTCATCACCCTGACCATCACAACAGCAAACTGTGCCACTCTATTTCTAGTAATCAACATAACCCATAACCACATGAGTTACAACCTTAAAATTTCAATGGAACCACATCACTCATCGTATCTTAAGAAACATTGTTCATAACACATTTTGAAAGTCCATAAACCATGTCACCAAGAAAAAAAATCCATATTAGGCCACACCTAAAATTTTCAACATAGGACTACCCCCAAGTATCTCATGAAAATAATGGAAATCATAAATGGTTCCTTTATCGGTTTCTCACAAAATCTTACTCCTCACCCATTTATTACATGACATATAAACACACATATAAATAAATAAATATTTATGAACCATATAATTGGAGTTTGCATGACTCCATTTGTCAAATAACACTATTTGATTCAATTATAAATGAAAAATTCACCAAAATATGAGAAAATTCCTAGAATTAGGGATTTCTAGAAAGAGACAAAGTAATAGAAAGAAATATAGAAAATAAGAATCCATGATCTTCTAGCCTTACCCATGGATACCCCAGTGAAAAACTACTTGAGATCCAATAAGAATTGAAAAATATCTCACCAAGAGGGAAAACATAATCAACATGAGAATGATTAAGAAGATTCCATGTTCTATTGGGAAATATGGAATAATCCCCCATTTTATATTTAATCCAACCAATTAATCAATTTATTTTCAAAAAAACTGGACATGACTGGTTATAATGTGACCCTACCTTCACGATGTGATCTTTACTCCAGACTATCATACTACATCATTACGTGAACACACTAGATAATGATGTTATTCCCACTTCTAGGCCAACACACAAAATTTGATCTCCCATCATCATAATGTGACACAACTCCTTTAAACCCAAGTAGATATTCTACTACTATACTTAGGGTTGAATCTGTTGGGCCCTTGGACAGTGTCTAATAGAACCACTAGACACACCTCTTCCATAACATACCATGTGGAATAAATTTTTGGAATGTGAACCCATACTAAGATATATAGATCATGGAATAAAACTACACTCAAGACACCATACCACAACATAAAACCTCTATATTAATGAACATAAAATACTACCAGAAGTAACAATTGAATAAAAAATCATATGGCATAAGAACAACACAATTTTATTTAGTTTAGAATTTCATCCTAATCCATAAGGGGATTGATGCTTTAATTTTATTCAGAGTAAATAAGGATGATTAAAATTTACTATATCCACACATTTTTAACACACTATACATTTATATTAGTTCCCAACCAGTGCATCCAATCACCACTTCCTTCCTTTATTTATGGGATCCATTCTTCCTAATATTATCTTCAGTGAAGAACCCTATTCTTTGTCAAAGACTCCCATTTCCCCAAACTAATATACTGGTATACTGTTCCTACACTAATAATAACATAATATATTCTTCCTTTAATACCAACCAATTAATGATTTTCTAGTTAACTAAACCACTAAACTTTCTACTGGAATATATTTATATCATTTGACTCACATAATATTATTTTCATTGTTTGGTCAACTGAACTTCACCACTTCTACACCACTATTTCCCATATTAGCTGAAAAATTAGTTTTCACAATTGTGAATATCAATCTACCACATGAGAATAATTTTCAAAATTCACCACTAAGTCCTCCACAAACCATCAGCAGACCTCCACCCATCCTTTGAACATTCATTGAAACTTCTTGTGGATCCCCCACCATGATATTTCGGTCAACCCAAACTGTATGAGGCATAACATCACCTCAAATATTCATGAGTTACAACCTTTTTAAAGCCCTATTAATTTAAACCTACTTTTATGTTTCAAATTTATATCACTCCATAGTCTAACAAATTCCTAATGTAGTGGAACTTTAGTTAAATATTATTCATCTGAGAATGAAAAATCAAATTTTTGGTTAAGTGTATTATACTATGTTAATCACAGAATAACACTCTAAATATTTCCTCCTATAGAGATATCCAACAACCCTTACTACTAAAAAAACTATTCCCATACTTTCTTCAATGTGACATACTCTGATTCCATTGTTGAGAGTGTAACTACCAATTAATGCTTTAACATCTAACTCACTTCTATTCCAATGAAATTATAAACACACCCAAATGTTCTATTTAGTGTGTATGAATCTCTACCAATTTAAGAGTCTAAAAAACTATGAAAAATAACATCTATTATGAAGAAAATTTTTAGGTCTTCAAAACTATTCATTTATATGAGAATCCACTTCACAACCTCATAATGTTCTCTTTTGGGGTTCAACATAAACCTTATGACAAATCACACTAATTTTTCAATATCCATATGAGTAAAAAATATAGCTTAAGTAAAACATATTAAATATCATGAATATGGAACCTTTTCCATGTACTCAATATCAACTTCTATTCATAGTGAATTATTCTTACAGATCATTAAGTGTCCATCCGGGGTGTTTTTTCTGGTTTCTCCTCACCCATGCCAAATCCCTCCACTACCTTCTAGAAATAATTTGACTGGAACAAGTATAAATTATTAAAACTTAAGTCTCTTACTATCCACATCCCAAAAATCTATTTTTCCAGACCTAAGTCCTTCATCTCATATAATAAAACTCCCACCACCAAACTACTTTCCATAAATAAAATGACCAACAATGCTCTAAATGACCTTACTCCAACTTATAATTTCATTTAAATTATTATTAAAATTTATTGGTGATTTTTTCAAAGTGAAAAGGCAATGTTTGAGTTGGTACACAACTCCATAGTTCCATTGATCCATGAAACCACATAATTATTCCATGAATATTACTTTCTCAATATTTCCATGAATACATGTCATATTCACTTCTATCTTCTATAGATGCGTTCTTTTAGAAAAAACCATACATAAAATTGTTTAGATAGTAACATAATTAACAAAAAAAGATAAAATATTTGAGAAATATACTCATTTTTCTACTTAAAATATTTTTTGAATAGTTTTTATTTGTACCCTTATCCATCCACTTGTTCCTCCAGCCAATAAACCCACTTGTTTTGAAATATTTTCTTCACAGAATACCTCTTTATTAGATCAAATGTTCTTAAAATATTTTGGGAATCATGTCCATCCCCCATGTATATATCCCACTATTTTTAGTCTTTTAAACTCCTTTCCTTTTCCAAGGATTTAAGATATTTTTTTCAATTGTAAAATGATTTTGAAAACTAATTTCATACCTTTTCACCAGGTACCTATCACTAGTAGATCTTTTTAGTTTTCCCTGCATCTGAGCTCTTTATAGTACTATAAATTACAAAGTTCTAACTTGAAGATATATTTCTCAATCCTATATATTCCTTGATATTTCTAGAACATATGGAATAGGAAACACCATTAAAACTCAACATCCTTCTGGTACATCCTCTAAATCATCTGCTGTTTTAAGAACTTACATTCTTATTAAATTATATTGAATAACATATTTTTGAACATCCATCTTGATGAACCTTAGCTTCCTATGATACTTTATTTGCACAAAATATTCTACCAATTTCCAATCCTTCCATAGGATATCTTTTTTTAAGACACAGTTTGACTTATGATAACTTTCCAAGAGTCATTTCTCTAGAGTAGAAATATAAAATCTTCATATTTATTTCCAATAAAGTAACATGATTGATACTCATCCTCCATCTTTTCACATTCCTTGTAATAAACATGAATATAAAGAAGTTTCCTAAATAATTTTATGTGGTTTTAAATCAACCTTCCTTCCAAAAAAAATATTTAAAAGTTTTTGATTGATTGGAGATGACAGACTCTAGTTGGTTAAGTTAGACAAAAAATTAATATATGCATCCCAAAAAACCACGGGGAACCATGAAAGACTCCTCATATTTCTAGCCATCTCCACCGATGTTCGATTCATCCAATCTATAAATCTATTTTGTTCTAGAGTCCACATAATGGTTTTCTCAAACTGAATACCCTTCCATTAGCAAAAAATCTAGAAATTTATTTTTCCACACTATCCACCATTATCTGGTGGTAAGCACTAAAAATTTAATCTAGTATTTTTTTTCCACCATGTCCCTACGTTATATGAAAGTCCTGAAAACCTTGGACTTGTGCCCTAGAAAATACACCCACACATTGTGTGTGGAATCATCAATGAAGGTTACATAGAAGAGAGATCCTCCATGAGAACACACTAGATTTATCCCCCAAATGATCATGTGAACCAAATCTAAATTCTAATGATTTGGTTCTTTCCATTCCATCTAGAAGGAAACCTTCCACTACTTCACAAATATAAAGACTTCACATGTCCCAAACTTCATGATGTCAACCTTCAACATACTTTCCCATGTAAGTATTTTCATCCCTTTCTCAATGAGATGACCCAAATGTTCATTCCATACTTCCCTTAAGTTAACTATTCAACATGTAACACTTGTTATGATACCCCCATAGGGAACATTATCCCGTACTTCACTTTGATTTCAAGATCCATTAGACCACATGAAATATTTTACACACTATTTGTAAACATTTTATAGAAACCTATGTAGTTAAGTTGATCTACAGAGATTATGTTTTTCTCTAACCCTGATATGTGTCATATTCACTTCAACTCTAGAATCCTTCTGCACCATGTTCGGATAAAAAACTTTCCCTTTCCCCATAATCAAAAGATAATTTTCATAAAAAATATCTACCTTTTAAATTTATTTATAAGTATAATTTCTCATACATCATCTTTCGAATATAGAATATAATTAACCTCTTGAGACTATCACCAAAGGCCCAAATAAACTAGCGGAACTTAAAATAATTTCACTTATATCTTGTAACACTAGGGTTGTAGACCCACTTCTAGAAGCATATTCTTCATAATTCTCCCTCCATTCACTATAATAATTTTTAGGGAGAAATTTCTCCTAAAATGATTGTATAAGGGAGCCTCATATACTAATCTACTCATATTCTAGATCCACATTCACTTACCCTTAATGTGATTCTTCCATCTAGCAGTACATCCTCTTACTTTAAAATTGTATGTGTTTTTAAAAGAAACATAGATATCCATCCAATGAATCTACTAATTTACGATTAGGTATCGAACATCTATGAACATTATATCAACTATTCCATTGGAATTACTCAAAATAATCACCATCACATCCTATGATTCAGGGAGCAAGGAATGTAAAAACAATACCCATTATGGATCTACAAAGTTCACCTTCACAGACTCAAATTAGACTAGGATCATATTAAAGTTATTAATATGATCATAAGAATAATTACCTTACAACATAAGAATTATGAATAGTCTAACTAATAAGAATACCTTGTTCATACCTGTTGGTTTTTCATACATGTTAGTGTGTGTATTCTTGAGTTCTGAATCGATTTTCATCTCTCAAATGTTAAATTCCATCTTCTAGGATTCTGACATATGAATCAACCCCATTTATTTCTTATTTATCATCTTTCATTCTTCCACTTTCATTATTATGAGCATGGAAATAGTCAACTGATAATAAATTTCCTATTGAAAAAAGGAAATCCTTATTTGTATCTTTTAAAACCAAAAATTTGATCCATCAAACTTATCCTGCCAGAACTTACTCTTTTTGAATTCCATTTCTCTAAAAATTGTGAACTCCCACTACTTACAGACAATGTAGAGTGAGAGGCAAAGAAATATTTACTGGAATTTTCTTATAAGGAAAAAGGAATAATGTTGCTACCAAACTAAGTTCTAAAATACCTTCACAAGGGCCTGTTTGTTAGGAACACTCCAATCGTGAGCTTTGATACCACCTATTGCTTCCTTGATCAATGTCCAATAAAACCACTAGGTTCAATTCCACCGAAAATTACCACATGAAGCAAAGTACCTGAATGTGAAACTGTGTTACAATTCTAGGATCTTGGTAGACAAGCACACCAAATACACTACACCACAATGTAAAACCTATAGATGAAAGAACCAAAAAAACCATTAGAACCAACAATCAAAAGAAAACTCAGAAGAAAAAAATAAAACAATTTTATATGGTTTATACTTATATATACAAATCCATAGGGGAAATGCGGCCTCAATCTTATTCATAGTAAATAAGGATTATAAAAATTCAATATATCCACACAACATGAACACAATACATTTATATTAGTTCCCAGTCAGTGATTTTGATCATCATTTTCTTCTGATCTTCATAGGATGCATTCCACCTAAGACTATATTTGTGGATAAACCCTCCACTTGGTCAAAGAATACTACCACAAAAAACATTCCATATCAATTTATTTTTCAAAATATGATAATACAACAAGATATTATTCCTGATGTACCATTTGATGAATGATCTTCTCATAAATTGAACCACTGCACTCTATTATTAACACCCACCTATATCTTCCAACTAACATCATCCAATCTGTATCATACAATCATATAAAATTCACAATTGTTGCACCTCTATCTACATCTAAAGGTCAGAAATTAGACCACCTAGAGTTCCTTGATTCATTTATTCTAAAATGTTAGCTGAAAAATAGTTTTCACAGCAAATCCCAAATATAACATGATGTGAACCCTAGTTCATATCCTGACTCCCCACTCATTCATTTTTTCAAAGGTAGAAACCTTACATATTACCTAACCCTTATGTACCATCATTACAACCCTTACATATTGTGTCATAACATGACCACATAGTTAACCATGTTATTTCCCCTTAGAGAATTCAAAATGTCCAAAATCTTATGAATCATGAATAAATCCTTACGTATGAGGGATTAACCATTTTCTAACTTTTCTAGATACCCATCAGGCTATGATGCCCCTTGGCCACGACATGATCCTCAATCAGCTCTAACCTAATAATTCATCTCTATCTGTCACAATGTGATGCCCCTTGTCCATGATGTGACCTCTTCCATCCCCATGATTCATTCCAACCTTCATGTCGTGGTTCCTCTTTTCCACATCATCACCTTGGACATGGAATGAACTTTAACCCACACCAAACTCAGGAAACCCCTTCACCATGTCGTGATCCCCTCCATCATGGCGTGGCGTTCTGCTTACTATTGAATTCCAGCTTTGGGTGAGGGATAACTCTTGAGACTCAATTATTGACTTACGTTGGCACTCCTGAGACATCAACTGAGTCCAGATACACAGAGTTGATCCAAGATCTGACCCAAATTACCACACCCAAATACTTAGGTGATTAAAATTTCCCCTATAAGATAGATCATCCTCAATCTATTTCAGGATATACTAACCAACCCTTACAAAAACCCGATAATATTTATCACTCCTTTCCCAAAACATAGAGACAACAATGAACACATTAGTCTCTTCCCAAATATCCTGGATGACTAAGTCAAATTAGTCGATTCCTTCCTTGGGAGCTCTCCACCATAGGAATCACTTACCTGGTTACGTCCTAACTGAACTACACAACATATCGATGCTACCACAACGACCACCATCCTAGAACTCACATGTTCCAACTACCACTTTAGGGAAAACAATTATTTGAAATGAAATGGGTTCTCATCAAAAATAAAAAAATCAAATTATTTATGAAGGAAAAAGAATTCAGCTCCAAATAACTCCAAATATTGAGTTATTTGTGATAGAATTCTCATTATACTGCAAATAGTCTCGGTGACAATGAGAGCCATATGGATAGAAACGACTATTTAAGAAGGAAGACCTCATTCCATAGTAAATAATCTTATTTACCAAAAAAACCATTGAGATAGATTAATAATTCTCTTAAGAATGATTTTATTTGCGATGGATTTCATCGCATATAGTTAGTTGCAAATAATGTAACCTATATAAGGCTCTAAGTAGCATATCTCCCATCACTTTTAACTTCTAAAATCCTCTATACTTCTCTCAAATTTAAAAGTTGTATATATTTTAGAAAAAAATGTATAGTTTTTAGAAGAGCATCAACATCTCTATTTCGGTACAATCATTAGTTTGACGGTATTTATTTTTAACTTTTTTAATTTTTAATATACTTTATTTTATATTAGTAATCAATAGTAATAATTATGAATAATTATGAATAATTTAAAATAATTTTAAATTATTTCTATTAATTATAAATAATTAGTAACAATTAGTAATAATTACAAAAAATTAGTAATAATTTTGAATAATTTGTAAAAATTATCACTTATTCATAATAATTTTCTTTAATTAGTGATAATTAGACATTATTAGTAATAATTTGTGATAATTAATGGTAATTAGTCATAATTATTAATAGGTTGTAATGATTATTAAAAAATAGTCATAATTAGTAATAATTATCAAGAATTTGTAATTATTTTTCATAATTAGTAATAATAATCAATAATTAGTAACAAATACCAGTAATGAGAAATAATTACTAATAATTAGTAATGAAAAGTAATAATTCATAATAATTATTAGTAAGCCGAAATAATAATAGGTAATCTTTAATAATTACCAAATATTCATAATAATTACCATTAATTCGTAATAATTACCATTAATTCATAATAATTATCAGTAATTCATAATAATTACTGATAATTCATAATAAGTACCAATAATTAACAATAACCACCTATAATTAGCAATAACTACTGATAATTATCAATAACTGCTAGTAATTAGAAATAACTACTGATAATTAACAATAACTACATGTAATTAGCAACAACTACCGATAATTAGCAACAATTACAGGTAATCAGCAAAAACTACCGGTAATTAGCAATAACAACTAGTAATTACCAATAACCATCAGTAATTAGCAATAACAATCTGTACTTACTAATAACTACCAATAATTAACAATTACTACTAGTAATTAGAAATAACTATTGGTAATTAGAAATAACTATTGGTAATTACAAATAACAACTGGCAATTACCAATAACAACCAGTAATTAGAAATAACTATCCATACTTACCAATAATTACCGTTAATTTGTAATAATTGTCGATAATTACTAATAACTACCGGTAATAACCACTAACTACCGATAATTTCTTATAATTATTAGTAATTAGTAATAACTACCTATAATTAAAAATAATTAAAAATAATTAGTAAGAATTACTTGTAATTACCAATAATAAGAAATAATTACTAGTAATTATTAAAAATTTTCAGTAATTAGAAATAATTATGAATAATTATCAGTAATTAACAATAACTACCAATACCTAGAAATAATTACTAATAATTAGTAATAATTACAAATAATTACATGTAATTAGTAATAATTACTAGTAATTAGTAATAATCAATGGTATCGATAATTAGTAACAATTACCGGTAATTACCAATAGTTACCAATAATTATCAATAATTACAAATAATTAGCAATAATTACCAATATTTAGTAATAATTATAAGTAATTACCAAAAATTAGATATATTTATCAGCAGTTACCAAAAATTAGGTATAATTATCAATAATTAGTAATAACTTCCAATAATTTAGAAGAATTGCAAATAATTAGGAATAATTAAAAATAATTAGTAATAATTACTAGATAATTACCAATAATTAGTAATAATTACCAGTAATTGTAATAATAGGTAATAATTATCAATAATTACCAATAATTAATAATAATTATCAATAATTAACAATAACTTCCAGTACACAACAATAATTACCAATAATGAGAAATAATTACCAATAATTGCCTATAATCATTAATAATTACAACTAATTAGTAATAATTATAAATTATTATATATAATTATAATTAATTACCTATAATTAGTAATAATTATGAGTTATTAAAAATAATTAGGAATAATTTTCAATAATTACCAGAAATTAAGAATGATCATTATTAATTACAAAAAATATGTAATAATTATTTTCAATTAGGAATTATTATCAATAATTAGTAATTATTACAAATAATTAGTAATAATTAATAATAATTATAAATAATTATCAGTAATTACAAATAATTAGTAATAATTACTAGTAATAAGTAATAATTAACAATAATTACCAATAATTATAAATAACTATCATTATTTAGAAATAAATTTAAATACTTAGCAATAATTACAAATAATTATCCATAATTACCAATAATTATGTAAAATTAGTAATAATTATCGATAATTAGTAATAATTATCAGTAATTACCTATAATTAGTAATAATTATTGGTAATTTCTCATAATTACCAGTATTTATTACTAATTGTCAAAAAATACCTGTAATTAGTAATAATTACTAATACATAAAAATAACTACAAATAACTAGTAATAATTACCAATAATTAGTAATAATTTCCAATAATTACCAATAATTAATAATAAATACCTGTAATTAGTTGTAATTAGTAATAATTACCAACAATTACCATTTAGTAATAATTACTTATAATTAATAATAACTACCAATACTTAGCTATAATTTTCAATAATTAGTAATAATTACCAATAATTTCCCATAATTAGTAATAGTTAGTAATTACCAGTAATTGGTAAAAATTATAACTAATTAACAATTTTTTATTTTTCTATTTTTTTCTTAGATCATCACTTCCTTAGATAGATTTAATCATAATTAATATTTATTATGAATATTAATTTTTAGAAAACTATTAAATAAGAAAGTATTCAATTTGTTTATAAGATCACGATTGGGTAAATCATTAAAAAAATCAAAATGGTTCTAGTATAAATATTGTATATATCGAGGGTCTTGGATTTTTTTTATCTTTTTTATAATCAAATTCAGAATTTATTTCAAAAGGGATCATTAATTTTCTATCTAATAAATGTGATTTGAGTAGATATGAAATGTTTGACAGTGTTGGGGTTCATCTATTATATTTTTTGTTTTTAGAAAGAATATTTTTTTTGGTATCAAAACATTGAATGAAATTCTATAGAATATACAAATAATTTGGTTTTAGATCTATCAAGGTTTCAAAATCTAGTACACGAGGTTGTTATCTCAACTTTTCAAAAAATAAGAACTCAGAATGATAATTCAAATCTAGATTTTAAACCATCTCAAATTAATGAGTTGCTGAAATTTACCAAGGAAACCTTATATCCCGGTTTGATGATAATAAAATTATAAGATGCTACAAAATTTATATATATTAAATCAAATAGTGGATTGTTAAATAAATGTTTTGATCAAATATTTAATTTTATTAAATCATTGTTACCTAAGGGAAATGCATTGATTACAAATTTCTATGAAATAAAGAGATTAGTCCATAATTCGGGTCTTGGTTATCAGAAGATCCATAAATGTTCAAATGATTTTATCTTATATTATGCTGAATATGATCAATTGGTTAATTTTCAATCATATGGACAATCAAGGTATAAAGAGGTATAAAAAGGAAAGTTTAGATTTGTTCCTATCAAATAGTAGAGGTATTTTCCACTTAAAAATTTATTATTGTATTCATCCATGGAATGGTATCATTAACATTAAATATAAAATCCTAATTATAGTAAATGAATCATTTATACCAGATCAATAATAAAATAAAATTTATTATAAAAATATTATGATAATTTAATTGATTTAATTGACTAGTGGAGTATAATAAAAATAAAATATCATGAAAATCAGTTTATGGTAAATGAAATTGGTTCTATTTAAGGCCAATAAATTGAATTTTTTCAAGAGACATCACCAAATACATATTTTACTCAAAGAGGTAAACATATTAATGATGAAACCCCACAGTTACAAGTTGATGGTGTTGATAATGTTAATGATGTAGCCAATGAATTTGAAATAGTAAGGGATGATGGAGCTATATATTTTATATGAATTTATGATACTGAAGATTAAGATTAACATATTGAAAATGATGAATATGAAGATGATTATGAAGAAAAAGAATGATGACATTTCATACTGGTTATAGTCATAATTATTATATAGTATCTATTTTAAATTATTAACATACAATATTATTTTTAGGTTTCAGATAGAAAGAGAATATATCTATAAGATCTTTTATACACACATTGATTCTAATCATCTTGGTTATCTACCCAATGACATGTAATCCAACCTTTAGTTTCCTTCCACCACATTTTTGACTTAGAGGGGTTATGGTCAAGCATGATTAATGATTATAGAACCTATTCTTGAGAGATGTCCACCTCTTGATTTCGATTCCTACTTGTAAAGGCATGTTTAGTTGTGTATTTTAATTAAATTTCAATAATTTATTTATACACTAGTTTTATGATTAACTGTCCTTTTTTCCATAGTTTTCTTTAAAAAGTGGGTGATATTATACATAATTATTTTTTCATACCATGGGTGGTGTGGGATCATATTACCATTGATGTTCATTATTTTATGTTTGATCACTAGATCGTATATGAATAAATAATATTTATTTTGAAATTAATTTAAATAATAACTTGCTATTATTAATTATTTATAGAGTTTATGGTATCCTATCGATACTAGCATAGGAGCCTACACATGGGTGTCATGGGATATTTGTATATATGAGAATTGTCATTAGTTTTTAAGAAATATGGGAAAGAGATTCATGGAGAGAGTTGGAGTAATAATTTTTTATTAGTATTGAAACAATAAACAACCATATTAAAACTCATCTCAAGTTTAGGATATATTTTACTCTTATTTGATAGGAGAGAGTTTTTAGAGGAGATCATCATCTATCTGATAGTACAAAGGGTTACTAGAGGTTACACTCATAGTTGGGAGTCACACCTTTATTTTTCATTGACAACATATGGTACATAATTTTATTTAATAATTTCTATATAATTTTAAAAAATGTTTAATTTATATTCATATAGGAACTGAACATTCCAATGTTATATAATTTTATGTTTATAAGAATATATACATTGATCCTACCTCTAGAGAGATTATTTGTTAACTACAATGTCAGATTGTGGTTAGTAAATTTTTTTAATTTTTAAAATTATCTTACCTTAATATTTTAACTATTTAAATTTATAATTTAATTTTAAGGGGTAAAATGAGGTTGTGACTTCTCAAAAACATGAGATTAGGTACAAGATTGAGTTCTAGAACTCCTATGAGTCAATATTTGGTGAGGAATCTCGGATAAATGTGACCCAACAATGTATAGAGAAAGGACATGTGATTAGTATTAGTTCTTGATTGATTCCTGCCTGTTATTATGGTATTATTGCTTGGTCATTATCATGTATGAGGGGATATTATGCTTAGTTGTCATCATTTGGAGAGAATGAGGAGAGTTCGTGAGATCATAATGATATTATAAAAATAAATCATATAGTTTAGGAGGAGAAGCGTTGACAATAGGAGATATAGTAAGAGGGGAATAGTTGATGAAAAGAGAAGTAGCATGAGTAGATAATAAAGTACATAAAATGACTTTCACATGTTTTAGGGATGATGTTCCCTCCACCATAACCTTATAATGATCCTTATCCTTCACAATTATCTATAATATTGGGGTAATAAAATAATTATACTTAGTAGGATTGTCCTTGTAACCTCTCATAAAAATGTGAATGAAGTTTACTAAATCCCTAATAAATAAATACGAAAACTAACCCATTACCTAATCAGTTAATCTAATTTAGAAACCCACTAAGGATCAAACACCAAATAAAACATGGAATATGAAAACATCATTTTAATGAATATATATAAAGTAGGTTACCCCGTTACCACATCACCACTGATCTAGTGACCCTAACCCCAATAACCCATGTCCTATCACTCCTTATCCTCCTAATTCATCCTTCCCAAATCTTAGGAATCCATATCATAATCATATCATGAAACCCATGTATCCAATATTATCAACATATCCTTATACTCTATAAATCTCATAATCACAGCTCTTAAACAAGTTTTATTTATGGAGTCCACCAGATCCTTTTCATCATGCACTATACATGAATCCATTATAACCCGTGAAAGGAACACATATAATAACCAATATTATTTTACATGGAGTAAAGATATATACTATAACCTTAACCCACCACATCTTGCATATACAAGCACAGTGTAACTGAGGGCTATCACAACTTGTATAAACACATACCCTAAAACAGTAAGCCCTCACTATCACGACCCGTCCCTCTAAATATACCGCAATGAGGGGAGAGAGATAATGACCCCCAATTCTTTCCTATAGTATTCCTTGGTTTGGAGACAAACATCAAGGGTATAAAAATTTCTTGATATGGGATGCATTACCCTCTATAATAATATGGGACCAAGAGATAAGATAGACCACACACAAGTAAATCTAAGACCCAAAATAAATGAAATCCAAAACCATCCCACATGCATGTATAAATAGAACTAATACAAATATAATTTTCAAAAATAAATACCTAAAAGTAAATCTAAAGAAAAGACACAAAAACTATCAACGATCTGAGATAGTAATGTCTAGCTTGGTCCATGTAGTCCTCCCAAAAACTTGAAAACGGGTTTATATACATTGTGTGAGAATACAGGTATACTCAGTAGGAAAACCAAAGTATCTCATTAACATTTGAGAGAAGCATACTAATGCACCTTTGAGAAAATAGTAGAACCAAACAAAACCTAAAAAGGTATACTAACCATCCCAACCTCACCAAGGCTTGTTCACCAAATAATGAAAACCAAGAAATATAATATAATTGGAATCACATCGATAAGGGTACCCTACACTACTTTCCCACTGGAATGGCACTATCACACCCAACTCCGTACGTCTTGGTGCTCCCAATTATTCTATATACTGTACCTCCACATAGGAATGGTCATTACACAGCATGAACGAAGACACCTGGGCTCACTACCCCATAACCAAAACTACGTCTCACCTTACCTAAAGACACATGGGATACCACTCCACAAGCATGGTCATGTCTCGCCCGAAAACACCTGGTTCGTCAGACCTCACTCGCAAACACATGGGAAATCAAAACCACCATCTAATGCACTAAAATATCTTCAGCCATCACAGCCTGTTGAATACCTACCTCGCATGGAAGAGAGAGAAGGAAATAGCGGGTACCTAGCCATCCTTACTCCTCACGGGATGCCAGAAAAAACACCCCTTTCATGGTAATGTGTGTTTCCAAACATAGTGTTCGACATGGGTGGTGTGAATATATAAATTAAAAGAATATAAAATTATATATATAATATCAAACACTCAATACCAACCTAGGGGTTTAAAAACAATCCAACCAACTTGCAACACCATCACTTTTTTTCCACCACTAGACTCATAACACCACACAACAAGCTAGAAACCCTATTTCCCATTTCCAACCAATTTCATTCAATCATATCATTATTTTAATTATTTATCATCAAGAACATTAAACCAAAAAACCCACAATTTAATTATTCATTAACCATTTTAATCCCACCAACCAAACCAAACCATGCCATTTCAAATATTATCAAGTATTTATTTATTTATTTCATCACTACTCAGGAATATAGCACAAAGAAACCACCAGCTCACTACCCCAAAATAATGGAGAAACAAACCACCTCAATGCCCCAAATTTACGGCAAAAAAAAAACCACCTCTAAACCCTATAATTATGTTGATACAAACCAACTCACTAGCCTAAAAACATGGACCACAAAACCACATCTCCACCCAAAAGAATAACCCACAAACCACCTATCCACCCCAAATAAAGACCCAAAAACCATTATCCCCACATGCCCCAACCACATATCTCCATCCCACAAGCATGGACACACGTCACAACACATCGAGATAATTTTAAATATTCAAAAAGGGGATTTTATCACGTTCCAATTTATCTTAGGGATGTTATCACACAAATCATTATCTTAGAGAAAATGTTTTATTATCCAAATATAACTGGTTGGCCAATTTTCATTTTAGGGTGATATAAAAATAATCATAACCAAAGCATAAATATCACCACATATATCCATCTCTAATAAATCCACCGATGGGCACAATTTTTAGTGGGGCAATAAGACTGAACAATTCACCATATCACAGTAACAATAAAACTGTAAAAAATTGTTAATCAAAACCCTTTTTACCGTTAAATTTAAATTTAACTGATTATTTATCTTTAATTAAGATGGAACAACCATAACCCATAGTTATAGAAATTAAACACCCCCACATGATACACAATAAAGATGAAAAAGGGATTCTGTGCCTTAAAGAATATTCTCCAACTCACTGCGCATTGTAGGGAAAATAAGAACACTCAAAACCCACAACAACAGCAAAAGAAAACATGGATCAACCTATACCACAAAAAAAGATTATAAAAAAAAATCCAACACACTCCCCAAACCGTAACAACATCACCACATAAAATCCATGGGATAATAATGGAGGAAAACCTACCAAGAAGAAAGAAGGGCTTACCATGGATTACAAACGAACTACTAGGACCAATAGATCAAAGAGGTAAGAAGAGGGATTTAAGATCTCTTTGGAGCACCTAGGGTTCACCCAAAATGAGAAGAAGAAGAATACATGGAATAATTAATGAAAATTCATCTAGAAATAACTTTTAAAACTGCACTACATCGGGGATTTAAATGACATGTAATCCTCTTACACATCATGTAATCCTTAGGGTTTTGTTTCTCTAAAAAAACACGTCACATTTTTATTATTTAACCCCTAATATCTACACATCATGATCCATACTCGCACAAGACATTACCCAATATCACACATCATGTAATACACTTAAATAGTGTGTATTTCCTATATTTGTTCTATTGCACCTCCAGATTCCATCGAAAACTCTCAGAACCTCCCCTGAAAACCTCTAACAACCGAAAAAGGAAAAGTAATGAATCAGGAGGGAACTAAACATCACATAAGATGCCTATAAAATGATTATTTACCTCAAGAATCCAAAACCAAGTCCAAAAGAAAATAGGTCCAAACAACCACCTCGTGAGATACCTCTCATGGGTCTCATCACACCTCAAATGCTACCACTATCCAAACACACCAACCCAAATGACCACAAAACATATAGCACAACCACATCACCAATACCAAAAGCCTATTAATCTAACACAACCATACTACCACAAAACCACTACATAAACATCTCAACCTCCACGCAGCCCAAACCAAAAACCATTACAACCAAAAAACCACACCGTCCCAAACACACGAATCAAGGAATTACATCTTCCATGTCAAGATACTATCTGTTTTACATGGAACTGACTCACCCACATAAGTTTAATCACATCACAGTTAATTAATCTTGATTAGGAATCAGGTCCTCCCCTTTTCATATGTTGGGAATTTATCACACATAACACCACACACATCACTAACCAAGGAAAACATCTCATCTCATAAAACAATAGGATTCAAACATCACATCAAAAATAAAATGAGAGAAAATAAAAATAAAAAAACTCAAGGTAATGGGCATGTATCTGCCTCTGTCACTCCCAAGTACTCTCCTCTAGCCCACCATGCCTCTAAAACACATGAACCAAAGAAATGGATGTCCAAACACCACCTTATCTTGGTGATCTTGGATATCCACTGGTCATTCCAAACACATCACTTCATCCTTGATATCCAACTCTCCCCAGTTAATGACATGGGAGTCATCGTGAAGGTGCTGATGAAGATGAGAGATTTCGAAGAAATTGTGAATCCTCTTCAACCGTGATGGAAATGCCAAACAATAAACCACCTCCCCAACTCATCATAACACCTCAAAGGTTCTAAAAAACATGGGGGGAAATCATACTCCCTCTTCCAAACCTATGTTATCTACATCGAGAGGAAACATTCAAGAACATGTGTTCCCCAACCTCGAATATCAAGTTCTACCTTATGAAATTATCATAAGACTTAAACTGGTCCTACATTACTTTAATCCTCTCATAAACAAGTTGAACTTTCTTTATCATGTTCTGCACCATATCAGGACCAAGAATCACTATCTCCCCAACCTCTATCCAGCACAATGGTGAATGCCATGGTCTCCCATACAAATCATAAAATGGGGCCAAGCCAATGGAAGAGTGATATCCATTATTAAATAAAATTTAACCAAGGGTAGGTTTCATACACAAGATCCACTAAAGTCCAAGACACATGCCCACAATGTATGCTATAATTTATGGATTGTCCACTATGTCTGCCCATATGTGTGAGGGTGGAAAGTATTTATGAGGAATAACTGAGTGCCAAAAGCATGTTAAAATCCCCTAAAGAATCATGAGGTAAAACACATGTCCCAATCAGAGACAATGGACCACATAACTCCATAAAAACACACAACCTCATCCACATACCTCTTATCCAAATAATCCAATGTGAACAACTCCTTGATCGTTAATAAGTGAGGCAATTTCTTCAACTGATCCACAACCACACAGATAGCATCCCAACTTCACTAAGTTTTGGGTAACCCTATGATGAAATGCACTAATATGTCATTTCATTTCCACTAAGGAACATACAAGGGATGCAAAAAACCACAAGGAACATGATTCTTGGAATTTAATTTTTAGAAAACCAATCACATTTACACAAACTCTTCCACTGCTCATTTCATCACGGGTCACCAAGAATACATATTCAAGACACAATACATCTTGGAAACTCCTAGGTGTACCACCAATGGTGATTTATAAAACTCATGAAGGACTCCAACATGTATTACTATAAGAAAAAACAACCTCCCAGGAAAGAAAATTAGATTCCAAGCATCCTTCGACCATACCTCTGGAGAATCACCAAGATAAAAATGATCGTGCATCATCTCTAACTTGGAGTCACCCCACTGAGACTCCCCCACCTGATACATTAGAGAAGACAAAAATGTAATCTGAAACAAAAGGCCTTTACAACCATCCATTCTTAAATCTTAGTGAAAGGATGCTAACTCCACTATTTCTCTACAAGCATCTGAAGACTCCTGAACAACTCCCTTCCATGAATTCCTACTGAAATCATCTTGTAAAACATTCCCCTTTCATGAGGTTTAGGAGATCTAAAAATCATAATACTAAATAAGCTCCATCCACCTCTAATACCACAAGTTCAAATCATGTTAGGAAAATATATAAATAAAACTCTTATGATATGTGAAGACCATAAAGTGCTCCCCAATGAGACAATATCACCACAACTTTAGCGAAAACACAACCATTTCTAGTTCTAGATCATGGGTGGCATAGTTACACTCATGGGGATGTAACTTCATAGACCCATAAGAGATCACCGCTTGCTGTGCCATCAGCACGCATCCTAAGACCAGTCATGAAGCATCAAAAAACACCTCAAAAATTACCCCTTTATCAAGAAACCAGAGCATTGGAACACTAACCAACATCCCCTTTAGGCAATCAAACACTTCTTGACACTAATAACTCCACACAAAATATTGGTCTTTCCTAGTCAACACTTTGAAGTGTCTACTTACATACCCCATAGAGACACCACATACCTAAGGAAATGCACCTATCATGTCCAGAACTTACAATTAGAAAAATTTCCATAGATCTGGTGGCATTGGAGAACATGAAATATAGTTCTAAGATGCTTGACATGATCCTCCTTTGAATTCGATTATATTAAGATTTCATTGATGAATACGATGATGAAAAAATCCAATAAATCTTGAAACATGGAGTTTATAATCCCCATGAACAATGCTGATGTGTTTTTAACACTAAATGGCATGAATACAAATTCAAAGTGCCCATACCTACACCTGAAGGCAGTCTTCATGATATCACCTTCCTTCACCCTCAACTGGTGATATCCAAACCATAGATTGATCTTATAAAAAAAATATCCCCTCTCAGCTGGTTGTAATGATCATCTATAATTGGAAGAGAGTAATGGTTTTTTACCATCAATTGATTCAACCTCAAGTAGTCTATACACAACCTTAGACTGCCATCTTCCTTCTTTGAGAACAACACCACAACACCCCACGACTACACACTAAGATAGATAAAAACCTTCTGAATCAGGTCATCTATCTTAATCATCAACTACCACAACTCAAAAGGTGTAATTTGATTAAGATCCATTAAATAGGAGAATCACCGAGCTACAATTCTATCCCAAACTCAACATCATGTCAAGGGGGTAGTATCACAACCTCCTCAGGAACAACATATGGGAACTGCCGAATGGATCTAGGAACCTCTACCACCGCAAAGTCCACTGATTCCACTAATAACTCATCCAAAGAGGAAATAAGGATCTCCACATACCGACTACCCATATGAAAACCCTTCTTGCCAATGAAAACCACACACTGACCATCCACATCTAAAAAATGACTCTTCTCTTTAATTAGTTGATAACAAAATGTATGGAATACAACCATTCGATACTGAGGATAATAGTGTATGAATACATCTATAATAAAAAATATTCCCATAGGACTGATATGGTCCCATCATCAGTCTAAACCCCCGAAACACATCAAACAAGCTGGTCTAGCCTCCGACTGGCATAGTCAACACCAGAGGCACAAGAACCCTATCTACGTCTAGTCCTAGATCATGGTCTAGAGAGGGTGTAAATAATGAGTGTGAATCCTCTGAATCAAACAAGGCACAAACAAGGGTACTAAACAAGCTAATCATACCTTTGATGATATCTGGCCCCTCTGGAACTACTGCCTCCAGTACATGCAAATGGCCACACCCAGCTGCTCTACCTCTTTAATGAATACCACCTCCATGAACATGATTAGTTCACAGTCCCTAAACAAGATAAATATCCTAGGGTAGGCCTCTACCTTCTCTATACCACCTGGGAGGAGAAAAAACCTACTGCCTCTACTAAAGAGAAAGAATCTTCTTCCACTTTACGACCTTCATGGTTGGTGAAAGGAACTCTATGTGAAACCTCTTTTGGAAGTCGACCCACAAAACCTCTTCCTCCTTTATCTATCCCATATACAATTTCCACCACTGATACACAACTTTCTATATATTAATAACTAAAAAAGGGACCCAGTACTCCATTGGGGAATAAATTAAATTGAAAGCGATCTCAAGCTCCTCTAGCTAGATCTCTATCCCCATATCTGGGACACTGCCCTTGTACTTCCCCAAATATTGACATTGGAAAGAACACAACATCCTTTACCACTGATCATCCTCCTCAACCAGATCAACCCTATGATGATCAGCCAGATCAACCTACTAAATCTCAACTATCTGATCCACTAAAAAATGATGAACATGAGCCATAACTAAAAGGTAAAAAAATAACTTAATAATTCTGCTAGTGTGTAATTTTATTAAGATTAATTTTGACTCATTTAATTAATTTTTTATCCATTTAAATATTCCCAAAACAACCCAATTTAAACAAGAAAACAAGTAATCATGAGATATGTACCTCTCTTAGGTCTCTACCTAAAAAACATGTACACCTCACTTGGTCATTCAATAAGCTTAGAGTCCATGCACTGTATCATGGGGGGCCATAAAATCTTTTGTACTAGTTAGTATCCCTAGACTATGTCACACACCAAGGTAAATTGGAACTATTTCTTGACCACACCATGAAATACTCACTATTCCTAACTCTAAACTTCATCCTATCTCTCAACCTTCCTTTGATACCCCTCTTTCATTATCCCCTCCCTCCAAATATACCACAATGAATGGAGAGAGATAATTATACCTGAGTCCCAGCTCCAGTAGGCCCTGGGTTAGAGACTAGTCATGAGGGTATAAAAATCTCTTGATATGGGATACATTAACCTCTATAATAATATGTAATTGACAGATAAGATGGATCATCCACAAACAACTCCAAGACACAATATAAAATAAATCCAAAACCATCCCACATACATGTATAAATATAACTGATACAGATAAAAGTATCCAATGTAAATATCCAAAAGTAAATCCAAAGTAGCGATAAAAAAACTATCAAGTATCTGAGCTATTAATGTCTATCACAATTCATGTAGTCCTCCTGGAAACCTGAATTTTTTTATATACATAGAGTGAGCGTACATGTTGTAACGACCCAAGTATTTATAGAATAATACTTTTTCATATATATTAATATTTATGAATAAGATATTAATTTTATGTTAAAGAGTTCACTCTATTCGATAGCGTACTCAACACATAACAATAGGTTTCTTTGAAATTTTATGTTGCACACAACTTTGAGTTATATCAAAAAATAATATAATATTAAAATTATTTTAAATGGTAGTTAATACATAGCCGTTGTAATGCTGAGAATGAACATAATTAACTTTATTATGATTACACATGTTTGTTAAACGTATTTATATTTATTGAATAAATTTTAGAGTCTTAAAATAATAATGAATCCGATTTTAAGCATGAAATACTCTAATATTCTTTAAAAGGCCGATTTACCACCTTTTGATGGAGGACCCTTTTTAATTATATTTTTTGTCACCTTTATATGTTACATTTTAAAAATAAACTTATTCTATAGAATTGGGATATCAAAAATTAATTTGCGTAAATTTTTGGTATTTTTCTGATAAAGTTCATTTTTATATGAATAGTGAAAAATACTGCATTTTAAGTCAAAACTGTATTTTATCTAATTTATTTATATGATTATATTGTCCTTTTAAATGGTTTTAATGTTTAGATATATTATAACTTTATCATTTAACCCAATTATGGTCATTGGAAGTAATTCTACTTTGAAATTGGACATAAACACATGTCAATATTTTGGTAGATTTTACTTCTTAAAAACACACTTTTTGGTTTTGAAAACATGAATTATTTTTAAATTAATATTTGAAACGTCTGTGTTTTGAATTTGGAAAAATGGATTCCATATTTTTAATCATGAGTTCTAAATTTTTTAAATAGGTACCTTTTATTTTTTATACATTATGAATAATAACTTCAATAAATATTTTATTTACCATGATTAAAGGGTAAATCTGGAAAATAAGGGTAAAAAATAATATTATAATAATATTTTATTAACCTAAAACATTTCCTAACACTATTGGACGAGATACGTCCGACCATGGGAATCCTTAGGTCGATTTTATGACCCCAAGGAGGCACTTGTGTGTGAAGATGACATTTAATTACTTTTAATTTAAAGTTAAGGAAAATATAAACCAAACATATATCTTTTACTAATATTTTTATATGAAGTTATATAAGTGATATATTAAACTATAAATAGTCACTAAAAATTTAAAAATATTTCCTACATCATGGTATTTTATATATAAATTTTGGACATAAAATAAATAAATTTATTTATGACACAATGGTGATGTAGTGATTAACTTATTTATAAAATATTTAAATAAATGAGATTATAAATATTAAAATAAATTTATTTTTAAACTTTTTATACCATCCAGGAATTTTAGGTATGGTTATGACTTATTATGTTTTAATTAATGAAGTTTTTTCGAAAGAATAAAGTTGTTATGTATTTTTAAAAAGTTATGATATGAATAGTACAAAAATTGACATAAATATGTTTTTAATTAAATTAATATTTTATTAAATGATATAATAATCCTAAAAATATAATATTTGGAAAAAAGATATATATGATATTAAAAATTTCATTAATGATCCATTTTTTGGGTCACTTGGCATTTTATAGTAACTATGGTAACCATATATTATGAATATACAAGAAGAGATGGTAAAAGTTAAATTAGTTTACTAAGTGTTGAAGCTAAAATATAAGGTTAATTTTATGAACTAAACTTGTATACATTATATTGGATAAGAGGATTTCGACCCATAATCATCTGATATTATAAATATATCACTTTTTTGTTATTATAATTCTAAAATCAATTAATAATAAAATAATATTTCAAACTTTTCTAAAGTGCTCCTCCTCCCTCTTATAAAAGGACACCACCTCTAACCCTTACTCACACCTCTCAATCCCCCTTGGATCATCCAAAATCTACCCAAAAAATCTCCCAACATCACTCTCTTCCTCCTAGAATCCTTACTTTGGGCATAAGGCAATTAAATAAAGTCTTTTATCTTAAATCAAAAGAAGTTACCCGATTTGAGGTAATGTATTCTCTCAAGATTCATTCATTTATTTTCCTTCTCCAACCCACTAAACTCTCTTTATTCAATTATTTTATAAAATTAACATTATATTAAATATAATAGGTTGTTTTTATGAGAATAATTTGAACTAAACTTACACAAGCCTCTGTATAATGGGTAAAGAACATACTATTTATGTGGTCGATGAACTACTGCCTTACAAAACGATGATTGTTCAATCTTATCCTACCACCCATTATAGTGAAAATTATGATAGAACTGTAATTATATATGATATATATGATATTTAGTTTATCTATATTCTTCTTTACTTCTCATTTATAACATACCTTTA
Organism: Viscum album; assembly: GCA_963277665.1. Taxonomy (NCBI): domain Eukaryota; kingdom Viridiplantae; phylum Streptophyta; class Magnoliopsida; order Santalales; family Viscaceae; genus Viscum; species Viscum album. The sequence goes on along the minus strand of OY728164.1, from coordinate 1,005,600,364 downwards.
TTCTTTTCATGTTGTATAAATATGATAATTTCATTTGAGGAAGTGCGGACTACCGCCCCCTCAAAGTGATATGAATCGTTCAAGATATACATGGAACATATAAAGTATGGAGTTAATGAAATTATATATGATATTATACTGGAATTATAATATACCTATCTATAATTTAGTTTTCATTCCTTTAAACATGAAAAGGAAATAAAAGTAGCGTTTATGTGTACGTACAACTTACCGTCTCCATTAACGGTGCATTTCATTTCTAATATATAAATGATATGGGCTATTCTAAATACATATATACTGAATATATATGATATATATCATATCTAAATAATTAATATCATTCTTGAGATAATGTAATTTTGACCCCATGGACAATTTGTAATTATAAAAAGGTCATTTTTGACTCAACTTCCGTACATCGACAAATTGTCTGATACGAACTCAAATAATTAAATAATTGTTATAGTAAGGTAATAAGTGATATAAAAGGAATAATAGACATTAAAAATGTTCTGAAGTAATTATAAATTAACTTAAGTTTATTATTCAGTAATAATAAGGAATATAAGAGACAAGTCAGACTCAAGGTAAGGGACTTCGTCTCAATCTCCTTTTGTTGAGGCATATTTCGATAATATATACCTACATATTTTATACAGTGTATAATAATACTATTTGAATTTTAATTTCATTCAATGGGAATATTTTTTCTATGAATAATTTTACTAAATGGAAAAAGGAATGTTTTTAATGTTTGCAGAGACAATGACCTCTCCACCACCGTAATTGTTATTTTGATTCCTCTTTAAGACTTAATATTTTTAAAAGGTAAAAGAAACCACTTATTATGTTTTTGGGTGTTTTGTTATTGAAAATGGTATTTTAAATGGATTGAGTATTTCAAAATCTTGAAATGATTTCTTGTGATTTCAAATGAAATGTTATTAGTGAAATTTTGACGGGTGGTTCCGTGATAAACCAAGGATGGGTGGTTACGTTATAACCACCAATGCATTGGGTATAGAAGTTGGAAATATGGCTATTCCATTTAGTGATATGCATGGAAGTCAACCGTCTGGTTATTCCATTTAAGTATTTCTATGTCCCAAGTAACATTTATATGTTATATGTTGAATTATATGAGATTGAGGTAATATTTTGGTTACAAAAAGGGTAAGAAATGATCATATATTCAGTGAAGTGTTTTTACTACTTCTTATAGGTGAAAAGTATTACTTTATAATAAAGTATTCATGGTTTTAATGTTATTTAATAAATAACCATTTTCTTTGTTTATGTACCCCTTACTGATATTTTTATGCTCATCCTAAGTTTTGAAATGTTTTTCACAGGACATAAAGAAGAATAGAGTCAAGAATGGGATCAAGGAAAGTTATGATATTAAAACATGAAATGATGTCATGTTTTTTTAAAGAGTTTTTGTTTTATGAAAAAAATGATAGTGAGTTGAAGTGCATACTTGTAATATTCAAGATGTTATATTTAAGTTATGACCTAATTCTCTAAATATATAAACCTAGAAATATCCTCAATTTTAATTATTAACTTAATTCAAGATTTTGTAATGTTCAAGGTCAGGTCCTTATACAAGTATGCTTAGTTGGAAAACCAAATTCTCTCATGCACATGTGAAAGAAGAATACTAATACACTTTTGAGAAAATAGTAGAACAAAACAGAACCTATCAAGGTATACTAACCATCCCAACCTCACAGTATCTCTTTCACCAAATAACACAAACCAAGTAATATAATATATTAGGAATAACATTGATAAGGGTACCCCATACCACTTTCCCAATAACATGCCTCTCTCACACCCTACATCATAGGTCCTAGTACTCCCATCTCTTCTGTATACCACACCTCTACATAATCATAGTCACAACACACTATACCTAAAGACACCTGGGCTCACCTCCCCACAATCATGACCAAACCACACCTTGCTTGAAGACACCTAGGTTGCTGCCCCACAAGCATGGTCACATCTCACCTGAAAACACCTGGGCCATCACATCTCACCCACAAAAAGTTGGGTTATCAAAACCACCATCTAATGAACTAAAAGACCCCTGGGCGTCACATAATCTGCAATACCAACCTCACTTGAAAGAGAGAGAGGGAGGGAAGAGTGAGTACCCATCCATCTGTAATTATCACTAGATGTTAAGGAAAACACCCCTGTGTGGCTACGAGGGTGTCAGTACATAGTGCTAGATGTGGGTGGGGTGCATATATAAATCACAAGAATATAATATCAAACACTCAAGCCCAACCTATGGGTTCACAAACCAATCGACCAACTAAAAACACCATCACTTTTTTTGCCACCACTAAATGCATAACACCACACAATAAACTAAAAACACCATTTCACAATTCCAACCTATTTCATTTAATAATATCATTATTTTCAATATTTTGAATCAACCACATTCAGCCAAAAAACCAACCGTTTGATTATTCATTAACCATTTTAATTCCATTAAACAAACCACCCCATTCCATTTCAAACATTATCAAAACATTATTTATTTATTCCATCACTATTAAGGCATGTAGAACAAAGAAACCACCACCTCACTGCCCCAAAATCACGGCCAAAAAAACCACCTCATTTCCCCAAAACCATGGGAAAATAAACCACCTCACTTTTCCAAAATTACGGCCCACAAACCACATATCCTCCCCAAAAGCACAGCCCAAAAACCACCTCACCGCCCCAAAAGTGTAGCCCACAAACCATTAGTCCCACATTCCCCTAAAACACATCACCATCCCACAATAATGTAAACATGTCACAGTAAATCCATATCATTTTATAAATTTACAAAGGGGCTATTTATCACATTCCACTTTATTTAAGGTATGTTATCACACAAGTCATTATCCTCTGGAAACCATTTTATTAGCAAAATATAAGTGGTTAGAAAATTTACATTTTAGAGTGATATAATAATAATAACATCAAAATGAGTAATCTCAAAACATATATCCATTGAGAAAAAATTCCCTTAATGGCTACAATTTTTAGTGGGGCATCAAGCCCAAATTTAAAATATCACAATAATAATGAAGTTCTAAGAACATGTGATTCAAATAACCTTTTACCCTTCAATTTAAATTCAACCATTTATTTGTCATTAATTTAGCAAAAAAACCATAACTCATAGGTGAAAAACAAAATCCCTCCCTAATGATACAAAATAAAGAGAAATGAGGGATTACCTATCTCAAAGAAGCTTTTCTAACTTTCTTTGCACCATAGGGAGAGAAAGAACCCTCAAAAACCAAAACCGCAGCATGGTAAAACAAGGATAAATCTTCACCAAAAAATACCATAATAACATAACACAAGACATACCCCAAACCATAATAATATCACCTCTATGAATCCCTAGAAGAATAATGTAAGAAAACCTACCAAGAAGAAGGAAGGGCTTACCATTAATTGCAAATGAACAACCACAAGGACCAACATATGAAATAGAGAGGAAGAGGTCTTGAAGAAATTCTCGGGGTTCATAGGGTTCCCCCAAAACAAGAGGAAGAATAATCCATGATGGAATGAATTAACATTTTTACAAAAATAACTTTTAAAACTGCACTGCATTAGGTATTTACACAACCTGTAATCCCCATTCACATCGTGTAATCCTTGGGGTTCAGTTTTATCAAAAAACACATTGAATTTCTATTATTTAACCCAAAAAATCTACATGTCATGAACTTAACTCACAAAATCCATGAAAAATCATTAAATGTTGTTTAATACACTTACATGATGTGTATTTCCTACATCAATTATTCTACACATCTAGTTTCCACCGAAAACATCAAAAACCTCCCTTGAACACCTCCAACAACCAAAACTGACAATGTAACAAATCAAGAGGGCACATATAATTAAAATAATATCATAATATAGTACCTATATATTCCTTATAGTGGAAAATAGTAGGGTTGAGGGAGTGGTCCATCATTTGGTCCCTTAAAAACCTAGATGTGGGGATATACCTTGAACCTAATGCCATTATGGGAATCGACCACCCCAACCAAAATGGGTGTTGGAGCATAATAAATCATAGAATATAATAATAGGTATATCACACAACCAAACTTGGGGAAAATACCTACCCTAGACTCAATATATAATTATTTACCCTCATGAAAGCCCAACCGCCACTTCTAGGACTAGAAGCTAAGACTCGACTAAGAGAATAAACAATAAGTTCATCATTTATTATTTTAGTAGTTAGTCATAAATCCATATTCCACTAATAACACAGTTCTTATATTAATGTTAAATTATGTCATCATTATCTATAATAAAAAATAATCATCCTTGGTTATTATATTTCATTAGTTATTCATCATTTAGGGTGTTATATGGGTCAACAATTTCCATCTCATTAGCGAGATATATATAAATATAAATAAATTAACAAAAAACACAAAAAGTGGAAAGTGTACATCTCCTCAATCTATGTCATCCATCCTAGTGACAACCTAAAGCCTTTACAAACATCCACTAAATTAATCTTCCTCTGAAACATGCTTCCAATACCAAAAAATTTCACTTTTGAGAAAATTTCCTTAATAAACCATGAAAAGAGATTATTAATTTTATCATTTTAATGGCCTAAATTATAAAATAATTCAATGAAAAAAATAGTAAGATAATAAAAAATATTATATGATAAAGTATTTGGAAAAATAATAATTTAGTCTGATCACATTACATTATATTATCAATTCCAATAATCAACCTTTAATTTTACCATATTGGAATTATAAATTTATTTATAAGAAATATTTCTACTAGAATAAATAAATTCAAAAAAAATTTAGGTGCTAATAATCATTAAATTAATATATTAAAAAATACTAATAATTATAAGAAAATTAACTAAGAATATAATTCTCATTTACATACTCTATTATTTACAACTTTAATTTACTTAACCTTTTATAATATCATGTGATGTGCATGACAATTTAACATAAAATAACATTATTTCAACACTTTATATAAAATATCATGCCAAAATAATGATAGTAATTAAATATACATGCTAATATATTCCTATTTCATATATTCATTCAATTCTAGCTATTATCTTGTAAAATAGTTAATTAATAGAGAATTCCACCAAGAAATTTTATTTATGATACAATGATAATGAATATAAAAAGGTAATATTAGTTGTTGTTTCCACATAGTATAAAATTATCAACTTAAATAGTATAAAATAAATTCATATGAATATTATTTTTATTACCTCATCCATAATCCATGTTTCACATCACCAAAACCAATTTCAAGCTCATCAAACTTGCGACAAATAAATATTAATCATAGAAATAATATTTATTAAAGGGTATTTATAATTTAATTATTCAAGAATATAATATATTGATAAGGTTTCAATGAATTCAAAAACTATCTATTAAAATCCAAATATATTTTTATAATACACCAATATGATATTATTAATTATTTTTTAAGAATGTTCCATAATAAAAAATAAATAAATGGTCTAAACACCATCAACCTTAACTATTTAATTTTGATAACTCTTTATTTTAATTACTTCACCATAAATAAATTCATCATGAAAAAATTATATTCCAAAATTCATGGATAATAATAAATCTTCATTTAGAAATATGGTAGTGCTGTTAAATTAACTTAGAATTTTATGTAATAAGAATTAAATTCCATTTTATCATTAATGGAATTTTCTATGAAATTAAAATTATTTAATATCAATGCAATGAAAATCCATACTTTTAATTTTATGTAGTTTTATGATGGTAAAAAAATAAACATGTATGTTCTTTGTTATTCTAATCATTTAAAACCTTCCTTAAATTTCATATCAAATATAAAATTTCCAAAATGATAGGGAAACCTATAAAATTAACACTATTTAGAAAATATCAAGAATATAACATCATTACCAGTATAAAACTCATTACCAATTGTTTTTTAAATTAACATATTATTAAATTTTTATGTTTAAATCTAATTATTTAAACATTATAAAAAAATAAATCCTGATTCCATGTGTTTACAAATAAAATAACAGAGACATAAAATTTTCCCTTTCTAGTATTGAAGCTTTACGGTTTATTGTGCGGGTATGAGGAAGAAGATATAGGTTCACACAAGTCATGAAGTTTATAAGAAATTCACATTGAAACACATCAGATGTTCTCTCAATGATAGGGAATAAAATCAAATGAAAGGTACTTGTAAATCCCTTAGGTTATGTCTTGCATGTCATATACATTTATGTAAAAAGGTAACCCAAGTTGAAGGGGGATATTAAAAGATTTATAGAAAATTAGGTGAGATTGAGTAGTACACTTGAAGTTTTATATGTTTATTTTTGAAAGAAAATTTGAAATTTAATTTCCTATTTAAGTTCATGCACCGTAATTATCATTAAATAATGGTATGAAAATCAAATGTCACATAGTGTTTCAAATTCATTCAAATAATCGTTTTATCCATCACAATTTCCCATTTTTTATTCATTTTAATTTTTTAATTCAAGGTGTATGTCGAAAAAGGTAAGAGGAGGGTGTATCCTCATTCATAACACCCCTTTTTAATTCCTTTACACTATTTATGATTTTTTTATTCAATCAATTACTTATATATTTTATATTTAATCTCACCACCCATTAAGTCATTATTTTCTCTCTTCTAAAATATATTCTATATTTCTTTTTTCCCCTTTACCATGAATCACATAAATAGGAAAAATAATAATCACATCCTTCTAATCAACTACAATAACATGTTCTAAATTTAAAATTGTAGCAAGGTTAATATTTATGATTATATAATAAAAAAAGCATTATATCAACAATTTTTTTCATGAAACAACACTACTTTAATCAAATAATGTAATTTTTAATAAAATAAGGATTATAAACAGACAAACATTAACTATAAAAATATATAACCACTAGTGATAAAATAATAGTGTCTATAAAACAAGCCATAAATACATACCAACAAAACTTTCTTCCAACACATTTCAATTTCATCCAATTACTACCCCATTAATCCCATGATATCATATCACATCCAACCAAAAAATTATTCAATGAATAATTAATCCCATTAAGTTTAATTTTTATATAATAAATCAATAACCATATATTCATTCTTTACTAATGAAATATTTGAAGCAAGCATAAAGAAAAATTACAACTAATAAGGAATGTTATTATAATACTAACTAGAGATAAATAAAAGAAGAAAACACACAATACCCTATTCCCTAGTCCAAATCCCATAACACCAAAATGATAGAATAGAGGAATATATAATAATATAATGCATGCATTGAACTCATTACCAAGACCAAAACTCACACCACTATGCTTGAGAGAAGATTAATTTATTATTAATTAATAAAAATAGTAACCCCTCCCCACAGATAAAATATTCACCACTGAGCCCGAGGAGAGATAATAAACTTACCATATCTAAAGGTTATTCTATTTTAGTTTAGTAATTTAAGGTTTAAGTGGTATAATAAACATGGATCAAGGGATTAATTAAGTGGGTCTAAATTAGAGAGAATGAAGTTCCAATCATTCATGATAAGTGCTGAAAAATAAAATAAATGATGAAAATTATAGTCAACTGATTCAAGGGGTTGATAAGTCAAGGAATAAGGCTCCATAATGACTTAAAGGATTTCATAACACATAAAATACCTAACATCCCATAAGATAAAAGAAATCCATAAATCCCCATGGAAGGGGGAAAATCATTTCCTACCATGGAGCCAATTTCATGGAAAAAGAGATAAAATCATCCTAAAACTAATCATAAAACTTCTCCCATTATACTTCATTATCCTCATGATCACCCATAATTAAAATCCACTATCGGTAGGAAACTCCTAGAAACACACTAACTGCTAATGTAACATTGTGAACTCCATGAAGAAAAATATAATTAGAGGAATCCTCCATAATCACCAAAAAATCCCCACTCTTCTATTTTGATATGGATATCCCGTACTTATATAGAATATGGAGATAAAACTCTTAGAGTATCATTTTCCAAGTGTCACCATCCTTAACCTCAACTCTGTGGATACCTATTGGTTTTTCTTGCTAAAAATTATTATTAATATTTTTTTGGGGACATAAACATTTATCAATACATGAAAAATAGAAAATAATGTTAGGTACTCCCTTACCTAGATTATAAGACACCTATGATTAATTTTTTAATGACTAATCATATTTCCCATTTTTTACCCCATTTCAAACATAAACATGATAAATCAACAAATCATGATGCATAATCCCCATCTAGGGTCTCAACCCCACAAGAATCATAATAACACTTAGTACGTCAGGTTGGATTTTAGTCCTTACATCTGATCATAGGGGGATTTAAATTTTCATGTCCTAGCTGGTCTCTGTTTCTTAAGACACATTACTAAGTTCATTTGATACAGTTTTCCTACCAACCAATGCAATAATCACTAGTTCTTAACTCTAATATTCATCCTAACTATCAACTAAAATCTTTAAAACCATATTTACATGAAATTCCCTCCACGGTACCCTTCATGGGTTGCCAGTTATGATCGGAAGTGATCCCCTAAATACCACCTCCAATCAGCCACAGGATGGAAATTAATACTGATGGTATGATACAAAAAAATGAGATTCATTACCAAAAATAATCCAAGGAAAAATCATGATCCACCAAAAAACTCCAAAATAAATAAATAACCATCCAAGTACATGATTTGAAAAGATAAATGCATAATGAGTTACACATATGGAAATAATACACTAATAACCAAAAACCATGAATAAGGAAGCAACCATGAAATTGGGAAACTCATGATCAATCCACGAGATAATATCTCCTAACTCAATCGTTAGCTCTCTCTAACATACCTAAAAAATAGTTTATATATACTTGGGTGATAATACAAGTATAATTAGTAGGATCCTCCCTAAAACCTCTTGTGAAAAATTGAATGAAGTATATTAAATCCCCAAAAAATAAATATAGAAACTAACCCATCACCTAATTAGGTAAACTAATTTCCCAACCCCACTAAGGATCACTCACTAAATAATGCATGTAATATGGGATCATAATTTTAAAGAATATGTATAAAAGAGGGTAAAACGCTATGGCTTTACCACTGAACTAGTCACCTTAACCCCAAAAACACATGTTTTGGTGCTCCCATATCCTCCCAATTAATCCTTTTCAAATCCAAAGAATCCATATAATCATCATATCCTATAATCCATGTATTTAATTATATCAACATATCCTTACACCATGTTCTTCTCATCATCACATCTCATAACCATGATTGATTTTCTAAGGCCATCACAGCCTATGAATTCTACACTATACCACAATAAATTACAACCCATGAATGTTACACCAATAAAAAAACAAATATTATATCTTAAGTACATGTATACACTATAAAATTAACCAACCACATCCTGCATATACTGATATAGAATAATTGAGAGCCATCACAACCAGTATAAACACATACCCTAAAATAGTAATCCATCACAGCCATGGTAGGTTCCTATATAGTTTTCCTAGAGGAGATGATAGAGTAGAGGGAACAATCAAACATTTATTCCCTTAGTAACCATGATTATGGGATACACTAGGAACCAAAGGCCATTATTGGAATCTTCCACTCCAACCAACTTAGGTGGTACACAATAATAAATCACAGAACAAAATAATATGTATAGCACACTAATAAATTAGGGGAAAATACCTACCCTAGACTTGATCTATAACTATCACACCACATGACAACCGAACTACCACAGCTAGGACTTGAATCTAAGGAACAACTAAGATCACAAACAACAATTTCATTAATTATTTTTATAGTATTTCATTATTAATTATTTTTTAACCAATATCATGGTTCTTATATTAATTTATAAGTATGTAATCATCATCTATAATCATCAAGAACTATCACATTTCATTTTATTTCGTCAGTTCATTATTCAGGGTGTTCTTGGACTCAACCATTTCCATCACATTAGAGAGTGATATATAAATATCCACAAATAAATTAAATACACAATAGAAGGAAAGTGTACATCTCTACAAGAACATGAAAATGGGATATCTCAACTCTCATCCCATGTAAACCATCCTGATACTAACCTAAAACCTTTCTAACTATCCTCATAATTTATCTTCCTTCACAATATGCCACAAATACCCAAAAAAACACATTTCACAAAATTTACATAATGAACCATAAAAAAAGGTTTAATAATTTAATTATTTTGATGGAAGAAAATAGAACAAAATTTAATGGTGATAATTAATTTAATAATTAACAATATGTTGAGATCAATTATTCAGAATAATAATAATAGAATTTGATTGAATTTAGACTCTATATTCTCAATTTTAACAATTATACTTTAACATTACAAGTGTGGAATTTTCAATTTATTTATAATAAATATTTATAAAATCATAAATAAATTCAAACAGTAATAATGAAATGAAAATCATTCAAATAATATACTCAAAACAACACTAATCATTACAAGAAAATTAATCAAGCTCATTATTCTCATTTATAAACTCTCTAATTTCCAAATTTAATTTTCTTATCCTTTTATAATATCATATGGTGTGTATAAAAGATAAGTATAGAATTACATAATTTCCACAGAATATAGAGAATATCATGAAAAACAATAATTATTATTGGATATACATGGTAATACATTCCCATTCCTTTTATATATTTAAATCTAGCTATTATCTTCTAAAATAATTTATTAATGTAGAATACCATATAAAATGTATATATGCGATAAATTGATAACGAAGATAAAAAGTAATTATTTATAGTATTTATCACATAATATATAATTAAAAACTTTTATATTATAAAATAAATTGATGAAAATCTTTTTTTATTGTATATTCCATTATCCACTTTTCATATTACCATATTTACATTTCTTAACCAATTTAAAGCTCATAAAACATTCCATGAATAAATATTAATCATTGTAATAATAATCATCAAATTTAAATTATAATTCTATTATTCAAGTACAAAAGATATTCAAAAGGTTCAAACACATTCAAAAATTATTATTTAAAATATAGATTTATTCTTATAATACATCAATCCAATAATATCAATTATTTCTATGTAAGTTCTATATTAGAAAATAAATAAAATTTCCAAAATCCATTAAATTTCAATACTTAATTTTAACAAAAAATATTTATTTTAATTATTTTATCATAAATAAATTCATCTTGTAATGATTTGTATTCTAAAATACATGGAAAACATCAAATATTCAATTGGAAAATCACTAGCACTACTAAATTAACTTAGAATTTTATGCGATAAGAATTAGATTTTATTTACTCATTAATTTATGTTATTATACAATGAAATTACTCAAAATAAATAGTGTAAAAATTCATTATTATCATTTTATGCAATTTTTTAATTATAAATAATTAAACATATATGTTGTTTATTCTTCTTATCATTATACTATTCCCAAAATTTCCTATCAGATAAGAACTTTCCAAAACGATAAGGGGAAACAGGTAATTACTACTATCTAGTAAAAACCAAGGTAAAATCATGTAATTTAAATTTCTTTTCCATGTAAATATTTTTAATATATATAATAATATTTTCAAATTTAGGTGTCGAGACAGTGTGAGATTCTAAGGCCCGATGATCCTGTAAATGATATAATAAAAATATTAGTTATTTATAATCAAACATGCACAAATTTACTAAAATATTTGAATAACTATTTAATAAGGACTCATATGGGAAATCTTATACTACCATTGTGTCCAAAACATGGGTTTTACCCTAGGTGCGACATGACTTTTGTCGGTGTCAGCCACTTTGATGTAATAATGTCATGGGAGAAAATAATAAAATAAATAAATAAATAAATATATTTATTATTATAATGTTGATACCTAAACCTATATTTATTAAAAAACCAATTAGGAATAATCACTAGTTTTATCTTAAAAACCATAGGTTTTAATAGGATTCACTAGAGGAACATTATCAGGGGATTCTCAAAAAAAATAACTACGAATTGAGGATTGGATATCGATATGCCAATCAGAGCTTGTGGATCTCACCAATGATGATGAAACAAGACCATTATTCATTATTGATTGATCTTGACCCAATATAGAATATTTTATGTGAATTTATCCCTGTTTTACTATCCCATGATGAATGTAGACCAATTATTCTAATAGATTGATTCAAGGGTCGATCATGTTGTGCAGGTGTTGTTTTTTATTCATTGGTTATGGAGAATTGATATTATTTTATTACTATTCATTCATTATTATAACAAAAATTAATCAAAGATAACCCAAATAATGGTAGAGTTTTGTTCCTAATTTTTTGGATTGTGATTTTCTTCCCCATTTTTTCATGATTAATCATTGGAATTTCATTGGATAACAATTCAGTGAGTACCTGATATTTAATTGTTGTATGACTGTTATTTGGTACAATAGATTGATACCACAAGTATGATTCATGATTAAGTGAGTGATCAAGCTATGTGGCAATGAATATGGAACGAGATTAGATCAGGTGTTTTCATTTCATGGTTCAATGTGAAGCAATGACACGATATGAAGGTGGATGATTTTTGAGCGGATTGAAGGCCAAATTCTAGAAAGTGGCAATGGAAATAGTTGGTTGACCTCAGATCCACATTTTTCATCATGATACATAGTTATATTGAAGGAGAAAAGTTTTGATGAAAACATATTGAACTATTTGAAATTTCTTAAAAATTCACACTACACGACCTATAGTCCCATGAGCACACCCCATGTAGTCCCTCTTCTTTGGTGCTCTGGTTTAGATGTAGATAAAAATATCAAACATTATGTGGTCCCTACCACACTCCATGTGACCCTATTTTAGTAGAATAGTGTGCATCTCGGAGGAAACATGGGCATGGATACAACCAAGAACACGAGAATGGGTAGAGTGCCTAGGCACGACCTGATATTCAGACATGACCATGTACATGAGCATGACCACTGCACACGGGCACATACATATGTATATGGGAATGGGAAAGAGACATGCTAATTTCTGGTTGAACCTATACATTATATATATAGCTAAATTACATACCATGTATATGGAGTTTTACAATCCATGGGTGATGAAGAGACACTAATAGACAGAGGGCAGATGAGACATGTCACATATTGCTGGTATATACCATGTACCTCTTTCAGGAAAATTTTTGGTCCTCTGTCTCTTTAGTATAGACCAAGTTCATTTGAGTGTAATCCTATGGTCTATCCCTATGATGTTATAGTGTGGTATTATTCAATCGATAGAGGATTGTGATCCCCTCTAAAGGTTCTCTTTAGAATAGAGTTCATGGAATCCCTCTGTGAGGCCTGGGGAGGAATCCTCTATTGTATCTATTTCCCTGGGTAAGGTTTTCTGTATCGGTGTGACCACCATGAATTGGGCATAGATTCAAAATCTAGTATATTGATTAATAATAGATTTTGGTATCCTCCAATAGTCTAGGGTGAGATCCCTTATCTAGGTATTGGGAATATTAGAGCTCCAATGAGTTCTTCTTTACTGAGACATAGTGACTTTTCATATGAGTGCCATCAGTGACAACACAGATCATGGTGTGGATTATCACAGATTATCACAGATTATCATTACCTTGAATCCTAGAGTATAAATTTTTGGATGGAAATATGATTGATACTTTCTTGAAACTTAAAGTCTGTAATGAGTATATCTGGTTGATTTTTGTTATGATTATTTCTATTATATTGATTGAAATACCCTTATATTGGTGAGATGACTACTCTTGATGATTTATGTTTAGTGATTTTGATGTGTTCTATTGGGTATTATTATAATCACCCCTACATGGGCTCTTCCCACACATGTCATGTATTATGAAAATTATAGATCTTTTTGTTTTGTCCTAGGAGGACCAAGAGTAGGTAGAACATATATTGGGATAGACATACCAAGGTTCATATTAGTGTTTCATTTGATTGTCGTCCCTCCTTTTGAGCATGTGGGACTCTTTTTGTAGTTTTTGGCCGGATTATATTTGGAACTTACTTATTTCAAGTACTTTTTCATACTATGATATGGTATAGATTTTATACATTCATTGGTATCATTTTTACTTTACTCTCATCATTGTATGGGATCAGATATGTGTGCATGTATATAGGTACATAGTATAATTCTTCCCATATGTGAGATATGCCTACTCAGAGCTAGTCGATAACACCAATCCTATTAGAGTTGAGCTTGGAATTTCCACACTTGGCTTATCACCAGGTTGGAGAGCCTTGGTGGGACATCTGGTCATAGAGTGGTATCATGGCACTGTTCAACCTTAGGACCAGATTTTGGATATTTTATAGCTATGAGATTGTTTTGGGATTTATGTAAATAATGTTAAAGAATTTTGAGTTCAGATTTTAGACTAGAGACTCTAGTATTGGTGTGTCAGCTGACGTATCAATTTAATAGGACCATGAATACCTTATTGTTGACATAGTCTATGTAGACACTAGTTTTAGGGAAAAAATTGATACATGAATCAAATTGGAATGGGTTGTGGTTTTCATGTCCCTCTTGAGTCATCTCCCCAAATATACTCATTAACAGTGGTAAACATAAATTTTATTTTAGGATGTCTCAAAAAAGATAGCTATCCAAGATTCCATAGAATGATCATAAGGATGATCTACCAAGTGACGAGGCTTTAGTATAGGGTTTTGTACAAGAGGTGGTACCTCCAGGTGGTTTTCGAATTTTTTTCACCACCCGTTGAGCAGTAGGCTTTGATGACGGTACTGGATAAGGAAGTGAATAGTTTGATAGAACTCTATGAATTTTAGAGCCAGTGTACTCCTTAGTTTTAGGTAAAGAAATACCCCCAAATAGTTGATGACTAGATGGAGGTAATCATCCAAATTTTCCACCATGTGAGGACACTGGCAGATTAGATGGTGGTCATAGTGGTGAGTCTTCTTCAAGGATATATTGGGAAACAGTTGAGTCTAGTGACTCAGTCACATAATTTGAAGAATATTTCCTACTCAGACTTCAAGAATCTATATAGTGAGGAATTTTATCTATCCATGTTGTGATTAGTATGCATCCAAGAGCTTTTGGAGTTGCAACAGAGAAAAATGACTATGTAATAGTATTTGGTGAGGTTCACTGGCCTCTCTCAATACTATCTAGATATTGTTCAATATATTTTCTTCAAAGAATATAATTTTGTGTTGGGATTACATTGATATGTTACTGATAAAGTGATATATATTTGTATTCCCACCTATACAAGAGTTCTTTAATGGACATTAGTGGTGGGGGGATTTCTGGAAGAGAAGACACCAATAATGGGTGATGGTGGTGTGCAACCAAGAGTTGGTACCTCAAAAGTTGGTAGATGATAGCAGTTTTAGGGTTTAGGGAATGCAATACACTTGTAGATAAAATCCTAGGATAGAGGGTTTATAGTTTAAGGATTTTAGGATGCTTCTAGTTAGATGAGAGAGAGGTGATGTTTCTCTTGCAACGACCAAGAATATCTCACTCGGGATTTTCTAACCCACTATATAGTTGGAGGTGGTAGATGGTTTTACTTATTCCCACCACCACCCCTAGGTGGTCTGTTCTAGGCTCACAGAGGTGGTGTTCAGTGATGAGGGAAGCTATAGGAAGCAGAGGTCTATGACCCTAAGGATATATGGAATATTAGAGGTACAATATATTCCTTGTATACTTTAGCTGTAGTAATTCTAGACATAGGTGCGAGCCACTATTTTATTTCCACTTCTCTGGTTCAAGACTTGGATATTCTAGTTCATACATTGTCTCGATCATTACTTTTGGAGAATCCTACCAAAGGTAACTCAGTGATAAAAAAATTATATTTAAATAATGACCTAACTATTGAAGATAAGTGCTTCTTATGGGATCTTTTTGTAGTAGCGATGATGCCTTATGATGTCATGGACATGAAATCCACAGTTCATGACTAGATTGAATGTTATAGGTAGTTGATGTGGTGTATTCACAGTTATGGGATGAGGTTTTACTTTTTGGGTGAGGAATAAACCCATATAGAGTAATATGGTCTCATATATAGGAGAATACAATATATTACTTACCAATTAGATACTAACACCCTTGGATCAATGGATGATTTGGGATTTTAGCTTCTTATAATGGTGGCAGAGTATGAGGAAGTATTTCCTGAGGACGTGTCATGGTTTCCTCCCCACTAATTGATGGAATTATCCATTTAATTTTACCTTGGGACTACCCCAATATTTTCTCTAACATATAATATAGATCCCATAGAGTTTAATGAGATGAAGGTGTAGTTATAGGACTTGTATAAGAAGGGATTTTTCAGACTGAATGTTTCACCCTAGGCAGCCCCTGTATTGTTTGCCAAGAAGGTGGATGGGAGGTTGAGGTTGTGAGTTGATTATCTATTCCCAAACTAGGTGAACATGAAGACTAAATATATACTATCATGGACCAATGACCTCTTAGACCATATGAGAGGGGTGAGATGGTTCTCAAAGATCTACCTCAGATCAGGTTATCACCAACTTCAAGTATAGGAAAATCATATAATGAAGATGGTATTATGATGTCTCTATGGCCACTATGAGTAATATATGATTTATTTTATCCACATTATCACCCTAGTAATTTTCATGTGACTCATGAACCAAATATTCCAACCTTTAATAGTCTAGTTTTTGGTGGTCTTCATTGGTGAATTTCTAGTGTACTCAACACATGAGGAGGAGCACGTGAGGCACTTTAGGATTGTCCTGAATATAATTTGAGATCACCAAATTTATGGGAAGATACTGAAGTGTCGATTTTTGGATTTTGGAGGTCCACTATCTGAGACATTTCATCTCAATAGAGGGTGTAACAGTGGGCCTAGTGAAGGTTTAGGAAGTGTTATCTTGGGATCCACCCAAGAGTGTGATGGAGGTAAGGAGCTTCCTTGGGCTAATACGATACTATAAGATATTCATGATCGAATTATCTAGGATATAGACACCCATGACTACCTTAAACCAAAAGGTGTATCCTTTAATGTGGATGGAGAGGTGACAATAATTTTTTTAGGAGTTTAGGAAAAGGTTGACGTGTGCTCCAGTATTGATATTGTTAGAGGAGGGTGTTGGTATTTTTTGATGCCTTATGTACCTGACTTGGTTGTGTTCTGATGAAGATACAAAAATTGATTGGTTATGAGTGTGAGTAATTGAGATCACATTAGTATAAATATGCTACCTATGATCTATAGTTTCTAGTGGAAGTATTTTCACTAAACATGTGGTGATAATACCTTATGGGTGAGTTCTTTATCATATATTATGACGATAAGAGTCCCATATATATCTTATCTCAAAAGGATCATAAATTGATACAACGAAAATGACAATAGTTCCTCCATGATTATTTCTATGAGGTAGTCTACACTACTGGGAAGGGAAATATAGTGACTGATGCTCTCAACAAGAGATCATGATCTCAATTGTTGGATGAAGTGTTTTAGTAGTTAAACTAGTTGTAGTTGTCCATCATGGATGAGGATGGTGAAACTTATCAATAGTCAAGGGTTGTTACCCAATAACTTCTACAATGTTTTGGAGAGGATTGGTGTAGAGATACTGACCGCAAGACCTTATATTCTCAAATGTCCACTGAACATGCTTATGATGGATTTTTGGAAGGTGGGGAGCACATCATCCTTTTAATAGGATAGAAAATGGTACTAGTGACTTTTCATGAAGTGTTTATGAGGGTGTTTCATATATCCCCCTTAACAGTGCATCCATGTGTGGTGAAGTTGTACTAGGACCTTCGATATTAGTTTTAGTGGTCATGGATGAAAAAATGTATAATTTTTTTTCTCTCAATGGATCAATTATGAGTATGTGTATGATAATAACTAGGTCCCAAAATGATTATCTCAAACCCACGATCTTTCAAGAGTGAAAGTGGGATGAGATATCTTTGGACTTCATGATAGGGATACCATATAATTCTAGATGAATGGTGCCATATGGGTGATCATTGACTGAATCTCTAAGTTGTCCCACTCCATAGCTATCTGATAGTAAAGTTTAATAGAGATCCTATAATTACTTTACATGAAGGATATAGTCCATATCCATAGAATACCCTTTATTATTGTTTTATACCATGATTACCACTTATTATCATGATTATGGAGAGGATTTCAGGAGACCTTTGAGGATCATTTGCGTTTGAGCATGGTGTTTCACCCCCAAATTGATAGCTTAACTGAGAGGAACATTAATTTTTTTTGAGAAAATGTTTCATTTAGAGACCATTTTTTCTATTATAAAACTCTATAATATTTTTGAATATATTTTCGGAGATAGACACTAAGAAAAATTGTGATTTTGAGGCACGGTGTACCTAGAACTAATTTTATAAAAATATTAAATATATTTTATATTGTGTGAGAATTGTTTCTTATCATAAATAGGAAAACTCTTAAAAAGATATCAGATCAGAAATATGAGACCATAGTTAAGTATGGAGCACAATGTTTACCCTTGGAATGACATAAAACTAATCAGCACAAGGTGTCTAGATATCATGACTATTGGTGGTAAGTTCAGTTGGTCAATTAATTAATTAATTATATTAATTTATTAATTAACCTAATTATGAATTCCCCTATAAATCCACCATTATGTAAATTTACCTAGGGTTAGCTGGATAAACCTGATACCATCAAGAGGCTTCTTCTCCCTCCTTCCCTGGGCAAATAAAGATGCGATGATAAATAGACGTTTGAATCCAAG
This sequence comes from Viscum album, assembly GCA_963277665.1. Classification (NCBI taxonomy): domain Eukaryota; kingdom Viridiplantae; phylum Streptophyta; class Magnoliopsida; order Santalales; family Viscaceae; genus Viscum; species Viscum album. Next base: position 1,005,581,368 of record OY728164.1, on the reverse strand, counting down.
AAGATAGAGATGTAATGAACACCACAATTCCTCTTATTCACTAGAGAGTGCATTATTCAATGATGAATGATAAAATATACAAGTAGGAATCCTATTTTTTGGTTTCTACACCATTATATAGAATTGATTTATCAGGATTATATTTCTTCTTAATCTGTGCCAATTTCTAGAATTTTCATATGTCAGTGTATAGATTCAATTTATTATTCATTTTTTTCTCACTCTGGATATCCACATTTGTGTTTTTTGGAAAATAAATATTGTAAAACAATTTTTAAATCTTTTTTTGTGATTTCTCCCTTTTTTCTTCACATTTGTCATCAATGGACCATAGGGTCACAATTTGACATTTCCAAGAAAGACTGAACCTGATCAGACCCCCCGAATTCACGAAATATTTACGTGTGGTAAATGAAAAGATGAATTAGGGATGGATTTGGGGTGATTGTGGGTTTTAGGTGATAAATTTGATGATAAGAATCTAAAATAGAGAACGATGTGGAACAAGAAGCATGTGAGGTGGAAGACATATGGTGACCCCCCCACAGGATAATGTAATTGATTTTCTGGCCACCAGATGGTTGGAAATGGAAAATGAGCAAGAGATCCACTGATTTTTTTGGCCGAAGGCATGAAATATGGTGGAGGATTCGAATATGGAATTCCCAAGTTCAGATCTATGTTTTTATGAAAAATGTGACTGTCCGTCATGTAGTCTGAAGAACACACGTCGTGTCGGGCCTTATCTGTGATAGCTAGGGTTTTGTGAAGTCATTTGTATCACACATAATATAGGACTCACACACACCATGTGACCTTGTTCTAGTGAACTGATGTGTACTTTGGGAGTACACATGCATGGCCATGGCTATGTACATGATGTGTTCTGAAGTATATATATATGTATAAAAGTACACAAACATGACCAAAGAGCATGGGTAGGACCCTGGGTGGCTGAGGCACACCGTGTAGTCCTCCTTGATGCCATGTAGGCGCACTTGGGAAGTGATGTATGTACATGTAAAGACATGACCAGGATATGGAGTGGGACCACATGTCATGTGGGTCCACACACATGTTGTGTACCCCCTTCTTTACTTATGAGGAAACTTTAACCTCTCATATATTCTTCATTTGGACTCATATTTTTGCCCATGAGTAGTCTATCCTAAGTGTTTTTTCATGTAGAACACGATGGTGGAATATTTAATGGATTTTGAGAAACAATATGAGATATTATGGGTGTGATTATTATTTTTATGGGGCTTGATGATGATAGTGATCAAATAGGATCATTTGAGTAGTACCTCCTGACGGGCTAGGGTGTAAGTCCTCTATCTACTTACAGAGTAGTACTGCATATCTAATAGGGTGTGGCTACCTAATTTGATTTTTACCCCATGATGGATCAAGGCACGAGTTATCTTCTTACTTAGTAGTACCCCTATAACATTTGGGCATGGGTCCTTTATCTATATATGGAGTGGTACCCCCTATTGGACCGGGTGGAGGTCACCCTTACTTTGAGTGGTACCTGCCTATGGAATTATGGTGTGGGTCCTCTATATACCAAGTGGTACCTCCTATGGAATTAGGGTATGGGTCCTCTATCTTCCAAGTTGTAGCCCCTATCGAATTGGTTGCTGGTCCTCTTTATATTGAGTGGAACCCCCTGATGGACCAGGGCATGGAACCTCTACTTGGAGATTATTCCCCCTTGACTATGTGACACAATGGAGAGGTGTTGAACCTACACACAGTTACTTCATTGGATAAATACGTTAGATGATGGGCATTGTTGATGGAATTTTGAAACCGATGACACACTTTCCTAGGTTAAGATGTGATATGGAGATCCCCTTCTCTCAAAATTTTGGTCTCTTTGGTTTGAATATATATATCTGTATCCATATCGTTGGATTTTGTACACTCTCTTGTTTTTGGTTGAACATTCTACCATCTATCTATTCATATTGTGTCTCTTACTGTTCCCCTTCAGCTTTCAAGGCATCCAACTGTGTATGTATATAGTCACCCCAGCATGGGATTTTCCTGCACATGTCATTTCTTATGTAGATGATGGATAGGTCGATAGTGACTACATAAGAGATTAGGGATACTTAGTGCATTGGACCACATATAGTGGTTGCATCTTAGAGATGAGGATAAGGGATCTCTCAACACTTTTACTTTTCTAGTTTCATCAGGCTGTGATATCTTTTGAGTTGGGAATATATTTCCCCACATTCATTTCAATTTTCACTATCGTAATCTTGTACATACTAGAGGTTTTTCATATGTATGGTTATATTATAGATATTTAATATTTTATTTACTATTCATCTATACGTTTTCATAAATATGGTTAGGTGTGTGTGTATATGGACATTATGAAAATTCCTCCTATTTAGGTTATTCCTTTTGACACTTATCACCTCCCCTGAACTATAGAGGTAGGATTGGGGCAGTTGCGACTTGAAACCCATTGGTTTGGGTCATGATAGATTACTATCAATTAATTTCATTCCTTAGAAATATGTTTAGAGTAGTCCCCATATGATTATTTGTTTTTTATTTAAGGAAATAGTGTCAAAGTGTTTTGAGTGTGGATTTCAGGATATAGAATCTAGTGTTGGTGCGGCAGTTAATGTATCCATTAACTAGGAACTTGACTAGATTCTTGATGACTCGGTATACCGAGACATTAGTTTCATGGTTAAAATTTTACATGGAACATATAGTATTGATTTTTTGACTATCCTTGAGTCATCTCCATATTTTATATATATTCTCATATGATTGTGGTATGTCTTGATTAAATTTTTAGGATGCCTCCTTGATGATAGTTAGCCAGGTTATTATTTCCAAATCATGATGAAAAACCGATGAGTGATAAGGACTGAGCTTAGGGTTCATCCCATGATGTAATTCCTCTAGGTTGATAGGTAGAAACACCCCCACCTATCAAGAAACAGATCATACCCACATGATGGGATGAGGATACATGCATGCTTAAAACACTCTATGAGTTCCAACACCAGAGGTCAATGAGGTTGCGTGGAGATCCAGATCCCCAGGTAGTATAGGATTTCTTAGAGTTGGCAGTCCCTAATTTTTGGATTATCCATACACCGATGTATTAAGTGGCTGCATTGGCAACTAGCATTTTCCATGAAGTAGTGAGGCATTAGTGGAATCTTGTTACCCAAATGCATGATGAATTGAAACTATTATGGACTGACTTCCAATAGCTATTTCATGAGTAGAACTACCCATCCTTCTTCTATTGGTTCAAATTCAGAAGCTTCTAGAGCTTCATTAGGGAGGGATGACATTGGATGAGTATTCTGTGAGATTCAATGACCTTATGCTGTATTAAATCTACATGATTAGGGGTAACTACTTCTGATCATAGAAGTTTGAATAGGGGATCCAAAGAGAGATCTTTGATGGTGTGGTACCCTTTTTTAATTATCACATATTCTAGGGTGTTGGAGTGGGAACTGGTGATAGTGAGATTCATATCACAGGGAATCCAAATAGCTAGAGCTGGTATTGGAAATTACATGGCTGAGTCATCTACAACAACTAGCAGGAAATAATCAACTGGATCTCAACATTGGAGACCTCCCCATGATCAGAATCAGTCAAGTGGTCATGAAACATAGGGAAAGATCAGTGGACCATGGAAGCTCGGATAGGGGTGGTGATATGAATGTGATGAGTGAGGTCACATGGAACATGATTTCCTGACCTGAAGTACTAAGGATAGAAGATAGATAACTGATATACCTCCACAACAGAGATAATTCTATAACCAGAGATCTCCCAAAAGAGGTTAGGGAGTCCCTCAGGGAGTTAGATATAGAAGAGGATTCATAGAAGCTGTGGGTGTGGATCATGCTATGGGATCCTTCCACCACCACTACCAAGAATCCCAGATCAGGATTAGGTAACTGGAGGTTAGAGATGCAGATAGATGGAGGCTACGGAGGATTATGACCCCGCGACATACAAGATTATCAGAGGGATGATCTGTGTTTATTATAAAATTTATTAAATATTATTATCCATAGTTATGAGTCATTCCTTGGTCTCTTTAATCCTTATATGAGTGTTGCATCTCCCATTTGAGGCACTAGCCCAATAGTTTTTTCTTGAGGTTCTTACAGGTAACACTTTATCTATATCATTTATCTGCTGATAGTGAAAGCTATGAATTGGTGTAGCCACGTGGGATATTTTTATCATTATGATGGAACACTATGACTTCATCTTGGGTATGGATTGGTTTTACATGATTTGAGTCAAAATTAGCTATCACTGGAGATGAGTCAGATGCCTTCACAATTATGGGGTGAGATTTTCTTTTATTAGTGAGAGAGATCTCATGGCAGGGTGAGCAATTTATTTGAGTAGAAGGCTGCAACCCATTACCCATTAGTTAGCGAGTGTATCCCTTGGTAGAGTAGGGTCTTTATGCATTTGGATTCTTTTAGTCATGGATGATTTTATGGATGTCTTTCTTGAGGACGTTTTGGGACTACCTCTATGGTGGGGGTGATTTTTTTATTGAATTTCATCACAGTACCACTCCAATATATTTTAAGAAGATCTTATGTATCTTAATGAGCTTCGAGAGTTGTGTTTTTAGTTGTAGGACCTTTGAGATAAGGGGTCCATTAGTCCTAGTGTGTACCCCTAAGTAAAAAAAGTGTTATTCATCAAAAAGGAGGACAATAGCTGGTGGATTTTTATATATTATCATCACTTCAACCAGACCATGATAAAGAAAAATTACCCCTTTATTGGAATTTATGACCTCTTTGACCAATTTTGAGGTGTTAGATGGTTCTTGAATATTGATCTTCAGTTCGACTACCACAAGTTGAGAGTTTTTGAGGATGATATTCTAAATATTTCATTCTAATGTTTCTATGAACACTATGGGTTCAAGGTGATTCTATTTGGTGTGACAAATTCCCCCACCATGTTTATGTCTTTGATGAGTTGGGTCTTCCTGTCATATATAGAATAGTTTTTGGTTGTCTTCATTGATGAAATACTAATATACTTTGTGATATATGAGGAGCATGAAAATCAATTTATGATGGTCTTAGATTTTCTTCGGGAGAACCATCATTATGGTAATCTCTTTAATTTACAGTTTTGGATTCATAAGGTTCACTTCCAAGGGAATGTCATTTCTGAGCAAGTTTTACCTGTAGACCCAGTGAAGATCGATGTAGTGATTAATTGGGAGCCACCCAATATCACGTCAAATGTGAAGAGTTTTTTTTTAGATTTGAGGGGTTCTAACAGAGGTTTGTGGTAGAGTTATCTAGGATTATATCCCCTTTTATCACCCCGACATTGAAATGTAATCCATTTACTTTGACTGAGTAGTGATAGGTATCCTTCAAGGAGTTAAGGCTGAGACTGACAAGCTTTCTTGTTTTTATCTATCGAATGAGGGTGTGGAGTACACAATGTATTGAGATGACTTAAGAGTTTGGGTCAAATGTTTATTGATGAAGAGATAGGAAATTATAACATATGGGTCGATGTAGTTGATACCCCACGAGATGAACTACATGAATTGTAACCAAGATATGGAAGTGTTAGTATTCACCCTGAGTATGTGGGGGAACTATCTTCTAGGAGAGTGATTTGTGGTTTACTCAGACCCTCATATTCTTAGGTATGTTTTCATACAGAGAGAATTGAACCTGAGATAGCGGAGCTGGATAGAGTTCTTGTTGGACTATGAATTCAAGATTGTTCATACTCTGGGGAAGGTAAACGTGATATGAGATTCCCTAATTAAGAATTACCAGGCTTGTTTGGTGTAGGAGGAGTCTGAAGAGTTGGATTCCTTGTGCTGACTCTAGTTGAGCAGGAGGGTGAAAATTTTCTTCACTCAATGGTGTTGAACCCTCTACTCATTTAGCAAGTGTGAGAGTCCCAGTTGGGAGACATTGAATCTGCGGTCTTTCATGACTAGATATCACCAATAGATTCACCTGATATTTTTTTTGAACTATGGAATCACATAATTATTTTCCAAGGATGGATGTTGGACCCAATCACAATGTGGGAGGAGTTGATGTGAGAGATAAACATATATCCTTTGTCCATATATACTGATGTGGGGAATATGAACAAATACCTTAAACAATAGTTTTTATGGGCCGATATGAGATGAAGAATGTATGAGTTCATCTCATGGTGCCTCACCCGTCAGTAGGTGATAGATGAGAACCAATTTCCAGTAGGTTTTTTTCAACCCCTCGAGATCCCAGAGTGGAAGTGGGATGACATATCCATGGACTTCGTGACTAGGATTCCATGGATAGTGAAGGTCCATGATGCCATCTAGGTGAAATTTTACTGACTGATGATGTCAGAAAACTTCCTTACTATCAGGGAGTAGATTTTGATGCAGAGTTTGGGGAAGATGTATGTATGAGAGAATTTTATCCTTCATGGGGTTACCTAGACTATTTTCTCTGACCATGATGTGTGATTCACATCTTGGTTGTGGAGAGTCTTATAAGATGAATTCAATCCCCATATGAGGATGATTACAACCTTTCACCCCTATAAATATGGGAAGACCAAGCTCACTATCTAGATAGTGGAGGATATGCTAAGGGATTGTGTGTTAAACATTAGATGAATTATTGAATATCACTTTATCTTTGTAGAGTTTGAGTACAACAATAGCTACCACTCTACTATCACAAGACACATTTCAAGGCCCAGTACGAGAGACTGTGATAGTCACCCCTATGATGGATAGAAATCGGCGAGTCATCTCTTGTGGGTCTATAGTTGGTAGAAAAGATTATGAAGAAGGTATGATTCAACTGTGAGTGGTTGAGGATAGAACAGAGTAGGCAAAAATCTTGTATAGATCAACATCGTATGCCTTTGGAGTTTGAGCAGGGAGATCATGTTTTCTTAAGAGTATCCCATAGATGAGGATTGTAGAGATTTATCTAGGGAGGCAAGCTATCCCCAAGGTTTATTGAGATGTTCAAGATATTACAGAGGGTTGGTGAGGTTGCTTACTACATTTCCCTATCCCCACAGGTGGATCAGGCGCACAATGTATTCCATGTGTCATATTTGAGTAGACACATGTGTGAACACACACACGTTATTGATTGGGGTGACCTGGACATTGAGGATGAAGCCATTTTGGTAGAGCATCCAATGGTGATTGAGGATTGGAAGGAGAGGACCATGTGTTGATGGACCATCCCCTTGGTTTGTATGCTATGGTAGCACAATATCTTACAAGAGAGCTCCTTGGAGTGGGAGAGCCAGATGCGGGCTCAATATCCTATATTTTTTGTTTAGTTTTTCTTTTCAGGTATGAAAATATTGATGGAGGAAATGATATAGAGACCATGATTTTTCCTTGTAAGACTTAATATTTATAAATATTTTTTTAGAGATAGGCATTGAGACGGTGTATGATTATGATGCCTGGTGTGCCCAAAATTAAAATTTTAATAATATTAAATATATTGTATATTTTATGAACATAGTTTATTAAAACAAATGTGATAACTCTTAAAAGTAATATTGGAATATAAATGTGAGACCACGGTTGAGTATGGAATGTGATGTTTACTCTAGGAACAACCTAAAACTAGTTGTAATAGGGTGTTCATATATTGAAGTCATTGGTGGTGCATTCATTTAGTTAATTAATTAATTAATTTAATTAATTTATTAATTAACCTAATTATAAATTTTCCTATAAATCCACTATTACTTCAATTTTCATAGGGTTAGCCACATAACTATGGGATCATTGAGAGTATTCTTCTTCCTCCTTTCAATTACGAATCAAGATCCGATGATAATGAGACTCTAGATCCAAGAAGATAGAGACACGATGAACTAAAAATTCCTATTCTTGGTTGGAGAGTGCTTGCTTTGATGAAAAATGGTCCAATATTTGGGATGGAATCATATTTTATGGTTTCTTCCCTATTTTATTATATTTATTGATCAAGATCATATTTCTTCTTGATTTACTCCAATTGATAGACTTTTCAAGTTATTGTGTACAAAATCAATTGATTATTCAATATTTTCTCACCCTGGATATCCCCATTTTTGTTTGTTGGATAATAAATCATGGATAATGATTGTTAAACATTTTTTTATGTTTTTATCTCTTCATTCTTCATATTAGTCTTATTTGGACCATGGGGTCGCGAATCGACATTATTGGGAAGAACCAAGCCGGACCAGAACCATGAATTCATGATGGATTTTTAAGAGGAGAATAAAATGATTAATTTGGTATGGATTTTGGATTATTTATGGTTTTGGGGAATTTATTTGATGACTGGAATCTGAAATGGATAATGATGCGACATAGAGAGTCTTTGAGGAACACTGACATATGATGCCCCCACAAGAAGACTAAATCAATGTTTTGGCCATCAGATGACAGGAAACCATGAACGAGCATAAGATCCACCTATTTTGGGTGGGTGGAAGAATTATCCAAAATGGAGGAGATGGATCATGAATTCTCAAGTACATTTTTATTTCTCGATGAAAAATGTGACTACATGTTGTGTAGTTTAAAGACCACAGGTGTACAAGGAATTGACAGTGGAAACTAGAATTTTGTGAAATTATAAGTATCAAAAACCATGTGGGATCTCCACACACTATGTGACCATGTTCTAGTGACCCATTATGTACTACAGAAATACACATACATGGGTACAACCAATCACATACTGTGCACCAAAATACATGGACACAATTAGAAGTTCACACACATAGCGGAAGAGCATGAGTATGACCCCGGGGTGGATTAGTCACACTATGAAGTTATCCTATATTTCATATAGGGACACATGGGTAGAAATCATTGTACCTATAGGGACACGTCCAGGTGATGGATCGAGACCACACGTCATGTGGGTCCCCTCACATATCGTGTACCCCCTTATTTACTTCTGAGGAAACTTCAACCTATCACATCTCCTTCTCTTGGACTTGGATTTTAGTCCATGAGTAGCCTATCTAGAGTGCTTTTCCAATAATAATTTTATGGTGGCCTTAATAGTGTCTTTTTAGATATTATATGAGATTTTTTGAGAGTGACACTTATTTAGGTGGTTCTCTAAGAGGGTAGTGATCCGATAGGATCATTAGAGTAGTGAATCTCTGATGTAATAGGGAGAAGGTACTCTATCTACTTATAGAGTAGTAACCCACCATCTTAAAGGATACATTTACTCCTTCCTTTGAGTTGTATCTCTTTGATGGATCAGGGTTCAATTCCTCTATTTTCTGAGTGGTACCCTCTATAGCATTAGGGTGTGGGTCCTCTATCTATATATGAAGTGTCCCCTGTTATATAAGGTGTGGGTCCTCCTTCATTTTAGTGATACCCCTATAGAATTAGTTCACATGTCATCAATATATAGAGTGATACCCCCTATGCCATTAGGGAATGGGTACTCTATCTAACAAGTTGTATCCCCTATCAAATAGGGAACAAATCCTCCTTACATTGAGTGGATACCATTGAAGGATTTGGGATCGAGTCCTATTGTTGGATATTATGACCCTAGACTTTTCATCACAGTAGTGAGGCATGGTCCCTCAACATTGTTACTTCTTCGGATATACATAAGAGATGTTCGTCATCATTTATGGACTTCTAGAACTGATGTCACTTTTTCTAGGTCCAGACAGTGAGATAGATATCCCCTTCTCTATCGTTTGGGTTTATTTTGTTTGAGAATATAAATAAATAAATAAATAAATAAATAAATATATATATATGTATTCATGTCATTGGATTATGTTTACTCTCATACTTTGGGTTGAGTTGTCTACGACCTAATTATTCTTATCATGTCTCATACTTCTCCCATTCAGATTTCAGGCTGTCCTACTGGGTATGTACATACTCACCCATACATGGAACCAAATGTTTCATGTCTTATGTTGAAGATAGTTAGGTAAATGGTTTATAAAAATAATCTTAGGGATAAATGGTTCATTGGATCATGTATGATTTTTAGAGATTGGTGGTTAGGTGTTGGAATCTCTCTTCACTTTTACTTTTCTAGTTTTTTCATGTAGGGACATCTTTCTGGTTGGTCATGTATTTTTCCTCTTTAATTTTACTTTTCACTATTATAATCTTGTAAAACCTAGAGTTTTTTTCATATTAATGTTTATATTATATAAATTTCATCTTTTTATTATTATTCCTCTACACGTTTTCACCGAGATGCTCATATGTGTTCATACAGGTATATTAGGAAGTTTCCTCCCATTTTGGTTTTGTATTTCGGTGCTTATCACCACCCCTGACCTATAAAGGATGTATTGGTTTAGTTTTTGAATGATACCCATTACGTTAGGTCATGAAACTTTGGGTATATTTTTTGGAATATGGATATAGTTAGGAGGATCACCTACCCTAGGTGGAGTTTGTGTACAACAATAACTACCATTCCACCATCTGTATGACAATATTTGAGGATTTTTATGGAAAAAACTATAGGTCACCATTTTGTTGGAATGATCTAGGTGATTCAACACTCATGGGCCCAGAGTTGGTGAAAGTTATGAAAGATAAGGTGCAGATTATCCAGGATTGGATGAGGACTACACAGAGCCTTTATAAGGCCTTTAAAGTTTGAGGAAGGAGACCATGTGTTCTTGAGTGCCTCACCTCGATGTAGATCAAAAAGATTTGGCTGGGGTGGAAATTTATATTTTGGATTAATTAGACCATTAAAGACACTTCATTGGGTCAATAAGGTTGTGTACCACTTGGCCCAACATCCACAAATATACCAGGTACATGATGTATTTCATGTGTCACAGCTGAGGAGGCACATGAACAAATCCTCTCATGTTATCATCTAGGGAGAGACAGAAATCATGGATATAGATACCTTTAGGAATAACCTAGTGGATATCAAGTATTGGAAGTGGAATATCTTCCATGGGAGAGTGATTCCATTCATGTATGTCTAGTGCCATTATGAGAATTTTCAGGAGAGAACCATGGAGTGAGAAACCCAGTTGCGAGATTAGTAGATACATATTTTTGTGTATAACTTTTTTTATTTTTAAAGAAAAAATTACCGAATGTTTGGAGAATGTTACAACTCTATTTTCTCCATGTAAATATTTGGAATATATCTAATAATATTGTCTAAAACTGGCACTGAGACAAAGAGAAATTTTGAGGCCCATTGATCCTAGAAATTATATAATAAAAATATTAAATATATTAATGTCACACACATGAGAGTTTCTTGAAATATTGGACTAAATACTTAATGGGGTCTTGGTTAAGAAATTTGAGACCATTGTTGAGTTTGTAACATGGGTTTTACCCTAGGTGTGGTATAACCTTTATCGGTGTCCAAGGTTTTTATGAAGTGATATCAGGATCAAAAATATTGAAATTAATTAATTAATTAGTTAATTTATTTTTATAACATAGTGACCTAACCATATCTTTATTAATTCATATTATGTAAAAGAATCAATATTAGATGAATAAACATAGGGATTGAGAGGAGTCATTGACATAACATTCTTAGAGGATTATCGAATGAACAATGATGGATCGAGGATTGCTAATCAGTGTTCAAATCAGTGATTCTGGATCTTGATAATGATTAAAATGAAGGACCATTCATCCTTTATGATTAATCCTAACCCAAGATATGATTTTTTATGTGGATTTATCTCCGTTTCATTATCCCAAAATGAATGAAAATAAATTCATCTAAAGTTTTATTTGTGGGTTGATTTTGCTGTGTGGGTGTGAGTTTTATCTTATTGGTTTTTAGGGGATTGATAATATTTGATTAATATTTATTCCTCATTCTAATAGAATAAAATTTATTCCAACCTAAACATTGGAAAAGTTTCATCCCTCATTTTTTATTTCATTTTTCTTCATCATTTCTTTATAGGATTCACCACTGATATTTCCTTGACTAATGTGTTTAATGAATACCTAGTATTTGATTGTTATGTGACCATTATTCAGAGAAAAAGACCAATATTATGGGTATTGTTCATGATCAGGTGTGTAATTAAGGTTCATGGTAATGACGATGGATCATGATTAGATCAGAGGTTTTCATTTCATGGTTTGGAATGTGATGATGACATGATCTGATGGTGGATGATTTTTGAGTAGGTTGAAGGAAAAATTATAGCAAGAGGAGATTGTGAGGGTTAGTCGACCTCAGATCCACATTTTCATCATGATTCATGGATTGATCAAAGGAAGTAGGAAAAAAATAAGACACATTAACAAGTCTATAATTTCTAACAAATTACCTACTACACAATGTGTAGTCCCACTAGCACAAGCCGGGTAGTCGCTCTTTTTCGGTGGTAGGGTTTACTCACATAGAAAAAGATCACACACCATATGGTCCTTACCACATGCTATATAACCTAGTTATAGTGGCTTGTCTTGTTTTCTAGAGGATACATGGGAATGGACATGACCAGATACACATTCATGGGTATAGTACACATGAATGACTTAGTATTCAGACATAACTAAGTATATAGAAATGAACGCTGTACAACGGAATGATTATATGTACACAAAAACGGGCAGGTGGTACACTGAGTGATGAAGCAACCTATACTTGATATGTACCAATAAAAAACACACCATGAAAATGGAGGTTTAGATTCTGTGTGAGACCGTGAGACCCAATTATACGCAGGGTAGATGAGACATGATGTGTACCATAGGTACACAACATGTACTTATTTCAGGCCAAGTAGAGGTTATATGTCTCTTTAGTATAAACCAAGTTTAGTTAAGTGTGATCCCTTAGTCTATCCCTACGAGGGTAAAATGAGACATTACATCCCCAGATAAGGATTATGATCCCCTCTACAGGTTCTCTTTTAGATAGAGTTTGTGGAATCCCTCTACGAGGCTGTGGGTGAGATCCATTATCGTATCAATTTCCTTGGGTAAGGTTTGTGGTATCAGTGTGACCACCATTAACAAGACATCAGCCCCCTAAATAGAGGATTGATTTATTAGGGTTTGTGGTGTCCATAGTAGTCCTGGGTGTGATCCCCTATATAGGAATTGAGAACTTAAAGAGTTATATTAAGTGATTCTTTAGTGAGACTTGGTGATCATAACATTTAGAACAAGCACTATTAGAGACATCATTGATCCTGGAGTGGATTCACCCAGATGGGTTCTACCTTGATGATTAAATAATAACCCTATGGCTGGAAGTATGGTTGATACTTTCTTGAGACTTGAATTCTGTAACGAGTATACCTAGTTTTTTAGTTATTGTTACATATCATATCCTGATTGACATACCAATATATTGGTGAGATGACTACTCTTGATGCTTTATGTTTAGTAATTTTAGGGTTTTCTATTGGGTATGTTATAATCACCCCTAATTGGGATGTTACTATACATGTCGTGTCTTATGAATATGACATACCTTTTGACAGTGTCTTAAGAGGTCTGAGAGCTATCAGAGTATATATTTGGATAGAAATACTGAGGTTCATACTAGTGGTTCATTTGATAACAGTCACCTCTTTCTGATCAGATTAGTCTATTTTTATTGTTTTCTGTGGGTTTGTATTTTGACCTTATTTTTTCCACTATTTTTTCATACTCTGATGTGCGATAGATTTTATGCATTCATTGGTAGCAGTTGTTCTTTAATTTTAGCATTGTATGGACATTGAGATATGTGTGGGTGTGTATACAAGTAATTAGGATAATTCCTCCCATATATGGTATATTCCTACTAAAAACTACTTCCTAGTACCTGGACTATTGGAGGTAGTCTTGGAGTTATCACACTTGGATTAATACTATCCGGGTGGGCTTAGATGGTTCAGGTAATGACAGATCACTCATAGTATGAAGATAATTTCCAATTAATTTCATAAATTATAAGATTGTTATATTTTATTGGTCAACTCTAACTATTTAAACTAAATAATGATTCTATACATTTACACATAGGATAATTGAGAGATCGCAGATCCCATACCTAGTATAAGAAGATTTATGGTTTGTAATGCATGAACAAGGAATAAGAGATAGGTTCACATAGGTCAAGAAATGCAAGAGAATATCACCTCAAAATGAATTTTTTTACTCAAAACAAAGGATCATAATTGAATGAAACATACTTGAAAATTCATAGGGATTTGTATCACATGTCATATGTGTCAATGTAGTATTATGATGCAAGGGAAAGGGGGATTTTCTATTCTTTATTCAAAAGTAGGGGAGCTCAAGAAGTATACATGAGGCTATCAACATTTATTTTTGAAATAAAATTTAGCATTTGATTTCTAATTTAAGTTCATGCACCTTTAATTTAATTAAATCATGGTATTAAAATCACATTTATCATAACATTACAAATTCTTTCAAATTTCAAATTTTTTCCATCACCACATTCCCAAATTTTTATTAATTTCAATTCTTTAATTTAATGATTAAGTCCAATAGGGTAAGGGGATGGTGTATCTTCATTCATAACACCCCCTTTTAATTCCTTTACAATATTTTTTTTATTTTATCATCTACTCATACATTTTACATTTAATTACAACCCCTATTAAATCATTATTTCATCTCTTTTAAAATACATGATTTCTTTATTTTATTACTCCCATTCCTACGTGAATCAACCCCTCCCAATTTAGCTCACCCTACATTTAAATCCCATGAATCCCTCTCCTATCTCAACATCTCTCGCATTTAACATTCTATATCTAGTATTCCTATCTTATTTTATATTTTATTTTCCCCTCTCGTCCAATTATAATTTATATTTTATATTAAAATCCCCACATTTCACCATATTTAACACACACAATTTTTACATTTTATTTTTTATTTTTAATCTATTTTTTTTATTTTAAATAAAAAAATTTATACATTTTTTTAATTATATTTCTAAATGTAATATATATCTCATTTTTATCCTTTTACAAATTTTAATCTTTAAAATTCATAATACTTATTTTATTTTTTCATGGAATTACACTTAAAAAACACCCATTTACACTTTTTTAATTTTAAATCCATATAATATATATATATATATATATCAATGTCGTATATATTAAATTAATAAATACTTGAAAACAAACACACACAAACACATGTTTCATAACATGAATGTTTCACAATTTTTTGAAACTACAACCCATGCACACATATATAATATGTAACATATAACTATGAAACACACACATACAAATTTATATACGTTACATAATTTATTTTTTATGTAGAAGATCATTTACCAATATAAAATTCAACACGTAATAAAATATAGATGGTACATAATATATTTAATAAATGTGTAATATTTTCAAATCATTTGTAATATATCGCACTTAGGTAATATTTTGAAAAATAAAACTAAACTTGATAAATTTATAAAATTAATTAAAGAAACATAAAAATTCTTAACCCATTAATACTAAGTAGAATCATACTGATAATTTTTTGAAAAATGAGAAATTACTGAGGAAGGATTCAAAAAAAATTTAAACCCTTACATTGTGAGTATGAACCGATCCATAACCCTTACTAATTATGAGGTAATCTAACAAAAATTCTCTAGAAATACCATCTGGATGTATTCATGAAACTCCTTCGATAACTGATCACATAGTATTTGAACGTTCCCTATATGTCCACTCTGTAAACACCTTATCGATGTATAACATAGATGTGTTGTCCTAGACATAAATTATGTGGCATCTATAAGAGGGGGGGGGGGGTTGAATTGAAATCATAAAGCCATCTAATAATTTTCGTCCAACTCAAAGTGATAAATGATCATAATATAAAAATTATTGTCAATCAGAAAATATCAAATTAATAAATACAACAATAGTACATGCACAGTAAAATATATATGATTTAGAAGATAAAAACATAATTGAAATAAAAACATTTAAACCAATCAAAAATTAAATATTTGAATGATAAAAAAAAAGATAATTGGATAAAAATAAAAATAATCCAATAAATGATATTATATTACCAAATACTTATAGTGAAGTGTTAACTTTTTATCCAAAGCAATAGGTGGATATGTATACCAGGTCCAAGGTATCAATATGTTACAAACACCAGATATTCTTTTACTAAGATAATCAAAAGTAGTAATTTATACACCATGAAACTCCTGGATAGAAATTCCCGCAATGGATAGATATATCCATGATAAACTTTTTGATATCCTCAATCAATAGTAAGTACAATTACCCTAGGCTTCATAAAGTATATGATTTAGAAGTGAAAGTTTTCCAGCACAAAAAACTCTTCAATCACAACAATATAATAAAATTACTTCTCACCAAAATCTCATCGATCATGAAGATCATAAAATGAATGTAAAATAAAAAACTAAGAACTTTAATGATACCTCACCAAATTATAGGTCTTCACAAAAACATTGAAAAAAATACAATTGTGTCTCTCAATAGTAGTGAGATGATGAAAAAGTACTGAATGTATTGAATCAATGTATCTTATATTCATCCAAGGCTCATCCCAATTATATACATTTTTGTAAAAAACATCCAGTATTCATATTTCAAAAACAAAGGGTTTGGTTCCAACAAAATCCAAATATACACAATATTCAAATGAATATAGCTCTATCTTTCAAAGAATAATCAAGAAATCCATCATAGTGCTCCAACATAGTCTAGAAATTGTATGGATCTTCTCAGTTTAATGAAATATAGAATCAATTGATAAAAACTACACATACAAAATTTGAACAGAAAACTTTAGGTTAATTCAACTAAACTTGATTGTATTTGGATTTTAACAATGAAGGATACAAAAATTATTAAATTGACTCAATAATCTCGCTAATAATATCACCTTTTTTTCAATCATAAAACATGAATGGAAAATGAAACTTTGACTAAAATATAAAAGGAATAATCCCTATAATCTTTGATAGAAATTCCACTTGAGTTTATTATCGACAAACATTACATTTCTCTAACTTTAAAACTCATCTTAATTTTTTATATTGAAAAAAAATTATCCCCCTTAAATAAGTAAAATTATATTATTCCTTCAATTTCCTCACTTTGTTATTATAAAAATTATTTTCTTGTAAATAAAAGAAACAAATATTAAGTATTAGATAAAAACTTAAATATAATATAAATAGCAATATATCTTTATCTTATAATTTCTAAACCTCATATATACACCTCAATTTATGATTCCAAATTAATTACATGATAAATTTTTTTATATCTATACTTTATAATCATATCCTCCCTTATCAAATAAGAAAAAACAAATAAGAAATTATAATCCAATTTTCAGGGTTATCATAAACATGCAAATATAATAAAAAGTATAAAAAATAAAGAAGTTTAAAAATAATAATAAATAAATGTAAAGTCAATAAAAAATAATCCTAAAATTTTAAAATCGCTCTGTAAAAGTCAATTTTTTCATAAATTAATGTTTATAAAAATTAAAAAATAGATCAAAATTTTATATTTATTATTTTATTAGGGATTTGGATATCAACTTTTCCATCTTCATTAGCCTCTTATCTTGATCTTCCAAAGATCCAATTGCTTATTTCAATTATTTCTCTAGATCTTTAATCTCTTATATTTATTTAAATTATAATCGTACTATTCTAACTTATGGTCTTCCAAACCAGAAAGAATATTGGCTCCCTTAGGATAATTTTTTATGGAAATATACTAGTTAAAACAGAAATGAATTTCATTTATTTGATTCGTCTGATACATATCTATGTTATTTATGTTACCAAATAGAATATTTTAATATTCCGTAAGACTATATAACTCATATTTTATATATAATTTCTCATTGAGAATATTCTTGCACGTCCAATAATTTTTATCATCCATGATACCGTCAATTTCAATGATTATCCTAAATTCGATTTTTTAAAGAATAGATATGATATTGGACACCCTTTGGTGATGTTCTGCTATCATAGATTATTTACTCTCTATTATACTACTTCTAGAGGTATCTTAGGAAGAAATTTATTTTGAAGAAATATCTAACTCAACTCTGGAAATATTAAATTCTGGTGTACCTTTGAAATGAAATATATTTTAAAGTGAGATATTTAAGATATAAATATGATGATAGGATTGGGTTTTCTTCAATTTATAAATATAGATTCCATTTTTCTATGTACCATATGAATAATTTTATTTTCAAATACCCTTTGCTATATTTAATTAGCCTATTTAGAATAAAATTCTATAGAATATTTTTTCAATATTTAAACTTCATCAAATAAAGATGAATTTATCTTCCAAGAATCATCTTCTGATGAAATAATTGGATTTGATGAATTAGAAGATTATTCAAAATAAATTTTAAAGGATGATGAATAAAAAAATAATAAGGTGGTGAGGGTCTAAAGGATTCTTGTACTATTACATACACTTCATCTAAAGTTCTCACCTATTCACACATCTTTGAATTCATTGATGGAATAAATTCCAATGGGGATTATTTTTCAACTTCCATTAAAATTTTTACTCATTTTTCAGTTTTATCTTTTTATAATTTTAAAATATTTCTCAAAGTTCCTTGAACCTCTTACATAGGTATTATAATGGTTATATGAGGTAAATTAGTATGAGACTTTTAAATTTTCAAGGAAAAATAATTTTTCCTTTTAACAATTTTTATTGAAATCCAATTTATTTCATCACTTTAAATTCCAATTTTGATAGACCAAAATAAGGTTTTATTGATTTTAATTATTTAATATTGTTTTTAACTTTATTTTTTTTATTTTGAAATTCATATTTATGCTTATCAATCATTTTTTGAGTTATTTTTATCAAATATTTCCTTCTTTTTAGAGAGGTAGATTTATTTATCGGATATTTTTATAATTATTTTATATTATTCTCCATAGAATTATTATTTCTTTCTATAAAAATTATTAATTTCATTATCCTTAAAAAAATATTATTTTTATCCAAACCATAGACCAATTTAATCCTATCGATTATTTCATCATTCAAAGGGTTTTCATTAACCCTTTCCACATATGCAAAGTTTGTGACACATTATATCTTATAAATATTCACAATCATCCAAATCAAAGTAATTTAATATGGTAGCCTCCTTAGTTTCACTATTATAGAATATATGAATTACATATAATCCCACATGAATTTTACTAGATTGTGTTTCATCATCATAAAGAGTAACTCCAATATAAAAATTTTCCAAAGATTTATAATATATTTCTCACCTTTTCTCAACAATAAGAATCCTTTCACCCAATGGATATCAATTTTATCTTCCAGATATAGGTGATTAATCATATGAATCTTTTTCCTTCATAAGAAACACAATATCTTTAGCCCTATCTTTATTAAAACTTCTAGATGTTTTCATAATTTTGCAAGAAATGAATAATTAATCACCTTCTAGTGGTAATTTAATAACTTTTTCAATATTCTTCATGGTAATCAGAAACTTATGATCCTGAACTATGAAAATAACCTTTTTCTCACCACATAAATCATTAGAAACCAAAGTGGAGTGTAAATATCATAAATTTGTGGGGTAGTAAATGTCATAATCCTCATAAGGAAGGGATATCGATTCTTAGTCATTAAATTTGATGAATTTATTCATTAAGGATTCTTGTTTTTAATACTAATAAATATCATTTATCCATTCATGAATATATATATATATATATATAATGAATATAAATATATTATGATATTACGAATCATAAATAATAAATATTAATCTGTAAGATATTATTTGAGAGATATATGGATTTACAATAGATAGTAATAATCAACTATGGGTCCAAAAAAATTTATATAATCAATATTCTCTACCGTTAATATGATATGATATGACTTTAAAAAATATTTTACACCAAATAATAATTATTCAAAATATATAAAAAATTTATTAAATGAAAATTTTGTTAAATTTTGAAAAAGTAAATTATAAAAATAAAACTTGTATATAAAAATATAACAAACTAAGAAAATTTATTTAAAATTATAATTCATCACAAGTTTCATAGGATAAGAAAATTTATAAAACCTATCAAAATTTATCTTTCGATATTATTGCCTAATTTTAATCTACAGAATATGGTTCTAGGATTATTATCAAATTACATTTTTGTCTTTCCTTATATATAATGGTATATTATAAAATTTTCATTAACATTAAGAAAAAAATCCCCCAAAATATGAAGTATAAATTTAATATATAAATTTTATGTACAAAAAATTATGTAAAAGTAAGAAAACCACACAAAAGTGTAAAATATCATTACATGGAAGTATAAGTATAGATACAATATAAAAACATAATATTTAATCAGAAAATCATAAGATAAAAAAACATAAAAGTAAGAACTTAAAAATATAAAATTAAACAATTAATATTTACTAGGAATTATAGTATAGTTTTAGGGACACAACATTATTTCCTTGATAAAAAATTAATATAAGGGCTTCTACAATTACTTTTGTTCGGAGATATAATAAAATTGAGCTTTCATAACAAATATTCTTCTAACTATCCTATATTAAATCACAATAAACTCCTTTGATATAAAATATTTGTTAATTATGAAGGAATTATTTTTATTCCATGAACATTTATTCTTCAAATATTCACTACTCTAAAAATTATTTCAAAATGGTTTAATCCTTGAAAAATAATAATTCCTTTTATTATGAGAGCGTATGATGGATTTTTTACAAGTTCAGAAGTTTTTCTCTCCATTAATAAATTTTTTTAATTTTTTTTAAAAAATATCCTTTTGTTAGTGAAATTAAATTGTAATTTCTTTAGGTTATCAAATTATGACTTTAACTTCATCACCTATTTTTTATCTTTTTATTTTATTATGAGAATAGTCTAACCATTTAATTTTAAATACAATATCAAAATTTTCATGGTATATTTACCAATATGTTAATTAGTTTTAGAAATTGAAACATACTTGAAATTTAACATTTAATTTAACCTTGAAACTTCATTCTTATATTTAAATAGAACACCATTCTTATTAATAAATTCAAATTTGATTTTTTTATGTCTCTTCTAAAGATTTTGTTACATATCTTAAATCTTCACAAAATAATATTTCATATCATCATAATTTGGAGGAATTTTTTCCTCATCGTCCTACTCTGAATCAACATCAAATGAAAATGAAAATTATTATCTCAAAGATAAAAAAATCATCAAACTAATATTTTTCTTATAAAACATAGTTTTACATAGGGAAAATTTGTCTAAAATATGGTAATTGTACAACTATTTTTAATATTAAATACACTTCTATAATCCATGGATATATGTTTACTAGCACTCCATGTGTTGTTAGTAGCTATAAATGCTTTTTTTTCTTAGAGGTTCTCCTTGATTATCAGCCATTATTTTAAAGTCTTAAATAATTTAGTCAAATGTGTCCAGAATATTTACATTCCTAGAATATAAGTTCCAAATAATATTTAATTTCATATTTATCCCTTCTTTACTTTATTTAATTATATTAACCTCTCTAGAGATTATTATTTCTATAAATTATTCTAGCTATATGTTAATGTTCACCATTGGAAGGTTCTGTATCAATATTATCCAACAATTTCTTAGATTTTCTTATAATAAACTCAACTAAGAAGTCTCTGCTCTAGAAGTTAAACCTTAATATATTGAAGAAAGGGAAACTCCATTTTTCTATCTTTATTTCTCAACATCCTTCTTAATCTAGTTAACATACTACATATGAGTTTTGAAAAAATCACATAAGATCTACTTTGTAATATGTATAATATCCTAGATAACTATTTTATTTTAATCCCATTCCATATTTAGAATGTCAATAAATTTTTATGAAATTCTATCATCTAATAATTTACTATCATCAACAGAATATTGACTATTGAGTACATTCATAAATAATTGATGTATTTTTGAAATTGTCTTACCAAGTAACAAATGAAAACTTTGATAATATTCCTTGGCAATTTATCTATTAATTTTTAGAACTTTCAATGTTCCAAAATGAGGAACCTCTAATTTTTTTGAAATTCTGTTAGTTTTTTTACATAAAGATACTCGATTGTAGATATTTTACTAAATAACACATTATAGTGTGCTATGGAATTAGAAATTAAGTTAGTATTTTAATTTCTCATTTTGAATAAAAGTGAAAAATTATTTATCTCTAATATTTTAAATTTTAATAAGAATCAGATAATTTTCAACACCTATATTTATAATATATGTTTCCATATGATCATTCTATTATTCATAATCATTTCCATTAATATTTGTGTTCAATTTGGATTTATATTATCCAAACGTTCAACTATAATTACACCCACCATAACTTAAAAAATGTTTTCTCTATCACATGTTAGTATAAAGAAATGTATAAATACTAAAATATAGTAAAAAATATAAAATTTTAGATACTAGAGAAATTATAGGGTCTATCTAAAATATCAAGAGGCTTTCTCTAATACCAAATGTTGTCCCAGATATGAATGATGAGGTAGTTACATGAGAGGGATTGAATTATAGTCACAAATAAAACTAATAATTTTTATCTCACAAAAAAAGTTAAATGATCAAAATATATAAATTATGATAAATCAGAATATATCAAATGAAAAATGTAAAAAAACATTGCACATAAATCATAAAATAGACAATTCATAAGTTAATAAACTTAAATAAAATACAAACAAGTAAACCAATCAAAAATTAAACAATTAAATGGGAAATAATAAATCAATTATTGGATAATAATTACAATACTAATATAAAGGATACTACATTACCAAAAAATCATATTTATGGGAAGTCTTCTATTTTAATGCAAAGAGGTAGGTCGATTAGTATACTAGATCAAAGGTATAAAAAAGTTCCAAACACCAAAACATCATCGAATAAGATAGAGAAAAGAAACAAGTTCTTCATTAGGAACCTCTTTGATTAAAATTTCCTTGTTAGGTATCACTATACATGAGCACCTCTTTGATATAATCAATCAAAAAAATTTCTATTACCCTATAATTTTTAAAACTCAATGGTTTGGAAGTTATAGTTTTATAGCTAAAAAACTCTTCGACCACAATGACCAAAAGTAGTAAGTTATTAAATAGAATATCATTATTAATAAATATCTAAAAATGAAACAATAACTATGATATTTATAATAAAATGTCACCAAATTGTAGATCTTAGAATAAACACTGAAAAAAATAAAATCACGGATCTTAATAATAGTGAGATAAACCATAAGCACTTAATGTATTGAATCAGAACATATTCCATTACTGAAAGGCTTATTAAAATTTATAGACATCATTGAAACAAAATCCAATGGTCATATTCCATAAAAATTAGGTTTAGTTGATTTTTTTTTAGAATTTATAATATCATCCAATGAGTGTAGCTCTATCTTTTGATAAAGCATTCAATATTCCATAACAATGATCCAGCATATTCTAGAAATTACATAGAACTACTCATCTTAATGGAATATAGAATTGGTAGACACAAACACAAAATATAAATCTCAAACAAACAACTTTAATTTAATTTAATTAAATATGTGTGTATTTTGATTAAAATAGGATATATAAGTAGTCAATTTACTAAAATGTATCTTTAAATCATGATGAAATCATTGAAACTATGCTTTGACTACCCTTCTAGGTCTCCACATATCCTTATTTATAACTACCCAGATCTCTACTACCTGTCTCACCTAAGACCATTATCTATCTTGGTATACTCCCATCCTATATGTTCTACTCTACTATCAGCACCTGGTTCACTACCTCTTATAACGAGGTTGATCAAAATATATTTTAATACACCCTAATAGTATGAAATAAACCATCCTTGAATCACTGCACCTTGGAGATCTCATCCTCTACCGATGTTAGTGCAAAAAATAACAAATATGTTAACCTTGTGGGGTAATCGATGATTGAAGTATCTCTACACACCAAGTACATGAACTGAAAATCCATATGATCCCTCATCATCCTAGGAAATAATTTCTTTATGAACACCACTGTAATATCTTTCCTAGAAATCCAATCATATCCACCTACCTAAACTTGTACATTCCACCAGTGCTTCACCGGTCATTTTATCATATATGTATTAAACTTCATCCTTCACCCTAGTAGAATACTGATATAATGAAAAATATTATTTATTGATTTAATCCAATACTACACTACCTAGGGTTAACCCTTTCTATATATCAAAGGAAGATTCTATGAATGGATCTCCTATATTAGGAATTCCATTGATGTATCAAGTCACTAAGATCCTCGATCGATTTTCTTGATAACCTATACTAGTCTGACCCTGAGTTCCTCATCCAACCACTACCCCATCTCCTATAGATAATGTGGTTGACCTTCCTACCTTGAAACCTACATCTATAGCTCATGATCACCTCTATCCTTAGTCCCCTCATTTCATGCATGCCTTAGTGGAACCATATCTTCACTCTTCTATTTATATAACAAATTTCATTTAGGTAGAATCTTGCTAAAAACCGAATACCATTCTTAATAAGGATATAATAACTCAAATATCTAAAATAGGGAAACTTGTAACATGCATCATTAGCCGATAACCCTTACACATTTATACTGTACTCATGTATTTATACCTTATGGCCTCATATAATTGCCTACTCAAGTCAGGGTTATTCACCACACACACTATAGACATGTAGGGTCCATGTACTTATTCCAATCAAGAATCACATTCTCATTATAGTTAAACATAATTCCATGAAGAAGATATATCAGAAAACACCATATATGTTGTGGATGATAATTTAAATAACCAAACCCCTTTCTATTCCATAACTAAAATGGAAATCAGAAGCAAGTAGATACATGTAATATGATATCTATATGACTAAAATGATGCATGAGTACCACCACTTACCTCTTGGGTATAAGAGTGAAAATAAGAAATCCATAACAACAAACATCAATTTATCCAAATCAAATAACTCAAATATAACCATGAAGAAATAAAGAAATCATAGTTTACCTGAAAACTTGGACTTCAATTTGTACTAGTGTTGGTCAAACACAAAAATGACATCTAACCCAATTTTTTTTGAAATAATGTTCTGACACTTCTTTAAACCATCATATACCATGAAATAATATAAAAAAAACATTTATATTTATGGGTTTGAAATTAATAAAATTTGAAATCAATTATAGAAACCTTTCTATAATACCACTTTGTTACACCTTTAATTGTCTCAATGTATAGTAAATTTGTTTTAGGGGAATTATATCTCAGGTGTGACTCCTCATAATCCAAAGTCTTCCAACTACCAATGAGGTTCTAAGAGGTGATATTTGGTATAATATACACTATTAAGATGAATAATAACAACAATAAAAAATATAAGTAATAACAAATTGAAATAAACATAAGCTAACATGTTCAAATGATAAGTAAATAAACTTCTACAATCCTATGTCAGTCAAACATAACTAAAAATATTTTCTACAAGATTATTATATATGTACATTCATAGATGTAAGAAAAATAAACTCCCATCTTAACACAAAGAATCCACCCATAACATCTACAAAACATAAAATATAGCCTATTTAGTGCCTAAACATCCGTATCCACTAGACTCCTAATGTCGAGCCCTTACCCTTACCTACTCCAAGAACCAGAAAGTCTGTATGCATCCAAAAGAACACATGAATGGTATGATTATAAACCTAGTAGTGTACTACCAATGGTATACCATGATAATATCCACAGGTATATGAGTGTATAATGTCACACCAAGACCTTTTAAATTCCTTTATTTTATGATTTTCTCACATTTGGATGTTTTGGTGGAGGTTCAGGTTGAGTCTCGAATTGAAATTTTATGTTTTTGAATTTCTTTATAGTATTTTGGCCCGAGCATAGTTTGGGTGCATAGTTTGGGAAACCGTCCTGTCAAACCCAGGTAACCATGCAGCATGTGTTGGATTTTGGATAGAATCCACTCTATGGTTTTCACTTTTTATGTCAAACCTTGTGTGATGGAAGTGCGGTCGATTCCCACTTGGACAGTAGCTACTGCATGCTTGACGCACAGTTTGGTAAACCGTGTGGAAAAACTGTGTGAGATGCCTAGATTTATAAAATCTTAAAATCCCATTTCTACCCTCCCTTCTTTTTATCCCAAATTAAGACCCTCAACTTTGTTCATTTTAAGCATATGATAGGGATCCAAAACCCATCTCCCATTGGTTATTCTCCCTCCATGGATGCATATTCAAACTTCCATGGTATGATTATTTGAGTTTTTGGTTGATTTTCCCACTTACCCATCCCTTAACTCTCATGTTCATGGTGTTTAATGGCGGGGTTTCCCTCTTTAAATAACCCTTGGGTTAGGTTTGGATGAATTTTTTTAGTTTCTTTGGATCTAGGGTGTGTGGATTGTCTATTCGGATTAGTTCTTCATTCCCATGAAGTTTCGCAACATCTCTACTCCATTGAGGTAGTTTTTCCCATCCATTTCCTTTCTGATGCATTCCATTTGACCATTGGGTATTTTTAAATAATATCTAAATGTGTTTCACATGGTTTTGGTGTGTTCTCTTTTCTTATTATGGTGTTTTTATGTGGGAAACAAAATCAACAGAAGTGGTTTTCAAGAGGTTTATAAGATTATGTTACGAAGTTATGAACACAAGGTGTTTGTTAAAATGTAAATTGTTCTATTAAAATGAAATTGTGTTTTTGAGTAGTGTTAAACCTTGGATATTATATGATATCATTTTTGGATAGAAAATTTTATGATGTTTTTGGAAATTGGTGACTTTTGTGTTTAAGGTTTACATGTGATGTTATTTTAAAGATAGTGTTTGGGTGATTTCATGTAATACTTGAATTATTCCATTGGACATGGGAATATAAATGTTAACAAGGGGTACACACATGGAAAATAAAACAAATGATAATGGTTTTAGAGAAACTTTCTCAACTTGAAAATCCAGATTTCAAAACACTATTCCCTCCTCCTTTCCTTATTCAAATACTTAATTCTTTACAAATAGTCCCTTGGTTTTCAAATGAATCAAATGTGATTTCAAATGTTCTGTTAAATGTTAGGGAATGTTTGGTACTTTATAAATTATTGTTTATTTCTAAATGATATAAAATCCTATTTGGCATTGTGAACCTAAAAGTGGTGCATAATGTTGTTTTTGAAATAGTTTGAAACATTTTTGTAATATATTGTAATTTATAGTTTTAAAGCCTTAGTTGGAACCTAATAATGTTTTTCGGAAATTAATTGTGGTTTTATAAGTTTTAGAAGTATAAATTCTTGATTGGAACCTTATTATGATTTGAGAAAATGGTTTGAAAGATCATGTGATGTAACAACCCGGTTGGAACTTGTGAATGGTTTTTTATTTTATGGGCACCCCTATGGAGGATTTACCAATGTGGGTTATCATGTGGGTGATGTTAGTGTTTAGAGTAGTCAGGTGTGATGTCAATAGGTAAGGTGAGTCACACGTGAGAGGGAATCCTGCTTACACATTTTACTATTACCATGGGTTTCCTAGGAATATTTTAGTGGGTCGAGTGATGGTTTCTTATTGAACCAGATTAGATGGGTTGGAACCCCTATAATTTATAGGTCTAAGTGGGAAGTGCCACTTGATTAGACAATTTCGGGAGGCTAGTTGGTTATTGACCATGGAGCTGCACCACACACTGACAGGTGAGTTCAACATGAGTACATCTAGGGATCACTAAATGGATGTTTTGGAAATTCCCAAGGTTACTATCAATATTTTATTGATTATGTTCTACTACACTTGGTTTTCAATTATACTTATTGTTCATTTTCAGCATAGCTTGGTATTTACTTTGATTGGGTTTTGATCTTAAAATGGAAACCCCCTTTGAAAACTAGTGATATGGTGTGTAGTGTTTTAAAAAGAAAAATATGTGTTTATTAATTAAAATAAAAAACCTATTTTTATATCTGTATTTAAAACTAGTGTTTATGAAATATTTTAGGAAAGGAAATGTGTGGTTTATTTTGTGGTCTCCTACTGAGTTGTTTAGCTCACACCCTACTTGTAGCATTCATTGTCCGTAAGACCAAGCTATTTTCCAGGTCCAGGTTTCCGATTCAAATTTGCTTTGTAGTAGGTTGGTTGGTTGATGAGGGTTAGCCCTGAGGTTACATGGAGATCACATTGGTAGTAGTTAAATTCTATTTTTTTGAGTTTCAGTCTTGTTCGGTTGTACTTGTATCTATTTTTTTATATTTATTGAGATTAAACTATTTTCATTTCTTATAATTATTCATCTTATTATATTTTGATACTATTTTATTGTGAAAAAATAATTCCCATAGTGATTACTTTGATGCCCAACAATAGTTTCCATCCCCTGGGGATTGTGAACGCCCTTCGAGCCGTGTCTCAAACCAGGTCGGATGCCGGGCTAAATGGAATTATTGATTTTTTCATGAAAAAATAGTATCAAATCTAGGTTATTTGTTATTTTGGGTCTCAGTGAAATTGAGTTTTATTACTTTTGAGACTTGGGAGGTAGGTACAGGAAGAAAATCTCAAACACTTTCTCATTCCGATCCTCAAGATACCAAGGTTATTCTAGGATTTAAGCCTTTTGTCTTTATTATGGATTGAGATATGATATTGGAGGTGAGCCAGTGTCATGTCATGATCTCACATGGAGTAGTGACCTATGAAGAGTTTGAGTACACATTTCAAGCTCCACATAGTTGTTGATACCAAGTTGGGGAATGGACCACTACCATATCGCTAGGTTAGGCATAAATACTAGTTCTTTATTTTGATAGTTTAGCATGAGTTATGTATTGTCTTGGTCTTGGTTTATGTGAGTATGATTTTAAAATAAAAATGGTTTTTTAAATAGGAATTATTTCTTTTAATTGATTCCAGATTGGAAAAATGGGTTTTAAAGGAAAAAGTTTTGGATTGAAAATTTGGTTAATTCTCAGGTTTTGATAATGAAATGATAATAATGACACTTGGCAATCCTTATTAACGTTCAAATATGTGCAGGTATGTATGGAAAGTGCATGTCAGAACATGTTCATGGATGATGAAAGTTGGAATGGATGGAAACATATGTGATGGTTCATGGGATTCCATTGGTGAGTATTTAAAATTAATGGTTTGAATTGGGTTTTACAAAATTTATTTTTAGTGAAAAATGATTTGGGTTTCAGTTTTCCTTGAAAAAGTGGGGTTTTTTTCCTATGAAAATGGATTTCAGTTTTTTGGAAGTGACCTTGGAAGAAGGAATTTTTGAAATTAAAATGTAATTGGATATTTTTTAAAGGGATTTTTGGTTGTGCTTGTATGTTTTTGGTTTGTGAGACTATTTATTTGGTTCGAGATGTTCTTTTCATTTGTGATTTGGATTGATGTTGGTTTTGAATTGATGTTCTTTATATTATTAATAATATGCCTCCTAGAAACATCTTTAAAGTTTTTAATGAGTCTTTCCCAATTTATGGATCTTCTTAATTGTTTTCTATCCTTTGTGGTGATCGGGGTCTATTAGAGGCAGTGGAGTGGATCGAGGAAGATGAGACTGTCTTCAGATCATTTGGAACTGCTGAAGTTGTTACATTACTATAGATAGTGATTTTAAAAGTTCTAGAAAACACTTTTAACAGTGCTTGAAAAGTGCTGTTGATTGCAATGAATATGGGGGGGGGGGTACCCTTTAACAGTGCTATTTTAGTGACGATAAAGGAAAATTTTTATCATAGATATTTTTAGCATTAATAAAAGCCCACTTTATCAACTCTTTAATTAGCCTTGATAAAGGTGTCCTTTATCAGGGCTCGAAATATAATTTATAAAATGTGACTTTATCAGCCCTCTGAATAAAACTGATAAAGGGGGCCTTTATCAGCGATCAAAATAAAACTGATAAAGGCGTAGTTGCATGTGATGTTCTGTTTATATAATAGTACAACCTCCAAAACCTACACAACAAACACACACACCACCTACACAATGTACACAAGAACAAAGCTGTGCAGACCAGAAAAAATCAATGCACACAAGGGTTTGGAAAACAATGCTATATATATTTGAAATAATGTTTTATATAATTAAATTTACAATTATACAAAAACATTAATGTTTCATCCTTTGACATCCGTGATCCCCTCTAAAAAAATTTCCTCCCACGGTATTAGTTTTCAAAAAAATAATCCAAACTTAAGAAAAAGGTTCCAGCTATATAAGAAAACAAATATTATATTAGTAATACTATAAATAAATAAATTAAAAATTAATATGAAATAATACATTAATAAAATGTAAAATTTTAATTAAAAAAGACACATTTGGAGTTATACAGGCGACATCATGTGTCTTAATGAGATGAGGTTGATTTATACACTTCAAAAATGAGTTATGGATCATTTTCCTAAAATATCAAAATAATATGGATGGGTTTTCTTGGTTTTGAGTATGTCACTTTTTTTACTAAAGTTAATATCAAATATAAATGAAATATTTTAATTTATAATGGTCACACCATTCATCATATTGAGGTGTGATTGATTCTTACAGGTCACAAATGACTCATGGACCATTTTTCTAAAGTATCAAAACAATTCAAATGGGGTTTCTCAGTTTTTAGTATGACAATTGTGTTTTTTAACTAAAACTTTTTTACAAATTTGGAACACGCATTTTAAGTCATACCAGCCACATTGTGAATTGGTTTGAGGTGAAACAACTTCATATACAGTATAAAGAACTTATTAATCACTCTCATAACTTATGAAGACAATCGGGGTGAATTTTATTA
Source organism: Viscum album (assembly GCA_963277665.1). NCBI lineage: Eukaryota > Viridiplantae > Streptophyta > Magnoliopsida > Santalales > Viscaceae > Viscum > Viscum album. Next base: position 1,005,550,374 of record OY728164.1, on the reverse strand, counting down.
GTTTTAGTGAGTGAAATCTTTTAAGATAAAATGTCCATTTTAAAATTATAATAGATAATTTCAGTTATGATGGTCACAAAATGAATCCTATTGAGGTGTGGTTGATTCATACACATAAAAAATGACTCATGGACTATTTTCTTAAAGTATCAAAACAATCTAAATGCATTTTCTCAGTTTTTAGTATGTCACTTGTTATTTTTACTTAAATTAATGTTAGTTTAAAAAAAACACATTTGGATTTATACAAGTCACATTATTCATCATATTGTGGTGTGTTTGATTCCTAAATGCCACAAATGACTCATGGATTATTTTTCTAAGGTATCAAAACATTCGAAATGTGTTTTCTTGGTTTTCAGTATGTCAGTTGTGTTTTTTTACTAAAATATCATTTCAAACTAGAAACATGCTTTTTGAGTCATATCAATGACATAGTGCATCAATTTGATGTGAGACTATTTCATACACTTCCAAAAGGAAATAATAATCTCTATCCTAAATTATGAATACAATTAGAAAGCGTTTTCTTGGTTTTTAGTGAGTGACACGTTTTGTGCTAAAATATAAATTTTAAACTAATAACAAACATTTTAGTCATTCCTATCACATCGTGCATCAGATTGAGGTGAGGTTGATTACTGCATGTCACAAAGGAATAATGGATCATTTTTCTAAAGTATCAAAACAATCCGAATTCATTTTCTTAGTTTTCATTCTGTCAGTTGTTCTTTTTTACTTAAATTAATGCCAATTTTAAATAAACACACATTTAGATTTATACTAATAACATCGTTCATTATATTGATGTAAGGTTGATTCAAACACATAAAAAATTACTCATAGATCATTTTAATAAATTATAAAATAAATCTGAATGTGTTTTCTTAGTTTTCAGTATCTCGATTGTGTTTTTTTAATAAAATCAATGTCAATTTTAATTAAAAAGAGAAACTTTGAGTCATACCGGTCGCACCATGCATCAGATTTAGGTGTGGTAGATTCTTAGATGTCAAAAATAACTTATAGATCATTTTCCTAAATTATAAAAACAATGTGAATGTTTTTTCTTAGTTTTTAGTATGTCAGTTGTTTTTTTACTAAAATGTCATTTCAAACTAAAAACACACATTTTGAGTCATACTGGTCGGATTGTGCACCGGTTTGACATGAGAGTACTTCATACAAGTCAAAAATAACTTATGAATCACTATCCTATATTATTATAACAATCATAGAAAGTTTTCTTGGTTTTTATTGAGTGACACGTTTTGAAAAAAATGTCAATTTTAAACTGATAACGGACACTTTTTGTCATATCAGTCTCACCGTTCACCGGATTGAGGTGTGGTTGATTCCTACACATTATAAATGACTTATGGATCATTTTAATAAAGTATAAAAATAATAAGAATGCATTTTATCAGTTTTTAGTTTGTTAGTTGTGTTTTTTTCTTAATTTATTGTTAACTTAATATAAAAATACACACTTGAAGTCATAACATTCACAGTATGCATCGGATTTAGGTGTGGTTGATTCCTACATGAAAAAAATGGCTTATGGATCATTTTCCTATAGTATCAAATAAATCCTAATGTATTTTTTTTAGTATGTTACTTATTTTTTTACTAAATATACTATCAATTTTAAATAAAAATAGACACTTCAAGTCATACCAGTCAAATATTCACGCTATTTGTGTACATTCATCCATCATGTATGATTCCAATTAGTTTCTAAATGAATATATATTGTCTTTTGAAAATGATTCTTTTCGAAGATCATGGTAGTACTGAAAAAATAAAAATAAAAATAAAAATAAATATTTTAAATTAAATAGTAATTATTTTAAAAAATACCAATTTAATGATGTTGGTTTATTCAAGGAATACAATATCTTTCATAAATTTACAAAACTAATATCCATAATCTTTATCGTTTGTTTTTCTGGTAAACTGTCGAAAAATTGAGAAAAATAAGTAATTTTTTTAATATGTGTTTGTATAGTGAAATCTTATTATATATACCCTGATTTGTATCCAGTCATAGTACTTGTGATGTTTCTTATCCTTTCCCATAACCTCATTCCATGATGTAGATGATATTCACACACCACCCAATCATAACAGAATCCTCATTAAAATATAATATAAATTATATAACTATATGATTAGTTATAAAATGTTGTTTGTAGTGTATTAAGAATTGATAAATGGCGTCATTTGAGGTCATTTTGTTGGATATCCATGCATTTAATCCAAGAAATAAATCTGTGGAGAATACAAATTGAGTACAATGAGCATCTAATGCTATCTAAGAACCCAAAAAAGAATAAGTAATGAATGAAATTAAAATATATTTGATATGATTAAATTATAGAGTTTTACCCATACATCATTGGTATTAATAAGAGTCTATCATATGTATTTTTTCTATTAAATGATTTGAACAGGCCTGCCACTATTTCAAACTCTTTCTTGGATTATATTATTTTGTTATGTAGAGGTAACGTGAGTACTAACATGTCCAAATTTATGTTCAGGGGAAAATACCTTCAATTTTTTTTCTTCATATATATGCCTTTGAAAAATATGAAATGTATTTAGTCATAATTATCATACTATATCAGATTTTGTAAAATAAAATCATGAAAACATACCTCATGTATACATTTACAACCAAGAAACTTAGCCAATCATACTCCAGGATTTCAATTACATTTTCAAAACTAATGAAATTTAGATATTCTCTTTTGTACACATTTTCATCAAAAAAAATTGTTTGATTACCACCATATTTAAATTTTTGTATTCACATGATCCTGTAATGATAATAAATTTAGATATAGTACTTGGGGGTTTAAGGTGCTTTCAGTAGATCGTTTTGATTGGTTGATTGATCCTTAAGATGGTTTTGATCCATTATTTCATTTCACCCCTTACCCATGTTTGTCTGTAATAACATTCATCAGTTTATACCTTTTTTAATTTAATGTTAAAGGTTTATATTGAAAAATAAATTATAAAATAATACCTTCTTTTTGAATGTTTTTTTACAAGTAGTGATGGACATGCGATGAATGTTGTAAGAGATTATTCTACCTTATGAATATCTTCGTCCTTAATTAAAATAGGTAGCTTGGTTCTTGGCTCATGGGATATGTTAATCAACACTTTGACATGACTTGTTGGAAGTGGTCTATTGTGTATCATGATGTTCTAGATATTGAACACCATAGACCTCACTACAACCAGATGGGTGGGGGTTTATAGATATAAATCAAATTTATTTTCACCGTGTAAAATATTAGTACAGGAAAGTTAACAGTGTCTATCTAATTCACAATTCACAGAAACAATTATTAGAACATTTATCACCTCAACTAAGATAGGTTTTTGAGGGGAATGGCTCACTTCAAAGATAGTGGGTGGTGGGGAAGGATCTTCACACGCTATTTTTTATTAAGTTGTTTATTCTATTTCCACTCACCACCAAATTTTTCATAACTTCTCTCTATAATTTTATATGGTCTTCAAGGATATCTATTCTTTCTCTCATCATTTTTATTTCTTCACTTTTATCATCCTCTTGTTTTTTTCCCAAAAAATGTTCAGGGTGTCACCCCAAAACCCACACCTCTGACATGACCATAATTTTTTAGCTACTTCAAGGACATCAAAATTATCTCTACATATGGTTTGGATGTTTCTGATTCATGTAACTATGTCAGATATAAAATATATAAAAATAAGTAATCATTGTTATGTAATATTGATTTAAAGTAATTTTTTTTTATTATGTCATACTTACACATGTTTCCCACACTTTTTGTGTGTTTTCATCTATTAGTATCCCATCTCTATTTACACACACCTCTTTCTATAGAACATGACATGGGATGGAAGATAATTTGGATTTGGATTGATCAATATTCAAATAAATAGAGGAACATAGTTATGGTGTAGTTTTATGTCACATAAAATTATTATGGTAGATTTAAAATATGTAACATTTTTTTTCAAGTGAAGAGTACCACATTATTGCTTTACGGTAGGGGTACGCTGGTTTTTCTACTCATTCCATATTTTCGGCACTCATTTTCTATTTTATAAGCAAAAATATGTCAATTAAATTGATGAATACATGTATCCTAAAACAACATATTATGAAACACAATGTACCTAAAAAAACTACTCCACATGATGAATTTTAAACACATCCCATGATCCTTAGGTTATTAGGTGTGAATAAATAGGAGGTGGGTGTGGGTTTATTTTCCCTTCAGTATCTTTAAGATAACATATCATTAAAATTGTGTGAAATCCTATGTGAATCCTTCAATAAACCCTTAATACATTGTCCTTATGTGATTCATCCGCTATAAATTCACTCTACAAGGGATTATGAAGAGTAATATAATGATTCATTAGTTTAGTTTTTGGTATTTTAAAGAAATGATATCATAATTTTAATGTAATACCTCCCCACATCAGTGTCTTAAGACTGGTGACAACATGGTACCATGAATATATATCAATCAATATGCCTTTCCGAGTGAAGATTCTAATGTAACTAATGAATGTGTCCTTTTTGTGGTTAACATGATAGTCTCTCTTATTCCATCCGACCTCATATTTTATTCCTTTATATTTTTTCCTTTAGGATTTTTTCTAACACAGTCAAACTACGGTGCTCTTTTTTTTCTGAACTGCCAGTTTTTCTTTAGATACCATTTCCTTGGTTTTAAAATATTCAATATGTTCCTCCTGATCCCTAGCATTGGCATGTAAAAATGGTGGTTGTACCTATGGAATGGGAGGAGAAGCAGTAATAGGTTGAGAAACCAATTGGTCATCTACACTTTGAACAACAGTAGGTTGAGAGACCTCTTGTTCCTCTACACTGTGAGTCGTAGTAGGTTGAGAGACCTATTATGCATCGGGATTGAGAGCATCATCACGTGAAGATGTCATTATCTAGAGAAGTGGTTTAAAAATTTATTTATATTATATAAAATCATCAGTGGACATATAATAACATAAGGTAACACAATGTATATTACCCAAAAAATACAACCTAATTATTGAACTATCTTTTTTAAAGGATGAAGGGATTTGACCCCTATATTGACTATCCAAATCACTTCATTTTGGTATCCTATTATAAGAAAAACACCATCTACATTGAGACTATTGTGAAATGATTGTGACGTCCCAATGAAAGGGTCATCCTCCATTGAATTTTCATATGACCCTTCAATGGTTTTGGTCGATAAAAGAACAATTGACCACTTTTAGATTGTGGGATTTGTAACCTAAAATACTTGTAATACTGGTGATTCCATTATAAACGGTTCATCTTTGTACCATTACTTACTAAAATCAACTTTAACAAATACTAACTCATCTATTTTAATATCACATCTGTTATAAACCCACATGAATTGAAAAATCTTCACTTGGAAGTTTGTATAATTCAACTCTAATATTTGTTTGATGATTCCAAATTATGAAATATTTGCATAAATTGGATTTCTGTCCTTAGTATTGGAAACATGCATCGCTTTAGCCACAAGTGTTACTTCCTTATTCTGAATGGCACTATCTTCATCAAGTTCATTAGTGTAGAATGTATAACCATTAATTACATAAGCAATATAATATAATATATACACAATTGGTCCTCTGTCTAGCCATAAAAGTCATTATAAAATTGAGTCTAGATTTTCATATGACTCCTTAAATATATGGTCTCGAAACCATCCTATAAATTATTGATTATGTGTATTTGATATCAAATTTTCATCCCTTTATGGACTCAAATTCCTATAAATTTCTTTGTGGGTTTTTACATATAGTTCAACCCCTAAACTATTATTCCAAACATAAATGTGGGCCTAAACACGATCTATAATATTGATTGAGACAACCACTCTTCCAGAAATTCCTTCACCCACATGCCGCCCAATGTGACGAAATTTTGGTAGAAAAATAGTTTCCACATCGGATATGTATTCAGTACATAATTCAACAACTTAACCAACAATATATCACTCCACAAAAAAACCCTATGGCTGACGATGATTTTTGTCATACCCTTTCAAAATCTTTATATACTGTTCAATGGAGTACATCCATCTATAGTGTAAAAGACCATATTGTAGAATCTCTCTCACCAAGTGAACCATCAAATGAACCATCATATCAAATAATTTCGGCGAGAAGAACATTTCCAATTCACATTATATGACAAAAATTTATGTTTCCATACTAAGAAACTTCACCAGGTCTATAACTTTACTGTGTATATATTTGAATAAGAAACAAAGATTTGTAAATTTATAATAGTCATCCTTGTAAAAATACAACGTAAATCTATCAAAATTAGACCTTTCATCAAAACGTGGTAGTCATGTGAATTCAGACTCATTAACTTTAAATATATCATTGAAACGATGATTTTGATATTTGATGAATGCCACTCTAGAACCTTTACATCATCCAAGAAGTTGAAAAAATAATATCTCTCATGCCTAGAAAGAGTATAAGCAGTTAAAGGAAGAAAAGTTTGTTTTTCACCCTTCACTGGCACCGACTCTTTTCTCATTCCCATGTCAACCATGTACAAACTAGCCTTAATTACATTATTTGTTTTTCCAAGTGCATTTAGAAATGTGATGATGACACTATAAAATGAATTTTTTTCAACATGCATAACATCAATAATCTTTCTGAAATACAGATAATTCTAATATGGTAATTTAAAAAAAAACTGGTCACTTCTTCCAAATGTCTTTTCTAAGGGTTTTCAAAAACAGTTTACTAATAGAAGTGCCCACATATTTTAATTTATCAAATATCTGATCACCTATCAGTGGAGATGGTGCTGTATATTCTTTTGAACTTCCATCGAATGATGTTGTCCAAGATCAGTACTTATGTCATCGGGCTAGAAATCTGTGATGTCCTAGAAACAAGATTTTTGATGAATGTTTCAACCTAATTGACTATGTAACTTTTTCAAAAATGGGACACCCATGACTTCAATTAATGCTGTATCCAGAAAAATTTCATAAGTAGGAAAGTCATTTATCATCCCGTACAACATGGTTATCAATTTGAAATATTCATTTCTATAAACATCATACAACATAACACCTAAATACTATAATAATTTCTAATTATCGATCAATGGCACCAAATAAACATCAATATCATTATCCGGTTGTTTCATTTTTGATATAATCATAGACAACATGATGTGTTTTTGTTTCATTCATAACAATATTGGAAGGTTATAATTTACCTGCATAACCGGCCATGTATTGTGAGTGGTGCTTTGAAAACCAAAAGGATTCACTCCATCTATAGATAATGCAAGACAAAGGTTCCTAAATTATTTCCCAAACCTGGATACTCATGATTGATTATCTTCCACTGAGGAGAGTCTACCAGGTGACATAGTTTCCCATCTTTATTTCTTCTGTGTTTGTGCCACGTCAGTTGCCCTGTGGTCTCCTCACTTCCATATAGGCACCAAAACTTTGGAATTATTTGAAAGTACCATAAAAATATCATAAGACCAGATTAATCTTTCTTTTATTGATATGCACCACCCTTTAAGAATTCTATAAGTAATTTTTGGTTCTTGTGAAATAATATTCAATAATTTGGGAAGGTGTGCATTCGTTCATATATCATATCCATCAAACATAGCATTTGTTTGGCATTTTATGTTCAGATTGTGAGCTCTCTATCTTCTGATAACATGTCCTTCAAGAGAGTAAGTAATTATGTAAAACTAGCGTCACTCCATCTGTTGCCTAATTTCAAATTATACAGCTTCAGTATGGTTGAAAATGCTGTATTTTTAAAGGAACCACCATGAAAAGGTGTCTTTGTACAACTCATTAACTGCACAAACAATTTTGGGTAATCACCAAGTTTATATTAAACTATCCTTATCATTTCTTAAATACAATCTTTATCATCATTCATATTTGTGATTATGTCCTCGATATGGTGTTCTTTATTTTCTATACTTATAATCATATCATATGATCCATGAAAAACACTATTATCCCAACCACTAGCTACATTCACTTTTCCCCCATGATTATTTAATCATTTATAACTTTGATCTATTCCATGACAAATCAAGTGTTCTTATAACTCCTCTCGACTAACTTGTATTGAATAACAATAACCTAAACATTGATAAACGATTTGAGATGGGTCATATGCAAGATCATTTGCAAACTTGATGAACTCTTTCACTCCATCTTCATAATCTCTTGTCAAATTATTTTCATCCACCCATTCTTTATTCATATCCATCATATTTTATTCTATGATATTAGAATTTAATAAAAAAATACAAAAAGTACTGATATAATGTAATGGTTTTCCTAATTCTATAAAAATATATACATAAAAGATTATGAAAAAAATACATTTCAAATTTCATTTGAAAAATATTTAAAAAATCACACTTGAAATAAAATTAAAAAACCATCCATTTACAAAAACATTCTCTTTAAAATTGCACTCCCTTTCTGAAATAAATCAATAAGTTCTAAACAATCTTTAAAAAAACCATAATTTCTTTTTTTAAAGATTTCAAGACAACTTCATGACCCGAAAATATTAATCATTTAAACTGAGCGACATCCCTCTAAACTCCTTTTCTTATTGTAATATAAGTTACAAAAAATTGGTATTAAAGCTTGGTTACATTACATATGGTGATTAATTTATCAATATTCAATATTATGTCTTGATTTCAAGACTCTTGGGTTTCCTCTAGTGAAGTGGTTTTCTAATATTTAGTGGAATTTCACTAGTAAAAAAGTGGTGGTGACCTTGGAATGGGTAAGGTTTGGATTGATATTCAATGGTGGAGGATTAGGACTTTGGGGGAAAATGGCTTTACTACTCTAGGAGAGTTCAAAAGTAACATTGATTTTGAATTAGTCACAAGAGAGGTGTTCAGTAGAATTGGAAACCATGAGATGAAATAATTTATTTTTTTTAAAATGTGTGTCCAAGAGAATCTAGATCAAAGAGGGAAGAAGGAAATGAATCAATGATGTTGAGAATTAAAGGTGGATGTGTAGTAGAGGTAGGGATCAAGGAGTGTGATTGGTCGGGGTTTTGGTGAAATAGTTGTTCTCGGTGAGAATGTATCAATGCCTATAAAGTAAAAATTTTTGATCCATATATAGGGAGATAATATTGATTCATAGTAAGTTTGGGGGTGTAATACCATACTTGGGAGAGTGGATATATAAATTACATGTCCTAGGTCCCGCCTAAGTAACTAGGGTTATCGTGATAAATGAAATGGAAGAGATCAGAATTAATCATGAAATCAATCACATAAAATATTAATAATATAAAAACTATTATCTAACCTATAAAAACCCTTCACTGAAACAACCCCATTTTACCCATGTATAAAAAATTCCAAAAAAAATCAACCCACATTATATAACCATGAAAATACAAATATAATATATAATAAATGTTCCCAAATCAATTTTTTTTTATAAAGTTCCAATCAGGCCTTTGAGACTTCATTGATAACCAAAACATGAAATTATTTTTAAGAATTTTACAAATGATCCTTAAATATTTCACCCATGTTGAACACATAAAATCCATTTTTAGAGACCAAACATGATTCAAAACTTAATGAACAACTCCTTTGAATAATAAATGAATTAAATTCCAACATAAATATATCAAACATACATACTGGGTTGTCCAAAAATAAAAAAAATATTTCATTACATATTACTAAATAAAATTAATATATAAGATTCATAAAATGATAACAAAATAACACCAAAGTCCAATGACAAGAAAATCCCCTTCATAAAGATAAATTTAATTAGGAAATAAAGTATAATTATTAATTTATTAATTATAGAAAATGTTTCTAGGTCATTAGGTGCTTGAAAAAATATTTAAAAGTATAAGTTTATGAAAAGGGACTATAAAGAATTTACATAGACACTTAGAGTGAATTAGAAAGTGGTTCTAAAAATATACGAATAAATGAATTTTGGGAAACCCGTTTAAGTTTACTTGAAGGTCACCTTGATAAGGAATCATCCCGTCATCATCCAAACTAGAATAATTCAATATACTTTAGATGGAGTAGGGGTTTAAAATAATCAATCACCAAAATCATATCAATTAAAAGAGATTCATACAAACAACTACCCAAAAAAGTTCAAATGATAAAAAATATTTGAGGAAGTGAATAGAGTGTTGGTATAATGGATATATTCTGATAAACCCAAAAAATGACTGGAACACATTTAAAAAGTTTATAAAAAGGTATATTTGAAAACCATATGATAAACCCCTAAACATGATCGTTTCAAAACATTTAAACCTGGCATATCCTTTCCCATGTTCACACACACACACATTTAGGGTATATGATCATGTTTCACTAGAGGACCACCAATTTATTTTCATAAACCAATCAACATGATATTAATTTAACGTAAAAAAAGGAGCACCAATGACCATGGTTTTTAGCAGGGCGTTTAGCCTATAAAATTCACAACATCACCATAAAATAAAGAGAAAGAGGAGAAAACTCACCATGGAGGTGTCGTTCAGCGTGTGGCAGGGGTGCGTTCCTGACAGAGGAGAGGCGCCCAATGGAGGAGTCATCTGACAGAGGAGAGGCACCCAATAGAGGATAGGTGCACAGTAGAGGAGAGGCGCACAACGGAGGTGCGACAAATGGTGGAGGTTTGACGCATGACAGAGGTGTGGTGCACTGTAGAGGAGAGGAGCATGACAGTCTAGTTCATAGTGGAGGATAGGCGCACGATAGAGGTGTGGTTTGCAGAAGAGGAGGGAGGTAGGAGAGGAGGAGGAGGAGGAGGAAGAGGATGAGGAGGCATAGTGGCAGTGATCGGATTCTGCGTGAGTTTGAGGGGTGCGACGAAGGTTGAGAAAGTTAGAGTTTTTTTATAAAACCTGGTGAACCTTTTATTACCACTTGCTAAAAATGATGATAAAGGTACGTTTTATCAGTTCTAAAATATAAAGCGTTGATAAAACATGACTTTATCAGCACTAAAAATATAGTGATTGTAAAAGGGATGCCTTTATCAGTGCTAAAAAATCAATGATAAAGATATAATATTAATAATTTATTTATATTATTATATATATTTATGAAATTATATACATGATAAATATATATTTATATTTATAAAATTATAATTTATATTATTATAAAATATCAAGAAATATACTTATTATATTTATAATCACAGAAATATATGTAATAAATATATTAATTATAAATATTTATAATATTATAGATATATATCACTATATTTCTTCTAATTTTATAATTATTTATATGAATATATATTAATTTATAATTATAACTATTAATGAATATATATATTTATTTAAATAATTCAAAAATTATAAAAAATTAATGTTTATAATATTTATAATTTTATAAATATTTTTATTTAATATATTTATTATAAGTTGATAATTATTTAAATATATCTGTATTTATTTATAACTATAAATATAAATATTTTTATTTATTTCTCAATATTTCTATATATTTTTTTAATTGTATATAACATTATATATGAAAATAAAAAATATATTTTTTATGAATTAATAATTAATTATATAAATATATATTTACTTATATTTACAACTAATATAAAAATATATATTTATCATCAATTAGAAATTATAATAAATAAATTATTTATTGTTTTTAATTATAAATAATTATAAAATTATAAAAAATATATTTATAATTTTGTAAATATATATATTTAACATATTTATTATAATTTTTTAATTTATTTAAATATATCTACATTTATTTATAATTTTATTTATAATTTTATTTATTTATTTATAGATATTTGTGTATAAATATATATAATTAATATATTTATTTAATTTTTTAATTATTAAAATATATCTAAATTTATTTAGGAATTATAATTATAAATATTTGTATTTATTTGTAAATATTTTTATATATTTATAAATATATTTATTTAATTATATATTTATAACTTTATAAGTAGTATAATAAATATATTTATCATAATTTTATAATTTTATACATATGTATAGTTATAATTGTAACTATAAATAAATATATTTATGAATTTTTGTATATATTTATAAATATAAATATATTTATATGTATATATTTCTAAAATTATAATATTTGTATTTATTGTAATTTTGTAATTATTTAAATATATATAGTTATAATTATAATTACAAATAAATATATTTAAAAAGTATTTATCTATACTTAAAATTTAATAATTATAAATATAATGAATATATTTATTCTTTAAATATATTTAATAAGATTTTATAATTATTGAAAACAAAATATCGTATATATATGGGTAACATGAATTAATTATATACACCTAGTAAAATTTAAATAATAAAAAATGATCCATCTATTGACAACATGAATAATAAAAAGAGTGTAATGTATAAATGGACATTCATGATGATACATAATATATATGCACGCATGATCACTATATTAATTGACCAAATTCATTAGAAACACATGTATATTTAATTATAATCTTCTACTTTTTTAAAATAATATATATATATATATATTTGAATTATTAAAAAAATATTAATTATAAACATGTGTTTTTTATTTAATATATACTAATAAAAATTATTTTTGAATATAAATATAATAATTGAATATAAATTACTATTAAAAACTTTTTCCAGTGCTAAAAATAGTGCTGATAAATCTACACTTTATCAGCGTTAAAAAAAACTGATTAAGGGTACACCTTTATCAGCTCTTTTTTTAGCACTGATAAAGGGTAGATTTATTAGTGCTTTAGATAGTGCTGATAAATCCCCCTATCAATGCTTTCTTCTTATCACCGATAAAATGAGGCACTTCCCTTAACCCGTTTTGTGGTAGTGTTAGTTCCTGTTCTATTCTGGGTTTGTTTTAGGGTCTTGAATCGGACGAATAAAAGATGTTTGCTATGCCATCAATTAAATTTTGGATGACATGAGAAGTATTTAACTCTATCTTGGTCTAATGGTTTATACTTGAGGAGGTAAAGATGAAGAAAAGGGAAGAGCTCAGGAGTATTCAACAAGGCTAGTAGATGGTGAAGGCCTATGTTGACTGCTTTTGGGAACTGGTTTCCTTTTCTAAAAAGGTAGTTTCGCAAGATCTGTTGAAGGATTACCTTTTCATCGGTGGTCTTAATCCAGATATAAAGGAGCAAGTAATCTCCTCTAAGGATCTTCATTTTGAATAGTTGGAAGATGAAGCATTTTTAGCTGAGTTTGTTTTCGAAAAACAAGTAGCTGGTAATACAATGTATCTTGATTCTTGTGAAGGTTTTCTATCTAGAGAGGAGTTCATGCTGGAGGAACCTAACTTTTTGAAACCTCCTTTAATGATTCTGGTTTCTAGTTTTTCAGACCATTCACTTGTGTGCCACCAGTGTGGCTGGTTCGGGCATTTGAAGTCATCATATCGAAATTCTAAAAAAACATGCCATCATTGTGACTGTCCAAGTCATCTAGAGAAGTTTTGTAGAAAGCATCTCTTGAAGAAGAAGTTTTTATCGTGGGATGCTAGTTCCTAACTATGAGGTGGTGAATGATTATGTCATCAGGGCTCCATCACAGCCATGAATTTCTAGGGGTGCAGAAGGCCTTGGACCAATTTTTGTCTCTAGTGTTGAGGTGGATATGTTTTATGTTTCATTTTGTAATTATTCCTATTATTGTGAGTTTCTAATTTATTGTAAGAAGTTTGGTGGTTTTGATTATCTAAATTTGGATCTTTGAATCAGTTTTTCTTCTTTGGGTGTTATTTTCTGTTATACGTACTAGTCTCAGTTTCAATTTCACATTTTTGGAAATCTAAGGTTATTGTTTGTGGTTGGGTTCACTATTTGGTTGAGTTACTTTCAGGGATTTTCCCTAGTATTGTGGGTTTGATTTGTGTGGAATATTTTTAGCTCCAATAGTGGAATTTTCTAGCTTTTGTGGAGAAGTTGGATAATTTCTTATTGGGAGTTACCATGTTAGACGGTCCATGATATAATGTTTGGAGTTCTTATTTAGATTCTATCGTGTTGGGAGTATAAATGTTTCTTGGTTAATATGAAACAATTTGTGTTAGTTTCTTACATTGGGCCAGTCCAAAGTCATGCTATCATGTTGATCATGTTTCTTGGGTTATTGTGGCGGGGAGAACCCTCTTGTGTTCTACCATTGTTTTTTTGATGTTTTTTCTTCTATAGAGGTCATGTGTGACTTGTGAAGTGAGAGGTATCCCAGAAGTTTATGGTTTCTTTTGGCTTTGATCAGGCATTGGTTTGATTTTTTTTATCTTTTAGTTGGGTGAATTTATAGGGATATAAATTGTCTTTAGTGGGGATAATTTTCACACCCTAACCTTGGAAATTTCTTTCTTTTATTCTTTTGTTGTCTTTGGATGTTTTGAAGGAGGTTCGGGTTGATTCCCGGTTTGAAATTTTATGTTTTTGAGTTTTCAGGTGGCATTTTTTCTTGGACATGATTTGGGTGCACAATTTGGAAAACCATGTGGCCCAACCTAGGCAACCATGAAATATGTGTTGGATTTGGGACATAATATAAAACAAAAGTTGTGAATTTTAAGTTAAACCTTGTTGGCTGTTCATGTAGTCAATTCCCTCTTGGATAGTATCTACCACACAGTCGGTGCACGGTTTAGTAAATCATGCTGAAAAACTGTGCACGCTTACCAGATTTTTAAAATTATAAAATCCATTTTCTACCATCCCTTATTTTTATCACAAATAGACCCCCTCCCTTTGGTTCTTTTTTTGGCACATGAGAGGGTTCCCAAACCCATCTCCTCTCAGTTCTCCTCTCTCCATGGATGCATCTCCAAGCTTCCAAGGTAGGATTATTTGAGTTTTTGAATGATTTACACCATCCCTCTCCCTTTTATCTCAAATTTTTGGTGTTTCTTTGTGGGATTTTCCTATTTTTAAAACCCTATGGTTAGGGTTGGCTGATTTTGGTCAATTTATTTGGATCTAGGGTGTGCATATTTTCCATTGGGATAGTTATTCCTCCCCTCAAAGTTTCGTCACATCCATACTCTATTGATTTAGGTGTTTCCATAGTTTCCACTCTGATTCATTTCATTTTTTTCTTGGGTATTTTTTTAATAACATCTAAATGTGTTTCTCATGCTTGTGGTGTGTTATCTTGGATAATTATGGTGTTTTTATGTTGGAAAAAATCAATGGAAGTGGGTTTTAAGAGGTTTATTTGATTATTTTATGAATTTATGCACACGAGGTGTTTGTTAAAATGTTAAATATTCCTTTAAAATGAAATTGAGTGCTTTATTAGTGTTAAAATTTTACTATGTTATGATATCATTATTATATTTCAAACTTGATGATGTTTATGGAATTTGGAAACTTTTGTGTGTAAGGATTACACATGATGTTTTTTTAAAGATAGTATTTGGGTGATTTCATGTAATACATGACTTACAACATTTGATTTGGGAACATACATGCGTGCAGAAGGTGCACACATGGATGGGAACACAAATGATAATGGTTTTAGAAAAACTTTCTCAAATTGAAAATACAAATTTCAAAACATTTATCCCTCATCCTCCTTTCAATATTAAAACAATTAATACTTTAAAAATAGTCCCTTCATTATTAAATGACTCAAATGTGATTTTAAATGTTATGTTCAATGTCATGGAACATTTGGTACTCTATAAAATATGATTGGTTTCTAAATGATATAAAATCCTTTTTAGAATTTTTAACCTAAAAGTGGTGTTTAATGTTCTTTTGAAAATAGTTTTGAATATTTTTTTAATATATTTGAATTGATATTGGTAAAGGCCCAGTTGGAACTTTATAATGCTTTTGGGGAATTTATTGCGGTTTTAGAAGTATAAGTTCCTGATTGGGACCTTATTATGATTTGAGAAAATGGTTTTAAAGATTAGGTGGTGTGACGACCCGATTGGCACTTGTGAATGGATTTTTATATGATGGTAACCCCTGTAGAGGATTTAACCATGTGGGTTATTTCCTATGGTCTCTTCATATCTTGACCTTCTAGTTCATGGTGTGACTCATCCATCACTCAATGTTTCAAAATTAAAAAGCCTAACATATCAAAAAACCCTTAAATACCATCGGTACAACCCTTATACATCATATCATTTTGTAACCTTGTAAACAACCGGACTCTAGTATCCTAGAGATAGTGGATAATTTAATATATAAACACTAGATACAGGGAGTCACATCCCAAAGGATTGAATAGTCTAAAAGTCATGTAAAACTAGATACATACTTGAAATTTCCATTACATTTTAAAACATAAAATACACAATGTTGTTTCTCTAGTAACACCATTATTCCTCATAGAATATCTATGCATATCAATCAGAAAACACTTCCTAGTAACCTGGAAAAAATAAAACATAAAAAAGGGGTGAGCTTAGATACTCATTATGGGTATGAATACATTGTAAGTTATTATAAATAAATAATAATAATAAATATGGAAAGATAAATAACTTAAAAAAATTCCATTTATTCAATAAAACAAACATAATATGGTAGGAATAAATGATGATAAAAAAATCCATATAAATAATCACATAATTTGGAAACTTTTACATAGATATTAAAAATAATTGAATAATCATTTGAACATCAATAAATAATCTCATAATGATGTAATTCATAATACTAGATATCTAAAACATAATTTCAAGACCTTTTACAATAATTTTTATATCTATGGATAAAAAACATCTAATTTGGAAAACTAATTTGCCACATGAGACCTGTCGATGCGTCGATGACTTGTCTATAACTGGTCCCCACCGCTAACTTATTAAGTCTAATTCAATCCTCATATGATAGGGATGATACATAATAAATATAAATATTATTATTGAAAAATTAACATACTAAATGTTAATACTTACCCAAATCAAATAAACATAATCATAAACCATCAAGAATAATATGGTCAATGGTAATAAAATAATACATCCACAATCAAAATAATCATAAAAAGTCTAAAGAAATTATAAGGATGATATCAATACAAAATATCCCCATTGGATCATATGTACAATAAAGGGTTTATGTCATTGATGAATATAAATACCATAAAAATGTCATTAAAAACATTATTGAAGAAAATAACCTTTATACTTTGAAAATCACCATTTAAAATGAAATTTTCTCAAAACCATTTGAAAATAATTATCTTTAAAAATAACCATTGAAACTTATAAAATAATATTTAATATATTGAGTGGTCTTTATGGTGGAAAATTATTTTCATGTTTTTAATGTTAGCATAAATATTCCTTTCACATTTTAGGAAAAATCAAAATAAGATTTTTTTTGAAAATGAAATTAAGATACCTTCTAATTTTTTTTATAAATTCAACATCGTTACATTTTTTCATAAATAATTTTTAAAATGTTAAAAACATTTTTGAAAACATTTTTATAAAACGTGGTTTTTGATGAAAAAATATTTTCGATCGAGGAGAGAAATAAAGTTAGATTTTCTTAAAAATATTTTCTCAATTATTTTAAGTCTCAATGAGTTAAAAATGCTAATATTACTTGTAAAATTTCATGAGTAACCATAGGATAATAAAAAATATTTATTTTAAGATATAAATATCAAATAATCCCTAAAAGGTAGACTTAAAGTAAATCAATCAAGAATAATGATGAGATTTTAAAATAAACAATTACCACAATGGTGACTTTTTAATCATAAACACCATGAATGAAATAAAATAAAATAAAACATTAAATTATATGAAAATAAATTTATTCATAATATAACATTTCATAATGGGATGTATATACACAAATTAATGAATAATTTGTTAATATGGTGTATATCTGACAGATGTAAAAGTGAGACAAGAAACCCTCACCTTAGGTTAGACTTATTTAATATGTGTATGAACCTCCTGTATAATAAATATATCATTATTATATATTTATTATATAAAAATAATCATATATATCATACCATATATTATTTACTTATAACCTCTTATCATCTTTTTGTTAACAATTCATTGTTAAAGTCACTCTTTCAAGTGATAATTGTTTTTTATGAATGTTTTAGTTCTATAATTTTGGTACTTTTAATTTGATCATAGTTAAATAATATATATAA
This sequence comes from Viscum album, assembly GCA_963277665.1. NCBI lineage: Eukaryota > Viridiplantae > Streptophyta > Magnoliopsida > Santalales > Viscaceae > Viscum > Viscum album. The sequence goes on along the minus strand of OY728164.1, from coordinate 1,005,532,095 downwards.
TGTTAAAAATGATATAAATATAATGTATATATATATTTATTTTAATATATAAATGTTAGATATATAAAATGGATTACACTGTTCATGGAAATGGTAGGCTGTACGTATGCATGAATACAGTTTCCATTATTCTCGATGGATGGAGAGAAATAAAAAAAATATTAATTTATATTTATATAATAAAAATTATTTAATATATATAATTCATGTTAGTTAAATACATCATCATTATGATCCACTTAAAAATAAAATGAAAAACATTTCCCATCGCTATGTGGATGCAGTAGTCCACACTTACACACAAGCATTGTTATTGTTTTCCAACTGAATAGAAGGTAAGAAGTTATATGTGATATTATATTTATATAATTATTTTTATATAATAAATATTACATATATATTCATTTAATTTTAACTTAATACCTTTCATGTAAAGCATAAGCAAAGAACAAATCACATCTTTTCGCAAGGCGGTAGTCCGTCATACACACGAGCAACATTATCATATTCCCCATAAAATAAAAAGTAATAAGGTATATGAGATATAATAATTAAATAAGAATAATAATATCATATAAATATATTAAATCCATCATTATATCTATCCTTGAGAGGTAGTGATGGAGAACGAATTACATCGGTTCTCGGGGTGGTAGTCCTCCATAAACACGATCGACGTTCTTATTTCTCATTTCATAGTTGTGGATACAAATATGGGTTATTAGATTAACATAATATCATATTAGTTTATATTAGATACTTTTATTTTTATATTATCATATTTAATGAAGGTTTGAATATGGTGTAAGTATAAATAAAACAAATATGCATGTTTAAGAATTTTACATCTTTTATAGAGCCGCTTTAGGATTATACCTAAAGCCTCATTATGATGGATTAAAAAAAATATAGTCCCTATAGGATATGCGGGGGGGGGGGGGGGGGGGAAGTAAAAAATGCTATTTGGGAAGGTATTTTCTTCACCAAATGGTTTTTGAAGCGTGAATAGGGGGGATAGGGGGTGACCTTTTATAAGTGGGGGAGATGACACACACGGAATTTTTGAAATGATAAAGAGATACCCATATCTTTATCATGATTAAATCCTAAAAAATGGTTAATCCTTTAACCATGGAGTTTATATGGAAAACAATGGTCAATAAAATGGTTTTTGGACATGTTTTAGGTCAATTTTAACCCTTATATTCTTAGTTTAACCCGTGTTAAACCCATTTTACCTTAAACACTGTAATTAAATTTTACTTTTTTAACTATTAATGATTCTATAATATTATATATAACTTATTAGATAATATAAATAATCATAATTAAAAATATGAAATCTATTTTTCCAAATTCAAATCGTAGAAGTTGAATAATTCAATTTAAAATTAAACCAAAAACGCGACAAAAGTGCGGTCTTCCAAAGAGAAAATTCTCATAAATATAAAATATTTTAATATCCAAAATCAATAGGAAATTGATTAAAATAAACTAAAATAGTTATATTTTAATATAATTGAACTTATTTTACTTTAAAAAAATTTATAATATAATTTAACTTCATAAAAAATTTAATTGAAAAGGAAGTTTTCAATAAAAAATCAGTATTTTTCAATATTCATCAAAAATTTATCTTTTTAGAAAATTCTAAAAAATTAAATTAATTATAAATTCAAAATTTAGAGTTTAAAAAATGTTTTTTATTTTTCTAGATAATTATTATATAATTTTAAAAAATTAATTTTGAATTATGTGAGAAAAGCATGACTAAACCACCTGTTAGAAAAATAAAGTTTTTTTTAAAATATTTCTTTGTCTTTAAAACAGTTCTTATTTTATTTCTAATAAAAAACCATTGAATTTATTTTATACATTTATAAACCATATAATTTTCAAAATTTAGTTACTATAATTAATAACCACCAAATTAAAATCTAGGATATAATAGTTATGTTTAAATAATAATATTTAAATAAAGTATCATGTTTTTCTCAAACCTAGTGTTTCATGAATTTAAACCAATTGAATAGATTTTATTTGTTTAAAAATAGATATATAATAAAGTATTTGGGTGTTAAATTATCTTCTAATCTTGGTGTTTCATTTCATATAAACTAACTGATATGATGTTCCTCTTTTAAAATATTGGGATTATATATTCTACCCCCTTAAATAAATATTATTCCCCAAATTTAATCTTGATCTCAAAAATTAAGTGGTTAAAATTTGAAAATACCCCCCTTAAAACCCAAAATCATAAAAATTGTTAGTAAAAATTCTTCTTGATAAGATATGAAGGAATGTATGAAGGTCATATGGAATAACATATACTAGGTTTCCAATTTTGAGAACATTGGTGTAAAGTGAATGTATGGAGATGAAAGAAAAATGAAAATAATTATAGTGAGTGAAAGAGATAATTGATCATAAGAAAGTTAGTTACCAATGGGATGTTAAGGACCCAAAAACCATAAATATTTTATGTATTAAAATTCTATTTGATTCATTGGATATGAAGTTAATAGGATAACATTCTTGTTTCAAGATCCTTATCCTAAAGTTGAGGAATTATTTTACTATCATGATAAATAACAATGAAAAATATATTTACATAATATATTTTTAATCATAATTTAATAATTTGGTTGTAGTTAATTTTTTAATCCAATAAATTAATATTCAAGATGAATTTTTTTATTCCTAAATAACTAAAACTTACTTTTAATGGATTATAGGATCCATAAAAGAGTAACAAGATATTCCTCCTATATTTACTAAAACCAAAATGGTTACAAAATGTTATACAATATAATAAATTAATATATAAAACCTTAGTAGTAAATTAAAAAAATCAAATTAATATATTTCATAATTTTTTAACCTTAATACTCATCCAAAATATGTATAACCTAATTGAAAGACAAAAAATTTGGATGTAAGGTCACTAAATCAACATTATAATCCCAGAAAATATAAAATGGCTCTTAATGCCACATTACAAATGTATGAATACCTTGATCCCCATAAAAACTTAATTAAGACATTCATGATTCCAAAAATAAAATCTTATACTATCAAATATCTTCCATAAATCCTAACAAGTAGTAAACTATAGAAAAGATAACATATATAATCAAATCACTACCCAATTTAAATTTCACCCATATTATCCCATAAAAATAACTTTATCATTATTATCTCATAATAGAGAACATATTAGTGGTTATATTCCCTAAGAAATATATTTCACAAGAAGTTCAACTTGCTACTGAATCACTTTTCATGGTCATTTGTACTGTTAACATATTCTATCAAATCCTTAAAGAAAAAGTAATGCAATAAAATCCTTATATATTCTAAATTATCATTGATAATAATAGTCATATAACATAATTATTAAATCGAAATGCATTAATATTAATCATTCCACTTAATATTTATTAATAACATAAGCTTGACCTTAATATCTTAAATTCTTCTAGTATATATTACCTTCAATCTTGGGGGATTCAATTTCATAGTTCCCCATCTCATTATAATTGAATCATTAAATATTGGAAACTCATATCTTTCCCTTGAAATCATGAGGATATTGGCCATTATCTCTACACTTGTAAAAAAATCTCATTTACTTCAAGAAAGTACCAAGGTGTTTCTTTACACAATTATCACATGGTAAAAAAAATCCTTCTTTCCCGTCTTCTATTTATCCATATTTTTCATTATATTATTCTTCTTCTATTTCTTCCCTTTGAATACATTATAAGTAGATAATTATATTTATGTCTTTATACCACGTGATAATATGTCCACATATGATGAGAATGTTTGGGACACTAGTTCCCTTTGAATAATTTTCTTAATATCATCAAAGAAACAACCAATCTTTCTCTTTGAATTATGTTCATAGTCTGTAGCATACCTTTCTAACCTTTTAAAGTTTTATTCATACTTTGAAAAATTTTCATCATTCCTTTTCCTTTGATTCAATAATTTTTTCTCCATTTCTGCTCATTGATCATGAGTAAAATAATTTTCCAAAAAGATTACCATAAAATCATTTCATTATATTTTTTCAATTTTTTCTTCATTCTTAGTGTTTTGAATAAATGTACACCATTTATCAACACATCCCAAGAGATGAAAAAATATCATGAAAAATTTATCACTTTCATTTGTTATCAATGAAATAAATATCTTCTCTATGGAACTTATCCATTTCTCAGCTATAATTTTTTTTTATTCCCATTGAATGATGGAGGTATCTAACACATGAAGCTATATAACATTGTTACACCACATGATGGATCAATAGGCTGCATCATGTGGGAGAGGTTATTTCTAATAACCTGATTCATCTTAACCAATATGGTTATAATTTCTTCCATTCTAGCCGAAACTCTACCTCTAGCTTTATTATCTTTGCTAGGAGGCAATTCCTTACATGGGGTACATTCATTGATATAGTTACCATTATTTCTATTAGGAACCATTTCTAAACAATGGAATACACTAAATTAGTCATAAAATTTTGAAACATATTGTATAATCTCAATACCAGTGAAATAATTACATAAAATGATAAATTTAAGAATACATAATATCATAATAAAAAACATAGTTTCTTTAGGAAGGATTTTTGACCATATAAATATTTTTAAATCCTTCATAATTGTTTATAAAGAAAATTTAAATTAATGAAATTAAATCCCCTAAGAGTGTCCAACTAGGTGCATAGTAGGGCCTATTTTCATGTACTGGGTACTTTTAAATTCATGAATGACACACCTTTTTCAGAGTTATTACCTCTAGGTACACCTGTTCCAAAACCATGTCCAATTTTAGTTTCAAAACATGGATGTATTGATAGGAAAAAAATATAATTTCTACCATAAAAATACTTTAGGATGTTATATTATATATAAACTTATACTTAAATTAATTCATTGGTCTATATTTCCTAATATATATTTTCCCGAATCTAGTTCCTGAGGTTTCTACTAAAATTATTATGATACAAACTATAAATACCATGAATCCAGTCGCCCAGATATGATTATTACTTTATTACATTAGTATTGAATATAAGAAATCACATCCCAAAAGACTGAACAGTTCAATAGTTTTGGTAATCTAGATACATACATGAAATTCAAATTACATTTTAAAATAGAAAATACACAATGTTTTTTTGATAACACAATTATTTCTCATAGCATATCCATGCATATCAATCACAAAACACTTCCTTGTATCTTGGGGAAAAAAAGAAAGGTGTGAGTTCAGATGCTTAATAAAGCTATGTTTATAACAAAATCTACCATGAATAAATAATCATAATCAATATGGAAATGAAAATAACTTAAACACATTCCATTTAATCAATAAAATAAACACAATATGGTATAAATAGATGATGATAAAAAGAAGATATATAAATAATCACAGAAGTTTGAAACTTATCTATAGGTATTAAAAATAATTGAATAATTAGACGAACATCAATAAATGATCTCATACCTAGTGAATGCATAATTATGTACATCTAAAACATATTTCTAGAATTTTCACAAGAAAATATAAATCTATGGGTAGAAACCCATATAATTTAGAAAACTGATTTGTCTCATGAGTCCTGTTGATACATCGAGGGGTTCTATATAACCAGGCCCACCCATAACTTACTAATTCTAATTCATTCCATATATTAAAGGAGTGAAACATAATAAAAATAATCATTTATAATGAAAAACTAACATACTAAATGTTAATAATTACACCAATCAAATAAACATAGTCAAAAAATATCCATAAGAATATAGTGAATGGTAAGAAAATTGTACATCTTTATTGAAACTAAACATAAACCATACAAATAATTAATAATTATGATATAAATAAAACATATACCCAGTGTATCATATGTGTAATTAAGGCTTGATGTTATCGATGAATAGAAATAAACTAAAAATGTCATTAAAAACATTCTTGAGGAAAATAACCTTTTCACATTAAAAATAATATTTTAAAAAATGTACTCATAATATTTTTAAAATAATCTAATTTTAAAATAACCATTGAAAATTATTAAATAATACTTAAAACATTGAGTGGTCATGATGGTGGGAAATTCTGTTTATGATGTACATGATAAAATAATCATTCATTTCACATATTCGGTAAAAACCAAATGAACCATGTTTTGAAAACAACATGAGGATTCATTTCAGAACATTTTATAAAATGTATAAATGAGAAAAAATTTATATAATAAATCATTTGAAAAAGATATATTTTTTTATTTTTTTTGAAAACATGTATTTTGATGAAAGTGGATTTTTGACCTAAGAGAGAAATAAATTCAAATTTTTCAAGAAAACATTTCTCAATCATTTTATGTACCAAAGTGTGTAAATTTTTTACAATTAATTGAAAAAATTCATTGATAACTAGAGTCTAGGAAAATATATTTATTTTAGTATATAAATATAAAATAATTCCCCCAAGGGAGACCTAAACAAAAACAATCTCGTATAATGATGAGACTGTGAGATAAACCCTTAACACTTTGGTAACATTTGAATAATAAGACCAATGAAATAAATAACTTCAAATAAAATTTATATACAATTAATTGAAATATATTCATGACATAAAATATCATATGGTGGACTATATACACCACAAATAGGAATATGTGGAGAATATGGTGTATGTCTCATAGAAGTAAAAGTGAGATGATAAATACTTACCCCATGTTCAATTCCTTCACATATGTATGAAAATATTGGATAATAAATATATTTTCATTATAAATAAATTAAATAATCATAATCATAAATATCATACCATATTTTAATTACTTATAGTCTTTTACCACTGGTATATTAATAATTCTTTTCTAAAATGATTGTTTCGGTTGATGATTACTTAAATTTCATTAATGTTTTAGTTTTGTAATTTTGGTAATTTATTATTTTATCATGGTTAAATAATTTATATAATGTTTACTATGATATAAATATAAAATATATTCATTACATTTTTATTTATAGTAATCTATTAAAGTTAGAGAGAGAAAATGGATTACACCGTTCATGGAGATTGTAGGCCATACGGAGACATGAACACCATTTCCATTTTTCATGATGAATGAAACAAAAGGAAAATAAATATTAATTAATATCTAAAAAATTATTATCATTTAATATATTTAATTCATATAAATAAAATACATCCTTATTATCATCTATGTAAAAATGAAATGAAAAACATTTAACATCGCCACATGGAGGCGGTAGTCCACACGTATGCACGAGCGATATTATTTTTTTAAATGGGTTGAAAGGTTAGAATTTATATGTGATATTATACATAAAAAACTATTTTTAGGTCTTAAATATCACATATATTAATTAAATTTAAATCTTAATACCTTTCTTGTAAAGTGTAAGAGAAAAGTGAATCACATCGCTTCACGAGGAAGTAGTAGGCCGTACACACGAGCGACATTATTATACCCGCCATGGAATGGAAATTAAAATGGTATATGTGATATAATTATTTAAAAATTATAAAAATTTCATAAATATCATATAAATATTTTAAATCCATTATTATATCAATCCTTGAAAGGTGGTGATGGAAAATAAATTACATCGGTTCACGAGGTGATAGTCCTCCGTACACACGATCAATGGTTTCATTTCCCATTTGATGGAAGTGGAGATGGATATGGGTTATGTAATTAACATAATAACATTTAAGGATATATTATAAACTGGTGTTACTATATTATCATCTTTTAATAAGGTTTTATTGAGGTGGAAAAATAAATAAAACAAATATGTACATTTAATAATTTCACCTCTTCTTTGGAGAGACTCTTTTGGTTTATACCTAAAGCATTATAAGAAGGGATTAATAATAAAACTAAGTACTAAAATATGTTTTAAGGAAATTAATTAAGGTATTTTGGTAGGTATTTTCTATACCAATTTTTTTAAATGTGAATAGGGTAGTATTGGGGGTGACCATTTATAAGTGGGGCGGGGATACACATGGAATTTTTATAAATTTAATGTGATACCAAAATTTTTATCATGAAACAATACTCCAAAATGGGCCATTATATAAACTTATAGTTCATAATGTCTAAATATGTCCATAAAATGCATGTTATATGAGTTTTTGGTCATTTATAACACTTATATTCTTAATTTAACCACTCATCAAACTAATTTTTACCTTAACCGAGGTAATTAATTTTTATTATATTCACTATTAATTACGCTAAAAAAATATGTTGAAATTATTAAATAATATAAATTATTATAATTACAATTATATAATTCATTTATACAAATTAAACTCACATAAGTTTCAGAATTCAATAAAAAATTAAGCTGCAGATGCGACAAAATATTGTTTTTCTAAAGAGAAAATTATCAATAGTATAAAATGTTTTAATATAAAAATTAAATATGAAATTAATTGAATTAATTAAATTAGTAAAATTATAATATAATTTAACTATTTTTTACTTTTTTATAAATTTAAAATATAATTTAACTTAGAAAATAATTTAAACAAAAAAAAGTTTTCAATAAAAAATTAGCATTTATCACTATTCATCAAAGAATTAATCTTTTCATAAGATTATCAAAAATTAAGAAAAATATAAATTTTAAATTAATATTTAAAAATTAATTTTATTTTTTCAAATAAATTTTCTAAAAGTGTTAAAAATTGATTTTAAATTAAATGCGCAAAGCATAACTAATCCATATTTTAGAAAAATACAGTTTTTTAAAAAACATTTATTTCTCTTTAAAATGGTTATTATTTTATTTATAATCCATATATTACCATATAATTTATTTTATACATATTTAAACCATATAATTTTCATAATTTAGTTAGTATTTTTCATACCTAGAAACTTAACATCTTGGTTATAATTATACTACTTAAATAATATTATTTTATTAGAGTATCATGTTTCATTAAAAACCAGCGTTTCATGCATTGCATGATATTGAACTCATTAAATTTATGTAAAAATAAACATATCATAATATCTTGGGTTGTTTAATTATCTTATGATCTTGGTGTTTTATGTCATATACACTATCAATCATGATGTTCATATTTTAAAATCTTAGGGGCTACAGACCCCTTGGATCACAATGTGATTTCCCCTTCCAAATTTCATAAAGTAATAAATCTTATTTATTTTTAATAATAAATTACATATATGGAATTATCCATTTTATTACTTTTCCATACACCCACAATTTCAAGATTCCCCTTTTCCATTGTGTGAACCTCAATAAGACCAACCCAATAATTCTTATTTTTCTCTCTATGTTATGGTGCCCCTTGACCATGGTATAGCCTCTTTCGACCCCATAAATCATTATAGACATTACACTATATTTACTCTTTTCCATGACGTGACCTTGTCCGAAACGTGACCTATAACCTTGATAAAACTCACAAAAATCCTCCATTCTATAATTCCCAACTTCATGGTGTGGTAATTTTCATATTATATAATTCTAGCCTTGAGGCCAAGAAAAATCCTGAGAATCAATTCACAGCATATACTAACACCATTGACACCTCAATAGGTTCAATATACACATATTCAAATAAAATCTACCCAAATTAACACTTCCAAATATATGTTAACAATAGTTCGTCGGAAAGGTTGACTTTGGCATGATATCCTTATTTTTTATGTGTCATAACATGTTGTTAAATAACACTGAGTTGGAATCACTTCTATCTAATGTGTATCTAGATGTTTCAATAATTCAAATAAATCATTGTTTAGGACAAAGTGGTCCTCATGTCCATGAATTAGTGAATATACAAGTTTGAAAGATCAAAAATAAATAAATAAATAAAAATCCAATTATAGGTTATTCAAGTTTATAATAATTTGAATTGAATTTATTTTCAATGGAATTTACAAGTTATTCAAGTTTATATAATTGAATGCAAGGACATTGTTTTTCAAATTAACATTAGTTATTTGCAGTTTATTATGAATATTTGGGATGAATGAGTTAATTTAGTGGTTCATATTTAATCACATGTCATTTTATAGTATTACATGTGGGTTATGAAATATAAATAACACTCAAAATAAGTTAAATAACTTTTTTTGTGATATATTTCGCCAGTTTTATATGTTATGTATATTTGGACACAAAAATGAAGATAGTTAAATGTTACTATATAAAATTATTTTAGATCTTAGAATGAGTGTGACAAACCCTTTTATGAATTCCCTCAATTCCCATCATCTATTTAAATTTATAGAGATATAAAGAAGAGTAAAGAACAAAAATATACTGATTTCCATTCAAAAAATTGATCTCTTGTTCTTCTAGTGTGTATCTAGGCATCATTAAGTGATTTAATATTTTTTTATAGTGAAAAGGGATTGAAGATAAATTAACTAGGAGTTTTATAGAGAAATTTTTGATAATTTAGTGTTTTATTTTATTGTATATTTCAATCCACTATAAATTGGTGATGGGTATAGTATGTCAGAATAAAAAAAAGAATAAGTTATAATTTCATTTATTTTCTTCATGATTAAATTTTATTATATGAAATCATTAATTTTAATCTGGTGTTGGTATTTTGGATCTTATTTTTCAATATACATATTTTATAATTTATTAGAACACTAGCTTTAAATATTTATATTATATATATTTTCATTTAGATGATATTATAATTATTATACACAATTTAAGTTGAAAATTCTAATGAAATTTTCTAAAACACTAGTGTATGGGATAAAGGTGGTGAAAATTCTTGATATGGTTCATGAATAAAATTTCTAATTATTATTTCATGGTTATTCAAAATAATATGACACATTGGGAAGAGATATATAGTCTAGCATGTGTGGGTCATACACTAGGGAGGATGCTACTACAGTTCTTAGATAATAAAAACAAAAATAAAAACATGGGTCATAGAATTATTTTCTACCTAACCCCACATTTGATTAGGGTTTACCTCCAATCATATAGGATAAATGAGAAAAATAAAAAATAAAAAGTGGCATCACCCATGCTACACCACATGGAACCTGGGTCAGGTTGGCACTACTGAACCCACCCAATTATTGAACTAGCCTAAAACCCCTCTAAAATCTTTTTTAGGCCAAAATAAACTCAAAAAACTGCTATTAATTTTAGAAAGTTACTAAAATTATATTAAAATATAAGGGATTTAAATAAATTTTCTCAAGGACCATATGTTGTATCATTTGAGAGTTAAAATCATTTTATTGATATTTTAATTTTTTAAAAATTCTCCAAGACCGATTTTAGAATTTTTAATACTCATTATGAAATATTAATTCATTTGGGATGATCATGATATGATACTGATCTCTTTATATTTTATTTATTATTAATTTAATTTTAATTATTAAATAAGTTATGTTTTGTAATAACTAATTATTAAATAATTGTTTATGGATTTGTGAATCGTATCTCCAAATTTATGTTGTATAAGGGAATAATTTTCCATATTTAATATATTAAATTTAATTTTTATAATATAATTTCCCCACACATTCCTAGGAGTTTTTGAATATAAAGTTGGTATTCACAACAAGATAGTTTTATATGAGAAATGGCCTAAATCCAAACAAGGAAACAAAAAATACTAGGGAGAATGTGCATGCTACAACTCAATTTAGTCAATGGAATGAAGAGTCTCCCTATGGTCATGGTCAGTTTATCATATTCTCTAGAAAAAAATTGGAATAATACCACTCATGATCAAGTCACCTATTTTTTTATTTTGGAGGAGTAAAATCTCTTGTTGATAATAAATTATTTTTAACCTAATTTAGTATATGTTTAAACATTATTGTGTCTAATAATTACAAATATACTATATATATAGTAATAATATTTTTAGAACATAATTTACGTATCAAAATTATAATATTAATAATTTATATCATTACTTTTTATTTTAGTATTATAATAATATTTAGTTGTTTATTTTTGTAGGAAATAAAAAAATGTCTCAATGAGGAAGAAACCATGACGTGGTTATTATATTGAAATAACACTAGTGAAGAAAAAAGGAACTATGACATAGTGGGTAAATCTTGGTAGAAAGAGATGATAATCTTGAAGATGGAAAAATATAATGATGGATTATTGCATGTTTAGGTACTTTATAAAATGGTTTAATAAACAACATCATTGATTTTAATATATTGTAGATAGTAGAAAGTTGATGTGAAAAATAGGAAATTAAGAATTCACTAATACATTGATCTTGATTGAAAGTAAAATTTTAAGGAAACCAATCTATTTTTAATAACATTACATCATGTTTTGAAGATATATTGAGACATGAGGTATAAACCATGCTAAAAAAGAAATTAAAATGTCATGGTATTGGGATATTTGATATCGATATGAGTTGATAGTGAAACCAGATTATAGATTCCTATACCGCATCATCGATTAAAAGGAAGATAATGAAAAATATTATGAATGTGAGGATTTATGGATTTAATTTAAGGATTATTTTAATAATTAAAAATGTTTATTATATTTATTTTATGCTATGGATAGAGTTGAGGACCCATCTGAGAAGTTTTGAAGTTATTGAAAACCAATTCGGTGATATTATGGAAACCATAATGGATACTTAACAACTATGACATGGTTCTTCAGAATTTTTAAGTATATAAACTAATTTTGGACCTTAATTATTATCATTGGATGAAACCACCATGCAGTTTCATGATATAAGATGTTGTTCTTGAAATTTGAGTCGATTTTAATGATTTTATATCAATAATAAAACTGAAAATATCATATATATATTTGGAGAGATATTGGGTATACTCTCCTTGAATTTTAAGGTTTACTTTTATGGGATTAGAACACCCATAAAATAAGAGAATATAATGGGAGATATTAGTGATATAGAGTTGTATTATCTTTATAAAAAGTGATCAATTCTTAGGTAATAACATCAATATGCATAAAAAAATTAATATCAAGATGATGGGATTTTAGCTGGAGGTTTTAGGAGCTTAAATACAATGGTTAGAAATTATATTATGATTTTTTTTCTCTAATCCATATCTAATATAGATCTATTTATGGATTTGTGAGGATACATGGCTGGGTAAAATTTTTTTTGATGACATTTATAATGAAGTGTGATCAAATGGTGTGGTACTTTCATTTTCTACGATGGTTTTATTAGGTTTATGAATTCATTCAGTCTTCTATATATTTTCTTATTTTAATTAACATTGTTATTTTTTATCCAATTATAAATATGTATTTAATGTATGAACTATAATACTTTGGTCTATTATAATAAATGTAATGAGTTTGAGTAAACTATGTTTAAACATAGTTTTGGATCACAAAATCAAAAAATGAATAAAATTACATGATCATAATAAAATAAGAGTTTAATAACTATATAATTAACGCCAAGAAAAAATATTTGATTATATCCAATTATGAAAATAATAAAGTTTTTTGGTAATGATATTCGATCCATTTCTATATCGGAATTCAAGATTTATAAATTTCTAGTATGATTTCATTATTTAATTTTAATCAATTATTTTTATTTTATTTCATTTATTTAAATCATTTATCCTAACTTTTAAATATATGTTCCACTATAATTATCACTCATATATTTAAGCTTGACCTCAGATTAACCATGTACTAGGATTTTTTAGTTAGTGATTAGGAATAGTATAATATAAATTTTAATCTCAATTTTTATAAGTAATTAACATCACTTCATTTGTGGTGATTGTTTTTTGATCCAATTTTAGGGAAACATGAGCTTATATGAATCTTGGATTTGATAAATTAGGGTGAGTGTTTTCTTATACACTTTTCCTATTTTTTTGAAATTTTATTAATTTTTTTTTTGTGATTGTACATTGATTTTAATTTTATATATTGTTGATACATGAGTATTAAAATCAAAATAAGTTTTTAAACTATATGAGAAAACTTTTCATGTATGATGCTAAGATTAATAATAGCATGAGAAAATAAAATAAGGAAAAACATGGCCGGAGTTTATTGAATTCATGGAGTGGAAAAAGATATGAAATAGAGAATATTAATTCAAATAATATTAATAGAGTATGGTATACCTTGAAGGATTGTTATACAACCAAGTATCATTATGCATTGAATTTATCAAAAATAAATTAAAAATAAAGATATAAATCACCAAAATGATATCTAACTCAATTTAATTATTATGTCTACCACATAAGGGTTTAAATCCACATTTGGATGTTTCATTAAACTTTTTTATAAATTCCAAATAAATGTTATTTATAATGATTTAATAATGATTTTATTTTTTAAATTTTCATTTCAGGATAAGGAAAATAATGAATTCAAATATTGGAACCACATATCATTAAGGAATAAATAGAGATGTAGAGATGTTTCTAACCATGATTATCATCCAAAAAAACTCTAAATATCTACATGGATATCTCAAATTTCAAAAAATATTAATTAGTCTCACTTTACACTGTATGAGAGAGGTTTAAATTATTATTAAGAAAGTGTATATAAAAAGGATATGATATTTGGATAATTATTCAATATTTTTATAATTATTTGTGTCAAATTAATAGTCCATTCATTGAAATTGTAATTATATGATTTTTGATGAATAAGATACCAAGATAATCACATGAATTATTAGAATACATTTATAGGAATAGTTTTTAACGTAATTGAGAGGAATTAAAATAATTATAAGATCTAAAAAGGTAGATTTTAATGAATTAATGACTTCACAACTGGAATATTTAAAAAATAAAATACATATGATGATGGGCATGAATTAACACCCACATATATACATCTAATATCTAAATTATGAGGATTTTAATTAAACAATTTTTTAGGAATGGAGTCAGTAAGAAAATAAAGGATTTCAACAATAAATATTATATCTAAAATTTTAATTAAAAAAGGAATAACAGATCAAAATAAAATTTTCTTCTTAGAGGAATCTTAGGTGATGTTTTGGAAAAACATTGGGCCTACCATTAAGAAATTATAGGACGATTTTAAAAATCACTCTAGTGTGATGAGAATTTTGCAATACTATATGGGGAAAATGGAAAATAAACCCAATAAAAGTACAAGATAAGTGCTAATGGAAGAAAAATAGATCAACCCGGTTGGAGAGGAAAATAATATCTCCCTTATGAGTAAAAAGTATATGGATAAAAATATTGAAAATGAGGGGATACATTAATAAATAAAGTAAAAAAAGTGCGTAAATAAGAGTGGGATGATAAAGAAATCAAAGTATGTCGAGAAGAAAGTTATATAAGATGATTCACTAAAATAAAAATATCCACAACCATTAATAGGAAGGATAAATTGAGAAAAAATTTAATAAAAAAGGAATATGTTTTTAAATTTTTAAGAAACATTACATAAACATTCCATTTGAAAATGTTTTAGTCAATACTTCCACATATACAATGTTATTAAGGGAGTAAGTTTAAAACTAGTTGAATATTTAAAAGAATGGTAGAATATCACATATTTGAGGATATTCAGCTGTGGTAATAATATTTTTATTGAAAAATATATAAGATATAGGTAATATTTCAATTACTAATAATATTGGAAGTTATTATTTTATAAAGTATTTGTGCGATTTCAGTGTTTATGTAAATATCATGTCACACTCATTATTCAAAACTTGTGATTGGAAGAGATAAATCTGGTTACATCTATTTTTAAATTATTGGATGTAATGGTGAGATATAAACAAGATTTGATTGTGGATGTTTTCGTTAGAGTGAAAACATTTTATTTTCTAGTACAATTTCTTGTACTTGAAATAGATAGAGATGAAACAATCCCATACTTAGAAGGTAATTTTTAATAATGTTGAGTGGGTTAATTTACATTCAAAGTGGGGAGTTATCTTTAATATTTAGTAGTGGTCAAGTAAAGTTCTATATTCATTGAGTTTTGAAAAAAATTTAAAGAATAAACAAAGGTTTGAATCAAGGAAAATGGGATTTAAACTGATTAAGCTTCTTTCATTAATAAAAGGAAAGATTAATATTCTTTGAAAAAGAAATAAAACGGTGAAAAATAGGAACATAAATATGATTTATAGGGCTTAATATGCTATAAATTTCGCTATAAAATGTTATATTTAAGGGGTTTAACAGGTTTGTTTAATCTATGAATTACCTTTCTTTTTTTAAATATTATCTAACAATTAGTTTATTTTTCCTATGTAAGTAGATGATGATTTGTAATAAAGAGTAAATTTTCTTTTAGTGAAGGTAATAAGAACTATATATATTGAATAATATCAATTTAGACCATTCATTTATCCAAATTAGTAATCTTATTTTCAATATTCGATTACTTGACATGGATTGGTGGGTTATGTATAAAAGTCTTTAAAAAAGTTATTATAGGATACAACCCACGTTTTAGTACTTAGGATTTTAGGGAACCATTTTAAGGATTTATTTTAGGATTTTTTAGGATGTTAAAATTCAATCAACATATATTTTTGTGATTTAATGTAATTAACATTGTACTTTAACTTATGTATTTTTATTTTTTCATCCAATTATGATGTTGAAGGAAGGATGAAGATTATTAAAATATAGAAATAGTATAAACACAAATGTTAAAGAAGTAATATTTTAAGTCGTTATATTTTCATCCTCTATATTTTAAATTAACTTATAATTTTTTCTAGTAGGATATTATATGTCACAATTATATTTCTGCCATATTTTTGGTCTAGAACATAATGAGTTTCTTAGTAAAAACATTATAAATTATTTCAAATGTTTTTTTAATGAAGTTGAATGATTATGATGATGGATGGATGAGTAAATATAATAAAATGAATATTAGTTTGATGAATCATAATTTGGGATGATTTATTGACTTATGTCAATGTAATTACTAAAAAATATTTATTCTTTAATTCTCTGAATTTTGGGACAATTATATATTTTTCATCAATTCCATAAGTGATTATTTAAGGTTTTTTGTTTTTATTCCTAATAGAAATTATAAAACCTTTGATACATTATTTACAATACACTTTATAGGGATAAACTTAGTACATGTAGGCAAAAAAA
The DNA here is from genome assembly GCA_963277665.1 of Viscum album. Lineage (NCBI taxonomy): Eukaryota > Viridiplantae > Streptophyta > Magnoliopsida > Santalales > Viscaceae > Viscum > Viscum album. The sequence continues at coordinate 1,005,514,898 of OY728164.1, read as the reverse complement.
ATTATATGCTTATTTTTCAAAATTATAAAGGTCAAATCACATTAATATGATTTAGATAATTATTTATTTTTATCCCCAAAAATCATTTAGACTTTATTTATAAATTATCCTCCTATTAGGACATAAAAACCATAGAAAACTGATGAGTTAATCCACATTACAAGTTAAAATTTTCCTTACCATCCCATATAACAGTCTTTTTCAATATTTTATTCTTTCATAGAGTGGGGTAATGGGTTGTTTCATGGTCTTTGATTAAGAATAATTTTATTTATCTATGAAGAGTGTGAGTAGTTTTTTTAATAGAATGGTTAAAAAGTCATTATATTCAATAATTTCATGGTTCCTATTATTATTTTGAAAAAAGAGAACAATATAAATAAAGAATAAAAGAAAAATGATAAAAAAGGGGAAAAATAAAAATAGACAATAAGGGAAAAACATTTCATTGATTTAGTTGTTATTATTTTTGAAATAATGAAAAATCAAAGGAATGTATATGAATAAAACATTTTATAAAATGTAATGAGGGAGTTATTTCAAATTAATTTCAATTATGAATCATGAATTATACTTAAGAGATGATCCTACTCATTGATATTTTTAAATTTTCTCAACAATACCCACATAACCATAACCTTAGAATTATACTATTGAGAGACCTCAATATTAGTGTTAATTTTGTATTTTAATGTTGATATTTAAATTCTTTAAAATAACATGGATAGAATATATGCACATGATTATTTATCAAAAATACAAATAAATGATCCACGAGTGATGTTTGTGTTACTTCTTGGAAATTCACAATTGAGTAATAATTTTAATGAAAAGTTGGAATTTTTTAATGGAAATAAATAGAAGAAAATTTTAGATTTTTAGGGATAATTAAATAAATGGTTGATTATTTTTCTTAAAAAGAGAGGAGTTCAAAATATGTTTTCTTGTGATGCTTGAATGTTTATCCTTATTTTGTTTTTTTTATTTTATTGATCACGATGCTTAAAGATTAGATATGATGGATTTTATTTGTAATGATGTAAATATTTTTATTAAGGAAAAGTAAGAGTTTAATTTATTTTAGGATTTTATAGGGGTAAAATACCATGAAAAGTTATATTTAATATAATTTAGATTTGTTTTAACCTTTAATTTATCTAATAATTAATAATATATTATATATCTAGGAAAGAAAATTTCATAACTTCATTTAAATATTATCGTACTAATTAAAGGGTTTTAATGTTTTATTTTTGATTTTATGAGTCTAATAATTTTAATTTATTTATTTATGTTTGAAAAAGAAAACTATGACTTGTTGAGGAAGAAACCATGTCATGGTTGTTGTATAGGAATGAAAAATGGTGAAATCAATGGTAACTATGACATATTGGGCTAGCTCATGAATAAAATTAAGGAAATGAATAAGGAAATATGTTGGGAATAACTAAATAATGGTTGTATTTACTATTTCATTTTTTGATAAACTATGTTGTGATTTTTGAGTCATGACAGCCAATGGAATGCTAATGTGTAGAACGTGGAAAGTACAAGTGAGAAATCCATTAATAATAGTTGATAGTGAATGTTTTAAGAAAAAAATCATGGCAAGAATAAACTTACATAATTATTTAAATATATTTTTGTATATGAAATATAAACATTGAAAAAAAAGATATGAAGCTAGTATGTAAATTAGAATGTTTGCACTAGAGTTAAGGGGATAGAGTAACAGAATTGTTATTCCCCATAAAAAATCATAGTTTTGTTGGAATATAAATAAAATTTTAAAGAAATTTTGGTTTTATTATAAGGATTTAAAGGATGATTTTAATTTTTAAAATTTTTCATTATGATTAATTTATTCCAGGGATGGATTTAGGTAATTATTAGGGAGGTTATGGACTGGTTAGAAGCTAATTGGTCAACTCTGGGTAAATTTTAGAAGTTTTTTCGGATATTATCTCCTATAAAAGTGTAAAATCTCATTTACCTTTGGAAATAAATTTATTACATACTAGTATAATTTTAAGGATAATTTAAATTTTACTTGAACACACTATAAATAATAAATTAATGGGGGATATATATAAGAGATATTTATGTTGATAATCTCAATAAAAAGAAACTGTTTTTTGGAGAATTAAATCTACACACATCAATTCATTAACATAAAGAAGAATGAATTTTAGATGATTGTTCTAGGGACTTATATATATATTTTTAAAATAATAATAATAATAATAATATTTCTCTCTTCTTTGTCTAACACATATCTATTTCTAGATTTGAGTGAAAACATAGAGGGGTAACCATCTTAGTGATTATATTTATAAAAAATAATGATTAAATGGTTCAATTTTTTTATTTATCATAATGGTTCTGCTAGGTTTATGAATTTATTTATTATTATATATATTTTCTTTCTTGATTTATATGATCATTGATTATTGATCGATATATATCAATTTATTGTATAACCTATTTTAATTGTATTTATTCTTGAATATGGAATGAATTTGAGTAACCTATGCTTAAATGTGGTTTTTAATAAACAATTTATTAAATAAATTGATGTACTTAATCATAATAAAAAGAGTAGTTAAATAATTTTTGAATAAAACAGCAATACCAATTTTTTATCGAGGTCTAATTATAATAACAGAATAGTTATTCATTAAATATATTAGAAATTTTTTAATATAATGAAATTCAATTTATAAATTATTAGTACACTTTAATTGTTAAATATCAATTAATTTTTTTATTTTTATTTAATAATTCAAATTTTTTCTCATGTTTTTATTTGAGTTTATATTATAAGAATAAAAAAATACATTTTAATGCGTCAATGAATTAAGAGGGATTTAAAATTATGATCTCTAAAGGTGAAGGTGTTTTGGTAATTGATATTATGACCATAATTGGAAGGATAAATGCATCACTAGGTGGTGTTTTTTTGAATTTTTATGTGTTTTTGTGGTGCTTGGGGGATTCAAGGGTTGGTTGGAAGGCTGGGAGGCCTACTATCATAATCAAAAAATCCATAGAGTACCTAATTAAGGAACACTAGATACATAATGAGACCCCTAGAATCATGGTAGAACATGGGGATATATCAGGTACCCAATGGTTTTCTGGGTGTTTTGTTTAATTATTTATATTAATTAATTAATTATTTTAAAAATTAACCCCTCCCCCCTTGAGCATCTTGACTCTAGTAGCCTCTCTACCTCTTCCAATCCCTCTCCATATTCTCTATCCAAAGGTTCCTAGAGGGCTGTCTATCAATGGACTGATATTCCATATAAAGTAAGATTCTTCTCTTAGTAATTCCAAGGTAAGACATAAGGTCTCTCTCATTATATCATTTGTATTTATATTGGTTTTGTGTAAAGTTTATTTTAGGTCCTATTTATTTTATTTCTTTAGTTTAATTGAATGGTTCTAGACCAAGTAATGATATTAGATGAGTTGAAACCTACCAGATTGATGCGGGTGGTTCCATTATTATTCCAAAATTTGTTTCATATATTTATTTTTCATGATTTCATGTGATTTAGGGTATGGTTTTCTGAATTGTTTGATGGGGTCATATAGATTCTAAATTTAATGTCAGGATATATTAAAACTTCTTAAAAGTGGGGTGGGCCCTATGTACAATATTTTTTTATTTTAGAGACATCATTAGGCTATTTCTCATAGGGGTGTGACCATGTATCATGTGTGCTGTACCCCAAAAGGGTATTTTTTTTATGTGATAGTTTCTAAAAAGTTAAGGATTATTCTTGTTTGATTTATTTAATTTATTTCGATTAGTTGTCATCTCATGTAGTGAGTTTGGTGATATGAAAGTCATAAATATTGTACATAATCAACCTTGGAAATGTATAATGGGTATTAAATCCATGATCAAGGTAACCTGTTAGTGAATTGGTCTCTCTTTTTAGAAAAGAGAGTGATTTTACCAATGATAGGGCCTTTAGAAATGGTCTTTCTTAATTATTTTGGATGAATAGGGGGTTATGGAATGGTCTAAAAGTGTGTCAATGAGGCCATGATTCCTTCATGACCATAACCATGGGGAGTATCTATGTGAGTCTTGACAAATTACAATGGTTTTTAACCTCCATGTACAGTGGATAAAAGTTATGATGAATTTTATTGGCATGCTGAGTGCCTAGGTAAAAGTGAGCTTATCTTGGCTAGACCTTTAAGTATGAAGCAATGAGGATGAGAATGTAAGTTTTGAGTTATTTTACCTTCATACAAATGTGCAATAAGAGAATGGTTAGGTGATATAAAATGGATTGGGTGTTAACCAATAGAGGTGTGGTGGCCTCATATTTCTAGGTATAACCAGTGAGTTGGGATTATAGACTACTTATGAACTAAGGGATTCTTGATCGTTTTTAGTTGAGTTAGTAGTAGGTTACACATGATATAAATGTGTTGAATTAGATTATTCAGGGTGGACAATGTATGAGTTATAAATATATTTTACTCTATAGTAGAGTGATAGGTGTGGGTTCATAACCACTGGAGGGATATGTGATGAGATATATCTACCATGTAAGCAAGTTTATCCTGGACATGTTGGTGGAACTATTAATGTGTATGAGGCCTAAAGACCTTGGGATTAGAGTGTTAAATTACACAAGCTAGGTGATCATTCTTATAGGGTTCTTATAGGATCACTAAATTGTGATGATATATATTTCATCTGAAACACATGTCTGACTATGTTAAAACATTCCCTGGTGTGTTTCTTATTTGTTTTTTTGGGGATATTGAGTCTATTTTGAGATAGAAATGAAATTGGATCTTGGATGAGGGTTTGTATAAGAAACCACCTAGGTGTTTGTCTTCCCAAGTGTTAGATGGATATGGAAGGAGACCTAAGATTTGGTTGCGAATATTACACCATATGGGTGTTCATCTTCCCAAGGACTAGGTGGATTCAAGTTAGTTGATCCTTAGCTGATCGATTTTACTAGTCTTGGTAACATTTATCATTGGACCCAATATGATTCATATTCACTTTGGTCTAAAGATGTTTCACCTTTACCTTAATAAGATTCCAATTTTATTGATTTTGGAAACGTTTCATATTTCCTTGTTTATAATCCTATGATATATGAATATGATCAACCAGTATTAGTATTGGCCAAAATTGGTGGGTTTTAGTGTTGTGGTAGGATCATTATTAATTTAAAACCTAAGACGATTTCATATGCATTGTTTGTTACCTCATATTTATTTTCCTGTGTATTTGTACACTAAAATTTTTGATATTATTGAGGGATGTGATGGCAGTTCCCTACTAATATATATCCTAAAAACCTTAATAATCACCCTTATTCCTATTTAGACCTCAGGATTGACTTTAAAGTCATTTTTGGTATAATATATATGAATGAGTAGATGGATATACTTTAAGATACATGACATAATAGAGACTATGGTTTGTGTGGCGATGTATCCATCTAGGATTTAGGCTTTTGTTTATTTTAATACTTGATTATCTTAATAGTAAATCCCTTTTATGTACATGTGCATGTCTAACACAGGTCTCATTATGTTATAACATGATAGTATTTACTTTATATTTTTGGATAACACATATATTTGATTATGTACATTTAATCTATTATAAAATTACGTTTTTTATTTACATATTTTATATGAAAATACTAAGAGTTTCATCTCCCTAGGTTTCTTAGAGATTATTTCTACTGGTCAGAAACCTCTTAGATATGCAGATGTGTTTCTAAGGCCTTATAGGACACCCAAGATGTGATGATGGAAGGTTACCTTGGTTAGATAATTACAAGAATTTATCAAGATTTTTTTTGTATTAATACTATTTTTAGTTGGCATATGAAGATATTAGTATTAAAAACATGTGAAATAGATCAAACATGCGTATCAAAAACACCTGTATATTGGAATCCCATGTTATTAGGGGAATATGAATGCTTTTTTGTTTCTTTACACAATTATAATTGATATTTTTGTTTATATTTGATATTTGGGTTGTTGTTTTTATTTTTTTCCTATTTTCTTGGGGTGGTAATAGTGAATTAGTTCATGCATTATATTAGGGAACAAAGGTATTCATAGAAATGTGAGAAACTAATTATGAGTAAGAAATGATTTTAAAAAATGGAAGTTGGTTTTGAAAAATGGATTTAATTAAATAAATTTTTTAATAGACTGTTTGATAAATTTATTTCAATTAATTAAAACATTAGCAATAAATTATTTTGTGTTTTACCAAACTAACTATTTCTAGTAAATTAATTAGCTCGAACTAGAATACAAGTTTTATATACTATTATATTTATATACATTAATGGTCATAGTTTATAATAGCCTCATAATGGGTCGGTTTATTTAGTAGATACATGTGTATGAATAATATATAGAGTGGGTGCCTATGATATATCCTTTTTCATCATGGGATGGTTTAGTTGATGAGAGAACCTTGATAGGGACACATTGGGATGTGACACTTCATAGTGTTGTTTTATTACATTTTTAGGATTGAGAGATGTTTTTAGAGATATGAATGGTGTGTTTGTAAGATGTTTGTTTGGATATAGACACCTGATTGGTTGGGTTGACAGGGTTGTGTATTAGATAGATACCCTTGATTGGGTTGGGTTATTAAGTTATGATTCCCTGGGGTGATAATATATTAATCAGAACATGTGATTTAGGTTAGTATCAGGATATATATATTTTTTATGCTTGTTTGGATATTGGTTTTTGGCTAATTGGAAGCAAGAATATTGAACCACACATTTTTTAATGATCAAGTGAGTTTGATATTTCTCATCTCCAGAGAGGATAATGAGTGGGTTTTACTTATTTGGTGAGGTGTATAGGATGTTGTGTCCCATATTGAGCTAAGTAAGGGTAGGTGATTTAAGTATTATGGCGATGGTCAATAATTTTGAGATTGAGCATTGGGTTTTCTGTGGGAATCAGTTTGGTTTTTTTAAAAACCAATGAATATTAGTTCATTATATGGGATACATTAGCCTTTTTTGGAATGGGTAAAATGAATTTTTTGAATTTTTTTTATCTTAGAAACCAGAGTTAAAATCATAGAATGAGATGAGGCCATTTATTATTCTCTAAAGTAGTAAATCTAATTTGAGACATTGTAGTCTTACAGAGGAAGATATCATAACATTCTAGTGTGGTATGATAGGATTATATGGGTTTTTAGATGTAAGGATTTGAGGAACCTTGGGAATATGGATGGGTCACTATGGTGTGAGCATTAGGTGAGTATATCAGCATCAGTTAGTGATGTTTGATGAGTAGTATTTTTGGAAAATCCTCCACTGGGTAGTTTCCTATTGAAATTACCCTAGGAGTGGGAATATTATAAGACATTAAAGATCTTGGTAATGGGTTCATAAAGGAGGAAGTATAAAAGATGTATCATTTGGGTTCCCATAGAAACATTTTCATGTTATTAGAGGATTGTGAGACATTTCTAGTTGTTTGGTGAATTCTTCTCTGCTTTACTCGATTAGTAATATTGTGTTCATATATGCTGGTTAAGAGGTAAGTGAGACTTCCATATAATAAAATTCCGCTAGTTCATAGTAGGAAGGGAATATATTAGTTAAAGATATTTTGGTATTTGAATGAAATTCCTAGAGTCTATATGGGAGTAATATAAGGTTATTCTGGGTGTGCATAGAAATTATGAGTAAGATGTTGGGAGTTGATCACATGAGTTCATATTGCTTCCATGGATGGAGTGTGGTATACCCAAAAGGGCTGAAGAATGTGGATGTTTAGTGGTGAGAAATTAGGATCAACCCAATCAGGAGAGGTCAATTTTGGATATCTTAATGTCATGGGATGCGAAAGTGTGCCTCATTGGTTGAGGTTGATTGGTTTTTGATGTGAAATTATTTTTTTATAAATTCTTGCGAAATATCGATATCTATGTGAGATGGTACCAGTGAGACAATCATATATATAATCCCATAGTGAGGATTGAATTACCAATTTATTTTTTAGGTTTCTATATGATAAGTAAGAGTGTTCAATATCGGGGTTGTGTAATAATATGATAACTAATATTTAGATGTGTTTTTCACCAATATAGAGATGGAGTTACAATGAATTATATCTGGTTCTAGGACCATGATAAATTTAATGACTTTTCTATAGTGGTTGGTACAATGAGTGTTCTTGGAAGCTAATAGGGAGTATGATTTAGGAAATTATCTAGGTAGAGATCATTTGTTTCTATGATGTCATCTAAATTTTAGGTGGTGGGTGGTGGATCAGGAGTTGATATTGTGGAGGACCAATGTTGTTTTTCAAGGAAAGTTAGCATGAAAGAAGTCTGTATGATGATTTTTCATGTTTATGGGTGTGGAGAGAATTTTTTGTGATATGTATTTCTTTTAGTAAATGTATAGAGTGTATTTAGGATCAAATTATGTGTTTTTATGGAAAGAAAATCAGGATCTATGAAGTGTAGGTTTGGTAGAGTCATAACCAGTTCAGAATCCAGAATGAGTAGCATCGTCAAATTTTAATGGATGGATTTGGGGAAGGGGGATTATCTTGAATGTTTTTCAGAAATGTAACTATGAAAAATTTTTACATTAACAATTCTATAAAAAGGGTTTTATCAACACATCAAAAATGATGATATTGCGAGCGATCTTAAAATACAACCTTTAACAGTGCTAAAAAAAGTGCAGTTAAATGCACCCTTTAACAATGATAACAAATAGATAATAAAGAAACCCTTTATCATTCATATTTTTATTTCTATTTAATGGAGCCTTTATCAACACCTTTTTATTGCTATTAATGGATGCATTTAGTAGTGCTTTTTTTAACATTTTCAAAGGTAGACCATTAAGAGTGTTGTTAAAAAATTTGAAAAAAATATTTTTTCATGCACCCCCAACACCCCCTTTCTCAGCATTTACAACCCCTTTATCAGCACTTTCCAATACCCATCCACTATCATGCACCCCACCACCTTACTCAGTCCTAGAAGGATACACTAAATACCTACGCTAATGTAGATTTGATCTCAGGACCCCCCTTATGTAACTGGATGCTCTTTGTAACTATGTCATGCATGTTTTCTCATATATTTAAAGAATTTTATATTTATTTGTATATATTTTGAAATGTGTGATATATATATAATTATATTTATTTAAATTTATAATATATTAATATTAATTTATATATAAGGGAATATAAATAAATAAATAAATATTTTTATTAATACACACATATGTATATGTAAAAATTACATATACATATTATTGCATTTTTATAAGGTAAATAAATTGGATATTTTTTATTTAAATAAAATTTACAATAAATATTATTTTATATTTTTAAAAATATATTTTTATGTAAATATGTTGATATATTTATTTATAGAAGTGATTTATTAAATATAAATATAATAAAATATGCATATATTTAATTATAAATAAAAATACATTTGAAAATGGATAAAATTTAAAAACCATAATATGAATATGAACATAATACCTATGAATAAATTTATTCCCCACTGAAAATGGGTAAAATTATCCCATTAAATGAGGCTAAAATTTCATCGAATGTCAAAAAATCATGGTACCCCAATTAAAAGCTCATTTTTAGGCCTTTTGGGTCTTTTTTGGACTCAAAATATATGACCGTAGTTTCCACCTAGAATAAGGATGTATAGATCCCCAAATTTTTTTGATTTTATATGTGGTATATCCCACACAAACAATTTGATCAAACTTTATGGATGTTTGATGTTCAAATTATGTTTTCAACTTATTTTAAATCTTTTATTAAGTTTATGATTTTTTATACTCAAATTTTTATTATATGACTGTTACTTGACAATAATTATCAAATTATTAATTTAAAATATTTTTTAATTATTTTATAATCCATTTTCACAAAATATATTCTATATTAAGAATACATGCCTATTTATCCATATCGAAAACATTTTTCAAATATATATATTATATTTATATCAACATAAATATATTTATATACTAATATATTATTTTTAAAGAAAAAATATATTTTAAAAAATTTACCCTTTATTAGTGCTAGAAAAAAAGAGATGATAATGGGTTGGCCTTTATCAGTTTTTTTAAAAAGCACTGACAAAGAGTGTCCTTTAATAAAATTTTTTTTTTCTAGCGCTGATAAAGGACCCCCTTTGTCAATGATTTTTTTCAAGAGCTGATAATGATGGGGGGGGGGAGTGGGTGGTCTTTATCATCTCTTTTTTACAATAACATATAAAGGTTCTACTTTAACAACAATTTTTAGTGCTGTTAAAGACCCCCTTTGACAGCTCTTTTTCTAGCACTGAAAAAGGGAGTCTTTAAAAATGATTTTAGCTAGTGCTGTTAAAGCCCTATTTCTGGATAAACCCAGTTATATATTAGAATGGGAAGACCTATAGTGGGGATTTAATAAAAACCCAATCCATTATAAATCAATAAATTTATATTGAATTTGAATTTTGAGGTCTTGAGTAGGTGTGTTTTGTGAATTGGGATTGGGATTCGAATTATGAGGGTTAGAACATATTTGGAAAGTGTTTCTGGCATGTTCAGGTTTTCTAGTGGTGCTTAGGGGAATCAAGAAAATATCTTAGAGTTGGTGGTCCCCCTTTACTATAGACACACTGGTTAACCAATCATGGTATTCTTGGTACCCAATCAAAGTATTCCAGGTACTAAATTAAACCCATAGATGTAAGGTTTCCCCTAAAGAGATACCATGTTATTAGTGGCCTCCGACCAGGTAGAAAGTGGCTATTTGGGTGATTTAAAAACCATCACCGCCATCTTCTATAGTATCTAAACATTAATATTCCCCTCTCCCACTCAATATCTCATCCCCATATTACCCATCCAAAGTCTACTATAGGTCCATTACTCAACAGATCGATATTCCTTCTGAAGCAGCTGGATCCTCTAAGAAAGGATAAGTTGATATTGTGGATCTATCTTATTGTTTTAAGTGTTTCACAACTATTTTTACATAAAAAAATTATAGGGACCATTTTTATAATTTATTAATTTTAGAAAAACTTATCCAGACCAAGCTGTTATATTAGACTATATAACTTTTAAAAGCTTAAGGTAGGTGGTTTCTTTGATATTCCACCATATGTTACATGTATCCATGTGTTATACATGATTTTTTTTGGGTTTTTTGGGGTTTGGAGATTCTGTAAAGGGGCTACATAGATTCTATATTTAATATTAGGAAATTTTAGAGCCTACTAGAAATAGAATGGACCCTATATACATGGTTTGGGGATTTCAGAGAGATACAATAGCTATAAAATTTGGGGAGTGACCTTGAATTTTTTATGTTAGACACTAGAAGGGTCTTGTAAAATTAGATAAATTATGAAAGGTTAAGGATATTACTTGGTTGTTTATTTTAAGTTATTATGATTTATTTTCATCTTGGATAATTTTTTTTGGTGAGCATAAAGTCATGGAGTAGTGTGAGAGTAGTCTTAGAAAGATATTATGGGATTAAAACCCATGATCAGGGTAATATTTTGGTTATTTTTCCCTCTTCCGAAGAAATAGAGTGATCATTATATAGATATAGCCTTCAAAAAATGTTTACTCATAGTTGGTTTGGATATATAGGTGGTTAATCCATGGGTTGGAAAGTGTGTTACTAAGATCAATTTTTGTTTTAGACCATAACCTTGAGAAGTATATTGGTAAGGATTAATGGATACAAGTGCAGTTTAACATCTAAGTAGCGAGGATGTAAGTTATGCTGGTGTTAATTAGTATACCTATGGAATGGATATGAAGTGGGTTTGACATGAATAGTTTGTTCAATATGACATGGTGTGGAAAAACATGTATTAATGGGTTATTTTCCCTTCATTCACGAGTAAACCATTACCATGGTTAGGTGTTGTAAAAAGGGATAGGTGTTATTATAGGGAGGTGTTGTGGTACGATATGTCTGGATATGATCAATGAGTTTAGAATATATACTTTTTATGGATTCAGGGATTTGGGATCATCATTAGGTGAGTTAACTATAGGTTATGGATGAAATGTAAGAGTTCAATGGGATTGGTCAAGGTGTATGATGATTGGATTATAAATATGTGTTACCCTGAAGTTGAGTGATAGGTGTTGTTCTGTGAATATAGAAGGTCTATGTTATGGGTTATTTATTCTATGTATGCTTGATTATCATGACCTTGTTGGTGTAACTGTTGATGAGGTTGAGGCCTGGAGACCTAGGTATTGTTGTGTAGAGTTACACTTCCCATGTGATCATTCTTCCTTAGTTTTGTGAGTATCATTAGAGTGTGTGAGGGTCCTTAGTTTTTATTTATGTGGTTATGTTTATGTTATGACTTTCCCTTATGTGTTTTTTATATAGAGTTTCGAGGATTATCTGATTATGTTGAGATGTTAATGGCATGAAACCTGGGATGGGGGTGTGGAGACAACATCTCTTAGGTGTTTACCTTATTGATTTTTGGATGCAGATAACGTAAGACCTTATATTAGAGTGTTAAAATTACATCACCTAGGTCATTTTATTCTCAATCATTTGGTGGATCTAAGTGAGATAATGCCCAATTGTTCTATTTTCCTTGTTCTGGTGATGTTTGACCTTTCTATGGATGGGCTTCCTATTCACCTTTTCTAGTGACATTTCACATTTCCCATAACAAAATTATTATTTTCCTATGTGTAGTGATGTTTATACTTTACCTGATCAGAATTATATGATATGTGACTATGATATAAAAGTGTTGAAATTGGCCAAATATAGTAGGTTCAACTGTCATTGTTCTCTATTTAGAGAATGAAAACCTAACATAATTTCTTGTGCAATATTTTTTTTCTTCTGCTTTTATAATTTCTTGTTCAAACATACACTATATATTATGTCATTGATTAGGGATAAAATATTGGCTCTATACTGAGTTATATTCTCTTAGACTAAAAAAGATCCTTGTTACACATGGAATAAGAATATTAAAAGTTATACATTTCATAAAAAAATTGAGAGAACAATGAATTCAGTTGATGAATTCATGAACGAAAAATGGCTAATCATGGATTTTTAAGGAATGAGTAAATCAATTGGTGTGTGGAGTGTACCCTAGGACTTAGATAAAATAATTTTAATCCCATAACGTGTGTGTGTTTTTTCTAAAATTATTTTATATACTCCTTCCAAAATCACCACCACTACCTTTATATCCACACTATAATCTTGTGGAAGGTATGCTAATCTCAATAGTGTGTCAGGTGCTTCGAATTAGCTCATAAATACACCATAGATGAGGGAGACATTTGAATTCATCTTAGTGATATTCATTAAGAATTAGAAAAAATATATTAATAGTGTGAATCTTCTATATAAGGTATAGAAATTATTCATTAGTCTTATTTACATGGTTTAAATTCCATGATTAAAGATATTGGTATTTAGGGTTTCATTTTGTTTCTATTGAATTGATTAAGTTTTAATCAACCCTAAAAAACTCTACAATGTAATCAGATCAATTCCTTGTGATTTGATTAATGAAATCATGTTGAAAATGAATTATCTTGTAATCATAATGTATATCATATTCAAAATCGTTAAATAAGAATTTAAATTGTGTAATGTTATATGGTATATGATATCATGATTATTGATTAGATCATAACATACACTATAGGATATTGTTGTTATTGTAATAGTGACTTCCTTTTATTTTCATGAGATCATAGTATATGAGATATGATATTGAGTTCCATGATGACATCATATCATAGATGAAAAATAGAGCATCAGAACTTTAAGGTGATATTTACAAGTATTATAAAATATGATTCCCCTAGAACTAAAGTGTTTATCACAGTAAATTTTTATCTATAATAAATTAAAACTAATAATATTCATAATCTCATATTATGCTATTATATATATATCATATAATACAATATCATAAAAAAATTAATCTTTCTAAATTAAAATTTAGAATTGAATTATATGGTTTATAAATTGTTTATAAATTGGTGAAAAATGTGTTTTGCAATATTTATTTAATTTATATAATATGTTTATAAATTAATTAATAATATTTTTTATAAATAAATAAATATTTTTTTCTAAAAAATTATTAAATAAATATTTGATATTCGTAATTATTAATATTAAAATATTATTTTCAAATTAAATGACGTGCCTTATAATTTAGATTTAATGTTTTTATATTGAAATTATAAGAAATTTTTATAAATATTTTATAAATGATAAAATTATGTAAAATATAAATGAGTTTATATTTCATATTATTATTTTTTATATTATTTAATTTGAATATTTTACATCAAAGTATTTATTTCAAAAATTATTTAAACCATATCAAAAAAAGTTTTGATATTAGATATAGTCAATGTTTAAATAATTTTAAGGATGTGATATTTAAATTATGTAAATTATTTATATACTAGAATTGGAATATAAAAGGGTTTACATTTTATTTAATTTCATATATTAATGTAAATAACATATAATAATTAATATGATGGAGTTCATATTGGAAAATAAATATAAAGTGTTTATGTTTATATAATTATAGAATGAATAGATAAATTTTAATGTGTTTATAATTTTATTTATTTGTGAAATGTTTTTAGATTATATATCTCATGTTTAAAAAAATTAATTGTGCATTTATTTACATTTACTCACTTGTTTATTATTCATAGCTACAATTATTATATTATTAATATGCAAATTCTTTCGATTATAGTGTTAAAATACTTCTATACATTATTATACAATCATTTAGGAAGATTATTACTAGTTATGATAACTGATTTAGTTTTATTCAACATTGACATCAGCTAATAATAGGCCACAATCTTAAATATAGAAGTAAATTATTGTTTATATATATATATATATACTAGGTGTTAAAATTATGATGGAATTAAAGTTCTTGAGTAAAATATCCTTATTTAAGATGCAAGAAGAAGATTGTCTCTTTTTCTTAAGATAATCCTTGAGATGTTATTTTTATGAATTCTAGATAAATCTCTAGGATAATTCATTGGGTGATTAATTCCCCATTTCCTCTAAAATTATATAATTTTGATTATATACATATAATTAATAATCAGTAATTGTATAAAATCCCTTAACTAATTACTTGTCGTAAATCAACCACATATTAAATAGTAATAACGATATTATTATATTCCATGACATGATCTAACTTAGAAATATTTAAATATCATTTATTAAATAGAAAATCAATATTTATTTAAATGATATTAAATAAAATATATCATTTCCATCAAGCCTTTATCTCGTTATGTGAATCCTCCTCAACATTTATCAAATATTTAATAATAAATAATTTTTAAATAGATAAATATCTTTATATTAATAAATAAAAAATAAAAAAATATTATATTCAATAACCACTGAATAAATATTTATTTAATATTCTACTCACATAAATTATAACTCAAATAAATCATGATTGAATTTATCTAACCAACCCAACTAGAATAATTATTAAACCACAAGTTTGAAATAATATTTATTTTGAATACAAAATTGAAATATAATTTAAATGATATTATAGATACACTTAGTAAGTGACCCACTAGGCCTCTTTATTAGTTTTTTTAGGTTAACTGACTTAGAATCCAAGATCATCATCTTGAAATACATCAAGGAACCCATAAAGAATAAAGTTAAGGACATAATGAAAAAACCTCATGTGAATTCTTAATGTTTAATACAATCCCTTTTCTCAATATCTCATAAAATAGTTTTCATACCTGTGCTGACAACCTATAGGCTGGATATATCTTTTTTGACTTCCTGAAATGATGTCATTGTCAAACTTACATGTCCATGGACTTAATGAGTGAGATCTATTTCAATCAAAGGGCCTGATATATGAAATAAAAATAACTTGTAAGGGATACATCCTTTCTTGACTTATTCAGTAAATATCATATCACCTATGATGAACCCGACATATCTTACTTCATCGTGAGTGTTTTTATTCATGTTTTTTTGAAAATATATCAAAGTATGCAATTCATGATATACATAACCTATAGTTTAAGGACCAATGAACACATCTATAAATATGAATATAAAATGAAACATATAATATATTGAATTCCTATTAGTTGGTTCGTCTTTATAAACTATTATCTTATAGATTACCATGTGTGAAAATTTATGAGAATAAACCTCATCTACTTATGGGTATCCCACACTTTATAGTAATGTAATATTCATTTTCCCATCAGAAAATTTCATCTATACCATATGTTAAATATTTATGAATATTTTTATAGAAAAAATGTTCTAATTATAGTGGGTATTTTCTATAATGTTTCTATACAAAAAAAATCTATGAAAATAATCATATTAGTGTTATAAATTGTAACACTCATCACGTGAGAAGATATTTATTAATATTATGTTAATTTTAAGTATTATGTAAGTTGGTTCTAAGGCACTAACTCTAATAGAATCCCACTTTCACATGAGCTAAGATAAAACAACACTTAGCTCACTATCTCACATATGATATTCATGGTTTTGCTGAGATTATAATTTATTCAATGGGTCCACTATGTTTTCTTCTGTGGAAACTGTACTTACTATGAACTCATCCTATGAGAAAAATCCCTCAAAATTTGTTACTTTTCAAGTATTTACTTCATCTATTGATGTGACCTTATATCATTGACCAGGACTACCACTAAAGTATTATCACAATACAATGCGATAACATAATTACTACTGGGAACCACATCAATATATGAGATAAATTTTTTCATCTAAACTGTATCTTTAGTTTCATTAGAAGTCATAATATACTTACAATCTACTGCATAATAGATGACTATTGGATACTTAGAAATCTTCCAACTAATAATTCCTCCATTATGGAGTAAAACATATATAAAATGTGATTTAATACAATTCTAGTATTTATAGAAACTAGAATTTATCTATCCTCGGATTAGTAATTTCACATATCATCCATAAAATAGGAACATATTATTTATACACTTGATATAGTTAAGAACAGTCTTTATGGCTGTCCAATCCATCTCACTTGGTTATTCTTGATATCTTCTTACCATTTTCAAGTAATATGAAAAATCTACCATAGTACATGGCATAGAATACATGAAAATACCTATAATGTAATCATAATTAATTCTACCCATTCTCTATCACCTTACTATTTTTCCTAAGGATACATTTTCGTCGAAAAAAATACATACCATGTGACACTAGAAACAATCCCCTCTTTGATTGTTCCATATCGAATATCTTTAGTACCTTGTCAACATATATAAATTGAATTAGTCCAAGTAGCCTCTTATATTTGTCACAAATGATCACGATCCATAAAATTTAGGCCACTTCACTTAAGTAATTACTTTAGAATCATATTCTAACAATTTCTTAACTAATTATAATACTATTATTTCATTTCCCATCAATAATATATCATTGACATATAAAAATACAAGTAAAATTACTACACTCCCAATAGACCTTTTTTGGATATAAGGATCACATTAATTCCATAAGAAACCAAATTCCCTTATGAATTCCTCAAAATTAATTTTACATGATCTTAATTATTTCTTCAAACCAAAAATAGTTCTTTATAACTTGAATACCTTGTTGGAATATTTTAGACTCATAAACACTTTTATTTGTGTAATACAACCATCTTGCATATGATTCTCATCCAAGAAGGTAGTTTTGACATCCATTTTTGAAATATTTTAATAATGGGAATCTCTTTGGAAATTAGAATTCTAAATTATCTTGTAAAGTTATTGGTAATTTTTTTTCATAGTCTATTATATAACATATCTTAAAATTTTTAGAAACTATTCATTCCTTATAAGCACTTAATTTTCTATCCATGTACAACTTCTTCTTGAATACCCATTTTCACCCAATATGATTTATATAACATAAAGGATCTACTAAAACCTAGAATCAGTTCTAGAACATGGAAACCATTTTATAATTCATCCCTTATTTCCAATCTGAAACTTCTTATCCGCTTACTACATCCTTCTTAGAGGGAGATTCATTATCTTTAATTAATAACATTTTACCATACTTAGTGACTAAAAAACCATATATCTCCAGTTATTTAACCTTTATAGTGATCCTAAGTAGTAAATATGTCTTTTGAACAACTTATTCCATAGGGATCTATGTAATTCATTTGTAACGATCCCTAATTTTATTAAAGGAATGTCAGTTCTTATAATTTTATCATATTTAGTAATGTAGCATAGATAATATGAACCACAAGATGAATACCAAAATATTTTATTATATTAATTTTAATATTAAACTCATAGTATAAATAAAACCATAATAAATATAAATATTAAAAGGGGATAAAAAATAGAAAATAAGATACCTAAAATATGAAAATTTGGATATGCTCGGTCCACTAAAATAACTAAACTCAAGGAAAACAATATAAAAATAAAAAATAATGTTATTAGTTTTTATTTAATATTCATTACTAATTCTATATTACTCCCATCATAAAATTATCACTTAAAAATGATTAATTCCCAATCAATGTTCATGTTTTGATCAAAAACACATAAGAAGAGCATTGTTCGAGTTCATTTAATTAAACTATAGTTTAATGTTTTTATATTATCTTTAAAAATATTAATAACAATTATATGAATCTTATTTTTTAGTGTTACTGATGAAAATTACAGCATATATTTAGAGGGTTCCTTTTTCCATTCGACCATTTTAATGGTCATATAATCCACACAAGAAGGCCCAAAAAATCTATTGAGAAAACTAAACCAGCCATAATTATACAATTTATCAGATCAATCCAAGATCCAAAATTTTATTAAACTACATAATATGTTCTTGATTATCCAAAGTAATCATGGGTATAAATTTTATGGCCCAATTAAACCCTTAATGGGACCAATTGATCCTCGTAATTCCAAGCCACCATTCTTTCTAGGATTTAAAAGCAATACACAATACTTGAATTTTCTCTTGATATAGATATTAAATTGAGCTAATATTTTTTAAAGTTAAATATAAGATATATTTAGACGAATTTTTGAAGAAATGGTTTAGATTTGTGGGAATATTCACATTCAAAAACCCATTAACATTTCTATGTTTGAAAAAGTGTTGATAAAAATGGGGAGATGCACATTGTTTAGTAAAACAACCAGTAGTGAAATATAAATTTGGGAAATGTATATATGTGAAATTCATAGAAAATATAATTTAATAAATAATTAATGAAATATTAATTATTTATAGAAATTTGGTAATTGATATTACCATTAAAAATATGAAAATTGGAATAGTAATCTGATCGTTAGATTAGTAACCCAACAATTGGAATAGTAATATGACCATTAAGAATAGTGACTTGACTGTTAGAATAGTATAATTACCTATAGATGTGTAAAATAATATTTGGGAATACTATAAATTTTTTTCATATCTATATCATGATATAAGTAAATAACTGTTTTAAAATTTTTAAAAAAAGTGTTTGTATATTTGTAAAAAATATATGTTTTTTTTATATTTTTTTATATAAATATAATGTTTTAAAATAAATTTTATTTTCATAAAACATGTTTATAAATAAATATATTATTATTATAAATATTATATAATTTTATGATACCTTTAGTATTTTTTCAAAGTGTCATAAAATTGATCATAATATTAAAATTCATATTTTTTAGTTAGATATTGATTTTATTTAGAATTAAATTACTAATATTCAGAAAATTATTTCCATAAAATGGATTTAATTTTTGGAATCTATTTTTTGAACCATTTTTGGTATTTTTCTAAAATAGTTAAATTTTGATTGAATAGTGAAATGAGCTAAAATTTAGTATTTATCATTAGAAGCTAAATACAAGAATTTTTAAGTCAAGGATATTAGAATAACCCATTAGTCCATAATATCACACACTATTTACTGTATTGAGTCCTAATAATCTATACTATTGGTATCCTTGAGCCAAAATAATAAACTAATGAATATAATATAATAAACACCCCTCTCCTCCCCTTATAAATACCACCCTCAGAAACCTTTCCCCTCAAACCTTATAAGACTTAGAGCTTGAAATATTTCTTACCAATTAACTTACCAAAAATCTCCCCCATTTTCTAATACTATTGGTATTAGAAAAAGACAAATTCTAATTATCTTAAGGAGTATTTCAAGGAGACACAATTTTAGAGGTAATATTCTCAATTTAACTCCTTAAAATTCATTTTTTCTTCTACATTCTGCATGAATCATTAATCCAACATGAATTGATCACGATAATATCATAAATATACTATTAGTTTATTTTTTAATTTCATATTAATCTTTTACCCTACATTCATTTGATTCTAAAATGAATGTGTTGTTCATTATATGGTTTGTTCGCTGCCTCCATGAACAAAAAACTTCATTTCTTTCCACCACCTCCAAAAATGGTTATAAAAATATTATTATTGTTAAATATTATTATAAGTATGTTACAACTTATTTAATGTTTTGAATGTTTTAATATAAATTTAATTAATTATATTGAATCTAGTTTATCATAGTCGGTAAAACATCCTAAATGAACTAACCACATAACGTTAACATTTTTACTAAGTGAATCATCCCTATATCAGAAAACAAATGGATATTTTTAAAAACTTATATTTTTTTGGAAGGATATTAATAATATTTAGTTTTACTTTTATATTTTTAGTCTAGTTTTAAAATAACATCAATAATTATCCATAGGGGACTCGGCCTTTGAACCAGGAAAAAAACACTCTCAGAATGACAAAATTAGTCTTTATATATCAATGAAATGGTTGTAAATGAACATAGTATAATTTTAATAAATAAAATATAGATGTTAAATTTTATAAATAAATAAATAAATAAATTTTATTTGATTATTCAGGACATTAATTTCAAGTTTATAATGATTCTGGAAATAAGGTTAAGGATATCTCTGAACCATCCTTTTTTCCTTGTGTTATGACATTTATCTATCTAACTCAATTTATATCTATGTTTTATGTTATGTAATGATTATAATATATATATATATATATATTCTAAATATATAACTAGATTATCATTCTATCCTTTTATGGGTTAATACAATCTATAAGTTTATTTCTTAAATGAACCCCATTTCATTACATGATTAATTCTTATGATATGAGGAAAGATCATGGAACAAATTTATTTCCATATATAATTATTATGTTTATGATTTATTATTGATTTCATTTTTTTCACACATACGAATTTATAGGTCATATTGGGTATTCCAATATAGTTCTCCAATGCACTGGGTAATGTTTTTATATCATAAAACATTATGTATGGTATTAGGGAGTGAAGCTAATCTCAAATGAGACTCTGTCCACCATGTAATGTTGTGTTGGATGTTTTCCTAACTTATTCTTATGTAATGTTATATGTTACTTCTACATTCCTATGTTTTGATGATATTATGATTCCATGTTCTTTAGGTAATGCCTCCATATGACTATTCACGATCCTTGTCCTTTATGATATCATGTTATGCTATTTGACTTATATGCAATGATTTTTTATCTTGTTTATTAACTTACTAGGATTTTTATCTCACCACTTTTTTTATGTATTACACATGTTATCATGTGTATTTTAGGATCTCAAATTTAATTAGGATCTCATTATAAAGATTAAAACAAATACTTTTTGTTTTATTTTCATGTTGTTATTTTATTTACATAGTCTTCCAAAAACACTAGGTCTCTCAATCCTTTGGATGTATTTAATGTATATTTTTGTTAAAAATCATGTAATAATATGGGTAAAAGTATTGGGTCATTATAGTTGGTTTCATTGGATGATATAATTATTTTGGGGAATAGGACTATAATAAATTATTGAGAACCCTAGGGATATGTCTAACTATAGGAGAATACCCTGAAATATTTGTGACGTATTGATTGAGTGGTTTCCAAGAAATTATGTCCCCTTTTAGATACAATTTATGGATGTGGATATATCATATTTTTACCTACAGGTAGTAACCTGAAGAAGGGAACATTAGTTATTAACTCTGTTATCACCTATTTCATAAAAAATAGGGCTTGTTGCACAAATGGTTTGATGTTTCTGGGGAGATATGCTTTGGAAAATCCGAAAAACATTTAAAACCATTATGAAGTATTTAATATATTGTTATGTTAGAGAAACTAATAGGGAAACTACCATGGATAACTTATATTAAAATATAGAGACTCATAGATTAGGATATAGATTTCACTTATAATTTATTCCATAAATGTTCATATATTTAATTTTAGCATAATTTTGAGGTTGAGTATTCTCATCCTTAGTTTTATTTTATTTATTATATTTAACTGTATAAAATAAAATAAAATCTACCAACAAACATCATGGAATGAAATGTTATGATTTCCTTAATAATATTCCTAACCTTATGGGACTGGTATATTAGAACTTCATGGTAGTACTGGTATAACTAACTCATGTTATAAATAATAACTTGAATAATGTGGAACACCATCCTTCTCCAAAGAATGAGAAAGTTGCGGTCGAGTCCTTTATGAAATGAATGCCTCATACATTTAGTGGATATTTAGATTCCCTAATTATGGAATAATGTATTATCTCTATTTAAAGGGAATTATTTATATTTAAATTATTTAATCAAGGTAAGTCATACTTGCTATCTACCATCTTGAAGGGTAAACTAATCAGTAGTGGAAACTAATCATGAGCATGAATCCCAATGAGGGAATCGATTCCAAGGAATGGAAAGGATTTATGAAAATATTTTTCAATAAATAATCTCCCTGAACTCTCCATCATAAAATAGAGAGAGTGTACCTTGGACAGAAGAAAAAGTAATATGAGTCTATCGGAGAGTATATAGAAAAATTCACAAGTCTTGCATGATATTCCATCAACGTTTTCATCGACACTGAAAGTAAAGCGGACAAATTATTTTGAGGGTTGAAGATGATTCTATGAAAATATTTAGTTATTTGATACTTTGAAGTATATGAATATATTTTAAATTTTCCCTCATGGTCTAGTTAGAGATTTTTGACTCTCAGTTGTCCCATGGGCCTAGAGATAAAAAGTGAAAAATCGAGTTCTCTTTCACAGGATCAGTGGATAAATCATATGAAGGAAAAAACCAAACCCCCACATGTCAAAAATGTAGGAAGACGTATCCTATAAACTGTCTTAAGGGAACTAGGAGATGTTTAAAATCAAGAAAAGAGGGGGATTAGGCTAATAAATGCTGAAGGGATATAAATAATCCCACTATTGTGATGGAATAAAAGAAGTTTTAGATCAACGCACAACCTGTAGCCCAGTGTTTCAACTACAAGAAAAATTGTAATTATGAGAACCAATTTTCTAGTCCAATGTTTGTTTGGAAAAATAAACAAAAGAACTTCCAAGGCTTAGATAGCAAGGAAGGGAATATGATACCACTACTTCTAAGTCTAATCCCAATAATGATGTGGTGACAATACATTGGTTATTAACTCAAGAACATGGAACATAATTTTTTATTCTAGTTCTAAACATTCATTCATATCTTGTAATTTTAGTAACACTATCTATATACCACCATAAAACATGGGGGTTGAGTTATTTGTGAGAATAAAAAATAGAAAATTATTGCATCCCCGGTATATAAATCCCCCTGGACAATGTTTACAGATTAAAATCCCATTAAATATTGTACTAATTAATTTAATAGAGTCTGATTCTATATTGGGAATTGATTGGATATCCTTATGTAAATAAAAAAAAAATCAAATTT
Source organism: Viscum album (assembly GCA_963277665.1). Taxonomy (NCBI): domain Eukaryota; kingdom Viridiplantae; phylum Streptophyta; class Magnoliopsida; order Santalales; family Viscaceae; genus Viscum; species Viscum album. The sequence continues at coordinate 1,005,490,935 of OY728164.1, read as the reverse complement.
TAGGATAGGGAGATCACCATTCACATCCTGAATCATCCTCTGATTCTATACAAGTGTAAGGAGTAAGATGAACATCCTTTGGAATCTTATTCTCAACTGTGGATATTATTTTATTAAAATAAATAATATCTAGATCAAATGATTGTGACAAGGTAGTGAATCATGCTTAAATAACTACCCATTGTGAGAGACTACACTGATGTACTCCCTAAAGAGTTCCATGATCTTCCAACTAGCCAAGATATTGATTTCCCAATTTAACTTATACCTAGAACTCTAACCATATATATGAAATCCTATAAAATTTCCACAATTGGGTATAAAGAATTTAATAATATATTATTAGAGAATCTGGAAAAGAGTTTTATGTGCTCGAGTGCTTTAACATGGGGTATACCAGCCCTTTTTTTCAAGAAGGATGGTTCAATACACCTCTTCATTTATAATCATGAAATTGATATAATAATGATAAAGAATAAGTATCCATTACCACAGATAAATGAATTGTTTAATCGAATATAGTGGGTCCAATATTTCTCTAAGGAGGACCTTTATTCGGGATATCAACGATTATGGTGAACAAGGATAATATTCCCAAGAATTCATTCCAAACTCAGTATGGAAACTATGAGTTCATTTTGATTTCTTTCATAATTAAAAATTCTCTAGAAATCATTATGGACTTAATGAATCGAGTCTTTTGTGAATATCTTGAAATTTTTTTGGTAGTATTTAAAGGTTCTAGGAATAGAAGAAGTGAGAATTGGTGGGAGATATATTAAAATTTGTTTTAATATTTATATGATTGAAACCCAAATAGAGGATCCTGAATGTTAAATTTATAATCAATTTATTTAGATCGAAAGAAAGAAGGTATCTTAGATTAGGATCTTTCTTTGACGTGGATGTTGATCATATGAATAGACCCTTTAAAAGTACCTTCATTTCACTATGAGGATCCAATGACAGAATCCCACTAGTGGGGATCCACATATGATCCTTTGATCTCCAAGAAATACAAACTAATCTTCAGGTGAAGGTGTTGCAAATCAATTGAATTCAGTTGTTTTGGTTAATCACTCTTCCTTAAGTCATAAAGTAGTATCTCTAGTATTTCTTGTTATTGAGAGGGAGAGATAAAGAATTGATAGAGAATTAATTATTCACAAAAATTATCTATTTTCGATTGTGCACTACATGATAGATATTTAGGACTATATATAGATCTTGGGTTTAGGTTTTGAAATATTTCAATTGTATGTCAACCATTTAATTAATATGATATTATTAATAAACACCATGTGAAAAAATTATAATAATAATATTATTTTTTGGTGCACACCAACATATGCACATGATAAAAATTATTTACACACTTGTAATGAAATATCCATCAACAAACCTAGTCTTGGGCTATTCAAACTACATGGAATTTATTGAATAACTGAATAAATATTTTACCCACCAAGAAATATTTGTAGTTGATAAAATATGAATAAAATTATTCCTTTATCTTAATAATATTATTTATTCTATTAATTAAATTCACCTATAATTCAATCAAGATTACTAGTAATACTTAATTCATGACCCTCTAGGACTATTTCTCATTAGTATTAGGTGATCTTTCCTAAATTCCTATATTATCTTCTAGTAATAGGTTAAGTCACCCAAGTGAAAAAACTGAATGTCACAATGACCACAATGACATATGACTTCTCAATATGTAATATAAACTCTCTTTCACAATATATCATCAAGAAGGTTTCATATTCATGTCACCAACCTATATCCTATATAAATTTTTCTTTGACTATTTCAAATAAAAACATTTTTTCACCATGAAAACAAAATTTAGGTTGATAGTTCTATTCCAATAAAAGTGACGAGATATCATCTTTCATAAATATTATAGGGCCCAATACCTTAAATATTTTATAATACTAATTTAATTAGATAATTTACATTGAGGATATTTTCACGTTTATAGTTTTAGGGAATTATTCCATAACTACTACATTACATCTCAAATATTACAAATTATACACTTATACTCTAACTAATTTTTTTTCACAATAATAAAACTCCTTGATTAAAAAAATAATAATTATTTTCCTGATAAATATATTCCAAAATTCTTCCTTTCTCATACCCTTCCTTATACACCATGATTTTTTTTTCAAAAACATGGGATGAGCATAAAAATAATATTAAGGGGTATAAAATAAGGGATGAAAACATTAGTCCATGAATATATACAAATTAAAAAATTATACTTTTTAATCATAAAGTATAACTCTTTAAAATACCTCATGAAATAATATGATTTATGAGTAACACTTAGAAATTATAAATAATAAAGGTAACTTGTGTCATCCACATCATACTTACATTTTAGCTTTAATAACTACATAGGGAGTTATGCTTAGAATACCCATCACAGTATATTACCTAAATCTCTTAAGAGAAACATTAAAATTTACCTCCTTCATGTTACCCAATGCATTGGAGAGCTATCTCGGGCTCACTCACCCTTGGTTTATCATAGAACCACCCATATATGTAAATAATTCACAATAACCCTAACATAATCATAACATATAAAACAAGAATAATGGAATGATAACATTTCCGAATTGAAATCAGAGGATATCAGTTTAATATATTAACATAATAAATCCATTCTCAAAACCATTTTAAATACCAAAATACATAAAAAGGGTATGTGGTATTTATTTTCCTTTTCAAAATATTACTTATTGTTAAGAAATCCAAATATCAAATAATTCTCACAGCGGTGGAAAGGTCGTTGTCACTACGTACGTAAAAAGAAAAATTCTTTTGTCATTTAGTAAAATGATTCATAAAACAAAATATTCATTATGAAATACATTAAAAGAAATTAAAATAAAATGGGTATAATTATACACTATATAAAATAAGGTCGTGCATAAACCAAAATATGCCTCAATGAAAGGAGACTAAGATGAAGTACCTTACAAAGTTTGTATAAATGACGTAAGAATTTATCAATGGGATGAATTTATGTAGTAGTAGTATATCGATAGAAAAGGAAGTAGAAATTATAAAATCAATAAATAAAATGTGATTCCACATATAATCATGGAACAAAATAATCAACTAAGTATGCATAAAACCCAAAGAGAGGAAATTGAGTTTAGAAATTCCCTTACGAAAATTCGACAGCATAACGACGTCACTAAAAAATTCTGAAAATGAGTTGATGAGAGAGAAAAGGGTATCTCATAATTTTTAAATAAAATGGACATAAATAAGGATATATAAGAACATACCCAACATTATAAACTTGAAATTAAAATACACAACATAAAATAAGTCTTTGACTAAAAGAGGAGGGTGAAAGGTTCCCTTAACTTGAGTTCGACTTGTCTCGTTCATTATTTATATTCCGGAATAAAAAACTTTGGAAAATTTATAATTTATTCAGAACATTTTTAAAGTTTATTATTCATTTATATTACTTATAATCATGTTATAAAAATTACATAATTATTTATGTTCACATCGTTCATTTTGTCGATATTCTGTACTTGAGTCGAAAATAAACTTGATATAATTACCAATTGTCCATGTGGTCAAAAGTACATTATCTCAATAATAGTACTAATGATTCAAATATAATATATATACTGTATATATACTTATTTATAATATTCTATAACATTTTGAGATAATAAATGAAATGTAACATTCATAGAGACGGTAGGCCGTACGTATCAATGAAAGCTACTTTCATTTATTTGTCATATTAACGAAATGAAAATTAAAAGGTAATTATGGATATTATAATTCTAGTATAATAAAATTTTTTATATATGTTTCATAATTTAATTAATACCATCCTTTATACATTCCTTGTAAGGCATGAACAAGTTATATCACTTTGAGGGGACGGTAGTCCACACTTCCTCAAATGAAATTATCGTATTTACACAATATGGAAAGTATAATGGTATGATGTAAATAAAAAATACTGAAGAATAGAGACAATATAATTATAATATATATAATATATAAATAAAGTTCCATTATATTGGACACTATGATTGATGGTAGGTGAAAATTGAACAATCATCTTTTCGTGAGGTAGTAGTTTGTTGTCCATAGAAATAGTATGTTCATATCCGTTAGATGGAGATGTGTGTAAGTGTAGTTTAAATACATCTCATAACAATATAATAGTATATTTAGTATACTTATATATTTATTTAATCAAATAATAATATTATAATATTGATTTAGAAGTAAAATAATGGAATGGAACTTTAGAGAAGATGCCACCTCTTAAAACGTGTAACTCCCATTGATTTGATACAAAAGGATTTCTTTAATTTCCTTCCACCCAAGGTAATGATTCTAGAAGTAAGGGATGAGTTTTGGGAGATTATTTGGTAAGAATTTGGAGAAGACAAGGGGCTTGATAGGTGTGAGTTATGTCGGTAGAGGTGGTGGCCTTTTATAAGAGGGGGATGGGCACTTTCGGAAAGTTGAAAACTATTAATTTATTATAAATTCTATTTACATTAAAAATGAGTCCAAATTTAGTTATTTATAATATATGATGAATATAAGTTGATATAAAATCATCCAATAATAATTATATAGGTTTTTGGTAATTTTTTATCCTTATCTTTTTGATTTAACCCTTTTTTACTCTTACCGTTTTATTAACCATTCAACACTTTGAGAATAAAAATAGTTATAAAAACATGAGAAATGTATAATTAAAGAGTAATTAATAAAATTTTATACTTATAATAACCCTTTAGCCGAATATTATATTTTTTTTTTGGAATTTTATAATTTTTAATAAAATATTTTATATTTTAAAATATGAATTATGTCAATTTTGACACTATTCATATAACGACTTTTTAAAAATAAATAAAAAATTTATTCCTTAAAAAAACGTCATTAATAAAACGATAACATGTCAATATCATCTATAAAATTCTTTCATGATATCAAAACAACCAAATTACACTTATTTTAACGTTTATAATATCATTTATTTGAATTCTTTTTTAATGAAGCCATCACTGCATCATCATTATGTAATAATTGAATTTATTTATTTAATGTATAAATATTATAAATAAAATATCATTATTTAAAAAATATTTTTATATTTATAATTAATATTTATAGTATAATAGATCAAATATATAACCCCATATAAAATTTTTTTTATTATAAAATACATGTTTATGTTATATTTATCTATACTTTAAATTAATTCTTGTAAAATTTTATTTTCACACCCAAGTGGATCCATGAGGTCCCAAAATCGACCCAAAGATGTCCATGGTCATAAATATCTCATAAAATTGGATTAGGACATGTTTATGGGTAGTTTAATATTATTATAATATTATTTTTTACCTTTATTTACCAGATTTAACCTTTAACCATAACAAATAAATTTATTACTGAAGATACTATTCATAATGTCTAAAAATAAAAGGTAACTATTCACACTATTTGGAAATTAGGATTCTAAATCTGGAATCCTTTTTCCCAAATTCAAAACATAGATGTTTCAGTAATTAATTAAAAATTAATTCCCATTGATAAAACCAAAAAGCGGGTTTTTAAGAAGTAATAACTATCAAATGATTGACATGTTTTTATGTACAATTCAAAAGTGATATTACTTATAATTAACAAAATTGGATTATATGATAAATATATAATACAATTACACTTTAAAACCAATTGAAATTACAATCTATATATATAAATAAATTAGACGAAAATGCAGTTTTGACTTAAAATGCGGTATTTTTCACTATTCATTAAAAATGAACTTTATCAGAAAATTACCAAAAATTTATCCAAAGTAAATTTTGATGTTACTATGATAAATAAGAAGTTTGTTTTCAAATATAACATATAAAGGTGTCAAAAACTATATTTAAAAAGGGTTCACCATCAAAAGGCGGTAAAATAACCTTTTTAAAATATTAGAGTATTTTATACTTAATATTAGATTCAATCTTATTTTAAGCCACTAAAATTTATTGGATAAATGTAAAGATATATAACAAAAATGTATAGTCATATTGTATTTATTTATGTTCATATATTCTCATAAAATTACTAGGCATTAACCACCATTTAAAATATTAATATTATTATATTATTTTTCGGTATAACTCAATGTTGTGTGCAACTTAAGATTTCAAAGAAACCCATTATTGCATATTGAGTTGATATCATAAAATATATCCCCTACTATTCAATAAATACCTAGGTCGTTACATCTTTCCCCCTTTTGGAAATTGCATCCTCGCAATTTTAAAATTGGGATCAGAAACTTCATTGAAATGATCACATCAAAAAAAGAGTCAATAAAAATATCACTTTAAAATAAAGGAATAGAAGAAACAAGTTAACTCGAGATAAAAAATACTAGGATTACATATAGGAAACTTGGATATAGAAGAAAAACTAAGTGTCAAGTTTTGATGGAGAGTGATCGAGAACATGATCAGGGGAAAGTTAACTACTAGAAAACAGTAAACATGGGATGGGTTAAATGGTCTTTGATTAGCCAGTAGGAAAATTTAATGATTTTTTATTTTAAGTTCCTTTCAAAAAATTTTAGGAATTTATTTATGATATTTACTAATAACATAAGAAAATATAGTTACTTTTCTAGTACAGTTTCAACCTTTAATAAATTTCTACCACAAACTCATCTTTTCTCAAAATGATGATTACTAAGGATGACTTAATCATACCTAAATTTATAGAATCAACTTCTAGAGAATCACATAATCCAAAAAATATGAACTATATATTTCCTATATCTTTATAAATTAACCAAAACCAAAATGGTTAGTACAAGATCAGATAATCCCCCAAAAACAATAATCCTTTAATCTCCAAAATTCAATAAACAATAACCAAAGTTTAACAAAGACCTTTCAACAAAAAATTATCCTTAAAATGATTTAAAATAATTCAAACTAAGATGGAAACTGAAAATTCATAAGGATTTGATAACATTGTGGGCACTATCCAAAAACTAAAATACATTTTGATATTATACTTTATGGACTTCAATGGATGATGAGGTAAAATTTTTAATTTGATCTAGTTCTCATGAAATAATAGTTTCCACTCAAGCATAAAAATATCTCCATATATACACCTTTAAGAGAATAGATGTTGAACACCTACATATTTGGATGATGTAAGTTAACATAAGCTATTGGGACCTGAAATGGTTGAGGAAATAATAAAGAAATTTAATATCATTCAAAACACATCAAGGAATATCAGAGTTTATATAAGATCTATACTAAAAATCATTGATGAGACCCAGATTTTGAGGTTGGAGATAAAGTGTTCCTCCAAACATCTCTATGGAATATATTAAAGAGATTAGGGAAGAATTTCAATCTAATCCCTTGGTACATCAACCACTTTGAGATTATTGATCATACCAGAGTTGTGAATTATCTACTAACACTCCCACTAGACCCGTCTCAAGTATACGATGTATTCCATGTATTTAACTTAATGAAGTACATAACAGATCCCTAAAATTTTTAAAATTTAGAGATGGTATATATGGGAAATGATCTCTCTTATGAGGAGTAGCTGGTGAGGATCATGGATTGGGGACATAAATTTCTATACAATAATAAAATCATTAATTCAAAGTACTATGAATAAACCATAAGTATGTGGAGGCGATATGAGAACCATATGAAGTGATAAAGAAGAATTACCTTAACCTATTTTCATTATTGTATCTAAAATAAAAATTTGAGGGTGAAATTTATTAAGGGGTAAAAATATAACTACCAAAATTTTTACCAACGGAATTTTCCTTCTTATAAATATATAATAGATAATAATTTGGCATAAAGATCATGAACCACATGATGAAACAAATGAAATTTTATTGAATTAATTTCAATATAAAATTTATATAATAGAATTGGTAATAATATTTTAAAATAATACAAGGGTATAAAAATGAAAAACGAGATAAAAATATTAATATTTAGATTTTCACAATTCACTAGAATAACTGCACTCACAAACAGCAATTTAGAAATAGTGAATAATGTTAATATTGAAATATGTGTTTTGGAAATGAATATATATATATATATATATATAAACTTGATATAAAATAGAAGTGAATGAATAATTAATTAAATATGAGGTATTAATAAAAATTAGGTAACCCATATAACTATTAAAAATCTGACTGTTGTAATAATAATATGACCTTTAGAATAGTAATTTGACAGTTTCAATAATAATATGACCATTAAGAATTGAAAATTTACCATTATATTATTATCCTCACCTATGAATGTATAAAATAATATTTTGGTATCTTATAAAATGATGGTATATTTATATCATGATACAAGTAAATAAATACTTTAAAAATTATAAAATAAGTATTCCTATTTTTGTAAAACATATATGTTTTATTTTTAACCTAGTTACAAATATATTGAATTAAAATAAATCCTATTTTCATAAAATGGGTTTAAAAATTTATATATGTTGTATTATAATGATAATATAATTTTATGAGGCATGATGTAATTTTTCAAATGGTTAAAAAATTGATCACAAAATTAAAATTATTATTTTTAAAATAAATAATAATTTTACTTAAAAATAAAATAGATCATATTTAGAAAATTATTTTTAAAAAATTGATTTCATTATTTGAATCTACACATAAAAAAATAGCCGGGTTGATTTTTTGGTATTTTTTAAAAATAATTGAATTTTTGATGAATAGTGAAATACAGTAAAATACTATATTTAATATTATAAGCTAAATACATGTTTTTTTGAGTCATGGATTAAATAAGAACCCATTATTTCAAACTCTCATGTACCATTTAATATATATAGTCACAATAATCAAAACTATTGGTATTCTTGAGTCAAAATAATAATCTACTGAATATCATATTCAAAAACACCCCTCTGTTCCTCTTATCAATACGAACATTCACAAACCTTACTCCTCACACTTACAAATCCTTGTATATTTAAAATTTCTTCCCAAATTTATTACCAAGACTCAACTATGTCCTAGTTCTTCTGGTATCACCAAAAGATCAATTTCACGTCCTTTAAGGAGTATTTCAAGGAGATAATTTTTAAGAGGTAATACTCTCAATCTATCTATTTTAAATTCATTTATTCTTCTAAATTATTCTTACCTCCCTCATAAAAAATGACATAATGACTAAAGTTTCAAAAACATACTATAATTTCATTTTTTAATGTAATATTTATCTTCTATCCTCCCTTAATTTGATTTTTAAACGAGTACATTGTTCATAATATGGTTAGCACGTTGCTTCCATGAAAAACTAACTTTTTTCTCCATCGACCTCAAGGATGGTAATAAAAATAATATTATGGTTAAATAGGGTTATAAGAATAATTTTATAAATTATATTAAGTTATGTATTTTTTCAATAATAATTTAGTTAAATAAAATGAGTCTAGTTCGCGATGGTCGGTAAAATGACCTAAATGAACTGACCACATAACTTTAACATATTTACTTAGTGAATAATACCTATGTCGGAAAAAAGGTTATTTTTGAACACTTAAAATTCTAGAAGGATATGAATACCATTTCCTTCCAATTCCTGAGTTATAGTTCTATTTTAAAAAATAATTTATAATTATCTAGAAGTGATCCGACCATGGAACCATGAAACAAATGCTCTTTGAACACTTTTTTTCTTTATATCTCAATGGAATGGTTGTAAATAGAATGAATAAAATTTTAATAAATCAAATATAGTGGTAAATGGTTCTAAATTATGTAATTAGTAAATTTAATTTTATTATTCGGGACATTAAGTGAATGTTCATAATGGTTCTGGAACATAAGGCAAGGGATCTCTCCCAACCACCCTTTACATTGGGGTTTGAACATTTTCCTTCTAAATCACTTTATACCCCTATTTTATGTTATGTAATGATTCTAAATTTTTCATATATATCTATTACATATATACTTATCATATTATACCTTCATATAATGTGTTAATACATTCCATAAGTTCGTTTCTCAAATTAAACTTATTTCATTCCATGGTAATTCTTATGATATGAGGAAATATTATGAAACCCATTTATTTTCATGAGAAATTATTATGTTTAATTATGATTGACTTTGTTTTAGGGAATATATAGTCATTTAAATTTTATGATGGGTGCCCTTAGATATCTCTCCAATTAATTGGGTAACATTTTTGTCAAATGTGATATTATTTATAAGATTATGGAGTGAACCTAATCCATGAAGGGACTCTATCCATAATGTGATATTTCCTTTGAAGTTATCCTTGACTTATACTTATTTCATGTTATAGGTTATTACCACATTCCAACATTTCTATGATCTTATGATTAAATGTTCTTTATAGTATACCTCCATATGATTATTTATGATCCATTTCCTTCATCATATAATGTTCTTCCTTTTGACTTATATACTATGATTTATTCTCATGTTTATTATCTTACATATATTTTTTGGTCACCCAATTTTTTATTTATTACCCAGGTTATTTTATATATTTTTAGGAGATTAATGGGATTTACGAGCTCATTATAAATATTATAATAAACAAGTTTTATTTTAGATTCATTTTATTGTTTTTTACATACTCTTACAAATTCAGTAGGCCTATTAATACTTTTGTGTTATTTAATGGATATTTATGTTTGAAATCATATAATAATATGTGTAAAAGTCCTGGGTTTCTATATTATTCATGTACCAACACGTTTTGTCTTAATCATTGTATTTATTGAATCGGATCCTTTTCCCACTAACTATTTTGAAGATATATTCTCTCTCTTAAAATATAAGATTTATATCAACCATGATATTTTTATATAATGGATTTTATAGATAATATCTCTTTATTTCCATAGTATAAACTATAATGATATAATTTATTCATTAAGAAAATGGTTTGTTTCAGGAGATAACCTTAATAAATGTGTCACATCTTCATTCAGGAATATGTAAAAAAAGATGTTTATTTCTATATCAATTATTGTATAGAATACCATTTTAGAATTTATTTTTAACACTTTTATGTATTTTTTTTCCGTTGTCTATAATTTGTATCCTCAAAAGGATAATGGAAGAAAAAAATTAATCATCATTGATATCACTATGTTTAACATGACATGGTTCCTCATTTCACTAACACCATTCCACTATAATGTATAAAGATGTGTTAGTGGAGATAGTATCCCAAACTCCCTTAGATAATCATTGAAGTCTTTGTTAAGATATTTCTCACCATAGTTTGATTAAATTTTCTTTATCTTCTTACTATCTGATTCTCTACATTATTCTTGTATTCCTTAAACTTCTCAATGGAATTAAACTTACACATAAATACATATAAATATCCATATCTTATAAAGTTATCAGTAAAAGTTATAAAGTAAGTAAAAACCCTCTATCTTCTATTAGAAAGGTCTAAACATGTCAATATTAACTAATTTTGGAAGCTCTGCAACCCTTTCACCCTTTTTAGTGAATAATTATTTTGTTATTTTTCTAAGAAAACAAGAATTATATATATTAAATGGTTTTAATTGAAAACAATATGAACATCCTTATTATTATAGATTTTTCATATCAACCTCATTTACATGACCAAGCTAGAGACCCCACAACTAGGTTTTATACGAGTCATGTGAACTTAATTTATTATCGATTTACAACACATGATTTTTATATTCTAGTATGTAAATAAAGTGATTTAAATATAATATCCCATAACAGATGCAATTATTATAAAAATAGGTTCTATTATTTAATAATTTTAAAATAAATCCATCAATTTCTAAACTAGACACGAATATTATGTTTTTGGTTAAAATGGTCATATAATAACATTTATTTAAAACTACTATCAATACCATTGAAAAAGGGAGATGATAGTCTCGAATAGATAAAAATATGAGTACCAAGGGATATATCAAACACCCAATTTGTAGAAATGTATTGGTTACATTTGATAGCCAATGTAACTAAAGATTACACTTTGTTCTTTATTAGGGAGTAGTTTTTGTTCTAGTGTCCTTTTTTACCACATGTAAAATACACAAAATCTTATATCTTATACTTCCAGTTGATCATCCTTTTAGTAAGGCGGTGAAGAGATTTCATATAATTGGAATTAGTCTTATGGGTTTTCAACATTCCTTTACACTTGTTCACCATTAGTATCAAAGGTCATCCATGCTTAACATACTTATCCACTTGGAGAATTAGGGTTAAATGATCTAATACAGGATTATTAATATTATTCTTATTAATATTTGAATTAATACTATTTAATGTTTGAGAATATGAGGTGATTCAAAATTCCTTGGGTTTAATGTATTTTTTTGGAATTCTCAATATAGCCAATTATCTTGACTACATGATGTCCAGTTGGTGCACATTCTCCAAGGTTTCACAAGAAGAATACTATACAGATCTCATAGATATATTGTCTTTATTTTTTTTAGTAAAGATCAGGATGATATGATGGAAAGGTGTATGCTTCCATGTATTTATAAAATTCTTGTGCTCACAGGTCATAGATGATAACATGAGGCATTAGACATCCAATTAATTGTCCATATGTTTTCAGAAGGTAGAATTGTTCTCCCCATATACCTATTTATAATTATCATCAAGAAATTGGGACTCCAGCACCTAAAACTTATTCTATTGGAATAGTATGCTGCACAAGTGAATTTACCACTTCTATAAGTTAGAAACAATTAAGAGATTTTCTTTTTCCAATATTGATTAGAAGGATAATGTATTCATTGAAAGAATTTCCATTTTTTATAACATATAAAAGAATATTTTACCACTTTATCTTGATTACCATGTGAGATTTAATAAATATTATTTTATTATTCTCTCACTATTTTATTAAATATATATAACCCAGACCATTAGAGTCAAAATATGTTTTCTTGTGGATATCTTAGGGAAACTAATCCATATTTCCCTTCTCAGAACCCATACTATGGCCATGAATATCACTCTAAGGTATTTAAGAAGGTGGTCTTGCTAAATATATTAACTCTTAGTTCATTGATCTATTGAGTGGATTCCATAATACAAAAATTATTGAATTATATTTCCTCAATTATTTCATTTAAATGGTAATAATAACACTTTTTCCTTTATACTTTAATCTAATTTGGTTTACTAAACACATATCCTTGTTAATAATCCTCAATAATTGAAAAGTACCTCCAACTAGGGATTGATCGACACTTTAACTATCAATACATCATAAAATATAAAAATGAATATGTTACCTAACTTAAAAATTTATTGAGGTATTTCGTATAACATTATGTATAAAAAAATATTCATTTAATTATGTACATTCTTTTTAATATTAAAGTGATTTTACATAATTGTTATCCTTGTCAGATAAAATAATTTATGCATGATTGCTTTATTTTATTTAATCTTTTATACTTTTTAATTAATTTAATTTATATGATTGATTTTAAACATAAAATAAAATTTTATCATTTAAATAAGTAAATAATCATGAACTTGAATTTTTTTTAATAATCATGTGATAAGATCATGATATTTTAAGTACTAGTATGTCTATCGAGTGAATGAAAAACCATTCCCTAACCCAAGGTAAAAACATATTGAGATGATACCATTCTTGACTTGCATCATTACTCCTTTAACCTATGCATCTATTTAGTTGGTTTCACCTTAGCTTAGTCTTCAACCATCTAAAATCTTTGGGATCTCCATCCTTTACATATGCTCAGTAACTCCCTCAAAATGGGTATTGCAGGTTCAAGGTTACAAAAATAAATTAGAGACACATAGGCTCATACATAATATGGAGGAAAAGATGATAAAATTATTATCATATTTTATTAAATAATATATTTATCATTGAAACTTGTATAATAAAAAAATAAATTAAATAGAAACCCAACACATACATAGATTGATCAAGATAATAGTCATCCACAACTTGGAATGAAAATGATGTTAACCCATTAAAAATTAAATTTATTTCATCATTTTCTAATATAAATTTATTGAATTAATAAATTAATTATCTTATTAATAAATTAGTAATTTTATCTTAATTGTCCATCCCAATAATCCCCTATATTCTCATCCTCTACAATCTTAAAAAAAATTAAAAAACTAACTTTAATTTAAAATTATTTTTTATAAAAAATTTACTGACATGAAACATTATGTATACCCTTCTATTTTTTAAATTTTGATATAGAGTTTAATATTCCTGAAATATACTAGAGACAACATCGACATGATCCCTTCAATAAAAACACATTTTTGGAGTTTAATTACCACACGATGTATACCATAACTTGAAACAACATGTGAATAATGTTTGTATTTTCCTTATGGTGTACTATGTACTTACATGAAATTTAAGACTACATGGTGTGTCAAGATATACAAGGTGTGTTATTTTATGGGGAAAGCCACATAGTCTGTGTAACATGTATAAACAACCCACATGACTTGAATATAATTGACATGAATCTTTAATAATGATCATGTAGTACACAATATGTATAATGACCTTACACATCAAGTATATTAATAATTACATATAAAATAATTTTTAAATCATCTAAATCCACACAAAATGCTGAAAATTACTAAATGTGTAATTCATGGGAAAAACACTATCACATAGTGTGTAAAACTTGATACACACTATACAGTTTAGTTTTTATTTAATTAAGTAATTTTCTACACATATTGAATCATTGGGAATTCTCATATTTCTATGTGATTTTGAATGATTTGGCCCGAGTTACACAATGTATAAAACCTATTACACCCCATTTAATCTAATTATGTTCCCACACACTATAATCCTAGGGGCTCAATATGTATTCTACATAAGTTATTATGTGATACGTGATTTCCACACTAGTGAAATGCTATGCAATTACATATGTCTTGTGTTTCATAGATATGAGTCAATACGTAGTATTCATATTAATTATACAAAACGTTATTTGATGACACAACCTCTGTGATTTACATTGGAAAAAACCATATGGGGTTGCATAATTTAAACACCTTCTACATTCTATATAACCCTATTTATACATTTTCCATATATCTTTCGGTATTTAAAATGTAATGAAACACACCTCATAACAACACCCACATGATATTCCAGGATTATCGAAACTCTCCTTTATATGGTTGACCATGGGCACATGACCTATACTTCTTAGCAACAAATTATTTAATAGTTTCATTAAACTAATATCTTTGACACCTGTAGATGATATAATTGATAATGATTCATATATTATAGACCTTTTCTTGGTCCTATAAAACTGAATGATAATGTTTTCTTGAATTTTTTATTAAAGAATTAAAATTGGAAGTGAATACTAACAAAACAAATATATAAATTGATCAAAAAATAAGAAATAATTATAAATTTTCATGAGACTGCTTTTATACCACTTGAAAGGTTATGGGGTGTTGTTATGGTGTCCAGGACCATGACCAATAATTTTTTTCATTAGTTTCTTTAGATAAAATCCTGAGATTTGGATGAAGAAAACCCATATTCTTTATAGAGAGGATATTTTCATATATAATTTATAATTATGATTACCTAGTCTTAATAATTCATTCATCAATGTTGATCAATTTTATAGCCATTATTAAGGAATTGTCATTATAGAAAATAATCAAAGCATAATTCCTCTACCCATATCTACATGTGCTATGTGAATATCAGAATGTCTTTGTTGGTATTCAAAGATCTAGCAAGAAGTTTCCAAATGCGTTGTATCATTTTCTGTTCATCACAATAATAATTATCATGGGCTTCAACAATCCATTTCTTATTATCCTAGTCTTGAGATGGTGGAGTAAGACGATGTATCATTGTTGAGATAATTCTTAAAAATTTCTCTCATAGGATTTGATAGAATTATATCTGGAGAATCTATCATGAACACAATTCCCTATATCCATTAAAATAATTTAATTTATATTATATACTTATGGGTAACAATAATTATTATTGCAGAGCCTTTAACTAATTTATATCCTAAATAATACCCATATCAACTAATAACAATAATAATATTATTATATTCACTGACATGTGATAAATAAAAAATATTTAAATATATTAAATCAATAAATCAATATTAATTTAAATGATATTAAGTAAAATATATAATTTCCATCAGAAAGTTAAAATCGTCCTGTCAATCCTCCTTAGTATTTATTAAATATCGAATTATAAATATTTATTTAAATTAATAAATATCTTTACATTATTTATTCAGTAAATAAATATTTATTATATTCACTATATCAAAAATAAATATTTTTTTAATATTTAAATCACTTCTATTATAACTTGAATAATTGGTTATTGAATTTATGTGATCAACCCAAATAGAATAATTATTAAAACATATGGAGGGAATGATATTTATTCTGAATAATAAATTTAAATAGAATTTAACTAAGAATATTGATACACTTAGTGCATGAAATTCTATGTCTTTTTCTCAGTGATATTATAATAATTGGCCAAAATTATAATATTACAATCTAGGAAAACATCATAGAACCCATAGAGAAACATTTTAATGTCACAATGACAATAAATTCATTTGAACACTTACTGTGTAAATTAATACTTTTGTTTTTGTATCTCTTCTATAAGGTTTCATACCATCTTCGTTAACATATATTCTTGATATATCTTTATTTGAAAACCTAAAATGAACATGGTAATGGAATTGTTCAAAAAGTTTTATTTCAATCAAATAGATAGAAATACTGACTTCAATTAAATCATATGGTAAAAAAATACCATTTTAAATCTATTCAATTAATGTCATATCACTTATAACTCACCTAATATATCATACTTCATTATGATAAGATGTCATCACAGTTTTCAATAATTCATCAAAGTATGTGATTCATGATATAAATTAATATTACTCTCAAGTATAAGGAAAAATACACACATGCACTGATAGGAATATCCAATGACACATATAACATGTGGAATTCTTATTAGTGGGTTTATCCACATAACCTCATCTCTTCGAGATTACCAAGTATGAAACACCTGAAGAGGAAGCCTTATCCTACTATATTAATCTAGAACCTGATATTTAAAACATCATTTGTGTCATGTAAGATGATTTCATATATCCCACAATAAATTTTCAAAATAATATTTTCATAACACTTCATGGTTACAATTATATTTCAGAACTTCTATAACCGATCAATGCAAAATACTCTAAAGTGCCAGGATTAGTGTGATCACTGAGAGGGTGAGGGGGTGAATCAGTGATCCGTTTAAACTTTTTTCTAATTGATTCTATATCAATTAAACCTCTATGGCTTGTTAAGGCCTTGATCCACTCTTCTTGTATCTCTCAGCCTTCCCTCGAGTGATGCAGTAAATGAAAAAGCACAGGACACAAGGATTTACAAGGTTCAACTCCAAAGGCCTACGTCGTTGCCATGTTGGTTAAATGCCCCAACATGGTTTCTACACTATAATTCGGTTATTAATTACAATGGTCGGTACAGAGTCACACTGTACCTCTCTTGAGTCCCTCAAGAGGATCTTTATACTACATCCCACAGTGTCACCAGAGTCCCACTGGCCTGCTTCAGCTTCCACTGAAGACTTCTCCACCCTGAGTCTCACAGGGGGTCTTCTCCAAGATCCTTGAGTCACACGAGTATATCTTCTTCTTTTGAAGCTCTTAAAGATTCTTCAACAACCTTAGATACGGTCTGTTGGCCTTGCTCACTTCTTCTGATCACTTGTGGTGATCAGGAATCCTCTTCTTTTCTCGGGATTTATCTCATTCTTCTAAGGTTGACTCGGCCTCTGTCTTCAAGAATCTTGATGGGAAAATATGTTCTTGCACTGAGTATGACCACTCAATCTTCTTGGTCTTCTCAACTACTGAAAACTCATATGAATGATGTCTTTAACTTCAGTCTGGCTTCAGTATCTCTTCAATTCAACTTCATGCACTGAGTACATGGAATCTCTAAATCTTCATGCACTGATTTCATGGCTTCTCAATTGTCTTCAAGAACCTTTGTTCTTGGACTTCTCAAATATACACACACAATTGATTATTTATTTACGTGTGCTTATACATGCAAGAATGCGTGCACTCCCCTTTTCTTCTGGGTGCGATAAAACAATTAATGGGTGTAAACTCTTTTTTCACACACACCTTCTTCTTTTCCTTTGTTCTTTCCTTCTTCTTCAAAGTGTGCACACTCCACTTGTGGACACACGAAGGTAATTAAATCTTCACTTGTTTATCAAACTCAACCCGTAGAGCCTTGTGCAAGCACCCTTCACCCACACGTGTGTTCCTTTGGGCCACCTTTTCTTTTATTCACACACGACCTTCCTTCTCATGTACACTTAAAGTATGCTTCGACCTTCTTGTCTCTTTGCACACACACACACAAATATGGTGTGACCTTCCTCTCAATTTTCACACACATACTTCCTTTCAACTTTGCACACATGACCTTCCTTCTTCAACCCATCCACACACACCTAGACCCAAGTGGGTTTGGCCTTCTACTTCAGCACCACCTCAAAGGAGGGCACACAAGGATACGACCAACTCCTGCATTAAACCGCACAGGGTGCGGGAGTGGCCTCTTCCACATGGGTGGCGCGACAACTCCTTCTACCTCAAGGTGCGGCAGCTCCCTCATACCGCACAGGTGGCACAATGGATTCCTCCTGTCACGTGAGTTCACGGGC
Source organism: Viscum album (assembly GCA_963277665.1). Taxonomy (NCBI): domain Eukaryota; kingdom Viridiplantae; phylum Streptophyta; class Magnoliopsida; order Santalales; family Viscaceae; genus Viscum; species Viscum album. The sequence continues at coordinate 1,005,472,027 of OY728164.1, read as the reverse complement.
ACAGAGGGCGTGCAGGGTGTGGCCAACTTTCTACCACGCAAGTGTTATGGGAAGCGGGTGTATAGGTCCTAGATTCTTCCCTGTCACGCAGGGGAGCATGCAGGGTGGCCTCCTACTTTCTTCTTTCACGTAGGGGTTGCATGAAAGGAACTCTCGAAGCCTCGGGTGGATTCGGGCATCTCAGCCGCGCAGGTTGTGTGCGGAGCTTCTCTTCGCATTGCTTAGAGCTTCGCGGATCTTCTCTCGGTCGATCAACAACATCTTCTAGGTTTTGGATTCTCCTTTTGTAGGCAATGAGTGAGAACAGAACCATGGGATTCAAATCTTTGAATGCCTGTGATCTGTGGTGGTATAAGATCTTCAAACGCGGATGAGATATCCCGGAAATCTCGGTTATTTCCCTTTTCTTTTTCAGCCATGGGATCCTTCGTTCTTGGTGTGCACATCACGTGCATGCGTTTATAAACACATTTGAAGTTTCTCCTTGTACGTTGAACGAGAAGTGCACCCTTGACAACTTCCTTTGCCTCGGGCTCCCTCGAATTTCATCATCTCGTTGCATGCATGAAACTTTTAATGCATGCATGTATTAGGTTCGTCAAAAAGATCACCATGCAGTTGTTTTCTTCATCAACGCTAGCCGGGAGCTCCATATCCCTTGCTTGGGAGGATCTGGTTCGCAGGAGGCGTCGTGGGGAGTCCTCGGCTCGGTGAGAGGTAGGAGATGATGCCACGACCATTGGATACACATTTAATGATCGAGGACATCCAGGATTATAATGCACCACCACAGATGAGATGGACGACAGTGATCAGATGCATGATCGGATGAGCGGACATGATTTCCTCCGCATTTTAAAAACTCACCCCACATCGAAACACGCCGCGGTTCTTGCGCGGTTTAACAAACAGCTCCTCCCAACATTGGCTCAGAATTGTCCTCTCCCCCCTCCTACGCCACCCCGCACCGGTTCTCCTGCGGGCGCGCTCTAGCACCCACTAAGCTCATTCGAGTGCGCTCTAGCGCCCACTATGCTCCTTCACGGGCACGCCCTTGGCACCCACGTTGTGCGGGATTGACCTCCACATGGATTGGGCTTACACACTACTCGGCCGCTATTGGGATTTCCCCTGCGGTTTCCCCATGGGCGTGGTGACCTAGTCCCACATGTTCCTTGGGTTGAGGCCCAAAGGTTGTCCCAATAGTTGTCATTTTTTTTCATAAGCTCCACCTTGTATACTTGGTTAAATAACCAAGTAGGAACAAGTATTCTTCATGCCATTCTCCTCTCCTTAACCTCCTCTTCTTCATTAAAATTCTATACTCCTCTCAACCTGTATTCTTCACTTAGAAGGGAATTCCCGAAGGTTCTTCTTCAACCATTGCTCTTGATTCAAATATTCCTTCAGTGTTCTTCAATGATCCAATCAGAGATGAGGTTGGATAATCTTCAAATCCTCATGCACTAAGAGATAGTGCATGATCTTCTTCAGACCAATTCATCCACTTAGTAGCTGTGGATGGTTCATCTTTTCACTTTATCCACTTAGAGGTTGTGGATGGATCCTTTCTTACTCTCCTCATGCACTGTGAAGAAAATTCACGGACTTCTAACAATGTTGTGACATTGTATCTTCTTGATACAAGTTCTTTGAACTAAAGATCAGCTCTAAAATCATCTGATTTAGTATTGAGAATGTTTCAACCATTACCTCCTATGCCACTTAGTGAGTGTCCTAAGTGACATGCTTTTTAGTACCATGGTCATTCTCTAATCATCACCACCACCATAACTTCCTTTTTCATTCACATATTGACACTCCTTATCATCCATTCAATCCTTGAAATCTTATTGACATCATCACCATCACCATCACTTCCTTTGTCATTCACATATTGATACTCCTTGTCATCCATTCAATCCTTGACACCTTATTGACAAAAAATGCAACACAGTGCACAACAATCTCTCCCTTTGTATTTGTTGTCAATATCGCTAGAGCACATATGAATGGATCAATATGTGTGCTAAGATTTTCTCCCCCTTATTGGCAACCAAATGCAAAGGTGTGGTGTGTTACTCTTCAAAATATTTCTTCCACCCTTTGAATAGCATCTTCTTGAAAATTACTAAGAGAGGGATGATGTCACATGTTCACTTTAGCAAAGAGCCTTTAGTAAATAAACTCTAAGTCTACTTGGGCTAACCCGGTGTAGAAAACAAGAGTAATGTAACAAAGGAATTCAATGCTGTCCACAATTCACTATACATGTGAGATCATGCTTAGGATTCAAGGGGTTGAAATTTTTCAGATATATCAATGAATTGCTAAATCTTGCACATACTTCTCCAAACTCATTAGAAAGTTTAGGTGAAAAGATAAATCTCCCACTTTCATACTTTTTTCTTCAATCAAACACTCCCACTTTATTGAAATGTAAAATACTATTAATAAAAAAGGGATGAAAGTGTGATTAGAATACCTACATTTTTCACAAGATGATATGAATCTCAAAAGATCATCTTCTTCAGATTAGCTCCCCCTCAAGGGGTGTACTCCATTATGTCCACACCATTCTCAATTTGAGATTGATCATTGTCTTCAATTCACTGAAATGTAAGAACATTTATTTACCAGTGATTAGGGAATAATATGGAACCTCCTTGGTTCATCAGTTCTAACAACATGGTTGAGAAGATTCTCTCAACCGAGATGTTCCACTTTCTCCATCCTTCACACTTGAACATTTGATATTCAATGATGTTTGTGTTGGTGTGGATCTTAACACCTATTAAACTACTTTGTGTTTGACTCCTCTCTTTCTAAGTGCCTTATGAGCACTAGAATCTTCTGGTGCAATCATCATTCTCTTGAAGAATTCTTTTTGAGTTGGAATGAGTGTCATGCATTTATTACTAATATGACCAGCTTTATTTCACCTCACACACAGAACTTCATCTTCATGTGAAATCTTTTGTTTTCCTTTTGCACTAGCTTTGGCATGTGCATTTTCTTCCTTTCTCATTCTTTCCAAATATTCTGGCCAGATGATTAATATGTCATTTGGAAGTGAGGAATTATATTTGGATGTTCCACATGGTTCCTTTGATGATTTTAAGTTACTTTTTTAGGCAGCTTATTTTCAATCAATACTTTCCTCTTTTTCTGGATTGATTGTCCTGTTGAGTGCAGTTTACATCTATTTAGTTCCATGGATTGTTTACAAAGATCCATGGTATACCCTTTCTTTCCACAATAGAAGCATTTTTTCTTGGTGGTCCTTCTGGATGCATCACCCTTCTTGTAATTGGAATTTAAGGACTTCTCTTTCTTTTTCAAAATCTTCTTGGGAGAATTTTCAACTTTCTTTTGCTGACTTCCAAAGGATACTTGTTCTTTCTTAGCCAAGTTATGTGATCTTCTCTTCTTTTCATCTTTGGAAACATTTGTAGATTGGTATGTATCATTCTTGTGACCACTTTTTCATTCACTGCAGATGTTATCAAACACTCCAAATCTGTTTACAGTAAACATTTGTTTCTGCGCCTGTGGATGTTGATTCTTCTTCTCTAGCTTGCTCCCCATTGGCATGGGCTTCCTTTGTGCTTTAACATTCAGAGGATTGTGCCAAAAATCCATTGCACAATGCCCATACCTGTTCCAGCACCAACATTGACCTACAAATATTGTCTTCTTGACTTCTTCTGATTGCTGGGTATTTATCTTGAATTGTTGTGTTTTTTCAAGAGATCTCTCTTTCTTCATCTTCTTTTTCCATACTTGTTTAGAGTTACTCTTCTATCCTACACTTTTTGTGGAAACACATTTAAAAGCATTAGTACAAGATGGGATGGATGTCACCTTCTTCTTGGTAGATGTTTCCCTTTCATTAGAGGATGTCCTTCTTTTGGAATCATCCTTCTCAATGCACACTTGAGTGGAAACATTTCTACCTCCAACTGACTGGGAGGTTTCAGATTTGGGTAATTTTTGATTTTTCAATATCACCTCTATTTCTAAGAATTTCATGTTGAGAGAGTTATTCTCATCCTCAACAAATCTTAGCCTTCCTTCCCAATTCTCTTTCAGTTGTTTCATCTGGTATTCATGCACCTTCTTCATTTCTTGCAATGAATTTTCAATCCCCTTTATCTTTTTTACTTTGTATTCTAGTTGAGAATCTTTGACATCCATTGAAACTCTATGCCTCTTTTCCAGTGCATGGAAAACTTCTTTAAACACTATCTCAAAGAATTCTTTCTCACAAATGCTTCTTTGTAGTTTTTCAGGACATCATCAATTCTTTCACTACAAAGGGAAATGGTTTCATCTTTAGCCTTCACCAGCTTTGTGAGAGTGTTGGTTATGCCAACCCTTCTTGCCAATTGATCTTCCATAGAATTGGTTTCTTCTTCCAGCTGTAATTTTTCTTCTTGAAGATCATGGATACTTGTAGTAATACACATTGCCACTTTCTTGGGGACTGTCTTTCGAAGATATTTGAGTGCATTTAGAAGATCAATGATTGTTCCATAATCATCATATCTAGAGAAGGATTTATTAGAAGAGTGATAAAAGGAATTTTCATCTATTGTGAATTTCACATTACCTTCAATAGAAGGTGTTTCTCTATTAGTAGCAACCTTCTTCTTCATATTCTTGGCCGGTTTCTTCTTTTTATTTTTATGAGTCTTGACAGATATCTCCATTTGAGGGTGTTAACTCATTTCCTCAAATCTGCACTTCATAAAGACTCCCATGATTCTTTTAGAGGGAACCCGCCTCTGATACCAATTGAAGTTCCTAGATCAGTGTGATCACTGAGAGGGGGAGGGGGTGAATCAGTGATCCTTTTAAACTTTTTAATAATTGATTCTTTATCAATTAAACCTCTATGGATTTTTAAGGCCTTGATCAACTCTTCTTGTTTCTCTCAGCCTTCCCTAGAGTGATGCAGTAAATGAAAAGGCACATGACACAAGGATTTACAAGGTTCGGGTCCAAAGGCCTACGTCCTTTCCATGTTGGTTAAACACCCCAACATGGTTTCTCCACTATAATTCAGTTAGTAATTACAATGTTCGGTACAGAGTCACACTATACCGCTCCTGAGTCCCACAGGAGGATCTTTATACTGCATCCCACAGTGTCACCAGAGTCCCACTAGCCTGCTTCAGCTTCCACCGAAGACTTCTCCACCCTCAGTCTCACAAGGGGTCTTATCCGGGCTCCTCGAGTCACATGAGTAGCTCTTCTTCTTTTCAAGCTCTTAAAGAGTCTTCAACAGCCTTAGATAAGGTCTGTTGTCCTTGCTTGCTTCTTCTGATCACTTATGGTGATCAGGACTCCTATTCTTTGCTCGGGATTTATCTCATTATTCTAAGGATGACCCGACCTCTGTCTTCAAGAATCTTGATGGGCAAATATGTTCTTGCACTGAGTACGCCCACTCAATCTTCTTGGTATTCTGAACTACTGAAAACTCAGATGAATGATGTCTTTAACTTCAGTCTGGCTTCAGTCTCTCTTCAATTCAACTTCATGCACTCAGTGTATGGAATCTCAGAATCTTCATGCCCTGATTGCATGGCTTCTCAATTATCTTCAAGAACCTTTGTTCTTGGACTTCTCAAATTCGCACACACAAATGATTCTTTATTTACGTGTGCATGTACATTCAAGAATGCATGCACTCCCCTTTTCTTCTTGGTGCAATAAAACCCTCAATGGGTTCAAACTCTTTTTTGCACACACACCTTCTTATTTTCCTTTATTCTTTCCTTCTTCTTCAATGTGTGCACACTCCACTTGTGCACACACAAAGGTAATGGCCTCTTCACATGTTTATCACACTCAACCCGTAGAGCCTTGGGCATGCACCCTTAACCCAAACATGTGATCATTTGGGACAACTTTTCTTTTATACACACACAACCTTCCTTCTCATGTACACTTAAATTATGCTTCGACCTTCTTGTCTCTTTTCACACACACACACAAAGATGGTGTGAACTTCCTCTCCTTTTGCACACACAACTTTCCTTTCCACTTTTCACACACGACCTTCCTTATTCAACCCATGCACACACACCTAGACCCAAGTGGGTGTTTCCTTCCACTTCAACACCACTTCAAAGGAGGGCGTGCAAGGATGCGGCCAACTCATGCCTTCAACCGCGCGGGGTGCGGGAGTGGCCTCTACCACGCGGGTGTCATGGAAACTCCTTATACCTCGAGGTGCGACAGATCCCTCCTTCCGCGCAGGTGGCACAGTAGATTCCTCCTGTCGCGTGAGTTCGCGGGCATAGAGGGCGTGCCGGGTGCGGCCAACTTGCTACCATGCAAGTGTTGCGGGCATCGGGCACGCAAGGCCCGACTTCTTCCCTGTCGGGCAAGGAAGCGCGCAGGGTGGCCACCTCCTTTCTTCTTTTGCGTAGGGGTTGAACGAAAGGAACTCTCGAAGCCTTGGGTGTCTCTGGGCTGCTCTTCCACGCAGGTTGTGCGTGGAGCTTCTCTTCACGTTTCTCAGAGCTTCGCGGATCTTCTCTCGGTCGATCAGCAACATCTTCTTAGTTTGGGCTTCTCCACTTGTAGGAAAAGATTGAGAACAGTAGCATGGGATTCAAATCTTTGAATGCCCGAGATCTGTGGTGTTTTGAGATCTTCAAATGCAGATGAGGTATCCCAGAAATCCCAGAAATCTCAGTTATTTCCTTTTTCCTTTTCAACCACGGGATCCTTCGTTCTTGGTGTGTGCATCACGTGGATGCGTTTATAAACACATTCGAAGTTTCTCCTTGTACGTCGAACGGGCAGTGCACCCTCAGAAAATTAGTTTTCCTTGGGCTCCCTCGAATTTCTTCATCTCGTTGCATGCATGCAAATTTTAATGCATGTATGTATTATGTTCGTAAAAATGATCACCATGTAGTTGTTTTCTTCATCAACGCTGGCCGGGAGCTCCATCTCCCTTACTTGGGAGGCTCTGGTTCACGAGAGGTGTCGTGGGGAGTCCTCAGCTCAGCGAGAGGTAGGAGACGATGCCACGACCATTGGATATATGTTTAATGATCGTGGACAGCCATGATTATAATGCAGCGCCGCAGATGAGATGGAAGATAGTGATCAGTTGTGCGATCGGATGAGAAGACAAGATTTCCTCCGTATTTTAAAAACTTTTCCCTTATAGAAATGCGTCGCGGTTCTTGCACGGTTTAACAAACAGATCCTTCGAACACCAGCTCAGAATTCTCCTCTCTCCCCTTTTATGCCGCCCCGCACCGGTTCTCCTGCGGGCGCGCTCTAGCGCCCACTAAGCTCCTCCGGGCGCGCTCTAGCACCCACTATGCTCCTTCACAGGCGTGCCCTTGGTGCCCACGCTGCGCGGGCTTGACCTACACATGTCTCAGGCTTACACACGGCCCGACTGCTATTGGGCTGGCCGCATCGGTTTCCCCATGGGCGTGGTGACCTAGTCTTACATGTGCCTTGGGTTGAGGCCCTAAGGCTGGCCCAATAGTTGGCATTTTGTTTCATAAGCTCCACCTTGTATACTTGGTTAAATAACCAAGTAGGACCAAGTATTCTTCATTCCATTCTCCTATCCTTTACCTCTTTTTCTTCATTAGAATTCTATAATCCTCTCAACCAGTATTCTTCACTTAGAAGAGAATTCCTGAAGGTTCTTCTCCAACCATTACTCTTGAATAAAATATTCCTTTAGTGTTCTTCAATGATCCAATCAGAGATGAGGTTGGATCATCTTAAAATCCTCATGCACTAAGAGATAGTGCATGGTCTTCTTCAGACCACTTCATCCATTTAGTAGTTGTGGATGGTTTATCTTTTCACTTCATCCACTTAGAGGTTGTGGATGGATCCTTTCTTACTCTCCTCATGCATTATGAAGAAAATGAATGGACTTGTAACAATGTTGTGACATTGTATCATCTTGATAATAGTTCTTTGAACTGAAGATCAGCTCTACAAGCGTCTGATTTATTATGGAGAATGTATCAACCATTACCTCCTATGCCACTTAGTGAATCTCCTAAGTGACATGCTTCTTAATACCATGGTCATTCTCCAATCATCACTATCACTATCACTTCCTTTGTCATTAAAATATTGACACTCCTTGTCATCCATTCAATCCTTGACATCTTATTGAAAACATCACCATCACCATCAATTCCTTTTTCATTCACATATTGAAACTCCTTGTCATCCATTCAATCCTTGACACCTTTTTGACAACAAATGCAACACAGTGCACAACCTACTCTAAATACATTATCACATTAATGTTATGTATAGGTAAACTAATATTTTGATAATATATTTATTAATATTATAGTAACAAAAATCATAAAGTAATTTCTTCCTAAGGCACTGAATCTAACATTTATAATAGGTGGGAATACATAGATTATATGAAGAAGTTGTATGTTAATTTAGTTAGCCACCTAAAATCCTACCTCAAGATATATAAAAAGTGGAATCGTCAAATATTAGTTTATAAAAAATGTTTTAAGGATCATTTTCACAAAAATATTCAAATGATTGAATATTATAAATCTAATAGTTTAAGGATATTATTATTATAAGAAAATATCAGTTGAGATTAAATAATTATTAACCAATAATATAGAAATAATGAATAATCAAGAGAAACATACAAGTATACTATGATTTATTTATCCTATAAAATGAAAAGTAGTACAAAAGATTCAATATTTTATGGACCACAATGATATGTGTCATTTTAACTAGAGAAAATCTAGGTTCCAATGAGGATGGATGTTAAAACCCAACTAGTATTACCCTAGATCTGAGTACTTGAGATGACCCATGACAAGGCCCGGAGTGTGTTTCCGATCACTATGGGATATATACTAGTTCATAAGTATCAAAGTATACATCATTTGTAATGATTTCACTTGATGAATAAAGTAAATAACATAGGAATTCAACCCACAAGTCTAGAATAATCATTTTTTACGTCTTTTAATGAGTGGTTTTCTAATTATTAAGACCCTATTATAGCCAGTTAACACTATATCCCGAACTCACACCCAATGAACGATTTTAAGTGACTTTATTCTTGAGTATATTTAATAGTGTAATTTAAAATTTTTAAAATTTTATTTCAAAATAATAATATTTTATTTAATTTATCATAACTATATTAGCTTAAGATGAAATTTTAGGATTTTTCTAAAAATATTTATTTTTAGATGAATAGTTAAAATTTAATTTTGAATTTTCTTTATGAAATTTCAAGGATGTAAGAACACCCAAAAACCTCACAAAACCATTAAAATGAAAAATTATATTTTTTATATGTTACATTATTGATTTTAAAATATTATGTTTTATTTATAAACCAATATTTGATATTTTAAAACATAAGTCAAAATTTTCACTGAAACTATTTTGATGAATTATAGATTTACTATTTTAAAATTAATATATATCACTTTTAAAAATTTGTTGTTATTAAATTAATTTAAGATTTGGAATAACAAGCTACAAATTATGTAAAAATAAACATTTTATTATCAGGAAAAATGATAAATTACTAAGTAAAAACAAGTTATCGAGATTTAATTTGAAATGATAAAATGTGGAAAAATTAATGGTAAAGAGTTGAAAAGAATTTAAAAAAATGTGTGCAGTTTAATTTTAGAGGCTTCCTAAACAAAGACCAATACATTAAATAGATAGATATTACTTTAAAATTTAATGAATATTCATTACAAAACATAAAAAAACCACAACATGAACATATATATTTAGTGTCTTTAGAAACTGGAAAAAATAAACAACATGTGCATAAGAGATCTATATTGTCTCCCCCTTATTTCTTTATAACTAGACCCCTTTTCGACATATCTTACTTAATACCCTTCTTCATGACCTGGGGAAACGAAAAATAATGAAAGAATGATCTCATATTCTTAGTTAGGAAAAACAAGGAGATTCCCATCATATCATAATCATAAGACATAATAATATAACATTTGAAAATATTATCCTACATATGGAAGATCACGATATTATGTCATGTGATATATCTTAAAAGTTCATAAGAATCATTGAACATAATCCAAGAATTTATAACATAAAACATAAATTTTTTGGAACACACATAATCATATAAAATTATTTTATATTATTCAAGGATCATTTCCAATACCATCATAGTAGACAAAGGCTAAGAGTGAACTAATTTCACTCCTCGTTCCAACCCCGTATTACTAAACCAAGATCATTCCTTGTTCCAGTCCTATCTATATCTGGAGATATAAATCTTCACCCAATTCGTTGGAGGGAGAAATATGTCCCACCCATATCATAATGAAATCAATCTCATGTGTGCCATAAAAATAAAAATCCTTCATCATAACCCATCGAATAAAATGAGTTTCTTTAAACATCATTCCACCATAGCATAATCTGTGTAAAAAAATGGATTTTGTTAAATAAAATTCCATCATAAAAACAATAAAACTATAGGAACAAAAGGTATAGTGTCCTTGAAACATAACCCTATTAAAAAATTCCATCTTATATAGAAAATAATTTTTATAGAACACTTGAAATTAATTCTAGAGGAAAATATCATTTCTTCTTCAAAAATGTTTTCTTTTCCCAAAATTTTTAGCAATTTTAAAAGAAAACAATTTATTTGAAAATAAATTGAAATATTGTAATTGTTTATTCATATAAACAAGGTATTATAAAAACATAAAAATCCATTCATGCTATATAAGTTAAAACAAAATATTCTTTTCTTACTTTTTTCGGAAAGTCATAAAGTACCTCTTATCAAAAACAACAAAATATTCCATTCATACAATTTAATAAAAATTCAAAAATTGGTAAAATTGAATTGAAATTTTTTTATAAGGATATAAAGAATGTTTTGGAATATATATTTAGGATACATGGACTTGAATGATAAATATCCCCAATAAATACTTATATATAAAAAATTTCTGATAATAACGAGATTGAAAAATTATACCTTACCTTAGGTCTCATATACTTTTTATGTATCCAAAACTCATGTATAATAATTTAAATAATTTAATTTAATTATTATTGAATCTTAGTCATTTTTATGATATCATATCTGATGTAAGATCCAAGTTTTTGGAAAGGTATGTTTTGTTGTGTTTTGGGTTAAACCCTTTATTTTGGGACTTTAAAAGGTTTCTTGAAAGTGTGAGAGGCCTTGGGGGTGTTATGGGGGCTTGGGGCACAATAGAAGGGGATTTTGGGCAAAGCAGACCAAGGCGCACAGCCTGCGCATGGTCAGCCAAACCGTGCAGCCTGCCCAGGTGAAACCGTGCGACCCTCCCTCCTCTGGACAGAAGAGAGTGCACGGTTTGCACACAATTTTCCAAACCATGTGGCTAAACCATGTGACTCCTCCTCCTCTGGGCAGTGGCATGCTCACGGTCTGTGCACGGTTTTCCAAACCATGCGGACAAACCGTGCGACCACTTAAAGTTGGGAAAATTTACAAAATTGCCACTCTGGGCTTTTTAAACCCCACTCAGGATTTTCCTCTCTTCCTCCTCTCTTCACCTTAGGCACGAACCAAACCACCAAAGTAATTTAAGAGATCAAACAACTTCGATTCTAAGGGGTTTTTGGTGCCATTGGTTTCGGATCAAAGCTCCGAGTAAGGATAACCTCATCCTTGCTTCTCTTTTTTGGTTTAGGGTTAGTACCGTCTCTCCCTCTCATTCCGAAGCTCTAAAACCCTATATTTTGGGTGAGTTTTAGGTTGAATCTTCTAAGGTTGGTTGGATCGAGGTCTAAGAACTCGATAGGGAGTGCATTCAACCACAGTTTTTAGGTAGGTGGTCTATAAGTTATATCCCATGGTTATTTAGGGTTTTTGTGCATGTTTACTTGTGTTCTTGTTTCCCTTGGTTAAGTTTTGAATAAACTAGGTATTTTTGGTTTTAATGATGATTAAAATGGAAAATGGAAACCCTCATGATCCCCATGGGATGTGTTCGGATTGTCTTGACCTAATTATGACCATCCATGAGATGTGCCGGCTTTTCCTGGGTTTCGGGATTTTTATTAAACAAGTGACCTTGTTGTAATGAATTGTAGAGCCCTTGTTAAAAATGTTGGAATGATTGGTTGAACTTGGAATATATGTTAGGTGATGCACCTAGACTTGGTAATAACTGAAGGGTTAATTGCAATGGGTTAAATGGTTGATTCATGGGAATGATGAACGGGTTAAATGGATTAATGTGTAAACAGATTAAAGGCCACAATGGGATAGATTATGGGTTTAATGTTGAATTATTAGTGAGATAATCATAAAAAATGGTAATTGGGTGAATGGTTAAATGATGTGAAATGGTAATGTGTTAATGGGTTGAGGCATGATAGGGTTTCCCATGTGGGATGTTGTGAATAGTGTTATCCAAAGGGAAATGGTTTGGATGGTCGATGGTTACTTATATATAAGAATGTGGGAATGGATTCATAGAGTGGGGTATGACTTGAGGATCTATTCCCATGGGTCGAGTGAAGACTGAGGTTCTAAACTCCACCCTAAATGCACGGGTTAGGAAAGGGGACTGAGGGTCTATTATCCTAACGATTGCATCCACCTGGACTGACGCTTCGAGGTGAGGTTATGGTTGCTATGAGAGAGTTAGTCCTAGTGAGATAGGATAACGATGTGTTTACCCTCCTGCAGGTGATTTTTGTCCTTAGACCCATGTAACATAATGTATGTGATTAACCAATAGAAATGTGATGAAATGGTAAATGGTGATAATGGGTGTGTAATGAATGGTAATGGAAGTGGCAATTGCTTGGCTCTAAACTGGTAGATGGAACCTTAATTAATTACATGGAATTTATCATTAATTTTCCTTTTAATGCGCTACCTGTTATTATTGGATATTTCGTAGACACTGTTGGTGGTGGACTACAAAGTTTTACTCAGACCATGCTTGGGCCGCCGTTGGTTACCTGAGCAAACTTCATGTTTGTAGGTCAGGATAAGGTCAAGGGTCCTTTATAGATAGCTGAGTGGACATGGGTAGCACTTGGTGGAGGATCCAAAATTGGATTCAGGACCATTTTGGGGATTTTGGCCATTGTGTTTATTTTAGGGTTGTGTCTACTTTTGCACTTGCAGTATGACAGGGAAAATTTGTTATTGGAAGTGGTTGTTATACATGTTCATTGTTTATTGGTTATTGTTTCTGCTATCTAGTTTATTTCTGTTGTTTTTACTCTAATAAAAAGGGGGTGTAGTCTCCCCACTTGACACTATAGACCCCTACTTCTAGTCGTCAGCCTTTGGCGCATGGTGAGGTGCGCTTAAGGTCATGTAACCACCCAGCTCAGAGCACCGGTTTAGTGGCTTTCGTGTCGGGGATGTTACAAAGTGGTATCAGAGGAGGTCTTTATTCTTCTTCTCTAAGGTATTTTTATTTGGGATTGGTATCCAAGGGTTAAGATGTTTTGGGCCTTGGTAATGAGCTCATGCTTGGGAGTAGCTAACCCAGGTAAGGGGGAAACCCAAGCCACCCTGGGTGGGAAATGATGTTCTTGGTTTTGTGGTGTTACAGTTGATGATATTTCACCGTTGGGTGATGCACATGTGGTTTGATGTGATTGTTTTATGATGTTTGGGTCATGGAATTAACGACACAAGGATTTGGATTCATGCATCATTGTAGGCACCCAGGGAGATAGGTGACATACAATGTGTTATGCACAGGAATGAGGTGGGTGTATGAGGCAGTAAAGTAGGGTGAATCATGCATTTCATGAAACCAAGAAATAATGAGAAGAACGAAATAGAAAAAGTGGGTAAATGATGTTTAATAGAGTAATAGGGTTTGAAACAAGTTGGAAAATGTTGTTGGGTTAGCTTATGAAATGGGTTGTTGTAGCTAGTAAAGAGATTTTGATGAAGTCATGAAAGTTATGTGGTGTGTGTGCTAAATCTCGTGCTTAGTATTGTAGAGAAATGCCGTCACGACAACGGATACCAGTTGGGAAATAGGAGGATGTTGTTGAGAACACTCCTCCAGTAGAGGAGTAAGAAAATGTGGTAATAAATAAAGGTTGAGAAGACCAGTTCCAAGAGAACATGATTCGCCTTATGCAGAGGATGGATCGGGACCCAGGGCGGGTTGCACCAAGTATATTTGACCTGACCAGGGAGTTCCAGCTGCATCACCCTCTGACTTTCATTGGAGAGGGTGGGCTAGAGGTAGTGGAGTTCTGGTTAGAGTCAGTCCAGACGATACTAGACCATCTAGAGACCCCTTTTGAGAAGCGAGTAAAGATGGTCTCTTATATGTTGCAGGGCCAGGCTAGGCGTTGGTGGGACATTCAAGCTCAAATCGAGCAGGCTGAGGGAATGTCGTGGAAAGCCTTTCAGGAAAAGTTTCTAAAGCATTTCTACCCAGAGACTTTGAGGAAGGAGCGGGCTGCAGTGTTTATGATTTTGACTCAGGGATCGCTATCGGTGATGGACTACGCTAGTCGCTTCACTGATTTGAGATGCTTTTTCCCAATGTTAGCAAGGGATGAGGCAGCGGTAGCAAGGCGTTTCTAGGATGGGATGAGACATGAGATCAGGTCTCAAGTAAACATCTTCCACTTGAAGAGGTTCACAGAGGTTGTATACCAGGCACTGATCTCGGAAGGAAAACTGAAGGGAGCTTCGGGTAGTGGGTTTGTGGTGTCAGCGGGGAAGACGAGCGGTGCAGTTACCGAGGGTTGGAAGCGACACCATGAGAGCTCACTACATGGAGGTAATGTGAAAAGTGGATGGAAGAGAGGCTAAACCTCTCAGAGTGGGAATCAGGTGTTCTGTTATCAGTACGATAGGCTGGGGCATGTGCGTGGTCAGTGTCCTCGACCTCCAGTTGAGTTTCGTTCATGCAGCAGGATGGGACATGTGAAGAGGTTCTGCAGGAACCCACGGCAGGTGGGTGAGTATGATGGTGGGAAGCAGGTACCAGATACCGGAAGGGGATCAGTTTCCCAGTATCAGGCAAGCATTTGGAGCTCCATAGGTCGTACTGGCAGGGGTGGTGTATAGCATCCCGTCTTTTTATAACATAACTTTCATTCCATTACACGGAACTGAGGATCTTTAAGGTTTAGTGTCTTGGAAACAAGGAACATAAAACATGAAAAAAAAAACATTCTTCTTAAACACTTGAAAGGATTCTCCTCATGTTCACCCTAGGCTCATTACTGCATCTCATAACCTGGGGACATACATCAAAAGGAAGGGTGAGCAGAAGGCCCAGCATGGGAAACAAGTGAAACATTTTACATATGAACTTGAGATACATCAATAAAGTCATGAAAAGAACTTTAAGGCATGAAAATGAAATCATGAGGCATATCATAATAAAAATAAAACTTTTTCATAACTTGAAGATGTGGCTACATAATTTAACATATACAATCATGAACATATCACCAAGGTCCATCCCCAAGGTGTCATTTTAAAATTACCAAGGTTATTCACCAAGGTATCGTGAAAATTGTAATCTCTAGTAGTTACATCATTACCCAATGCATTGGAGCGCTATCAGGGCGCACCCTTAAATTTTCCTTTATTATCATGTGAGCCACATATATCATCATCAAACATTTCATAAATAACCCATATAGCATAAAATAAATGGGTTTCATTTCATAATCATAACGTTTTAAAAACTGCTTTAAAGACATGATCTTTACGATACTTTAAACCCACGAAAAGGGGAAAGTGGGTCTCATGTATGTAAATCCCAGAATTTAAAATAGAACATTTTGGTATATATGTGAATACCCCTTTAGAAGAAAGAGCTTTGAGAATTCACTTAATAAAATAAAAGAACTTTAGAAAAAGAGATAGACATTTTGAGACAGAAATTCTGCAGCATAACGGCAATGTTCCGAGGTTTTAGAAGACATTAAAAGAGAGGTAAAATGGGTCAAACATTCATAAATGACCCATAAAATAGTACATGGACAGAATAAGAAGGATAAATTATCATGGTAATGAAATTTCAAGGACATACCATTTGAAATGAAAAACATGGAAGGAATAAAAAAAATTAGATTTCTCTTATGAAAGTTCGGCAGCCTAACGTCGTTACTTAAACATCAACAAAAATGATTTGAAAAGATCAAATAGGGTCTCTCATCATGTGAACATAATATTTCAGTATGATAGATATAGAGATAATTCCCCAACATAACAAAAAGTAACTTGAAAGAATTGACATGAAAGTAGAACTTCAAAACGAGAAGGGTGAAGAACCACTTAAAAATTCGGCAGCCTAACGGCGCCACTTAAAACATCAAAATACTGAATTGAAGAGATCAAATGGGGTCTCTCATCATATGAACATAAGATTCCAGTATGATATATATGGAGATCATACCCCAATATAACAAAAAGGAACTTGAAATATTTGACATGAAAGTAGAACTTCAAAACGAGAAGGGTGAAGAACCACTTAAAAATTCGGCAGCCTAACGGCGCCACTTAAAACATCAAAATACTGAATTGAAGCGATCAAATGGGGTCTCTCATAATATGATCATAAAAGATCAGTATGATAATTTATAGATCATACCCCAACATAATAAAAAGGAACATGAAAGACTTGAATGAAAATAGAACTTGAAAACGAGGAAGGTGAAAGAATCCCTTAAAAATTCGGCAGCCTAACGACACCACTTAAACATTCCTAAAACGAATTGATGAGAGCAAGGGGGGGGGGTCTCTCATCATATGAACATGAAATAGGCAGTAGGATTAATATAAAAGAACATCCTCCAACATAAGAACATGGAGTATAAAAGAAATGACATAAAAGAGATTACTTGAAAAGAAAGAGAGAGGTCGGATCCCTTACCTTAAAATGTAACTCTTAAACCTCAAAGGTTGGGACCTTGAGGGCTTGGGGGAACCTTGGGAGGACTCCTTGGGAGGTAATGAGACCAAAAATTCGTTGGGAATGAGTGGGGATTCGAATGGATGAGAGGAGGGCTTGGTATTTATAGGGAAAGTGAGGGGACAAGGCATTAATGGCCAAGGGACACCTCACATGTGCTTTTCTCAAACCCATGTGCTCTCCCTTGGCATTTATCATGGAGTTAGGCCACATGGGGCCCCCAAAACAATAATTCATCACCCTTGGCCTGCCAACCCTTAAAAGATCTCATGACATCATCATGACACAATTATGATGTCATTAAACATACCGAAACCCTAAAACTGCATTTTTACTATTCACTGAAAAATTCATCTTTCGCAGAAAAATCCCAAACTTTCACCTTAACTAAATATCAATGCTCCGATATCAAAAATGAACTCCATTTTATAAAAAATAATTTTCTAAATATTTTTAATTTTATTTTTAAATAAATACACTATTCACCGAAAATTCATTTTTTTTCAGAAAAATCCCCAAAAATTACCATAACATAATATCGATGCTCTGAGTTCAAAAATAAAGTCATTTTTATAAAAATAATTTTCTAATTATTTTTAATTAAATTTTAAATTAAAAAACACTATTCATCCGAAAAAACTAATACTTGAATAATAATTTATGAAACCGTTATTTAACCATTTTATTGAATCACATTACTTAATCAAAGTTCCTAGCTTATTTTAATACTTTATTTAAGTGAGATTACTAATCCATTTGGAAACATTATTAATCCTAATCATAAAATCACTATTCATAATTTACTATTCATCAAAAATCAAGTTGATCTTATTAGACTCTAAATTTAGTACTGAACATAATTGCAGAAGACCATTTTTTGAAAATCATTACACATTTTTAATTATTTAGGGTTTACATAAACATATTTAAAATATCCTTTTTTCTAAAATTCATCAAAAATTTGCATACTATATTTATCCGGTCATTTGAAAATTCATAAAAGAAATAGAAATTTTATTTAAAAAAAAGGATTACACAAGACAGTTACGGTCTCCTTACATAGCCCCTTATCACACCAGCATATGATCTAAGTGTAAGGTGTGCTAAGGTGAGAGAATCCGAGGGAGGCTCGGCCAACATCGCACGAGTAGTAATTTCAGTTTGAACTTCTCGCGAAGGCGATCCCGTTATAGCTTTATACGATGAAGTTCAGCTTGGGTTTGGTCCAGAGCAAAGCCCAGTGGTGCTACCTCCTTCCCAAGTTCTGTTAGATGGGCTTCGATCGGTCCAAGACTACTGGGTGAGGCCATCGAATCTTCTTTCTATATTAATTAACCAAGATTGCTTGTATTTAGAGACAATAGTCAAAATGTTTAGTTTCCAGCGGTCATATTGACCAATGGTCAAATAACAGTCAAAACCCAACAGTCTCATTTTAATTATACTCATGTTACCAAATGAAACATTTTTGTTGAGTATAACAATATCACATAAAATTAGGAAACAAAATTTATTTAAAAATTTCGGGTCGTTACAATCTTCCCCCCTTAAGAAATTGCGTCCTCTCAATTTTAATAATTGGGTTTTGAAATTTCATTGAAAGTCCCGCATCAGAAAAGGAGTCAGTAAAACTATTACTTTAAAATAAAGAAAGGGAAGTACAAAGGTCACCCGAGTTAACCCACACTAGGGTTCCTTGTAGGAAAACATGGACATGGAGGAGAAAACAAAGGGTAAAGATCTGAGGGAGAGTGATAGAGAACATGATTAGGAGAAAGTTAACCATGAGAAAATCCCAAACTTATGATGTGTGTAAACGGTCTTTGATTACCTAGTAGGAAACGTAAACTAACAACATTTTTGTTTTATGTTTCTTTTCATAATTTTGAGGATTTCATTTACTACATAGAACAAAAACATAAGAAAATATACCTACCTTCAAGTAGAGTTTCATCCTTTAACAAGTCCCTACCAACACTAATCTTTTCTCCAAATGATGAGAATTCAAAAACACTTGGTCTCATAAAAGCACAAGAATCATCTTCTATAGAATCACATAATCTACAAAAGATTAACTATCTATTTCTTCTATCTTTAAACATTATCCCAAAAACAGAAAGGTTAAGGTAAAACAACTCTTCAAAAAGAAAGAATCCCATAGGAATGGAAACTACTTTTAAATCATCAAAGTTCCATGGTACTACCCAAAGTTCATCATAGACCATTCCATAAATAACGGTCCTTAAAATTCCTCAAAACAAACCAAACTAAGATTGAAAACCAAATACTAGAAGGATTTGATAACATAGTCTTCCAAAACAACTTCATTGTTCATCTCCAGACAACATCAACCACTCCTAACATCTTATAAAAAAAGTAGTTAACCTAAACATATTTTACCCAAGATAGGTTAGTCATTCCCATAAGTAACCTAAATTACTATAAGTTCACCTTAAATTCATCGATTCTTCAAAATATAAGTCAACCTTACTCCTCAATGAAAATACCATAGTAATCTATTTACCTCGATCAAATATGGTTCCCAAAATAATGAACGTCTTCCAAAATAATAATCATATTTTAATCCCCTAATCATCCCTATCATATTAATACAAAAATCATCGCATTTCCTATCACATTGGTTGTCAGAACATGTTCTTCCATTTCCCACCATTAACTAAGAAGAGAAAGCATAATTAGGGGCTTAAGTACTTAGCTAATAATCATAAAAAGGAACTGAAAGCATATAAGGATAACTTGTATATGAAAGGTATAACCTAACTTGTGATCTCCTAGGTTCCCATCTAGGTTATGAATGATCATATATTCTTATGTGAACCTTTATTTTATTTTATCTTTGTTCCTTTAACAATGGTTCATACCAAGCTTATGAATTTACCAAAGCATATCCCCCGGGAGTGTCGTAACCAAGAGTGCAGCAAGGCCCGTTGTCGTGTACCAGTTCCCATTCGAGTCTAGCTCAAAGCGGTGTTTTCAGGTTTTCCCCCTATGTACATCTGTTCCAGAGCCACCTCTACCTGCTCGTATCCAGACAGGGATGTATTTTCTTGGCAACCCCTTACTCAATACTCACCAAATACCAGAAATATTTCCTATATTAAACTTTTCTATAGGGTTCTTCCTAGAGTTTTCATATCCTAATTTCCACAAATAACTAAACCATCCTTTTATACCAACTATAGCATCCCATCTTTTTATAACATAACTTTCATTCCATTACACGGAACTGGGGATCTTTAAGGTTTAGTGTCTTGGAAACAAGGAACATAAAACATGAAACAAAAAAAACATTCTTCTTAAACACTTGAAAGGATTCTCCTCATGTTCACCCTAGGCTCATTACTGCATCTCATAACCTGGGGACATACATCAAAAGGAAGGGTGAGCAGAAGGCCCAGCAAGGGAAACAAGTGAAACATTTTACATATGAACTTGAGATACATCAATAAAGTCTTGAAAAGAACTTTAAGGCATGAAAATGAAATCATGAGGCATATCATAATAAAAATAAAACTTATTCATAACTTGAAGATGTGGCTACATCATTTAACATAGACAATCATGAACATATCACCAAGGTCCATCCCCAAGGTGTCATTTTAAAATTACCAAGGTTATTCACCAAGGTATCGTGAAAATTGTAATCTCTAGTGGTTACATCATTACCCAATGCATTGGAGCGCTATCAGGGCACACCCTTAAATTTGCCTTTATTATCATGTGAGCCACATATATCATCATCAAACATTTCATAAATAAACCATATAGCATAAAATAAATGGGTTTCATTTCATAATCATATCATTTTAAAAACTGCTTTAAAGACATGATCTTTACGATACCTTAAACCCACGAAAAGGGGAAAGTGGGTCTCATGTATGTAAATCCCAGAATTTAAAATAGAAAATTTTGGTATATATGTGAATAACCCTTTATAAGAAAGAGCTTTGAGTATTCACTTAATAAAATAAAGGAACTTTAGAAAAAGAGATAGACATTTTGAGACAGAAATTCTGCAGCATAACGGCAATGTTCCGAGGTTTTAGAAGACATTAAAAGAGAGGTAAAATGGGTCAAACATTCATAAATGACCCATAAAATAGTACATGGACAGAATAATAAGGATACATGATCATGGTAATGAAATTTCAAGGACATACCATTTGAAATGAAAAACATGGAAGGAAGAAAAAATAATTAGATTTCTCTTATGAAAGTTCGGCAGCCTAACGTCGTTACTTAAACATCAACAAAAATGATTTGAAAAGATAAAATAGGGTCTCTCATCATGTGAACATAAGAGTTCAGTATGATAGATATAGATATAATTCCCCAACATAACAAAAAGTAACTTGAAAGAATTGACATGAAAGTAGAACTTCAAAACGAGAAGGGTGAAGAACCACTTAAAAATTCGGTAGCCTAACGGCGCCACTTAAAACATCAAAATACTGAATTGAAGAGATCAAATGGGGTCTCTCATCATATGAAAATAAGATTCCAGTATGATATATATGGAGATCATACCCCAATATAATAAAAAGGAACTTGAAATATTTGACATGAAAGTAGAACTTCAAAACGAGAAGGGTGAAGAACCACTTAAAAATTCGGCAGCCTAACGGCGCCACTTAAAACATCAAAATACTGAATTGAAGCGATCAAATGGGGTATCTCATCATATGATCATAAAATATCAGTATGATAATTTAGAGATCATACCCCAACATAATAAAAAGGAACATGAAAGACTTGAATGAAAATAGAACTTGAAAACGAGGAAGGTGAAAGAATCCCTTAAAAATTCGGCAGCCTAACGGCGCCACTTAAACATTATTAAAAAGAATTGATGAGAGCAAGGGGGGGGGTCTCTCATCATATGAACATGAAATAGGCAGTAGGATGAATATAAAAGAACATCCTCCAACATAAGAACATGGAGTATAAAAGAAATGACATAAAAGAGATTACTTGAAAAGAAAGAGAGAGGTCGGATCCCTTACCTTAAAATGTAACTCTTAAACCTCAAAGGTTGGGACCTTGAGGGCTTGGGGGCACCTTGGGAGGACTCCTTGGGAGGTAATGAGACCAGAAATTCGTTGGGAATGAGTGGGGAGTCGAATGGATGAGAGGAGGGCTTGGTATTTATAGGGAAAGTGAGGGGACAAGGCATTAATGGCCAAGGGACACCTCACATGTGCTTTTCTCAAACCCATGTGCTCTCCCTTGGAATTTATCATGGAGTTAGGCCACATGGGGCCCCCAAAACAATAATTCATCACCCTTGGCCGGCCAACCCTTAAAAGATCTCATGACATCATCATGACACAATTATGATGTCATTAAACATACCGAAACCCTAAAACTGCATTTTTACTATTCACTGAAAAATTCATCTTTCTCAGAAAAATCCCAAACATTCACCTTAACTAAATATCAATGCTCCGATTTCAAAAATGAACTCCATTTTATAAAAAATAATTTTCTAAATATTTTTAATTTTATTTTTAAATAAATACACTATTCACCGTAAATTCATTTTTTTCAGAAAAATCCCCAAAAATCCCCATAACATAATATCGATGCTCTGAGTTCAAAAATAAAGTCATTTTTATAAAAATAATATTCTAATTATTTTTAATTAAATTTTTAATTAAAAAACACTATTCATCCGAAAAAACTAATACTTGAATAATAATTTATGAAACCGTTATTTAACCATTTTATTGAATCACATTACTTAATCAAAGTGCCTAGCTTATTTTAATACTTTTTTTAAGTGATATTACTAATCCATTTGGACACATTATTAATCCTAATCATAAAATCACTATTCATAATTTACTATTCATCAAAAATCAAGTTGATCTTATTAGACTCTAAATTTAGTACTGAACATAATTGCAGAAGACCATTTTTTTGAAAATCATTACACATTTTTAATTATTTTGGGTTTACATAAACATATTTAAAATATACTTTTTTCTAAAATTCATCAAAAATTTGCATACTATATTTATTCGGTCATTTGAAAATTCATAAAAGAAATCGAAATTTTATTTAAAACAAAGGATTACACAAGACAGTTACGGTCTCCTTACATAGCCCCTTATCACACCAGCATAGGACCTAAGTGTAAGGTGTGCTAAGGTGAGAGAATCCGAGGGAGGCTCGGCCAACATCGCACGAGTAGTAATTTCAGTTTGAACTTCTCGCGAAGGCGATCCCGTTCTAGCTTTATACGATGAAGTTCAGCTTGGGTTTGGTCCAGAGCAAAGCCCAGTGGTGCTACCTCCTTCCCAAGTTCTGTTAGATGGGCTTCAATCGGTCCAAGACTACTGGGTGAGGCCATCGAATCTTCTTTCAATATTAATTAACCAAGATTTCTTGTATTTAGATACAATAGTCAAAATGTTTAGTTTCCAGCGGTCATATTGACCAATGGTCAAATAACAGTCAAAACCCAACAGTCTCATTTTAATTATACTCATGTTACCAAATGAAACATTTTTGTTGAGTATAACAATAACACATAAAATTAGGAAACAAAATTTATTTAAAAATTTCGGGTCGTTACATGGTGGATGTTGAACTCTAGGTAAAGATCGCTCATGCCAGCAGGGCAGTGCAGCGCAGGGCGTTCAGGCTGGAGCCTAGGGTAAAGGGGCAAGTCAGCCTCAGGCAGTTCAGTTTGTGCCTGGTGATTGCAAGGCTGGACAATCGACTGTTTGAGGTACGATCCTTATAGCCTCTAATTTTTCTAGTGCATTGTTTGACATAGGTGCCACACACTCTTTTGTCTGTGCTCAACTTGTGGTAGCTCTAGGTTTACCTATGGAGAGGGTGTGTGGAGTTATATCAATTGACACTCCATTGGGGTTGCAGGTTGAGGATATCAAGCAATTCAAGGGGTGTGCCTTGGAAGTTGGTGGGTATCGTTTTTTGTGGGACTTGTTCATCCTCAAAATGTCAGGGTTTTACCTAATCCTAGGAATGGATTGGTTGGTGTTGTATCGGGTGCATATAGATTGTTATCATTGTAGAGTATCGTTCAGGTCACTTGAGGGTGACGCTTATGTCCACTATGGAGAATGGGATATTCGAGCAGGGCGTGCAGGGCCGTTTTGTCAACAAATGAGTGGACTCGCGGATCAAGTGGCATGTCTCATGCTTGATGATGATGAGGGAGGGGAACAAACTAATTTCCCTCTTGTGGTGGATCGGCTTCAGGATGTGTTTCCTGAGGATTTATCGGGGTTACCCCTTGAGAGGGATGTTGAGTTCACAATCGAGTTTCTGCCGGGAGCAGAGCCAGTTTCTATTCCGCCATACCGAATGGCACTGGAAGAACTCCAGGAACTGAAATTTCAGATTGAGGAGTTGGAGCGTAAGGGGTTTATCCATCCTATTATGTCTCCTTGGGGATCTACCGTTCTTTTTTCAAATAAGGCTGATGGGTCACTAAGGCTATGTGTTGACTCTCGAAAGTTGAATAAGATGACGGTGAGAAATCGGTACCCTATTCCTAGAAATGATGACCTGTTTGACCAGTTGAGGGGTGCATCAGTGTTCCTTAAAATTTACCTGAGTCCGAGTTATCACCAGTTGAGGGTAAGGTCTTCTAATGTACCGCAGACCGCTTTCTGGAGTTGGTATGGGTTGTTTGAGTTTGTGGTAATTCCCTTCAGCTTGACCAATGCACCGAAGGTGTTTATGGATTTGATAAACCAGATCTTTCATCATTATATAGATTGGATTTTGGTTGTCTTTGTTGACGATATCTTAGTGTACTAAAAAACTCACGACGATCATGACCAACATCTTGACATCATCTTGGGTATGCTAAGAGAGCATCGGCTATATGCCAAGCTATCAAAGTTTCAATTCTGGATTGGTGAGGTTCATTTTCTGGGACACATCATCTCGGAGGCAGGTGTGTTAGTGGATCCAGAGAAAGTGCAGGCAGTTGAATCTTGGGAGCAGCCCAAGAGTGTTTCTGATGTTCAGAGTTTTCTGGGTTTGGCTGGGTATTACCGAAGGTTCATTCCGGATTTCTCTCGCCTAGAAGCACCACTTTCGGGATTGACCAATAAAGGAATAAAGTTCAAATGGTCAGAGGCTTGTGAGAGTGCCTTTCAAGAGTTGAAGAAGCAGTTGACGAACACACCAATCCTGATCTTACCTAATCCGGGTAAGAAGTACATCGTGTTTCGTGATGTGTTTGGAGTCGGACTTGGGGATGTGTTGATGCAATATGAGCGGGTTGTGGCTTATGGGTCAAGGTAGTTGAGACCTCATGAGAAGAATTATCCCACTCATGACCTTGAGTTTGCTGTAGTAGTGTATGCCTTGAAGTTTTGGATGCACTATCTGTTGGGAGAACGATTTACCATGTTTACCAACCACAAGAGTTTAAAGTACATCTTCTCACAACGGGATATGAATCTTTGGAAGTGAAGATGGGTTGAATATCTCCATTATTTTGAATTTGAGTTAGTGTACACTCTGGGAAAGGGAAACAATGTTGCTGATGCTCTGAGCAAGAAGGTTCAGAATCAGATGGTTCAGGAGTCCAGCACCGAGTGGAAGGTGATGACTTTGTTTGAAGAGTTGTACTTGGAGGTGTAGGAGGAGAATGGTCCGATCACTCTTGCTTCCTTAATGATGGAGTAGACGCTTTTAATTCGAGTTAAGGAATGTCAGATTGATGATCCCGAGTGCTTGATCAAGAAGGAAAAGCTTTAAGGTGGGGAGCTACCTTCTAGCGGGGCCGTCGGCGTGAATGGTGTTGTTCTTGTTCGTGATCGTGTTGTTGTGCCAAAGTGTGTGCAGGAAGATTTTATGCGTGAGTTTCATGTATCGAAGTGGGATGTGCGTCTTGGTTTGACCAAGATGTACCGTGATCTCCGAAGGTAGTTTTGGTGGCCTGGAATAAAGAACGAAGTTGCGGGCTTTGTGGCAAGGTGTCTTACCTGTCAGCAGGTGAAGGCTGAGCATCAATGCCTAGGTGGATTATTGCATCCATTTCCCATTTTGTAATGGAAGTGGGATGATATAACGATGGATTTTGTTGTGGGTCTCCCGAGTACGCCATAGAAGAATGATGCAATATGGGTGGTTGTGGATTGGTTAACGAAATTGGCTCATTTCTTACTGATTCAAGAGACCTATACAGTCAACCAGTTGGGTGAGATATATGTTCGGGAGATAGTTCGGTTGCATGGGGTACCACAGACCATAGTTTTGTACTAAGATCCTCATTTCACATCGCGATTCATGAAAGGGTCGTCGAAGGTGCTTGGTACACAGGTGTTTTTGAGTACGACTTTCCACCCGCAGAAGGACGGGCCATCAGAACGTATGATCCAAGTGTTGGAAGACATGTTAAGAGATTGTGTCTTGGAATTTGGTGGTTCTTGGGAGAGGCACCTATCGTTGGTTGAGTTTTCCTAAAACAACAGTTTTCAGGCTACAATTCAGATGGAACCATTTGAGGTGCTTTATGGGAGACCATGTAGATCTCTGTTTTGTTGGCTAGAGACTGGTGAATCTGATTTGTTGGGGCTGAGTCTCGTGCAGGAGACTTCATAGAGAGTTCAGTTGATCAGGAAGCAAATGGATACGGCTCAGAGTAGGCAGAAGTTGTATGCAGATCGGAGGTGTAGGCCTCTTGAGTTTGGGGTGGGTGATAAAGTATTCCTTCGGGTGTCACTAAGGTTGGGTCACCGACGGATTCGGAAGTAGGGTAAGTTGGCACCCAGGTATGTGGGACCATTTGAGATTGTGGAGAGAATCGGACCAGTGGCTTACCGATTGGATCTTCCACAACGGTATGGTGGGATGCATGATGTGTTTCATGTGTCGCAGCTTCGATGGTATCACCCTGATCCATCTCACGTGGTTGATGTTGAGGATGTGGAGATCGAGGCTGATGCGTCCTTTGAGGAGCATCCGGTTTGTGTGGTGGATCGTAGTGAAAAAGTCTTGGGAGGAAAGGTTGTTCCATTAGTGCGAGTACTATGGCAGCATGTGAAATTTTTAGAAGAAACATGGGAGTGGGAATCAGATATGCGAGCTCAGTGGCTCGAACTCTTCTCTTCGGTGAAGCAGTGAGGCTTGGGAACTCGGCTCAAGGATGAGCCGTTATAAGGTGGGGAGGTTGTAAGATCCCGATTTTTGGAAAGGTATGTTTTGTTGTGTTCTGGGTTAAACCCTTGATTTTGGGACTTTAAAAGGTTTCTTGAAAGTGTGAGAGGCCTTGGGGGTGTTCTGGGGGCTCAGGGCACAGACGAAGGAGAGTCTGGGCAAAGCAGACCAAGGTGCACGGCCTGCGCACGGTCAGCCAAACCGTGCGGCCTGCCCAAGAGAAACCATGCGTCCCTCCCTCCTATGGACAGAAGCGAGTGCACATTTTGCACACGGTTTTCCATACCGTGCGGCTAAACCATGTGACTCCTCCTCCTCTGGGTAGTGGAATTCACATGGTTTGCGCACGGTTTGCCAAACCGTGCGGACAAACTGTGCAGCCACTTAAAGTTGGGAAAATTTATAAAATTTCCACTTTGGGATTTTTAAACCCCACTTAGTATTTTCCTCTCTTCCTCCTCTCTTCTCCTTAGGCATGAACCAAAACCCCCAAGTACTTAAAGAGATCAAACTCCTTCGATTCTAAGGCATTTTTGGTGCCGTTGGTTGCGGATCGAAGCTCCGGGTAAGGCTAACCTCATCCTTGCTTCTTTTTTTGGGTTAGGTTTAGTACCTTCTCTCCCTCTCATTCCAAATCTCTAAAACCCTATCTTTTGGGTGAGTTTTAGGCTGAATCTTCAGAGGTTGGTTGGATCTAGGTCTAAGGACTCGATAGGGAGTGCGTTCAACCGCGGTTTCGAGGTAGGTGGTCTAAAAGTTATATCCCACGGTTATTTAGGGTTTTTGTGCATTTTTACTTGTGTTCTTGTTTCCCTTGGTTAGGTTTTGAATATCCTTAGTATGCTTGGTTTTAATGAGTATTAAAATGGAAAATGGGAACCCTCACGATCCCCGTGGGATGTGTTGGGATTGTCCTGACCTAATTAGGGCCATCCATGAGATGTGCCGGCTTTTCCCGGTATTTGGGATTGTTATTAAAAAAGTGACGTTGTTGTAATGAATTATAGAGCCCTTGATAAAAATGTTGGTATGATTGGTTGAACTTGGAATAGAAGTTAGGTGATGCACCTAGACTTAGTAATACCCAAAGGGTTAACTGGAATGGGTTAAATGGTTGTTTCATTGGAATGATGAATGGGTTAAATGGATTAATGTGTAAATGGATTAAAGACCATAATGGGATAGATTATGGGTTTAATGTTGAATGCTTAGTGAGATAGGCATAACACATGGGAATTGGGTGAATTGTAAAATGATGTGAAAGGGTAATGTGTTAATGGGTTGAGGCATGATGGGGTTTCCCATGTGGGATGTTGTGAATAGTGTTTGCCGAAGGGAAATGGTTTGGATGGTTGATGGTTACTTATATATAAGAATGTGAACATGGCTTCTTAGAGGGGGGTATGACTTGAGGATCTACGCCCACGGGTCGAGTGAAGACCGAGGTTATAAACTCCACCCTAAATGCATTGGTTAGGAAAGGGGACTGAGGGTTTATTCTCCTAATGGTTGCATCCACCCAGACTGAGGCTTCGAGGTGAGGTTATGGTTACTATGAGAGAGTTAGTCCTAGTGAGATAGGATAACGATGTGTTTACCCTCTTGCATGTGATTGTTGGCCTAAGACCCATGTAACATAATGTATGTGATTAACCCATTGAAATGTGATGAAATGGTAAATGGTGATAATGGGTGTGTAATGAATTGTAATGGAAGGGGAATGGCATGGTTTTAAACTGGTTGATGCACCTTAATTAATTACTTGGCATTTATCATTCATTTTCCTTTGCATGCACTACCTGTTATTACTGAATATTTTGTAGACACTGTTGGTGGTGGCATACTGAGTTGTACTCACACCCTGCTCGGGCCACCGTTGGGTACTCGAGAAGACTTCATGTTTACAGGTCAGGACAAGGGCAAGGGTCCTTGCTAGATAGCTGAGTGGACATGGGTAGCACTTGGTGGAGGATCCAAACATGGAGTCGGGACCATTTTGGGGATTTTGGTCGTTGTCTTTATTTCAGGGTTGTGCCCACTTTTGCACTTGTAGTATGACATGGAAAATTTATTATTGGAAGTGGTTGTTATACATGTTCCTTGTTTATTGGTTATTGTTTCGGCTATCTGGTTTATTTCTGTTGTTCTTACTCTGATAAAAAGGGGGTATATTCTCCCCACTTGACACTATAGACCCCCACTGCTAGTCGGCAGCCTTTGGCATACAGGGTGGCATGCTTAAGGTCATGTAACCACCCAGCTCGGAGCACCGGTTTAGTGGCTTCTGGGTCGGGGATGTTACATATGATCATATTATCATCTGTTTGTTAATAACATTTCATTATTACTCATTATTTGGGTATTAATGACTTTGTTTTATTCTGCAAGTTTTATTGAATAAGTTCTAGTTCTCCTTATTAGGTCATATTTATATCATTGGAAAATGATATTAACATAATATATACCATATTTATTCATTATATATTTTTATATAATCATTATTTAAAGCATATCATGTAGAATTAATTGTATTGCATCATGGAGATAATAGGTCGTACATACGTACGAGTGATTATATCATTATAATAATTGTTAAATGGTATGGATGTGGATAGTATATATTTTGTTCCAAAATCCATATAATTTTATTATAATCACATATAGTTATTATTTCTATCATTATACCCCTCTAATTAAGGTGGTGCTAAAAAACAGATTACACCACTACGTGGGGGTGATAATCCATATGTATGCATGCATGGTGATTTCGTTTTTATTAGGATACATATAAGATGAAATATGGTTTTTATATAACAATAATAATTTCTCATTATATAATTTATACTTTAATTATTACTTTATAATGGAAAAAAATCATTAAGAGGAAGTATAATAAGAAATAACATTGAAAGAATCGGTTGAGGAGATTACCTCTTCTTCAACGAGCTCCCTCCAGACCTCTTCTAAAAGCACTAGAGTTTGTCTTTGGAGAATAATGGAAGCTATATAATGTTACTAGGGAAGTTTTAAATGGTAATGGTAATGGTATGGATGATATTTAAAGTAAAAAATACGGTTAAGAAGTAAGGGAGGAGGTTCCCTTTTATAATTGAGGTGAGGGGCACTTATGGAATCTCTAAAAACATTAATTTATAATAAAATCAAACCACATCCAAAATCCACCAGAATATACTAATTTATAACATTAGATGATATAAGGTTGTAATATAATCAAAAAATAAATTTTATATAATCGTTTCTATTAATTTGAACCTTATCATTTTAATTAACACTAAGTTATTCTATTTAATTTTTAATTAAGGTAACAAAAATTTAAATATTTAAAGAGTGAAATATTTACTTATTTTATGTCAATTAGACTATAAATAAATATTTTAGAATATTTTATAACTTATAATAATTATTAAAAATTTTATAAAATGTTTTATGTTTTTTAAATAATTTAATAATACATTTTTTTGTTAAATAATCAATAGTGTCAATTTTGACACTATTCAATTCTTTGATTTTAAGAAATTATGAAGATATAAAGTGAAATTAGAAAAAAATATTTTATTATATTCCTAAGAGTTAAAGGTCATCTATAAAATATGTTGGAAATATTAATTATCTCAAATTATATTTATTTTAATATTTTTAACAACATTTATTTCCTGTCTCCATTAATAAAACAATTAATACATTAGTTTAGTGTAATTATATAATACAATTATTTGTTAAATAAAAATCTAAAACAAAATAATATGAAGAAGATAAATCCTCTATATTTCAGAATAACACTTATAGTTGAATATATCTTCCTTTAAATGATACATAAAAATGTTTATGTTTATTAAAACACGAATGTGACAACTTTAACATCACTTTCAATATAATATTATACATGTCATAATATTTCCCATATGGCTTCAAATGGTCAATAACTAGTCCCTTGGATGATAATGCTATAGATATACTCTAAAAATTAATATTTAGTAAATTTTTGGTGTATTTTAATGGTTATTATCATTTTAATAAAAATTAATTTGTTGATTTTTCCTCAATTAAATAATTTCTCCATCATCAATGTTTAAATATTTAAGGTAATTATTTATTTCATAAAATTTAAAAATAAATTAACAGGATAAATAAAAAAATTTTATATTTATAATTATTATTTATATTCTAGTTTATTTTATGTATAACCTTATATTAAGAATGATATAGTTATTCAAATTTGAGTAAGACATATTTAACTTTTATTTAAACAAAAACAATTAAATGTCCGAATATCATCCAATTGGCTTCCAAAGGGTGCCATTTTTACCCAAGGATGATTTAGGTTTAAATTAACTCATCCAATAATATTAGGACAAGTATTTGGGTCAATTTAAAAATTTTATTTTTAACTTTAATTACCAGATTTACCCCTTTCTGTATAAATAAAGAAATTACTAATGTTATTATTCATAATGACCAACAATAAAAAAAGTTATTTAATTAATTTATAGCTACTAATTACAAATTTGGAATCAATTTTTTAAAATTTAAAAAAAGTTTTTTATTAATTAAATTAAATATAATCTCTTTTTCAGAATGAGAAAATAAGTTTTAAAAGTTAAAATATTGAAAAAGATTGAAATGTTTTTATATCTGAATTCAATGTGAAATTAATGTCCATGATATAAATTACATTAAATGATAAAAATATAATCAATTTATACTTTAAAAATATTAAATAATATAATTTATCCATATAAATTATTTTAATGATAATTTTTTTTTTCAATTAAAATTTAGTATAATTTTACTATTGATCAAAACATGAAAGTAATCAAAAAAATATCAAAAATTAATTCGAAGTAAATTTTTATATTCATATATCAAAGAATAAGTTTATTTTGTTATATAAAAATTATTATTTTGTCGAAATATTAATTTAAAATGGATTTTCCATTAAACGGTGGTAAAAATACATTTTCAAAAAAATATAGGGTTTTTATACTTCAAATAGGGTTTATTCATACCCTATGACAAAATTAAATATTGGATTAATATCAAAAATATTTTATTAAATATATAAATTATATATTTCATTAATTTAATTTAATAATTTTAATTCACTTAATTTATTAATGCAAAAATAAAAATATATAATTGATTTATATTTTCATAAATTATTGGTTTCCAGTGATTTCACTATACATTTTCATAAGTTAGTTATATTTATTTCCACTAATTTAATGACTAGTTTATAATGATAATTTTATACTAATTGAATCTAATGGTTTGTTTAAACTCATGATTTCATGCAATGCAATCTATTAAAGAATCAAAAGTATTTAAAGAAATGATTTTGTAAAAACATCTTGGTGTAACATTATTCCCTCATTGAACATAATTTCACCCTTGAAATTCATCCCTTGGATAGAAATAGATAAGGAAATATCTACCTCATCACATCTTCAAGTTCCCACACAAATTCCTCAAATTTTTGGTTCCACAAAAAAATATTAATCAATTGAGTGGTCTTATTTCATTGAAAATTTTCACTTCGATCCAGAATATCTATATGTTGTTCTTCATAAGAATGATCTTGATCCATCGATATGACTTTTGGGTTTAGTACATGTGATGGACTAGGTATTTAGATTCTTAGGAGAGATACATGGAATAATCAAGGACTAGAGACAGATTCATAGGATGCACCAATTGATAAGATACCTTCCCAACATGATCCAAAATTCTAAAAGGACCAATATACCTAGGGCTCAACATTCCCTTAATTCCAAATATCATTACTCTATTATAGAGAGGTATAAATAGAAACACATTTACATAAACATTAAACTTTAGGTCTTTTCATTAGTTGTTAGTATAACTTTTTTTTCGACTTTGAGCTGCTCTTAGGTGTTATTGAATAGATCTGACATTTTTTCCCATTTACCCTAAAATCCATATATTTTTTATTTTATAACAAAACTTTTAAAGGATGAGTTTGAACCTTTACAATGTTCCAACTAGATTAAACATTCAAGAGATTTAAAACCATAAAAACCTTCCAACTTCAAAATCCATAAACAAACACGACATGAAGAAAAAATATAATTTTAAAATCTATATAAAAGCTATTCCACTTGCCAACCTAATTTGGTCCATAGAGAAAACATACTCCACCATTAATGTCATCCATGAGTCCAAAATTCCAACAAACAAAACAACTATTTCAAAATTTTAAATTCAAAAGACAGCTAGACCATCATCCTCCATCACCATCATCTTAGGATGCATAACCACATCGGACCATGAACTGGCACGTGATACGCACCCTAATAGAAGATTAACCATTATTCTCCACCAAACACATCCACATCGTTCACGTAGAAGTAAAACTCACACTTTTTCTATCATAACCGATGAGGAAGGCCACTGAAGTCCATCATCATAACTAAATAACTATTGACATCGAAAAAATACCCCACTGAATGTCTTCACTATTCGTCTACCATCAATGGAAAGGAAGGACACATTTACCAGAGCAGAACCCAAACTCACCATCGACAATCGAATTTTCATCACCACCAACCTCCCAAATCCTCCTGCTCAGAAGGACATTCGAAAGACCTTTAAGACATCCACATAGCTCTACCTCGGAAAGAACAGAGGAATCCATGAAATTTTAGAAACATAGAAACATAGATCACAAAACAAAAAATGTCTTCAACATGACCGAGCAGTAATAGGGATGTCGTCGAAAGGAACAACATGTTGTCTTCATCACACGGTCACCACTAGTATCAAATATAGGAACAAAGGACCAAAAGTGACGAGGACGAGATGCCTTGAACTCTGACAGCCACTTGAGAATAACATACCAAAGCTTCTTGCAAACCACCCCTCCAGACTGATTGGGAGAGGAGTGGTGGAATGCTGAAGCTAGGGAAGATTAGAAGGACCAGGACCTCAACAACGAGCTGCTACCACGCCTGAAACCCAATCCAAACCATGAATATTGAGACAAAAACACAATTAATTTAATACTATAAACAAAAAACATCACTATAGCCATAGATGAAGTCAGTATAGGACGTTACTTCTGGAGAACCGTCAGCTGATCCACACATCCCAAAGCCATCGTAAAACCACCACCCCAAACCAAATAGGAGAGAAGTGGCAGAACCAGAGGGTAAAGCAGTAATAATCAGGGAGGGTTGAAATAGTGAATCACTTACAACAATAAGCCTCCAACCCAGGCTAATGAAGCCACCACCTTACAAAGCCATACCTAAAATAACAACACAAGAAAAACACCACCAAGAAGAAACCACATAGTGTGTATGATAAAGAAGTGATGGAACTTAATTCAATATATGGATCCTACTGAATACTTCACTATAACTTCAAGGTAAAACTTGGATCCCATATAGATATAATTTAAATCGGTACTCCATAAAATCTTACCACTTACTTTATACATATCATGGAAAGATGATCAAGTGATTAATCCTCTCTAATAAAAATGAAGTGTGCTGGATTCATAAGGTGATCAACTATAACCCATATATAATTATGGAATTTAGATGTTTTGGTAAGTCTGTTGAAAAACTCCATAATGATGTTTTCCCGTTTACATTATAGTATGGGTAATGGTTGTAACATCCCCTTAGACTTATATCTCTAAGCCTTATCTTGCTGAAAAACCAAGCACCGAGAGACATATTCAGTAACATCTCTTTTCATTCCATTCAAACATAAATAATATTTTATGACCTTGTAAATATTTTTTCGTTTAGGATGAATAGATAATGAAAAAATATGAGCCTAATCCAACAAATCATCCTTTAATTCTGGTATAGAAGAAAAAAAACCAGGTCCTGAATCTTTTTATTCCAACAAAATCAAGGCTGAATTTAGGAAATTTTCCCACCTTCTTTTGTAGCTATACATCTTCCTTCTGTGCATTCTTAATATTCACTTATATAGATAGTTAAAAATTCATTTGATAATGATAATATTTCTCCCCTTAATTTAAAATTTCTACATTCATTCTTAGAAAATCCATAAATATTGGATCTTTTTTTTATCCTCATCATGGATAGGCTAGAATGGTCCTTTCAACTCAAAGCATTTTCCACCTTGTTCTATTTCTTAGTGTGTCATTGTATTAAGTAGTTGTAATCTTTGATAAACTCTAACCATATTATTTAGTTCATATTAATATCCTTTTATTTAAAAATATACTTTAAACATTTATGATCAGTATAAAAATCACACCTTTCACAATAATATTAATTACTCCATATCATTAATATAGATATTACCACAACTACCTCAAAATCATGAGTTGGGTAATTTTTCTCATGGACTTTTAATTTTCATAATGAATAATCTATCACCATGTAATTTTTCATAATCACACATCACAACCCCTATTGGATGCATCACTATATATAACAAACATTTATCCACTATAAGTGAGTGTGGCCACTGGTGCACTAGATAAAATTATTTTTAGATCTTTCAAATTATTTTCCCATTCCTATTTCCACATGGACTTAACTCCTTTTTGAGTCAAATTGGTGAGTGGATTAGATAGTCATGATAAAATATTTCAAAAAAATTGATAATATCCAAGAGAACCAACCAATATTTGGATCTCAATTTCATTTGACTGTCTAGGCCAACTTTATATAATTTTTTTTCTAGATCCATAGATATACCCTCTCTTGAGATTATGTGACCCAAAAATTAAACTTTCTAATTCCAAAATTCACACTTGATAATTTTTTTATAAAGATTATACTTTCTCAGGGTATTTAGTACAATTATGAAGTGATATTAATGTTCTAAATTGATCTTCAAATTTAGAATAATATCATCTATAAAGACTACCACAAACTGACCAAGATAGTCTCAAAATACTCTATTCATTAGATCCATGATTATAGTGAAGGAGTTTTTAAGACACAATGACATCACTATAAATTCATAATTTATATATAATTTATGTAATGTCGTTTTCAGTATATCCTCTTTCTTGACCCATAATTGATGATATACTAAACTAAGTTTGATATTTTTAATGTATTGAGGTTTGTGTAATTGGTGGAATAAGTTTTCAATAAGGGGAAGAGGATTTTTGTTTTGGATTGTGATTTTGTTAAGTTCTCAATAATCAATACAGAGTCTCATCATTAAATATTTCTTCTTAAAAAATAGAACTGGTGCATCCCAAGGTGAAGAACTAGGGAGTATGAATCCCTTTTAAATATTATCCTAGATTTTCTTCTTCAATTCACGTCACTTAATTAGGTACATTCTATAAGGTGTCCTTGAAATAAGAATAACACCTAGCATGAGATCTATTGAATACTATACTTCATGATTTGGTGGAATACCAAGAAAATATTCTAGAAAAATATCAAAACATTCCAATTCAACAGGGGTATTATTTAAGGTGAGTTTCTCCCTTTCCATTTGAGATAGATAACCCTCATTTATAAGATTCAAGACCCATAAGATGGAATAAAATTCCAATGGAATGTCATGATCATCCTTGCATAATTGATGATCATAGATTTATCTAGAATATGAAATGTGACTTCCCTTACTTGGAAATTGATATGAGCTCAATATAGAGAATGCCAATCCATGCCAAGAATCACATAAAAGTCCAATAAAATAAGGATCACAAGATCTACTAAAAAAACTTTCCCACAAACTTCAACTAGAGAAGAATTATAAACCATTGATGCGTTTTTTGTGCCATGAAGAGTTGTTAGAGCTTACTCAACATCTAATTTTTGAGGTAAAATAATGATACCATTAGAAAATTCTTCAAAAATAAATGAGTGGGTGGATCCAGAATGAAATAAAACATTTTCAACTTTATATTGGATAGTAAGTGTACCTTTCACCAATTAATTATTGTATTATACATCTCTGATAGTCATCACATGGGACTTAGATTTGTCTTTAGTCTTAAGAGTTTATTAACACAGATCATTATAGATAATCCTTGGATTTTGGAATTGGTTGGCATAATTCCCCATTTACTTTCAATTATAGAATTTATGTGTCAGAGGATTATTATGTGTATCCTTTTCTATATTCACATCACTAGACATCTTATTCCCATCACATCGATATTCAACTCCTCAATGACCTTCTCTCCCATAATTAAAACATTTTCTCTTACCTTTAAGATAATTTCCTCCATGTTTATTTCCATACATTGAGCATAAGGGAAAAATCATCTTATTTTCAGCGCGGTCAATATATATTCTCTTGAATTACATTTTTCTCTTCTCACCAAACCCATAGGATGTAATGGGTTAATCCAATCCCTATATCAAGATTGAGTGCACATAGAATGATTTCATCATAGCTGTTGAAGTCCCTTATGGATAATTCCCATATGAGACATGATTTTAGGCCCCTAAATAAACAATAAATTTTACTCACTAGTTGGATAATAATTATAGAAGTGTATGTTGCAAGTATTCCAAATTTTTTTTATAGGTACCAACAGATTAATCTTCCTTTTTGTTAATCTAATGGAACTCACTATCCATATTTTTTTTGAAGAATACATAGAATGTACTTTTTGAAAAATAATTTCTGAACTCATCCCATTCCTTGAATTCAATTTCATCTCATTGCCTTGTATTTTTGATAAGGTTTCACCATTTATCAGCTTCAACATCCAAATTATAGACCAATAAAATTAATTTATCATGTTATAAACATTGGAGAACTGAATATATATTTTCAGTGGTACTGATCCATTTTTATCCACCAGT
The DNA here is from genome assembly GCA_963277665.1 of Viscum album. Taxonomy (NCBI): domain Eukaryota; kingdom Viridiplantae; phylum Streptophyta; class Magnoliopsida; order Santalales; family Viscaceae; genus Viscum; species Viscum album. The sequence goes on along the minus strand of OY728164.1, from coordinate 1,005,434,091 downwards.
GGATTATAAGACCCACTGGAAGAAGGTGGATACTACCACATGAAGGAATTAACAGAATATTATTCCCTACACTGCTCGTTTCAAAGTCCCTCATGATTCATATATTGACAAATATGTGTGATCATAAATAAAATATTTCACATTACATATCCCATAAAATTTAGTTTCTTAATAGGACAATAATTTCATTTCCCCTCACATTCAGCATTAATGTGGTTCCCTCAGGTTCCAACTTTTTACTAAATCCAATAATCATAATGTGAGAAACACTAATAATAATGGGGAAACCACATAATCAACAATCAACAATAAAATTTAAATTTAGGACACTTTAGGTTTTATCCTAGGTTATTCAGGATCATTTCTAAAACACTAGGACTGTAACCTATACTTTGACATATCCTTGGGGTTACTACTAAGGTTTTATCACCATAGATTCCAAAGGATATCTATACCTTTACTATGATATCAAATATAAGGGCCAATACATTACATACATAGACATTACTTAAAAATTTGAGGAATATTCACTACAAAACATAACAAAACCATTCCAGGACCATATAGGTTTAGTGTCTTTAGAAACTAAGAAACATAAAGAACTAGTTCATAGGACATCTACATTATATTTTGCTTATTTATCCATAAATAGACCCCTTTTTTATATATTACTCAATACCCATCTTTATGAAGCATGGAAAAGAAAAATATGGAAGGATGAGATTAGATTCTCATTAAGGGTAAAACAATGGAGATATAAATAATATCATAATCATAATACATAAGAAAATAATTTTTTAAAATCTTATCCTCCATATGAAAGATCACAACATCATGTCATTAGATAAATCAAAAAAGTTCCTAAGAATCAATGGACATAATCCCAAAAGACATAACATAATACATAAACCTTTTTTTCATACACATAAGAATATGAAATCATTTCATATTATTCAAGGCTTATTGAAAAGACCATCATAGAACATAAAGTCCATTATTGAACTGAGTTAACTCCACATTATAGCATTGTATTAACGAACAGAGATCATTTCCCATTCCAACCTTGTCTATATCATGTGATATAAATCTTTACCCAATGAATTGGATTTAGATATAGGTCTCACCGATATAATAATTAAATCCTTCTTACATGTTCCACAAAAAAATTAATCAATCAATATAACCTAAGGAATAAAATGGGTTTCTTTAAACATCATTCCACTATAACATAATCTGTGTAAAAAAAATGTATTTCATAAATAAAATTACATTATAAACACAATAAAACCATAGGAAAATTGGGATAACATACTTTACATATAATCCTATGAAAAAATTCTATTTTATTTGGAAAATAATTTTGGTAGAACACTTGAAATTAAATCGTAAGGAAAATATCCTATCTTCTTCAGAAAAAATTTCCTTTCTCAAAATGACACCCAGTTTTAAGGGAAAATAATTTATTTGGAAATAAAATTAAAATCATGTAAAAAAACATTCATGGAAATAATGCATTATGAAAATGTAAAAATATGTTGATTTCCTATAGTTTAAAATAAAAAATTCTTCTCATACTTTTTTCAAAAAGTCAAAAATTACCTCGTATCAAAAACAAAAAAAAGATTCCTTTCATATTGTTTAGTAAAAATTAAAAAATGGGTAAAATTAATGTTAATAAATTTTAGAAGGATATAAATAAAATTTTAGAATAAATATTTAAGAAATATGTACATGGATGATAAATATACCACTGTAAAAACTTATATATAAAAAATCTCATATAATAATGAGATTTCAAAATTATCCCTTACCTTAAGTCTGATATCCTTTGAATATATCTAGGCCTCTTTTATAAGGATTTAAATAATGTAATTGAATTATTAAATAATCATAGTAATTTTTATGATACCATGTATGATCATATCATAATCTGTTTGTTAATAACATTTCATTATTATTAGTTATTCAGGTATTAATGGATTCATTTTCATATGGATGTTTTGTCGAATAAGTTCTAGTTCTCCTTATTAGGTCATACTTAAATCATTAAAAAATGATATTAACATAATATATACCATATTTATTCATTCTATAAATTATATAATAATACTTTAATGAATATCATCTAGAATTAATCACCTCATATCATGGAGAAGGTAGGCCGTACGTATAGACGAGTGATAATATTATGCCCATAAATGTGAAATTGTATGGATTTTGATGGTTTATATTTTGTTAAAGAATAAATATAATATTATAATGATAAAATTTAGTTATTATTTCCATCATTACATCCAACTAGGTAAGGTGGTAGTGAGAAATATATTACACCACTACATGGAGACGTTAAGCCATATGTATGCACACTTAGTGATTTCATTTTTCATAGGATGGATAGAAGGTGGAATATAGTTGTTAAATAATCATAATAACATATCATTATATAATTATACTATATTTATTACTTTATTATGGAAACAAAACAGTAATAGGATGTATAAGAATAATGAAGTTTGAAAGAATTAGTATAGGAGATTACATCTTCTTCGACGAGCTCCCTGTAGATATCTTTATAAAGCACTAGATTTGTTCTTTAGAGAATAAAAAAATATATAGAATACGAACAGGGAAGTTGATAATGGAAATGGGTAGGGGTTGTCTGAGCATGAAGGTTCAAAATCAAGTGAATATGTGAGGAAAAATATTCCATTTTATAATTGAGGTGAGGGGAACTTATAGAATCACCAAAAATATTAGAAAAGTTTTTCTATTAATTTAAACTTTATCATTTTAATTAAAAATTAGTTATTAAATTTAATTTTTAAATAAGTTAACAAATATTTCAACATTAGAAGATTGAAATATTTAATTATTTTTTGTAAATTAGACAATTAATAAATCTTTTCTAATTTTTTTGACCATATCATAATTATTATATATTTTAAAAAATGTTTTATGCTTTTTAAATAATTTAATAATACATTATTTTTATAAATCATAAATAGTGTCCTTTTTGAAACTATTCAATTCATTGATTTTTAAAAATTATGAATATATCAAGTTACCTTTAAATTTTTTTTATCATATTCTAAGAGGTCAAAGTCACCTATTAAATTATTTTTAAATATTAATGATCCCAAATTATATTTACTTTAATATTTTTAATAATATTTATTTTTTATATCCATTAATAATATAATTACTACATTAGGTTTGTGTAATTACTTAATAAACAAATGTTTTAAATAAAAATTAAAAATAAAATAATATAAAGATTATAAATCCTCTAGATTTTATAAGAATACTTATAGTATAATATATGTTTTGGAAAATACTATATAAAAAATGTTATATTTCTTAATACATGAATGTGAAAACTTTAACATCATTTTAAGTAAACTATTATAAGTTTCATAATTTATCCATATAGATATAAATGGTCAACAACTCGAACCGTGAATGATTATGTTCTAGGTATAATCGACCAATAATATTTAGTCAAGTGTTTGTGTCTTTTATTGCTTATTATCTTTTTAATAAAAAATATTATATTGATTTTTCATCAATTAAATAATTTTTCATTCATCAATGTATAAAACCTTAAGGTAAATATTTATTTCAGTAAAATTAAAAATAAATTACTATGTCAAATAAAAAAAATTTAACATTAAAATTAGTATTCATAGATTAATATATCTTATGAATACATTAATATTAAAAATTATATATGTATTAAAATTTTAGTAAGATACATTTAACATTTCATTAAATAAAACAAATTAAATGTCCTAATCTCATCCAAGTATCTTCCAAAGAATACCATTTCGACCCAAAGATGATTTAAGTCAAAAAAACTCATACAATTATACTAAGAAAAGTGTTAATATAATTTAATAATATTTTTTACCGTTAATTAACTGATTTACCCTTTTACTGTATTAATAAAAATATTACCAAAGTTACTATTAATAATGCCTAAAAATAAAATAAAGATATTTAAAAAATTTGGACCTACTGATTCAAAATATGAAATAAATTTTTTCCAAATCCAATAACAAATTATTTTACTTAATTAAATTATAATTAATCTCGTTTTTGGAATGATAAAACATGTTTTTATAGTTAAAACATTGTACAAGATTTAAATGTTTTTACGTATGAATTCAATGTGAAATTAATTACAATGAACTATATTACATTAAATTATAAAAATATAATATATTTGTACTTCAAAAATAATCAATAATATTCTTTAACCATATAAATAATTTTTATTGATTTTTTTTCAATTAAAATATTGTATATTTTTACAATTCATAGAAACATGAATATTATCAGAAAAATATAAAAATTTCATTGAATTTATTTTTCTATATACCTCTTCCAAAGAAGTTTATTTTTTCATATAAAAGTTAATAATGTGTCAAAATTTTAATTTAAAATGGGTTCTCTATTAAACGGTGGTAAAATTACCCTTTTCAAAAAATATAGGTTTTTATACATCAAATAAGCTTTATTCATATCCTATGATAAAAATATATATCAGATGAATATAAAAAATATTTTACTAAATATATAACATATATATTTCATTAATTTAATTTACTAATTGTAATTCACATAATCTGTTAATACAAAAATAAAAATATATGATTGATTTATTTTTTATTAATAATTTGTATCCAATTAATTGAGGCCACATTTTAATAAGTTAGTTATATTTATTCCTAATAATCTAATGTATAGGTTATAATAGTAATTTTATACTAATGACGTCTCATGGTTTGATTAATCTAATGATTTCATGCATTGAAAGCTATTGAAAAATTAAAGTTATTTAAAGAAAATATTTCATAAAAACATTTGCGTGTTACATAAAAGGCATTTTATATTCACCCCTCCATTATTTCTCAACTTTGGAACCACTTTCTTTGAGTGTGAATTCCCATTGTTAAAAAGTTTTGGTTATTTAAAAAATTCAATCCCTTTTCACTTAAAAAAGTAACACTCCTCCCTTCACTTCTCCCCATTCTAGAACCCACTAATTTCAACACAAAATCATCCCAATGTTCCCAAAATAATTCCAATCCATCTTTAGTAGGTTATGTTCTTCAGAATATACCATACCTTAAAGGCTTATCCCGCTTTGTAAATGAGATAATCCAAGAAGCGAGGTATGAATTTATAACCCATCCATTATCATTTCAATTTATTTATATAATATTATTTTTATTAAAATTCCATTTAAACATATAAAAATGATAAAATTAATATCATAAGTATAATTATATTATATTATAATTATGGAATAAGCATTAAAACCTTTTTCTTTTCAAATAAAAAAATTAAACCGTCATTTATGCCCGGGATGAACTACCTCCTACATGACAGAACATGTTAATTCGTCACCTTACAAGGATTATCCTAGTAGGGAATTTAATATATAAGTATTATATTTATGAAATATTTTATATTTATAAATTATAAACATATAACACCTTTTCCTTATTCTATAGAAAACTAAATCATCATCCATGTGTATGTTTATACTATCCCCTAAATGGTGCAATCGATTTCTATTTTTTCTAACCAATATTCACGGATAGTAAATATAATAGTTTAAATGGTTAAGTATAATTTATATGAAATTATTACGGTTTTAGAAAGATAAATTGGACTGACTCTTTACAATATGAGAAATAAAGAATTGTGGAAAACTCTACCATCAAAAAGTGTATTCCATGATCAAAAAATGATTTCTTTGTAGTATGAAATAACTTATTACAGGTTATATTATTATTTTTAATTCATTAAAATTATGATAATTCATATATATAAATAATAAATAATATCATTATGATTCTAGTATACTGATATTAGAAATAAATAACCTCATAATCATCATTTAAATCAGGGTATGTTCATGTTTGGGGTCAGTTTAACCACCTACATGAACAATACATTGAAATTATATCATGAATGAAAATTAGAATATAATGTAACACCCTGAGATTCCACGATACGCTTCTCTTTCAATAATGCAATAACTTGCATTATACGTAAGTTCGAGATTCTAAAGCACCGCGACCAATCAAAATAGCCATTTTGAATAGCAATACCCACTTTTTGAAATTATATATATTTTATATTTCAAAATGGACTTCATTTTTGTATTCGTAATATCTAAATTACCCTAATTTGAATTTTTTGTAATTTTCTGAGAACTTCCAATTTTTTATGAATAGTGAAAAATACTTAAAACAAATTTTTTAATAAAAATAATTTATAGTGATAAATTATATTGTTGAGTGGTTTTAATGTATAATTAGAATATATTTTTACCATTTTATCCAATTGTGTTCATTATATTTAATTTAACATTGAAACTGGACATAAACAATTGTCAATCTTTTGATATATATTGTTTCTTAAAAACACGATATTTGTTGTGACAGAGGGAATTAATTATAAAATTAATTAATGAAACTTATATGTTTGGAATTTTTTAAAATAGTCATAATTTTTAAATTTGGAATATCAATTATATCTTAGGGTGAAATTTTGGCATTGTTCTGAAAAACTTCAATTTTTGATGAATAGTGAAACCACTAAGTGGTAGTTAAAAAACTGATTTTTCATTTAGATGAAACTTTACCGCTTATATGAATTGAATTTAAAAAATCCGACATACATGGTTTTAATTAGGACGTAAAATGTGGTTCAATGGGATTAAAATAATTGTTTGGTGAATAGTAACTTTTATTTTTTATTAATCACGATTAAAGGTAATTAGTGAAATTTAAGGTAAAGATAATGTTATAATAATATGAAATGACCTTTACACATGTCCTACCCATATTGGATGAGTCATGGCCGACCATGAAAATCCATGGGTCAACTTGGGGACCCCATGGATCCACTTTGGTTGGAAAATGACATTAAAAACTTTTTATTTAATGATAAAATAAAAATGTCACAAACATGAGTTGTTTTACTAAAACAATTTTTAAATGTGATTATACAAGTAATATGTTTTACTATAAATATTTATTAGAAAGATAAAAATATTTCTTACATCATGATAGTTTTTTTATAATTTTTAGACATTAAATAAATTAAATTATTTATGACACCATGATGATGCAGCGATTACCTCATTATCTAACTATTTAAATAAAATGAAACGATAATGTAAAATATAAGACCTACACATGTCAAAAACCTATTGTATGGGTGGATTTATAACTCTTATCACCTTATACTCGAAATAAATAATTTTTGGGCCTTTTAAATCCGAAAATCATTTTATAATAAAGTAACCTTTTATAACTTTCCAAGAGTGCCCCTCCTCTCCTCTTATAAAAGCCCCCCACCTCTACCACCTTACCCACACCTCTCAAGCCTTTGGCTTGGCCAAAACCTGGCCATTTTGTCTCTCCACATCCCACTATTAGTCCTAGAAGCCTCACTTTGGGCAGAAGTCTTCGCAAGGAAGCCTTTGAGCTCAAATCAAAAAGAGTTACCCGTTTTAAAGGTAGTGTTTTCTCTTGTGTTCTTATGTTTTATTTTGCTTCTCCAACCCCATAAACTCTTTTTATTCATTTCTTTTGTAACAAAACCAGTATCCTAGATATACTAGGATGTTTTTATAAGAATTATTCGAGATACACTTACACACACCTACATCTAATGGTTAAAGAACATACTATTTCTGTGGATGGAGAATTTCTGCCTCACGAAACGATGATTATTCAACACTCATATAACACCTTCAAAGGAAGATATTAAGATGTCACTATATTTATATATGATATATAATATGTTTATGTTTTACTTAAGCTTATGTATTTTTCATTTATGGCATACCTTTATGATTTCCATTATGGGTAAACGCAATAATTTCATTTTAGGAAGTGCAGACTACCGCCCCCTGAAAGTGATTTTAATTGTTAATGCCATATATGGGATGTAAAAAGGATAGAGTAAATGGTATTATACATTATATTATACTGGAATTATATTATAATTTTATATAATTATAACTTCATTCTATTAAATATGAAATAGAAATGAAAGTAGCATTCATGCGTACGTATGGTTTACCGTCTCCATGAACGGTGCATTGAATTTCATACCTCTAAATGTTACGTAATATTATGAATGAATGTATATATTGGATATATATTATATATATGATATCTAAATCATGGATATAATTCTAGAGACAATGGATATTCTACCACATAAACAACTTGTGATTATAAGAAGTTTATTGTTGACTGAAGTACCAAAGATCGACAAAACGACCGTTATTAACTTAAATGACTACATTATTTTCGTAACATTGTAATAAGTGATATAAAAGGGATAATGAACTTGAAAAAGGTTCTTAAGAAACTAGATATTAACTCTAGTTTATTATTACGGAGGTTAAAGAGCGGTCGAGTCAAGCCGGACACGAGGTAAGGGAACTTCTTAACCCAATTTCCATTCTTTAGGTTAATCTCATACTTTCAAATAATGTCATTATATTATTATGTCCTATCGTGTATTTTTACTTTCTTTACGTGTACCTATAGTGAATACACATAATAGATCTATTTTATCTAAAAAAATGATCTTTGTAAGGGACTTCGTCTCAATCTCCTTTCATTGAGGCATATTTGATTTTATACACAACTTTCCTTTATACGGTGTATAAACCCCTTTGACATTTACTTTTATTCAAAAGGAATATTTTTATATAAAGAGTTTTTACTAAATGACTAAAGTAATGTTTTTTTTGTACGTATGTGGCGACAACGACTTATCCTCCACCGTGACCTTTATTTGAGTTTCGGCTTCCTCTACAAGCCATAAGTTTTTTAAAATGAAAAATAAATACCAAGTTTTAATTTTCTTTTATTTTTATATTGAAAATGGTTTTGAAAGTGTTTTTATTATATCAATGTGTTGTATTGATAACTTGTGATTGAAATGTGGAAAAGTTATGTTTATTTTATGCATGTTTTATGTGATATGATTATGTTATGGTTTATGATAGGTTTAAACCTGTTCATATGAGGAATGCATTAGAATTATTAAGTGATGGGAGGAGCCCGCTATAGCTCATCGATGCATCGGCAGGTCTCATGAGACAAACTAGTGTCTTGGTACGAGGCCTTGACTAAATATTATTTTTAGTCTTAGCACGAGGCTTTGGATACGTGGTTATGATAGTCTGTCATTATGTATTCCATCATTATGAAAGTGGTTATTGATATTGCATGTGATTATTCGACCAGTAGAATATCCATGTGAATAAGTAAATGAAATTATTTCATTTTACTTTTTCCATATTATGATCAAGTTCATGTTTAAAAGGATTTTGTTTTAGTTATACATTGCCTTAAATGTTTGTGTTTATTTATAAATGCTTCCGCAATATTGTTATCCTTACTGAGAATCTGAGTTCACCCCTTTCAATGTTTTAATTTTTTCCAGGATATGAAGAAGTATTTTAGGAATGACCTACAGGGACAGTCTGAAGGGGATTGGAGTGTGGAAAATAGAGACTATGTTATTATAGTTTTTCACTTTATGATGTAATGTAACATTTATGAATGTATCTAGTGTTTCCAAGGCTACTAAACTAATCGGTCTTTCGAGACTTGATATTTTGTGATCATGCCAATGTTACACAATAATGCACCGAATCTGGGTAACTGGGGTCAGGGCGTTATAGTTGGTATCAGAGGTAGTTTAGTACTAACCTTGGAAGCTAGAGTTAGATAAACTCTGATTAGATCACATAGCCCGAAGATAGACTTTGAGGATTAGTATAGAAGAAATTCCTAGAATTTTGGTATTATAGAGATTTTGTGAGTTTTCCGAGAAATACATCCATGTCTAGATATGAGCAGGTAGAGGTTGCTCTAGCACAGATGTACCTAGGGGTAAAACCCAAAAACACCGCTTTGAGCTAGAGTCGAACGGGAACTGGTGCACGACAATGGGCCTTGCTGCACTCTTAGTTACGATACTCCTGGGGGATATGCTTAGGATAATTATCATTTTCTTTACAAACCATTATGAAGGTATTATGAGTACATACTTCCTCAAAGAAAACATTTTAATTATTATGGATTATATCCATAAATAGTTCAATTTATGTTAAGTGTTTTACAAGTATGGAATTACGTATTTTAATTCACAAACTAATCTAGTTTATGCCATTGTTTAGAAATGGAACCTAGTGGGAGGAATGGAAACCATATCAATGCACGCACTCCATGTAGGGATTTCCCTCCTACTCAAGATAATTATTGTGGAGATGGAGATACAACTAGTTCTGATCAACTTATTACCATACTGGGACAACTCACTCAGGTTATGAATAATAACCTTACTCGTATGGAGCACCCTGATCCGCAACGTGGAGAATAAATGTTAGACCGCTTCATGAGGAAACAACCACCAACATTTAATGGGGGTACTAATCCATTAGTAGCTGAGCAATGGATAAACTCCTTAGAGAAAATATTCCATGCCTTGGGGAGTAGTGAAAGGGAGAAGGTTTTTATGGCAGTTTACCGGCTCACTGGAGATGCCGATCAATGGTAGTAGTTGATTAAAAACATGAAATAAGATGAAGTAGTATCTAATATGGAATGGAGGGAGTTCAAAGAGATTTTATAAGAAAAATAAATTCCACATGACCATTGAGCAGATATGGAAAGGCGATTTCTGAGTCTGAGGCAGAAGGAGGATGAGAATGTCGCAAAGTATGAGGCTAACTTTACAAGGTTAGCGAGGCATGCCGTAGATTATATACGTAACCCAAAAAGTAAGATCGATCGTTTCTTTGATGGGTTAAAACCATTTCTCCGTCAAGCTTTTGTATCACAATATTTTTCAACATACGAAGATATAGTCTCGTGTGCTATCAAGATAAAAAAGGAATTCTCTAAGTCTTATGACAACAAAGTAAAGCAAGAGAAGAAGAGAATGGTGGAACAAAAGATAGATAAAGGAAAAAAGGGAATGAAGGATTTTCCATTATGCGATAATTGTGGGAAGAATCACCCCATTACATGCCTAAAAGGAATGGGAGTTTGTTATAAATGTGGAGAAAAAGGTCACCAGGCTCGTGATTGCAAGGGAAAGAAAGAGGCTATAAATATTGAATGCTACAATTGTAGGTAAATGGGGCATTATGAAAATGAATGTCCTAAGCGTCAGGGAAACTTACCTCAGAAAAGGCCAAGGGATCAAGGACAATCTTATGCTGTTACTACAGTTGAAGTGGAATAATTAATGTATTGGTGCTTTTGGACTCAAGGATTATATTCTGGTTATAAGGATAAAGTGATATATATAACGATTGTACTGCAGTACTTGTTGTTTTATTAAGGTTTTAATATGATTAAGGTAATAATATTTTTAGTATGTGACAATAAGAGAAACTTTACTTTTTTTGGGGAATCTAATGTTACAATTGATTTTGGAATTCAGAGACCTTTTAGAGAAAGTCTGGGTAGAGGTATTTTGGATAACTATAAAGGTTGGAATGGATTAAGTTGAACTTTGGAGAGTATTGTTTATGGTTAAAACATTTCGTAAAATTACTTGTGGAATATTATAATACTATATTTTTAGGAAAAGGACAACCTGCAGGTCGGGGGATAACCCATCGCGTCGGACAAAGCTGTAGGAATCGAACCCACAACCATAGTGCGACAGGCCTTTATTACCTACCACTAGCCTACAGGAAGTCCCTGGTTATTACAAAACGTTTTCCTAATCTAAATGGTATGTGTTAATATTTTTAACCTTATACAATTATGATAAATAGAATATTTTTTACTTCTATTACCTTTTAGAGTGAAAGATGGATTTTTTGCAAACATTTATTAAAGAATGAAAGTCTACATGACAAGTATGTATATTCCCTTACATTCTTAGTAAATCTCGTAAATAAATTCCTCAACATTATAAAAGGTAACTTAAAACAAAAACGTTGTCGGTTAACTTTTACAACTGGGGATTCAATGACCGTTTAACCAATCACAAGTTTGTGATTTTCTTGTGGTTAACTTTCTCCTAATCCTATTTTCTACAACTCTCCATCAGTCCTTGATGGTTTGTTTTTCCTCCATATCCATATTTTCATATAATCCTAGTATGGTCTATCTCGGGTGACCTTTATACCTCTCTTTCTTTCTTTTAATGTTATATTTTTATTAACCCTATTTCCGATGTGGGTTTTCCACAAAGGTATTTTCTATTTTCAACATTTTATTTTCAAAGAAAAATTTCAAATTGCGAGGATGAAATTTATTGAAGGAGGGGAGAATGTAACACCCTGAGATTCCACGATATGCTTCTCTTTCAATAATGTAATAGCTTGCATTGTACGCAAGTTCGAGATTCTAATGCACCGAGAGCAATCAAAATAGCCATTATGAATAGTAATACCCACTTTTTGAAGTTATATATATTTTATATTTCAAAATGGACTTCATTTTTTTCGTAATATCGAAATTACCCTAAGTTTAATTTTTTGTAATTTTCTGAGAACATCCAATTTTTTATGAATAGTGAAAAATACTTAAAACAACTTTTTTAATAAAAATAATTTATAGTGATAAATTATAATATTTAGTGGTTTTAAAGTATAATTAGAATATATTTTTACCCTTTTATCCAATGGTGGTCATTAGAATTAATTTAACATTGAAATTGGACATAAACAATTGTCAATCTTTTGATATATATTGTTTCTTAAAAACACGCTATTTGTTGTGACAACGGGAATTAATTATAAAATTAATTAATGAAACTTATATGTTTGGAATTTTTTAAAATATAAATAATTTTTGAATTCAGAATATAAATTATAGCTTAGGGTGAAATTTTGGCATTTTTCTGAAAAACTTCAATTTTTGATGAATAGTGAAAGCACTAAGTGGTAGTTAAAAAACTGATTTTTTCGTTTAAATGAAACTTTACCGCTTCTATGAATTGAATTTCACAAATCCGACATACATGGTAGTCATTAGGATGTAAAATGTGGTTCAATGGGATTAAAATAATTTTTTTGGTGAATAGTAACTTTTATGTTTTATTAATCGCGATTAAAGGTAATTAGTGAAATTTAAGGTAAAGGTAATGTTATAATAATATGAAATGATCTTTACACATGTCCTAACCCTATTGGATGAGTCATGGCCGACCAAGAAAATCCATGGGTCAACTTGGGGACCCCATAGAGCCACTTTGGTAGGAAAATGACATTAAAAACTTTTTATTTAATGATAAAATAAAAATGTCACAAACATGAGTTGTTTTAATAATTTTTTTAAATGGGGTTATACAAGTCACATTTTTGACTATAAATATTTATTATAAATCTAAAAATATTTCCTACATCATGATATTTTTTTATAATTTTTAGACATTAAATAAATTAAATTATTTATGACACAATGATGATGCAGTGATTACCTCATTATTTAAAGATTTAAATAAAATGAAAATATACTGTAAAATCTAAGACCTAAACATGTAAAAAACCTATTGGATGGATGGATTTAGAACTATTATCACCTTATCCTAGAAATATATAATTTTTGGAACTTTTAAATCTGAAAAGCATTTTATAATAAAGTAACCTTTTTTAACTTTCCAAGAGTGCCTCTCCTCTCCTCTTATAAAAGGCCCCCACATCTACCACCTTACCCACACCTCTCAGGCCTTTGGATCAGACAAACCATACCCATTTTGTCTCTCTACATCCCAGTCTTACTCCTAGAAGCCTCACTTTGTGCAAAAGTCTTTCCAAGGAATCCTTTGAGCTCAAATCAAAAAGAGTTATCCGTTCTAAAGGTAGTGTTTTCTCTGGTGTTCTTATGTTTTATTTTGCTTCTCCAACCCCATAAACTCTTTTTATTCATTTATTTTGTAACAAAACCAGTATCCTCAATATACTAGGATGTTTTTAAAATAAGGATTCGAGCTACACTTACACACACCTGCATCTAATGGTTAAAGAACATACTGTTTCTGTGGATGGAGAATTTCTGCCTCACGAAATGATGATTGTTCAACACTCATATAACACCTTAAAAGGTGTCCATTAAGATGTCACTATATTTATATATGATATATAATATGTTTATTTTTTACTTAATCTTCTTTATTTTTCATTTATGGCATACCTTTACGATTTCCATTATGGCTAAACGTGATAATTTCATTTTAGGAAGTGCGGACTACCGCCCCCTCAAAGTGATTTGAATCGTTAATGCCATATATGGGATGTATAATGGATGGAGTAAATGGTATTATAAATTATATTATACTGGAATTATATTATAACTTTATATAATTATAACTTCATTCCATTAAATATGAAATAGAAATGAAAGTAGTGTTCATGCGTACGTATGACTTACCATCTCCATGAATGGTGCATTTCATTTCTTACCTCTAAATGTTAAGTAATATTATGAATGAATGTATATATTGGATATATATTATATATATGATATCTACATCATGTATATAATTCTTGAGATAATGGATATTCTACCAAATAAACAACTTGTAATTATAAGATGTTTATTGTTGACTCAAGTACCAAAGATCGACAAAACGACCGTTATTAACTTAAATGACTAGATAATTTTCGTAACATTGTAATAAGTGATATAATTGGGATAATGAAATTGAAAATGGTTCTTAAGAAAGTAGAGATTAACTCTAGTTTATTATTGAGGAGTTTCAAGAGCGGTCGAGTCAAGTCGGACACGAGGTAAGGGAACTTCTTAACCGAATTTCCATTATTTTGGTTAATCTCATAATTTCAAATTATGTCATTATATTATTATGTCCTATCTTGTATTTGTACTTTATTTATGTGTACCTATAGTGAATACACATAATATATATATTTTATTTAAAAAAATGATCTTTGTAAGGGACATCGTCTCAATCTCCTTTCATTGTGGCATATTTGGTTTTATACACAACTTTCCTTTATACGGTGCATAAAACCCTTTGACATTTACTTTTATTCAAAAGGAATATTTTTATACGAACCGTTTTTACTAAACAAAAAAAGGAATGTTTTTTTGTACATATTCGGCAACAACGACTTCTCTGCCACCGTGACCATTATTTGAGTTTCGACTTCCTATACAAGAAATAACTTTTTTAAAATGAAAAATAAATACCAAGTTTTAATTTTCTTTTATTTTGGTATTGAAAATGGTTTTGAAAGTGTTTTTATTATATCAATGTGTTTTATTGATACCTTGTGATTGAAATGTGGAAAATTTATCTTTCCTTTATGTATGTTTTATGTGATACGATTATGTTATGGTTTATGATATGTTTAAACCTGTTCATATGAGGAATGCATTGGACTTATTAAGTGACTAGTTGAGCCCGCTATAGCTCCTCGATGCATCGGCAGGTCACATGAGACAAACTAGTGTCTTGGAATGAGGCATTGGCTACGTGGTTATGATAGTCTGGCATTATCCATTCCATCATTATGAAAGTGGTTATTGATATTTCATGTGATTATTCGAGCAGTAGAATATCCACGTGAATAAGTAAATGAAATTATTTCATTTTACTTTTTCCATATTATGCTCAAGTTCATGTTTAAAAGGATTTTGTTTTAGTTATACATTGCCTTAAATTTTTATGTTTATTTATAAAAGCTTCTGCAATATTGTTATCCTTACTGAGCATCTGAGCTCACCCCTTTCAATGTTTTAATTTTTTCTAGGATATGAAGAAGTATTTTAGGAATGACCTGCAGGGATAGTCTGAAGGGGATTTGAGTGTGGAAAATGGAGACTATGTTATTATAGTTTTTCACTTTATGATGTAATGTAACATTTATGAATGTATCTAGTGTTTCCAAGGCTACTAAACTAATCGGTCTTTAGAGACTTGATCTTTTGTGATCATGCCAATGTTACGCAATAATGCAACGACTCTGGGTAACTGGGGTCAGGGCGTTACATAAAATTACTATTATTATTTTATATAAATGTGTAAATATTTATTATAATTTTTTATGTAGATGTTATTTTAACATTAAATTCATTAATCAAGAAATCACACATCAATAGTCAAGAAGCACCAAAACATACTGGTTATCAATTTCATCTTCAAGGATAATTATGATGAAACTGATGAAAAGAATTTGAAACATCATATATTATTATAAATAATCCCTAATAGAAACTTTAATAACCTATTATAGTTTAACTTTATAAAAATATCTAATATGAACACCACTATTATGAAACTACCATAAATGATCAGAACTATAAACACCCAGTATAGAAAATAAGAAGAATTAATACAGAGAATGACTATTTATAAAGAGTATAATTAAAAATTAATATGGGTAAGGTTTTTAATTAACTAATTAATATATATATGTTTTTGATATAGGAGTTTAAAGTATGTTCATGGAATTCACGGCTAGAGGAGGGAGTTTTCCATCTCAAATTCCTCTACTTGAGACCTGTTTTGTATTATACACCTAATTTCTATTTTCACTAATACAAAATAGGACTTTAAAAGATCTAAAAATTTCCTTTATCAAAGTTATAGAAGCACTGATTACTAGATCGAGATTAAAATCATGTGTATTTTATCATTTCAAAAAAAAAAACACTAATAAAGCGGCATACTACAGTGTGCTGTAACAACATGCTACAACACCAATGCAGTCATCTGTAAAACAAACCAAAGCACCAAAAACACTAAAAAATTAGAAAAATAAATTACATATATTGAATTTAACTGAATTGAAAATAATCAAGGCTTATAGTCTTGGTTTTTGAGATGTGATTCATGTAATAAAATAAATGGATACTTATATATTGAAGAAATGCACTTGGAGATGTACTAGTCACACCGTGAATCAGATTGAGGTGCAAATAATTATTATACATCTCAAATGACCTGTGGATCATTTTTATAATGTATCAAAACAATTCGAATGTGTATTCTTAGTTTTTATTATATCGCTTGTCTTTTCTGCTAAAATTTCATTTTATACTAGAAACATGAACTTTGAATCATACCAGTTACATTATGTGTTAGTTTTATGTGATACTAATTCCTATACATCAAACAATAATCACATAAACTTTTACTAAATTATAAATATATTAGGGGCATGTTTTCTTGGTTTTTTGTGAGTGAAATATTTTGAACTAAATTGTTGATTTTAAATTGATAATGACCACATTGAGTCATACTGAACACATCATGCATAGGATTGATGTAAAAATAATTCCTACATGTAAAAAATAACTTCTGGAACATTTTAATAATGTATCCAAACAATCCAAATGTGTTTTAATGGTTTTTAGTAGGTGAGTTTCCTTTTTACTAAAATGCATGTCAATTTCAAATAAAAATATGCACTTGGAGTCATATTAGTCACACCATCCTTCAGAATGGGGTACAGATAATTATAACATGTCCCAAATGGATTATGGATCATTTTTATAAAGTATAAAAACAATCCAAATGAGTTTACATGGTTTTGAGTACATCACTTTTCTTTTTTACTAAAATGTAATTTTAAACTAGAAACATGCACTTTGACTCATACCAATAACATCGTGTATCAGTTTGATTGATACCAGGTCACAAACATAAAAAATGAATTACGAATCAATGTAATAAAATATCAATAAAATTTGTGTGTGTTTTAACAATTTTTAGTGAGTGATATTTTTCAAACTAAAATGTTGATTTTATTTTGATAACAGATGAATTGAGTTATACCGATCACATTGTGTATTAGATTGAGGTGATTCTGATTAATACTTGTTAAAAATTACTTATGGATCATTTCCCTAAAGTATCAAAATAATATTAACATGTTTTATCATTTCTAAGTAGGTTAGTTGTTATTTTTATTTAAAATTGTGGTCATTTTTAAATAAAAATACACACTTTGAGTCATACCGGTCACAACATTGATCCGATTTAGGTAAAAATGATTCATAAAAGTATTAAATGACTTATAGATTGTTTTTATAATGTATCAAATCAACATTAAATTGTTTTCATGGTTTTAATAAATTCATCCGTCCTTTTTAATAAAATTTGATGTCATTTTTAAATAAAAAGACAAACTTGGAGTCAAACCGGTCACATCATGAATCAGATTGAGGTAAAAATGATTCCTAAAAATATAAAATAACTTATGGATCATTTTATTAAAGTATCAAAAATAATAATTTTTTCTCAATTTTGAGTAAGTCACTTGTTTTTTTACTATAATGTAATTTTTAACTAGAAAAATGCACTTTGACCTATACTGATCTCATCATGTATCAAGTTGACGTGAGACTCATTCATACACATCACAAATGAATTATGAATGTATGTTTTAAACTATTAATAAAAGCTATGAATTATTTATTTATTTTTAGTGAGTGACATTTTTTGAACTAAAATGTCAATTTTTAAAAGATAATGGACACATTGAGTCATAAAAGTGACATTGTAAATTGAATTAAGGTTTGACTGATTCCTACACATATAAAATGTCCTATGTATAGTTTACATAAATCCTCAAAACAATCATAATATTGTTTCTCAGTTTTTATATGTTAGTTTTCCTTTTTACAAAAAATTAATGTCAATTTTAAATAAAAATAAGTACTCGGATTTATATTAGTTACATAGTGTCTCAGATTAATGGATGACTGATTTATATAGGTCCCAAAGTCTCAAAAAATCCTTAATTCCAATGTTACCATGTTTTCATTCTCTCTCTATGTAAAACTTACAACAATTCATATTGACTCAATGTTATGATCCAAAATTTTTTTCTCATTTTTGAATGTCATAAGAGGAGAGGATTTCAATAACTTGAAATTTTTTTCAGCTAATATTATTGAGTCAATATGTAGTATTGGAAGTTCAACAAATAATTGAAATGAAAATGGAAAATGTGGTTTCATTTTTAGAAAGAATCATTTTATCTATTTTGTGGCTTGTTGTAGATAGTTGAAAGAAAATATGAATTTCCAAAAGATCTGTAAAATACTAAATAAGTATTATACAGAAATGATAATGAAATTAACTTATAAATAATAAATAAAATTATGAAAAAATTAATTAAATAAGAAGTAGGAATTTATTTTTTTCCCAATGGTTTTATGCATTTCGAATGTATTTATTTATTGTCATTATCTCAGTTGTAGGTTCGAAGTGCAATCCTTCATGATCAAAAAAATATTCAAACAAACCACCCTAACTGAAACAAAAGAATCCACTTTTTAAAGGAAAAAAATATTTAATGATTTATACAAAAAAGAAATATATTAAACATAATTACGAAAAAATACATTAAAACTATGGGTGATGATTTTACTATGGAAACAATGATGACTATAGGGACATACCAATGGTAAAGCAATAATGATGATAAAAAACACAAATAGATCTAAATAAACTATCAATAAATGAGTCAGAAGTATGAGGAGAAAATGAAATACATTTTATTGAATCATTGAATCCTCTGAGAGAAAATAATGATCGTCTATTAGGTTTATAAAATATTCATTTTATACAGTAAATAAATAAATACATATAAGATATTCATTATCAAAGGTGAATGTCTCCCATTTGTGAGTATTATATAGATAGTAATCATATATTCCTAAGGGTTGAACCAAAAGGCAATGTTAATGAATAATATATTTTTAAATAGATTTAAGTAAAATATAAATAGTGTTTATTAAATGTGTGACTAAATAAATGAATTGATTTTTAAGAAGTATTAATGAATGGGTTATTATTTTAAATATGACTATATTATTATCAATTGCATGCAATACAATCAAGATTTAAATCAATGAATAAAATTTCACTGGTGATTGGAATGTTTTGGTGAAAACTCTATGGAGTAAGAATCTAAAAAAATCTCATTTTTTCCAATGTAGAGCCTAAAAAATTTATAGATTCTAACAAGGTTTAAAATTGGATAAAATATATGCCTAATGAGATTTATTTGAATAAGAAAAATGTGACATGAGGAGCTTGACCTGAATAAGAATAATGAAGCCTTCTTATGGACTATGTTGTTGGATACACTTTTCTAAAAACTGTTCATTAGTTTAAAAATACTGGGGTTTTTTAGTTAATTTTTTGTCCTAATTATATAAAACTTTTTACGTAAAAGTTCATTGTAATTTCTTGTAATGAAACATTGTTTCATGTTATGTAATTGATATAGTCAAATCTATGGGGAATCATATTACTACTAGAAGGACATAAAAAATGAATTTATATTTATATTAGTAAACCATAAAATACAATATAATTAAGAATAAACTGTGAACATATCATTTCATTAAATTGTTAAATACAAAGTAGTAAATTTTACTTGAAGTATGATTCTAAAGGTGTAATGATTTTATCTATGAAAAATAATTTTTATTTCAACAAAATATATTCTAATAAAACTTGTTTATTAAATTTACATCAATTATTGTTAATAACTTATTTTAACATAATTATTTAAATTTTGTGGTATAATATTTATTCTTGAGTGATTTAAAATATTCTTTAAAATTTATATAATAGAAACCTTTTCTTATCAAATTAGTTACTTTTCAACGAAAATATCAAATTTAGAAAATTTTTGATCAATCCTAGAGGATTTAGAAAAAAAATTCTTTAAATAATGTACTCTTATTCTCCACCACATAATGAAACACTATTTGTTTCTTAAAACACCATGGTGCTGAGATTTTTTCTAAAAAATAAATCATTCTGGCGTTTTATTTTTTGAATTTATTTCTACAACAAAAATAAAAATATCAATCAAATTTTATCTTAAAATTAGTTTTCCATATATAATATAGTCTAAGGATTATAGAAACCAAAACCTCATTGATTTTTCTTTTTAATAAAATTTAATTAATATTATTTAAATTCAAATTGAAATATTTAAAATATAAAAATTGAAAAAATTATATTATTCAAGATTTAATTAAATAAACAAGACAATAAATCATACATATAGAATGTTCTTTCTCATCTAATTTTACAGATTTATCAGAATCATTTGATTGTAACATTTCATATATGACCTATAAATATATAACAATCCCTATGAAATAGTTCCCAATAATACTAAATAAATCTATTAATTTTCCACCATATTTCAATGCTCATTATCCTAGGAAAATGTTTCATAAAAAAATAATTATATAGTTTTTCCCATGTGTATAATATTTCGTCATCCATTTTTTTGGAAATAAATTCTAGAATTAACCTTCAAATAGAAGGGGATAACCCTATATTTCAATTCCTCCTCACTCAACCTCCTCACTGCCAATTACCACACGAAATAATATAAGAACCCAATGATGTTAGATATTTCATCACCTAAGTGATTTTCAATGTAATATTCCAAACTAATGACAACGCTGACTGCTATATGGATGAATTTTTCAAAAGTTTATGATTTTCAAGAGGTATATGTCATGGAGTATATGTATTAGGAGCCTATTATACTTCACAAAAACATGACCCAACAATGGGTTTGATATATTTCAAGTCACACAGACCCAATGTTGTCCAACAGAGACCCACATGATATTGGGGAAGATGATACTTCAATATATCTAAAAAACAATGAATTTTGGGTTATTTTATAATAGGATAGTGCATCTAGACTTGTTAGGATACATGTATTTAAATGAGAAGGTTTAGTGGATAACCGAAGGAAATTAGAGATACAGAAAAACTTGGATTTCATTTGAGTCATGTTTGTGATCAATGCTTGAATCACTCGAGACTTGGATTCGAGCATTGAAAAAGTTGGATCCTTGATTCAATCCAAGATTTGAGATTGGAATCGACAACAAGTAGTAATGATAGTAGGTAACTTCAGTTGAGATACTTGGATATTGCGAACAGGTTCAATATGGTTAGGGTTCTTAAAATAGATCATGACACTTTTATAAGTGCTTAAAAAAGTGCCGTTAAAGATTCCGTTTATCAGTGCTAAGTTAATAAGAACTAATAAAATGAATCTTTATATATTTTTTAGCAATGATAAATATTGATTTTTTCAACACTTTTTAGGGATGATAAATATATATTTTATTAGTGATAAAAAAGCTAGGATAAATACTTATAATTTTTTTTAATAATAAATTTTTAAAAATTTATAATTATTGTATAAAACTATAATAATTATAATAACAATTTTATAATTACTTGAACATATAATTATTTAATTATAATTATATAAATATTATTTTAAAAATAATATTTATATCATTATATATTTTTAAATAATTATATAAATAAACATAATATATATATATATATATATTCATTATTTAAATAAATTTGTCATAAATTTTTAAATATTTATTAATAATTATATAAATACTTTTTAAATAGATATTATTTATTTATTTATTTTTATAAATATATAAAAACAGAAAATATACATTTATAAATACAGTTATTTATAAATATTTTTTTACAAATATATTATTAGCATTATTAATGAATATTTAATCTTATGTTCATGCATGTCAAAAATGAGTAAAATTTATTTATTAAAAATGGGTACAATATTGAAAATTTGGAAAATTTTTATTAATATAAATAATTAAAAAAATGGATATATATTTAAATAATTTTGAATACATATTGAAAATATTAAAACTTAGTAAATAAATAAATATATAATAAATAATATAAATTGATTAAATTCCAATTTTGTGCGTGTGTGCGTACGTATATAAAAATACATTAATTATGTATATGTGAAATCAATATAATACCTATAATCTAGTTATAAATTTAAAAATCAAACAACATCCAATTTTGTCTGTTAATCGATGCAATTAGTGAGTATTTTTAATTCTTATTTGTTTTTAATTATAATCCATTATTCACTAAATATATTACTATTTAATGTAAAGCATAAATAATATTTTATATTTTATAAATAATATATATATATACATTAATAAATATATAAATATTTAATATATAATATTTATTAACATTAACAATAATCATTTAATTAATAAAATGTTTAATATTTTTCTCAATTTACTTATATTTAATTTTTTAATTTTTATTTTTTATATATCAATATATTTAATACATAATGTTTATTATTATTTAATATATATATATATATATAGTATAATTAATTTATTCATTTTTATCAATAATTATTTAATAAATAAAATTCATAATATTTTTTTATTAAAATATTTTTTTATTTTTTTATTTAATTATTTAATTTTATTTATTATTAACTTTATCAGTGCTAAAAAAAGATGATAAAGGATTCCATTATGAGCACTAAAAATATTTTTCTAATAAAGTGTACAGTTTTTCAGTAAAAAAAATAAAGCACAGGTAGAGGGTACCGGTTATCATCGCTTAAAATAAAGCACTCATAGTGGGACCCTTTATCAGTGCTATTAAGTACCTGTTTTGTAGTAGTGTGTTTGGTGTGTTTAATGACTACAAGAGATATAATATGATGAAATTTATTTTATTCATGGTATTTTGGATAAATTGTAAGGCCTCTATTTCAATAGTTTTTGATTGAATTTCTACAAATGCCATCAGTTGGATGGTTTGTCCAAATTTTCATTCTTTAGGACCCTTGTTATTTTAACTACCATTTTCATTTTATATGGTGAATAAATTACCATGGAAGAATTTCTACCATATTTATCAATAATTTCAAAGGATTTAAAAGTCTATTTTGGTATCCATCATTCATTTTCTTTTGATTCAAAAGTCAGCAAACCCACTGTAAAACTTGATATTTTCCATGGTGAAAAAACCATCATATGTTTTCAAAAAGTAAAAGTTTTTTTAGTTTTATATAAAATACATCACTTTATAGATATTTTAAAGTGGATAAAACTAATTTATAGATTCAAATCAATGTATTATCCCCAAAAGGGTTGGTTTAGCATTAAATCAGTTATCACTCTAATGCACAAAGAGTAAACCTAAGATTGAATAATTGGTTTGACACTCCAATAGGATATGATTTTTAATATTCAGACGCTCTTTATGAACTATGGTGAAGGAATTTTTCTACTATTACCTTGGTCTCTTACCAATGAAAACTATTGAACTTAATGAATATCTTTCATGAATAACCCAATACATTGGAAGTACCCTCACCATTATATTTATTTGATAAGAGTACTTACTTTAACATTTATGATACCCTAGAGATTTATAGTTGATTAATTTAGGTTCTCATTAATATCCACATTATTCCATTAAATGAGGAATTATTTCCCCCAGTAATTTCTCATTATATGGATAGCCATGTTTTTATTCATCTAGAGGTTCCTTAAGGAATTGTATGAAATAATTTGTTGACTCTTATGGTGAATGCATTGGAATTAATCCGGTTATAGTTAGAGCTTGAATTATATATCCCCTTGATTCAACAATTATCCTCACGAGACAAAGAAACTTGGGTTTTAGTGAATACCTCTCCTGATATCGGTGTTGTGTCTTGGAATAAGGACTTGAAAAGATGTTTTGATGTCTAAAATTATTCACTCCATTAGTATGACATCAATGATTTTTTTCCATATTTTGATTTATTTTCATGGAAATATAATTACCTCAGTTTTAGTTGATCTTGGATTTATGATGTTAATTTATTCCCTCCACATCACTTATGTTGTTTTTACATTATGAAAACTTCTACTATATGACAGCCCATACCAAGAACCTAATATGACCCTTATTTTTTTCATTTCCCTATGAAACCTAGAAGATAACTATGTGTAATTTTTAGGTATATGATGGAAGGGATAATAATATTCTCACAATGTGTTCATTCATATCATATATTTTCAAATGTATTGTTCAAAT
Source organism: Viscum album (assembly GCA_963277665.1). NCBI lineage: Eukaryota > Viridiplantae > Streptophyta > Magnoliopsida > Santalales > Viscaceae > Viscum > Viscum album. The sequence goes on along the minus strand of OY728164.1, from coordinate 1,005,409,167 downwards.
GTATCTAGTTTTCCATGACTACTAAGCTATGGGTTCTTATAGTAACTCTTGTATTCTATACCAATAATGAAATATAAATATTGAATTGTTGTTTTTGAGATTGTGATGTTATAGTTTGTTTAAGTGAATATTTAGTAGGAACTTTGGGTAATAGATTTAGAGTAACCTAGTAAGATATCAAAATTAATATAATGAATCCTCAATATTTCTAGGGAGAAATCTAAAAAAGATAACCTGAATTCTATTTAACAATTGAATATCATGATCTAATTATGTTTATCCCATTGTAAGGTAGAGAATAACTAGATTAATGATAACCACAACAACACCCATAGTAAATGAAAATATATCCCCCCTAAATAATTTAAAGGGGTTAGAGTTAATGATAATGAAACTATAACCCGATTAGGGAACTTGACCAATGTTAAGATAAATAATATCACCATATAGAGTGACATTCTGATTCAAAATATGGTGTAACTATATTGGATTAGTTCATGTGATAAAAAAACTATAGAATTAATTTGAATTACAAGTCCATTAGTATTTGAAAAATGTAACAAGTCCCAAGAGAAGATCTTTCTTACTTTTTCAAGTAGTGAAAAGGAAAAATTCATTACAGAGGATTATCATAAGATGAGAGATGTGGACTAATGATGGTAGAAAATTAAAAATACATGAGTATAATATTTGGTATATATGTGAGATGTGGACTAATGGTGGTTGAAAATTCAAAATAATAGAGTTTAATGTGTGGTAATGTGCATGGAATGGGGTAATTTTAAGGTGGTATCCTATGAAAAATACTTTTATCATGAGAAAAGAGAGGAAATAAAAAGTTTGTTCCTCAATATTATAAAAAAGGAGAAGGAAAATGTTATTGAGTGTGGGGATAACTTTACAAGGTTATGAAAACATTTTGTAGACTATATACAAATAAAAAATGCTGATCATTTATTTGATGTTTTAAAGATGTTGCATTAAATTGAGTTTCTCTCTTAGACATTTTAATCATATGATGATATAATCACAAGTTATATTAAGATAGAAAAGAAGTTATCCACGAAATTGGTATTCGGTGGAAATTAGAAGAATAATATACAATATAATAATCATGGGATAAGTATTCCTACAAAGGGGAAGGAAAGAAGGATGGGAATTCCATCAATTATCAAATATGAGTGGAAACACCTTTTGTATTGAAGGATGAGAATATGAGTTTTTTACAAGTATGGTGAAAATCACCATCATGATCTTGAATGAAATGGAAATGATGAATCTATTCATTTTCAATGATTAAAATATATGGATAATGGATATTATATGAACCAATTCCCCAAACATCAAGGGAATTTACCTTATAAAAGTACAAGGGATAAGGGGTAGGCTTATACGATTACTATAGTTAAAGTCAAAGTTACTAATGATGTAGTGATATATACTTTGATTAAACCTCAATGTAAACCAATTTTTATTGACTCTTGATCTTAGAACTATTTTATTTATTTCATTATTTCTAAAAAATAAAATATTTCCCTATCAAGGACGCAAGGAAGTTACCAATTAAAACAAATAATGGAAATCATTTTTTGCAACAAACATATGTTAGTCACTTCCAATAAAGATGCATAAAATTACCTTATTTTAGAAATTGGTTATTATATATATGGTTGACTTTGAAATGATCTTTAGTAAGGATTATATTATAATGAAAAAATTTATTTCTAGGAGAAGGAGATTGTGATTTACGAAGGTGAGGTGGAATCCCATGTCTTTAGAGGGGAGACTTCATCATCTAAATCATGTCAAAATACTCTCTTAGTGGCTATCCTTAATGAAATTTAGGGAACATATAAAGATAAATCATGATTAATTAATAAGTAATATATCCTTATAATATAGTATGTACCCATTGTAAAAAAATTCCGTGATGTTTTTCTATATGAATTACATTGTAATCCACGTAAGTGTGAAGTTGAGTTCTTCATTAAACTCATTCTTATTTCAAGCCAAAAATTTAAAACTCTCTATAGAATTAAATTATTGGAGTTAGTGGAGTTAAAGAAACATATTTTTGATTTTTTTAATAAGGTATTTAAATTCCCTATTTTTTCACCATGGGGATCCCATAATTTATTTGTCAAAAAGAAGGATGGGTATATGATATTGTACATTGATTATTAAGAGATCAATTAAATTACCACAAAGAATAAGTATCTTTTACACAAATTGATGAATTATTTGATCCAATTAAATGATCCCAATTATTTTTTAAATATTCATATTCAATCTGGTTCTCATTATCGAATGGTGAAGAAGGTTGATATATATAATATGACATTTTGAAAAGGTTATAGACATTACATGTTCTTAGTAATTCCCTTCAGATTGAATAATTCACCTTCTATAATTATAGATTTGATGAATAGAGTATTCAACGAATATATTGATAAATTTCTAGTGGTATTGATTGATTATATATTGATATTCTTTAAGAGTTATGAAGTGTCATCTACAAATAATTTTGGAAAACCTCAGAAAAAGGAATTACATAGATAATATAGTAAGTGTCAATTTTGGATCCATGATTTTTCTTTTCTTGTCCATATTTTCTAAAAATATTGAAAATATATTAACACTTCAAAGGTAATGGTAGTCAAATAATGGCCTACACTAAATAAAATAACTGATATGTGAAGTTTATTGGTTTTTACAAACTACTATTGTTGATTTTTTAATGATTTCACCCAGTTGGGAAACCCTTTAACTATGTTAAAACATATAGTGGTTAAATTCACATGATAAATAGAATGTGAGGAATTTTTTAGAATATTAAAATAGTATACTGATTAATGAACCAGTATTAACTTTACCATCTAGTAAGAAAGTATTATTAATATATAGTGATGTATTGAAGAAAATACTTTTCATTGTCCTTATGAAGAATAAATGCATCATTTCCTATTCATCAAGGAAATTGAAAACACCTGAATAGAACTATCCAAATAATGATCTTGAGATTTTATCAATAACATTTTCTTTTAAAATATGGATAAACTACCTTTATAATATAGTATGTACTATATATATGGACCAAAATAGTTTGAATTATATCTTCTATCAAAAGGAGGTCAACATGAGGTAAAGGAGATGGTTGTAACTTCTCAGGAAATTTGATTTCTCAATACACTACCATCCAAGGAAGGTAGAAAAGGTAGATAATGCATTGATTGTAAAGGATCATGAAATTATAACCATGATGAGAAATAAAAAGGATTCTATATACAGAGATCCAGAAAAAATGGATTTGGTATTTTTTAGGAAAGGGGATCCGTCATTCCTTTTTCAAGAAATTTATAATACATCCTTACTAGATTATATAAAAAATTCCCTTTAGGATGATGAGGACTTAAAAATAACTATTAAAGAAGTAAATGATTGGAAATCAGAAGGTTTCATCTATATATATGGAGTATTGAAGTTTGGAAAGAGGTTTTATGTCTATCCTTTCTAGAGTCAAAGAGGGAACTTCTAGATGAAACCCATAAATAAAATTTCTTTTAAAAACTATAATAAAATACATATGCATTGGGATTAAAGGGAACATTTATGGTGGGATAGAATAGAGTAGGAAATTACAGACTATGTGTCTATATTCCTAGCATGATAACAGGTAAAGGGTGAATGACAACATCCAAAGGTATCCATTCAACAATTTCCCATAACTATATGTATGTGATACAATATTATGATTGATTTCTTCATTGGAATTCAAAAGACTTTATGGAATAATTATGATATATGATTCATTATAAATTTCCTTACTATGTCAGATAATTTCATAGAAATAAGAGAAGATCTTCCCCTAGATAATCATACCCAACTCGATATCAATGAAATCATAAGGATTAATGGGGAAACAATATCAATTACATATGATATTGACCCTAAATTCACATTGAAATTCTAGAAGAGTCTTTAAATAACTATTTACAATGAGATGTATTTAAGCACTACCTACTATACCAAAACTTATGGGTCATCTTTAAGTACTATCCATATATTTTAATACATGGTGTGATCATGCTCTATTTAATTCCAAGTTTATGTGGGATTAATATCATCCTTTGGTGGAATTTTAAGACGATAATATATTCTAGTAGATTATCCAAATAGATACATAAAAATAATAGCATGGGAAAATGTGTCATACTCCAACTTTATGGGAATAAGTTGATTAGATAATGCTATTTTGAATAACACTTAGATAGGATATAACTTTTAAAGTACAGTTTATTCAATATTATATTAAATTATCCCACAACAGAAAAAATATTTATGCTAATAATAAAAGAAAATTCTTGGAATTTCAAGAGGGGGATCGTGAATTCAAAAGGATTACATATATAAGGAAGTAATATTATTTGGTAAAAATGGGAATTTAATCCCAAGATACATTGGGCCTATTGAAATACTATATTTAATTGGAGCTATATCCTATCGATTAGATATTCTAGCCAACCATTCTAAAGTACACAACGTCTTCCATGTTTCTTTACTGAGAATATATACTCTAAATAAAAAACTTTTTCTTTATATATGATGGAATAAAGATTGAACTTGGATTTTCTTATAATGATGTACCTCTATAGATTATTAACACTAGAGATAAATTATTGTGGAATTTGATAACTCAACAAGAAAAAGGACATTGGTGAAATTTTTATGGGGGTAGAACATAATAAATAAGGCCCTAATATTGTAGGTAAATACCATATCCTGAAGAATCAACCAATAGGAAATATGAAGAGCCTTTATTCAAGAGTATATTTAAAAGTTTTATTTATGAATGTTATAATTTTACTTCTGGAAAAAAAATTTCTTTTTTTTTCCAATTAATTATAAATATATTATCTTAGGATGAATTTTTTGGATTTTTTTTCGAAATGATGAGGTTTAAGTGAATATCAAAAACAACCTTTATATTAAGACTGTGAATTATGAAAAATCCCCTCGATTTATGAATGGAAAAATCAAAAAACCTATTATCATATAGAAATATATGTTTTATATGTAAAATTATACATTTTAAAATAATATATTTTATTTATTATCCTATATTTGATATTTTAAAACTCAAGTCACATTTTCACTAAAAGTGTTCTAACACATTATACATTGAATATTTTAAAATTTAATTATATCAATTTTATAAATTAAAAATTATTAAATGGTTTTAAATTTTGAAATTTTTATGTAAAAATTATGTAAATTGGACTATTTATTTTTATACATGAAGGATAATTTACTAAGGTAAAAACAAAGTACTACAAAAAGTGTTAATATAGTAAAAGTGGATAATCTAATGGTAAAGTGTTGAAAATTTTTTTAAAACATTTTTGAAATTAAGTGGTAGAGGATTTCTTGATCATATCTCTTAAAAAATATCTTATTTCTCAATTTTGAGCCACTCTCATTGAGAGTGAATTCCCATTAATAAGTTTCTATGGATTTACCAAAATTTTATCCCTTTTCACATATAAATGGGGCACTGATCTCCTCAATTTCCCTCACAACACAACCAACATAGTTTATAAAAAATAGTCTAAAATCTTATTAAAATTTATATACACATTAAACAGGTTATTTTATTCTCTAAATACTGTCCCACAAATGATTAATCCTAATTGAAAATGAGATAATATATGAAGTGAGGTATAAATTTTTAACCACTCTTTTCTCATTTAAAATTTCTTATGTGCACTTATTCTTATTAAAATTATATTAAAATATATTAAAATTTAAACATAAGTATCATTAGTATAATTTTATTTTATTATAATGCTGATACAATCATTAACCCTCTTTCATATTTCTATTAAGTAAAATGCAACAGTCATTCTTGCCTTGTGTGGACTACCTCTTTCACAATGCAACACATTTTTTTACTTCACCAACTTAATAGGATAATTATATTAGGTAATTTAATATATAAGTATTATATTTATGACATTTTTTATATTATTATATGATAAACCATATTTCTCCATTTTCATATTCCATGGAAATTGAAATCGCCATCCATGTGTATGTTTGGGCTACTGCCTCCATTTAATGATCATTTTTTGTTTTTATTTTCATCCAAAACTTATATGGATGGAAATGGAAATAGTATTCAGTGTTAAATAATATATTTATGAAACTAATAAGGTTCTAGGAATAAAAATTGGACAACCTATTAATAATATGAGAAATCAAAAACTATGGTAAATTCAACTGTGCAAAAGAGCATTCTAGGATAAAAATATTATTTCTTTATATGAATGAAATAACTTTTGATAAGTTATATTATTATATTAATTATTCTAAATTATTATATAACACACTAATAAACATAAAATATAATCATTTTTACTCTAGTGTATTGACATTATAAGTAAACCACCATATAATCTTTCAATAAATTAGAGTATGATCATGTTTGGGATCAGTTTAACCACATTTTTAAAAAATACTATGAAATTACATCATGAATGACTATGGGAATGTAATTACTAGTATAATATAATATAAATTAATATATAATGTTTTTTATATATGTAATATCAATATTTATTTATTTATTTATGATAACACACATTGTTTATCAGTAATTAGGGAAACATGCTTGTTATTGATTTCATATTTAAGTATAAAGACTAAAATACACATGAAATGAATTTGAAACATATTAAATTATTATTAATCATCTATAATAGTATCATTAATGACTTTTTAATAATGATATTTGTAATAATAATTAATACATGCTCTAATATTATGAAACAAGTACAACAGATCAATACTATAAACACCTGATATGGAAAATTGGTATAATTCATTGATAGAATGACTATTTAGGAATTTTATAAATGAATATGGATACTAATAATTTTATTAATTAATTTATTAGGATTTATATTTTTTGATACTAAACGTTAAAGTACATTTATACATGTCAAGATAATAGGTGGGGGGTTTCCATCTCAAATTACAGCCTATCTGATATGTTATATCCTGTAATTAATTTTATTTATGGTATTTTAAAATAAAATTTATTAAAAAACTCTTAATATGCTTTGATTGAATTTCTACCAAATCCATATGTGTGTTTTTCCATCTCAATTTTCATTATTTGGGGCTCATGTTATATTCATCAAATATTTACTTTTGTGTGGTTCATAAATTTACATAGAATAATTCTAAACATATTCATTATAAATTTTAAGGTTTTTAAATTTATATAGTGTTATCCATCCATAATTTTATTTTGATTCAATAGAGACTGAAACTGTTGTAAAATTGAATCCTTTCTATGATAGGAAAACCATCTCATGTTTTTATAATGTAAAAGAGAGTGTAGTTTCTTAAAAAATGCACCCCTCTATGAATATTATAATGTGGATAAAGTTATGGTATTAATTAAACTAGGGGTAATCAACTTGAAAAGGGTTGGAAATTTATTGAATCAATCATCAATCTAATGTATGTTGAGTGGGCCTAAGATTACACACTTGGATAAACACTTATTGGGGATTTTGATGTTCCTGGAAGGATCAATTTCCTTTAATTATAATAGGGGTTGAATCTATAGAGGGTTGATTTTATAATTTATTTTCTATATAAATACACATATGTGACTTTTTATAGTACCATACACTCAAAATAGAAATATGTTAACCTCACATGATCATATAGGGAACAAAATAACAAAGAGAACATAAATTGTACTAGGTTTGGACCCAATTAATAATATGATTCCTTATCATGGATGGTTACTCCTCCAAACCACATATTATTTTCACTCTATTTGAAACTAAGTTCTAATTGAAATATTTCATGTGGAATCACACTAAACACTTTAGGATTCACACCAAATATCATAGCTTCATGATGTAGTACAAAAATATGAATACAATATGAAGAAGATCTCAAAATAACAAAGGTTGATTTAGCAACATAAGATGAAGATCAATTCTATGACCCTATGAAATAGAAAATTTATGTGCATATTTTATGTATTAATATGTGTAATTAAATGAAGTATATTTCCATTTTTGGAATGATTTGATTTGTTTTATGTTTTTGTGGAAGGAATTGACAAACTCATGAAAAAGTACCCAAAAGAGGATAATTACATACCGAAGGACCCTTCGTGCCATGAACGAAGTGAAGTAGCATGGTGCCTGATTTTTAAGAGGGAAGTGGTGATATATATATGAAGTAAGAGGCCTACATGTCGTGTACCTTAAGTATATGTCTTGACCATATCAAGTGAAGAAGATCCGAAATGAACAAGTCATGATGAATAAACACATTGTGAACGGCCAGTACACATCATGTAACTTCAGTACACAATGTGGCCAAAGTAAAATAGTCAAAAAAACATACGATATTTACATAGGATTCACAGAATACGGTGGAGGAAAACACAAAGAAGTAAACATTGTGTACCCCAAGTACACATTGTGTACCCCAAGTACACATCATGTACATAATGACACACAGGAAAAAAATTTATATACACTAGTAACTTGTTTTGGATGTGAAGGACTATAAATACCGACTTCCGACAGTCTTCCAACACACACAAATTTTGGAGGAAGACAAGGGATGCTCGAGGATGACCAATTTCAGCTTTATTTATTTTATTCCTTTTATTTATTACACTAAAATTTATCTACTCTCCCGAATCATCTCTACTACCCCATCCATGGTGGGGTAGTTTCATTTTAGTGATCAGGAAGAGGGGAGGATGGACCTATATGCATTCTTGAGTTCTTGTGCTTGAAATTAATAAAATTACTTCTTCTTTCTTATTTTGGTTTCAATTATTAATTATGTTTTAAATTCCAAATGCAGTTATGTTAGGTTTTGATTGTGTCATTATAAATTAATTTGGTCGATGATCACATATCCCTCCTTCCAATTCTAATCTGTATACAGTAGAACAAGATTAGGGATTTCTGGTTAGTGCTCAACAATAGTCAGCACGTGTGTATGATTGCATGTGGAATATTGGTTTATTATGGAACAAAAATTCCAGGTTTGGGATTTCTCTAATTAATCAAGAAACCTTCTACAACCCTACACACATTAGAATAAGGATGGACCAATCTATGGTTTTGGATAAGAAAATTATCCACATAACCATCTGGACAAGGGAGAGAGAGGAATTGGTAGACGAATCAATCTCTTATCAATTAGAGGAAGGAAAATGGATAAATTTAAAAACCATGATAACAAAACCCTAGGTCTATCCGAACCCAATCCGATCACTATCTTTATTATTTGTTAACACCAATCAATTCAAGCTATTTATTTCTCCCACAATCATGCAAATTCATTAAAACAAATCATTTTCAGAAATCCTACAAAAAGTGACAACCTTGTTTTGTGTGCACTCCTCTTCGAGATACTACATAGGACCAACTAATTTACTATACTTAGGTAATTAAAATATTGTTTTTCCACTCCCCATGACAGAAATGTGTCATCCACATAATATTAAATAAATAATCAACCACAGTGTAGAATTAAATTATCATGAACATGAAAACTCATAATCCAATGAAATCCCCTAAAAATGAGAGATTCATCAGATATTTATCTCTAAATATCCAACCTCATGTCCATAGTCTTCTTATTCTAACTATTTCCACTATAGAGAAAAATCACTTCTCAAATATTTATTTTTCAAAACTCTAAAGGAAATGAGCTTTAATTTTAATTCAATATATCTAAATATCCACGTACTCAACTCCTTATTTAAATTATTTGTATACTTTAGTCTTCTTTATTGCTATGATATTAAAATATCATGATGTCAACATCAATGAAACCTTTGTTTAAATCTCATTTTGAAATTTACAAAAAACAAGATTCTTCAAAATCATCTGAGATTTTCATGTACATGACCTTATGAATATTTGAAATCTAGAAATTACATTACTATAAATTTTTGATTTTGAAACTTTCACCCATTACATTAGGATATAATTTCTTACGTGGTTCTTAAATGAAAATGTAAATCTCATACATGGTTTCACAACTCACTTCAACTACGTTGCGATAAAAAATTATGTCACATGAAATAGAATTGTAACTAAATTCATCTATGTGAAGAATTAATATGTGTTAAAACCCATATTTTACTAAATATTACAATTAGCCTCATTATAAAAAATGGATATGCGAATTTATTGCAATGTATCAATCTCTTATGTTGATGAATCAACTATTCCATTCATTCCTTAGTAGAATTCACAAAAATGGATATAAGATTCATATATTCATGTACGATTCTCATTTTTATATATGAATTTAAATTTTTGAAAATAAAATCACTTATTTAAATCATATAAAATAAAAATTTCATTCAAAATCACTTAGAACCACATTTTTCAACTTCCAGCCAATCTCAAAAACACTTTCTAGCATCATGAAACAATCTTCCATGATATATAGTCTTGAAAACTATACAATTAATTTTTAGAATTAATGAGAAACTCATAAGATTGTTTTTATAAAATATAACAACCCAAAATCACCGATAATCCTTGAGATCTTCAAAATTACCCAAACATAGACATAAATCCGCAGGGTTCATCAATCTCCCCCATTGGAATTGTTGATAATAATCAGAAACCTCTTGACATACCAGTCCTAAAGAAATTCATATCATATATAATATCAATGATATGTTTCATGAAACCACACTATAGGATAATGTAGTTTTTTTCTGAGATTTATATTCCTTAATGACTGTCATGTTTGGTCCCTATGATCCAAATGACTCTACTTCTCAATCTCAAAACCTAATATTCTCCCCTGAGAAAATAATTATCTCTCAATTCAACCAGACTTATCTTTCCATTTGGAAACATAATCTAAAGGACCGTGTGGGGGGAAGGGGGGGGGGTTATAGAATAAAGGATCACGTGTTTCAGGAAGGTTGAACATGTCATTTCATCCTTAACTCTAAGAACCTCTCACATGGGATAAATTTTCTAAAGATATATTCAAGAAGCTATTTTTTTTTCAATAAATAAATAGTTTGTTTCACCTAAAGAAACCATATTTTTAATAATGTGAAATTCCATTTCAATATATTTTGACCAAGGATGATGAAATACATTTTTTAGAGATCAATAATACTTTGGTTTTCACAAAATATTTTCAACGGTTTCTGAACATCACCCGCAAATGTACTAGTTGATCTCATATCCATAAAGAGTGGATAACGATATGTATAGCCACCACATAATTTAATACAACTTTACTCTAGGTAATTAAATATTCTTCTTACTATAAAAAATAATGGAATCATCACAAATAAAGAACTCACCACCTTATGTGGATCTATGTTCTATGTAGTCACCTTCATAATCTATATTAATATAACAAAGAATTGTTTGACCCACAATACATCTGTAAAGAAATACATTATTCACTATTAATCTTTACAAAAAAAATAATTATTTAAATTGAAAACATGTGTGATAATTTTTATTTACTTTTAAACCTTTCACATAAATTCATTGCATAAGAAATGTTTGATCTTGATAATGTGAGATATAAAAGGTTTCCATTAATAATTATAAAATTATTTCGATTATAATTATTATATTTTTCATATTATCTTGATTTTATACCAACTAATATAGGTGGGGATATCTCTTATGAATATTATATTCAGAAATTTATAAATAATTACATGACATATTTATCTTGTGAAATAAATATGGAATGTGTATTACACTCAATTTATAATCCCAAAAAATAGTTTAGATCCCTCAACATAGATATTCCAAACTGCTTCTACATATTATTAGTGAATTCAATAAAAAAGAAACTATTTTTATTGAAAAAATTTATTTCACCAACATATAAAATTATTATTAGTGTATCTAAGAGATATTTTTTAAAGTATAAGTTCCTATCAACAATGCCTTTAACAAACAAAATTTTTCTAAAACAGTCCTCAAGTTTAAAATTTTATTCTATTAGAACTAGCTTTAAATTATAAAAATATTTATTTAATCTATAGAATATTATTTGATAGTTATTAAGGATGAAACATTTTGGATGTTAAATAAAAAATTATTCTTCAAGGTCACATCCATTTGATATACCCAATAATACTTATGAGTTACCAGTGCTAAGATTTTTTTATTTTATCAAGTATAAAATATAGGGTAAAAGTATCTTCAAGGTCTATGAATTTAATTTTAGAATATAATTTTCAAATAATTATATTTTTTTCTATGTAATATCATTTTTATCATTCCTTTTTTAGGTAAAAATCATTTTATACTAATTAAAATTCCATTTTTGAATCCTGGAACAAGTTAGTAAAATTATTCTCACTTTCATTTAGTTTTAATTCCTATATTGCACCCATTCATCATGATAAATGTTCTTAGACATTTTTTATGCTCAAATTGTGATATAAGATATTTTTGGTTCTCAAATGTTAGTCCTATTTCGGGCTTAATTAGTGTATTATGATTCTCAATGAAATTCCTAGTTTCTACATATGTTTCTTTAACCTGTAATTACTATTTATATCACCAATTATTGCTTATTAAATATAAATAGAACAATATAAATCATCATAAACTATTTTTGGTTAGATTTTTGTAAATTAGAAACCATTTTTTAAAAATATTCTCAATGTTTTCATTAGGAAACTCAAAAGACACTTGAATTTAATAGCATGTTTTCCCTGATTTTCATCAATGTTGACATCTAAAATATAAATCTTTTTATATAATATCTTATTACAACAACTATATCAAATAATTTTATATAAATATCCCATAAATTATCCACCATTATCCTTTTCTTCAAACATTTCCAACCCGATTCATTTAATTTTAATATAACAAGGAATTCAAAAGACATTGAAATATTTAATTGTGGGATTATTTTATTAAAAAATATCACAAGGTGTATCATATCTCAAAATAAATATATTTTAAATATGAACCATAGTACAAAATACTTCTCTCCATAATAATTTTGATACATTACACTCATCGAGAAACAATCTGTCTATTTCTTTGATGCTCCAATTATTTTTCACTCCGAAACCATTCTGTTGTGGGGTATAATGTGTGTTATACTGATTCTTTATTATTTGTTTTCTATGATAAATTTCAAATTCTTCAATTTTTTATTTTTTATTTTTATCCAATCTTAGTTTTTTGATATACAAAGCATGCTATTTTTTAACCCACCTTCTACACATTTTATGCATCCTAAATACCTCAAACATGTTCATGATGAAAAGAACATTGTTTATCCATGTAAATTAATCCATGAAATTAATGAAACAAAGATAAAATAAAGTTTATTTCTATATGATAGGCCTAAAAAGTTATTTGTTGGCTATTTGTAATGGTCTTTTAGAAATTTTATCCACCTTATTGCGAGTCTTTTGAGTTATCTTATCCTTTTTACATGTTCCACAGATTCCATCATTATCTCTTTTCAGTTTGGTTATATATATTTAAAATTCATGCTTTGAAAGTTTTATTAGGATTGTTTGGCCAATATTTCCAAGTATTATATTCTATATAAAGTTATAATCTTTAATGACCATATAACATTAATTAAAATAATCACCAATCAATAATAAATTTATATTATCAAAATGCTGGCCAACTCTCAAAAATTTGCATTTAACCCTTCAACAAGAAGAATATAATAAATTTCAAATTATATTTCTTAATTTTATATTATCCTAAAAAATTTATTTTCAATAAACATTCATTACCAAATTTTACAATTCCTCCTTCATGTTTCTTAATGTTATTTAGAATTTTAGTATCACCTATATTAAGGGAGGACCACCCACTATCATGTATCTAACATTTATCTTCTTGAATACTCTAATATAAAGTTTTTTAAAGAATGAATAATTTAAATTTCTCCCTTGAAATTATTTCCCTTTATTGTTGAGAGGGAAGTAACAATTTAATATTTCCACAAATTTCTTAGCTTTATGTCCCTTCCAATCACACCTTCCATATTTCTCTTCAAGATAATACATATATATATTTTTAATATTTTAAGCAATTTCCATATCAGTCTAAATTATTCTAGAATATTCTTCATTCTCATTTAAAATAACCCCATATCTTATTTCCTTCTCTTAAGTAAAGACATTTTATGTCAACACATAAAATAATTATATATGAAGATTCCGTAATATGAGAAATAACTATGAAATTGGATGTTTCTTGAAAAACCAGTGTTGTATCCATAAATTTTCTATCCAATAGTTTATATACACTAAACCTTTTGGGTACTAAATCATCTCTAATTTTTAATAAAATTGTGATTCAAGGTTCTCCATTTGTAAAGTACTATTGATTTTAGTTTCTCTCCATTTTATTTTCCCTTATTTGAATAGAATTTAGATTTAAACCTATATTATTAGTAGCAATTGACTTAGAAAATGAATTTTCCAATATGAATTTTACCTAATTTTTTCACATCTCTAGGAGATTCTCCAAAAACATAAATAGATATTTTTATGTATTTATTGAACTTTTTTAGTTCCTTATTTACTTTAAGGTATTCATATTATGTAATTTATAATTCTTCTTCCTTTAGAGTGAGTTTTTCTTCAATATTGTTTATCGTCTTCTCATATTAAGTGTTCTTTAACTTCTATTTTTTATTTTTTAAGGAAATAATTTTTTCCCTTTTAGGTTGCTCAAATTTTTAATCAACCATTTCATTTTTCATTTTTAACAAATTATACTTCCTTTTCTTAGTCATGGTGTTTTTCTCAAGACATGCCTCCAATTAATCCTTAAGCATGTATTCGTAATTGGTTGGTTTTGAAATTTTTATATCACCACTTGATGAACAAAAGATTTTATAAACAAAAAACATAATATTTATAAATTTATCACATGTTTCTTTATCATAATAATGGAATAAGAGAAGATCAGTTTCCTTTTAATTTTTCATAAAATTTATTCATTTGCTACTTTGAAATCTCTTATATATTCCACCTTACTTTGAATATTGTTATTTTTTTCTCTCAACTTATTTTCCCGAGTATTTTTATAATTTTACATTAATAATATACTGGTTTATTCTATGGAAAATTAAATATATAGTGTCCAAGTACATTGAATTTATAACATATATGAGAAAATTTACTTTTTTTCTTTATTTTTACATTCTGAAATAATTTATAAATAAAAGAAATATCTTTTTTATATTCAACTATATTATCAGAATCACTTGATTCTCCAACATCTTCATCACTAAAAATTGACATATTTCTAATGGATTTAAAATCCATTTTATATTATATTTTGTTTCATAATTCCATAAGCTTTATCATTTCATAAGAAATTAGAATATTTTTTAACTCATAAAGTCCATGATCTTCTCTATCATTAAGAGTTAAAATTCTGGGATCAAATCTATTTGAAAAGTTTCTCCTCAAATTATTCCCAATTGTGTAATCATTAAGTTTCTCAGTAAATCTTTAAATATTAATCCCAATTTAATTTACTTGAGTAAATAAATCATTATCAAATTCATCATATACCATTTTGATTACTTCAAATTTTCTTCTCTAGATATGTAGATTTTCCTCTTTGAATTTCACATTGACTTCATAACTGATCTATAGATTTTACCATATTTATTTTATTGTTCATAGACCAATAAATTTAGTACAAAATTTATATAATAATGATATGATAATAGTGTTTTATTAATTTCCATCCACTTAAATAATCTTATTTCCAAGAACACATCTTCTGATCATCATTTAAAAATGGTGGAAAACCTGCTATTTTCACTTCATGTACTTCCAATCTAAGAGATAGAAGATATTTTAAAATTCAATTTTCCAACTATAATAATATTACTCCCTAAAATTTTGGTATACCCCAGATATTTTTTGAATTAATTCCATCCATTATCAAAATAAAACTACTTATATCTAATAGAGGTAACCTAGGCTAGGATACTAATTGAATAGTCTAGTAGGATCAATTTACTCCAACGAGAAGAGAGGGTAAATCACTAGAAATAAATTTCTAAAATAAATTTTTAATAGAAATAAAACTATAGAACTTTTTAGATTATTATCCACCCCAAAAATACCAACCTCACATGATCATGAAGGAAATAAAATAACAAGGAATCAACAATTTTACATGTTTTAGATCAAATATGGAATCATAGTCCTTATTATGGCTAGTTACTCAGCCCAAAAAAAGATTATTTTCACTATAGGAATAAATGAGTTCCAATTACAAGAATTAATGTGGTATTACACTACACACAATTGGAGTCACACTGAGAATCAAAACATTATAATTTTGTAAAAAATAGTTATTACAATATAGATAGGATCGCCATATAAATCAGGTATCTTCATCAATAAAAGATGTATATCTACTTTTTAGAGTACCATAATATGGAAGAAATAATCACCCATAGTGTATAAATGAATTATTTTACACAATAAAACATAAAATCTAATCAAAATATTAAACCCCATTATTATATTCCATGGATAAAAGAACACATTAGATGTATAATTATAACTATATATCATTGAAAAGGGTCCTTCTTATTAATTTAATAATAACACACATATCTTAAGTTGACAAAGGGATGTTGTATTAGACATTATCATATTCCATTTAATATTAAATTATTTTTTTTCCATAATTTTTCATTATACAAATAATCATGTTTTTATTTCTCTATATGTTCCATAAGGACTTATATGATATATATTGTTGAGTATTAAGGTGAATTCATTTGACATTATCATGTAATGGGTGGGGATCAAAATTATGTTTCCCCTCAGTACAAAATCAGGTCTCATGAGATAAATAAACTTGGATTTGGTTTATACCTCTCTCTATATCATTATAGTGTCTTGGCAAAGGTCTTAACAGAATATTTTTATGTTTATAATTATGCATTCCATTAGTATCATAAATGTGATTATTGTTATATATGTTTTCATTTATTATCATTGATATATATTTCTCTTGTTTTAAATTGATTATGGATTCATGTTTTCTATTTATTCATACCATATAAATTAAGAAATTTTTATGTTATGATAGATTCTACTGTATTATTTTCCTTATTGACCATATGATATCACGCTTATTTTTTTTCTTTTCCCCAAGAAACTAAGATAATAACTTTGGGTAATTTTCAAGGATATTATAGAAGGTATAATAAATTTATAATGATTTGTTCTAGTTATATAATATGTTTTCAAATGAAATGTATACATGTAACAAGTTTTATATGACTAATGATAGATTATATCATGAAATAACTCTTGTATTATATACCAATAATGTAATATAACTTCCAACTCCAGGTTTCTGGAGACTTGGATATTACAAGATTCACAAATAAATAACATTAAACATGGAATAAAGGAAAATATAAAACAAAATACCAACAAAATAATTCCATAAACACAACCAAACATCCACACATGATATTAGGAAATGATGAAAAAATCCCAACATAATCAAATGGTGGTACTATTTGAATGGTGTAGCCCAATCCATTTTGATGATATTAAAGGGAATGTGTAACACCTAGAGATTTTAAAACAAGAACATCATAATAATATGAAATGAAATAAAAATGTTAAAAAATAATATAAAACCTAGATACATTTCCATATAATTATTTTGAAATAAATTAAACCTACTTAATATCTTGAAATTAATTCAACATTGATTTTGAACGAAACACGATACTCTATTAAAATATTATTTTTTAAACTTCACTATTATATCCCAGCCGTTAGTATGGAGGTTATAAATATTAATGAATAAAATATTAAAATTATATGGATTACAGATAGCTAAAAAAATTCAATGGTTATGTAGTTTGTGTAAATAATATTAAAACCATTTAAAAGAGAGAGAAATGCTTTCTAAAAAACTATTTTTTATGAAAGAACGATTAGTTGTGCTTTGTGAATATAATTAAAAATTAATTTTGACCTTTTTTATAAAATTTATCTTAAAAAATAAATAAAATCATTCAAATATAAATTTCAAAATTATCTTTGGTTGAATTTTTGAAAATTTTCTGAAAAGATTAATTTTTTGATGAATTGTTAAAATACATATTTTTATTGAAAGTTGCATTTTCATTTAAATAATCTACAATGTTAAATTATATCTTTAATTGTTTTAAAGTAAAATTAGTTCAATTATATTAATATTAAACTAATTTATCTTATTTTAATCTATTTTATAAGGAACTTTGTTGGTAAAATTTTCTATACATATTCTAATTTTCTCTTTGGAAAATCTCTCTTTCATTGCATCTGCATTTTAATTCTAAATTGAATTGTACCAATTGTTTGAATCAAATTTTGAAACATGGATTCCATATTTGGAGTCAGAATAATTTATATAATTTTAAATGTTCAATAGAATCTTTTACCATAATTAATAGTGTAAACAATAAAAAATTATTACCGATGTTAAGGTAGAAATTGATTTACCGGGTGTTAAACTAAGAAGATAAGGGTTAAAATAAACTAAAATGTGTCAAAACCCCATTTTATAGAGATATTTAGAACTTATAACGTTTATGTATCTATCATTAACCATTTTAGATGTCTTTTTAGTGATAAAAATGTGGGAATCACTTTATCTTTTAAAAAATTCAATTTTTCCTCTCCTCACTTATAAGAGGCCAAACTTCTCCTCCCTTCCTCAAACTTACAAAACCATATGTTTCCGCCAATATATAAAAAAAATAATTAGTTAATTATATAAACACATACTATATTACTTATTTTTATTATCAATCTATTCTAATATGGATTTAGGTATAAATCTAAAGAGGATTTGGAAAAAAGTAGTAAAACACTTAAATGTACTCATTTGTTTTATTTGTTTTACACATATATAAAACCTTATTAAACTATGATAATATAATAAGAACAATATATTATAAATAATTATATGTTATTATGTAAATTAAATATCCCATATATATCTCTATTTCTATCAAATGGAAAATGAAACCATCGATCATGTGTATGGTAGACTACTGCCTCACAAAAAGATATAATTTATTTTCGATCATGAGATTTAAATGATGGATATAATGATGTATTTAACGTATGTATATTATATTTATGACATTATTATATTTTTTAATTATTATATCACATGTAAATTCTTACTTTCTATTCCACGGGGGACATGATAATGTCAATTGTGTGTACGGTGAACTACCAGCTCGTGAAGCGATGTGATTCATTTTTCGATTAAGATTTACATGAAAGGTATTAATATTAAAGTTAATGTATATAAGATATATTTATGATCTAGAAATAATTTTTGAAATATAATATCACATATAAATTCTTACATTTAAATTCGTTGGAATCTAATAAATTAGCTCGCGCGTATGTGTGGACTACCACCTCCACATCATTATGTGAAATGTTTTTAATTTTATTTTTACACAGATGGTAATAAATATGTATTTGATCAATAAAAATTCTATATATTAAAAAATATAAATTCTTTAAATATGAATTAATATTTATTTTTCTTCTATTCCATCTATAGAGAAAAATGGAAACAATGTTCATGCGTACATATGACCTACCATCTCCATGAACAATGTAATCAATTTTCTATCTCGAAATTTATTAGATAACTATAAATACATATATAATTAATATATATTATCTTTATATCATAGTTAAAATTATAAATAGGATATAACCATGATAAAATTATAAGCAACAAAATTATTGGACTAAAACATACATGAAAAACGAAGCAATTATCACCTGAAAAAGTTATTTTAATAAAGAATTGTTAAAAAATAGGTGATAAAAGAATCTAAGTAAATAAAATGTGGTATGAGATATATGATTATTATTATGTAATATATTTATTATAATCCTATATTTATTATACAGGTGGTTCAAACACCTATTATGGATATCAGAACTGAGTTAACTGTTTCTCATCACATTTTTACTTTAATGATACATAATTTGTATTCACATATTATTCCATTATGTGTTGAATATAATAACAATTTGATAATTTATATCATGAATAAATTTATATTACTTATATTTAATGTTTTATTTGATTATTTTTTGTTTTATGGGGATTACAATTCAGAAGTTACCAATGTGGAAGGAGTTTATTTCACAATCTCATCATTATTAAAGATTTTTTATTCAAGTTTTAACTAGGGTAATTGTTTTATATTTGAATATTAAAATAAATATGTTTTTTATAATTTTTTTATTCATGAATTTTTTCGTGTATCATTACCATTTTTCCACTGTTTTGCACTTCAAATGATTGAGGATTGTTTTAAGAAAATATTACTTTATTTATTATTTCGGTCAAAAATATTTTCTCATCAAAATACATGTTTTAGATTTTTATAGAAAATGTTTTCAACTTTTAAAAATGATTTATTAAATAAAATTTTACCCATTTATACTTTTTAAAAATGTCTTTAAAGGAATATTCATGTCATTTTATAAATATGTTCTATTTTTTTATTGAAAATGTAAAAGGAATATTTGTTCTAAATAATTTTTCACCACCCATACAATTCCCTCAAAGGATTAAACAAGAAGATAAAGAACCTAAAATTATTAATTTATTTGGTATTTTAACAAAGATCCATGTAAATATTCCATTCATCTATGTCTTGATTAAAATTCTTTGAAATCTAAAGTCACTCAAAAAAAATCATTTAAACACGTAAAATATTAAAGATTTTTCTACTTGTAGCCTCAATGAAGTGTGTAGTGCAATTATATAAAATAAAATACCCACAAAACCTAAAGATATTGAGAGTTTTTTTTCATTCCCCACTCCTTAAGAAATAATGGATATATTTACTATTGTTTTTACCTAGGAGATAATATAAGTATAATCCCTTTATCTCAGTTTCAATAGTTATGTATAGGTGGACTAAAAACCACTAAGGTTATTCTGTAGTTGGCTAACTGATCTTTCACTCACCCTATAAGAATATTTGATGACTTAATGGTTAGATTTGGTACGTTATTTTCAATAATATTTTATGTTCAATACATGGAGAGTTATTTAGTGGTTCCCATCATTATATAAGGCCTTTCTTTTTTCCC
Source organism: Viscum album (assembly GCA_963277665.1). Taxonomy (NCBI): domain Eukaryota; kingdom Viridiplantae; phylum Streptophyta; class Magnoliopsida; order Santalales; family Viscaceae; genus Viscum; species Viscum album. The sequence goes on along the minus strand of OY728164.1, from coordinate 1,005,387,956 downwards.
GAGGGAACTATTATTGATTTTTATCATGGTCAACAGTTTTTTTATATTAGGGTGAAACAAAAGGAATTCAATGTGTTAAAAAATGTTAAATAACCAACTTTAGATGGGAAATTATAAAGGGTGTAAATGTTAGAGGTTTAGGACTCATTATATCATCTATAAAAACTGGGTAAACATTCCCCAAATGAATAAATTCCTATACAAGTTCAAAATGATGATTCACATGCTATTGGGTTTTCACAAAGTCAGAATTTGAAAAAAATTCAAGATTTTGGATAGAATTATTTTCTTATTGTGACATGTGAATTTATGGATTGTCTAAACATAAATTGTTTTTAAGGAAAAAACAAGGTTATTTTCCCTTAAAAAAATATAATTGATCAATTTGATAAGGTTATACGAGAGTTGTTAAAACAAATTGATGATTTTTCTACAAAAAATATTTTTGAAATATAAAGTGGAAACTCATAAGAGTGGGTCATCCAATTTAGAAAATAGTAAATAAAAAATAAAAAAAGGTTATAAAATAAAAATCTATATAATTTCTAAATTCATTTTAATAAAAATGATGAAGAACATGGACTTATCTGAGAAAATATTGTTTCATCCAATAAAAAAACCCCACCTTTGAAATTAAACCATTCATAGAATGTCTGAAATATTCCTTTTTAGGTGAGAGTTCAAAACTTTCAGTTATTATTTATATAGAACTATGTGAAAATCATGTGTGAAAATTGTAGGGTGTTTTGAAGAAGTTCAAAAATTAAATGCGTTAGTTCATAGAAAACATTTAAGGTATTATCCATTTATTATGCATGAATAAGATTCTTGGGGAACCATTCCAAAAACTAAGAGTTCAGTATCAAAGGATATTGAACCCAAAGATAATATAGGTTGTGAAATTTTATTAAATAAAGCTATCAGATGATGGGATTATATTTCAAATTTTATATAGTGCTTGGACCAGTCCTGTCAAAGTAGTTTCGAATAAAGAAGTATTCAATGTTGTTATAAATGATATGAATGAATAAATTGAAGTTAAAATAGAGAATAAGTGTATAGTCTCTATATATTATAGATGGTTCAATTCAGAAACTTGTAAGGATCATTTTCGAATTCCATTTCTTTGATCAAATACTTGAGAGGCTAGTTAGAAATGTTTTTTAATTTTATATATGGATATTATAGGTTCAACCAGATTCATGTAGACCTATAGTATTAGGATTTTTTTTCACATTATCTATTAGGACACTTATGTACCTTTTAAAACCCTTTTTCTTATGTGGATTACCAACTACTTTTTCTATGTACATGATGAGATTTTTTTCCAACATGATTGTGGGGATCATTGTGGTTGTTAGGGATGAATTTTAAATTTTTGGTAGTAGTTTTGAGAGCTGTTAAATAATGTAGAAATGATTTTAAAGTTATTCCTTGATACCAATATTTTTATTAGTTGTGATAAATTTCAATAAATGGTTACCAAAGTTATTGTTCTAGTCCATAATGTCTTTCGGAGGGGAATTGATGTTGAAAATTCCAAAATAAAAGTTATTTAAAAGTTCATCCTCGTAAAAATGTTGGATGAGTAAGGCTTCTTCTTGGAAAAGTTGGGTATTTCTATCAAGATCCTTCCCCTGGGGCCCGTTCTATTACTACCCGAAGCCCTCCTTCCATAGACCATGGGCTGGAGACTAGCACCGAAAGACATATTCCCTAAAACTGGGAAGGAATTTCCCTTATAACTTGTAAACACAAGCAACCAAGCACACAACAATATATGAACATGAGTAAAAAAATAGTAAAAAGAGTGAGTACAGTAAGTAAAGGGGGCCAGAATACAAGCCCAAATGGAAAGTACAAGAAGACTAGAAAGTACAAGTAAGCCGAACGGCTCCAGTGAATACCCACCAAGGATCCTACCTGAAGGGTAGGTACAAATCTTGAATGGTCATATCTATAATACGCCTCATCTAAGGTCCACCTCCGAGCTACCTCTAGTCCTGGTACCATCGTCCTCAGTCAGCACTGTCCGTCATCTACACCAAACACAATAAGGTGAGGGCATAGACCGTGCATGGGTGAGTATAACGATACTCAGTAGGGACCCTGAGACCCTTAAAGGTCTCAAAAAATCAACAAAGGATAAACTATAAAGCATGAAACATCTGACAACACTACTTTGGTATATGCCTATACATATACCTAAGTTATCAAGTATACACATCTCATTCCTGAGGAAACCCAAGGCCCAAATCCTTATCCAAAGTGAAACTATTACATGAAGGAAATAATACCATGAAGGTAACACTACAAAGGTAAGTACCACAAAGGTACGCCACACAGAAGATTACCACAAAGGTAAAGACTCAGCTCACACCATGTATATATTAGGTATAATAGTAGAGATGATTAGATGTAACTACTGAATTGTCTTAATCTGTTAAGAGGAAGACCCACGAAGGATCCTAAATCACAAACCCACACAGGATCCTAGTACATTATCATACCAACATAGGATCCAAGTACTTTTTCAGACCCACAAAAGATCCTAGTACATCGTCAGACCCACACAGGATCCTAGTACATCGTCAGAACCACACCAGATCCTAGTACATCATCAGACCCACACAGGATCCTAGTACATCAGACCCTAGAATGGTCCTAGAGTAGTCCCTCATGGATTCCGAGAGTGTATCTATGTGGGACCCTCAATCATACACCCATGAAGGATCCCTCTCTCATGTCATAGCCAGCTATAGGGTTCCCGCACTAAGATTGCTTGTCTCTGAGAGGGTCCCCTCCTCAAGCTTCGAGTTGATACTCCAACTCCCAAGAAGACCCACTAAGAAGTATCCCAATGTACCTCCATGTAATAAGGGTCTGAACACAACATATGGTGTGTCAATCGGACACTCCGTCTGTAAGTTATTGTCCTTTTAGTCATGAGGTCCTGGACGGATTCGTGCTCGATCCAACCTGACCGTACCCCAAATTTATCCAAATCAATTGTGGGGTATACCAAAAGGAACGTCTGGATCCAAGGTTTCTAGAACCATAGATAGTTATTTAAATGGATTCTTGTAGCTCAAGTTATGGATGATAGAACGTATAGGGTCAAAACTGGTCCGGGTCCGGTCCAACCCAGTTGAACCGACTCGACCCGACCCGAGTTGGGCTGACCTGACCCGGTTCGAGTCGACCCATCCCACGTTGGGTGTCCCATCCCACGTGGGGAATCCCAGACTTTTCTTTGAGGTCTGGCCTGACTGCATGCAGGGCCGGGAGTCGCGTGCCCCCTGCCCACTAACACTAAACGACCGATGCTGTTCGGTCGCCATCAGTACGCGGGACAAACGTGTCCCGCCCCGTTCAACTCTTCCAGCCAAAACGGCTGGCCCCTTTCCTCATGGAGGTGCATCATGCGCCTCACCTCCATGGCTAGACTAACACTGACCTCCCATCCTTCGCCATCGTGGCACAAAGCCACGACCGTTGCTTACTGGGAGGCGCCGATGCGCGCCGCCGCCCCCATCGTGCGGCCGACCTCCGCTAGCCGCCACCCTTACTCCTCCACGGCCGATGGGCTATGACCCTTATCCAGAGGCATGGATGCGCCACTTCCATCTTCGCAGCCGATCGTGTTGCCGATCACGGTTTTTGAGCCCCACCAGTGTCGGTTTCCGTCCTCATCCATCGCGAAGAACTCACCAAGAACCCCACCGAGTGATGGCTGGTCCGGCGGGGTACCAGGGAGAGGGATGCGATGGTCCGAGGGGGTTCCAGGGGGGGGGGGGTTGCACTGGGTTTCGTCGAACTAGGCAAGGGGGAAGGGGGGGAAATGCCTGCTCGGAAGAGGGTGCGCCAGCAGGGTGGTGGCGCCGGACGGAGCAGGGGAAGGAGGGTGGCGGTCACCTAAACGAAGCAAAGGTCAGAGAATGGTTGTGGTTGCGGAAGCAAGAAGCGCGGCTACCGAGCCGGGGGTTCGCACGCATACAGAGGAGGCGCACCGGCCTTGAGAGACTGTTAGATGAGTTGCAGGTGGGATCCGCCGGTTAGGAGAGTCCAAGGGAGAAGAAGGGGGATAGGCGCAACGGGCCTGAAAAAAAAACGGTGCTAGGGTTAATGGAGGTGTGCGACGGGAGAGGGAGAGGAATAGAGGAAGAGGAAAAAAAAGAAAAAGAAAATGAAAGAAACAAAATAATAAAAGTGGAAGAAAAAAAACAACAATAATAAAACTAAAAACCTAAAACCTTAATGTATTTATAATTATAAAATTGGTTGTAATGAAATAAAATAAAACTTAAAACACTTAAAAGGAACTCATTTCACAAACACGATTTTTAAAGAGAAAGAGGAAGGTTCTAGGGTCCCACTCGAGCTAGATGATTCGGTGAGGCCAGGCCAAGTTCGTTTGGCCTGTACCATCCACGTTAAGGAGGTAGTAAGAATCTCAAGGGAGGAAATTTAATGTGAGAGAAAAATTAATGATGATAAATTGAAAATACACCCCTACCACTAAGGTTTGTTGACATCGGTGAGGAGGGAAGGATGTATGTCAGTTTGTCATCGTTGAAGTAATCCCACGTTAGAGGCTGTCTTGAGGAAGAAGTCTAAGACATTGAGGAATGTCAGCGTTATTCATTGGAGAAGCATTCATAATTTGAGAAGAAGAGTTCCTCAAAATTTCTCCCCCATAATTTCCATTTTCCAACCCTTCCCCCAACAAAAGAATAGCCAACCAAATAAAATATGTTTATCTATTTAATTTTTTGGAACAATTAAAGTTGGATTAATTAATTAAAAGAATGTGGCACGATTAAATGGGTTGCATTGGAATTATTTTCTGGGAGGATCCCAAGGATTTTCCTCACATTAATGAGGGGGTTCAATTGGTCCCCACCATTTGAATTCAAATTGGGGGTTTCCTTCTTCAGGTGGTCCTCACCTCCTTAACTCAAAAAGAGGGTGTTTGAAGAGAAAAATGAAAATGTTAAAATATTTTTTTTTATTCCTCCATGAAAAAGTTAAAAACTATCTTTCACCCTCAACCTACTGTGGTCGAGGTGAAGGTCTCCTTAAGCGAATACTAGTGCTGCGAGTTCAACGGTGTCCTCAAATTTCGATTCTGAGCACGAGTTTAAAAGTTACCAAAAACTTTCTCACACATTTACGGAACGTACCCAAAACAAAAGTTCAAAAATTCATTCTGTGTACTCCGAGCCTCGGAATCACGCCTTGTCAATTTTTTCAGTCTCGTAATATTCCATATAATTAAAAAAAATTACATGGAAAATTTGGGTCTTTACATTCTCCCCACCTCAGAGCTTTGCTTCTCATAAGCCAAAACTCAAATAAGGGAACAATTGGGGGTATTGAGAACATATCTAGGCCTCCCGCTCCCATGTGATCTCCAAGAGGTTCTTGCGCTACCAACATAGGCGCATCAAAGGTATAAACTGCCGACAAAGGACCCACTCCTGTCAATCCTCAATCTCCACTGGAACCTCCATAAATGTCGCACCATCGTTGATGTCCAGCTCTCCATGGTCGATGACGTGAGATGGGTCATGCACGTATCTCCTCAGCTGGGATACATGGAAGACATCGTGCACCCAGTACAACTGAGTTGGAAGAGATAAGTGGTAATCCACCTCACCAACTCTTCTGAGGACCTAAAAAGGTCTGATGAACCTAAGAGATAGCTTGATGCTGAGACAAATCTCATCGAACCTTATCGAGGTGAGACTCGTAGAAAGACATGGTCACTATCCTTGAACTCCATAGGCCTCCATCTCATGTCATAATAAGACTTATGCCTGCTCTATGTAGTCTTTATCCATTCCTGGATGATCTATACTTTTTCTGTGGTAGCTCGTACCATCTCTAGTCCCGCGAGTGCTAACTCCCCTGGGTCAGTCGAGCACAAAGGTGATCTGCAAGGTCCCCCAGACAACACCACAAAAGGTTCCATCCCATTGGTGGATTGATAGCTATTGTTGTATGAAAACTCCACCAAAGGAAAGTGATCCGACCAGCTGCGACCGAAGTCTAGGATGCAAGCACGCAACATTTCCTAGAGGGTCTGAATGGTCCGCTCAGTCTGGCCATCGGTGTAAGGATGGAAGGTAGTGGTCAAATGAAGCAACGTCCCGAAATCCTCATGTAGCCCCTTCCATATCCAGGAAGTAAAACATGCATTACAATTGGAGACAATCATTGAGGGTACTCTATGTAGCCGCAAAATCTCTTGCACATGGAGGCATCCCAAGCTCTCTACTGAACCCTGCTCTCTGATCGGTAGGAAGTGGCACGACATGGTGAGTCGTTCGACGATCAACCAGATAGAATCATGACCTATGGATGTACATGGAAGTCCTATCATGAAGTCCATGGATATCCCATCCCACTTCCACTCTGGGACCTCTAAAGGCTGAACCAATCCTATTGGTACCTGATGCTTTGCCTTTACTTACTGATAAGTGAGGCACCAGGAGAAAAACTATGATACTGCTTTCTTCATTCCTGGACACCAGTGATGTCTTTAAAGATCCATGTATATCTTATCCACTCGTGGATGTACCGCTATAGGGGATGTGTGAAACTCCCTCAACACTTCCTCCTGAAGCAACACTCGTACCATGGTACATACTATGAAGAATATGATGTGCTCCCCACCTTTAGAAAATCCATCAGGTGGCTGTCATATGGATATCTGAGCACGTTGAGGCTCGCAGTCAGCATCCCCATGATGCGCCTCCCTGACTCACTGAAGAATTGGGCGAGTGACTGTAAGAAACTCAAGAAAAGCTGCTCTATCTTGATCTAAAAAGGATATATGCAAAGAGGATAGATATTCTGTCACCTCACCTAGAAGCTGTATACAAGACCTCCTACTGATTTCATCTTCTACAATGGTCCCCATCCCAGCATTATAGACTATCTCAAAGTCATATTCCTAGAGGAACTCAATTCAAAATCACTGTCTCAGATTCAGGTCATTCTAAGGGAAGATATAACTGAGACTCTTGTTATCTGAGTATACTCTAAAACTATCGACCATATAGTAATGTCCCCACATATTCAAGGATAAGAACACTACTACTAACTCCAGGTCATGGGTAGCATAGTTCTTCTCATGCTATCTCAGGTATCAAGAACCATATGTGATCACTACTCTCTCTTGCATCGGGACACATCTGAACCCGATCCCGGATGCGTCACAGTAGACTGCATACCCTACACCCTCCTCCGGTCGACTTAAGAAGGGGGCACTATTCAGCCTCTACCTCAGCTCCTAAATGCTCCACTGGCATCTCTCTGACCAAATGAAGGGTTGGACCTTCTTTGTCAACACTGATAAAGGTGTTGCATCTCTGAAAAAATATGGCACAAATCTCTAGTAGTATCTAACCAAACCCAGGAAACTTCGTACCTCAGTCACACTCTTAGGTGGCTCCTAAGCAAGTACCACCTCAATCTTCACTGGATCCACCACAAATCCGGCCTTTAAGATGACATGTCCTAGAAGGTGAACCTCTCGAATTTAGAACTAGACCATTGTGAGATTACTATAAAGCTGGTTATCTTGGAGTGTGTCCAGTACTACCTGCAAATGATAGGATTTATCCTCCTTAGTAGCTGAGTAGATTAGAATGTCATCAATGAATAACACCACAAAGAAATCAAGGAAAGACTAAAATATCATGTTCATGAGTCCCATGAACACTACTAGGGAGTTAGTCATGCCAAAAGGCATAACCAAGAACTCATAACGGACATCCCGACATCTGAAATTCTACTTCTACACATCATCGTCTTGCACTCTGAGCCGGTGATAACCTGATTTGAGGTTTATCTTCGAGAACCACCATCCCACCTTCAGCTGATCAAAGAGTTCATCAATCCTTGTGAGTGGGTACTTGTTCATCACAGTCACCTGGTTCAGGCACCGATAGTCAACAAAAAACCTCAAGATCCCATCCACCTTCTTGGTGAACAAAATCGGGGCAGCCCAAGGAGAAACACCGGGCCGTATGAACCCTTTCGCCGGTAAGTCCTCCAACTATACCCTCATATATGTGAGAGCCATCTAATACACTGGTGTAGATATCAATGTCGTTCTGGGGTACAAGTAAATGTAAAATTCCACCTCTCTACAAGGAGGTAGACCCGTAACATCATCGGGGAAGTCATCTGCATACTGGTCTACCACTACAAAATAGCTCAAACTCTCCACATCAACCACTCCGAGGGTAAGGTTAGACAATTGACGTGTAATTGGATGAAACCTCCTCCTGATAATTCCATTCTATGCTGCAAAGGTTCCCTTATCACCGGTGAAGGTAAAACTGGTCCCATCCATGCAGACATACCACACTTTTCACCTAATACAGTCAATATGATCATGGACTGTAGATAAACAGTTCATACCAAAGACAACGTCGTAAGGCCTCGATGCCGCTACTAGGAGATCCCAGCCGAAGCTCTCGCCTCCTAAAGTATGCTCACACTGCTGGAACTAGTGAATAATCATAGAATCTACTCCATTAAGAGTCTCTAGACATAACGATCGAGCCAACATCTCTGTCAGAATCTCCGAGCTATGAATGAGGGTAGTGTAAATAAAAGAATGACTGACACCTGTGTCTATATGTACTGCAACTAAGGTGTAATAGACATAGATCATACCACATATAATCTCCGTAGCACCATGGTAGTAGGCCTCAGATTCCTGGACCAGATATCACCCCTTCCACTGGCTCCCTATGGTTGGGGTGGACCACCTGATGGTGGTGGCAGTAACACCTTGAATCATTGCCCATCACCAGCTGCACGACAAACTCCTCTTCCATGTCCGCCTGTTCCTTGTAGACCTCCTCGGTCGAACCTATATCTCTGCATTAGAGGTCCCCTGACCGTTTACTTATCATCCGTACGGTGGGTCGGGTAGTCCCGAGCCATGTGACCCTACCCCCCCGCATGTGAAACACTACCTGATCCTCGTATGAATGACTGTGTCTCCAGTGCCCTGCACTACCGATTCTAAGTCATGTAGTTATCCACTTGTAGGTCTGGTCCTATTGGACCACTGTGTTATCTGTCTACTTCCAGCTGCAGAAGACTCCGTTACATGAGGTCCGGTGGTCGGTCTCGCTACTGGTGACTGCTCAGCAGGACTCTCCACTAAGAGGGATATCTCTAACACCCCCCATTTGCATCGAGATGTTGAGAGAAATCATCCAAGCCCTGATCTCCTGCCTGTGTCCATGATCGAAGGTCCGAGCCTAGAAAAATGGGCCCCACACCATATCAGTGGAGTAGCGTGAGAGGTCGGTGAACCTCACTGAGTACTGAGCCACAATCATGCCATCCTGATGCAGAATAAGAATCTCCTATATGCGCACTGTTCAAAGAGTCTCTAAGACAAACTCTTCCATAAAGAGCCTCTCAAAGTCTGCCCAGATTAGTGTCACCTCATCGCGAACCTGTATCATCAAGATCCACCATCTCTCTGTTGTGTCCTGTAGAATACTGGCGACAAGGATCACCGTAAGATCAGCCGGTGTCCCTACCAGTCAGAAGACTCTCACCAAAGCCTCCAACCAATACTCAGATGCCTATGGGTTCATCTCTCTCCAGAACCTGGGTGGCCTCTGGCACTAGAACTCGTGCAAAGGGCTCAAGCGGCGTGCACCCTCTACTTCTAGGGCTACTGGAATAGGTGGCCCAATGGGTAATGGTACCACTAGTGCCTCCACTGGTTCCTCTACTGAAAGAGGGATATGCACTGAGGCCTCGTTGCTCGATGGGCTATCATCACGTACTCTACCAGAAACCCTAGATGGATGTCTACGTGGATGCATCCTAAAAAGAAAAAGGTGCTCTACGGTCAATAAGTTATACCTGGTGAGTTGAATCAAGAAGATCACAAAGAAAACATTTCGAAACACACATGCAATCAGTGTTTTCATGTACTGCGTCAGAAATTAGAAGTCAGGGTCTTGGTGTATGGATACTTTGACGGCTGCACCAACACTGGATTCCCCAAAATGATAACCACACTCACTACACATAACAATATTGATGTTAAAAAATCAGAGTCCAATGTTCTATGGTTGAACTGACTCCTCTGATAACAATTTTTCATGACTCGTCCCCTGGGGCCTTTGCCGTGACTACCCCTAGCACGACTTCCATAGGCCAGGGGCTGGTGACTAGCACCGAAAGGCGTATTCCCTAAATCTAGGATGACATTGCCTTTATAACTTGTAAACACACACAACCATGCACACAAGAAGATATGAACACAAGTAAACTTAATAGTAAAAAGAGTGAGTACAGTAAGTAAAAGGGGCCATAATACAAGCTCAACTGAAAAGTATAAGAAAACTGGGAAGTACAAGTAAGCTAAACAGCTTCGGTGAACACCCGCCAAGGATCGTACCTGAAGGTTAGGTACAACACTTGAAGGGTCATCTCTACTTTACACCTATTCTAAGGTCCAACTCCGAGCTACCTCCAGTCATGGTACCCTCGTCCTCAGTCAGCACTGTTCGTCATCTGCACAAAACACAACATTGTGTGGGAATAGCTCATGCATGGGTGATTATAACAATACTCATTAGGGACCCCAAGACCCTAAAAGGTCTCAAAAAATCAAATAAGGATAAACTAAAAATCATGGAATCAACTGACAACCCTACTTAGGTGTATACCCGTACATATACCTAAGTTATCTAGTATACCCATCTCATTCATGAGGAATATCATGGTCCAACTCAAAAGCCTAAAATAAATTTATATTATGCAGAAAAATATAATAAATTATCCGATTTTTTCATGAAAAGTGTTCTAATATTTTTCCTAAAAAAATAAAATTCATTATGTCACGACTCATCCACCGGGGCCCGTGCCGTGAATACCCAAAGCCTGCCTTCCATAGGCAAGGGGCTGGCGACTAGCACCAAAGACGTATTCCCTAAAACTGGGAAGGCATTGCCTTTATAACTTGTAACCCAAGCAACCAAGCACACATCACGATAAGAACACAAGTAAATTGAATAGTAAAAAGAGTGTGTACAATAAGTAAAAGGGTTCAGAATATAAGCCGAACTTGAAAGTATGAGAAAACTGGAAAGTTCAAGTAAAATGAACAGCTATTGTGAACACCCACCACGGATCCTACCTGAAGGTTAGGTACAACTCTCAAACAGTTATCTCTACGACACTCCTCATCTATGGTCCACCTCTGACCTACCTCTAGTCTTGGTACCCTCGTCCTTAGTAAGTGATGTCCATCATCTGCACCAAACAAAACAAGGTGCAAGCCTAGCCCATGCATGGGTGAGTATAAAGATACTCAGTAGGGCCCCCGAGACCCCCAAAGGTCTCTCAAAATCTACAAAGGATAAACAACAAAGTACGAAAACAACTGTCAGCCCTACTTAAATATAAGGCCATACATATACCCAAGTTATCAAGTATACCCATATTATTCATAAGGAAACTCAAGGCCCATATCCATAGACAATGTGAAAAAGTTCCATGATGGAAATAATACCACGAAGGTAAAACCACAAAGGTAACTACCAAAAAGGTACGCCACAAAGAAGATTACTAGAAAGGTAAAGACTTAGCTCACACCATGTATATCTTTGCTAAAGTAGTAGAGAGGATTAAATGTAACTACTGAATCATTTTAATCTATTATAAGGTAGAACCATAAAGGATCCTAAATCAAAGACCCATACAGGATCCTAGTAGATCATCAGACCCACACATGATCCTAGTACTTCATCAAACCCACACCAGATCCTGGTACATCATCAAACCCACACAGAATCATCGTACATTGTCAGACCCACATAGGATCCTAGTACAGCAGACCCATGAAGGGTCCTAGAGTAGCCCCACATGAATTCCTAGAGTGGATCCATGTGGGAACCTCAATAACAGACCCATGAAGGATACCTCTATCATGTTACAACAAGCTATAGGGTTCCTGCACTAAGCTTTCTTCTCTCCGAGAGGGTCTGCTACTTAAGCTTCTGGTTGACACTCTAACTACCACAGAGTCCCACTAAGAATTATCCCAAAGGACTACCACGTAATAGGGGTATCAATGCAACAGATGGTGTGTCAATAGGATGCCCGGTCTGTAAGTTATTGGACTTTTAGTCCTGAGGGCTTGGTTGGATTCGTGCTCGATCAAACCCGACAGTACCCCAACCTTATCAAAATCTTAGGTGGGGTATACCAAAAGGACCGTCTTACTATAAGGTTTTCAGTTCCACATACGGTTCGTAAAATGGATGCTCGTAGCTCATTTTATTAATGATAAAACGTATAGGGTCGAAACTGGTCCGGGTCTGGTCTGATCCGGTCGGACCGACCCAACCCGACCCGGCCCTCTGGGTCCGGCCCGACCCCCGGGGTCCTGCCCAACCCGCCGACATGGCCCAGACCACTGGGTTCGGCCTGGATCATAGGTTCCAGTTCGGCCCGCATGGGGTGGCGCAGCCCGCACTGGGCAGCCCGACCCACGTTGGGCAGCCCGACCCATGCTGGGGGGCCCAACCTGAGTTGGGCGGCCCGACCCGCACTGAGCGGTCCAACCCGCGCTGGGTGGCCTGGCCTGGCGGCTCGGCCTATCCACATGCGGGGGGGAGTTGCATTCCCCCCACCCTCAAACACTGGACTACCGAGGCTGTTCAGTCGCCAGGAGCATGCGGGACCCACAGGTCCTGTTTGGTTCAACTTGGCCAGCCGAAACGGTCGGCCCCTTTCCTATCATTGGTGCGTCGTGCACAACCCTTCTATGGCCGGCCAAACACCATCCACCCTCCCTTCCCCGCCACGGTGGAAAGCCACAAACCTTGCTTGTCGGGCGGCTCAGACATGCACCGCCGACCCCGTCATGTGGTCGGCATCCGCTGGCTTCCGCCATTCCTCCACCGTATCCGATGGGCCACGAGCCTTCTCCCATGACCCGGTTGTGCTTCTGCCATCTTCACTGCCGACCATGGTGCCGACCGCAGTTTCTGATCCCCACCGGTGAGAGTTTCCATCCTCCTCCATTGCGAAAAAGACACCAAGAACCACAAATATTTTGTGGTGATGATGGTCCATGTTCGTTTAGCCCGTACCCTCCACGTTAGGATAGTAGAAAGTAGCTCAAGGGGGGTGATTCAATGTGAGAGAAAATTTAACAATGATCAATCGAAAACACACCCCTACCTGGATGGTTTGTTGTCGTCGGTGAGGAGGGAAGGATGGATGTCAGTTTGCCATCATTGAAGTCATCCCACATTGGAGGTTGTCATGAGGAAGAAGTCGAAGATGTTGGGGAATGTCGACATTATTCGTTAGAGAAGCATTCTTCATTGGAGAAGAAGAGTTCCTTCAAATTTCTTCCCCCAATTCCCCTTTTCCAACCCTTCTTCCAGCAAAATATTAGCTAACCAAATAAAATATGTTTATCTATTTAATTTTTTGGCACATTTAAATTTGTCTTAATTAATTAAAGTAAGGTGGCACAATTAAATGGGTTGCATTGGTATTATTAACAGGGAGGATCCCAAGGGTATTCCAAACATTAATGAGGGGGTTCGCGTGGTCCCCACCATTTGAATTCAAATTGGGGGTTTCCTGCTTCAGGTAGTCCCCACCTCCTTTACTCAAAAGGATGTGGTTTCAGGAAAAAAATAAAAATGTTAAACTATTTTATTTTTTTCTTCCCCCCCAAAAAAGTGAAAAACTATATTTCAACCTCGATCTACTATGGTCGAGGTAAAGATCTCCTTAAGTGAATACCGACAATACGAGTTCAACGATGTTCTTGGATTTCAATTCCGAGCACCAGTTTAAAAGTTACAAAAACCCACTCGCATGTTTACTAAATGTACCCAAAAAAAGTTCAGGAATTCATTCCGGGCACTCCGGGCCTCAGTATCACGCACCATCAATTTTCACGATCTTGTAATATTCCATATAATTTAAAAAAAATTATATGGAAAATTTAGGTCTTTATAATTTATAGATATTCCTAAATTATTTTTATAAAATCATTAGGATTATTTTATCCCTAAAAGAGAAGGATAAACCATTCTTATTTGATTAAATATGTATTGACTCTTTTTACATTCTCAAGGAGAAGATCACTTCTCCACCTATAATCACTACACTTAATTGTAATCCTCCATTTTAAATTATATATGACTTGAGTGATGTGGCCGTTGGAGTAAATTTATGTTAGTGGATAGATTATGTATTACATACAGTGTACTATTCTAGAAGTTTTATAAACAATTCTCAAATAAATTACACTATAACTGAGAAAGAGTTTTTGAATGTTTTGTTTGATATTGAAAAGTTTAGATAGTTATTATTAGGATCTAATGTTATAGTATTCATAGAGAAATCTACCTTTAAGTACATTATATACAAAAATATTCCAATTCAAGTATAATTAGATCGATAATTTTTCTACATGATTTTCATTTAAAGATGAAATATAATTTTGGAGCTGAAAATATTGTAAACAATCATTTTACTAGGTTTTCTAGTACCCAATATGATGATAATTTGGAGATAGATTCTACTTTTCTAGATAAAAAACTACTTTATATTAGAGTAAAAAAATATTCTTGGTATAGGTATTTGACAAACTTTTTATCTTCTTGATTGATTTCCAATTATTGTACTAAAAATAAAAGGAAAAAAAATTCAATGCATAACTTATGTACTCTCTAGGGGATAATAATTTTCTGTTTAAGATGTGTGCTGATGGTATTTTGAGAAGTTGTGTGACATTATAAGATATATTACCTAATCTAGAGATTTTTAAATCATTACATTGGGGAGGTCATCATATTGGAGAGGGAAAGTACTAAAAATTCCTTTATGATAGATATTATTTTTGTACATTATTTAAGGATTCCAGGAGTTTAGTTATGGGATGTGATACGTGTTAGATATTAGGTAATGTTGAAAGGAAATAAGAGATTTTTCAGAAGATTATTTTTGAGGTTGGGGTTTATATGTATTGGTATGGTCTTTATGGTACCATTTCCATATTTACATGGAAATGAGTACATTTTCGTGGTAGTTTGCTATTATTACAAATGGGCGAGCCAGTAGAATTTACAAAAAAACCAAGCTAACAATGTCATTAAATTCCATAAGAGTAATATTATATAAATATTTTGCGTTCCTCAAGATTTTATAATAGATAATAGAACCCATATAAAAAAAGTATATTCAAATATTTTACGGAGAAGTATTATTGTTCCTAGAGAACATGAACTAGTTATCATACATAATTTATTATACTAGTTGAAATTTAAAAGTGACAAATTAATAAGATCCCAGAGAAAAATTTCTTGAATTCAAGGTAATATTAGTACTTGAAACTTTTTCAAGAATTATATTCCAATAGAACTACATTTAAAACACCAATAGGTACTTTTATATATAGGATTTTGTTTTTTAGGTCATTTCATTTACCCAAGTAGTTTAAAAACATGTCATATTGGTTTTTCAAGGATTTAAACTTTGATTTTATGAGTAGAGCAGAGAAAATACTTCTTGAGATAAGTGACCTTGATGTGATTTGGAAAGGGTCCTATGATAATTAAATTATTTTTATGTAAGGTCTAAGGATTCTCCTGATTAAATCATAAAAAATATTTCATTATGGTTAGAAAAAATTTCTCGTCGAATAATTCCATATTTAATAATTTTCCTAGGAAGCTTAAATACAAATGGTTTAGACCTTTCACAATTCTTAAAGTCCTTATCAATTGGTTTTGGATCTTGTAGGATATGATAAGATACCATTTCTGGTTAATTATTAGAGAATTAAACACTATTTTAATAGTAAGCCTATGGGTTTGACTTCCATTTTAATGGGAAACTAATTTTCTTCTAATGTCTAACTGAAATCTATAAATTTAGTTCTTTATGAGTGTCAACCCATGATCATTTTTATGAGTTTTTAACTTTTTTTGGGAAGAAAAAATTTATTCTATGATATCTATGCTTCTATATACTTCATGTTAGAATTAATTCTTGGTCTCTGGCATTTTTCTAAAAGATTTTTTCTGATATGGTGAAAAAATAATAGTAGAATTCCATATTATTTCGAGACAAGGAGCTATATTCTGGGGAAATTTATGTCATACCTATTTTTCACTCAACCTCTAATTTATCATTACTTGTGAGATTATTCTTTTGTGGTATGATTTTAATTTTTCCATCATGTAGGTTTTGAAATATGAATAACCTAAGGGGGTTTCACTCAAGTAATGATTGAAAAACTTTGGACCCATTTTTTTTGAGAAAGCTTATTTAATTAAGGGAGTTATTATTTTAATTTCTACCTATATTATTATACTTTTTGTTCAAATAAAAATAGAGTTTCATTGTGTTTAATTTTTTTTAAAATATGAAATTGGGGTGTGGGGGTGGGATTATATTGTGGAAGTTGATTAAATAAATCTCTACCTCTTTATTGGGTGTTTAGAATGAAATTTTAAATATTGTGGAAAATATAATGGAAAAATATTTTTAAAATTATTAACACCCACTATAATTATTTGGTTTCATGTTTTTTTTTCATAGTTTGAAATTTATTAGATATTTTTATATATTTTAATCAGATAATTCATGTACATTCTAAAATAACTTTTTTAAATGTATTGGAAATTATGGAAATATAATTTATGAATTTATTGTCACTATTTAAACATAATATTGAAATTTTTTCTGAAATTAATTTTGATAATAAATATATATCTATTTTTCCACATTAATGTTTAAAAATGAGGTTATATTTTGAATTTATGTGTCAGGGAGGGGTCTTAATTTGTTTTTATTACTTTTCGTGGAACAGATCAAATTTTATCATTTATATTTATCACTAACTATTTATATAACTGTTAGTAGGGTGTCGAACCCACAGGGAATGTAAAATGTTTTTTTTAGAACATGAATTAAAAAAAATTATAAAAATAAAACAATGAAAGGTGAATATCAAGAAGAAAAAAATGACAACTAGAAATACATATTTGAATAAAACATAAGTAAGAGTTGGGGAAATATTTGATTATGTGGTCAAATATAATTCTTCATTTATTTTATATTTTTATTTGCATCATCACTCAATTAAAATAATTATTGTCAACCAACTATCCAATGAAAAAGAAATTGTATATTGAGTCTAGTAATTCCTTAAATTCTGAATCCAGTAATTGAAAAAGAAATAAATTATGAAACACTAATATTGACCTCTTTATTAATTTTTATTCACTGTGTTTTCATTAAAAATTAAATAAATATCCCTTCTCAGTTAATTTTATAATTTTTTTAATGAAATATAGGAAATCCAATCTAAAATATTCAATATGATAATAAAAAGTAATGATCTAGTGTCAAATACTTTTTCTCCAACAATTTCTTATCCAAGAATCAATTTTTTTCAAGAATTACAAAAAAATATAAAATAAAATACAATATATTTTTCTCAATAATAAAAAAGGAAAAAAATTTATCTCTCATATCTTGATATACAATTAGATAGATAAGTTCATCGCATTAATATAAATCCATATTCCACTTCTAAAGTCTCTAATTAAAAAGTTCTTCCCAACTCTTGATTTAAAAAACCTATCAATTTCCCAATGTTTTATTCACTCTAACATTGAATAATTTATTTCTTTTTTAATTTCCATTTTTCATATCCAAGTTACACTAACATAGATGTCTCTTCTATTATTCATTGATGACATGTATTTTTTTGATGATACTTAATCACAAAATCATGACCTAAATTGAACCCTTAAAATAAAATTAACAAGCACATTCACTCACAACTTCATTGGAATGTAAGATGAACTTGGATGAAACTTATGCATAGTTAGTCTTTCATATTAAGATGAAGTAATTTCCATGGTCTTCATCATTATTCTTCTTAACAATAACATTGGAATCATTATTCGACTTTAACTAAACATCTTCTTTTGTAGAATTCTTCTAATCCATATAGTAGAAATGATAGAAATAGACTAAATGATCATAGGTTATTGGAACCATTTGATAAACAAATCTCAACACAAAAGTCCCATAATTAGTATAAATAGTTACTAAAAATCTCTGATGAACTTTGGTAATACACATTTTATGAGATTTTAAAAATACTTGTTTGATGCTTTTACCTCTTTCTTCATTTCATTTTTTCAAAAAAAACATTTATGTTTGAAAAACCCTAAATTGTTTGCACTCAAGTGCTGTAAGGTTCCCTAAAAACCATATTATTCAACATATTAATAATTTACCTTCTAACATAACCCTAGATATATGTATTTTAGTTATCCACTACTCACAATATTCTTTGTCTTCAACTGAAACATATAATGAAAAGACTGTTCCTAGGATAAAAGGTCTTCGATATGTATTCCATGTTCAAATTCAACATATAAAACTAATTTTGAATTTAAGTAACTCCTATTAGGGTTATTGTTGAATTATACAACTTGATATCAACCTCATCAGCTTCATTTTTTTCCAATTCTATATCATTAAACTGGTCATAAACTAGCCACCTTCAATGAAGGATAGTGCTACAACCTCAGAAACTGAGTTATCTCAAACATCCTTCAATGAAATAATATTTGGTCATGGATATAAATAGTTGGTCATGAAATTAATCCCATATTTAGGTCTGATAACATTCATTAGCTTACATCAATTTCAACATGAAATAGTGTGGTCGAAAATATATGGCTGAGCTCATTTTGGTAATACCAAATATTTATTTTTAACATTTAGTTATCCATTATAAAAAATAGAAAATCATAAATTTATCCATGTCTTATATGGATCACCTATAATAATACTCGAATAATGTTCATTATTAAGTATCAATCCAAATATCTTAAGTGAATACCTTCTTATATTTGACCGAATCCCACTCTGAATTGATATTATACTTCAACCCTTAATCTCAACAATGGTAATGAAATTTTATTTAGCCACTAATTAAATTATGATAACATGAATTTGCCTTAGAAATGGACTGTTATTCTTTGTTAAGGCTTTAAAAAACTACATCCACCATTCATTGTTGAATTCAATGATGCCTTCGGCATGGTTGATAAAATATAAGTATAATTCAGTGCACTTTATTCATGTTGGTCATGTAATAAAAATTATCTTATAATGGTTACTTTTATATTATAAAGATACCAGCTAAAATCAATTATCTTATAGAAGAATAATTTTTCCTATGAGAGTTAATAAAATCATCATATTGGGTTGAAATACTTAAAATTATTTTAAGAAAAAGTAAGCAGTAATACCTCCTATACAGATAAAAAAATTATTTTATGGGCCATCATCAATTTTGTTTTTCCTGAGTTGCTTCAAAAATTATTTTTACCTAGTGGACTTATAGGAAAACCATTACCTACTACACATACCAAATAAATATTAATTTTCATAAAAAAAAGATTAAAATCAAAAAAATATACCTCGATAATACGTCATTAATTTATACGCATCAACAATGATGATAAAAAATTTATCCAACCAAAATATATTTGAAAAATAAAAACATGGTTGTAAAACTTTAATTCCAAATTTGAGCCACCAAAAATAACCCAATTAATTATTAGATGAATCTATTCTATGATCAAATCAAAATCAATTCGTATTTTTTTTGAAAATATGAATCAAATAACTTCATAAAAATAGTGTTGAGACATAAAATTTATGGAAAATTTTAAAATAATTAAAATTTCATCCATAATAATTAAGAATATATTATTTAACAATGATATATCTTTAATGAGTCAAACAACTTTAAAAATCATCAGAATTATGTATTAAAAACTTATTGAAAATTTCCCCATAAAATTCCACTACACATAATAATTTATTTACCTAAACAAATCTAGTTAACAAATTCCATAGAGGAAAATAATTTTAATGACTGAAAATATGATTGACAATAAGATTCCATTATTATATAAATTATTACCTATATGATCGATTAATAAAAAAGGATTTATCTCATTGAAAAAATTGGTTGTGTAAAATGTTGGTTTTCATTTGACAAAAATGACTAAATTTGGTTATTTTGAATGGGATTTAACAAACACCACATATAATTTTACTACGACTTCCAAAGTAATATTTACATATAGGGGAACAAGATAACATAATTAAAAGACATAATAATTAGAAACTATATTGAGATGAACATATTTTATAATTACAAGTATAAAATATAACTAATACAATATCTGAAATAATTAAAGAATTAAATAACTAAATAATTAAGAGATGAAAAGTTAAACATTTATTAAGATCTTCCATTAATCACTCATTCAAATACAAAATTTAATTTTTTTGAAACACAATGAAAATTTTCAAAACCAATTAATATTGTAAAAAAAATTCCCTATGTCTGAAAAGAAATATAAAATCATTAAGAGGTAAGGAAATTGATGAACTATATTAAAACATTAAGAAATAGAAAGAATTAAACTTCATCAAGCTAAGAAAATAGATCTAGAACTGAGTAATATTTTCATCCACCGAATAATAAATTGGAATCTATAAAATTGATCAAATTTTTAAAAAATTATGGGTAGTAATAATTTATACGAAATTAAATCATAGATGAATATAAATTAGTACCCCTACCCCCAATTAAAATCTAAAAATGTTCTCATTGTTTAACGTTAATGTTGGAGAAATAAATAAAAATTAATGCTCAAATAAAATTTATAAGAAATTTAGGAGTATGTTTAATGAGTGATAATAAATTGAAAATGCATGTTGCCAAAATTTTCTGTATTTTTTCAATATTTATTTTCAAATACACATGAATTATATGAGTAAAATATAAAAAAGGGATGCCAATAAAGTTCAAAATCGTATCATGGTAATCAATGATTACATAATTTTTTTAAAACCCAAGGAATTTTAGAGTTTGTCTTTATGTTTAAAAATTTGGTTCAATTATATTTTGAACAAGATTTAAAATAGAATTGTAAACACCTAACAAAGAGAAAATGATTAAATTAAACAAAACAATATGGGGAGTCTACCCCATACATAATTTCATATTTTGGGAAAATTTAAAAACATTAAAACTCAATTTATAGTTTATGAAATATAATAATAAAATATGTGTAAATTAAAATAAGAAATTCCCCCATTAAATAATATTTATACTAAAAAGTAATGAATAATAATTTTCCATATTTAATTTAGTAAAAATCACTTTGGTTATTCACCTTTAATTACCTACATGATGAAAAGATTAACATAATATTTTATCCAAGTATTCTCATAAGTAATGATAAACTATAGGCATAGTGAAAAATTGGTATGGTTAAAATTTCTCCATAATATTGCTACTTATTCTCATGAAATAATGTTTGATTATTCTCTTATTTTATCACAACATCAGTAAAATTCTTTATGAAATAGAAAAAAGACCAAGAATTAAATCTAACTAGAAGTAGATAGAAAAAAACTAAATCGATACTTTATTCATAAAAAAAACAAAATATAAAAACTCAAAAGAATGGCCATGGGTTGACTCCAATTAAGAAATAAATTTATAGTCTTCAATTATACATTAAAATAAAATCAGTTTGAGACTAATATAGTAGACCAACTTATCATATTCCTTAAAGAAAATGCTTAATCCTCTTACCATTAACCATAAATGTAATCATATTTTCTCATATAATATCTACAACACTATTTAAAAAGAGTCCAATGATATTGAAAGGTCTAGGAAATTTGGATTTAAGTTTCATAAGAAAATGTTTATGTACGTAATTGAACAACATGACCTCCTATATAATATTAAATTTCATATTTTGGATTCTATATTTATGAAAATACAAAGGAAATTCTTTATAAATTCTAGAATTATTATCTAACTCTCTTTAAATCTCATCAATCTCACACAGATCAAGTAGTATCCCCTATCTAGTAGTCTTAAAATTATATTTAAACGCTTTAACTACCCGATATGACTTGTTTTGCAACTCCATTGGTAAATAAAATGACATCACAAAAAGAAGCCTATATAGAGACATTATTATTATGGGTTTGAATGTAGTTCTATAGGCTTGTAATGCTTTATTTTGTTTTAAGTAAGAATCTTCCGTAGAATTAGAATTATTTTCCATAGGACCACCTAAAGATATCTATTTTAAATTTCAACATTTACACTAGATTGTGGATGGTAAGTAGTTCCTATTCTATCTGTATACCCATAGTTCTGCATCAAATAGTTTTTTTGAAATAGGTTTCATTTTCTCTTATGAAAGCTCAAGGAACTCCAAATATTGAAAATATATTATTTTAATGAATTCAAAGACATTATTAAATTGATTATTTAGAAATAAAACTGTATCAAACCATTTGAAAAAACAGTTAAATACTACAAAAATATACTCATTCCCATATGAAGATGGAAATGGTATCATAAATTCTAGCACCCATACATAAAATATAAGAACCTCCAAAATACATTTTTTAAGAAAATAATGTGTTTTTTAGAAATTCCCTATATATAAAACATATCATAACCCACTACAAAACTTCTAGTATTTTTAATAAATTTTGCCCAATAAAGTCCAATCCAAATGACTTTTAGGATGTTATATCTTCTCCATGATGACATCCTTATGGTGACGGATGAAAAATATATAGAATGGGCAACATATCTTCTTTTGGAACATACAACCTCAAAAATCCCATAAATACACCTTTTAAATACCATAATATCTTACCATAGAAAGTACTTAAGTTCACAAATGATTTTTTTCTTTTATTTTGAGTATAAAACTTGGACATATCTCCAATTGAATTTTTTTTGTTAAATATCCATACCATGTAGATTGTTTGACTTCCAAAATAAGATGTTATTGATTTGGAAAAATAAAATTTATATCCCTAGGATCATCTATTTATGTACTAGAAAACTTAGATAAATTTTCATCTGCTAAATTTTCATCTCTAGGATAATATTTTATCTCTAAATAAAACTCTATTAGAAAAAGTACCCATCTAGTCATCCTTGTCTTGAAATATTTTTTGGGAAATAATTATTTCAATATAGGATGGTCCATGGAGACTATAAAGTTGGATTCTAAACAGTACTGACTAAAAGTTTCTAGAGAAAATACAACACCTAACAACTCCTTATCAATAATGGTATAATTTATTTGATAATTATCTAGAAACCTACCAGAATAGTACACCACATGCAATTTTATATCCTTTTTTTGACTTAAAATATCTCCCAAAACCACATCACAAGCATCACATATATTTTGAATTTGATCTTTCCAATTAGGTGCATAGATGATGGGTGAAAAAGTTATCTTCTGCTTAGGAATTTTTAGATATTCAAGAAATTTTTCATCAAATAATAATGGTTCATATTTAAATAATAGTGACAAAATATGCCTAATGATTTTATAAAAATATTTTGTTAATCTATGGTAAAAACTGATGTGACTAAGAAAAATTGAAACAAAATTGAAATTTTCATGAGGGGAATTTTTTCAATCAATTATATTTTTCCATTGTCAACCTCAATTCCCATACTAAGTACTATATTGAAAAGAACAATGCATTCAGTAACAATATATTGACATTTACCCCAATTAAGAATGATATTCGTCTCATTTAATCTCTTTAAAATATTTTCATATTTTTTAGACATATCTAAAGACTACTACCTAAAATAGAAAATACATCAATGATAACCTTAGTGATCCTCCCAATCATTTCAAAAACATTTCCATCATGTGACATTGAAAAGTAGATAACATACCACATAATAAAAATAGGGATTAATCAATAAGAAAATGACCCAAAGGGGAATGTTTAAGTTGTTTTCACCAGATCTTATCAGGATACATGAATCTAGTCTTATCTAGAATAGTTGTCTATAAAACAAATAAAAATTCATTTCCAGCTATCCTATTATGTATTTGATTAGAATTTTGTATTGGAAAATGATCTTTTCAAGTTATAGAATTCATATTTATATAATCTATACATACTCTCCACATGGTAGGTTATCCAAAATTAATTTTCTCATTTTTATTATTTGTGACAACTGTGAATCTTCCTTCCATTCGAAATACTTGGAAAATATGGAACCGGGATCTATCTAAAATGTGATATATAATCCCATAGTCTTATAGATTAATTACCTCTTCTTTCAATTTTTTTTCATATTTTGTTTCCATATAATTTTCCCCTCAACTCTTTGTTTGTGGCACAGTTCCATAGAAATATTATACATATATAATGTGTGAGATAATACCATTATTGTATACTACATGATAAACTATTTCTTTTGTGAATTTCATCGAAAAAACAAGAATGTTTTCTTCTTGATTTTCATTCAATTAAGTATTAATGATAACTTTAATTGTAGAAATATCACCTAATATTGAGTATTTAAAATATGCTAGAAGTTGTTTAAGCTCTAAAGTGGGTTCTTATTCTCAAGATAGAAGACACATGGGCCAGATAGGTCTAATGTATTAAATATTATTTTCTTAAAATGAGTTTGGAAATTAGATATATTTTTAATTTCAAAACTAATATTTAATTTTTATTTACTTCTCCTCAAAGTGGACATCCCACTCTCCTGATTTTTGAGATAATATCTTAGAATATTTATAAAAAAACCAACAATTTTTTAACAATTATCCCTCAACCTTATAAAATTGTTCAGTATTTTTGTAGAAGGGAAATCACCCACAAGTTGTCTTAAATATTATTTAATTTAAAATATATAAAATTCACACCCAACTTCACACTTCACAACAGGAAAATAATTGAAATAAAAATCTAGAAAGTTTTTTAGATTCTCAATTTGAGAAAACTCAACATCATAAGAATTGTGATATTCAAATTGAATAATAATTTTATCATTTTAGGAATTTTTTTATAATTTTTATTAATGATATAATAAGTCCCAATCCTTTAAAATTTACACCCTTAAATAGTTCTCACCTAAAGCAAGTTCTTTTAAAATTTGGAACACATTAAATTTCTCTTGTTTCTATAAAAACAAATGATCCTTAGAAAAATAATTTATAGCACCACCAATGGACATGAAAGTAATTCTTAGAATTAGGGAAAACTATTAATTACACTCCATGTATAAAACAAGATAATCATCTCAAAAAAATAATAAATCAAACTAGAAATTCATCAATTCCTCCTAAGGGGTGAGTGAAAGATCAATTATAAAATTGTAGAACAACCGGGGAGGGTTTTAATTAACCTAAACTTGAACATTTAAATAGTGATAAAAGAAGTATATTTATTCTAGCACCAAGATCATGAAGACATTGGAGTTGACTAGTCTTCCCTATGGTGGATGGAATGAAAATACTCTCTAGTTATTTATGTTTTGATGGAATTTTTTTACGAAATATGATAAACTCTTAAGTGAGTTTGTAAGTAGAAAAATCATCAAGATATTTCTAATTCAAAAAAAATAATAGATTTTAGATATGAATGAATTTGCTACATGGTTCTGATGAATGGAATGTTGACACAAAGATTGGATAAAAGCACAATGAACTTGATAAGTTTAGGTTATTTATATTTTTAATCCTTTGAGGGAATGGGATGCATGGGGAAATTTTTTTATGTGTAGTTTGTATAACCTAAAACTCAACATATTTTTATTTCCCCATATTATTTAGGATTTTAGAATCTTTCTTAACTTTATTTTCTAGTAGATCATTTTTAATTTCTTCATTTTCAATGTTTATATCCCCATTTACATATTGAGTGTAATATAGTTTTTCTATAAAGTATTTTTTTGAAATATCTTGGGGTCATATCCAGATTCTACTTTATTTTTAATACAACTTATTTTTTTTACAGACAAGAAATTATCCCAAGGGTTGACTTTAGTTTTTTCATAACAATTTTAATTTTTCTCTACCACCAAACACCCTATCAATTTTACTGATATTCATTTGAATATTATTCATTCAATTATAGAAATATGTTTTTTTGAGAATACATGTTATATTTATTTCCATAATCCAACGCATCCATACTAGATATCATTTTCTACATCAATCCTCTATGATTCCATTGAGATATTGATGGTCATCAATTTATTTATTTTAAAAATAAGGCATAGGATGTTGTGAAAAACCCATAGAATCATATCTTCTAAATAACCCTTATGCTTTCCAATGAATATTGGAGTGATTCATATACCCTTGATTGAAAATATCTATAAAAGGGTCATAATTATCTTCTAGTATATATCTAATAAGAAAAATTGACATTTTTAATAAGATGGAAATTTTTTTCAATTTTGGGATATGAAGAAATAGAATGTCGATACATTCCAAATTTTTTAAATTTCTCCCTAAGTGAATTTTATTGATTTAAATTATATATTTTAGTAGAATAATTATTTTTAAAAGTATTTTCTTCTCTCCTAAAATGTTTATCCTTTTTAAGCATTTATGTTGAGAAATGTTTTCTAATTTTTTGATGATTGTTTTGGAGTTATTCATCAGTTTTATTTGATATATACCCCTCAATATATTTTTTAATATGAGTTAGTTATAAGGGTTAAGTACATTGTAATAGGAATCCATTAGAAAATGTGGATAAAATTAGCAGCCCGGACATTGTCCGTGGATAAACCTAAACTTTTCCATGTAACATGGAACAATTCAACCACTTATTAAATAAAACCATTTATTTTATTGATAATATGGGTGTTCTTTCTCCTAGATAAAACTTCAGGAAGAAATTATTAAAAACATCATCCCATTTTTGTGAATATTTTTTATAATTATTAAAATAATGACATGGAATTTCCCTTTAATAAAATGGGAAAAAATATGAGCTTCAATTCTTCCCTACTCATCCCTCTTAATGGAAGTTGTTGAAATATACTAAAAAAATCCCCAACAAAGTCTAATGTGTCTTCATTGTATAAACCATTTAAATATGGAATCATTAAAAATAAATACTATTTGATCTCATAATTTTTAGTGTGAGTATATAACATAATACATGACCCTTATGTTCTCTAATTGGAGGTGGGAATATATTTTCTAGGTTATCATGAACTTCCATTTTGATTTCTATTTTATCTTCATTCTTATTTTTCAAAATACTTAGATGTTTCTAGATTTAAGGGATGATAGGTACTATCCTATCAAAATATGATCTAGTTTACATAAAATAAAATAAAACATAATTTTTTTTGAAAAAATAGCTTAGAAAAAGAAATAGAATAAGTAGATTAAGAGAATATATTTTTTATTGCATTTCTTAGAAACATTTTTTAAGGCGGTGGCGACCCGTCGCTGAGGTGAGTTGGTTCAAGGCGGTGGCGACCCGTCGCTGAGGTTCCGGGTTCGAGTCCTCACAAAGGCAACGCGCACCATTTGTCAGCGAACCTCTCGTCCCCTCGACTCCGTGGGAACTGGCCCAAGCCCAAGGGTTGGCCACCTTGGGCCTAGCTGGGGGCGTGCGGCGCGCAGGTGGGCAGGCCAACCCTATACCTCGTTACCCATACAACACGTTTGCCGACCGGGGTTGGCTTAGTGGTACCGTGTAAGGCGGCCACTCCCTGGCAACGGAACTGGCGCAGGTTCGAGTCTCGCCACTCTCGAATTTAGCTGGGGAGAGCGGCGCGCAGGTGGTGAATGGGGCCCAGAATAAGCGTGGTGTGGCAATCACCAATACCTCGTTACCCACAACTCATTTTCCCGCGGGGGCTGGGTGAGTTGGTTCAAGGCGGTGGCGACCCGTCGCTGAGGTTCCGGGTTCAAGTCCTCACAAAGGCAACGCGCACCATTTGTTAGCGAACCTCTCGTCCCCTCGACTCCGTGGGAACTGGACCAAGCCCAAGGGTTGGCCACCTTGGGCCTAGCTGGGGGCGTGCGGCGCGCAGGTGGGCAGGCCAACCCTATACCTCGTTACCCATACAACACGTTTGCCCGCGTGGGCTGGGTGAGTTGGTTCAAGGCGGTGGTGACCCGTCGCTGAGGTTCCGGGTTCGAGTCCTCACAAAGGCAACGCGCACCATTTGTCAGCGAACCTCTCGTCCCCTCGACTCCGTGGGAACTGGCCCAAGCCCAAGGGTTGGCCACCTTGGGCCTAGCTGGGGGCGTGCGGCGCGCAGGTGGGCAGGCCAACCCTATACCTCGTTACCCATACAACACGTTTGATACATTTAATTTGTGTGAGGATTGGAGCTCTCGCGCAGGCCCCCGATGGCGAAACCCTAGTTTCTCGGTGATGGAGGCTGCTGCGGCCCCTCCTCCAATGGTGGAGGGGGGTCTCCACTTCCTAGCCTTGGATCTCGGCAGTCTGATGCGGTTTTCTTCTTCCCTGAAATTCAAGTTTCTCCAAAGGTCCCTGGGTGCGTCTCTGGTCAGCCTATTTTCCCGGTTTCGTTGCAGGAGTTTTCTGAGGCGTCATCATTGCTGTCTCTGGCTTTGATTGCGAAGTTCGTGAGGTGGCGACCGCTTGTGGAGGATTTCGATAAAGCCGTCAATGAACAATGGGGTTTGAGGCATCACGCGCAGGTAGGAATTCTTAGACCGTGCCAATTTCTTATAATTTTCGAGGACGAAGAAGATCTGGGTAGGGCTTGGTCTCGTAATAGGAAATCCTTCTCCGTTTCCTCTTTCCACCTTCTTTGGTGGTCGTTTTTTGCGCACATGAGCCGTGATTCACCCAGCTCGACAATTTGGATTCAGTTTCCTGGTCTTCCCCTCCCGTTCCAGAACCCTGGGCTGTTGAAGTTGATTGGCAATTCCATTGGCCGATTTATATGCAGCGATCGACGGACGGCTTTGGCGACGCACCCGATGTCTGCAAGGATTTGTGTGGAAATGGACCTCTCAAGAATTCCACCGGAGGTTGTCTGGATTGTTGTGGAAAATGAGTATAGGTATGCGCAGTCGATCACCTATGAATCATGGATCCCTTTCTGTTCATGCTGCTTCAAGCAGGGGCATGATGCTGGTGACTGTCGGAAGAAGGATGGGGGTGCCCGCTCCGGTGGGACCGCTGGTGTGGCGTTCTCCGGTGATAGACAAAAGGAGGTCCAAGACACGGTATCTATTCCAGAACCCCGTGTCTTATCTGGTTTCGATGCTGGTCCTGTTGCAGGATGTAGCAGGTCAATGCGGGTTGGTTGCCTGGATGGTTTGAGGAGAGCTGAAGCTGCAAATCTCCGCACGGCTGATAATGGAATGGTTAGGGAACAGCAGACAGAGGTGTTGTCCTCTCAACCGAAGGTGAATAACATTTTCAGGAGGCTGAGACAAGACCTGGCCATCCCCCCGGGAGTGTCTGGTGTTGCAGGTGTGGCTCAGAATGGTAATGCCATGCAGGTTGGGGCGTCTAAGGGTATGGAAGTTCTGAATGCTGGGGATTCGATTGCAAAGGGATCTGTTAGTCTGGATGGGGGAAAGTCTGCTATTCCTCAAGAGGGGGTGGATGGTTTGAAGTTGGGCGAAGGCGCTGGGGACCAGCAGGTTGGAGCTGGTAAACAGGCCGCTTGCAACAACAGTGCAGAGGGGATGAATCCTGTGGCTGTGGATTTGCTCTGCTCTACAGAGAAGGTTGTTCTTGCAGTGGGTGACCCGGGGAGATGTGCTGAGGGCGATGGCAGGTGAAAAGTTGATGAAGGGGTCCGGTTTGCAGTCCCCACATGCAACCGCTTTCAGGTCCTGGAACATGAGGATGCCGAGGTAGAAAATAATGAAACTACTGGTGTGAGTGCAGGGACTGGTTCTCTGAAGGAGGCAGCTGTGAATGAAGAAAGGAGGCTGGTGCTGTGTGAGCAGCCGAAGGGCTTAGCATCATCTGATGTTAATGATCAGATACAACAGAAACAGTCACCTGGCTATAGTAATGTGGTCATTCGTGAGAAATGGGGGGAGATCTCTGACAGTGACAAAGAGAATACTGGCGGCTTACAGTTGCCTTCGTATAGCACTATTGTACAAGGGGGGAAGGTGAAGGCAGCTGAGAATGAGGAGGCGGGGACTACTTCATCTCGAAGGCGCCCGAGGAAGGATTACTCCAATTTGCCAAAGCCGATGCCCACTAGGTCATCTGCAATAAAGGCAGGTGGGGAAAGCCTTAGCAAAGGTATGATCTCTCCTAATGCTTTAAGTTCGTTGGAGCGGCTGAATCTGAGGAGGAAATATGCTAAAATTTTGAAGCATTATGAAAGTTCAGACTGGGAGACAACCACTACGGAGGAAGACTTCTACCAAGGGTGTGGCGATGGTTATGGTTCTGATGGGTTCTAGCTGTTGTTTTATGGAATTCTGGTTTTCTGTACTGCACTTTTCTTTTATTTAATAAATTGTCAGGGGCTAGCCTCTGACTGACTTTCCTGGTATTTTTTAAGGTTTATGAATAAGATAAAACAATTTCAGTGATAAATATAAAATAATATAGTGGTATCATTAAAAAAAGATGACTACATCAAATCAAAACATGGGAGTAATTCATTTAGTTTTTAATTATTTAGAGCAATTTGTTCATGCTGCCACTTATTTAAACTTACTTGAATTCTTTATTTTAGGATGTTGGGCTTATTAAGTGTTCGTACTTAAATAGTTGAATATTTTGTATGTTTATGTTTTTGCATTGAATTTATTAAATCTGGTTTTTTAAAATCTAATTGGTTTTAATAAAACATTTTTAGTGTTGAGTTATATTGATTATCGATTTTTATTTAAAAATTTATATTTCATGATTTTTATTGAAAATAAATTGAATAATAATGGATGAGGGTAGAGTGGAAAAAATAAATAAAAAGTTTTCATACTTGTTTTTTGTGTTTACTAATAAGTAAATGTTGATTTTTCACTAAATTAATTCATGGGAAAACTTAATTTTCTATCAAAAGATATGGATCATGTTACTTTTTAGTGGAATGATTCTATATTAAACTTTCTTGTTACATTTATTTTTTGGTAGAAAATTTCATATTAAAAAATCTTTATATATATCCTGAGTTTCAAAAATGAATTTCATCATCTCAATCTATTCTCTCCATAAGGTGATAAGCACCATAAATAATATTTCTTTTTCACTAGAAAAAGGGAATTTTCCCATAAAAAAACCTGTATTATCTTAGTTTGGGTGTCATTTAGGTAATTAGTCTAAAAATAAATAATCATTATTCGGCATTGGAGATTGTTTGCATCACCACTCGATTAATTTTGTCCGGATTGATTCAAATTTCTGACTGTAAAAATGCATCTCAGGTTTGAATCACTCTCTTTTGTAAGAAAAATAGAAAATTAATGGAAATAAGGAAAGAGTGGTTCTATATCTTTTGATCTGTTTAATGATAATAATTAGATTATGGTAGCAACCAGGATACAATTCTTTTTAATATTATAAAACATCATTTCAATACCCCATTTTTTATGAATTGTTATTATTTCGAATTAATTAAATATCTTTGATGGCATGCATTGCACACTACACCAATTTATGATTTCTTTATAAAAAAACCTTATATTAGATTTCAGTGCATGAAACACTATTCTTGGTTTGTGTTATATATAATACTGAGTTACTTCAATATCATTAATTACACACAAGTCTATGTTTTAACAAACTATAATATGAGATTAATATTTTTATTAATATATTATTATATTAACCACCTATTCGTTGTAATGGATGTTAAAAATAAGAATTATTGAATTGTGAAAATATTACTTTTACATATATATAAAAGTATTCCTTTGGTTAATAATTAGTTATAACTGAAAGTATAAACTATTTGAAAATAAAGGAATTCCTTTTCTAAGAAATTTTTTTTATGTACAAACACCATTCAATATTAATATTTTAAAAGAACCACTTTTTAATTTTTTTAATAAAATTTATATATTATATATTCAATAATTTTTTTACATTCATAAAGTAGTTTTTATAGGTATAAGATAAGAATAATTCCAATTTCATTAATAAAATCTTAATTTTTCTTAAAGGTAATTTTACCACCTTTTAATAGAGAACCTATATAAAGTATAATTTTTAGAACTTTTATTATTTTTATTTGAAAAAATATAAATAATTTTTTAAATCATAATATCAAAATTTACATTGGTTGAATTTTTGGAAATTTTATAAAAATTTTATTTTTTTTATAAATAGTTAAAACACTAAGTTTTAATTGAAAAATGAATTTTAATATAAATTATTATTATAGTTAAATTACATTTTATATTTTTTTCAAATTATATTTAGATCAATGTTATATCTATTATTCCAATTTTGGTCATTTGAATCAATTTCACATTGAAATTGTATATAAATCCATTTCAAACTTTTGAAATTTTTACCTTAAAAACCCGTTGTTACATCCCTTTCGTAGGATTAATTTTAAATTAATTTATGAATATTTTTAGTATATAATTTAGAAAAATTGATTCCATATTTAGAATAATAATAATTTATAATTTATATTAACTCCGACTTAGGATTTGATAAAATATATTTGTGAATATAATAAAACATAATTACAACTATTAAAGTAAAAATGAGTTTAAATAGTGGTTAAACTTTTTCTTAAGGGACCATATACTCTAGAAAAATATACAAAATACATTTTATGGACATATCTAGAACATATCATTCATTTTATATAAAATCTCAATTATTTTAGGCACATTATGTAAGAGAGACCTCTCAATGGTGTTTACCTTTTTATATTTTAACGAATGCCACTCCTACACTACTATAAAAGGGGACTTACTTCCTTAAATTATTCACACCTAATAATCCCTTGTTTCCAAAAAATACTAAATTAATAATCCCCAAAAATCCATCCTATAAACCTATAATCCTCACATTGGGATGAAATCCAAAAAATAAATCGCTTTGGTGCAAACCAAAAAGAGTTACCCAAAGAAGAGGTAATATCCTTCAATAAGAAATTTTGTTTTATTTCTTTCTAAATACCTAAATTATAATTATTAAATGATTATATAATACCCTTAGTATACTAAATATAAAATTATGTTGTTATATTAAGGGTAATACCTACACTCTCACACACATCCATCAAAATGGATACCCAATCATCGTTCGTTCTTCCATTACCACCTTTCTGGTTTGAGAATAATTATGGAAAATATTTTTATATACTATATATATATATATATATTATATTTTTACTTATTATTATGGAATTATTATATAAAACATACCTTCATGATTTCAATTTTTTGGGAATATGATATTTTTGTTTGTGGATGTGTGGACTAGAACCTCCACAAACTGATGTGATTCGTTCACACATTACATGGAATGTGTTTTTTTTGGGTTTAGTAAAATTATATGATATATGTGAGATAATAATTCTACTATAATTATAATATATATACATATATTTCATTTTCATTTATTTTATTAATACGTTTGTAAAACATAAACATTGTTCATGCGTACGTACACCCTAATGCCTCCATGAACAGTCTATTCCATTGTATATTTCAATATTTTATAGATTATTATAAATAATAGTATACTGAGTATATATGATACTTAAATCATGTTTTAAATTATGAAAATTATTAAACCATGATCTATATAAGTGGATCAAGAATATAAATTAAAAACATATAGAAAAACAAAGTGGTTATTATCCGAAACATAACCTTAACATGAAATTGCTAATAAACATGTAATATAAATTCATACATAAACCATATATGGTATTATATATATATGAATATTGGTTTTTAGATATATAATATTCTTATATTTATTATTCAGTAGGTCTGAATGTGTATGAATAAATTCAAGAATTAATGTAATGGAATTTCATCTCACTTTTTATATCGATGACAAACATGATATATTCACAACATGTTTGTTTTGTGTGGTGTATATAATTATGATGAATGTAATATATTATTATTATACTTAAATTTATGTTTATTTACAAATCCATTTTTTGATCTCCCTTTAATGGAGTTTATGGTTCAAAAGTTACCAAATCGGTTAGGTAGTTTTGTCTAAATTCTACTTATTTGAGACACATGTTATGTTTTGAACCTATTTTATTTTATGAGGTGTACATAATAACCCATGGAATGTTATGTAATTAATATTATTCTTTTTATAATAGGTTAATATTCAAGTAATTTTATTCATTCATGTGTATTATGATTCAAATTTACCAAAGTGATAAGAGTTTATTACTACAATATCATTGTTTATCTGGATGGATTATGATTATGCTTCAATTGATGAAATTTTATGATCCATATAATAATAATTATCTTAAATTTAATTATTATTTTTTTATTCACAATATATTCAAGTAATTTTACATTTTTTCACTCTTTGGTACTTACGATAATTAAGAAAGGGTTTTTATGAAAATCCAACCTTATTTATCTCTTCAACTAGAAATTATTTTATTCAAAAATATTTCTTATTATAAAGGTTTAGAAAAGGGTTTTAAATGATATTTTAATATAATTTCGATGGAAAAGAGTTTGAATTTTTCATATGTATTAAAAAAATTAAAATTCTTTTGAAATCATCCTTTATTAGTTTTCATTAAATTTTCAAAGAAAATGATTTTAGAAATGTTCTATGATTTAAAAGAGTTTTTCAAAATGGAAAGGATAGTTTACATAATAAATGTTTAAAATGGTTTATAAAATATTAATTTTTTTATTTTAAAGTGGATATTTAAATAATTTTTTTAAAATATTTATATTTTAAAAAGTCATTCTCAATGAAAGGTTATTTTACTTAAAAAAGGCTGCAAGTGATGTTTCAAAATAATTTCTCCATATTTTCTGATATCCTCTAATATTGTTTATTCTTTAATAGGGATACAATTCCACGAAACAATTATTATTAATTATTTGAATGGTTTATGTTAAGATGATAAGTTCTTTACGAAACCCATTTCTATTCCATGGGTTGTATCACGATAAATCGCTTATAAAACCTGTTTCCTTTCACATGACATTCAATGATGAAAGTATTATAAAACCTATATATTTTCTATAAGTTATGATGTAATTAAATGTTTATGATACCCATTTTATTCCATGGTTCATAATGTGATTTTTATGAAATCCATCACTTTTTGTTGTTCCAGATATAATGAATGTTTTATTATCTTATGGCACATGTATGTATGATTTCATTATGAGATGGGTGGGGCTTATATCTTTATCTAATGGATTGGGTAATATTAAATTTTTATTGATCCCAATGGTTACAAAGGAGGTCATCCCAATCCTGAAGGAAGAGGATTCATTTGAGGGAATCCCAATCCTGAAACCAGAGGGTGCACTAAAGGGAATCCCAAGCCTAAAGTAGGTACATGGGTGATTATCCCATGCCGAACATGCTATGAAGGTCTTGGTCAGTATTTTTGACTTATGATTTTTTATGCCAATGAGTATGACACAATTCCAAGAATTATTTCTCTATTATTCCCTTATGGATTATTCTATTGATTACCTTTTGATTAATTTCTTATGAACATACAATATTTCTTCCATGAATCTCAATTATGATATTTGATATGTATTGTATGTTATTATAATGTTATGGTAATGTTCTCATACCCTTTTACTCAGGTTATTCTTACATACATCTCTTGTTTACCCTTACTAAGCATTTGAGTTCACCCATTTCTTATGTTTCATTTCCCTTGGTTATGAATAATGTTTTCAAGTAGGAGTACTAAAGGAGAAGATATATATATATATATATATTAAGATCTTAGGGATACAATTAAATTTAAACACACACACAAACACAATCCACACATAGGCTAGAAAGGAAACACATAGACCCTAAGGGGATATCCCACCCATCAAGAATTATTTCTTCAGTACATGGCCTATAGGCCTAATGTGCATAAAGCCCATTACATGGACCATAGGACTAGTAGGCATGAAATCCCATTACATGGGATGAATGACCCAATATTTTTACTCGAAATCCCTCTAATGAATAGTGATACTACAATACTCGGGCTGCTATAGTACCTACTACATTACTTCCACCACAATAGTTCCTACTATAGTTTACACCACCACTACAGTGTTTTCAGTGTTATATTCCCTCTACCGCTACAGTACTACTATAGTTCCAATACAGTTATGCTATAGTAACTACACCATAAGGATTTTGAACCCCCAACCTCGATGTAGTATTATGGGGTGATTTCCCACAAAGCCAAACCCCAACTACAGTAAAGGGGAAGATCTTTAAGGGAGACCTTGAAGATATTCTACCAAGTTATAATATTATGTTTCCACGTTTCTAAAGACACTAAAATATTACAGTCCTTGGGAATGTTATTTTTAATGTGATGAAAATTTATCAAAAAAGTGATGTTATATATTTGTATATTAAGCCTTGGTTTCTATATTCAGTATTTAAGGAACGTTTTATTCATCCTTTGGAAACTGGTATGAGAAAAAAATAGTGACATACCTAGGAATATATCTAAGGATATATCTAGGGATGAATCTAAGGATTAGTCTAAGGATGATTTAAAGTATAGGAAAATTTCATAGAATTATGGTAAAGGATAAAGGGAGTGGTTTCATAAAATTATATCACTTTTATGATAATACAAGTGGAAGTGGATCTGGAATAGATTCACATAGGGGTAATAAAACTATAAACATCATATTGATTTAGACTTGATAAGAAACTACTGAATGAAAATAAGTCTTTCTACAAACATATTTTGAACTCTCAGGGGATATTATTTGGTAATTAAAAAACACATTATGAACCATCATGATGGATTTAAATAAAAGGGGACTATTAATGATGTAAAATAAACTTAAGGTTTCATAGATTATTAAATAATGTGTCATGATTTATAAATCCTATAAGTAGTTTTTCATGATTATGTGGTTCCCCACTATAATGATTATTTCTTAGTCTATGATTTTTTTGCGTTTTAGTCAATAGATAGAACCTATAGGAATCATGTTACTGAGGAATGCAATGGATAATTCCATGATTTTCCTTTTGAGAAATTGAATGTTATGGGAGATGGAATGAAAAAACTAATCAATATGATCATAAAAAACTTCCAAATCTATAAATCACGCTTAACGTCCAAATGAGAAAAGGATGTAATAAAAATATATTGAGTCATTCATAAGGAAATTTTGAACATCTTTTTGTTTTTCTTATAATACAGTAGTTTCAGAGTAATGGATCAGTACCACCGAAATAATATTTTTGGTTCTCTATTTTTTAGAGAATGAAAAATTTTCTCTATACTTCTATCATGTGGAAGGTGTGGTGGATAAATATTGGAATATTATGACAATGAGAAAAGATGAAATTGACTCCATAGATTGTGATGAGATTATGAACTTATTTTTCAATAAGTATATTATTTTTGTTCTTAATTTGAATATAGAAAAGGAAATAATAGAGATTAATTAGAAGGATAATGAATTTTTGGTGCCTATGATTTAAATTTTACAAGTCTCATAGAGTACTCTTTAGGTATTATCATCTGCACTGTAAAAAAAATTGATTTATTCATTGGTGGCCTAAAACATAGTTTTCAAAAGGCCCTAGATATAAGAAACTTAATCAGTTACGGGGAATTTGATTTATGTGCTATCAAGGTGAAAAAAGAGGTTATATTTTCATATAAATCTCATAGTTTTGATAAGAAAAGGACGATGGAGTTTAAAATAAAATATAACAATCATGGAGAAAAGAAAATGAACCTTCCATTATACGGAAAGTATGGGAAGAAACATGGAGGAAATTATCTTATACGGACTAATAAATAATTTATGTCTGGAAGGGATGACCATCGAGAAGGTAAATGTATAGTTTAGAGGAAGAAGTTAGATAATGATGTGAATAATGAGAAATCCCCACAGAATGCACCTCCCACACATCAGTGTTTCAATTAAATGATGTTTGTCTGTAATGATAACAAGTTTATTACCCTAAGTACTAATGTGGATGATAAGACACAAAAACCTATGATGGTAAATTAAAAAGGGGAAACTTATGTTATCATAATGAATTTAGTTAACCATGATAATTAGGTAATATTTATCCTCCCCTACTTATTTGGGAATTTCATGTTTGATTTTGTATGAATAATTTATATGAAAATATTATTGTTCATAATTTGGTGAAATTTCATATTATTATCTCCCTAAAAATGGATTTTGGAATAATAAAATCTCATTTTAAAATCTATCAGTACAAGGATAGAACCAATTTTCCAATGAATTTTTTTTTGGTTTTAGATAAGAGCTTATTTAAGGAATAAAGGGTGAATTATACTTTCTAAGGGTTACAAGGTTAACCATTTATGGAATGGTTAACGTAAAAATTCAGATGAGTTTTTAAAGAGTATAGTATAATAACCATATTAGGATTTATTCATATTGGATAACTAGTACTAACCATTTTTCTGTGATAATAACTAAAAACATATAAAATGGCTTATAATTCTATTTAATAGTCTTATAATATTCTTGTGATTTAGGAATGAAAAATTAACCTTCATTTTTTATAGTAAGATATGAAGTGGAAATTGATCAAGGAACAACCAAAGAGTGATATTGTTCATTTAAAATGGAATGAAATAATGTAAGTATATCTTCTTGGAATAAATGTTTGAACATTTGGAAAAAGATCATGATGTAATATATTGTCCTACTATCATCATTTTTTATGATTTCAATGATTTTTTTCATGTCTCTCTGGTTTATGAATTAATGATCATTACAATTATCCTAAACATGTTCTCTATCACTCACCATAATAACTTTATAGTTATATTTCTCTTCCATGTCAAAGTTTTCACTTTCCAAATATATTCTCCTATGTGGAAACACATTTGTAAGTTAATTTGGGTTAAAGTGATGTTTCCAACCATCCATTTTTAATGGATGTTTCATTATTATATAATGCGATGTGGGTTTCTATGAAGGTAAATTTCAATTATTAAACTTTTGATGAACCAGATGAATTTTGGGAGTGAATTTTTTTAAGGGGGTAGAATGTAACTCCATGAGCTCTTATGAATTATAATTTTGTTTTCGAATAAATTAAATTTATTCAATGGATTACATTTCACACTACACCAAGTTAGTATTTCACTATAAAAAACATATATTATCTTGTGGTACACACATCACAATGTTTTTCTTGTGTAATATACAATACTGAGTTCCTTCGGTAGCTTGCGTTACACACAAGGCATTGTTTTACAAAACTAAAATATAATATTAATATTAATATGAGAATATTATTATCGTTACCACCAAGCCATTATAATGGAATTTATTTATACCATTTAAAAAAGTGTGAAAATATTATTTAAATAATTATACATAATGATTCCTTTAGTAATCAGTTAGTAAAAAATTAAAGTAAAAACTAGGTAAAAATAAAGAAATTCATTTTCTATGAAAACTATTTTTCTATGTACAAACACCAATTTATCTAAATAAATTAAAAAAACACTTTTTTAATGTCTCAGACCTCTCCAATAAATTACTTTGTAAAAATATAGTGTTTGAGGTGTTATGGGAGGTCAAGGTGACTTATTTCGAACACTTTATGAAAATTTCTAGTGATGAATAGTGTTTCTAGAATCGGTGTGTTTGGACCGTTGAGTCATCCAACTGTTGGTTGAATAGTGCTTTTAGGACTGGTCAGTGAGGACTGGTGATTCATCTAATGGTAGGTTGAATAGCGTTTCCAAGACTGGTGATTTTGGACCAGTGAGTCATACAATGGTAGGTTGTGAATAGTGTTTCTTGGGATGATGAGTCAGGACTAGTGTGTCATCCAACAGTAGGTTCAACAATGTTTCCAGGACTGGGGAGTCATTACCACTGAGTCATCCAATGGTAAGTTGAATAGTTTTTATAGGACCATTGAGTGAGGATTAGTGAGTCATCCAGTCGTATATTAAATAGTGTTTCCTAGGCCGGTTAGTTAGGACTGGCGAGTCGTCCAATGATAGGTTGAACAATGATTCTAGGATTGATGATCTAGGACTGGTGAGTCATCTAATGATAGGTTGGACAATGTTTCCAGGACTGGTGAGTTAGTACCAGTTATTTATCTAATGGTAGGATGAAAAGTATTTCTTGCACTGGTGAGTCAATACCGGCGAGTTGTGTAATGATAGGTTGAACAATGTTTCCAGGATTGGTGTGTCTGGACTGTTGAGTCGTCCAATGGTAGGTTGAATAGTGTTTCCATGACCAGTGAGTTAGGACCGATGAGTCATCCAATGTTAGGTTGTGAAGAGTGTTTCCAAGACTAGTGATTTAGAACGGGCGAGTCATCCAATAGTAGTTTGAATAGTGTTTCCTATACCGGTGAGTCAAGATCAGTGAATTGTCAAACGGTGGGTTATGAAAAATGTTTCCAGCTGACCTTAATTTCATCCCTTAGACATTATCATTGATGTAAAACACATTAAAATCCTTATTTTAAGTTATTTAAGTCAAATTTAAAGACCATAACACTTATCTAAATTTTATTAATGGCCTAGGTTCCTTACTCGGTCAAAATACATAATCTTGACTAGATCTTCCTTTGAGGGAAAATATAAATTGTATCTAAACTACTAATCCAATTAGACTTTTAAAAGGAAGATATACCTTATTATGTTTTTCCAACTTCCTTTTTTACTTATTATGGGATGCCCAGAGTTTATCATTTAATAGGAGTCATTCTATAAAACTTTAATCCATGGATCATATTTCCCTTGGATTTTTCCTACTCTATTCACACCCCCTATTTAGTTTCAACCATGAGGTGTCAATAAATCTTCAATATAAGGTATGCCATTAATTTATTATTACGGTTTCCTTGATATATTTACTCACATTTCTAATTGGCATGTGATGACATGTGATCTCCATGGTTCTATTGGTGTTTCTCTGGATTATTGTTGGAGTGGTGGGGCAACGACATCCTCTGGTGGATGTAGTTATTGAAGGAAAGGTGATCAGGAACCGTTTCATTGATCTATTCTAGAGAGATGAATGTTGACAAACTTTTTAGTTATGGGATTTGTTGCTTCTCTATTTACTTACAATAAATTGTAAATATTGTATGATTTAGCTCATTGGATCATAATGAATTTGACATATTATATATTTGAATCATATTAAATAATTGGTATCTATGTCATAGTGATGTTCTTCCTTTATACCATGATAACTGTATGCCTCTAGATTTTTTAGATAGTGTGATATCTATGCCATGATTTTTTTAGCATGTTTTGCTTTATGGAAATTAGTAAATAACGTAAATCATTAATTATTTGATAATTAATTGGATAAATGGTTAAAGACGCATGTTTAATGGTTCTGGTTGTTTTTGTTTCCCACCTTATTATAAAGTCCAGGTGCCTTGAACTTGGTGATGTGAGAGATCGTTGTGTGAGAAGGAGGAATGCATTTTTTAGGGCCAAGATTATAGTTTTTATTTGTATTATTCTACTTGTTATGTTATGTGAGCTAGGGATGGCTGAGCATGGAGGGATGTTGTGGTATGTGGTTGCTGGGATGCCCAGTGGTTGTTAGAGCAGTTGATTCCTAGAGTGGCAAGATGCATTGATTTATGAATGTGGGTATTAGGGTGGACACATGAGAAGATGGAATGTGTAGAAGTTGGGCTTACCTGTATATATGAAAGTTGTATTTTTGTTGAATTTGTTTATTGTTTATCTACTTTACTTTCCCCACTACTTGAGTTAGTTTGTTTTTCTTACTCTCATTACAAAAGACGTAAAGACTCATAGGGAATTAAATGTCCTTTCTGTGTTTAGCTACTCGAGGATGGTAGTTCTACGCTCATGATATAAGTTGAAAAGACTTGAAGGGTAGTTCATCTATGCACCATGTTGATCCCTTATGGTTGGTATTATAGAATGTTTTCCAAGAATACTTATAAAATTGGAAATATTGAAATTTTTAACGTTTTTAACAAATGGATAAATGTTTAACTCATGGGGTTGGATCTTGTTGGGATTCAATGGCAAGGTAATATTTCTAAGAATCCATGGACTCAGTTTGGTGATTCCTGGGGGGAAAGGATCCTATTTGGAATGATAATGTAATGTAATTTAGAATTTATAATGTTTAAATAATTATGAAATATAAAGTTAAAATAATAAAAAGGGATAATGTAACTTAATGTAGCTCTTTAAATGGATGTGTACTTATAGTATATATAGACTTAGTAGTAGTAGCTTAGAGTTCGAGAGACATTACTTGTAGTTGATTCTAGGAATAGGTTTTCCCCATCGTGTGGTTGTGAGATATATTATATCATGTATGTTTTGAGTTTCTATACTCTAACCCATCATGTAAAGACCTGTCAAATTCAAGGAATTTTTTTTTCTTAATTTTCTTTGGGATATTAGAAGAACGCAGTTTTTGACGGCACTTGATTCCGAGGCCCGGTGTGCCCGGAATTTCTATCCGAAGTTTAGCTCGAGTACATTCAGTGAACGAACGAGCGGGAATTTCTAACTTTTGAACCGGTGCTCGGAATCGAATTATGAGGGCACCGATGGATTTGCCGCGCCGTTAATTTCCTAGGAACACCTTTTCCGGAGTTGCGTTTTCACGAGAGAAGTTGATAAAAATTGTGAATTTTAAAATAAAAATTTAACTACAATTTTTATTTTACTCTAAGTGGTTTA
The DNA here is from genome assembly GCA_963277665.1 of Viscum album. Lineage (NCBI taxonomy): Eukaryota > Viridiplantae > Streptophyta > Magnoliopsida > Santalales > Viscaceae > Viscum > Viscum album. Next base: position 1,005,345,163 of record OY728164.1, on the reverse strand, counting down.
AAGCTTGGGGTGGAAGTTGGGGAAAACCACCCAACTTCCATTTGGAGGTTATGAGGGTAGTGGGGCCCACATGAAACCTAGCCCTTCACCTTCTCTAACCTTCCATAACCTTTCATTAAATTTGACAACTTGTGATAATTAATTATGTGGATTAATTCAAACTCTTGAATTTCAAACCTTAAGTTGTGTTAATAAAATAAGTAAGGGACTTATTTTATTTTGGGTTGGAGGATTGTTGCTTGAGAGATTTTGGGAGAAAACCTAAGGGAGACTTGAGTTTCTTCGTCCTCTTCATCAAAGAACACGAAAAACGCGAAGAACGCCGGATTCCTCGGAGGTCGGCGTCTCCTTCCGCGACGTCTCCTTCCGCGATGCCTCTTCCCGCGACAGTTATCTCTGCGACGAATCCTCACCCAACTAGTTCAACTAGGTAGGGGTTTATGTGATTTATTTTCGTGATTTACTTCCGTTCATTATCCATGTAAAATCGGACCGCCTGCTATCAATTAATGGGAGGAGGCCAGACCGCACAAACATGGCCGACCCCCCTCCCTTTTATTTTTCTTGTTGTTGCGGATCGAAGAAAAGTGACACGGTGCCGTCGCACCGTGTGGGAATGAACGACAAGGATGCATGATGACGTCGCGTCGTGTTTTAAAGAATTTGATCCAAATCGCGGCGCCGTCGCACCGTGTCGGAGAACCGAAAAAGCACCGCGACCGGAGCGGGGCCGCGGGGGAAGGGTACGGCGCCGTCGCGCCGCACCGGATGAATGAAGGCCGCGGCCGGTACCGGGTCGCGGCAGAGTGTGGGAACCGGCGGTCGGAAACGGGCCGCTGGCGTCGGAGCAGGGAGGGGACCGGCCGTCGCCGGTCCCGTGGCAGCAGAAACCAGTCGGCCGGGGTGGGCCTGCCGGACAACGGAAGGTCGAGGGTTACAAACCCCCGGCAGCCAGCTCAAGCAGCCCCCCATAATGGGGGCCACGGTTACAAAAGCCAGGGGGCAGGTGCCCCCCCCCTTCAAACGGCTCGACTGTTTGGCCGAGCACCTGGCCAGCGCACCCAGGCCGGGCCTCGCCCAAGCGGGCCAGACCCAGACCCAGTTCGGGTCGACCCGGTTCGGGCCGACCCTGGGGGTATCGGGCCTGGTCGGATCGGGCCTGAACCCCTTAATACCGAACCTCTTCCGGTCGGTCACCCATAACATGAGCTATGAGCCTCCGATCGATGCACCGTCAGTTGCGATGTGATCCTTGGATCGAGAAGGTAGTTTCGGAATATCGCACTCAATGTTTCGGAATACTTTGGGTTCAGCCAAGTTGGTTTGTTCACAAAACCAACCGGGCCATCGGAGCGGAAACACTCATAACTTGAGCTCCGGACGTCCGATTGACGAGCCGTCGACTTTGTGGGACTCCTCTTAGTGAGACAGATATTTTGGGTTACTCTTACTGAGGTTTGGACATAGGTGGAGTATGGTCGGGTTGGTTTTGACTTAAAAACCAACCGGGCCCCCGGGACGAAAAAGCCAATAACTTCCAGACCGACCGTCGAATTGACGCGCCGTCTGTGACGCTGAGTTCCTATTGAGGATATGGAACTTTTGGATACATCAACTCCAGACTTTGTGTGAGTTGATGTATCAGCCTCTCGGCTCGTGGAGCGGACCCTCCCGAATGAGCTTGCTGTGTGCGGGAACCCTAGAGCTGGCTGCATTTGCGACTGTGATGAAGACGATGACTATACAGTGATCCTTAGTGGATTCAACGGCGACGACTACAACACTCAGCGATCCCACATGGATCAGTGCTACCGATCCTGTGTGGGTCTGATCCTATGTGGGTTAGCGCTCAGCGGTTCTGTGTGACCCAGCGCCTACAGATCCTGTGTCGGTTCGATCCTGTGTGGGTCTTTGCGTGGGTTAGTTACCTATAGTTCCTTTGTGGGTCAGATCCTTTGTGGGTCATTGCGGGGGTTAGTACCTATCGATCCTTCATGGGTCCGACAGCTTAGATGAATCAGAGGCTACATCTGATCATCTCCATCGTCATACGAAGAAGTATACCTATGTGAGTTGAATCCTATTTTTCTTTCTTATGTCGATTGTGTTGTGCTATTCTGTGTGGATTTACGTTTTGCTTTCCTGTGTGGACTGGGTTGTACTTGGGATCGTATGTTGGGGCCGAACGAGAATTCATGACTTAGGTATATGTATGGGCATATACCTAAGCAGTGTCAGATGTTACTTCGTGATTGTATCTTTCATTTGCGGATTATCCTTTGTGGATTCTGGGAGACCTTAGGGGGTCTCGGGGTCATTACTGAGTAGTTTATACTCACCCCTACACGGGCTATGCCCACACTACATTATGTTGGTTACAGACGACGGACAACACTGATCGTGGTTAAGGCTTGAGGAGGAGGACGATACCTGGAGGTGGAGCACTGGGCGGGACGTACACGGAGTGGACGGTTGGAACCGAGGAGCTGTGGAGGCTATCTGTACTCACCCTTCAGGTGGGAGTCCCAGTGGACAGATTGAGGCTGCAGCTTTACTTTTCAGTTGCTGTTTCCCTTTTGAGTTGTACTTTACTTTCAGTTGGGTTTGTATACTGGCCCACTTACTTTTCCACACTTACTGTTGTACTCAGTTTTTTACTTAGTGTTTACTTCTTCTTCTTGCTTGCTTTGTGGTATTTGTTTACTTTACAAAGTCAATGCCTTCCATTTTTACAGGAATTTACGCCTTGGTGCTAGTCTCCATCCCCTGGCCTATGGAAGGCGGTCTTGGGGTAGTCACGGCATGAGCCCCAAGGACGGGTCGTGACAAATTTGTATCAGAGGAGTTTGGTTCTACCGCAGAACTTTGGACTCTGATCTTTTTCTATGTAAAGCAATAGTGTTAAGCATATTGGGTGTGGTTATCAGTCCAGGGAGTCCAGTGTTGGTGCGGCGGCCGACGTATCCGTACACCAGGTCCCTGACTTCTGATTTCCGACTTAATGCACGAAAACATTGATTGCATGTGTGTTTCATGGTTTCTTTGTGATTACTTATGTCATCTCAAAAGGTGTACTGTTCTGACATTGGCACAACTATTTCTTTTCATGATGGCCCCATGACGGCAGCCAGCTAGGGTTCCGAGAGTTGTGCGTGACGATATCCCACCGAGCGACGAGGCCTCAGTACATGGCCCTTTGACAGCTGAGGCATCGGCGGTACCCCTACCCGCCGAGCCACCGACGCTACCAGCCCCAGCCGCTGACGATGCACGTCGCCTTAGCCCACTGCATGAGTTTCAGCGCCAGCTACCGCCGAGGATCCACGTGGAGATGGACCCCCAGACAGTCGAGGATTGGCTGGAGGCAGTGGTTTGAGTTTTCTGGTTAATGAGGACACCAGCAGACCTCATGGTGATCCTCGCAGTGAGCCTACTGCATGCAGCGGTGGGCCGATGGTGGAGATTGATGCTCCAGGTGCAAGATGAGGCATCTATCCTCTGGACGGACTTTGAGAGCCTCTTCCACTCAGAGTTCGTCCCAGCCACCCTTCATGTGGTGCGCATCCAGGAGATTCTTCAACTGCGGTAGGGAAGCTTGATGGCCGCCCGGTACTTGGTGAGATTTACCGATCTCTCGCACTACTTGACATACATGGTACGAGACCCATTCTTCTGGGCCCGGACCTTTGAGCGGGGATTGAGGCATGAGGTCAGGGAATCGCTGATCTCCCTCAGCATTCCGACCCAGGTAGGAGTACTGGAGTGAGCCCTTCTGATCGAGAGCTTCCTTGCTGAGCCTACATCAGCAGTGAGACCTACCGAAGGGCAGCATGTAGCAGAGTCTTCTGCAGCAGGCAGTTGACGGATGACTCATGGGTCCACGAAAACCAGACCCTCAGGAAGACGACCTCAGGACACTGGCTCAGTGGTGCGGGGCACACAGCGTGGGGCCAGTCTTTCGAGAGGCAGGCATTGCTACTCATGCGGTGGGTAGGGTCACATGGATCGTGACTGCCCGACCCTCCATGCCGAGGAGCAGTAGACGGTTGAGGGACCACCCAGGAAGAGGCAGAGGGTCGACCGTGGCAGTCCGAAGGGAGCAGGAGGACGAGGCAGAGGAGCTGGCCGAGCAGAAGGTGGTGGGTGAAGCTTTGAGGCTCTTCCACCACCACCACCACCACCAGGAGGTCCACCCCGACCACAGGGAGCTGGCGGGCAAAGACAGGCACAACTTCAGGCAGCGGAGGCCTACGACCACGGCTCGCCCAAGATGATTCAAGGTACTATCTGTGTCTATTCCACCCTTGCTTCAGTTCCTATTGAAACAGGAGCGAGTCATTCTTTCATAGCCGCTGCCCTTGTTCGGAGCTCGGAGATTCCGACAGAGCCATTGGCTCGATCCTTATGGCAACAGACTCGTACAGGAGAAGACTCGGCGATTACGCACTGGTACCTGCAGTGTGAGCTTACTGTAGGAGGAGAGAGCTTTGGCTAGGATCTTCTTGTAGTGGCGTTGAGGCCTTACGAAGTCATCTTGGGCATGGATTGGTTATCTATAGTCCATGCTCAGATCGACTGTATTAGACGCAATGTGCAATGTGTACGCAACAATGGGAGCAGGTTCACCTTCACCGGTGAGAAGGGAGCCTTCGTAGCACAGAATGGACTCTCGCAGAGGAGAGGACAACCCATCACTCATCAGTTGGCTAGCCCCATCCTAGGAGTAGTTGACGTGCGGAGTCCCGGTTTTCCTACAGTGGTGGATCAGTATGCGGACGTTTTCCCCAACGACGTCCCAGGGCTACCTCCTCGCAGAGTGGTAGACTTTTATATTGACCTGTACCCTAGGAAAGCCCCGATATCAACTCCAGCATATCGGATGGCCCCCGCTAAGCTTCGAGAGCTACAGGTACACTTTGAGGACTTGTAGGGAAAGGGATTCATCCGACCCAGTGTTTCACCCTGGGCTTCCCCGATTTTGTTCGCCAAGAAGGAGGACGAGAGTTTGCGACTTTGTGTCGACTATCGTCGCCTGAACCAGGTGACCGTGAGGAACAAGTATCCGCTACCGAGGATTGATGACCTCTTCGATCAGCTCAAGGGAGCACGGTGGTTCTTGAAGATAGACCTCATGTCAGGCTATCATCAGCTCAGAGTTCGGGATGAGGACGTGCAGAAGACGACCTTCAGGTGTCGGTACGACCACTATGAGTTCTTGGTTATGCCTTTCGGCGTAACCAATGCTCCAGCAGTGTTCGTAGACCTCATGAACATGATCTTTCATCCATACCTTGATCGATTTTTTGTTGTCTTTATCGACGACATTTTCATTTACTCGACCACTGAGGAGGAGCACAGCTACCACTTACGGGTTGTACTGGACACACTATGAGAGCGCCAGCTTTATGGAAAGCTCTCGAAGTGTCAGTTCTGGATACGAGAGGTCCACTTCTTGGGAAATGTCATCTCTGAGGTGGGATTTGCGGTTGATTCTGTGAAGATCGAGGCATTACTAACTTGGAAGCCACCCAGGAGCGTGACGGAGGTGCGCAGTTTCATGGGACTAGCTGGATACTACCGGATATTTGTGCCAGACTTCTCCAGGGTTTCAGCACCAATCTCAGCTTTGAAGAAGATGGGAAAACCCTTTGTGTTGTCAGACAGATTTCAACAGAGCTTCCAGGAGCTGAGATAGAGATTGACCAGCGCACCTATCTTGAGGTTGCCGGAGGAGGGAGTAGGGTACGTAGTCTACTGTGATGCATTAGGAACCAGACTCTGTTGTGTCCTGATATAGGAGAGGGCAGTGATCGCCTATGGATCACGTTAGTTGAGGCCGCATGAGAAGAACTACGCTACCCATGACCTGGAGTTAGCAGCAGTGGACTTCACTCTGAAGACATGGCGACACTATCTGATGGGAGAGCGCTTTACAGTCTATTCTGGCCATCAGAGTCTCAGGTACATCTTCTCTCAGAAGGACCTGAACCGGAGATAGTGGCGATGGCTCGAGTTCCTCCATGACTATGAATTTGAGATAGTCTATACTCCTGGGAAGGGGAACGTAGTAGCCAATTCTCTCAGCAGGAGGACGAGCATTCAGCTACTTGAGGAGGCGACAGAGCATCTATCCACCTTGTAGATATCCTTCGTGGATAGAGATGGAGCAACCTTCTTTCAGTCACTCACAGTCACTCTTCCACTACTGATGTGGGTTAGAGAGGCTCAGCGTGGGGACACCGACTGTGAGACGCGACGTGCGCAAAAATCCTCAGGACAGACACCTGATGGTTTCTCCTTTGGAGTAGAGCACGACGTCCTTTTAAGATGACGTACCTTAGTACCAATTACATTATGAGAAGAGGTGATGAGAGAGTTTCACACTTCCCCTTTGGTGGTACATCCTGGAGTGGCGAAGATGTACCAGGATCTCAGACGAGAGCACTGGTGGCCAGGCATAAAGAAGGATGTGGTGGAGTTCGTTTCTTGATGGCTCACCTGCCAGCAGGTGAAGGCAGAGCAACAGGTACCAGCAGGCTTGGTACAGCCCTTAGAGGTCCCGGAGTGGAAGTGGGATGGGATATCTATGGACTTTGTGACTGGACTTCCACACACTTCCAGAGGTCCCAACTCCATTTGGGTGATTGTCGACTGACTCACCAAGTCGGCACACTTCTTACCCATCAGAGAGCAGGGCTCAGTGGAGAGATTGGGATGAATTTACATTCAGGAGATTGTACGGCTTCACGGTGTGCCATCATCTATCGTCTCCGATCGAGATGCTCGCTTTACTTCTCGACATTGGAAGGGGTTGCAGGAGGCGTTCGGGATGCAGCTACGTCTGAGCACCGCCTTTCACACTCAGAGGGATGGTCAGATGGAGAGTACCATTAAGACTCTCGAGGACATTCTCCGCGCATGTGTCCTCAACTTTGGTTGCACCTGGGAGGACCACCTACCCTTGGTGGAGTTCGCGTACAACAACAGCTACCACTCCACCATCGGGATGGAACCATATGAGGCGTTGTACGACCGACCTTGCAGATCTCCTTTGTGCTGGACAGACCCTGGGGAGTCAGCACTTGTGGGACAAGAGATTGTTCAGTCCATGACAGAGAAGGTCCAAGTCATCCAGGAGTTGATGAGGACAGCTCAGAGCCGGCAGGAGTCTTATGCGGACAGGAGACGGAGGCCATTGGAGTTTGAGGATGGCGACCACGTCTTCTTGCGAGTCTCACCTCGACGTGGTATACGGAGATTTGGCCAAGGTGCAAAGTTCTCTCCATGCTTCATTAGACCATTCCAGGTCCTCAGCAGGATTGGCGAGGTGGCTTATCGCCTGGCTCTACCACCTCAGTTGCACCGAGTGCACAACGTCTTCCACGCATCTTAGCTAAGGAGATACATGCACGACCCGACGCATATCATTGACCATGGGGAGCTGGACATTGATGATGGGAAGACTTTTACGGAGGTCCTAGTGGAGATCGAGGATTGACAAGAGTGGGTCCTACGTGGACGGTCGATTCCTCTAGTGCCCATCAGATGGCTGCATGGGAATCTCCAGGAGAGAACTTGGGAGCGGGAGGCGCATATGCATGCTCAGTACCCAAATTTGTTTCCCTAGTTATGATGTATCTTTACGGGGACGTAAATCCATGAGGTGGGAGTAATGTAAAGACCCATCAAATTAAATGAATTTTTTTTCTTAATTTTCTTTGGGATTTTACAAGAATGCAGTTTCTGACGACACTTGATTCCGAGGCCCGGTGTGCCCGGAATTTCTATCCGAAGTTTAGCTCGGGTACGTTCAGTGAACGAAAGAGCGAGAATTTCTAACTATTGAACCGGTGCTCGGAATCTAATTCTGAGGGCACCGATGGATTCGCAGTGCTGGTAATTTCCTAGGAACACCTTTTCCGGAGTTTCGTTTTCACGAGAGAAGTTGATAAAAATTGTGGAAGTTAAAATAAAAATTTAACTCCAATTTTTATTTTACTCTAAGTGGTTTAAAGCTTGGGGTGGAAGTTGGGGGAAACCACCCAACTTCCATTTGGAGGTTATGAGGGTAGTGGGGCCCACACGAACACTACCCCTTCACATTCTCTAACCTTCCATAACCTTTCATTAAATTTGACAGCTTGTGATAATTAATTATGTGGATTAATTAAAACTCTTGAATTTCAAACATTAAGTTATGTTAATAAAATAAGTAAGGGACTTATTTTATTTTGGGTTGGAGGCTTGTTTCTTGAGAGATTTTGGGAGAAAATATAAGGGAGACTTGAGTTTCTTCATCCTCTTCATCGAAGAACACGAAGAACGCGAAGAACGCGAAGAATGCCAGATTCCTCGGAGGTTGAAGTCTCCTTCCGCGACGTCTCCTTCCGCGACGCCACTTACCGCGACGGTTATCTCCGCGACGAATTCTCACCCAACTAGTTCGACGAGGTTGGAGTTTATGTGATTTCTTTTGGTGATTTACTTTCATTCATTATCCATGTATAATCAGGCTGCCTTCTATCAATTAACGGGAGGAGGCCGGACTACACAAACATGGCCGACCCCCCTCCGTTTTATTTTTCTTGTTGTTGCGGATCAAAGAAAAGTGACGCGGTGCCGTCACACCACATGGGAACGAACGACAAGGATGCGAGATGCCATCGTGCCACATTTTAAAGAATTTGAACCAAATCGCGGCGCCGTCGCACCGCGCTAGGGAACCACAAAAGCACCACGACCGGTGCAGGGCCACGGTGGAAGGGTGCGTCGTCGTCGCGCCACACCAGAAGAATGAAGGCCGCGACCGGTATCGGGCTGCGGCGGAGCGGGGGAACCGGCGGCCAAAAACGGGCCACCGGCATCAGAGCAGGGAGGGGACCGGCCGTCTCCAGTCCCGTGGTGGCAGAAACCGGCCGGCTGGGGCAGGCCGGCTGGACAAGGGAAGGCTGGGGGTTACAAACCCCCGGTGGCCAGCTCAAGCAGCCCCCCCATAATGGGGGCCACGATTACAAAAGCCAGAGGGGCAGGCCCCCCCTTCAAACAGCTCGGCCGTTTGGCCGAGTGCCTGGCCAGTGCGCCCAGGATGGGCTGGACCCAGACCCGGTTTGGGCTGACCCTGGGGATATCGGGTCGGGTCGGACCGGGCCCGAACCCCTTAATACCGAACCTCTTCCGGTCGGTCGCCCATAACATGAGCTATGGGCCCCCGATCGATGCACCGTCAGTTGCGATGTGATCCTTGGATCAAGACGGTCTTTTTGGTATATCGCACTCAAGGTTTTGGAATACTTTGTGTTCAGCCGAGTTGGTTCGTACACGAAACCAACCGGGCCCTCGGAGCGGAAACACTCATAACTTGAGCTCCGGACGTCCGATTGACGTGCCGTCGACTTTTTTGGATTACTCTTAGTGAGACGGATATTTTGGCTTATTCCGACCGAGGTGTAGATGCAGGTGGAGTACTATTGGGTTGGTTTTGACTTAAAAACCAACCGGGCCCTATGACGAAAAAGCCAATAACTTCCAGACTGGGCGTCCGATTGACGCGCCGTCTGTGACGCTAAGTTCTTGTTGACGATACGGAACTTTTGGATACATAAACTCTGGAATTTTTTTCAGTTGATGTATTAGCCTCTTGGATCGTGGAGCAGACCCTCCCAAACGAGCTTACTGTGTGCGGGAACACTAGAGATGGCTGCGTTTGCGACTGTGATGACGACGACGACTATACAGAGATCCTCAGTCGATTCGACGGCGACAACTAAATCACTCAGAGATCCCATGTGGATCAGTGCTACCGATCCTGTGTGGGTCCGATCCTGTGTGGGTCAGCGCTCAGCAGTTCTGTGTGAGCCAGCGCCTACAGATCCTGTGTGGGTCCGATCATGTGTGGGTATTTGCGGGGGTTAGTTACCTATAGATCCTTTGTGGGTCAGATCATTTGTGGGCCATTACGGGGGTTAGTACCTATCGATCCTTCATGGGTCCGACGGCTTAGATGAATCAGAGGCTAGATTTGATCATCTCTATCGTCATACGAAGAAGTATACCTGTGTGAGCTGAATCCTATTTTGCATTCCCATGTGGATTGTGTTGTGCTATCCTGTGTGGATTTATGTTTTTCTTTCCTGTGTGGACTGGGCTGTACATGGGCTCGGATGTTGGATCTGAATGAGAATTCATGACTTAGGTATATGTATGGGAATATACCTAAGCAGTGTCGGATGTTACTTCGTGATTGTATATTTCCTTTGTGGATTATCCTTTGTGGATTCTGGGAGACCTTCAGGGGTCTCGGGGTCCCTACTGAGTAGCTTATACTCACCCCTGCACGGGCTATGCCCACACTACATTATGTTGTTTGTAGACGACGGACATCACTGATTGTGGTTGAGGCTTGCGGAGCAGGACGGTACCTGGAGGTGGACCACTGGGCGGGATGTACACGGAGTGGACAGTTGGACCCGAGGAGCTGTGGAGGCTATCTGTACTCACCCTTCAGGTGGGAGTCCCAGTGGATGGATCGAGGCTGTGGCTTTACTTTTCAGTTGCTGTTTTCCCTTTCGAGTTGTACTTTACATTCAGTTGGGTTTGTATACTGGCCCACTTAATTTTCGGCACTTACTGTTGTACTCAGTTTTTACTTATTGTTTACTTCTCCTACTTTCTTTCTCTATGGTGTTTGTTTACTTTACAAAGGCAATGCCTTCCCTTTTTACCAGGATTTACACCTTGGTTCTTGTCACCAGCCCCTGGCCTATGGAAGGCGGGCTTGGGGTAGTCATGGAATGAGCCCCGAGGACGGGTCGTGACACATCAGGTCAGTTAGGGTGACTTAATTCTTGGGGAATCTAAGAAATGTTGGTGTTTTCCCAAACATCCCAATGGGAGGAAGGATGAATGACTACTCCCTTTTGGTCCCGATATATTCTCTTGGTAGTTACTTGTGATGGTATGCATGTTAGTTATTTTTCCCTATATATGTGTGTAGAGGGATGTAATGGATTATGGTAACTTCACACACATATATTTTGGATACAATTTTCTATGGACTACTATGGGTTTGATGTGTATAGGCTGTGATGGATTGAGGATTCCTACTCTATATATGGGATGTGATGGATTCAGGTATAACAATCGATGTATGATACAAGTTATGTGGGTTGTGTTGGCTCTAAGAAACTATCTTGTTACATTTTGTTATGTGGATATGTTTGTGTGTTTCATGAGGGGTATGTTGTGGTGATTCTTCCATGTGTCTTCAGATTAGTCTTTTTGGAGAGAGATGCTTAGGACATGTGACATTAAGGAAAAGGGGAAAACCAGTGGGGAAGTGGTAGTGAGGTACTCCAGATATCCTTTATTATATTGCACACTCTTGTATACGATACATGGTGAGAGTTTCCATGGTGAGTTTGATAACTTATTGTACCTATTTTTGTGATGAGTTAGTCTACTTGTCATTCACTGTGCTTTAGATTTCATTCTATACTTTTGTATGAGAGACATAGTGGAGGATCCAAAATAGTATACTATTACACTCAACCTATGTATATAATTTGTTTTTCTGGTCAGTTGGAAGAGATCAGACTGTTTACTAATAGTTTTGGGTTTTGCAGGTGCTGTTCGCGCTTCGTGGTCGCAACTATTTTACTTCGTTTTGGTACTTGTAGTTTTTCCTTTCTGTTATAGTAGTTATTTCAAGACATTAAATTTGTGTACTTGTGTTTTATTTTATAATTTAGTCTAAATATGAGTTGGTTGGTGTTTTTATTATCTCTGCATTTTTCATGTGTTCTCTTAGAGGGTAATACATCCCATTTGTGTGTTTATTTTACCCTCAATCCCAATCAACAACCTAGGGACTACTGGGGGCAGTACTCAGGTGTCACTATCTCTCTTCTCCCATTACTAGTCTAGGATGTGAACATTTTGAGGGGAGGGGGTCATGAAATACTGGTATCAAAGGTCTGGTTAAGGGATAATATGGAGTTTGGAGTTAGGCACATGTGAGGTTCCATGGGTTGGTAGGGAAATGATGTTAGATATGTTTTGCAAGAATTGTTAACATGAGAAACTGGCTAACACATGGGTATTTAGGGCCCCCTATGATCTGATGCATTGACCTTTATGCTTAAAGAAACTACTAAATGATGTGATACTCGTTTCTAGGTAGAGACCTCTTAAAGGATCACACATCATTATTTTTTACGCATGTGTTTCAATGGGTAGAGTTGTGGAGAGGTTAACCAAAAATGAATAAAATAAAAAAATTAATTATTGTTAAATTCTTCCATATTCTGGGTTTATGGTCTCTAACTAATTTTTCTTTTTGTTTTATGGTCTTAGGTTGGATTCCCCATCAGGTTTGTACAGAATATGTTCAGTAGGTTGTGACAGTAGATTACCATTGGGTATAGGTTAAAGATAAGGACATATGGGGGAGGACACTCCGATAGTTTCAGTTCTAGAGTCTATAGTGGTATGAGGGATCCATTTCTAATATAGTCATAGAATAATGTTCATAGGAGGTTGAGATAGACTTCAGTTTAATCCATGATTAGAATGAGAATTGTGTGTTGTTGGATGTGATGATGCTACATTGGGCACCGAGGCAGTGGTGGTCCTTTTTCCTCGGAGATCATGAGGTGTCGGCAGTCTCATGGGAGGACTTGAAAGACCAGTTTAGTGTGGAGTTTCTTTCTTAGATAGTGATGTCAGCCAGTCTCAAGGATATTCTTACCCTTCAGTATGAGAGATCTAGTGTGAAAGAATTTGTAATACATTTCAATAACATAATGTGATATGCTTCAGACCTATTATCTAATGAGGAGGCTAGGGTGAGGCATTTTGAGGAGTTTTTTCATCTAGAGATCCTGAACCCGGTCACCCATGTTTTTGCTAAAGAAATGTCTTGAGGTACTAGAAAGAGAAGAGGTCATCAAGAGAACATTATCCAGAACCGGATTATCGTGAGGGGGGGGGGGGGTATTTTGGATTTCTCATGAAGCGTTGTTGTTGTTCAGGGTTCTCGATTTTTAGCGTCGAAGAGATTTCAGTTATCTGGTGGTAGGTCCCAACCGTCATGATATCATTTCTCTAAGGGAAGTGGATCTCAGGCCTATTACATGGGATCTGACATGTGTTTTTCTTATGGAGGATGAGGTAAGTAGAGATGAGAATTCCTGAACATTCTATGAATCTTGCATGCACCCGGTGTTCTGCTCTAGTCTCCTTCATTGAGGCAGTTCTAGCTGAGGCAACAACATCATGCTGCACAAGATTTTGATAGGTAGAGAGTAGATTAGATAGACAGATGATAGCCTGAAGAAATTCCCTATCCTAAGAGATAAGAGAACGACTATGGAGGTTGTCTTCATCAGGGCCATAGAGGCTGTGAATCAGGTTATGACCATCTTCAAGCATTAGCATTGCCAGCTCTTAGCAAGCCAAATATCATTAAAGGTACCATTTTATTGTTTTCTACTTGAGTGAATGCATTTTTTGGTTCATGATTGACACAATTTTTCATATCACCTACCCCTGTCCATGACTTGGCACTTGAGGTAGAGAGGCTTCTAGTGCCATTGGAATTGACTACTCTAGTTGGAGGTTGGGATGAATTTTTTGAATAATGTAGATACTATGATCTAGTTATGTGGAATCACCAATATTGGGGAGATTTCCTATGTTTATAGATACAACCATTTGATTTCATCCTTAGTATGTATTGGTTGTATTTTGTGTAGGATAACGTGGATTATTTCTAGAGGTAGGGGGTGTTATTCGATGCTGATGGAGATCCAGCAATGTGTGTTGGTGAGAGAGACCCTTGGATGGGTCAGAGGCCTGTTCCATCCTTGTTATAATTGATGGCTAACCTGATGTTTAGTTCTTCATTGGTTCATCAGTAGGTGCTTTCCAAGGTCTTGGAAGATAACACTGATGTCTTTCAAAAAGAGGTTGTAGTGCTGTCCCCTCTACGAGAGATCGAGTTCATGAACGAGCTAGATAGGGGTATGTATCCTATCTCTATGTATCCATATAAGATTATGCCTTATGAGTTTTGAGATCTACATAGAACAATTGATGGTCAGTTTCGATTAAGTTTAATTCATCCAAGCATGTCACTATGGGGTGCACCAGTTTTGTTCATGAATAAGGATGATTGGAGTTTGCAGTTCTGTGTCAGTTATCATCACTTGAACAGAGTGAAATTGAAGAACCAATATCCTCTTACATAGATTTATGATTTGTTCAATCAACTGAGGGGTTATATTTGGGGTTCAAAGATATATTTGTGGTCATGATATCATTAGATGTGTGTGAAGGATGTGGTTATCCTCAAGACTGGTTTCTGTTGTCATCATGGGAATTAGGATTTTTTTGTGATGCCGTTAATTGTGGAGAATTATCCAAATGTGTTCATGGGGTGGATGAATGATATGTTCCCTATGTTTTTAGATATGTTCATGAAGGGTTTAAACTAAGAAATCATTATTTACTTTGCATCTGAGGTGAAGCATGTAGGGATTATGTGTGCTGTTTTGGGAGTTCTTCACCGTGAGAAGCTATTTGAGAAGTTGTTGAAGTGTGAGTTCTGGGGTTGAGAATTACGTTTTGTTGGGAATTTTTTTTCTAATAGAGAGTAGTAATAGATCTGTCAAAGATAGAAGGTGTTTTGTCTTGGGAAGCCCGCAAGATAGTGGCAGAGGTGAGAAGATTCCTTGGTCTCAATGGCTATTACAAGAGGTTCGTAGCCAATTTCTCTCAGTTTGAGACTCCTATGATAGAGTTGACCATAAACGATCATATGTTCATCTGGATAGATAAGTTTAAGGAAACTTTTGAGTATCTTAAGGAGTAGTTGGTTAGTGCTCTAGTTCATTGTCAGCCAACATAAGAAGTTCAGTTTGAGGATTCATATGATGCTTCGTGTCTAGGGTTAGGATGTATTTTGATGTAGTAGAGATCAATTGTTTCTTATGGGTATCAGAAGTTTCATCCCCATGAATTTAACTATGCCACCCATTATACTATGTTGGTGGAATAGGTGTTTTCTCTGAAGTTGTGTAGAAATTACCTCATTGGAGAGCATTTTTGGTCATCATTGATTGTAAGAGCTTTAGGTATGCATTCTCCCAGAATGACTTGAACTTGTGAGAGCATCATTAGATAGAGTTACTATTGGATTACTGCTTTGAAATTTCTTATAAACTTAGTAAGGGGAATTTTATAGCCGATACACTGTGCAAGAAGTAACTTAGTGATGCAGTGTGTGAATCAGGTGATTTTGGGAGTGTGATGAATAAAATTTCAGCATTACATATGAATATGAGAGAGGTTGGTAGTCGAGGTTGTCTTTTTCTGATGACAGATCAATTATCTATGGCAGAACAAGTAGAGGAATCCTAGTTGAGGGATCTTGAGGCAGAGGTCTTGAGAGACTGAGTTGTTTGTGGAGAGGCCCCTAATGGTTGGTCTAGATATGAAAAACACCAAGTGTAGTTTGAGGTAATGATTTCAATTCCTTTGGTGATGCATGAGGTGGTTCTTAGAGTGTTCCCTATTTTACCCTTAGTAGTACATCTTGGTGTGGCAATGATTTACCAAGCATTGAGGATTCAGTTTTGGTAGCCTAGTTTTATGTGTGAAGTTGCTGTGTTTGTGTCTTGATGTTTAGTCTAACAGAAGGTGATGGTTGATAACCATGTTCTCAGTGGTTTGCTGCATGCATTAGATGTTCCCCAATAGAATTGAGATGACATCTCGATGGAATTTTTTTTCATTTTACGTTAAAATTAGGGAGGCTATGATGTTATGTGGGTGGTAGTAGATCATTTTATAAAATCATCCCACATTATAGTAATCCCGAAGTCATGATTAGTGGAGGTTTTATCGAGGAAATATCTAGAGGAGGTTATGAGACTCCATGTAGTCCTAATGAGAATCATTTTCGATCGAGATCCTCATTTTACCTCTAGGGTATGGAGAGGTATCAAGCATGATTTTGGTTCTCACCTATTCAATGACATAACTTTTCATCTGAAGATGAATTAATAGACAGAGCAGACCATCTAGACTCTGGATGACATGTTTCATTCTTGTGTTCTAGATTTTGGATGTTTGTGGATGATGTACCTTCCAATAGTGGAGTTCGCTTACAAAAATAGTTTTACCTCCATTATCAAAATGGCATCATTTTAAGACTTATATAGAAAAACATACCATTCTCCATTATTCTAGTCTAGTGTCGAATAGTCAATAATTCTCAGGCAGAAACTAGCACAGAATACGATATTGATGGTTCAAGTGATTCAAGAGAGGATAAAGGCAACATAGGATCGTCAGAAGTCTTTTGATGATCATAGGAGGAGACCTCTGGATTTTGGCATTGGGGATCATCTATTTTTAAAGGCGACTCACCATCATATACAAGGATGATTTACTCATGGGAGTAAGGTTACTCCCTGGTTTGATAGGTCTTTCAAGGTGTTGTCTCATGTCAGAGTCACAGAATATTGTGTACCACTTCCCCTATAGATTAGCTGGATTCACAGTGTTTTTCACATGTCATAACTTCTTTGATATCTTAATGATGACTCTCACATCATCGACTGGTGTGAGATCGATGTTGATGATGATGTGACCTTCAAGGAGAAGCCTATAGATATCAACGACCACATGTAGAAGGCATTTCATGTTTTTTTTATTCCCTTGGTTTGTGTCCTTTTTCAGATGGTGGTGTGTAGTAGATTGATTGGGATCTTTGGTCACAGATATGTTCTTAGTACCCTAAAAAATTTTATGCCTAGATTTTCACTTGTAACATTGTTCCTTTGGTGGTTTTAGACCCTTTTTGGTTATGAGATATCTTTATATTGTTTATTGTTGTGGCTTTCTCTCTTTTGAGAGGTAACTGCCCTGGGAGAGTGTTTAAGAGATGGTTGTGGTTGTCATGTGGTTTCATGTTATTCCTTTTATGAAGCAGTTGAACTCTTGTGGTGGAGATATCATTAAGATATATCTTATAGGGTGGATATCTAGATGACCAATTTTTTGTTTTTTGTATGTGTTCCATTTGGATTCTCAAGGATGAGAATATTTTGAGAGGTCTATGATGTAATGTCCCGGACCTCTCGGGTCCATTCCCCTGTGAAAATATACTGTTTGAGGTGTTCTAGGAGGTCAAGTCTACTTATTTCTAACACTTTGTGAAAATTTCTAGTTGTGAAAAATGTTTCTAAGACTAGTGATTTAGGACTACTGATTTTTCCAATAGATGGTTGAAAAGTGTTCCCACTACCAGTGAGTCAGGATCGATGAGTCATCCAAAAATAGGTTGAGTAGTTTCTAGGACCAGTGAGTCAGGACCAGGGAGTCATCCAATAGTAGTTTGTGAACAGAGTTTCCAGAACCAGTGAGTCATCCAATGGTCAGTTGAATAGTGTTTCTTGGACTGGTGAGTTAGGATTTGCAAGTCTTCCAATGGTATGTTGAGAATTGTTTCTAGGACAAGTTAGTCCGGACTAGTGAGTCATCCAACAGTAGGTTGAAAAGTGTTTCTAAGACCGATGTGTCATCCAACAGTAGGTTGAATAGTGTTTCCAGGACTAGTGAGTTTGGAACAATGAGTTTTCCAATAGTAGGGTGAACATTGTCTCTCAGACCAGTGAGTCAGTACTGGTGATTCGTCTAATGGTAGGATGAATAATGTTTCTTGGACCGGTGAGTCAGGACCAATGAGTTATCCAACAGTAGGTTGAATAGTGTTTCGAGGACCAGTGAGTCTGGACCAATGAGTCATTTAAAGGTAGGTCATGAAGTGTTTCTAGGATTAGTGATTCATGACTAGTGAGTCATCCAATTGTATGTTGAACAGTGTTTTCAGGATAGGTGATTCAGGATCGGTGAGTCGTCCAACTGTGGGTTATGAACATTGTTTCCATCTATCTACAGTTTCACCCATTTGATGTTATATTTGACATAAAATTCATTCAAAGAATTATTTTAATGGATTTTGGTCGTATTCATATCCCATAACTCCCATCTAAATTTTCCTATGGGTGTGGGTGCATTTCTCAATCAAAATACGTAATCATGACCAGATACACCTTTAATTTAAAATCTAAACCATATCTAAACCGCTACTCCATTTAGATTTTAAAAAGTCCTAGATACCTTCTTCCCTCATTCTTACTTCTAGTTTTCCCTTTTATGGTATGCCCATAGATATTCCTCCAAAAGGCCTCATACGATCAAACAACAATCCTTGGATCATGTTCCCCTTAAAGTTTGTCCTGCTGCATGTGCACCCCCTATTTTGATAAAACCAGGAAGTGTCAATCCATATTCCATATTAGGTATGTTCAAACTCTATTATTCAAGGTTCCTTGATCTATTTCCTCCCATTTATCCCTTCCATGTGATGGCATGTGATCTCCATGGTTCTAATGGAGTTTCTCTCGGGTTTTGTTGGTGTAGTGGTGTCGCAACATCCTCGGGTGGATGCAGTTGTTGAAGGAAATGTGATCAGGATATTTTGTGTTGATCTATTCTCAAGAAAAGAATGTTTATGTCCTTTTGAGGAAGAGGATTCAGCACATCTCTATTAACGTACCTGTTATCATAAAGATAACATGATTTAGCCCATTGGACCGAATTAAAATTGATATAATAAATATTAGAACCCGATTATAGAATCGACATTGATCGCATAACAATGTTTTTAATTTATAATGTGAAAATGAATTTCCTCATGATTTTTATAGATAGTGTGATATATATGCCAAACATTTTTTAGCATGTTGTTCTTGATGGAAATTGGTAAATAACATAAATACATAATTATTCAATAATTAAATGGATAAATTGTTAAAGTGGTATGTTTAATGAATTCAGTTGTTGTTGTTTCCTGCTTTCTTGTAAAGGCCAAGTGCCTTGTGCTTGGATATGTGATATATTATTGTGTGTGAAGGCTGAATTCCTGTTTTAGGGCCAAGATCCTGGTTACTTTTTTGTATTATACTACCTGGGATATGATACGAGCCTAGGATGGATGAGCCTAGAGGGATGTTGTGGTATTTGGGGGAAATGAGTCCTTGTGGTTGTGTAAATAGTTAATTCCTAGAGTGGTGAGATGAATTAGTTTATGCTTGTGGGTTTTTGGCAGGGAACATGAGATGATAGAATAGGTTGATGTAGGGAATACTTGATGATATGATAGTTGGATGTTTGTTGAATATATTTTTTGTTTATCTTCTTCACATTCCCCACTTCTTGAGGTAGATTGTTTTTATTAGTCTCCTTCAAAAAGTGTTGAAGATTCCCAGGGTATGCCATTTGGTTTATGTGTTTAGATTCTTAAGGATGGATGGGTCTACGCTCTTGGTATAGACGACGGAGTCTCAACATGTAGTTCATCTACTCACAATGTTGAGCCGTTGTGTTTAGTAATTGAGAATATTATCCTTGAATACCTAGAAATACAGAAATATAGAAAGTTTCAACGTTTTTAATAAATAGATAAATGTTTAACCCATTTTGTTATAGATTTCTTAGATACAATGATGAGGTAATATTTCTGAGAACCCATTGACATAGTTTGGTTATTCCTAGGGGGCATGAATCATTGATGGAATGATAATGGAATGTAACATGGAATTGATAATGGATTATTAATGGAAAAATAATTAATTGACGTAAATTATAACTAATAAAAAGGGATAAATTGAATTAATGTTTCACTTTTAAAGATTGTGTTCTTATAGAATATCTAGTCTTAGTAGTGGCACCTAGGAGTCCAAGAGAGGTCAGCTACAGTTGAGTCTATGAATAGGTTTTTCATATAGTGTGGTTATGAGATATATTGTATCATGTACTTTTTTTGTTTCCATATGATACCACACCATATCATTTTGGGATACTAAAACATCGAGGATTCTAATCCATATGGGGGGGGGTGTTTTCACCAACATCTCGATGGGAGGATGGATGACTGAATACACCCTTTTGGCCCGACTCTATTCTCATGGTAGTTACTTGTGCAGTTATGCATGATAGTTAGTTTTCCCAATATTGTGTGTTGAGGGATATAATGGATTGTGTTTATTTACACAAATATATTTTGGATATAGTTTATTATGGACTACTATGCGTATGATGTGTACAGGATGTGATGGACTGAGGATCCTTACTTGGCATATGGGCTGTAATGGCTTGAGGTATAATACCTGATGTTTGATACACATAATGCTGGCTGTGTTGGATCTCAGAAACTACCTGGTTACTTTGGGTTATGTGGATGTGGTGGTGAGTTTCACAAGGTTCATGTTGTGGTGCTTCACCCAGGTGTCTTCAGACTAGCCTTTTGGGAGAGATATGCTCCATACGCGTGACATTGGGGCAAAGCGGAAAACCAGTGGGGGAAGTGATAATGAGGTAACCTTGATATTATTTGTTATATAATATACTATTTTATGTGATACTCGGTGAGAGGAGACATGGTGAGGTTGGGAACATAGTTTAACTATTTTGGTGGTAAGATAGTTTCACTTGTTGTTCAATGTGCTTTAGCATGCTTTCTTTACCTATTCATGAAATTCTATGGGGATTAGGCTGGTTACTACTAGCTCAGGGTTTTGTAGGAGCTTTTCATGATTTGTGGTTGCAGTCGTTTTACATCAATTTGGTACTTTCTCTTTTCTATTCAGTTGTAGTAGACTTTGCATGACATTATATATGTGTACTTGGGTTTTCATTTATACCATAGTTTGAATAGGATTTGATTGGTGTCTATTTTATATCCCTCGTTCACATGTGTTTTCTTAGAGGTAAATTAATTCCATCAACATGTATATTATACCCTTAGTTCTAGTTGCCAACCTGTGCCTTACTAGTTGCGGGACTCGGGTGTCACTATCTCTCTTCTCCCAATGCAAGCCTAGGAGGGGAACACTTTGAGGGGAGTATGTCATGACACTTTTGATAAGTTTTTTTAATAAAATTTATATATTATATATTTAATCAATTTTTTAAACTCATCCAACCTATTAGATAGGCATAAGAAAAGAATAATCCCAATTTTATAAAATAAAAATATGTACTTTTCTAAAAGCTAATTTTACCACATATTAATAGAGAAACTATTTTAAATATAATTTTGGCTACTATTATATTTTTTAGTTGAAAAACTACTCTTCATTTTTGAATTTATAATATCAAAATTTACTTTGGGTGATTTTTTGGTATTTTTCTCGGTAGATTCATTTTTGATTAATAGTGAAAAATAAGGAATTTTAATTGAAAACTGCATTTTCATCGAATTTATTTATAAAGATAAATTATAAATTATATTGGTTTTAATGTATATTTAGAAAAATTTTGTATCTATTAATACAATTTAGGTTATTGGAATAGATTTAACATTGAAATTCAATATAAAAACATTTCATGTTTTTGACATTTTTACTTTAAAAACCCATTATTACATCTGGTATGTAGTATTAATTTTAAATTAATTGATGCCACTTATGAGTCCATAATTAGGAAAAATGGAATAAATATTTTTTTTCATCATAATTTTTAATTTATAGTAAAATAAACTTAGTATTTTACCAAAAATATTATTGAGTGTAATTAAAATTAATTATAGTGATTAAGGTAAAAATGAGTTTACACAGTGGTTGAACATTAAATTAAGGGAATAAATACCCTATAAACATGTAAAAATTCAATTTTATGTATATAGTATGACCACATCCTCACTTTGATTGAAAATTTACAATTATCGGAGGAAATTTATGATATAGAGACCTCTCAATAGTGTTTACCTTTCTATATTTACAAGAATGCCACTCCTCCTGCACTATAAAAGGGCAATGACCACCTTTAGTTTTTCATACCTATAATGAAATTTGGATCATATAAAACCTACCAAAATAATATAAAAAATCCACTCATATCAACCTAGATTATTTAATTTTGGTATAAATCCATCCATGGAAGCCCTTTGGTGAAAATTAAAAAGAGTTACCCACTGATGATGTAACATTACTCAACAAGAACGTTTTTTTATTTTATTCTCCATAAAATAAATTATTATTATTAAATTATTATAAAATAATATAATTATAATAAATATAATAATATTTTGTTATGTTAATGGTACTACTTACACTCACACACACTTCCCTCAAATTGGATACACACTCATCATTTGTGTGTATGATATAGTACCACCTTGCAAACTGATATCATTTGTTCTTACATTACCACCTTCCAAGAATGGGAATAATTATATAATTACTATTTTTATATGATATATATTTTATTTATGATTTTTTGTGATTATTTAATTATTATATTAAACATAAATCTATTATTTCTATTTTTTCGGAATACAATAAATTCATTTGTGGATGTGTGGACTACCCTCTCCTCAAAGCTATATGATTCATTCACACTTTAAATGGAAAGTATTTGGGTTAGTTTTAGTAAATTTATATGATATATATTTTATTATAATTCTTATTTAATGATAATATATATATACATACATTTAATTTCATTTTTTTCTTTCAATTAAATAGGAAATTGGAAACAATGTTCATGCATATGTACAACGTACTGTCTCTATGAACAGTGTGTTACATTTAATATTTTGATATTTTAGATATTATTTTAAATAGTTATATACTGAATATATATGATTTTTACAAAAAAATTTATAGTCTTTATGTAAGTAAATCTTGATCTAAGTAAGAGTATTAAGAATAAAAATTCAAAACATATATAGGAAATAAATTGGTTATTACCTGAAATGTAACTTTAATATAAAATTGTTAATAAATGGGTAATATAATTTCATAAGTAAACCATATATGATTTTATATATTTGAATATTATTATGTGGTTGGTTTATAATAAACCCCTATTTATTATACAATAGTTTTTAACATTTATAATGAAATTCAAGACTTAAGGTACGGGGATTTCATCCCACTTTTTATATTCATGAGATACATGACATATTCACCACTTGTTTCATTTTTTGTGGTGTATATACTGAAAAATAATGTAATATATTATTATTATACTTAAATTTATGGTTATTTACATATCCATTTTATGATAACTCTTTCAGGGGTTTTACGGTTCAAAAGTTAACCAATCGGTAAGGTAGTTTTGTCTCGATTCACCTTCTTTGAGACACATGTTATGTTATGAACCTAAGTAAATTTTTAGGTGTATAAAAATCTCTTTGACATGTTATATAATGAATATAATTATTTATATGATATTTTATGTTTCATTTAATTTTAGTCTTTAATAGGGATTAAGATTTAATTTTATCAAAGTGTTAAGAATTTATTGCTATAATCTCATTGTTTATTAGGATTGATTTTTACTATTATTCTATTTATGAATTATTATGATCCATATATAAATAATTATCATGAATTATATTATGCTATAGTTATTCATGATATATCAATTTATTTTTACCTTTTCCCACTGTTTGTAAATTAATATAATTAATAATGTTTTTTTATAAAAATATGACCTTATTTCTGTCTTCATTCAGAAATATGTTTTATTCAAAAAACATGTTTTAAAAAAATGTTTAAATTGTTTTTAAATGTTATTTTAAAATAATTTTCAAAGAAAAGAATTTTAATTTTTTTTATGTTTTTAATTTTTTTAAATTACTTTTAAATCTTCTTTTATAGGTTTTAATGTATTTTTAAGGAAAAAGGTTTTCAAAATGTACTAATATTTTAAAAGAGTTTTTAAAAGTATAAATAATATTTTCCTGAATAAAAATTTTAAATTAATTTAAAAAGAATAATTTATATATTTTCATGTGGTTATTAAAATAAAAGTATTTTGAAAATGATTTATGTTTTAAAAATATATTTTGAAAGAAATGTTATTTTCCTCAAGAAATGCTTCATGTGATCTTTGAAAATCCTTTCCCCATATAACAATTATTACTTTAATATAGTTTATTATTTACTGGGGATATGATCTAATGACATCGTTATAATTCTTTCATTGGATGGATTATGTTAATATGACATGTTTTTTTTGAAACCCATTTTCTTTCCAGGAGTTATATCATGATAAAACACTTTTGAAACCCGCTTCCATTCATGATCTATTCTATGATGAAATTATTATGAAATATATACCTTCTATACAGGTTATGATATGATAAAATGTTTATGATACTTATTTCATTTCATGGGTTATGATATTATATTTGTAAAACCAATCACTTTTTAAGGGTCATGATATGTTGAATGTTTTATTATCCTGTGTCATACATATGTACGATTTCATTATCAGATAGGTTGAAACTATATCTCCGTCCAATAAATTGGGTAATGATAATTGTTTTATGAGATCAAAGGGTACATGGGAGGGAATTATTATCTAGAAACAAGAGGGTTTATAGGTGGGAATATAGAGCTCTAAATAAGAGGGCACATCAGATGTTTCCCAACCCCAATGTAGGTACATCGGTGATTAACCAAATCCAAACATGTGATGGAGGTCCTGGTAGGAATCCTTAACATAGGATTTTCTATGATTATGTGTATGTCAAAATTCAATGTATATTTCCTCTATTAGGATATCAAGGATTATTCTCTAGTTTCTCTTATGATTCATGTCATATCAACTATTAATATTTATTCCATGACCCTTGACTACAATCCTTGATATACGAGGTATAAACTTCTAATGTTATGATCATGTTATCATACCCTTATAATCATGTTATGCTTATATATCTCCCTTGTTTACCCATACTAAGAATTTGAGCTTCAATTTTTCTTCTGTTTTATTTCACCTTGTTATGAAGAATGGTTTTAATTCGGTGTACTAAAGTTTAAGATCTTTATGGGAGATGTTGAAGATATTTCACTAAGTTAGAATATTATGTTTCCAAGTGTCCAAAGACACTAAAATATTATATACCTTAGAAATTTAATTTTATAATTTATTAACTATTCATAAAAAATGATGTAATATTCATACATGTTAATCATGGTTCACTATATTCATTCATTAGTTGAGTGTCTCTTTCATTTGGAATTTTTTATTTATGAATTTTCTTCTAAAATAAATTTTTATGGCCAACTTCTTGATTTTTTTTTCTATCTATATCCTCAAATTTTCTTTATTCTAAAGTGTTTATATGAATGTTAAAGTAAGTTTTAAAAATAATATTTATTTTAAAATAAAAATTGTGAACTATCATTCCGAATACAATATTTTCATAATTTTAACATTTTGAAATGAGAAAACTATATAACCTTTTCCATGCTTAATTTAATACAATTTTTCTAAATAATGTAAAATATAATTTATTACTTTTGTATTTGTGTTTTTTTTGTGAGAAATGTTTGTGATACTTGTTAATTAAGTAATACATTATAAATGAAGTGTAAAACAAGCTACTATCATGTTAATTTGATTATTTTTGAGTGATGTCAATAAAAAACGAATTTACACTGTCGAATACTTATTCGATCAGTACAAAAAAAAGTTATACATTTTCAGAACATGTTAAATTAATTGAAACTTGTGTAACTGATGTTGATATTTTTGAGATTTCTTATGACCCCTTGCTCATTTTTTAATACCAAATTTTAAACCATATTAGAAATAATTTTATAAATGAATTCTAAATATTAGAATTGAAAATGGGATACAATATTGAGTTTTAAGTGTTAGGTGGATTTATTTCCAGTTAAAAACTATGTTTCATTAAGAAATCATAAAAATACCCTCAATTATATTCAGAAATTTATTTGTTTTATATTTAATTATTTTTTTTAGTGCTTTAAATTATTATTGAAAGTGAATATTGTTTTTCCAATTTTAGGGAATATTTTTTTATTCCACTATTGATTTAAACAAGTAAAATATTACCATTTCTAACATGAAAATACATAACTTTAGTGAAATTTTAGAAGTATGTTTTAAATTTTAAAATTAATTTGAATCCATTATCATGATTAAACTAATACACTTTTCATTTTAATGTCTTAAAAACTCTCTCCTAATTCTAGACATAGCTTTTATTCTTTAATTTTAAACTACTGGATATATTAATTAGGATTTAGTTTAATTATTGTACCTACTCACCCATTAATTCATGCCTAATTAATTTAAAGATAAAATATATGTGTGGGTTTAACTATGTAAAATAATAGGAATTTAAAAGAATAATTTAATGTAATGTTAATCTAGTTAAACATTTTTAATGTATCTACTTAAATCTTTGTATTTCAAAATTTGTAACCTACTTTTTTACTAGATCATTTTTTTAAAATTGCAATAATTTTTTAGTTAAGATATTTAATTGGGGAAAATAATTTTGTAATTCATTTCTTAGTGGAATTACAAAACGTTCATTTTTGAGATGAATTATCTTCTACTAGAAATGATGATTTTACTTCTTGGGGAAAATAAACTTTCTAGGTGCAGAAGAATTTTCTGTGGTTATTATTTGATAATATTAAAACATTAATTTTCAAATTATTTTGAATATATTTTAAATTAATCTGGGTTTTAATTGAATAAATTTATTTTTTGATAATGCGACATCCAACATGGATGATTCGTACGTTCTAAATTAATTAAGGAAACTAAAATTGAAATTATTTGATCTTGGAAGGAAAGAAACAAATAGCAGGAATAATAGGGTTTTAATATTAGTATAGGGGCATTCTAAGTTTAATGATTTTCAGGTTCATGATTTAGATATTTAATTAAAAATAGATTTATTATGTTATTGCGTCTGAAGTGGGTTAATATAGATCCTAGTTCTGGGCACCCTACCCTAATAATGTGATTGGATCTTTAGAATGGTCATCTACTTTGTCCAAACACAAAACTAGGTAACCCAAAACCATATTTAAACATAGCCATCCTAGATTGCATAATGGTCATATGTAAACTAAGGATATTTATTAATGAAATTAAAATATAACCTTCAGAAAGTAGTAATTGTTACAAAATATGAAAAGTAAGAGATTTGGAAATGATAAATACAGTTTCAGAAATCTAAAACATGAATAATAAATGAAAATAATCCCTAGAAACACATACCCCCACAATCACATCACCTAACACAAATATAACTACTCTATCATTATAGGCATGATGGGAACAAGTAGCACATTTACCAAAAGTAAAATGGAAGTGAAGAAAGATAGTGAAACAAGGCTCCATATTATCACCCCATCATCTAGAGACATCTCATTGTGTCACATGGCCTCCACCGGTCCTAGAGTGCTTTGTAAGGGTTTATAAGGCATGTATTTATAGGTAAAATCCCATAAACCCTTAAATATTTGTATTTATTTTTAAAAACATGTTCATCATCACAATATGTAACTGGGTTATAGGACGTTCAATCCCTCAAATTTCAGTTGTCGCGATTCTTAGAAAAATCTTCTCCAAAATCTTATCCCAAAAAATGTCACATCGTTTAAGCTTTCATGATTTGTAATTGTGCTTCAATGTGTGTACGAAAGTCAAGAATTTTCCAATGTTGGAAATTCTCTTTGAAAAATTCACAACATGTAATAGCATTACATGATGTGTAATTGTTCTACTTCAGTTTCCAGCTCCACTTCTTCTTCAAAAATCTGATGTCATTCCACGAGTGATGCAAAGAGGCGATACGTGTATTTTGACTCAAATATCCTTATATTTTCATTCCTTTTTCAAGAATTCATCATTTTATTCGATAAAACATAAAAAAATAAATTAACTATATAATTGGAAAGATTACAATTAAATAACCAAATCAATATATTAAAAGACCCTAAAATTTATGCATGAATTAAAATTATCATAATGTACTAAAAATTGATAATCATTGAAAATATTTTTGAAATATTATCTTAACTTGTGTTTTATGATCTATATTGTGAAGGAAATTCATTAAAAAATGTATATAATGGTTTTAATTCTCATTATTATTGTAATGTAGAAAACAAATTATTTCATTTGAGTTTATTTTTGGAATTGGATTTTACAGTGAATTTTGAGGAAATGGTCATTTTACTTTGATGTCACAATTTGAATAAAAATTTCCAAATTAATTATTTGATCCTAATTTTATTAAATGCATAATTTTGGAAAATTATTAATTTTTAAATTATTTCTAATGTTTATATTTATTTTAGAGGGTTTTAAACACATTTTATAGAACTAATGAACCAGAAAATTACAATTAGGGTTAATAAATGATTATCCAAAAACACATAAATATAAAATCTTTTAAATTTGATTATCTACTATTCAGTGATCCATTAGATCCCTTTTTACAAGGAGAGACGTTTTTTAGGTTGAATGAAATCAAATTTGGAGGAATCTTGAAGAAGGTTCTCCATGAACCCTAACCTCAAAAGTTTTCCCTTCCAGTTTTGTCAGCCATTGAAGACTTTTTTATGGTTGTTTGAGCTATGAAGAAGTATATTGAGAATATTTTGAGTGTTCAATAGGTTGTTTATTGGTGATTGATGATCAGATTGTTCAATATCTATAGGTGGGTTTATTAAGATTTGGAGGACTGATGTATGTGTGTCTGAAGACAATGTTTGGGAAAGATGGGAATAATAGTGTAGATCTAGAATCACAAGACTTATAAGCTCATTTTCAAGATAATGCACATTATTAATGATGATTTCAAGAATATTTGGTATTATAAATCATTCAAATCCTCTACGATCTACTATATAGTTCCACTATTTATGGAGTTCAAATGCATTTATTCAAATTCGTAACCACTACACTAAAATTAACTTATTCAAGCTTATGGGGCCACGAGGCATGATACTATCCTAGACCATTATCTTATAAGGGAGAGTTTTAGAATATAATAGTAGTAGTGTATGTTTATCAGGGCTTGAGGTGTATGATGTGGCATTAATTTTTCAAGTCAGTTTCCACCTTTTTTATTTCCTAGAATGTGTTTTATATTTTATCTCAAGTGAGGAGGTTCAGTTGATCTCGGTGATCTAGATGGGTGATGTTCCCAAGTCATGTGAAAGGGTATCATGCTTGTGGGATGCTTAGTATCATAGGTAAAAAAGATCTTATAGTAATTAGTTGGCCCAAATACCATTAAACCGACAAATAGTCTGCATAAAATAAGTGAAAAGAAAGGCATTTTGAACATTCTGGAATTCTAAGAAATATGAGGCCAGAATTCTGTAACACACCACTAATAACCATGGAACTATAGACCTAAACTTTGAGGAGGAGTTATAGGTGGACCAAAGGAGTTCAACAAACACAGTTAGGTGACTTATTCCTTATTTACATTACATTATATAGATTTTTTTCAAACATGTTAAGTAAGCCACAATTTCGTATTTATTTGAACATTCATTTGGTGTAATTTTCACCCTCATAATTCAAGTTCTTGAACATATTTTTTCTTAATTTTTCTCTATTCATCTTATTTAGGCAGTGAAATATTAGATATGATAAAAAATTAATTTTATATTCATTTCTTTTTTATTTCAATCAATAATTGAGAGATGAAGGTTGAATTATTTAGTTAATCAATTTATGTTTCTTTTAGATGAGTTCTTCATAGATTGAGTCATGGAATCAAGAGATAATAATTAAATATAAATTATTGCATCATATAGAAGATTATTTTAATAAAAATTAATTAAGATATTTTTTTTGAGAAAGAATGTAGAAAATATAACCAGGTCATGTGATGGTATGATTCTGACGACGAAAAAAGCAATAATTTTTGTATTGTTCTTATTTTAGTAATCTCAACCAACTAAGGAGAGTCTAGTACAGTTTAAATGAGGAAACCCATGAGATAGTTCACTACCAAATAATTGATAGTTTAATTAATTTCAGTTCACTTCTCATGAAAAAAATTAAATTTAGAATATTCTACATGGACATTGTTTTCCTTGGTATCATTAAAAATATTTGAACAATATATTTTTTCACTAATTAAGAAAACTTTTTGTCAAAATTAACACACCATACACTCCCATTTAATTATTAACCTCACACATATGTGTTCTAGATAATTTATTACAATTTTTAGTATCTAAGAATTTGTTAATTTGTCAGACCACTCTCCCAACATCCCATTAGGTTCAACCCTTCACTACTATGCTTTCTTAAGAGTCAATTTTTTTTAAAATGTCTCTTACATCCTATGGAACTATAAATAGCAATAAATTATAATAAAAAATGATATTAATCATTGATTATCATTTATTAGAGACAAATTAATTTTTACTTTGAGGTGATATTCTCATTCCACTATTCATTCAATTTAAATTACATCGAACATGAATGAATTATAAACAGAGATTTATTTTATATACAAAATTATGATATATTTATACACATTATATTCAATCCATTATGTATCATATACCCATATATTAACTTTTCCCTCATTCTATTCCAATGTTAATGGATTCACTAGTAGATCTACTATATTTTCCTCTGTACCCACCCAAAAAATCCTAACATTTCCCCTCTCAAAGATCTCCCATATTAGATGGTATTTATAAAGGTTTTTTTGGTCAGTAGTGAGACTGGGTTTCTTTATCCAAATAATTAGATCGATTACAGTCATAATAAATATTGAATTCTAACTAAATTCTAGGAGCTACCCCATGTTCAAAAATAAAATTATCGATCGAAACAAATTCCTTCACAATATTTCATATAATGATTTAATCTTCCTTTGTTGCCTCATTTTTAATAGTAGTGTGTTTGGAACACATCCATACAATAGCTCTATCATTTAGAAAAAAACATAAAACCACACTTAGATATCATTTTACCTTTATCATACTATTATCTTGCATTAGTGTATCCCATTACAAAGATCTCTTCCTCTTCTAAAAAGACAAATAACATATCCATCGTCCCTATTAAGTACTCTAGGAGGTTATTTACAAAAACCCTATGAATATCACAAGGATTGGACTGATATCTATTGTGTTTTATAAGAACATATGATAAATAAGATCAATTATACAACATATAATATATGAATGATCTTATTGCAGATGCATGGGGATTTTTTTCTATCCCTTTTCAACTCTTTATAAGAATCTGAAACCTTCCAAATCTTCATGAAATGAAATTATAATAAAGATATCCATTTATATTTACACACTTTAATACTCTTTAGCACTTTACCATTTTTTTTGTGATGATAGAGACCAAACAACCACTTAGATCAATCTATATAGATATTTATATCCAATATGTTGGATACATCATTAATGTATTTCATAGACATACAATTTCTTAACAAAATATCTATAGTGTAAATTTAGGTTTTAATTTCTGATAAGTATTATATTATCTAATTCAAAATTAAAAAAACAATGAAACACAGATATTAATCCATTCATATACTCATGATTTATCCATGTATTTTCTTAAACCAATCTCCTTGATCATATCATTAAACTATATATTCCAACTCTGTGAAGCTTTCTACAATCCATAAATGGATATTTATGACATTAATACCTGAAAATATTCATTTATTACTTTAAAACAATTATAATATATCATATACACATCCTTGACTAAGTTTTTGTTAAGTTATATGGGCTAATATCCATTTTATACATATAATAATAAAAATTAGCGGATATGGAATGAAATAACCAAGAATACATTATCATTTAAATAGGTGAAAATGATTATTCATATCCAATACCATGAATTATCTTTTCATCCTTTACCCATATGATCTATTCATAAGCATGTAGTCTACCATCCAGGTTAATGTTTTTATAGAATACCCACCTATGTGATATAGTTATTACCCCTTATGGTTGATCCGTTAATTTTCAAGAATAGTTAGTGTATACTGAGTCGTTTTAGATTCCATGAATTTTAACTATTTATCATAAATATAACTCTTAATAGCATCTGGGTAGTTTTAGGGTCATATGTTATGAAAATTATTTTATCATCATTTTCAATAAGAAATATCTATCTCTCAGGATATTGATGAGTCCTATTAGACCATGAAAGTTATTATATAACTTGAGTTAGTTCATTTTACCCAAGGATTTATGGAACCATCTCAAAATAAATCCCAACAAAACATCCTTTATATTAATTATTAAATTATCTAAGTTTAACTTTCCTCCCACTAACATCTTAATTTATGTATTCCTTCTTATGGAAGAAGAACACATCAACAAATAAATACTTTGTGTTAAATAATATTATATTATAATATCCCATATTCTTTATGCAATAACCAACAAATATACGTTTTTCTAATTTAGGGATGAGTTTATCAGATGCTAAATATTGTACATAAGGTTCATAAACACAAATTATCATAAAATACTTATTAGAATATTTCCTATTCCAAATATTATACAGTGTCATTATAATTTCTTTATAAAGAATGCAGTTAAGAAGGAAAGAAACTGTTTCCATATCATAATCATAAAATGTAATAAGAATCTCACACTAACTCATAAATAATAAAAAAAATCATTAGGGTACAATTCATCCTCTAAGACACACCATTCCACCATTGTGTTTTAATAGGAGTGAGTTATTAAACAATTAAACAATCTAATAAGATTTTTAAATTCTTATCTTAAGTATTCACCACCTTGATATAATTGGGGAACAATGATATTTTTTTATAATTTATTATATACTTAATTATAAAAATACTTATAATATTTAAATTATTTCTATTGGTCTATTATCAGAAAAAGATAACCATACCAAATAAATTCATCTGTAAATGTAATGAATTACATAAAACCACCACTTTATTGGGTACTTATTGCTCAATATAAATCACTATGAATGAGATCCAATAATTTATTACCCCTTTAACATTTTCTAAGAAAATATTCATTGGTCATATTTCCTAACAAACCAAAGACACATATATCATATGATTCATAACCAAATGGGTAAACCAATTAATCTCTATAGAGTATTTGGTTTCATTTCTCATTTAAATTTCTAATATGATATTTCTAAAGGTAAGTGGGATTAATAAACAACATTAAACTTCAATTATGAATTTTATAGATAATATTATCCATATCTAGAATATATAAACAATTTAACATATTAAAAATTCCATTTAACATTTAATTCTTATATATAGAAAAAATATTTCTTTTACTAATTAATAAAAATAACATCTTTTTTGAATTAGATATTGAAATCAAATCTATGTTTATATAAGTAAAATAAAAACAGTTTTTAATTATAGAACTAATCCATCAAGTATAATTATATCATAATTACCAACCTCTAATGAAATAACTCTTTATCCATCGTTGACATGGAGATCTGATTCTCCCTTCCTCAATTCCCTATTATCTATGAGTCTCTGTTTATTAGAAAAAATGTGTGATGCACACCATTCATCCATTACCCATGATTTAGAATTATAGAAATTGATCACTATAACATTCAAATTTATATACTAAAAAAATAAAAAAATTTAGAACATTTGTCAACCTAGAAATACAAATTTGAACTATTTTATTTCTCAAACTTATAAGGGATATAAAAATGATTATGATAATATATCCTATAATATAAAAAAACATATATGTGGGTGATCATAATTTACTATATCTGTTAGACAATAATAATTAATTTTATAATATATGAATCTTATATAATTGTGTAGAAAACACATTATAGATGTCTATCACTTGGAATCACTCAACTCTATTCCTATGGTATCCTAATGGATAAGGGTTAATATCTATAGATAAAAAATATCTATCACAAATAACAAGTCACCTAATTGTTAGGATACCTTGTTACTTATATGATTTACCTAAGAAAATTCACTGGAACTTAATAGTTATGGTCACTTATAATGAATGATCAAGGTCTAGGAAATTATCACTTTAAAAGAAGCTTCGTACTTAGTATTTTTTGTGTGTTTTTATTTTAAAAATCTCATAAATTTAATATTCCTCTTATTTATATTAAATTTATAACTATTTCATTATGTGAAATATTTACTATATATTATTTTATTCTTTTGTGTATGCATGATTCAAATGATTTAGTTTTAGAATCCCTATTCCATCTACTAAATTATTATGCTCACACCATATTAATGTGTAACTATTTACACAACCTATAGTTTGTGTTACTCACTTAAATATAGATTCCAAACATATTCATATATATATATATACATATGCATCCTATACATATGGAATATGAACTTATAATGAAAAATATTATAATTAAATGATATTGTAATTTACCACATGAGTAATCCTATAATAATAGATAGCTAACCCCACATTTCTAAAACTTGTGACAAGACACCCAATTAGTGGTATGTGTAGTTAAATGACCATAGAAATCCCGAAGCCAATGTCTAATACAACTAAATTATAATGATTACAAGGAATCAAATCTTTTAGGGTCGAAGTGTTTAGTATTCTTGGTAAACCATAAACATACATGAGTCTTATATTACAAATAAATATCCTATTTAAAACATATTTTCCTGCTTTATTGGATAATTACTTTATTCCATCCAGAGTATCCTTGTATATCTTTCTTAGTGATCTTTATGGAATCATTGTAAAAGGAAGCATAATAAGGGCGAGGAAAATTTCTTCATAATGGTAAATATAGAATAAGAAATAATGAATCAATGATAACAATAAATATGAAAATTTAAATAACTTAGAACACAAACCATGTAGTCAATAACTAATAATGAAGTGAGTAAATAATATAGAAAAGAAAATAACTGAAAACACATGTCATTTAAAATAACTGGATAAGGAATAATCAATAGGTAAAGGTGAGAAACCTAAAAACACATTCCATTATATCAATAAAATAAAAATGAAATTAATTCATAGTTATATCAATGAAAAATCTCAAGGATAAATAATAATTAAGTATGTATGAGGGAAATTTATAATTAATGGATTCCATGTTTCCAAGGTACATGGTATCTTTACCATCAAGACTATTCACAAGATTTTTTTTCATATCAGGTAAAAACCTATGTAATGTTATCCAATTGAATCATCCTATGAGACTACTGATGCATCGAGGGGATATTTATAACAGGTACCCACCCGTGTCATACCGGCCCAAATAATTATTTATATATTGAATAATCAATTTAACAATGTCCCTTATAAAATATCCTTATGGAGTAGACGATTCAGATTTATCAATATTTACCTAGTAAATCAAATAACTATTAAGTACACACCACATGTAAAAATTTTATACATTTTAGGCAATAATAATATCCATGATTAATGATATGGATAATTAGGGGAAATTCAATGTTCAATGAGCATAAGAAATTGTATATTTCAAGGGGACTAAAAGGAATCAAGGTTGTGAATTCCATGTTATCCATGGTTGAAGAAATCATAAACCATACAAATTAATTATAAGGATGGTATCAATACAACATATCCCAAGTGATATAAAAGCAAAGGGTTTTTGTCTTTGATGAATGTAAATAATATAAATAGATTTTTTAAAAACATTCTCGATGAAAATATCATTTTCTTAATTTTTTTTAAAATAAATTTCTTTGAATATAAATTTCTATTTTTGTTATTTAAAAGGTGAAATTATAAACATTAAAATGAAGATCTAATGAAATAATGGAAGGAAAATATGTAAATTTTATAAAAGGTAAAATTAGCATGCCTTTTTGCACGTTAAAATGTTAAAAAATTCCTTGTTATGAAAGAAACAAGAAGATTCATTTGAAAAAAAAATTAAAATAAAAAATTGTAGATATTTATTTAATAAATTATTTTTGAAAGTTAAAAAAATTTAAAAACCTTTTTTGAAGACTCATATTTTAAAAGAAAACAGGTTCCCCGACTAAAGAGAGAAATGAAGTCAGATTTTATTAAAAGCATTTTCTAAATTATTTTTATTACCAAAGAGTAGATAAATTATACTATTATTTGGAAAGGGTAATGAATAAAAAAAGGAGAAAAAAATTAAATGGTTTATTTGAAAATGATAAAATAATTTCCCCTTTTTGAGACTTAAGTGTAAACAATCCCAAATAAAATGAGATTGTGAAGTGAAACCTTTAAATGACCATAACATTGATGTGAGAATAAATAAATTTATAGATTATGCGTGTAAAATGTAAATAAAAATAAGAAAATGGGGGATATTAAAAAATATAGTTATAATTCATTAAAAACAAAATATTATAATATTAACGGAAATGAGGATGTAATTTACCTCGATGACAAAAAAATGAGTCATGAAATTTCATTATCACTTAATAACTTTTTCAAAAAATATCCTTAGAATAAATAATTCAAATTGAAACTAAAAATACCCTTAATTTAAAATAATTCAAGATATAATATACCAAATGGGTCAGTAAATACCCCATAAAAAATAAATAAGTGGTGTATTCCTAATAGAAAGAAAAACGAGACAAGAATCCCTTACCCTGTGTTTCCTATTAGGGGAATGTCATAAAAACTATGGTATAATGGTTTTAATCATGTAGAAAAATTATAAAAGAACAAAAATAATAATTATAATATAATATATTAATTTCTTATAATATTATATTAATCGTTTATTTATAATCCTTCATTATTTTCACTATTTTGTGTGTTAATTGCCTAGTTTTTCAAGTATGTTTTGATTTGTTTCCTATTTTTAATATTAATTTATATTATTATATCACTATCTACAGGATGTAAAATATTATTTAAATACTATATATATATTAACTATATATGTATTTAGATTAATCCATAATGATTGGAGATAGGAAATGAAATGCACCATTCATGGAGATGGTAGGCCATATGTACGCATGAACACTACTTTCATTTATTTTTCATATTTATAAGATTTAAAAGTAAATGATACATATATATATTATAATTTAAGTTTGATATATATGTTATATATTTCACAAATTTTTTATTAAGAACATTTTTAATACATTTCATGAATAGCATGAATGAATCACATCGTTTTGAGGAGGCGGTAGTCCACACTTTCAAAAATTATGGTATCATATTTACAAAAAAAAAAGAAATAATAAGGTTATGTGTTATATTAAAATAAAATAAGAATAATAAAATTATAAATATAATATTTATAATATAATAAGAGTGTATCCATTATAATTACAAACCATGAGAGGTGGTAATGGAAAAAAAATATCAATCACTATTTTCCGATGTGGTAGTTTGCTATACACAGGCATAATATGTTTATTACCCATTAGATGTAAGTGGGTGTCTGTTTACGTAATAAAAATAAATTTAAAAAATATTAGTATATTTAGGGTATTGATGTTAATATATATTCACGGAATAATAATATATTTGGAGGTGAAGATAAAAATAATTTAAAAGATCTTGAGGAAGGATGTTACCTATTATTCGGGTAACTCCTTATGATTTGGAAAAAAGGGATTGATTGGATGGATTTATTCCCAATTAATTATTATATTATGAGGGAAGTTTGGTTTATGAGCTATTTTTTAAGAGTTTTTTAGAGAAAAATGGGTTGATAGGTGTGAGGAAGTGGGAGGGGTAACTGCATTTTTATAACGGACGAGGAGTGGAATTCTTGTAAATTATTGAAAAGATAATTACACCTATGTTTTCACTATAAAATATGGATAAAATAATTTAACACATTTTAAAAAATGGATAATAGGTTATAAATATGAATATAAAATGGTTTGTGGACAGGTTTTTAGGTCATTTTGGTCCTTACATTTAAGGTTTGGTCCCTCATTAAGATAATTTGTCTCTTAATTACTTTTAATATTTTTTGTCAAAAAATAAGTTGAAAATTTTAAATTTTAAATTATTATGATTAAAAATATTGATTTTTTTACCAAAATCTAATCAAATAAATAAAAGAAATAAATTTAAATTTAATCTCGTAATGGGATGTCAAGTAAGGTTTTTAAAGTATGATGTTCAAATGTTTGCTATGTTTTTATTTTAAATTTAAAAGGGAAATTGATTCAAATGAGCTAAATTGAAATAATTAATATAAAATTAATGGAAATAAACCATAATACCAATAGGAAATATAATTTAGCCTTATAAATAAATTTTATGGAAAAACCATTTAGAAATAAAATTTAGTATTTCATCCAAAAATAAAACTTCATTGTAATTTACCAAAAATTATACCTATCCTATATTTGACGTTTCTATATAAAAAATAAGTCTATTTCTACATATATAATTTATAAATGATCCACAAATTTTATTTAAAATAGTTTCTGCATTAAATGTGGTTAAACTATATTTAGAAAAATATAGGTTTTAATTCATAAAATTAGGTTTGTTCATATCTTATGGAAATCAAATATATTTGATAAATATAAGAAATATTTTATCCAATGTAATATATATATTTAATTAATATAATTCACTGATATTAGTGAATTTAATTTTTTAGGGAAAAATTACACTGGGAGCATACAAATAAAAATATATCCTTTATATTCAACTAGTTTATATTTTCATTTCTAATTAACCAGTAACCAATGAATTAATCTTAATTTTTTATAAAAAAGATACAATCATATGTTTTTTAATAATAATAATAACCTATAATTTAATGGTAATGTTATATAATATTATATTAAATAATAAGGTTTCAATATTATATTATTGGACTGTAAAATTCAGTCCTGTGTGTAACATATGCTATCGAAGAAAGTCGTTGTTCTGTGCAATGGAAGATAATATAATGTTGCATACATTTCAAGATATATCATAGACTAAATCTATTTAAAATAGTAATTATATTTTAAATATCAATATATTATATTCCATTATGTTTTTTTGTGCTACGTGTCATATACACTATAAAATACAATGTTCTTACTTTAGAATTTTGGGGAGTTACATTCTCCAAAACATAATTAAATTGAATCCCTAGAATTTAAACTCAACCCCAGTAGTAAATTATTTGATATTTCCTATTTTTAAATCTAAAATCATGATAAGGGTTCATAAAACATCCTATAGAATAGAGATAATGGAAAGTACAAAAGTCACATGGACTAAAATATTACAAGGTGTATATGTAGAAGAACATTGGTGGCATATTGATATACGTACCTGGAGTAAAAGAAGAAATATTTATTGTGGTGACTGAGGTCATGAATCAAAACATGTGAATGATCAATGTAATTTTTATGGCCTCAAATTAATAAATCTATGATGATTTAGAGCACTATCAGTTCAACAAAAATTAGGGTATTAAGACAACATTTTTTTGATCATTTTCCTAATGTTGAGTAATTATTTTATTGCTTAAAAATATAAGGAAACACAAGAACTTAATTTTTTTTATTTTTATATGAAAAATTACTTCTTTTGGGGGTTCTTTGATCAAATTCTAATTCCTCACCCTCTTCAAGAAATTGATATTCTATAATGAACTATTTTTTGAAGCACCAAAATATTATTTCGACGGATCATATTACACATAAAAGAAGCCATTATATTTGTCTCTAACTATTTTCCAAAACCAATATGGTCATGAAATTAATATATAAACCTATAATTAAAACTAACAGCTCATAATTATTAATTATTTTTCATATTGTTTAACTAAAACGTTTTACAGATTAAACCAAACATCAAGTAGGCCCATGTTAGGTGAACAAACCTTATCTTCATTTAGTCATAAGTTCATGTCCCACAACCAACCCGGACATGATAAGTTGTCTCCCGACATACATGTAACCCTTTTCTAAACCCAAATTTATATAATTTACAAAATTAATTATATGGGAATACTTGAAATTAAAACATTTAATAAACATTTTTCTATGGTTTTCAATACAACATATATTTTTCAAAACCTACTAATCTAATTTGATAATTATTACAATGTCAATAATGATAATAATGTCATTAAAGGTTAGAAATTATTTTAAACTCATGTTTCTAAAATACAAGGGCATTATTCCACAAAAATTTTTTTCCACTAGAACATATAATTTCCAATATTGTTTTTAAAATGTTATTAATCTTGATAGAATCTCATTATATAAATCCTCAATGATATGTTTACGACATATAACTTATGATCAACCTCAATCTCATAATCCCATTATGCTACCTATAACTCTTATGTTAATGAAGACATATGCTCTACTAATTTTTTTAAACAATCCTTATATGTTTCATGATTCTTATAACTAAAATAATATTAGTAGAAATAATTATACAATTAAATTATGTAATCCCAGTATATACTTCAACCATTTCTTTCCAACATAAGTCATTCTTCAGTCTAAGGGTTAATCTATGTAATTCATTTCCATCATATATTCAAATCCTAGAGAGTTTTTTAAAGATAATGTGATTTATTTTAAGTATATATTATAGGAGTATAAAACTAGGTGAATAGTAAGGCTCATTGTCATGAACTGGGTTACACTGAAGTCATGCTTTGTACTTCTTTTCAGATTTCATATCCCTAGGTACATTTATTCCAGAACCATGTTCACTTGTAGTATCTAGATAGAGTTGTATTTCTAGTAAGACCCACATAATCTCTCGCTCAAAAAAACTCTCGGATGTTCATCTATACTTGTCATAAAATTAAATATTATGTCTTTATTCTCTATGTTTCCTAAACCTAGTTCCCAAGGTTGCCACAAAAATTCCATAGATTCAAACTCTTGTGACCCAAACTCAAAAATCATAAAGTTGGTTTCTATTACCATTACATTGGAATGATTACAAGGAATAAAATCCCAATGAACAAAGGAGTTTAGTATTCTTGGTAAGACCAAAAAAACATGAGACTTTTAATAAAAATAAATACACTAATTACAGTTTTTTTCTTTTTTTTGGATAATAACTTTATTATAATAAGAGTATCCTTACATATCTTTCTTAGTACACTTCATGGAATCCTTTGGAA
Organism: Viscum album; assembly: GCA_963277665.1. Taxonomy (NCBI): domain Eukaryota; kingdom Viridiplantae; phylum Streptophyta; class Magnoliopsida; order Santalales; family Viscaceae; genus Viscum; species Viscum album. The sequence continues at coordinate 1,005,304,177 of OY728164.1, read as the reverse complement.
ATAACATAATAAGGATGAGTTTAAATGATATATAATGTTAAGTATATAAGAATAACTAATGAATCAAGGAGAATATTTAATATGGAAAGGTAAATAAATAAGAACACATGCCATGTAGTCAATAACTAAGAAGGAAGTGAGTAAATAATATGGAAAGGTAAATAACTAAAAACCTATTCCATTTAAAATATCATGATATATAATAATCCATATGGAAATGTTATACAATGAAAACATATTATATTTAATCAATAATCCAAAAATGAAATTCATTCATTGATATTACGAAGAAAAATATCTTGGATAAATAGTAACGGTTTCTAAATAAGAGAAATGATTAATTATTGGATTCCATGTTTCCTAGGTACATGGTACCTTTACTATCTAGACCTTTCAAAATATGTTTTAACATAGCAGGTCAAAACCCATCTATGATAATCCAAATGACTTATCACATAAGATTGCTGATGCATCAAGGGGATATCTATAACATGTCCCACATGTTTTGTACAAGTAAAAGGAATTCTTCATATATTATATAATTAATTTAATCACATGGCTTATCAAATCTATATATAGATTAAAAGATATTGATTTATCAATATAACCCTTGTTAATAAAATAACAATAAAGTACACACTATATATAAAAATAGTATATGGCTTAGGTAATAATCATATCTATGATAAATGATGTGGTTAATTAAGGTAAACTCAAGTTTCAATAAGTATAGGAAATTGAATATTTCAAGGGGAATAATAGTAATCAATGTAGTTAATTCAATAATATCATTGGTCACAGAAATCATAAACCATCTAAAGAAAGAATAAGGATAGTATCAATACAATATATCCCATGCGGCGAAGAAATAAAGGGTTTTTATCATTGAAAAATAAAAATACTGTATAAATAAATTTTTAAAACATTCTTGAAGAAACTATTCTTTTTATTTTGATTTTTTTGAAAATCCTTTTCATTGAAAATAACTTTTTAAAAACGTTTATTTAAAAACTATCCTTTTAAACATGAAAAGTAATCTTCAAAAAATAATGTTAGGTAAATCCGTACATGCCTTACAAGGTAAAAATGAACATTCTTTTGGAATAGTAAAAGAATTTAAAAATGAATTATTCAGAAAGAGACAATAATATTCCTTTAATAAATTTTGTAAAATAATAAAATTTATAGAAATTTAGTTAATAAATCATTTTGGAAATGAAAAATAATTAAAACCTATTTAGAAAACTTGGGTTTTACAAGGAAAGAGGTTTTCCAACCAAAGAGAGAAATGAAATCGGGTTTTCTAACAAATATTTTATAAAACATTTTGAGCATAAAATAGTATAAAAATGTTAATATTAATTGAAAAATTTAATTAATAATTATAGGTTAATAAAATTAAAGGGTTTATTTTTAAATTATCAAAAAATTTCTTCTGATGGAAATTTAAGAGTAAACAATCCCTAACAAAAATAGATTGTGAAGTAATCCCTTAAAAATGTATAAATTGTTTAAAGAATAAATAAATGAATTGATTATGTATGTAAAATTTAAATCCACATAAAATAAGTTCAAATAAAATAATATATACTAAAAATTTATTATACACATAATCTTATAATATAAACTACAATGAGGATGTAATATAACTAAATGAAAATTAATTGGGTTTTGTAATTTCTTTATCACTTAGTAACTTTTAACTCAAATAATATTAGAATAAATAATTCAAATTAAAACTCAAAATACCATGAAGATAAAGTAATTAATGATATAATATACCAAAAGGTGAATTATATACACGACACAAATAAATAAGTTGTGATAATGGTGTATGCCTCATGGAAAGAAAAGTGAGACAAAAATCTCTTTCCTTGAGATAATTTTTGGGTGAACGACCATTAAACTCCAATATAATGGTTTTAAACATGTCACTAACTTATAAAAGTACAATAAAACTATTTATAATATCATATATTAACATCTTAAAATATTTTATTTCCCATTTGTTAATAACCATTCATTATGATCAATATTTTGAGAGTTAATTGCCTAGTTTTTAGAGTATATATTTATTTTTTACTTGTTATTACTATTACTTAGATCATAATTTTATCATCAATAGAATTTAAACCATGATGTAAGTATTGAATATATATATATAATCAATATATATGTATTTATATTAACACATAAATTTTTGATGTAGGGAATGAAATGTACTGGTAATGGATACTGTAGGTCGTACGTATACATGGATGCAAATTTCATTTGTTTTTCATATTTAAAATATAAAAAAGTAAATGATATATATATGTATATTATAATTAAATTATAATATCTATGTCATATATTTTAAAACTATTTATTAATACCATCCTTAATAAATTCCATGTATAGTGTGAACAAATCACATCGCTTTGAGGAGGTGGTAGTCCACACTTACACAAATGATGTTTTTGTAATTACAAAAATTTAAATCATAAGGGTATGTGTCATATAAAAATTAAATAAGAATAAATAAATTATAAATATCATATATTTCATATAAAAATAGTTTGTCTATCATAATTCCTAACCAAGAGAGGTGGTAATGGAAAAACGAACAAACATTGTTTCGCAAGGAGGTAGTTCACCAGACATAAGAATGGTTAGTTAGTTACCAAATATGTATAAGTGTATAATTGTAGTTATAAAACCTAAAATAAAAATATATTAGTATATTTAGGATAATCTTGTTACTATTTAAGAATTTAATAATAATATTTTAGGGGGTGTATAATGAAAATAATATAAAAGTTCTTGAAGAAGGATTTCACCTGTAATTAGAGCAACTCATTTTAGTTTGCACCATAAGGATTACATGGATGGATTTATTCCAATGTAGGGAATATAGGATAATGGGAGGTATGTTTATAAGTTACTGTTTTACTTTTTTATTGATCCAATATGGTTTGAGGGGTGTGAAGATGTGGGAGGGATTAGTTCCTTTTTTAGTGGAGGAGGAGTGACATTCTTGTAAATTTTTGAAAAGGGAATTCCACCCACATTTTTCCTATGAAACATTGATCCAATAAAGTAAAAAATTCTATAAAATGTATTATATTGTAGAAATATTAAAATAAAATATATTTTATATATGTTTATATGTCATTTTCCCATTAACTTTAGGGTTTAGTCCTTTGGTATGAAATTTTTCTCTTAATCGTTGTAACTAATTTTAATCAATTTCACTATTTTTTCTATCAAAAAATAATTTAAAATTAACAGAAATTATTAATTATTTTGAATAAATATATGGAAAATATTTTTTTCAAATTCAAAAAATATATGTTCCAAAAATTAATTTAAATTTAATCTCATGGACGGGATGGCAAACCGAGTTTTTAAAGTAAGATATTCAAAAGTTTTTTTTCTTTTATATTCAATTTCAAATTCAAATTGATTAAAATTACCTAAATTGGTTAAATTTATTTTAAATTTATCTATGTAGTCTTAAAAAAATAAAAATAAAAATATAAACTTATAAATAAAATAGATAAAAAAGTAGTTTTGTATTCAAATTTATTATTTTTTATAATTTATCAAAAACGAAAGTTCACAGAAAAATACAAAAAAGTCATGATAAAATAATTTTGATAGTTATATTTAAAATATTAGATTTAGTTTTACATTTATAATTTATAAAAGTTTAAAAAATTAGATTTAAAATACGTTCTTCATTGAAAGGAGGTGAAACTATCTTTAAAAAAATATGTGTTTAAATTTGTAAAATTGTGTTTTTTCTTATCTTATCTGTATAAAAAACATTGGATAAAAATGAAAAATATTTTATTGAATATATAATATATATATTTATTTAATTTTATTCACTATTATTAATTAATTTAATTTATTATGAAAAAAAGATTTTGGGAGAATATAAATAAAAATATTTCATTTATATTCAGTTGGTATATATTTTTGTTTCTATTTAATTTCTGTCAAATGAATTCATATTATATTTTTATAAAACAAAGATCTTCCTAAGTTTTTTAATACTATTTATAACATCTAATTTAATGGATAGGTTATATCATATCATATTAAATAATATTTTTTTTAATAATTTATTGTTTTTCCGTAAGACTTGGTCATGAATGTAATAAAAGAAATCAAAGGAACTCATTATTATGTGTGATGCATGATTACTTTGTATTGTGTTAATTACATGATATATCATAGATTTAATTTATTTAAAATAGTAATTAAATAGTAATATTTCAGGATATTATATCCTATTATGCACTTGGTGTTACGTGTGATACACATTATCAAATAAAATGTTCTTAATTTAGAATTTTGGTGCATTAAAGTAAGTTTAACACTGAGTCCTTATCCCCATGATACTTTAAAAAATATAGAATCAAATTATTTATAAAACTAAATCCTAATATGTGTAAACTATATTTCACAATGAAATTCTTGTTAATAACATTAATTGTAAACTATGGTTAATGTAGATGAAAACTAAATCACATGTTTTCATACCTAGCATGTAATCTGTGATATAAAAATCAATAAATGAAGTTTATCAAATAAATGAATCATAAAAATATTTAAATTTTATAAATATTATATGAATATGAAAATTTTAAATTAATTGACCTTTAAATAAACACTTTATTTATTTTTCAATGCAATAGATACAAATATAAACTTTTCATATTAAATATAGGAATGAAAAATCTCATTTTAGGTGACCTAACACATATTATTTATAATAATTTTATACATGATAATAAAATATTTCAAAAAATAAAACCTTTTAAAATGTTGAATCATATCTTACTTTATGATAGAAAATATTATTATCAGTTGTAATCTATAATTGATACTTAAATTAAATAATTAATACAAATTATATTTTGTGATATAACCTAATTGTAATGCATAGATGATGTCACCACTTTTGATTGATAGTATTTTTATGCTCCAGTGAAATTAAATGATGATCCTTATATCATTAATATGTTATAATACTATATTTTTTCTCAAATATGGGGATATTCTATATTTCATGATATAATATATAATATCCTATGATAAATTTTAGATCCATGGGATTTCACTATATTGTACCCTGTGATATAAGGTAGTCATACGATATATATAAAAAATAGTATCATTTAAATGCATAGTATTTTATGATATGGATTTACTGTAGCACCCCAGGTAATTAAAGAATATGAAATTTTCATATTTATCCATATTTGTGAATAAAATATTAATATTACTTTAATGGGAACACTATGCTCGATGACGTACCCAATACACAACAACGAGTTTCTTTGAAATCTTACGTTGCACACTAATAATAAAATAATATTATTTAAAATGGTTGTTAACGCCTAGCCGCTGTAATGGTGGGAATGAACGGAACAAACTACAAAATGATTATATATGTTTGTCAAATATTTTTACTTTTATCCAATAAATGTTAGAGGCTTAAAATGCGAATGAATCCAATTTTAGGCATAAATCTTCTAATATTCGTTAAAAAGTCGATTCACCACCTTTTGATGGAGAACCCTTTTTAAATATACTTTTGAAAATTTTATATGTTGTATTTGACAAAATAAAATCCTTCTATATAATCTAGACATTAAAATTTACTTTATGTAAATTTTTGTTATTTTTCCGATAAAGATCATTTTTGGTGAAAATGTTTCATTTTAATTGAAAGCCTCCTTTTAATCTAATTTATTTATATGGATAGATTATCTTGTTAATTGTTATTAAATTTTATTTAGAATATATTTTTACCATTTAATCTAATGGTGGTCATTGTAATTAATTTCACTTTGAAATTGGACTTAAACTAGTGTCAATATTTTAATAGATATTATTTCTTAAAAACACACTATTTGTTTTTGACAGCGGGAATGAATTATTAAATTAATTAAACCAACTTATATATTTTTAATTTTTCAAAATAGACATCATTTTTGAATTCAGAATATCAAATATAGCTTAGGGTGAATTTTTGGTATTTTTCTGAAAAACTTCAATTTTGGATGAATAGTGATACCACTAAGTTGTAGTTAAAGAAACTGATTTATCATTTAAATATAACTTTACCACTTCTTTGAATTGATTTTCAAAAATCCGACATACAAGGTTGTCATTAGGATGTAAAATGTGATTCAATTAGATTAAAATAATTTTTGGTGAATAGTAACTTTTATGTTTTATTAATCGCGATTAAAGGTAATTGGTGTAATTTAAGGTAAAGATAATGTTATAATAATATGAAATGACCTGGACACATGTAATACCCTTATTTTATGAGTGATGGCCGACCAAAACAATCCATGGGTCAACTTGGGGACCCCATGGAGCCACTTTGGTTGGAAAATGACATTAATAACTTTTTATTTAAAGTTAAAATTAAAATGTCACAAACATGTATTGTTTTAATAAAACAATTTTTACATGGAGTTATAAAAGTAATATTTTTGACTATAAATATTCATTAGAAATATAAAAATATTTCCTAAAATCATGATATTTTTTTATAATTTTTAGACATTAAATTAACTATTTTATTTATGACACCGTGATGATGCAGTGATTACCTCATAAATGAACGATTTAAATAAAATGACAAGATAGGGTGAAATATAAGTCTTACACTTGTAAAAAACCTATTTTATTGGTTTATTTAAAAACCTTATCACCTTAGAATCTAAATATATCCTTTGGTACCTTTAAAATCCAAAAATCATTTAATAATAAAGTAATATTTTATAACATTCCAAGAGTTCCCCTCCTCTTCTCTTATAAAAGGACCCCATCTCTACCACCTTACCCACACATCTCAAGCATTTGTCTCAGCCAAACCCTGCAAATTTAATCTCTCAAAATCTCTCTCTTCATCATTGAAGCCTAACCTTTGGAAGAATGCTCTTCAAGAATCCCTTTTGGTTCAAACCAATAGGAGTTACCCGATTTAAAGGTAATGTCTTCACTTGTGTTCTTTTGTTTTATTTTGATTCTCCAAACCCATAAACTCTTTTTATTCCTTTATTTTGTAACAAAACCAGTATCTTCAATATACTAGGATGTTTTTATGTGAAGGATTTGACCTACACTTACACACCCATATGTCTAATGGTTAAAGAACATACTGTTTCTGTGGATGGCGAATTACTACCTCACGAAACAATGATTGTTCAATTTTCTCTTAACACCTTTAATGGTGGCCATTATTATGTCGCTGTATTTTATATATTATATATATGGTATTTATTTTTTCCATATGATTCTGTATTTTATATTTAAAATAGACCTCTATGCTTTTCATGTTGTGCAAATGAAATAATTTCATAAGAAGTAGTGTGGACTACCGCCCCCTCAAGGGATGTGACTCGTTCATGCAATACATGGAATGTATAAAGAATGAAATTAATGAAATTATGTGACCTATAAAACATATATATTTTAATTTAATTATAATATATATATCTCTCAATTATTTTTAATTCCATTAATATGTCAAAGAAATGAAAGTAGCGTTCATGCGTACGTACGGCCTACCGTCTCCATGAACGGTGAATTTCATTTATTTTTATCTCCAAATGTTATGGAATAGTATAAAATGAATATTTACTGGATATATATGATATTTAAATCATTAATAATATTCTGGAGATTATTTACTTATAACTACATGGACAATCATATTTAAACAAGTTCATTTTTGACTCATGTACCAAACATCGACAAAAACGTCTGATATGAACTCACATCATTAAACAATTATTATAACATTATAATATGTGATATGAACTGAATAGTAATATTTAAAGGAGGAACTTAAGAAATTATAAATTGACCAAAGTTTATTATTCAGGAATATAATGAAACGAACAAGACAAGTCGAACTTGAGGTAAGGGATCCTACCTCTCTCTTTCTTTTGAAGTACTCTTTTTTATGTAACTTAATTTAAGCTCCTCTTTCTTATGTTGGCGGATGTTATTTTATATTCGCATTGATTTAAATTTTATCTTAATATGACGAGAGTCCCTATTTGATCTCATCAATCTATTTTTGGAAGATTTATGTGGTGCCGTTAGGCTGCCGAATTTTAATGAGGGGATTTTCATCTCACTTGTTATTCCCATGAGATTCATGCTACAATTTCCACTATTTCTTTTTGTTTGGTTTATGTACTGACCATTATTTTATTATTTGTATAATATAATCTCATTTATGGGTATTTAAATCTTCATTTTATGACCCTTCTTTCATGTGGTGTACATTTCGAAAGTTGCCCAAATCGGTAAGGGAACCTTTCACACTCCTCTTTTTAAAAGACTTATTTTGTTATGTATTTTAATTTACATCTTTTTATGTTGGGATATATTCTTATATATCCTTATTGATGTAAATTATATGTCCAAGTTATGAGATACCATTTTCTATCTCATCAACTAATTTTATGAATTTTAAAGTGACGCCGTTAGGTTGTCGAATTTTACCAATGGAACTTCTTAACCCAATTTCGATTTCTTCGGGTTCAACATGTAGTTCTTGAAAATGTCATCTTTTGAATATGTTTGAATTACCTTTGATTGTTTTACACTTAATATCAACTTATATTGGGTGTATTTATATTTTCCACACATAATTATGAGATTGATTTATCCTTAATTTAAGGATACTCTCTTTATAATGGATTTCATCTCATTTTACATTCTTATTGAGACTTAATTGTTGTTAGGCACCAGTTCACTCTTATATGGTGTATATACTGTCATTTAGAATATTATATAATGAATCCCTTTATTCTCATGATATTATAAAGTTCTGATTAAATGTTATTCCTCAATTATTGTATTCTAGTGTCTCTCATTTTGTTAAAAACCCTTTAACTAAAATATCATTTTAAATGTTTTAATTATTTATTCTTATAAATATTTCTCATTAAAATCCTTGTTTCAAAATGGTATTAAGGATTTATTTATATGGATATTAATGGTTTAAAATGTTAAAAGCTTTCTAAGTGGTATGAGACACTTTTATTTAAAAATCTCTTTATTAAATGATTTAAATGGTTTTGAAAATGGTTTTTAGAATGGATTCATTATTTCAATATCTTAAAATGTTATATTGTTATTGATATATGGGAATGTTATCTTTACTTTATGCTTAAGTTATGTTCTATGATTATGTTATGGTTCTTGGGCATTGTTTATGAAGACGGGTGGTTCCCTGATAAACTAAGTGTGGGTGAGCCCGATATATCTCTCCAATGCATTAGGTAACACGAAGGGGTTAAACGTTAAGGTTTATCTGAAGAGATTTAGGGAATATACTGTGATTGGTATTCCAAATGTAACCATGAGGGTTACTCCCTATGTAAGAAGGTTATGAATGCCTCAAGTTACCTTCATGTCTTATTATTTCTATGAGTTATTCGTAAATCTTATGATTTCATGAGGTATGTTAAATTGCTTATGTCTTATGAGTAAAGAATGATTTCATTAATTCTTATGTATATATAGACTAATGCTTTCTTTAAGTATTGTTTTAACCCTTACTGGGCTTTTTATGCACATCCCAAGTTTTTTTTAAATGTTTTCCAGAGGACATAATGTTGAATAGGGTCAATGAAGGGATCAAGGAAATGTCAGGCTGTCTAAAACAAGGAACTAGGCATGACTCTTTTGTTCAAGAGTTTTTATTTTGTGAAAAAAATATGGAAGCTGAGTAGATGTGTCTAGTTTGTAATCTTTGAGATGTAACAGTTATGTCCTAATTCTCTAAAACTCTAAACCTGAAAATATCCTCAATGTGAATTATTCATTTAATTCAATAATAAGTAATGTTTAAGGTCGGGTCCTTATAGTTGGTATCAGAGGTTGGTTTAGATAACTTTAGAGGTTAGGGTATTCTTTAAGCATAAGTTACATTACCATAATGGCTAGGATTTCTGAAATAGTCATAGTTTTTAGATAATATGAATGAGTAGGTATATCTTAGTGTTTATAATACTCATTAGAAATAATGATTTTATTGATATACTCACCCTGATATTTTTGGTTTTAGTAAATGGATGGATCTACCAGGTACCAAAGTGACAATGGGTTTGAAGGAAACTGCGGTGGTTCTCTGATTAAGAGATTGGATGAAATGGGGGATTCAATGAGAAATCTCATGGTTATTCTAAACCAACTATCCGGAGTCATGATCAACCAATTGAACCATGGTGAGTTCTCTAATGCATCACGTACGAGAGAACCAAATCGACATGGAAGTTCAGGTAATAATTATAAAGGTAACCATTAGCGTTTATATGATCCTTAATTTTGAGGTAATTATGGGTTATTATATGTTATAATGGAATATGAACGACATGAGATAAACTTGAGGTTAAATTATGTTAAGGTTATTATTGATGATTTTATCACTTTTTGGGGAATTTTATAAGAATTATGTAGTTTTGGAAAAAGTAAAACACGTAGACCATGACAACCTGTCGCGTCTGACAAAGCTACAAGAATCGAATCCACAACCAAAGTGTGACTGGTATTTATCACCTACCACTTGACTACATAAATTCCCAGGTTATTTTGACTAATTATTTTTAGTTATATGATCTTTTTAATCTAGAATAAGTTGATTTTGGGTTATCTATGGAAATCATTAACCTATCATGAAGGATATGTGACTAGGTTAATTACTTTTCACTATGAGACTTTAAGAGTAACTGATGTTATTTGGAGATAAATTTTAAGGTTTATCTTGGATGACTATGTGATTACATCCTTCAAATATTTGGGTTTCAGTCTTAGTTTTGATTACTTTGAAGAATTTTATGGGTAGATGTTTATTGAATGGTCTTTTTTGAACTTTGGCTGTTGTTTGAATTTTTCTTGAGATTAAGAATAGATTTTTTTCATATAAAGGATTATCTTTTTTGGGTATTATCTGATCTCATACTAACCTTTTTGGTTTTAGTTTTGGTTAAGGTCTAAAGACATGGGAAGTATATAGTTATATTTTTTTGGATTAGGTGATTCTCTAGAAGTTGATTATAGCTCTCTTAATGTGAAGAAGTCATCCAAAATACTCGTCTTTTGGAGAAAATATGAGTTTGTGTAAGAAATATAGTAAAAGTTGAAAGTCAACATGTCAAGTAAGTATGTGAACTTATGTTTTAGTTAAGCTCATAAATAAATTCCACAATGAAAAGTAACTTAAAACAAAAATTTTGTCTGTTAATTTTTCCTACTTGGGAATCAAATACCATTGAACCAATCACAAGTTTTTGATTTTCTTGTGGTTAACTTTCTCCTAAACATGTTTTCTATCACTATCCATAATAACATGATCCTTTTTTAATCCTACATGTCCATGTTTTCCTACATGGAATCCTAGTATGGGTTATCTCGAGTGACCTTTGTACTTCTCTTTCTTTATTTTAAAGTGATAGTTTTATAGACTCTTGTTACGAGGTGGGATTTTAAATGAAGTTTCCAAGCCCAATTTAAAAATTGCAAGGATGAAATTCCCAAAAGGTTGGAAGGATGTAACACCCTAGTTAGATAAAGAATATGAATTTTTCATATTTATCAATATTTGTGAATAAAATATTAATATTACTTTAAAGGGAACGTTATGATCGATGGCGTACCCAATACGCAACAATGAGTTTCTTTGAATATTACATTGAACATTAATAATAAAATAATATTATTTTAAATGGTTGTAAACGCCTAACCGTTATAATGGTGTGAATGAATATAACTATCTACAAAATGATTATATATGTTTTTCAAATATTTTTACTTTTATCCAATAAATTTTAGAGGCTTAAAATGCAAATGAATCCAATCTTAAGCATAAATCTTCTAATATTCTTTAAATGGTTTATTAACCACCTTTTGATGGAGAACCCTTTTTAAATATACTTTTGATAGTTTTATATGTTGTATTTGACAAATTAAAATCCTTCTTTAGAATATTAACATCAAAATTTATTTTGTGTAAATTTTTGTTATTCTTCCGATAATGATCATTTTTGGTGAAAATGTTGCATTTTAATTCAAAACCTCCTTTTAATCTGATTTATTTATATGGATAGATTATCTTGTTAATTGTGATTAAAGTTTTTTTAGAATATATTTTTATCATTTAATCCAATGGTGGTCATTGGAATTAATTTCACTTTGAAATTGGACTTAAACTAGTGTTAATCTTTTAATAGATATTGTTTCTTAAAAACACACTATTTGTTTTGACAGCAGGAATGAATTATTAAATTAATTAAAGCAACCTATATATTTTGAATTTTTAAAATAGACATAATTTTTGAATTCGGAATATCAAATACAGCTTAGGGTGAATTTTTGGTATTTTTCCGAAAAACATCAATTTTTGATGAATAGTGAAACCACTAAGTGGTAGTTAAAGAGACTGATTTTTCATTTAAATGAATATTTATTACTTCTGTGAATTTATTTTTAAAAATCCGACATAAATGATGTTCATTAGGATGTAAAATGTGATCCAATTGGATTAAAATAATTTTTTGGTGAATAGTAACTTTTAAGTTTTATTAATCACGATTAAAGGTAATTAATGTAATTTAAGGTAAAGATAGTGTTATAATAATATGAAATTACACTGAAACATGTACTAACCTTATTATATGAGTCATGGACGACCAATACAATCCATGGGTCAACTTGGGGACCCCCTGGAGCCACTTTGGTTGGAAAATGACATTAATAACTTTTTATTTAAAGCTAAAATTAAAATGTCACAAACATGTATTGTTTTACGAAAAAAAAATTTACCTGGGGTTATAAAAGTCATATTTTTGAATATAAATATTAATTATAAAGATTAAAATATTTACTACATCATGATATATTTTTTGTAATTTTTAGACATTAAATGAATTATTTTATTTATGACACCGTGATGATGGAGTGATTACCTCAAAAATGAACGATTTAAATAAAATGAGAATATAGGGTGATATATAAGTCTTAAACTTGTCAAAAACCTATTGTATGGGTTTATTTAAAAACCTTAACACCTTATCCTAGAAATATATCCTTTTGGGACCTTTAAAATCCGAAAAATCATTTTATAATAAAGTAATATTTTATAACTTTCCAAGAGTGCCCCTCCTCCTCTCTTATAAAAGTCCCCCACCTCTACTACCTTACCCACACCTCTCAAGCCTTTGGCTTGGCCAAAACCTGACCATTTCATCTCTCCACATACCTCTTTTAATCATTGAAGCCTCACCTTTAGCATAATTCTCTTAAATAATCCCTTTTGGTTCAAACCAATAAGAGTTACCTGATTTAAACGTAATGTCTCCACTTGTGTTCTTTTGTTTTATTTTGCTTATCCAAACCCCTAAACTCTTTTTATTACATTATTTTGTAACAAAACCAGTATAATCAATATAATAGGATTTTTTATGTGAAGGATTCAATCTACACTTACACACACCTCCGTCTAATGGTTAAAGAATATACTGTTTCTATGGATGGCAAATTACTGCCTCACGAAACGATGATTATTCAATATTCTCTTAACACCTTTAATGGTGGCCATTATGGTGTAACTGTATTTTATATATGATATATATGGTATTTATTTTTTCCATATGATTCTATATTTTATATTTAAAACATACCTTTATGATCTTCATGTTGTGCAAATGCGATAATTTCATACGAGGAAGTGTGGACTACCGCCCCATCAAGTGATGTGACTCATTCATGCAATACATGGAATGTATAAAGAATGAAATTAATGAACTTATGGGACTTATAGAACATATATATTATACTTTAATTATAATATACATATCTCTCAATTATTTTTAATTCCATTAATATGTCAAATAAATGAAAGTAGCATTCATGCGTACGTACAACCTACCGTCTCTATGAACGGTGCATTCCATTTATTTTTATCTCCAAATGTTATGGAATAGCATAAAATGAATATTTACTGGATATATATGATATTTAAATCATTAATACTATTCTGGAGATGATTTACTTATAACTACATGGACAATCATTTTCAAACAAGTTCATTTTTGACGCATGTACCAAACATCGACAAAAACGTCTGATATGAACTCACATTATTAACAAATTATTATAACATTATAATATGTGATATAAACTGAATAATATTCTTTAATGGAGGACCTTAAGAAATTATAAATTGACCAAAGTTTATTATTCAGGAATATAAAGAAATGAACCAGACAAGTCGGACTTCAGGTAAGGGATCCTACCTCTCTTTTTCTTTTTAAGTACTCTTTTTTATGTAACTTACTTTAAGCTACTCTTTATTATGTTGGGGGATGTTATTTTATATTACTATTGATGTAAATTTTATCATAATATGATGAGAGTCCCAATTTGATCTCATCAATCTATTTTTAGACGTTTTTTGTGGCGCCGTTAGGCTGCCGAATTTTAATAAGGGGATTTTCATCTCACTTGTTATTCCCGTGAGATTCATGCTACAATTGACACTATTTATTTTTTTGTGGTGTATGTACTGGTATTATTTTTCTATATGTATAATATAATCTCATTTATTGGTATTTAAATCTTCATTGTATGACCCTTCTTTCATGTTGTGTACGTTTCGAAAGTTGCCCAAATCGGTAAGGGAACCTCTTACACTCGTCTTTTTAAAAGACTTATTTTGTTATGTATTTTAATTTTTATATTTTTATGTTGGGATATGTTCTTATATAAACTTATTGATGTAAATTTTATTTCCAAGTTATGAGATACCATTTTCTCTCTCATCAACTAATTTTATGAATTTTAATGTGATGCCGTTAGGCTGTCAAATTTTACCAAGGGAACTTCTTAACCGAATTTAGATTTCTTTGGGTTCAACATGTAGTTATTGAATATGTCATACTTTGAATATGCGATAATGAACTTTGATTGTTTTACACATAATATCCACTTATATTGGGTGTATTTATATTTTTCACACATAATTATGAGATTGATTTATCCTTAATTTAAGGATACCTTCTTTATAATGGATTTCATCTCATTTTACATTTCTATTGAGACTTCATTGTTGTTAGGCACCTGTTCACTCTTATATGGTGTATATACTATCCTTTGGAATATTATATCCTGAATCCCATTATTATCATGATATTATAAAGTTATTATTAAATTTTATTCCTCAATTAGTGTATTCAAGTGTCTCTCATTTTGATAAAAACCCTTTAACTAAAATATCATTTTAAATGTTTTAATGATTTATTATTATAAATATTTCTCATTAATATCCTTATTTCAAAATCGTTTTAAGGATTTATTTATATGGATATTAATGATTTAAAATTTTAAAAGCTTCAAATTGGTATGAGACACTTTGATTTAAAAATATCTTTATTAAATGTTTTAAATGGTTTTGAAAATGGTTTTTAGAATGGATTAATTATTTCAACATCTTAAAATGTTATATTGTTTTTGAAATGTAGGAATGTTGTCTTTCCTTTATGCTTATGTTATGTGCTATTATTATGTTATGGTTCATGGGAATTGTTTATGAAGACGGGTGGTTCCGTGATAAACTATGGGTGGGTGAGCCCGATATAGCTCTTCAATGCATTGGGTAATGCAAAGGGGTTAAACGTTATGGTTTCTCCGAAGAGATTTCAGGAATATACTGTGATGGGTATTACAAATGTAACCATTAGGGTTACAACCTATGTAAGAATGTTATGAATGCCTCGTGTTACCATTATGTCTTATGATTTCTATGAGTTATTCGTAAATCTTATGATTTCATGAGGTATGTTAAATTGATTATGTTTTATGAGTAAAGTATGATTTCATTGATTCTTATGTATACATGGAATAATGTTGTCTTTCTATATTTTTATAACCCTTACTGACCTTTTTATGCTCATCCCATGTTTTTTTAAATGTTTTTCATAGGACATAATGTTGAATAGTGTCAAGGATGGAATCAAGGAAATGTCAGGCTGTCTAAAACAATAAACTATGCATGAATCTTTTGTTCAAGAGTTTTTATTTTGTGAAAAAAATATGGAAGCTGAGTAGATGTGTCTACTTTGTAATCTTTGAGATGTAATAGTTATGTCTTAATACTCTAAAACTCTAAACCTAAAAAGATCCTCAATGTGAATTATTCATTTAATTAAATAATAAGTAATGTTTAAGGATGAGTCCTTATATTTACACATATTATGATATATATATATATATATATAAATGTGGGGGACAAGTCCCCAATTATTATATAAAAAAACACAAGCAGAAGAGTCATCAAGTACAACCATATTCAAAAGAAAATCAAAACCAGACTTCTCATGTGTGGCTAATCTTCTTTCTGATTTTATCAGCGATTAACCATTATTTGTCCCGCAACTCATTCCAGAGTTTGAAATTAATTCCCTCCACTAATATGTTTTTGTAGTTCATCATATAAAGATTATCTATAAAAACAAACACATAAAACACCCTATCTATCTTTAATAAAATCAACATGTACAAATAAAAAGAATATAAAATTGTCTGAAAATAATGTAATGTAATATCCATCTCGATTCCTTGAAGAAGTATACTTGATAGAGATCACGAAAGAAAAAAATAAAATTATTTTCCATCCATAGGTGGTACATTTTCCAATAGATCAATGATCATATCGAGAGGATCTCAAATTTCCAAAGGTGTGTTAGTGTCTTCTTCCAAAAACAAATGATAATTTGGGAACAAAATGGAGTTTTGGAATTTAATTCATGCATCAAGAGTAATATATATAATTAGGATAAAATCCTTTTTATTGACTCTATTTAATGAATAGAGTTATAGTTTTTTAATCACCAGCTGCCATCTCATGGCTGTTGATGCATTACTATAAGTTACAATTTACATTCATTAAAAACATCAATAAATATTCATATCTTCTCAAAATTTTAAAAATATTATGTATTTATCCATTAATAAATCAATAAAATTTAATTATAACCAAATATAAACCAAAATTTAATATGTTAGTGATACAAACTCAAATTCGTTAGCTCATGCTTCATATTCACACTATGATGTTGATGAAATAGTTTCAAGCTTTCAATCATGGTTATTTTGGGTAGAACCCTAACCTAAAGATTGATACACATCATATGTGTATCACTTGAAATGATATATAGAGATATCCTATAATATATTATACCCTATTATTACACATACAACAAAAAACTACTTAAAATAAAATAAAAAAAAATTGAAAAATATAAGAAATTATAAAAATTCACTTTAAATCAACAATAGAAAAAGATAGATTCAATTTAAAACCATGGGGATTTAAAATAAAAAATTATGAAAAATTAATGATATTTCATAATTTTTCTATATGGTTAGGAACATTTTGTGCAGATTTTGTGAGTTATAATGGAAGTTTCCTACGTTGGTCTACAATGTCTATGCACAGTTTTCCAAAACACACAATAAATGTATGGCCCCACTTTTCTTTACATTTATGCTCTGAATCATTGATTTTTTTATAATTATCTCATAAGTCATGAATTTAAAATAAAAACACTCAAATAAGGAAAGAATCATAATACAATCACATCTCAAGCAGAAAACTTGTGCATAATTGAGAAAAAATCCTGAATTTGAGAAACACACATCTCTAAAAACACTCCTAACAAGGGGTTCAATATGAAATGTGTTTTCTAGAAACTTATTCCTATATCTCAATATTTAATAATCCTATAAATTTTCTATAATGACTACCCAAATAGAAACTATGTCTTTATATAATTTTTTTTTGAAACGAACCAATTCCACCCTTGATCTAGGAACTCGAGATGACTTGTAAAAGGGATTGAAACACTTTCACAATTTCAAATGGATGGAAATGGGATATTGAGAATTATAACATACATTTTAGGGAATTATTTAACCTATTAAATCTATCAAATAAAATAGGAATTCCACTGATAATTTCAGAATAACTAATCCACAAGATAGGGAACTATTCATATTAAATAAGCATTTTCATAAATAAACATTACCAAACATGGAATAAATTCCTAAAAAACCAACTCTCAAGAAATTACTATATAAACCCAACTAAACAAATATACTTTGAATTAACCAATGAATAAAAAATCCCATTATAATAAAACATAGCTACTAGTAACAGAAGGATGGAATGACCCATTCAAAAGCATTCAAAATACAAAACTAAACACATAACAACTAAAAGAAACTACCTATATCCATTTTTTAAGAAAAGTTATTCTTTTTTGGAACCGATATAATACTAAAAATCAAATCCTGATTGTACTATAGATTTAAATAACCTACTATAACATATAAATCATATAGAAATGATAAAAAATGGCGAGTACGTATCCTCCCCACATCTCATGCATAACCATTAAAAGTTACTCCACATTGTTCTATTTTAATTACAATAATGATTGTAAACAATTAATTTTTAAATAAAACTAATAAATTGTGATCATTAGTTAAAACCACTTTCCCAAATCTATATAAGTAACATATTTCATTTTAACATAATGACAATTCTAAATATTTTCACACAAATATGATTTATTAAGCATGTTTTTTTAAAAATTTCTTTGAAAATACCTATATTATAGAAATAAAGAAAAGAAAACATCAATTAATTTCCTAGTGAAAGTCATGATAACATAAAAAATATAAAAATGGGAAGCATCAAATATACTAATCACTAACCAAATAAACATAATTAAAATGATAAACAACCATTAAAAAATAATCTGGGATAATGAGAACGTAATTTTATATGGAACTCCTTGGAGACATGGAGACAAAACGGGGAGAAAATAAAATAGAATTCATATAATTGTCTCTTTATGAGACTCAACTAACCTAACACTCAATTTTACTCTACCTAGACTGAAAAAGTAAGAAAATCCCTATCAAAGGGCATGATCCTCACTTGGGACCACTAGAAAGAGAATAATCAAAAACTCATGAAACACTTAGTTCACGACTTTCCAACTATATAGATAAGGTTTACCAAAATAAAAAATTGTGTTGAGAAATCAAAATGTATATAAGGAATCATATATGACAAGGAATAATCCTAACACACTATCAACATTGATTACCCTTCATTGAAGCAACACCTTTATCCAAGAATAGAATTTAATTACAACATACTTTAACTTTGATAAATTAATCTATATAAGGTTTAAATTTTACATAAACAACACCAATGAGATCAATTCAAGGGAATAATCATATGAATGATATGATTTTATAAAGTGTCAACATGTCCTTTTGAGAATACATGGGATTTTTTTGAACACATCATTTACATTAAACCATATTTAAAACTCATCCATGTCTAATAAATTTAAAAAATAATATCAAGAAATCTCAAATAATCAATAAAACACAGGAAAATAAAAGTGAAAAAATAGAGTTTGGAAATGATTCTCTAAAAATATGGGTTAACTTATTAATAAATTTATTGAATGTCAACCACCCTATTTTTTTTATTACATTCCTTGTAACAAAATAATTTCTATAAAAACTTCACTTACATATTAACATGGATTAGAATTAAGAACTAGTAACTGTTAGATAACTCTTCATCCATGTGATACATATAATAATAATAAAATAATTATGTGGTAAATCATTATATTTAAATAATATAACATTAAAATCATTCAATCCTTGGAATTAAAAGAAGAAATAATTCAAGGAATTAAGTTTAATGGACCTTCCATGGAGTAACCAACATTAATACAGTGAATTTGAAAGAAAAGTTGTCAGTAAACAGATATAGGTCTAGAGGAACACATAAAAAACTATTAAAAGAACTAAATTAATAATGACACAAGTTAAAATATGGTAACATCAAACATTAGGTCACTATGACCATCTTAGGGCTAAAATCAAGAGATTAAGGAATGAAATAAAATGGGAAGATTATTTGATCAATAACCATCAAATAGTCACTATCAATTGGTAATGAAACTCTATGTATATATTCAAAGAGAGGGTAGGAATGAACTAGGATATACCCGGGGGAAATATACATAAAATGGATAGAAAAAAAGTCCCAAAAGAGGGTGAAATTAAATAATGGAAAACCCATAATTCCCATTTAATGATATATGTTTACTTGCATGCAATGGCCACATTTTTGGGAAACTATGTGCCAACCATGAAATTAGAACCAGATTAAATATGTTCTCTGAAATGGTTAAGATGCATGGTTACTCATTAAAAATTCAATAATTAATCAAAATAGATAACAAAAGTGATATCGTCGTGTGATAATGGAACTATAAATTATTTCAATTTTTTAAAATGGTTTGTTATTTTACATTTTTAGGTGCATTTTAAATACTAAAAAAGAGGTTTCCAAGGTTTTAACTCATATAGAAGTATGTAATGAGTTTATAGGGTTTAAGAGTTCGAAAAATTCACACTGTTGGACATTGTGAGAAATGGAGTACATAGTTGGATACAATATGGTACTTGTTAGAGGTTCCCCCTACCTCAGGCTATTGGATCACTGACTCTAGTTTAGCGGGTAACCTATGCTTCCTAGAATAATTTTTTAAATTTGTGAATAAATTACCACATTCCCATTAAAAATGAGGAATCCAATTATGGTTCCCCATATTATAACTATCCATGAAGTGAGAATCCAATTTCATTTCTCCATATCATCATAACTATCATGTCCTATCCCAACTCACTTTATAAATTGTATTTGAACCAGTCAAAAATAGGGGATCAATATTTCCTCCCTATATACCGAAGGCTATCGAATAATAGAGAGGGACTATGGTGTGTTTTTGAGGATAACATACCCTTGTATCAAAGTAATAGAAAGAAACTAAACAACATCGATAATATTAAATACTTTTTAGAAGAAATAAATACAAATTAGGTATTAATAAATGACATGTTGTAAATGCCAAAAAATAATGTCATGCATAAAACAATTTATCATCCACTAAGACAACCATATATACAATAACAATATGAAAAATAAATACAATCGTATCTAATACTAAATCTTATCCATGTCACACACCCAATTTCTACGACCCAGTCAAGCTGCTCTAGCCTAATTATAAGGATCCACACAAGTGGGTCTACTTGATATTGAAACCATGGTCCTCAACCCTATCCATCTAGCATAAGTGGTCAACTTGAATTTATATATAATGTCTATACACACATACACACAAACCTAAGTTCATGTAAAGGTTGGGTGGAATAAATCTCAGTAGGAAACCAAAATGGTTAACCTATAACCCACTTCAAAAAGTGCATACTCATGTAATATGATTAGATTAGTTATGAAAAAACTAGAATAAATAAATAAGATAAACCATATTCAATCATTGGTTCCATTAACCTAATTAACTAGACATCATTTGGATAAGGAATTGATGTGTATATCATACCACACAATTTTTGTGTTGTCAAGTAGATCCTTGGGTCCATGATCCAGATCAACCATATGTGCTTCGACCAACAACATAAATGTCTATGAGAAAGATATTTCATTATAGGGGATACAATTCCTACCCTTGGGACTACCCCTACTAATCTACACAATATAAATTAGGACTAAAAATATCAACTAAAATTCATATAAATAAGGAATAGAGATAGTTTCTTGGAATCCAATGCATACCACTTAGGCTATGTGTAACTTGTGTAACTGATACATCATATCATTGTTTCCAAACCAAGTTTGATGTTGGGTTTCTAGGTCATAGTACATAAGGAACCAAGATATGAGTAGGATAATCCCTAAGGGGGATAACCACTTGGATATATGTAAGGAATAATCATCCAGATCAAATATAATAACCCAAAATCATTAAATAATTGGATCAAAAACATATTCTTTGATAGATATGGGAAGCACAATCATGTTTTATCCGCTCGATCCTATAGAGTATCATAGGAATCAATTGAGGATATCATAATCAATCTTCATGGATGTCACCATCTTCCAATGCTAATGGGAAATAAAGACACCTAACAACCTCTAGCATCTCTAAGATCCTAGAATTATAGGCATCCTTGGTGGTATAAAAACTAGCAGGGGTTTCTATGATGTACTCAAAGACCTCCACTATTCCCTAGTATAGAGAGTAATCCAAATGTAACTAGGACTTCCTATAATAGTTGATCTAGATGTTGAATTATTAGTTCAATAGGAATCTAAATTTCTATGAGTAATCCAAGAGATACTTGGAATTCATATGATGGAATCATAAATTCATATAAGTCTCATAATCTAAATATCTGGAAGTACCTCGGGGAATCCTCATGATGCTGGCACATCATGTCGGGCCCTATGGGATGACCTCTAAGAAGAACGTCTTGAAATCACATTTACATCATCAACAACTAGGAGAATGTATAATCAAAATATTATGGTTGAATGAACACCCAAACCCATTTCCAATTCCATAGGCCCTCAGGATCACATGTTCATCATGGGATCTATAGTGACACCCACTACCATCTCTATAAAAAACACAATACACTAGCTCATGTTTGGTCTACCACTAGGGAACCCATAGGTAACCCCTTGGTTAATACATAAGAGAGGTATCCCTTTCAGGATCCTTGAGTTCCACCCATAAGATAAGGAATCCCTCTTGGGAGTTAAAGGGTAAAAAAATTAGATAGAGGCATCCATCATGGTGCTACATAGATCAAAACATTAGTGTAGGAATCCATCTTTGGATCCTCAATTACAAACTGGTCTCTTGGGCCAATACTAATATCTCAGAGTAAATTCATCCCATACCACAACAATGTTCTAAAAACTAATGGACTCCTATGATAAAATTAAAAAAATTGAAAAGAGATATGTACTTAAGGGAAAATCCACCAATGCATTGGTCTAGGTAGAAGGATCAGAAACCATCTCGTATTTAAGGTCCACTATAGGATAGACCAAATACCCATCCTTTCTACCTTGAAAGAAAGAATATGCCCACTAAGAAAGGACTATCCTAAGAAAAAATTGTGAAGGACTTGGAAATACCATTCCATGATCTCTAATAATCGATATGACTCTCACCTGGGTCTCACCCAATGTATCACTGTCAATATACTCTAGTTTTAAAATACTAGAGACATAACATATCCATCAAAAATCACTCACATAAAAATACCTCTTAGGATTCCTCAAGACACCCAAAGGGTTCAAACATCATGATCAATGTGTAAAAATACGCAAACAATGGAGTCATATTTTGTACAATTTTGACTCTAAGCTATAAAAACATTAAAAATCATAAAAAGGGTAACAAATGGATATTATATGGTGTATACCCAAGTATAGAACATTTACTCCAAAACCTCCAGCTTGACCGTGTAATTCTACATGACCTGACACACATGAGATCTGACTTGGTAATAATACATGACCAGGACACACTTGGGTTCTATTCATACAGTACTACATCGATAGGTCACCCTTACATGGGGTGTCAGACCATATACCTATCCACATAGGAAGTTACTACTACACGGAGTGTACTCTTGGTACATGGTGTATAGTCCCAAAAGATCCATATTTATATATACTTAGATACATGTCCAAGTACTACTACAGGAAATATAATCAAGGTATATGACATATAATTCTAAAAATTCATATTTCATAAATAGAAAGAAAACAGGGAATGTGTTCATATAGCCACACACAATGTGGTCATGATATCTAATCGGGAAACCTCTATGAAAATCATGAAATTATTATTTTTACCCGATTAAGCATAGATTGTCCCTCAATGGATATTTAGTAGTCATAATTTCTCATTTATTCCCCAAAATTAGAAAATATATACTGAAATAATGAAAAAAATAAAAATGGAACACATTTTGGTGAAATCTGCTGAAGCTTTGCTCCAATTCGTGTTCTGCAGCTATCTTAGGATGATCCATCTCCACTACAGATCCACGAAGGGAACTCCTTTATTAACTCCATCCTTATTTATATACTACCACTCCCATATATTACTTTCTATAAGGATAATACCCAAGGGTGGATTTATGCAATAAGATAGGGAAGTAGGATAAATAAAAGGGGAAAAGAAATATAAGAAGAGGAAAAGGAAAAGAAAAAGGGGACTGGTCCTGGGCCCAATGCCCGATGTGATTTTATTCCTTGAATAAAAAATAGCTATTATATAATGAACCAAAAAGATATAATTTTCATATGAAAATCCATTTAAAATATATCTTTGAACAAATATACATGAATAAAATAATATTTAAATAAATAAAAAATAAATATTAATTATCCCTTCAAAATTTAAATGTTGTGGAATTCCACCAAACAAATTTATTAGTGTAAAAATCCTATTATTGAACAGAAAGAGTAGTAATAAAATTATCCAAGATAACCAGGTGGGGTAAAAAGCCCATTTTACCCATTATGAATATCCAAAAGACAAAAATTGAAATTTCAACTTATTTTAAAGTCCTAAAGAACCTGATTATGTAAAACCTCCACACCATAACCATTCTTTTCTTAGATAATCCTTGGTTGTTAAGATGAAATTAATATCTGACCCCTTGAATTTTCACAACTATACTAGCTTTACCATCCAATAACCTGTCTCAAAACATCCAAAACTCTCTAAAAAAGGAAGGAATTTGAATATGACCAATTTGATGCTCCACACCATAGGAGTGTCCTTATATTCTCCACTCAACTATAATTTAAGTTCCATTTCCCATGAGCTATATGTCACTAAATACAATGACATTAATTTCCAAACAAACTCATTCCTAATCATCCGCACATAACATCATAATATCACCCATTCATACTTTTTGAGATAATTTTACATGAAAAATGATGGATTTCAACTCAAAATGTTGGTCACTACTCTCAAATGAATAGTAGTGTATTTTCCATAATATAGATTACCATATAATACTCCATGATCACAACCTTAACAAGCCCCTTCACCACACACATGTCTATTCTTAAAAGAAACATTCCATATCCCCTTCATAACTAACCAGGATTTACAAAGATCCTCCCTACCACTGAATATGATCCATTCTTGATGTCTTCTCTACTACAGAGAGACATTTATGATTTAATCAAAACTCCCTAGAAAAAATTCCTACAACATTTATTTGAAACCACTAGTCCCTAAATCAAATCTGGTCACTCACTTATTAAAAATTAAATGGTTACAACATGAAATTGACACATAAAATTCCAATATATCAGAAAACATTAAGTGTATAACCACATACTACTGGGTATAATGAATAAACATATGCATCCACGAGCCTCATGTTTCTAAGGAAAAGATAACCACACAACATGAAATTTTAGTCTTAACACACCAATGGATTCCTTATAATTCCTCTTCAAAACCAAACACCCCACAAATGCCTTGATTTATTCCATGACATACCATCACACAACATCATTCTTACACCACAGTTGTGAATCCATGGCCTAAAATTTGTTAACCTCATCCACATACTTAGAAGCTACCCGATCCCATTCTATTCACAAGAATCCATCTTTGATCTAACCATGTCGGTAACAACATATACATTGGTCAATAAAGATATTCACCAGACAAGTATTAATCATAAAATCTTATATTGACACCGACGAACAGTAGCTTATTTATTAGAAACTGAAGGAATCACTATAACTATATCAAAAAACCATATAATCTCATAGAAATCTGTCTATATAAAAGTGTATAAGTAAATTCACTACCTAAAAATGAATCTATAAAACTGGACCAAACCCTCATTTTAGATGTCCTCAATTATACCCAACACCGATTGATGGGGGTCCTAGTCAAAACGTAGGGCCTATGGGTCTCACATATAACCCAACTGGTCAAGTCTCATGTCAAGGTCACTAGGTTTAACCATAATTCCCTGAGGTTAAAAGTCTCAGCAGGTTCAGATATACAAGGAAAGCATCCACACACCCATCATAACAATTACACAACATATACCGTGCCTAAAAACCCTATATAAGGGAGGTCAAGATAACATACACCTAATAAGATAAAAAACTATCAACATGGATTCAATGATAATGGTTTTCAATTACTTATTATAATGGAAAATACATTATAATTTTTAATTGTAATCCCATTTAAATGAATGTAACTATTACTACTAATATGTGGAAAGGATTTGAATGGTATCACCAACCAGGAATTGGCCAACTAGGAATTGATCATCTTCAAGAATCCTCATAAGGTATTACCCATAGATGGAAACTCTTCCAAGAAAAAAGGATTAGAATTTTCCCTCAATGGGTATCCATATACAATAATATCCCCCCAATCTTCTTATTTAGAAAGAATATGGTTCCTATCGACATCATTTAATGATGAAACGACTAGAAAACAATAATAAAAGGCTGGTTAAGTAAAATATCATATAAATTTAGAAGAAAAAAGTACATGTATATTGTTATGAATCTTTAGTTAACCACAACTAAAAAGAATATAGCCTTAAAGGGTCTACTAAAACAACAAAATCTACTATCTTTGACCAATAAAGGTTGAAAAAATACACAAAGAATCATTTTATATGATCTATGTCATATAGAACTCACATGATTTAATTGATTAGAATTTCATTCCATGCTATGTGTGAAAAGACAATATAGGTTGTTAATGGAACTTCAAATGACCAAAACTAAGTAACATCTTCCCACAAGGGGTCCAACACATGGTCACCAAGTTCCCTATCATCCCAGAAATGTCACTAAAACTTCTATACATGAGGAAAGAGTAATAATCCTCACCATCAATGCCTCACCATTAATCTACATTAACTACCATAAGAAGAATATATATATATATATATATATATATATATATATTTCGATCCAACTAATTAGAATGAATCCAATTAACTATATGGGAAAAAATTTAGGTTATTTTTAACACCTTAAATAGTTATCCTCATTATCTATAAGAAAATCACACACTAAAAAGGTCTATAACACCTAGAAACTATATTCTAAATATGACACATGATTTTTTTTCATTCCTCTACTAGATAAGAGAGAAAACCGATTGCACCAGGATTCACTATTTTATTTCACCCTTATACCAATGTATTAAACTGGTTTTGTAAGGATAATTCCTAGTATAATAACAAATTTCACTCCATGTTGGATTCAATTATTTTTTAAACACTATTAAAAAGGTAAATGTTTATTGTTTTGATAATTATATTGTAGGTGGAGGTGATTTGGAGAATCGATGATGAAGTCTAAGAAAAATGGGCCAATCTGCACATGATCCAACACACCAGTGGACCAAAACGCACACTACTACTAAACCGTGCATCCAAATGGGCTGAAAATTCATGGTATAGTATGAAATTTACTGGGAATATTTCATATAGAGGAACCAAAGCCCCATTAGTCTTCTAAAATTCACATCTGAACTAATCCATCCAGGGTATCAAATCTTCACAAGTCAAAAGAGGTGTTCTTTATTTTATCAATATCTTCTAATAAACTTTTCCAAATGATGCCAAAATGTTAATGGAGATATATCTGATGTGGGGATACAATTTTATAGTTTTTAAATGGGATACTCGACTGTACAGTGGCTGAAAGCTATGAGACAAGTGGTTTTACACAATCTATGTGCTCAAAACCACCTTCCAATTTTCCTATAATTGAACACCTTGGGACCTCATTTAGGAGTTCGAACCAGAGGAAAGGTGCAGCCATTTTGGACTCCCAAAGGAGTAATCCCACCAATATTTGATGTTCTGGAGGCCATTGGAAGTTCCCCCTCAACTTCTTTCTCTTCCTCCCCTCCCATGGGTTTCTAAACCCCTTGTGATCCCCCGGGGAGGAACATGTTGTAAATCCTAAGCTTACTGTTGTAATATTTGAATGATATTTTTAATTCTAGGTTTTACTTTGTTTTTATTCATCCTCTATTTTAATTTAATTGAGTTGTGTACTGTTATGTCATGCTTGACTCATATGATCATGCTTGGGGGTACCCATTTATGTGATGTTTCACACACCGTTCAGCACTTCTTATTCCCCCTTTCAATTGTAGTGTTTTTGTGGTTCATATTGTTAAATTGAACTCACATAAACACTATCATGGACATTTAACTTATAGTCATGGTAAAAAAATTAAATATCATACAAAGCTAACAGTGCATCTAGTTTTTTATGTGTTTCCTTGGTGAGTTTCAATTATGAAGTCAAACACAAATCACCCAATCATTGGTGGTATCCAATGAATCGTTTTGTGTTTTCAAATGAACCATAAGAGGTATCCTAGTATAAAATCAGTAATATTATAGTTCTAGGTGTTAAAAACCAAGGATTAAAATATTATAACCCTATCTCTTTAGGCGATGAAGGATGAGAAACATGAGATTTCCCCAAGTTGATCACACTTAATTAATCTTATTCATTCCTGCTTTGTTTTATCGCTTTCATGAGTTATTTTGTCATATTTAATAATCAAACCACATGTTTTCAAAAATACTATTCACATTTTATTTTCACAATCAAAACCCTTTTTTTAATTAATGATCTTAGGCTCCATCGAGAGATGTCCTAGGGTTGCTGCTATACTGAAGAAATTCTAGTAAAAACCTAACAACTAATTTGAAGCACTCGACAATGTGATAAAATTTTGGTGTCATTGCTAGGGATATAAGATCATTTTGTTATTATTTATTTAATTTTATTTATTTATTATACTTATTAATTAATACTCCTATTAATACCCCACCCTCATTTGACTATTTTTGTTTTGGATTTTTTTGTTTCTATTTTTGGTTGTTTTTGTGTGTTCTTCCCCACTCACACACACTCTCTCTCTATCTTCTTCTTATTATCCTACAAATATCTCTATAATATAGTTTTGTAACATTATATTATACTTTCATACTTATTAATTTATTGTATCCACATTAATTAATAAAAAACCAAAAAAAATCAAACTTCACAACTTATTTTCATGACCCGATAAAAAAAAAGAAAAACCGCTTGAATTTGACCCTGAAATTTAAAAGAATCTTCATACACAAATCAAGGAATATAGAGAAGGTCAATCAATTAACACTAAGTAACACCTTCTGTAACCTCAAGTGGTCATAAACCAATCAAAAAATTGAACCAAATCAGTCCCTAGAGATCTTTTTTGCAAATAATCAAACTTTAAAATAACTGACCACCCCAGATGTGGAGTACCATCCTGCGTACATCCAATAACCTGAGGAAGCATCCAACATTGATATGAGATTAGGCCTAATCCTACTAATTCCCAATTTACATGGTCTTCCTAGACAGGACCCTCATAAACACCGTAAGGATATTCACATAGTGTAGCCCACCATGAAACCCCAAAATGTGTCTGAGGACTTAATTAAGTTTAGGGCCTTCCATTTATCCCTTAATGGTGTAGCCAAAGACTAGATATACTATCTACCAACCACAATTGGGGGATGGAATGATCTGAAGAGACTGTTTTTATAGAATTTCTTCCCTACCTCCTAAACTTCATCAATTAGGAATGAAATTTTCGCTATTAGGCAATCACAAGGAGAGACCCTTTATGAATATTGGGAGAGATTCAAAAGACTTTGCTCAAGATGCCCCCACCACCAGATTAGTGACCAATAGTTAACCCAATTATTCTATGAGGTAATTTTCCCCATGGATCATGGAATGATTGATGCAACATCTAGTGGTTCCTTGATTGATAAAAATCCTTCCACTACTCGTGGCTTAATAGCCAATATGGCTAAAAATACACAACTATATGGTATATGAGCTATTGAACCAACCCGAGGAGTTCATGAGGCAAGTCATTCATCTCTAGAAAAAGGTAGATAACAAGATTTATGAGATGAATACCCTTCTAAGGAAATTATCTCCAGTATAAGGTACTCACAATATCCTCATGTTCCATTACATTTTGGAATTTGTTCTAACAATAGTCATTTTTATGACCAGTGCCCACAACTGTTATATTCACCTGATTCTTATGCAACCATGTTCCCAGTGTGACCATTCCAATAAGAACCTCCCTTCGAGCAAGAATAATTCAGGCCACATTGAAACCCTGGGTGGAAAGCACAACCCAAGTACTGACAAGGAGGAAACTCAAGATACCCCTAGAAGAATTTGTGTCAACAAGGACAAGGTGATAAACATTCATATCCTTAAACTTCTCAAAAAAAAATCATCCTTCTCCTCCCAAATCTGAACCAAGCCTCAAAGAAATGGTGAAACAAATGGAAATTCAGAACCTCCAGTTCAAATAGACCACACAATAAACAATTCCACACTTGAAAACTCAAGGAGGACAATTTGAAAAGACCATCAGTTAGATTAAGATGCATGTTTCTAGACAACTACCATCTCAAACCATTGAAAATATGAAGTAAAAAGGTAATGTATGTTCCATTACACTTTGTAGTGGTAAATAAGTTTCTCTTTATACTAATTATTCACAATAGGTATGTCCCCCTCTTGAAAACTCTCTTCCCAAACACTCAAATGTTTCAAAAAAAGAAAAATAAGAAAAAAAGGTAATCAAATTATCATTAAGGATTCTCATGAAAAATATATTCCTATTACTTTTCGTCAAAGACTCTCTAAATCTAATAAAATCATCGATAATTATATTGAGAATAAAATAATGGATACATTTAAAAACATTCAAGTTAATATTCCATTGTTTTTTGCAGTTAATAAAATTCCCCATTATGCCAAATTTCTTAAAGAACTTTGCACCCATAGATGAAGGATGAAGGGGAATGAGAGATTCAACTTGGGGAGGAATGTCTTCGGCTTGATTCAACTAGAAATTTTAACTATGTGCAAGGATCCAGGCACATTCATGATACCTTGTACCATAGGAGAGATCGTGTTTTCTAATTCTATGCTAGATTTAGGTGCTTCCATTAATGTAATGCCACACTCCGTGTATACTTCTCTGTAGGTTGGAGAGCATCAACAAACAAGAATTGTCATGAAACTATCCAATCGGAGTATAATGCATCCTACTAGAGTGATTGAGGATGTCCCTATAATAGTGAAGAATCTCATCTTCCCCGCTGATTTATACAATCTTGATTTGGAAGATACTCGAACCCAAGGACATGACCCTCTCATACATGGGAGGCCATTCCCCAAAACAACAAAGACGATCATCAATGTTCACAATGGTAAGCTTTCCATGGAGTTAGGTGTAGGAAATTCATGTTTTAACATCCTTGAGGCTATGAAACACCACATTGAAGATCACTCCACTGTTCCTATCTATTCGATGGAAGTGCTCTCAAATGACACACACACAAATAATTCTCTCCTCAACCCATAATATAATTAATTTTACTCTTATTCACCCGTGGATAATTTGAGATTTGATTCATGTTTTGAGTGTTGTGTGGGTTCTAAAAAGTGTAAATTTTGTTCTTTAATTGATGAGTGTGTTCATTCTGAGGTACCCATGATCGTCGATGATTTTAAAATCTCATTTCAATAAATTATCTATCTTAAAAGAATATACATGAGTATATAGACAGTTTAATGGACCTCACTACCCATAAATCCCCTCCCTTAATGCAAAAAACCCAGTGTTGGAATTAAAACCTCATAAATTTAATTTAAAATATGCCTATATTGAGGGTATTGACCAATTTCCTATCATTATTTCCAATAATATCTCTCAATAACAGGAATCAAAACTGCTCGATCTTTTGAGAGAGTGTAAAAAGTATATAGTATGGAAATTGGCTGATATTCCTGGTATTATCCCATCTATTTGTATGCATCATATAATTTTTAATGATGAGGCTAAGCTCGTAAGGCAGTATCAACACTGTTTGAATACCACCCTCCTTGATGTGGTAAAATTGGAAGTCATTAAATTACTTGCTGTTGGGATCATTTATCCTATATCTGATAGTAAATGGGTTAGCCTAGTGAAAATGTTGACTAAAAAACAGGAATAAAAGTTGTGTTAAAGGAAAGGAATGAGTTTGTTCCAACACATGTGAAAAATAGATGGTGAGTCTCTATTGAATTCCTTTGACCGAATCAAGCCATACGGAAGGACCACTTTCCTCTACCTTTCATTGACCAAATGTTAGAATGATTGGCTAGTAAGTCCTATTATTGTTTCCTTGATAGCTATTCAGGTTATTTTCAAAACCATATAGCCCCTAAGGATCAAGAAAGGAAAACATTTACCAACCCATTTGGCACATTTTCATACAGAAGGATGCTTTTTTGTCTTTGTAATGCTCATGGTCCTTTTCAGCATGTGTGTTGAGTATATTTTCAATGTACCTAGAGAATTGCATAGAAGTTTTTATGGATGATTTCACGGTTTATGGAACTTATTTTGATGATTTTTTGTCTCACCTAGGTTATATCCTTCATCATTTCCTAGAAAAATATATTGTTTTAAATTATAGAAATTCCATTTCATGGTTTAACAAGGGATAGTTCTTTGGAATGTTATTTCAAAAGATGGAATTCAAGTGGGTAAATAGAAAATTGAATTAATATAAACCCTTCCATATAAAAAGTGTGTTCATGAGGTGTGATAATTCTTGGGTCATGTTTTTTACCACTAATTCATTAAAGAATTCAGTAAGATCACACTTCCTAGTATCAGTTGTTACAAAAGGATTCTGAGTTTCTGTTTGATAAAAATTGTGAAGATTCTTTCAATTAACTAAATAGGAGTCTCACACTACCTACCATTATCCAACCACCATGGTAGGATCTCTCCTTTGAGATTATGTGTGATGCCTCTAACTTTGCAGTTGGGGAAGTTTTATCACAAAGGGTGGAGAAATATCCTCATGTAACTACGTATGCTTCACGTACCCTTGACCTGAACCAGGAAAACTACACAACCACTAAAAAGGAACTTATTTTTGTTGTGTTTTCCATAGAAAAATTCTATTCATATATTATCAGGTAAAAAATAATTGTCTTTTCTGACCATGATGCCCTTCGATTCCTCTTTAAGAAACCTAAAGCTAATCCCCGCCTCATACGATGGATGCTACTCCTCCAAGAGTTTGAACTTGAGATTAGAGATAAGAGGGGAGTATAAAATGATGTAGCTGAACACATTAGTAGGACTTCTCCACCTCTGGACCACCATGCTAACTCATCCCTCCCCATTAAAGAATTATTCTATAATGAGAACCATGGTGATGTTGTGGATCTTACCACCTGGTATCCAGACTTTGTAAATTTTCTAGAAACATCTAGGGTCCCTACTGATATAATCACTTCCCAATACTAGAGACTTAAACCTGATTCCTGGTGGTACATTTGGGATGACCCATATTTTTTTGAGAATTTTTGGTGACCAATATGTTCATCGGTGTGTCCCTGACCATGAGTTCACCTCTGTTTTGAACTTTTTCCACTCCTTGGCTTGTGAAGGTCAGTTTGGTTCTCAACGTATAACTCGAAAAGTCTTTGACTCATGATTTTATTTTCCAACATTGTATAAGGATACCCATATATTTTTTAATTCATGTAATAGATTTCAATTCATAGGAAATATCTCCAAGAATAATTAAATTCCCCTACAACCCATGTAATTCTATGAAATCATTGATGCATGGGTCATTGAATTCCTGGGGAATTTTCCTAATTCATTTGGATGTTTATACATATTATTGTCTTTTGACTATGTATCTAAATGGGTTGATAAAAAGGCCCCTAGGACCAATGACTCTTGAGTTATTTTTGACATTGTGACGTCTCAAATTTTCAGTAGGTTTAGTTTACTGAGATTCATCATTAGTGACCAGGGTTCACATTTTTTCAATCGCAACATGAAAAATTTGCTTCATAAGTATAGGGCTGTTAGTAAAGTCTCTATAACTTATCACCCCCAAACTAACAGTTAAGAAAAAAATCTCAAATCAGGAAGTTAAGAGAATCTTGGAAAAACGGTACAACACAACGGGGATGATTTGAGTTTGCACTTGGATGATTCAATTTGGGTATACCATACAACTTTTAAAACCCTAATCAGATTGTCACCATACTATATTGTGTTTAGAAAGTCTTTTCACCTCCAATTAGAGGTAGAACACCATTCATATTGGGTAGTTAAAAAATGTAATATGAATCTTTCAAATGCAAGATAGCATAAGAAGCTACAGATTCAAGAGTTGGATGGAATATGAAGTGATGCATATGAGAACTACCTGACCTATAAAGAGAATACAAAGGATATCCATGATAGCATGATTCATTAGTGGATGTTCCATATTGGTGATAAGGTCCTCATGTACAATTCCAAGCTAAAGCTACACCCAGGTAATCTTCGTTCCTGATGGCTTAGTCCTTATAAGATTACTAATTTTTACCCTTTTGGTGATATATAGGTTTTTCATGAGAATAAAATACGAAAGATTAATGTTAATGGGCAGAGGCTCAAACAATTCTATGAGGATTTTCAAAAGCATCTCGTGAAGAAAATCCAACTGATAGATGAAACATATGACACCACTTAGCATGATTTACCTTCTCCCTACCTTTATTTCCTTGTCTATTTATTTAAAATACTTTCATTGAAGACAATGTAAATTTTAAGTGTGGGGGAGGGTGACATGTCATAATTAGGATTAAACAAAAAAAATGTGTTTTCATTTTTGATTTATTTTTCCTTATTTTATGTTTTTAGATAAAAATTGATCTTAAAAGGAATATCCAAGATAATTTTTCATGTTTGAGTCGATTGTGTGGAAAATTTCCTTGTTTTTTGGAAAATGTTTTTCAAATAAATGTTGATATGGAATCTTTTTCTATAATTTTTATACTCAAATCATTATTTGGTGTTTAAAGGATTTTTTATCCCATTCCTCATTAGTACTTACCAATATTTTAATCCCTTACCCGAGATACATTTTGAGCCCTTTATTTCAAATTATTCATTTTAATCACCTTCTTCAGAGTCTCAGGTGATGAAGACAAACTAGAACTTTCCTTGATTCTTTGTGAAGCCATAATATTCAAGTATTCTACATTAATGATAGAGGAAATCATTCATTAAAAATCCCTTTTGATAACTATCCTCTATTTTCAGAAACCTTTACATTTTATCCTTCTTAAGCCATAGATACCATAAAATGCCTGTTAGGTATCCACATTATTCACTAATTTATCCCTAACTACCCATATCTTGTTTATATTATTGTTTTATTTTCAGTAAGTGTGGGAGAGAGGGTGTTTCCATGGGAACTCTATGAAGATAATCATTGTTATGGATTGATATAAAGGGTGCCTATGTTTTCTTGGAGAAATGTGTTCACAAGACATATTAAATCATTATTGTACCCATGTTTAACTATTTATATCCCAAAAAAAGTATATAGTTCTGTTCATTTGAAAAAAATAAAACAAAATAATAAAATGGAGAATAGAGGACGTTTACTCATTATTATTCATTGCTTGGTTGTGGCCCACACAATTGGACAATGTGGATATTGAGAGGGAAGTAATGCACCTTTTGAGGGGTTGAGTGTGTAAATTTGTTGTGAACACTTGCTGAATTTTGAATAGTTTTGTACATAATAGATTAAACACTCCTCTTTAGCCTCATATTTTTAAACATTAAATCCCACAAACCCTTGAACATCAGAACAACCTGTTGGAATCCCTCTTGAGTAAAACACTAGTTTCTAAAGGTATAGAACTTTAAATCATGGAAAGCATTTGGTAAGATCACATGAACTCTGGTAAAATAGAATAAATCCACTTCAATATGTTCCTTGACTAAAAAGAGAAGATTTCTATGTGAGGTAGGTTATGACATGTTGCATGGGTGAACAAATGAAGTTGAAAAAATTCGAATGTGAGAAAAAAAAGATGAAAGGAAAATTGATTCCATAAACGAGACATGATAAATTTGATTTCAAAAGAATCTAGGATGTTTTTACAACATTGATTTAGGAATTATACATGATAAGGATATTATAATTTTCCCAAAAGTGAAAATGTTTAGGTGTGTGGGTGTGATCGTACCAGGACCCACTGTTTAATTTCACCCTAATACCAACATATTAAAACGGATTTGTATTGAAAATTAAAAGTATAATAACATATTTCACTCGATGTATGATTCAATTATTTTGTTTTATCACTTTTAAAAAGGGAAATTTCATTTGTTTTGATAATTATATTGTAGGTGTAGGTGATTTGGAGGACCCATGATGATGTCCATGAAAAATAGACCAATCTGCACATGATTGAAGAACACCAGTGGACTAAATTGCATTCAGATACTAAAACGTGCATTCAAATGGTATGAAATGTAATGTCCTGGTCCAAAATTTAATGGGATACATTTAATATGATAGAACCCAAGTCCCATTTGGCCTCTAAAATTCCCATTCGAACTGATCTGTCTAGATAATCAAATATGCACAAGTCAAAAGTGGTGTTCTATATTTTGTCAATATGTCCAGATATAATGGTTGAAATGATGCAAAAATTTTAGTGGAGAGAGTTATAATGTGGTTATACAACGTTATAGTTTTTTTTAAAGGGATATTCGACTATCTAGTTTCCGAAAACTATGAGGCAAGTGGTTTTACTGAATCTGTGTGCTCAAAACCACCTTCCAATTTGATTATAAAAGAATACCTTGGGAACCTCAATCAAGAGTTCGAACCAGAGGTAAGGTGATGAATTTTTGGAGTCCCAAAGGAGTCCTCCCACAAATATTTTATGTTCTTGAGGAAATTGGAAGTTCCACCCCAACATCTTTCTCTTCCTCCCCTACCATGAGTTTCTAAACCCCTTGTGATCACACGAGAAGAAACATGTTGTATATCCTGAGCTTAACATTGTAATATTTGAATGGTATTTTTAATTTCAAGTGCTTATGTTTTTTTATTCATCCCCTATTTTTATTTAATTGAGTTATGTACTGGTATGTCATGCTCGACTCATATGATCATGCTTGGGGGTAACCATTCATGTGATGTTTCACACACCATTCATTACTTCTTCCTCCCCCTTTCAATTATAGTCTTTGTGTGGTTCATATTCTTCAATTGAAGAGACATAAACACTATAATGTCCATGTAATTTAAATTTAAGGTAACACATTGAAATATAATAGAAACCTGTACAACGCATCGAGTTCTTCGTGTGTTGCCTTGGGGAGTTTTGATTATGAAGTCGAACACAAATCACCCAATCATTGGTGGTATCTAGTGAATCATTGTGTGTTTTTGACTGAACCCTATGAGGTATCCCAGTATAAACTCTTTAACATTCTCTTTCTAGGTGTTAAGAAACAGGTATTAAGAGATTATAACCCTATCCCTTAAAGCGATGAAGGATAAGAATCATGAGATTTCCCCAGGTTGATCACACTTAATTAATCTTGTTCATTCTTGCTTTGTTTTATCGCTTTCATATATTTTTTTTCATATTTATTCATAAAACCACATTTTTTCCAAATTATTATCCCCCATTTATTTTCATAATCAAACCCCTCTTTTTAAATTAATGATCTAAGGCTCTATTGAGAGACAACCTAGCGTTTCTTCTATATTGCAGAAATTCTAGTAAAAACCTAATAACTAATTTTACGCACTTAACAACGCAATCAAAAACCAATACCTATTATATCACCAAGGGGATGAGATAAAAATATATATAATAAATTATAAAATAAACACCTCATGTTCATCACTCAAAGTGAAAATCATACTCAACTATAACATCAAAAGCAATGAAAAACTGTCCCATATCCGTGTAAACATAGAATATTCACAAGAACATATATTCTTGACGCATCTATCTAATATCTATTGAAGGTTTTGGAAAATTATAAATAATCCCTTTTTATATATCCCATATAGGAATAAAATAGAAATGTAACTCTATTGATACCACTTTCTCACATCTCATCAATACTAACTCTAAGAACAATAATCATACTAGCTGGTGACAAGGCCTCAAGAATGCCTCCCCATATGTCATATTTTTTTATCTAGAAGTGTGGGCCTAGAGATTTACATGGGGATAATATGTACTCATATTAGATTAAGGACACAAAATAAATAACTAAACATCATCCATAATTTTAAACAATTATATTTCATTTTAATTAAATATAAACTAGATCATAATAAATAAAATGTAGTAAAGGCCTAAAAATCCATGTCACACAACAAAAAATGATCACCCATTTGGTTTATCACACATAGTAGAAATAATAAAAAAATTCAATATTCTATACTCCAAACTCTGAGACAAGTCACATACATGGTTTCCATGACCCTACTAAGCTACCAAAACCCGATCCCAACAATCCACATGAGTGACTATGCTCAATCATGAAACCCTGGCACTAAACCCTATCCATCATATATTAGTTAATTTTTTTTAATAATACATAAGGTTAATATAAAAATATATGTTCATATATAAGGGGTGATAAAGAAATCTCAATAGGCCACCCTAGTAGTGAACCTATAACATACTTCTTTAAGTGAATGCTCATAAAATATGCTCAGCCTAGATGATAAATGATACGAATAAATAATTAAGACAATCCACTATCAATACATGGTTTTGTAAACTCAATTTACATGATATTCTATGGAAAAGGCATTTATCAAGGTTTCATACCACTAAATAAATGTGAAATATAGTCGATCCTTCTATTTATTATCCTAATTGACCATAGATGCTTTATCTTGAAACAAAAATGTCTCTGAACAAGATACAACACCACTGAAAAATACAATTCCTAGCACTAGGATCACCCATACTAACCTACAATATATATTGTAGAACTCTATTTTTTAACTACACATCCTTTAAAAAAGGTATAAATCCAGTTTTTAGTTTTCCTATACTTACCAATAATGTTTTTTGTAACTCTTGGATCCCAAAAATCAACATAGAATTCCATAATACTATCTAATGTCAAGTTTCTAGGTGCCAGTATATAGTAATTAAATACCGTCACTAGAAATTTAGGCTATAGCCATGGTTTGGAACTATGGCTATAATCCCAAAAACTGTGGCCATAAGTTATCACCATGGTTCATTGAACCGGGGATGGTATTGTTGTGGCTATAGGGTGAACCCTATAGCCACATGTTCAAACCATGGCTATAAGGCTATAGCTATAGTTCAAACTGTGGATATATGACTATATCCACAGTTTGAACCGTGGAAATACACCTATAACCACCGTTTTAAACTGTGGCTATAGGGTTTTACCTATAACCATGGTTTTAAACCATGGCTATATGGTTTACCATATTGCAATGCCAAAAACAGCCACGGTTCAATGAACCTTGGCTATAGGGATTTATCCACAATTAAAACCAGGGCTATATGACTTTTATCCACTGTTCTAATCATTGATATAGGGATATAACTATGTTTTGAAACCATGGCTATATCCCATACCATTTTTAAAAAAAACCACCCCTCCCCCCGGATAGACCCTCGATCTTGGATAGACCCCCCTACACACCCCCTCCCCCTACAGACCCCCCTTCCCTCGACAGACCACCTATCACCCTTGGACAGACCCCCCTTGCACCCCTCCATGAATAGACCCCCCCTCCACAACCCTTGATAGACCCCCTTGCACCCCCTTCCTGGAAATACCCCACCTTTCACCCCTGGAAAGACCCCCCTTGCACCCCTACAGACACCCTTTCACCCCTGGACAGACCCCCTTACACCCCTACAGACCCCCTTAACCCCTGGACATACCCCCTGCCCCCACTTGTAGACAACCCTTCCCCCTGATAGACCCTCCTTTTACCCCTGACAAACTCCCTTGCACCCTGGACGGACCCTCCCAACCCCCCCTGCACACCCCCTCCCCCCTAAAGAACCCCCTTGCAAACCCCCGCTATAGACCTCCCTTGCACCCCCTCCTGGACAGCCGCCCATCCCTCCCCCACCCTCCTAGACAGAACCTCTCTGCCCCTCCCCCCTCCCCCCCTGCAACACCCCCTCCCCCTTGTAGACCCCCCTTGTACCCTAGACTGACCCCTCCCCTGGACAGACCCTCCTTCCCCTCCCCCTGCAGACCTCCCTTGCACCCCCCGCCACTGACCTCCCTTACACCCCCTCCTGGACGGCCACACTTCCCCTCCCCTCCCCTTCTAGACAGACCCTCCCTGCCCCTCCCCCCTGAAGACCCCCTTAAAACCCTGGATAGCCCCCCCCTGGAAAGACCCCAACCACTCCCACCTGTAGTCCCCCCTTGCACACCCCCACTCATGAACTCCCTTCCCCCTCCTAGATTGCCCCCCATGAACAACCCCCCACCCCTTGCCCCCCCTACAAACCCCCTTGCACACCTCGGTGTAGACCTCAATTGCACCCCTCCTGGACAACCCCCACCTGAAAGACAACCCTATAAAATTCTGGGAGTCCCCTAAAATACATGTTCCAATGGTATAAAAAAAATTCACTGGTCAAATTAAATACATCATCCACTGGTTAAACAGAGTACATAATCTAGTTTTCAAAAACATGTATCCAACGTGATATTCAGTACAAATAGAAGAAACTAATAACCGAGAGAGAATAAAATGATCCACTACTCCAAAATATACCACAGGTTTTGTGTTCCGTGATGCCGTATTTCTCTGAAATCCAGTTATGGAAAACCATGCAACCTAGTATCCTAGATCAAAACCCTGAATTTTATCCAAGTAAAAATCATCTTACAACTCAAGAAATTTAATGTAGAGTTTAACA
The DNA here is from genome assembly GCA_963277665.1 of Viscum album. NCBI lineage: Eukaryota > Viridiplantae > Streptophyta > Magnoliopsida > Santalales > Viscaceae > Viscum > Viscum album. Next base: position 1,005,263,310 of record OY728164.1, on the reverse strand, counting down.
AAAATACATTAATACTAAAAACTCCATACATTCATAACATATGTTTCAGTGTGCAAATAAAGTAAGTGGATGTGTCAATGTTATTTAATTATTTAAAAATTAAAATTTCAAAACAAATTAGAATATTGTATTGAAGATACACACTAGAAGAAGACATGTCAGAAAGTTCATCTTGTTGACTGTCAATGCTTGAAAATCCAGCCTGGCTTGTACCTCATTTTATAGGGCAAGACATTCTTGATGTTTGATCAAGTTTACGTCATGTAATAAATATTACCTTGAATGTATTTTGTTCACATGGTCTATGTTGGGTGCAGAAATTGAAATCCATTTATGGTACACCCCCTGCAGACTACGCTTGCACCCCTACAGACCCCCTTGCACACCCTCCCCTCCAACCTTGATAGACCCCCCGCTGGACGGACCCCCACCCCTCCCTGGACAGATCCCCCTAACCCACCCCCTATGCAGCCCCCTCCCCCTGTAGAACCCATTTCACCCCCTTCTCCCCCACCTTGCACCCCCTGGACCCCCCCTGGACCCCATGGACAACCCCCCTCTTGGATACCCCCTTGTATAACCCCCCCAGACATACCCCCCTCCCTGGACAGACCCTCTCCCTCCTAGACTGACCACCTCTTGCACCCCTTGGACACCCCCTCCTGGACAACACCCCCTCCTAGAAACCCCCTTGGACAACCCCTCCTTTTTGGATAGAGCCCCACCCCTCCCTAGACATACCCCCACCCTTGGACAACCCCACTCCCTCCCCCCACCTTCAGAACCACCTTGCACCCCTGGACAACCCCCTCCTGGAAAACCCCCCCCTTATAGACACCCCCTTGGATAGCCCCCACTCCCCTTCTTGGACAGACCCTCCTTCTAGACAGCCCCCACACCCTGGACATACCCCCACCTTCCTGGAAAAATTTTCCAAGCTATGATGAGGTTTGGTTTTAGGGAATGGTCTTTTCAATTGTCTTTTGTATGCTACTATATGGTATTATAATATTTTCATTATTGATAGGGTTGGTGCAGGGATAGACAGTTGAGAAATTCATGTATGAATGATCCAAACTGTCATTCTTTCCTAGCACAAAAAGGCTTGTTTGATACATCTACAACCTTATAGTAAAACAAAAACATAAATCTGGAAATAAAATAATGTAATTGTATAACAAAAGATATTAGGAACATTGAATGTTGCAAGATACCATAATATGTGATGCACTTTTCTTGATCAATATGATCTCTTTGAAGTTGTTCATATATTGAAAACATGAAATCGTGTTATTTTTAGTAAAATAAAAATCACAAAAGTTTTTGTTTATTATTCAGAGTTTACCTAAATGTAGATGAAATCTATATCTATTTACGAATTCTTGATGAAATTTGGTGTATTTGGATATATCTAATGCAATTTAAAATATCACATTGAATCCAGATATGTACAAGTAAATCCAAGCAATGTGGTGGTGTAATAAACCCACTAAGAGGAGGACGTATTGTAGGATCCAAATCTATCTTTATAAGCTATAATAAAAAAGTCGACATATGGGCCTAGATTTTTAAAAGAAAAGTAGTTAAATCCATACTAATAACAACTAGTGGTATCATACAAAATCTGATTTGTTGTAAGTTATATCAAGCCATGATTTAGTGAAAGAAATCTATTGTAAATAGGAGGGAATATTTGGGGGAACCTAATCATAATGAAATGGTGGAGTTAGAGATGGATTGTAATGGTTATTCAACCTTATCTAAGATTAAAGAAACCTACAGAGATTAACTACACCCCCCTGCTCCACCCCTCTTTCACCCCCTGCCCCACTGCCCGCCTTGCACCCCTTTGCACCCCTCCCCCTTGCACCACACCTGCACCCTCCCCACTGCCCTATAGACCCCCTTGAAAACCCCCCTGCCCCTCCCCCGACTGCCCCCTTGTACCCCCTGCCTTCCATACCACCACCATCCCCCTCCCCTGCGGACCACCCCATGCCCCCTGCCCTGAAAACCTCCCCACATCCCGTTTCCCCCTCCACCCACACCTCCCCCTACCCTACAGACCTCCCCCTGCCCCTACCCCCTCCACCCACCCCCTTCCCCCTGCCCTGCAGACCTCCCCCTACACCCTGCCCCCTGCCCCCTCCACCCACCCCCATCCCCCTACCCCAGCCCCTCCACCCACCCCCATCCCCCTCCCTTGCAGACATCCCCCTCCCCCTCCCCCCTCCCCCTCCCCCCTCCACCCTGCCCCCTCCCCTCTACCACCTACCCCCTACCCACACACTGTATATTTTCATCTACATGACCCTTATTCCAGGAAAGACTCTATAGTAGTGTATACCATCAGGGGAGAATCTTTCTTTTATACTTTCCAATCCAGTGGGTGCATTTTTGAATCAGGTGTCGATAGAAGTTCTTGGAATCTAGTATTCCATTGGGAGTAGGTTCCAAAATGATCATGTATTCCTACATTAGAAATTCATAATTTGAGATAATATATGTAATATCATCAGAGAGTGTTTCCAAGTTTTCCATTTGATCCTTGATAGTGATGCCATGCTCTATGGACTGGACAGTTGTGCAAATCTTCTCAACCAATGGGGTTCTCAACTAGTTGTCATACCACATTTGAGAGGTGATTTCCTATTGACTGGCCAGTGCGAAGACCACATAATCATTTGGGAGATTTCCCTCAATCCAGGCCATATATAAGATTCCATGTACTTCAATTTCCTTGTGATCATTTTATCAAGAAACCTTGATCTGAGGAACTTTAGAGATTCAGAGTTTCTATTGATGGTTCTCCAAATAAATTTTGTAAGAAGATACTGGTTAAAGAGATGCAGATTTTTAATTCCAAGACCCCCTAATGGGTGAGGCATGCAACCACTTTTCCAAGGGGTAGTGATGGTATTTCATTCGAAGATGCTTCCACTCCAAACAAAATTCCTCATCATTTAATTGGGCATTAAAACATTGGGTGAAGGATCCACCACTAAAGAAGTTACAATCCATATTGCACACCTATTTTTGAATGAATTCCTAGTATAATTGGAAGAAATGATTTGTGAAACCATCTGTTCTAGGATATTTCTCTTTTTTAAGTCCAAATACTACTTCCTTGATTTCTAATTACAAAGGAGTAGAGAGAAAGAAGGAATTGCCTTCTTCAGCGACCAACCTAGGAATGATTCCTTCCCTAATCTTTGAGACTTTCAAGGGTTCATTTAAGAGATTCCAATAGTATGAGACAATGTGTTTGGAGAGATCCTGTCGGTCATCAAGAATTCAGTCTCCATATTTAATAAGAGAAAGCAGACTGTTTTCCCTTAGGACCCATTGAAGAGCATTGAAAAATTTAGTGTTTCTATCACTATCTGTAAGCCACCTTCTTTTAAAGGTATCAATTCTTATATTGTCTTTGAGTATGATGAGGTTGTGAAGCTTAGTAGGCATCTCAACCTCTTGGAAGATATCACTTGAGGAATTAGTCCTGGTGATTTTCTTCAGAACTTCATGCAAGGAGCATTCAAGGGAATTTATTTCTTCTTCTAGTAGACTGAATTTACTTTTCATCAAGTCCTTCAATATGATCTTTAGCATTTTGAGTTTCAAGATGCAACTAAGAGGGTTAATATTAGTGCTGTCTGTACCCCATGTGTCCAGGATAATCTTTGAGCACTCTGACAAAGAAGACCATGCATTATTTAACCTGTGTTTTTATCCAATTTGTTAACTCATTGTGACTTTCATGATTTTTTTGATTACAAAGTCTTTTGGACAGATTTAAATGCTTTTTGACATTTCTTAGGTTGCTTGTGAGCTAGATCTGACTCTTCCAGTGCCAGATTTCAGACAGGTGTAATACATGCTTGATCATCTATCAGCTTCTGGGGTAGATCACATATATATCTATCCCAGTTCCGGTGGTCTTATTTTGTTCTATTTCATTCATAAAAATGGACATGCCACTGGATATGGAATCATTCAAATCCCTTGAAATAAGCTCCATCAAGAATTCCTTAGCTTGCATGTCAGGAGCAATGGAAAGGATATCCGAAGTCAGCTGCTTCCTACCTTCAAAATCATAGCAATGTGTTTCTGCTGTATCTGTAACCTATCCAGTCACCGTGTTTCTATTAGGCACCATATTTGTTTCCTCCTACATAATCACATCATTTACAGCATAACCATCCTGTCTGCGCTCATCCTCCTCCACCAAAGCTGCCCACGATGAACTATCCCAAACAGTCTTTTCCCATCACAATTTTTTATTTTCTTCATTTTCATTCTTTAGTCTCCTAGTGAAAGAATCAACATTTTTATAACTTGAAACTTATCTCCAAGCCTTGTTCATGTTGGAAGGTTGGACCATCATCTTGAAAAATAAACACTGCTACAGAGTATGTCCTACAATTTTACAGTTATTACAGAATTGAGGAAGGTTATCAAATTCAAAGCTTACCTCCATATGGTGATCATTTGAAACCAGGGAAATTCGGTTTGGTGGAGGAACTTACATATTCATTACCATTAGAACCATTTTATAAAATCCAAGTTCACCATTTATCGTTCACTGAACAATCTTCATCGTCAATGAGTTATCATGCATTGATTTTTCAAGTCAATTTATTGAAACTCTTTTTAGGTGCTTTAGTTTACCATGAATGTCCATTTATTTCTTGGGGAAGAACATCAGATTCCTCAAATATGTTTGGGGACTCTAGAAAATAGATACCCTTTCTCTAAGATTACTTATCATATCTCCAGATAACCATTATAGAAATATTAATAAGAACATCCATGAAGGAAATGTATCTTCATTTTGGTTCCGGAATCTTGTACCAGGAAAATCTCTGCTGATGTTCGCGGATGATACCGTCATTTTTGTTAGTTGAAGTAAACTCTTAATTCCGCGAAAAAAGTAGGTCTATAAATAAATTCAAGGTCTATTTTCATATTTCTCCTTGAGAAAGCTAGTGTTTATTAGAAATTTTTTTCTAAAACAATAGATCAATTATGGAAACAAGTTTTCAAATCAATCAAGCAATTATAGAATTCAAATTAAAGGTTTAGGTAGAGGGAACCTACCTTAACCTCAAGACGCATTTTCTTTTGACACCAAAAAATCGAATCCTTCCTTTTTATGATTTCACGTATATGAAACTTCACATATATATAAGGACATCTAGCCCCAATGTACATATTTTGATGGCCAAATATGTACAATAGATTCCTTAGATGTAAGTTTATACTTGCATATACCCCTTTACACTTACACATATATGCATTTTTCATATCTATATATAAGAAAACATAGCCCCAATATATATATTCATACTTCCATGAGTGAATATATATAAAGGGGGAACTTATATATGTATATGTCTACCTATTCATACACACATAAGTCTTCGTCAATGGCGATTCGAATCCACCTCAATGAAATTAAAAATACACTACAAAAATATAAGGAAACCAAAATAAAAAAATCACTAATTAAAATTGTGCCAAAGAATAAAAATGGAATAACCCTTACCCAAATCCGATGTTGAACTCACTGTCTTTGATGGTGGGGGATAGAACCAGCCACACTATAGAAATCCACCTATAAGAAAATAGTTTGAAAAGAAATGGGATATAATGACTTATTATATATATGTGATCAGTGTGTCTACTATACATGATAAATGATACATGAATCCATAATCACAACAAACAAATAATATTCAGATTGATATGTAAATCCCAATACTAAATAACATGATCATTAATAGATATCTTTATTTTTCAAACATCACTCATTCTGCTCAAATCAAAATGATTTAAGCTATGATGAATAACCCTAGCATAGAATCAAATTCATCTATATTATTCTTAAAAACTCATAATTGTTTTATCAAGAATCTCTTTCTCCCACCCTAACCCTTATCCCCCATGCCCCACACCCTTTCACCCCCACCATCTACTAACACACCCCTCCCCACCTTACACCCCTCCCCCTACCCCTGGCACCCCCACTGCACACCCCTCCCCCTCCCCCTGCACACCCCTTCCCTCCTGGACACTCCACAGACCCCCTCCATCATTAATAAAGCTCTTTATTTTTCAAACATAACTCATTCTTCTCAAATCACAATGACTTAAGCTATGATGAATAACCCAATCATCAAATCAACTTCATCTATATTATTCTTAAAAACTCATGATTTTTTTATCAAGAAGCTCTTTCACCCACCCTGCCCCTTCCCCCTGCCACCTACCCCACCCCTCCCCCCTTTCACCCCCACCTGCCCCGAACACACCCCCTCCCCAACATGCACTCCTCCCCCTACCCCTTGCACCCCCACTACACACCCCTCCCCCTCCCCCTGAACACCCCCTACCTCTAGGACACTCCCCTAGACCCCCTCCCTCCTACCCCCACTCCTGGACACTCCACTGAACACTCCCCCTCCTGGACCCCAGACACCCCCACCCTCCAAGACACCCCCTGAACATCCCCTCGCACCTCCCCCTCCCTCCTAGACACTCCCCGGGACAATCCCTCCCTCCTGGAAACCCCCTCCTAGACACCCCCCTCCACCCCCTGGACCCCCCTCCTAGACACCCCTCCCTCTACAAAGCCCCCTATCCCCTCCTGGGAAAAATTTTCTTGCAATAAATCGTGATCTTGAAAATATTCCAGATACAATAAGAAATTAAAAGATGAATATATAGTAATGATATAAATTAAAAATTTTAACTTGTACAGGTAGAAAATCAGAAATCTAAATTCCCCATTTGAAGTCAGCGATGAAAACTATAGAAGATAGGCTTCACAACACCCATTTCAAGATCACTATTTTAGATAGGTAAATATTCAATGAAAAACGAATGAAATACAACAGTGACAGAATAAATGAGTTGGTTTTTCAACTCATACGCCGTGAAAAAATTAAATGTTCAAGATACAGTGAAAACATGAGGTGAAATGAGCATGCACCATCAAGTAATTGAAAGATGATACAAACATGAATTATAATAAAACTTTATATAATGAGGAAAAGGACTCACCTAAGAGATAGAAAGTGCAGCAACACTCCATAAAAAATATATTGTTGCAACATCCACTTTTTCTGCTCTTCCATAATTAGAAGTGTTTTATTTAATCAATAAAAAGTATTAATATTCCTCTTGGAACAACCTAACAATTAATTAAATAAGCAATATCCAAACCTCTCTCCATGTTAATCAAATTAAGATTCAATTGAGCATGATTATATGAAATGGAAATTTAAACCATTCTATCAGATTTGCGTTAACAGATAGTATTCAATAAGATTGTCCTTAAACAAAATCATGATTCCAAAAGGATGATCAAAGTGAATCATGCAAAACACCAATGATTTTAATTCAATAGGTAGATTTGATTACGCACTAAAAACATGATTGCCACTAATTTTCAACTCCAATTTAGAAATGTAATACAATAGAAAATAAAAAATACTACATTTTATGGAGAAAATAGATAGGGAACCACAAGTTCGTGGAATGATATAATCATTCATTCTCCTCAAACCTACTCTAATATAACACTATTAATTTTAAAATAATGAAATAATGAAGGAGTGGAACCACAAGTGGATGGAGGGAATAAAATAAAAGTGAAAAATTATGAATACAATTAAGGGTTCCCTTATATAATTCTCTCATTAATTGTATAATAATATCTTATAAAATAAATTCACCACCCTAAATAATACCCTAGAATGAACCATGATCTCAATCCATTCACTCTCTCTTTAGTATGTTAGGTTAGGTAGTGAAAAAATGATTTTTATACAATACATTCACCTACCCATGGTAATTGAGAATGCTTCATCACTCCTTTATCACCCCTCACTCCCCTACATCTTATTAAAAATGAATGAAAATTATGATGGTATTATGTGTAAAGAAAATTAATATATAAAAACATGATATAATTTAATGGTGCATGGATTATAATCTACCACTCATATGGAAACAATCTGATTTCAAGAAAATCACACTAGAGAAATGAAAATAAAAATTCATTTAAATCTATGGATTTTGATGGGGGAATGTCTCCTCAACCACACCATAGTAGTCTAAACACCATCACCGTATAAAACAATTAACTAATCAAAAAACATTATTATATATTATAATTTTGTTTGAGATCAATCTATTTATTAGTGGGAATGAGGTTATTTATCTAATAGCCACATCAAGGCCATCGTCCACCTATTATTTCAACATCGATAAGAATGATCAATCACATTATTCATTGGATGAGTTACATGTGTCTATCTTTTAGGGTTGTTATGTATTTATCTAAACTCTTCAATATCCTATATTTTCTTGAAACTCTCATAAATAATACAATAATGTTTAGGAAAACCTTTCCAAGATGTCAAATTTCTCTCTTTTAAATATTGAAAATCACATTTCTAATGATTTTAACAACTATAAACAATTTCCCCATATTCGTTTGGTTGAATTTCAACATTCCATGAACAATTCAGTCATTAAACATCTCTTAATTTTCAGTTTCTAATGATGGTTATTCATTTTTTTATGATTTTGAAGACTGTGATGGTTTTGGAATCAATGGTTTAGGTTTTAAAATAGTTTACCCACTATTGCGAATTTTCACAACTTTGAGTTATTCATGAGGGGTTTGTATGTAACAAGATTCTTCTATGATATTGAGGAAGGGTAAACCTGGGTGGGAATGGGTTCCATAACCATTTTAGTGTTTTATATATCTAATCTCAATGATTAAAATTTATAATTCATTTTCATGATTTTTTTAAAAAATTATTCAAATAATTTATATGGAAAATATTGGATTCTATGTTGGGATGGTTGGTATTGAAATTGGACATGGGTTTGAAAATTTTCCGGATGGTTAGGATTAAACCATGTAGTTGATTGAGTAATTGACTATCCAACCAATTGAATTTAGAATTTTCATTGTACATGTGAATTTTTTTTATTCATAAAAATCTTGAGTATTCAAATCATTCACCTCTATTAATGGTATCCCAAGAAGAACTTCCTTTATTGATGTAATAGTTGGGGAATTATCGGTCACTCAAGAAGAAACTTTTATTGTTAAATCTTGAACTTTGGGAGTCTAAAGTGGTGAATACTGTGGGTTTCACCACTAACAATAATTTCATAGTAATGTGGAAGTTCCCCTGCAATATGATAGACAACAATAATCACATAAGATATATCTTTACTAGATAGATTTTATGCAGAAAAGTTCCCCTCCCTCTAAGTATAAAGGATATTTGTGCATTGATCGATGCAAGACCTACACTTTCTAATATTATAAACTGAATACCAAGGAGAACATCCATCATTATGTAGGAACCTTAAAAGAATCATGGAGTTCTTGTCAACCATACAAATATTGTGGTTATCTATCCTCTAAATTTAAAGGCCACTAAGTAATGATCTTCTCTCCACCCAGATAGAATTACTGAAACCATAAAACTAACTATATTCTATAACCATAAATCCCCTAGAATCATGCACAATCCCTCATCATAACTCCCTATTTATAGGACCCATTCACATTATGTTTTAGTCCAACATTGGGGGGTATCCACTTGATCCACCACCCTAGAACAACTCTATCATTTGTAATCACATCCCTAGGGAGGATCCCCTTACTAGTACCTATTTTATTTTCAATAGGATGAAGGGAACCTAGTTAGTCCATGATAGAGAGCACGTGAACTTGAATGAATAGAGGGATCTATTCTTTCCTTCACAAACCTTGTTTCTTGTCTTCTAAATCACCAACACACCACTAAAAACATTATAACATGAATATTAACCATATATAAATGTTTCTCAACACTTTGAAATAGTGTAGACAAAACGTCAGAGATGTATCCCCCCTAAAATGGAAATCCCTTATGTTTCCCAACAAGTTCCCAAGCAAAGCCGACCCATTCTACATTAAAAAATAGGTTCTAGACTAACTCAGATTTTATTCTCTCACAACACATACATGGTGAGGGTGTCTAAATTACTTTTCTATGGACATTAATTTCAGTTGGTATGCCGTTATTGCAGAGCCTCCAGAAATGTATGTTCAACATAACTGGGATTTATTTAGACAAGACTTTGCTCACCCACTCATCATGCTCTTGGTTGGATCTTAATAACAATTGAAACTCCTAAGAATTAAATTATCCAAAGGTCATATTTGATAATTTCCACATATCTAGTTCATTGAGCATATAAATCCTATCATAAAAAATCTTATGATCCTCATCGAGGGATGCTGATATAAACCCAGGGTTTATTCTCACATTCCTAAAGTAAATGCGAGGGATTAGGAATCTAGGGATGAAGTGAAAATGAACTAACAAGTTTTATTTCTAGTAATTGATGTCACCCCACCCGCAAACCGACAAGCCAATTGTAATATCCTCTCCATAATTTGTTTTGAATAGCAGTAATGCGAATTTATTTTTGAATGTCTATTTCAATTTTTGGGTATTCCAGATTTTAATCCCAACGGTCAACCATACCTAGATACTTTTCTAAGTGTGGGATCAAGACTAGATAGGGTACTAATAAAATCAACATTGGATAAATTTACCTTATTCATGGATCCATCACATGTATGATGAGTATCACAAAATGTGGGGTGGCCGCATTGAAGGAGGAGAATCCCGTGAGGTGGGGTGGCTGCATCAGAACCATGATGAATCTGGGTCTGAACCATGCCTGAGTCGCGTTGGAACCGTTCCGGAGCTACGTCGGAGAATGAATGTTGCAGGGAGGTGGGGTGGCCACGTCTAAGACATTGGGAGAGGAGGATAATCACGGGGTCCAGAGGAGGTGGCCGCATTGGAACCATGCCGGAGCTGCGTCAGAACCGTGTTAGTGCCGCATCTGAGAAGGAGGGTCATGGGGAGGTGGGGTGGCCGTATCAGATACATCAGGAGAGGAGGAGTTGTGGGGATAGTGAGGATTGGAAACTCGCGAGGGTGGGGGAAAAAGGGTTCGCGTGGGGGGGACAATGCTCAGACACCAAAAAAGGCATGGATATAAGTGATATATAGCCATGGTTTTTATTGTCCGTGGATATAGATCTGTGGCTATAGATCCAAATTCTAGTAGTGTAAATTGGAATGAGTATAACCCCTAAGGGGGATTACCCTTTGGATACATGTAAGGATTCTCTCCTGGATATGAGATAATAACTTGAAATAATTTAATAAATTTATCTATATCCAATTCCAAGAAACTCTGGGAAATACAATCATGGTGCATCCACTAGATACTAGAGAGTATACTTGGAATAAATCAATTATATCATCATAAATCCTCAAGGATTTAACAACAATCCAATTCTTGGGGGGGGGGGAAGCAGCCACCCAAAAACCTCTAGCATCACCTAGATCATAGATTACCAAGCTAATTGGGTGATACGCTATCTAAGATGGATTTTTTGAGATGAAATCCAAAAACTCCTCTATTTTCCAATACTAATAAGAATACCATAGGCACTCATAAATCTAGTAATAGTGGTTCTAGACATTGGATATTATTCTCACAAGGCATACAATGTTTTACGAGGAAGAATCCCAGGGATACTAACATTATTATAATAATAACATCAATTCATATAAAGTATATTACCTAGATCCTAGTATATACCTATGGTTATCCCCATTATGTTATTATATCATGTTGGGTCCCATGTGACAAGATCAAGGAATCACATATAACAATCACAACTGTATCAAAAGTAACTAATTAATAGAATAAATAAAAGAGCAGGGTTGATCGAATGCCTAAACCCACCACTACTTCCATAACCCCTCATAATCACATGTTTGGTGTGTTTCTAATGTTAAAACCACCACCCTATTTACCCACACCCATAAGGAACTAGTTCAGTGATGGTCAACCACTAATTCACATACTGGGGTCAGCTAAGTCAATACATAAAAGAGGTATCCCATGCGGGATACACGGGGTCCACACAGAAGTGTAGGCGTACCTCTTGGGGACCTAAGGGTAAAAAACATAGGTGTATTCATACCTCATGGATAACAATAGGTCAAAACATAAGTAGATGAGTCCATCTTGGGATCCTTGATTACCAAATGGTCTCTCAAGACAACGCCTGTCTCTTGAGGTTAACACATCCCATAACCTTCTCTCTAAAAACTCACAACCTCCTAGGAAGAAACTGAACACCTCACATGGGAGATTTAATCTAGGGAAAATAATCCTAATAATTGTTCTAGGGATATTTCTCATGGAACATCTAAATTTAAAGTTTCCACTTTAGGTTGGCTGGAATGCCCAACTTATCTGCCTCCTTGAAGGGAAATCCATTCCTACTGACCGGGGACTTCCCCAAGAAAAACATATAGATAACCATAGATATCACATGACATTTTATATAACCATTTACATGAACCTCAAAAGGATATAACCCCACATATCACTCTCATGAGACCACTAATGTCAACTAGTAGAATAATAAAATCACCATTAAAGCTCACTCACCCAAAAAAACCACTCAGGATTCCTCAAAACACCCCAAGGGTTCATCATAACAATCTTTGTAAACAGATACTCAAAATAGAATCCCCATTTTTCAAATTATAACTCTTTGGTGTAAAAAGATTAAAAACACTTAAAAGGGTAATGAAGGGGTAGTACACTTCATGTACCCAAAGTACACGACATGTACCCAAAGTACACGGTGTGTACCCCAAAACCTTTTACCTTTCCATGTAATTATACATGCCTTATAACACATAGGGTTTGTCCATTTACTACTTCATGGGCATGAAAAACCAAGTATCTGGCCATGCACTACTATATGACCATGTCCCCCATAATATGGGGCATCTTCCCATGTACCCATCCATATGGCCATGCATGACTACACAATGTGTTCTCCAAGTACTTGGTATGTATTCCAAAAATTTCCATATGGTCATGTACTCTACTACATGGGAAAGTAACAATAAATAGAGTGTACTCAAACTACATGGAATGTATATATGAAATATTTAAACTACTCCAAATTGAAATAACAAATAATTTGTGTTCATTAATCTATATGTAGTGTAATTGGGATTTCTAATATGGAAACCCCTATGATTATCCCTAAACCCATGTTTTCCTTGATTAAGAATAGTTCAACCCTCAGGGGTCCATAGTAGTAATTATAGGGACATTAAAATTAAAAATAAATAAATATATGCCTATTTCTAGGGAAAAATAAAAATGGACAACCTCAACGTGGAATCCCCCAAATCTTCACACCCATTCATGTTCCATACCTACCATTTGATGATATTGATCCTTCCTAGATCCATGGTGATACCTCCCTTATTCCCTCCACCCTCTCTCTATCTCACCCTCCCCTATCTTATTTATAAAAAGGATAAGTACAAATGGGGGAACATACAAGAAGGTAGGGATGAAGGGGTATGGAAGGGTAAAAATAAAAGGAAGCAGAAGAAAATAAGAAGCAAAGAGGACTAGGCCTGACCCTAAAATATGTTGCGAGTTCAAGCCTCGATTAGGAAAAAATTCCCATTCCAGAATCAACTATGAATAAAAAATCTCCATACAATTCCCCAATAAAAATATATCTCTGAATGAATATTTAAAAATAAAATAATACTTAATTAATGAAATGTTATATATTAATTATTCTATGAAAACTCAAACAACATAAAAATACACCGAACTCCCGTGCTAGGGTAAAAACCATAATTTGATACTGATATAGTGGTCATAAAATTATGTGAGATTATAGAATATAAAAAAATATTTTACTCATGAGGATCCAAAAATAAAATTTCAAATTTCTTCTAATTTAACAATCTAGAAAAATAAGATTATTTACTCCTCCCATATTTCCATTTTATCCATGGCAGATGGATAATAGTTTTTCAATGATTTAAGGTTGTTTTATTTTATTCATTTATTATATCCATTATCTTTATTTCTATTTATTATTTAGTGGTTTATTTTATAAATATTATCGCTATTCTAATAAGGCATGGTGGAATCATCATATTTTGATTGGTTCTTCAAGTGAGAAGTTTAGAGAAATCTTGAAGAGGATGAAAACACGAGGTATCATTTCATTTAATTAATAGTAGGTTTCCACCTGAATTTAAATTTCATTTTCATCTCATTATGATGAATTTATTTATTTTGTTTTGGATTTATTAAACAGTGAACCCAGAGGCATGTTGTGTGTTGAACACACCCCGTTTCTAGAGGTTAAAGTGATGATACACATTTCAATGTGATTTCCATTAATATTTTCTACTTATATTAAATTTCATTTATTATTTTAATTAATTAGAATTTATTATAAATAATTTAAGTAATAATTTTATAAATTTAGGGCCTCAAGGATGTGTTCGACCGAAGACATAGTCTTAGAAGAGCTTAGTTGATGGTTTCAAATTGTCACTTGAAGGTATAACACCATTTTATAGGTAATTGGACCCTAATGTTACCTATTTGTTTTGTTATTCATATATTGTACGGATGGTAAGTATGATAGAGTGTGTATAGGAAACCCAAAATAGATCATCGGGAGGGTCCCTTATTTTGTGAGATTTGAGATTGGGATAATAGGTCTTTAAAATCTAAGTGTTTACCAGATGACGACCATTGGCCATGTCACTTTGGGAAGTGACATGAGAATTTAAGTATGAGTTGATGAGGGGTTTCATGTTTTATAAACTTGATTTTTGATCCTTATATGGTATCATTTAATGCTATTTTATGATGTGAACACATGTATGGATTTGGAAAAATGTTGTGGTAGACCTCATGATGTAACCATCGAATGATGAATTCCACGATTTCACATCCCATGTGATAGGTGTGAGTGTATGGGAAAAAATTCAGGCTGAGGAAGGGTGAGGTGGAAATTTGTGTACTAGGTTTTTAACTCCATGGGTTCAGACAACCTAGTGTGTGGGATGGGTTTAGTATAACCAATGACTAGGGTGATACGCTATTTATCATGGGTATAGTAATGTATGGTGTTGTTTTGGGTTGTATTTATAGGTAACAAACCTAGTTTATGTATATTATGGGGATGGATGGAATGGAAATCATGCTAGTTTCTTTTTGTGAATTACATATGATTCCTATCCATGAAAATTAATTATGAAAAGTGTTGATATGATATTTAAAAATGGTTGAGAGTATTTTATCAAATGGTTTGATATGGGTTGGGAGTAATTCAAACCATGGAAAATTATTTATCCTGAAATTGGGTATAATTGTCACTTGTGGAATTTTTTTATCATGTAGTTGGGTTTAATTCCAGCCTTAGTGATTGTTATTATGTGGTTTAGTGTAACAAAAACCTGGGGAGAATTATTGTGATGTGGGTTGTGGTAGATTCCTCCCAGATGGATTTGATATATGTGGGATATGATGCCTCTTGAGATGATTATGAATTCTGTTATTTGTGAATACTCTTAAGACATGTATGATTTCGATCAGATTCATTTCCTCTGGGATGATTGTGATACATTTTTGAGGTAATTCCACATGAGATGTTTGTGATGTGATTTGGATGTGATTCCTTATAATATGAGCGTGATGTGTCTTAAATGTGATGCCTCCTATCATGATATGATACAGGTTTCACGTGATGCCTCTCGATATGAATATGATACCGATTGGAAATGACCCCTCATGAGATATAAATAACACCGTATGGATATGATACCTCATAATATTATTATGACGTGAGTTGTAAATTATTAATCTCAAGATGGATATGATGTGGGTTAAAAGTGATGCCTCTAAAAATGATTCTAATAAATGTTGGACACGAATCCTCCCAAGATTGATGTGAGACAGGTTGGATATGATACCTCATGAGATGATTACGATGTGAGTTAGTTGTGATATCTATTGAGATGAATTTCATGTGGTTGAGATGGTTCTTCCCAATACCATAATATTAGGACCAATACTAAAAACACATAATTTTTAATTTTCTCTATTACTGAGTAAGATGTCTCAAAATAAACTGACATATCAATATTTTACATCATTTCAATAAGTTAAAAATTATATCTCATAAAAAAGCACACAATAAAAATAATGAATGGTTTGTGGGTTTGGTGACTAGATATTAAAGTATCCTAGTTTGAAATATTTATCAATATTTCTTAACAATTGATACCCATTAGATTCTGTTCTATAATTCCCATATGTTATACTCATCTTTATAACATGGGAACTATAAAAATAATAATTGGGTGAGCTCAAATACTCAGTAAGGGGAGAAAACCCATAAACACTTCATTAAGTGTGAGATCATAATAATATGAGAAAACATGATAATATTAGAAATATAATATTAAAAATAACATTTAAAAATTATATTGGTTCATAATTCATTATAAATGTACATTTAATATCAAACAGATAAACATATTCCATGGTAAAAGAGTTTGAGAGAAAAAAATTATTAAAGGGACATAATCATAGGCATATGGAAATTTATAATTCCATTGATATATAACATTATAAAGAACTATGTCACAAAAAATAATTATAAAAAACTTTTGAACCAAGAAATCCATATCAAGTTAATGAAAATACTTTTGAACCAAGATACTCTCATCACATTCAAAAAATAAAATGGGGAAAAAATATACTTGAATCACATACAAAAAAATGACCCATGTCACGTTCACATATATATATTTTAAAAAAGACACCCAAATCACATTCACAGAAAAAACGTGTGAATAAATATAACTACATCACTTTCATGTAACATTTAACTAACTCATGAGATATTAAATAAAAACCAATTATTTAGGGGATTATATAGGACCCCACCCATTAATAATAATAATCTATACATTTGTGTGCCATAAAAACATAAAACATTCATATTTTAGAAATCAATTAATTACCGGTGAAAGAGGTATGGGTTTCATAAAAACAACTATAAATAATTCAAAAGAGATCTATAGAAATAAGGTTGATGATTGTATGATGAAAAATCACCATTGTATTATAATTATGATTAAGTATATTGACATATATGGAAGAAAAAATTAAACATTATTTTTTCTTTATATTATTTAATACCAATTTCTAATTTATTGGATGTTAATATAGTTAATTATTATATATTTTCATAATAATCATGTAAAAGTGGATTATTTGATTTATTAACACTTTAAATAGTTATTTACTAATGAATAATCCTTTTAAAATTTAATCATACTAATTATTTATCCTCTAAATGTATGGAATTTTAGCTAAGTAATTTTTTATTTACTATAGGTCGTATTATTCTTAGAATTTTCTTAATTAAATTAATCTAATATGTTGCAAATTGTTTTAGCGTAGTATTCAATGTGAAGAAATATGTTGAAAAAAATATATATTTTTTAAAATAAATATATATATATATTATAATATTGTTGTGTTATATTATCCAACTTAAGTAAATTGTGTCCTCACAATTTTAATTACCAATCAATAATAATATATTCAAGGTTTTCCATATGACACACATGAGTCGGGATTTGATTTCAAATTAGATATATAACTTAATATCATAGGTAATATAAGGATATTTTTTCTTCCAAAAAAGTATTATTTAAGAGTTTCTATAGATATAACTTTCATAGATTTATTTTCATAATTATGATACCAAACAAATAATAAATCCAAAATTGTAAATATACTATTCAATAATTTCCGAATATATTATTTTATGAAATCTAAATCCAAATATATCTTCTATAATGACACCGTTATTTCACAAAATAATTCTTTTATTTTAACTAGGACATAATTGGATCAAATGATAAGTCCTTCAATTTAACATAAGGGTTTAATGGTCATTTTACTATTAGGTTCTAGGAAATTACCATAAAAATGTGGTCATATCCTTCATAATGGTTCATAAAGAGCATGAAAATCTCCAAAGAATATCCTCTCAGAGTTTCTAGAAATGTTTGTAGTCTTAGACCCACTCATCACGCATCGAGTGAAGATCAAGTTGATACTCAAACAATATTTTTTAAGATGATTACCTTTAATCTCATTTTTTTCAAAACCTCATCCACATTCCAATAGCTTGATAGGGATTCAGTTTTTAAAAAACAAACACTCAAAACCTTAATAAAATTCAAGGATGTTACCCAATACTTAGACTCATCCATAAGGGTTTTAATAATGTTATTTCATTATAATCCCTAAAAATAACTATACTAATCTAAAAAATAACTAAACAATTATTTTATACTACATGATGTTCCCCATATTTACAATCTTAGTTTCGATGCTATCAAAACATAATTTACAACTAGATTCGATACTAAGAGAGATGTCCCCAACTAAACACACATATCATTATTTTACATCATTTCTATAAGTTAATCCTTACATCTCATAAATAATCACCCAATCCCAATAGTATAATGTTTAGTTATTTTTATGAATAAAATAATAAGCACCCTATTATATAATAATTGTAATAATTTATCCTTAACTTAACCACACTATCTTGAATTTACATAAAATATACCCATATTCATAACCAATGGAATGGATACATAATAATGGGGTCAGATAAAAATCTATGTAAGGGAAAAAATTCGTCAAAATTTCATCAAGTGTTAGATCACAATCATATTAGAAAACATGATAAGGGGATAAATTTATTATTAAAAATAAAATGGATATATAAGAATGTTTCACAAGTTATGATGGAGGAAAATAAATATCAAATAAAAAACATATTCCATGGTAAAGGAGTGTGATAAAATTAAACTGATCCCATATATATAATCATATAAAATCTTGTGTTCTCAAATTATCATAAACACTAAATAATTTTGGAATAACCATAAGAGTAGAAAATTTTGTGAACCAATCTATACACTATCACTCATGCAAGAACTTTTAAAACAAGTTATCCACGTCATGTTCACACTAGAAACTTATGCATCAAATATACCCACATCAGGTTTTCATATTAAACTTCATAAAAAAGATATCTACATCCCATATTCCAAAAACTTAGTGAACAATGAAACCCGCATAACAATTACACAAAAAAATGTTAACAGATCTACCCACACCTCATTCATACACCTGACTTGTTAACAAAAAATCACATAATCTTTATTCAAAAAATAGCGAGAAAATAAAAATGTATTGTGTTCACACAACATATAATTATATAATTCAATATAAAATATTAAACAACATGATTAAGGGATATATAGGACCCCATCCATCAATTATAATCATCCATATATTTTTGTTCTAAAAGAACACAAAAATATTCATATTTTATTCATTTACTTAATTTACATGATAAAATGAGATGTGTTTCAGAATCACTTTTATAGAACATTTCATAATACATCTATATAAAGAATGTCAGTTATGGTTTAAGAACATATCTCAAATGTGATGTATGGTTCATTAAAATTTATGACATAGATAAAAAATACATTTTTAGATCATTGAGTAAATCACATTAAAATATAAGAGGAAATACACATTTTCTTTTTAAAATCAGTATGATTTGGTTTTATTACGAATTGTTTTTAAATAGGTCAAAAAATATTCATTGAAAATAATGTTCAATATAAAAAATAATGTGTTCATACTTAAAATTTTAAAAAGGGTTTTTAATTTTTTTAACATTATCATAAATCGTAGATGTTATGAGTTACTTTCATGGTTATTATAAAAATGGTGAAGAAAATACATTGGGAAACATTTACATTAAAAAAATAACTTTTATAATGGATCTTTGAAAATGAAATAAATACCATCCCAAGAAAATTTGGTGTGAAAGATAAAATATATGAATGTAGAAGGAAATCCTTTTTAATATTTTAAAATGAATTTTTCCACATGTCACATGAAAAAAAGATATATTGAATCTTTTATTGAAAATATGAAAAGGGAAATTTAAATGTACCATGTGATAAATAATAATTAGGGTTCCAAATATAAATTAAAACATTCATGGGAATATAAAATATGGAAACCAAAGTAAAACTATCTTTAAATAGAATCATAATTATTATTAACTACGACATACTTTAAGGGGGAAAAATTCATTGAGGAGGAATATCTGAATAAAAGGTGTAATTTTTATTAGATAAAATTATAAATTACTATAGAAAATATTAGTTTTTATGAAACTAAGAATATATGTAGGATGATCAATATGAGACATTATAACTAAATAAAAGGGGGTTTTAGTTAACAAAAAAACCCCATACATTGTCATTATCTTTCAAATTAGAAACCCATGAAGTGTATACATTGAGATTGATTTGTAAATACATTTGATAGAATTAAAAATTATGAAAATAGAAATACATGTCCAATATGTACATCACAAAACAAGTTTTCTAAATATGTATCATATGTATATGATGAAAAATTGAGATTCAAAAGCCCTACCTTTAATCAAAATTTTCCATTCATCATATAACCTCATTTATAAAAAAATAACCATCTTAATAACCTATTTAAAAAAATTATTCATACCAATAAATTTTATAAACTTGTCGAATAATCATTTATTATAAATATATTAGTTAGTTATATCTTATTTTCATCATGATATGTTGTTATCTTCTATTGTTTGTTTATGACTATTTTCATAATGGTGGTGTCATTTGTTTTATTTATTAAAAGAAAATCCCTTAGATTTCATTATAGGTTCTGGAATATATATTTGAAAAATATTTATAATGTTCTAATTTCATTTGATATTTATTTTATTTATGTTTCATGATGATGAATTCAGTGACAATCTTGTTTCGGAAATTTTCCTGAACTAGGGGTTGTATCTTAATAAAAGGATATATATTGCCATTACCATTATTGAACCAAAAAAAAATTACTCATTATTTTCCAAAATCACTAGTAATTTTGTTTCTTTAGTTATCCGTGATAGAAATTTATGTAATTGTTTATATAGGAGGTTAAATTAACCGAAACAAGAAAAAAATATAATTTATGGGTGAGCACATTTAAGAAAAAGATTTCTTTGGCATAAAATCAATATTATAAAGTCATAATTATATTATTTATATAATTTTATAGTTTAAAAGTTAGATATAATATAATTTTATAAAGAAAAAAATCTAGATAAGAAATGAAACATGTCACTTTCCTGGTGGCGGTAGACCACATGTATACATGAGTGACGCATTCATTTTCCATAGAATAGAATGGATCTACGAAATTGTTTTATTTTTATAATATTAATAATTTTATTAATAGAATTTTAATCTATTTGATATCCCATTTTAACCATCCATGTATGTCAGTGATGAAAAATTGAACATGTCGTTCATGGAGTTGGTGGTCTGCACATACGTGTGACAATATTTTAATTTTTTTATGTAAAAGGGAAATTGAATTTATTGAATATTTAATCCTCTTAATTAAATTTAATTATATTAATAATATTTATTTAATAATAATATTATTGATAAAATATATCTTAATTAGGTGTAAGATGGAATAAAATAATTTCATTGGAAAAGGAGTAAATAATTATTTTTACCTTACACCATGGAAAACTATTTTAGAAAAAGGATTAAGGATTTGAGAGGTGTTATTTTGTAAATAATAGAACTTATATAAATTATCTAGATGTTTTGGGGAGTAATTTCGTTATATATATATATATATTCAAATACAAGAGTCATGGGGTTTGAAGAGAAGTGTGTGTGTGTGTGGGGGGGGGGTATGAATCCTTTTATAAGTGAGGGAAATGACATTTTTATGATATATAAAACCTCAAGTCAGAATTGTAAGGTAAAATCAATCCAATAATGGACAATAATGGAGTGGGGTAAGGGTTATGATCGATAAATACTAAACAATATTTTTTCATACATGGTTTTAACATGTTTTTAGTCTTTTACTCTTATCTTTTTCTATTTTTCTATTTTTTCCATTGTAAATAAGTTTTACCTTGGTAATTTAATTTTAATGCCTAAAAATAAAATAGTCCTTATTAAAAAACTTTTTCCGAATTATTCAAAATATTGAATATATTTTTTTAAAAAAATTCATAAGGGTGATAAAAATTAATTTTAATATTTGCGTATAAAACAAGTAAAAACCATTTTTTAAAACTGTATTTTTAACCACAAATAGTACTTTTTGAGGATAAAATAATAAATTTTATTCATTTCCATGACATTAATATGTTTATTATTAACAAAATAATATCTACATATCTTAAAAATCAACCTCGAAAATAATCTTCCCTTGTGATATCATAATTAAAGAAAAAGACAGAAACACATTTTTATTAGAATAAAATATTACTTAAGCTCAAAAAATTTTAATTTGGGTTTTATAAATCCCACATATTATTTTTAAAGGAATAATTCCACTCCAAAAATAAAAGTTTTATCATGAACGTTTTTATTAATTTTCATGTTATACTCATATCTTGATATAGTCTTGAAAATGGATCTTTAAACAGTATGTGTTCTCAATATTATTTTATACTAATTTTTTATTAATATAATGGTAATATATTAGTTTATATGTTGAAATATACGATATTATAATAAAAATAAATTAAAAATGGTGTATTTATTTTATTAATACTTTAAATTGTTATTTTAGAATGAATAATGAATTTTAATATTGAATAATATTAATTATTTGTCCACTAAATGCAAGAAATTTTTGTTGAGTGATATATTATAAATTAAAATTGGTTTTATTAATCTTATAATTGAATTTATAATGTTCATCTAATAAATTTTGGAATTTTTTAGTTCAATTTTGGTTGTGAAAAAATCTATTGAACAAATTTGATTTATTTAAAGAATATATATATATATATATATTAATTTTTTGGGGTGCTACATTATACATGTTTCCTCCAAATATTCTTGTGTATGTGAGTTGGGGTTTACCACCCTTGGGTGTGGATATGATTTTCTAGATTGGAATAACTACCACCCAATAGAGAATATGAGTTATATAGAGTGGTAACTAACCTTAGTGGATGTAGTGCCATAGGTAGACAAGGACATTCACTGGCTAAATTATGTATAAAATGACCATCTGTGTGGATTCTCATGTACCTAGTGGAGTAAAATGTGTATACATGTGATGGTTAAAAATTTATAACTTATTTTTATATCTATGAAAATATTTTTTGTTTTTTAGGGTCACACTTAGTGTTGGATTAATGAGTTATATACTCACACCTCGTACTAACATCCTGATCTGTGAATTGATATTATTTTAAATATTATGGTTTAAGAGATGTATATAATAAATATAAGTGATTTAGAAAAGAATTGTGGGGATGTATGTAGGATTTTGAAGTGATATCAAGGAAAATCGATGTCTATTTTTTTTTCATAAATTCATGTATAGTGTATGATTGGCCTATTGGTTAATCCAATTATGATGTATGAAGGAATAATATATATGTTTTTTAATATAATTTTTATATTATTATCATGGTTTTATTCCCACTATACTAGCATATTATGAACTCTAATGTGATTTATATAATGGATGTTTTATTATTAGTGATTATTTTTTCATGATGATACCTTGGGGTATAGTATCCCCATGTGGTTTTATTAAACCCTCAACGCTAGTCAATAATAGTTATCATATAGAGAGGTATTCTTGATATATTGTGGACAAAACTATTTAGTCACTATTTGAGTGAACTACAAAAATGATGCTATAAATTGGTATTACTGTTTTTTGACCCTCTCACTATCTATGATATGGTAGATAGATATATCACTAATTTGAACATAGAATTGATCCTATGTTTTATTCGACATTGTAAATTTAGGGAAAATGTATAAGTTTACAAGGAGTTTGGAATGTTTGTCTTAGTTTTCTATCTTATCATTGAGTTTTTTTGGATAAAAATGATTATTTGATTTATTTATTTATTGGTTTTCTCTTAGAATTATGTTTCAAGAGGTTTAAATTCATATACCATCTTAAATATTCTATTTTACATGTTATGTGGATAATTTCATGTTATTATGATAGTAGTTTTGATAAAAAATAAGTTTACTTATTTGATTCATCAATAATAACTTATTTTACATTTTTTTCAAAATAACTTATTGATGTCATTATATATTACCAAACCACATGTTTATTCTTTAATGGACATGAATCATATACGAATGATATCATTGATATGCATATGGATATGACACTGATCCTCAAGGGGGTAGTCTTGTATAAAGATACCAAGTGAGTATTAACAACCTAGAGTGGTTGTATTGGTTTATGAGTTATTTTATGTTATCTAAGATGGGATAATCAGTGATTTATTATGAGTTGTGGAGTATAAGGTAATGAATAATTGACTTGGTTATGAATCATAGTATCATATATATATGACATGGAATTTTTGTTAGTCAGAATGTGTTATTGGAATAATAGGTAGCTATCTTATTATTACTTATGAGGAGTCATGATATATAAGGGTATCCCATGAGAGAGGGTTTTTCTAGGGAAAATGGATTATTTATTAAAGTTGAATCATGTGTAGTTATTTGTGTTATAAGAGTTGGTGCACCAATTTTATGATCGAATATATATTATATTCAAGTGAGGTAATTCTTTGTAATGTAATGGGAATGAAGTAATGAATGGTGCTTCATGTAAGGGATGTGAACAAAATTCATGTGAGGTTTGATAAACTATTTTATTGGACAAATTAGGCTAGTATTTCAAGTATGTGACCTATAATGATTGAATCCATGGAATTTAGTATGGTAATACTCGAGTGTATATTTATTAATCATGTGGTTTTATTTACAATGAAGAAGTTGGGCATCATAATGGGTGGACTTGTTAATATTATATTTCAATGGGGGCATGGGAGTTAGTGTTTTATTAACATATTATGTATGTGGATTATTATGACCTAATATCACCCATGGGTTAGTGATACGAGTTCTTGGTTATCCTTTATCAACCAGTATGGTATTTGGATATAAAAATTGGTGGATTTTGGGAAAATATCAAAATAATGAGTTTTAGTTCAGAAGGATAAATAAATCTTGTATGATATGACATGGTTACAATGATAATAATGGACGAGTTCCTTCAAAACATTCCCAGTGTGTGGGTTAGGCTGGGATGGGAATTTATTAGTTCCTTGAGATCCATACGAGATGTGGGACCATGATAGGTACCTATATGTCTTGATGGGGTCTTGGACGTTTTAGTTCTCCAAATACTCAGAGTGAGGCCATCATATTATAATCTCACTTATTAGATGACCACACATGGAAAGTGATCAGGGATAAGTTAATACTTATAAAGGTGTGAGGAATCCTGATTCAATCAGTAGAAAAAAGGGATAAAGGAGTTAACCTTGTGACATATACAATTTACCAATTGAGTATCATCTTCTCTAAATATGTTTCGATACAAATTGGTTAATGAGAAAAACTTCTTTGATATCAACTATGGATACTATAGAGTTTATGTTTTGTGATGGGGAAATGAATTAGAGGTTATAATATTTTTTTAATACCAAAATGTTATGCTTATAACAGAGATGATATATGAACTTTTATGGGATGTGAAATGTGGTATGATAACCATTGGGTCATGTGATATTTCAAGGGGTCTAGTGACATAGTGGGATCTGAAAGGATTCAAGAGATATCCTTTACTAAAAATAGTCAAGAACTGATGTGATGAGAAATTTATAAAGGGAGTGTCAGGTAGTCTACAACTAGTTAGAGCACGAGAGCCACATAGTAGAGAGTTATTTGTGATAGGGTGTTGTGGGATTAATTCTTAGAAAAAATTTAAGAAGTAGAGGTATGTAGTATATCTACATAGATACCCAAGGATGGGGATTATATAATGGGTACATCTAGATAGTATGAGTGGGGGTCATAAGTTTTATTGTTCAAATATTAGTGGGTTATATGTAGGATATGTATGAGTGATCTAGAATTAGGTAATTATATTTTTGGTTGAGGATAAGAATTTCTGACTATATGAAATAAGACTAAAGGATTTTTATTATGGGAAATATCCAAATATGGTTGTTGATAAGTGAGAATCAGTTAATTGTAGGATCAAAATAATAAATGAAGATACTCATTGTAGTATCTAATTATGCTCAATATACAAAGGGGTGGGGGTGAATTGTATACCTGAAAAAAATTCCTTTTTAACTTTTAAAGATGATTATGTTTAACAAGGTTAAACAAGGTAATTCACAAAACCTCTAGTTCTACACACATTCTTGATTCAGGAAATATGATTTTGAGAATGTAATTCCAGAAATGTGATTCCAGAAATGAAACTTAACAAAAGTTTACAAAAAAAATATTCTACCTTAGAGCGTATAGAATCTTACTATATTAGAGTAAAAGTATAAGAAAGTAAAAGATAGTTATAATTTTCTCAACAAACAAAATGGAGTAGAAAACTTGTAACAAAACAAGTAACAAGTAGTAAATCTTTTAACCCAAATAGTAGGGTATCCAACAAACATTGGGAAAGGTCCCTTGATTTATATTTTCATGAAATTATGTCTTTCCCACACCAGGGTAATCCCTCAATATGAAGATCAGAGTTTGTCTTGCTATCCCCACAAGCCCTCAACTTTTAGGTAGTCGGTACCTATGTCTTCCTTAGCAAGGAATCCATCAACTTCAAGGTAGTCAACACCTCTGTCTTTCGATCCATAGAAGCCCTTGATTTTACACTACAACAATCAGAGTCATACAAAGAAAATCTGAACAAGAATTTTGGTATGCACAAAGCATGAGAGTGTCTCTCTCTAGAAATCACTTCAGATCAAAAGTTGTCTAAAAGTACTGAGATCTTTCAAATGAGCTTCTATTTATAGGCACAGCTCCAACAATCGTCTCCCTCCTCCAACAGTCATATTTTTCATTGAAGTTTGGACGGACCTCTACACATGTCACTCAAACAATGGTTAGTTAGTAACTAAATGCATGACATAATTTTATAACAAAAAATTGTGGAAGAAAAAATATGGTTACATATCCAAAATCAAATATTCAGAATGTAAGAAAATAAAAAGTTTAGAGTCAAATAAAAAATAAATCTAGTGTCTATAATACAATGATATTCAGATTATGTTTTCTAAGGAATTCAGAACCTGAACTCTATAGAATTTTAGAGTCTGAATTTTAAGGAAATTTGGAATCTCGATTTACAAGAATTCAAAAACTAAACATAAAATTTTTGGAGTCAGAGTTCATGAGAATTTGGAGTCAGAAATTACAATGTTTAGAGTCAGAGTTCATTAGAATTTGGAGTCAGAACTCAGAATATTTCAGAGACTGAATTCTGAGAACTCGGAGTCAAAACTCAGAAGAGTTTAGAGTCTGAATTCAGAGAACTCAGAGTCAGAACTCAGAAGAGTTTGGAGAATGAATTCAAAGAACTCAGAGTCAGAACTCATAAGAGTTCAGAGTCTGAATTTAGATAACTGGGAGTCTGAATTCGGATTCTGAAAACAAAATTCTCTTTATTTAAGTATTATATGATTCAGAGGTTTTAGATATGAAACTAAATTTTACACTTAGATAATATAATTTACAATGAAAAACATTGTAAGGATAAATTTCTTTGGGGAAGGAAAATTTCCTTCATAGATGTAAAAAACATGGTAAAAAGAGAATTTCCTTGAGATAAGGTGTTTGTGATTTTCAAAACAAGAAGAAATGGTTATATCACAATGAAACCTTATTGTCTTGACAATCTCCCCAAACATGATGGAATGGAAAATTCACAAGGAAAACCTTAATGACTCAACAATCTCTCCCTTTTTGGAAAGCACAACATCCGTACCAAAAAGAATAAAAGGACATAGAAAATAATTTTCTGGACTTTGAAAATTAAACGTAACTCCCTTATCATATGGTAAATGATGAATACAAATAACTCCCCCTTAGGCTTTGGAACACTAAGGATCATATTATAGATTTTTGGAATGAGTTTTTTCATTATCGTGAGTACATAAATCACTGTAATGAAAACTCACCCTTACTTAGGGATATTTATCCCTTTCTTAGTATTATTTTTCCTTTTTTTCCCTTTTTGATTTTCAAAATGAATTTGAGGGAATAAAGAATAAATTATAGTACCTGTAATATTAGTACAAAGAATCCAAATAAAAATGAGAAACCAAAATTTCATTAATATAGGAAGAATTTGTAGAATGAAAGAATAAAAAAAATATCAGATTGGATCTATTTTCCTTCCTTCCTCTTGGGTATCAATTTATTCACTATGGTTTTCTTCTTTTTGAGTTCCTTGTGTTCTTCCTCTGATTACTTTAGGAGCAGATCCAGATCCCTAGATTTCTTCTCTAAGGCCTTGATTCTTTCATCCGGAGCCTTAAGAACCTCTGTCCGAGCCTTTAAAATTTCTTCTTTCTTAACAAGATTTTATTCATTCCCAATCTGAAGATCTCTTTATATATTCTAGCTTTGAGCAATAGAATATAGCTTCCCATTAGATCCTTTACCTCTTGAATCCGATTATTATTCTCAAGAGTTATCTTTTCCACAATGCTAGTCATGAGATTCTTGATTTTACCATCTTCTCTATCAAAATATTCCATAACACCATCTTGAAACTCATCACGCTCTCTCAAATATTCAAATATCTTCTTTGAATAGCTAACCACTTTCTTACAAGATCTTTTGTGGGCATCGTTAGTAATGAATAAGTTCCTGAAATCAGCCTCAAGTTTTACACAGTTATCCATCACCATGGATACTGAATCCTATTTTTTATTAAAGCTGTGTTGGAGCATCTGACATCTTGAGTCAAGGCTTGGAAAGATCATAATGGTGTCAACAATCTTCTTAAGTGATTGAACAACAAAATCATGTCTTAGGAATGATGATTCTGAATATGAGACTTTTCTTAGTGAGTGCTCTTTCTCAAGATCAACAAGTTTTCTCTTAGAAGACACATTGGATTAATTCTTCTTTAAAACAACTTTAGTAGGTGTATCCACAAACACCTGTTTCCCCTTATTTGTTTTTGGAATAGCTTCCTCATCTGAAGATTCATGTTCACTGCCAGACAACTGAACAATTCTATCTTCATCTATCTTCTCTTTTTTAGCTCATGCCTCAGTGTCTTCATGGTGAATGAAATCATTATTAGAACTTTCTTCCTCAGAGAGCTTATTCACATCATCTTCATCCTTTTCATCGGACCCAGGAGTAACAAGCTTTGAAGATCCGGCTTGAGAGGTACATATTGATAATTTCTCAGATGCACCTTCCTTATCATGAAAGTCATCAACTTTATTTATGATGTCTTTGGTTTCACCACTGCTTTCTTCTTCTTCCACTTCTTCTACAACTTCCTTTTCTTCAACAATATTTTCTTGTACGTTTTCCAGAGTCATAAATTTCTTAACTGGAGTCTCAGGTAAGGATTATACCAAGAATGATTTGGGTACTGGGATAATCTCAGATGCTTTCTCAGTATCCCTTAGATGGGATTGAAAAATTTTATCTTTAGACATCTTCTTCTTTTGTTTCTTCTCTTTAGCTTTCTTATCAAGCTCATGAGATGTCTTTTATTTTAAAGGGATAGCTTCTGCAGGATCCAAGGCAAACTGTGGCTATCCTTCCTTCCATTTTTTATTATCTTCCCTCCACTTTTCAACAACCTCATTAGGATAGGATTTTTTCTTATTAGGTTTTGGAGGTGCGGATTGAGATTCATTAGCTTTTGGTGTTTTCTCTTCCTCTTCTACTTCTTTCAACTTTCTATTCTTTACAGCCTTTTTCGATTGTTTAGCCACTTCTTGTTCTTTTAGAACAACTTCAGCCAATTCTACTAGTAGATCATATAATTCTTCTAATTCCTTAGAAAAACCAACTTTCATCCTTTCCAGGGTATCATCTCTAATTAGAATGACTTTGAAATTCCTCATCTTTGAACTAAAATGGATTTTAAAGGATTCAAGACACTGAACAATAAACTTGGAAAGAATGGTCGGGCACATGATAATCTGAGCCTTCAGATTTCCATTCTTGATATTCTCAAACATAATCAGAATTTGCCTAACCAAATTTATATTCCACAGATTCACCAGAAAATCTATGATGTACATGTCACTCTTCTTCAAGGTGTCCTTATCACATTTTCTCGGAATGATAAAATCTTGAACCCATAATTCAAGGATCTGGTTATTTATAGAGAGGTCAGAAATATGTGGAGTCTTGACATCTACAAGAGTGAGATACTCTATAGCTTTAACCTTGAAAAAACTTCCTTGAACATCCAACAACTTATGGTAATAGAATTCGGCCTCCCCTTCAAATGGAACTCCTACCAATCTAGCTGCCTTTGTGTACAAAAGAGCATAGGTCTTTCTATAGCTTTTGAATGAAAACTTCTCTCTGCCTTCTTCTTCAAAAAAACATACTGATTCATAAAACTCAACAAGTAGATCTGGATACACCAAATTTTGAGCACCTAACTTTGATATACAAACACTCTCTCATCCCCTGAGTTTGATATTCTTCAAGATTATAGAATCATACCTGTTGAAAAATTTCAGATGCTCTAACCTTTCTCTATATACCCGCCACACCAGAATTGGCTTGATAGTAGACATATCTTTCTGAGAGGATTCTTCTACAAACATTCAGAATTGAGAAAACTCTACGAAGTTTGGAATGGGCATAAGTTGAAGGTCAGAACATTAGCACGCGAGAGCTTGAGATCGATGTGGGACAACCCTTCAGGGGTCCTTTATATAAGTGTTGAAAGTGATGATTCATCTTACAAATTCAATCCAATGGCTGAAAATCCTTATGATTAAATCTGACGGTTGATATGATATCCGCAAAGAAATCTTGATAGAATCTGATCTTTTGAGGATTTTACGAAAAACATTTGGATTTAAGGAAAAGAGAAACCGAAAATTTTAAAACACAAAAGAAAAATATAGCAAGTAAATTGTGTCTATGGAAACTTAAAAAAGGAAACATAACTTTTGAATTGTCATGAAAATTATTCATAGTGAAGAAAATATTTTTCTTGAAGAACTTTATATTAAGAAAAAAAACTTGGCGACGAATAAAATTTTTAAAAACTGACTAAAAAAATTTCCATTA
The DNA here is from genome assembly GCA_963277665.1 of Viscum album. Lineage (NCBI taxonomy): Eukaryota > Viridiplantae > Streptophyta > Magnoliopsida > Santalales > Viscaceae > Viscum > Viscum album. The sequence continues at coordinate 1,005,232,096 of OY728164.1, read as the reverse complement.
CGAAAAAAAACACAGCAGACCTTCATTACAAAGAATTTTAAAAAAGGTCATTACAAAAAAATTTGAAAACCTCTATTATAGAAATTTGAAAAACTCCATTACAAAAATTAATAAAAACACCATTACGGAAATTTTGAAAAAACTTAATTATGAAAAATTTGAAAAAAAAAACATTAAGAAAAATTTGAAAAACTACATTAAGAAAAACATTGAAAAACATCATTATGAAAAATTTGAAAAACATCATTATGAAAAATTTGAAAAAATTCATTACAAAAAATTTGAAAAACTTCATTACAAAAAATTTTAAAAACATCATTATGAAAAACTGGAAAAACTAACAGGCATATGTACTCCCCCTATAAAAAGGAGTTTATTACTATAAACAGATTGATTTCAATAGGAAGCTAAAAAAGAGGATTACCTTATGGTTATCATTCCTAACTTTTTTTAGTGTATTCAAATCTATCCGAGAGTAATGATTTCGTGAAAATATCCGCATGTTGATCTTGAGTTCCAATTAATTGAAGAATGATATCTACTTTTTGTGTGTGATCCCTAAGAATGTGATGCCTAATATCTATATGTTTTGCACGAGAGTGATGTGCATGTTTTTAACCAAGGGCAATGAAACTTGTATTATCACAAAAAATTTGTGTTTTAGTAAAACTCATACCATAGTCTGTGAGTGTGTGTTGCATCCACAACACTTGAGCAAAACAACTTCCTGCTTCTACACATTCATCTTTAGTAGTGGAAAGTGATACTGAGTGTTTCTTCTTGCAAGAACAAGAAACTAAAGAATCTCCTAAGAAATGACAAGTTTCGGATGTGCTTTTTCAATATATTCTAAATCCACCAAAGTCAGCATCTGAAAAACTTTTCAAAAAAAAATCATTTCCAGAAGAATAGGAGAGTCCTAAATCCATGGTTCCCTTTAAGTAGTGAAAATTTCTTTTCACTGCCTTTAAATGAGAATCATTAGGATTTGATTGGTATTTTGCATATACGCATACTGAAAACATTAAGTCTGTATGACAAGATATCAAGTAAAGACAACTTCCTATCATACCTCTAAACAATTTTTGATCTACTAGTTTCCCAGCTTCATCAAGATCAAGTGTTTTTGAGGTACCAATGGGAGTACAAATACTCTTAGTGTTTTCATATCCATATTTTTTAAGAAAATATTTAATATACTAATATTGGGATATATAGATTCCTTCTAGTTTTTGAAAAATTAGAAAGCCAAGAAATAATGTTAACTCACCCATCATACTCATTTTAAACTCATATTTCATTAGATCCACGAAGGAATTAGTTAATGATTGCTGAGTTGAACCAAATATAATTTCATCAGCATAAATTTGAACAATCAAAACAGTTTTCTTATCTTTCTTTATAAAAATTTTTGGATATAACTTTCCCTTAACATAATAATTTTGATTAAAAACTCTTGTAAGTCTATCATACCAGGCTTGAGGGGCTTTCTTAAGTCCATACAAAGCTTTGGTAAGTCTAAAAATGTGATCAGGATGTTTTGTTTCTTCAAAACTAGGAGATTGTTTTCCAAAAACTTCTTATTGAACAGAATCGTTAAAGAAAGCACATTTCACATCCATTTGAAGATGTTTGAAATTTAATAATGCTGCAAAGGCATGTAAGATATGAATAGATTCATGTCTAGCTACTGAAGCATAGTTTTCTTTATATTCTATTCCATCTTATTGATTATAGCCTTTAACAACTAACCAAGATTTATTTAAAACTATGATTCCATTTTCATCAGAATTATTTTTGAGGACTCTTTTAACAACAATAACAGAAGATTCCTTAGGTCTATCAACCTAGGTCCATACTTTATTTCTTTTGAATCCATTAAGTTCATCTTGCATGGATTTAATCCAATCCTCATCACCTAAATCTTCTCAATGCTTTCTGGTTCTAATTGGGAAAGGAATTCTAGATGTTCTACTTAATTTCTTAAGGAAATTCTAGTCCTTACAGGTAGATTCACATCACCAATTATACTATCACTAGGATGATTCTTAAGAAACACCTGATTTGGGTTTTTTAGAACCAGTTAATCAACTAAGAATAGGAAATCTTCTAGGGTAAATGTTTCAGAAATATCTTCATGGAAATTTTTTTATTAGAAGGATATTTTATCAAGGGTTGATAGTAAGTTTTTGAAAACACATCTGAATATGTAGGTTGGGGTTGTTTAAAAACAAAGGGATCAGTTTCAACAAATTTCACATATACTGTCCTTTCAACAGTACAAGAGTATTTATTGAAAACTCTATAAGCCTTAGAAGTTGTGGAGTAGCCTAAGAAAATTCTATCATCATATTTTGGTGTGAATTTATGTAGATTATCTTTAGTATTCAGGATTAATACCTTTTAACCAAAAACCCTGAAGTAGTAAAGTCTAGGTTTTCTACCATTCCATAACTCATAAAAATTTTTATTAAGAAAAGGTCTAATTAAAACTCGATTTATAGTATAACAATAAGTACTTATAGCTTCAGCCCAAAAATGTATTTATATAGAGTATTCAATCGACATGGTTCTTATTATCACTTGAGAACTCTATTTGTTCTTTCAACAAAACCATTTTGTTGAGGAGTTATTGGTGCTGAGAAGTTTTGATTAATTCCTTTTCTACTACAAAAAGTTTCAAAATCAGAATCTTGAAATTATCCACCATGATAACCATGAATAGTTTTCAATTGAACTTTTTTATCATTTTTAACTTGGGCTCTAAAACTAATGAAATACGAAAAAGCTTCATACTTCTTTGTTAGTAAATATACCCACATAAATCCAGTGTAATCATAAACTAGAAAAAATACATAATACTTTCCCCCAATGCTTCCAGTTTGTGTTGGACCAAAATTATCCATATGCACTAACTGTAATGATTCAGCAGTTGAGACTTCACCAACTGATTTAAAACTTTATTTACGTTGCTTTCCATATTGACAAGGGTTACAAACATTTTAATAATCAAATCTATGCTCCGATAGATCCTTAACTAATCTTTTCTTAGAAAGTTTTCATAGGTTTCTAAGGATACAATGTCTTAAACTTATATGCCATAACCAAGAATGATCATTCATTTCACTATGGCAAGGTAAGTCTTGGCTCCTATTGTCTTCTATGTTTAGTGTTTATACATTCTCTTGCCTATGGGTAGAAAGAATAAAATCTTCCTTGGAATTGTGTACTAAGCACTTATCATTCATAAAATTCACAAGGTAACCTTTGTCAAATAATTGGATTATGCTAATGAGGTTGTGATTAAGGTCCTTAATAAATAAAACATTTGAAATCAATGTTTTTACAAGAAGAACAATGTTACTTATACCAATAATTTCTCCCTGTGCATTATCTTCGAAAGTTGCTTTCCCTCCTTTCATCTTGATAATATTTTCAAAGTATTTTTTGTTACCAGTCATATTCCGGGAACATAAAATATCCATCTACCATGTATTTCTATTTGTACTCTATTTATTTTCTTGAAAATAGAAGAGTTATATTGTCGGATCCCAAACTTTCATGGATCTGGAAACTTCAGAAAGCAAAATTTTATGCACCCACATTTTCTTAGAATAAAAGGATTTATGAAATCCTAAAGACTGAGTTTTATGTAGTGAACAATTTTTTTCCCAATGCCCACCGCACTGACACTTAGTATAGAATGGATCACTTTGAGGAACAATATAATTGTTACTAAAAACTGGTTTAGAACTATTATAACCAAAACCAGAACTTTTCCTTAGAGGTCGGATTTGAGAATACATCTTATCAAAATTTTCCTTACCTAATATAATGTTTGAGAAAAAATTTGTCAAGGAAAAAATTTTGGATTTCAGTTTGATAACTATGTACTCGTCTTCCAAAACACATGATTTTGAACTAGAGTTAGGCTCGAAAAAATTTTCTTAGAAATTACTGTATCTATATCCATATAATGTTTATTCTTCCTAGAATTTAATTCTTCAAGATTTTTTTGAAATACTTTCAAAATCAACAATTTTATTATCAAGATCATTAGAAATATATGATATTTTCTTAGTTAGAATAGTATTTCTAGAATTGTCCTCATCATGATTTTTCATGAGTTTTGAATTCTCATTCTCAAGGAGCTTAGAAAACCTAGAAAATTCTTCATAGGTAGGTAAAGAATTTTATTCATTAGAAGAAGATTCTTCATCTGAATATTAATCATATTTATCATTTCTATAATTTTAATTTAAAGAAACATTGTCCGTTGATTAAACATTGTGTAACTTATCCATTATGCAATGATTTTTAATAGGTAGTCTGGCTATTAGACCGAGATTATTCTTTTTAGAAGACTCTTAATTTGATGATTCATCTGAAGAGTCTCCACCAATGGCACTCCAGGTGTCATTAGCTTTTAATACTTTCTTAGCTTTAGCTTTGTAGTACTTATTTATGTTTCCCTCAGAATGCCTTTCTTTAATTTCTTTTCTTTTGAGGATATGACAATCAGGTCTTATGTGTCAAACTCTATTACATTCATAACATGAAACTTCTGAATATTTATTATCTTTCCTTTACTTCTTCTAATATTTGGATTGAAAGTTCTTCTATCCAAAAATCTTGTTCATCCTTCGAGAAGGATTTTCTATCTCATTTTATAAAGATTCACTTCCACTAGATTCATATAGTATAAAAATGTTATTAGAAATAGATCTTGTAACTCTCTCAGGAGTCTTGGATTTTTTATGATTTGAAGTTGTAGTAAAAGCAACACTGCCATTCCCATTCTTCTTCTTAATGTTATCTGCATCTCTCTTCATTCTGGTCTCTTATTGAAGAAGAGTTCCAAAAATTTCATCAAGAGAAATATGAGTAACCTTCCTATTATCTTCAACATTATTTCTCTTAGATTCCCATTCATTGGGCATAATGTCTATGATCTTATCAACAAGAGCTTCATCATCTAATCCTTTCTCACCCATGTATTGTAAACTATTAACAATAGTTATGAATATTTTTTTCACCTTACATATGGGTTCTCCATAAGGAAAGCCGAAACCATGATATTTATCTCTGAGCATGGCTCTTCTAGTTTCAATAACTTTGGAAGTTCCAAAGTGTGTAACATCAAGTTTATTCCAAATACAATTTGCTGCTTCACAATGTATTGTGTACCATTTAATTCAGTTGATACTCATACTTTTCTTGATTGGTGAAGGTACTAACTTCCTTTTTAGGGATTTTATATCCTCCAGTAAGCATAACAAAGTTATCTACTCAAGTATTGATAATGAAAGTCTTTATATAATCTCTCCAATATTAGTAATCATTCCCATCAAATATAGGTGGTCTAGTTTAATTTAGATTGTCTATCAAACCAACATTGATTCCTTCCATCTTAAAGAAAAGTCATTCCATAAAAACTAGTTAGTAATTAGAGAGTTTATAAACAAAGAAAATATTCCTTAGAAAGGAAAATAAAACTAGAGTCTGAAAATTTGAATACAAGAAATAATAATAAGAAGAATTCTCTTCTGAATATAATGGTAAGATTAATTCAGATTGAACCAATCCTGTGATACCAATTATAGGATCGAAATAATAAATGATGATAATGATTTTTGAATCTGATGATGATCTATATACAAGAGGGGGTGGAGGGGGGGGGGGGGGGTGAATTGTATACTTTAAAAAAATTCCTTTGGAAATTTTAAATGTGATCATGTTTAACAAGGTTAAACAAGGTAATTCACAAAACCACTAGTTCTACACAGTTTCTTGATTCAGGAAATATGATTCTGAGAATGTAATTAAGAAAAAGTGCTTCCAGAAATGAAACATAAAAAAAGTTTACAACAGCAAAGATTCTAGCTTAGAGGATATATAATCTTACTATATCACAGTAAAAGTATAAGAAAGTATAAAATATTTATAGTTTCATCACCAAACCAAATGCAGCCGAAAACTTGTAACAAAACAAGTAAAAATTAGTAAATATTTTAACCCAAAGAGTAGGGTATCCAACAACCTTGGATAAAGGTCCCATGATTTATACTTTCAAGAAATTCTGTCTTAACCACACCAGGTTAAGCCCTCGATATAAAGATCACAGTCTCTCTTCCTATCCCTACAAGCCCTCAATATTCAGGTAGTCGGTACCTTTTCCATCCTAAGCAAGGAAGCCCTCAACTTCAAGGTAGTCGACACCTTTATCTTCCTATCCCCAAAAGCCCTCAATTGTACACAACAACAATTAGAGTCGCATAATGAAAATCTAAACAAGAAGTTCAGTACGCACTAAGAAAGAGAGTATCTCTCTCTAGAAATAACTTCAGATCAAAAGTTGTCCAAAAGTACTGAGCACTTTCAAATGATATCATATTTATATTCACAGCTCCAATAGTCATCTCCCTCATCCAACAGTCGTATTTCTCCATGAATTTTAGTGGTATTTCTACACATGTCACTCAAAAAATAGTTAGTTAGTAACTAAATGCACGACATCGTTTTATAAAAAAACATGTGTAAGAAAAAATATGGTTACATAACCAAAATCAAATATTCAGAATGTAAGGAAATAAAATATTCAGAGTCTAATAAAAAACACATTCGGTGTCTATAATACAAGGTTACTCGGATTCTGTTCTCTATGTAATTTAGAACCTGAACTCTATAGAATTCAAGAGTCTTAATTTTAAGGAAATTCGGAATCTTGTTTCACAAGAATTAAAAACCTAAACTTACAATGTTTGGAGTCAGAGTTCATTATAATTCGGAGCCAGAGCTCAGAAGAGGTTGGAGTCTGAATTCAATGAAATCAGAGTCAGAACTCTGAACAGTTCGGAGTCTGAATTCAGGGAACTCGGAGTCTGAACTCAGAAGAGTTCGGAGTCTGAATTCAGATAACTCAGAGTTAGAACTCAGAAGAGTTCATAGTCTGAATTCAGAGAACTCAGAGTCTGAATTTGGAGTCTGAAAACAGAATGATCTTTATCTAAGTATTATATGATTCCTAGGTTTTAGATATGATACCGAATTTTATACTTAGACAAGATAATGAACAATTAAAAACATGGTAATGATAAATTTCCTACGGGAATGAAAATTTTCCTTATAAAAGTAAAACATAGTGAAAATTGAGATTTGCCTTGAGATAAGGTGTTTGTGATTTTCAAAACATGAAAAAATGGTAAAGTCATAAGGAAACCTTATTGACTTGAAAATCTCCCCAAACATGTAGGAATGGAAATGTCATAAAGAAAACCTTATTGACTAAACATAAATTAGGTATGTTAAGAAACTCATGAGTATGAGTTATGATTCCATTTTGGTGGGAAAACCATGTATGATTATTGGGAAATATATTTATTGAGGAGGTGTGTCTGTATTCTATAAGTGATTCTATGATGTGAAACAACATGAGAATGAGGAATGGTATTTTTTATGAGTATAGTATCAGGTGTGATACTACAGGTTCTGATGGAAATTTTTAGGGGATTCTCAGGTGTAGTGATGAATGAGTTATAGTCTAGATTTGAAAATTGATGTGATATATTGGTGTATTATTTTGGTATATTGGAAATACATGAATGTTTTTATAAGTGGGGAATTTTCAAGAGGATGATTTAATTATTTAGTTTCATGGTCTGTGGTCTATTTTGTTTTTTAGATACAATCCACACAGTGGGGTTCTGACTAGAATGATTCTTGTGTGATTAGGTTTTATAGATTAGATATAAATTTGAGTACATAATATTGAGGTTTAATGATGAGTGCATTTGAATAGATTATGGTGTGTCAAAAGTTATTTTAGATTATCTTTTGTTGGTTGTAGTTTTATCATGCTGATAATTTGAAAAGACATGGAATTAGATTGTGCATTGGATTTTATTAATAGAAATGGTTCATGTGGGATGGATGATGAGACTTATAGAGGATTATAAAGGTCATTTTTGGTCGATTTTAATGACAGAAACTAGTATGTATTAGTGGAATGTATGAAAATATAGGTTCCAACAATCATGGGAGTAGGGCCAATTTTAATTTTTTAATTGGTTCATTATCTGGAATTTATAGATGCAGTTAAAATATTTAATGGAAATTTTATTAGGTGTTAGATCTATTAGAAGAAGCCAAGAATGAGTTTTTATGTTTCATAAGTTTTGGAAATAAAGGCCTAATACTATAGTGAGATATCAAGAACCCCTTTAAAAGGAATCAGGCACCTGATGAAGGTTTTAGGTGAGTTTCCCCATGTGTGGGGCTTTTGGGTGAATACTGGATTTTACTAGTTAACTAGTGGTGCACTAGGTTTCTAGTTCTAGTGGAATTGGTAGTTAGTGCTTCCCAAACTCATTTTTATAGTGAAAAAATGTGAATTTTACATTTATTTAAAAAGGTACCCACATAGGGGTCCTTATTATGCAGCAATCCATGTTGGGGGAGGTTGATCCTCTCCCCCCCCTCTTAGATTCCGCTTCTTTCTATTTTATCAAGAGATGGAGATTGATTTTTCATTTAATTATGGTTGTTTCACTTTCTTCTTTCTCCTCACTTCCTTTTACTAATTTAAATTTAAAATATTATTCGCCATATTTAGTTATTTTATGAATATTCCATTGAAGCATGTATGAATCATTTCATTATGATAGGTTATTCATGTGTGAATGTTTATGGAATATTGAGGAGGATGAAGACATGATGTTTCAAATCCTTTTATTATTGATAGTTTTTCATCCAACTTTATTTGGTATTTTCATAAAATTGGAATATATTTAAATGATTAATTGATGTTAGATGGTTGGGATTTATTTTATAGTGAATTTATGGGTTTACCAAGAGTATACCACACCCAGTTTCTCATGTTTATGATAAGGATACAACCTAAAATTTGTTTTCTCTTGATTATTACAAATTTAATTAATATTGATTAATTTTTTAAGTAATTTTAAATTTTTTAAATAATAGGAATATTTATTTGATGAATTTAAGGATTTGAGGACGTGTTTGTCAACTGATATGGGATTGGATGAGTTTGGGTAATTGGGGTTGATTATCACTTACGAGGATAAATCCATGATTGTGGTAGGTGGTCCGTAGTATTACCACTTCGTATGTTTATGCTTATATTATATAGATGGTAAGTGTAGGTGAGTGGTTGAGTGTAACCCATAATGGAACCAAATGTGGTTTCCTTGTTTTGTGAGCTATGATTTTGGACTATCTATAATTTTATAGGTCCTTAAAAACACATTGTTGAATACATGGCCCCTGACGGCCATGTCAATTTATGGAGTTACTCAAAACTTAGGGGAAAACCACATAGGGTGTAATAACCCTGAAAAATTATTTGGCTATTTTATATAGATTTATTGAGTGTTCCTTAATGACTGGTACACTTATATGGTTTGAGATATGTGGATAGGTAAACATCATGATGGAACCTCAGTATGATGAGTGACACTATTGCCCGAAACTCATGAGTTGGGTGAGTGATTTAGATTGTAAGACATTAAAAGGTTGTTTGAGCTTGACAAGTGTTTTGTAGCTGTAAAACACTAGGGTAAAATAAATTGTGATTTGTTTTATGAGTTTAGATCAACCAATTCCTATAATTATAAACTGTTATAAATGGGAATGGTTACGTGTAGAAATATTGTGTATTTGGTGTTTAGATAAGAAACACATTATATGCATAATATAGGGGTTTATGGAATGGAAACTATGTTCGTTACCTTAAATAAATAATATATGACCTTAATATATATAGATTCAATAGGAAATGAATTTGGTTTTATATGAAAATTGTTCTTGGGAGTATGTGATCACATGGGTCGATACGTGAAAGTGCCTAGTTAGGGTAATTTTATCACTGAGAGGGGGAGGGGTGAATCAATGATAAATTTTATTTTTTGTTTCCTTGGAAATAAAACAACCTTCAAATCCTATTAAATAATTAATTCCATAATACAAAAAATTATGACATACATTCAAAGGAATATAATTATTTACAAGGTTCACTCTTCAATAAGAATAGCTACGTCCTTGGTATGGTTTGGAAAGGATCCAAGACCACAAAATCCACTAGAATAAAATCCTTTGATCTGGAACACAATGAGTAGGATATTACATTACACTATTGCAGCACTATGAAAAAAATATAACAGTGTATGTGAAACCTCTTCACAATTGCGATAATACAATGTTTATGTAATAACACATGTCACCAATGGTTCCATTTAAATTTCCTCAAATGTCTCATTAAAAAAATATATTTATTACGTTGAATATGGTAAGACCATTATGGAATTTGATATAGAATTCATTACGATTACCATTTAGAGTATCCCAATATGATTCTCACAATCTGATTCATCTAATACGATTTCCCAATATGAAAATATATCTATGTTAGATTATGATTGTGTCAATTCATAAATCCTTATTCCCCAATTTAGAAATCCCAATAAGGAATTACCAATCTGATTATCAATCTCGATATTATGAAGAGCTGAATATGATGAAAAGTAAAATATGATAAATATTTGAATATTAGGATTACTGAATACGATGATCAATTAGACACATTTCAATATTTTATATTCTTCTTTCACTTCAATCCTTTGAAACTTCTTCAACTCAGCTCAATATGGAAACTACATTATCTCTCTTAAAAATTGGAGCATCTCTCTCTAATATCACAAACATCACTTTTCATCAAAAAAACTAAAAATTATGATGTACATATCACCTTTTATAGGTAGCCTAAGAGTGGCTTTAGGGGGAACTATCAGTGGTTTCCATCTCAACTAAATTACACAAATTTTCATGATTCATTGAATTTTCGGTGCATTTTGACATCATCCATGATTCCAAACTCTTATCATTACTTCTTGAACCTTCTCAAATATTATCCATGAATTTAAATTTTCATTAATTTTTTTTTCAAGCACCATTATAGATTCGATTTCCCATTCTAATTATTTTTATCTGATTTCTTCGATAAGATATTATATACAAATTGAATGCAAATGTATGAAGAAATATAAAATTTTGATCTTTTTCTCAAACACAATTATGATTATTCATCTATAAAAATTGAAGAGTCAAAACATCTTCTTAGAAATTCCAGACCCCATTTAAAACACATTCAACTATTTACTTCATATATTCTCTTGACCCACTCGAATAAAGTAATTCAATGAAAACCAATTCTTCTTCTCTTCCAAAGGATAAATCAACATAAATTTTGATACTATAGATATTGATCCAATTAAAAAACAAAATATTTTAAAATAGACCAGAGTTAATATTTCTCATCAGAATATGACACCTCTGACTTCTCTTGAACAAAAAAATCTTTCTCTAGTGAAGAAAATGAAATACTGAATATAGTGGACTAGTTTTAGTATATTTAACGTCAAGAGCTTATTTAATCAAAAACCTCTGCTTGTATGATGACTTCTTTAGTGACATTGAATACATTTAAGAATAGCTTTATCGTTTTCTGACTTACAATGGAATGTATTTCCACTTCCCAAAACTCTAGAAACCATCTTTTGTCCAATATAGCCTCAATACGATAGTCTAGAATTCAACTCATCTAAATATGATAGACATGATTATGATAAACATGATTATAATCATGATGAATACAATAGCTGACGTCATTTATATTTTCATATAAATATGATTAATATTAATTCTATTGATAACATCTCAAGTCTTCTAATTACTTGTAATTTAAGATAACTCTGTGATTAGTAAAGAATTACAACATATAAGTCATAGTCATGCATACTCCGATTATCCTCATAATTATAAAAACATTCATTCATGATTCAATGTGAATCTGATGACCATTTACTTCCAGTAAGATTCTTCCTTAATATGATTAACCTTTTCAAGTGTTGCGAGTCTAATTTCATGAATATGATGGTCTGTCTGATTCAAATACAAAGTGAGGTGATTTTACTTTTATATAAAACAAAAAATTTCTTAAACAAAAAAAGATATCATATTAAAATAATCACCTTCATCATCATCTTGGTCCATTTAATATGGGTACGGGTTATTTCCATCATTAGAGTGTTGTTATGATGTAAGTTAGACATGATTCCACCCTGGATAATTTTGTTGTTTGTTATACCTGATGCCTCTTAAGAAAACAATAACGTGGGACTAATGTGATACCTATTGAGTTTTGATTTAGGTTAGATGTGATGCCTCCTGATAATATTGTGATGTAGGTTGGATGTGTTTCCTCTTAAAATGAGTGTGGTGAAAGTGGTACATGATTCCTCCCATGATGGATATGAAGTGAGTTGGACATAATTCATCTCTAGATGATTGTGTTGTAGGTTGGAAGTGACGACTATAGATATGGATATGATGTAGGTTGGACATGATGCCTCCCAAGTTTATTGTGATATGGGTTGGATGTAATGTCCATGAGATATATGTGATAAGATATTTATGCAATGCTTCTTGAGATGATTGTGATCTAGTATGGACATCATGACTCTCAAGATGCGTATGATATTTATTGGATATGATGAATTCATAGATTATTGTGATATTGGTTTGATGTAATTCCACCAAAGATGGATTTTAAGTGGATTAGAAAATTTTCCTCATAATATAATTGAATTTTCTAGGAGGTATATTCTAACACTAAGTGTGGATATGTTTTTATGGGGAAGACTCACTTTAAATTATAGATGAGATGAGTTACATTGAGGGGGAACTATCCTTGGCAGACGATAGAGAAACTAGGATATTCAAGGGTTGAAGTAGCTATGAGTTGACTGTTAAGGTTACTTATCAAGTACCCTAAAGAGAAAAATAAATATGCATTTTATTTTAGCAATTTTATTTCCTTTTAGTATATCAAGGATCAATTTTTTTTATTGGTGGAGCCATTTGTGTAGTCCAACTTGGTACATTGTATAAACCCTTCATGAGCATGTTATTGTTTCTATCAGTCTTACGGTTTAGATGACTATTTATGATATGACCCGAGTGTACATGGATAAATGGGAAGATCTTAATAGGGATGTGGAAAAGGGTTTGGTGTTATGTTAATGATACTTTTTAGACTCATTTTGTTTGTATTATTTATTCTTGTATTGTGCGTGACTGTCCTATTAGGTGATCCTATTATAGTGTATAACTATGTGATCTACATGTAAATTTTGTTATAACATTTCTCTGTTATTGTTATTGTGTGTGTCCCACTAAAAATCTATTTTATACATTAAGATATGAATCTTATTAAAGATATTTTTGTTGATGTTATTTTTTGTGATGATACTTGATAGTATAACCTTCCTATATTGTTTTATTAAATCATCAATGCTTGTTAGTGACCATTAGTGTATATGGATACATTATTGGTGTCTTATAGGGAATCAATATTTGTTACTGTTCAAGTAAATTTGGATGGGGATTCTATAAAAATGATCAATTTTGCTTAATAATAATTTATTCAATGTGATAAATTTGTAGTAGTCATATTAGTGATTTTACATAGTACTTCAACATGAGAGTAATTTTTTATGTGTGTTAGAGTCTCCTATACCCAATGAGATACCTCATAGAGGAAGTGTCTGATTGAAGTTATCCTATAACACCCCGATCTTCCACGATACGCTTCTCTTTCAATAATGCAATAGCTTACATTGTACGCAAGTTCGAGATTTTAACACACCGTAACCAATCAAAATAGCCATTATGAATAGCAATAAACACTTTTTAAAATTATATATATTTTATATTTCAAAATGGACTTTATTTTTGTATTCATAATATCGATATTACCCTAAGCTGATGTGTTGTAATTTTTTGAGAACTTCCAATTTTTTATGAATAATGAAAAATACTTAAAACAAAAATTTTTTAAACAAAATAATTTATAGTGATAAATTATACTATTTAGTGGTTTTAATGTATAATTAGAATATATTTTTACCATTTTATCCAATGGTGGTCATTATAATTAATTTAACATTGAAATTGGATATAAACAATTGTCAATCTTTTGATATATATTGTTTCTTAAAAACATGCTATTTGTTCTGACAATGGGAATTAATTATAAAATTAATTAATACAACTTATATGTTTCTAATTTTGTAAAATAGATATCATTTTTGAATTCTGAATATCAATTATATCTTAGGGTGAAATTTTTGCATTGTTCTGAAAACCTTCATTTTTTGATGAATAGTGAAACCACTAAGTGGTAGTTAAAAAACTGATTTCTTGTTTAAATGAAACATTAACACTTATGTGATTTGATTTTCAAAAATAAAACATACATGGTTGTAATTAGGAAGTATAATGTGGTTCAATGAGATTAAAATATTTTTTTTGGGTGAATAGTAACTTTTAAGTTTAATTAATCGTGATTAAAGGTAATTAGTGAAATTTAAGGTAAAAATGATTTTATAAAAATATGAAAATACCTTTACACATGTTCTACCACTATTGGATGTGTAATGGCCAACCAATAAAATCCATGGGTCACCTTGGGGACCCCAAGGAGCCACTTTGGTATGAAGATGACATAAATAACTTTTATTTAGAGTTAAAATAAAAATGTCAGAAACATAAGTTATTTTACTAAAACAATTTTTAAATGGGGTTATACAAGCGATAATTTTGACTATAAATATTCATTAGAAGGATAAAAAAATTTCATACATCATGATATTTGTTTTATAATTTTTAGACATTAAATAAATTAAATTATTTATGACACCATGATGATGCAGCGATTACCTCATTAATTAACGATTTTAATAAAATTGAAGGATAATGTAAACTATAAGAATTACACATTTTCAAAGCCTATTGGATGAGTATATTTAGAACCCTTATCACCTTAGCCTCGAAATAAATAATTGTGGGACCTTTAAAATCCGAAACTCATTATATAATAAAGTAACATTTCATGACTTTCCAAGAGTGGCCCTCCTCTCCTCTCATAAAAGGCCCCCACCACTACCACCTTACTCACACCTTCAAAGACTTTTGGCTCGTCCAACCTCTATACAAATACTCTCTCAACTTCACTCTCTTACTCCTAGAAGCCTCACTTTGGGTATAATTCTTCCCAAGGAAGCCTTTGTCTCAAATCAAAAAGAGTTACCCGATTTTAAGGTAATGTCTTCTCTTATGTTATTTTGTCTTATTTTGCTTCTCAAACCCCTTAATCTCTTTTTATTTATTTATTTTGTAACAAAAAAAGTATCTTGAATATACTAGGATGTTGTTATGAGAAGGATTTTATTTACACTTGCACACACCTTTGTCTAATGATTAAAGAACATACTGTTTCTGTGGTTGGTGAATTTCTGCCTCACGAAACGATGATTGTTCAATCTTCTTTTAACACCTCTCATGGTGGCCATTATAATGACACTATTTTTATATATGATATATATTATGTTTTTCTTTTCCTTATGATTCTGTATTTTTCACTTATGTCATACCTTTATGATTTCCATTGTGGGTAAACGAGATAATTTCATTTTAGGAAGTGCGGACTACCGCCACCTCAAAGTGATTTGAATCGTTAATGGCATATGTGGGATGTATAAAGGGTGGAGTAAATGGTATTATACTTTATAATATACTGGAATTATATTATAACTTTATATTATTATAATTTCATTCCATTAAATATGAAATAGAAATGAAAGTAGCATTCATGCGTACGTACGGCTTACCGTCTCCATGAACGGTGCATTTCATTTCCTACCTCTAAATGTTATGTAATATTATAAATGAATGCATATAATGGATATATATTATATATATGATATCTAAATCATGAATATAATAATGGATATAATGGATATTCTACCACATAAACAACTTGTAATTATAAGAAGGTTATTTTTGACTCAAGTACCAATGATCGACAAAATGACCGTTATTAACATAAATAATTACATAATGTTCATAACATGGTAATAAGTGATATAAAAGGAATAATGAACATGTAAAAGGTTCTTAATAAAAAATAAATTACCTGTTGTTTATTATTTCGGAGTTTAAAGAACGATCGAGTCAAGTCGGACACGAGGTAAGGGAACTTCTTAACCCAATTTCAATTATTTGGGTTCATTTCCTACTTTCAAATTATGTCATGATATTATTACGTCCTATCTTGTATTTGTACATTATTTATGTATACATATAGTGAATTAACATAATATATATATTTTATTTAAAAATGATCTTTTAAGGGAATTCGTCTCAATCACCATTCATTAAGGCATATTTTGTTTTATTCACAAATTTCTTTTATACGGTGTATAAACCCCTTTGAATTTTACGTTTATTCGAAAGGAATATTTTTATATGAAGCATTTTACTAAACGAAAAAAAGGAATGTTTTTCTTGTCGTACGTATGTGGCGACAACGACTTCTCCGCCGCCGTGACCATTATTTGAGTTTCGGCTTCCTCTACAAGTCATAACTTTTTTTTAAATGAAAAATAAATAATAAGTTTTAATTTTCCTTTATTTTGGTGTTTAAAATGGGTTTGAGAGTGTTTTTATTATATCAATGTGTTGTATTAATATATTGTGATTGAGGTGTGTAAATGTTATGTTTCCTTTATACATATTTTATGTGATATGATTATGTTATGGTTTATGATATGTTTAAACCTGTTTATATGAGGAATGCATTGGACTTAATAAGTGATGGGTGGAGCCCACTATAGCTCCTCGATGCATCGGTAGGTCTCATGAGACAAACTAGTGTCTTGACATGATGCCTTGAAAAAAATCTTATTTGTAGTCTTGGAGCGAGGCCTTGGCTACGTGGTTATGATAGTCTGGTATTATGCATTCCATCATTATGAAAGTAGTTATTGATATTGCTTGTGATTATTAGACTAGTAGAATATCCATGTGAGTAAGTAAATGACATTATTTAATTTTATTTTTCCCATATTATGCTGAAGTTCAAGTTTATAAAGGCTTTTGTTTTAGTTATACATTTCCTTAAATGTTAATGTTTATTTATGAAAGCTTCCGCAATATTGTTATCCTTACTGAGCATTTGAGCTCACCCCTTTCAATGTTTTAATATTTTACAGGATGTGAAGAATTATTTTATGAATGAACTGCAGGGATAGTCAGAAGAGGATATGAGTGTTGACTATAGAGACTTTGTTATTGTAGATTTTCACTTTATGATGTAAGGTAACATTTATGAATGTATCTAGTGTTTCCAAGGCTACTAAACTAATTAGTCATTCGATACTTGATATTTTGTGATCATGCCAATGTTACGCAATAATGAACCAACTACGAGTAACTGGGGTCGGGGCGTTACAGTTGGTATCAAAGGCAGTTTAGTACTAACCTTGGAAGCTAGATTTAGATAAACTCTGATTCGAGAACATAGCCCGAAGATAGACTTTGAGGATTAGTATATAAGAAATTCATAAAATTTTGGTATTATAGAGATTTTGTGAGTTTTCCGAGCAATACATCCCTGTATGGATACGAGTAGGTAGAGGCGGCTCTGGAACATATGTACATCGGGGTAAAACCTGAAAACACCGCTTTGAGCTAGACTCGAACGGGAACTGGTGCACGACAACGGGCCTTGCTAAACTCTTGGTTACAACACTCCCGGGCGACATGCTTAGGATAATTATCATTTTCTTTACAAACTATTATGAAGGGATTATGAGTACATACTTCCTCAAAGAAAACATTTTTATGATTATGGATTATATCCATAAATAGTTAAATTTATGTTAAGTGTTTTACAAGTATGAATTTATGTATTTTAATTCATAAACTAATCTAGTTTAAGCCATTTTTAGAATTGGTTCCTAGTGGGAGGAATGGAAACCGTATCAATGCACCCACCCCATGTAGCGATTTCCATCCTACTCAAGATAATTATTGTGGAGTTGGAGATACAACTGCTGCTGATCAACTTATCACCATACTGGGACAACTCACCCAAGTTATGAATAGTAACCTTACTCGTATGGAGCACCCTGATCCGCAACGTGGAGGATCAATGTTAGACCACTTCATGAGGCAACAACCGCCAACATTTAATGGGGGTACGAATCCATTAGTATTTGAGCAATGGATAAACTCCTTAGAGAAAATATTCCACGCCTTGGGGTGTAGCGGAAGGGAGAAAGTTGTCATGGCAGTTTACCGCCTCACTGGAGATGCTGATCAATGGTGGTCGCTGATTCAAAACACAAAGGACGATGAAGAATTATCAAGTATGGAATGGAGGGAGTTTAAGGAAATTTTCTTAGAAAAATACTTTCCACATGACCATCGAGCAGATATGGAAAGGCAATTTCTGAGTCTAAGGCAGAAGGAGGATGAGAATGTCGCAAAGTATGAGGCTAACTTTACAAGGTTAGCGAGGCATGCTGCAGAATATATACGTAACCCAAGAAGTAATATTGATCATTTCTCTGATGGGTTAAAACCATTTATTCATCGAGCTTTAGTATCACAATATTTCTCAACATATGAAGATATAGTCTCGTGTGTTATCATGACAGAAAAGAAATTCTCTAAGTCTTATGAAAAAAAAGTAAAGCAAGAGAAGAAGAGAATGGTGGAACAAGAGACAGGTAAAGGGAAAAAGGGAAAGAAGGATTTTCCATTATGTGATAATGGTGGGAAAAATCACCCTGGTACTTGCCTAAAGGGAATGGGAGTTTGTTAAAAATGTGGAGAAAAAGGCCACCAGGATCATGATTATAAGGGAAAGAAAGAGGCTATCAATGTTGAATGATATAATTATAGGGAAATGGGGAATTATCCCAATGAATGTCCTAAGGGTCAGGGAAAATTACCCAAGAAAAGGCCAAGGGATCAAGGACAATATTATGCTGTTACTACAGTTGAAGTGGAATAATTAATGTATTGGTGCTTTTGGACTCAAGGAATATATTCTGGTTATAAGAATAATGTGATATATATAAGGATTGTGCTACAGTACTTGGGGTTTTCATTAAGGTTTTAATATGATAAAGGTAATCATATTTTTAGTATGTGACAATAAGAGAAACTTTACATTGTTTGGGGAATCTGATGTTACAATTGAATTTGGAATTTAAGGACCTTTTAGAGAAAGTCTGGACGGAGGTATTTTGGATAACTATAAATGTTGGAATGGATTAAGTTGAACTTTGGATAGTATTGTTTAATGTTAAAACATTTATAAATATTATTTTTGGAATATTATTATACTATAGTTTTAGGAAAAGGATAACCTGCAGGTTGGGGGATAACCCATCGCATTAGACAAAGCTGTAGGAATTGAACCCACAACCATAGCGCGAAAAGCCTTTATTACCTACCACTAGCCTATAGGAAGTCCCTGGTTATTACAAAATAGTTTTCCTTATATAAATTGTATGTGTTAATACTTTAAACCTTGTACGATTAGGATAAATATAATATTTTTGAGTTCCATTATCTTTTTGAGTAAAAGATGATTTTGTGGTAGAAATTAGTTGAAGTTTGAAGCTCTACTTGTCAAGCATATATATATATACCTATCTCTTATTCTATGAATAAATTAATTCTTAAACTTTAGTAAAGGGATATTAAAACAAAAAAATGTGTTATCCTAATACCTTATGTCTTGTTGAACTGATAATATTTTAAATCAACATAGATTGAAGGCTTTGAGGCCCTAAAATTTATACTTTTTTGTGATTGATGACCTCAATCAATCCCTACAAATATTTACGTTTTTCCTCCAATTATATGTCTCTAATTTCCACCAATGTTCTTCTTATCGAGATCATAATTTGGTGGTGACTTTTTCATTTTCCTTTCCCTCTTATTAAGGCTAAATTCTATTAACCTTATTTCCGATGTGGGTTTTCCACAAAGGTATTTTCTATTTTCAACCTTTTATTTTCAAAGAAAATTTTCAAATGGCGAGGATGCAATTTATTGAAGGAGGGGAGAATATAACACCCTGAGCTTCCACGATACACTTCTCTCTCAATAATGCAATAGCTTTCATTGTACGCAAGTTCAAGATTCTAACACACCGCGACCAATCAAAATAGCCATTATGAATAGTAATACCCACTTTTTGAAATTATATATATTTTATATTTCAAAATGGACTTCATTTTTGTATTCTTAATATCGAAATTACCCTATGTTGAATTTTTTGTAATTTTATGAGAACTTCCAATTTTTTATGAGTAGTGAAAAATACATAAAACAAATTTTTTAATCAAAATAATTTATAGTGATAAATTATACTATTGAGTGGTTTTAAAGTATAATTAGAATATATTTTTACCATTTTATCCAATGTTTGTCATTATAATTAATTTAAAATTGAAATTGGACATAAACAATTGTCAATCTTTTGATATATATTGTTTCTAAAAAATACGCTATTTGTTGTGACAGTGGGAATTAATTATAAAATTAATTAATTCAACTTATATGTTTGGAATTTTTTAAAATAGACATCATTTTTGAATTCGGAATATCAATTATAGGTTAGGGTAAAATTTCGGCATTGTTCTGAGAAACTTCAATTTTTGATGAATAGTGAAACCACTAAGTGGTAGTTAAAAAACAGATTTCTTGTTTAAATGAAACATTACCACTTATGTGATTTGATTTTCAAAAATCCGACATACATGGTTGTAATTAGGAAGTAAAATTTCGTTTAATGGGATTAAAATAATTTTTTGGTGAATAGTAACTTTTAAGTTTAATTAATCATGATTAAAGGTAATTAGTAAAATTTAAGGTTAAAATGATATTATAAAAATATTAAAATACATTTACATTTGTACTAACCCTATTGGATGTATCATGGATGACCAAGACAATCCATGGGTCAACTTGGGGACCCCATGGAGCCACTTTGGTAGGAAAATGACATAAATAACTATATTTAAAGTTAAAATAAAAATGTCACAAACATAAGTTGTTTTACTAAAACAATTTTTAAATGGGGTTATAGAAGTCATATTTTTTACTATAAATATTAATTAGAAAGCTAAAACGATTTAATACATCATGATATTTGTTTTATAATTTTTATACATTAAATAAATTAAATTATTTATGACACCATGATGTTGCAGCGATTACCTCATTAATTAACGATTTTAATAAAATGGAAGGATAATGTAAAATCTAAGAATTACACTTGTTAAAAGCCTATTGGATGAGTATATTTTTATCCCTTATCACCTTATCCTCAAAATATATAAGTGTGGGACCTTTAAAATCCGAAACTCATTATATAATAAAGTAACATTTCATAACTTTCTAAGAGTGCCCCTCCTCTCCTCTTATAAAAGGCCCCCACCACTACCACCTTACTCACAACATCAAAGCCTTTTGGCTCGGCCAACCTCTACCCAAATAATCTCTCAATATCCCTCTATTACTTCTAGAAGCCTCACTTTAGGCAGAATGCTTCCCAAGGAAGCCTTCGGCTCAAATCAAATAAAGTTACCCGATTTTAAGGTAATGTCTTCTCTTATGTTATTTTGTTTTATTTTGCTTCTCCAACCCCTTAAACTCTTTTTATTTCTTTATTTTGTAAAAAAACCAGTATCTTCAATATACTGGGATGTTTTTATGAGACGTATTTGATTTACAATTGCACACACCTTCGTCTAATGGTTAAAGAACATACTGTTTCTGTGGTTGGTGAATTTCTGCCACACGAAATGATGATTGTTCAATATTCTTTTAACAACTCTCATGGTGGCCATTATGATGAAACTATTTTTATATATGATATATATTATGTTTTTCTTTTCCTTATGATTATTTAGTTTTCATTTATGGCATACATTTTTGATTTCCATTCTGGGTAAACGAGATGATTTCATTTTAGGAAGTGCGGACTACCGCCCCCTCAAAGTGATTTGAATCGTTAATGCCATATGTGGGATGTATAAAGGGTGGAGTAAATGGTATTATACATTATATTATACTGTAATTATATTATACCTTTATATAATTATAATTTAATTCCATTAAATATGAAATAGAAATGAAAGAAGCGTTCATGCGTATGTATGGATTACCATCTCCATGAACGGTGCATTTCATTTCTTACCTATAAATGTTATGTAATATTATAAATGAATGTATATACTGGATATATATTATATATATGATATATAAATCATGTATATAATTATGGAGATAATGGATATTATACCACATAAACAACTTGTAATTATAAGAAGGTTATTTTTTACTCAAGTACCAAAGATCGACAAAATGACCATTATTAACTTAAATAATTACATAATGTTCATAACATGGTAATAAGTGATATAAAAGGAATAATGAACATGTAAAAGGTTCTTAAGAAAATATAGATTAACTCTAGTTTATTATTCAGGAGGTTAAAGAATGATCGATTCAAGTCGGACACTGGGTAAGGGAACTTCTTAACCCAATTTCAATTTTTTGGGTTAATCTCCTACTTTCAAATTATGTCATGATATTATTATGTCCTATCTTGTATTTTTACATTCTTTATGTGTACATATAGTGAATACACATAATAGATATATTTTATTTAAAAATGATCTTTTAAGGGACTTCGTCTCAATCACCATTCATTAAGGCATATTTTGGTTTATTCACAAATTTATTTTATACGGTGTATAAACCCCTTTGACTTTTACATTTATTCAAAAGGAATATTTTTATACGAAGCATTTTACTAAATGACAAAAAGGAATGTTTATCTTGTCGTACGTATGCGGCGACAACGACTTCTCCGCCGCAGTGACCATTATTTGAGTTTCGACTTCCTCTACAAGTCATAACTTTTTTTTAAATGAAAAATAAATACAAAGTTTTAATTTTCCTTTATTTTGGTATTGAAAATGGTTTTGAGAGTGTTTTTATTATAACAGTGTGTTGTATTGATATCTTGTGATTGAGGTGTGGAAATGTTATGTTTCCTTTATGCATATTTTATGTGATATGATTATGTTATGGTTTATGATATGTTTAAACCTGTTCATATGAGGAATGCATTGGACTTAATAAGTGACGGGTGGCGCCCGCTAAAGCTCCTCGATGCATCGGTAGATCTCATGAGACAAACTAGTTTCTTGGCATGAGGCCTTGAGAAAATATTATTTTTAGTCTTGGCACGAGGCCTTGGCTACATGTTTATGATAGTATGAAATTATGCATTCCATCATTATGAAAGTGGTTATTGATATTTCATGTGATTATTAGACTAGTAGAATATCTAAGTGAGTAAGTAAATGACATTATTTAATTTTATTTTTGCCATATTATGCTGAAGTTCATGTTTAAAAAGGCTTTTGTTTTATTTATACATTTAATTAAATGTTAATGTTTATTTATGAAAGCTTCTGCAATATTGTTATCCTTAATGAACATCTGAGCTCACCCCTTTTAATGTTTTAATATTTTCCAGGATGTGAAGAAGTATTTTAGGAATGACCTGTAGGGATAGTCATAAGAGGATATGAGTGTGTTCTATGGAGACTTTGTTATTGTATATTTTCACTTTATGATGTAATGTAACATTTATGAATGTATCTAGTGTTTCCAAGGCTACTAAACTAATCGGTCTTTCGAGACTTGATCTTTTGTGATCATGCCAATGTGACACAATAATGCACTGAATCTGGGTAACTGGGGTCGGGGCGTTACATATCCTATAATATAATTAATTATAATGCATTCAATATTTATATTTTAATTTTATTATTAGATTCCAAAAATTTATCAAAAAAACATGAGTATATAGATGGTTACACAATGTTTTCACATATTTATAAACTTTACTAGGAGAATGTTAGGCAATAAAGTAATAAGAACACTAATAAACTGTATTCTTGTAAATTTTAATATGGAATCAACGATGACAACCATTAACTCGATATGACAAGGTACATTGATTGATTGATAAAGTTGTTAACCATGTTTTGTAATGATCCATCCATATTTTTCATTATTTCACCCTCACCATCGAATTTATACAATTTTATTAGAAGATAAATGAATAAATATTATATAGAGACTGGTTCAATATTATCATAAAACAAAATATAAGTTGAAAAAGGAATAAATTAAAATATATCTTGAATCCTTGAAGAGGACAAGAAGACATGAAATCTGAAAAGGCCAATGATAGGTATAAATATAGGGGAATTAAGAAAATTTACTTATAGGAAGCCAAATTTTAAGAGGGTGGACATTGAATAAGAGGATATTTGATTTAGAAATGGAATGAAACACCAAAAGGGAGAGATTAAAATAATATGAAGAATAATACAGTATAATATTTAACTATATATATTTACTCACAATTTCATTTAATATTTATATTTTTCACTTCTTAGGTTTTAGATGAAACATTTGTCACATACATTCTTATCTAGATTAAGGATTCATGGAGGTTTAGAATTATTACAAGAGTAAACATGGGTCTTGAAGTTATTTATGGATATTTAATTTTATATAAGATACAAAATATCACATTATGAAGTTTCCCAATGGAATGGTTCTTGTATTTAAAACTATTATTATATAATAAGTGTTATTAGAAGAATAATCTCAATTTTGAGAGTATTCATAATGAGGTTTTATTCCATGTTTGAAATAAACATTTTTTTATTTGTCGAAACAAAATATATTACGGTATAAAATACATAAATAAAATTATATATATATACTTTAATTAAAAAAATATATTATCAATCAATGATGAATATATCACACTATATGATTTATACCTAGCTATAGAAATATAAAACATAGTCATCGAAAAAAATGAAAAAATGTAAAAGATATAAAAATAAGGATATTTATATTTTTTTGATCCAAAAAACTATTTTTTATTTATAATTATTTTTTATTAGTTATAATAATCAAGACACCTATTGGTACTGAAAATGAAAGGGCTGTAAAACATATAAAATTATCTTATAAATATGATTATGAACCATTTCAAGTAACAACTAGAGGTAACATATCTTTATTATTGACTTTTTTTATTTAATTTATAAATATAAACATTTAAAATTGATAATAATATATTATATTTTATTATTTGATTTATGGAATAGAAAGTGAATTATTAAATGAGCTTGGTAAGAAGATAAATGGTGTTTTGGTCAAACTGATTCAGAGAATATATTAACAAAGTATCCATTGATAATTAAAAATATAGTTGAGATTTTTTCCTAGAATAACCCCTACTCATAAAAAATAAATTAATGGGGTTTTTTTAATTGTGGAGTTATAATTTAATTTTCATTGTGAAAAAAATGAATTTTTATTTGATTCTTTAATTTTACATTTGGAATATGTGTCACAAATAATTTATTTTCACTTAAATTCATGGGCAATAAAATTATATATGTGGCCTAATATGATTTATGACATGGAAGGACATTTCAACAATTAGTTTATAAATATTCATAATTATTTTTAAGGATAATACTAAAAAAATATTACAATTAGAAACACGATGTTTGTCTTTATAAATTATCATAAATTTATAATGGATGTTGCACATATAGCATCTCAGATAGAAAAATCTATTGTCAAGTGAAATAATATATTTCTATAATATAGGATCACATATCCAAATGAGATATTGGAAGAATGATAATCTTTTATAAAATCAAGGCCTATAATATATAATGAGATTTTAATAAGAAAATTTTTAACATGATTTTAGGATATAAATGTTCTTTAAAATCACATACTACATAAGAAATTTAGAAAAACAAAGTCATACAGTGTTCACATCACCAAGTTTTATGATATATTATTCATTTAGTATATTTTATCCTTATCTTATATAGAATCAAGAAGTGGAATCAGTTATTCTAAATGTAAATTAGTTTTGAATTTATAAAATGGATTCATTTGATCAAAATAATGTTTACATTTTATAGTAAATATAAATGATGTAAAATTCCCTGGGTTCAATTGGGTTTTCATGCAAGTGTTAAACATGGTGGTAAATTCAATACCTATATATAAATTTTCATCTTTAAAGGATATAATATAGGTCAGGATATTGATATTGATAAATCTTTTTAACCAATAGAGATGCTGAAATCAAGTTGAATTCAAATTTAAATAATAAATAAACATGATTAGAATAATTTTTATTTGAATATAAATACCACATTCTGAAATATAAATGTATATAAAAGATATATAATATATTTATATAACCCAAATATATTGTGACATAAACAATATCCAATATATCATTATAGTTATAGATATCCCTTTATAGATCAATGAAAACATAAAAATAAGGTATGATTATTTGAATGAAAGTATACCATTATCGATAAGAGGTTAATAAAAGTGCCATGGTTTTCCAGGTGATATATTTATTGATAACTTATAAGAAGAAATTTTTTATTATATTTTGTTATGACTTAGATAATTTAATATATCTTGGTGAATGTTTTAATATACTAACCTTAGATCTATAGAAGAATATATGTAGAGATTTATCAGTGAGTTTTTAGGGAATAAGTCAATGTAAAAAATTTGATATGGTTTTTAAAAATTAAATTTTCAAACAATACAATAAATTATTATGGAATAATGTCACTTGGAATAAATATATCTCCTTGATGATGTTCTTTAGACAAAAAATAAGATTCAAAATATGTGTAGATTCCCTTACTATTTTGTGATGTGATCTATCATATATTATTTTATAAGAATGAAATTTTATATCATTTACACATTAATCTTGGTGAGAAAATATATAATGGTGAAAATAATTAGTGGTAGTTATTCAGGTAATAGATAACAATCCTTCAAAAACATTTTTTGATCAAGTGGGAAATTTGGGAAGAGTAAATGAGTAATAAACACTAGAAATATCAAGTTGTATCTAATTGATTAGATTAAAAGTATTCTATAAATTTTTATATAGCTATGAAAGTAGTATAAATACGTAAAATTTCCCTAGATACTTGTATTTTTATATGAAATTATAATATTTTCATAATGTACATTATGATTATATGAAAAGGGCGGTAATTTACCAGATGTTAAGGTTATGACCAATGAAAAAAATATATATATACATTGTAAATTTTATCTCTTGTGGTATTTAATTTATAAAAATTTATTGCATAGTTTGTAAAGTAATACAAAAATGATATCCTAGAAGACCTAATGGCTAAATTGATGACATTTCATAAACATGATTTTCAAATGAGAGTAAATGAATTTTAAAATTTGGTATATTATATTTTATATAAGTTATAATGTTGTAATATTGGATTCCCTAAACCTAAAAAAAGAATTTAATTTACCATAGAATGCATAAAATGTTATGTATTAATGTATTATATATTCTAAAATATTAAAATTATTTCTACATTCATTATTTATTTTAATTTCCTTAGATTATATATAATATCAAAGGGTTATAATAGTTCAAAATTATAATTTTAACCTAATGATACACTGATAATATTATTAAAGTATTTCTTATAGGGTTGATTAATCAATATGATTACCCACATATAATGTCTAAATATTAGGTGTTAGGGGTTTATAAGAGCTGATAATTCTCCTCAAAAAGCTATCACTTTGTGATTTATAATATAGATGATCATGAGGACTGGACCACCAATAGGAACATCAAATGTTTTAGATGTAATTAGATGTTTCTATCTATGAGTATGTATGTTATTATCAATAAAAATTATCGTTATTAATGTATCCCATTAATCGAATACATTGTGGAATAATTAAAACCATGATTTTTTATGTTATGATATCTTTGGTTTTATGTATTTATAATGGTATGACATTATTTGAATAATAAAGATAGGAATTTTCACTTTTGAGTGTTGGAATAATATATCTCTATACCATTGAATTGGATAGTAGTTCCTTGATTAAATCTACAGCTATGTTAGAGGAAGGAAATTCAATACAATATATGCAAATAAAGTGTAAATAAAGTATTAAAGGACTATGATAGAAATTATCCATCCCACATTAGAAGATATCATTTTCCAAATTGATTATATTACAATATTTATATTTATAAGAAGGTTTTAATTTTTTTCAATTATCCTTATCTCTATAGGGGTCATTACATATTTGAATATAAAACTTATATCATCCCTCATATATGACCGTCATATCTATATAACATAAAGATAATATTTCATTACAGTGGAGTCCCAAAAAAATTTATGTTAAGAGTTTTAGAGAATTCAAAAAAAACATTAACTTCCATGTTCATTGTATTGACTGAACATTTTTTATATTATATACAAAATAAATTAATCCACAATGAGTTTTTAATATCTCCCCAAAATTATCCCCAAAAGAAACTATTCTATAAGTTTCATACTTTTTTAAATGGGGTCGACAGCATCTCCCCCTCCGCCGCTAGTCGTCAAGAGGGGGGAGGATCCTTAGTATCCTCGTAATGTCCAGAGATGCATCTTCAATACTTTCAACAAACCTGATTCGATTCTGAGGTTCCCCTCGATTAACCCGAATCCAAAGGTCTCTGGTTTTCAAGATGGAATGCCACTGATTAAATTATTACCTTTAGAGTTTATAGAGGCAAAGATCTTCCTTAAAATAACTCTGGTTTCAAGGTTCAGGAAAAATTGACAATCAGTGGATGACTTCGACAGGTTTGTCTTCGATTTTTGGGGGCTTCAAGATTAGGAGGTTGTCAGCCTATTAGATAAGAATAATTGATGGTGCAATGTTCTTTAATGGAGGACCTTGTTCCTGCTCTTTCATGTGCTCCCAATAAGTCTGGTGAATCCAATTTCCATATATCTCGGTGGAGCTATGATTTCTATCTAAACCAGGACTCTTCTACAGTTATGATTTGGGTAAGTCTTCATTATATGCCTCTTTCATTTCAGAATCCTACTATTATGCACATGTTAGGGAATGTGGTGGGTCGATTTCTATATGTTTATTTATGTACCACCACTTTTTGTCATCCGATCAATCGATAAATGTGTATGGAGGTCGACGTGTCGAGAGCACCGGTGGAATATGTGTGAATAGAAGATGGTGAGAAGATCTGGTGTAAACAAATAGTTGTCTATGATAAATGGGGGTATTTTTTCTCTTATTGCCAATAGATGGGTCATGCGAGTGACACATGTAGACGAGGTGGTCATCAGGGGAAGAATTCAAAGATGGTGAGGAAGGAAGCAGCTGGCATTATATAGTTCCAACCTTTGGCAAGGAAGGGTGTTGAACCCTCATTGTCGGGAGTCTCGAATCATATCAAGGAGGATTTGAGGAGCTGGGATAGGGGTAAAACAATAATAGCATGGGTTAAGGAGACTCAATTAGAAGGTGGGAATTTACGTGGAAAGGAAATTTTTCTTTGGATGGAGGGATTGGTTAATGATCCCAATATCACCATAAAGTATAGTGCCTCTCCTTCGGGGGTCCCCAAACAACAATTAGCAGGACAAGGATCAGTTTGTGATGGTATAAAAAATCAAAACTCTTTTTTATGCTTGGGAACTAAGGTGTTTACATAAAATCTGGCCTATGATCCTGATGGAGGAACTTTAGAAGGTGTGGAGTCTGAGGGGGATGTCATAGCTGCTAAGGTTCAGCAGGAGGGGAAGATCCCGAAGAGGATGAATGGGAGGGGGTGCAAGGAATACTCCCAATTGCCAAAACCGATGGAAACACAGTTAGGTAAAAATCAAAATCTAGGAGATGTTAGAATTCATGATATGTCCACAAACCATCCATCAAAGGATGAGGATGTTGTTAAGGGCAAGGAGCCCCTTGAAGGCCTAGAAAATATGGCAAGATGGATTGTTCTGATAGATACTAATATGCACACAAAGCTAATTGGATGTGAAGAGGGACTCAAGGGTAACAACTCTGTGCATACGATTGAAAAAGGGAGATATGCCTCTTGAAATAGGGGTTTTCCTAGATTTTAAAAAATATCTTGCGGTCAATTAGCCATTTCTGACACCACTTTAGTTGGAGCAAGAAATGTATACCAATCTCATGTTGCAGTATAACCCAAATTCTGAGTGGGAATCAACCACTGTGGAGGAGGATCCTTATGATGGATGTGGTGAAGGGTATGTTTATTATGATATGTATCTGATGCTTTTGGTATGTTTTGGTTTGGGTTCATGGTGTTTGAAGGTGGTATGTTCTGAATTCATGTTTGGTTTATCAGTTTTCCTTAAAAGTGTTTGTTGGTTTCTCACTTTTTCCTCAAAAGTGTTTGGAAAATAAAAATTTTAATTTTCATTCATTCAGTCATACTTTTTCCTATATTTATAACCTAAGATAATAGAAACATAATAATTGGTTGAGATCATATGATCAATAAGTTTAAACATAAGAGATAAATTTCATTGTATCATTACTGAGAATAAGATAATAATTTGTGTATAATAAAAATACATAGGAAACTTATAACAAACAGATAATAGATCATACATAATAGAGTAACGCCTAGAATAACATAATCCCTAAACGAGTTAATAAAAATGTCCAATGATAGTGTAACATAAGAATGATAATTATAATCAAATTGTTACCTCATTTAAATATAAAATAAACATTTGAATATTGAAACATCAATTTCATGATCCACACCATCAGTTCCCATCCATAGGTGAAAATAAAATGTACATGAGACTAGTTACCTCATGAGATATAACCTTTTAACCATACATTAGAGGGAGATATATGACCATACCCATAATTCCACTATACTTATGTGTTCCACTTGAAAATCATTCAATTATCGCATAAAAAATAACCCATTGAAATAATGTGTTTCATAAAACATTAAAATGAAAATCATTCACTTTTTATAACATAAAAAACCAATATAAAGAAAATAGGTTTTATTCAACACATTATAAAACTCCCATTGAAATAAAATGGGTTTCACACATTTCTAAAATGGATTGACATAAATAAATTTTTAATAATTAAATAAATAATAATAACATGATTAACCTATATAAAATAAATGGGTATCCAATGACATCAAGAATCATTCTCAGTAAATATAGACGAAACAATGTAATAAAGCATGCAAAATTTATAGCGTATAGATAAAAGACATATGGATAAGAAAATAATTTCCCCATTAAATAGATCTATGGAAACTAGGTGATCATGCTTAAATCAGAGTAATAAAATAATGTATTCATGTAGTAATGAATTGGAAAAAAATTATTTTTATGAAGCTTAAATGATCAGGAAAGACTAAGATAGGGATGTATCACTTCCATGATATAAAAGAAATTTTTATAATATATCCATAGAAGCAAGGTGTATGGAATAATATTAATAATATCATTGATCAATAATAAGATGTATTAAGTGATATTTACTAATATTGAAATCAATTTTAAGAAATTTTAGAAAAAAAATCTCAAGAAATAAGAAATACTCTAAAAAATTTGATATTGTTTTAAAATAAATAATTTATAAATATATTAGAAGAATAATTAATTTAAAAACCATGAATGTTTATATATAATTATTCATATAAAATTAAAAGGACAAAGAAATCAGATTCCCACAAACAAAAATTAAAATAGAATCTATTCACATTTTTATGAAAATTACCCATATAGAAAACCTTAATTATTTGAAATTTTTTTCTAGAAGTGAAACTAGTATAAAATGAAATTAATAAAAGTTTTAGGAATATTCAAGTACATTTAAAAGATAATATAATAAATATGGACAAGGAAAGAGGGATGTTCTTAAATGAGATGAAGATATGGTGTCAGTTTCACTTATAAGAATAACTTTGGGTTATAATATGATTTAAGGGGAAATGAAATTTATAGTCGATATGTATAATACAATGAATATAAAAAGAAAATGATAAGTGTTTTTAGAATGAATAAAAATAAAAAATTCAGATTATCTTTCCAAAATAATCCTGATTCGAAATTAATCATTTCAACTAAAACCATTATGGGTTGAGTTTCATTTTGATAAAAAACAACTGTTAACTTTGGAATTTTTTGAATCTAAATCCATTTAAAATAGAAATAGATATGGATATTGGAAAACCCATTGATTTCATGATTATGATAAAAGATATTCATTAGGAATAAAATAAACCATATCAAGGATATCACATGGAATAAAATGGGATATGTCATAAGAAATGAAATCCGAGACAGAGAACCATTTACCTCATTTTTTGTATAGTCCAAATGTGTTCTATCTTCCTGTATAATTTTTTTATATATTAATCAAACATTTAATAAACATTTTCATATCTATAATCCAATATAAAAATAATTTATAATTATTCTCTAATTTATATTAGTTACTTATAATATATTTTAGATATCCGGTGTGGGTAATCTTAATAATTTTGAACTAGTTTCATAATAATGATTTTATGATTCATTCTTTTCTCAAATTTAATCATTAAAAAATAATAAATCATAATGAAATTTATGAGTTATAATTTTTTATAATGATATAATTTGATTATGTGTGTGTATTAGTAATTATTATTAAACATAATTTTTTTGACGATTATGTTTTGATGATTATTTAATGATTAAGAGTGTTTTCTTAAATAATGAGTAAAAATTTTAGATTATCACTCCAAAAAAACCAAGTCATTATATACATAATTATATTATATATTAATAGAAATTAAATTACCAAATATTTCCATGATATAAATTTATATCATTATTTAAGTATGTGGGAAAACTATCCCAAATAAAAAAACATAATTAATGGATGATAATAAAGTGATTTAGTTCTAATAAGATTATAAAAAAATAATAATGATCTTATATAGTGTTTATTAGTGTGATTTATTAAAATTTTAATTAATTATAGGAATAAATTACCTTATATGATGTTATTTAATCTTAAATAGAAATCATTTCTGTCTCTAGGAACACTATTTTGGATAGTTGAATTTAAATCATCTTTTTATTAGACATATTATTAAGAGTTAATAAAATTGAACATTAAAAAACCATAATAATTTCATAAAAATAAAATTTATCACATTAAACTATCTCATGACGAGACATGAAAGGAGATGGTGAAACAAAAAATGGAGATCAATTGTTCCATGGAGGCGGTTGTCCACATGTACACATGGATGATCATTTTATTTCCCATAGAATTTGGAAGAGGTGGAATATGTTTTATCATTTCAGAATATGAGATATTTTATAAATATAATGATTATATATTAAAGTACCTATTATGGCCATAATTGTAATATGGGGAAGGAAAATGAAAACGTTACTTCAAAGAGGCTGTATTCTACACATCGCATGAATGACAGTTTCATTATTCTTAATGGAAAATGGAAAGATTTTTAGTGATTATACAATCATTATAATAACATACTGGTATAATAATGATGCAAATATTAAAATTTTAAGATAGTGTAATGGAATTTAAGGAGGAATAATTGAACATAAAAAAAAATGAGATAGTAGGAGTTATAAATTTATACCTCACTCGTTGGAATTTCTCATTTTCCAAGGGGTTAAGAGTTTGCGAGATGGTATTTCGAGAAGTGATCCTATTAATGGTTTATTTAAATTTTTAGGATAGGGTTTCATAGATATTTTTATGAACTAGGGGGTGTCGTGTGGGGGGAAGTTATGTCTGGGTGTCTGTTTTATATGTTAAAATGGATGAAAATTTTGTAAATACCCAAAGCATTATAATAATAGGAAGTCACTCTTAAGGAATGTAGATACAAAATTAAGAAATAATGTAGACAGTCAGGAATAAGGTTTATCAAGGAATCAACTCTCCATTCAAACACTAGTTTTAAAGAAGATTGTGGTATTTCTTTATTGGTCATGCATTTTAATCCCGTTTGATTTTTACTAAGGTAACTCATTTTTACCAAATAAATTTAGCCTTTATGATTGAAAATAAATTGGAACTTATTATATAAATTAGGTTTAATTATTTAAAAATTTAAAACTAGTTCATTATATTAATTTTTATAAAAGGGTTGAAAATTAATTTAAAAATACTAAATGAATAATTTAATTAAAACAATTTTTTCAAAAAAATATAACTTATGTTTTAAAATGACAAATATGGGTTTGTAAATTAAACAAAAATTTAAAAAATTATAAGGCCACTTATAAAATAAAAATTCATTATTATAAAGTTGTTTTAGTAATTTATTATTCATACTTATATATTAATAATATCATAAAATTTAAGTTATTTGTTAAAACATGATTGTACACTGATCACCTAAAAAACAATATAATTAGAAAAATCCAAAAAATTAATCCCATGTTTTTATTTTTATAATAATTTTAAAAATTAATTTAATTATCACTAATTATCCTTTTAATGTATATATATATATATAACATTAAGCTAAAATCATAAAATATTGGGAAAATAGTATATATTTTTTAAGTTGAATTTGTAATAATTAAATTCATTTTTTTAAATTATCATAAAAATAATAACATGAGATTAATACTTTTTGAAAGTTTTTTTATGGGATATAAAAGTTGAAATATATTTCAAAATTTGGTTATAACATTTTATACCAAATTATTCAATGAAAAATATAAAATTTTCAGTATATATTTTAATAAAAAGAGATGTGGTATATTTGATTCTATATGAAACTCACTATTAAAATAATATTTATTTATGGAAAATACATAGTGAAATCTTAGGTCGTTCCATTCATCCTTTAAATGAATTACATCCTCGGGATTTTAATAATTACTCACTTAAGAATTCAATGGATTCAATGACTTTGTATATAATTTGTTGTGAGGTTTCATCATCAATATATTGGGTCTGACTAGTGAAATCATAGTTTTCGTTATAATATTAGTATAACTAATGTTGATATTTTCTTTCACCCCTTATGTTAAATTCCGTGATATAATGGAATATTTTTTTTACAAAGGGAGTTTATAGTTATTCTTGTATTAATAAGTGGTCTAGGGATGAATTTTATATGGGATTTTAAAAATTAGAATTTATCAATGTTAATAGATCTATTACATGCCTAATATAACACCAAATTTTATTAAGGAATGGTTAATAAAATATTTTAGGGAAAACATTCATGGAAAAATATGTTATATAATAAATGTATAATTGGGAACTAAAATAATTCATTAAAATATCAAAATCTGTTCATAATGATTGAAATTTTATTTCATTCACAAACATTATAGGCATAAATAAGTGGTTTGAATAAGATTAAAATAAAAAAGATTACATTTCTTGAGTGGATAGTCTATGTTACTTACTCCATATTATCTTATAAAATCACATAAATGGTATTGGTTTCATATAAATTCCACTGAAAAGGATGTTTTTGTTTCATATAATCTTTATTAGAAATTATATTAGAAAATTGACTAAAATAATGTTCATATTCTATACATTTAATATAATGCGTAGTCAATGGTACATTAGTAGGAACTTTTTTTTCGTTCACATCGACCACTGAGATATTTAAATTTTCTTAGCAATTAATTTCTATTTCCCCCCATTTTATACACATAGAATATCTCAAAATTCCTTTGTAATATTCCCTATGTTTATTTTTACAAATTTTCTAACATGAAGGAATTTGAACATTATTTCCTCTAATATCATCATCCACAAAAAATCCATCAGACTATAATTATCTTCCGTAGTGTGTTTAAATGATAAAAAAAGTTGACATTGTTAATAATAATTCTTGAAATATTTTTTAATATAATAAAAATATTTCTCACACCAGCTCTTATCTCCCCAGGTTTCTCATTGAGATAATATCTAAATTTTCTATGACTCTAGTTTTAACTTTTTTCTTTAGGGAATCATCCATCAATGAAACTAAAAATATTTAATCATTAATGATGAATAGTTAACACAATAATAGAATTATCATATGATAATTATAGGAAAAATTAATTCTCAAAATGATTATCTTTTCTAAATTATTACATCAACATTTAGTTAAAATTAAATCATTCTATGGTTAATATAGTTTTACATAGGTATGATTATTGTATAATTATTATCCAAATTTTTTAACATAATAAATCCTTAATAAATGTTTATTAATATAATTTATTAGAAAAATAATATCCTCATAATTGAGAAACTCGGTGTTTAGTTTGGCATCTCCATCATGCACTATTTGGTGATTTATTTAGTACACAACACACCATTTTTAGTGTTTTTAACACCATGCACATATATTAAAAGGGATCCATCAACTTATAGAATCTAGATAGGGTTGGTATTTTTATAGAAATCAAAAAATAAATAATTTAAAAGAAATCATGATGTTATCCTATACTTAGAGTTATCCCTCTAGTTTTCAATAAATATCTATTATCATAATCCTTAGAATATTTCTTCAACAAACATAAAAGGTTATATATACATTTGAAATTATAATAAAACATAAATTATAAACCATTGATTTTATTTTCAACTCTTAATTAATTTTTTACTGATTTTATACTAATCTATAACGTATTCCAAAACCATTATAGACACCGACCATAGAGGCCCACTGATGTGGCCAAATCATCCACATATCATAAATAAAACAATTCATTACAATAAACCCCCAAGAATTTTTAGGTTTTGAGTTTTAGTGAATTAGTAGAAAATATTACATGGTAAAATCCACATTCTTTGCATTAATTAGAATTTTTTTCAATTATATATGATATTAATAAATCCATAATGAGTCCTCTATATATGGAATAAATTTTAAACTTAAGAAATCATTCAATAAACTTGATACTTTTACTTCATTCATAAACTATGGTAATGAAAAAAATAGATAGGTGAGATCAGATTCCCAGTAAAGAAAAACATAAGTGACAATAATAAAATATCATTAGTGAGAATAAGATGAGAATATATGTATAATTATGATACATAAGAATCTTAAACTAAATAAATCATTGGCCACACATCATGTACTATGGCTTGGAATAATATAATAGATAAATGACCCAATAAAAATGATCCATGATATAATGACACATGAATTCATTATAAGTATAAAACTATGCATTATTTCAAATTTAACACAAAAATTAATTAGTGGAAACATTACTTTCATGATCCACACTATCAATTCCCACACTTATCATCTACTAAAATATACTCATGAATACCTATCTCATGGGATATAAATGTTTAACCAATTCATTAAAGTGAGATATTGGAACCCACCTATCAATAATCCCCACTGATGTGTGAAACTTGGAAATCACTCACTTATCACATCATAAAGATCCCATGAATGAAATGGGTTTCATTAAACAATAAAATGAAAATCATTTACTTTTTATTAAATAAAGAGCTCATAGAAATAAAATAAGGTTTATTAAAACCATCATAAATAAACCAAGGATATAAAATGGGTTTAATATCATGTTGTTATTTATTAATATATATAAATCTTTAATAACTCCATAAATAGTCAAAAAGTGATAAACCTGTGGAAAAAAAATGTGTATCCAATTATATCAAACAAATTTGTAGGTAAATACTATTCTATAAAGATAATAAAGAATATGATATTCACACCGTATATAAAAATTATATGGTTAGGAAAAAAAATTCACCAATCAATTGATGTATTGAACCTTGGTAGACACCCTTAAATTAAAGGAATCAAAAGTATTATATTCACAAAGGGACGACCTTTGAATAGAATTTTTTTTATAATACTTCAATGATTGTGAATGAATAAGGGAATGATGTATCATTTCCATGATAGAGAATAAAATATCATATTCCATGTGAATAAGGAAGGTGGAAGATATCATTTTATGAATATCTTTGATAAACCATAATATAAATCAAAGGGAATTGAATTAGATGAAAACAATATTGATAAGTTTCTGAAGAAAAAACCGTTAAATTAATAAAAAATTATAGATATTTTGAAAGCATTTTATAAGAAATATTTTTTAAAATTTATAGAAAAATAATTTATGAAGAAACCATTAAGACATAGATATAAATATTCATATAAAATGTAAAATGTGGTGGAATTAAATTTTCACATATCAACATTAAGAAGATAAGAGTTTATGATTTTTCAAAAAACCAAATAAACAAAAAGATAAAATTTATTTAACTCATTTAAAAGAAATATAATTAGTAAAAAATGACCTTAAAAAAATCCTTGAGGCATATATGTGGACATTTTTAGGGTAATAAAATTAATACAAATATCGAATTGGGATGTTTTTAACTGATAAAAAGAGATGGGGTCAGTGTTACTCACTAAAAAAATATTAGTTAAAACTACCAGTCAAGGGGAAATTATGTTTTTATCGGACATGTAAAACCAAATGAATATACAAAAAAAATATGAGGTTTTCTGAATGAATAAATATTCATTCGTTGAATTTTATTTTTAAATAATCATTATTTTAAAATAATGCTAACAAATTTTCCCTTGTAATTTTTGTTAGATTATGATAAAATCCATTTTTAATTTTTGAATCTAATGAATCTAAATTAATTTAAAATAAAAAATTATAAGGATATATAAAATACCACGAATCAAATTAGTAAGGTTAAATATATTAATTAATAATAAAAAACACAATATGAAAGATATCATAGTGGACAAAATTAAATATGTCTCAAGTAATATTATTTTA
This sequence comes from Viscum album, assembly GCA_963277665.1. NCBI lineage: Eukaryota > Viridiplantae > Streptophyta > Magnoliopsida > Santalales > Viscaceae > Viscum > Viscum album. The sequence continues at coordinate 1,005,193,370 of OY728164.1, read as the reverse complement.
GATAGAGAAGACCTTACCACAATTCCATCCTAGATGAAATTCACTATAAAATCCTTTATCAAGAAATTAACTATATTAGTAACCCATTTTATAACATTTTCCCATCTATAACCCCTTTTAAAATTTATTTGTAATTATTCTCTCCATGTATATTAGTTAGTTATTATCTTTTCTTCTTTATTATTTTAAACATTTTTCGTATTAAGAGTGTTTTATTCATTATTATCCCAAAGTTAATTATTCATATATTATATAAGTTACTAGAATTTATGTTTTATAATTATTTATAATTTTATAATTTAATTAAATGGGAGTTTTTGTTACTAATAATAAAGTTTTACTTGGGGATAAGCATGTTCCGATAAATGTAAAATAATGTAGGGAGTGAAATGCACTGTGTTGCATTTGTTGTCAATGAGGCATGATGTTGTCACGGAATGAATGGATTTCAAGGAATGTCAAGATGTGAATGACAAAGGATGTGATGGTGATGGTGAGGAAAAGATAATGGCCATGGTACTTAGAGGCATGTCACTTAGGAGATTCACTAAGTGACATAGGATGTTGTGGTTGAAACATTCTCTATGAATATCAGACGATTGTAGAACTGATCTTAATGTTTCAATACTTGTATCAAGATGATACTAAGTTACACCACTTGAAGAACTGATGATGATGGAGAATCATTACATATCTGACGATTGTTGAGCTGATCTTTAAGTTCATAGAACTTGTATCCTGATGATACAATGTCACAACAATGTTATAATACCATGCATTGTTAAGACAATGCATGAGGAGATGAAGATGATCCATCCACACCTCCTAAGTGGATGAAGTGAGCTGAAGAAGTCCATGCACTATCACTTAGTGCATGTGAATTAGAAGATGATCCAACTTAATCTCTGATTGGATCAATGAAGAACATGTTGAAGAATTATTTGATTCAGGAGCTTCGGTTGAAGATGAACCTTCAAGAATTTCACTCCTAAGTGAAGATTAAATGTTGAGGAAGAATTGGAGGAATTCAAATGAAGAAGAGAAGATAAGAAGAATAGAGGAGGAGGCATTTGGCATTTGGCATTTGAACTTGGTCACATTGTTTTTAAACAAAGGACTTGTTCTATACTCAGGCAAAAAGAAGCCACCAAGGGCCAGCCTTAAGGGTTCAACCCCAAGGCACATGTGGGACTCGAGGTCGCCACGCCCAAGGGGGATCCCATGGGGCCAGCCCGAGAGGCCGCAGCCATGTGTAAGCCGGGGCCACGCAGGGGAGTGTCAAGCCCTGCGCAGCCGTGAGCGCGAGGAGCGTGCCCGAGGAAGCATAGTGGGCGCCAGTGGCGCGCCCGAGTGGCAGGGGTGGGCGCAAGAGCGCGCCCGCAGAAGAACTCGGTGCGGGGCGACACCGAGAGGGGAGAAGATGCAACTAAGGAGTTGCGGAGAGCGATTGGGTGATAAAACGCAGAAAAATCGGGATCCGTTTCGATGTGGGACGCGGGATTTTTCCGCGCAGCGAATCCTGGCCGTCCGTCTCATCGCGCGCTCGATCTGGACCGCTCATCGCCTCTTGCGCGAGATCTTCTGATCGCGGCCGTCCAAAGATCTGATCCGACGACTGCCACATCGTCTTCCTCGAGCTCAGCCGAGGCACCTCCCGCGAAGCTGCCGATGAACCAGAGGCTACCCGTGGCTGGATTTCGAGTTCTCTTCCACCTCTGAAGGAGCTAAGACGTCCATCCGATTCGTCTGAGCCGTATGAACACAACCATGCAATAAAATATGCATGCACACGATGGATGGGAGATTTCGAGATTCGGCCAAGGAAAAATATAATGCCGAGGCCATGTGGAGAGCATGCTTTGGATGCATGAGCCTAAACAGAGGCATGCACGCGTTCAAAAATGCATAAACGTGTAGATGGAAAAGAAAAGGAAACCCGAGATGAAACAGCGAAGGAAAACAAGATTTGGAGAAAATCTTGAAGATCCGAAATCTTCGGTGATTCGAGATTTATCACGCCGATGGACAGAGGCATCCCTCTTCCTATATAAGGAGAGCTCGAGGCTCTCATTGAGTTTGCTGATCTGTTGAAAACTCGAGGTCCCGTGAGTGCCGTATGTGCCTCGTGAAGTTTTGGAGCCACCGCGCAAATACCACTTGCGTGGCTGAGTCCCTTGCGCGCTACCTCTTTGCGCGACAAGAAGAAGAAGGAGGAGGAGATCCTTGCGCGCCTATCCCTTGCGCAACAGGAATACCCGAGGCGCAAGCATCTTGCGCGCCCTTGTGGTTTGTTTAGGCTTGCGCGGCTGAGTGTACCTTTTCACTTGCGCTCCCGAGCCGCTTGCACCGAGTGCTTGCGCGCCGCTTACCCATTGTGCGCCGCTTGCACCAAGGACCTTGCACGCCTTGTCCAGTGTGACCCTGCGTGGCTGTGAAGAGAGGAAGGCCGCACCCTTTGCGTGCCTATGTTGAAGGTGGAGTTCGGGCAGTGTGTGCACAAGAAGTGGGAGGCAGAGACCATTGTGTCTCTAGTGCCCAAGGAGAACCGAGGCTTTTCCTTGAGTGTATGCCAAGTGATATACCCTTGCTTTTTGTGTGCAAGAGGAACAAAGAACCAAGAGTTTGAGACATACACTTAAATGAACTAAGACTAAATGAGTTGGCCGTAGCCATGGGTGTGCGCAAGGAGGAGAATAGGCCAAGTCTCAAGTGTGTGCAACGTGAAACAAGTGTTTTCAAAAAGACAACAAGGCCGAACCTTAGTGTGTGTGCAAACTAAAGTGTACACACTAAGAAGAAAGAGAAGAGGACTCTCACACTATTGTAGAACACACAATCTAAGTGTGTAGACAAATTGAATAAAGTGTGTGAAGTTTGAGAAGTTGGTGTGTGCTTAAAGTGTTACACCCTTTGTGGGTCTACTGCACCAAGAAGAGGAAAGGGGAAGTGCATGCATGCATGCATGCACATGCGCACGTAATCAATGTTCAAATCAGTGAGTGTGCATTTGAGTTGACCAAGACCAGAGGATCTTGAAGAAATTGAGAAGGCCATGCAGTCAGTGCATGAGGATTCAGAGTTGCCATGCATTCAGTGCATGAAGTTGTTTTGAAGTGAGACTGGACCAGACTGAAGTTAAAGATATCAGTTGTCTGAGTATTCAGTAGTTAGAGAGAGGCCAGGTCATCCTTAGAAGAAGGAGATAAATCCTGAGCAAGACGAGAAGACCTGATCAACTCAAGTGATTAGAGGTTCATAGCAAGGCCAGCAGCCATTATCCCAGGCTGCTGAGGATACTTGAAGAGCTGAACAGAAGAAGAGCTACTCGTGTGACTCGAGGAGCCAGGAGAAGCCCCCTGTGAGACTCAGGGAGAAGAAGTCTTCAGTGGGATTCTGGAGCAGGCCAGTAGGACTCTGGTAACACTTTGGGACGCAGTATAAAGACCCTCCTGTGGGACTCAGGAGAGATACAGTGGGACTCTGTATCGACCATTGTAATTATAACAAGTTATAATGGAGAAACCATGTTGGGGCGTATAACCAACATGGAAAGGACGTAGGCCTTTGGTGCCGAACCTTATAAATCCTTGTGTCCAGTGCCTTTACATTTACTGCATCATTCGTGGAAAGGTGAGAGATACAAGAAGAGTGGATCGAGGCTTTAACTAGCCATAGAGGTTTAATTGATAAAGAATCAATTAGTAAAAAGTTTTAAGGGATCACTGATTCACCCCCTCCCCCTCTCAGTGATTCACACTGATCTGGTCACTTCAATTGGTATCAGAGGGAGGTTACCTCTATAAGATCCAAGGGAGTCTATATGGAGTGCAGATTTGAGGAAATGAAAGAACAACCTCAAATGGAGATATCTGCCAAGACTCTGAAAAACAGAATGAAGAAACATGCAAAGAAGATGAGGAAGAAGGTTGTTGAAATCAGAGAAACTCCTTCTATGGAAAGAAATGTGAAAGTCACATCAGATGACAATTCCTTTTATCATTCTTCTGATGAAGCCTGCTCTAGCTGTGATGAAGATGGAAGAAACAATGATCTTATAAATGCAATCAAATATCTTCAGAAGAAAGTCCCCAAGGAAGTGGCAATGTGTATAGCTACATGCATCCTTGATCTTCAAGAAGAAAAATTACAGCTAGAAGATGAAGCCAATTCTCTGGAAGTCCAATTGGAAAAAAGGGTTGGCATAACCAACACTCTCAGAAAGCTGGTGAAGGCTAAGGATGAAACAGTTTCTCTTTGCAATGAAAGATATGAAGATACTTGTGAAGAATTGCAAAGAAGCCTTTCTGAGAAAGAATTCTTTAAGACAATGGTCAAAGAAGTTTTCCATGCACTGGAAAAATTTCACAGAGTTTCAATGGTTGTCAAAGATGCTCAACTAGAAGACAAAGTCAAAAGGGTGAAAGAGCTTGACAACTCATTGCATGAAATAAAGAAGGTGCATGATGACCAGATGGAACAACTGAAACAGAATTGGGAAGGTAGGCTAAGATTGGTTGAGGATGAGAAGAACTCCCTCAATATGAAATGCTTTGAACTGGAGGTGATATTGAAAAATCTGCAATCACCCAAAGCTGAAGCCTCCCAGTCAGCTGAAAGGAGAAATGTTGCTACTCAAGTATGCATTGAGCAGGATGATTCTAAAAGAAAGACATCCTCTAATAAAAGGGCAACAACTTCTAAAAAGAAGGTACCATCCATACCATCTTGTACTCATGCTTCTAAAAGTGTTTCTACTAAAAGTGCAGGATGGAATAATGAATCGAAACAAGTATGGATGAAGACAGTGAAGAAAGAATGCTCTCCTGAAACAACACAGCAAGTCAAGAAAAGTACCCAACAATCAGAAGGACTGAAGAGGTCAAGATTTGTGGGTCAGTGTTGGTGTTGTAATAAGTATGGGCACTGTGCAAAAGATTGTTGGTACAATCCACTGAATGTAAAAGCACAAAGGAAGCCCATGCCAAGGGGAGCAAGCCGGAAGAAAAGAAGTAGCATCCATAGGTCCAGAGACATCTGTTTACTGCAAATAGATTTGGATTACTTGACAACATCTGGGATGATTGCAAAAGTGGTCAAAAAGATACATGTCAATCTCCAACTGTATCCAGAGCTCAAAACAAGAAAAGATCACAGAACCTGGCTCAGAAAGAATCCTTGGGAAGCAAGAATAAGAAAGTGGAAGATGCTCCCAAGAAGATTATGAAAAAGGAAAAGAAGTCCTTGGAGTATAAATCCAAGAAGGGTGATGCATCCAGAAGGACCACCAAGAAAACATGCTTCTACTGTGGAAAGAAAGGACACACCATGGATATTTGTGAACAAGCCATGAAACTGAATAGAAGCAGACTGGACTCAAAAAGACAATCAATTCAGAAGAAGCCGAAAGGATTGATTGAAAATAAGTTGCCTAAGAAAGGTAGCTTAACAGCATCAAAAGAACCATGTGGAACTTCCAGAACTGAGGCCACACTTCCAAGTGACTTACTTGTCATATGGCCAAATCAGTTGCAACTTGCCAAAGATCTGCAGAGAGATGAAGATGAAGTTCTGGCAATTGCTAAGGAAAAAGGGAAGAAGAATATTTCACATGAAGATGTGTTGAGATCCACACCAGCACAAACATTATTGAAGATCAAAAGTGCAAGTGTGAAGAATGGTGAAAATGGGACATCTCGGTTGAGAGAATCTTCTCAACCTTGTTTTTCACATTGATGAACCAAGGAGGTTCCATCTTATTCCAAAATCACTTGTATTTACATGTGCTAACATTATAGGGAATTGAATATGATGATAATTCTCAACTGGAGGATGGTTTGGACAGAATGGAGTGCACCCCTTGAGGGGGAGCCAATCTGTAGAAGATGGGATTCTGAGATTTAATACCATCTTGAGAAAAGTGAAGGTATTCCAATAATACTTTCATCCCTTGTTTCTTAATTGTATTCATCATGACAATTAAGGGGGAGTATTGATTTAAGACAAATGGTTGAAAGGGGGAGCTTTATCTTTGCACCTGAACTTTCTAATGAGTTTTGCGAAGTTGTGCAGGATTTAGCAATTTATTGATATATCTGAAAAATTTCAAACCCCTGAAGCATGATCTCACATGTACAGTGAATTTTGGACAACATTGAAAATCTTGGTTAAATAACTCTTGTTTTCTACACCGGGTTAGCCCAAGTAGACTTAGAGTTGATCTACTAAAGGTTCTTTGCTCAAAAGAACATGTGACATCATCCCTCTCTTAGTGATTTTCAAGAAGATGCTATTCAATGGGAGGAAGTGATTTTTTGAAGAGAACCACACCACACCTTTGCATTTTATTTCCAATAAGGGGGAGAAAATATTTGCACACATATTGACCCATTCATATGTGCAGAAGTAGTGTATTGACAACAAATACAAAGGGGGAGATTGAAATTCACTGTGTTGCATTTGTTGTCAATGAGGCATGATGTTGTCATGGAATGAATGGATGTCAAGGAATGTCAAGATGTGAATGACAAAGGATGTGATGGTGATGGTGAGGAAAGGAGAATGGCCATGGTACTTAGAGGCATGTCACTTAGGAGATTCACTAAGTGACATAGGATGTTGTGGTTGAAACATTATCTATGAATATCAGACGATTGTAGAACTGATCTTAATGTTTCAATACTTGTATCAAGATGATACTAAGTTACACCACTTGATGAATTGATGATGATGGAGCATCATTACATATCTGACGATTGTTGAGCTGATCTTTAAGTTCATAGAACTTGTATCCTGATGATACAATGTCACAACAATGTTAGAAGACCATGAATTGTTAAGACAATGCATGAGGAGATGAAGATGATCCATCCACACCTCATAAGTGGATGAAGTGAGCTGAAGAAGTCCATGCACTATCACTTAGTGCATGTGAATTAGAAGATGATCCAACTTAATCTCTGATTGGATCAATGAAGAACATGTTGAAGAATTATTTGATTCAGGAGCTTCGGTTGAAGATGAAGCTTCAAGAATTTCACTCCTAAGTGAAGATTAAATGTTGAGGAAGAATTGGAGGAATTCAAATGAAGAAGGGAAGATAAGAATAATAGAGGAGGAGGCATTTGGCATTTGGAATTTGAACTTGGTCACTTTGTTTTTAAACAAAGGACTTGTTCTATACTCAGGCTAAAAGAAGCCACCAAGGGCCAGCCTTAAGGGTTCAACCCCAAGGCACATGTGGTACTCGAGGTCGCCACGCCCAAGGGGGATCCCATGGGGCCAGCCCGAGAGGCCGCGACCGTGTGTAAGCCGGGGCCACGCAGGGGAGTGTCAAGCCCTGCGCAGCCGTGAGCGCGAGGAGCGCGCCCGAGGAAGCATAGTGGGTGCCAGTGGCGCGCCCGAGTGGCAGGGGTGGGCGCAAGAGCGCGCCCGTAGAAGAACTCGGTGCGGGGCGGAACCGAGAGGGGAGAAGATGCAACTGAGGAGTAGCGGAGAGCGCTTGGGTGATAAACCGCAGAAAAAACGGGATCCGTTTCGATGTGGGACGCGGGATTTTTCCGCGCAGTGAATCCTGGCCGTCCGTCTCATCGCGCGCTCGATCTGGACCGCTCATCGCATCTTGCGCGAGATCTTCTGATCGCGGCCGTCCAAAGATCTGATCCGACGGCTGCCACATCGTCTTCCTCGAGCTCAGCAGAGGCACCTCCCGCGAAGCCGCCGATGAACCAGAGGCTACCCGAGGCTGGATTTCGAGTTCTCGGCCACCTCTGAAGGAGCTAAGACGTCCATCCGATTCGTCTGAGCCGTATGAACAAAACCATGCAATAAAATATGCATGCACACGATGGATGGGAGATTTCGAGATTCAGCCAAGGAAAAACATAATTCCGAGGCCACGTGGAGAGCATGCTTTGCATGCATGAGCCTAAACAGAGGCATGCACGCGTTCAAAAACGCATAAATGTGTAGAAGGAAAAGAAAAGGAAACCCGCGATGAAACAGCGAAGGAAACCAAGATTTGGAGAAAATCTTGATGATCCGAAATCTTCGATGATTCGAGATTTATCACGCGGATGGACAGAGGCATCCCTCTGCCTATATAAGGAGAGCTCGAGGCTCTCATTGAGTTTGCTGATCTGTTGAAAACTCGAACTCCCGTGAGTGCCGTATGTGCCTCGCGAAGTTTTGAAGCCACCGCGCAAATACCACTTGCGTGGCTGAGTCCCTTACGCGCTACCTCTTTGCGCGACAAGAAAAAGGAGGAGGAGGAGATCCCTGCGCGCCTATCCCTTGTGCAGCAGGAAGACCCGAGGCACAAGCATCTTGCGCGCCCTCGTGGTTTGTTGAGGCTTGCGCGACTGAGTGTACCTTTGCACTTGCGCTCCCGATCCGCTTGCACCGAGTGCTTGCGCGCCGCTTACCCATTGTGCGCCGCTTGCACCGAGGACCTTGCACGCCTTGTCCAGTGTGACCCTGCGCGGCTGTGAAGAGAGGAAGTCCGCACCCTTTGCGTGACTATTTTGAAGGTGGAGTTCGGGCAGTGTGTGCACAATAAGTGGGAGGCAGAGACCATTGTGTCTCTAGTGCCCAAGGAGAACCGAGGCTTTGCCTTGAGTGTATGCCAAGTGATATACCCTTGCTTTTTGTGTGCAAGAAGAACAAAGAACCAAGATGCTGAGACTTACACTTAAATGAACTAAGACTAAATGAGTTGGCCGTAGCCTTGGGTGTGCGAAAGGGGAAGAATAGGCAAAGTCTCAAGTGTGTGCAAAGTGAAACAAGTGTGTGCAAAAAGACAACAAGGCCGAACCTTAGTGTGTTTGCAAACTAAAGTGTACACACTAAGAAGAAAGAGAAGAGGACTCTCACACTATTGTAGAACACACAATCTAAGTGTGTAGACAAATTGAATAAAGTGTGTGAAGTTTGAGAAGTTGGTGTGTGCTTAAAGTGTTACACCCTTTGTGGGTCTACTGCACCAAGAAGAGGAAAGGGGAAGTGCATGCATGCATGCATGCACATGCGCACGTAATCAAAGTTCAAATCAGTGAGTGTGCATTTGAGTTGACCATGACCAGAGAATCTTGAAGAAATTGAGAAGGCCATGCAGTCAGTGCATGAGGATTCAGAGTTTCCTTGCATTCAGTGCATGAAGTTGTTTTGAAGTGAGACTAGACCAGACTGAAGTTAAAGATATCAGTTGTCTGAGTATTGAGTAGTTGGAGAGAGGCCAGGTCATCCTTATAAGAAGGAGATAAATCCTGAGCAAGATGAGAAGACCTGATCAACTCAAGTGATCAGAGGTACAGAGCAAGGCCAGCAGCCTTTATCCCAGGCTTTTGAGGATACTTGAAGAGATGAATAGAAGAAGAGCTACTCGTGTGACTCGAGGAGCCAGGAGAATCCCCCTGTGAGACTCAGGGAGAAGAAGTCTTCAGTGGGATTCTGGAGCAGGCCAGTGGGACTCTGGTAACACTGTGGGACGCAGTATAAAGACCATCCTGTGGGACTCAAGAGAGATATAGTGGGACTCTGTATCGACCATTTTAATTCTAACAAGTTATAATGGAGAAACCATGTTGGGGCGTATAACCAACATGGTAAGGACGTAGGCCTTTGGTGCCGAACCTTGTAAATCCTTGTGTCCAGTGCCTTTACATTTACTGCATCATTTGTGGAAAGGTGAGAGATACAAGAAGAGTGGATCGAGGCTTTAACCAGCCATAGAGGTTTAATTGATAAAGAATCAATTAGTAAAAAGTTTTAAGGGATCACTGATTCACCCCCTCCCCCTCTTAGTGATTCACACTGATCTGGGCACTTAAGGGAGTTTAAAAAAATAATGGGTTTACTTTTTTATATTACAATTCCAGAACCAACATAAAACAAATATTTAATTATTTATGTCATACAATATTAGATATTAAATTCCATTTTTCATCCATGATATAAATTTATATCATTTAAAAAAAAGATCATTACACTAACCCAAATAAGAACATACCATAATTAATGTGTTTTTATGAAGTGATTTTTTTATAATATCATTATAATATAAGAATAATGATATTATTTAGTGTTTAATAGTGTGATATATAATAATTATATTGAATTATAATAATAATATATCCCATATTAATTTAGTAGAGAGTGAAAAGAAATCAGTTTTTTCTCCTGGTCTTCTCTTTTGGATGGTTGAATTTACAACAATTGTTTTTTCTCATGTTGTTAATAGATTATCCAAATGGGAAAAATATATCCTTAATAGTATAATAAAATTTTAATTTGTATCTTTAAAAAGTTATCATGACCAATCATTTAAGATGTTGATCTAAAGAAAAATGGTAATCTATCATTCTTTGGAGGCAATAGTCCATACATACACATGGATGAAGATTTTGTTTTCCATAGAATAAGAAAAATGAGTAATATGGTTTATAATTTTTAAAAATAAATTTTTTCCCAAATTAAATACTTATATATTAAATTATATATTCAGATAAAACTAATAAGATAGTGAATAAAAACAAAAAAGTTAGTTCATAGAAGAGGTAGTCCACACAATACATGGATGAGCGTTTCTTTTTTTCTTAAGGGAAAATAAAAAGGTAATTAATTCGTGGACAATCATTATAATAACATACCAGTATAATAATGATACAAATTTTATAATTTTATTAAGGATTAATTAAATTTGAAGAATAAGATTTTATTATAAATAAATATAAATGAGAAAAAAGTAGTTAAAAATTTATACCTCACTTCTTGGATTATCAATTTTACCAAGGTATTTAGCAGGAGATAAATGGTTTTTTGAGAAGAAGAAAAATGTTTAATATAGAAAATAATTTTTAGGATAAGGTTGGGTATATTTGGGATGTTCTAAATAAATTTTTCTGTTATGTTAATTGAGGATAAGAGTTCCCCTTCTATAAGTAAGGAGGCTTGTAATTGGTTTTAAATATTCAATACATTTTAATAATGGGAAGTAACACTCAAGGAATGTTACTAATAAAATTGGAAATAATGGAGAGTTTAAGGGTTAAGGATGATCAAGGAATAATACACAAATTCCCACACATGTTTTAAATATGTTTTGGTCCTTTATTTCTTGGTTAAACCCCCTTTATTACTTTTTATTTTTACTAAGGTAACTAGTTTTTTCCAAAGTAATTTATCCCTTTTAGTTGAAAATTAATTGATCTTTATTGGGTAATTTGGACCTAGTTACTATAAAATTTACATAAAATTAATTATATTAATTTTATAAATTCGATAAAAATTAAATCGAAAATATAAGATGTATAATGAAATAAAAATATTTTTTTCCAAAAAATAACATCTGTTTTAAAATGTAAAATTTGTGTTTTCTTAATGAAGAAAAACATTTTTAAAATCATAAGGTCACTTGTAAAATAAATATACAATCTTATAAGAAGGATATATAATTTTTTATTTCATTATTATTTACTAACAATGTCAAAAAAGTAATTCTATTTATAAAAATTATATTTTTCACCATTCAATAAAAAATAAAGAATTTTTTTAAAAATCCCAAAAATTATTCTTGACTTAATATTGTCAAGATAAGTTAGAAAATAGATTTTTTTTAAAATTTATATTCAAATTTTATAAATTTGACTTTAATATAAATTTATAAAATTTTGTGGAATTAATTTTTTATAAGAAATAATTATTTTTTATAATAAATATTCTTATGAAATTACTGCTAAACATAAATATATGATACTCTAAAAATATAAAATATATGAAATAATTTATAACCATTGAAAATATTCAATTAGTTTATTAGAAACACTTTTCTATCTAGTATTGAAATTTTTCTTTATTTTATAATTTATTTATAACTCTTTATAACCTTTTATTCATCGACTATCAATAATTAAAAAAAATATATTTTCACAAAAACAGTTTCAGCCTGACAGGGTTTGGTGTTGCATTTGAAACACACTGTTAATATAATATTTATTTAAGGAAATCACATAGTAAAATCTTGGTTCATTACTATAGTATTTTTCTATGATTTGGACCAACTACAATTGATATTTGGTCATAGTGCGTCTCATATAAAGTGCATCAAGTATATCCAATGATTGAGATGAATACGAGTTTATTGAAAAGTGGTATCCATGTTATTCAGAAATTGATTTTTTAGTGTGAATGATTCATATAAATAAATTAATAAAATAAAATATATTTTATCTGCATCTAGAATAATGAAAAGTTAATTTATTTCATATAGTATCATATAATAATTTATGTTAAAATAATTAAATACGAGAGAATAGTTTTTTGTATAAAAAATAATCTGAGGTTTAAAAAAGTACATTTAAATAATTAGAAGATTAAAGGGTTTTTATATTATCACATGATTTTTTTAGAGTGTTGATTGTGAGTTAAAAAATATACATGAAACATATCACATGTAAAATGTGTAATTAATGTCATATTTTGTTAGTTTTATGGGTTTATCATTTTTATGGACTAATGTTAAAATAAAAAAATGCTAAACCTAGGTGTAATATATAATTTCATCCTTTAAAAGGTGTTTTAGGAAATTTTAATGAATATAACCTCATTAAATAATATTTCTTAAGCTCTATAGAGAGAAATAATAGGGAAGGATAATAATATATTGATTTATTTTCACAAATTTTTATCATGTTCTTCTGGAAATCATAAAATCACTGTATAATAATTTAGTATTCTATGTTAGAATACTAGAATTACATATTGATTATCCATTTTTTTATGGAATATTTATGTGATCTATATGGGACCTTTCTTAGATATTTTAAACCATGACAAGGTGAAAATGAGAAAAGTACATTCGGATCACACAAATGATTGAGGTCCAATTTAATTTAATTAATTATTTATTAAAATATACTATATGTGATCAGTTATGGGAACCTACTAATCATATTAATTTTTTATGAAATAATATCAGTATAAAAGTTTTGAAAATACAAGTTAAGAACACTTATATTGCACGTGGGTTTCCCCACATTTATTATGTTATTATAGTTGTTTGAGTGTTAATGTAACACAAATCACACAAGTTCCACACCTTTATTTATTTTTCGTACTATTAATGACCATTATTAAAATAATTGAAGAAAATTTTTATTTTATAAAATTTAGGATAATGAATACATCATAAAAAAATTTACAGGATCATAATTCACAATATTTTGTTTATCTTATTTTACTATTTTTTACTTTTTTTCTTAGATTTGTACATTTTCTCTTATTCTCTATTTTCCTACGATATAACTTCATTATTTTTATTCAGAATAATGATATTTATAATAACCCTCACACAATAACCATTAATTAAGATTTTTATATAAGAATATACTTAAAGATTTATTGTAGAGTTTTTATATTTTTTAAAATTTTCAATGTATCCACACTATAGTAAAAGTAATAAAACAATGTAATGAGTCATAACTTTATTTTATTTTCTTCAGTTAACCCCCAAAAATTAAAAACCACACCCGAGAAAACGCAACTCCAGAAAAGGAATTTCAAAGAAAATATTGGCGCTGTGATTCCATCGGTGCCCTCAGAATTTGATTCTGAGTAACTGTTCCGAAGTTAGAAAAACTCGCTCATTCGTTCACTGAACGTTCCAGAGCTAAACTTCAGGAATTGATTCCAGGCACACCGGGCCTCAGAATCAGGCACTGTCAGAAACTGCGTTCTTGTAAAATCCCAAAGAAAATTTAGAAAAAAATTTCCCTTGAAATGTCCAGGTCCTTACATTGACCTAACAAGCAACCTTAGATTCTCTTCCACAAGGAAACATTTACATTCCCAATCACCAAAGGCAGGAAACATGAACCATGGCATGATAGATAACCATTTTGAAATGGTTTCACCCAAAAAACTTCTATATGCTTCATTCAAGAATTATATGTCCATGCCCTCCAAAAAAAGTGCAAAAAATAAAAATAAAAATTTGAATATTTATACATAGAAATGAATAATGTATACTATAAACACCATAAAATTAAAATTTATAAATAATTCATGGAAATATTATATCCAAATTTAAATTCTCAAAACTTTTATCAAGACAAAAAAGTCCAATACCTAACATCCTAATAACTAAAATCTAAAAACATCTCCACATGATATTACCCCACAATAATACATACCCACCATTCCAAAATATCATTTTATATTGAAAATCAAGAAGGGACACCGAACTATAATATTCCTCTACCATTCCAAATATTTTGGAAAAACATTTCTTCACACACCCAATGTCATATATAGGGTGTAAGGAAATAATACAATTATCGAAAACCATTAATATATATAAATAATTTCTCTATTAAAAAAATCATTATAGGTTGAAATTTATATTTAAAACACATTCAAATTGAAAAATGTAAATAAGAAAGAATTTATTTTAAAATTTTTTTTATCCAAACAATATATATTTCAAAAAATATAAATAAAATAGTATCATGTAAAACGGAAGTGATGCCACATGGAATAAAATTTCCCACCAACCCCAAAAACGACATAATCATAATCATAAAACCTGTGAAAAAAGCATCATCATATATAAGAAAAAGGGGTTTCAACATAAATCTATGGTTATCCAAATCCAACAAGGAACACAAAATAAGCATGTTTGGATTTAACCAATGTATTCTAGTGATACTTCCTCTAAGAAATTGTGTTCTAGCAGACAACGAGTGTACAATAAATCTAGTATCTCTCTCAGTCATAACTTTGCACAAAAATACTTCCATGGCCACTCTTAGTCTTTTTGAACTATAAGGACCCCACCTTAAACAAAAAAATACTCTAGTCTATTGAGTTTGGAATTCATTTTTTTTTACATTTTGTTGATATTTTTCGGTTTAGAGTTTATATATTTTGGCCTTCATTATTTCATAACAAACCCATATATTAAAATAGGATACTTTTACTTAATATCCATTTTTCCTTAATATAAAATGTTAAATATAAAACATGTTTTCTTTTTATGGAAAATATTCATAACATTAAAATCCAATTATTATTTGTTCTTAATCATCCTTAAACCATGTTAAAAACAATTTAAAATGTGGGATGAGCACAAAATACTCAATAAATGACATAAAAGAAATAAAAAAAACTTGTTATTTAATTAATGCTTATAATTATATTTGATCTTTTAAAAAATACTCAATGGGGACAAAGTAAAAATTTTCTTACATGAGAAATGAAAATTTGTACCCAAACATTCACAAATTTTTTTATATGAAATATTAAATTAAAAATAGAACCCATAAAGTTTCCTTTGAAATAATAATAATAATATGAAAATTTTCCTCAAAGTTATACATTTTACCCTTATGAAGTGGAATAACTTTCCTTTAAACATAATCTTATTATCTTACCCTGTAAAATCACAAGAGTTCTAATGAAATTTATAAGGAAAAAATAAATTATATAGGTTACTTGGGAGATCATTTACCATATCACTCTTCTGAATAGATTATCCAATATGATTGACTTCATTAAGAAATACATTAGAGGTCTATAACAGACCAACCCATTCTTTGTTTATAATGGAACCACCCATATCTAGTTTATAAAAAAACCCTTCATTATCAATTTATAACAACAACACCCATAATAATTACAATTAAAAAAAACAAAAATAATCATCACATATAAAGGCTTTTAATTTCTATCTTGACACTATTAAAAATATTCTTTGCACCCATAAGAAAACATTTGTAGACATTTAATATCCATTATACTTTAGTTTTTTAAAAATAACCAGAATAATAAGAAGGATTATTTTTCATTGAATAAAACATTGAATCCAATAAATGAATTTAAATATCCAATAATTGTAATGGCGGCCAGAGAGGTTAGTGTCACCTTATATTTTTAAATAAAAAATTATTTTTTTCATTTATAATGAAAGTCAAAACATTAATGATAAAATAAAAAAAAATATTCCTTTTTAAACCCTTTAAATAAAGTAAAAATATTCACAAGATATACTTTAAAATTATTTTATTCCCACATAAATACACTAATAAATAAATTTAACATGGAAGTAATTGATTTAAAAAATAAATATTTAAAATATTTAAATTGACCCATATCTTGAGTCTGGCTCATAAAATACATTGTTTATCATCATAAATAATAAAATTTCAATAATTATTAATTTTCTTATGATTTTTGTGAATTTTTTAATTCCTTTTTAATATGTTATAATCAGTTACTAAATCAATTATCTTTACGCTAGATTTTTTGATGATATTCGACACATATATAAGAAATGACTTTTGTTGGTTGACTATGGTCAATGTGGAAATTACTAAAACATATAAATAATAATAATTTTGACATTTTTATATTTTTTATACATAAATTATAATTTTTAAAACAATAATCAATGATGATTATAAAAAATGAACAATGATACAATAATGGAGATAATAGGTCATACATACGCATGAGTAACATTTCCAATTTTCAATAATCATTATAGAATGAAGGTATGTATTATTTTATTCTTATATAATTATAATAGTAACATAAATACCATATTATATGTTTTTATACTAATATCTAAAATAGATGTGATTTAGTGATGAAAAATGAATCAAATCGCTTTGTGGAGGTGGTGATCCAAGTGTAATCTTGAACGACTTTATAATTCTTCAATGGTTGGAAGAATTATAAATTATATGATGAAAAATAATTTAATATTGATTAATATTTCAAAAATATCATATGCATACATTAAATTTATCATTATAAATATCCATGATATACGGTGATGGAAAAATAATTATGTCAGTCTGTGGGGTGGATGTGCACCGTACAAATTATGTTCAGTTTTGTTTCCCATTTGATGAAAAAGGAGATAGATATAAGTTATTAACTTAAAACAATAACACAATAATATACGCAATATACTAGTATTATAATTTTATCTTGTTTTATTTATATTTAAATGTGGTAGAGGATGAAATAAATCAAAAGTTCTTAGTTGAGATCTATACCACTTCATTGAAAATATTCTTAGGGTTTTTCCCCAAAATCATTCCAAGGTTGGTTTTTTGATTAAAAAAAGGCCTATTGGACTTGGGTAGGGATTTAAGTAAAGGATTTGGGAAGGTATTGGAAGATCCAATTTTTTTTATCTATGAAGAAAAGAGGATATGGGGTTCCCTTTTATAAGTGAGGGGATTTGTACACTTAAAATTACTTAATGTATTAAATTAAGATACATTAATTTTCATATCAAAATAGATATAAAAATTATTTATTTAAAATATATGGCGAGGATGGGTGAAAATAATATCATATTTTAGAATTTTTCATGTTTAAGTGATGGTGTCACAATTATTATTTTGTTTTAACCACTTATTAACAATTTTGATGGTTACCATGGTAATAAAGTTTTCACTCATTAATGGTAAATATAGGTTCTAAAACAATAAAAAACATAACAAAAATGGTCAATGGATTATATTATAAACCATTTACAACTAAATTAGATTAATATAATATTTTTATAAAATGATAATTATTTAATAAATACTTACTTATTATAAAATATCATTAAGGTTAATTTCAGAATTATTCATTTAATTTGATATTGAATACAACATGTCAAAAAAGTAATTATAAATTAATACTTTCACACACCCATAATAAGTTATATTTATCACAATTTTTTTTGAACCCAATAATTATTCCAATTTATATTTCATTTAATATTATTTATATAGTTTGTTTTAATTTTCTATTAATTGAATTATTACTATGTCCTCATTGTGTATGATCTTAAGGTAGTTATTTTATCACTTAAAAGTTATAAAAAAAATGCTATGATAAAGAAATATTTATATTTCAAAATAATTTATGGAACTAATCATATCCTATGTTTATCCATATGTTAGAGATTTATAAATAATAAATCAAAGAGAATGAAAATATTGAATTTTATTTATATAAAATAATAAAATGTTCAAATCATGGATAAATGGAATTAAATTGATATATATTCTAATTTTCAATGATTAAGAATGGAATATACTAATTAAATAAAATTGATTCATGTTTTTGGGATTGGTATTACCTCTACCATGGTAACACAATTTACAATGATTTATATTCATAATGATAAAAAATAAAAGTGATATAATTACTAAATTTGTACATATTGTTTCCAAAAATGTAATCCATTTTTTCTATAATTAATACATAGAGGTAGAAAATTACAATTTTTTATTAAAATAGAAAAAGATGATGAAAACAATTTTTTAGGGAAAACGCCTTTTAAGTATTAAAATGTTATACCATATTCCAGTATAAAATTAATTACTATGAACATAATTGAATTATGTTTAATACAAATGCAGTAACTAGTTTTTAAAAATAACTCAAAATTGAATTTTAATTTGTAAATACTTTAATAAAAATATAATTTTCAATTAAAATAAGTATTTTTCAATATTCATTGAAAAATCAATGTTTTCTGAAAATTATCAAATATTCATCCAAAGAAAATTGTGAAATACATAATTAAAAATGAAAATAATACATTCAAATTAAAATTATAATATTTTTAAGTGATGAATTTAAAATAAATCTTATAATGTATAAAAATTCAATTTGGTTATCAATAATTTTTCTTTCTTTTGGCTGAAAATTAATGATATTATTATAATATATAAAACTCTATAATGTCTATTGAATGGATACTAATAAGACCTTAAAATGATTTATCTTTTCCTTACATAGTTTGTTACATTATTCCCACTTTTTTTAAAATTATATGCTCATAATTTTAATCATTACATAATATAGTACTGGTATCATTCCGTCAAAGAATATTTAGTTTCATATACTTCTTATTATGTCATATGGTTTCTCCGAAAGACCATTACCTAATGAATTAAATTGTATTACAATGCCTTCTCTCCTTGAAAAAGAATCTATATAGCTTATACCTCATAATTAATGTTCCCTTACTTCTAAACAACTTTAGGTCTCAAATGATAATATGAATCTGGAACATTTTCTATTCGCATCAAAGCATGAAATATGTTATATACATAGGATAAGTCTTGAGACAAGATCATTTGGTATGCAACTGGTAAAAATTCCTCTAGGATTTTATAGAGTCCAATGAACCAAAGACTTAGCTTCCCCTTTTTACCAAAACATGCATCACTTTCTCATGGAGATACTATAAGAAAAACATGACACATACCATGAAAGATTTTTATTCCCTCCACATAAAATTTAAGCCTAATATGTGCTATCCTCATGAGTTTCTGAATCAAATTCAACTTCTCAACCATTTCCTCAACTAGCTCTAGTTCCACTAAATTTTTTTATCGTACATTATCCAAAAAATTTGTATTTCAAAACCACTTTCTATATAATTCTTTAAAATGATCCATCTGTATACTATAATGAAAACTATTATTTTAAGTAAACTCTACAAATGAATTATCTTGATCCCAATTTCCATGGAAGTCCATTGAATAAGCATGAATCGTTCACTTAAAGTTGGGAATCATCTACTGGGTATATCCATCATATTAATAATGAAATGATGTACTAAAATTTTATTCATTACATAATGAATATTGTAGTCCTTTCCAAAAATTCTAGGTAAATTTGGGATCATGGTTAAAGACAATGGAGAGAATAATTCTATATAATCTATGTATATCATTGAGGTACATTAAATAATTTTGGTCTAAACAAATAATATCTTTAAATTTAAAGTAAATTTTTATGTTTAGTTATTTAATCAACAATAACCCAAATTGAATTATTACCTAATGAATTTTTGTGACCCCACCACAAAATCCCTAGATATATTTTCCCAAATCCACTATGGCGCTAAAATATTTTGATGTATCCCAATCCATAGTTTTCATTATTCATTAAGCTTTTGAAAATTGAAACATTTCATGGTAAGTCAAAAGTTTGATCATTTCATTACATCTCACTAATAATACTCTTGATTGTGTCTATATATATTAGTGCTACCAGGGTGAACGGAAAATGAGGAACAATGTTCTTTACTCAACAATTGTCTCTTCAACTGGAGATCATAATCCACACATAATTTTTTTATAGATATAATAACACATTATTCATTAACATTATTCTCTAAAAAGTTACCATTCTTAATATATTTTATATCCTCTGATAAAAGACGATCCTCCTTCTGTGCTTGATTAATTATTTATGACCGTGATGACTGTACTAACACATAAAATAGAACAGAGGAATGTCATGCATGAAAAATTTATAATCCAAAATTTATTAAATAATCAACTAAAGGGTCATGTTCTAAATGAAACATTGAAAATTCAGAATTAATATTATTACTAATAGAATTAACTAATTTGTTATATTTTATAGGATGGTAATGAATTATGTAGTAATAATCCTTAATAAATTCATGTTTTCTCCAGTACCTCATGTTCAAATATTTTTTAGTGAATATATACTTCAATTATTTATGATCATTATATATTTAAAACTTTACTCCATGTAAATGATGCCTCCAAAATTTTAGAGAAAAAACCACAAAAACTAATTAGGGTTCATGTGTAGGATAATTTAACACATGATTTTTTAGTTGTCATGAAACATATGCAATTACCGAATCAGTCAATATCATGACACGACCATATCCCTTTAATGAAGTACAATTTTAGATGTTAGATTCACCATTTATAGTGGTTATGGATAGACTTATTGACTTCACCAATTATAATTGTATTTCCTAAACACAATAATGACACTCTTCTATCCAGATAAATTTACCTCAATTTGGAGTTAACATAGTCAGTGGTCCAGACAACCTAGCCATGTTTTCCACAAAACAATGATTTTAACTCACAAATCCAAGTAAAATATAGATCAGTTTGACATTTATAGGCCTTTTAAATTACTTAATAACATTACATTTAGTATGATCACTAGTTATTCCATATTTAAAAAAAATATTCCCAAGAAAAAATTATTATAACCAAAATTCACAGTTACTAAATATTTATGACCGTTTTTTTCTTTTATCATTCAAAAAATAATCCTTAGGAGTATTTGATGTTCCTCATGAATTTTAGAATATAAAATTATATCATCAATAGAAACCCCTCAAAACTTATCTAAATATTTTAGGAAAAATATATTCATAAGATCCAGGAATATAATAGGTTTATTTGACATTCCCAAGTGCATAATTACAAACTCATAATTCTTGTATCAAGTCTTGAAAAATATCATTGGAATATATTTATCCTCTAACATCAAATAGTGAAACCCAAACCTAAGATCAGTATTTGAAAAATACCATGCTCCCTAGAGATGATAAAAAAAGTAATTAGCATGAGGTAAAGGATACATGTTCATAAAAGAGATGTTATTAAATGTTCTATAATGAATTTAAAGTCTCATTGAACCATATTTCACCTTAATAAATAAGATAAGAGCTCCCCATGATGATTTTATATGATGAATGAAACGTTTTTCAATAAATTCTTGAAACTAATTTTTCAATTCGACAAGTTCCACTTAATCCATTCCATAAGATGGTTCTGAAATAGTCTTGACATCATGCACTAAGTCAATGGTAAACTCAATATTCTGATTAGGAATAAAAAGGAAGATCATCTAGAAATAAATCCACATATTTAGTTACTATTGGGATATCACTAATCTGAAGAATTTCTTTATTTTTAGAAACATAATCTAGGTAACATTAATTTCAATACCTAATAAATATCACAAACTCTTAGTAGGTTGGAAAATTCAAGAAATAATTTAATAAAACATTCTAGGATCTTCAATCTACCTTTGGGTGACAAATTGAATGCCAATACATACCCAAAATAATATCAAACTCTACCATATGTAGTTCAACAATATTTGTAAGAAATACCATCCCACTGAAAATAATAGGAATATTTTAATAAAACTTGGTTGGATTAATATTTCAACAAAGAGTTTCCACAAAAAATTATGTCTTAAATTCTTGAGGTGATATTCCCATTTAACATAAAATTGTCTCATAAATGAAGGAATGCGAAAATTTAGAGTTGAGAAAACAATTGTAATAATTAAAATAAACAAGTAACATACCTATCAACACTATATTAGATGGCCCACAACAACTGTAATATTATAATATGATTTTAAAGCTCTTTATTTTCTTTCAATATTATTGATTTTCACCCTGAGTAACTATCTTTGAACAGACATTGTCAAAATTTCCCAACTAATTATAATTTAAACATCTCTCTATTGGTTGGCTATTGTGACAACATTATTTGATTGTTTACTAATGTTTTCATTGTAGTCATAAGACATATGACTAAACTTATCACATCAGAAGAACTTATCATATATCAAAATACATTCTCTAGGGTAATTTTTACCACAGACATCATAAATTAGAATGTTTAATTTTTTTACCTTTCTTTGACATATTCCTTCCCATTCTCTAACACATGAACCCATTTTTTTACTTTTTTTCATAAAATACCTAATCTTCAGCAAAATCCATTTTTAGCTTCTTATCACATCATATAATTGTTTCATAACTTTTTAATCCATGGAAAGATATTTTATATCAATATATTTACTTGAAAACTATGAAAAAAAGATTAATTTTACAATCAAAATCCTAGATAAATGTTTGAGGTACCTTAACAATTAGGTGACGTTTTTGTTGTATGTGGCCACCAAATCTCCCTACTTTTGTAAAAATTCAAGTAATTGTGTTTCTATCATAAGTACAACGTCCTTTGGAATATATATGTCAGGGAAATTATTTTTAAATTTATCCCACTCAAATGAATACATATATAATTTTTCTATTTTATTCTATATCATTGACTCTATTGATAAATTTCTCATTTAAATGATAAAAAAGTTTTTTCTTTTGAATCTCCAAACATCTTAGGATATCAAATATTTTTTCCAAAGCGTTAATTCATCCTTCTATTATAATAATGTTAGATGATGAATTGAATGTAGGGAGGAGGGGGTGGAGGGTGAAAAGAAGTTTTTTCCTAAAATTATCCATGATTGACATGTTCCTCTATGGTGAACATGGTTTCTCTCTCACTTGGAATCCACCACCATTTAAATCTCATGTAAATTGAGTGATAAATTCAAAAATATCTTTGTTCCAATTTAAACAATTATGAGTTAAAATTTTTTAAGGGTATTGTTCTCTTGATTTCTGTATACTTTACCTTCCACATTTCTCTATGGAAAATCATTCTAAATATGCATAATTCAGAGTAATCAATATCATAATCCTCAAATAATATATCATTTCAACTTAACAATAAATTAAAATCATTCATGGGTATTATATTAACATTATCCTAATATCTAAAGTTGTATAAGCCTTTCCTATAATAACAAATATCAATACTCTCCCTTAAAATTTAAATTATATTAGGTCTTTAGAATAAAATAAAATTTCTGACATTTTCAAGATGTTTTTAAATTTAATGATTGAGAGATTTAGGCCATATATTTTAAATAAAAAACCCATATATTAGAAAGTGGTCATTTATACTCTCTATCAATTTTTCTCAAGTATAATAATTTTAATGTATAATATGTTTTATTTCATTAAAAGACATCATTGCTATAAATTACACTTATTCATTGTTCATAATAATCTTTAAACTCTATGAAATAAATTCTTAAACACTGTATGAGAATAAAACACTTAGGAAGGGTCATAAATGAATGAAAGAAACCTGTTACTTTCTGAATACATATAGAATATTTTTACCTTTTTTAGAAATAAATTTTGGGCTCAAAATAAACATTTTCATACCTATGAATTGAAATTTTATTCCAAAATATTCTCCTAAAACATTTCATATGAAATCATAATAGAAAAATAAAACACATAAAGATTCCTTTTAAATCATGAAAAATTATTAAAACTTTTTTATAAAGTTATAATTTTTACAATTTTGAATTAGAACATACTCTCCTTTAAAAAATCTCATTATTTTTAATTATTAAATCATAATTTTTATGTGGAAACCCATTATAGGAATAAATAAATCATATTGGTAACTTGGTAGATGATTTTCTATATCACTCTTACAAATGGTATAACCAATACAGTTACATTCCAAACCCATTGCATTAGAAGGATATAGCGTACCCACCCATCCTTAGTTTATAATAGAACCACCCATTCTGATTTTATAATGGTACCAACTATCATAATAAAATTAAAAATAACTACAACATAACAATAACACAAAAAATCATTCAATTTCCAATATTATACTCATAGTAATATTATTTACCCCTATAAGAAAGCTTTTCCTAATAATGAAATATCCATTCCACTTTAAAACCCTATATGAAAACAAAAAGAACATAGTGAATAATGAATATTATTTGAATAAAACATGAAAGGCTATAAAGGAAGTAAAATATCAAATAAAGATATAGTGATAGTAAAATTCATTGTTTTCGTATACGTTAAAATAAAAAATTCCTTTTGTATTTGATAAGAAAATTCAAAAAATTTTGTATAAAATTAATAAAAAGATTCCTTTAAATAAATTTAATGAAAGTAAAAAGATATGTAAAATATCCATTATAATTATTTTATTTAAATTTAAATACAGTTGTTAGATATTTTCAGAAACATGGCCATAGAAGAAAAATATTTTAAAAAACAATTTCTAATTTTTTAAGTGTCCCTTAGCAAGATACCTTCTCTTCATGTCCACTATTTATCATCCTAAATAATAATGATATATTATCTATTTAGTTAATTAGGAAACATTTTCATGTTTATTAATAGTTTTTACCATGTTAAATTCAATAATTGAATCAATTAAGTTTATTTTAGATGTTTTGATGATATTCAGCTCATATGTACAAATTGACTTTGGTGGGTTGACTATGGTCAAAAGGTAATTATTCCACCATAAACTGATTAATAATAATAATGAAATAAGTATAGATTTTCTACATCAATTTTAATTTTTAAACAAATCTTGAATGATTATTAAGAAAAATGATCTATATTACAATCATGGATACTGTAGGCCATACACATGCATAAGTAACATTTACATTTTCAAATGATATTTATAGAAATTTTTTCAGTATTATTTGATCATCAAATAATGATAAAAATATCATAAATAATATATTATTTATTTAACCACACTTATACATAGAATCCATGTGATGTACTGATTAAAAATGTATCACATCGCTTTGTGGTGGTGTTAATCGACATGTACACACAAATGACGATATAATTCTTCAATAGTTGAAAAGATAAAAAATTATAAAATACATTATATTTTTATAATTATAAATATTTCAATAATATAATATATTAATTCATTAAATCCAAAATTATTACCATCCATGAGAGACAATGATGGAGAATGAATTACATTAGTTTGCGAGGAGGTTTTCCTCTATACACACGAACGAAGGCTCTGTTTTCAATTTGATAGAAAAGAATATTTATATAGGTTTTGATAGTAAAATAGTAACATATAATTATATTTAAATTTCTTATGATATTATTTTATAATGGATTATCTTTATTTTAATGGGGTAGTAGAAGAAATAAAACAATAAAATATGGTTATGAAATATACCTATTTTTTAAAAACCTATAATGCTTTACACAAAAATCTTTCATAAGATGATTTCATGAAGAAAATATTATTCATGGAAGTGGTGAGGGATGTAAGGAAGTTATTTGGTTATAATGTTTCTAAAATAAAAGGATTTTTATATGTGAATAACATAGGATAGAAGGTTCCTTTTTATTATTAAGGGGAGTGGTACTCTTGAGATTACCTAAATTATTAAATTAGTATATATTAATTGTCAAAATGGATGTAAAAATGATTTATTTATATTCTAAGATGACTAAAGTTCTAAATAATATTATATAATAAAATTTGGAAACGTTTAGGTGATGGTTTGTCCCTTATATGTTTTCTTAACCCCATTAACTCTTTTGATGATTACCATGGTAATTTTTTTTAAATTTAAGGGTCAATATAGTTACTAAAAAAGGTAAAACCTCCCATAAATGGATCAATTTGATATTATAATCCATATTAAATTTACATGGAAAAAGATAATAACTTATTAAATTTTAAATAATGTAATAATTTTTTTTAAATATCATTATTATCAATTTTGGAACTTTTCATTTGATTTGACATTAAAAACAACAAGAAATTTATTTAATTCTAATATAATCATTTAGAAATTACCTAAAATGTTATATTAACCTAAAAATATATGTAACACAATTATTTTTTCAATTTAATTTCCTTTTAATATTTTCAATATAATTTATTCTATTTTTCAATTAATTCAATAATTACTGTGTTGAAATTGAATATGATCTTAAAGTAATTATTTCATCACAAAAAATTAGAAATAAAATAAATATTTAAAAAATTTCTTTAAATAAAATTAATCCAAGTGTAAGGGTTACTTTTTTTCCTTATCATATTATTTTTATCCATAATAAATAGATTTTACATTTACCTTGGTAACAAAATTTACTATAATTTCTATTCATAAAGACTAAAAATAGAAGTGAAAAATTTACTAAATTTTGAAATCATAACTCAAAATATAGAATCCATTTTTCAATATTGAAAATAAAATTAATAATTTAATTTAAAATTAAATTGAAAAAATGTGATGAAAATAGTTTTTTAGATAAATATCTTTTTAAATATGAAAATATTTTTATACCAAATTAAAGTAAAAACTCAATTCCAAATATGACAATGGGAGTATGTTTAACCAAATTGGACAAATTAATTTGTATAAATATTTCAATATCTAAATTTAATTAGAAAATTACTTACAATAAAATATAATTTTTTATAAAATCATCATTTTCCCTAGTCATCAAGAAACGATTATTTTCAAAAAGTTCAGAAAAAATATATCCTAATATAATTTGAAAATGATGAATTAAAAAAAGAAATTATTTTTTTATTTTTTTATTTGGAAATATATAGCATAAATAATACCATATAATGTATAAAAACTTATTTTTTTAGAAATAGAGACAATTAATTTTGACTGAAAAATTACCTAATATTGTTACAAAGAAAATAAATCTATAAAATATAATTAATTAACACTAATATTAAATGAATATAATTTTAATTTTACTCTCCTGGTTTGTAACTTGGACAAATTTTTCAAGATCCCTTGGACTTATACCCCATGATGTCACTATCTATTGGGTTACCTGCCCTAGCTTGTCAATTACATAAACTAAGTTTTTTAGTTAATAGGTTACCTCACACAAACCCATGGTATACCATTTGAAACACATTCCAATTAGATAAACACATAATAAGTTACAATTTTATAATCCAAACATGCCTATAGAAGTAAACTACCTTTATCATGTCAAATTTTTATTATTATCCCTTTTTAAATCTATTCAAAATAATAAATAATCTTTTAAAAACATTAAAAAAACACATCACATGAATTTAAATCAATTCCTTAGATAATTCCCACTTTATACATCAAATTGAAAAAAAACACCCTAAATCTCACCATTAATGGATGAATCATCATGTATAACATAATTTTAATGAAAATAAATAAACAAAAGACAACGAAAATCAATAACCAAAGGAAATACAGAAAAATAACTCTAAAATAAGGGCACACACAACTAAATAAAACGAAAACTCATCACTTTCAATGAAAAAAAAGATTTGAGTCACAGATATCCTAACACACCTAATCCATAAGTAATAAATATATAACCCTCATCATCAACACTATATTAATAAATATAAAAATATATAGTTTCAAAAATCCATTAATATGAAAATATATGGAATAAAAAGGGGGATGGAATGGAAAATAATGATAAATATAAGAATTCATCGATGTAAATCATGAAAAATTCAAGGGAATCCAAAAACTACCAAAGGAATAATATATAAATAATAAAATAGTGGAATGAAAAATAATGTGGGAGAAAGTGGTGTGGTTTAGGATATAATCCCTCTAGGAAAAATTAGTAAAATCACGAAACATTAATGTTATTGTAAATCCACCTGGTTTTGATGCACGATTAGGAAATTTTTTTTCTAACTATTCGAAGCCACTTTATCCCAAAAAATCATTATCATAGTTTTTAGAAACATCCATAAGGTTTGAAAAACCATTATTAATCCATAAAAAATGACTCTATACCCTCAAACCCCTCTTCACATGGTTGACATTATGGTTACTATTGATTTCCCCCAACCATGCGCCAATGGAAATTTTCTCTAAAAATTACAATTTTTAAACTCCAATAACTAAAAATTCCCAGAATAAATAAAATAAATAAATAATGTTAAAAAATACATATCAGTGACCCAATGGGTGTCATAATACCATGCACTATGTTACTTTATATATTCATAAATTCCACAAGGATCCCTAGAAGAAAAAAGATAAGAAACATGTTCCCTCATCAAACAATTACATTCCCAAGTATCATGTGTATTTACACCATGCTTTAAGAACACATAAACCAAATAGATAAAGTTCCCACAATTCACCTTATTATTGGAATCCAATATATGAATAGACTAATCCACAATGATGGTGTCTGGCCCTATCTCTAAATATTACCATTCTATCATATGGGATGGGACTAAATGGAACTTCTTAATCAAGGATACCTAGAATTAATCATGAATAAAAGTCATCCATGATAGATACTATAACTTATTGGATATGTTCTAATTATTCTATATAATCTAAAACTTTCCAACATAATGCAATTCTAACTTCCCCAGATTTTCCAGGCGATGACGTCCCAACCAAACTAATACAAATATGAACACCTTTTCATTACCCAAAAACTATAAAGGGTGATAAAGATGATAAAAATTTGTTTTATGGTGGATCTGAGTCATTATTGAACTTTTTGGGATCAACTACACTTTTTGCATCATATATTGGATGAGACTCGGTCACAATAAGTAATGATAACCCAAATCATCCGAAAAAATGAGAAAATAAAAAGTACACCCATAAAATTACTAAAATTTGGCCATATTTATTGATTATTGGTGACTATTGATGCATATAATCTCTACTAATGATAGATTTCTCTTTCATAATTCCCATTGTAAAGTATACATGCATACAGAATACACTCATGAATTTGGATGGGTTTCTCTATGAAACCACCTGTCTGTGGGTGATAATCCATGTCCAACTTCAAATGGGTTACAATGTATTCTTAGAGAATATTCAAAAACTAAAATGTATAATTTTTCCCATTTATAAATGATCTCTAAGGGTAATCCCCAAGCCACACAATCTCTTAGAGATATAGTTTCTTATGCTCCTATACATCCATTAACTTCTTATTGTTAGGAAAATAAGACAACTTAGTTAACTGATCCATAAACAACCAAATAGAATTATTTCCACCAGTAGTATTAGTTATAACTTTAACAATATATGAGGAGGTATCTTACCACTTTCATATCATAATGGGAAGAGGCTGTAGTGACCAGAATAGCCTCTGATGCTCATGTTTGATCCTATGACAAGTAAAATATTATTACAAAAAACCACAACTCACTCTATCATATCGAAAACTAAATAAAAAATCCTTGAAGAAGAAAACATTTTTTTGTATCCCTTGGTTTAACTAAATAACTAAAATAATTCCCCTCATGAATCACCTCCCAAATCAAGGTTAATGGATTCAATTTCTAATATTTTAGAAATTTGGGTTGGATTCCTTATCACATTGAACTTGATAAACATGAGAGGATGTGGATTTATTTATGGTAAAAAAACCTATTATTCATACTCCTTCATATTGAGACTGAGTTTGTAAACAAAACTATCTAACTCCACCAATCCACTGATTCTTTAACTACATGTATTGGTAACATTCTAATTAATAAATTAAAGACCACATTCCCTATAACTAACCAACATTTTATCAATGGAATTTACCATCTTATAATTATGTTATATGGTATTATACCAATACATATAATATATAACCCAATAAAATTAGTATTCCCATAAGTACAGATTAAAATAAGTGGTATTTAAAGAAATTAAGAAACTATACCACTGAAATATTATCATGACCATTGAAATAATAATATGACTATTCAGAATAGTAAACTTACCAATATGATATTAACCTCTCATATAAATGTATAATTTTTTAGGTATCTTAATATTTAATATATTATTTAATTATATCATAGTATAAGTAAATAAATGTTTTAAAAATAGTAAAATATGTTCTGTATTTTTGTAAAACATTAGTGTTTATTTTAATTTATTGACTACTATAATGATTTAAAATAAAATTAATTTTCACAAAATATTTTTAAAAATTATGTTTATAAATCAATATTAGGATATATTAAAAATATTATATGATTTTATGTGACCTTAACTAATTTTCTAAATTTTCAAAAAAAGAACTATAATCTTAAAATCAGTAGTTTTTGAATTAATGATGATTTTATTTATAAATTAAATCTATCATATTTTGAAAATTATTTTAAAAAATGGAGTTCATTTTTAAATTCTAATTTTTGAAAAATTATTGCGTTGAGTTTTTTATTGTTTAAAAATAGTTGAATTTTTGGTGAATTTTGAAATTATATAATTTATGATATAATCTAAATACATGAATTATTGAGTCATAAAATATGTTTGAATGAGGTAATAACCCATTAATTCAAAATCTATAGAAACATTATCTTTATTTAGTAATGATAATCAACACTATTTTTTGTCTTGATCCAAAATAATAATCTAATTAATAAAATAAAAAAACACACCCCTTTCATCCCCTTATAAAAACCGCCCATCACCACCTCCTCTCCAAACATGTTATGAGCCTTGAAGACAATTTAAATTATTCCCAATCCCATTTCCAAATCCCCTTCCCAAAAAAAAAGTTTCAGGTCTCATTAAAATACCAAACCCTAGTTCCTTAAGGATGTTCTCAAGGAGAATAAATTCAAGAGGTACAATCCTATTTGTTCTCTTCTAATTACATTTAATTTATTATTGTCTCTGGAAATACCCTATCAAAATATGAATTAAAACTTATTTTTAGTTTATCTAATATAATTTTGTTATGTTAATGTAATATACATCCCCAAATCTCATATCTCCTCCTTTAATTCTAAAAATGAATACATTATCCACGATGTGTCGATTCACCGCCTTCATGGATGGGGAGTTTTAATTTTATATTACCACCTTTAAAAAATAGTCATAAAACCATTATACTGGTTAAAAAATATTTTAAAATTTATTATATAACATTTTTTATGTTTTGGAACTAACATATATACCAGATATTAAATAATAAAACAAAACTAGTTCGTGATGATCGAAAAACATCCAATATAATCTAAACAGTTATCATTATATTTTTTTTCTAATTAATTATCATAAAATATATAAAAAATGATAAATAAGTTCATTTAACCATTTATATATTAATTAAAAACATATAATTCTAATTATGGGGAATTACTCTCATTTTACTTGAATTTTTATACATGTATACAAGTTAACCGATCCTGGAATCCATGAAAATCAACAGTCTCAAAATGATGAAGTTAAACATTATAACTCATAGAAAAGTCCATAAATTAAATTAATATAACCATAATAAAATAAATAAATTGATAATAGGTTCTATATTTAGTAATTAATGAATATAATATAATTATCCCATATATTGAAGTGATTAATGGAATCAAATATTAGCTAAGTGGATTCTTGAACCCAACTCATTTTATTTGGGATATTCCTATTTCATGCCAAATTAATGTATCAATATTATTTTAACATTATCTAATATAATTTCATTTTACTTATATTTTCTTTTCTGGAATATACATGTTTCCAAATCGATTATATGGAAGATAAAAGTATTTTCTAAAAGAATCCTCTTTTCCAATTGTTTTTAAATGATCTTCGGTTGTTTCTTATTGACTCAAGAATGATTAATCTTATACCAAATAAGTTTTTCAATTTTTATTTAGTAACCCCAGGTATATTTATGATTTATTAAATCTGAATTAACCCCATTCGTTTATGTGGTCTACTTCATGACTTTGATTGATATATATTATATATGTAATTCATGATTATGAAAATATTAAGATGTGACAGGTGTGCCTAAAATTATATAGTATTCCAATTAATTGGTTAATGTTATACATCTCATGATATAATGTAAAATATTTATGAATATGATGATACATTTTAAAAAAAAATATTATGTTATGATTATGAACAAATGTAATGCCTGAACATGAAGCCAGGTTTTTCAAAAATATTTATGGTAGTTGGACACTAAGATATGATGTTTCATTTATATTATTTTCCAAATTCCATGACATTATATAATCCTCCCACTCATGATAATGATTATGAAACAATTCTTATGTTATTATGATGATTATTATGGTCACCCATTTAATATTTAATTATGTCCTTATTTATCCACTTGCTGATATTTTACATCACCCCTTTCTTTTATGTGTACCCCCACGTGACTACATGTTCTATAGAGAAAGTCATGTTTATAAGGACAAATATGAATAATTTAGATAGATATTTATATTTTATTATGCATACATGAAGTATGGTCCTAATTTTCCTAAAATACTAAATGTTTTATCCTAGTTTTCTAACACTATTTTATATGTTATCTTTAAAATGATTTACTAGTTTTGTAATAAAAGTAGGGTCTCTATAGTTTTATCCGAAAAAAATTTATTTAGTTTGAGAGTAATTATAGAACATTAGAGAAAACACTTTGTATGAGACAAATTATATATATATGCACCCAATAATATTTTCTTTAGAAAAATAATAAACATAGGGATCCCACATATAATTACTTTATACGTAGTTGTATAAAGTAATAAATTAGTTATTCTTGACATTTTAACTCATGTTTTGTTCAAACATTTTATATTTGAGAAAATGGTGGAAATTGGGAAAAAGTATCCCAACAAATCATGTGAAGGAGAAGGAAATGATTTTAAAAATGACCTTCCTAATGCATTGGGAGGCGGAGTAAGAGACATCATGAAAATTCTTACCCAACTATCTTAGGAAATGAACAATAACCTGAATAATGTGGAATGTTCAAATTCACTTAAGAGGGAGAAAATGGATCTCTAATATTTTATATGGAAATGACCGCCAATGTTTAGTTGATATTTCGATCCACTAATCATGAAATAGTGGGGAAACCCAAGGGAAAATATCTTTTTAGTGCTCCACTATTCTAAGGAGAAGGTGACTCATGACATCAATCATTTAGATAGAGAAGCCAATAAATGGTCTATTTTTATTAAGAATAGATAGCTAATGGATGAAATTGATGAAATGGGGTGTGAAGAATTTAAGAAAATATTTATTAATAAGTATTTCCATTTCACTATTTGGAAAAATTTGAGGAGATAATTCATAGAGAATAAGTAATCAGAAGGTGAATCTTTCGTAGATTAGGAATAAAACATTACAAGGATTTCAAGGTAAACCATCTGGTTTATTATCAATAATATTTACAAAATAGATACATTCAATAGTGGTTTAAAACCAAACCATTGAAAGGTTATAACTATAAGGGGATTTGGGAGTTATGAAGAATTGGGTTGATGTGCTATTATATTAGAGATAGAGTTCAGATAATGGTCCCATGATTATGGAGATAAGAAGAGAAGAATAGATATTTGTGTTGGTAGATCAAATGAAAATGAAGGAAAGAGGATCCAACCAACCACATGAAAAAATAGTTGGGAAGAAGATTTTTTTGAATTGTGTTAAAGGGATTGGGAAATTATTCATGTTTGGGAGAGAATTCCACTAATCTCATGATTTTTGGAGAGAGATGAAGTATCTAACCAATACGATGTTTTAAAGTTTAGCACCAACAATGGTTGAATGATTCTACTATAGGGATCAAGGGCACTATGAAATCCAGTGATCTAAACCATGACTTTTTGAGTGTAATTTCCCTTAAAAACGTCCATAGATAAAGGAGAAAGGGAATTCATAAGACATATCTAATGATGAAGTGGAGAAAGAAAATAAATTCATAAAAGTTACACTTTCTATTCACCCGAGAATGGAAAAATATTTTTTTAATTATGGTTCTTGGAATTTTTTTATATCCTGAATGTTTTCAAGAACAATTTAATCAAATCTAGATACCTTGAAGTAATGATATCCATACAAAAACCTAGCCGTGTGATCACTATAACCCAAGTGTAGGACTCTTCTTTTATTGGAGTATGTGGGAATCTTCTTCCATAGAATCTCTTAATACTTCACTTTTTGTAATTCAACTCTATATTAGGCATGGATTGTCTCTCTTTAAATATATCATGCATTAAATATAGGGAAAATGAAATATATTTTCATTTCTAGAATCATCCCATGATCCTCTACTAATGCAAGGATGACTATGATTATCCTTTGGAAAATATCTCAACGGTGTGAGTGTTTATTTCATACTAAGGATCATATCTTCGTAAAAAGTTTTAATCAAAAAAAGTTTTCAACCTAGATAAAATTTCAATTATAGAAGAATACATCGATGTATTATCCAAATAGTTACTTAGACTTCCCAAAATTAATGTTGTAGTGTTTTTAAAAGAAATTTTACCAGGAGAGACTCCAATATCAAAATTACATTAAAGGAAAACCTCGATAGAACTAGATGAGTTAAAGAAGTTACAACAAGAGAATTTGGTAAAAGGATTTACATTCCCTAGTTATTTACCATAGGGTGAACCTATTATATTTCTAAGGAAAAATGATGGATTATTGTGGCTGTGTATTTTTTACTGAGAGATCAATATTATAACCATAAAGAACAAGTATCATCTTACAATAATTTAGGACTTGTCTGAAAAAATAGTGTGCGATAAATACATCTCAAAGTTGTATATTCATTCTATATATGAGAAACTAAAGGTGAATAATGAATATATTTAGAAGAGTGATTTCTATATAAGGCATGGAAATTATTATTTTCTAGTGATTCCCTTCAGTCCTACTAATCCCCATACATGCTTCCTGGATTTGATTAATAGAGTCGTCAGACACTACCTTGAAAAACTTTGTGGTAGTTTTTATCGATAATATTATCATCTACTACAATATCAATTAGGATCATGAATAATATATATATGGGTTGTGTTGAAAAAATTAAGGAGAAATGTTATGAGAAGTTTAGAAAGTGTGTTTTTTTGGATATTTAATGTCTCATTATTTGGAAACATATTCAAAAGTGCTGGAATTTATATGGACCCTTTAAAAAATGGTAGTTTAGTAATGTCCCAGACCCACTAGTGTGAGCGAAATATGAATTTTTCATGGATTAACAGGGTACTACCAACCTTTTTTGAGAAATTTATTATGATTGTCTAGATTTTTGACTATGTTAGCATGGAAAGGGGAAAATTATATCTAGATGTAGTAATTTGAGGAAAATTTCAAGGTGCTAAAGAAGATTTTAATCATTGAACATATACTCACACTTCCATCTAATAGAGAATGTTTTGTGATATATAGTTATGATTAAAAAAATGATTTGGTTGATTACTAATCTAGAATGATAAAGTGATAACTTATTCCTATCGGTTGTTAAAGATCCATGAGAAGAGCTACCCTATCCCTGATCTAGAGCTAGAATATGTGATTTTTCTGTTTGAAAATCTGGTGGAAATACCTCTATGGGGAGAAGTGTGACATATATACTAATCAAATATTTATAAAGTATAAGTTTACATAGAAGCATCTCAACATGTGTCAAAGAAGCCACTTAGGTATAATTAAGTACTATTATTTCTCTATTCACTACCTTTCAGGAAATGTAAGAAAGATAGATACATCTCTTAGTAGAAAAAATTGATACTCTATCCATCATGAAATTGAGAAAACCATATCTTCAAGGATATACAATATATGGATTTTGAAATAATAACAGCAAGGAATAAATCCTATCAGTACCAAATTAATTTTCAACTGTCTATCCAAAATAATATTAATGATGCACAAATGGATGATATAGAGTTATAAATGAAGATAAATGTAGTGAAGGATGAAAAACTAAATTATTTACACATTGATGATGATTGTGTGATTTTGTTTTAAATAATCATTTGTGTGCCTTCATCACATTGGATAAAGAAGGAGCTAATGGATAAGGAAAATAGGTCACATTTATATATCAATCCTAGTCATACCATGATTTACCGTGACCCTTTAGAACATATCTATGGTATAGCATGAAGAAGGAAATTACAGAGTATATCTCATGGTTCTTGATATGTTATAATGTTAAAGTAGAATTATATATGCCAAAAGGGATGATGCAACCATTTATTATATCCATGTGGAAATGGGAGAATTTCACTATGGACTTTGTCACTGGTATCCTGAAGACATCCAATAGTAACAATGTGATATGAGTTATAGTGGATTAACTCACCAAGACACCCCAATTTATCACTATTCATGAATATATCTTGCTTGAACTATATATAATGATATTCAAAAAGGAATTTGTGAGGATGCATGGAGTTCCACTTTCGATCATCTATGATCATGATCCAAGGTTGACATATAAATTATGGAGAAATATTCAACTTGTTTTTAGTACAGAATTTAATTTTAGCACGTCCTATCACCCCTAAACTGATTTCTAGTCTGAAAACGATATTCAAATTATCTAGTAAACGATAAGATCCTTATCAATGTGATTCAAAGGTGGATGGGATCAATTACTCTCATTGGTTGAGTCCTCATAAAAAATGTATCCCACTCTATTATTTGGAGGGCTCCATATGAAGCACTATATAGGAAGCAATGTAGAACTAATTTTTTTAGGATGTGTTGAAGAAAGAATGATACTTGGACCTTTTCTTTTGAAATGGATTATAGATAAGGTTAAAGCCATCAAAAAACATATAAAATATTATTAGAGTCAGCATAAGAGCTATGCTGAAAACTGTCAATGGGAACCCGAGTTCGATGTTAGAGACAAAGTCATCTTTTGAATATTACAATGTAAAAGAGTCACATGGTTTGGAATGAATGGGAGGCTTATCACAAGGTACATTTTCCCCTTTGATATCCTTAATCACATAGGAGGAGTGGCCTATTCGCCTGAGATTCTACCAAATATGGATAATGTTGATGATGTATTCTATGTATCTCTCATAAAGAAGTACACAACTGACCAGTCACATGTATTTAATCTAGAGGTGGTACAACTGGAGAATGGAATCTCATTTTATGAGTTGCTAATAATGATCTTGGAACATATAGATGATGACCTATGAAATAAGAAAACTAAACTTGTGAAAATGTTTTTGAGGAATCATATGTATAAAGTGGATACATTGTAACGAGCAGAATCAATGTAGAATAAGTAATCACATCAGTTTTCACCATATAAGGTAAAATGAAATTTTCTTAAAGAAATTACAAAATGGGGGAAGAATTTAACAACTGAAACTTATAACAATTTAATTTACCCTCTTATAATTATGTTACATGATATAAAACTTAAATATAAAATAGAGAACCAAATAAAATCATTATTCTCATACTTTAATAATGAAATAAGCTGTATTTATAGAATTTAGGGAACTTATATCAATAGAATAGTAACCTAACCATTAAAATAGTAATATGATGATTAGGAATATTAATATGGCAATAAAATAGTAACCTCTCCTATGAAATAATAACTAAATTTTATTCATCTTATAAAACAAAATATGATATAATTATATCATAGTATATGTAAATAAATACATTAAGAAAGATAAATTATGTGTTCTATTTTTTATAAAATATTAAGGTTTATTTAATATTTTAAAATTAATATAATTATTTAAAATAAAATTTATTTTCATAAAATATTTTCATAATTTAATAATATGTTTTTTTAAAATATAATATTATTTTATGTGACCTTAAATTAAATTTCAAGTGGTTAAAAAACCATTATAATCTTAAAATCAGTATTTATCGAATAAATGTAAATTTTAATAATTTTTTTTCCATTTATAGAAACTTATTTTCTAAAACTGTAGTCCATTTTTGAATTTTACGGATTGAATTTGGCTTAGAGTGATTTTGTGGTATTTTTCAAAAATAAATGAATTTTTGGTGAATATGGAATTACGATAACTTATGCTATGATCCAAATAAATGCATTATTGAGTCATAGAGGATGTATGGATGAGGATAGAACCAATTTTTTATAACCCACCAGAACAGTTTACTATATTTAGTCACAATAATCAATACTTTTGATATCCATGAGCCAAAATAATAAACTAATCTATAAAATAACCAAACCCCCTCTCCTCCCCTATAAATAATTCCCCTCAAAACCTATTCTCATTACACCTTCTATGATTTGAAGCTTATATAAATTAAAAAAATTACCTAAACTAGTCTCTTGTATAATGATAACTAAAATATCATATATATAATTTAATTTAATTATTTTAATAGAATACCCATCACCAAATCCCATATCTCCCCATTTATTTTAAAAATTAATACATCACCCGTGGCGTGTTTATTCACCACCTATTTGGATGATGACTTTTAATTTTCCATTAATGCCTTCAAAGATATCCATAAAAAAATTATAATGCTCAAAAGATATTTTAAAATTTATTTTATACCCTGTTTTATGTTCTGGAACTACTATATATACATTATGTTAAACAATAAAACAAGACTTGTTCCGGATGATCGAAAAAGCACCAAAATATTCTAAAGGGTTATCATTGACATTTTATTTAATGAATCATCCTCATATAGAAAAAATTATATATAAGTTCATTTAAAATAATTTTTGTTCATTAATAACATATAATTTCAATACTATAAAATTATTATAATTATAAATGAACTTCCAAACATGTATACAAGGGAACTGATAATGAAAACTATGAAAACAAATGCTACTGAAATGATGAAATTGAACTCTATAAATAATATAATGGGCCATAAATCAACTTAATAAAGCTATAATAAAAAAAATAAATGTATAATAGGTTCTTTATTTAGTAATTAATAAATATAATCTCATTATCTATGATATTAAAGTGAATAATTTATTTAGAAATAAGGTAATGGGATTCTCAAACCCAACTCTTTTTATTTGGGTT
Source organism: Viscum album (assembly GCA_963277665.1). NCBI lineage: Eukaryota > Viridiplantae > Streptophyta > Magnoliopsida > Santalales > Viscaceae > Viscum > Viscum album. Next base: position 1,005,154,065 of record OY728164.1, on the reverse strand, counting down.
ATTCCTATTTCATGTAGAATTTATTTGTGGATATTATTTTAAAATTAATAAAATATAATTTCATTATCCTTACCTTTTATTTTATATGATATACATGTTTTTATTGTAATTTTATGTTAAATAAATTGATTTTCCAAAAGGACTCTTCTTTCCGAAACACATGTTTACTGCACTTGAGTTGTTTGTTCTTCTTTCAAGAATAATTAATCTTATACCAAATTTGTTTTTCCATTTTTATTTTGGGAACCAAAATAAAATTCATGATTTATGAAATAATTATTAAAGAAATTCCATTACATGGGTTACTTCATGACTTTTATTGATATATTTTCTATCTAGAAGGTGAGATTATATAAATGTTATGATGTGGCCGGTGAGTCCAAAATTATATAGCACCCTAATGCATTAGATAATATAATGTATGTTATGATATAATATTAAATATTAATGAACAAGATTATATATTTGTTCACAATTATTATGTTATGATTAAGAAAATTTTTTATGTGTGAACATATTGCATGCTTTTTTCACTCCTTTGTGCTGTATTTGACCACAAAGTCATGATGTTTATTTTTTATGCATATCAAAATTCCATGAATTTATCTAATGATTCCTCTCATGATTATGATGATGACTAAATTCTTATGTTATAATGATTATGATTATTCTCAAACATGTTATATTGACTCATGTATTTATTTATCCTCTTACCAGGATTTTAGATAACCCGTTTGTTTAATGTATTCCTCAACTGACTAATGTACAATGTAGAATGCGAGAAATAGTAGGATAAAGAATAAAAACTTAAATAAACATTTATGTTTTATTATGTATAAGTTATGTATGGCCCTAATTTTTCCAAGATATTATACTTTTGATGATGGTTTCTTTAATGATATTATGTTTTTTATCTTTAAAATGATTTATAAGTTATGTAATAAAAGTAGGGTAACAATATTCCACTTTTTAGATGTATAGAGTATATAAAAGTAAAATTATAGATTATTATATACTGAAAACATTTTACAGATGTTGAAGTACTTCTAAGTGAAAACATACTTTTGGATTTTATGATCCGAATAAATAGTAAACCACACATTGATGAGGTAATGACACCATGAATTCAATGTATGAGTCAAATTTTCCAACTATAGGCCATGGGTGGGGTAAGTCCACTCATGTGTGTAGAGTTTCTAAGAGTAATAGACCCTAACATGGTCATTATACATTAGAACACACGAAAACACCATCCATGAGGCATCATAATACACCACATATACCTTCCCCTACATAATATGAATCATAATATGAGATGATGTCAAAAAAATTTATAATTATTCAAAATAACACTATTTCTTATCACTATACTAAAATTTCACCACTTTTTATGTCAACAGTATCAACGGAAAATCTAGGATAGAAATTTACTAAACATAATTTCTGTAATACCCTATCGATCCCAAAAATATCATGATCTTAGAAAAATTATTAGGATGATCCCAATACATAAAAAATTGTATTCTATAAAAGTCTATTAGAATCCCTCTAATAGGAATAATATAACCTAGAGAATTTTCTTATTGGATCTAGAACTAGAATTTAAAAATTTTAGCATAAGGGCGATTGTCCTTTATTTTACAAAAAACAACCTAGATATTATTTCCATGGTCATCCTCCATCTTGGAAAACACCAATATATCATCAAATAACATGATAATAAATGAGAACAAAAAGTAGTAAAAATAATGTTAATCAATTCCATTAAGACTGATAGTGCATTAATAAGGCCAAATGAAATAAGTAGATATTGAAAGTTCCTATACTATCTCATCAAAGTGGTTTTAGGAACATAAATCTCATAGAACCTCAACTAGTGATACCCCGACTTAATGTTAATTTTCAAAAACCATAAAAATAAACTTAGTTGATTAAAAACAAAATCAATTGAATGAAATATATATTTTTCCTTAATGGTCACCTAATTCATCTTACAGTTTTCTATGAAAATTGATAGGCTTATATATACCTTCTTTTTGAAAAGTAATGGCAATGAACACAATGATACAATAGGATGAATAATCCAAATACTTTCAAAGTCATACAATTCAACTTTTAACTCATTAAAATCAGTATAATATATTTATTATAATAGTAAAAATATAAGGATCATCTCAAGGAGTATATTGATAGTGAAATTGATGTCTCACTGGGGAATCAAACCATAAAAAACATCCAAAAATTCCACAACGTACCAACCCGGATCCACTGAAAGAGGTCCATTTTAACCCTAATCCATAATCTAAATGAACAACCTTGAAAAATTGACCGGAAATCAACCCCACATAAAACTTTTCAGGACTTTTCCTCTATTAACTTAGATCCCAATCATCCTATAATATGTGAGTGTTTATTATACGAGATCAAAATTGGGCCATATAGTGATAATACTGAACCTTATATTTGAAATTGATCATCTAATCCATACTGATGATATAATAAAAAATTTCATGGTTCAACAAGAATAAGATGCACACAACTACCATTTCAGTGATTAAAACATGATGTTATAGGAATAAATTCCCAAGTCCTTCTTTCTTAATGGGGTTAATAGATTGATTATAAATGAAACCAACTCTACTCATATAACCAAATAATATAGAAAATTTAATGAGAAAAAATATTGGGAAACATTGATATCGAAAAAGGGAAAATACATTGATCAATTAATATAAAATGATCCTCTCATGGTGTATTACATAGAATCATAGTCTTCATATTCCATATCTATTTTATAGATACACCCTTACTCAAGCCCGGTCAGGGAAATATTAGGAGGTTGATAATCTCATCTAGAATAATGGTTAGATCACACACCCTTGTATTAATTTGATCACATTTGTGAACCCATATAAAAAGTAGAAATAACTCCACTCCCCAAAAGGGACATCTAATAGATTCACTTAAGATGAACCTAACACCTAAATTATTGGAACATCATTCCAACCTATTTTTAATAACATTTTTTATATCTAGAGTTCCTACACTAGTAGAAAGTCACAAAATTATTACAAGAAGAATCCACTAGAGTTGAACCTAATTACTATTGGGAACCCTTTAAACTACCTTTATAGTGACAATTACACTTTTTATTTTGGAAATAGGAATTGATTTATGTACGACCAGCTTCTAAAGAAACCCCACCAATTCCTATCATCCATATTAATTCCACCTCATCCATCAAAAAATTATCTAACATATCTGTATAAGTTAGTAAGAAATAGAGAATAATCATCAACGTGATCATGGAATTGAGAAACATTTGAAAAAGATGATCCTTATGGAAGTTATGTGCTTATAACTCAAGATATAAATGAACTAGATTAACAAAAAGAGTAGAATATTTCATCAATAATAGTCTCCCCACTCTATAGTCACAAACTCAAAATTCTTCATCACTCTCAATGTCTTAGGATAAAACAACTAATTGAAATCATTCTTCAAGTTAGTATATATGAGATCCTCAGGAATCTTCTACTGCAATATAGACTCACACCACATCCTACCCAATATTATTGAACTGTAAGTGAAAAATATAGCCTTCAAGTTATTATGGGTGATTATAAAAATAAATACATGCTTGATCCTTTAGATCCATTCCTCATGATAAAGGGTTCCTTTATCTTTATTGATGACTGTTGGATTATTCATAATGAGCTCTCAATCACGGTCAATTGAATGTTCCTAAACACATTCTCCCATCCATCCTAAGGAATAAATTCCATAGAGAATTGATTCCACCAAAGTTGATTTAACTATATGGGGTACCTATGGAACATTCTATAAAGGTCCATACCTACATTAAAAATAGGCCATTTTGAGACATTTTCTATAAAATAAAAGACACAAACTAATTTATTAGAAAATTTAATTCCAACAAATATTAATTAAACCGAAGGAAATGTATAAAATAGGTCTCAAATAGAAAAGTATAAACATAAACAATTATTTTAAACAATAAAGGGGTAAAATAATAAAAATCTTATGCAATTTTACACTACAAATGGGTTGGATACATGGTTTGATAACCATTCCCTAAACATGTGAAGAAAAAATAGAATATTTCAGACCTATGCACATGGGGTCTATATAGTTTCTATTTACTGTGCACTTAAACATCATGCCTCTACTTTTTCCATATTTTACCTTGAAACTCAAAATTTCTCAACACTGCTCATGTGTTCTTTCAAAAACCCATATGAATTGATCAAGAACATAAAATATCTTTAATAACCCTGTACCTACTTCATATCTAAAACATAACTCTAGAACACCCATAGAAACTCACATTTTGGCCTGATAAAGAGCATTCTAGGTAGTTGTCTAATCCTACAACTTAATGTAAAACTATCCTATATCTTATATAGTATTAAACTACTAAATAACATGTGGAACCTAATAGTAGTTTATAATGAACTAGCCTAGGTAAACCTAGTGTATCACCTGATATACTCCACTATAAGGCAGGAAACAATTCCCAACCACCATGGGCTTATGGCAAGAAAATGAGTATCATAGATAACCATTTGGGTTTGGATTAAACCTTGATAATATGTCATCACTAATTTAATAATTATATGAAAGCCCCAAAAAAATGTAATATTTCAAAAATATATATGTAATAACGAATTAAGAAGATGTCATAAAAATAATCACATAAAAATATATAAACAAAACATAAAAATATTTTATCCATAGTAAAATATCAAAATATGGATCATGACAAAAAAGGATGATACATAACACCCCAACAAAAAAATCTAAAAACATCACCACATGTGCTAACCCCATGGGACCACAAATCCATCATCCCAAAATAATCATTGTAATTTTAAATCAATAAATACTAGTAAACTACATGGTCCACTTACCCTACTACATGTCCTTTAAAACTAGGTTTTCATACACCCAAAAGAATATTAAGGGTGAGAGGCACAAATACCTATAAAAAACCATTATGAATACTAATAAGTCCTTTCTCCATTAAAACCAATCAATCTCATTTAGAAAAACTTTTAAAATAATTTCAAATTGAAACCAAGTCCACTTGAAATAATTTCTTATAAAATATTCCATTGGTTTTATAAAAAAATTCTATATTTTATAAAATATTAATAAAAAAGCGTTATGTTAAAAAAAGTGAATTCACCAGATCTAAACATGATAACAAACCCAAACATGGAATAAGCATAAGTGTAAAACATGTGCATACAAAATATCATATAAATAAAAATATTTTTCAACAAAAAATATAGGAAAATATAAATAAATAAATGCACACATAATAAGAATAATGAGATATGAATAATGGTGTCTAGTGAGACATACCCTAAGACACAACTATCTTACTAGATAATTTTATTTAAAAAGTTTGGAAGTTGTCTCGATCTTATCTAAGAAAAAGAATTCGTCCAAAGGAACCCCCAATCTGCATTGACAGAGTTTTGAAATTTCCTCAATCTTCCTCTCAAATACTCTATTGGTCCATTGGATATCCTAACCTAGATACACCATGAAATTGTATTAGGCTTAAATTTCTTATGTGATCTCACACAAACACAAGGTCTCTCATGCACCACACATTTTAATCATATAAACACCAAACAAGTCTCAATTATTGAAATCAATGTTGCCGATAATAATAATGTACTATTTTAAATGTAAACCCATTATTTTAAACACATTTATAAATTCATTTAAAACTATAAATACACTTTGAGATATCTTAATAGTTTCATTACGTCCATTTAAAAACATTCTTTGAAACCCACCTTTAAAACCTCAAATTTCCAACAGACACTATGATTCACACCAATCCTTAATGAATCCTAATTCATAACAAAATATAAAGTTAATTTGATAAAAAAACTCATTTAAATTATGAATAAAAGTTTAAAGGTAGAAAATAACCCTTAAATAATCACGCAAACAGAAAAATAAAACTACAATAGGTCATATTCAACTAAAACAACATGATTCAAGTAGATGGGATCCTCACACACCTAAACCATTAATAACCAGTACAATAACATCATCCTTAACCATATATTCTACCATATATCAAAATTGAGTTTCCATATTATATTAAAATGGAATAGTAATATAGAATAAGGGGGTAGAAGTTAAAATCAACTAAATTCCAAGAATACTATGAAGAAAATCACGAAACCTTAAGGTAAATCTACCAAAATATGAAGGAGAGGATCTATAAGGTAAATAAAGAAGGATTCACATGTGTTGGGGATAAATAGGTTAGGTTTGGGTTAATATAACATTAGATTAAATGGGTGAAATCACCGAATTATATTGTGATAGACAATCCAAGTGTTTTTTCACAGTTAGGAAAACTACGTGTTAACCATTCGGGAGCCATAATCTCAGTAAAAAGAATCTGAATTTTTTTTGATAACACCTTAATGTCTAGAAAAATCATGATTTACTTATGAAAAAACCCTATCTCCCAAAAAATCCTCTTTCACATTGGTTGACATAATATTACTTCTAATCATTCACTAACAATGATCACATGCCTCTCTTACTAAAATTTATAGGTTTTAAACCTCTGACACTATTAAACTCTAAAAATAAATAAATATTAAATCTAAAAAAAATATTTATCAGTGACTCAATTTGTGTTACAAAACACATCCAAATAAATAAAATAATTTTGTAGGGTTCCCTGAACATGCATATTTGACTTAATGGTCATATATATTAAATTTATCTTTTTAAAATTGATATTTTTAACTTTTATTGAAATATATCAATATCACATTATATTATATTGAAATATAAAGACAAAATTATCATTTAAATTTATGATGATTTGTTTGGGAATTAAATATTAAGAAAATACATTAAATTATATTGAAAACCCAAAATATCATCCATAAGATGAATTTTTTGTTCTGGAATAAAAAATGTACTATAGAAAATACTTTTAATATTAATAATGAATATGTTTTTGTACTATGAATACGAAAATTATGAATTCATGGAGAGTCTAATTTTTAAGAAAATCATTGACCAATTCCTTATGTAATATTTTTATACAAAATATGTTAGGACCATTACATTTATGAGTTATGAAAATTTAAATAGTAATGATCTATAGTTCACTATGGTTTTCATTTCATATGGAAGTATAATAGATACTATTTTTATAACATCATATAAATTAGTGAATTAGTATCTCATGAGACATAAAATCCACTGAAATTTTAATTTTAACAATATAGAACTTCTAAATACAATGTATAATTACTAATCCACCAATCATTGATAAAATTTTGGCTTGAATAGTTTTGATTTTATAAGTATAAAACACCTACATGTTTGAAATTTATTCCCCAAATAAAATCATATGATTATTAATTTTGAATAATTTATTCATATAACACATTTTATAAATATATTTAAGATATATAAAATTATCCTTTGTGAATTTATTCTCTACACATTAAAAATTATAATAATCCTAAGGAAACATTCCCTAGGTCTATCCTGAATCAATTAACATCATGGATTATTATTGGATGTAATTTATTTCCAAAACTGACATGAGAAACCTAACATACTGTGAGATCATGAGTTAAATCACGAGAATGAATGTAACGAACTTGTATCTAAAGATGCCCTATAATATAATTATTAGAGATTCTGTATTTCAATAATTTAATATCATTGTAGTATACACTTATAATTTTCCCTTATATTTGTGGTTAGATAGACCTTCAACATGAATTTTTATTTATTATAAAACCCATATTATATTTCTTTATGTTCAACTCAATATAGGGGTTTTCGTTACAGTACTAATCATATAAAGTAGAATAAATGAACCTAGATGTAATTTTTCACCTATACAATATATAAAATTATTGAGAAAGATTAATAAAGTGTATGGTCATACCGATATATATATATATACATGGCCTAAAAAGCTATGTTTTTTTCTCTTATTCACAATAATTTAATATATCATGAGTTAAGAAATTGAAGATTGATTTTTTTCATGTCATGATCTCATTATGAATGTAAAAAACATTACAATATAAGTCTATTTTTATGCATATAATTGTTAATTTAATTAGAAAAATCTCTTATAGCTTGGGTAAATTTTTTTATTCAAAACCATTTGTTTCCATTAGTACTTATATACTATTTATAATTATTTAATTGGTTCATGAGGTGACATGATGTGAAATGAAGATCAATTATATTATTCTATGTGATTGAATAAAGCTAAATTAATTATTTAAAGTGTAAAATTAATTAATTCACTAAAATATGAGATTATTTATATGAGTATTATACTTTAAAAAATTATATTTTCTTAAATTATATTAATATAAATATTTAAACTCATATTTTTTAAATTTGTTTAAAATAATTATGATGAGATAAAATTATTCCATGAAACTCAAAAACATCATAAAAAGATTTCCCACATTTCCCCATAGTTTAATGAGTGAAGCATGATGTGAAACAATGAGATAAATTTAGGGAAATATTTTATTTGACCTAGTAAGACATAAATAAAATATATCACTCAAATGATTCGATCCACATCCCTGAAGAACATTATAAATATATGGGAATCTTGTGTTTTGATAGTCTAAAAATATAAATATTCCTATAAAGTATTTAGATATTTACCTATCCCTTATAAAATATGAAACCTTATTATACTTTTATATCAAGCAAAACTCCAACTCCATATATTACTAGAAGAATGAATTGAATTTTCCAATCAACCTCTATATGTTGATATGTTTCTATTCAATGATACCCTCAAAGGTATCAATCCTTGATTGGTTTTAAATTTGAAAAAAATATCGTATTATTAAACCACTTAACATGAATAAAAAATACATCTCATTGAGTTATTCTTCGTTTATATGTTTTATTGTTCACGAATATGTGATGTAACATTAATATTATTCATGTTTTTATGGGTTTTATTTCCTATAAAATAAGAATAATATATTCTCACATTGATATTTTCCCTTAATGTAAATATCATCATATATTCAAAAAGATATCAAAATGATTTTTAATTGATTATCGAATTCCAAATATTACTTTTCATTCCCTCCATGTTATGGAAATGATAATATTGAATTTATTCCTATAAAAAGTGGTTATGAATAATAATTTATAATTTTTCATGTCATTCATAATTTAATTCCCCACCTTAACAAAGAATTTTCATATTTTTTCCTCCTATTAAATTATGTTACATTGTATGTAAAAAGATATATGCATGCATCTAAAATTATTTTTATAAACATTTCAAGTATGGTCTTTCTGATTTTGGATTAATTTTTTGCACTAAAATTAATCCTATTTCCAAAAACCTTGTTCATAACATTTTTGGAAATTATAACATTTATTATTTTTAAAATTCAATATTCCAAAATTGAAAGTAGTCATAAATATTTATAAACACATTAGTGCTACACAATATTTAATTACATTTTTTTGAACTCTATCAGCCACATGTAACTCAATTCTTTATCATCTATACATATACATTGTTTTTCAATTAAATCGAGTATATAGTTGAAACTCCGAAAATTTAAACCCTATATCTTCCAACTCACCCGTTTCAATTTTCTATGTAGACTAAGTAAAATAAATGCATTTATCACATTTAATTCACATAAATAGAAGAGAATGTCACATGTCACTTAGTTATGAATGACCATAAGATTTCATAGTCATAGAAAATTGAGTGATAAAATTCTATAACTATCAATAAAATTGAAAACTTACTTATTAATTAATACAATCACTCTTTAGGATGAATCACTATTGGAAATGGACAATTTTCCAACAATTCTAGACCGTTGGGAAAGCCTGCAGAACTGTTGGTATATCTTATACTAATGGTTCTTCAAACCATTGGTAAGTAATCCGTTGGGAAATATTTTCCTAAAGGTTTACACAGAACTGTTGGGATAGGTTAGAAAAATAAACTTATCCCAACGGTTTGGTACAACCGTTCGGATAGTTTTTCTCAATGGTTTGGCTTGAACCGTTGGGAAAACCAACCATATAAAGAAATATCCCAACTGTTTGAGGAAACTGTTTGGATAGGTAAATATATAAAAAATAGTTCTAGCAGAGGTTTGAACCCACAACCTCCATGTTATAAATCAATTCTTTTACCACTATCCTAGAGTATCCTTTATGAATATATTTGGATAAATAAATAAATAAATAAATATATATATTTATATGTAATTTATATATTGATTTATTTGATGATATTCGACAAATGTAATCATAAAAAATAAGGGAACCTATCCCAACCATTAGGATAGGTCCCCACCCTTTCCCAACAGTTTGGCCAAACTGTTGGGAAAAGTGGGCTCAAAGTGGACTTTTCCCAACAGTTTGGCCAAACAGTTGGGAAAGCCATGCCCTTTCCCAATTGTATGGCCAAACCATTGGTAAAAGTGACCTCAAAGTGGGATTTCCCAATGGTTTGGTCAAACCATTGGGAAAGGGGTCCTATACCAATAGTTTTTACAAACCTTTAGTATAAATGCGTTGGGAAAGGTCAGATTTCCAGTAGTGAATATCATTCCAACCACCCTTTTTTATATTATCTACTTGAATTTAATAAAATTAGTATAAAATTAATATTTTTTATACTTAAAGAACCAAGTTAAACTCAATTATTTGTGATTTTAATTCAATATACACATTTATAATACAATATAAATAATTTTATGATAATTGCGGTGGTATTCCCTATTTTGATTGATTCAAATAAAAAGTATAACTTGTGTCTCAAGATTAAATTGTATATTTACAAATGCGTTCCTAATCATGTTAATCTTAGTACATTAAGACAACCCATGTGTTTTTATATTTACAACTAATTAAGGATGACCCAAATATTTACCTTTAATTGATTATCATTATATCATTTCTTACGGTATTAACAAAATAAACAAATATGAATGATAATTTAGAATATTCCATCCATACTAAATTATGACATAAAGTATGTTCTAAAACATTATAAAACATTAATATATTTAAGATATATGTTACATTGATTCCATATAAATTATTACCTTCCACATATATATTTAATAATAAAGGAAATTACATAAACCTCATATTTTTATCTTCATATTTGTGTAATAAATATATCCATTGAATTGTTATATATAACCATCCAATAAATTTTTAAATAACCACACTTTTTTAATTACTAAAAATATATATACAATGTTTTCATTTAAATATGATGGGGTTATATAGTTATTCATCTTGAGAGATAGATATATTTTTATCAAAAATGTATACAATATTAAACATTCTAGTAAAAACACCTAGAGAAACTATAAACTTAATTATCCAAATATAATCCATCATTTCAAATGATGTTGTGACTTATTCAAAAATTTTCTTATATTTAATCACAATTAACATTTTATGACTCTTCAAATTTTCTACCCCAATATTAAATTAATTTATAAAACAGGAATGATATTTAAAACCATATTTGTTGTGTTATAATCTAAAATTAGTGTAACCCTTTACTATTATATTTCCCTCACCTATATATACCAAAAACATGTTTATTGTTCTTATCATGTACAATATCATATTATTGATAATGACATAGTGACACTTACTAGGGTATGATTGTTTTATATCATGTATGATAAAACAATTTTATAAATTGGTTCAATTATATGACATGGTGTACACAATAAAACTTATTATTAAGTCATAAGGTGTCTTATTAATCTATTAATTTCCCATTATTATATAATGGTACTAAAAATTTATAAATCAACATCTATCATTTATATGTAAAATATTTACTTTAGAATTATACATGATAAACCTATTTTGAACATTAATATATAAGTTTTTTGATGAAAACTGAGAAAAGTATTGGATTTATCTCTATATTTTATTTATATAATATGTAGTTCATTTTCCATGTCATTATTTGTTTAATCATTTACCCATGTAATATTTTATAGGCCTGAAAATTTTATTGTCATTTTTAATGAGAAATATTCCATCCATATACTAAACCTTAAATATATTTTCACTTACCCAAATCAATTTTATAACAAAAAATTTCCTAAATTCATGATGTAAGAAATAACAATAAATACATAATTAAAACTAATATTCCAAGTAAAATAATATTTGTTTAATTAATATATAAATTATTTTAATTTTAAAAACATTGTATGACCATTATCATCCTTAAAAAATTGGTTTCTATTTTATACATTTTCTCAGATAAATTTTACTTATGAACTAATAGTTTTTTACCTATGTGGTATATCTCATAATAATAATTTATTTATATTTTAACACTAATTTTAGTGTAATTTCTCATAGAAATTGATGATAAGGTTAACCTATACATAGAATCATGGATTTTTAATTATTTTTTTATCATATGTTTTTTTGTAGTAGTAAAATCTACAATAATTGTTAGTTTTATTCTAAAAAAATCAATTTTAAACCTACAATATTTCCCTTTAGTTGGACGAAAAAATTTCCAAACATAATTTTACATGATGTTAATTTAATATTTTTGTGTATTTAACCACATCTTAGTGTCAAAAACTATCAATGAATATTTTATAAAAAGTATTTTCATCCTCAAATAATGTAACATTATCATCACTCACAACAAGAACAGTATATATATTTATATCACAATGATGATTACTATTTTTTTTTATTTTTTAATATGTTTAAATTCAATTTCTATAACATATTGTTAAACCATCCAACATGCCATTTTAGAAACATTTTCTATTAGTTGTTCTTGAAATTCACTGAGTTCAAGTTTAATCCCTCTAGTCCATCATAAATAAAGATTCCATTTTTATATAAATTAATTTTTTAACCCAATAGATTATAAATTTATTGGACTATGTGTAACACCCTAAAATTTAAAAATATAAATATCATATTTGATATTATGTATGACACACAGAAACAAGCGTAGACGGGAATATAACATTATAATAATTTACAATACATTTGACATTTTAATTATATTAAATCTATTATATATCATTAAATTCATGAAATACTTATTTTATCTTGTATTACAGACTATAATGACACTATTCGATAAGTTTCATTACCGGAAAGATCTAGTTTTATCGAATAATTTTAATATCATTATTTTAAATGAAAATTATCAGCTATACATTAACTTGGTTGTTATAAATAGGATTAAATAAATTTTGAAAATATATATTTTAGACATGTTTATTTGTTATCAATTGATTAAAAAAAATAATAATAATCCTTTAGAAGAAAAATAAATATTTTCTGAAAATATATTTTTTCTAAAATGAGGCTACGTCATGCTTTACATACATAAAATAGAACTCATTTTTACCATAATAAAAAATTTATTTTAAAAAATAAAGATAATTTTTGAAATAAAAATACAAAAAATATCTTACGGTGAATTTTTGGGATTAATATAAGAAGTTCCATTTCTTGATGTATAGTAAAAAATACTATATTTTAATTGAAAAATCCCATTTCATTTAAATTATTTATATGGTAAAATTATATTTTGAATTTGTTTTAATGTTAAATTAGATAAATTATACATATATTAATAAAAAATTTGGTTACTATAATCATTATTATAATGAATTTATCTAGAAAAACATATTAATATTTTTAACATTTTCTCCATAAAACTCTCTTTGTTATCATGTTTGTGGGATTAATTTTAAATTAAAAATTAAAAATTATATAAATTAGATTTATAATAATATATTTTATTATTTTAATAATAAATAATTATAAATAATTATAATTCAAACTAAATATTGACTAATTTATTTAGTTGAATTAGTTAAAATTAATTAATGATATTAAGAGAGAAATGAGTTCACTAAGGGAATCAACTTTAAACGTAAGGAAAAAATGACCTATAAATTTTTAAACAACCTTTTTCAGAAAATATTTAGACCTCATAACTTTTGGTATAAATAATTATTCATTATTGGGTCCTAATGATAGGACAAAAACTTTGGTGGGATTCCATCTTCCAATAAATTACATGTGTTCCACTCACCCCACTTATAAATTCCACCACATATCCTCCCTTTACCTCACCTTAAAACCAATTTGGTTCAAAATTTTCATCCAAAATAAGTTTTAAAATTACCTCCACTCAAACTAGAAGAATTATATTTGTCACAAATCTGACCTAAGAATGTTTTAGTTCAATCTAAATGATGATACCCAAAGAAGAGTTAATATTCTTCAACAAGAACCTTTATTTTCCTTCATTATAGACTGCATTAATTTTCATATTCATCCATATTTATATAAAAACATAAGTATATTACATATATAGAGATGATGTAATAATATGTTCATTACCAATATCCCTCCCCTATTCAATCAAATGGGTTACGAAAGCTTCTTTCGTCTTTACGACAGACCACCACCTCGAGAATTAATGTCGTTCATTTTTCCATTACAACTTCTCATGGTTGGTTATAATGAGGGATATAAATTATATATGTCATATTAATTAAATAATTATACCAATAGATATATTATAAAATATATTACTTTTTTTATTTCCATTCTATTGGAGACACGATAATGTTGCTATTGTGTACGAGAGACTACTACCTTAAGAAACAATGTGACTCTTCTTTCACGAACACTATAAATTTAAGGTGATAAGGGAATGGTTAATTTTTATATATGATATAAAAGAAATAATTATAATATTAATGAAATAATTTTCAGTCTATAAAAATAATATACATAATCTTATTGACTTTTAATAAAAATTAAAGATGATATCATTGTTCGTGTACATTTAGACTACTACCTTTATAGAATGATGCGAATCTATTTTCATCACCAAACCAGAAATATGAATTATATGTATATTTATATATTAAATATATATATAATGATAATTTTGGAAATAAATGTTATTACTTATCTGTTTTCCATAATGATCATCAAAAAATGAAAATGTTACTCATTAATACGAATGACCTACCATCTCCATGATCCTAAAATACATAAATTACATAAACATAATTAATTATTAATTTTAAAAGTATAATAAATTCAAGAATTTGATTATTATATCAGGATTATTGTTATTTAGATGATATAACATTACAATATGTGTAATAACCATACCATTCATGACGAATCACGCATGAGAAAACATGGAAACTAACAAACAAAACAAAGAAAACAATGAATATTTATTAAAGAACATGTGATAAGATATAATAAAAAGATCATGTATCCAATTATAAGTTGAAATATTTTTTTATGAATTAATAACATTACCAAACCATTATATAAGTGGTTAAATCATTTTATACCAAAAAAGGAAGCATAAGTTAAGGGGTTTCATCTCAATTTCATTTCATTGAAGAATATTGTAATGTATGGAAAAAATTTATTTTAAAAGGTGTATATACTTTCACTTTTACTTGTAATATAATTAATAATTTATTATTCAGGGGATATTAAGTTTCAATTTAAATTATTTCATATATGGTTATTTTGAAAAAAAGTTACCTATTGATAATGAAATTTCATAACTTAATTTATTTTAATTGTGTTGTATTCCTTATTCATTGACATTGATATTATAAGATTATACGTAAATTAAAATTTTAATATATTATATCAAATTTTATTTTCTTTATTTTTATTTATAGTTGATACACATAATCAATTTTTTGATTAATTCTCAATTCAACATTATGATTATTTGAGGGGATTATTTAACCATCACATTCTAATTGAGATTGTTGCTTCATTAATATACATTAAAATAAATTATTTTATCATTATATAATAAAAACGTTAAATTTTTATTCTACTTCTTATTCATTAGATATTTTATTTAATACTAATATTTTCCCACTCTTTGGTACAAATAATGTTTTAGAAAATATTTTTTTATGAAAACCCGACATCATTTATCTCTTCAGGCAGAAATATCTTTGTACTCAAAACCATATTTTATAAAAATGAACATTAAAATGTTTTTAACATTTAAATAGTTGTTGATTATATAACATTTTACAATTTTATCTTTTACGGATGTTTTCATTGTTATATTCTTACTTCTATCAAAACATGCTCTTTTCAAACACTTTTTCAATGAAAATTAAATGTTATTTACAACATGTATACAATTACACACTATAATAAACATAATTTCATTGAAGATTCATTCAAAAGTGTAAATGGTTATTTTAAAAATACTGCATTTTAAAATTGATATTCAATAAAAATAATTTTCAAAATGATTCTAATAATAAAAAGGATATTTTCATCAATAGTATTTTTAAAGATATTTTTATGGAATTTCTATTAACAAATGAAGAAACACTTTATTATTACTTTAATGGATATATATCGATCCCAGAATTGTTTTTACTATGCATGGTTTTTGATTATTTTTTAAAAATTATTATCTTTACATTCACTCCCTTTATTCATTTTTGTTTTCATTAACATCCCCCTAAATTATTCACTTTTCAATGATCATTAAACATTAAATTTACCTTAAATATCGTTATATTTGTTCATGGATATATTAATTTCTTAAACCGTATATCATTTCTATATATGGTGTTCTACATTGAAATTTATTTATTTTTATCTTCGTAAATATGAAAAAATCTATAATCTCTACTAAATTTGGATATTTTAGGCAAATGCACATTATTTATGAATTAAATTGATATTCAATATATGAGGAATGCTTTGGACCTCTATACATAGGTGGAGATTTATTAATGATATCCCTATGATGCATCAATAGTCTCATGGGATGGATTGGTTGTCTAACCTGAGTTAAATGGGATTCAATCAATTAGTTTTAAATTTTCTTCACAATATATCTTGTAGGTAAAGGTATCATGTAACTTGAAACATGAAATCCTATAATTAAGCATTATCTTCATTCAGACTTTAGTAATTATTATCCATTATAGTTTCCCTCTAATAATATCTCTGGATTTATTTCATTTTTAGTTCAACGATTAAATAGAATGTATGTTCGGTTATTTACCTTTCCATATAGATTATGCCTTATCCAGTTATGTAATGAAACGTGCAATTTCTTGGATTTAACATGTATTATTTTTAAATTTTATATTGAATTATTTTCTGACTAGGCTTTAAAATGACATGTAATTCTGAGACCCGATGTTTCTAAAATAAATTCTTGAAATTAATTAAACAATCAAGTATCACAAGAGTTTTTCTTTTGAAAAAGTGGAATAACTTTTAAATAGATTTCTAAATTAGAAATATTAGGGAACCATTTCATTTAGAGAGTTAACTTTACCTTAGGTGAGGTCTAACATCGGCTGATGCGGGTCGACTGTAAAAGTTAATATTTTGATATTTTAAAGGAAATAAAATATATAAATAATTTATTTTATTTTAAAATTTCCAAGAATCAGTGATGCGTTTTGTTGTTTTAAATAACTAATAACCTAGGGTTATTCTCATATCCTTGAAAAAAATCCCTCGAATCCTCTAGGACTTTAGAGAGGAGGCACCATAGAGAAATACCAACTAAAGATGACAAATGATGACACGTGGATTGTTGTGCAGCAAGATCAGACCTCAATCGGTGATTTCTATTTTTCCATTATTTGTAAATGATAGAGGTAGGGTTATTTATTTCAATTATTCATCCCTCATCCTTGGATTCAAATGACAAATTCAGATCAACCCACTAATAAGTTGATCTGCATGTCATTTATTCTCGCGGGAGGCTCTTTTATGAAGTTTATTTTGGGGAATTGATCCATGTTTGATTAGATTAAACTTTTTATTTTATCTATTTTATACTTATTACAAGATTGAATCAACTATGTGAAGAACAAAGGTGGAGGTTTCTTCCTCGATTTTCTATTTGGATTTGATATCTCCTTTGACCTCCCCGTTCTTCATATTCTTCACAGGGTTATGAACAATGGACCGTTTCACATTCATATCACAATGAAACGATCCAAAATCATAGATACAACATCATGATGAGCTTGAGGAGCTGGGATGATGATGTTATTAGATTAATCAACTCAGTTCGAGAGAAACTTTTCTTCAACGGTTCTTCATGCAGATGGATCTAATCATGTTTTCAGGGATGATTGGAGGCCTGAAACCAATAGATTTTGCATTTTAGTGATGAAACGACAAAAAATATTGAGTTTCATTTAAATAAGAAGGTTGTATCAAGAATCCTAGTTTTAGTTGAATAATTGGATGAAGAACATAATTTTATGAAAAAACACAACAAACACAGCGTGTTCTCCGAAGAACATGGCATGTGAGGAAAGATTAGCAGCATCTCAAGTTCCTTACAATAGAAAGAAATGAAATGGATTGTGATAGGTGTCACATTGAGTGTGATTCCTTAAACGAGACTTGGTGTGAATCTCGAATGATACACATACATATGGAGGAGTACACGACTCATACTCCACTACATGACCAGACCAGACTGGTTACACGGGTTACCCCATGTACGGGTACACTGGTTGGAAGACATGGTTTGATGCCATGTATGGGAACATAGACAGCATGCATGGATCATCCCCTATATATTAGGACACAATGTGTCACTCTTTTATAGGCCGTGTATATTTATTTCTACATGACATGCTCTTTTTGACATTGTCCATTTACACGGGAAGTACTAAGTTAGAGGACAGGACATGTGACTTTATCAAATGCAATGTCCATTCTTGTACATGGATTTATCTCCATGTACACCATATCTTGGACAAGTTTCATTTGGGTCAGTACCCCTTTTCTCATTCCCCTAATGGCCATGTACCATTTCCATCCATATAAGTATGATATCATTAGTAGGAATTTCTACATAGATTTAGAGTCCCTCTGAGAGGCCTGAAGTGGGATCCTTCACCCATTCAGGGCCCTTGGAAGAGTCAGGTATCAATGTGACCAATCCTAGATAATGCTGACCCTATACTTAGAAGGTGAATCTAGATGAGTCTTGGTATATTCCAATGCCCTTGTTGTGATCCCCATCCCTGTATCGTGATATTTCCCCACTTAAGAGTACGTTCTCCCTAAATGAGTGTATTTATTCTCTCTTTAGATCTATCAGTTCATATATCCCTCTCACGAAACATGCCGATGAACATAATTCTCAGAATAACATTATCAGAGCAATCAGCCTCATGGAGTGAGTTCTCCCAAATTATTGCTTCATGTTATATTCGAACTGAACCGCTTGCATGGGTATGGAGTCGTTGTGACTTACCTCTAGACCTACTGGTCTGGGTTTCGTTTAAATCTGGATGTTTCTCTTTCTATAAGTTCTGTAAACAGATATTATGTGGAGATGACTGTAACTTTACATTCTGTATTGATTTGTGGTTTTCGAGTTCCTTTACTCCGTATTGTTATACTCACACCTACAAAGGCCTTTCCAGCACTTGTTATGTCTTATGTAGATGGGCGACCTTTTGACGAATTCTGTGGTGGACTAGGACCATAATGAGCTTTGTGATCTTCCTTCCAGGATAAGTTGTTTCAACATCTATGAGTAGCTATACCAGTACATATTTCTTTCTTACAGGTTGGAATTTGTAGTTTTAAGACTATTTCTTTTTATGGGCTTGTATTCTGGCCCAGTTTACATTATGCACTTTACACTCCATTATACTATGTTGGTTGGATTTAGTTGTATGCATGCATTTTGTTCATTATTGGGTGTTTACATTTCATCATTTGTGGTATTGGAGATGTGTATGTGTGTACATGTGATTTGAAAATGCCTCCCATGTTATTGATATGGGTAGTTGGTGATAGTCACTAGCGTCTAGCCTATTGGAGGTAGTTTTTGGGGGTCATGGAGTGGGACCCACTAGGACGGGTCATGACGGAGTGCTATCAACGAGAGTTTAGTTCTACCTTAGGACCAATAGTATATGATATTGGGTTGATGAAATATTGTTATGTGTTTCATGTTTGGATTTCAGGAAAGGGACTCCAGTGTTGGTGTGGGCGGCCGACGTATCTGTAAACCAAGACTCTGGAAACCATCTTTTCAACTCGAAACATGATAACACTAGTTGTAAGGAAAATAAATAATGATACATGAATCATATAGGAATGAGTTGTTTTTTCCATTTCCTTTAGTGTCACCTATCCAGATATAGTCTTTGTCTATGGGAAATCTTGTTTCATTACAAGATGCCTATGAAATGCATACACTCTAGGATTTAGAAGATCAATCATGAGGATAACCTTGTCAGTGACAGTAATTCAATTCAAGGACCAGTTCCCCAGGTGTTACCTCCAGGTGGTGCACCTACTATTCCACAACCAGTATAGTAGCACATGGTAGCTACAATACCAAAAGATGAGGAGTGTAGGCTGAGCATGCTCCATGAGTTCTAGATACATAGACGCATTTTGTTTTGAGGTGATCCCGACCCAAGGTAGTTAAAGACTCTCTTTAGGAGGTAACCAGAGTTTTCTATCTAGTGAGGACATCATCAGAACTGACATTGATCCTAGGAAAGAGCCTTATTCAGGGTTCGACAGGGTGATGGTGGAGTTTTACCATTAGTACTCATGAAGAGTGGACTATTTCATGGAAGGAGTTTGAGTTACACTTTTGGGAGGAGTTCTCTTTGGTTATGATGAGAGAAGTGCGTATCCAAGAGATTATTCAACTCCTCCCGGGATGTATGAATGTACCTGACTATTCATTGAGGTTCACCAACCATGCTAGGTACTCGATGGTTATGGTCATGGATTGGTACATCAGAGCTCATACCTTAAAGTGAGGTATATGACGGGACATCTGAGAAAGTGGCATGCCTCTATGAATTCCAACTTATGAAGGAGTGATCTAGTGAGCTTTGGTGATTGGGAGATTCTTGGATGAGTAGAGAAAAATAGTGGGATATAGTAGTAGGCAACAGGTGAAGAGGCCTCAGTAGTAGGGAGATGAAATTAGGCATTGGGAGTGGGCTATGGGAGATGCCAAAGGTGGATCCAGGATAGTGGATATTCAGTTCAGGGATCTCAGGCTAGATCTAGCCAGCCTAGTGAGAGGAGATGTTGGTCATGCAACAACAGAGGATATCTCACTAGAGACTGTATATCCCGTCCAGCTACTAATAGGGAGTTGGTGGTTGGACCCCCAAGAAAGAGGTATAGAGTGGATCTGGTAGAACTTCTAGGAGGAGGATGTGGCAAAGGATCAGAGAGAGTTGTATGAGGTCGAAGGCATTTTGACCTACTTCCACCACCACCCCCCATGAGGTCCACACCAGGATCAGGGAGCTGGGGGATAGGGGTGGGGTAGCTACATGCAGTCAAGGTATATGACCCAGGAACTCCATGGATGATCCGAGGTACGATTAATGTATTTTCTTCCTTATCTTCTGAACTTATAGACATAGCCTCCACTCATTCATTCCTTTCCACAGGTTTAGTGTGCAACCTTGAGATTCCAGTAGATCCTTTGACTCGACCCCTATGATTAGAGACACATATGGGGGGTGACAAGATGATCACACATTGTTGCCGATAGTGTGATATTATCCTCCAAGGTGAGAGTTACGGTTGAAACCTCTTGGTGAAAGCATCAAATCCTTACAACTTCATTCTCGGTATGGATTGGTTATCTTTGGTCCATGCCCATATTAACTACTTTTGGTGAAGAGTGCGGTGTCTCCGCAGTGACGGAACATGGTTTTCCATTATTAGTTAAAATAATACACTAACAAAACATAATGGAATCATGTATAGGAGGGTGCATCCAATCACTCATGACTTGGCTATCCTTACCATCAGAGCAATATATGTTGTGATATTTTAGTTACCAGTAGTAGTGGTGGAGTTTGAGGACATCCTTCTAGAAGATATTATTGGACTAAATTCCCCACCGAGAGATCGAATTTTTTTTATACATACACCCTGAGACGACACCGATATCCTCAAAGGTGTATTGGATAGATCTCTTAGAGATTCACGTGTAGAGTGTGCAGTTTGAGGATTTAGAAAGGAAGGGATTAGTCAGACCCATTGTTTCTTCCAAGGTGGCCCCAATTTTTCATACCAATAAGGAAGAAGGGACTTTGACATTGTGCGTGGATTTCATGAACCTAAGACAAGTAATAGTGAAGAAAATTATCCACTACCAAGGACTTATGAACTTTCAATTAGTTGAGAGGGGAACTGTGTTTATCAAAGGTTGAACTTCAATCAGGTTATCATATGTTACAAGTATGAGATGGAGATATACTGATGATGGCTTTCTGACACCACTACAATCACTATGAGTAATTGGTGATTCCTTTATGTGTGAACCCCCCCCCCCACATCATGCATGGGAATCATGAACCAGATATTCCTTCCATACATAGACAGGTTTATAGTCGTATTTATTAACGACATCCTTGTATACACAGTTCCCGAGGAGGAACATGCAAGAAACCTGCAAATGGTTCTACAAGTTCTATGAGAGAACTAACTTTATGGAAATCTATAGATTTTATAGTTTTGGATATAGGAGGTCAAATTTATAGGAAATATTATCTTAGAAGATGGGGTAATAGTGATGCCAGACAACGTCAAGGTGGTGTTTGCAAGGGAGCCACTACAAAGGGTGAAAGATGTGGGGAGATTCCTTGGGCTAGTAATATATTATCAGATATTCATTCCTGATTTCTATCAGATTTCAGCACTGATAATAGCTTTGACCCAAAAGATACATCCATTCAAATGGATGGAGAAGTTCAAGTAGGCTTTCTAGTAGGTGGGATAGAGTTTTTTGAGTGCACCAATATTGAGTTCACTGAAGGAAAGTGTCTAGTGAATAGTTTTCTGTGATGCGTCAGGGACTGGGATTGGCTGTGTTCAGATTCAGAGACAAGTGGTGATTGTCTATGGTTCACTATAGATAAGTAAAAATGATCACAAATACATGAAATATGGCCTTGAGTTAGTAGTGTTAATCTTCGCATTAAATATTTACTGGAACTACCAGATGTGCAAGTGATTTATCCTCTACTCTGACCACAAGTTGCTTAAGTTTATCTTCTAGAAAAAGGATAAGAATCTAAGGTAGAGGTGATGGATAGAATTATTATGGGATTATAAATTCGAAAACATCTATACTACTAGGAAGGGGAAGGTTGTGGAAGATTCCCTCAGCTGAAGATAAAGTTCACATTAGTTGAGTGGGGAATAATAGTGGTTGACCTCACAACAATTATCATTCATGGATAGAGAGGATGCAAGTTTTATTCAGTCCATGGTGGTCACCCCTTCACTCTTATGGAAAGCTAGGGAGGCACAACTAGGGGATGTAGATTTTGAGACATTACGTGCTATGTTTTCCATAGGACATGCTCCTGATGGAAATTCAATAGATTGGGATCACACTGTTTCTTTTAAAGGATGAACAATTGTACCTACGACATTATTGTAGGAGGTTGTTAGGGTGTTTCATGCATCCCCTATGGAATTACATCATATAGTTTCTAAAATGTACCAGGACCACTAGAGTCAATTATGGTGGACATGGATGAAGAAGGAAGTACTAGAGTTAATTTCTCAATGCCTTTTGTTCAAGTAGGTTAAGGAAAAGCACTAGGTTCCAGTAGGGTTAGATCACCCCTAGATGTCCTGGAGTGGAAGTGAGATGGAATATCGATGAAAATTCATGATGGGCTTACCACCAATGTCCATGGGACATGATTCCATCTGGGTGATCATTGACCGACTAACCCTGTTGTCCCACATCTTAGATATCATGGAGAATAATTTTGTAGAGATCTTGGTATGACTCTACATGCAGGAGATAGTTTGGATTCATGGATTCCCTTTGACGATAGTCTCTGATAACAACGCTAGTTTCACATACCAGTTGTGGAAGGGATTGTAGGAGGCATTTGGGACTTATCTACCCTTGAGAACAACATTCATTCCCTAGACATATGGTCACACATAATGAACCATTCAGGTTCTACAGGATATGTTTTCATCCCGTATCTTGGACTTTGGTCACAGTTGGGAGGATGGCCTACCGCTGGTAGAGTTTGCATGAAACAACATCTACCACTCCACCATTGGTATGGAACCATTTGATACTTTATATTTGGAAACCCTATTAGTAATTAATTTACTAGACCGACCCCAATGATTTAGAACTCATGGGTTTAGAGTTAGTATGAGTTACCACCAAATGGTGCTGAACATCCAATAATAGATGAAGACTGCACAAAGCTGGTGGAATACTTATGGTTAATGACATTGGAGTTCTATAGAGATAAATGAGGGAGAAAATGTATTGATTGAGGTCTCAAAATGATCAGGGTTGTAAATATTTGGATGGGGAGGAAATTTGTGTCCAAGTTTCATCGAAACTTTTTAGACACTGTGCAGAGTTTTCAAGGTGGCGTACTTCCTAGCCCTTCCAACATAGTTGCACTAGGTACACAATTTCTTTAACGTGTCATAGCTGAGGAGGTATGTGCATGATTTGTCACATTTTATTGACTGAGGAGAGATGGAAATCAAGGGAGGAAAAAAATTATATTAACAAATGGAGATCGAGGATCAGTAGGAGAGGATCCTTCGTGGGTGAGTGATTTCCCTAGTGCATGTTCGGTGGCATCACAGGAATCTCTATGAGACTAAGTGGGGGCATGAGGCTTAGATTCTTGCATAGTACCCACATATATTTTAGTATCCTTTTGTTTTGGTTTTTTGGGGATGTAAATCCTTAAGGTGGGGAGAATGTAACATCTCATATTTTCTCTATATTATTTTCAAATATTTTTTCGATTTTTTTTGATATGGGGCTTTATAACAACATGCGATTCCCAAGGCCCATAGTGCTAAAAATAAATGATTGAAATAAGTTAAACTTTAATGTAGTGTGTAAGATTAGTTTTCTAGAAAAATTTTAATAAAATTTAAATGGATGCTCAGATATGAAATTCGAGGGCACCATTACATTTATGTAATGACTTTAACTTAGGCTAGGCCTAACATCGAGTGATGCGGGTTGACTGTAAAAGTTATATTTTGTATGTTTTAAAGAAAATATAATAAATTAAAGATTTATTTTATTTTAATGTTTCCATAATGCAACGATGCATTTATTCGAGGGAACCATTGCATTTAGTAGCTCTTGGAATTTAGAGAGGGACCAACCCAGAGAATTCCCGACGAACGATGACAAACGACGACAAGTGGATCCTTGTGTAGCGAGATTTGATGTCAATCGATGATGAATATTTTTCAATACATTGTCAATGATTGAGTTAGGGGTTGTTATTTTAATACTTATTTCCCCATCCCTGGACTGAAATGACGAATGAGGATCAGCCAACAAATAGGATTACCCGCAGATCATTCATTATTACAAGAGGGTATTTTATAGTGTTTATTTTGTGTCTTTGATCCATGTTTTGTTTGATTCATATTTCTATTTTCTTTATTTTATCTCTCTAAAAGGATAGGATCAATTTATTGACTAATGATGGTGGAGGTTCCTTCCATGATATGATATTTGGATTTATTCTCCCTTTTGGCTTGCATGTTCTTCACTTTCTTAGTTGGGTAATGAACAAAAAATCATTGTCCATCCATCTTGCAACACAATGATCCCAAATCATAGATCTATCACCATGAAGAACTAGAAGTTGTGCGATGATTATAGTGGTAGATGGATTAAATCAGTTCAAGAGAATTTTTTCTTCAATGGTTCATTGTGTGGATGGATAGAAACATATTTTCAGGGCCAATTAGAAGCCTGAAAGCAACAGAATAAACCTTGCAGTGATGAAATAACCAAGAATATTGAGTTTATTGGTGATCATATGGACAAATTAAGAATCAAAGCTTCATCCAATTTGATGGATGAAGAATAATGTTTTCTAAAAAAATGCGACGAACACTTAATTTTTTTGAAAGAACACGATATTTGTGGCAGGCTTAATGGTTGCTAGTGTTATGAATGATAGAAAGTGATGGGAAACATGTGATAAGTGTCACATGACATGTGGTTCATTACATGAGATTAGAATTATATCTTAGTTGATACACAGACACAGGGTGAAGTACACATCATGTACTCTACTACATATCTTGACCAGTTCAGTATCACAGGTTACCCCATGTAGCGGTACACGGGTTGAAGCCGTGTATGGGCACAAGACCAACATAAATGAAGTGAACCATAGATAGTATGACATGGGATCTTAATCTTATACACTATATATATATATATAGATTTCTTTATGAAATGATCTTTTTGATATGGTTCATTATACACCGGCAGTAACCAGGGTAAGAGGACACATCGTGTGATTTTTCCACACACCGTGTATGTTCTTGTAAATGTATTAATATCCTTTTCTACTATATATTGGACATGTTTGGTTTGGGTTAGTGCCCATTTTCTCATTACCCAGATGGTAAGGAGTCATTTCTATCCATAGGAGTATGATCCATTCAACAAGACATTTTAGATAGAGTTAGAGTCCCCTTGAAGAGGCCGAAGTGAGATCCACTACCCTTTCTTGTCCCTAGGTAGAGTCAGAAATCAACAAGGCTAATCCTATTGGAAATTAATCCTATAAATAGTAGGTGAATCCAGATGAGTCATGGTATAAACCAAGGCCCTATTATTGATCCTCATCTATGAATCAAGATCTTCCCCTACCCCGTAGTATGTTCTTATGAAATGGATTTATCTATTCTCTCTTCAGATTTATCAGTGCATCTATAACTCTCATGCCACTTCTCAATGAACTTAATTCTTAGATAGACCACATTAGAGACATTATAATAATGGAGTGAGTTTTATAGGATGAATGATTTATTTAACATTTGATGTGAATTCATAGCATGGGTATGCGGGTGTTGTGACATAGCCATAGACCTATGGGTCATTGTTTTGAGTATATCAAGATGTTTCTATGGTTATATTTTCTATATAAATATACCATATAGAGATGAATGTACCATTACTTTGTATATTGCTTTGCTTTTTTAGGTTCCTCTATTTATTATTGTTATACTCACCCCGACACGGGCCTTGCCTGCACATGTCATGTCATGTGTAGATGATCGGCCTTTTGATAGAGTCTAGGGTGGACCCAGACCAGACTGAGATTTGTGAGATTTATTAGTGGATGAAGTGTTCCTAAAATTATGAGAAGCCGTCCTAGAACCTATTTCTTCTTATAGGTTGTACTTTTTAGTGTGAAATCTATTTATTTTGGTGGGTTTATATTCAGGTTCAGTTTACTTTCCACACATTACTTTCCCTTGTACATTGTAGGTTGGGTTTTGTTGTAAGAATGTATTTAGTTACTTAGTGGTTTATTATATTTAAGAATTTGTGGGCTTGGAGATGTGTACATGTGTACAGATACATATGCATGACCTCCCATGTTAGTGATATGCCTACTCGGTGCTAGTCACCTGCCCCTGGCCTATTGGAGGTGGGCTAAGGGAGTCGCCGTATGGGCCCCATTGGGATGGGATGTGACAGAAAGTGTGTTAAGTTATTCACATTACTAGATGTCTTACACTTTTTGATTCATGATAACTTCAACCGTACTTAACCCATACTGAGAATTTGAGATCACCCTTATTTTTTTCCTTTCCCCAGGAATTCACAAAGTGTATTAAGAAAGATATTCAAGTATATGCTAATATAGAATAATGATATTTTAAAATAAATATTTTTGTAATTTGGGTATTTAAATATTATATGGGATTCATGTATATATATGTTTACCAACACTACTAAACTATTTGGTCCATTAGTATTTTATTCCTTTTATCATATTCCAATATAATAGTACCATGAATCGACTCAGGGAAACTGGGGTCACGATCACTATATTTGGTATTAGAGGAATTGTATTAGAACCCTTGGGAATAATATATACAAAAATATAGATTATATTACAGAAACATATGATATATTTTGAAGACAATTATATAATAACTTCCTAAAAAATTTTAAGATAGAGTTTATGTGTTTTTTCTTTGAAATACATCCCTATCTATATTCTATAAGTGGAAGTGGTTTTGGAACAAATGTACCAAGGAGAAATAACTGTGAAAAAAGAACATTAACATTAACTCAAGAATTATAGTATACATGAATGTGGACCTTACTGTACATATGGTTTGACACTCATAAGGGATATTGTTAGGATAATTCACATTTTATTTTCAATCCATTTTAAAATAATTGAAAAGATAATGAAAATTAATGACCTAAGTTCAAACATATATCAATGAAATAACAATGTAGAAATAAAATTGATGAAGTATTTATGTATTGGAGATATTTTAAAAGCCATAGGAAAAAGTTTATTTAACTATTAAATTTCAATGAATTCTTATATTTGTTTTTTTGAATTATATAAATATTAATTTAGAAAAATGACAACCAGTATGCCAAGTGAAAAATCCTCGTGTCCTGCAAGGGCATGATACTCACTCCCATATCTGAATAATGATAAGGTCTTACTACCTTCCACTGGCCTATGTGATGTCCTGGATGATATGTTATTGTTTTAAGTAAAAAAATAGAAAAAATAAATATTAATGATGAATCAGTGGTGTTAAATTATAGTTTAGAGATTTATTTATTACATTTTAAACTTGTTCTCACCATATCATATTTTTAAAGTAGTTAAATATAGATGAAAATATTTTTTCTTTTTATATTATGATCAACTAAAAGTTAATTTCAGTTCATCAAGCATAAAAGAATTCAGTTTTTAAAATTAGTCAATGAACAAACTATTGATGGAATTATTATTATTAAATAAAAACATAATAAGTAAGAATATTTCCCTATATTCTTATATAGTAAAATAATTCCCCACCTTTAGGGAAATTGGTTTTTTTAAAAATATCTTCATATTACCCTCATATATGATGAACCAAATATTTTTACAAATCATCAATGATTTATGGTATTGAGGCCCTTATATTTTCATTTTTAACAAAATTTCATATGATAAATGACCTAAATAAATCCTAATAATTATTTAAAATTTTCATTATGTTTTTAAAATAAATTTACACTAATGTTCTCTAACATTTAATCATAGTTTTATGTTATCCCATATGACCATTGTACTTCTATTTCTCTCTTATTAAGTGGATATTTTATTAACCGTTTTATGATTTGGGGGTTTCAAAAAAATAATTTTCAAATATCAAACCATGGATTATAGAGATCGAGTTTAAACTGTTAAGATGGAATTTATTTAACACCGGGATAATGTAACACCCTAAAATTTAAAAATATGAATATCATATTTGATAGTGTATCTAACACACAACATAATCATAAATGTGAATAAAAAATCCATAGAATTTATGATATAATTACTATTTTAAATAAATTAAATCTTTAATATATATTTAATACATGAAACATTGATTTAGCATGCATTACACACAACAACATTTTTCGGTAGCATACATTATACGCAAGACTGAGTTTTAACGAATACTATTAATATTATTATTTAAAATGATAATTATCACCCCACCATTTAATTGGACCTTACGAATAGTAATTAATGACATAAGAAAACATATATTTTATACATATTTATTATTTATATATTGTTTAAAAAATAAAAATCATTGAATAGAAAGGTATACTATAATTCTAGTATAATATAATGTATAATACCATTTACTCCATCCTTTATACATCCCACATATGGCATTAACGATTCAAATCACTTTGAGGGGGCGGTAGTCCGCAATTCCTAAAATGTAATTATCGCGTTTACGCATAATGGAAATCATAAAGGTATGACAAAAATGAAAAATAAAGAATCATAAGGAAAAAAAATAATATATATAATATATAAAAATAGTTTCATCATAATGGCCACCATGAACGGTGTTAAAAGAGGACTGAACAATCATCGTTTCGTGAGGTAGTAATTCACCACCTATTAAAAAAATATGTTCTTTAACCATTAGACGAAGGTGTGTGTATGTGTAAATAAAATACGTCTCATAAAAACATACAAGTATATTGAGGATACTGGTTTTGTTAGAAAATATAGTAATAAACAGATTTTAGGGTGTTGGAGAAGCAAAATAAAACAAAATAACACAAGAGAAGACATTACCTTAAAATCGGTTAACTCTTTTTGATTTGAGTAAAAGTCTTCCTTGGGAAGAATTATGAGAAAATTGAGTATTATATAAGTAATAGAGGGAAGTATATAAAGTATTTGGGAAGAGGTTGGTTGATCCAAATGGATTTTATGGTGTGAATTAGGTGGTATAGGTGGGGGCCTTTTATAAGAGGAGAGGAGGGGCACTTTTTGGAATGATTTAAATGATACTTTATTATGAAATGATTTTTGGATTCTAAAGGTCCCATAATTATATATTTCTAGGATAAGGTGATAAGGGTTAGAAATATGATCATACAATAGGTTTTTGACAAGTTTAAGCCTTAGATTTTATATTATCTTTTCATTTTATTTAAATCATTAATTAATGAGGTAATCGCTGCATCATCAGGGTGTCATAAATAATTTAATTTATATAATGTCTAAAAATTATAAAAAAAATATAATGATTTAGTAAATATTTTTTTCTTTCCAATTAATATTTATATTCGAAAATTTAACTTATATAACCCCATGTAATAATTGTTTTAGTAATACAACACATGTTTGTGACAATTTTATTTTTGCTTTAAATAAAAAGTTATTATTGTCTTTTTCTTACCCAAGTTGCTCCATGAGGTCCCCAAGATGACCCATGTATTTTATTGGTCGGCCATGACACATCCAATAAGGGTAGGACAAGTTTATGGGTATTTTCATATTTTTATAATATCATTTTTAACTTAAATTTTACTAATTGCCTTTAATCGGGATTAATAGAACTAAAAAGTAACTATTCACCAAAAATTATTTTAATCCCATTGGACGAAATTTTACATCCTAATGACAACCATGTATGTAGTATTTTTTAAATTCAATTCATATAAGCGGTAAAGTTTCATTTAAATGAAAAATCAATTTTTCAACTACCACTTAGTGGTTTCACTATTCATAAAAAATTAATGTTTTTCAGAACAATGCCAAAATTTCACCCTAAGCAATAATTGATATTCTGAATTCAAAAATGATGTCTATTTTAAAAAATTCCAAAAAAATAAGTTGCATTTATTAATTTTATAATTAATTCCCACTGTCGCAACAAACATCGTGTTTTTAAGAAACAATATGTATCAAAAGATTGACAATTGTTTATGTCCAATTTCAAAGTGAAATTAATTATAATGACCACCATTGGATAAAATGGTAAGAATATATTCTAATTATAATTTAAAATCACTAAATAGTATAATTTATCACTATAAATTATTTTGATTAAAAAAGTTGTTTTGAAGTATTTTCTATATTCATAGAAAATTGGAAGTTCTCAGAAAATTACAAAAAATTCAACCTAGGATAATTTTGATATTCCGAATACAAAAATGAAGCCCATTTTGAAATATAAAATTTATATAATTTAAAAAAGTGGGTATTACTATTCATAAATGCTACTTTGATTGGTCGCGGTGTGTTAGAATCTCGAACTTGCATACAATGCAAGCTATTGCATTATTGAAAGAGAAGCGTATCATGAAAGCTTGGTGTGTTTCATTCTCCCCTCCTTCAATAAATTGCATCCTCTCAATTTAATATTTTTCTTTGAATATAAAAGGTTGAAAATAGAAAATACCTTTGTGGAAAACCCACACCAGAAATAAGGTTAATAAAAATATAACTTTAAAAGAAAGAAATAGAAGTACAAAGGTCACCCGAGATAGCCTATACTAAGATTCTATGGAAATATGGATATAGAGGAAAAAAAAACATCAAGTTCTGATGGAGAGTTGTAGAAAATAGGATTATAAGAAAGTTAACCACAAGAAAATCACAAACTTGTGATTGGTTAAATGGTTATTGAATCCCCAGTTGGAAAATTTAAGCGATAACTTTTTTTTTAAGTTACCTTTCATAATGTTGAGGAATTTATTTAATAGATTTACTAAGAACGTAAGGAAATATAATTACTTGTCATATAGACTTTCATTCTTTAATAAATTTTTACCACAAACCCACCTTTCACTCATGAAGATAATAGAACTCAAAAATATTATATTTATCTTAATCGTACAAGGTTCCAAATATTAACACATACCATTTAGATTTGGAAAACTATTTTGTAATAACCAGGGACTTCCTATAGGCTAGTGGTAGGTAATAAAGTCCTATCGCACTATAGTCGTGGGTTCCATTCCTGCAGCTTTGTCCGAAGCGATGGGTTATCCCCCAACTTGCATGTTTTCCTTTTCCTAAAACTATAGTATTATAATATTCCAAAAATAATATTCAGAAATGTTTTAACCTTAAACAATACAATCTGTTGACCTCACCTATTTTGATAATCCCAATCTTGTATTCATATGTTTTAACAATCCCAATTATGTTTTCATATATTATGATATTCACAATTACTGTTGATCTACACTTTAATACTTTCAAATCGATGATTAAGTTAATAATAATGTTAAAATAATATCTTATTTATGTTAATCTCGCTTATCCATGTTTATATAAGTTTTCAAATGATTCTAAGTGAATTAGATGTGTTTTGCATAAGACAGTCACGTGTAAGTATCACTGACCTAAAGAGAGCTACTGATATACATAATAGTCAGAGCTATCGATGGATAGAGAGCTACCGATGCACAGAGCTACCGATGCATAGAGCTACCGATGCACAGAGCTACCGATGCACAGAGCTACCGATGCACAGAGCTACCGATGCACAGAGCTACTGATGCACAGAGCTACCGATGTACATCAAGCTACTGATAAGAGCTACTGATAAGAACCACTGATAAGAGTTTGAAGAGCTACCGATGGAAGATCCTACACCGATTCAACCGTACACGTCTACAAACAAACGAATACCTATAATGAACTGCAAAGTCAAATCCTATATCCTCGACACTATTTGTATATTACACTAACAGTTACATTTGTTACTTTTGATGCATTTAATGTTATTAAATTATTTATGTTTCCATTTCAGGAAACCGTACCAAGTACGATCGAAAAGCATAATCATTCCTTATTCTCAGAAAAACAAAAAAAAAGTCATAAAAAAAGACATCGTGTATGTATTAAAAAATGTGAGAGAGACAAGAGACTTGAAGAGATCAAGCACACAGAACACCCTTGCGATCAAGCTCAAAACGTGCCAAGAACAACTGGAGAACTTGCACTCACAAGACTACTACTACCAGACTCCAGAACACAGAGCATACATCGAGCAATCTATGCTAAAGAAGAACTACACAGAACACTTAATTTTCTGAGCCGATAACCAAGCTGAACCTGGAAGCACTGAAAGAAGAAACGATACTTTGTTTTTCAGTCAAATACCAGAGAAGGACTCAGAACCATTTCTGATCAAATCCCAAGGAGTCCAGAGCTGCTCCACAATCACCAGAGCCATTCTAAACTCTATATCTTGCTGTAAGTGATTTAGTATTTGCATTACGAGCAGTGTGTGTAGCCTGTTAATTATTACACACACACACTGTCTCCTGAACCTTAACTGGAGGATTTGTAAGTCCTCACTCACAATCTTTACATCCTTTATTTCACACTGTGGATAGTGGTAGAGGTCGAGTGTGACCTGGACAGCTTTGAGCTACGGTTAGTTATCCCACGTATAACTGTGGTAGAGGTCTCTTGACCTGAATAGTGTAATCACTGTTGTTAACTCAGATCCAGGGTGTGGATCACTTTATATAAATTTTGAGAGGACTAAGTCTCAGCTTGAGACTGAACCTCTTGGTTAACTCTTGTGTTTTTAGTTACAACCTATATCCATGCTATATACATTTATTTCATATTCCGCTGCTATTACTTTGAAATATAATTTATTTTCAAAGCTACTTTGATAGTTAAACTTGTAAGTGTTTATATTTATTATAAAACAGTAAGTTAGTTTCAAAAGTTAATCTAATCATCAGATTAAGTTAATTGAGAATTAATCAATCTTTGAGAAACTAATTGAAGCTTTATAATCTTTATAAATTCACAACAGTTTAATTTGTTTTTGAAATTGGAGGATTTTAATAGAAATTGTTTTTAGCAGAAATTTTAATTAGGAACTAAATTCACCCCCCTCTTAAGTGTCCACTCCGACCAACACAATCCAAAGTTCAACTTAATAAATCCCAAACTTTATAGTTATCCAAAATACCTCTATCCAAACATTCTCTAAAAGGTCTCTAAATTCCAAAATCAATTGTAACATCAGATTCCCCAAACAAAGTAATGTTTCTTTTATTGTCACATACTAAAAATTTGATTACCTTCATAATATTAAAATTTTAATGAAAACAACAAGTACTACAGTACAATCCTTATATATATCAAATTATTCTTATAACCAGAATATAATCCTTGAGTCCAAAAGAACCAATACATTAATTATTCATTTTCAACTGTAGTAACAACATAAGATTGGCCATGATCCCTTGGCCTTTTCTGAGTCAAGTTTCCCTGAAACTTAGGACATTCATTTGCATAATGCCCCATTTACCAACAATTGTAGCATTCAACATTATAGCCTCTTTATTTCCCTTGCAATCAGGAGCCTGGTGACCCTTTTCTCCACATTTATAACAAAATACCATTCTTTTTGGGCAAGTACCGGGGTGATTCTTCCCACATTTACTATAAGACTGATATTCAAATTTTCCCTTCTTCCCCTAATTTCCATTTCTAGATTGATTAGATGATATCTTCTTCTCTTGATTTTCTTTAAAGTCATTAGACTTAGAGAATTCCTTTTCCATCTTGATAGCACACGAGACAATATCGCCGTACGATGAGAAGGTTTATGAATAATGCTCGACGGAGAAACGGTTTTAACCCATCAAAGAAATGATCGATCTTACATCTTGGGTTATGTATATAATCTGCAGCATGCCTCGCTAATTGTGTAAAGTTAGACTCATACTTTGCGGCATTCTCATCCTCCTTCTGCCTCAGACTCAGAAATTGCCTTTCCATATCTTCTCGATGGTCATGTGGAAAGTATTTTTCTAAGAAAATTTACTTAAACTCCCTCAATTCCATACTTGATACTTCTACATATTCCTTTGTGTTTTGAATCAATGACCACCATTGATTGGCTTCTCCAGTGAGGTGGTAAACTACCATGACAACCTTTTGCCTTTCACGACTCCCCAAAGCCTGAAATATTTTCTCGAGGGAATTTATCCACTACTCAACTACTAAGGGATTTGTACTCCCATTGAATGTTGGTGGTTGTTGCCTCATGAAGCGGTCTAACATTGATCCTTCTTGTTCTGGATCAGGATGATCCATATAAGTAAGGTTATTATTCATAACCTGAGTGAGTTGTCCCAGTATGGTGATAAGTTGATGAGAACCAGTTGTATCTCCAACTCCACTATAATTATCTTTAGCATGAGGGAAATCCCCACAAAGAGTGCGTGTATTAATACGGTTTCCATTCCTCCCACTAGGTGCCATTTCTAAACAATGGCATAAACTAGATTAGTTTATGAATGAAAATACATAATTCCATACTTGTAAAACACTTAACATAAATTAAACTATAATCATAAAAATGTTTTCTTTGAGGAAATATATACTCATAAACCCTTCATAACGGTTTGTAAAAAAAATGAGAATTATCCTAAGCATATCACTCGGGAGTGTCGTAACCAAGAGTGCAGCAAGGCCCATTGTCATGCACCAGTTCCCGTTCGAGTCTAGCTCAATGCGGTGTTTTTGGGTTTTACCCCTAAGTACATCTGTGTGAGAGCTGCCTATACCTACTTGTATCCAGACATGGACGTATTGCTCAGAAAACTCATAAAATCAATATAATACCAAAATTCTAGGATGTTCTTCTATACTAATCCTCAAAGTCTATCTTAGGGCTATGTGATCTAATCAGAGTTTATCTAAATCTAGATTCTAAGGTTAGTACTAAACTGCCTCTGATACCAACTATAACGCCCCGACCCTAGTTACCCAGAGTCGGTGCATTATTACGTAACATTGGCGTGATCACAAAAGATCAAGTCACGAAAGACCGATTAGTTTAGTAGCCATGGAAATACTAGATACATTCATAAATGTTACATTACATCATAAAGTGAAAAATCAAAATAACATAGTCTCCATAGTCCACACTTCTATACCCTTCAGACTATCCCTCTAGCTCAGTAATAAAATATTTCTTCACATCCTGGGAAAAATAAAACATTGAAAGGGGTGAGCTCAGATGCTCAGTAAGGGTAACAATATAGCGGAATCTTTCATGAATAAAAATAATCATTCAAGGCAATGTATGACTAAAACAAAAGACTTTTAAACATGAACTTCAATATAATATGGAAAAATTAAAATGAGATAATGCCATTTACTTATTCACATTGATACTCTACATGTCGAATAATCACATGAAATATCAATAACCACTTTCATAATGATGGAATGCATAATTCCAGACTATCATAACCATGTAGCCAAGGCCTCGTGCTAAGACAACAAATAAGATTTTGTCAAGGCCTCGTGCCAAGACACTAGTTTGTCTCATGAGACCTGCCGATGCATCGAGGAGCTATAGCAGGCTCCACCAATCACTTATTAAGTCCAATGCATTCCTCATATGAACAGGTTTAAACATATCATAAACCACAACATAATCATATCACATAAAACATGCATAAATTAAAAATAACATTTCCATATTTTAATCACAAGATATCAATACAAAACATTGATATAATAAAAAAATTCAAAACCATTTTCAATACCATAATAAAATAAAATTAAAACTTTGTATTTATTTTTCATTTAAAAAAAGTTATGGCTTATAGAGGAAGCCGAAACTAAAATAATGGTCACGGTGGCAGAGAAGTTGTTGTCACCGCATACGTAAGAAAAAAACATTCCTTTTGTCGTTTAGTAAAAATGCATCATATAAAAATATTTATTTGGAATAAAAGTAAAAGGCAAAGGGGTTTATACACCGTATAAAAGAAAGTTATGTATAAAACCAAATATGCCTCAATGAAGGGAGATTGAGACAAATCCCCTTACAATTATCATTTATTAAACAAAATAGATCTATAATGTGCATTCACTATAATTACACATAAATAATGTACAAATACAAGATAGGAATTAATAATATCATGACGTAATTTGAAAGTAGGAGATTAACCTAAAGAACAGAAATTGGGTTTAGAAGTTCCCTTACCTCATTTCCGACTTGACTTGATCGTTCTTTAATCTCCAGAATAATAAACTAGAGTGAATTTCTATTTGATTAAGAACCTTTTTCATGTTCATTATTTCTTTTATATCACTTATTACGATGTTATGAACATTATGTAATTATTTAAGTTAATAGCGGTCATTTTGTCGATCTTTGGTACTTGAGTCAAAAATAAACTTCTTATAATTACAAGTTATTCATGTGGTGAAATATCTATTATATACCGAATTATATTCCTGATTTAGATATCATATATATCATATATATCCAATATATACATGAATTTATAATATTATATAACATTTAGAGATAAGAAATGAAATGCACCGTTCGTGGATATGGTAAGCCTTACGTATGCATGAACGATACTTTCATTTCTATTTCGTATTTCATGGAATGAAATTATAAATATATAAAGGTATACTATAATTCTAGTATAATATAATGTATAATACCATTTACTCCATCCTTTATACATCCCACATATGGCATTAACGATTCAAATCACTTTGAGGGGGCGGTAGTCCGCACATCCTAAAAATAAATTATCGCATTTACCCATAATGGAAATCATAAACGTATGCCATTAATGAAAAATACAGAATCATAAGTAAAACAAAAACATAATATATATCATATATAAAAATAGTTTCATCATAATGGCCACCATGAGAGGTGTTAAAAGAGGATTGAACAATCATCGTTTTATGAGGCAGTAATTCACCTCCCACAAAAATAGTATGTTATTTAACCATTATACGAAGGTGTGTGTAAGTGTAAATAAAATAATTCTCATAACAACATCCAAGTATATTTATGATACTGGTGTTGTTACAAAATAAAGTCTTAAAAATATTTTAGGGGGTTGTAGAAGCAAAATAAAACAAAAGAACACAAGAGAAGACATTTCCATAAAATCAGGTAACTCTTTTTGATTTGATCCAAAGACTACCTTGGGAAGACTTATGCCCAAACTGAGGCTTCTAGGAGTAAGATAGGGAAGTTGAGAGAGTATTTGGGTAGAGGATTTCTGAGCCAAATGGCTTTGATGGTGCGAATAAGGTGGTAGAGGTGGGGGCGTTTTATAAGACGAGAGCAGGTGCACTTTTTTGGAAAGATTGAAATGTTACTTTATTATGAAATGATTTTCGGATTATAAAGATCACACAATGATATATTTCGAGGCTAAGGTGATAAGGGTTTGAAATATGATCATCCAATAGGTTTTTGACAAGTTTATGCCTTAGATTTTATATTATCTTTTCATTTTATTTAAATCGTTAATTAATGAGGTAATATCTGCATCATCATGGTGTCATAAATAATTTAATTTATTTAATGGCTAAAAATTATTAAAAAATATAATGATGTAGGAAATCTTATTAGCTTTCCAATTAATATTTATAGTCTAAAATTTATCATATATAACCTCATGTAATAACTTTTTTAGTAAAACAACACATGTTTTTGAAAATTTTATTTTTACTTTAAATAAAAAGACATTATGGTCATTTTCTTACCAAGTTGCTCCATGGGGTCCCCATGTTGACCCATGGATTTTCTTGGTGGTCCATGAATCATCCAATTAGTGTAGGACATGTGTAAGGGTATTTTCATATTTTTATAATATCATTTTTACCTTAAATTTCTCTAATTACCTTTAATCGAGATTAAAAGAACTAAAATGATACTATTCACCAAAAATTATTTTAATCCCATTGAACCACATTTTACATCCTAATGACAACCATGTATGTTGGATTTTTGAAATTCAATTCACAGAAGTGGTAAAGTTTCATTTAACTGAATAATCAGTTTTTTAACTACCACTTAGTGGTTTCACTATTTATCAAAAATTGATGTTTTTCAGAACAATGCCAAAGTTTCACCCTATAATATAATTGATATTCCAAATAAAAAAATGATTTCTATTTTAAAAAATTACAAACATATAAGTTTCATTTATTAATTTTATAATTAATTCCCGCTGTCACAACAAATAGCGTGTTTTTAAGAAACAATATATATCAAAATATTGACAAATGTTTATGTCCAATTTCAAAGTGATATTAATTCTAATGGCCACCATTGGATAAAATGGTAAAAATATGTTCTAATTATACTTTAAAACCACTCAAATAGTTTAATTTATTACTATTAATTATTTTTATTTAAAACGTTGTTTTTAAGTATTTTCGATATTCATAGAAAAATGGAAGTTATTAGAAAATTACAAAAAATTCAACTTAGGATAATTTCGATATTCCGAATACAAAAATTAAGTCCATTTTGAAATATAAAATTTATATAATTTCAAAAAGTGGGTATAAGTATTCATAACTTCTACTTTGATTGGTCGCGGTGTGTTAGAATCTCGAACTTGCGTACAATGCAAACTATTGCATTATTGAAGGAGAAGTGTATCGTGAAAGCTTGGGGTGTCACATTCTCCCCTACATCAATAAATTGCGTCCTCACAATTTGAAAATTTTCTTTGAATATAAAAGGTTGAAAATAGAAAATAACTTTGTGCAAAAACCCACACCAGAAATAAAGTCAATAAAAATATAACTCATAAAAGAAAGAAAGAGAAGTACAAAGTTCACCTGAGATAGACCATACTAATATTCTATGAAAATATGGATATGGAGGAAAAAACCATCAAGGTGTAATGGAGAGTTGTAGAAAACATGATTACGAGAAAGTTAACCACAAGAAAACTACAAACTTGTGATTGGTTAAACGATCATTAAATCCCCATTTGGAAAAGTTAACCGACAACGTTTTTTGAAGTTAACTTTCATAAAGTTGAGGAATTTATTTAATAGATTTACTAAGAACGTAAGGAAATATAATTAATTGTCATGTAGGATTTCATTATTTAATAAATGTTTAGCACAGACCCACCATTCACTCAAGACGAAAATAGAACTAAAAAATATTATATTTATCCTAGTCGTACTAGGTTCCAAATAACAACACATACCATTTAGATTAGGAAAACTATT
Organism: Viscum album; assembly: GCA_963277665.1. Taxonomy (NCBI): domain Eukaryota; kingdom Viridiplantae; phylum Streptophyta; class Magnoliopsida; order Santalales; family Viscaceae; genus Viscum; species Viscum album. The sequence goes on along the minus strand of OY728164.1, from coordinate 1,005,113,569 downwards.
TTTTAATAACCAGGGACTACCTGTAGGCTAGTGGTAGGTAATAAAGGCATGTCGCACTATGTTTGTGGGTTCGATTCCTACAGTTTTGTCCGACGTGACGGGTTGTCCCCCAACCTGCATGTTGTCCATTTCCAAAAACTATAGTATTATAATATTCCAAAAATAATATTTAGAAATGTTTTATCCTTAAACAATACAATCCAATTTTCAACTTAATCCATCCCATCCTTTATAGTTATCCAAGATGCCTCTATCCAGACTTTCTCCAAAAGGTCTCTAAATTCCAAAATCAATTGTAACATCAGATTCCCCAAAAAAGTAAAGTTTCTCTTATTTCCACATACTAAAAATATGATTACCTTCATCGTATTAAAATTTTAATGAAAACAACAAGTACTGCAGTACAATCCTAATATATATCACATTATTCTTATAAGGAGAATATAATCCTTGAGTCCAAAAGCACCAATACATTAATTATTCCTCTTCAACTGTAGTAACAACATAAGATTGACCTTGATCCCTTGGCCTTTTCTGAGGTATGTTTCCTTGATGCTTAGGAAATTAATTTGCATAATTCCCCATTTACCTTCAATTGTAGCATTCAACATTATAGCCTATTTCATTACCTTGCAATCACGAGCCTAGTGACCATTTTCTACACATTTATAACAAACTCCCATTCCTTTTAGGAATGTACCCGGGTGATTCTTCCCACATTTACTATAGGACTGATATTCAACTTTTCCCTTCTTCCCCTTATTTCCATTTCTAGATTGATCAGATGATCTCTTCTTCTCTTGCTTTTCTTTAAAGTCATACAACTTAGAGAATTCCTTTTCTGTCTTGATAGCACACGAGACAATATCTTCGTACAATGAGAAGGTTTGTGAGACTAATGATCGATGGAGAAATGGTTTTAACCTATCAAAGAAATGATCGATCTTACTTCATGGGTTACGTATATAATCTGCAACATGTCTCGCTAACCCTGTAAAGTTAGACTCATACTTTGCAACATTCTCATCCTCCTTCTGCCTCAGACTCAGAAATTTCCTTTCCATATCTACTCGATGGTCATGTGGAAAGTATATTTCTAAGAAAATTTCCTTAAACTCCCTCCATTCCATACTTGATACTTCTTCATCTTCCTTTGTGTTTCGAATCAGTGACCACCATTGATCGACATATCCTGTGAGGTGGTAAAATACCATGAAAACCTTTTCCCTTTCACTACTCCCCAAATCCTGAAATGTTTTCTTGAGGGAATTTATCCACTACTCAGATACTAAGGGATTTGTACTCCCATTTAATGTTGGTGGTTGTTTCCTCATGAAGAAGTCTATCATTGATCCTCCACGTTGCGGATCGGGGTGCTCCATACGAGTAAGGTTGTTATTCATAACCTGAGTGAGTTGTCCCAGTATGGTGATAAGTTGATTAGAACCAGTTATATCTCCGGCTCCACTATAATTATCTTTATCATGGGGGAAATCCCTATATGGAGTGCGTGCATTGATACAATTTCCATTCCTCCCACTAGGTTCCATTTGTAAACAATGGAATAAACTATATTTGCTTATGAATCAAAATACATAATTACATACTTGTAAAACACATAACATAAATTGAACTATAATCATAAATATGTTATCATTGAGAAAGTATATACTCATAAAACCTTAATAATGGTTTGTAAAGAAAATGAGAATTATCCTAAGAATATCCCTCGGGAGTGTCGTAACCAAGAGTGCAGCAAGGACCATTGTTATGCACCAGTTCCCGTTTGAGTCTAGCTCAAAGCGGTGTTTTTGGGTTTTACCCCTAGGTACATCTGTGCTAGAGCTGCCTCTACATTCTCGTATCCAGACAGGGATGTATTGCTCAGAAAACTCAGAAAATCTCTATAATACCAAAATTCTAGGAAGTTATTCTATACTAATCCTCAAAGTCTATCTTAGGGATATGTGCTCTAATCAGAGTTTATCTAAATCCAGCTTCCATGGTTAGTACTAAACTACCTCTGATACCAACTATAATGCCCCGACCCTAGTTACCTAGAGTCGCTGCATTATTGCATAATATTGGCATGATCACAAAAGATCAAGTCTCGAAAGGCCAATTCGTTTAGTAGCATTGGAAATACTAGATACATTCATAAATGTTACATTACATCATAAAGTGAAAAATCACAATAACATAGTCTCTATAGTCCACACTCCCATCCCCTTCAGACTATTCCTGTAGGTCATTCATAAATTATTTCTTCACATCCTGGGAAAAATAAAACATTGAAAGGGGTGAGCTCAGATGCTCAGTAAGGATAATAATATAGCAGAACCTTTCATAAAAAAACATAAACATTCAAGGAAATGTATGACTAAAACAAAAGCCTTTTAAACATGAACTTCAACATATTGTGGAAAAAGTAAAATGACATAATTTAATTTACTTATTCACATGGATATTCTACTGGTCGAATAATCCCATGTAATATCAATAACCAGTTTCATAATGATGGAATGCATAATTCCAGACTATCATAACCACGCAGCCAAGGCCTCGTGCCATGACTACAAATAAGATTTTTTAAAATCCTCGTTCCAAGACACTAGTTTGTCTTATGAGACCTGCCGATGCATCGAAGAGATATAGAAGGCTCCACCCGTCACTTATTAAGTCAAATGCATTCCTCATATGAATAGGTTTAAACATATCATAAACCATAACATAATCGTATCACATAAAATATTCATAAAGGAAACATAACATTTCCATATTTTAATCACAAGATAACAATACAAAAAATTGATATAATAAAAAAAATTTCAAAACCATTTTCAGTACCAGAATAAAATAAAATTAAAACTTTGTATTTATTTTTCATTTAAAAAAAGTTATGGCTTGTAGAGGAAGCCGAAACTCAAATAATGGTCACGGTGGCGGACAAGTCATTGTTTCCGCATATGTAAGAAAAAAACATTTCTTTTGTCATTTATTGAAAAATCTTCATATAAAAATATTCCTTTTGAATAAAACTAAAAGTCAATGGGGTTTATACACCATATAAAGGAAAGTTGTGTATAAAACCAAATATACCTCAATGAATGGAGATTGAGACGAATCCCCTTAAAAATATCATTTTTTAAATAAAATAGATCTGTTATGTGTATTCACTATACGTAAACATAAATAAATTAAAAATACAAGATTGGGAATAATAATATCATGACATAATTTGAAAGTAGGAGATTAACCCAAAGAACCGAAATTGGGTTAAGAAGTTTCCTTACCTCGTGTCCGACTGGACTCGATCATTCTTTAATCTCTTGAATAATAAACTAGAGTTAATTTATATTTTATTAAGAATATTTTTCATGTTCATTATTCTTTTTATATAACTTATTACAATGTTATGAACATTATTTAATTATTTAAGTTAATAATGGTCATTTTGTAGATCTTTGGTACTTGAGTCAAAAATAAACTTCTTATAAATACAAGTTGTCCATGTGGTGAAATATCCATTAAATCCAGAATTATATTCATGATTTAGATATCATATATATCATATATATCTAGTATATACATGAATTTATAATATTATATATCATTTAGAGGTAAGAAATGAAATACACCGTTCATGGAGACGATAAGCCGTACGTACGCATGAACGCTACCTTCATTTCTATTTTGTATTTAATGGAATGAAATTATAATTATATAAAGGTATACTATAATTATAGTATAATATAATGTATAATACCATTTAATCCATCCTTTATACATCCCACATATGGCATTAATGATTCAAATCACTTTGAGGGGGCGGTAATCCGCACTTCCTAAAATGAAATTATCGCGTTTACCCATAATGGAAATCCTAAAGGTATGCCATAAATGAAAAATACAGAATCATAAGGAAAAAAACATAATATATATCATATATAAAAATATTTTCATCATAATGTCCACCATGAGAGGTGATAATAGAGGACTGAACAGTCATCGTTTCGTGAGGCAGTAATTCGCCACCCACAGAAACAGTATGTTCTTTAACAATTAGACGAAGGTGTGTGTAAGTGTAAATACAATAATTCTCAAAAAAACATCCAAGTATATTGAGGATATTGGTGTTGTTACAAAATAAAGTAATAAAAAGATTTTATGGGGTTGGAGAAGAAAAATAAAACAAACGAACTCAAGAGAAGACATTACCTTAAAATCGGGTAACTCTTTTTGATTTGAGCCAAAGGCTTCCTTGGGAAGACTTCTGCCAAAAGTGAGGCTTCTAGGAGTAAGAGAGGGAAGTTTAGAGAGTATTTGGGAAGAGTTTGGCCGATACAAATGTCTTTGATGGTGTGAATAAGGTGGTAGAGGTGGGGGCCTTTTATAAGAGGAGAGGAGGGGCACTTTTTGGAAAGATTGAAATGTTACTTTATTATGAAATTATTATTGGATTCTAAAGGTCCCACAATGATATATCTCTAGGATAAGGTGATAAGGGTTCTAAATATTCTCATCCAGTAGGTTTTGTACAAGTTTAGCCTTATATTTTACAATATCTTTTCATTTTATTTAAATCGTTAATTAATGAGGTAATCACTGTATCATCATGGTGTCATAAATAATTTAATTTATTTAAGGTCCAAAAATTATATAAAAACTATAATGATGTTGGAAATATTTGTATCCTTCCAATGAATATATATAGTCAAAAATTTAACTTATATAACCCCATTTAATAATTGTTTTAGTAAAACAACACATGTTTTTGAAAACTTTATTTTTACTTTAAATAAAAAGTTATTATTGTCATTTTCTTACCCAAGTGGCACCATGGGTTCCCCAAGATGACCCATGGATTTTCTTGGTCGGCCATGACTCATCAAATATGGTTAGGACAAGTGTAAGGGTATTTTCATATTTTAATAATATCATTTTTACCTTAAATTTCACTAATTACCTTTAATCGTGATTAATAGAAGTAAAAAGTTACTATTCACCACAAATTATTTTAATCTCATTGAACCAAATTTTACATCATAATGACTACCATGTATGTCGTATTTTTGAAATTCAATTCATAGAAGTGGTAAAGTTTCATTTAAATGAAAAATCAGTTTTTTAACTACCACATAGTGGTTTCACTATTCATAAAAAATTGAAGTTTTTCAGAACAATGCCAAAATTTCACCCTAAGATATAATTGTTATTCCAAATTCAAAAATGATGCCTATTTTAAAAAATTATAAACATTCAAGTTGCATTTATTAATTTTATAATTAATTCCCGCTGTCACAACAAATAGCGTGTTTTTAAGAAACAATATATATCAAAAGATTGACAATTGTTTATGTCCAATTTCAAATAAAAATTAATTCTAATGACCACCATTCGATAAAATGGAAAAATTATATTATAATTATACTTTAAAACCACTGAATAGTATAATTTATCACTATAAATTATTTTTATTAAAAAAGATGTTTTTAAGTATTTTCTCTATTCAATGAAAATTGGAAGTTCTCAGAAAATTAAAAAAAATTCAACCTAGGATACTTTCAATATTACGAATTCAAAAATGAAGTCCATTTTGAAATATAAAATTTATATAATTTCAAAAAGTGGGTATTACTATTCATAACTGCTACTTTGATTGGTCGCGGTGTGTTAGAATCTCGAACTTGCTTACAATGCAAGCTATTGCTTTATTGAAAGAGAAGCGTATCGTGAAAGCTTGGGGTGATATAGGATCCATTAATAAGAATACAAATAATTAAAATTTTCATAAAATTTATTCATGAACTTAATGTAGTTACTTGATAATGAAAACATAATAAGAACCATAAAAATAAATTCCATTTTTTGGTGTTAATGGATTTGGAAAATATTTAGTTTAACATTTTATTATCATAATTATTCCTTATTATTAAAAATTTAAACTTTATATAGACTATTATGTGAAATATTAATTTTTCATCTATTCTTAAATACATATTTCACAGGAGGGATAAATATTCCAGAAATGGAGCTCAACTGAAGTGTAAGAATTTTATTAATATGTTTTTGAAAGTTATTACCCACGGTAATAAGACTATAATAATTAATTTTAACGAAATTAATATAAATTTTTATGATATGTATGATGTGTGAGGTCAATCTTGGAGAGATTAAAGATATATAAAGGTATAATCTTAAATAATCATCAACTTAAAAGTGTATAATTTCCCAAAATTTCATGAAAAACTTATTTATAAATCATTTTGGGAAAAATATGTTATCTAGATTTAGAGATAATGAAATATTTTTTATCTCATTATTATTAATAAATTTAATAAGGGAATCATTTTATTCATTTGTAACCAAAACTTTAATTACAACATAAATTATATTAACATATATATGGAAAGAGTTATGAAAAATATTTAAAAACTTATTGATAACAACCTCTCTTATTTATGTGTTAAATTTAAAACATCTACCCTAAATATTTATTGATGTTATATTATTTTTATGTCTCCTCCAATGTTTAATGTTTTGAGATATGTTATTATTTATATAACTTCTCTTCAATATTTTGATTTAAATTCCTCCCCCAATGATTTTTTCGTATGCATTAAGTAGATATTAAAGACTTATTCACCTAACTAACTCATCTCTAATGACTAATTTAAATAACAAATTATATATTTTTAATTAATTTTCTTGGATAAAAATTTCATAATATCTATTTAAATATAATAAAACTTAATTTATCTCCATGATTATATTACCACATGGGTTGATTTCATTTTTTGGGACAGGAATTGAAATAAATTTCCCTATATAATTTTCTATCATTATAAATAAATAATCTACCTATATTACTTATGGGTCAATCATGTATTATTAAATATAAGTCATATTTGGAGGTTCTTATTTTCATATATTTTAATGTTAACTATCAAATTATTTTGACCCAATTTACTTGTTATTTGGGTAAAATAGTCAATCATACAGAAAAAAATCAAACATTCAATTAAAAAAAGTATCCATTAATCATTAAAACTATATATATTAAATTAGATATAATATTTTAATATTAATAAAATTATATATATCAATAAACTCTCAAAATTATTATTAAGTAATTTTTAATCATGTGACAAAAATTCTTTCATCGGGGTCCATAATATTATTAATTTCACCAAGAAAAAATCATTGGATATGAGATAAAAAATAAATATCTAATAATTCAAACTCTAGTTATCATCATTTAATATAATAGTAATTGGAATAAAAAATATAACAAATATATTCCCATATATTCACAATATATAAGAAGAAAATTTATTGATTAATTATTTTAAAAATAACGTCAAATTTGTATGAGTTACGCATAAAATGAAGCGTTTTAGAGGAAAACCGTATCTAAACAAAACATAAAAAATAACTTAACACTATTTTGCAAAAATATTATTATATTCATTTTAATTTCATAAAAATAAATTTAGAAGATATCATTTTTCTATTGAAATCATTATGTCAGAGAAATTCCTAAAAGACCTTGTATGAAGATCCCTCAGATGAAAACATAGTCATTATCTAAAGGTAATTCATAGTATTTATTAAATCTCCCAATTCCGAGTAAGAACACATTTTAGTCAATGGTATTCTAAAACCTTGGTATTGAATGATGTATATACACAAGAGATTAAACATTGGTGTTTTAAAATAATCAGATAAAACCTTATATATCTAATTAAAACTATGGAAAATTATTTATAAACTTTCAAGGATAATATTTATGTTTCTAATGTTTTAAAAATTTTATCAATAAATGAAATATTTTCATAAAAATTTAATATCATTATAAAAACTTATAACATTTGTTGAAAATAATAATTTAATGTTTAATGTATATAGAATTTATTAAGACATTTAAACTTTTTTGAATATGATCACATGATACATTAAACTTATTATTATTATTTATAATGTGATAAAGTGGCTGAATCATGTGTTATCATGTAATTTTTAGACCATGGTGCATAGAAACAAGATATGATAACCTAAAATATATAATGTTTTATAACATCTTAATCAAAAATATGGTTTATTTAACTATTTCATGTTTTAATATTTACTAAATATTTCTCTCAATCTCCATCTTGATCTAAAACCATATAGACTTTATACATTTTCACCTTATGTTACATCATATGAAAAAACTGTTGACTTTCAAAAAAAGTTTTAGAAAATATATCATTCATTTCAAAAAGATTTGATATCATTTGAAACAATATGTGATATTTAATCCAAAAATCGTTTTTCATATTCTTAAATACACTTTTGAATAAACTATAAATGAAATATATAGATAATTTATAAGAAAACATAATCCTCATTTACATGACCACAATGTGTGACCCCATGATCCTTTTTCTGATTTATAACAATTATTAAATCCTTACACAATAATTAAAAGGAATGAGAGGATTCCATAAAATCATTAGTTCCACTCATGTTATAAAGGGATTTGTCATGGTATCTATCAAATCCACGAATCCCCAAACCCATGTCAACAAAATGTATCAAATAAAAGATATATAATAGTATATATAATCTTATAATATCTTTTTATATGAAATTGAATCACCTCAAGAAATTTGAAATGTTAATACCATATTGCATACTCATAAATTCTTGATTCCTAATGTATAAAACAGCCCAAAAGATTGACACATCACATTTTATTCACCCAGATGGAGGAACACATATCTAGACTCTCATCTAAATTGATAAGTACTTCACACATAACTTATCTATGATTATATGTATAGTTTCCTAATTGGTATCAATTGAGGGAAATGATATCAAAATAGAGTAGTTTATAAACAATAGACCACCCACATTGTAGTTGCAATGGTCCAATCACCTATTATTAGGGTTTTATATGAGTTGGGTTTAGAGAAATCAAATTTTTTCCAAATGACTCCCAATTTGGATGAATTATCTCACATGGTGATAACATTAAAGATATAGAGATTAAAAAATAATAAAAGAAGGGGGACACATAAACATTTTTATAGTTTTCCAATGAATCTGATAGAATTCTATTCATAGCTAAAATGAGGGAGATCCTCCCAAGGGAGGGGAGGATGACACATTTCATGTACGGGAGGTATACATAGATTATAAGGGATGAAAAAGTGGTGTGACCCTTAAAGGGATAGAGGAAAAACCATTATTTTCCAACTTAAATGAGGTGCACAGTTAGGACACACGATTTGGTATCCATGCAACATCTATAGATATCACATTTCCTAATATCCACACCCTACATAGTATGGATACATGCAGTGGTTTGACTATGTGCCAACAATGTTCTATTAATGGATAAGTAGCACTAAACATGAAGAAAAGGGGCATGATTTGGAAATCTATGCATCGACTATGTAATTTTCTGTAGAAATTCCTTATGACCTTACACCCCACTATTTACGCTTCATAAAATCATGCGATATTTCTTTTAGGGAAATATAGATCCTCTTATAGGGCCACACAATTTCTTAAAATAAGACACCCTAGTCTGCTTCTCATAAATATTAGTTTTCAAAGATAAATGATTATGAAACATATCAAAACTCTAGAGACACCTATTATTCCTTATACCACTTAAAAATGAAACAATTTTAAGTGTTTCGACATTCAAATTTACATTTCTTGGTTCCATTAATGATTTATCCCATACCCCAAATGAAAATTTTAAAATCCTCAATAAATTACTAATTATCCAATACATGAGTCCTTAGAATATCCCTACATTAAAAATTTTCATCCCCATGATTAATCTAGTAACAAAAAAACATCACATAAACTACTCGGTTCTTGATGTTTTCCTCAAACAGTAATGTTTCATTTTCCATACCCAATTAATCTACATGTTATATGTTAAAAAGGTGGTACCAAATATGTAGAAACTCGAGACAATGATCTTCCTCATACTATAACATCAAGATGACACTTACCTAAGATTTTCTAGCCTAAGATATGATCACATAATCATCTATCCTATCATCAATTCTATGGTGATTACCACCATAGTTTATTGTTTCAGAATGACCAATTTTGATCCATGGTACTCCCACTATTAGAATTTAATATTAAAAAATTAACATAGTGTCCAAGAGACATTCTGGAAACATTTTTCAAATTACACATTAATAAACTAGCATTGGTCCTCAATTGGTCGATATGGTCATACACTAATCATCCATGCTCAAACTTATCATACCAAATTTTCATTAAAAATACATGACTGACCTTTTATACTGTACTTGTCTCACCATAAGGGCTTGTCTAATGAAGTAAATCCCTAGAAACCTCAAATATAATAGAAAAATAAAAATGACCCACTTCTCCTTAGCTAATTTCAGAAATTATTGACCCTTATGGATAATGCGCCTTCAAAACCAAACCCTGAATCCTTATCTGAAGGAATACCAAAATCATTCCAAGCATACTAACTAAAGGAAAATCCCATCTTATTTTAGTGTCTCACCACTACATGATATACTTTTTCAAAATCACTTTAATTCTATAACACAATCACTCGTATTATCCAGATCTAGAATTTGAGAATCAGTGTATGCTATTCTGAGCGTATTTCCCACATTTGATTTCACCCAAAACTATAACAAAAATAAAAAATAGAATTTATGAGGATTCCAAATTGAAATTTAGTCATTTACTAAATGGAATACAAGTTCTTAAATAACCATATAAATACCTGTCACATAATCCAAAACCTTTCTCACTTGAGTGTTTCCTACTTATGTCTAACATCTTGCTCCCCACCTTAGGACTATCCATAATGTCATCAATCTAACACAACAATGTCTTGGTTACTATAGTCTATACTCAGAAATAACTGATTTCATGGATATTAACCCTCACACCCAGATTGACAATGTAATAATAACCCATAACTCATTACCACCCAATAAGATTAGTTTCTTTGACATTCCCCAGTAACTTGAATAAAAAAGGGTCACCACCCTTACAAAGCTATTGGCATGATTTTCATGTAACTCCCAGAGATTTTATAAAAAATATTATTTTAATTTCATTGATTTATTCTATTATACACTACACCAAGTTTATCTTGTATTATACGCAACACCATATTATCTTGCAGTATACACAACACTATTCTTGGCTCGTGTTACTGACAATTTCCTGTTTGTTTTGAAGAGATTATTCTACGCAAAATTAAGTATAGATTTTGTTTAAGGTATAAATGAAATAAGTTTTGAATATATTATTCACAACACCGAACAGAAATTTCACTACACGCAGCCCTGACTAGGCTTGCTTTACATGCAATCGCGACCTTCCACGATAGCGTGTGTTGTACGCAAAACCGAGTTTCACTAAACAATGATATGTTATTAAAATACTATATAAACTAGCCATTATGAAAAGTAATACGCAATTTTTGAAATTTTATCTTTCAAAATTTACTTCATTTTTGGATTCGGAATATCGAAATTATCCTAGGGTGATTTTTTGGTATTTTTCTGAGAACTTTCAATTTTTTATGAATAGTGAAAACACTAGGTTACTATTTAAAAACCAAAATTTTATTTAAATAATTATTTATTTTATTTAAATTTAATTTAGGTCAAAATTGATACACAATACCTATATAAGTTTGATGTAATTCATTTGAGTAATTTTATACTAATTTTAGATATATAAAAATTTTATTGAACTTTTGACCGTCTTTTACCCATCTCCTAGGAGAATTTGCAAATTTCTATAAAACTTAATTTTACCACTTCTGTCAGTGGAATTTAAAAAATTAAAGAGACATGGTTGATTACAGTAAGTAAAATTTGGTTCAATGAGATGAAAATAAATTTTGGTGAATCGTAACTTTTTACTTTTATTTACCATGGTTAAAAGTAAATAGGGTTATTAAGGGTAAAATGATATTATTATTACCCTGAAACATGTATTAATTCTATTGGATAAGTATAATTCGACCAAAAACAACCTTAGGAATAAAATATGACCATTTAGGTCCACTATGATTAGATTAGGACATTTATTATTATTTAATTCAAAGAAGAGTTAAAAGAGTTAAAATAAATGTTTAATAAGTAAAACATTTTTAATATATGGTTATACATAAGATAAATTAGACTATAAATATTCATTATAAAGGTACAAATATTTCCTATAGAATGGTATTTTATTTATAATTTTGAGACTTTAAATAATTTAATTTATTTATGACACAACGATGATGAAGTAATTACCTTATTAAGGAAATATTAACATAATTGTTGTTATAAATACCCAAATAAATGTAATTTGAGACTTTTAATGAATTCCACAAATTTTTTAGGTTAATATTACATGTTATTATTGATTGAATTATTATTTTTCGAACTAATCATTCTGTTATGATTTTCCCAAAAATCAAGTACCAAGTAGTGTCAAAATTGACATAAAATAGTTTTTAAAACAAATATTATATTATTAATTGTTATTTCATTCCTAGAAATCTAAGGTTCAAAAAAATGACATAGATAAGGATATATATATTAATAATAAACCACTTTGGGTTAGTTTGTCTTGTTATAGTACGTTTATTAACCACATAGTTTAAGAAAAACAAAAAGACACGGTAAAAGTTAAATTATTTAACTTAGAGTTAATTCTAAATGATAAGGATAAAATAGAGACCTAAACTTGTCTAAAACATATTGGCTGACATTATTTCGACCCATATACACCTTATCTTCGATATAAATCAATTTTTAACTATTAAAAACCGAATATGACTTTATTGTAAAATAATATTTTATGTTTTCCTAGGGTACCCCTCTCCTCCCTTATAAAAGGGCACCCCTTACCTCTTCTATTCAAACCCTTTTGATCCTTGAATCTAGGAAAAAAACTTCCTATTTCTCTTCTACAGTTTCCTAGAAACATTCTTTAGGTTCTGATCTTCTCAAAAGACCAACTCAACTTCCTTAAGAGGATTCTCAAAGGAGGTGCGTCGAAGAAGAGGTAACCTCTTCTTCTGATTTTCTCAAGTTTCTTTTTTCTTCTACTTCATCATCTTTAGTTTTCCCATTATAAAGTAATATCATAAGGATTAATTATATAATTATATGTTATTATAAATAGTAAACAACCCTATTTCACCTTGTATCCATCTTACAGAAAATGAAATCACCGTGCCTGCGTACATACGAAGTACCGTCTCCACGCCGTGGTGTAATCTATTTTCAACCACCACCTTTCTTGAATGGGTATAATGGGGTAAATAAATAACTATATATGATTATTTTAAATTGATATTGATTCTGAAATATTATACATATGCTTTAATACAAAACCACGATCATTGGAATGATATAATCGCTCGTGCGTACGTACGGACTACCGTCTCCATGACACGATGAGATTAATTTTCCATGTTAACCATTCATAAATGATTATAAAGTATATATAATTGATAATAGTGATATATATGACATAAAAAAGATACTGGATTTATGTATATATATATTTAATCTACTTAATTCCATTCAATTCAATAAGGAAACGAAAACCGCGTTCATGCGTACGTACGGCCTACCGTCTCCATGAACGGTTTATTTCATTCCATTTATCAATATATCATATATATATATATGTATATGATGAATATATATTATATATAAATCATGTTTTACATTCTGGAATTAAGTAAATCAGGATATAAGTAATAATATCAAGAACAACAAGTCGAAACACGTACAATAAATGAAACAATTTTACCCAAATCACTGCTTTTACATCTAATTTACAAATGAATGAGTTATATAAAGTCAAAAGTAAACTATATATGATATCCTAATAATGAATATGATTGTGTAATAAGTCAATGATATTATTTAATTCATTATTCATAAGGTTTGGATACATATGAAGCATATCAGACATAAGGTAAGGGATAATTATTCCAATCTCATTCTTATCCAAGATTGTTTATTTGTAAGTATTTACTGGGGTTATATTTATCATCCATGTCCCGGTTTTCTAAAAATTATTTTGTCACACCCATCCTTTTTATATTATTTATTTTTATCATTTTAATGAGGCTTCAAATAGTTCGACTCGAGGATTGGCTTAAAATTTCTATGCTTTAATTTAGAAAAGATTGTTTCACTCTTGGTTGCATCCAGCAAACCGCGGTCGAAGTCGCACAGCCTCACCTGGGTTACTGCGTGACCTCACCCAGTGCACCGCACGACCTTCCCGATGTTTCAGGGAGATAAAAAATAAATGCGACGAATAATAAAAATGAGAACACAATGAATATTGATACCACGTGGCCTTGGGCGAGGCACAACTCGGGCGAGGCACCTTTTTGAAACCGTGCAGCCTCCACTAGTCCACCGGGTGACCTGCTAACATCTAATTAATTAAATAAAATGACTTGATGTTAAATAAATTAAATTTAATGTGATTAAATTTTATGGGTTGTTTTACTGATAATAATAATATTATTATTGAGTATTATTATTATTTGTATTAAAGATGGCGGTTAAGTTATTTTGTTCATTGTTATTATTCTTGTTTTGGTTTTATTATTATTATTTTTATAATTATTACTTATTTTTAATGATTTAATTTAAGTTATTATAGGTATCATTAAAATTATCATTATTATTTGTGGTTTTATTTTAGGGTTTTCTTCTTAATTTATTTTTTTATTTCATTTTTGTTCTTTTCATTTGTTGGGGTTTTTTCGGACATCTCCCCCTTACTCCTCCCATTATTTCTGTCGCGTGACCCCCCTTTCTCACCTGTATCGCGCTGCCCCCTTCCCCCATTTCCAGCATGCTGCGCTGCTCCCACTCTTCCTCTCAGCCATTCCTTCCTGGCGCGACCCCCCGCACAGACCCCTCCCCTGCTCACATTGTCCAGCCAAGATGCAACCCTCCTGGAACCATGTCCGGCCGCTGCTCCTTGCACCGCTGTTTCTCTCCCGGCCAGCCCATCGCACCACCAACCCTCCTGGTCATCCAGCGATGCACCGACAACCACCCCGATCGGCCGGCTTGCTCGCGCCACACCCCCTATGGCAACCGATCTCTATCTTCCCAGCAAATCCCAGCCAACACCCTTCTTCCTCCTTCCGACTAGTTTTCCCCCATCACGCCACACCTAAATCCAGCCGCCAAACACCCTCTCCATTTCTTTTCCCGACCAGCATCCCTGTGGCCGAAGCCCTACCTGCAGTTTTCCTTATATAGAAACCTCCCTCCACCTACGAAGCACCAGCCCGACATCCCTTTTGGCCGACCTTCCCTCCGACACGTGACCCCTCATTTTGTTATGGTATTTAATCTACCTTTTCATTATATTCATTCTAGTTGGTATGCGGTTCGTTACGGGATGTTTTTGAATCCTTACCTTGTTCGAATTATATTTTTCGGGTATAAGTTGAGTTGGTTGTGATGCGAATTGGTTGTGATTGGAGTTTCGCACCCATGTTTGGGAGTATCGGCATCAAAGGTAGGTGGTTTCATGTTTATGCATTACTTATCGAATTATTTTCTTTCCTAGTTAATTTATAATTCTATTTGATTTATATTTTGGGTTTGAATTGGTTTTTCATGATGTTTCCTATGTGTTAGTTTTGTCTGGTAGCATGTTCACGTGGTGTGGGTCTGTTCATTGGCTGGAATCTTATTTTAGTCAATTGTTAGTGTTTTAAAGTATGTGTAGTTAGCTTTTTATATGTGCAAAGTGAAATTTTTGTGTTCTAGTGTTTTTATAAAGTTTTCATTTGCTTTTGTGAAAATGCGCAAAGTGCACAATTTATATCCTAGTGTAGCATTAATTTACGTTTTTAAAAAAAGGGAATTTGAGTGCATCTTTGGTGTTTAGAGTCATGGTTTATCTTCTGGTTTTCTTAAATAAATTTATAGTGTTTTGTTTAATCAGTAAAAATGTTATTTTAACAGTGTGAGTGGGTTATTAGTTGATGAAAGTTGTACAATTCGTGTTCTTGATGTGGCGTTGGGTGTGTTTGTTCATGAAAGAGGGTTGAGTTGTTTTTGTGTGTTAAAGTCGTGTTATGTTTCTTTTTAAAGAATTTTTCTACAAGTAATTTATATGATTTAATAAAATTATTAACGATAAAAATTTAATATTTTTTAAATAAACAATTATTAGAAATGCAGAAATTGTTTTAGTTGAGTTGGACAAATTCTTTTGGTGTGCATACTTTTCCAAATGGGTTTCTATGTGTGTGAAAGTGTGACGTTTGGTTTATGTAACACCTTTATTGTTTTATTTTTTTTGAGTTTGATATGAAATTTGAAATTGGAACATCGTGAGGGAAAAAGGTTATGCCTGGGTACTAGGTGGGTGGACTAGACTAGCATGCTAGTGATACGAGAGTGGATCTGGCCTAGTTTCACTTAGCTGGATTGATGCTTACAACACTAACTAAACATTGGATGATGACTAGAAACAACTATGGTATGAGGTGTTTCCCTACCTGGGGCTTGTTCATGGGAATATATTATATGGTTCACCGAGACGTGTTGTTCTAGGGTCCCACTCCTTTTTCTTGTATCTTTAGGGCCTCTCCCACTTTTGGTGCTCCAGGACTACTATACACACATCGTCACCATACGGGGCAGCTTTTGGGTTTTTGTGAAGGTATGGGCCTTTCTTATATACATGGGTGTTTAATTTGGTTTAAAATGTTTTCTTTAAAAGTTTTTTCTTTCTAGAAACTGTTTCTTTAATGTTGTTTAAGCTTTGTTGTTCTTCATTACTTTAGCCTGCAAATATATTTGTCATTTAATGTTTACACGTGGAACCTTTTTATTGGGTGACGTCCTACTGGGCTTTTGGATCACACCCTACACACACCTTTGGGTGTATATAGACTTTGTTTCTTGTGTATTCCAGGTTGTGACATCGTGCTTAGTGATGGTGGTTTAGGTTGCAGTTGGTCTTTTCTTGCAGAGTGGTGTTGAGGTGACATCTCTTTTGCCGGGTGGTTTGAGTATGTGTTTTAGTTTCTACTGTCATCTTTTATTTTTAGTTATTGGTTCGAATTGTAAACTTCAAACCTATTCATAGTTTAAAGGCGCGTTTGGTTGTCTATTTCTAGTTTCAGTTTATTTATCTGGTTATTTGTTTTTATGTCTTTTATTTTGGGTAAATTGTTCCCATGTAATATTTGATACCCAGGCACTTGTGCCAGCCTGTGGGGATCAAGAATGCCCTTCAGGCCATGTCGTGGACCGGGTCGGGTGCCGTGTCGGATGGTGACCCAGCCCGATTCATGACGGAATGGTATCAGAGGGAAAGATTTTCTCTCTTGGGTCGTTTTCTTTTCGGATAGAGTCACGGTAGACTTGAGTTAAGGTTGCAGGGAATCGACGTCCTGGCTATGAGTAAGGTGCCTAGCCAGCACACCTCATGGCGGGACTCAAGTTACCAAATTATGTTGGGGTTTGTATGAGTTTTTGGCCCTCGCGGTTAATTGTGTCTAAGGGAAATGAAAAGGGAGTAAGGTCAGTGGTCTTAGTGATCTCACAGGGTCTGGAAAGCCTTGTGGAGACGGGGACACTTTCCTAAAATAATCTCTGTGGCCAATGGCGTGATTGGCATATGGCCGCCAACCATATGCTCCAATCACACGCTGACACTAGTTTCCTCCTACATTGTTTCTCGTCTCTTTCTTTTGGATTCATGGAAATTTGGTTTTTATGTAAAAATGTTTTGGTCTTGGAAAATGATTTCAAATGAAGTGCTTTAAAAAAATGAAATGGCGTGTGAGGTTTGAAAAGTGTGGGTTGGATGTTTTGGTTTTGAAAAATGGAAAGGTCTGGTTTTGATCCTTGGTGTTCTCATGGGCAACCACATGCATGAGTGTATATGGAAATAGAAAGGGTTAATGGCCTGAGCAGATGAGTGTCGGGATAGATATGAGGTGTGTTCTAGTGTGGCATAAGAACATGCATGTGCGAGGCCCAGGGGACACCATTGGTGTTTGTGCAACCCACTGGCTTTCCTTATTTTCAAAATGTTTTTTTAAAGGAAAATTTGGTGTTTTTAAATAATATGCGATTTTATGGTCTGTACTTGTTTTTTTTGAAAGGTTGGACATGAGGCGTTTCGAGCTGAGGATCCTTTTGACTGATATGTTTATTGAGTTTAAATTCTTATTTGTAAGTTGGTATGCAATCGTGTGGTTAGTAAATTCTTTTGAAGAGTACATCGGAGAGACCTTGTAGTGGTTTCCCCTAAACGTTTGGTGTTTTCTTGTGGTATGTCTTGACCATTGGACCAGTTTGGTTGGGTCCATGGTTTTCTTTCATGGCTAGTGTATGCCCCCATAAAACATTCACATGTGATTTAAGTGCGGCTATAGGAAATTTCTTGTTGGTCGGACCTCCAGTTGATTAGAGGAATCCCTTAGTGGATTCTATAATTGAACCCACCTCTGCTTTTTACAACTAAGCGGATACTCTCATAGTTGGATGACATATGCGAGGGGAGTTGAAGGGAGTTCTGGTCATTTGGGTTGTCCAATTCATCGGGTTTGAGGTTTGACACCGTTGTGTTTGATGGTCCCCTAGAAACGGTGAAAGGAATTATAGTGGGGAATTTTGAAGGCGGTTTGGAATTATTAGTATTTACCAGTGTCTTGAATAACCTTATAGTACATTCATCAGCCGCAAGGGTCATGTTTGGTGACGTCTTACAGCGTGAGGTCCCTTTGATAGTCAACGATTGTTTGGAAGCGGTAAAGGAGACTCCTGTGGGGAAAGGTGGAAGCAACCCGAAGTTGTTGGTGCAGTTTATTATTCTAAATGACCTCTGGTCATTGGTTTGTTTCGTCTAAGACATTATTCGTGTTAGGCTAATAGTTTGGAAAACCCATTCGTATGAGGCTTCTATGGTCATTTGCAAGAATCACGTGTTGTTCAAGGTGAGGTTTGAAGTCTTCTCAGCTTAATGTTTCTGTCGACAACAATGATCATGCTCGGTGACGATTTGTGGTGTCATGTTCTCATTCATTGTAACAAGGGGAGATGCATGTGGACCATATAAGCTCTCATTCTGGTGAATGTTCAGTGTGAGAGTAATTGGATGTAGAGACCCGAAGATTGACGTACATGGACATTACATTACTTTTTCGGAATACTTAGTACATAACAAAAACACACACACAAGGATCGTAATAGTTTAGTGTCTTTGGAAATTCAGAATATAATCTTATAATCGTGGTGAAAGATCTTCAACATCTCCCATAAAGATCTTCCTTTTTTTACCTAAAACCCTTCGTTATATCCTGGGGAAAAGAAAACATAAAAGGGTGAGATCAAATGTTTAGTAAGTGTAAAAAAAAAATATAAATCACATCATTTTCATAAGAACATAACATTTTGGAAATCTTAACCTACAAAAGAGAGCATAATTTCATAACATGGGATAAATCATAGTAGTGAAATGAAATCCCAATAATCATAACAAAAAACATGAAACTTTGTGGAATACACACATAATAATAGATAATCATATCTTATTAGTCAAGACTCATTGCCAAGACTATATTAGTGGACAAAGTCCATTTCTGAACCGAGTCACCCTCGTCTCAGTCCTGTTTCACTGAACCGGTATAACCTACCGTTCCAGCCATGTCTATCTCATGAGATATAAAATCCTTACCCAATGCATTGGAGGGAGATATAGGTCCCACCCATCTCATAATGATAACATTCTTATATGTGGCACAAAATCATAAATCATACATCATTGCATAACCCATGTAATAAAAATGGGATTCTTAAACAACATGACATCATAAAACAATTCATATAAGATAAAGGAATAAAAATATTTCCATCACAACATAATCAAATCCATGTAATAATAGTGATAGAAACAGAAGCCTTTATTAACATAGATGGAAAATAATTTTGATAAAACACTTGAACTCCATTCTTGAGGAAAAAATCCTTTCTACTTCAAAAACACATTTCCTTTCTTAACATGACATAAAATTCTAAACTAAAAGAAGTTGATTAAAAATAAAATTGAAAACTTCTAAGGGATGCTTCTTGGAAATAATGTTTTAAAAATACATTCTTGCGGTATAAGTTAAAAAAACATTCTTCTCGTACTTTTGTCAGAAAAGTCAAAAAGTACCTCGTACGAAAAAACGACAAAAGATTCCTTTCATATCCTTTACTAAAAACTCAACGAAGGGTAAAATTGGATATAAACTATTTTAGAAGGATATAAATATTACATATTGAGGAAACATGGATGTGGATGATAAAAGACACCCCAGTAAATACCAAAGTATAAACAATCTCGGATAAAAATGAGATTGTGATATTTTCCTTACCTTAGTTCCGATATGCTTTGTACGTGTCCGAACCTCTTGTATAATGATTTAAATAATGTTATTGACTTATTACAGAATCATACTTATTTTTATTATATCATATATGGTCATATTCTTAGCTTCTTAGTAGTAATATTTCATTGCTACTTGTTATTCGGGTGTTTATAACTTTTTGTTCTTATGCGTGTTTTGTCGAATAAATTCTTATTCTTCTCTTTATGTTATAGATACCCCATTTCCAGAATGGTATTAGTGTAATATATATCATATTGATTCATTCAATTCATTTATATAATCATTCTGAAATGAAGATCATGTAGAACAAGTCACATCACATTGTGGAGACGGTATTCCGTACGTACGCACGAGTGATGATATCATTCCTGTGATCGTGGAATTGTATTGGAGTGTATGTATATTATTTCAGAATCAATATCACTTTATAATAGTCATATATAGTCATTATTTACACCATTATACTCATCCAAGTAAGGTGGTGGTGGAAAATAGATTACACCACAGCGTGGAGAGGGTATTCCGTACGTACGCACGCGTGGTGATTTTCTTTTTCCGTAGGATGGAAAGATGGTGAAATAGGGTTGTTTCATACTTATAATAACATATCCGTATATTAGTGACACTGATGTTATTACTTAATAATGAAACAACTAAATAATAAGAAGTGGAAGAAGAAATAAAGATGAAAAAATCGGTAACGGACATTACCTCTTCTTTGAAGTGTTTCTTTGAGACCTCCTTTTAGGGCACTAAAATTGGTCTTTGAAGAAGAAAAGATCCTCTAGGATGTATCTAGGGAAGTAGAGAAGAGATTTTGGCATAGGTTGGTCGAGCTTGAAGGCTCAAAGTGGTGTGAGGAAGAGAGAGAGGAGGTTCCCTTTTATAAGGGAGGAGAGGGGCACCTTTGGAATAACAAAAAATATTATTTTATTATAAATTCAATTTCGGTTTTAAATAGCTCCAAATTGAGTTATTTCAAAGATAAGGTGGGGCTCGGTCGAAATCCTATCATCCAATAGATTTTATACAAGTTTAGGTCATTATATTAACCTTATCTTTTAGTTTTAACTCTTAGTTAATTAGATTGACATTTACCATGTCCATTTGTATTTTTATATTATATAGTTAATAAACATACCATATACATCCAAGCGACCCCCAAGTTGTCTTTTATTAATATAAATAACCTTATCTAAGACATTCTGCCGAACCATATATTTTTAGGAATAAAATAACAATTAATAATATAATATTTGTTTTAAATACTATTTTCTGTAAATTTTAACACTATTCAATAGTTTATTTTTTTTGAAACTCATAACAGAATGATTACTTCGACCAATATTAATTACATCAATCCTAACATGTAATATTAACCAAGAAAATTAGTTTAGTTCATAAAAAGTCTCAAATTATATTTATTTGGGTATTTATGACATCAATTATGTCAATATTTCATTAATAAGATAATTACTGCATCATTGTTGTGTCATAAATAAATTAAATTATTTAATGTCTAAAAATTAAAAATAAAATACCATTATGTAGGAAATATTTTTATCTTTCTAATGAATATTTATAGTCGAATTTATCTTATATGTAACCCCATATTAAAAATTATTTACTTATTAAACATTGATTTTAACTATTTTAACCCTTCTTTAAATAAATTAATAATAAATGTCCTAATCTAATCCAAGTGGGCCTAAATGGTCATATTTATTCCTAAGGTTGTTTTTGGTCGAATTACACTTATCCAATAGAATTAGGACATGTGTTAGGGTAATAATAATAACATTTTAACCCTTAATTACCCTATTTACTTTTAACCGTGGTAAAAAAAGAAAAAATATACTATTCACCAAAAATTATTTTAATCTCATTGAATCACATTTTACTTACTAACATCAACCGTGTCTCTCGGATTTTTTAAATTCCACTCACAGATGTGGTAAAATTACGTTTTATGAAAAATTCATTTTTTTAACTACCACTTAGTGGTTTCACTATTCATCAAAAAATGAAAGTTTCCAGAAAAATTCCAAAAATTAGGCCCAAGCTATATTTGATATTATGAACTCAAAAATGATGTATATTTTACCAAATTCAAAACATATTATTTGCATTATTTAATTGAAAAATTAATTCCCGTCGTCAAAAAAATTGCGTGTTTTTAAGAGATAATAACCATCAAAAGATTGACACTTGTTTATGCCTGGTTTAAATGTATAATTACATCCAATGACCAAAATTGTATTAAATTGTAAAAATATATTCTAAATATACTTTAAAACCACTCAAAATAATTTATCACTATTAATTATTTCGATTAAAAAAGTTGTTTTTAATTATAATTTAGTAATTTTCACTATTCATCAGAATATGAATGTTATCCGAAAAGTACCAAAATTTCACCTTAGGCTATATTCGATACTCCGAATCCAAAAATTAAGTCCATTTTCAGAGATAAAATTTCTAAAATTTTAAAAGGTGGTTATTACTATTCATAACGGCTAGTTTTAATAATATTTTAATAGCATTTCGTTGTTTAGTGAAAGTCGGTATTGCGTACTACACACGCTATCGAGGAAGGTCGCGATTGCGTGTAATTCAAGGCAAGTCATGGATGCGTGTTGAGCAAGCTCCTTTTGGTTTAGCGTACACCACAAGACATAAATGAAATTAAAAAGAATATTTTTTATAAAATCTCAGGCTGTTGCATTCTACCCCCCTTAAAATGAATTTTGCCCTCGAAATTCGTCGGGGTTATAAATGGTTTACTACTCGAAAGTTTCTTTAATAGAAACCCAAATCATAAAAAGGAATACCAAAACTTGGCTTTAAAAACTAAAGTATGAAATGTAACGATTACCCAAATAAACTAATCACTGGGTTTCCACATAGGTGAAAATATGGGTATGGAAGAGAAATCTAACCATCATGTTCTGAGGGAGAGTGGTATAGAACATGGCTATGGAAATTCTAGCAATCACAAAGCCATAAATTTGTGACGATCTAAGGTACCATCTGATTCATTAGATATAAGAGCACTAGGACAAAATTTTTGGTTTTCAGGATCATTTCCCTAAAGTTGATAAAATTGGAATTAGAAGAAATACTTTCGTGATTTTGCTATAGTCTCACCGTTTGTCGTTCTCTGGACAATTTACACTTCATCTCTTAAATAAATGAAGTTGAATTTGTCATTCGTGATGTGTTAGCAGATCATGTGATAGAATGATGGGTCATTCCATCTGTCTCAAACAAAAGCTTAGAAAAGTTATCAAAAAATACATAAGTCCATCTATAGTGATATTAATCATATATAGTTCCTAAAATGGACTTATACTTCATATATCATACTGCTTAATATAATAAAACTAGTTTCTACTAAACAGGGACTTCCTGTAGGCCAGTGGTAGGTGATAAAGGCCAGTCGCACTTCGGTTGTGGGTTCGATTCCCACAGCCTTCTCCGACGCGATGGGCTGTCGCCCGTCCTGCCTGTTGTCCTTTTTCTAAATCTACATTACTATAACATCACATAAATAATATCAAAAAAAGTTATATCCTTAAACAATACTAACTTATGGTTAACATAATCCATTCCAATCTTTAGGCTTATCTAAAATACTTCAGTCCAAGCTCATAGTATAAGGAAAACGATAACTTGAAATGTCGTCAACCAAGCATGTGAATACCATCATTTATCCCCCATATATCTTGGTGGCTACATTCCATATATGTGAATACTGTAATCATGTATTCTCTTGAATAATGAATATCCATTGAACCTTAGTGAAAAAATGAATGCTATCAAAAGTTAACTCTTTCCACATACCAAAATCCAAAAATTCTATATATTCAAACCATGATATAACCTTCTCCTTATATCTGTCATGAGCTCATGAATACTATCAAACATTTAATTTTCTCCTTATCCCTTCATTATGTGCATATCAGCTATATTCCCAAAATATCTGAATAACCTTTTATGGATACTGGTAACATTAATCATACACTTTCAAAACTCAAGGAAAGACAACAGTGTAACAATCCTTAGATGTCTCTTTATTCCATTGTACCATGAGATTACTTATACAACATTTCACATGATAAACATGTAATCATTCCACTACATTCTTAAACCATTGACTGAGCTTCAACAATTCTTTCATCTCACATATCATTTGTATTCTCTTCATCATCATCCACATAAATACTACCCATACGACCATACTGATTCTCTTCATGAGACTTTACCATAGGGCATTGGTTTTCATAGTGCCCGTACATTCCACATTTAAAACATTTAACCATTGTTGATGTCGTAGCAATACCATTATCCTGATCCCTGGTGTTAACTGAACCTTTTCCTTTGCACTTACTGGCTTTGTGTCCTTCTTTTCCACACCCAAAGCATCTTCCAGTTCCTTTGAAACATTCTCCTTGATGCATCATCCCACATGATTTACATAGGGGAAATTGACCTTTCTTTCCTCTATGATCATCATGAAACCCCATATTTCTCTTATTAGCCGAGTCAGGAAACTTACCAAATTTTACTTTATTGATCATATTATGAGATTGCAGATTCGACATAATAATGATGTTTGGACTTCCAAATCCCATTTCATTTGGTTGCTCATGAAGAATATCATTCCATTGTCCATCATATCCTCCATTATCATGAATCATCTTGTTTCCATCCATTTTCTAAAACCCAAAAAGAATAGTGTGAGAGGAAAAAATCATAATAAAGGGGGAGTAACATCAATATCTAACATCTTTGGTTTAACCTAATATCATTACCATAGTTCTAGGACTATATCCTATACGTATACTTATCCTTAGGGACATCCCTAGACATACCTTAGAAATATCTCTAGGGATCTCACTAACGTTTTCGCATCCTAGTTTTCAAAGGTTGACTAAACTTTTCCTCTGATACCAACTGTAGAGACCCGAAGCTTGACGTACATGGACATTACATTACTTTTGCGGAATACTTAGTACATAACAAAAACACACACACAAGGATCGTAATAGTTTAGTGTCTTTGGAAACTCAGAATATAATCTTCTAATCGTGGTGAAAGATCTTCAACATCTCCCATAAAGATCTTCCTTTTTTTACCTAAAACCATTCTTTATATCCTGGGGAAAAGAAAACATAAAAGGGTGAGCTCAAATTCTCAGTAAGTGTAAAAAAAAGAAATATCAATCACATCATTTTCATAAGAACTTAACATTTTGTAAATCTTAACCTGAAAAAGAGAGCATAATTTCATAACGTGGGATAAATCATAGTAGTGAAATGAAATTCCAATAATCATAACATAAAACATGAAACTTGGTGGCATACACACATAATCATATAGAATCATATCTTATTAGTCAAGACTCATTTCCAAGACTATCTTAGTGGACAAAGTCCATTTCTGAACCGAGTCACCCTCGTTTCAGTCCCGTTTCACTGAACCTGTATAACCTACCATTCCAGCCATGTCTATCTCATTAGATATTAAATCTTTACCCAGTGCATTTGAGGGAGATATAAGTCCCACCCATCTCATAATGATACCATTCTTATGTGTTCTACAAAATCATAAATCATACATCATTGCATAACCCATGTAGTAAAAATGGGATTCTTAAACAACATGACATCATAAAACAATTCATATAAGATAAATGAATAAAAATATTTCCATCACAACTTAATCAAATCCATGTAATAATAGGGATATAAACAGAACCCTTTATTATCTTAGATGGAAAATAATTTTGATAAAACACTTGAACTCCATTCTTGAGGAAAATATCCTTTCTACTTCAGAAACACTTTTCCATTCTTAACATGTCATAAAATTCTTAACTAAAAGAAGTTGATTAAAAATAAAATTGAATACTTGTAAGGGATTCTTCTTGGAAATAATGTTTTAAAAATCCATTCTTGCCATATAAGTTAAAAAAACATTCTTCTCGTACTTTTGTCGGAAAAGTCAAAAAATACCTTGTACGAAAAACGAAAAAAGATTCCTTTCATATCCTTTTCTAAAAACTCACCGAAGGGTAAAATTGGATATAAAATATTTTATAAGGATATAAATATTACATATTGAGGAAACATGGATTTGGATGATAAAATACACCCCAGTAAATACCAAAGTATAAACAATCTCGGATAAAAATGAGATTGTGATATTTCCCTTACCTTAGGTCCAATATGCTTTGTACATGTCCGAACCTACTGTATAATTATTTAAATAATGTTATTGACTTATTCCAGAATCATAATTATTTTTATGATATCATATATGGTCATATTCTTAGCTTCTTAGTAGTAATATTTCATTGCTACTTGTTATTCGGGTGTTTATAACATTTTTTTCTTATGCGTGTTTTATAGAATAAATTCTTATTCTTCTCTTTAGGTTATAGATACCTCATTTCCAGAATGTTATTAGTGTAATATATATAATATTCATTCATTCAATTCATTTATATAATCATTATGAAATGAAGATCATGTAGAACAAGTCGCATCACATCGTGGAGACGGTATTTCGTACGTACGCACGAGTGATGATATTGTTCCTGTGATCGTGGAATTGTATTTGAGTGTATGTATACTATTTCAGAATCAATATCACTGTATAATTTTCATATATAGTCATTATTTACACCATTATACCCATCCAAGTAAGGTGGTGGTGGAAAATAGATTACACCACGGTGTGGAGACGGTATTCCGTACGTACGCACGTACGGTGATTTATTTTTCCGTAGGATGGATAGATGGTGAAATAGGGTTGTTTAATACTTATAATAACATATCAGTATATGAGTGATACTGATGTTATTACTTAATAATGAAACAACTAATGAAGAATAAGTGGAAGAAGAAATAAAGATGAAAGAATCGGTATCAGACATTACCTCCTCTTTGAAGTGCTTCTTTGAGACCTCCTTTTAGGGCACTAAAATAGGTCTTTGAATAAGAACAAAACCTCTAAGATGTTTCTAGGGAAGTGGAGAAGAGATTTTGGCAGAGTTTGGTCGATCTTTAAGGCTCAAAGTGGTGTGAGTAAGAGAGGGAGGAGGTGCCCTTTTATAAGGGAGGAGAGGGGCACCTTTGGAGTAACTAAAACTATTTTTTTATTATAAAGTCAAGTTAGGTATTAAATGGCCCCAAATTGAGTTATTTCAAAGATAAGGTGGGTATGGGTCGAAATCCTCTTATCAAATAGAATTTATATAAGTTTAGGTCATTATATTAACCTTATCTTTTAGTTTTAACTCTTAGTTAATTAGATTGACATTTACCATGTCACTTTGTATTTTTGTATTATATAGTTAATAAACTTACCATATACATCCAAGATACCCCCAAGTTGTATTTTATTAATATATATAACCTTATATAAGTAATTTTTCTGATCCTTAGATTTTTATGAATAAAATAACAATTAATAATATTATATTTTTTTTAAAAACTATTTTATGTCAATTTTGACACTATTCAATAGTTTATTTTTTTGAAACTCATAACAGAATGATTACTTAGACCAAAGTTAATTAAATCAATCCTAACATGTCATATTAACCTAGAAAATTAGTTTAGTTCCTAAAAAGTCTCAAATTATATTTATTTGGGTATTTATAACATCAATTATGTCAATATTTCATTAATAAGATATTTACTGCATCACCGTTGTGTCATAAATAAATTAAATTATTTAATGTCTAAAAATTACAAAAAAAATACAATTATGTAGGAAATGTTTTTAGCTTTCTAATTAATATTTGTAGTCGAATGTATCTTATGTATAACCACATATTATAAATGATTTACTTATTGAACTTTGATTTTAACTATTTTAACCCTTCTTTAAATAAATTAATAATAAATGTCCTAATCTAATCCAAGTGGGCCTAAATGGCCATATTTTATTCCTAAGGATGTTTTTGGTCGAATTACACTTATCCAATAGAATTAGGACATGTTTTAGGGTAATAATAATAACATTTTTACCCTTAATTACCCTATTTACTTTTAACCGTGGTAAAAAAAAGTAAAAAGTTACTATTCACCAAAAATTATTTTCATATCATTGAACCACATTTTAATTACTAACATCAACTGTGTCTCTCGGATTTTTGAAATTCCACTCACAGAAGCGGTAAAATTACATTTTATGAAAAATTCATTTTTTTAATTAACATTTAGTGGTTTCACTATTCATCAAAAAATGAAAGTTTCCAGAAAAATTCCAAAATTTAGGCCTAAGCTATATTTGATATTATGAACTCAAAAATGATATCTATTTTACCAAATTCAAAACATATTAGTTGCATTAATTAATTTAAAAATTAATTCCTGTCGTCAAAACAAATAGCGTGTTTTTAAGAGATAATAACCATCAAAAGATTGACACTTGTTTATATCTGGTTTAAATGTAGAATTACATCCAATGACCAACATTGTATTAAATTTAAAAAATATATTTAAATATACTTTAAAACCACTCAAAATAATTTATCACTATTAATTATTTCGGTTAAAAAAGTTGTTTTTAATTATAATTATAAATTTTCACTATTCATCAGAATATGAAAGTTATCCGAAAAGTACCAAAATTTCACCTTAGGCTAAATTCCATACTCCGAATCCAAAAATTAAGTCCATTTTGAGAGATAGAATTTCTATTATTTTAAAAGTTGGTTATTACTATTCATAACGGCTAGTTTCAATAATATTTTAATAGCATATCGTTGTTTAGTGAAACTCGGTATTGTGTACTACACACGCTATCAAGGAAGGTCGTGATTGCGTGTAATTCAAGGCAAGTCATGGATGCATTTTGAGCAAGCTCATTTTGGTGTAGCGTATAACAAAAGACATTAATGAAATTAAAAAGAATATTTTTTTATAAAATCTCAGGCTGTTACATTGGATGTCTTAATGTGTTGTGTGTGCTGGTGTTGTCTCGATTGTAGTGTGGTTGTGTGTGGCACCAAAAGGAGAAGCTTCGTTCGGGAGTCTTCCATGCCTTACTGCGAGGCAGAAGATGCTTCAAACATCAGGGCTCCAGCCATAAGCCTCAGAGTGAAGTTGGCATGTGGTTAGGAGCCTCGGAAGTGTATAGGACCCTGAATTTATTTTTGTCATCAGTGTTGGAAGTGAAAGAAGCTTACATTGTTTTCTATGGTTGTTACATTTCAAACGAACCGTCTGGTTATGTAAGGTTTCAGTGACTATGCGGAGGCATGTCCACCTCTATGCCTTGATGTCTTGGGGGGTAGCATCCCATCGAATGTAATCACTTTTAGTTGTCCTTATTGGGTTTATTGGGTAAATCAGTTTCAAATTTGAATAGTGTTAATCTAGGGATGTGAAGATGCTTGTTTGTTTTGGGTTGTGGTTTTAACGCCCCTATAGTTGGGCCCTGCCCTCCCCACCCCTTGTGGTGGGGTGTTTGGTCACCATTGATAAATTTTCAATGTTCTATACCTTCCATTAGTTCAAATGGTGCGGAGACCCACATTGGGTCATGCAAGAATGTCTCTGGAATGAATTAGTGCTGGACTTTTCTTTAATGGCGTGGAGTCCGCTCGAACCTCCCCGTGTTGGTTTTCCAGTCTCGTTTCGAGCGTCAGGTAGTTCCTAATTGTGGGGAGACCCTCAGGCCCCCCATGTTGATCTTTTTCTTTGGTTTTTAAATATGACTTGGTGATAAATGATAAGAGTGTTCTGAGGACGTTGTTTGGGATTCTTTGTTGATTCTAGCCAAACGGTGTGGTTTCGGTTTAATAGTGCTTGAGGTGTTTCGGCTTGTGAAGTTGGTTTCCGTGGGTGCGAGAGTTCCTTTCCTTGTTTGGTCAACTGGAGGTTTTATAGTTCTTTCGGGCGGGTGACACTTATCAGAAATTCTTTTTACACATTTTGTGATGTTGTCTTTGAGTCACTTTCTCTGAGGACTATGCGTTTTTTCCTCTCTTTTCTTGATGTTTGTGGGGATCCCCTTTGAACCTTAAGGGAGTGTGCTTTTATGCATTGGGGTTTTGTTCTGGTTGTGGTTTTCTAGGGATGGAAAGATTTATGGTGGGGAGAATTGTCACACCTGTCGTTTTTATATTATTTATTTTTATCATTTTTATTGGGTGTTAGATAGTTCAGCTCGAGGATTGACATAAAATTTCTAGGCTTTAATTTAGAAATGAATGTTTCTCTCTTGGTTGCGTCTAGAAAACCGTGGTTGAAGTCGCACGGCCTCGCCAGGGTCGTCGCGCGACCTCGCCGAGCTCGCCACACAACCTTCCCGATGTTTAAGGGAGATGAAAAATAAATGCGACGAATAATAAAAATGAGAACACAATTAAAATTGAGACCGCGCGGCCTTGGGCGAGGCACGACTCGGGCGAGGCACGTTTTTGAAACCGCGCAGCCTCCACTAGTCCACCGAGTGACCTATTAGCATCTAATTAAATAAATAAGATGACTTGATGATAAATAAATGAAATTTAATGTGATAAAATTTGACGGATTGTTTTATTGATAATAATAATAATAATATTATTGAGTATTATTATTATTTTTATTAAATATGGCAGTGAAGTTATTTTGTTCATTATTATTATTCTTGTTTTATTTTTATTATTATTATTATTATTACTTGCTTTTAATGATTTACTTAAGTTATTAGAGGTATGATTAAAATTAAAATTATTATTTTTGGTTTTATTTTAGGGTTTTCTTCTTATTTTATTTTTTAAATTTTATTTTGGTTTTTTTCTTTCGTTAGGGTTTTTTTGGACCTCTCTCCCTTACTCCTCTCATTCTTTCTGTCGTGCGACCCCCCCTGCTCACCTTGATCGCACTGCCCCCTTCCCCCATATCCAGTGTGCTGCCCTCCTCCCACTCTTCCTCTCGGCCTTTCCTTCCTCGAGCGGCACCCCGCACGGACCCCTCCCCAGCTCACCTTGTCCAGCCGAGTCGCAACCCCCTAGAACAATTCTGGCCGTAGTTCCTTGCTCCGCTGTTTCTCTCCCCGCTAGCCCGTCATGCCACCAACCCTCCTGGTCATCCAACGACGCACCGACCGCCACCCCAATCGGCCAGCTTGATCACTCTGCACCCCCCATGGAAACTGATCACTATCTTCCCAGAAAATCCCATCCAAAGACCTTCTTCCTCCTTCCAATCGGTTTTCCCCCATCGCGCTGCACCTAAAGCCAGCCTCCAAACACCCTCTCCATTTCTTTTCCCGACCAGTATCCTTGTGGACAAAGCCCTACCTATGGTTTTACTTATAGAGAAAACTCCCTCCACCGACAAAGCACCGACATGACATCCCTTTTGGGCAACCTTACCTCTGACACGCGACCCCTCATTTTGTTAAGGTATTTACTCTTCCTTCGCATTTTATTCATTCCAGCATGTATGAGGTTCATTACGGGTTGTTTTTGAATCCTTATTTTGTTCTAATTCTTCTTTTAGGGTTTAAATTGAGTTGGTTGGTATGAGAATTGGTTGCGATTGGAGTTTCGCTCCCAGGTTTGGGAGTCTCGACGTCAAAGGTAGGTGGATCCACGTTTAAGCATTACTTGATGAATTATTTACATTCCTAGTTAATTTATAATGCTATTTGATTTATTATTTTGGGTGTGAAATGGTTTTTCATGAAGTTTCCTATGTGTTAGTTATGTCTGGTAGCATGTTCACATGGTGTGGGTGTGTTTATTGGCTGGAATATTATTTTAGTCAATTGTTAGTGTTTTAAAGTATGTTATGTTAGCTTTTTATATGTACAAAGTGAAACATTTGCGTTCTAGAGTTTTTTATAATGTTTGTATTTGCTTTTGTGAATATTCACAAATTGCGCAGTTTATATACTGGTGTAGCATTCATATGCATTTGTTCAAAAAGGGAATTTGAGTGCATCTTTGGTGTTTAGAGTCATGATTTATCTTCTGGTTCTCTTAAATAAAATTTCTAGTGTTTTTTTAATCAGTAAAACTGTTATTTTAATAGTGCCAATGGGTTATTAATTGATGAAAGTGGTACAATTTGTGTTCTTGATGTGGCATTGGGTGTGTTTGGTCATGAAAGAGGGTTGAGTTGTTTTTATGTGTTAAAGTCATGTTATGTTTCTTTTTAATGAATTTTTCTACAAATAATTTATATGATTTAATAAAATTATTAATGATAAAATTTAATAAGTTTTAAATAAACAATTATTATAAATGCTGAAATTGTTTTAGTTGAGTTGGACAAATTCATTTGGCGTGCATACTTTTCCAAATGGGTTTCTGTGTGTGTGAAAGTGTGATGTTTGGTTTATGTAACACTATGATTGTTTTATTTGTCTGATTTTGAGATGAAATGTGAAATTGGAACATATTGAGTACAAAAGGGGAAGCCTATGTACTAGGTGGGAGGACTAGACTAGCATGACAGTGATACAGGAGTGGCTCTGGCCTAGTTTCACATAGCTGGATTGACGCTTACAACACTAAATAAACATTGGATGATGACCAGAGACCACTATAGTATGAGGTGCTTCTCCACCAGTGTATCGTGCTTGGGAATGTATGATATAGTTCACCGAGAGGTGAGGTTCTAGGGCCCTATTCCTTTTTCTTGTATCTTTAGGGCCTCTCCCACTTTTGGTGCCCCTGGAATACTATACACACACTGTCATAATACGGTGCAACTTTTGTGTTTTTGGGAAGGTTTGGGACTTTCTAATATACATGTGTGTTTACTTTGGTTTAAACTATTTTCTTTAAAAGTGTTTTCTTTCTAGAAAATGTTTCCTTAAAGTTGTTTAAGTTTTACTATTTTTCATTATTTTAGACTGCAAATGTATTTTTCATTTAATGTTTACACGTGGAACCTTTTTATTGTGTGACGTCCTACTGGGATTTTGGATCACACCCTACATACATCTTTGGGTGTATGTAGACTTTGTTTCTTGTGTATTACAGGTTGTGGCATCGTGCTCAGTGATGGTGGTTCAGGTTGCAGTTGGTCTTTTCTTGCAGAGTGGTGTTGAGGTGACCTCTCTTTTGCCGAGAGGTTTGAGTATGAGTTTAAGTTTCTGATTTCATCTTATCTTTTTAGTTATTGGTTCAAATTGTAAACTTCAAACCTATTTATAGTTTAAAGGCGCATTTGGTTGTCTATTTCTACTTTCAGTTTATTTATCTGGTTAGTTTTTTTTCTGTCTTTTATTTTGGGAAAATCGTTCCCATGTAATGTTTGATACCTAGGCACTTGTGCTAGCCCATGGGGATCAGCAATGCCCTTTGGGCCATGTCGTAGACCAGGTCGGGCACCAGGTCGGATGGTGACCCGGCCCAGTTCATGACAGGTTTCATGTATGTTTAAAGTCCATTTTATCCACTTCTGAATTTTATTACATGGTATGTAAGGAATCTTTCTTTTGTTTACCATACAAGGTACGTTTTGACTTTTCCGACAAAAGTACGAGAAAAATGTTATTTTTCAACATATACAGCGTGAATGGATTTTTATAGTTTCGTAACGCCTCATTTTAATGAAGCTTACTATATAAGATTTTATGACTATTTTCAAAAAAATACTTTTCTTGTAAAATTGCACTGAATTTTGTGAAAAGAAAATGACTTTGAAGAAGAAAGGATATTTTCCTCAAGAATTCATTTCAATTGTTTTATCAAAACCATTTTCCATTTAAGATGACATTATTTCATATATGTATTTTTCAAGTACAATGTCTCTATGATTTACATGGTTTTAAATTTCTTATGATGAAATATCCATTTGTTTTATATGGATTATGTGATGATGGGATGATGTTTATGAAACCCATTTTATTCTTTGGATTATGAGGAATGATTTATGTTTATTTTGTGGCACAAGTAAGAATGATTTCATTATGAGATGTGTGGGACCTATATATCCCTCCAATGTATTGGGTAAAAATTTATATCTCATGAGATAAACATGGATGGAATGGTATGTTAATCCGGTTCTGTAATACAGGATTGGAACGAGGAGTGAACTCAATTTAGAAAGGGACTTTTTCCACTAAGATGGTCTTGGCAGCAATGCCTTGGCAACTATGGAAATCATATCATGTGCCTAATGGTTTCCACAATAACAAGTTTTATTCCCATGATATTTTATCATGATTGATGATCCATTATGATCCATGCCTTATGTACTTCCATGTTTTATGTCATTTCCCAAGATTTTGATTTTTAAATATTATGATCATGTTTTGAAGTTCAAATTTATATGGTTTGTATTATTTTCTCCATGCTTACCCTTACTGAGCATTTGAGCTCACCCTTTATATGTTTTATTTTCCCTAGGATTTAGAGAAAGGTTTTAGGTAAGAACCCAAAAAGGGGAAGATCTTTATGGGAGATGTTGAAGATCTTTCACCACGATTAGAAGAATATGTTCCGAGTTTCCAAATACACTAAACTATTATGATCCTAGATTGTTAGTACTTTTTATGTATTAAGTATTCCACAAAAGTATTGTAATGTCTTTGTACATCAAGATTTGGGTCTCTACAGTTGGTATCAGAGGAAAGGTTTAGTTAACCTTTGGAAACAAGGTTCCGAAAACTTTAGTGAGATCCCTAGAGATATTTCTAATGTATGTCTAGATATTTCCCTAAGGTTAAGAATAAGTATAGGTTATAGTCCTATAATTATGGTAACGATATTATAATTAAACCTAATATGTTAGATATTGAAAGTACTACCCCTTGATTACGATTTTTTCCTCTCACACTATTCTTTTTGGGTTTTAGAAAATGGCTGAAAATAGGAAGATTCACGATAATAGAGGATATGATGAACAATATAATGATATTCTTCAAGAGAAACCAAATGAATCGGGATTTAGAAGTACAAACATCCTTATTATGCCTTATCATCAATCTCATAATATGATCAATAATCTCAACTTTGGTAAGTTTCCTGACTTAGTTAAAAAGATAAAGATGGAGTTTCATGATGATCCTAGAGGAAATAAAGTTCAATTTCCAGCATGTAAATCATGTGGGAAGAGGCATCAAGGAGAATGTGTCAAAGGAACTGGAAGATACTTTGGGTGTGGAAAATAAGGACACAAGGCCAGTAAGTGAAAAGGAAAAGGTTCAGTTAAATCCATGGACAAAGATAATGGTATTGCTACGACATCAACAACGATTAAATGTTTTAAATGTGGAATTTATGTGCATTATGCAAACCCATTCCCTAAAGGAAAGTCTCATGAAGAGAATTAGCATGGTCGTATGGGTAGTATTTATATTGATGATGATTAAGAGACTACAAATAATATGTGAGATGAATGAATTGTTGATGCTCGGTCAATGGTTAATGAAGGTAGTGGAATGATTTATGTTTATCAAGAGTTATGTTGTATAGGTAATGGTACTATTGAATAATGAAACATATAAGGATTGTTACACTGTTGTCTTTCCTTGAGTTTTTGAAAGTATATGATAAATGGTACCAGTAACCATGAAATGTTATTAAGATATTTTTTGAAAGTAGATGATATATGCATAATGAAGGGATAAAGAAAAAATTAAATGTTTGATAGTATTCATGAGAAATGATTGATATAAGGACAAGGTTATATCATGGTTTTAGTATATAGATTTTTTGTATTTTCGTATGAGGAAAGAGTTATCTTTTTACAACATTCATTTTTTCACTAAGGTTCAATGAGTATTCATTTTTCAAGAGAATACATGATTATGGTATTGACATGATTGGAATCTGACCAACAAAATATATGAGGGATAAATGATGATATTCACATGCTTGTTATATGACCTCTCTGGTAATATTTTTCACTAGAATATGAGATTGTACATCAGTATTTTGGATAATCCTAAATATTGGAATTGATTATGTTGGACAAAAGTTATTATTGTTTAAGGCTAAAAAAATTTATGATATTATGTATTGAATGTTATAGTAATGTAGTTTTAGAAAATGGACAACCTGCAGGACGGGTGATAACCCGTCGCGTCGGACAAGGCTGTGAGAATCGAACCCACAAATGAAGTGCGACAGGCCTTTATTGCATACCACTGGCCTACAGAAAGTCCCTGGTTAGTAAAAAACTTCTTATATTTTATTAAGAGCTATGATAGATGATGTATAAGTCCATTTTTGGAACCATATACGATTAATCTCACCATAATATGGATTTATAACTTTTTCTAATATTTTGTTTGAGACAAATGGAATGACCCATCATTCTATCACATGATCTGATAACACTTCAAGAATGACAAATTCAACTTAATTTCTTTAAGAGATGAAGTGTAAATCTTTCAAGGCACGAACGACGGTGAGATTATATTGAAATAAAGTATGTATTTATTCTAATTCATTAACTTTTGGGAAATAATCGTGAAAACAAAAAATGTTTCCTAGTGCTCTCATATCTTATGAATCTGATGGTACCTTAGATCATCACAAATTTATGGCTTTGTGATTTTTTGATTTTTCATAGCCATGTCCTCTACCACTCTTCATCAGAAGTTTGTGGTTATATTTCTCTTCTATATACATATTTTCACCTATGTTATCCTATGTGGAAACCCAGTGATTAGTTAATTTGGGTAACCGTTACATTTCATACATTAGTTTTTAAAGTCATGTTTTGGTATTCCTTTTTATGATATAGGTTTCTATTAAAGAAACATTCATGTATTAAACCATTTATAACCCTGACGAATTTCGAGGGAGAAATTCATTTTAAGGGGGGTAGAATGTAACACCCAGAGATTTTATGAAAAATATTATTTTAATTTCATTGATGAATTCTATTATACACTACAACAAGTTTATCTTGTACTATACGCATCAACGTATTAGCTTGAAGTATACGCAACACTATTCTTGGCTCGTGTTACACACAATTTCAAGTTCGTTTTGTGGAGATTATTCTACGCAACATGAAGTATAGAATTTGGTTAATGTATAAATGAAATAAGGTTTGATTATATTATACGCAACACCAAATAGAGATTTCACTACACACAACCCTAACTTGGCTTGCTTTACATGCAATCGCGACCTTCCACGATAGCGTGTGTTATACGCAAAACCGAGTTTCACTAAAGAATGATATGATATTAAAATACTATATAAACTAGCCGTTATGAATTGTAATACCCACTTTTTGAAATTTAATCTTTCAAAATGGACTTCATTTTTAGATTCGGAGTATCGAAATTAGGCTAGGATGAATTTTTTGGTATATTTCTGAGAACAATCAATTTTTGATGAATAGTGAAAACACAAGGTTACTATTTAAAAACCGACTTTTTATTTAAATAATTATTTATTTTATCTAAATTTAATTTATGTCCAAATTGATACAAAATACCTGTATAAGTTAAATGTAATTCATTGGAGACATTTTATAATAATTTTAGATATATAAAAATTTTATTGAACTTTTGACCAACTTTTACCCACCTCCTAGGAGAATTTGAAAATTTATATAAAACATAATTTTATAGCTTCTATGAGTGGAAATTCAAAAATCCAAGAGTCATGGTTTATAATAGTAAGTATAATGTGGTTCAATGAGATGAGAATAATTTTTGGTGAATAGTAAGTTTTTACTTTTATATACCACGGTTGAAAGTAAATAGGGTAATTATGGGTAAAAATGATATTATTATTACCCTGAAACATGTCCTAATTCTATTTGATAAGTTTAATTCAACCAAAAACAACCTTAGTAATGAAATATGACCATTTTTGTCCACTTGGATTAGATTAGGACATTTATTATTATTTAATTCAAAGAAGAGTTAAAAGAGTTAAAATAAATGTTTAATAAGTAAAATATTTTCAATATAGGGTTATAGATAAGATAAATTAGACTATAAATATTCATTAGAAAGATAAAAAGATTTCCTACATAATGGTATTTTATTTATAATTTTTATATTTTATATAATATAATTTATTTATGACACAATGATGATGTAGTAATTACCTTATTAAGAAAATATTAACATAATTCATGTTATAAATACCCAAATAAATGTAATTTGAGACTTTTTATGAATTACACTAATTTTTTAGGTTAATAATACATGTTTGTAGACGCCGGAAAAGTCCGTTGTTCCCAAACGAAGCTCCGGATGCGGAAAGCGAAGTGATATTTGGAGTCGGAAGAACGTTTCGGAGGGCCCGGAGGCCTTGCGCGGAATTTCAGAGACCCGCGCGCAAAGGTGATGTTCCGCGCGCAAACCCCCCGGGATGCGCGCAATGCGCCGGTCCGGCGCGCAATTTTGCGCGCCGCGGGTCCGCGCGACTCCCTTGCGCGCCGCGCCCGATTCCGCGCCCGCGAGGAGAATTTCGCGCTCGCACCCTGGATTCCGCGCCCGGGGTTGCCTATAAATACAAGGCGACCCCCAACGTTTCAAAGGTTGCTGGAAGTCGAAACGTCTCTCGTGCGCGCAATTCAACCCCTTCCGCGCGCAATGACGAACTTCAGGTAACCTCCTTTCTTTCGCGCAAGAAAGCCTCGGGGTCCGCCTTCGCGCGCAATCCCCGCTGGCTCCTTTCATTTGAATAAGCACTCACCCTAAGGTCTTTGCGCGCAAAAGAACCCGCTTGCGCGCAATTGCCCCCGGGGTGCGCGCAATCCGGCCTGATTGCGCGCACCCCCCCTTCTTTCAAGTGGCCATTCATTAGAGAATGAGTCGTTGCCCCCGCGCGCTATCCGAAGCCCGGTGTGAGCAATCTCAAGCATCCGCGCGCAAAGCGCTGGCCCAATTGCGCGCCAGCCGCCCCGATTGCGCGCCGGCCCGCAGTATTGCGCGCAAAGCTTCCTTTTTGCGCGCAATCTGCCAGGGTCGTCCCCGTCGACCTCCTAAGGGCACCTGCCTGCGTGGCGCCCGATGCTCCTCATCCTGGGTGCCTGCACCGTGCGTTTTCTTCCCGT
Organism: Viscum album; assembly: GCA_963277665.1. NCBI lineage: Eukaryota > Viridiplantae > Streptophyta > Magnoliopsida > Santalales > Viscaceae > Viscum > Viscum album. Next base: position 1,005,074,137 of record OY728164.1, on the reverse strand, counting down.
GCGGCCCTCCAGGTTCGTGCGAAGTGACATGCACCCATTCGTCCTGCACGACGTTAAACTGCATTCGTCCAGGCTACAAGACGTTAAACTGTTCAGCATTCGTCCGCGCTGCAAGACGTTAAACTGCCAAGTGCTTCGTCCTGCACGACGTTAAACTGCATTCGTCCAGGCTACAAGACGTTAAACTGTTCAGCATTCGTCCGCGCTGCAAGACGTTAAACTGCCAAGTGCTTCGTCCTCAACACATGACGTTAAACTGTACTTCGTCCGGCAAGACGTTAAACCGTCCGCTTCGTCCTCAACACACGACGTTAAACTGTACTTCGTCCGGCAAGACGTTAAACCGTCCGCTTCATCCGATCCCGTGCTCTGCACGCAGGATCTCCCCCGGTTTGGATGTGGCCCCCACCCGCTCGTCTCTGCAGGGATGTCGGGATTGTCCCCCTTTAGGGACGATTTAATGGGAGTGGCTTTTCCCTACGGGGGCAGGGTATTACAAACCCCTAGTTTCTCGTGGGAGGCTGCACATGTGTATCTCCATTGCGCCTCCCCACTGCCGAAGCCAGTAGAGGGTCTGACTGGGATCGAGGTGTCTTCTGCTTTCGGTCCAAGTCCCTTCCAACTGAGTTTTGCAGCATCCGGGCTGCCCCAAGTGCGTAAGTCCTGACAGAATGAACTACGTGGACTTTGATCCCTGTCTTCTATACAGGGTACGTAGGAAGCCTCCCTGAGGTCCAAGCCCACCACTTGGTCATCCCGGTCGTATTTACGTCGGTTCGTCCATCAGTGGACCCCTCCAGGGTTCACGCTTGCGTTGATTCACCTATGAATCCGCCCCTGTGGGAGACTGCCCGTGTGTATCTCCACTGTGCCTCCCCACAGCCCCTTTTTCCAGTTTTCCTTTTATCGTCCAGCATGACGTGAAACTGTGATCCACCCGGCCATTCCATCCCCCTCTGTGCGAGGTGGTTCGGTTCAATCCTCCGCCCGGCGGCCTAGACCTCTTCGTGAGTCGGCTTGCCGACGTCCAGCATGACGTTAAACTGTATACCCGAACTACGTTGACTTTGATCCGTGTTAACGCGCGGTACGTAGGAAGCCCCTCTGGGGTCCAAGCTCTTCACTCCATCATCCATCCTGATCCTTACCTAGGCCGCCACATCCCGGTGGGGTCATGCCACTTCACTCCACTCCACGTTACTCGGGAAGCCGCCCATGTGCTGGCCCCAGCGTCGGAGGTTCCCCGCAAGGGGTTCTGTCATCTGATCCACTTTTTGTGTTGATCGGTCCGATGCCGTCCCCGCTGGACGTTAAACTCGCGGCATACCCCGTGTTAAACACGGGAAGCTGAGGAAAACCTCAGGTGACACAGTTCCCCGCACCTAGTACGGGATGCCTCAGGCCATCATGCCTTCGAGAAGCCCTATTAGGGACGGAAGACAGACGTGCAGAGCCGCAGTGTTACGACATGCCCCCAGCACCCAGAGCCACCCGGCCTTCTCACCGCAGGTTGCTGCCCCGCCCAGACTCCTTGGAACGTCCGGGCGGAAGCAGCGTAATTAACCGGTGTCCATGAAGATATGGCGCCGGGAACGAGATTCACGAACATTCTTAAGTCTATGAGGGAGACCCGGATTAGGCGACAAGTTCCGAGGAGACGTCCAAGGAAGGAGAAGCCGACATCCCATCATCCCGGTTTCGATCAAGGAGCAGACGCCCCTGAATAAGGGACGGATGCCGCCCGCCCTTGGAAAGCGAGACTGCGGGACCACAAGCCGCGCGCCCATCCCCTCGGGTTGACGGGTGCACGCGCGAACGCGTCCTGGCGGAACAGCGTAACCCGACGCACATCCGCACCGAAACAGAAAAATGGTGAACCCGACGTGAATCTCTTCTCCTCGATACGAAGACCGATGGCTTTCAGAGGTGTTGGAAGACCGGCATGTTGCCCGGCCAAGCATTTAGTCTTACCCGCCAGGGGCTGGGGAAGTGAAATCGGGCACTCCGTCTCGCAACGTCGAGGGCCTGGGTTCCCCCCACGGAAGGCGTCGTGGCGCTAATGGTTGGTTCTCGATTCCTTTTTCCTGTCAGTGTTAATGGGTCTTTCTCCCTGCTTTTAGAAATCAGGTCGCCCGATCCAGTGCCCGATCGCCACCCGCCCACTGGCGCAGGGACAGGGGAAACACCGACGCGGCTACTCCGCGCGGTCCCGCCCGTTCCACAGCCGTCCCAGCAGCCGCAATTGCGGGACGACCACGCCCTCTCTCCCCCTCGGAGGTCATCCAGAGAAGGGTGATCAACACCCTGGTGCGGAGATACGAGGAAGAGGGAGTCATCCCCACTAGGGAAATGGCTCGCCTAGACCTTGAGGAGGCTGCGCCTCGCCACCACCGCCGCCCCCAAGGGCCGCGCAGGGAGGCACCGCTGCCTACCTCAACGTCCAACCGCTTCGGGAGCTTATCCCCGGAGCACTCTGACAGTTCCCTTCCCTACGCGGATGAGGTGGAAGAGGCCCGGGATCACCCTATCCGGGATTCGCTCCAGGGATCTTCGGTAAGGACTCCCGCCAGACCACGGCGACACCGCCGCCAGGCCTCTCCAGTCGAAGAGCGGGCTCTCCACCTGCCCGCGCCGCTCATCCCGGCTCGTCTGTCTCGACGCCAACGTCGGGCACGAGCGGAAGAGGATGCCCACCTTGGGGCTCTGGCAACAGCGGCCGCATTGGCCCAAGCCACTGCTGGCTCCAGTCGCCAGGCCTCTGCGCATCCTGAGCAGGGGAACTCCTATGCCCGACCCGGATCGAGGCCCCGACCGCCCCAAAGGCAGGTTGGGTCGACTCTCCCGGTTGCTGGCACTGGCAGTAGCCACCGCGGACCACCTCGCGGTAGCGCTATTCACCGGCAGGGTCTACTCTGCGTGGCCGATTCTGGAGGCATGGGTCATCCCACCTCCCAATCCCGGCCCGGAGGCCTGCCCGGAATCATCTCTCCCCGCGTCCCCTTTGATATCTGTCCCGGTGCCCCTCGCACCTTGGTTCCCAGTCCTCTTGGCCCCAGCACCAGTGCGGCCGGAGGACGCCAGGACAGAGATCAGCCCTGCCCCGGGGAACTGCCCAGGGGCAGGAAGGCAAGGCGTCGACGCCGAGGGAAGAATGTTACGGAATTCCGGAAAGAGATCCGACCGGTTTGCTTCTCTGACTCAGAGGCGGAGTACGATTCGGCGACTGAGCCCTCTCCCCAATCCCGCCAGTCAAGGGCAGGGGTAGGAATGCGGCACGTCAGCCTCGTGCTCCCCGAGAGCGAGATCGATGTGATCCCCGCTTCTCTCCGAAGGTATATCCGGAGTAACGAGGGCCTGGTAGACCCCCAAGGATCAAGCTTGCGGTTGGTACCGGCCCCTCCGGAAGTGCCTTCCGCCTCGATCGGAGAAGCCGGAGACTTTATCTGGGGACCGACGGTCGAACCACGATCTGGTGCACCCTCGGCGAGCACCGATGCTACGGCAGGATGTTCGCTCGCCGGCCCGTCCTATCGTGATGTGGTAGCTGGGGCACCGCCACCCTCAGGGGGAGGCCCGGGATATGGAGGCCAATCGGCCTGCTCGCCGTATTCACCGCCGGCCAGCCCGTCGGCCCGACGGCCCGCCTCGGTACCACTGCCGGTTCCCCGTCCATTCCCAGCCATTGAAGAGGACCGAGGAGATCTGGGTCCCGAGTTGGAATCGTGGAGCTTCTGGACCGTCCTTGCAGAGGGCCACTTCCCTGAGAAGTTTTGGCCAGTCGCAGGACCGGGCTTTGATGCACCCGAATCGCTCACCCCGGATGAGTTCGAATGCTTCCGCCGAACTCTCCGGGAGACTCACTCCCGTCTTCACTGCCTACAAATGCCATACCCCGGGAGTCAAGCGCACCTGGAGGATATTGGTGAGCAGTGCCGTCAAATTGACCTGGCCATGCTCCCCGCGGTTCGGCACCCCGGGTCATTTGGGCACCATGAGGCCCTCCAACAACGATGCGTTGAGTGTTTTCAAGTACTCCGCAAGGTTATCGAGGAAGCCACTCCCCACGTGTATATCCGTGGATGGGGGCAGTACGCTGCCCTACGCTTCAGTGTGATCCGCCGACAGCCCGATTCGCTGGGTGGCCCTGAGGGTATATCCCCAGGGACAGGAACGATCAATATGGCTGACCTGTCGGGAGAGGGGAACGACTTGGAACTTCTCGACGGGGGCTTCCCCCCCGAAGACAAGCCGTCGTCAGATCCATCAGTGAGAGTTACTCGTCATCAGAGAAACCTCCTGGGGCTCCCCGCACCCACTGAAGCACTGACGTTGAGCCGGAACGTCAGCAAAGGAAAAGAGCACAGCGAGGCTATAAGGCCCGCCGACCCATCTGCCTCCATGCAGAGGGCAGAGGAGGATCCCGAGAAGGCTACGCTACGTCAGCAGCTCGCCGAACAGAAGAGGCTGGTTGACCAGCTCCTCGCCGAGCGCGCTGCAGAACGGCGGCCTGACTACGGTGATCCCAGGCCAGGACAACAGGGACCGGAACAACCGCTCCTTGATGAGACTCTCCCGGGAAACCGTGATCATGCCGTGTTCGCCGACAGGAGAGAGGCCATTGCCTATGGCAAGAGGGCGCGGTATGTTTCGCCACACCCTCCCGAGCGGCGGGACTACTTGAGGGACCCCGCTCGGATTCCTCCCGCTGCCCCAAGGGCCGCTCCGCCAGCCATCCCACGAGCTGCCGAGTTCGACGACCCGATCGACGACCCGATTGAAGGGCCATGCAATGCGCTCGTGGTTAGAGATCCTCGCCAGGACTGGAACCCATGTCCGGACGATCCGATGGCGGCGCTCATCGCCCGTTTGGAGGCCTTGGAGACTCGGCAGGTGGCGATCCCACCGGACGGCAAGCCATACCCAGCATGGGTGGATGACATGCCGGCGCCTCCGGGATTTGGGAATCCCACTTTCGCCCCCTTCAACGGGACTGGAGATCCGCCACAGCATTTAGCCCACTTCAACTCGAGGTGCGGGCCTATGTTGGGGACTCCGGCGCAGCAGGAGGCCGCTAAGCTTCGCTGCTTTGTTCAGACGCTGGAAGGGCCAGCATTTGTCTGGTACAGCCAGCTTCCCGTCGGGTCGGTAACCAGCTGGGAGGACCTCCATAGACAGTTCCTCTACCAGTTCAGTTCCACGACCCGGAAGACGAGTATCGCAGACCTCTTCAAGTGCAAGCAGAGGCCTGATGAGCGAGTCGCGGACTTCGTCGCCCGATGGAAGGGTCTCACGTATTCCCTTGACATGCCATTGACTCAGGAGCAGTTGCTGACAATGTGCGTCGGGAACGTCATGACCGAGCTGGTCCCTTCCCTGATTACTCAGAATTACCCCGGAGGGTTCAGGGACTTCTCAGACAAAGCTCAACGTCTTGAGGAAGCCCTGCAACAGGCCAGCCAGGCACGCCCGCTGCCTCCTATGATTCCTGCAAGGAGAGCCAGCAGGGCTGAGCCCGCTGCTGTGGCCCAGATAGAGGCTCCCAGGCCGTTGGAGCTGCTGCCGGTGAGGCCAGCTCCACAGCCTCACAGGAATCCGCCTCCACGGGCTCAGTTCCCGGCCCAGCAACGGCAGCCTCAGAACCGGCCGGCCCCTCCGCGTAATGTACCGCCACAACCTAGGCGAGATAATCAGGGTCCACCTCCTCGGCAGGCCCCTCCAGCCCCTCGTCAAGACCGCGCTCCCAGGGGCCCGCGACACCTGACGTACTCATTCCATGAGGATCAGGTCCCCGGTTATTTCCGGAGCGCCCTGGAGCAGAGGATTGTGCGACTGCCTGAGTGTTGGAAGCCAGAGGAGGCACATCTCACAGATAACCCCCGCTACTGCCCTTACCATCGAGCCCTGGGACACACCATCCAGCGGTGCTATGTGTTCAAGGACTGGCTCCAAGACCAGATTAACAACAACGTAATCAGGTTGGGCCCAGCTCCAGCGCAAGTGGCGGGCGTGTTCGTGGGATCAGATGACGATAGTGGCAACAAGGACGAATGGCAGCTGGTCTCCAACCGCGGATCCCAGAAGTATAATAACTGGATGGCCCGCAAGACGACCATTCGCGCCCATGGAATCATCCGTGCGCGCTTGAATCAGCCTGAGCCCCCAGAACCCGCGGGTGCTGCTTCGGCATCGTCGTCCCAGCCTGCCTCTTCCAAGAGGAGCAAACGGCGGCAGCGCAAGAAGGAAGAGCGCGCCCCGCCAGTTCCGCCACTATCCCGTACTCTCGGCGATTTCATGCCCCCGGAGATGGGGGTCCCTCCTCGGATCCGCCCGGTGGTGGATGATTCGTCCGATGAAAGTATTGGGTACGCTTCGGTTAACACCGTCGAGCTGGTAAATCCCTTTTCGGTTCCCGACGTTGAAGAACACCAGGTGGACCTCCCTAGTGTCCCCGGTCGTCGCCACCGTCGGAAGAACCGTAGCAGCAGGAGTCGCCGGGGCACAGCCGTCGGTACCTCCGACCAGGCTATGCACGCCACTGAGACTAGGCAGCAGGCTCAAGATCGAGCTCAACGTGCGCAGGCTCCCCATCCGGGGATGACGGATTCGCCTCCGCCACTGTTTGTGGTATGGGACCAGGCAGAACCGCCTCAGCCGCGTCGCGACCAGCTCCGCCCTGCCACAAGTCCATCCCGGCCTCCTGACTCCAGTACGGTGACCATTTCCCGGACTGTGACCAGTGAACAGCGAGATGCGCCAAGTACCAGTCGGCCGCCGATCCAACCGGTAAGGCCCGTCATGCCGCCAACCGCAGAGCAACCTCCTGCAACCAGGAGCTCGCGCTTGGCCAAAAAGTATGATGTCCTGAAGCACTTGGCCGACATCCCAGCAAGGCTCTCCATCCTTGAGGCTCTGCGCATGTCATCTGAGATGCGCGAGGCACTCGCTGAAGCCCTGAAGAGCCCCCTCCAGTTTGAGACAGAGGTTGCGGCTGCAGAGGCCTTTCACGCCGAAACGATCGAGGACGCCGAATGTCAGGCAGTTATCTCGTTCTCTGGTAAGGATGAAGACCCTCCTATACAGGGACACATTCGTCCGCTGTATGTCACCGGCCAGTTCAACGGCCTTGAAGTCCGGCGCTGTCTTGTCGACACGGGATCCGGGATCAACCTGATTCCGACTCGGACGCTCCGGAGATTGGGGTTGTCTGAGGATGACTTGATTCCCTCCGACCTCAGGATCCAGGGGTACGACCGCACCGAGCAAACCCCGGTCGGCAAGATACGTTTGAAGACCCAGTTCGGTGACTTGGTTGCCAACACCGAATTCATGGTAGTCTCTCAGGACACTGCGTACAACGCATTGATGGGCAGGCCATGGCTCCATCTTCACGCGGCGGTTCCCTCGTCATACCACCAATGCCTCAAATACTCCCTTAATGGTCGAGTAGGCGTGCTTCAAGGAGATGCCTCTCCTTTTGCCTCATGTGAAGCCCGTTATCTGGACGCGGACTATTACAAGAGCAAGGATAAGCAGATCCTGGCAGGTGAGGTTGAGCCTGTCGCTGTTGCGAGCGATCCCTGGGCAGGTCTGGATGACGCTTACGTCCTCCCGATTCAACGGTTGGACGTAGCCATGGTCTTGACGGTCCGCGAGTCTCCTGATGAGACGGCCGCGACCGCCCGCGCCAGCACCAGTGGCCCAGCAGGACCTGGTAGCCCCAATGCAGTTGCCAACGCAGTCTCTCCCGTGGACGATCCCTCCCCGAGTGGAGAGGGTATGGAAGACGCACCCCCAGCCTTTGAGGAGGGCGTCCCCGCCACGGTCGATGAGTTAATACAGGTGAACCTTGGAACCGAGGCCGATCCAAGACCCACGTTGGTTAGTGCCGCCATGCCCTCTGAGGAGCGGCAGCAGTACGTGGACTTTCTCAGGCAGCACCGCGATGTGTTCGCTTGGGGCTATGACGAGATGCCGGGGCTAGATCCTCAGGTAGCCGTCCACCGCCTTGGTCTCCCGGCGAACCATCGCGGGTTCAAGCAGCCTCCCAGGAAGATGCACCCATCCCATGGTGCCATGGTTGAGGCCGAAGTTGACAAGCTTATCAAAGCCTACTTCGTGAGGGAAGTTCAGTACCCCAAATGGCTGGCCAACATTGTGCCGGTCAGGAAGAAGAACGGGCAGATTAGAGTCTGCATCGACTTCCGCGATCTCAACCGCCACTGTCCGAAGGATGATTTTCCCCTTCCAGTGACAGAGCTGTTGATTGATGCCACGGCAGGGTTCCAAGCCCTCTCCTTCATGGATGGATACTCCGGATACAACCAAATCCGGATGGCCCCTGAGGATGAGGAGTTCACTGCCTTCAGGGCCCCCCAAGGTACCTTTTGCTACCGGGTCATGCCCTTCGGCCTGAAGAATGCAGGTGCCACCTACCAACGGGCGATGCACCGCATATTCAAGCCAATCCTCGGCACACTGGTGGAATGCTACGTCGACGACTTGGTTGTCAAATCGCGCCAGCGTCAGGACCATCTCAAAGATCTTGAGAAAGTGTTCAGCTTCCTCCGGTCTCGCTGCCTGAAGATGAACCCGTTGAAGTGTGCCTTTGGGGTCACCTCCGGAAAGTTCCTTGGATTTGTGGTAAGATACCGGGGTATTGAGATCGACCCAGAGAAAATCAGGGCGATTAGCCAGATGCCTCCCCCGGGTACCGTCCGGGAACTGCAAGGGTTCCAAGGCCACTTAGCCTATATACGCCGATTCATCGCGAATCTGGCCGGCAAGTGTAAGCCCTTTTCTCGGCTTATGAAGAAAGGTGCCACCTATGTATGGGATAAAGATTGTCAGACCGCTTTCGAGGAAATCAAGCAGTACCTGCTTCAACCTCCGGTCCTGATGCCGCCCGTATCCGGAAAGCCGCTGGTCCTTTATGTGACCGCCCTGGAACGGTCCCTGGGTGCCCTTCTCGCCCAGAAGAACAACGAGGGAACAGAGAATAGCCTCTATTACCTCAGTCGCATGCTCCTCGATGCGGAGGTTAGGTATTCCCCCATCGAGAAGAGCTGCCTGGCGCTCGTATTTGCCGTACAGAAATTACGGCACTACTTGCAGCACCATGAGGTACAGTTGGTTTCTCGGGTAGACCCGTTGAAATATATCCTGAGCCGACCTATGTTGACTGGCCGTCTAGCGCGGTGGGCTGTGATTCTCCAGCAGTTCGACATCAGGTATGTGTCTCAGAAGGCCATCAAAGGGCAGGCATTGGCAGACTTTCTGGCCGCTCACCCGACCTCCGCGGATCAGCCGCTGGATCTAGGCTTTCCTGATGAGACCATTCTCTCGGTTGATCGAGCCGATCCATGCTGGCAGATGCACTTTGACGGTGCCTCCCGGAGCCCCACCGGTAGAAGACTCGATAATCCTAAGCTCAATAGAGTGGGCTTGGGCATCGTCTTCATTACCCCGGAGCGAGCCGTGCTGCCATACTCTTTCCTATTGTCAGAGGGCTGTACCAACAATGAGGCGGAATACCATGCCCTCATCACCGGCCTCGAGTTGGCTCTCGAGATCGACGTGCCCCGTCTGTGCGTGAAAGGGGACTCCGAGCTGGTCGTTAAGCAGATCAATGGCGACTACGTTGTCAGGAAGCCGGAACTTGTGCCATTGTTGGAGTGCACCCTTCTTCTGATGGCCCGGTTCCCTTCTCGGCCGGAAATTGTCCATGTTCCCCGGTCGCAGAACGGTCGAGCAGATGCTTTGGCCAGCCTGGCTGCGTCACTTGCGGAACCTGAACAGGACAACCTGATCGTCCGCGTGACGCGCCGCAGGCTCATCGCTCCCGTTATCCCGGAAGAAGATCGCGGCCCGTTGGTAAGTAACCTCACCACGGTTGCCCCTATGCCCGGAGCCCCGAGTACCCCAGATATAGCAGTCGAATCAGCCCGTGATTGGAGGGCGCCTTTGGTTGAGTACCTCCAACATGGCATTCTTCCGTCAGATCGGGCCGAGCGCGAGCGAGTTCGACGCCGCGCATCGCAGTTCGTCCTCCAGAGCAGTCCCGGCCTGGAGCAGATCCTCTACAAACGCGGATTTGATGGTGTTCTCCTCCGTTGCCTTCAGGGAGTTGAGATCCCACGAGTCATGCAAGAGGTTCATGCTGGTTCATGCGGCGCCCACCAGACTAGGCCGAAGCTGTCCCACCAGATTCGGAGGTTGGGATACTTCTGGCCCTCTATGATCCATGACTGCATCGAGTACGCCAGGAGGTGCCATGCGTGCCAGGTTCATGCGAACTTTGTGCATCGGCCGCCGGAGCCTCTCCATACCACAAGGTATTCCTGGCCCTTTGCAGTCTGGGGACTGGACGTCGTGGGACCTTACCCGCCGGCGACAGCTCGCCAGTGCCGGTTCATTCTGACCGCTACGGACTTCTTCTCCAAATGGGCAGAAGCGATTCCGCTCAGAGAGGTCAAATCCTGTTCGATCGCTGACTTCGTGACCTCCAACATCATCTATCGATTTGGAGTGCCTCACGCTATCCTCACGGATAACGGAACCAATTTCCGAGCAGCCGAGTTGAAGAAGTTGTACGCCAAGTATAACATCCGCTCGAACCATACATCTCGATATCATGCGCAGGCAAATGGACAGATCGAGGCGTTTAACAAAACCCTCTCTAACATTCTGCAAAAGATGGTTGGTCAGAACAAGAAGAGTTGGCCGGACAAGCTCCCCAACGCCCTCTGGGCTTATCGGACGACGACTCACAATTCCACCCAGATGACCCCTTATTCCCTGGTGTATGGAGCTGAGGCCGTCCTGCCCATCGAGATCCAGTTACCGTCCTTGCGCACTGCGGTCTACGACCAGCAAGCGCCGGACAGAGTTGCTGAAGCCCGTCTAGTCGAGTTGGAAGCACTGGATGAGAATAGACTTTGCGCTTTGCACAACTTGGAGAGAAATCAAAGCAGAATGGCTCGAGCTTTCAATAAGAAGGTTCGCCTCCGCTCCTTCCTGCAGGGTGATCTAGTGCTAGCCCTAAGAGCGCCAATGATCCCCGGCAGGAAGCCGCCCAAGTTGGAGCCCAAGTGGGAGGGACCTTTTGTTGTCCACAAGGTCTATCCCAATGGCGCGTACTCCCTAGCGACTATGGATGGTGAGCGTGTCACTCCTCCCACCAACGCTAGGTTCCTCAAGCAGTACTTTGTCTGAGTGTGCCGACGTCCTGCACGACGTTAAACTGCATTCGTCCAGGCTACAAGACGTTAAACTGTTCAGCATTCGTCCAGGCTACAAGACGTTAAACTGTTCAGCATTCGTCCAGGCTACAAGACGTTAAACTGTTCAGCATTCGTCCGCGCTGCAAGACGTTAAACTGCCAAGTGCTTCGTCCTGCATGACGCTAAACTGCACTACGTCCGAGCTACAAGACGTTAAACTGTTCAGCATTCGTCCTGCATGACGTAAAACTGCCCCTCAAGAACTACGTATGGCTTGATTCCCATCCTTATGGGATACGTAGGACCGCCTGAACATTCACGTTTCAGGCCCAGCCCCATCCTTCGGGAATTTCCATCCCATCTTGGGCCCTTGGCCCAGTTGCCCCCGGGTGTGCGGCGTATGGTGTGAGTGCGGGGCTATGCCCTCATTCACGTCGGTTTGCTCGTCACGCTGTACGCCCCCCCCCCCCCCCACGTTTGGGGATGCCTTCTGCTCCCCCCTTCTTTTTTCCTCATCGTCCTGCATGACGTTAAACCGCACTTCAAGAACTACGTATGGCTTGATTCCCATCCTTATGGGATACGTAGGACCGCCTGGACATTCATGTTTCAGGCCCAGCCCCATTTCCCGGGAATCTCTATCCCGCGTTGGGCCTCTGGCCCCAGTTCCCCTCCTTTTTGTGCGAGGCGTATCGCGTGAGCGGGGGATTATGTCCTCATTCGCGTCGGTCTACTGGCCGCGCCATACGCCTCCCCCGTGTGTGGGACTACCTCACACCCCTCATCGTCCTGCATGACGTTAAACTGCCTTTCCAGAACTACGTATGGCTTGATTCCCATCCTTATGGGATACGTAGGACCGCCTGGACGCTTGTGTCTCAGGTCCAGCCCCGTCTCTTGGTTGATCACGGGGATCTGCCCCCTTTGGTTGCTCTCAGGGTGAGTCCTCCGACCCTTTCTGGAGATCTGTTAACATGTTTTGGGTGCTTCGGTCTATGACTCGTAGTGTCAGATTCAATCCCGACAAGTCCTGTGTTGCTTGTCAGGCCTCGCGCTTCCTCTTATTCGAGCCTTCACTCAAAGGGATCCTCGTTAGCGGTTTGGGTACGATGCCTCAGTGCTCTCCCACCGCTCCGGGTCGATTTACCGGCGGGTCTTGGGCCGCAAATCGATATGAATCCTGCGATTGAGCGGTTGATGCTCGTTTGCTTGCCCCGTCTTAGGCTGACGCGATCGGATGTTGTGTTGCGAATGCGTCAGCAACGTCCTTGATCGCCATGTCAGCTCTCTCAGGCTCTGAACATTGGTTGCGCAGTCCTCATCACACTCCGCCTTTGTGCGTTGTAGTGGAATCTTGACACTCTCTTCATACTGACCTCCGGTACGCCTCTACACGTTAAGCAGACCAACCAGGGTAATGATGTCGTTCGAGGCTCCCATGATCTGAGCGCCAAGGATATATGCGGATGTTCTCCCCAAGGGCCATGCGTAGCTGGACCCTCGTCCCCATAAGGAGGAGGGAGTCGCCCGAACAATTGCGTTCTGGGCCCAGTATATCTGGAGGCTAGCATCTCTGCCCCTCGGGTGATGGACATACGCAGACCCCCATCCCAAGACTCTTCTCCTGGAATCGTGCGTGACCGCAGGGCTGGGTATGCTCCCACCTCCGCCGTGTCCGCCGTACCGCGGTAAGCGGATTCCTCCATGGTCCGAACCACACGACCTTAAACTGTGTTGTCTGGTCCTACCACACGACCGTAAACTGTGATCGTCTTGGCCGCCCGATGAGAAAACGGCACTGCATCGTGATGTTCCCCTCAAGGGACACTCACGTTGGGCGCTGGTTAATAACCACGCCATTCATCAATGCCTTCCGTGGCTTGATTATTGTGGCGACGCCAGAGATTTCTCAATCACGGGCATGTCGCCGCACAAAGAAAAACCATTCATCTTTAAGGACAAACAAGAAATATCAAATGCCGCTCCTTTTGTGTGCGAGGGTTAGACCCGCACTCTTCCCCGCGCTGGTGCCCGATTGTGTTGCACCGCGCTTCAAGAACTACGTGCGGCTTGATTCCCATCCTTATGGGATACGTAGGAACGCCCGGATGTTTGAAACTTCGGGTCCAGCCCCCCATTTCTTAGAGATTCCCCCTTCTCTGGGGAATCCGCCGCCTTCAGGTCACCCTCAAGGCGTGTTCCCCGACCCCTTGCCGTGGTCCACCGGTGTCAAGAGTACTCTGGTTTATTGCCAGGAGGGTCAGGATCCGCTTGGTCAGGTTTCCTCCACTTTTCAGGCTTCGTGCTCCCTTTCATTCGGACCCATCGTCTACGCCCTGGGTGGAGCCCCCGTGAACGGTTCGGACACAATGCCTCAGTGCTCTCCCACCGACTCGGGCCGGTACCCCCAATGGCCTCGGGCATCAAATCGATATGAATCCTGCGATTGAGCGGTCGATGCTCGTTTGCTGCCTCATTCCACCAACGGTTAGTGCGATATTGATGCTGCTTTTCCGCCACGGTCGGCAGTACTCCCATATCGTTACGCCGGTGCCCCCAGTCCTTGAGTGAATGGCCGCATGATTCACATTTTCCACCTCCCATTCTAACCAGGCGAAACCTCGACACTCTTGACACTATCCCTCAGTGCATCTTCGCATATCCAGGGGATATGACCAGATGCGGCGTACTTTGAGGTCTTTCTGGTCCGAGCTCTAAGACCTTAAACTAAGATCCCTCCTTATGGTCCGAGCTCTAAGACCGTAAACTAAGATCTCTCTCCTTATGGTCCGAGCTCTAAGACCTTAAACTAAGATCCCTCCTTATGGTCCGAGCTCTAAGACCGTAAACTAAGATCTCTCTCCTTATGGTCCGAGCTCTAAGACCTTAAACTAAGATCTCTCCTTATGGTCCGAGCTCTAAGACCGTAAACTAAGATCTCTCTCTTTCTGGTCCGAGCTCTAAGACCTTAAACTAAGATCTCCCCTTATGGTCCGAGCTCTAAGACCTTAAACTAAGATCCCTCCTTATGGTCCGAGCTCTAAGACCTTAAACTAAGATCTCCCCTTCTGGTCCGAGCTCTAAGACCTTAAACTAAGATCTCCCCTTATGGTCCGAGCTCTAAGACCTTAAACTAAGATCCCTCCTTATGGTCCGAGCTCTAAGACCTTAAACTAAGATCTCCCCTTATGGTCCGAGCTCTAAGACCTTAAACTAAGATCTCCCCTTATGATCCGAGCTCTAAGACCTTAAACTAAGATCTCCCCTTATGGTCCGAGCTCTAAGACCTTAAACTAAGATCTCTCCTTATGGTCCGAGCTCTAAGACCTTAAACTAAGATCTCTCCTTATGGTCTGAGCTCTAAGACCTTAAACTAAGATCTAGCCCTTATGGTCCGAGCTCTAAGACCTTAAACTAAGATCCTCTAGCCCTATGGTCCGAGCTCTAAGACCTTAAACTAAGATCCTCCACCTTTATGGTCCAAGCTCTAAGACCTTAAACTAAGATCCAGCCCCTATGGTCCGAGCTCTAAGACCCTAAACTAAGATCTACCCCAAATGGGGTCCTACGTCTTGCATGATGTTAAACTGCACTCACAGAACTACGTGTGGCTTGATCTCCAGCCTGATGGAGTACGTAGGAACGCCCGGGCATTCCGACTCGGGTCCAGCCTCAGGGATCGTTAAGTCCCGCCCCTCCTCGTCGCCGGCCGTCTGGCCTGACTTCGGGTAGAGTGGTGCAGTTGTGATATTCTCCCCGATTCAGCTCGGGATGCCCCATCGCAAGGATGGGAAGTGACAGTTTCCTCGTCAGAGAGGTGCTGTCTGAGAATTGAGGTGACTCATGGCCAGATTAGTGCATCCGCCTAGTACGTTTTCCCCACGGTGGCGCAATTTTGAGAGCGTTGGATTCTGTCCGAACAAATCGTCACTTCGCCCCGCGCTTCGCATGCCCTGTTGATCTGGATTTTCCACCCTTGTGTCTGAAGGAACCCCAAAGCGGTATTCATGATGACATGTGGTCCGCCTCCTGCAATATGAATGATGGCCTTTTTCGGTCCGTCTATTGCAGTTGTTATGGTCGATCCACTGTCCGCCTACCATCTTGGGCATTTCCTGGAAGGCCGACCGTTGTGGATGTCTGGATTCGGGACACGCGATTCACCCTTTCTCATTTCCCTATGTTCGGATAAAATCTCAACGCCCCTAGCGTTGTCCCGCTCGTGTGTTGGAACAAGTTGGGGGATGATACATTGGTTAGGTCTGAGGTCTCCTTTCCTAGGAATGACCTCCCTCTTTTCTCCAGAAACCCAGCGCCCCTATTTATAGGCGATGCCGGGTCCGCGCTGCGCGGAAAGCGCTTTGCGCGACCGCAGCGGCGAATTTCGCGACCGGCGCCCCTTTTTGCGCGCCTAAGTCCCGCGCCGCCCAGGACTTCGGCATTCCGGCGTCTCCCTCGGAACCCGATCGTTGCGACCTCTCGCCGATCAGATTCCGAGGGGGGGCTTTTGTAGACGCCGGAAAAGTCCGTTGTTCCCAAACGAAGCTCCGGATGCGGAAAGCGAAGTGATATTTGGAGTCGGAAGAACGTTTCGGAGGGCCCGGAGGCCTTGCGCGGAATTTCAGAGACCCGCGCGCAAAGGTGATGTTCCGCGCGCAAACCCCCCGGGATGCGCGCAATGCGCCGGTCCGGCGCGCAATTTTGCGCGCCGCGGGTCCGCGCGACTCCCTTGCGCGCCGCGCCCGATTCCGCGCCCGCGAGGAGAATTTCGCGCTCGCACCCTGGATTCCGCGCCCGGGGTTGCCTATAAATACAAGGCGACCCCCAACGTTTCAAAGGTTGCTGGAAGTCGAAACGTCTCTCGTGCGCGCAATTCAACCCCTTCCGCGCGCAATGACGAACTTCAGGTAACCTCCTTTCTTTCGCGCAAGAAAGCCTCGGGGTCCGCCTTCGCGCGCAATCCCCGCTGGCTCCTTTCATTTGAATAAGCACTCACCCTAAGGTCTTTGCGCGCAAAAGAACCCGCTTGCGCGCAATTGCCCCCGGGGTGCGCGCAATCCGGCCTGATTGCGCGCACCCCCCCTTCTTTCAAGTGGCCATTCATTAGAGAATGAGCCGTTGCCCCCGCGCGCTATCCGAAGCCCGGTGTGAGCAATCTCAAGCATCCGCGCGCAAAGCGCTGGCCCAATTGCGCGCCAGCCGCCCCGATTGCGCGCCGGCCCGCAGTATTGCGCGCAAAGCTTCCTTTTTGCGCGCAATCTGCCAGGGTCGTCCCCGTTGACCTCCTAAGGGCACCTGCCTGCGTGGCGCCCGATGCTCCTCATCCTGGGTGCCCGCACCGTGCGTTGTCTTCCCGTGCGGCCCTCCAGGTTCGTGCGAAGTGACATGCACCCATTCGTCCTGCACGACGTTAAACTGCATTCGTCCAGGCTACAAGACGTTAAACTGTTCAGCATTCGTCCGCGCTGCAAGACGTTAAACTGCCAAGTGCTTCGTCCTGCACGACGTTAAACTGCATTCGTCCAGGCTACAAGACGTTAAACTGTTCAGCATTCGTCCGCGCTGCAAGACGTTAAACTGCCAAGTGCTTCGTCCTCAACACATGACGTTAAACTGTACTTCGTCCGGCAAGACGTTAAACCGTCCGCTTCGTCCTCAACACACGACGTTAAACTGTACTTCGTCCGGCAAGACGTTAAACCGTCCGCTTCATCCGATCTCGTGCTCTGCACGCAGGATCTCCCCCGGTTTGGATGTGGCCCCCACCCGCTCGTCTCTGCAGGGATGTCGGGATTGTCCCCCTTTAGGGACGATTTAATGGGAGTGGCTTTTCCCTACGGGGGCAGGGTATTACAAACCCCTAGTTTCTCGTGGGAGGCTGCACATGTGTATCTCCATTGCGCCTCCCCACTGCCGAAGCCAGTAGAGGGTCTGACTGGGATCGAGGTGTCTTCTGCTTTCGGTCCAAGTCCCTTCCAACTGAGTTTTGCAGCATCCGGGCTTCCCCAAGTGCGTAAGTCCTGACAGAATGAACTACGTGGACTTTGATCCCTGTCTTCTATACAGGGTACGTAGGAAGCCTCCCTGAGGTCCAAGCCCACCACTTGGTCGTCCCGGTCGTATTTACGTCGGTTCGTCCATCAGTGGACCCCTCCAGGGTTCACGCTTGCGTTGATTCACCTATGAATCCGCCCCTGTGGGAGACTGCCCGTGTGTATCTCCACTGTGCCTCCCCACAGCCCCTTTTTCCAGTTTTCCTTTTATCGTCCAGCATGACGTGAAACTGTGATCCACCCGGCCGTTCCATCCCCCTCTGTGCGAGGTGGTTCGGTTCAATCCTCCGCCCGGCGGCCTAGACCTCTTCGTGAGTCGGCTTGCCGACGTCCAGCATGACGTTAAACTGTATACCCGAACTACGTTGACTTTGATCCGTGTTAACGCGCGGTACGTAGGAAGCCCCTCTGGGGTCCAAGCTCTTCACTCCATCATCCATCCTGATCCTTACCCGGGCCGCCACATCCCGGTGGGGTCATGCCACTTCACTCCACTCCACGTTACTCGGGAAGCCGCCCATGTGCTGGCCCCAGCGTCGGAGGTTCCCCGCAAGGGGTTCTGTCATCTGATCCACTTTTCGTGTTGATCGGTCCGATGCCGTCCCCGCTGGACGTTAAACTCACGGCATACCCCGTGTTAAACACGGGAAGCTGAGGAAAACCTCAGGTGACACAGTTCCCCGCACCTAGTACGGGATGCCTCAGGCCATCATGCCTTCGAGAAGCCCTATTAGGGACGGAAGACAGACGTGCAGAGCCGCAGTGTTATGACATGCCCCCAGCACCCAGAGCCACCCGGCCTTCTCACCGCAGGTTGCTGCCCCGCCCAGACTCCTTGGAACGTCCGGGCGGAAGCAGCGTAATTAACCGGTGTCCATGAAGATATGGCGCCGGGAACGAGATTCACGAACATTCTTAAGTCTATGAGGGAGACCCGGATTAGGCGACAAGTTCCGAGGAGACGTCCAAGGAAGGAGAAGCCGACATCCCATCATCCCGGTTTCGATCAAGGAGCAGACGCCCCTGAATAAGGGACGGATGCCGCCCGCCCTTGGAAAGCGGGACTGCGGGACCACAAGCCGCGCGCCCATCCCCTCGGGTTGACGGGTGCACGCGCGAACGCGTCCTGGCGGAACAGCGTAACCCGACGCACATCCGCACCGAAACAATGTTAGTATTGATTTAATTAACTTATTTAGAAATAATCATTCTGTTATGAGTTTCAAAAAAATCATGTACCAAGTAGTGTCAAAATTGACATAAAATAGTTTTTAAAACAAATATTATATTATTAATTGTTATTTTAGTCCTAAAAATCTATGGTTCGGAAAAATGACTTAGATAAGGATATATATATTAATAATAAACCACTTGGGGTTTTTTTGTCTTATTATAGTATGTTTATTAACCATATAGTTTAAGAATAACAAAAATATACGGTAAAAGTTAAATTATTTACCTTAGAGTTAAATCTAAATTGTAAGGATAAAATAGTAACCTAAACTTCTCTGAAACATATTGGTTGACAGGATTTCGACCCATCGCCAACTTATATTCGAAATAAATCAATTGGGAGCTATTAAGAACCGAATATGACTTTATTATAAAATAATATTTGATGTTTTTCTAAGGTACTCCTCTCATCCCTTATAAAAGGGCACCGCTTCCCTATTCTCTTCACACCCTTTTGAGCGTTGAAGCTGTGCCAAAACCAGCCCATTTCTATTCTCCACTTCCCTAGAAACATTCTGTAGGTTCTGGTTTTCTCAAAATACCAACTCAACTTCCTTAAGAATATGCTTAAAAGAGGTGCCTCGAAGAACATGTAATCTCTTCTTCCGATTTTCTCAACTTTCTTTCTTCTTCTACATCTTCTTCTTTAGTTTTCTCATTATAAAGTAATAACATAATTATTAATTATATACTTATATTTTATTATAAATATTAAGCATCCCTATTTCACCTTCTATCCATCCTACGGAAAACGAAATCACCGCGCCTGCGTACGTACAGAATACCGCCTCCACGCCGTGGTGTAATCTGTTTTCGACCACCACCTTACTTGGATTGGTATAATGGTGTAAATAAATATATATATATGATTATTGTAAAGTGATATTGATTCTTAAATATTATACATACGCTTCAATACAATACCATGATCATGGGAATGATATCATCGCTCATGCATACGTACGGACTGCTGTCTCCACGACGCGATGAGATTTATTCTCCATGTTAACCATTCATGAATGATTACAACGTATATATAATGAATAATAACGAGATATATGAAATAATAATGATACTGGATTTATGTATATATATATATATATGTCATCTACTTAATTCCATTGAATTCAATAAGGAAACGAAAACCGCGTTCATGCGTACATAGATCCTATCGTCTCCATGAACAATGTATTTCATTCCATTTATCGATATATCATATATATATGTATATGATAAATATATATATTATATAAAAATCATGTTTTACATTGTGGAATTTAGTAAATCAGGATATAAGTAATAATATCAAGAACAACAAGTCGAATCACTTACAATAAATGAAACAATTTTACCCAAATCACTGCTTTTATATCGAATTTACAAAAGTACGGTTTTATAAAGTCACAAGTAAAACATATATGATATCATAAAAATGAATATGATTCTGTAATAAGTCAATTCCATTATTTAAATCATTATACAGGAGTCTCTGATACATACGAAGCATATCAGACAAAAGGTAAGGGATAATTATTCCAATCTCATTCTTATCTGAGATTGTTTATTCATAAGTATTTACTGGGGTTATATTTATCATCCATGTCCTTGATTTCTAAAAATGGTTCCATGTATGTTTAAAGTCCTTTTTACCCATTTCTGAATTTTACTACATGGTATGTAAGGAATGATGCTTTTTTTTACAATACGAGGTAATTTTTTACTTTTCGAACAAAAGTAAGAGAAAAATGTTATTTTTTAACTTATACGGCGTGAATGGATTTTTACAGCTTCATAACGCCTCATTTTAATGAAGATTACTCTACAAGATTTTATAACTATTTTCAAAAAAATAATTTTCTTTTAAAATTGAATTGCATTTTGTGGAATGAAAATGATTTTGAAGAAGAAAGTATATTTTCCTCAATAATTCATTTCAATTGTTTTATCAAAACCATTTTCCATTTAAGATGACGTTATTTCATATGTGTATGTTTCAAGTATGATGTCTATATGATTTAAATGGTTTCACTTTTCTTATGATGAAATATCCATTTGTTTTATATGGATTATGTAATGATGGGATGATGTTTATGAAACCCAATTTATTATTTGGGTTATGAGGAATGATTTATGTTTATTTTTTGGGACAAGTAATAATGATTTCATTATGATATGGGTGGGACCTATATCTCCCTCCAATGCATTGGTTAAAGATTTAAATCTCATGAGATAGACATGGCTGTAATGGTAAGTTAATCCCGTTTAGTAATACATGACTGGAAGGAGGAGTGAACTCGATTCAGAAAGGGACTTTGTCCACTAAGATGGTCTTGGCAGCAATTCCTTGACAACTATGGAAATCATATCTGGTGCTTAATGATTGCAACAATAACATGTTTTATTCCCATGCTATTTTATCATGATTGATGATCCATTATGATCCATGCCTTTTGTACTTCAATGTTTTATGTCATTTCTCAAGATTTTGATGTTTAAAAATTATGTTCATTTTTTGAAGTTAAAATGTATATGGTTTGTTTTATTATCTCCATGCTTACCCCTACTGAGCATTTGAGATCACCCTTTATATGTTTTCTTTTCCCCTGGATTTAAAGAAAGGTTTTAGGTAAGAAAACAAAAAGGGGAAGATCTTTATTGGAGATGTTGAAGATCTTTCACCATGATTAGAAGATTATGGTTTGAGTTTCCAAAGACACTAAAATATTATGATCCTTGAGTGTTGGTTCTTGTTATGTATTATGTATTCCGCAAAACAAATGTAATGTCTATGTACGTCAAGATATGGGTGTCTACATTGCACCAGGTGGATTTCCTTTTAAAACACTCCATTCATGTGACTTTAAAAGTGTTATTTCATCAAACACAAAGAGTTTTATAATAATTTCTAGGTTTATAGATGAATCTCTCAGCATACTAGAGATGATGTCAAGATAGGGTCATGATTAATAATTAACTAGGAATGCATTAAGATTTCATCGACATGCATGTATCACTCTCTTCAATCCATGGTCACATCAACATGGTTGTATTTTCTTAAACCATCAATTGGAACCATGTATTATAAAAAATAATGTCACTATCTATACATGATCTAAATATATTACATCACATATTTATTTTTATTTTATTCCACATCCCAAATACCACCTTTTATTTTAACAAAATCTTGGGGTCATCATTCCCATAAGAACTACATTCGATAGTACTATTTTTTGGCCCATTACGGATAGTTCATTGATGTTCTATTTTATGATTCCTCATGGGAAAAAAATGTGAATTGAATATTCCAAATGTATTTGGTTTCCTTCCCATTTCACTCATCTCGAGTCCCAACTCATGCTTTCATGAGTTGTTGATCGATAATGTCAATCTGACTATGCTACATGGAACATATGTATTTTAATACATTCAAATTGAACTTGGAACACCTATAAAAAATTGATAACCCCCCATATTCTCCAATTTATTACACAAATAACTACTTCGTGATGTATTTTCAGAAAATAATGCATCCAATTAATAACTAATTTTCAAAATGTCCACGCACCCAAATAGTCCTACCTAGGTACCCAATTTTTCTAAACATGAACTTTGGGTTATTTTAAAAGGAAAATGAATCACCATTCCTGAATCAATTTACTCAAGAACCTTCAAGTAATATATATAGAAATGATAATAAAATTTTTTCTACCAAAAAAAGGAAAATATAGTCCCAAAACAACCTCTTTCACAGGTTTTCCATAACATAATAACATTATTGAACTACTTGTGTATGAGTAAAAGAAATCATGTAGTCCAATACACATATCCCTTATGTATATATAATGAGAATAAACATCCCATTTATAAACATTAATTACACAGCATCTGAAACACCTGTAGACTCTATGTGAAGAGGTGAAACAAAAGCATACAAGAAATTCATCGACCAAAAAGTTTCATGATGTAATGGTTAAGGGATAAAGTTTTACACTCACTATATATCAATATTTGGTAATAAATGCTTGAGGATCATCTTACAAGATAACCAACCACTTACCCAGGGTGTCATTTCAGAAACTAAGTGTTCTGCCTAACTAAAATGATAATGGAACAACACTTATCATTCCTAGGACTTTAGCTTAAAATTTGACCAGTTTTTCATCGTAAAGGGAAATACCTCAATATGAAAACATCTCATTAAGGAAAACAGATTCTAAACTACATATTGGGTATCACCTAAAATATTTTCACTCTACCTTATATCCTTTAAGTTTACGAAATATTAGAATAGGACAACATAGACCTATGTTCAAGCCCCATGTTCCTGCTTAATGAGTCTTCCATGGGAGGCTAAAGTAAACTATTACGTGATGGTTCACACTATAATCAACTATCAAAGGAATAATTGAAGGCATTTACCTTATTATTATTTATTTAAACATTTTATGAAGCTCGTATATAAGGCATATGAAGTACCAATTATACACTAAATTTATCTAATAACTTTATTTAGATGGTACCTTATAGTATAAGAGAAAAACTATTATATAATTTCATTTTAATAAATAATAATTCTTCATTTAAAACATAAATTATCATTAGAGGATAATTTATAGATAATTTAAACTCTAATATGTAGAGGAAACTATTATTTAGTTTGTAATTGTAATTTTAATTAACTGAAACCTCATAGTAATAATGATCGAAAGTAGAAATAAAGACCCTTTAAAATTTCAGGGGAATATGTTCAGAATGATGACACAAAAAATTTACTGATAATAGATATAATTTTCTGATGAAAATTTAAATAACTACCCCCTTAACATAAAAATAACCCCATGGGGTCAATTATCAAGGTAAAGTAATAACAAAGATGACCTACTGGGGTCCCATCAAGATAATCTTGGTTCAGTTAAGTGCATCCCATAATAGTTAAATAATTAAAATTTTAAACACCATTAATGGGTTTATCTCATAAGAAACAAGCCCCAACTGAGTTACTTGGGTCCATTCATGAATATAGGGATTAAGTCATACAGGTCTTCATGAAAAAATAATAGAGGTACATTCCTGAATAAGGGAAACCATTTTCTATAAGGATTTAAATTAAGAATATATATATAATTATCATGGTTTATTTAGATGAATTACAAGTACAATGTTCTAAATGTACTCGAATTTATAAGTTGAATTCAGGATTCATGTAACTATAATAACATTTTCACTTTTTACGAGACAATATAACTAGTCAATATATGATGGGTCAATTATATGGGTTGCCATTCTCTAATTTATAAAGGCCCATACACTTTATAAATTTGAAATTGGATTCCATTTAATTTCATCCATAAATGCTTCATCCAATGAAACTAATTTTCTAGAGATAAAACATTCCATAATTAGTTAGTTAAATAGAATTTCACTATCATGGAATGGGGGAAACACCATTTGGGTTGATTTATACACTTTACTTAATTGACCATATATTATGATTATTAAAAGGCATGTTATCACAACAATAATGTTTGTAAGCATGAAAAAAATCATAGAATGTTATTATGTATTTTTGAAACACTATAAAAAAGATGTAAATCCCCTGGTCATGGTTTAGATATAATCATGTTATATATTCACATAAAAATGATACAAAAATAATCATGAATTTTGCATTCTAAATTGTAATCTACATGGAATGGAATATGTATGACATGCGAAACTATATTTTCTTATATTGATGCATGTTACAATAGTTCCTTGACATATTGGGGAAAATGTTAATATCCATAATTCTATAACTAGTGTATATATTATAATTACCCTACGATAAATAATAATAAACTATAATAAAAAAATCCTAATAATTCCATATATAGAAACTTGATCTTTCCCTTATCAGTGGGTCGGCCAGACCTTGACACAAGCTATTTACCAAGTGACGAAACAATGCTAGTATTTTGTATACTATCCCAAAATGGTATGATAAATTAAAAGAGTACTTTGATACCAATTGTATCATCCCGACCTAGAAGCCACTAAAATTGTTCCCTGGTCTAGCCTGTCACTTGGCTAGAATCACACCACCCCATACACCATAGGATAACGACAAGTAGTGTGAGGGTTTAAAGGTTTTATAGTGGGTAGAATATACCCTATGATCTAGAATAAATACCCTGGAAGCATAATAAATGAAATCTAGTGGAACATAATAATAAATAACTAACAAAAAAATCGATTAATTATTACCATGAATGAACATGAAACTCATAATTTTCAATGTATTCACACTTGTAGTAATGGATATATAAAAAATAATAATAACACATATATAAAATTACTGACGAATATCCTCATAAGAATTCTGAGTACCATCTCAATACCATCCTCTTTAGATCCCATGTACAAGCATAAAACACACAACATCTTACATGATCCTAGACATATTCAATGAGGTATGTTCATGTACCAAAAGGAGACCCAAATATTATGTGATATAAACATAGAAATCCATATCCAATGGTGCCTAATTCTCTCCAGTACATGAATATAAAGTACAGTACAATTTAAATATATGAAACAACGTAGTAAACTAATAAATTTTAGACATTCAGGTTTGGGTTCATCAATCAAATCCCAACCAACCATACCTACTTCAACATCTACTAGAATGCTTTTGAAATTTTTTCCATCTATATATGTATGTATGTATAAGGATTATATATTAAGTGATATGTGTAGCCATATATATAGATACAAAGACTAGATTGGACCCAAGGTGTAACATAGAAATCCATGAATTGTAACGAGACACTTAAAGAATTATAAGGGAAACCATCATCGAATAACAAAAATAGTGAGTGAAACCATTATTGAGTATCATAAGTCAAGAGGGAATATAGTATAGAGAATAAATATTTATAAGGGAATCTATGCCTAATTATCAAAATTTATAAGGTATTCCATGTCTGAGTATCATAACATATAAGGGCAATCATGCCCGAGTATCATTATTCAAGAGTGACTCCATTCGTACGTATCACAATTTAACAGGCAAGACATGATCATGTATCATAATTTACAAGAAAATACATAATTAAAAGGTCATGACCATTATCCTAAAATATAATAAGTCATGTACACAATTTGGGTTACTCAACTATTTTGTAATTTAAAAGGACATGGGAAGTTCAATGCCACTATCAATTTATCATGTGGCATGGGTCACATATTTCATTCATTTTTTGATATGTTCCGTGTATAGATCCTTACCATTAAAATTTTATTCCCTCTAAATTATTAATTTCAATGGTCATGAGATTACCCATGCCAACCATTCATTTAAATATCAGTAATTAGGATTGAAAAGAAAGGACACATTCCCATTTGTAATTTTCAATAATTTTTTTTTCATTAATTAAAAAATTCTTACTCTAAAAAAATTACAATTAATAGACAATAAGTTATCATTATATGTCACACCCAAGGGTAGGATAAAATTGATCTCACTAACCTCTAATCATGAAAGGAGGCCTAATGAAGGGTCTAGGTCACTATTTACATTATGTATTTTGGATTTCTCAGATATTAGGAGTAATACATGGATGATATAGCATGAAGAACAAGGTAGTGTGCAATCATTCTATAACATATGTTAAGTAGGAAATTTTTTCCATTCAACTATTATGTAATTTATAGGGACCTGGTAAGTACCATGAAACTACAAATTTATCTTGTGAGACGGGTCAATAATTTCATTCATTTGTTGATATGAGGCAAGTGTAGATCCTTACATTTAAAATTATATTAAAATTATATTTTTCAATTTATTGGCCATGATATTACCCATTACAATAATCTAGTGTCATATAAGTAATCACTAGGGACAATCATGTACACATTACCATTTTAAATTTTTAATTATTAATTTATCATTAATTAATAAATTCTCACCTAAGGTAAAATTACAATAAATGGCCAATAATTTCTATTTATAAGTAAAACCCAAGGGGTGGACCCAATTGATTTCACCGACCTGTATTCTTGAAAATATGTCCAAAAAAGGGTCTAATATCTTAATTAGATAATTAATTCTAGATTTTTCGAATATTAGGAGTAATGCACACAAGATCTGGCATGCAACATAAAATATTAATTTATAAACAATGATAAATTAATGGAGAAATCTCTATATCACCTACCAAATTATTTGGATGACTGAATCATCCACTATTGAGAGTTGATCTACTCTAAAAGGGATAAATAGAAGGATTTTACTAACTCTGTGAAAATATGGTGAATGAGCTCACCTAAAGATAACGTTGGGGATTGATAGTCAAAAGAAGAAAGGAATAATGATTAATAGACATACTGATGTGATTCTAATTCATCTGATGATGTTTGATTCAAATATCAAATGGGGGATATCATCTAAAGGGATAGGATAAGTGTAGGGTTCACAAACAAGATGCCTCTAGGGAAAATTGGGGAAGAAATAGGGTTGTAAACTCTTAAAGGGTTTGGAAAAAAATAACCATTTTACCTTTTAATGAGTCGTATAGTTATACTGCATAGTTTGGCCTACCATTCTATATCCATGAAACTCAAATTTCTCAAGATCCACAAAACCCATAGTTTAAGTGATTAGTTTTTTCTAACTGTGCACCAACCGCGAGATGCTACTGTTTATGTGGTACTAACCATGTGGGATAGGTGCAATTTTTTTAATCCCATGTCAAGACCATACATACACCAATGTAGTTTTCAACTTAAAATCCACACAACCTTTAAACCTAAATTATAGTGTTTAACAAACAATGTTTCACCCATTTTAAGTTCGCACAATTTGTCATTGAGGGCTGCAGAGTTTCAACAAAATGTGTGCCCCAATATACTTAAAATGATTTTTTTTCAAAGATTGATTATTCTAAAATACATCCATGTGCTAGGGACATGTGTTGGCCCCTATGTCACATACAAGAGAAATAGTTTTATCTATTCTAAGAATTTGATTTACATTTCAAGTTTGTATTAAATATTTGGATCATCCCCCAACCAAATATTTCAATCTACAAAGGAAATTACAACCTGTGTAAAACATGGGTCTTGACATGTATTGTCATAATGATTTATATTTTATATCATATTACTTTAACCCAATTAATATTTTTAATACCTATTAATATATACACACTTATAATATTAATGATTTTTAGTTCTTAAAAAAAATTGAAGGAAATTATAGCCATTGATATCAAAATATATAACACACATAAGGTATATTAAAATAAATTACCCAAGGGTTTATGGACCACTTAGAGTGGAGTGGTGAATCAATTACAACTTTTTTTTCTATATTTAATTATTAAATTCAAACTCTGAGACTTACCCGAGGGTAAATATTCCCCATATTATGGTTCACAACCTCTCTAGGATAATGCTATAAATAAAGTCAAAAGACAAAAATTATTTAAAACATTTAATACTAAGGACCACTCCATAAATGGATTTGTTATTTTCCCATTCATGGTTTCTATAATATAATCCATCATCTGCTATAATGGTTTAATTCTTTATAAACCCCAAAATAGTCTTAGTAAGAATACACATTGATAGTTCTTATAGAAAATTAAAAAAATTGGGTTTACATTGAAATAAAAGACTCACTACATTATATAATTACACACACTAAGTATTAATGTCTCCATAAAATATTTTCATTAATATATATATATATATTTTTCTATCCAAATCTAGTTTATGTAGATCAAAAAACATACTTAAGATACTTCCTCATTAATAAGACCGATCTGATTCCTATCAAAATACATCATTCAAATTCCACTTGATATTCATAAATACATTATTTTATCTTAGTTTCTGTTTCACCCTTGTTCATTGATATTTTATATAACATGATCATGTGATTTCTCGACTCAATAATGTCTAGTGATCTTTTAAAAATCACATGGTCCCCAATTTATAAAGGGATTGATTAAAATATTTATGAAAATAAGTGTTATAAATAAAACATCCAAAACAATACATACCAAATGTTCATTGTATTTCTATAACTTAATTGCATTGATGATAAAAATTTAATACAATCATGACATTATCTTTTTCTTTTTTCTCTTTGATTGTTCTTCAGTTCTTCTTACTAACTCAATCTCTCAGTACACATATTCTTGAGCATCTTTTTTTTATTTTCATATTTTTTAAAATTGTTCACTAAAAAATTGTATTTACTATATTTAGAATTTTTAAAATAGATATAAAAATTGTTTCCCATTATCTCCATTAAATTTTTTACATTTTTATTATGTGGGTATCTACCAGGATATTCAAATACCATTTATCCACTCAAGGACCATATACTATATATTTAAAGGATTGACCTTGTTTTTTTCTTTTCATAAATTTTCTTCTCAACATTATGAGTCTTAAATATTCTTATAAGCTCAAGTTCTTCCTCATTCTATAATCAATACACTTTCACTAAAATATATATATATATATTTTTTCATTATTTTGTTAAAAATATACATCATTCATATTCAAATACTAAAAAGCTCTTCAGTTTTGAGTGGAATATTATAAAATAAAATGTATTCAATATTGAAGATATATTTTTAGAACACCCCTAAACTAATATCATCATGTAGATGTAATCACATGTCACTGTAATATTTAGAATATTTTAGATCCACACATTCATCATGAGATTTGTTTTCATTTTTGAAGTAAATAGTCCGAAACTTGAGATTTAGGATTAATACATTTTTAATAAATTTATCCAACCTTAATGGAATATTAAAAACATAAGAATGTATAATCACACTATTTTTTGATGTTTTTTACATTTAAAATCAGAACCATTATATTTCCATTTAATTCTCAATTTGGATAATAATTGATGATTTTCAAATATTCCTATACAAAAAATATGAAATTATAGAAAAACTGTCATCTCCCCCAATAATCTTTAAATTAATGTTCGATAATGGATCTTATCTACTTCATGATGATTTGAAAATGTTATTACTTCTTTGAAATTATCCTAAATTATCATTCTTAAGAAAAATTAAATTCTGGAAACTCTTATTATTTATATTTACAAAATTCTCATAATGAAAAAATGAACTTTATGATATCATCTTTATTTATATTACTCATGAAATAAACCTTATGAATCATAAAAATAATAATAACAAGGAGGATAATCCATTCTTTTGGGGATAATGCATATGGATTTACATCCTTATGGGATTACCATTCTTACAGATCAATATTCTGATGATTCTTACCTAATGGTTCATATGAAGTTATGATTATAGATATAATTCTTATACGAAATGTATTATCCTTATGGGGTCATCATACATATAAATATATTCTTTTTATAGGAAATGTTCTTTACTCATCGATCATTCTGTTAATTTACCTCATCCTTGAGAACTTCTGTGAACCATATTTATGAAGTGGAGTTCATGATTATGTAATTTTTTATAATTGTTATAGAAGGGTGGATTATGTTTATATTAATAATATATTAATCTTAATCACTAATCATATTAGCTTAAATTATGTTCACACCATGTTAGATAATCTATTCATTGGTCCATGGTCTCTAATATGACACACACACACACATATAATTTTAGACCTATCCAATTTTTACCCTTAAAATATTTTGTCCATAATTCAATAATTAATCCAATATTTTATTTAAATCTTCTCAAGTCCTATTCATTATATTTAGAAACAACTAAAAACACTTTTATAATTTATTAAATGTCCTGGAACTCTTCCTCTCCATTTCTAAGGACATATGATTCATAATTACTACTATTTGATTTCTCCAATGTATCTTATTACACTTATAAGATTATCCTCAACAAAGTCACTTAAAATATTCATCCAAGTGTTGGATAATAATGATTTTTTTTGTCATTTTAGTAGAACTACGTGATGGTTTCTCTAATACATTTAGTTAACAATCAGAAAAAATAGGTGTCTTCTTACACATGTTTCTAGAAATCATCAAGCTGTTTATAGAATCCCATGCTTTAAATTTTACTAATTAGTAAAAAAATTGATGATTGTAATAATATGTATTTTAAATGGATGCCACTTATATAAATATCTCTAATGTATGAACATTATCACATTTTTAAAAAAATAAAAAAACTACTCTCCCATTATATGAAACTTTTTATGAATATCTAATTGAAGAAAATTTTTCTTCTTTACCCATAATACATGGGAACCATTCACGTCTTCCTCTAGCTGAATAAATACTTACTCTATTATAAATTCCTCCATACACATTGAAAATATATATATTGGAAGAATTTATTTATATAAAAAAACAAATGGTACTTTAAACACCCCATTGTAATTGTTATCAATGGTCCGTACTTCCACATACATTAGATGAATGTAAATATTCCATTAGATCCTGAATTTCATTCTCTCACTTAATGATAATGAAAACAGAAGATGAAAAGGTTTCACTCTCTCTATTGTTCAAATAAAAAATTCAAGAATGGCTATATGCTCTATTCAAATCCCTTAACCTCGAAAAAATATTCTACCTTTGATATTCTAATCCTATCTTGAGATATAGGAAGAACCACTATATTATTAGTAAAGTGAATTTGGTTTGTCAATTATAAGTCTACATGGGATAATTAAATGTATAAAACAAGAATGGTTTTAAAAAAGCATAAAATCTATACAAATAACATTCTTAATGTTGTAATAAGTTAAAATTTCTTTTCCCAGGGATTATATAATCAAACTTTCAATTAAATTTATAAGAAATCAATATTATTCACAAAACAAATAAAAAATTTCAACAGTATCTTGTTTTTGTCTAATTATTAGAGTATATTTAAACCAACTTTATAATATATATACATCATATAATTGAATAGAACAAGGATTGTGAAAATAAGATCTTTGACATCTTATTTTTCAAGGTATTTCATGATTTTATATATATTTGAATTCAAAAAATATCTAACAACATCACTCAATTTGTTAGATCCCCTCAAGGGAAGCATTCCGTTAAACACCATGGTTGATACATTCTTCAATTTAAATAATCTATAATTTTTTATGATACCAGAATAAAAATGAAACCCATTGAAAATTAATATGTATTAAAATTTTAAAATAACATGATGGGTTGACTTTCCTCTATCTTCAACTTCAATGACCATTTT
Organism: Viscum album; assembly: GCA_963277665.1. Classification (NCBI taxonomy): domain Eukaryota; kingdom Viridiplantae; phylum Streptophyta; class Magnoliopsida; order Santalales; family Viscaceae; genus Viscum; species Viscum album. The sequence continues at coordinate 1,005,042,406 of OY728164.1, read as the reverse complement.
AAAGAAAAAAATAGATTTGTATGAGGATAAAATGGTCTTCTATAACAATTTGAATCCTATAAATATTGATGAGACATTTTTATCAACCAAGAGACTCCATTCATTAAAGGTTTGAAATTCCATGAATCCCTTATGTGATCATTCTCTTTAGGTGTTTTTATTTTAACATCTTTAGGAATTAGGGGTTTATATTCATTTTCAACTTTATTCTTTACTATAATGATATTATTGGATTGAACTAGAAATCAAAATTAAATCATTTTAGAATAATCCGATATGTTATCTTCTACTAGATGATCTGAAAATTTCATTAATATATCTACTGGTCCAAGTTGCTGTATCTTTTTTTGGTGCTAACTCCTTTGTTTGAGTAACTTTAACACAAAAATCCATTGATTCCATCTATTTGTCTCAGAAAACCTCAATATATCCTCGTAAACCCATCAAACACTTGTTTGGAGTATAAAAAAACAATATTAAACAATCATTGAATATTTAATTTAATTATTCCTTTATAGGGAAAAATATCACCTTCTTCTTTGACTTATTGGGAGTTTCATTCCTAGAATTTTTTTGAACTTGATTACTCCTCATGGATAAATTATTTTTAGTACTTTTTTTATTCTTATATTGCAGATTTATCTTTATATTAGCATTAGAGTTGTGGTAGGTTGGTACATATAAATACAGATCAAAAATGTTTCTTATACAATTATATTCAAAAATTTAGTTTAGGGATATATTATACTTCATCATTGAAAAATGATTCTATCCAATAGGAAGAATGATTGTTAATATTATACTTATTTATAAAATAATACTACAACTTTTATAGGATGAAATATTATAATAATAGTCAATTTAAATATTCCCAACTCACTAGGAACATCAAACATGGCACAAAAACCTCTTTCTTGTCTCATGTAGGATCAGTATATCATTAATTTTATACATTAGAACCTTTATGTTTTTGGGTTGAAACTGACACTTTATTGGGATATTTTTTGGTTGATTATCTTATTACAATTCCCTATATTCCTGATTAACTTATTTTTTGGTTTTATAAAATTTTTAGATACCCAAATTTTAATAGTTTCTGAGTATCATTCAGAAATTAAAGATACAATATATTTAGTAAAAAATTATTTAATATGAGCAGGAGGATTCAATATTCAATGAGAATGAGTAATATTCTTATCAATGTGTTCTAATGATCATTTTACCACCATTATATATCCATTTTTTCAGAAAAAACTTTTCTAAAACATTATTTGGTGGTATTTTCTTCTCAATTCAGTGGGCAGGTACATATTAGGTTGATTCCATGTTTTTAAATTCAAATGTTAGTTAAAAAAAACCTTAGACTAACTGTATTATTTTCAAACAAAAGCAATACAATTTCATTTTCCATTTTTATTTCACCTTTCCAATATTATCTAAATGAATCCTAACACATTCTTGCAAATCATTTTCTATATCCTTTATTATTTTGGACTTAATCTCTAAATGAGAAGCCATAATTCCCAAAATATATTTATATATTTATTCAAGAGTGAATATATATATATATTTATCATAATAACAATATATTTCTTTTCAATATAGAATTATAAATTTCTTTCTACCATGAAAATTTTATATATGATAATCTATGGGTATTTCTCTTTTTCTATTAGCTCATTCATGAGAGTGTTTATTTTTTTCAACAAACTTCATAATTATTTTTTATTTCATTATGATCACATATCATTTGTGATTTTTCATCATCTAAGTCCATAATGAACCCTAATATATGAGACAAAACATTATTAGGGTATCTATTGCTATATTCCCCATTCTCATAGTATAAAATATCATCATATTTAATATTATTAGACACATCATATCTTGAATTACAAGAACCAATTTGAATACCTTAAGCTAGTGGTGGTTATTCTTTCTTCATTGAAATGTTTCAATTATTATTCACTACTTAGATTTTTTATTTTAAAATGTATTATGAGCGAATTCAAAATTTGTAACAAAAATAATGAAAACTATTTATTACACCATAGTATCTTCTTTAAAAAAATATTAAAATATGAACTTCATCAACTTGGATAGAAATCATAGGAAATATTGTTTTTTTCATAGGTAACATAGATTTTCTATAATTCTAGTTAGTGTGGATAGGGTTTGATGGACTAATGATATGGGAGGGGGGATTCAATGGTCTATTTTCTTTTATGATTTATTATTTTAAAATTTATCTCTTATAAAGATCCATTTCTCGACCTTTAATATATTTTGTCTTAGTGATTTCCTTTGATAATTCGTTAAATAAAGGGATTAGAATAAAATTTAAAGGTTGAGCTCTAAGGAATTCTACTTTCCTTGGTTCTTCATTCATCATAATGAATTTTTCTGTACTATAATTAATCACTGACTATAATTATTTGATGCATCACACTCCTACACATTGTCTCACCATGAATACAATTTCCTTCATCTCAATTGACTTCAATAAACTTAGTTTAATAGTAAAATTATAACATTACACTATTTTTTCCTTAGATACCCCGAGTCTCATAGGTTACACACCATCCACCATGAATAAAAACATTTGTTCATTCCATACACACTTTAATTAGATCGCCAAATCAACTCTGGATGCTTCAATATCAATAAGAATAATATCATTATTCTCGATATAAAGTTCTCAACTACCACTTGTTCATCATGAATATATTCTTTTTTCTCGGTATTTTTTATATTAGTTCACTGATATTTTAATAATTTTTTGATAAGATTTATCAACTCATTGAGCTCTTTTGGTATTATATAATACAGTATTTCCTTAATATATGAAAGGATATACTCCAATGATTAGTAAAATTAGTAAAAAATTTAATCATTCCTCACTTATTTTCAATCATTTAATACAATGGATTACAAAAGATCCTCATATCTCTTCGTATTTGATACCAGGAAGACCAAACATCAATATAAGCTCAAATTCGTTTTCTTTTTCTTTCTTATTAAGAGTTATTTGGTTCTTTTTCACAAATCAAGATCATGGTATGAATAGTTCCAAACTTTTGTTTTTCACTGTTATCATTTTCTTTTCATATATATGTTACTAGAAAATAATATTTCATATTTTAAAAAATTAAAAAATCCACAATACAACTGGTTCCCATGATTTCCATTATATTTCTCACATTTTTATATTTTGGTGACATTCATGATCTTCATAATCCTTTTACTTATCAACAAATGTCTCTTACTCATTTCAAGGCCTTCCCATCCATTTTTCTATTATTCCTTATTTGACTTTTTAGTATTATATGTCTTGCAGAATCATTGAATCTATAGATGTTAATTAGAATATTCTCAATAAACCTCTACCAAAAATAGATGATAAAAATTTAACAATGTTATATTAAAAATATAAAACATTCAGATTCACTATATAATTTATTCTTCATTTGTTAGTGGAAGATTCAAAGAACCCCTTGTATTCTAAAATGAATACAATTGTTCAACACACCCAACCATTCTCATCATATCATATATTTTTCATCACATTTACATGAGATATTTAAATAATAAAAGATCAAATCATGTATAATTATAGTTTTCTTCATTTATAGATTGGATAATATAGAAATTAAATTTTAAAAAAAATATATTTCTAAAACTTACTACTACTTAACATCCCCGCAAAAACATAAAGGTACTCAAATAATGAATTTTGGTGATGTTTATTTCCATTTCAAATGAGAAAACAATACTCACTTTAATACTCAATTATTAAAACAGTTGATGTTTTTCTAAAATTATTATTAAAAAATAATGTAATGATAGAACAATGATCATACCTCTCAATCATCCCCAAAAAAATATTGGATCATGGATATTTAATGCTTCATGATGTTCTAAACAAGTAATAATACCCAGTCACAATACCAAAGTAGCATTATTTTGAAAAAAAATAATTTTAAATTCTCTTTATAATTATGATATATTCAGAATTACGATAAGGATAAAATGACCCTTATAAGAACATCCTTACCGCTCTTCCTCATTAAGTAAACCTTACGGCTTAATAGAATTGTGTTTATATTAATGGAAAATCATGATTACAAGGATCATTCATATAACACAACATCATAATGGATAATCATGTAGATGATTATTATGATATTATTCTCACTAAGTAATTCTAACAATGTTGATTCTTGTGCATGCTAGATTGTAGTGTCCTGAGATATTTGGTTCTTTTATTGATACTACATTCAACTTCTTTTATCATACACAACAGTGAAGTAATTCAACACTAGTGTCGCACCCTAAATTTTATATTTTTATATTTTATTACATTCCTAGATTTGGATATTCTTGCTGATTATTGGGTTGAATCCCTATTTTAGGTTTTGGGATTTTATTTTGAAATTGGGGTTTTGAGTTTGACAGAATCTATCATATGGTTTTGGAAGCCATATGGAAACTACATGGTTCAGTTTTGGATCTATGTATAGGTGTTCAATATTGTTGGAACATGGAATGGTAACCATGAGTCCATCACATGATAGTGCCCCTTTTCTCTAATAGTTTGTGCACAGTTGGCATATAGTCTGGAATACTATGCGGAAATACCATCTGGCCAACCTTGTGTGTTTTTTTTAAAACAATAATAAAATTAAATAAAGACAAGTAATTGAAATAAATCAATAGAAAATTATTTTTTTAATAATTACAATAATAATGATATTATTATTTTTAAGAACATTATTATTACAATTATTAAAACTGTTATTTTTTTATTAGTTTTTCTTTTAGAAACCGTAATGTTATTTTCCCATTTCACCTCCATAATCTTATGTGACCTGACCCTGCATCCCTATGCCCCATGTGCATGCTACCCTCCTATAGGTCCTCCACCCGATCAGCCTTCCTCTCCTCCAGTGCGCCCTCATTCATCAGTAACCACAACAGCTCCTCCTCTGGTGGCATCCCCCCTCCCTCACACGACCCCCTCCCTCCTCCTCACTTGCACACAACCTGCCTCATCTAGATATCCCCCATGATGCACCACCACTTCTTCTTCTAGTGCTCGATCTTGATAATATCTGTTTTGCAATCCCTTCAGGTACGGTTTCCATCTTCCCATGTTTCATTTCCTTTTCTGATTTGATTATTTTCATCACAACCAGGGGTGCATATGACTGGGATGAACATTCAGGTTTTTGGATTGTTATTTTTTGGTGTCACTTTCATCTACACTGTGTGATATGGGTCATTAAGGCCTTATTTCAGACCATCTCAGTTGATTGGTTCTGGGTTGACATGGATTAGTTTGTGAAAAAATGGTATTAGAGGAGGACCTTGTTATTTGGTATGTCGGGTAACATAGAGATTAGTATAATTGGGAATATATAGGTAGGTTAGGGAAGGATTTCATGAACCCTTTCCCATCCACTCCACACTATAGAAAACCACATACCATATGTCATTTGTCGACATCACAAACAAAATTGTATAACATTACCACAACATCAACACGACCTCGTCAAAACAAAATACAAACATGATTTGTTACTACACTTGGATGCATATGAAATATATTAAGGTATTAAAACACACAAATAAACACATATAAGGAAATCATAATTCATTACATCTAACATATACACATATACTATAACTTTATTCCACCATAGCCCATATAATCAATTATGATGTAAAATTGAGACAAAAAACCCTTATGAGTCTGTGTTTGATGATTGTAATCCATTATAGCTTAGATATGTGTGCATACCATGCTATATCTAGAATAGAGAGTATGATAGGCTAAGTAGTAAACTGTTTTTATCCTTCATATCCAAGATATTGGGATCAAATATTAGGCCCCAACCTTATAACATTACTTAATATTGAATTACATTGAATAATTCACATTGAGGATCTTTTCAGGTTTAGTGTTTTAGAGAATTAAGATATAACTATTACATCTCAATGATTAAAAAGTAGGCACATCTACACAACTTCCATCTTTTTCAAAAAATAAAAACTCTTGAACAAAAGAGTCATGTCTAGTTCCTTGTTTTAGACAGCCTGGCATTTCCTTGATCCCATACTTGAGCCTATTCAACTTTATGTCCTGTGAAAACGTTTCAAAAATGTGGGATGATCATAAAAAGCTCAGTAAGGTGTATAACAGTATGGATAGAAAACATCAGTCCATGTATACATAAGAGTCAATGAAATCATACTTTACTCATAAAACATAAGCAATTTAACATACCTCATGAAATAATAAGATTTATTCATAACTCAATAGAAATCATAGGGCATAAAGGTAACTCGAGGCATTCATAACATTCTTACATAGGGAGTAACCCTCTTGGTTACATTTGGAATACCCATCACAGTATATTCAATAAATCTGTTCGGAGAATCATTAAGGTTTAACTCCTTCGCGTTACCCAATTCATTGGAGAGCTATATCGGGCTCACCCGCCCTTAGTTTATCACAAAACCACCCGTCTTCATAAACAATGCCCAATAACCATAATGTAATCATAGCACATAAATTATGAAAAAATGAAATATAAACTTCCCACATTGTAATAGCAATATAACATTTTAAGATATTAGAATAATAAATCCATTCTAAAAACAATTTTCAAAACCATTTAAAACATTTAATAAAGAGATCTTTGAATCAAAGTGTCCCATTAAGCTTTGAAGATTTTATCATTTTAAAAAATTAATATCCATATAAATAAATCCTTAAAACCATTTTGAAAACATGGATATTAATGAGAAATATTTATAAGATTAAATCATTAAAACATTTAAAACAATATTTTAGTTAAAGGGTTTGTATCAAAATGTGAGACACTTGAATACAATAATTGAGGAATAACATGTAATCTGAACTTTATAATTTCATGAGAATAAAAGAATTAATGATATAATATTCCAATGGATAGTATATACACAATATAAGAGTTAATTGGTGCATAACAACAATGAAGTCTCAATAGAAATGTAAAATGAGATGAAATCCCCAGTAGAGAAAGTATCCTTAAATTAAAGAAAAATCAATCTCATAATTATGTGTGACAAATATAAATACACCCAATATAAGTGGATAGTAAGTGTAAAACAATCAAAGGTCATTCAAAAATATTCAAAGGATGACATATTCAATAACTACATGTTAAACCCAAAGAAATAGAAATTGGGTTAGAAGTTTCCTTGGTAAAATTCGACTGCCTAACGACGTCACTTTAAAATTTAGAAAATGATTTGATGAGATATAAAAACGGTATCACATCACTTGGACATAAAATTTACATCAATTAGGATATTGAAGATCATATCCCAGCATTACAATATGTAAATTAAAAGACCCAACATAATATGTCTTTTAAAAATAGGAGGGTGAAAAGTTCCCTTACAGACTTGGGTATCTTTCAAAACATACACCCCATGAAAGGACAATACAACATTGAAGTAAATACTCATAAACAAAATTATATTACACAAAGAGTAGAATAATGTTCAGTACAGATACCACTCAATGTAAATGGTGTCAAATGTTGCATAAATCTCACGGGAATAAAAGTGAGATGAAAAATTCCTCACGAAAACTCAGCAGCCTAACGACGCCACTTAAAACTTACAAAAATGGATTATTGAGATCAAATAGGTTCTGTAATCATATTAATATAAAATTTACAGAAAGAGTAATATAAAAAAACATCCCCCAACATAACAAATATGAGTTTAAAAGAAGTGATATAAATGAGAGTACTTAAAAAGAAAGAGAGAGGTTGGATCTCTTACGAAAATTCGACAGCCTAACGACGCCAATCAAAACTTCCAAAATGGATTGATGAGAGAAAATAGGGTCTCTCATCATATGAACATAAAAGTAAAATAAGTTTAATATGAAATAACATCCCAATAATAAAAAATATGATCTTAAAATGAATGACATAATAGAGTGTACTTAAAAATAAAGAGAGGGGTTGGTTCCCTTATGAAAATTCAGCAGCCTAACAGCGCCACTTAAAAATTCCAAAAAAAAAAGAATTGATGAGAGTAAGAGGGGGTATCTCATAATATAAAAATGAAAATTAAATTATGTTTAATATTAAATAACATCCTCCAATATAATAACATGGAGCATAAATGAAATGACATAAAAGAGGGTACTTGAAAAGAAAGTGAGAGGTCGAATCCCTTACCTCAAGTCCGACTTGTCTTGTTCGTTTCTTTATATTCCTGAATAATAAACATTGGAAAATTTATAATTGATTAATGTACTCATTTAAATATTATTATTTAATTAATATCACATATTATAATGTTATAATAATTGGTTAAAAATGTGAGTTCATATTAGATGTTTTTTTCGATGTTTGGTACATGAGTCAAAAATGAACTTGTTTGAAAATGAAATTTCCATGTAGTTGTTGGTACATCATATATAGAATAATATTTATGTTCTAAATATCATATATATCCAGTATATTTTCATTTTATACTATTCCATACCATTTGGAGATAAAAAATTAAAAGCAAAGTTCATGGAGACGGTAGGCCGTACGTACGCATGAACACTACTTTCATTTTTTGTCATATTAATGGAATGAAAACAAAATGAGAGATATATATTATAATTCCAGAATTATATACATAATTTAGATGTAATATATTATATATATATCCATTATATATATGTACTTATAATAGTACATAACATTTGGAGATAAGAAATGAAATGCACCGTTCATGGAGACGGTAAGCCGTACGTACGCATGAACGCTACTTTCATTTCTTTTTTTTGTATTCAATGTATTGAAATAATAATGATATAAAGGTATATTGTAATTAAATTATGATATCATATGTAATACCATTAATTACATCCTTTATATGTCCCACATATGACATTAACGAATCAAATCACTTTGAGGGGGTGGTAGTCCGCACTTCCTAAAATGAAGAAATCGCGTTTACACATAATGGAAACCATAATGGTATGCCATAAATGAAAAATACATAAGCTTAAAGAACACATAAACATATTATATATCATATATAAATATAGATACATCTTAATGGCCACATTTGAAGGTGTTAAAAGAATATTGAACAATCATCGTTTCGTGAGGCAGTAATTTTCCATCCACAGAAACAATATGATCTTTAACCATTAGACGGAGGTGTGTGAAAGTGTAGCATGAATCTTCTTATAACAACATCCTAGTATATTTAATATAATGGTGTTTTTACAAAAAAAAAGTAATAAAAATATTTTAGGGGTTTGGAGAAGAAAAATAAAACAAAAGAACACAAGGGAAGACATTACCTTTAAATCGGGTAACTCTCTTTGATTTGAGCTGAAAGGATTCCTTGGAAAGTATTCTTCCAAAAGTGAGGCTTCAGTGGTGAAGAGAGGGATGTGGAGAGATGAAATGGGCTGGGTTTGGCTGAGCCAAAGGCTTTATATGTGTGTGTATGGTGGTTGAGGTGGGAGCCTTTTATAAGAGGAGAGGATGGGAACTCTTGGAATGTTATAAAATATTACTTTATTATAAAATGATTTTAGGATTTTAAAGGTCCCAAAATAAGTTTTTTCTAGGATAAGTTGATACAGTTTCAAAATCCACCCATCCAATAGGTTTGTGACAAGTTTAAGACTTAGATTTCACCCTATCTTCTCATTTTATTTAAATCGTTCATGTATGAGGTAATCACTGCATCATCACGGTATCATAAATAAATAAATTTATTTAATGTCTAAAAATTATAAAAAAAAATCATGATGTAGGGAATCTTTTTATCTTCCTAATTAATATTTATAGTAAAAAATATGACATATATATCCCCATGTAAAAATTGTTTTAGTAAAACAACACATGTTTGTGACAATTTAATTTTAACTTTAAATAAAAAGGTATTAATGTCATTTTCCAACCAAAGTGGCTCCATGGAATCCCCAAGTTGACCCATGGATTTTCGTGGTCGGCCATGATTCATCCAATAAGGGTATAACATGTTTCAAGGTCATTTCATATTATTATAACATTATCATTACCGTAAATTACACTAATTACCTCTAATCGGGATTAAAAACTTCAGAGTTACTATTCAAAAAAAATATTTTAATCCCATTGAACCACATTTTACATCCTAATGACTACCATGTATGTCATATTTTTGAAATTCAAACCAAATAAGTGGTAAAGTTTCATTTTAACGAAAAAACAGTTTTTTAAACTACCACTTAGTGGTTTCACTATTCATCAAAAATTGAAGTTTTTCTGAAAAATATAAAAAATTCACCCTAAGATATATTTGATATTCCGAATTCAAAATTGATGTTTATTTTATAAAATTAAAAACATATAAGTTTAATTAATTAATTTAATAATTAATTTCTGCTGTCAAAACCAATAGCGTGTTTTTATGAAACAATATATATCAAAACATTAACACTAGTTAAAGTCCAATTTCAAAGTGAAATTAATTTCAATGACCACTATTGGATTAAATGGTAAAAATATATTATAATTTCACTTTAAAACCAATTCAAAAGATAATATAATCATATAAATAAATTAGATTAAAAAGAGGTTTTCAATTAAAATACAACATTGTTCACTATTCATTAAAAAATGATCTTTATCAGAAAAATACCAAAAATTTACACAAAGTAAATTATGATGTCCCGATTCTAAAGAAGAATTTTATTTTGTCAAATATAACACATAAAATTGTCAACAAGTGGATTTAAAAGAGGTTCTCCATCAAAAGGCGGTTAATCGACCTTTTAAAGAATATTAGAATGTTTATACGTAAAATTGGATTCATTCACAATTTTAATCCTCTAACATTTATTGTAAAAAGTAAAAAATATTTGACAAACATATATAGTAATTTTTTAGTGAGTTCTGTTCATTTCCGTCATTAAAACTACTAGGTGTTAACTACCATTTAAAATAAAATTATTTTATTATTAGAGTGCAACATAAGATTTCAAAGGAACTCATTGTTGCATATTGGGAAAGCCATCGATCATAGCATTCCCTTTAAATTAATATTAAATTTTTATTCACAAATAGGGATAAATATAAAAATTTCATATTATTTATTTACCTGGGGTGTTACATCCTTCCCCCCTTTTGGGAATTGCGTCCACGCAATTTTAAAATTGGGCTCGGAAACATCATTGAAAGTCCCACATCAGAACAAGAGTCGGTAAAACAATAAATTTAAAAGAAATAAATAGAAGATAGAGGTTACCCATGTTAACCCATACTAGGATTCCATGTAGGAAAACATTGATATGGAAGATAAAGCAAAGGGTCATGTTCTGAGGGAGTGTGATAGAAAACATGTTTAGGAGAAAGTTAACCACCAGAAAATCACAAACTTGTGATGGGTTAAACGGTATTGGATTACCCAGCAGGAAAAGTTAACGGACAAATTTTTTTAAGTTACTTTTCATTGAGGAATTTATTTTTGATCTTAACTAAAACATAAGGAAACATACTTACTTGTCATGTTGACTCTTAACTTTTACTAGATTTCATACATGAACTCGTATTTTCTCCAAAAGATGAGTATTTAGGATGACTTGTTTATATTAAGAGAGCTATAATCAACTTATAGAGAATCATCCAATCCAAAAAAGAGAATTGTATACTTCCCATGTCTTTAGACCTTAACCAAAACTAAAACCAAAAAGGTTAGTATGAGATCAGATAATACCCAAAAAGGATAATCCTTTATAAAAAGGAAATCTATTCTTAATCTCCAAAATTTTTCCAACAAGACCCAAACTTCAACGAAGACCAAAATTAAACCAAACTAAGATTAAAACCAAAATATTTGAAGGATTTAACCACATAGTCTTCCAAGTTAAATCGTAACATTTATCTCCAAACAACATCAGTTTCTCTTACAGTCTCGTATTGAAAAGTAATTAACCTAATCACATATCATCCATGATAGGTTAATCATTTCCATAGATAACCCAAGATAAACATACTCTTGATTCATAAAATCATCTAACTAAAAATAATTAGTCAAACTAACCAGGGACTTCACGTAGTCCAGTGGTAGGTGATAAATACCAGTCGCACTTTGGTTTTGGGTTCGATTCCCGCATCTTTGTCTGACGTGACGGGTTGTCACACGGTCTGTGTGTTTTCCTTTTTTTCCAAACTATATAATTCTCAAATCATTCCCCAAAAAGAGATAAAATCATCAAAAATAACCAGAACCTAATTTAACATCAAGTTTATCTCATATCGTTCATATTCCATCATAACATATAGTATCCCATAATTACTTCAAAAGTAAGGATCATATAAACCCTAATGGTAACCTTTATAATCATTACATGAAATTCCACATCGATTTGGCCATCTCATACATGATGCATTAGAGAACTCACCAAGGTTGAAGTGGTTGATCATGAATCCTTGATAGTTGGTATAGAACAACCACGAGATTCCTCATTGAATCCCCCATTTCATCCACTCTTAATCATAGAACCACCATAGTTTCCTTTAAACCCATTGTCACTTTTGGTGCCTGCAAGATCCATCCATTTACTAAAAACAGAAATTTCAGTTTGAGTATATCATCAAAACCTTCATGTACTAATGAGGAAGATAAACACTAAGATATACTTACTCATTCACTTTATCTAAAACTAGGACTCTTTCTGTAATCCTATCCATTATGGTAATGTCACTTTTTCTTAGAGAATAGCCTAACCTCTAACGTTATCTAAACCGACCTTTGATACCAACTATAAGGCCCCAACCTTATAACATTACTTAATATTGAATTAAATTGAATAATTCACATTTAGGATCTTTTCCGGTTTCGAGTTTTAGAGAATTATGACATAACTATTACATCTAAAAGATTAAAAAGTAGACACATCTACACACCTTCCATCTTTTTCACAAAAAAACTCTTGAAAAAAAGAGTCATGTCTAGTTCCTTATTTTAGAGAGCCTGACATTTCCTCGATCCCATCCTTGACCCAATTCAACTTTTTGCCCTGTGAAAATGTTTCAAAAACTTGGGATGAGGATAAAAAGCTAAGTAAGGGTTATAATGGTATGGATTGAAAACATCAGTCCATTTATACATAAGAATCAATGAAATCATACTTTACTCATAAAACATAAGCAAATTAACGTACCTTATGAAATCCTAAGATTTATGCATATCTCAATACAAATCATAAGGCATAAAGGTAACCTAAGGCATTCATAACATTCTTACGTAGGGATTAACCCTCATGGTTACATTTGGAATACCCATCACAGTATATTCATAAATCTCTTCGAAGAATCCTTAACATTTAACTCCTTCACGTTAACCAATGCATTGGAGAGCTATATCTGGCTCACCCTCCCTTAGTTTATCACAGAACCACCTTTCTTCATAAATAATTCCGAAGAACCATAGTATAATCATAGCACATAAACTTAGAATAAAAGAAATATAACATTCCCACATTGCAATAACAATATAACATTTTAAGATATTGAAATAATGAATCCATTCTAAAAACAATTTTCAAAACCATTTAAAACATTTAATAAAGAGATATTTGAATCAAAGTGTCCCGTACCACTTTGAAGCTTTTAACATTTTAAAAAATTAATATCCATATAAATAAATCCTTAAAACCATTTTGATAACATGGATATTAATGAGAAATATTTATAAGAATAAATCCTTAAAACATTTAAAACGATATTTTAGTTAAAGGGTTTCTAACAAAATGAGAGACACTTAAATACAATAATTGAGAATAACATTTAATCAGAACATTATAATATCAGGAGAATAAAGTCATTCATGATATAATATTCCAAAGGACAGTATATACACCATATAAGAGTTAATTGGTGCATAAAAACAATGAAGTCTCAATAAAAATGTAAAATGGGATGAAATCCCCTATAAAGAAGGTATCCTTAAATTAAGGATAAATCAATCTCATAATTATGTGTGAAAAATATAAATACACCCAATATAAGTGGATATTAAGTTTAAAATAAAATAAAATTCCATTAACAAATATTCAATTGATGACATATTAAATAAGTACATGTTGATCCCAAAGAAATCGAAATTGGGTTAAGAAATTCCCTTGGTAAAATTCGACAGCCTAATGACGTCACTTTATAATTCAGAAAATGAGTTGATGAGAGATAAAAATGGTATCTCATCACTTGGACATAAAATTTATATCAATAAGGATATATAAGAACATATCCCAATATTCCAATATGTAAATTAAAATACCCAACAAAATAAGTCTTTTAAAAAGAGGAGGGTGAAAAGTTCCCTTACCCACTTGGGTATCTTTCAAAACATACACCCCATGAAAAAAGGACAATACAACATTGACGTAAATACTCATAAACAAAATTATATTACACAAAGAGTAGAATAATGTCCAGTACATATACCACTCAACGTAAATGGTGGAAAATGTAGCATAAATCTCATGGGAATAAAAGTGAGATGAAAAATCCCTTATGAAAACTCAGCAGCCTAACGACACCACTAAAAACATCCAAAAATGGATTGATGAGATAAAATAGGGTCTCTCATCATATTAAAATAAAATTTAAAGCAAGGGTAATATAAAATAACATCCCCAAACATAAAAAATAGGTGCTTAAAATATGTGACACAAATGAGAGTACTTAAAAAGAAAGAGAGAGGTTGGATCTCTTACGAAAATTCAGCAGCCTAACAGCGCCAATCAAAACTTCCAAAATGGGTTGATGAGAGAAAATAGGTTCTCTCATCATATGAACATAAAAAGTAAAGTAAGTGTAATATAAAATAACATCCCAATCATAATAAATATGTGCTTAAAATGAATGACATAAAAGAGTGTACTTTAAACGAAAGAGAGGGGTATGTTCCCTTACGAAAATTCGGCAGCCTAACGGCGCCACTTAAAAATTCCAAAAAAAAGAATTAATGAGAGTAGAGGGGGTATCTCATCATATAAAAATAAAAATTACGGTATGGTTAATATAAAATAACATCTTCCAACATAATAACATGGTGCATAAATGAAATGACATAAAAGAGGGTACTTGAAAAGAAAGCGAGTTGTCGGATCCCTTACCTCAAGTCCGACTTGTCTTGTTCGTTTCTTTATATTCCTAAATAATTATCTTTGGTCAATTTATAATTTCTTAAGGACCTCATTTAAATATTATTATTCATTTCATATCAAATATTATAATGTTATAATAATTGGTTAATAATGTGTGTTCATATCAGACGTTTTTGTTGATATTTGGTACACGAGTCAAAAATGAACTTGTTTGAAAATGAATTTTCCATGTAGTTATAGGTACATAATATCCATAATAGTATTTATGTTTTAAATATCATATATATCCAGTATATATTCATTTTATACTATTCAATATCATTTGGAGATAAATAATTAAAAGCACCGTTCATGGAGACGGTAGGCCGTACGTACACATGAACGCAACTTTCATTTTTTGTCATATTAATGGAATTAAAACAAAATGAGAGATATATATATATATATATTATAATTCCAGAATGATATCCATAATTTAGATGTAATATATTACATATATATCCATTATATATATGTACTTAAAATAGTACATAACATTTGGAGATAAGAAATGAAATGTACCGTTCATGGAGACGGTAAGCCGTACGTACGCATGAATTCTACTTTCATTTCTTTTTTTTATATTCAATAGAATTAAATAATAATTATATAAAGGTATACTATAATACCAGTAGGATATAATATGTAATACCATTAATTACATCCATTATACGTCCTACATATGGCATTAACGAATCAATTCACTTTGAGGGGGCGGTAGTCCGCACTTCCTAAAATGAAGATATCTCATTTACCCATAATGGAAACCATAAAGGTATGAAATAAATGAAAAAATACAGAATATTAAGGAAAAAATAAACATATTATATATAATATATAAATATATTGACATCTTAATGGCCAACTTTTAAGGTGTTAAATGAATATTAAACAATCATCATTTCGTGAGGCAGTAATTCGCCATCCACAGAAACAGTATGTTCTTTAACCATTAGACGGAGGTGTGTGAAAGTGTATCTCGAATAATTATTATAAAAAAATACTACTATATTTAATATACTGGTTTTGTTACAAAAAAAATTAATAAAAAGAGTTTAGGGGTTTGGAGAAGCAAAATAAAACAAAAGAACACAAGGGAAGACATTACCTTTAAATCGGGGAACTCTCTTTGATTTGAGCTCAAAGGATTACTTGGAAAGGATTATGCCCAAAGTGAGGCTTCAATGATGAATAGAGGGATGTGGAGAGATGAAATGGGAAGGTTTTTCCGAGCAAAAGGCTTGAGTGGTGTGGTCAAGGTGGTATAGGTGGGGGCCTTTTATAAGAGGAGAGGAGGGGCACTCTTGGAAAGTTATAAAATATTACTTTATTATAAAATGATTTTCCAATTTTAAAGGTCCCAAAAGGAGATATATCTAGGATAAGGTGATAAGGTTTCTAAATACACACATAAAATAGGTTTGTGACAAGTTTAAGACTTATATTTCACCCTATCTTCTCATTTTATTTAAATCATTCATTTATGAGTTAATCACTGCATCATCACGGTGTAATAAATAAATTAATTTATTTAATGTATAAAAATTATAAAAAAATATCATGATGTAGGAAATGTTTTTATATTCCTAATTAATATTTATAGTAAAAATTATGACTTATATAACCCCATGTAAACATTGTTTTAGTAAAACAACACATGTTTGTGACATTTTAATTTTAACTTTAAATAAAAAGGTATTAATGTCATTTTCCGACCAAAGTGGCAACATGGGGTCCTCATGTTGACCCACGGATTGTATTGGTCGGACATGACTCATCCAATAAGGGTATGACATGTTTCAAGGTCATTTCATATTATTATAACATTATCTTTACCTTAAATTACACTAAATACCTCTAATCGCAAATAAAAACTTAAGAGTTACTATTCACCAAAAAATTATTTTAATACCATTGAATCATATTTTACATCCTAATGACTACCATGTATGTTGGATTTTTGAAATTAAAACCACATAAGTTGTAATGTTTCATTTAAACGAAAAAACAGTTTTTAAATTACCACTTAGTGGTTTCATTATTACTCAAAAATTGAAGTTTTTCAGAAAAATACAAAAAAATCACCCTAAGCTATATTTGATATTCCGAATTCAAAAATGATTTCTATTTTAAAAAATTTAAAACATATACGATGCATTAATTAATATAATAAATAATTCCTTCTGTCAAAATAAATAGCGTATTTTTAAGAAACAATATATATCAAAAGATTGACACTGGTTTAAGTCCAATTTCAAATTGAAATTAATTCCAATTACCACTATTGGATTAAATGGTAAAAATTTATTCTAATTTCACTTTAAAATCAATTCAAAAGTTAATATAATCATATAAATAAATTAGAATAAAAAGAGGTTTTTAATTAAAATACAACATTTTTTACTATTCATTAAAAAATGAACTTTATCGGAAAAAAACCAAAAATTTACACAATGTAAATTTTGATGTCCCGATTCTAAAGAAGAATTTTATTTTGTCAAATATAACACATAAAATTGTCAACAAGTGTATTTAAAAGAGGTTCGCCATCAAAATGCGGTTAATCGACCTAATGAATATTAGAATGTTTACGCTTAAAATTGGATTCATTCGCATTTTTAATCCTCTAACATTTATTATAAGAAGTAAAGATATTTGACAAACATATATAATAATTTTGTAGTATGTT
Organism: Viscum album; assembly: GCA_963277665.1. Lineage (NCBI taxonomy): Eukaryota > Viridiplantae > Streptophyta > Magnoliopsida > Santalales > Viscaceae > Viscum > Viscum album. Next base: position 1,005,024,509 of record OY728164.1, on the reverse strand, counting down.
CTGTTCATTTATGTCATTACAATGGCTAGGTGTTAACTAGCATTTAAAATAAAATTATTTTATTATTAGAATGCAACGTAAGATTTCAAAGGAACTCGTTGTTGCATATTGGGAAAGCAATCGATCATAGCGTTCCCTTTAAATTAATATTAAAATTTTATTCACAAATAGGGATAAATATAAAAATGTCATATTCTTTATTTACCTGGGGTGTTACATCAAACATAAAATCCAAAACCTTATAATGGAATCAATCGTTCAATCCTACTTGGGTAGGGGTGTGTAAGATATAAAAAATAATAATTTTAATGTCAAAAAAACAAAGAATAATTATCTAAAAATATGATATAAAATCACATATCCACGTAATAATTTATCTTCTAACTCCAACCATTAGGTATAGCATTGTTTTTAGAAAAAGAAGAACCCAAAATAAATTACTTATCTCTTATTCCTTTTTGATCAATTAATCAAAAGACCCATAACATGCCATGACCTATTTTATAATTTATACTCAATTTATTATCTTGAAACCAACCAATTAATGATAACTTCATATGAATATATCATTATCCCCATACTTTAAATTTGAGTCATAATTAATATTAAACATCCCCTAGTCCATGACCATTAATCAGTGCTTGACCGAAGGTCACAACATGATCTTAGGTTCACCACTGACTATACTAAAGGGTACTAACTACCATCACACATCAACAATGGTATGGTGGGGACTCTATAACCACATATCTGAGTAACATAATAGTGTAAATAAAGGTAATATTATAATATCACATAATGATAAGAAAAAATAAAACTATTAATGATCCAATGAACAAATATAGATCAATAATATTAATCATGTATCCATGTGAAACAGTTAGTAAGAGGAGTTAGAACCAATTAATATCACAAGGAAAAAATTGATAATTCTTGAAGACAATAAATAAAAGGTATCAAACTCTAATTCTCCATCATATAAGTGAAAAAATGAATTTTCTATTGGGAACTTTACCCTACCCATACCTGTATTCATAAAGTCTACTTGGGTACTAATGAAATCCTAACAAGCAAGAGAGTATAACTTAGTAGGTCACCCCAATGATGTTGTTAAATAAATCAAGTATTATTAGCACATGAAATAATAAAAAAATATACTTATTATTATAAATATAGAAGAGAAAATTTATGTAATATATTTGATCATTAGGTTTCATGATTACACATGATGAAAATTATACCAATATAGAATTCTTCAAAATTTATTTGATTAAAAAATAAAAGGGGATTATAACTCTCTTGGATCTTAAGTCACAACTTGGGAAATATACCTTTACTATAACAATAATCACACCCAGGGATATTTAATCATCTAGGATCATTAGTCACTCCCATAGAAATAAACCCATCTTGGAACAATAGTTTTACCTATGGAAATATAGACATCCCAGTACAATAGTCACACAAAATAAAATATACAATTCAAGGAAAAATATATGCACCCAGGGAAATATCTTGGTCTTCAAACAATAGACACACATGGGGAAATGTATCAGTACTTGAGAAATATTCAATCTACCTTAGACACACATATAAAAAATTATTCGTACAAGATTCACCAAGTTTTTCAACACCATTCCATTGAAAATTAGTTTTATTTTATTAATTCCAATTTCATATCAAGATAAATCATCCATGATTTCACCTATCAACATATAATTCTTCAATTCTTTACTAATAATCACCACTATTTAAATTGTGAATCATTAGCATAGCCTATTTTCTATCTCAAATTCATGATAATAATTTGGGTTTCATATTTCAAGGTAATATTATTATATTAATTACAAGACATAAAACATTTATTTTATTCTTAGGATGAACACTTGATAAGATTCCATGACCTCACAATGCATGTGATATGATTTTTTTGGAAGACTATTAGCAAAAACATAGAACCAATCTTAAACATAACATTACTTATATTACAAGAAACAATGACAAAAAAACCCATTAATCAACAATCCCAAAATAATATCTCCTAAATACCATGTTATAGTTGTGAATACAAACAATGAATTTAGAGGAATTTTAGAATTGAGATATTAAGGGCATATAAATTCTTAGATATATAAAGAGTAATCAATCACAGTGAATGATGTTTTGATACACCAAAAATTTTATTAAAAGATCCCATAGATTTAAAAATTCACCAAAAATAAGAGGGAGGTTTGAGAGATGAGGTTCAGATATAAAGAATGATTCTATGGGTTGAAAAATTAATTTTTGGAATTCATTAATTCCATCACATGGGTTGGATTCACAGTTTGAAAAACCTCGAGTGAATGATAAAACCCCATTGTATAGTTAGGGCTCACAATTAAACCAATAGTGAGTGAAAAATGTGAAATAGAACTATAAAAGTTCTTAGGGTTTCCATGGTTACCTCTGGAAACTTACAAGGTTTGGAAAACCATGTGCCTACCTTAAAAAATCAACAATTGTTAGTTTCATGGTTGTCACTAACCATGTGTGCCGAGTCCTATAACTAAAAAAATTAAATATTTTTTTATCCTATAGCTCACAAAATTATCAATAATCATTCCCAAATTCAATGATAAAATCCATCACATTTTAATAAAAGAAGGTCAGTTTTATTTAGAAATTTAAATAATAATGTTACTAATTTTTTTGGTAATTTTATAACCACCCATCTTAGAAAAAATCATCTTCAATATACACTCCATAAAAAATTATTAGGTTTTAAAACCTCTCCAACTTAAATAATTTCATCCCACAGATGTACTAAAAAATGTCAATGAGAATCATGGATGAAAAAACTAGCGACTATGTATGAATATATAAATCTTATTCTCATGTTTCCTCTTGGTTTCAAAAATTATACCTATACACTCACACCAATGGAACTTTCATTACATGAAGGTTATTATCACTCCAATTAACTATACATTAAATATACCCTTTAAAGGATTCATTATCCTCGAGATCAATTTCATTAATTTAGATCACATGAGGCGGACCTTGAAGGTATCCTCTACACTATGATACACGGAATATGTCATTACTACCACTGAAGTATTATTGAAGAACTAATTGTTATAATACTGGACCAATCCTCTACACCATCTTTAATGACCCCACAAATATTGGTGTAACCCTTCCCTAACTCTAAATATGATGATAAAACCCCCTTTGTGAAAAATATAATTTCACATAGTTACAAACCACAATCTCATAATGCTGATGTCATCAGACTTCATGAGATATCTATCAAAATTGAGTGGTATCCATTTTTTGCTAGATCAGTTTAAAATTCTCCAATGTCTAAAACACAAAACTTGGCCTAATCAACATTACCCCACTAACCTCAAACCAACATAGAGTTGAGTTGAATGGGCTACCATGAAATATATCTAGAGGTTATATCTATATAGAATATTGGAATCTATTTTTTAAGGAATACTACCAATTCTATATGGTTCTTCTTATAACCAAAAAAATATTGGAAACACCCTATTAACATATCTTGTATACTTTTTTTATTTCACTTAAATTATCATTAGATATGTGGATATGGGAAGTTCTCAAATTCACATTCATAACTAATTATTTTCTCAATCCCTTCCATATATATGTTGTGAAACATATATCATAATTTGAAATAATAACCTAGTAGAGCTCTGGAAAGAACAATATATCCTAGGAATATATCTTACCAAGTTCCTCTAATAAAAAGGAATCATTCATTGGAAAAAATTTAGTCACCATTCTCATTCAATATACTATCCTCAATAAGGATTTCTACCCCAGGGAATAATTGGAAACCCTATCAAAAAATCCATTTTAGAAACTTCCTAGTCACAATAACGAATTTGAAATAACTACCAAATTCTAGAAGGCATCTAGTTCTCAACTTCCACATACTGATACGTGTAATAACATGAAACAAAAGAGATAAATACTTATTCATTACATAGCCCCAATGATGTTATCACATGTCTCAACACCTCTTTTATAATCCTGGGCAAGCCACTGATTTTAAGGTATAAAACTCATTCATCATCTCTTCACGCATGTACTTGAGAACATGAACACAACCATAATGATGTTAAATCACATCCTCATCGATGGTCCAGTTTAGTGGTGGATCCTCAATATATATGTTTTACCAAGAGGATAATCATTATGAATTAGAAATAATTACCCTCATTCTCTTTTGTAATAATGAAGGAGTATTATATAAATATGTAAGGTTCATCTAACCTTGGTGATATCAAACATCCAATTTCATCTCAAGAAAAAAAACCATTAACTTCCATTAACTACCAAACTCATAAACTAATAGTGCCTTTGAATTTTATCAAAAATATTCTGAAAAAATATTCCCTTTTGTAGTGGTATATTCTATATAAGAATACAAATACTAAAAATACTATTACCACCTTCATTGCATAAGTTTCTGGTCTCATTGGGAGATGATTCATATTTGGAATTTGTAATTCGCATTCTCATCAAAATTCTCCCCAAACAAGTAGTTCCCCCAACATATCAGTGTATACACTTCTACTTTTAGATATAGTTAATATTATAAGAAGATTATCTTAGAAGGTATTAGATTGAATTAACCATAGGTTCCAAAATGGTATCTCTAAACCAGAATAACATTATAGTAAATTTTGAATGAATCATAAAAAATAGATTAAACCATACCTAATTCAGATAGAGTCAAGATATAAAGAAGCACACTTTTCATAAATAGATATTAAATCATAGTATATTATAATTTATTACATGAAATTATTATCAACACCACAATCATATAGGTCTAGAACGTTTAGAAATTTGGATACATAAAAAACATATTAATGAGTAAACTATATCATCTCCTAATAATATTTTCATAATTATAACTATTATTAGAAATATAACACATATTAGCATTATTCATAACCTGGTGAAAAAACATAATAAATGTTTAGGTAAGGTGATCATTGTAGAGACCCGAAGCTTATCGTACATGGACATTACATTACTTTTGCGGAATACTTAGTACATAACAAAAACACACACACAAGGATCGTAATAGTTTAGTGTCTTTGGAAACATGGAACGTAATCTTCTAATAGTGGTGAAAGATCTTCAATATATCCCATAAATATCTTCCCTTTTTTTTACCTAAAACCTTTCTTTATATCCTGGGGAAAAGAAAACATAAAAGGGTGAGCTCAAATGCTCAGCAAGGCAAATAAAGGAACTAAAAATCATATCATATCTTTTTGAAAATCATAACCTGCAAAAGAGATCATAATATCTTAACATGGAATAAATCATAGAAGTGAGAATGAGATCCCCATAATCATAACATAAAACTTGAAACTTTGTGGCATGCACACATAATCATGGAAAATCATTTCTTGTTAGTCATGACTCATTGCCAAGACTATCTTAGTGGACAAAGTCCCTTTCTGAATCGAGTAACCCTCGTTTCAGTCCTGTTTCACTGAACCGGTATAACCTACCGTTACAGCCCTGTCTATCTCATGAGATATAAAATATTTACCCAATGCATTGGAGGGAGATATAGGTCCCACCCATCTTATAATGAATCCTTTCTTATGTGTGCCACATTATCATAAATCATACATCATCGCATAACCCATGTAATAAAAATGGGATTCTTGAAACATCATGACATCATAAAACAATTCATATAAGATAAAGGAATTCATAAAAATATTTCCATCACAAAATAATCAAATCCATGTAATAATAGGGATAAAAACAGAACCCTTTATTATCTTAGATGGAAAATAATTTTGATAAAACACTTGAACTCCATTCTTGAAGAAAATATCCTTTCTTCTTCAAAAACATTTTTCCTTTCATAACATGTCATACAACTTTAAAATCAAAGAAGTTGATTAAAAATAAACTTGAAAACTTGTAAAGGAAGCTTCATGGAAATAATGTTTTAAAAATCCATTCATTCTGTATAAGTTAAAAAAAACATTCTTTCGTACTTTTGTCGGAAAAGTCAAAAAGTACCTCGTACGAAAAACGACAAAAGATTCCTTTCTTATTCTTTACTAAAAACTCACCGAAGGGTAAAATTGGATTTAAACTATTGTATGTGGATGGAAATAATATTACATATTGAGGAAACATGGATGTGGATGATAAAATACACCCCAGTAAATACTTACGGATAAACAATCTCGGATAAAAATGAGATTGTGATATTTCCCCTTACCTTAGGTCCGATTTTCTTTGTACGTGTCTGAAGATCCTGTATAATGGTTTAAATAATGTTATTTACTTATTCCAGAGTCATAAATATTGATATGATATCATATATGGTCATATTCTTAGCTTCTTGTTAGTAATATTTCATTGTTACTTGTTACTCGGGTCTTTATTGCCTTTTGTTCTTATGCGTGTTTTGTCGAATAAATTCTTATTCTTCTTTTAAGGTTATAGATACATTATATACAGAATGGTATTATTGTAACATATATCATATTTATTCATTCAATTCATTTATATAATTACTATGTAATGATGATCATGTAGAACGAGTCGCATCACATCGTGGAGATGGTATTCCGTACGTACACACGAGTGATGATATCGTTCCTATGATCGTGGAACTGTATTGGAGTATATATATATTATTTCAGTATCAATATTACTTTATAATAATCATAAATAGTTACTCATTACACCATTATACCCATCCTTGTAAAGTAATGGTGGGAAAATAGATTACACCACAGCGTGGAGACGGTATTCCGTACGTACGCACGCGCGGTGATTTCATTTTTCCATAGGATGGATAGAAGGTGAATTAGGGTTGTTTCATATTTATAATAACATATCAGTATGTAAGTAATACTGATGTTATTACTTTATCATGAAACAACTAAAGAAGAAGAAGTTGAAGAAAAAAGAATTGAAAAGATCGGTAATGGATATTACCTCTTCTTTGGAACGCCTCTTTGAATCCTCCACTTAAGGAACTAAGATTGGTCTTTGAAGAAGACCAGGACCTCTAGGATTATTCTAGGGAAGTGGAGAGGAGAAAATGTCAGGGGTTGGCCGAGCTTGAGTGCTCAAATTGGTGTGAGGAGGAGGGGGAGGAGGTTCCCTTTTATAAGGGAGGAGAGGGGCACCTTAGGAATATCTCAAAATATTATTTTAAATTAAAGTCAAAATCGGTTTATAATGGTTCCAAAGGGTCTTATTTCGAATATAAAGTGGGGATGGGTCAAAATCCTATCAACCAATAGGATTTAGACAAGTTTAGGGTATTATTTTATCCTTATCAATTAGATTTAACTCTAAGTTAAATAATTTAACTTTTACCGTGTCTTTTTATTTTCTTTCACTATATGGTTAATACACTTACTATAACATGCAAAACTAACCCAAAATTGTTTATTATTAATATATATATCCTTATCTAAGTCATTTGGCCGAACCTTAGATTTTTAGGAATAAAATAACAATTAATAATATAATATTTGATTTAAAAACTATTTTGTGTCAATTTTGACACTATTTGATATATGATTTTTGTGAAAGTCATAACAGAATTATATGTTCGATACAAGTTGATTAAATCAACATTAATATATCATAGTAACCTAGAAAATTAGTGGAATTCATAAAAAGTCTCAAATTACATTTATTTTGGTGTTTATAACATCAATTATGTCAATATTTCATTAATAAGATAATTACTGCATCATCATTGTGTCATAAATAAATTAAATTATTTAATGTCTAAAAATTACAAATAAACTACCATTATGTAGGAAATCTTTTTATATTTCTAATGAATATTTATAGTCGAATTTATCTTATGTATAACCCCATATTAAAAATGATTTACTTATTTAAATTTGATATTAACTATTTTAACCCTTCTTTAAATAAATTAATAATAAATGTCCTAATCTAATCTAAGTGGGCCTAAATGGTCATATTTTATTCATAAGGTTGTTTTTGGTCGAATTACACTTATCCAATAGAATTAGGACATGTGTTAGGGTAATAGTAATATCATATTTACCCTTAGTTACCCTATTTACTATTAACCGCGGTAAAAAAAGTAAAAAGTTACTATTCACCAAAAAAATTATTTTTATCTCATTGAACCACATTTAACTTACTGATATCAACCGTGTCTGTCAGATTTTCGAAATTCCATTCACAGAAGCGGTAAAATTTAGTTTTATGCAAAATTCAGTTTTTAACCTACCACTTAGTGGTTTCACTATTCATCAAAAATTGAAAGTTTTAAGAAAAATACCAAAATTTCACCCTAGGCTAATTTCGATATTCTGAGTCCAAAAAATGAAGTCCATTTTGAAAAATATAATTTCTAAAATTTTAAAAGGTGGTTATTACTGTTCATAACGGCTAGTTATAATAATATTTTAATAGCATATTGTTGTTTAGTGAAACTCGGTATTGCGTACTACACACGCTATCGAGGAAGGTTGCGATTGTGTGTAATGCAAGGAAAGTCAAGGATGCATGTTGTGCAAGCTCCTTTTTGTGTTGCGTACAACACAAGACATTAGTGAAATTAAAAAGAATATTTTTCATAAAATCTTGGGCTGTTACATTCTACCCTGCTTAAAATGAATTTCGCCCTCGAAATTCGTCGGGGTTATAAATAGTTTACTATTCGAAAGTTTCTTTAATAGAAACCCACATCGTAAAAAGAAATACCAAAACTTGTCTTTAAAAACTAAAGTATGAAATGTAACGATTACCCAAATAAACTAATCACTGGGTTTCCACATAGGTGAAAATATGGATATGGAAGAAAAATCTAACCATCATGTTCTGATGGAGAGTGGTAGAGAACATGGCTATGGAAAAGCCAATAATCACAAATCCATAAATTTGTGACGATCTAAGGTACCATCTGATTCATCAGGTATAAGATCACTAGGACAACATTTTTGGTTTTCAAGATCATTTCCCTAAAGTTGAAAATTTGAATTAGAAAAAATACTTTCTTTATTTTGGTACAATCTCACTGTTGTTCATACCTTGAACAATTTCCACTTCATCTCTTAAATAAATGAAGTTGAATTTGTTATTCGTGAAGTGTTAACAGATCATGTGATAGAATGACGGGTCATTCCATCTGTCTCAAACAAAAGGTTAGCAAAAATTATATACATAAGTCGATCTATAGTGATATTAATCACATATGGTTCCTAAAATGGACTTATACTTCATATATCATACTGCTTAATATAATAAAACTAGTTTCTATTAAACAGGGAATTCCTGTAGGCCAGTGGTAGGCGATAAAGGCCAGTCACACTTCGGTTGTGGGTTCGATTCCCACAGCCTTGTCCGAAGCGATGGGCTGTCGCCCGTCCTGCAGGTTGTCCTTTTTCTAAAACTACATTACTATAACATCCCATCAATAATATCGAAAAAAACATCTATCCTTAAAAAATACTCACTTATGTTCAACATAATCCATTTCATTCTTTAGGCTTATCCATAATACTGCAGTCCACTCTCATAACATAGTGAAAACGATTACCAGAGATTTAATACCATCGTTGATCCCCATATATCATAAGATATGTTTTGTTGGTCACATTCCAAACATTCAAAGTCCTTAATCATGTATTCTTTTGAATACCCATTGGACCTTAGTGAAAACATGAATGCAGTTAAAAGTTAAAACTTTTCACATACCAAAATCCTAAAAATTCTATATTCTCAAACCATGATATCACTTAGTCCTTATATCAATAATGAGCTTATGAATACTAATAAAACATTTCATTTTCTCGTTTTCCCTTCATTATGCGCATATCATCTTATTTCCAAAATATATCAATCACTTTGAATACCACATCAATAAATATTGCAATACTCAATAATACAACATTATTTCGAAATCCCATTACATAAACACTTAATCATTCCACCACATCATTGTCATATTCAACATTGCCAATAGTGATCGCATGTGACTTCCATTTGTCCTTTGCCTTCAGTGGTTGCTCATGTTGATCATCACTAACCCTTGGATTAGGGCATTTATTAGCATAATGCCCCATTTCCTTGCACTTGAAGCATTGAAGTGTTGGTGGTGCGTTCTCTGCAGTGTTTGATTTATTCACATCATTAGAAACCCTTTTTCCATTACTTCGACACTCAGCTACTCGATGACCTTCTTTTCTACACTTAAAACATTTTCTAGTCCCTTTAAGACAATCTCCACCATGCTTCTTTCCACACTTTGTGCATAAGGAAACATTCATCTTCTTTTCACCATTATTCTGAGATTTCTCCTTGAACTCCATCTTTCGTTTTTTGTCAAAACCATGAGATGGATATGTAACACCAACTTCCATTTCTACCTTGATAGCACAACGCACAATTTCTTCATAGCTACTGAAGTCTCTTATAGCTAATGCCCTTTGAAGACTTGGTTTTAAGCCACTGAAAAATCGACCAACTTTACTTTTAGGTTGGATGATAATTCCAGATGCATACCTTGTAAGTCTTGTAAAATTCGCTTCGTATATACCAACAGATTCATCATCCTTTTGCTTTAGTTCAAGAAACTCCTTCTCCATCTTTGTTTGAAGAATACGAGGGAAGTACTTATTGAGAAATAAGTTCTTGAACTCGTCCCATTCCATGGACTCAATTTCATCTCTTTGCCTTGTATTCTTGATAAGATTCCACCATTGATCAGCTTCACCTTCCAAACGATATACTGCTAAGATGACTTTATCATGTTCAGATCATTGAAGAACTGAAAATATCTTTTCAGTGGTACTGATCCATTGTTCAGCAACAAGTGGATCAGAAGACCCACTGAAAGAAGGTGGACGTTGCCTCATGAAGGACTCAATAGAATATTGTTCCCTTCTCTGCTCATTTGGAAGTCCAGAATGATTTATAGCTTGTGTAAGTATAGCAATAAGATTTTGCACTCCATCTCCCATAACATTTGTTTGTTCAGGAGGACAATCATTGCATTGTCCATTGCATTGATCAACACGGTTCCTTTGGGTTCCAGCCATCGTCTAAAACCCAAAAAGAATAGTGTGAGAGGCAAAAATCATGCTAGGGAAAAAAACATAATAAAGGGGGAGTACCTTCAATATCTAACATCTTAGGTTTAATTCTATGATCGTTAGCGTAATTCTAGTACTATAACCTATACGTATACTTAACCTTAGGGACATCCCTAGACATACCTTAGAAATATCTCTCGGGATCTCACTAACGTTTTCGCATCCTAGTTTCCAAAGGTTGACTAAACCTTTCCTCTGATACCAACTGTAGAGACCCGAAGCTTATCGTACATAGACATTACATTACTTTTGCGGAATACTTATTACATAACAAAAACACACACACAAGGATCGTAATAGTTTAGTGTCTTTGGAAACATGGAACGTAATCTTCTAATCGTGGTGAAAGATCTTCAATATCTCCCATAAAGATCTTCCCTTTTTTTTACCTAAAACCTTTCTTTAAATCCTGGGGAAAAGAAAACATAAAAGGGTGAGCTCAAATGCTCAGCAAGGCAAATAAAGGAACTAAAAATCATATCATATCTTTTTGAAAATCATAACTTGCAAAAGAGATCATAATATCTTAACATGGAATAAATCATAGAAGTGAGAATGAGATCCCCATAATCATAACATAAAACTTGAAACTTTGTGGAATGCACACATAATCATGGAAAATCATTTCTTGTTAGTCATGACTCATTGCAAAGACTATCTTAGTGGACAAAGTCCCTTTCGGAATCGAGTAACCCTCGTTTCAGTCTTGTTTCACTGAACCGGTATAACCTACCGTTCCGGCCCTGTCTATCTCATGAGATATAAAATCTTTACCCAATGCATTGGAGGGAGGTATAGGTCCCACCCATCTTATAATGAATCCTTTCTTATGTGTGCCACATAATCATAAATCATACATCATCGCATAACCCATGTAATAAAAATGGGATTCTTGAAACATCATGACATCATAAAACAATTCATATAAGATAAAGGAATTCATAAAAATATTTCCATCACAACATAATCAAATCCATGTAATAATAGGGATAAAAACAGAACCCTTTATTATCTTAGATGGAAAATAATTTTGATAAAACACTTGAACTCCATTCTTGAGGAAAATATCCTTTCTTCTTCAAAAACATTTTTCCTTTCATAACATGTCATACAACTTTAAAATCAAAGAATTTGATTAAAAATAAACTTGAAAACTTGTAAAGGAAGCTTCTTGGAAATAATGTTTTAAAAATCCATTCATGCCGTATAAGTTAAAAAAAACATTCTTTCGTACTTTTGTCAGAAAAGTCAAAAAGTACCTCGTACGAAAAACGACAAAAGATTCCTTTCTTATTCTTTACTAAAAACTCACCGAAGGGTAAAATTGGATTTAAACTATTGTAAGTGGATGGAGATAATATTACATATTGAGGAAACATGTATGTGGATGATAAAATACACCCCAGTAAATACTTACGGATAAACAATCTCGGATAAAAATGAGATTGTGATATGTCCCCTTACCTTAGGTCCGATTTGCTTTGTACGTGTCCGAAACTCCTGTATAATGGTTTAAATAATGTTATTGACTTATTCCAGAGTCATACATATTGATATGATATCATATATGGTCATATTCTTAGCTTCTTGTTAGTAATATTTCATTTTTACTTGTTACTCGGGTCTTTATTGCCTTTTGTTCTTATGCGTGTTTGGTCGAATAAATTCTTATTCTTCTTTTAAGGTTATAGATAACTTATATCCAGAATGGTATTATTTTAACATATATCATATTTATTCATTCAATTCATTTATATAATTACTATGTAATGATGATCATGTAGAACGAGTCGCATCACATCGTGGAGACGGTATTCCGTACGTACGCACGAGTGATGATATCATTCCTATGATCGTGGAACTGTATTGGAGCATATATATATTATTTCAGTATAAATATTACTTTATAATAATCATAAATATTTACTCATTACACCATTATACCCATCCTTGTAAAGTGATGGTGGAAAAATAGATTACACCACGGCGTGGAGACGGTATTCCGTACGTACGCACGCGCGGTGATTTCATTTTTCCGTAGGATGGATAAAAGGTGAATTAGGGTTGTTTCATATTTATAATAACATATCAGTATGTAAGTAATACTTATGTTATTACTTTATCATGAAACAACTAAAGAAGAAGAAGTTGAAGAAGAAAGAAATTGAAAAGATCGGTAATGGATATTACCTCTTCTTTGGAACGCCTCTTTGAATCCTCCACTTAGGGAACTAAGATTGGTCTTTGAAGAAGACCAGGACCTCTAGGATTATTCTAGGGAAGTGGAGAGGAGAAAATGGCAGGGGTTGGCCGAGCTTGAGTGCTCAAATTGGTGTGAGGAGGAGGGGGAGGAGGTGCCCTTTTATAAGGGAGGAGAGGGGCACCTTAGGAATATCTCAAAATATTATTTTATATTAAAGTCAAAATCGGTTTATAATGGTTCCAAAGGGTCTTATTTCGAATCTAAAGTGGGTATGGGTCGAAATCCTATCAAACAATAGGATTTAGACAAGTTTAGGGTATTATTTTATCCTTATCAATTAGATTTAACTCTAAGTTAAATAATTTAACTTTTACCGTGTCTTTTTGTTTTCTTTCACTATATGGTTAATACACTTACTATAACATGCCAAACGAACCCAAAATTCTTTATTATTAATATATATATCCTTATCTATGTCATTTGGCCGATCATTAGATTTTTAGGAATAAAATAACAATTAATAATATAATATTTTATTTAAAAACTATTTTGTGTCAATTTTGACACTATTTGATATATGATTTTTGTGAAAGTCATAACAGAATTATATGTTCGAGAAAAGTTGATTAAATCAACATTAATATATCATAGTAACCTAGAAAATTAGTGGAATCCATAAAAAGTCTCAAATTACATTTATTTTGGTGTTTATAACATCAATTATGTCAATATTTCATTAATAAGATAATTACTGCATCATCATTGTGTCATAAATAAATTAAATTATTTAATGTCTAAAAATTACAAATAAAATACCATTATGTAGGAAAGCGTTTTATCTTTCTAATGAATATTTATAGTCTAATTTATCTTATGTATAACCCCATATTAAAAATTATTTACTTATTAAACTTTGATTTTAACTATTTTAACCCTTCTTTAAATAAATTAATAATAAATGTCCTAATCTAATCTAAGTGGTCCTAAATGGTCATATTTTATTCATAAGGTTGTTTTTGGTCGAATTACACTTATCCAATAGAATTATGACATGTGTTAGGGTAATAGAAATATCATATTTACCCTTAGTTACCCTATTTACTATTAACCGCGGTAAAAAAAGTAAAAAGTTACTATTCACCAAAAAATTATTTTTATCTCATTGAACCACATTTTACTTAATGATATCAACCGTGTCTGTCGGATTTTCGAAATTCCATTCACAGAAGCAGTAAAATTAAGTTTTATGCAAAATTCAGTTTTTAACCTACCACTTAGTGGTTTCACTATTCATCAAAAATTGAAAGTTTTCAGAAAAATACCAAAATTTCACCCTAGGCTAATTTCGATATTCTGAGTCCAAAAATGAAGTCCATTTTGAAAAATAAAATTTCTATAATTTTAAAAGGTGGTTATTACTGTTCATAACGGCTAGTTATAATAATATTTTAATAGCATATTGTTGTTTAGTGAAACTCGGTATTGCGTACTACACACGCTATCGAGGAAGGATGCGATTGTGTGTAATGCAAGGCAAGTCAAGGATGCGTGTTGTGCAAGATCCTTTTTGTGTTGTGTACAACACAAGACATTAGTGAAATTAAAAAGAATATTTTTCATAAAATCTTGGGCTGTTACAATCATTATTGTTCACAACTGGAGATAAAAATATAACATGAACATAAGTGTAAGAGAACATGAGTAAAACATTTGAAAACCATAACCTGCATATCATAGATCAGAAAATTGAATCATGGAAAAAATCCTAGAAGTTCATAAGACATTAATAGTAATATAATGAATGAACATGGGAAATGAGAACATAAAATTCATATAAGACATAGATATGTGGAATATATATAAGAATATACAATCATTTCCTTAATAGTAATATAATACTTCCATGGCTATCATATTTAATTTTGGTCACTATGGAAATCATTTTTGTAGTCAAGTTTCCCTCCTAGGACTTTCAAAGTGGAATTTTCCCCTACTAAACTATATTCACCCCCAATTCAAGTCTAACTTATAACATGAGATATCAACACTTACCCAATACATTGGATAGAGACATAGGTTCCACACATCACATAATAAAAATTATGAAAATATGTTCAACATGATCATACCAAATTCATCACATCCTAATCCATATAAAGTAAATGGGTTTCAAAAACATTTAATTATAACATAACCCCATAGAAAATAGAATGGTTTCTTATAAATTACATTAGTTTATTATAGAATAACCACATGAAAATAAACAAGTTCTATAAACCTATCCAATTAAAAATAAATTGGATCCATAAATAACTTTTTCTCATAATAATTAAACATCTAGAGAAACAAATAGTATGATATCACTGAATCTTATATATAGAAAATCATAAGTAACATAAAATGATTCCATCATATATGGAAGTTGATTTTAAAAGATCATATATAATATTTTTTGACGAAAACAACCTTTCCATTTTGAAATCAATTTTATAGAATATAAAAACTTCCCAAATAATAAAGAAAATATTTTATTACAAAAAAAATATCTAAAAAATGTAATGGACGCTAAAATCTATTGACTATTCATGATGAAGGGAAATACAATTCATGCAGTACATATAAAACATGTTTCATTATAGTTTCGACAAAAATACAAGAGTGATTTGTTTGGAAGATGATAAAATGATTTGTTTATAATGATTTTAAAAATAAAAATAATTCATGAATATTTTTCTAAAAGAAATTAGGATATAATAATCAAATAAATCATTTAAAAAGTTTATATTGAACATCGTCATGCATGAAATTGTATTTTTTACCTAAGAGAAAAATAACATCGGTTTTCCATAAATAAATTATTTTCATCACTTGAGTACATAAAGAGAGGAATATAAAAGGAAAAATATAATTTATAGAAATAAAAATAGGATAATATAACTCACTAGAGTCTTTACAAAGGGATTATAAAATATCATTATTGGAACATAATCATAATCAACCCCAATATAAACTTATGTTCAAACATAATACCCTTAACAATTTAGTATATTTTGTATCATAATCCCCATGAATGAATAAAATAAACCGAAAAATGAAATATTATTAAATTAAGTATATTAATGATATAAAGTTTCAATGGTTTATTATATAGACAACACAAAATAAACAAGCGGTTAATATGACTTGTCTCATAGAAATAGAAGAGAGACTAGAAATACCTCATCTAAAGTCTCAAATTTCTTCATACATGTGAAAACCTCATATATAATAAATATAGGTAAATTATAAATCTATTCTAGAACCAAAATCACATGTATCATACCATATATTATTTACTAATAACCTTTTGTCACCCATTTATTAAAAATTCTTTGTTCAAATCTTGTTTTAGGTAATAACTGATCTATTTTTTCATGTATATTTTAGTTTGGAAGTTTTCTAATTTTTTATTAATCATGGTTCTATCATATATAGAATTTTAATAGTGATATAAATATAATATATATTTATTATAAATTTATTTATAGTAATCCATTAAATTTATTATGATAAAAAATTACACCATTCATATAGATGGTAGGTCATACATATGCATGAGAACAATTTTTGTTTTCTCAATGGATAGAAATAAATAAAGTTAAATAATATACCAACTTAAAGTAAAAATATATATATCTAATATATATAATATATGTTAATTAAATATATCCTTACTACCCTCAATTAAAAAATAAGTTAAAAAACAAATCACATCACTTCGTGGAGGTGGTAGTCCACACGTACGCACAAGCGACATTGTTATTTTACAATAGATTTAAAGGAAATATTTTAGACAAGATATTATAATCATATAAGTATATATATTTCATAAATATAATATATTTTTTTAAAACCATTATTATATCCACAGATGGAAGGCGACGATGGAAAATTAATTACCTCAGTTTGCATGGTAGAAGTCTTTCGTTAACACTGTCGAATGTTTCGTTTCACATTTGATTTAAGAGGAGATGGGTATATGTAATAAAATTATAATAATAAAATATTATAATATTTTAGATAATTATTTTATTATATAATCATATTTGAATATTATTTGTTTTATTTTTATGAATAAATAAATAAACAAACTCTATAAAGAAGGATGCATCCTCACCGGACAACCTATATAGTTTTCACTAATATCCAACATAAGAGGGATTAATAATCAAAATAATGACCATATTACATGGTTGGGGAAGTAATTAATGGTTTTAGTAAGAGATTTTTAGAAACATAAGACTTTGTATATGTGAAGCAGAGAGGATAGGGGGTGACCTATTCCATGTCGAGGAGAGGAAACACATGGATATTTTGAAAAGAAAGCATTTTACCCACTTTTATACAAGAAACATGTATCAAAAAATGATTCCCTCCAAAATATTAGATGTAATATAGTTTGAATATGTCCATAAAATATTAAATGAAGAATAATTTTAATCATTATAAACATTTTTTTCTTTAGCCACCAGTAAACATGTATTAACATTAATTACAGAAATTGATGTTTATTATTTTTACTATTCAAGATGAACAAAAATTTAATAAAAC
Source organism: Viscum album (assembly GCA_963277665.1). Lineage (NCBI taxonomy): Eukaryota > Viridiplantae > Streptophyta > Magnoliopsida > Santalales > Viscaceae > Viscum > Viscum album. Next base: position 1,005,006,569 of record OY728164.1, on the reverse strand, counting down.
ATATTAAATAATATTAATTATTATTATTTAAAATTTTGAATCCATTTTTACAAATTAAATTCTAATAAGTGGCATAATTTAATTATAAATTAAACTTAAATACCCGATGGAAAATTAGTTTTCAAAATAAAAATACTGTGCAAGAATAAAATTTTTTATTTCAAATATTTTCATAAAATATATTCCAAAGAAAAAATAGATTGATCCTAATATATTTGGATAAATAATTATCTTCAAACCATATTAATATACTATATATCTTGTTAATACTTTAAAAAAATGGTGTTTTTAACAAAAATCATTATTTTCACTATTCAATGAAAAATTAGTTCTTTTAAAAAATTATAAAAAATTCATTTAATGATTATTTTGAAGTGTTTATTTAAAAAAATAAATTTATTTTTTCATTTAATTGTTTTAAATGTGTGAAAAATTAATGTTGTTATTTTTTCACAAAAATTAATAATGAAATATTTTTGTTTGGAAAATTATTTTTTAAGAATTTAAGGACATTAATAAAATTTAATTTGATGATTACCTAAAAAATTTACAAGTTAAATAGTTATATTATATCATTTATGTTTAAATAATAACCTAGATATTCTAAATAATTAGTGTTTCAGTCAATCCTACTTTTATCTTTTTAAAATACATCTCAAAATCTATATACCTTTTAATCTTCACGACCTTTTTTGGTTAGAACAATCATTGGTGCTACCAAAAAGTAGAAGTCATCGATAAACCATTGATAATACCCATCTAAAACCAAAAATATACCCATGATAAAGAAAATATTTTAATTCTACGAAGAAATATTTCTTATAACTAATTAGGGTCCCCTAATATTTCGGCCATAGAAATAAAATGTCCCAAAATTTGAACATCATCTATTAAAATGTTTTACATGGAGTGCATGGATTAGATATGATGTTCTAGACGTGTACTAAACTATATAATTATTTTTCTCAAGCATATCCTTCATCGTAGAGTATAATATAATATCCTCTCTGATGAAAACAATAAATGTTTTGAATACTGTTGAAAATACTTATTCATTAAATAAATATATACTTATGGTGTATTATTCAAGCTGAATGACATCACTACATAATCATATATACCAAATCTGCTTATAAGAGCATAGTCTATCTATGAAATTTACCCTTAGTCAGTGATAACCATATCTTAGTTAAATCTTTGAAAATACATGGGACCCTATATACTTGTCAAACATGTATTCAATACATGGGAGTGGAAATAAGTTTTTAATCATTCCATAGTGCAATTATTGATTTTCGACACAAAATCACAATAAGATATATTCATTCGTAGTGAAAAAAACAAAAGTTCCCCAATGAGACATGTTTAGGTAAATAAATCACTTAGACTCTAATCCTCTAGGTGAAAGTTATTATCAAAATGTTATACTATATGAATCTGATAAGGTGGAATTGAGATGGCATGAGATCCAGGACAGAGATCAATAGTTAAAAAAATATCTCCCTTGAGGAAATTCAATTATGTCTTGAAAAAAAATATCATAAAATCTATCCACTACAAGATAAAAATCATCTTGTGGTGATTCATATTTAAAAATCTCTAAATAGTAATGTTTTTTAGTAATTAAAAATAGTTTCTTATGGTTAGTTCTTCTATAACCAACTTACAACATCGTTTTTCAGATGTAAACATACAATACACCATTATGAGCTATTAAAGAAAATAATCATTGTTAATAAACAATGAAATCATAATACAACATCAAACAATCCATTCTTAAGATTAGTTTGAATGCTATAATCTTTAACATTAATAAGGACCATCAAAATTTATAATGTGTAATATACAAGTAAAATTATCTAAAATAATTAATAACCTCTAATTTATCCACATCAATGTTTTAATAGAAATAATGTTTCACATACATTCTTTAAGAAATAATATATTATTCATAAATTGAGATGTTACAATGCTATGCGAATTACCTTTATAACATTAAGTGTACAGTAAGGTAGAACCTATTATGATTGTGCATCAAACCATAGTGGTATCTGTATATTATCATATTTTAAGGGGTGAATATCATAAAACTATCCCAAAATGTAGTCCAGAGAACCTACATGAATCCCTATATAGTAATTCCTTGATGTTGAATAAATACTCACCAATAATAACCACATCCTTTACCCCAACTTAATGTATGGTCGAATCCAACTATTGTCTGATTATGGCATAACAGTTCCTCATCCTTATCCATGTACCTTCCTTAATTATCCACAAGTAGGAGAGCGTAGATATTTCTTACAAACCCTTATTGATTTCTTATACTACCAATAACCAGAACTCAAACAATTTTCATGGGAAATGGGGTCAGTTAAGGATTCCTGTATGGTACTAATAGAACTTAATAAGATAACCCCTATGACGATGGTGACTTCCCACTTGGGAGAAAGCTCAAACCACCACCAAAACATGATTATTAATACCAAAACATCTAGATTATGAAGATACATCACATAATACCCCATCATAAATAGACTTATATTTCCCTTTTATGATTTTTTGGATTATTCTTGATAAAAAATACAAATTCAATAAAAAAAATAGTTAAGAAGAAATATATTCATGAGAACTGAAATCCCATAGTGTAGTCTTTCAATTAAATGAATACCCCAAGCTACCCTTTTACCAGGTAGCATACGAGAAAACAATGGAGCTCAATAAAATTATCTACATGATCCATGATTAATATATTTTACGAAGTAAGATTCATGAATTTACAAGAAATGTAATCACATATTTTCTATGAAATAATGTGTCCAAATAAATGTGTCTAGAAATAAATTTATGTTAGTATTATGTGTTGTTCTTAAAATACTATAATATCCCATCATCACTTCCCTAATAATAGAAACATATAGGCCAATAATCCTCCCCCCTTATTAAGAGGTGTCTCTAGGTGATCAAATATAGTTCTGAACGACTCATTATAAAACTCAACTACTTGTGGATCACAAAGACCTCAAATATCAATGGGTTTTATAAATGAGACTATCTAATTTGTTCATCAATCATTACCATTGGTCAAGGATCCTCTCCCTACACAGTCTATATCACTCTCATAAAGATCTAGTATAGATGATTTTCCACCACCTCCAAGGTACCACATTCATTTTTGGACCAACTGGCACATGGGCATGCTCACCTCTTCCCTTTTGATTGTCTATGGGAAGTCCCCATATATGTGTTAGTCTAAATGAAAATGACTCAAAATATGCAACGATAGTGGTTAGGAATAACATATTTTATGGAATGTGATAACAGTAATACAATCCCACTACCTTCTATGTCCCATTTCATAGGCATATCATAACATGGGCCCTCACAGTATCCCCATATACCCGCATACACTGTCATTATATTATATAAAGTCCACCACACATATATAGAATCAATATCATCAATGTTTCTCCACCATATTTGATCTACAATTTCATAAAAAGGGATATGTGAATCGCTAAGTGACTAATATGTTATAAAATAAAAAGCCTTGATGAGTTGTAATTAGAATTTTAATTTTCATATGCACTATAACAATTTAATCAAGTGATCATGAAATACCATTCTAGATAACCAATTAGATGGTCTTATGAAAACCAACACATAAAATCAAACAAATGGCTTGTGAATCATATGTGCCTACTATGACTCATGAATAAAAACCCTCTTTTTACTCCAATGAGGATACCAAATCTCTTAAATCAGGAAATTCTATATTCATGTGGATCACTCTAGGTGAAAATAATCTAGAAGTAAAAAATAAAAAGCATGACCAGTAATCCCATTTATGGAAACTTATAATTTTCTTGTACATGGGTTAATAAATCCCAGGAAAAATAATTATTCAATTAAAAAAATACCCTATCTCATGTCCTCCATACAGAAATATAATCATAAAAAAGAAAGAGATCCGATAGTACATTACAATTTCCTATGATCTATGGTCATTAATTAGTGCCCGAATAGAGATCAATATATTAGGTCATGAATAAATCCTTATATGATAGAAGATTTCGACAAGAATTATATTTTTATAATGGAATGATGAGGTGATAATACCCATTATTCAATGTGTGATAAAAAGTAAATAAAACCAATCATATAAGCATACAAAATGAGTAGTAAAAAGATAACCAAAAAATTGAAAAAAATAAATATAGCTTAATTTGTCACGACCCGTCCTCAGGGCCCGTGTCGTGACTACCCCAATCCCGCCTTCCATAGGCCAGGGGCTGGTGACTAGCACCAAGGCGTAAATCCCGGTAAAGGTAAGGCATTGCCTTTATAAAGTAAACAAGCACCATAGAGTATGCAAGTGGAAAAAAAGTAAACACTAAGTAAAAACTGATACAACAGTAAGTGCAGAAAAGTAAATGGGCCAGTATACAAACCCAAACTGAAAGTAAAGTACAACTCGAAAGGGAAAATATAAACTGAAAAGTAAAAGCTGCTACTCCGAGCTGTCCACTGGAAGTCCCACCTAAAGGGTGGGTACAGATAGATCCCCTGCTCCTTGGGTCCTGCCGTCCGCTCCGAGTACGTCCCGCCCAGTGGTCCACCTCCAGGTACCGTCCTGCTCTGCAAGCCTCAACCACGATCAACGCTATCCGTCATCTGCAACCAACACAACGTAGTGCGGGCAAAGCCCGTGCAGGGCTGAGTATAAGCTACTCAGTAGGGACCCCGAGACCCCCAAAGTCTCCCAAAATCCACAAAGGATAAACCACAAAGGAAGGATACAATCACGAAGTAACATCCGACACTGCTCAGGTATATGCCCATACATATACCTAAGTCATCAATTCCAGTATGCTCCAACCTCGGAGCCCAAGTACAACCCAGTCCACACAGGAAAGTATACATATTCCACACAGGAAAGCAAAATGTAATCCACACAGGATAGCACAACACAATCCACACAGGAAAGAAAACATGATTCAGCTCACACAGGTATACTTTTTCAAAGACGATAGAGATGATCACTAATCCATATAAGTCGTCGGACCCACAAAGGATCGATAGGTACTAACCCCGGCAATGACCCACACCGGTTCAGACCCACATAGGATCTGTAGGCACTGGCTCACACAGAACCACTGAGCGCTGACCCACACAGGATCGTACCCACACAAGATCGGTAGGACTGATCCACATAGGATCGCTGGGTGCTGTAGTCGTCCTCGTCGAATCCACTGAGGATCTCTGTTCAGTCGTCGTCGTCACTGTAGCAGTCGCAGCCAGCTCTAGGGTTCCCGCACACAGCAAGCTCGTTTGGGAGGGTCCACTCCACAAGACGAGAGGCTGCTACATCAACTGACACATAGTCCAGAGTTGATGTATCCAAAAGTTCCATATCATCAACATGAACTCAACGTCGCAGACGGCGCGTCAATCAGACACCCAGTCTGAGAGTTATTGGCCTTTTCGTCCCAGGGGCCCGGTTGGTTTTTAAGGCAAAACCAACCCGACCATACTCCACCTGTGTCCAAACCTCGGGCGGAGAATTCCAAAAGATCCGTCTCACTTAGGAAAATTCAATGAAGTTGACGACACGTCGATCGGACGTCCGTAGCTCAAGATATGAGCGTTTCCGCTCCGAGGGCCCAGTTGGTTTCGTGTACAAACCAACCCGGCCGAACTCAAAGTATTCCAAAACCTTGAGTGCGATATGTAGAAATGACCGTCTCGTTCCGAGGATCATGTCGCCGCTGACGGTGCATCGATCGGAGGTCCGTAGTCCGAGTTATGGGCATTTGAACCCAAACGGTCCGAAAACGTGGGTTTCGGGCCCAGGCCAACCCTGCCCGAGACCCCCCCCGATTGGCCCGAACCAGGTCGAACCGCCCCGGTCCGGGTCGGCCAGGCTGGGCGCGGCCCACCCCGGCGCGGCACGGCCTGGCCCGGATGGGCACAACGCCCTGCCAGCTCGGCCTTCGGCCGAGCTGTTGGAAAAGGGGGGGGGGGGGGCACCTGCCCCCGCTGAGTAACCGCGGCCCCCCATTTATGTGGGGCCGTTTGAAGCCGGACGGGGGAATTTAATTCCCCCGGCTCCTCCCTTTCCGGCCGGCCCGACCTTACCGGCCGGTTCCTGCTCAACGGGACCGGCGGTGGCCAGTCCCCTTCCAGCTCCGACACCGGCGGCCCGGTCCGGCCGCCGGTCACCTTGCTCCGCCGCGGCCTGGAACCGGCCGTGGCCCTTGTCGTCCGGTGCGGTGCGACGGAACCGTGCCCCTCCGCCGTGGCCCCGCTCCGGCCGCGACAACTTTGGTTTTCTTCGACGCGGTGCGACAGCGTCACGTTCTTAAACTTCTTTCCACGGCGCCGCGCGACGCGCCGCACATTTCCTTCCATATGAATCTTCATGGTGCGACGACACCACGCTCTCCCGTACCAACCACAAAGGAACCAACACGAAAATTAAGGAGGAGGGTCGACCGTGATTGTGCGGTCCGATCCCCTCGCGTTATTCGATAACAAATGGTTTAAATCCACAAAGATCGAAAAGTTGGTATTCACGAACAAATAAATAAATAAAACCCCTACCTCGGTTCAAGAACGGTGCACGTTAATCGAGCCGCGGAAGAAGAGCGTCGTAGAGGTCGGGCATCACAGAAAACAAACGTCGATTCCGTTGTCTTCGAGGTGTATTCAAAGAGGAAACATCTTTGGAAGAAGACATCGTTTTCTTCGGCGGAGATATTCTTCGTTGAAGAACGATGTTCTTCACGTTCTTCGTCGAGGTTGAAGAAGAAGAAGTAAACTTCACGCTTCCCAATCCTCTCAAGGATGCAAAAACTCTAACAATAATAAAATAAGACCACGTCTTAATTTATTAACACAACCTATCCATTTGAATTTCAAGAGTTTTAAATTAAGTAACTAACTTTATTAATTAAATCAAGTTGTCAAAAATTAATGAAAGTGAGTTAATGGGGAGTTAGGAAAGTGAGGGGTTAAGAGGGGTTAGGGAGATAAGGAATTTGAAAAGGTGGGGGGTTCTTGTGGGCCCCACCCTTTCAATTATCCACACATGTTAAGTTGGGTGGATGTGGGCCCCACCACCAACTTACCATGGGAGAAATTAACCACCTTGATATGAAATAAAATTGATTCAATAATTTTATTTACTTTTTTTAATTAAACCCCATTAATGAACTTCTTCACCCGCACAAACAGAACTACAGTAAAGGTTACCTTAAGCGATTACCAGCGTTGCGAGTTCATCGGTGCCATCAGATTTCAATTCCGAGCACCGGTTCAAAAGATAGGAAACCCCGCTCATTCGTTCACTGAACGTACCCGATCCACACTTCAGAAATTGATTCCGGGCACTCCGGGCCTCGGAATCAAGTGCCGTCAGAAACCGCGTTCTAGTAAAAATCCAAAGAAAATTAAGAAAAAATTTCCCTTGAATTTTATAGGTCTTTACATAATAATATTAGTGATATATCCATTTAAAAAATATAAAATGAAAATTAAAAACCCACAAAAACAAAAAATTAAAGAATAAAAAACTATAAGAGTACAAATAAATGGTCCTATAATCAGATTCTCTATCCCATAATCCAAATAATTCATCAACTATAGGGCTCATTACCTAATCTAATCTAACAGTCGTGAGGATTTATCTCGTTCCAACGAAATCCCATGAAGAATTTGAGTAAAACCATATAGTCCATCACTAAAGGTATTTATAAATATATTCATTTTGGGTAATATATAGAGAGGTGAAAAATATTTTTACAATTATAACAAGAGAAAAAATAAATTAAATAACATTTTTTTCTTTATCTTCCACAATGAAAATCAAGACCAGCTATACTGACATTCTCTAGTGCCAGATTTTGTAATTAATAATAACTACGGAAATATAACCATCACAAATCATAAGTCATATATAGAGAAATATATCCATCATATAACAATTTCATAACCAGATAAAAAATACTCATCTCAAAATAAAAATCATACCCACCGAATGATATAGGTATCAACAAAAATTTCACACCTAGGGAAATATATCAAACCTGGAACAATAGTTTCACTCAAGGAAATATACTCATCCCAGGACAATAGTCTCACCCAAGAAAAAATACATATCTTAGAATTATCATTTCCATTTTTGATATGAACTTCTTCCAAGAATTATTTAATTGTTCATCAAATTTTAGACCTAAAAAACAACAAATAATAATTGTAATCACATATTTACAATCCAATAAAAATATATGAAATAACATATCATTAATACCATGATGGAATGTGTAGACACACATTCTTATCAATTTTCCATTTTGAATTCATTAATTTTGTATTTTTATATTCTTTGGGAAAATTATATATATTTATGTAATTAAAATGAAAGCATGGTAATCCCAAATTTGAAAATAATGTAGAATATGACAGGTCTTAAATATCCAATATCAGAATAAAAATTTGAAGATTACAAACTAATAATGTGAGTAATAAAATGAACACACCCCCAAGAAGCCATGAATCAAACTAAAAAAACCTGATAAAATCACTCTATTATAAAACCTCCATCAAACGATAACTAATGAGTCCTTAGAATTATGAGAACTAGACCATCATGGATTGTTAAGAAAATGAAATATAATAATTATGAAAGAAAAAATGAATATAAATTAGATAAAAATTAATCCACTGAACAAAAAAAAACAAGGATTGATAATAGGATAATAAATCACCAATAACGGATCCATTTATCACATAGGGTCCAAGAGAAGAAGGATGAAATGAAATGAATCTTTGTTAAAATTATTATTATAATAAAAACTAGAGATAACATTCTAGGACGTTATTCAAAATTTCACAACGATATGTTAGAAAAATCAATGAGTTACATTGTGTTGATTCTATACATGATCCTCTTTACTGTGGTCACTAACCGTTTTACTTGATGATACCAAAGATAATCCTAATGTTTCATGATGAATCATGATACAATTACAAAATATTTTCAAATAATGGTTATATTCTAATAATTCTCTCAAAAATACATTTTACCTTTGAATTAGCTTACAATATAGCTTATTGACCTCAATGTAATTGTCCCTACAAAGAGAGTACCAAGGAAATTGATAACTGAGGCTCCAAAGAGTGGTGCCTCTAAAAAAATACAATAGTTATTACATAATATTAAACTATATTGAGACATATATATGTTTTAGGATGTTTTTGGGACTATTATTACTGAATTTAATGAGATATAATGTTATTGGGACTTTATTGGATATTTTTCGGACCCATGAAGATGTTTTCTAATGAGAACCTAAAGTGGAAGTGAAATTTAAGAGTAACATGTTTTTATGTTTACTGTGTATTTTTGTTTTTTTTAATACATAAATCATAATAAAAATAACATAAAATACTGTTTGTTATGTAAATAATGTTAAAGAGTTTGGGTGTGATTGGAAGATATCGTGTGGAGTTTAAAATAATTTTAATGTAATCTTGAAGTGGTTTGGAGATGAAATTATTCAGATATAAACTATGACAAGGTATAAAACATTTAAGATTTATTATTCTCTATGTATAATTAAGTTCGAGTAGACCAATATAAATGTGGAAACGTTCAAACTTCATAACAAAAACTATGCTGGTTGTTATAAGTAACTTTTAGTACATCTGTAAAAATTGGAAATGTCTATGGAACTTATGGGTAACTCTTCCAGTTCATGTAAGTGATTTTAATATCTCATAAGAATTATTTTTATGATATAGTATTTTTGTAATATTCATTCCAATTTTACTAAGAATCATTACATTTTTCTTAAGAACCATCATTATTATTGAGTTTTTTTAGAAATAGTCATTGTAATTTATTATGACTAATTTCTATTACATATCAAATTTATGAGGGACACTATAGTGTTGCATTATGGTAATATAATTGGTGGATAAAAATATTTCTGGAATCCACCAATGATTTTTTTGGAAATAGAAAATAAATTTTAGAGAAATTATTAATGAATATTAAGTATAAATTTGATGTAAATATTTAAACGGATAATCTATTTTTTATGGAACTATTAAGTAAAATTCATAATAATAGTTATGGGAGGACAAATTTGGTTTTTTTATGTTGATTTTTTGCACTATGATTGGGCTAGTTTGGAGAAATTAAGAAAAGTAACATTCCTTGGCGAATAGACTTGATAATCATGTTTTATGTTCTTCATAGTAAGGAAAAATTTGTATACTGTATATAATACTATAACACCATGCAGGGTGAAACTATTTGAAGAATCTACTTTTGCATGATGAAATGCATGTTGCAGTTCCATGCTGACCTTTATAATTCGATTAAGTTAATTGAAAGGAGATATTATAATCAGAGTTTTTAAAGGTAACTTTTTTTTAAAAAAAATATTCATATTTGAAATTGAAATTTATATGTGAATATTACTACTAATTTCTAAATAAAATATACTCACTGGTTGTATGTGAATATAAATTATGGGACTGAAAAATAGAAAATCCAATAACCATAGTACAATAAAAAAAATATAATACTTGTTATATAAGTAGAAAAAAAAGATGAATGGTATGAAGGGAAAGAATAAGAAACACAACTGTAACTTGATAGAAGCATAATTATAGTTTAGAGTATCTTATATTTAAAAAATATATTTAATATTTAGATTTTATTGGAGTATCACACATAATTGGGAGAAATTTTATTATCATGAATAGATGATAAAACCTAAATTTTTTTGTTCTACATGATGAAACTATTATATTCAATGATCTTGAGTTAATTTATATTATTAAAATGATATGATAACCATTTATCATAGTGAACCTTGTAATTATGATGCACTTGTTCTGCATGGTTCTTAATGTGTGTAACATGTCTATAATTTTAAATTTTTTCTAATGATAAATTACGTTAAAAAAAGGAAACTAAAAAATAATTAAATTCACTGTTTCCCCCATCCATCTAGTAAATCTCAACTTATTTGAGTGTCATTTTCAATTAATATCATAACTACTTTTATATTGAATATTATTTACTTTTTTAGTGTAATAATACAAATATTTCCAATGTGTTCCTAGATATAGTCATTATACTTCAACTATAAAGGTCGATTATCTTAATTTAATGAAAAAATACATTTACCACCTACAATGGTAAAAATTAATATATATGTAATGATTAGATATTTTGTATTTATTTTCAATTTTTTGATGTATTGGAGGGTATAATTGATGGATTTATTCTACATGACGAAGTTGATAATATGAAAAGAGTTTATGGATTTTTTTTTGAGAATGATGGACTTGTTGAAAATAATTTTTTTATATATTTTAGAACATGATTTTATTATGGTAAATGTAATATATTAAATAAAGTAGTATTATGTTGTTTAGAAAATATATATAAAGGGAATTAAAATTTTAGGATAGATAAACTATAGGTTTGGAGGCAGAAGCAGGAAGTCATGAAAATGATGGAAGATAAAATAGTAGATGACTTCTCTACTCATGTTAATGAATTTTTTAACACCATTAGATTTTTTTTTTGAGAATATTAAGGATACTATCATAGTTGAAATGACATTAAGCAATTTTTAGAGATATTTGAAGGAACTTTCTATGAACATGAATATTCCAATACATGTATAGTTCCATTGTATGATCTATATAAAATTATGATTTCGTATATGATATAAAGGAAAAAAGTGCTCCAGAACAACACAATGTATGAAATGAAAATTTATTTATATTAATAAAATTAGGAAAATTATAATAAAAGACGAGTTTTTAAATAAAAATATTATGATGAACAAGAATATATTTAAGAGAATATTTATCTTCTCAGGACAATTATCTATCGAGGTGTAATAAGATGTAAAGGAATGTTTAATGGAAGTTTTCCATTGATGTGTCTCATGTGTTAATCCATGTGAATGATTCTAGGAAACTATAAAAATTTTAATGATGTATATGCTTGTGAGATGGGGATAATATAGAAAAATCATCTAAATATAAATATAAAATCCAAAAAATAAATGTTTTCATTATAAGTTATGTTTATTCATTTCTCTAAAAATAGAACTAATATATTTTTTCAGTTATTGATTTCATTGACAGCCCTGAAAAAGATGAATATGAAGGTGATACATAATTATTTGGAATAAAATATTAATAATATTTATGATGAATATATCACAAGTGATGAAATAGGGATGGTTGGGGGTGAGAAAGAAAAAATAAATGCAATTTATATTGAAGAGATAACTCAAGAAATTTAGTTCAAATATATCCAAATAGTTTATAGTGATAACAATTTCAAGAAGGGAGAATTAATCTTCAATTAAAAATGATTTCCTTCATACTGATAAGGATCCAAGGATGTTAAATGAGATCTATAACATTCATAAGTTTCTTTCAAAAGAAAATATATTGAAATTTAAAACTGAAATATTGGATAAAATAAACAATGATGTAATGGAGAAAGGATTTATTTATTAATGTTTCACTTAATGTTTCAAAATGGGAATATCTATGGATTTTAAAAAATGTATTTTACTCAAAATTATCAATGATTTATTGATTTTTAATTATGACGAAAACTTTAATGAATAATTAGTGACCTTTGAAAATGATGGTTCACTTATGGCCAAAGAAGTAAATTAAACAATTATTGGAAAAATGTAGTAGAATCCCAAGAACACCTTATATGTTGATTGTCAAAAGAATATTCCATCTACTATATCTTCTTTAAGTAATAAATGTAGTGAAGTTTGTTTCTAGAAATATTGTTTTTTGGTAAAGAGGATAAAATATGGATGTGTATAAATAGGAGGACATTTAACAATAGTCTACCTGTTTTTTTTTAATGTTGAATATTTATTCAACCTATGCTTAAAGAAGAAGAATAATTTTTGGTAATGAAAGAGTGTTCGTCGTGGCTCAAGTAACATGATAAATATTAATTTAGGAGAGAATGTTTATTATGTTTCTATGATAAATTGAGATAGAAATTGGATATGATATTTATGTCAAAAAGTAATGATTGTTAACCCTCTATATAAAATGAAATTATTCAAAAATCACATCCTTTAAGTATTATTCATTTATAATTTTGTGAGCTTATGAGAAAGAAATAAAAATGAATATAATTATATTATTTCTTTTATTTATGATGTTAATAATATAAGTTGCATAATGTTTATAAAATACATGCCCGATGCTCTAAAATTGCTCGAGAGTATCTGGAGCATGGGGTTTCCTTGAAAATGGTCCATATATACAATGATGTTGAGTATACTATTGAAATATCACAATAACATATTGAAAATCATAAAATTACCCATGAACTTGGTACACAATAAATATTATAAAAATGATGTCTCTAAATTGAAGAACACGTTTTTATTCCACATCGATAATAATGTGTTGATCAGGCATGAAACATATCCGTATTCTTAGAGATAATAAATTAGTTTTGTTATTCGAGGTCAAAACAATTATTTTTATTGAAAAAATAGTATATGTCATCATATAATATGTATTATAAGAATTCACATCGTCTAAAATATATTATATTTCATCCCTTATATAGTAAATATTAATGGTTAAAATTTAAGGATGTTTGATCAGAGATGAGTTAGGGGAATTATATTTGGTTATACTAAAAATTTAATATAATATATATAATATACTAAATATAGAGGAGACATTTCAGATATAAAGTATATAAATATGAATGGACACTTAAAGAATGGTATTACACATTATGAATAACATTTCTAAGGCAACGATGATGATGAAACTTTTACTAATAAATAGGACAAAAGTTTAAAAATAATATAAATTTTGATGTAGTGAATATTGAACATGTGGGCTACTCTATTTCAAGTAATGAATAAAAAAATATTTCTACTCATTAGAGGATGATAATGTAGGTGGAGGTCCCAAACATTATAGGTTAATAAATATAACATGTACAAACATGAATAACATTGAGGAAAAAAATACATACCTCCCTATTTTCTCATGATGATCCTTGATATGTGAAAGAATATTGGGAACCTCACAAGTGAACTAATTTTATGAATATCTAATTAAATAATATTGATAATAATTAATCTTGAGAATCAGTTCAATTTTCCAAATACAAAAATATAATTATATGAAATATTGTATTTCAAAACATGTTTAATGAAATATGAAATGTTGAAACAAATAATGCATGAATTGTGTCTAAGGTTACTCATAAGCTGATGTAATAGATTTTGATGAGGAAATCACACGAAATTCTAGACTAGAGACCGTTTGGATGTTTCTTCCTATTTAAACGTAATGGAAATATAATATTTTTTATATGGAAATTAAGTCTTCCTTCCTAAATGGAGTGTTGGAAGGGGAAGTATTACATTGATCAACCTATTGGTTTATTTCTTAGTGAAGATGAAATTTATGTTATTATAATAAATAGGGAACTTTTGGAGTTAAAAAAATCCCCAAGATTATAGTATAAAAGTTATGTACTTTTATAGAGTAGCTAGTGTTCATTAATTTAAAAGTGGAAAAGATGAGATCGTAAGGGGATCCTCATACCTTGGGCTTCCCCTATCACTTCTTTCTTTTTCTCCCTCTCAGGTCACTGGTGGACCCTCTCCTCGATTCATATTCTCAGCGCACTCATAGTGTGAAGACCCTCTTTCAGTGAAGACATTGTGCGACTTTGTGGTCTAAACCACTCTATGATTATCTTCAATACTGGCCTGTTTTCATGCTTAATCCTATGATCTGGCTAGAGTTTCTCAAAGTAGAATAGTGATGGTCCAGTTGTCCTGTACTAGATACTATAGTCTAGGGGTTGCAGCCTCATTTCTACATCAACTATGGGTGTATTGATAGGTATTTAGCGGTCTCCGAGTTCAATCTTACTAGAAATGACTTGATTACAGATCTAGTTTATAGTGGTCCCATTCTCCTTCAGATGGCTTCAAATTTGGTGATGTGTTTTTATTTCTTTATTTTTTATTCAGTCCCATTTTGGATGTGTTTTGTTACGTGTGTTTCGGTTTTTAAAGTGATGTTTTTGTGGTGTTTAGTCTGAAATGTTGTGATATAAGGAGCCGAGGTTGATTTGGATGATGATTCTGATTGATCTAATGGCCATTCCCATATTCTTAGATATAGGTTTTTCTACAAGGATTATTTTATATTTCATTTATTAATGTTGAGATGCTGGTGTTGATGTGTCTTTCAATCCCATGATGGTTTTTTGTACCTTTATTTTTGGTTTATCTTCTGGTTTTGGATGCGTATGATGTCCATCTTACTGTGAAATGAGGTATGATTCGGTTTTGGTGGATTAACTCCAGTGGTGAATCTATGAAGGTGTTTTGGTGAAGGTGGCCTTGATCAGTGGATGTTTTTGTGTTGTTCTATGATTTTGTGGAATGGTTTTTGGAGTTGCATCTTGCGATGGAACCCAAGCACTGGAGTTGATTAAAATAATGAGGGAGACTGGGCATGAATTTCATATTGAACGTGGTTATCTATAGTAGAAGGGTACAAGGGTATCACAAAGCATTGGATTTTGGGTGGCTTTTCCAAACATTCTACATGGAAATGATTAATATGAGAATCAGAGCAGGTGATTTCACTATGCATGACTATTCAGATTTGGATAATTAAGACGGTATAACCCAGTCATTGGTACCCAACCCATGCATGTATACATGGGACAACTAGCTGAACAACCATGAAACAATAGAGGATTTCTAAAATTATGATTTTACTCTATCGGGGTATTTCTATGTAGTTATATTCTGGGATATGTCCCATGAGTTATATTGATGTCTCTACATCCTTAATGTAATCTGAGGTTTCCTCCTTTATCATTAAAAAGGGGTTTATCCAAAAAGATAAATAATAATTTATACCATTGGAGTATTTAATCAGTAAGAGTGGATAAAAACTTGTACATTAATATAATTTGGAGGTATCACTTTTTGTTATTTTCTACGTAGAGGATTTAATTTTATAAGAAAAAATATGGCATTTTTTAAGAGTATTTTTTGGTGAGGAAGATTTTTTATGAAATGTCCATGATAAGACAAATGAGATTAAATTTTAGGATTATATTTTAAAGTGAAAATACAAAATTTTCATTCCCAAGAGAAACATGGTGGATAATGTTAAAAAAATATTGGGATAGAGGATTCAATGTATATTTAGAAACTAATTCAAAAGGGATCAAATTATATATGTATAAAATATGAAAATATATTGTCTTATAAAAATTAAAAAATCGAATTTGATTTTTTTGTACTTTAAAACATATTGGTTGGATATTTTAGATGTAGTTAAATTGTGTTCCTTTTATCAAAGTGCATCGAAGGAGTCTCATTTCATTGCTAAAAAAAGATTACTCAGGTATATAATGGTAGAATGGACTGAAATTTTTTTGTAGTGTAAATATTGATCTATTTGGTTATATAGATGTATATTATATTGGAAATGAATATGATTAAATATCATCATACTCTGGGATTTTCCATTTTTTCAAAATGGTCTGTGTGTTAGCACACAATGAAACAAATCTTGGTGACCATGAGTACCATTAAAGGAGAATATGAGGATTCCAATAATGATACAAACCTGTTTGATACATTGTGAGACCCACAATCTGTAGTCCCATATCAAAACAGGCTATATATTGTTTTAATAAAATCAAACTGAGAAATATATTCTTTTTCCAGACCCAAAGATCATTATGATTTAGTTTTTTGAGGATTAGGAAAAAAGATACAACATATCTATGTTATAAAAACTCTAAAATAGGTAACTGGATTCACTTGATCTAGATACATAATTAAAACCAAACACCATTGATATTTTACTCATCCCTAAACCGGTGGAAACCATTTTGAAAAGGTTGGTTGAGAAAAATGTTACTGAGTATGGGGTTTTTAAAAAGTGATGAAAACCTTTTTTTATGACGTATGAAAATATCTTTTAAAATTAATAGAATTTTTTTTAAAGAAAAGTCGTTTTATATTTTAAATAAATCGTTACAGAAATCAAAAATTATTTTGTTTCAAAACTAATAAAAGTAATAACATTCAAAACATAACTTTGAAAACACAATATCTATTGATTAAAAAAATACCCTTTAATGTTTCAAAAGATTATAGTTAAAATAATTTAAATTTATGGAATATATTAATGTTTAGTAAAAAGTTATACATATGACCTTTATATTCCATTAGTTTTGGAAATCACAAACTCTTTCTTATATAATTGACTACTAACATTTTATGTATCTAATGTTTCAGAATTTCCTACAAAAAACATTAACTTTTACCATACCTAGAATTGGTTATAAATTATTCACGAATATAATCTATCATACATTATCACGATTATCTTAAAGAGTATGGTTGCTATAAACATCTGATTCTTCCTTACCATATCAGATGTAAGACTTTCTATCATAGCTTTCATACTAACAGTGTCTTAATAATCAAACTGATATCAAAACTGATCGGTATCAGATTAATACACATAATGTTTATCATTTTGACATTTCTAAGGATGTCCATCAGATATAATATGATTAAATTAGGAATAGATAAAAATTATTGTCTCCGACGCTTTCGTCGGGCCGCGTACATCCGTCTGTGTGGATGCATTGTTGTTGCCCCACATTCCTGCTTTCCAAAGACGGGTAGCATTCGCTCCTTATTCAGGGACGTCTACTCCTTGATCGAAACGAGATGATGGGATCCGACACTTTCTCTGGGGCACGAGCATCCGTCTATGGGGACGTGCTGCTGTTGCCCCGCATTACTGCTTTCCAAAGGCGGGCGGCATTCGCTCCTTATTCAGGGACGTCTGCTTCATGATCGAAATGGGATGATGGGATGTTGGTTCTTCCTTCCATGGATTCTTCCTCGGAACTCGTCACCTAGTCCGGGTCTCCCTTAAAGATATAAGACGTTGTTCGTGAATCTCAATCCCGGTGCCATATCTTCATGGAAGCTGGTTAATTACACTACTTCTGTCAAGACATTCCATGGGGTCTTGACAAGGTAGCGACCTTTGGTCGGAGTAGACGGAAACATCAGGAATGTCGGGGCATCTCTGGGTGCGTGGACATTAGGGAACCTGTATTCATCCCCATAATAGGGCATCTCAAGTGTGTAGAATCGCAGGCATCCCATGTCGAATGTGGGGAATCATATTCCATAGGCATGAATCTGAGGTTTTCCTCAGCTTCCTATGTTTAGCACATGGTATGCTGCAAGATTAATGTCTGGCAGAGATGGTTACACCCAAGGTGTGTCTTATGAGGTTTTCCTTAGGCATCTCATGTTTATCACGAGGTAGGCCACGAGTTTAACATCTTGCGGAGATGGTATGAGAGTGATAAGAACGTCCCCTGGAGACGGATCATATCAGTATATACCAAGGGGGGAATACTTGGAAGATAGATAGATCTAGATGCCCAATGAGGATGGATCCGAGGTGGTGCGCTCCAAGGAGGGGGGATGTCACACCGTAATGGCTGATCTGAACACCATTGATGGCGGATCATGGGATGTATGCCCCAGGACGGGGGACACCATGGATTACCATTGGCTGGGATTAATCCTCTTGGAGGTTTCCTACGTTCCCTGTGCAGAGGGCAGGGATCAAAACCCACATAGATCATAGGGTGATGAATCAGGGTGTACACAGAGTACAATGACCCAGAGACATGTTGGGGCTTACGTGTGGATAATTGCCCAAGTACTACTAGGAGCAATGAGGAGGTGGATGGCATGATCCCACCGGGATGTGGCGACCCGGTGAGAATCAGGATGGGTGATGGAGAGTTGAATGAAGTGGAGGGGGAATGAAATGGGACCATCACAAGGGAGATGGTAAAGTTGGTCTTGAGCCTCGAAGAGACTTTCTACGTATCCCCATGGAAGAGAATAAAAGTTCACGTAGTTTGGGATGGTGCGCTGGAGGACCGACATGAAGGTGAACCCATGGGTCCACTGGGTGTTGTTAGTGATCCGACGTGAAGGTGTTCCTTGGTCCGATGGGTGGTGGGCTTGAATCCCTTGAGGTTTTCTACATACCATGACTTGACACGGATCAAATGTCACATAGTTCATAATGATGTATCGGCGAACCGACGACGCGAGTGAGGACCTTGGTCCAGATGGTGTGGGGCTTACACACTAGGCTTCCCAAGTGTTGGTGAACTGATGTCAAAAGGGTTGGAGTGACCAACAGGTGGTGGGATTGAACCTCTGGGAGGCTTCGTACTTACCATGCCAAGACATGGATCAAAGACCTTGTATTTCAAAGGGCTTCGTTGGCGAACCGACGTGAAGGTAAACCCGGTGGTCCACTAGTGGTGGGCCTGAACCTTGTGAGGATTCCTACGTACCATGTCTTGACATGGATCAAAGTCCTCGTAGTTTGGGATGTGGAATATAGTTTAACATCCTATGAGACGGGGGTGAACTGACATGAATGGGGTTGGAACGACCGGGTGATGCGCTTGAACCTCATGGAGGGTTTCTACGTACCATGACATGACATGGATCAAAGACCTCATAGTTCAGGTGGTGGTTTTCATCAGCGAACCAATGTAGAAGTGAACCCGTTGGTCTACTGGTGGTGGGATAGAACCTCAGGGAGGCTTCCTACATACCATGCCTTGACATGGATCAAAATCCTCATAGTTCGGGAGGAAATGGTGGGTGTCGGGGAACCGACGTGAAGAAAGATCCTTGGTCCAGTGGGAGATCGGTTTGAACCTTATGGAGGCTTCCTACGTACCGTGCCTTGACATGGATCAAAGTCCTCATTGTTCTAGTTGGTACAACGTCTTGCCGTCGGACTGGAATGCAGTTTAATGTCATGTTGGACGAGGTTGGAACCTGCCGTGAAGAAATGATGGGTGGGCTTGAACCTCATGGAGGCTTCCAACGTTCCATGCTGTGACATGGATCAAAGACCTCATAGTTCATAATGGATATACAGTTTAACGTCATACTGGACAGGGGCATATAGTTTAACGTCATGCTGGATCGGTGCATACAGTTTAACGTCATGCTGGATGAGGGCATATAGTTTAACGTAATGGTGGATGCGGTCATACAGTTTAACATCATTCTAGACGAGGGCATATAGTTTAAAGTCATGCCGGACGAGGGCATACAGTTTAACGTCATTCTGGATGAGGGCATATAGTTTAACGTCATTCTGGACGAGGGCATACAGTTTAACGTCATGCTAGACGAGGGAATACAATTTAACATCATGCTGGACGAGGGCATTTCCATGATCGATTCCTACTCTAAGCCCATGTGAGTCGTGCTCGATGTGAGGAACAAGAGGCAGCAAAGACCTGACGATCACATCGTGAAGGATTCGTCTGTGAGAAGCGAAGAGGGGATTATGCGTTAGGTGGCCCATGGTGCTGGGACTTACTCCAGGATGGAGGCCCAAAGTGCGGCAAAGCACGACAGGAGAGGTATTTGGGACCAAAGATGGAAGGTTCCTCGTTCCCTATCACACCCTCCACTGGCCTTGCAGTGGGGAGGTACGGAGGTGCATGAGTGCTACCTTCCTTAAGAGAGACTCGGGGGCTTACACCAGGGTGGTTTCCCTTCTCTTGTGGACATATTCTGCTCCGATAAGGTGGATATCATCCCCTGTGGAGGGGGTGATCCCATCTATGTGGAGATGAGCAGTGTAAAGAATGTCCGAGACTGGGGGACCCTATGTGCGAGGTGCGGGGTCGGATCACAGTTCAACGTCATGTGTTGAGGATGAAGTTCTTGGCAGTTTAACGTCCTACAGCTCAGATGAGGTGGGTTCACTCTGCACCCCTAGGACTTACATGACCGGTAGCCTCTACTCCATGGGAGAGGGAAGGTACCAGTAAGGCCGTGGTAAAGGTGGGTGGAACCGTCATGAGGATGACGATGGTTTCGGGCCTGCACCTTGAAGAGGCTTCCTATGTATCCCCGTGGTAGGGAATCAAATTCCATGTAGTTCCCCTAATGAAATATTACCACCGATTGGGGGTTTCAATGTCTTACAGCTGGATTGGGACACAACAGCTTACCACTGGATGAGGATGTCAATGGCTTACCGCGGAATAGGATCACAACGGATTACTACTTGACAAGGATGTCAACGACTTACCACTAAATGGAGGGATAGTAGTGGATGGGGTTATGCAAGGAAGCTTCCTGGGTACCACTATGGATTGACAATGGTGCATGGGGCTTACGCTAGGAAGCTGCCCAGGTGCTGCTAAGGAGCGGAAATGGTGAATGGGGCTTACGCTAGGAAGCTGCCCGTAATTTCTTTTTCATGTCTGTTCATGAGGGCATCCTAACCCATTGGTGAATTGAGGCCTTCGCCTATGCACTGGTTCACAAGTGGGATAATTCCAAGGGGTGTTGGAATCATGCCACAGTAATCATGGCATTAGGCATCATATGCTTAGAGCATAAGGAATCTCTTATTTGGAATAAGAGGCTTCCTATGATTGGCACATAGGGTGTACTATAGTTTAGAGTCTTATAGATAAGACTATTGGCATCTCATACTTGGATCATGAGGCATCTCTTGTTTAGAGCAAGAGGCATCCTATGTTTTGAACATGGGAAGAACTACAGTTTAGAGTCATGTAGATAGGAATGTTGGAATCTAATGCTTGGAGCACAAGGCATATCTTATAAAGGGAAAGAGGTATCCTATGTTTGGAACAAAGGGATTACTATAGTTTAAATTCATGTAGATAGGACTATTAGGCGTCTTATTCTTAGAGTATAAGACATCTCTTGTTTGGAGCAAGAGGCATCCTATCATTTTTAAGATAGGGAGAACTACAGTTTATAGTCATGTAGATAGGACTATTGGGAATAAGGTGCCTGGGAATGGATGGTGTTGGGGCTTACGTGAGGGCATCCCTTTCTAGTTCATCCTAGCATAGGAGCCAAGTGATGGGATTTGGAATAGTTTCCTGAGGAATGGTTTGACTCAAGGTACTCAGGGAATTGATGATAAGGATCTCAACATGGGAAATGTGAAAGGGACCAAGAGGAATATGTCGACTCAAGGTGCTTCATGGCGTGTAGAGGAGTCTCTCGAATCATGGTATTCCACAAGTGGAAGGAGGATACGCATAAGGGTGCAATGGAAAAGCTCGACATCCCGGCCCGAAAAGTTTGCGATGCGAATCTGAATTTTTCAGGGGGGGGTCTATGACCGTAGCGAAGGGACCGGGCCGAGACTGCAGCCCGTCAGTGACCTTGAGTGGGGGTGTGGGGGCACAACCCCCATGGTATGGACCAGTGGGCGTGAAGGTAGGATCCTCACAAAGGATAGGTCTTCGAAAAGTATCTTTGTAAAACATGGCCTTGAAGAGCAATGGTCTCTCACGGAGCAAAGGGGTCTCGCAAAGCAAAGGGGTCTCACGGAGCTTGGTCTCGCGAAGTAGTGTCGCGGATCATGGGATCGTGGAGCATAGACTAACGGAGCCTCGGTTCGTGTAGCATCAATTCGAAAGAAGCTGCTTGTGGAGCATGGCCTCACAGAGCAGTTTTGCAGAGCATGGACTAACAGAGCCTTGGCTCGCGGAGCAGCAACGCGAAGGAAGCTGCTCATGGAGCATGGCCTCACGGAGCCGCAATGCGGAGCTCTGCGGACCGGGAGATCAGCCACCCAAGGGGAGAAGTGGTTGTGGCCATCCGTTGGGAGAAGGGGGTGGGATGGGTATTTATAGGCAGGGGCGCCGCGAAGCAGAGCTAACGTTGCTCGAAGGGGCGGCGGTTGCTTCGCGGCGGGTCGTGAAGGTCAATCAGGTTCGCAGGGGCATTCCCCCCTCTGGGGCTTCGCAGCGGGCTCGCGAACGTCCGAGCGTTCATGGAGAGTTACCGCCTCCTCTGATTCGCGGCGGGTCTTCGCGGTGCATCACGAATGTCAGATGGGTTCGCGGAGCCTCTCACCTCATTACTTCACGGTGGCGCTCGGCGATCACGGAGGGGCTTCACGAAGAATATTTCCATCCCAACATCAAATGTCCATAACTCCTAATCCGTAGCACCATTCGAGCCCTACAACTTACCAAAATATAAGCTTGCGAAATGGACTACGATCTTGGTTCGTGTATGGAAAAATTTTTAAAATTTTGGGAACACGTTTTCTGGGGTCAAAAATTATTTTTAAGGAAATAGATATTTTTTACACTATAAGGGTGTAAAATAATATGATGTTTGATAAACAATTACAATTTTTTATTGATGTGACATGTGTCCATGTCATTTCCAATATTATTGAAAATATGACCATTGGGACAAGAATATGACTATCAGGAGTTCACAATTAAATAACTTGTAGTTCCCAGAGTTTGGAGCTGGTTAATTGGCTGATTGATTCAATTTTAATTTCTCATTGTACATGATCTCTAGAGATTAAACTGGGTAACATCTTTTTCATTGATTTTTTAATTTTCTAAATATTTTTTATTTTTAAAAAATCATTATTAGGGTTTTCTCTCGATGAACATTTTCATTACAATCATGTATCCTATTTTTAATCACTATCAAGGGATTTTAGGGATAAAAAGATAGATAATTTTATCTTCTGATTGAGGTCTTTTAGGTAAAATAAGATGGTCCCGATACATTTGATTGGGGGCTTTCTTGGATAGGCAGACATAAAAAATATGATCACCATATTGAGGTATTTCATTACTGAGGAAAGATATGTATTCTTATAAATATAAAATAATGGATACCTTTAGCTAAGGTTTATGGATACCATACTCTATATGCTAAAATAGATCTATTCATTTAAAATAATTGTAAGTCATTCTCACAGTGCCATTATTCTATTAATTGTTTCTTATAAGTTTTCGATTATATTGTTCTTGTTTTTATTAGTTTTATTGTAATGATTCTAAATATGATAAAAATAATATTAAATATTCATCAAATGTACTATGAATATGTGAAACATTGATATAATCATATCTATTATGATTATAATCTATGTACTCCTATTTTATTGCAATCATCCTAATCACAATACAATAATAATAGGTTTAAGATACAAGTCGGAATTTGATAAAAATTACTTGAATTGGTTTGTGAATGGGTTTTGTTTAAACTCTTTGAAACAAATTGTTTTTAAACAATAATTAACCCCTCTTGTATTGGATCCAACAAAACTTTTTATTTTGATCCTAATATCAATATATCTAATATTGATATCCGATAATTAGTACAAGAGAAAGAATCAAATACTCATATACTTGTTGAGATTTTTTTATTTATTATTGAAAACTTGTTATGTTTTTTATAATTTTTTTATAAAACATTACTACACTAAACTTTTTGTGGATAGGAAATTTTTTATATTAAGATGGAATTTTTTGACATCAGATCCATATAAAATATCAATCAAAACATAAAACATTTTTTAATGGAGCTGACTATGAAGATTGGAGAAATTGAATGAAGGATCTTGTTGTCAACATTGGGGTCAATCATTTTGTGATGTCAAATGAAGATTACAAAAATATAATAATTAAGTTAAAACCTTCACTCAATAAAAAAAATAAGGGTATAAACCAAATTAAAGAGTTATAAAGACTTTTTATGTTCATTAAAAAGGATTGCATATAGTAAAATTTAATATTTTTAAGAAAAACAGTAGTTTTGGGATTAAACATTAGTCTAGACATTTTAGAACTTCAATGGTTATACAAAATAGAAGATAAATTCCAAGAGTTTATTATCAACCATTCTGTTTAATACCTGGTGAATCATTTTCCAAGATGCATGTGATATTTATAAATATCAAAAATAGTTTACAAGATATTATTGAGAAAGAATTATATGATGAAATCCTTATTAAAAAAAACTGATTTCATTCCCAATGAATGTCAGTCTAAAAGAACTGTTGTTAGAGAAAGAGGAAAGGATAGTAATGTTAACCTGTATGTTCTTATTGGAAATATGATGAAATATGATATTAGATTTAAAAAAGATGAACAGATACAAAAATAATAATCTTTGAGATTAATTTTATACAAATAACTTGCATACTAAATCTCAAACTCTTAAAATATTTATAATATGTTCATGAAAAAATGTATATAATATGAATCATGTTATTTTGAACACAATGAAAGTGATTAACCTAACCTTTCTAGATGGATGAATAATATTTTGGAAAAAATTATTTTTAGATTCATTACTGATAGTACATAATGATAAAATTAATAAGAAAGATGAATTTACTTATTATGAATTCAAGAATACTATAAGAATCAGATCGTATTGTCATAAGATAAAGAAGAAAGATATGAAATATAGATTTTCTAAATGGAATACAAATAAGTATTAAAAATCCTTAAATAGTAATTTTATAAATTCATTTTACACTTAGAGCTCCATTGGAGGTGACTCTTGAAAAAATTGATCTGATCAAGAATGTTTTGTAAAGGGTAACATAGGTTTTTAATCTCATGTACCCATTTTAAATCAATGTCTTATGGAAAATGTATAAACTACTGAGAACCTTAGAAAAATTTCCTTTAGTTATAATTTTTCTGATAAAGAGGATTAAATATCTTTTTATGAATATTCCACCTCCGGATAATATAATTAATTACCTTTTAACAATGATGTCTTATTATTTCTTAATTATAAGAAAATGAAAATTGAAAAGTTATAAAAAACATGACAAAGATACTAGAATGATAATGGTTTTGAAAAATGAAATATTTTATCCTTATAAAGATATTAATAATTCTATTTTCAAAAAGGATACATCTTCAAAATATTTTGAAAATTTAGTTCCTAAAACAGATACTTTACAAACTATTTTTTTGTAAAATCAATTCTGAAACCATTACTAAAGGGGATAATAATTTTTTTATAAAACTAAATTATGATATTTATAATTTAATTAAACTCTTGTCAAAATTTACCACTGGTAAAGAATACATCGATCAAATGTATAAAAAATTTCATCCTCATTTTATTATTTTGGAATAGGATATACTAACAAAACCTAGTTTCTAGTAACAATTATTTGGTCCCAAAGAATGAAATATTTTTCACTAAATGCCACAGTGGTGTCCATTGGAAACAGAAATGTTCTCTTAATAAATATCAATCCTTAGGTTTACAAAAATTAGTTTTTCTAAAAAAGAGGACTCCTAAATTTTTGTTTTATTTAATTACCAAACCCATGAATGTCATGTTTACAAAAAAAAATAATTTTTTTCAATAAAATAATGAAATTACCAATAATAAAAATACATGGGATATAGATATAGAATGTTCTTTCCATAAGAGTGGTAATAATAATTTATTTTTGAAAATATCATCAAGATGAAAGGTTGAAAACAAACCTTCAGAGATTAATCTAAAGGTGAGATTATTAGAATATGTAACATAGTTATTATTGGTAAATAATTAATTTAAAATGTTTTATTTATCAAAGTCCTTATGAACAAACTTATAAGAATGAGTTATTTATGTGACGAAGATTACATTTTTAATTATACTATTGATAAATGGGTTGTTCACAATTCCAATGATGAATATATTATTTCTTCCAATCTGAATGATAATGTTTATACACATATCATAGAAAAAAATATGGGCTAGAAATTACCATTCCTTCATGAAATATAATTTCAATCTTGGTTATGGAATAAGATGTTAGGAAACTGTAACCTTATAAACATATACACGTTGACTAAGAAAAGGCTTATTATAGATATTCTATATCATAGGTTTGATTATTCAAAAGATAGTAATCATTTCCAATATGGTAATAAACACTAATTAGGTTTAAAATTTATTATTTAAGTATCAACTATTATTTATTTATAGTTATGAGCATGGATTTATTTTATCTTATAAAAACTGGGAGTATTGGAGAAAAATATTATATATATGTCTTGGTTGATGATTACAATAGATAGACATGATTTTATTTTCTCAAAAATAAATATGAAGATTATTATTACTTAAAGACCATTATAACCAAGGTTAATAATGGAAAAAACCTTCTTTTGATAAATGTTAATAGTGATTATGGTTTATAATATATGAATTCTAATTTTGAAGCTTTTTATAGTAATGAATTTATAAAACATAAATATTCATCACCTATAACCCCTCATGAAAATAGTTTTTTTGAAATGAGAAATAAGATTCTTCATGAAATAACAGGAACCATGTCGAGTGAATACAAAACTACTAAATATATTTGAGATAAATAGTTTAGTACTACATATTATACTATAAAAATGTATTCATTAGAGCCTTTAAAAATGAATCTCCTAAGGTTTTTTGGACATGATTAAAGCCAAAGGTTTTTTTCTTCAGATTATTTAGATAGAAAGTATTAATATTTAATATAAATGATATGTTTGATAAAATTTCACCCAATTATGATGAATTAGTATTTATATTCAATTCCACTACTTATAACAAATATATTGTTTTTAATAAAATTTATTCTACTTTTGTGGAAAAATACCAGTTGAATTTGATGAAACCGACCCTTTTGTTTTCAAACAACCCTTACTCACATCCTCTTCAAATATTATTTCAAGAACTAATTTTCATGCATTTTTAGAAAATTTATCTAATAAAGAAAAACTAACAAAATATTTTCTCAGAATCAACATAGGAATTTTTTTTACTTTATGTTGAGGAATATAATTTTCAAAACCCAATAAATTAGTTTCTTATTAGGAATCATCATAGTGATAGTATCATTAGTGATAATGATATACCAGTTTGAACTAGAGTTTCCATAAGAAAGGAAATTTAACATCTATCTTTCCTTTCCCAATTTTAAACTAAGAATATAGAGGAGTATTTATGCGATGCGGATTGGATTAAGGATATGAGAGATGAGTAAAATGAATATGGGAGGAACAATGGTTGGACCTTGATTGAACAACTTAGGGAAACCACTATAGTTGAGCTAAAAAAGTTTTTTGAAACAAATGTGATGAAAATTGAATAATATTTTGAAACAAAATAATTATTTCAAATGGTTATAATCAGCATGAAAGAATATACTAAGAAGAAACCTATTCACATATAACTGGATTTCAATCTATTCATATTATACTAGCATTTTCAGCATTATTTAACTTTAAACAAATTTAAACGGATGTGAAGTGTGATTTTATTATTGGATATGTATATGAAGAAGTATATTTGGAACAAACCCAAGGTTTTGAAAATAAAAGAAATCTTGAATATGTTTTTAAATGTATCAAAGAATTATACAGACTTAAATAATCCCCTAGTGGGAGGCATGATAGATTAATGATAATTTTTTTTAGATTTTTTTAGTGATATCATAATCAAACATTCATTATAAAATATGTTAAAAAAATATCATGAATATTCAAATTTAAGTTGATGATATTATATTCAGATCAAATAAACAAACTTTAATAGATTATTTTTTAGAACTTATGAAATGCGAATTTATGATGTGTAAGACGGTTGAGTTAACATATTTTCAGGTTTTCAAATTTCTAAAAAACCAGAAGAAAATTTTATTCCCAACATAAGTATATAAAAGATACTCTTAAAATGTTTGGATACTATAATACTAAATGTATTACTACTCCCATTAGTACCTCACATACACTTGATCTTGACGAGGTTAAGAAACAAAATGATTAAAATATTTTTAAGGGTTTGATAAAAATTTTATATTAATTAACTATAATTCACCTAGAAATAATATTTTTTGTATTATTATGTGCAAGATTTCAAAAAAAAATTAACGGAATCTAATTTAAAATCTATAAAAATGTATTTTTGTTATCTTAAGGGAAATATAAGTTTAAGAAATTTTTAATCTTCTTGAAATATTTTAGAATTAATTTTTTTTAATTATGACATTTTTTATTATAGACTGTATATGAAAATAACATTAATAAAATTTTATTTCATATGAGATTCTATTTTTTATGAGTCTCGTAATAAACAACACTTAGTAGAACATTCTTCTGCTAAAGATGAAGATGGGATAGCAAGAAGTTGTTGAGATCAAGTGTTGTGGAAGTAAAAATCACTCAATAACAATGGAATAAGTTTTACTAAAACTCATATACAATATGATACTAATATTTCCATTTATTTAATTAATAAACCTTCAAATAACTCTCATTCAAAACATATAGATATTATTTATCAATTTATTATAGGTCAGACACTTAACATATATATAATTTTGTAATTCATCATAATGAAAGATTATATTGATGATATTTTCACAAAACTACTAACTCATGATCTATTTGGATACATTAAACAAATTTTAGAAATGATAAATATAAAATGACCTTTCATTTATAATTTTTCATTACCCATATTTTTAAATTATGTTACACCTCTTTATAGGGGGATTGCATAGGATTTTTTTGAGACATTAAGTTATTCAAAATTTTAGTTTTCTTAAAAATAATATCATAATGAGTTTATATACTCAAATTTATATATAAATTTTTTAGATTTAGTATTTTTAAATCATAAAATGTAGAA
This sequence comes from Viscum album, assembly GCA_963277665.1. Taxonomy (NCBI): domain Eukaryota; kingdom Viridiplantae; phylum Streptophyta; class Magnoliopsida; order Santalales; family Viscaceae; genus Viscum; species Viscum album. Next base: position 1,004,976,912 of record OY728164.1, on the reverse strand, counting down.
AATGTTTCAAATTTTCCAGATTCAAGTGAATCTAAATAGTTTTTGAATTTATAAAATTTTCGTAATGATATTTTATTTATGAAATATGGATGTATTTTCACTTATTAAAAAATTATATTTTATTTTAAATTTTTTACAACTAAAACTATCATATTGAACTTTTTAAAACTATAATAATATAATTAGTTTAAAAAATTTCAAGAAGAACATGTTATTCTTATTGATGTGAGATTCTACTCTAAAATTTATAATTATTATATTTTAAAGAATTGCACTATTTCATTACAATTGTTTTTTTACTGTAATAATTTTATGTTTTATAAAAACATTTAATTATTTTGAATTTAATTATTTTCTTTCTTAAATATTTTCCAGAAAATTTTTCAGTATCAATATGAAAAATATATTAAAAAACAACAAGAATTAAAATTTCATGAAATCATTTTCAAATTATTTTTAATCATTGAATCAGATGGTTTTTAATATAATCCATTATTTCTCATTTGAATGATGAAAAAAATCACCTATTTTCTATATAAATGGTGGACTTTTGTGTTCCACATTAGTTGGAAACATCTTTTTTAATCCTAGTTTTTACTACTACTGTAAATTATTTCAGATTGAATGTTTTCTCTCTTCCCATTTACCAATCCAATGGATTATGATGATGATTATAAAATTTGATTTGTTTTCCATGTATGGTTAAATTAAGAAAATTCTTTGAGAAATGTGATTCGTATTTGAGAATGATTATTTAGTTTCGATAATTAGAATCTATTTGGGTTGAAAAAATTTGAGTATGTTTTTGAACTTTCTACTAGGTCCTTGTTAGAAATTTTAATTCTTATCTGATTTTTTCAAGGAGGAATGAATTGAGAAAATATATTTTGTCATGAATTTAAAGAGATATATGATGTATTTTTTTTAATGTTTTTGATTATTATTGTAGTAACCCAAGAATGGGATGTTTTTGTCCTTCTCAGATGCTTCCAGATGATCTCTGAAAAATTAATAATAATAAACCGGAAGATTATTTGTTTTGTCATGATGAATTTTTTTTGAAGTGTAATAATGTGACTCTGAATAATCAAATAAAATCCCTTTATATGAAAGGTTTTATTATTTCATGAATAGGATATAGAGAAACTCTTAAGGTTCATGATGTTTTCATATTGAACTATTTATTAAATATTTGAAATATCAATATTATCAAATTCATCATTCATACTATCATAAATTTGATGTCTAGTTCCCTAAAATATTTGATTATAATGTTTTTGGATGTGATTATAAAATGTATAGTTGAATAAATGTTGTTCCAAATGATTTAGAATAAATCATTTCTGAAGATAATGCTGATTTTATAAATTAGTGAGGACACATAGATGAGAATGAGGATCTGTTTTGATGAACAATCACATATTTTTATTAATATATCTGGTTGTGCTACTATAGATGAAGAAAACTCAAAGAATTATGATTTGGGTTATTAGGATAAGAATATAGGTCTATTTTTCATCACCTAGGAATGAAAATATACCGAAAAAGGTTTGTGGTGATGTATACTAGGAGCGGATGAAGAATAAATCAATATGTAATCTGTGTGATCCATAATATATAATTTACCTTGAAGAGGACAATCCCCTGAAATATCATTCTTTAAATACATTCAGAAAATAATAAATGAAACCAAAATAGAAGAAATGATTACAAGTTAATAGACTATTAGAAAATTTGATGAAAGGTATTGAGGCATCCTCGGTAAATATTGTTTTACATCTATCTTAGACTGATCGATTCAATCTAAATGTCTAATTATCATTATAAGATACTTATATTGTACATGAAGATATTCCATAATTATTTAATAATGGAATAATTAAATTATTTGATGATGAATTAGCTCCACTAGTTGATTATAAAAAAATCAGAATCTAAACCAGCTTATAAAGGTGACATAAAAATTGAAATATTCATTTAGGATGAGTTTTTTTGAAGAAATGTATGAAATTGCTACATGTATTGATAAATTATCCAAATAAGGACAAGGAGTTGAATAAATAAGTGAATAAGATGAATATGAATAATTTTTTAAATAATAATAAGATTATAATTAAAATAAATTGGATGATAATAACAATTATAAGGATGAAGAAAATGATAACCAAGATTGTGTCAATAAATAAGAAGACAAAATGAAAATATCCCAATCTAATAATTTTTATTTGAGGTCATTAGAGGCATAATCATAATAGTTCCTTCTAAGATTGATATAAAATAGTAATATGGATATTTATAGAATAAAAAATCATTAGAGTTCGGAGATGTATATTCGTCTAATAAAAATGAGAAAGATCATAATTCAAATAAAGAGGATAATAAATAAGACACTAATGAAAGAGATATCATTTAATTTATTGATGGATTGGAATCAGAATATAAAGCAGATAAATTGATCTAAAAGAGTGAAAAGATAAAATTCAAAGTGACTTAAGTTAGAAGAATCCATTCCCAAATACTGATATAGAAAAATAACAAAATTCAGTGAACACTATAACCATGTGGTGAGTTTATTATATCATTTAACCATTAAAAAGGATCAAATGAATAATTCTAATGATAAAATAAATGAAGCCTCAGTGTAATTGATTCATGAAAATCAATGTGGAAAATCAGAATCAACCAATGTTCTAACAGATACGAAGATTCAATTAGTGTTCGATCTCGAAGTTTTACATGAACATTCCCAATATCAAAACAAAAAACTGTAAAAATAAGGTTGTAAAATGTTCTCATGATATTTATGCATAATTTGACATGCATGGATATTATTTTGAAGATATTATACAACTTTTGAATGAATGCTCATAATATTTTTGTCAATTATGTAACCATATTGTTGCAGAAAGGGAGAAATTCATGAATCAGTTTGGAGATAAAACTAATAACTAGAAAAGTAAGTGAATGAGTTAAAAGGAAAGATGAAATATTTGTACATAGTGTTGAAAAACACAAATATTATAACGAGGAAATAATTACTTTGAAAAATAAGAACAAATAATCCTCTGAAAGAATTTAGGTTAAAGAATAAAAAATCTGGACACAAGATGAAATAATAACATAACTCAAGGTGGATATAAAAGAGTTCAATAAGATGAATAATATTATAAAGTCTTTGATGAAGAGAGATTAAAATATTTTCCTTTTGAACAGTTGTTTAAATTGTCAAAGTATTTGAAAAACATGTTTATGTATGAATTCTATTTTTACCCAATTTTAATTTTTTTGAAGGTTTTCCAATTATGATCAGTTGAATATCCTCTAATTTTTGTCTATGATTATCTAGTTCATTATTTTTTTTCATATAGTTTTTCTATTCCTTTCAGGAATCTCAATCATTTTACCCATTATTTATAAAAATCACAATGGGGGATAAATATTCATATTTGGGGAATATTCTTATAAAAATTGTTAAAAATTCATATTAAAGGATGATTTATATAGTAAAGGGTGAATATGAATATTTAGAGATATTTTATACCAAGGGGGATATAATATCATTCACCAACTATCTCCATCATCTTCAAAAAAAATTAAATATTCGGTTATGATTTTCTTATTCAACTTTAAATATGTAGTACCTAAATGATAATGGACTATACATTTTTAAAATTTAATTTTAAATATAAGTTTTTTTGGATTTATTATTTCCAAAATGGTTGATATTGTTTAGTAAAAAGTTATACTTGTGACTTTTCCATTCCTTTAGTTTTTGAAAACACAAAATCTTTCTTAAATAATTTATTACTATATTTTTATGTCAAAATTGTTTTAAAATCTTTTTGTAGAAAAAATTAACTTTGAACATACTTATAATTTGGTATAATGTATTCAAGAATACAAACTAACATACATAATTACTTTTAACATAATGAGTTTGGATCTAACAACCATCAGATTCATCTTTATTAGAGCACATATAATACTTTCTTTCTTATCTTCTATACTAAAATGTTTTTAATAATTGGACTGACACTAGAATTGATAAGAATCAGATTCACACTCAAATCCATTATTGTAGTTTCAATTTTAAGTAAGTATATAAGTCTGACTATTTATTAATTTTGATTATTGAAAAATTAATTCTTATGTAAGGAACATTTTTTACACTATATTGAATTAAAATAATAAAAAATTGGAAAATCAGTTATAATATATCCGTTGGTGTTCCAGGTGTCCATGTAACTGATAAAAACTCATATAAAATATGAATTTTTGTAGATGAACAAGAATTTTTGGAGTTAAACTATAAATAAATATTAATGTTAAGAGTTTGGAGATGGATGGTTGGATGATCGAATCATTTTCAATATTTTATTATGCGGTAGATCTAGAGATCACACAAGATGGACATCATCTTCCTAGTCATTTTGATTGTCTTAGAGTTTTTTAGTTCTATTGAAACATTATTAGTGTTATCTCCTATAATAACTATCCTTTTTAATATTGTGTCTGATATATAATACAATCAATGGATTTTAGGGATTTCAAGACGGAGAATCTGATCTTCTAGTTAACATTTTTCTAGGATTGTAAGATATATCCCAACCATCACATTGAGGGAAAATGAGAAAAGATTGAAAAATCAAATCTGATCATCTTATATAGGTCTTTCATACCAGGGAAAAACATACATTATTATAAGTATAAAACAATTGATACCATTATCAAAGGTTTGTGGCTACCTTACTTTTAAGGTTAATATAGATATATTAATTTTAATTAATTTTAATACATTATTTTATTATTGTTATTCTATTACATATTTTTGAAAAGTTTTATATTCTTCCACACATTTTTATATTTGTTTATTCATAACTATTCTAAATATTACAATCATGATTTGAACTATTAATCAGATCTACTATGAATCAGAGACACTTTGATATAATCCTATATATTATGATTAAAATCTATATACTCTAATTTTATCAGAATCATATTGATTATGATACTTTAATAATCATACTACGTTCCAAGTTCAAAAATAATAGAATTTACATAAAGAGGTTTGTGCATTGGTGTAGTTTAAATTTTTTAAAACTATTTTTTTAAACTACAATTCTCACCCATCTTGTATTTGAGAAATCAAGAACATATTCTTGTGATCCTAATATTAATATATATAATATTGATATCAATAAATTAATACTCAATGAACATAATAAATTCATGGGTCTATTAGTAGTATTGAAAATTATACTTATGAAAAAATGTTCCCTATGAGATCTTGGGTTCACATCCCAGTTCCCATTATCAAATTCAATACCCAAGTGCTCAAATTTTCAATAAAATATTTTAAATAATATTTTCATTCCCATTAAAATACCCTTAAATATATATTTTTAAAAATACTATGTATTATATTCAAAGAATAAAATAATTTCATATCACTTTGATATAAAAAAATATTCATTTATTGAAAATATAATTTCATTCTTAATAATCATAATAAATTTAAAATTTATGAACAATATGTATAAATAATTCTGGTTTTTGAATGAAATAAGTTCTTGAAAATTATTTTTTAATATTGTCAAATTTTAATTAAAGATATATTGAATGGAGATACCTATAAACCTGAATGAATACTATATAAAAATGACGGTATCCATATGAAATGATAATATTACCAAAAATTATGAATTTATAAAAGAAAATTACATTCTAAGGGAATGTATAAATTTTAAAAAGGGGATTTGAGGAATGAATTTTAGATTAATTTTCTAAATAATATTCCATTATAAAGTGGGTTTTATGAAATTAAATTCCCCTTTCATAAGGGGTTAGAAAATAATAAAAGATCCATAAAGAAAAATATTGTTTTCACTTACAAACATAAATTAAAATTTGATGAATTATTTCTATTATAGAATGGTTTTTCAAAAATAATAGAATCATGATCAAATAAAATCCCTTTTTGAAAGTGTTTTTTACCTTTGAAATAGATTTTTTATGAAATAAAATAGTTTATATATAAATATATATATATATATATTTGTATATAAGTTTTGGGATAAAATTTTCCCTTACCTAAAATAAAATTCTAAAATGAGATTGTGAAATTACAGTCTACTACCAATGACTTCGTGTCGAATTAGAGAGAAAGAGGGATCATAAATAAAATATAGGGTTTTCCATTTGGTGAAGAGGAAGTTTATATTTATAGAATTTTAAACACTGACAAATTTACTATTTTCATGAATTTCTTATGTGTTGACATAACTTAAAGAAGGTGCTGCTGATATTGATAAGTTGGTTGGTAGTTATAAAAAATAATAAAAAGTTAATTTTGTTAGCTTATAGTGTATCATCAGGTTTCAATAATGTATATAATCTTATGAGGCTCAATGCATTGAAAAGTTAAAATATGTGTTGTCTTGCATAATATGCTTGGAAATGAAATGAAATTTTGAATTGTAGATACAATAGAATATATATATTTCATGGTATTTGGATAATATAACTTGAGTTAGGTGGAAAAATTATGATATAAAATTACCTAGTGAAGATCCCTAATTAAAAAAATTGTTTCACTTATATATATATTTATATATCTCCATAATTTTGGTGAGACATTATAAACTCGACATCTTTATATTATCTAATCATAGTTTTAAATGTTATATATATATATATATATATATGTTTTTATCACCCTTTCTAAGATCCATCTGTATGTTAATGCTCCCCATTGATGGTCACTGTAGTAGAAGACCAATGAATGGTCAATCATATTTGTTTGAAAGGTTTATGGGTACATTTTTGATGTAAATTTATAATTTTAGTGGAGGTAGGGTGGTATTGAGAAGGGATATTTTATATATTCATTAATCCTATGATACATTGTGTTAGAAAGAGAAGAAGAAGTTGATGAAATTCAAGTTATATTGTGTTGTGTAGGTAGAGTAAATAATAGGCATTTGGTATCTAAAAAATATAGTCAAAGTGATTTTATGGAAGATATCGTTTTGATCAAATTGAAAGAGTTATAAATGGATAGTTTTATAATGGTTGAATATTAGCTAGATTCACTGATCGGTCTTTCAAAAAATTCCCAATTGAGTAATTGAATATATTTCAACTACTTCAAACAACAGTTCTTGCCATGAAACTTGGGGATCAAAACATGGTACACACTCACACATTAAACATGGACCACACCACATGCTTCACCTGGAACCCACTGGGTGATATACACCCACCGGTCTTCATAGTCAGGTACTATCACATTATCAATGCCTAAAAAGAAAACCAATGTAGAACTCTCCCACATGGTTGAATCAAAGGGTTGAACATGTGCAGCTCAGGAGACCCTTGGTTGGCATATTGGACATAAATTTTTTTTAATTTTAGATAATAAAATTTAAATTAATTATAATAAGAACTAAATAATTTTTGAAGCAATTTTTTATACTTATATGTACTTATTTTATAAAATATTTACCTCCAAGCCTCTAAAAAATGTATTAATATACTATTTATCATTAAAAAGTTATTGCTTATTATAAAGTTAATATTAATATTTTTTACTTATTTACGTAACTAAGTCTCATAAATATCCTTGTTGATTGAAATTTTATTTACTTAAAAATTATTTTAACACATAACTTTTAAAAATTTAAATTTTCATATATAAAAACTTTTCAATAATTTATCATCTTTTCAATTTAAAATATATTTAAATTATAAATAATTTAATATATTTAAAAATGGTTCATAAATTATTTTTATAAAAAATAATCCTTATTTAGAATTGAGAATCATTTCTTTTTAAGTGTTGAATGAAAATACATTTTATTTAGTATAATATTAATTTAAATATAAATTAACCATTATAATATATAATAGAATAACTATTTCTAGGAAAATAATTCAAAATAAACAATTTTATAATTTTATTACTAACTTATATCCATAATATATGTTGATGAAAAAAAAAATTTAGTTTTCTTTTACATTAATTAATTTATTTATAAAATAATCTATTTAAAATTATTATGAAAAAGAAGAATGACATACAATTCATGGGATGTTACATCCCCCCTAAAGAAATTTTTCCCTCATAATTAATTCATCATACTAAAATAACTATTAATCTCACTACTCATGTTTTATGAAAACAATTATTTGAAATGTTTTATATTATTAATAGTTTTCTAGAAATAAATTCACATTGAACATGAAGAAAAAATCAATCCATAATAATGTGTCATCAAATTAAAATATCCTAATATCCAAAGTTGTCTAAACTGTGCTTCTGATACCAAATAGGGGATTATCACATTTGAAATTCCAGATCTGATACTAAAACATGTTATATATTGTTTTATTAAATTTAAATAATATACATACAATCCATTGGAAACCCAAATAGCTTTCATTTTAGTTTGTATAGGATTAGGAAATACCTTACAACATATTAAAGTTATAAAAATCCTACAATATTTATCTAGATTCACTTGATCAAGACTGTTACATGAAACCAAACAACCGTGATCATCTATTCATCACTAAACCTTTCAAAAAAGTTTTAAAAACGTTGGGTGAGTGAAATATTGATCAGTTAGGGGTAGTAAAAAAGTTATGAAAAAATACTCATCTAATAAATTTTAAAATCTTTATTGACTTTAAAAATATGTATATTAAGAAATAAATATTTGATATATTTAATAAATTCTTCCAAAATAATAAATAAGGGTTTCCTAAATTCAAAGAAGAGATAATTTTTCAAACATACATTTGAAACCATACCAACTTCTAATTACAATAAATTCCCATTTAATGATTAAAAATTTGAATTCAAAAATGAAATACATTTATTGAATATAACTATACATATTAAATGTATGAAATTAATGGGCCCACTAACAGTATTGAAAATATTATAGTTTGAACTAAATTTCCCTTTAAGGTTGTGGGTTCACTTCCAAATCCTCATTATCACATTCAATGCCCATGTTTATAAATTTTAAATAAATCATTTTTAGAAAGCTTCCCATTCTTATTAATATAATATTAACAATATCTATTGAAATCATCTTCAATTATAATTAAAAGAGAAAATAATTTCATATCACATAGATATCAACAAAATATTCTTTCATAATTTTTTTTCATTCTTAGATATCATGCAAATTTTAAACATTATAAAAATTATCTATAAATATATATTTCAATAAAAGATTAATATTCATGAATAATATTTTCATAATAATATGAAATTTCAATGAAAACTATAGTTCATGGCCATATGTTTAATAATGAATGATAATATAGAAATAAACTTATTTTTTCTACATAAAAGGATTACATTAAAATCAAACTTGATTTTACAAAATAAAAGTAATTTTTCATTAATTTGTATAATTTTTAAAATATGGGTTTTAGATAAGAATATAAAATCAATTCATTAAATGAAACATCTCTTAAATGAGGTTTTTATTAAAATAAATTTCTCACAAATAGGTGTTTTTTTACGAAATTGACTATTGGTAGATAAATATATTTTTTCCCTTCCAAAAATAAAATAGAAATTTTAAAACATATTTTCATTACATATGTTTTTTGAAAAATAATAGAAGCTTCATAAAAATAAATTCCCTTATAGTAAGGGATTTTTTTCTTTGAAAATAAATTTATCTCATAAGAAATTTATTTTAAAAAATATATACATAATTTTGATTATTACATTATCCTTTATCTGAAATACATCACTAAAATGAGATTCAATAATGATATTCCACTTTTAGAGGTTGGGTATGGAATAAAGAAGAAAGTGGGATCTTGGGAGGGAGTTGGTGTTCTCTGTCATGTGAAGTTGTAGACATTATTTATAGTATATTGGACACTAAAAAATTTTCAATTTTAATATGATTCAATGCATGAAGAAAACATTTAGAAGGAGATATTATTTTTGATATAGAAGATGAAAATCCTAAAAATTGATAACACTATATTTTAATTTAGGTGCAATGTATCATCATTTTTCAACAAAATACAGAAGCATATAATTATAATATATTTTGGAAGTTTGAGCATGTGCTGTATTATAGGGGATGTTGGGAAAAGTAATTGAATTTTTATTTATATATATAATTACACAAATATTTCATTGCATTTGGTTGATATAACCTCTAGTGGAAGTCATAAAATTGATGGATTATACGAAATGGATGATGATACCTTATAAAAAAATGTCATGACCCTCTTCCCACAAGGATTACCCCTCTTGGGACAGCAATGGGAAATGAGATATAGTGACACCAGATTCCTACAACCAGTAGTCTCCGAGATAGTGACAAGAACCACGGGTATAATAAACATACATATGGGAGGCATTATCCTTTAAGAGAACACATGTGAAAGAAAGAGATAATAATTAAATCAACCAACTCATGATCAGACCCAAATATAGGATAAAATAAAAAATTCACATATGTTATGTCATGCAAGAAATACTACAAAAAAAGGAAAAATTCTATTACCAAAAGAAAAGTAAAGATGATAGCGACCATAAATCCTAAATAGATTCTTCAAAACCCAAATCTAGTAGTAACCAAATTGATATGTAACCTCGTACAACCAAACTAAAAAATATATTATATATATTTAGGGTGACTACAAAAGTATACTCCCTAGGATCCTCCCTGAAGCCTCTCATGAAAAAGGTAAAGAAAGCATGCTAAAGCACTATAAACAACATGAGAAACTAATTCGTCACCTAAAATGGTATACTATGTTCTGGGACACACTAAGGAAACTATCACTAAGTAACACATATATAAAAAATATATTATAAAAAATAATATCAAGGTAACCCCACTACTGCTTCCCAATAGGTTTATGACTCTACAATATTGCACGTCCTAAGAATCTCTCTCTATAAAGTCTAGCCTCGAGACACCTGGGAGAAGCACCACAACATGTACCTCACGAAACACATCACCATGTCCACCAAATGAGAACAAATAAGGTAGTTTCCAAGAGACACCACAACCTATATAATGTGTATGATACATCTGATATTATACCTCAATCAATCTCAACCAATACATTGAGTAATAATCCTTAAGACATTACATCATATACGCATTATACCTATAGTAGTAATTAGGAAACTATATCTAGAATAAATGTGTATTAAATAAGCACAATCTATTAGAACCCTATACACACATATATATGGAAAACTAACTATCGGGAATACCATAATACGTAACTTCTAATAGAATAGAGTTGGGATAATGGGGGTAGTCAACCATACATTCTTCTCTCAAGATATTGGAAAAACACACCTAAGAGATCAGAATCCCTGGGGTTCCATTTGCCCATACCGATAGGGTGGAGAAGTGTATAGAATCACAAAAATTACATTATATAATAAACTTCGAGACCACACTATTGGCATAACCTATTCCCAGACACAACGACAGCTAACATCACTCGTACTCCCAACTATCTCTTCTAAGACTAGATATTTTATAAGAATTTTTTTAAAGGGATACATGAAATTTCTTTATTACATTGATTAGTTTAACTTTTAATTATTTAATTCTTTAAAAATTAATTAATCATTATCATTATCCACATTACATTTGATTAAAATCATAATAAATATTCATTCCCTCCAGGAGTAAGCTAACCATATCCACAGCTTATCAAAAATATATCCTCAGTATTACATCCTAGCAATCTACATCCCCATTTGTTAACCATTTATTTATTTATTAATAACATCACTTTAAATATTTCTAGGAAGTGTTGAAAAAAATAATAAGCTACCACAAAAGGTATACAACCAAGAACATCTATCCACCACAAGTAGTTGGGAAAGGCAAAGAGATAAACAAACAACATGGACATCATCCAAAAAATAGATTCATTAAGAATATAGCTCTCATATCAATGGGTAAGACTAGATTTGACTCGATAAATCATCTCTGGTGCCCTCTATAGCACCCACATGTATATACTAATGTATCTCGCCGCTCCATGTATAAACGACTTCCACAAAAACTAGGACTACCTACCCCGCACACCAAAATAGCCCTCTAGGATCAGCCATCCCATGACCATGTCACAGTAATCCTCCTTACCACACATAGTACAAAAACCATCTAGGATCATCTATCCTAGGTTTACATCACATCATAATCATATGAAAATAAAAAAAGTAACCAATCTATTTCTCCTAAAATAATGTATCAAACCTTTACACTCAACGGGATATCCTGAATCCAAAGCACAGGGAAGACGTACTTTTTTAATAATGTGGGAAACTCAGGCCCTAGGAAGGCATTATATTTTTCCACACTACCAGTTCTTATTCAATCTTGAATTTACTGATATATTAATCATAGGTTACTACTATGGGAAACAAAACCAAACATCTATCTGAAGCTATAACAAATTAATTAAATAATTAACATAATATGAATTTAATTATTTTATCAACAAGTATCTTAATTCAATAGTTTTATTAATCAATTCAATTAGACATTCATAATTACATAAATTTTATTATGATAATATTATAACAACAACAAAAATAGCCAGATTCATTAAAGATGCATCTTTAATAATTTAGCAAATTAATTATCAATTAATTACATCTTTACATTCTTTACCAATTTCTCATATGAAATAAATAAATAAAAATAACAATATAGATATCACCATATCTAGAAAACAATGTGGAAAACCATTATTAATGTATAAAAAATCAATGCATTGGATACTAATTCATTAATCTGGTTCAAATAATTATTATATTAATTTTATTGTGATGTTAGTGGAAAAATATTCATAATTCTAAAATTTCATGTAAATAAATAGATAATAAATTAATCACCTAACTCCAAAGGTTTTAAACGTTTTTCACATTAGAACAGTCCAATACTACAGATCCCGATAACCTCTCCCACAAGAATTGCATCCAACAAAGGATTCCATGCCACAACCATGCCAACAAACAACCAACAAATTCTGTTTAGAAATAAATAGATCAAGAAACAAGAAATGGAAAAGAGGAATGATATGTAACATATTGAATAATCGTCACAAAAAGTGGTAGAACATTCCTTATATTGAAGATGGATCGAAGTAGGGAATCTAGACATCGATCATTGGTGATGGAATCCCCAAAACATCTAAGAGTGGACACCATGTGTCCTAGAATTGGGATAGAGGCATTGTACAAATAGTGTTACAAAAACCATATTGGATAATAACTAAAACATACATCCTTAGTGATTTAAATGAATTGTAGACACATTTCATGCCATTTATTCCTGAGGGTTCACTTCTACATAAAAAATGTATCCTTTTTATTTTACATATTCTGAAAAACATACATGTTATAAACCAAAATTACACAATGTGTAATTCTTACATGATATGTAATTCTTCTTGTTTCAAAAAATTCACAAACAAACTCTTCTAGACTATCTATGAGAGTCCCTCGAGCATATTTTTATAGAAACAAGAGAATATTGATCTATCCAGATCAATTCCATCAAATTAGGTACAATTACAAACATTTTTGTCCTTGATAATCTAAAAACATCCTAGAAACGATATAAAAAAGGTCCATCCAATAGCCACCCTGTAAGATAACTCTCAAGGCTCTCATCACCATAAGAAATCAACCCCTTCACCCAAGTAGAATGGTCTCGAAATAATGATCACATGATCTACCAGTCAATTATTTTCTACCTATAGTAGTAGAGTATAATCATCTCACCATAAAAATCTAAAAACATAAATCAATTGGAATACCCTGATCATCATCGCCTCTAATAGAAAGAGTGTTATAAACAAAAAGAAAAAAGAGAAACCATCTCAAAAACTAGAAAAGGTCTAAAACCAATAAATTATCAAAATTTACAAGCGAATAGATAAACACCAAATATATTTGGTTACTAAGTGAGTATCTGTGAATCACATTCCTAGTTACGATACCTAATTCCCTCATCTCATCACGAGACACAAACTATGGGGATGTCATGCTCGGACAACACCTTCTATTGGAGGTCCTTAACATATATAGAATGCTCCTTGGAGGTCACATCATCATGAACATTGATTTAACCCTAATCAATGTCATTATATTTATCATGAAGATAACAAACGAGATGTGAGATGAGAAAAATTCATGTATCCAATTCATCTATGGGGTAAGTCCTATCTAATATACCAAATATCTAACATTAGATAACAACTCAAAAGTCCCAACAAACATGTGATAAAGCTTACTCCCACTACCAAAACATCACAAACCATGATTGGAAGTCATCTTTGGGAAGATATTTTCCCCAACATTGAACTCCAGAGGTCTCCTCATATGATATATACTAGATTTATGGTGATCATGCACGGATTTGATCTTCTCATGGACCACCTAAACCATCTCTGTTTTATTCTATACCAGTTCCAAAAAAATAATTTACATCTCTCTACCCCCAATAAGGAATAATGGATAATGGAAAGGTCTTACCGACAAAGCTTCAATTGGTGGAATAATAATGGTGGAGTTGAATCTATTATAGTACAAAAACACTACAAGGGGCATGTTATTTATCCAAAAACAACCAAAATCTAAAAAACAATAGTGCATCATGTCTTCAAACGTATGCATGGTCTGTTGTATCCGACAATCCATCTATGGAATAAATGAAATTATATAAAATATATAAGAACCAAATGCATGTTGGAGAACTATACAAAGCCGGGAGGTAAAATGAGGATCTAAATTGGAAATGATCGTCCTCAGGAAACTGTTGAATCTCTCTATCCCATCCAGATACTACCTCAAAAAAATATCCACTGAGATTAACTCTTTGATAACTAAAAAGTGGGTTAACATTAAAAACTGGCACACTTCCACCCATATAGTAGTCAAATCCTCTTTGATCTTCATGTAAACCAAAAATAATGTCCATCAATATGTACTTATACTTCCACTACGGAACATCTAATGGATAGAGAATCCCACTGGGAACACGATTAATGGCCTTCACCTTCATACAGAAGAAACATTGAAACACAAACTCTGAAACTTAACACTTCAATATTGGCTATAAAATATAACATATAATAGATCAATACATCTTTTTAATTCCAGGATGTATCACCGAAGGAAAACTATTGATCTCTATGAGTACCATATAACAAATCTCCAAAGGAAGGAAAAACCTTCCCTGGAACAACAATCAGTTTTTTTAATCATAAAACTAACCATTAATGGTCTCAAAGAAAAACATGTCAGTATCATTAGACCTCCACCTCATGGACCCCAACTAGTACTCCTTTACCTACTACACCAGAGATGACAAAACTGTCATTTGAAAAGACAACCTCTTCCCCCCATCTTCACCCAAATATAGATATAGTGATGACTGTTATTCAATTACCTTCTACAAATCACCTGATTCACAAACTATATAACTACATGAATTCTTACTCAACGTATCATACACAACATTCATATTTAGAGGTGTATACTAAATATTAAATTCATAATCCTGTAAGAACTATATCCACTAAAGATGAAACAAGTTCATGTCACATTGGAATAAAACAGACACTTGGTTCTTAGGATCAATAAAGACCATATAATTCTCACTCATGAGGTATTTTCTCCACAACTTCAAGGAAACCACTTATTCCACAAACCCATGATCATGGGAGTCATAATTTAGCACATGGTGGGAATATTCAAATACCCATAAAAATGACTGATCTCTACTACATTGTAACATATCCCATCCCAAGATATGAAGAATCAATGAAACATCAACCTAAACATTTTCTAATGGAATAAAATGTACTGGACCACTGAATAACTTCTCCTTCATGTAATATAAATTTTCATTACAGAATTTAGTCCACACAAATTCCTAATCCATTCTAGTCAACGATGATGGAGGATTTTCAACCCGAGAGAAATATATTACAAACCACTTGTAAGATACTATAAGACCTTAAAAATATCACATCTATGACACTAACATGGGGAATTACCAAGACACAACTAATTTTACATTTGAAGGATCCATGGATACTTTTTTTGAGATAAAACATGACCCAATTAATGTACTTCTTGATCCCAAAACTCATACTTTGAGAACTTCTCAAATAACTCCTCACAATGAAGGACTCCCGAAACAACACAAATATCCTATGTGGTATCCTCATCAGATGAAGATTACACAAGTATGTAATCAATGAAAACCACCATGAACATAACCAGGAACTCACAAAACATATCATTAAGTAACCCCATGAACATCTTTATAGAATTGTTCACATAGAACAACATAAAAGAACTCTTAATTACCATGATGACAACAAGAAGTAGTTTTTATTATATCCTCATCAATCACACGTATTTGATGATATATTGAATACAAATTGATCTTTGAGAATAATCTTTTTGGATTCGTATGATAAATTAAATAACCAATCCATGGAAGAGGATAGAAGTTCGTCACTATCAATTAAATCATGTGACAATAATTGATACACAACCAATAACTATTTTCATCCTTACTTATGAAAAATACTGGTATACCCCATGGTGATACACTCAGCCAAAAAAAACCACACCATAATAGACTATAAACCTGTATACACAGCTCTCATAACTCAGAAGGAATATTTATATATAGATAAATCGATTTACGAGATCATCTGGATGTATTTCAATCCCAAACTGAATTTCTTATTGAGGGAGTAGATCAAGAAAATGTACCTCAAATGACATCTGACTCATATAGAACTGGAAATGATAAATAATGAATCTAACCATGACTTTCTCCATTAATTAATTGACCCAGATTATGGCCACCTCCATGGCTCCACTCTACTCTCTGAGGATGGGGAGAATCCCAGGGCGATCCCCAGCCAACGTCATCTACTCTATACTAATCCCAAAGTGGAACAACCTAGTGTCGCATTCTCGACTCAATGTACCATAGAAATGGAACCTATAGTGGAAAAAATTGTTCATCCCAACATCTCATAACATCCTCTCAATGACCTTTACTCACGATAGCACCTCGAGATGCATCATTAAAATAAATGGGGTGACATGGAGCTAGATCTCTCGATACAAACCCTCCATGAAATGCCTCATAGAAGCAGGTTTGAATCATATCGTATAAGGTTCCTAAAACATATCTCAAACCCTTTCACACTAGAACTCCCCAACCAAAGGGTAAGAAAGTCATAGCTACTAGTTTCCTTCTTGGTAGAACAAAGATACATGGCTATGAACTAGTATCAAAATTCCTCCCAAAAGAATGCAGACTCCTCAAAATATCAAAGGAACTAGAACCATCACTACCATGCTGCCCCTCACAACATTGTCACACCAATGACACCCAATGATCCTTCTGAGCATGGGTTGAACTGATAGCAATCTCAACATCTCCCAACCATTTTTCCATAATT
This sequence comes from Viscum album, assembly GCA_963277665.1. NCBI lineage: Eukaryota > Viridiplantae > Streptophyta > Magnoliopsida > Santalales > Viscaceae > Viscum > Viscum album. The sequence goes on along the minus strand of OY728164.1, from coordinate 1,004,959,398 downwards.
TCATCTATAAATGTGCCTCATACTTCTATAGGATCTGTTGCTAAAATTCTCGGAGTGTACTCCTTAATGTGTCATCATATTTAAACTATACTCTAAAGTGATTGACTGGAACAACCCACTGAACATTTTTTACACCAACATGATGAAGATATTAACATAGAGCCAGCCAACAAAAGAACTAACTATTAGAGGTTCTAATCCTAGAATATGGAATACCATACCATTAATTAATAATTTTTTATTCAATTTTAGTTAACCCATATAAAGTTAAAACATTCAAAAACATGGAAAAATAAGAATGATTCATGATCATTTCCTAGATCTTTACCCTCAAACCACAATCAACTCATTTGGTATCCACTATTAGCTTAATGGCTTTTGATTTTGATCAATAGGTAGCCTAAATACCAAGGTCCAAGACAATATCCCATGTGTACAGTGCTTGATAAATATAGATGACATTGTTTCCTTAAAATCCCATGCAACCTCACCTGCACCTAACTCCTAACTCTATCCTATCCATGAAACATACATATAATACCTCATATTCATGACCCTCCCCACAAGGTGTATCCCTCCTAGGTTGAAAATGGGAGAAGAGAGACAGCGACACTCGATTCCCATCTCTAGTTGGCCCTGAGATGGTGACTAACACTAAGGGTATATTAAACACTCATATGGGATGAAACACCCTATAAAGAACACATGAAAAATAGAGTCATAATCAATACATCAAGCCAATCCAATCTATACTCCAATATAGAAGAAAATACAATATTCACATATCTAATTTCATTCTATAAATAATACAACTGAAAGGAAAAATGAATCTACCAAAATAAAAGTATAGACCACATCGACCATGAAACCGAAACATCTCTTTCGAAACACCAAAATAGTATAAACCACCATAATCTCTAACCTAATCCAAATTAAGTGAAAGAATGGTTATAGATACATTAAGTGAGTATAATAGTATACTCAATTGGATTCTCCCCAAAGCCTCTAACGTGAAAGGTAAAGAAAGTATGCTAAGGAACTATGAAAAACAATTGAAACTAACTCATCACCAAAATATATATACTATGTTCCTAGCCTCACTGTGGAAACTCTAACCATGTGTTTCTTACAAGAGCATATAATATAGTAAATAATATCTAGGGTACCTTGCTACAGCCTCCACACTAGTTTTCCTCTCTTTCCCAATGTCACACGTACTGAGCATATCTCTCTAAAAAGGATAACACATAGATACTTGGGTGAAGAACCACCACATGAACCTCATGATTCACACCACCAAATCAGTAGAAAAAAGTTACCAAGTAGTTTTAGGGATCCATATTAGCTCATATAACATGTATCATTCATCCAGTATTATTCATCAATACATCATAGTCCATACACTGAGTATGGATCCACAAGACATTATAGCCTATACACGTTATACCTGTAGTTATCCAAGGGAAAATATATCCAGAATATATGTGTATGAAATAACCACAATCTATTAAAACCCACTATAAACATATATTGGTAAAAATAAATTTCATTCATTCCATCACAAGTTACTACCAAGAAGAGTGAGTGGGGACAAAGGGGGTAGTTATCCATCCATCCTCCCACAAGGATATTGGGGAAAACACCCCCTAGGACTTAGAATCCTTAGGGTGTCATTATATATAATAGAAAAGTTAGAGTATCCTAAAGAAACAAAAAAATTACCTGATATAATATACCTCATAGCCACACTATGGCCATAATCAAGTCTCCGACTCAACTAATACTAACATCTCTCATACTACTAGATGCCTCTTCTATGATTGTATATCCTAAAATCACACAACCTTATAAATATATACAATAATTTAAATTATTAATTTCATAAATTTAACTTTATGTTAATTAGTTATTTAACCATTATTTAATCATTAACATTTTCAACAATACATTTCATTACCAAAAAAACAAAGATCCATTCCCCCAGGCATAACCAAACCAAGTCCAAAACTCCTCAGAATTATAACCATAACATCACATCCTATAAAGATCTAATCGAATGGGTTAAAAATTATTAATTTATTAAAAACATTAAATTCCATATTTCCAGGTACTCTAGTTAAAAATCCTCTTCTACCAAAAAAATCTATACAACAAATCACAACTATCATCCTCAAGTCATGGGGAATGGATATAAGGTACAAAAACAACCGTTCCATCAGACAAACAATATATTCAAATAATAATCCATCATTAATATCAAATGGTAAGGCCAACATTGACCTGATCCATCATGTTTAGGGTCCTTCCAAATAGAAACATGCATATACTGATGCATCTCACCACTCCATACACCAACTACTGCAAATCAACTAGGAATCCCTTCCATACAGACCATAATAAACCACCAAAAATAGACATCCCAGTCTCACATCACATCCTGGAATCCTCTCCGCATGTACTACAATAGTCATTTGGGCTCATCCACCCCAGACCCACGTCACATCATAAGAAGATGGAAATAAAAATGAAACTGCGATCATATACCTAAAAAAATGCATCGAAACTTTACAAAAAATGATCTCTTATAAATCCAAAGCATAAGGCATCTGGCCTTCACCAACAAGTGTAAAACTCAGGCCCAACTAAGGCATTGTTTTTTTATAACTTAGCCAATTATTATTTCATCTGGAATTAAATGATTCATAAATCCTATTTTACAACTACATGAAACAAAATAAACACTATATCTTAACCTATCACAAATTAAATAAATAAATAATTTAACATGCCTTTATTTATTTTTTTCTACATGAAACATCCTACATTAGTTTCATTGACCAATTAAATTAATCATGTGGACATGTATCAATTTGATTATCATAAAATTAAAACAATAACAAGAGGATACATTAAACATACCCTTTTAATAATTTTTCTAATTGATTATCAATTATATTCGTGTATGCATTCTCTACCAATTTAAAATGATAAACCAAGAACAATAATTACTTCATAGATAACAAACTATAAAGAAAATTAATAGGCAAACCATTAACATGGTATGTAAAACAACATCCCCATGTGACTAATACCAATTATTTACTCTAGTTCATGTAATTATTTGGGTAATTTCACAATGATCCACATGTCTAAATCAAGAAAATTCTACGATTTTCCATAACTAAATAGACAAGAAATGAATCGCCAACCTCATAAGGGTGTCAACATTATTCTCATGATAATGGACTAACATTGTGGATCCTGATCTTCTCTCCCATAAAAACTGCATCCACTAAAGCATGACGTAACACAACCGTGCAAAAAAACAACCAATAATGATCATTTAGACACATAAATATCATTCTCCAGCACATGAAAAAGAGGAACATAAGGTAACAAATTGATGAAACAATGCGAATAGAGATAGAACATACCTTGGATCGAAGACATATTGGAGGGGTTATTCTAGAGATTTATCATTGATAAAAGAATTCCCAAAATTTCAAGGTGGGAGTTTCTGGGTTACATAGAATCATGATAGAGGCATTGCATCCGTAGTGATTGAAAAATCCAAGTGGATAAACACATTTAAAACATACATCATCATGGATTTACTTGACGTTTTATCCCCTTTCACATTGTATAATCCTTATGGTTTGCTTCCATCAAAAAACAGGTCTCCTTTTTATTTTATTTAACCCCCAAAACATTAAATTCCTCAACCTAACTATCATGAATTGTTATTATTACATGACATATAAATCTTCCTATTTCCAAAAATTCATTGAAAAACTACTCCAGACATTCTATGAGCCTCTTCTGAGCACCACGGTCTTCGGAAACATGCAATTGTCAATCCATGTGATTCGTTCCCTTATAAAAACTATTTCACACACACACACACAAATATCTATATCTAACCAATGTTTTTGGTGAGACTAGATAAACGTTTATTCTGTATACAAACAATTTTTAGAATTTATTGTTTCTTATATGTATATATATACATATATGTCTATTTTAGATTTCACAATCTTCCTCGGAATTGAAAATTTCACCATTGATCATTACTATTGTTTAATACCTATGAAGTGTCCATCATCATTTATTAACAAGATCATGGTTATGGGTATGTCACCTTGGGATAATGAAAGTGGAGGTACTGTTGTACTGAGATAAGATATTTTGCGGGTCGCACGTGCGGTGATACCTTCATATGAAGATGAATAAGGCGATGGTAGTTTTGTACTAGAATATTAAGGAAGGACAATAAATAGTATGAATTTCAGTTGTGAGGATGATGGAACACAAAGTTATGGGACAATAGATATCATTTCAATTGAATGGACCAAGTTATAAAAAGTTTCTTTATTTCTATAGAATAGTACCTGCATTCACAAATCCCACATAGAAAAAATGACTGGCTGAGCACTTTAATATATTAAAAACAATTAAATAAATAGTTATTTCTATATAACCAATATAAATACACTCGGAACACACCCACACATACCCACCATGGTCTATTCCACATGGTACACCGGGAACCCTACATGTGTTATACTCATATCAGTTTGTGTAAGCAGGTTCTCTCACATTTCTTTCAACTAACTGGCTATCCAAGACATACCTCCACTATTATATTAGGATATATTATCTCATATATGTGGTTGAGGGGTCATAAGGTTGGATTAATGGATAACCAATTTTTTATATTATTAAATTTAAATTACTTAATAAAATTTTTATTCATTGTTTTATTCTTAAATGTTTTTATTTTGAAAAGGGATTATCTTTAAAATGCATATTAAAGTTTTATGTTACTACTTATATGTTGAAATTTATTATTGTTTATAATTTTAATATTAATATTTTACAACTCATTGATGTAAATTACTACATATTTAAATATGGTTCATAAATATCTTCGTTGATTTATATCTTATTTGTTGAAAAATAACTATTTAACATATTATTTGGAATATAACAAAATTCCATAAAAAAGTTTTTTTAGAATAAATAATAACTATTCTCATTTTAAGAATATTTGAATTAAAAATTATGATATAATTTTAAAGAGGGATTATTATTTAATTTTATAATTAATTTTGTACATTTAACATAAGGATTCATATTTTTAAAGAAATTATATTATAGTATAATTAACAATTATATGATTATTTAAAATTTAAATCATCCGTTATATTGAATAATTGAAATTATATTTCTATCTAAATAATTCCAAATCCTTATTTTAATAATTTTAATACTAAATTATATTAAAATATTATATTGGTTAAATAAAATAATTTAGTTTCATAAAAAATATCTTAATTTTTATTATAAAACAATCCCATTAATAAAAAATTATTAAAGATAAGAAGACATTGAAATTCATGGGAGTTTACATTATCTCCAAATTAAAGGAGTTTTTCTCTTGAAATTCATTTATCATACTTAAGGAAATTAAAAATCTCACTGCATATATTTTAATAAAATTAGGATCCCAGTTTTTTTATTTTGAAGAGTTTTCTAGAAATTAATTTTTTAAGAACCTCAAAAGAACATCTGAAACTCTGAAACTATCCTCAAATGAAAACATCCTAATCCCCAATGTTTTATAAACTATGAATCTTATACAAAATGAGACATTTAGAGACTCACATTCTCATATTCGGTACTAAAATATCATGTATATTTTTCTTTAAAATAAATCTGAAAATATATACTCTTTTACAAACCCAAGGATAATTTATGCATCCGTTTTTGAGGGCTATGAAGAACATTAAAAAATATAAAAAAATTATAACATATATCTGGATTCACTTGTGCTAGATCATTATGTTGAATCCTAGCTACAGTGATCATTCACACATTACAAAACTAATGAAAAACATTTTGAAAACCTAAGGTTTGAACCAAAATTGATCAGTAAGGGGTTTAAAAAATGACAGAATCCATTTATATGATGATGTTTCAAAATATCATTAGAAATAATAACATTTATATAAAAAATAAATTTTTCAAATATTTATAAATCCTTCCCCAAATAATAATTTAGTACCTTAGGAATTTATAAAAGATATTCTATTTAAAACATACCTTTGATGAAAATATATTTTCGGATTCAAAACCATAAATCTCCTTGAATGTTTCAAAAAGTCAATATTTAAATAATATGCCTTTATGGAATATAATGATACTTTCAAAAATAAGAAATCCATGGGTCTACTAGAATAATTGAAAATATCACCACTAAAAAAATTCCCATTGATATCATGAGTTCATTCCAAAATACCCATTATCACATTAAATACCAAAGTTCTAAAATTAAAAAAAACGTTTTAAAGAAGATTTCCATTCTCATAAATGGACCATTTAATATATCCTATTGAAAACATCAAAAATTATTTTCAAAGAAGAAAAAAATTTCATATCACATATATATCAACAAAATATATTGTCACAAAAAATATCATTTCTATGTTCACGGTCAAAAGAAATTCAAAATTTATGAATTTTTTTAAATAATTCAAAAAATTAATAATGTAAATTAACGGAATATAATTTAATATTATTTTGAATTGTCAAGAAAAACTATTATTTTTTGCCATTATTATAATAATTAATGATAATTATATAATTTAAATGATGTTTTCAACATCAAATAGTATCTTTAAAATCAACTTTGAATTTAGAAAATGAAATTTTTTTCCATAAACATTTATAAATTTTCAAAATGGAATTTTATAAAAGAAATAAAAATAAATCCATTAAAAAAAACTCCTCTAGAAAGTGGTTTTTATATAAAAAAATCTCTTAAATATGTGTTTTGGAAATAATAGAGGCATCATATAGAGAAATATAGTTATTTTATCCAAGCATAATATATATATTTGATAATATTTTTCCTTTATAAATTTTTATTCTAAACTAATAGAAGGTTGAGAAAAATAAATTCCCGTATAACAATGGTTTTTTAGATTTTAAAATAAATATATCAAACATAAAAGTGTGTATATATATATATGTATATATTTGAACCTAAAAATTCCCCTTCCCTGAAATGTAACACTAAAACAAGTGGGTCTAACTAAACACCAGTTCTAATTATTCGATATAGACAAATTGAGAAAGAGGGTTCTTGGACAAGAGTTGTGTTTTTAGAAAAAAGTGAAGAGGAAGTTTATAATTAGACAAGATTAGACAATACAAGAATTTTTGCTTCATCACCTTTCTTATGCCTGGATAAATCATGAGGAAGGTGAAATCAGTTTAGATATGGAAGATAATAGTTGTGAGAAAATGATACTAACATACTCTTATATATGAATAGTGTATACTCATTTTTTAAATATATAGATATATATATGAGGCTCAATGGTTCATGGAGATCAATTTTGTGTTGTATTGTTGTGAAAAATAGGAGAGGTATGTAATTTTTATATGTGGATACAGTTACATATATATTTATTCTCTTGTGACAGACATTACTCGATGATGAGGTTAAAAAATTAAGGGATTACTATTAAATGATGATGATCACTAGTCAATAATATTATTTCATTTTGTTATATATATATATATATCTATGTGTGCGCGCGTGTGTGTGTGTATTTTTATATCTCACCGTTATTTTGGTGAGACTGGATGAACTCGACTTTGATATATTAATCGATATTAGATTTAATTGTTATATATAAATATATTGTCACATAGTTCTCACAAAGATTCATTTTAAATATAAAGGTAAAAATTGATGGTCTCTATGGTTGAAGACCAACAACAATCCCATCATATTTTTTATTTCTAAAGGGTTACATATTTTTCGAAAATGGATAATGACAATGGAAGTAGGGTGGTATTGAGATATGTTATTTTGTAGCTAGATCATGTAGTGGTACCATACATTGGATATAGGATAAGGGAATATAAATTCATTTCTAGTGTGTAGATGTTTGAGAAGAAACCACAGGCATTCAATCGACAAGGAAGAAAATGCTAATAGAGATTGGATAACCAATAAAATTTTAATCGAATGGATATAATTATAAATGTATCTTTTATGTTGGATGAAAAATACCCATGCTCATGGATACAACATTAAAATAAAACATCATTGAGTTCTTTAATATATTAAAGTCACTTGTAATAATTGTTCATGCCTACGTATTAATGTATCATCACCTAGAACGCACTTACACATTCCCACTATGGGCCACACCAAAAAATAAACTGGGAACCCGGCGAGTACTATGTGTCCACTGATCCGATTAGGAAGACATTCCCTCCTCCCATGAAATAAACCAACTAGCTAACGGTAACCTCTCTAATATGTTTGACCCATAGGTCGTAGATATGTGGTTGAGGGGTCTGTTGGATAGCCTATCAGATGACAAATTGTTTATAAGTAAATAAAAATTACCAAATATAATAGAAATAAATACTATATAAATTTATAATCATTATTTCATAATTACAAGAACTTATGTAGTGAAATATTTATCATTCAATTTATAATAAATTAATTATGTTACTACTTATCATAGACAATAATTATTTATTACAATTTTAATATTGATGTTTTTCTACTCCTTAATGTAAATTACTTAAAATTCTACTATGGTGCATAAATATCTTAGCCAATTAATATATAATTTACACAAAAATAATAAATTAAAAAATTATTTTGAATACTATAATTTCCATATAAATTTAGTTTTAAATAATTAATAATCATTTTCATTTTTAATAAACATTAATTATAATTTATGAACTAATTTTATAAAGGGATTATTAATAAATTTTATAAATAAAAATGTACATATATCAAAGAGAATCATATTTATTTAAATATTTAATTAAAATATATTTTAGATAGTATTAAATTAATCAATATTTAATGTATTAATTATATTTTTTATAGAAACATTATTTATATAAAAACAATTAAAAATGTAAATTTTTATAATTTGAAGGATATGTTATCTTAAAAAATTATATCTATTAAATAAATCTATTAATTTTCAAAAAAATATGGTAATATAAAATATAAAACAGTCTATTTAATAAATATTTATTAAAAATTAGAATTTAATGAATTTAGTGGGATGTTATAAAATTGATGTGGATGTGGACTCAATTAGAGGATCACATGGTAGAAGTGATGCTTCGTACACTTATGGCCCGTAATAATTAGAGTTTTATAAATATATTGAGTAATATAGGTCAAATTTCTCAGTAAAAAAAGATATAAAATATCAATTCATTAATGATCCAATAGAGATAATAATTTTTATGTAGGAATTTGATCCAAAAAAGTTGTGATTAAATAATTTTTTTACTAAACCAATTCCTAAGTATATATTTTGAAGAATGTGGATAATGATGGAAGTTCAAGATAATTAATATCTAGTATATGGTGTGGTGATTTAATACCCACACTTAGATTTTCTTTAGATATTTCTATTAATGGTAGAAAAATGAAACAGAAATATCTCTACGTTTAATACATTATTATATTAAAAATGGGGAGAAAATTAAATTAGGTGGGGAATCCAAAGGATTGTGTTTAATCATTTTAGGGAGAGGAATCTTGTATATGGGGTATATTAATTGAGAGAGTTCTAAATGGGGAAAGATATGAATTTGGCATGTATTTGTGTGAGTTTAGTGATTTTTGAACTATTGTAACAATTTTGGTGTGCATAAATATAGAAACCTATTTTTTTCTAGTTTAATGAATAAATGTATTGAGAGAAAGTGACAGAAGAGTGATATTCAGTTGGTATATAGATCTCTCAAGAACCATGATGAAAAGTATGTAAGATATTATTTTTTGAAAATGTGATTTTACTTTTTTGGTTTAGTGTTTCCAATACCGAGTTCACTCACATAGGCATAGAAGTATTAAATAATAATTCATTTCTAGGTGTAAATAATTTTAGAAGTGATTATTTCTCTATGGATTAAAATTATTTTTCAAAGGGGGATGTTGATAGAAATAAGAGGTATTTGAATGGGATTTTTTGAAACCATGGCTGAAGATGTTTCTATGATCTGAACATCCTGTGATGATGGGGGACATTTTTGAGACCCAATTAGGGTATTTTGGGATCAAAAGCTAATGAATAAGAGAAATTAAAGGAGAATTTGATATGTTTATTATGTTATATTTTGTCATCAATACATAAATTATATTCAAAATCATATACAATAATGATTATTATATTTGTTTAAGGATATTAAAGGGTTTGACTGTATTTTAAAGAAGAATAGAGAAGTTGAGAACTATTTGAAATTTATATTGTTGTGATTTTTAATTGAGTCGATTAAAAATAAAATCCTTGTTTATTTTAATATTTTTGAGAGTTTTTATGCTCTGTGTATATCAGAACATTCAAGTAGTCCTTTAGAAATGTGATTTTTTAGGATTTTGTATGAGTACCTATTTTATTTTTTATAAGTAACAAAGAGTTTCTTAGTGAAGGTTTATTAACGCCATAAAACATTAGTGTAACTATTCAGGTTTGTGTCACACCTTAACCTCGAATTTAATTTAATTTATTTATTTTATGATTTTGGATAGTTTTTTTTGAGGTTTGGGTCATTATCATGGATTGAAATATTGACTTTTTGAGTTTACGGTTGGTTGTTGGACCTGTGAACTATTTGAATGCATGTTTTGGGGGTTCAATATGAATCCTATGGAGGTTGAGGGTGTTTTTAGTTCATTTTATTATTTCATTATTTGTGTGTGAAAACCTATAAATGAATTCATACAAACTGTGTGAGGCATATAAGAATCTGTGTGGTTTGGGTGTCAGTGTCTGGGACATAGTACCTTGCTTGATCATGGTTAGGAGAAAAAATAAATCAAGTGGGTAGGGATTCTATAAAATTTTATAGAGATAAATCACATGGTTAGAATATGGTTTCCCAAACTGTGCAGCCAAACTGTGCACGGTGCACCTATTCACTCGTAGGGTGTGCATGGTTGGTGTACAGTTTGAAGAAGTATGTGGAAAAACCATGATAGTTGTCAAGGTCACTAAAAAGTATGAAATTATCCTATTTCCATTCTTCTTTTTTGACCCATTTTGGTTTTCATCCTCCTTGTTTGGTTTTCTCACATGACGGGGTTTCTGAACCCCTCTCCCATGGCTCTTATTCATCCATTAGAGCTGCTTGAATCATTTTCAGTATGTTTTTTTGAGTTTATGTACAAGTTTATCATCTTCATATTACCATCTCTTGATTTTATGCATTTTTTGAGGGATATATCTTTGATGAACCCTGAAATCTTGATTTGATATGTTGGATTGTGTTTATTTGGATTTATGGTGTGCATATTGTTCCTCCATTTTAATTTTCATCACTCCTGCATGCACAAGAGGTAGAGTTTCCATCAATTTCCTTTCTGAATCATACAATTTCATACCTGATCATTTCTAATTAATTTCATAAAGTGTTATTCATTCTTTTGATGTTTTTTATGAATTGATTTTGTGATTATTTGTTGAAAATTTGGTAAAAATGGTGTTTTCAAATAGTTCCTTGGTAGTGACTATATAAATTTGTCCAAGGCGTTTGATAAAATTAATGTTGGATTATTATAATGAATTTGAGAAGTTTTATTGGTGTTAGACCTTGGTTATATTTTTATAAACTGGTTTTCATTATATATGTGATTTTCTAGGTGTTTTGGTTGATTTATTGTGGTTAAGTATTATGTTAACGGTATTCTATGTTACTTTTGGTTCACAATTTTGGAATTTTTTATTTTTATGATACTTTATATGTGATATTGGATGTGGGAGTATCCACATGTGAACAAGGAGCACATATGAATAGGCACCCATATGATAAAATATATTTAAAGTGAGGTTTGTATAAAACTCATGCCTTTCAAAATACCTTTCCCCTTATTCCATCTCTTATATGACCCTCTTATCCCATATTTTTCTCAGAAAACCTAAAAGTGTTCTAAATTGGTTCATGGCCCCAATTTTATTTTAAAGTGGCCATTAGATGTATTTCTTAACGTTTCCCTATTTGACACCACAGAATGTTGATTGGTTTTCGAATGACTTGAAAAGAATTATTAGCACCATGAAAAATGTTTTGGTCTCTAAATGGTATAAATGAATATTTGGAACCATTTGTGAGAATTTTATGTTTTACCATGTTCTTGAGGATTGGTATAAAAAATGGCTTAGGAGACATGAATTTGAATGCTCGGTTGGCACTTTGAGTTATTCATTGAAAAATATTTGAAAATCAAATGATGTTATGGCCTAGTTGACACTAGTGTATTATTTGAAATGTGATGGGAACCCCTATAGTGGACCATCCAATGCAGTGTTGATTAGATTGTAGGTTTTAGTTTTTTGGCTAGGAAATCATGGTGGTTGTGGGTTGTTGGTTTGAACCGTGAATGTGAGGAATTCCCTATTCACTAAAAACTATTATCATGGGATTCCCAGGGATCCTCTAGGGGGTAGAGTATTGGTTTTTTATTGACCACGATTAGATGGGTCGGTACCCCATAGATTAGCTGAGAGGCTAGGTAGGACGTCCCACTAGATAGGATAGTTTAGAGAATCTTTTTGGTTATTGACTGTGGAGCTACCCCGTATGCATAAAGGTGAGTCCAAACCAAGTACATCTAAGGATTACTTCTAAAGAATTTTTTGAAATGCCAATGGTTATCATATGTATGTTTTTTTATATTTATGCAACTGATTATATTTTCTTAATGTTTCTTCTTGCTCATTTTTGTTTCCTTTATCTTCATCTTATACCCTTTTATCACGGTATTGTTCTTTATTTATGTTTTGGTTTTTTAAACATGTTTTTGAAATGGAAATCTGTTTTCAAAAGACGAATGTGGCATGTGTGTTCTTAAAAAATAGAAATTTGTTTTTAATTATTAAAATGAATAGAACCCCATTTTATATGTGTATTTCAAACTAGTGGTTTTTGAATCTTTTGGGAGAGAAAATGTATGGACTCTATGGTGTTTACCTAGTGATCTATTTATTCTCACACACTACTTGTTCCACATTTCATTAGTAGACATGAGTTGTTTTATAGTTTTATGTTCTTGATTAGGATTACATATGAAGCAGGTAGGTTTTTCTATGGTGGGGACCCAGAGATCACATATAAATCTAGTTGAGTTCTAGTTTGGTTTTGGTTTCATTTTAATGTTTCTACATTTTTATCCATTTTTGTATTTGTATCATGAATTAGTTATGGATTTCTAACTACTCATGGATATGTTTCATGCTCTATTTTATTTAGTTGGCCCTTATTTTATTAGGGATAAATTGTTCCCATTCTGATATAATTGATTCCCTGTATAATTTTCCATCTTAGGAGGATTGATAACACCTCTCGAGCCTTATCTAAGACTCGGATGGGTATCGAGTCAGATGGTATGCTGAATCGGTTTGGAGTATCCATTTATTATTTTGGGCATCAGGTTGATTGGATATTAGATGTGTTTGACATGATAGGAAGGTATGAGAAGTATGTCATAAACACTTTCTCATTCTGAGCCTTGATTTTCTAGGACTAATCTGGGACTTGATTGTTTTTACTATGTTTTGGGGATATGGAATGATAATGGATGTGATATGGTGCTTTATGATATTCATATAGGGAGTGGAAACCCATCAAGGGACGGATTCATGACCCAATCTATTCTTAGTGATTAAATTTTTTTTAAGGCATGGTCTACCAAACCATGTGACCATGATTTTAATAATTACTAATTAAATATCACTGGTGTTTGGTGTGAGATTTGTGTTTGTTTGGATTAGTTTGGTGTGCATGCATTTGAAAATGTAAATTTTTTTTGTAAATATGATTTAAAAATGAAAATGGTTTTGGGGTTTGGTTTATTTTAAAGATGGGAGTTTATGTGCGAGTTAGTTTTGGGAAGTGGTACATATTTTTTTGGAAAGTTTCCTCGTGACCATGTGTATTTTTATTTTAAATTAAATGGTTGGTTTTGAAAGAGGATGTTTGTTTTTAAGGGATGTTTCAATTATGATCTAGTTTTTTTGGGCATCGAGTTTTCTTTTTTCATTGCGTTTTCATTGATTTTTCTTTTAGATATGTGTTTTTCTTCTATTATGAGTATGCCACCTATAAATATTCCCCATGTTTCTAGTGATTCTCGTATAGTTTTTGGTTCTACTCAGAGTCATAGTGTAGTGGTAATATTGACTTATTATCAGTCGTTTCAATTCTTTCATGATGATCATGGTTAGTTGAATCCTTCAATATGGCTTGAGGATGTCGAAGGTGTTTTTTTGTTATTGGTTACTCAAAAAGTGGTGAAAGAGTATTTTAATTTAGGTTAATTTTATGGGAAGAGTTTAGATTAGTGGAATCAGATCATCCTGTTATCATTTCATGGTGCAATAACATGGGAAGTGTTTAAGAACAATTTTATCTGATGGTTCAAACCTATGGAGTTGAATATGATGAAATTAAGTGATCTTTTGGGTGTTCAACAAGGATATAGGATGATTGAGGCCTATGTCGATCAATTTAAGGAGTTAGATACATTCTCTTCAGTGGGAGAATCAAAGGATTAGTTGAAGAATCCTCACATTTTCTAGGGTGTTCATTCAGATATCCTGGAGCGATTCATCTCATATAGTGAAATTTAGTTTGATAATTTGGTTGAGGAGGTTTTCTTAGATGAGTTGGGATACAGAGCATTGAATGATGGAAATCTGGTGACTCTTGTTCCTTATGAGGGTTCCCCATCTTGTGAGAGGGGTATTCTTGAGGATCTATTTCTCAATGAGTCTCTTTAATTGGTTTTAGATTTTCATTCATTGGACAATTTGATCATGTGTTTCTAGTGTGGTATGTTTTGGAATTTGAAGTTTTCCTCTCATAATCCTATGAAGTCCTTTAATTGATTTGGATATTTGGGTCAAGGGAGAAAATATTCATGAAGATATTTCAGAAGAAGTCCTGTTAATAGGATGTCATCTCTTGACATTGGTGATGTAGATACTTCAGTCATTAGGGATCCAGCCACAATCCATGAAGTGAAGCTCTTTATATATTAAATAATCAATGGGGGTGTGGGAGATATTTTCCTGACTTTTCCTTATAGTTTTGGTATTAGAAAAAATGATGTTTCTTTGTTATAGTTTCCACTAATTTTTTATGTTCCTTATTTTTTGAAATTGACTTAGTAGTTACATTTTCTTGTAACCATGTGTTTTGGATTTATAGATGTGGATCATTTTATGGTTGGATTTTTTTGGATTAGTTTTGTTTTTTATGGTCATTTTTTAGATGATTGTTCTTCATGGGAATGATGAATTCTAGTTTCGTTCACTGTTTTGTTTGAGTGCCTTCCAGGTGTTGAGGTTATCTGGTTTTGGTTGGTAGTTCCCATGTTAGTGTTTTTGTGTTTGTAATCATATTTCTTGTCATGCTATTCATGTTCTTGTGGTTGGTATGACCCTCTTATTTTTTATTTTTTTGGTTTCTCATTGACGTGGCTAGGTGTGACTTGTGTAGTGAAATGTCACACTGAGGAATACTATTTTGCTTTATCTCATCTCATTTTGAGGGAAAACATTGTTCTTCATTTATTAAGGTGAATTTTTATGGGAAGAATGTTTTTTTGGTGTGGAGAATTTTCCCACCCAGACCTTGAATTTTATTTTATTTTATTCTTTTCTTAATTATAGATTGTTTAGTTGAGGTTCGAGTCACACTCCCAGCATGAGGTTTTTATTTTTGGTGTTTCAGAGGACTGACTGTCACTGTGCATGGTTTTTATACATAGTTTGGGGGTTACATAGGTGGATTATTGAGGTTGAACATGTTCTAAATTAATTTCATTCTTGAATGGTTTGTGTGGCATGGGTTGCACATGGTTGGAGCTAAAATGTGTGATGCCTTGGAGAATCTCGGAAACTTGGGGTTGATGTCTCAGGGATGACACACCTCTTGCACACGATTAAGAGAAACCATGTGGCAAGAATGTAGGGATTATCTGTAAATTGAAAGGTCCAAATCAAATGGATGAGACATGGTTTCCAAAACCATATAGGGTATCGTAGTTCTACAGTAGGGTGTGTATGATTTCCACACAGTTTGTGAACCATGTGGCTAAACCTTGTGAGTTTTCCAGGTCATTAAAATGATTGAAATTTCTATATTTATTTAAACCCATTTTAGGTTTCTCCCCCCTTGGCCATTTTTTCCCACGAATGAGGCTCCCAAATACCTATACCATAGCTCCAATTCTTTTATTGAATACCCCTATATCATTATATGTGATTTAATTTTTTTCGGACAATTTTATTCTCTTCTTATTCCCCTCTCTTGATTTCTTGTTTTTCTATTCATGGGATATCTATTAGATGCACCCTATAAGCTAGGGTTGATATGGTATATTATGTTTTATAGGATTTAGGGTGTGAGGATTATTAAATAGGGTGTGTTCCTCCTTCTTCTAAAGATTCAACACATACGCGCACCAATTAGATAGGTGTTTCCATCCATTTCCTTTTCGAATCATTATATTTTTGTCTTGATAATTTCTAATAATTTACAAGGGTGTTATTTATGCATGTGAAATGTTTGTATGAATAGCTTTTGTGTTTATATATTTTGAATTTGTTGAAAAAATGGGAATTTTCAAATGATTATTTGATGTTCCTATATGTATGTATGTAAGGAATTTGATAAATTTTATAATGGTTTCTTAGAATGAAATTGACCACATGTAGTGGTGTTCATGATTCATTATATTTTTATAACTTGGTTTTCTTTTTAATTTGGGTTTATTTTTTGGTTTGGGTGATTCCTTTTGGTTGAGGATTATATGGAGGGTATTATATGTTTTTTTGGTTATCAATTTACAATTTTTGTATTTTGATGATTCTTCAAGTGTTCCATTAGACGTAGGAATATCCATAGGTGCATATTGTGAACTTCTAATAGGAACAAAAATGACAATGTCTCATTTAAATGATGTTTTTAATGTGAATTTTCATAATACCTTTCCCATTCCTCCTCTTCCATGAACATCTTATTCCATAAAAGTTATCTTATAGCCTTCATGTGTTATAAATGGTTTCATGGTCCCCAAATGTATTCTATGTGTATTTTGTTTATGTTTCTTAAAGATATCACATTTGGTATCACAAAATGTGAATTGTTTCTCAAATAATATGAAATTTCCATTTGAATCCTTGAAGAATGGATTCACCTATAAATGGTACAATGGATCATATAAGACCTTTTGTGATTATTTAATGGTTTACCGTGGTTTTAAGGAACTGTTTAAAAAATGGTTTTTGAGGCAAGAATTCGAAGGCCCAGTTGTCACTTTTTGGTATTGTGGGAAAATTATTTGTCACTCAAATCAGGTAAAAGACAACTTGCAACATGTTTATGATTAGAGATTTTACGAGAATACCTATGGTGGACCCTCCAATGAGAGGTCCATAATATAGGTGGTGTTAGTGTTTTGTCTAGGTATGCATGGTGGTTGTAGTTTATTGGTCTGAACCATGCATTTTTTGACCTTCCCAATAACAATGTAATATTATCCTAGTATTCATGGGCATCATCATGAGGGCAGAGTGACATTTTCTTATCAACCATGATTAGATGGGTTTGTACCCCCAGATTAGCTGAGATACTAGGTAAAATGTGAAATATGATTGGCTAGTTTATAGGAGGATGTTGGTTATTGATTATGTAGATCCACCACACACTAATAGGTGAGTCCAAACCAAGTACGTCTTGGATTTATTCTAGATATCGTTACGAAATGACCATGATGATTATTTTTATAATCTTTCTATCTTTTGTCACATGATTAAGTATTTTTATAATGTATGTATACTTATTTATATTTACTTCAATATCATCTTAGTACCATTTTACTTTGTATAGTTCATTACATAGATTTTTGTATGTAAACTAGTTTTAGAAATCGCAATCTATTTGGAAACGAGGAATGTGGTTTGTGTTGTTTTTAAAAATAGAAATTGTTGTTTGGTTATGAAAATAATGAAATCTCATTTTATATATGCATATTAAATTGGTGTTTTTGGAATGATTTTTGAATTGAAATTAACGGAATCTATATTGCTTACCTACTAATCTATTTGTGATCACACAGTACTTGTTCCACTCAAAATAGATAGAACTAACCTGTTTTTCAAGTTCAGGATCAGGTTTATGATTTTCTATGGAGTAGGCAGGTTTGTTTATGGTGGTAATCTAGTGGTCACATTGAGATCTAGTTTGTTTTTTTTGGGTTTTGTATTCATTTTTTAATTTCAATTTTGATTAGACATTGTCTTATTTTGATAATTTTTTATTTATGAACTTTTATTTATTTAGGGTTATGATTCATGTTGTGTTTCTTCAATTTTATCCCTGTTTTTAGGGATAAACCATTTCTATTGTGATATATTGGATTCTCAATTCTTGTCTCCATCTTGGGAGGATCGAGACTGCCTCTCGATCATTCTCTGAGACTAGGTTGGATGTTGGGTTAGATGAAAGCCCAACCTAGCTCGTGATAGTTCATATGCATAATTTTAACATGTTATAATATTAATTTTAATAATGAAATATATTCATATGTATAATTAAAATTCATGTAGAGTAATTACAGATATCATAATATTCACTACGTAAATAGGCAATTAATTCCAATATTTTTAAAGTTCATTATTATGATATACCGAATTCATATTGGTTACCCCAGCAGCGGTGAACTCAATCCATATACCCTCTCAAACTGCTACTGAACTAAAACATTCTCATTCATGAAGAGAATTATAAATCCGTACATGAATTTGACTATTATCCAGACATCAACAATAAACAAAGGTAATGATTTCACATGACATGGAGAAGACAACATGACATACATATATGAAGTAGAGAGAAATAGTAGAAAAGATAACATGAAATATATTCCATAAAAAGTAAATATAAGAAGCCATAAAAATCAAAGGCATATGAACAATATCTAAGATATATTTACATAAAAAATGTCAACTAACACATAATGGATATTCTATATAATATCATGTAAAGAATCACATAGTACCGCCACTAGCGACTTAATCATAGCTGGTAGAAACCTCATAACATCACTATAGAGACTTGCCTTACACTACATCAAGAGTCACATAAAGGACTTCATACTGCCAAAAGTGGTGTACAAGGTGTGATCTAAACAAGAACATTAGTATTCCAACATAGTGTTCCATGAAAAGTATTTTTACAAAATACGAATATGATCAACTTCAATGAAAATATAGAATTTCAAATAGTAAAGTAGTATTTATAAATTATTTATTGTAAAATATTTAATTACTCCCTATTCAAAAAATTTGTGGTTAAGAAGTTTCAATGAATATGTCATATATCAAAGAAGTCAAATCGTATTATGCATCACATATCATATAAAATAAAATAAAAATCTAGCAAAACTAGTAACATCTTATAGGGATCACTATAGTTTAGTATAATATACTAATAAAACAGAAATCAATGACTAGTGTTCATTCAATACCGTATAAAATAGGTACAACGAGAATAGGAACACCCCATGAGAGGACCCTACAAAATACCATGCTTTTAAATTTCAAATGTTAAACATATTTATACGAATATAAAAATAAATAACAACACAATAGACACTATAATCATAGAGGTATAAAGTCTTTGGATATTAGATATACAATATTATTATTTTATGAATATTCTTTAATATCTCCTTCAAATATTTTTTATATAGGGATCCTCTTTGAAATAACCTACCTAAAACATTCTTCATAACCTAGGTAAGGAAACATATGAAATGGTGAACTCAAAATCTTAGTAAGGGTAAACATAAGAGATATCAATCCATGATCATAATAAACCATAAGATAAGAATAAGGGTATTTTATCATAAACAAAAATTTAGAATATACTAACCTACTTTTATATATCTTAAAAAAGTATTCATGGTATAAAATATTATCATCTTCTAAAAATTGGGCTATAAACTTAATAAATCATCACAAATCAATCACAAACAATAATATCATTTTATAAAAGTGTGGAAAAATCATAAATATAGAAAACCATTTCATATTTTATGGTTTACTACCATGAAAATAAATTTATTGGATCATGTATTATCACCTGTTTCCCATTTTGGATCAAGACACACCTATTCCTCATATTTTATTAGGACACACCAGTTTCTAATAGTGGATCAATCCCATAAACTAGTTTCCCGTTGTTATCTTATGAAATTTTAATCATTTGACTGTTCCATGGAGGGAGATATATGAATAAAACGTCACATAATGTAAACCATAATTATGTGTTCCATAATTTCATAAATAATTAATCATATCAAAATCCCTGAAAGGAAAATGTTTTCATAATCATTTTGGTATGAAAAAACCCATGGAAAAGAAATGGGTTTAAAAAATATTTCATCTTATACCATAAACATAAACCACCCAGAAAAATAATAAGTATGATATTATTAGATCATATACCTAGTAATTTATATGTAACATATAATTATTTCATATTAGATAGGAAATTATTTCGAATGATCACTTGAATTAATTCTAGAGGAAAATAACTTTATCATTTTAAAATAAGTTCCCTTTTTTCGAAAGTGGCACACTTATAAATAAAAACATATTATTTTAAAATAAAAATCTATAAATGAAAATGAATATTTAAATAATTATGTTTTCATGATGGTGGGAAAATATACTAAAGACATATAAGTTAAAAAAATTTATTTTTTATTCTTGATGAAAAATCAACAAAGTATCTGATTTTTAAAACCACAAAAATAATCCCATAAAACCATTTTTTAAAAATTAAAACATGGGTATAAATTATCTCAAATAATTTAAAAATAATATAATTTTTTTGGAATCATCGATGTAGAAGATATATATTCCCTAGAAAATACTGATACACAAACAACCCCAAATAATGATGAGATTTTGAAATAAACCCTTACCTAAAGTATTTATTTTATTAGTTCTTGTTAAAATATAATGTATAATAAATATAGTTTTTTATTTATTCAATAGAAATAAATATATAAAACCTTGTATTATTTGTTTATAAGATCTTATGATGTGTTTATTTATAATTTATTTTTTAATTCACTATTCTGGGTGGAAACTACTTCATTTTCCAAGCTTAATTCAGTTAGGAGGTCTTGATCATTATACATTTATCAAGGTATAATCATTTATATAATCAAAACTATGTTATAAACATAATATATAATAATTATATACATATTTATAATAATTCATTTAATGTAGGTATAAATAATTGAATTAGAACATTCATAGAGATAGTTGGTCGTACGTACGCCTGAACGATGTTTTGATTTTTTGATTGATGAAATGAAATAATGGTAAATCAAATTCCTATTTATAGAATTATTATTTGATAATATATATAATATATATTTTCTAAACCTATAACAATACGAATCGATAATATATTGTGATGAAAAATGAGTTGTATCGCTACAGGGAGACTGTATGCCATACATATGCATGAGAGATACTTTCACCTCTTGTTTAATGGAAAATGGGGTGAATAATGGTGTTTCAATTATAGAAATAAAATTTAAGAACATTTATGATGATTATGTTATTATTTTATGATAAAAATCAATGATTAAGAAGAGTTATGGACAATTTGAAAAAGAATGTGGTCAGATAGAGTGATTACCACTTCTTCAAAATGTCCCGTTTATATCTACTCAATGGGGTTCTACAAATGGTCTTTTAAGAATAAAAAACACTATAATGGGTCTATGGAATTGGATAAGTGAAATTGGTAGAGTATGGTCAATCTAGATGGATCAAATATGTGTAATTAAGTCTGGGTGGAGGTTCCCTTTTATAGATGATGCAATGGGAACTTTTGGAGTTTCTCAAACGATTAAATTATAATAAATTCATTTTCTATAAAAATAATATACAATGGTCATACATTATAAGATAATATATGATACGGTTTTTATATCATAATATAATAGAGTTTATACAAGTTTTAGTGTTACTTTAAACCTTATCATTTTTATTAACCCTTTGTAAACTTATTTTGAATTTAACTATAGTAACAACATTTTCAATATTTAAAGGTCTTAATTTTAACATATTTTTGTTCAATGGAAATATAGAAATACAATTTATGACATTTTTACCATATGAAAATATGTTTCTATTTTTTAAATATTTTTATGAATTTTAAATAATTTAATAAAAAATTAATCCCGTAAAACGTCATTATTTTCAACTTTAATACTATTCACTACTTTTACTCTTAATGATTTCATGAAAACATGTCAAATTAAAATAAAATATTTTATTATATCTATAAAATTTCAATTTAATCTTTTAATTTTTTTTATCAAATTAAATATCTAAAATTTTATTACCTTTAATATTTTTAATGTCATTTATTTTATTTTTTTGTTAATTGAATAATTAATACATAAGAGTTTTGTAGGAATTTAGTGTAATTATTTTAGTAATAAAATTTTTAAATGAGTTAAGATAGTAAAAATATTTTTTTTATATTTAGAAATCTATTTATAATCAAATATAACCACATTATAACCCCATAATAAAAATTTTATAGTTCTTAAAAAATGAATGTTAGATATTTTACTATTCTTTAAATAAAATAATATAAAGGTTGTAATATCATCCATGTGGACCAAAATGATATAAATTAAGCCCCTGGAAAATCATTTTATATAAATATTTATTTGATAAAATGTTGGAATGTAATAGGGTAAGTTTATAGTCCTTATAATACTTTTTTTTCCATTAATTACCTGATTTACCCTTTACCCAGGTAAAAACATTTATTAAGGTTATTATTAATATGGACCAAAAAGAAAATGTTTATATTTTATAAATATGGAACTACTGATTCTACTTATTTAGAAAATAATTAATATCCAAAAAACCTAAGTGGCATAATTTAATTTAATATTAATCAAGATAAATGCAATGAAAACTGATTTTTTTAAAAAAATGGCCTTTTAAATACAAAATATTTTTTAACATATTAATGTCTAATATACATGTTAAAAACAACAATTTAATTGTTTTAAATTAATATTAAATAATTATAGTTGACAAAAAATATAGAATATGATTTCTCCATGTAAAAACATTTTCATAATGTACATTTATCAATTAAAATATGCATTTCTCAATATACCTTGAAAATTAAAATATTTTCATAAAAATCTGAAAAAATAATATTAATAATTTTTTTATTATGAACTAAAAAGTAAGATTCATTTTTTCAAATAAATTTCCTATAATTTCTATAAATTTTTATTCACTCATAAAAATGAAAAAACTAAATTTTTAAGAAAACATATTTTTGAAGAATAACATGACTACTAAAAATTAATCGGCTATTTTCTAAGAACATACCAAATAATTAATATTATGTTAGAGCATTATAATTATTTCATAAATTATTTATTCCTATTTATTAAATCTAATTTAATGTCTATTCTAATATTTAAACATAATATTTTATTTATATTTTATAGTTCTTCTAAACATGTTGCGTACAATGTAAGCTATCAAATGAAAAAAATATTATAAAAATATTTCCTAAAAATAGTATGGTATTACATTCTACCCCCTTAAAATTAATTTTCCCCTCAAAATATGTCACTTGATTACAATAATACGAGGATAGATATACCTCATCACATCCTCAAGATCCCATGTTTCTTCCTCAAATTTGTGGTATCACGAAAAAACAATGAAAAAATTAGTTGTTTTTTTTTCATCGAACATTCTCTCTATAGTCCAAAATATCTACCAGTTATTCACCATAAGAAATATATTTCTCAAGCGGTATGACCAATGAGTATAGTACATTAGTAGGATCATATATGTAGGTCCGTATGAGAGATACATGGAAAAAATCATCAATATGAGAGAGAATTTGGGGAAGTACAAAAATATAAGCTATTTTCCATATATTATAAACTATTTTAATGGCAAAAATACACCTAAGGTCTAGTTTGACTTCGATTCTTCCATAGAGAAGTTAATAGGAATAAATTCTCATCAAAATAAAAAACTATATTCTGTTGATCATTATAAACCTAATATTTATTTCAACTTTGTGTTATCGTTACATGTTATTGAATGACTCTAACCTTATCTATCACATCATTAGCCCTCTCAACTCCTCATATATTTATTTCTAAAAAATATTTCTAGTTCATTATATTTATACTCTTATTCTTATTAAGGATTTCATAAGGATCCATTTGAATTATAGAGTTAATTATATTGTTTTAATTAAAAAAAACTAGAAGTGGGTGATGATACAAACCGCAATTGAAATCCATAGAACATGATTTTAGTATATCCTAAAGAGTATGAGTAATTCTCTAATACTAACCGTCTACCTTAATATGATATGAAATAATAAAACTCAAGTCCATATGAAGTGATTTATGGGGATGTGAAAAACACATTGAGGTCAACATTTTATCCCAATCATATAAAATTGAATATTTTAATACTTGATTGTTTAAACCATCCTTATTATATATTCTAGAAAGTATATAAAAAAAATAAATATTCTATAAATGATGTGTTCTAACATTATAAAAAAATTAAATACAAATCATAATTAACTCAATATTAAAAATTAGATAAATCCTAAAGGATTCCAGTACCTTTAATCTTATTTCCTCAATGTATAAAGGCATTTCTCATTGATTAACATTGTCACATATTCAAAACCAAATGGTTTTATTTCAACAAATAAAAGATCCCATCCATTTCTAGAGAAGTATCAAAATCATTTACATGCACTATTTTTTCCTTTTTTTGCTATAATATTGGAGTAGGTATGTATTGGGTTCATTTTAGTGAGATTAAAATGTTTTTGGAGCTGTTTTGGGTAGTGCGTGGTTGGAACACGGTTTTCGCAAACCATTCTCAATGCCCTAGAAATCCATGAAATCCCAGAAAAAAGGGGCTTGCATGTTTACTGCATGGTTTTTCAAACAATGATCCCTCCTGTTAGTTATCGCGTGACACTCCTAGGTGAGGCACATGGTTTAGGTGCACAGTTGGGGAAAATCATTCACCCCATAAATGAAACCATGCATTCAAGATTTAATCCTGAAAAATGTTATTTTTTAAATTACTAAACCCCCTAACTTCACCCTATTTTAACTCAAACTAATCCTAATGTGTTTCACCCATTTTTAGGCTCCCATATGAATTATTAGTTCTTATGAACTTCTTTCATAGTGAATAGAATATTTGTTTTATTGATATGAACCTCTCCCAATAAGATATTCTCATCCTCATTGATTTCAACCCTTCCTCCCATATTTCCCTCATTATTTTAGGGGTTTTTTTCCTCCATTGGTGGCGAATATAGATTTAGGTTTTGATGAAACATAATCTGTTAAAATTTGGATCTTGGATTTGGATTTTTATATCATTTGTTATTGTGTAATGGAACATTCTTCTTCAATTTGGGTATTTTTATTTAAGAATATCAATCAATGATCTTTTGGTAGGTGGTATAAACTTATAAACAAATAGTCATGATGGAATTACACGTATGTAATTTTTAAATTTTAATTTCTCGGATGGGAAATTGTATCGGAGATTGAATTGAATAAATTTAATTTCAATGTGATAATGAATATGGTTAAAGTTTGAGCTATTGAAATGTTTGCCTTGTGATAAATAATTTTATGGGTTAATGGGATTATGTAATTGGTTAATTTAGGTAATATTTAATTGGTAGATAATTTTAATTGAGAGTTTTATGTACTAACCAGGAAGGGTTAATGTATTTTATGAATAAGTTTATATAAATGTATTAATGATGAATTATTCATATTATTCATTATGATTAAAGTGAATAATTGTGATTGAATTTATGATTAAAACATGATATCTTGATATGAAACGTCAATATGAGGATTAATGTTTGTTAAACTTGTTTAATGTGATGTATGTGATAAATGTGAATGATTGTGAAATGGGATGCATGACACAAACTAATGCTGCAAACACACAAAGGATTATAACAATGATTTTATAGATATTAATGAATGAATGAGATTATTATTGTATGGGATATGGTCTAATGAAACTAGTACCTGTGGGATTTGGTACACCGACTGATTCTCCAAATACCCACAGGGTGCTAGAAAATACATTATACGTCCATCTGATTGGAATTGTATTATGGTTCCAAATGGACACGATATGAATTGAAAAGTAATGATAAATGATAACTGTGGTATTGTGATATGTGACATCCCTTGGGGATAGTTCAGATTCGTTCATTGGATAATGTCTATATTTAAGGGTCGGGTGACTTCAGGAACTTGAGTAAACTATGTGTTTAATTAAATAATACTGAAATGTGGTAATGGTTTACTTTATGAATTGTACATTATTCATTATAAAATTTCAAAAAATAATATTGACTTGATATAGGAATATATGTTTTTGGTTGTGGCGTAGTTATTTGTACTCCCACCCTAGTTAGGATGTATGAAAAGTACCTAAATGTACATCATGTTTATAGGACAAGATAAGGGAATGAACCATGTGTTTGATGGCTGATTTGGGATGGAGTTTGGATGAGGGAACCTGACCTGGTGTCAAGACATACTTGGGAGTTATCACTTTATTTATTTGTTTTGGGTTTTCATATTTAATTTTAAATTTTTTTTGGAATGAATAATCTAATATTTTGGTTTGGATATCGTGTTATTGTTTAGCCATCATGTATTTCTAGTCATTTATTGGTTGTGGATTATTGTCATCGTCATATTGTTTATTAATTTTTTTGTATTGTTTCTTTGATAAATAGAGTATATTATCCCCATGATATCTCTATTTTACCCTCACTACTAGTTGGAAATCATTGGCATATGTGGAGTCACACTTGAGGCCATGTAACCGACCGGCTTGGGACACCTATATTTATACTTCAAGTCGGGATGTCACAAAGTGGTATCAAATGAGTTTTATGTTATTTTCCATTGTATTATTATTTATGAACTATAGAATGGATAATAGGATAGTTAGTACTTTGTTATGATTTTATGTATGGTAGTATCTTACCCATGTGCAGGGATAAAAATCAAGCACCTGGGGTTGGATTGTTGTCATTGATGTGTGTGTGCTACAGTTAGATGTTATTTCACCTCACGTAATGAACTTGTTGTTTGATGTGATCATGTGTTATGAGATTATTTATTGATTTTCCTGGTGACCCTATATGTAATGATATTTGAGTATACATGCATAATTTTAGTCACTCTAGATAATTATGTGACATGCATCATTTTAGGCACACATGATAAATGTAAAATTTTGGGTAAGTTGTTAAATGAAAAATAATTTATTTGATTGCATAAATTATAACTAAAAAAGATTCTAATTTGAGATGAAATTTTAAAAATGGAGAACAGTTTTTATAATGGTTGTGTAATGTGAATATAAAATATGAGAATGTGTTTTCCATTGTCAACTTATGCCTGGATGAGAGATGGTCAAGTGTAATTATAACACCTTAGTATTGACCATATGATAAGGTTTTGAGGAATGAATTGTTATGGATTATTATTAATCCCTATTATATAAATGTTATCACAATGTGCTATGTGTCCTAAGAAGAATGTTTTGAATAGTTTAAATATTCCTATATGGTGACCCTTCTTGAGTGAAATACCTGAGGTTATGGATGGAGATGAACTACTAGATATGGTTCCCCAGGAACCAATAGTGCCGAGTGAAGAATTTGGAGAGATGTTCAATGATAAATTTTCTCATTATATGCAACATTTGGAAGGATACCAATGGTGGGGTTTGAAGAGTATATTCAAATTGATATAGGGGTTTGAGTTGCATCACCCTATGACTTTCACTGGAGATAGTGGACTTGAGGTAGATGTGATCAGGATTGCGAATATATAGATGAATCTTTTCCACTAAGGGACTCATGATGAGAAACGTTTCAGACTAGAATACTATATATTTCAAGGATCAGCGAGGAAATGGTGGTACATTCTATCATAGAGGGGGAATCTGGGGAACATGGTATGGAAGGAGATCTATGAGAACTTCTTGGATAACTTTTATCTAGAGAATCTCATATAAGAATGTGAAGAAATGTTTTTGAGACTGAAATAGAGGAGAATGTCTGTGATGAAATATGGTTATCACTTTACTGAATTTGATCAAATTGCTCCAAATATGGAATTGGATGATACAATTATAGTAAGAAATTTTTGGATGGTCTTACATTTGTCATTAATTACTAGGTTAACATATTTATTTTAATGAATTTTTCTACTGTACAG
Organism: Viscum album; assembly: GCA_963277665.1. Lineage (NCBI taxonomy): Eukaryota > Viridiplantae > Streptophyta > Magnoliopsida > Santalales > Viscaceae > Viscum > Viscum album. The sequence goes on along the minus strand of OY728164.1, from coordinate 1,004,930,951 downwards.
GAGAAGTTTGACATATTTGTAAGGAACATGAAGGGGGCTTCTAGTGGATGACATGTAGTTTCTTTTGGATGATCGGGTGGTAAGTATTTTGATAGGTGGATGCATATGTACGAGAGTTTTGACCGAAGAGATAGTAAAAATATTGGATAAGGGGAATGGTTAGTGACTCAGAATATTAATCAAGTTCTCGTCAACTGGTATGGTATGTCGGGTCAATTTCATAGGAATTTCCCCTGACCATCATTAGAGTTCCTAGATTGCCGGAGGATGATACATATTTTGAGTTTTTACTAGAACCCATGATAGATGGGTTGTGAAGGAGAACCTATGAAGAACTATAGTACCTAAAAGGGGTATTCTAAACTGAACTAGTTTAGTAGTTATTGTTATACTACCCTTGGAGGTCGAGGTACTGGAAAATGTAATTCTATGAAAGAGCGCAAAAATCAATAGAGTGGGGATTCTTAAGGAATCCCGGTACAACATCAAGATTAGGGGAATGGTATTTGTAAGAAGCATAGCCAAAAATTGTGGATAGTGAGTCTAGACTATCGACAGTTAAAGATAATATTAATATAGCATGTATATTAGCTAGTGCAATATTTTGTAATAGTGCCTCTCATTCTTAAACATCTACAGATCTTGTGAATGGGTTGATTCAAAAATTGGAGTTTTTGGGTGGGGTTATGAAGATCGATATATTTTTAGGAGTACGATAGAGATACATTTATATCTGCATATGGTGTTCTCTTGTGGTTGGGGAGTACCATTTCATTTGGGATCTTAACATTCTAAACATGTCAGGTTTTTACTTGATAATGGTTATGGACTGGTCGGTGCCATAATAAGACCAAATATATTGCTACTATAAAAGGGTGAATTTTACATCTATTGAGGGAGAAAATTTTATTCAAAATAGAGAGTGGGATATCTAGGAAATCCATGTAGGGTAAATTCATTATCAACTTGGGGAGTCGACCACCAGATCTCACATATTTTTCTATATGATGGTGGTGGAAATAATATAATTTTATACTCATAGTGGATAGGTTCCATGATGTGTTTCTTGAGGACTTCATAGTGATACTACCTATGGGAGAGGTTGAATTAATATTGATATCACGACTGATGATGTGAGAGTTCCAATTCCACCATAAGGGATAACACCAATAGAGATTAAAGTTCTTAACACTAGACTTGAAGATCTAAGGGATAATGGGTTAATCAATCAGAGTATTTCTTCTTAGGATTCTCTAGTTTTATTTTGAAATAAGGATTATGAGAAATTATGTTTATGTTTTGACTATGGTAAGTATAACCATATGACATTGAAGAACTAATATCCTCTTCCATGTATTGATGATCTATTTAACCAGTTGAGAAGTGCATTTTATCTCCAAGATCAATATGAGATTAGGATATCATCATTTGAGATTTATAACTTCTGATATACCTTAGGATTCATTTAGCAGTAGGTATGGATATTATGAGTTCACTTTGATGTCATTCAGGTTGAAATATGCACATAAAATGTTTATGGTCTTGATGAACTGAATCATCCACCCGAACCTGGATTAGTCAATGTTAGTGATTGTGGATGACATATTGGTGTACTTAAAGACTCATGAAGATCATTCACAACATTATGATATCATTGTATGTATATTGAGAGACCATTAGATATGAACCATGTTATCTAAGTTTAAATTTTGGATTGACTTGGTACACTTCATGGGTCACATCATTTCATAGGAAGGTGTGTTAGTGGAACGAGAAAACATTTATGAACATTTTTTTATGATAGAACCCAAATAATGTATTTGAAATCCACAATATTAGGGTATTATATGGTTATTAGCATAGGTTCATCCTATAATTTTCCTATTTGGAATCATCATTTTTGTGCATTACAAATAAGTGGGAAATATTTGAATGGTTGGGAGCATGTGAAAATGATTTGCAGGTTCTGAATAACTGCTTGAATATAAAATCAATCATGATATAACCTAACACTGGGGAAGTGTATATAGTGTTTTTTGCTTATGTAGTGGGTATTAGAGTTGTGTTGATGCGGGGTGATTGGTATGTGTGATATGATTCATTATAGTGGAGGGCACATGAACAGATCTACCATATGATTGATCTTGAGTTAGCCGCCATGATTTACGATTTGATGTGTTGGAAACATTATATATCGGGGGAAAATTTTACTAGGTATTATAATGAGAATAATGTAAATTATATATTTTCAAAGTGATATTTGAGCCCACGGTAGTAGATATCTCTTGAGTATATAAAGTAATTAAATTTTGAGCATGCATATATTAATGGGAATAGGAATAGTGTTTATGATGCTCTAAGTAGGAAAACAAAGACTCGTGCTTTTCAAGAGTCTATTTTGAATGGTAAGATGATGAATTTTTGAGATGAGATGTATGTTGTAATTTAGAAGGGTGTGAGGAATATATCCATTATATTAATTTCAGTGGATTCTACAATTTTTAGCTAGATTGAGGAGGGGTAGTATTACGATCCAGAGTGTTTTCCCTTGATGGAAATTCTTAAAGGTGGGGTGTCACATTCCGATTGGACTATATATGAGGGTGAGATAATCTAAGGTAGCTATTGGGTTGTTGTACCTACTAGTATGTGGGAAGAACAGATGTATAAATTTCATCCCTCGAAGAGGGTGGTAAATCCAAGTTTGAATAAAATGCACCCTGACCATTGATGACAATATTGGAAAATTTTCATGAAAAGAATATAATATGATTTGTGAAATAATTATTTATCTATCAACAGGTAAGGAGTAAGCATCAACTTCCTAGTGGTTTACTATTTCCAATTCACATTCTATAATGGATGTGATATGATGTTACCATTGATGATATGGTTGGTGTTCTGAGGAAACATTAGAAGAATGATTCTATATAGGTGTTTGTGAATTAGTTGTTGAATGTTTCACATGTAGTTCCAATACCAGTGACATTCTCAGTTGAAGACTTAGGGTGGCATGTATGTTCAAGAGATTGTCTGTCTACTATGAGTTACTATAGAGTACTATTTTAGAACAAGACTGACATTATAAATTACATATATAGAATGTCTTGTAAAAGGTTATCGGTTCACATGTTTTTCTATGTATGAAATTCAACTGACAGATACATGGTAATTTGGAATGTACTATACTAGTTTTGGAGGATATTATTTGGGTGTCTGTCCTATACATTGGTGGGTATTAGTAGAAGAATAAATAATTAGTGTAATTTTCCCAGAAAATAAGTTATTAGAAAACTATGCAGATGAAGCTAAATGAGGCTCTTTGAGATGTGATATACAAATAACCTCTATTTTAGATAAAGGCATGTGAGTCAGAGTTGTTTGGACCGAGTATTGTGTAAGAGATGTCAGAGCAAGTTCAGATGATCTAAAATAATATGTATATAGATTATAGTTGATATTATTCATTTAATAATTTACATCGATGACCAGTTGAGTTTGAAGTGGTTGATCATGTGTTCATTCAGGTGTCACCTAGATTGGGTCACTTTAGGATTCAGAGATAGGTCAATTTAAAAACTAGTCATTTTGGAACTGTTGATTTTTTGGAGAGAATAAAACTGACGGAATATTTATTGGCTCTTCTATTGTGTTATTGTTCCATTCCGGATTTTTTCTTGTGTCACAACATAAGTGTTATCATCTTAGCCCTTATCTTGTGATCGATGTGGATGATGTTGAGCTTGAGACCAATGTGTCCTTTGATGAGAATATAATATTTTATTTGGATCATAATGAGAATGTGTTATGGATAAATAAAATTCTAATAGTTCATAATTTTTGGTAATACAGGTGTGGTGTATATGAAATATAGGAGATAGAATTAGATATTTGGGATCAGTGGGGCAATATTTTTGCCTTAGAATCATAGGGATTCTTGGGAGTAAAACAGGAGGATGAGATATTATATGGTGGGTATATTATAAGATATAGAACTCTTATATATATGTAACATGATTGTTTATAAGTACCCATATTCCATTTTTTATACATTGTTTGAGTCATTTCTTGGGTGTGTTTGGGTGAAATTTGGTTGTTTTTTGGAGATGTTCTAGGTAGTGCATGATTGGTGCATATAATTCCCAAACAGCGCACCAGGGACCAATATATCATGAAACCCAAAATTGAATGGAATTATACTATTGAAACTCAATTTGTCAAACCATGGGCCATATTAGTCATAATCGTGTGACACCATTAGGTGAGGTGCAAAGTTAGGGAACATGGTTAGGGAAAATTGTGCACCCCGTAAAGGAAACCATGTCTGTGGGATTTAATCTTCTATTTTATTTCAAAAAATTTTCTCAAACCACAACAACATCTCTCTAATTTGACCCAACTCAATAATAAATGTTTTCTCCCATTTTTTGAGTCTCTCAGAGAGATTCTAGTTTCTTTAGAATGATTTTATAGGCAAGTCAACTTTTTTTGAAATATCTACACCTATCTTGGTAAGTGATTCTCATCCCTATTTGTTTTATCCCTATATCACACACACACAGATATATATATATATATATATACTATTTTAAATAGGTATTTTACTGTATAGGTGAATGATAAATATCTATATTTATATATATCTTAATTAGTTCAATTCTGGATCTTAGTTTTGGATCTAGATATTGTTTTTCAATGTGTAATTGAACATTTTGCTTTAATTTTGCGATTTTATTTAGAGGGCATCCATCAATGGTCATTATTTAGGTGGTGTAATGATAAAATCTTTTAGTTTTTATTTAATTAGGTTAATATAGTTTTGAAATTTTAATTTACTTGATTGGGAAAATGCATCAAAGACGGAATTGAATAAATTGGACTGACTTGTGATAATGAATTTTGTTAAACATAGTGAAATTTAAGTTGGTTGATTTGTGATCATGAAATTGATTAGATAATAGGGTTTTGAAAATTTTGAATTGATAGAATTTTTAATTTTTTGTTAATTGAAATTGAGTGATTTTTTTCTTAACCATTAAGGTTTAATGGGTTATGTGAATAAATGCTAATTATTGGTTTAATAGTGAAGTATTAATATTATTCATCATGATTAAAGTGAAAAATTATGATTGAATTTATAATTGAAATGGTATATCATGATATGAAATGTTGATTTGTGGGTTAATGTTGATTAATTTTGATTAATGTGATACATTCATTAAATGCGAATGATTGAGAGACGGGGCATTGGAAATAGGCTTATGTTTCAAATACCCTCAGGGTGCTATCCATGGCATTCTAGGCCCAAATTAATATGTGTTATTATTGTTGTATGAGGATTGGATTCTTTCTACAAATACCCACGGCGTGTGGGACATAGATTGATTCTCCAAATACTCATAGGGTTCTAGAAAGGTTGTTTTACACCCATGATATATACATTGTGCTATTATTCCAAATGGTTGTGAAATGAAATAAAGTTAAAGAAAAATGATAAACATGGTATTGTGATATGTGATATCCCGTGGGGATAGTTTAGACACTGACATGGGCCAAATGCGGTATTTAAGGGTTAGGTGCCTTCATGAACCTAGATAAATTATGTGTTTAAATAAAGAATAAAGAAATATGACAAATTTTTACATTATGAATCATAATTACTTTTTTACAAAAGTACATAAAATTTTATTAACTAGATATTGTTATATATTCCATTGGTGGTTTTCTAATAAGATGTAGTCACACCCTACATGGGTTCCTAAATCGACACCCAAATAGACTTCATTTTTGTAAGATAATTTATGGGAAAGAGCTATGTAATAGATGGATGAGTTGGGTTGGATAATCGATGAGGGAACCAGACATAGTGTCAGGACCCACTTGGGGGTTATTAGAGAATTTATTTATTTTGGGTTTTTCATATTGATATTGGAAACAGATTTTGGAATGAAATATCTAATTTTTTTTAGGATATTGTATTCATTTTTTGGTTATCATGTGATATTGTTATTTTCATGCCTTTTTTATTACCATATTTTTATTTTTATTAATTAATTTATTCTTATGATTTGATATGAAAGGTGTAGTCTCTCCATGGTATTTATATTTGGCCCTCACTACTAGTCAATAGCCTCCAGAATTTGGGGAGGCATGCTTGAGGACATATACAGACCAGATTAATAAACCAATACATGGAACTGAGATCCTGACGTCATAATAAATGTATCATAAAATACACTTAATCTTGATAAACTCACACCACATGAAAAACTAAAATGTGGTGTCAACATATAAACCCATGATGATATCCATTAGTCATATGATAATCCTTTTTGTACAAATATACACATATAAAAGTTATTTCACCCTATATTCCTTATACAAGATCATATCTTATAGAAAAAATGTTTCCCTAGACGAATAGGTCACTCCCTTTACCGATATAATATCAAATGTGATCTCATTATTCCATAATCCATGTTAAAGGAGACAATCAGATAAAATTTATCTAAAGGATGAACAATAAGATTTTCATAGGGATCAGTAACACAAAATGAAGCATCAAGCTACCAACTAAGGATGAGAGAATAAGGGTTCCAAAATTATAATGATTCATTTCATCCATTTTGATTGCATAATATTTCCATTTTTCATTCATCTTGAGAGGTTTTGTAGATGATAAACAATATTAGCTATTAAATTGGGGAATTTATTGACATAATTCCAAAACATCATGCACTGGAAACACTGGACTATGGGCGGTGCATTAGATGGCATCCTCTCCTCTATTGGAATAACCAGTAAAATAATCACATTTCTATATTCATGGGCTTGATGAACCATTTGTAAATATTAGAGGAACCGCCTAGTTCAATTGAAACACATTTGTTGATGTTTCTTTCTATATTTCTGACATGTAAATGACAATAATTTCTTTTCACCTAGTTATTTACTCTTGTTTACATGAGACTCAATCATTATTTAATTATCAAAACTCTCATAATGGTGGGAATATCTGTTTTAAATTTTTTACTTTGAGTGAAAATATAATTATTTATTTATAGAAACTAAATTCTTTTTTTAATATCTATAGATGAATTCGTTTTAGGGTACAAAATTATCAATCATATTTTCATTCATGGTTGATAATTAAACACGAGGAATACCTTAAAAGCTATATAAATATTTCTTGTAGGTAATAATTGATTCATCATCTATTTTCTTCATCATAAGTAATTATTATTGAATATTTGAACATACATTCAAGGAAATTACATACTGAATAATATCCACTTAAACTAATCCAATTCCATAGATTCAATCTCTTCCACTTACATCGTAATATTGATAATTTTCCACCATTGATCTTCTTCACCTTCTGGATAAAAAAAATCTAGGGAAACTATATCATGTCTTGAGTATTGAAGAAGAAAAAATATTTTCTAAATGGTGTTGATCCATCACTAAGAAATAGCAGGTCATAAGACCCTCTAAAATATGGTTTATGTAGCCTCACGATAGATTCAATAGTACATTATTTTCTCCATTGATCATTTTTAAACACGGCATGATTCATATACTAGGGATGTTATTTGAGAATACATGCAAGATACTGAATTTAATGTCCCATAACGTTTGGATACTCAAGATGAAAATACATATATTTCTTATTGTACATTCCATTAACATAGGTATTTTAGGTTTTAACCACTAAATATAATAGGAAATCATAGCATCAAAACAGTAATCATAGTGGATAACAACATAATACAGACAAGTTATTTATAGAATGTGTAAATCATGGTACCTACTTCTATAAAACCATAGTTTTATTCTATTTCAATCAAGATCATTAAAAATTTAGTATTTTATTATTTAAATAGTCATATCCCCAATGTTTTCCTGAAATTTTTCTTACCCAAATCTCAAAAAATCATCAAAACCCTTCTTTGAAACCAACTATAGTGGCCTGAGTTTCTCATACACAAATATTATATAGATTTAGATGAATATTGAAAACATAATAGGACACTCTAGTATGGAATCGTAAAGGATTACAATATTTAGAGATTAGATATACAGTCTTTTTTTTGAATGTTTATCAACATATCCCTTAATGATCTTCTCATATAGTACCCCTCTTAGGAATACCGAACCTAAATCTTTCATTACATCCCAGGGAATTAATTATAATAAAGTGGGAGATCAGATAATAAGTATAGAAAAAAATAAAAGATATAAATCCATGATCATATGAAAAAATAAGACAAGCATAAGGGTATGTGATCATGGACATAAGTAACAATTTTAATTCCCAACCTATGATATATCATACAAATTAAATCATTTTATTAGAATTTATAATTTCAGAAAACATGACCATACGATTAAAAATCATAATAAATTGACCATGAACTACAATGTCATTTCATATAAGTATGTAACAATATTAAATACTTAAAAACATTTCATATTTAAATTTTATCTACCCTGAAAGTCAACATAGTGGTTCACGACACACCTATTTTCCACAGTAGATCAGGACACACCTATTTCATATAACGGATCAATCCCATAAATTTTTTCCCATTGTTATCCCATGAGATATAAATCATTACCAAATTATTTGGAGGGATCTATGGGTCCCACCCTTTAAATAACAAAAACCATATATATGTGTTCTATAGGATCAAAAACCATTTATCATATCAAAACCCATTTAAAGTAAATGGTTTCATAAATATTTCCTCATAGTATAATATATGGAAAATAAATGGATTTCAAAAACATTTTATATTTTACCCTAAATATACACCATATAAAAAATAATAAGGATGTATTCTTGGATTATATATATAAGGCCCCAGCATTAAACCTTACTTAATCTTGAGTTATTACACGATTACACATTGAGGATCTTTTTAGGTTTAGAGTTTTACAGAATTAGATCATAAAACTTTCATTACATTCCACATTTAAACAAAGTGGTCACATAAAAGATAATAATCATTTTCCCATCAACAGAAACATATTTAAAATAAAACAAGGATTCTTTCTTGACACTTCCTTGACACTATCATCATATCATGTGCCATTCCCTTGACCCATGAAAAACATTTCAAAAACATGGGATGAGCATAAAAAGCTCAATAAGGTATTAAAAAGTACGAAATCAAAACATTAGTCCATGTACGAAATCAAACATTACTCATAAAACATAATCACTTTAACATACCTAATCAAATCATGAATAAATCATAGAAATAATAAGACATAAAAGTAACTTGAGGCATTTATAACATTCTTACATAGAGAGTAACCCTCTTGGTTATGTTTGGAATACCCATCACAGTATATTCCCTAAATCTCTTTAGAGAAACCTTAACGTTTAACCCCTTTGCGTTACCTAATGCATTGGAGAGCTATATCGGGCTCACCCGCCCTTATTTTATCAAGGAACCACCCGTCTTCATAAACAATGACCAAGAACCATAACATAATCATAGAACATAACTTAAGAATAAAGGAAAGATAACATTCCCACATTTCAATAACAATATAAAAATTTAAGATAATGAATCCATTCTAAAAACCATTTTTAAAACCATTTTAAGCATTTAATAAAGTGATTTTTGAATCAAAGTGTCCCCTACCACTATGAAGTTTTTTACATTTTAAACCATTAATATACATATAATTAAATCCTTAAAACCATTTTGAAAACATGGATATTAATAAGAAATATTTATAAGAATAAATCATTAAAACATTTCAAAATGATATTTTAGTTAAAGGGTTTTTAACAAAATGAGAGACACTTGAATACCATAATTGAGGAATAACATTTACAAAAACTTTATAATATCATTATAATAAATTGATTCATGATATAATATTCTAAGGGATAGTATATACTCCTTATAATAGTGAATTGGTGCATAACAACAATGAAGTCTCAATTGAAATGTAAAATGAGATGAAATTACTTATAGAGAATGTATCCTTAAATTAAAGATAAATAAATCTCATAATTATGTGTGAAAAATATAAATACACCCAATATAATTGGATATTAAGTGTAAAACAATCAAAGGTCATTCAAACATATTAAAAGGATGAAATATTCAATAACTGCATGTTGAACCCAAAGATATAAAAATTGGGTTAATAAGTTCCCTTGGTAGAATTCGACAGCCTAACAGCGTCACATTAAAATTCATAAATTAGTTGATGAGAGAGAAAATGGTATCTCATCAATTGGAAATAAAATTTACATCAATAAAGATATATAATAACATATCCTAACATTACAATATGTAAATTAAAAGACCCAACAAAACAAGCCTTTTAAAAAGAGGAGGGTGAAAGGTTCCCTTATCGACTTGGGTATCTTTCAAAACATACACCCCTTGAAAGAAGGAAAATAAAAAATTGATGTAAATACTAATAAAAGAAATTATTTAACACAATTATTAGAATAATTGGTAGTATTAATACCAATAAAAGGAAATGGTGGAAAATGTAGCATAAATCTCACGGGAATAAAAGTGAGATGAAAAATCCCTTACGAAAACTCGGCAGCCTAACAGCACCACTTAAAAATTCCAAAAAAGGATTGATGAGGCCAAATGGGGTCTCAAATAATATTAAAATAAAATTTTAATCTATAGGAATATAAAATAACATCCCCCAACATAACAAAGAGGAGCTTAAAATAAGGTACATAAAGGAGAGTACTTAAAAAGAAAGGGAGTGGTTGGATCTCTTACGAAAATTTGGCAGCCTAACAGCGCCACTCAAAACTTCCAAAATTGGTTGATGAGAGAATATAGAGTCTCTAAACATATGAACATAAAAATGTACAGTAATATTAATAAAAAAGAACATCCCAATCATTATAAAGATGATCTTAAAAGGAATGACATAAAAGAGTATACTTAAAAAGAAAGAGAGGGGTAGGATCCCTTACCTCGGGTCCGACTTGACTCGATCGTTATTTAACCTCCTAAATAATAAACTTGAGTTAATTTATAATTTCTTAAGAACCTTTTTCAATTTCATTATTCCTTTTTTATCACTTATTACCATGTTATGAACACTATGTAATTATTTAAGTTAATAATGGATGTTTTGTTGATCATTATTACTTGAGTCAAACATAAACTCTTTATAATTACAAGTTTGTTCATGGGGTAAAATATCCATTATATCCAGAATTATATTAATTATTTATATATCATATATATCATATATATCCATTATATACATTCATTTATAATATTACATAACATTTAGAGGTAAGAAATGAAATGCACCGTTCATGGAGATGGTAAGCCGTACGTACGTATGAACGCTACATCCATTTTTAATTCATAATTAATGGAATTAAAACATAATGATACATAATAGTATTATAATTCCAGTATGTTATCATATATAATATCATTAAATCTATCCTTTATACGTACCACATATCGTATTAACGAGTCAAATCACTTTGAGGGGCAGTAGTCCGCACTTCTTAAAATGAAGATATTGTGTTTACCCATAATGGAAACCATAAAGGTATGCCATAAATGAAAAATACAGAAGATAAAAGAAACAATAAACATATTATATATCATATATAAATATAGTGACATCTTAATGGACACCATTTAAAGTGTTAAATTTTTTTTGAACAATCATCGTTTCTTGAGGCAGAAATTCACCATCCACAGAAATAGTATGTTATTTAACCATTAGATGTAGGTGTGTGTAAGTGTATCTCGAATACATATTATAAAAACATCCTATTATATTGAATATAGTGTAGTTGTTACAAAATAAGTGAATAAAAATAGTTTAGGGGGTTGGAGAAGCAAAATAAAACAAAAGAAATCAAGTGAAGACATTAGCTTAAAATCGGGTAACTCCCATTGGTTTGAACCAAAAGGGTTTCTTGAAGAGCTTACTGCCTAAGTTAAGTCTTCTAGGATGAGGAGAGGGATGTTTATAGATGATATGGGTAGGTTTTATTCTGAGGAAAAGGCTTGAGAGGTGTCAGTAAGGTGGTAGAGGTGGGGGCCTTTTATAAAAGAAGAAGAGGGGCACTCTTGGAAAGTAAAAAAATGTTACTTTATTTTCAAATGAGTTTCGGATTATAAAGGTCCAACATTGATTTATTTTGAGTATAAGGTGATAAGGGTTCTAAATATACTAATACAATAGGTTTTTGACATGTGTATGTCTTAGAGTTTACACTATCTTTTCATTTTATTTAAAACGTTAAATAATGAGGTAATCGCTGCATCATCATGATGACATAAATAATTTAATTTATTTAATGTCTAAAAATTATAAAACAAAATACTTTGATGTATGTAATCTTTTTATATTTCCAATGACTATTTATAGTCAAAAATTTGACTTTTATAACCCCATGTAACTTTTTTTAGTAAAACAATACATGTTTGTATCATTTTTACTTGTACATTAAAAAAAGGCATTAATGTCATTATCTTAACCAAGTGGATCCATGGGGTCCAAATAATCGACCCATGGGTTGTATTCATCGGCCATGACACATCCAATAAGGGTAGGACTAGTGTCAAGGCAATTTAATATTATTAAAACATTATTTTTACCTTAAACTACACTAATTACCTCTAATCGCGATTAAAAACTTAAAAATTAGTGTTCATCAAAAAATTATTTTAATCCCATTGAACCACATTTTACTTCCTAATTAAAACCATGTATGTCGGATTTTTGAAATTAAAAACACAGAGGTGGTAAAATTTCATTTAAATGAAAAATCAGTTTTTTAAGTACCACTTAGTGGTTTCACTATTCATCAAAAATTGAAGTTTTTCAGAAAAATACCAAAACTTCACCCTAATCTATATTTGATATTCCGAATTAAAAAATGATGTCTATTTTAAAAAATTAAAAAAATATAAGTTATAATAATAAATTTAATAATTAATTCACGTTGTCAGAACAAATAGCGTGTTTTTAAGAAACAATATCTTTCAAAAGATTGAGACTTGTTTATGTCCAATATCAAAGTGATATTAATTATAATGACCACCATTGGATTAAATGGTAAAAATATATTCTAATTTCACTTTAAAACCAATTAACAAGATAATTTAACTATATAAAAAAAATTAGATTAAAAAGAGGGTTTGAATTAAAATAAAACAGTTTTCACTATTCATTAAAAAATGAACATTATCAGAAAAATACAAGAAATTTATCCAAAGTAAATTTAGATGTCCCAATCATAAAGAATAAGTTTATTTTGACAAATATAGCTTTAATAATTCTGAAAATATAGATTTAAAAATGGTTCTCCATCAAAAGGTGGTGAAACAATCTTTTAAAGATATTAGAGTATTTATTCTTAAAATTGGATTCATTTGGATTTTAAGCCTCTAACATTTCTTAGATTAATGTAAAAATATTTAACAAACATATGTAATAATTTTGTAGTTATTTTTGTTCATTCCCTCCATTACAACTGCTAGTCGTTAACTATTATAATATTATTATATTATTAGTGTGCAACGTAAGATTTCAGAGAAACCCATTGTTGTGTATTGGGTACGCCATCGAGCATTGCATTCCATTTAAAGTAGTATTAACATTTTATTAAAAAATATTGATAAACATTATAATGTAATATTATTTATTTACCTGGGACGTTACAATATACCCTATAATGTTTAAGTATCATCAAAGGATGTCATCTTTTTTGTGAAAATTATTTGGAATGATCACTTTAATTAATTATAAAAGTAAATAAATTTTATATTTTAAAATCACAGCTCTTTTTTCAAAGATGAGAACATATATAAGAAAACTTCTTATTTGAAAATATACTTCTAAACATGTTATGTGAACATTAAAGAAATTATTCTTCCTCTAGTCCAGAAAATTATCTCATAACACACGTGATAAAAAAAATCTTTCATTTTTTTCTTTAGGAAAGTCATGAAGTCCATCATTTATAAAACTCAAAAAAGATTCCCTTCTAAATATTTTATAAAAATGAAAACATGGTTAAAAATAAAATTAATCTATTTTATAAGAATATATTATATTTAGAAAAATTTTGAAGAAAAATACAAATTAGAGATATGTATTCCAATGTTGATACTTAGACATAAAAAATCCTGAATAATGATGATATTTTGATATAAACACTCATATAAAGTCTTTCCTTTTATTTATTCACATTAAAAAACCTATATAGTAAATATGGTTTTATTATATATTAATTTCTTATAATTAATTTCATAATAATATTTATTGTTTATTTATTATTTCATATAAACTGTTTTTAATAATTTATTATTAGAATAAGAAATATAATTGGTAACTGCTTCATTTTCCAAGAATCTTTCGGTCCGATAGTCTTGATCCTTATACATTGAACATGGTATATTAATTTCCAGAATAAAAATAATTTTATAAAACAATTATATAAAACTATATACATGTTTGTAATCATTAATAGAAACTAGAGATAGATATATAAATTACACTATTCATTGAGACGGTATGCTGTATATACGCATGAATGCTACTTTCATTTTTTGGTTGATGGAATGAAATAAATGTAAACAATAATTAATATTTATATAATAATTTTCATATCATATATATAATATATATTCATTAAACACATAATAGTACACAACCATAAAATATGGGGATGAAAAATAAATTTTACCACTACATGGGGACGGTATGCCTTACATATGCACAAATGATACATTCACTACTTGATTGATAGAAAAGGGGACATATAATGGTGTTTTAATAATAATAAAGAAGTTTCATAATATTTATGATACTGAAGATATTATTTTATGATAAAAATTATAAAATTAGAGGTGTTAAGGAAGAATAGTAAAAGAAACTGATCAGTAAGATTTATTACATCTTCTTTAAAATGTCTATTTTGGATCTCTTCTACAAGGCTCTAGTGTTGGTCTTTTTAGATTACCTGAACCAATAAATTCTGTATAGGGAACTGGAAAAGTGAAATTAGTATATTATGGTTGTGATATATGGATAAAATTTATGTGAATAAGAGAGAGAATAGGTTCCCTCTTTTAATTTAGGTGAGTGGAAATTTTGAAATTTCTGAAAATATTAAATTATAAGAAATTAATTTCAGATCAAAATTCAACAAAATGACCATATATTAGAAGTTAAGATAATATAATTCATTAATATCGTCAACCAATATATTTTATATCTTTTTTTGTGTAATTTGAAATATTTTTAATTTTGATTGACCCCATGTTACCATGTTTTAATTTTATCTATGGTAATAACTTTTCCAATATTAATGGGTTGTAATATTTAATTATATGGTTTCAATTGGACAATTAATTTTAAAATTAATAAATTCTATACTATATCATAAAAAATTATTAATTTTTTTAATTTTTAGATAAATTAATAAAATATTAATCCCATATTATATCATTATTTTCAATTTTGATACAATTCACTACTTTTGACTTTTAAAAATATAAATACAACATGTAAAATTAGATTAATGTTTTTTACAATATCCCAAAAAAGTAGATTTAATTATGATAATTCATGTATCACCTTAAATATCTATTTTATATTAAATTTAATATATTTTATAATATTTATTTTATTTTCCTCTTAATTGAATAATTACTTCATCATCATTGTATAGGAATTTCATGAAATTGTATAATTACTAAAAATTATAAATTAATAACTGTTATGAAAATAAATATTTATATTTCAAAATACTATTTATATTCAATCAAATCCTCTAGATAAGACCATATTAAGAATATTATAGTTATTTAAATGTGTAATGTGACCTCATTGAATTTTATAAATAAAATATTATAAAGGTCATATTTTCATAAAATAAGCCAAAAACTTCATAAATACGACCCTTTTATTATTATGGATGGGAATTATTTATCCAATAATATTGGGGGAAAGTTTTATGATAATTTTATAGCCCTTATCATTTTATTTTTTACACTTAATTACATGATTTGCCTTTTTTCATGGTAACACAATCTACCAAGATTATTATTCATACTAAGAAAATAAAAGGTTTATATTAAAAATATTTGTACCCTATGATTCAATTAATTGAATCATTTTTTTCAATAATCAAAACAAGAAACATAAATTATTTAATTTAATCCTAAATTTTAAAAATTCTCTGAAAATAGTTTTTTTGGAATAATTATCCATTTTAAATATAAAATATTTTTATAATATATTCATGTCAATTATCGAGTTTAAAATAATAATTGGATTATATTAAATAAATATGAAATAATGAAAATTTAAAACAAATCCCACAAATAATTTCACTTTATAAATATATTAAATAAAATTAATTTTATAAAAAAAAATTCATAATTTTAATTGTTCTTTGAAAATATATATTTTCAAACAATTATCTAAAACATATTTTAAGATAATACTAAAATGGTCAATTCATGTCTGAAATTATTATTTTTTGAAATAAATTTGCTCTAGATGCATTAAATTAATGTTCTCTCATAAAAAGAAAAATACCCCAATTTTGATGATGAAATATTTTTTAATGATAGAATTAATTTAATAAAAATTCTAGGATTATTTTTTATGAACATAGAAAAAAAGTCATACTCAGTATTAAAAATAAATTTATTTCATAAAATAGTTATTCATATAAATTTACACCATTTTAAAGGATATTTTATATTGTACATATAATATTATAATAATATTTAAGATTTCTTCTAAACTTGTTGTTCCTGACAACATAACCTATTGATGAAATAAAATTATAAACAAATATATATAATTAAATTATTTAGGGGGTACAAACCCACCTCCCGAACAATGTTAATCAATTCCCTATAAAAATTAGCTTATCTAGAATAATAACACCCCTTTAGTGCCCCCAACAATTAAGGATAATGGCCTTAAGCTACACCTTCCACATAAGTACCAATGGATTCCCATTTGTTAAATTTTCCTAACTATAACATCAAATACATCCTTTTAAAAAAAATTCATCAATCCATTTCACGATGATTTGAAAATACTATTTTCCATTACCAAAAAAATGGGGAACTATATTTTCACAAAAACTTATTTCAACACACACAAATCAGTCAATCAATCATTCATTTTAAGTTATAATTTTTAAAACAAATTTGAGGAACAAAGTCCATCTGACATAGGCTAGGTATAAATACATATACCTAAACAAATCCTCACATTCCCATAATAAGATCCACTATCCAAAAAAGGAATGCATGGTTAATAAAAAAGGCCATTATATTTATTCCCATGTCATAGAAAAACATCCCTCAAAAAAGAAGATGGTGAAATGGGTTAGATTATAAAAAACCTCAACGAACACAAATGGCCACACCATAACCAATAAAGGTTCATCCCCTAAAAGAAGATCACACATCATATTTATAAGTAATTTCCTAACAAGATTATTTAAACTGGAAACGTAATACAACAAAACTTCTATAATAAAGGGAAAAGAAGAAATATGAAAATGAATTACCTGAAGAGATGCAACATAACATCCCAGATGGTCTATAAAAAAAAGTGATTAGGAATGATGGGAGAACCCCAAAATATTTTGTGATATCTACTAAGTTAATATAAAATAGGATTTAGTCGAATAATAAATAAAATCTCATGTTCTACTCTTTAAAATACACTTACTTCAATCAACACACTACGTGTAAATGGTTCACCTAATTTAATTATAGATTAAAAATTCGCAGAGTGAAATGAATCACATAGAATAAATATATCAATATTTACCATTTGAAGACCCATAAACATTCACGAAATTCCATCTTTTCAATCTCTAAACCAAAATCACAACATTTTCTTGAGAACCAACACATAACAAAAAAATCTAAAGAATATAAAAAATAGTCCAAGTTCTACATAAAATGTAAAACCATCACCACAGTTTTCTGAACCTATTGAGGACCCTCTAAGTCCATTTACACATTTATATCCAAACCCCATTAGTTCTAAAAACTATACATTTTTTAATATTATGTTTTCCACCATTAACAATCTCCATCATTGAAATCCCAAAATTACACCCAAATAAACTCGGAAATGGAAAAATTGCAGTGAAATACCTAAAATAAGTTAACAAGACGTGAAAGAATCTACACCATAAGACATTCCTTCCCCAGAAAGTCATGTGGAAAAATGATTTCACGAAAGAGTCAAGGACAATTCTCCCCCATCAATTAATCATTCTCCCAATTCTTTTTAGAACCTGATTCTTGTGTGTATTTAACTTTTAGAAACATCACCAACCTCCACCCATATGAAATTTATCTATTTGTAAATGATCTCCACTAACTACTCGATAACCAAAATGTCTATCTCTAACATGATATCATCCCAAATAAAGTTGTGAGAGGGATTAGGATGATACATAATAAGATGATATATGTGGGTGAAATAATTAATTCCCATCAGATAAAACTACAACTAAAATTGACAAAACCCATCCCAATGCACTCAGTGACCACAACAAATTCAATATATATCAGTGACTAATTTACCTTTTTCCTAAGATGATTGTGGCCCAAACGATGTGATACATTCAATAAAACCCAGTCACCAATGGAAATAATCCAAATGGAAACACTGATGTTCCACATAGGATTTTTCTTACACTTAGCTGTATCCAAAGACTAATGAATATCATGAATTATTTACAATTTCATAAAATTGAGACTCAATCATACAAGAGAGGAATCAGCCACCACTTCCCAAAAAATAGGTGATCTACATGAGTGACCATATAACACCTTGAAGGGATCTATTCAGATTGATTAATTATATATATTGTAATAAGAAAACACAACCAGTCATAGATGGATATCACATAATCTACCAAAATCCAAGACACATGAATGAATCAGATTATCTATGACCTGAATAACAAGATTATATTCACGTATATATGGTTATGGTATGTTATACTCAACCTGAACTTAGCTCCTATCACCTCTTGAGAATCTTCCTTAACCATGAGGTAAACCTAAGATCCATATTTGAATGAATTCTAGTTGTAACACAATTAAATCTCACATCCTCTAGAACATATAACATACCCATGAATTTATCATTTTTGGGGTCCATGATTAGAAACAAGTGAGTTGTATTCATCAACCAACAATCACCACCAAAATTGAATTACTCCCTTATGGAATTTGTTGTAATCCAACAAAAGTACATGGAATCCTCATTCCATTTCTAAACAGGCCCCAAAAACTAAATAATAATACCAAAATGTTTCAGATATTATGGCTTTATCTATTGGTAGGTGACAATTTAAGACAAAAAATCTTCAATGCCATGCTTCATATTGGGCCACATAAATCACTATCTCATGTCATAACTAATATTCATAACGATTAGAAGAATCAACCACAAATAAGTATGAAAATCAATTAAAAATTGTCTCACCAATATGGTTGAGATAACAAACTGATCCATAAAATGTATCTCACCATTTTATGGGAGATTCCAACTAGAAATAGTCTCCCCACCATATAAGATTTCTCGAATTCTTTAGAAGTCCTCATCCTATTTATGACCCAAAATAATGGAATCAAGGTGAGAAGATTATAACAACACACATGTATGAATCATAACCCAAAAATTCTACTGAGCATCATGGTGCAATTTATCCAAGAGACCCATATGTTTTCACTCCTCATAAAATTCCAAATTGTAAGTGATGGTATGTATCTGTTGAGAGAATCTATAATGACATTCACATTTCATAGGGTGTAGGTCATGTCATAGTAAAATGACTGAAGGAAATCTACACACCTACCCTATCTAATATTAAATTATCTCTGATAAAATATATATCATAGAAGGTTATGATAAGAAAATACCATGAAACTCTCTCCTATATGATAGTCCCCCAATATTTAAGTGCATGCATAATGAAAGAAATATATAAAACATGAATTGGGTAATTATTCTCATGTGGTCGAAGCTATATTGATTTGTAATACAACACTTTACTATCCTATATAATTAAACATCCTAAACAATCACCATAAGTATCATAGAAAACTACATACATGTTATCATGCATAGGTAGGACTATAATAGGATTGTATTCCAGAAGTTATTTTAGCTCATCAAATGAAGATTTCCAATTTTCATATCATATGAATATTGACAAGAACATGTAAGATTAGTCATAGGTGAAACAAATTTTGAGAAATTATTGAATAACAGTAAAAAATATCCAAAAAGACCAAGGAAGCTTCTAATCTTAAAGACGTTACATTAATCATCCAAAAAAAAAACCTTCACCTTCTCTGGATAAACTAATAAAACATGAGAAGAAATCATGAGCCCAAATAACTTCAGTTCTAGGATTCAAATATTTCATTTGGAAATATTTCCATAAAAATAGTGACTTTTTGAGATCTCTATAACATAAATCAAATGTATTTATTTCTTGTGCTCAGATATCGAATAAAAACAATAATATTCAAACAATACCCGAAAATTGTTTACATTATGATGTAATATATGATTCATAAAATCCATTAAAACAATTGGATTTTCAGTCAAAACAAACAACATGCCATGATATTCATAATGGTCATACCTACTCTTTAAATCCATCTCTGGGACATCGGACTCCCTAACATAGAGTTTATGATAACTATAACAAATATTAGTATATAAAAACTTCTTTTACCACTTTAACAGATCAATAAAAATAATAAAAATGGAAAAGGATAGTTTTTATTAATCATTATCAAATTTTAATCCTAATATTCTACAAAAAATAAAGGTGAACAATCACCCTTCATGAAAAAGTGCTCTAGGACCACCCATGGTGAAACACTGTGGGTATTTTTTTCCATTAGGCCATATAACTAAAACATTATCTATATTATCTCTATTGGTTCAATATAATAAGAGGGTATTAAAATCAATAGTATACCCAACACCAGATTAATCAAAAATTATACCTCCATATATAGAGGAAGACTAGAGGCGTCACCTTTTAAAACTTCATGAAAATGACATAAAATTGTGGAAAGATCCATAATGGAAATATTTAATCTATATAAACTTCTATAGTAGAAAAAAATATTGACATTTGGCTCGGAAGGTTCTACATGACTTGAAATCAGATACCACTATCCCTAAAACACCCAAGATCTCCAATCATAAATTAGAATTGAGATGTGCAGATGATAAAAAAACCATAGAATGAGGACTTATAATCCAATCAATCTAATGGTTACATCAAATAGATTCATATCGAGAGTGAGGAAATCCTTGAGAAACACTGCATAGACTATCGATAATAAATAGGGTCACCCAAACCCATACTCTATACTCTCTCCAAGAAGTGTTGGTAACATTATAAGAAATGAAATGAGTTCCATTGAATGTATAAGTGTTTGAATAAAATATATAGATATAAATGAGCGGGATAAACCTGTATCAAATAATGTAGTCAATAATTAAGATGAAATAAATATGGTACCTATCACTATTTCTAGACTCACATCTACCTCCTAATTAAAATCATCTACTTTGTTATGGAGATTCAATCCTGAGGCCAATGTTTGGAAACCAATATCCATTTATGCATCTGAACACACAATGACATCCTTTCGATTCAATGATCTCATACCATAAGAATGTTTAGACATAGACTAACAAAAATTTCATAGATGGACATAACACTCACAACCGTTGAACATCCTCAAAGTTGCAAGACATGGACATAAGTAGTTCCCATCATTTAGACAAAATTTTTAATTTAGTCGAATAATGAAAGCATTAACTGAAGTAGAAGAGGATGTATTCTTCTACAAACCAACCCACCACTCCTATAATGATATCAATAATTATGAATATTCCCTACACTGTACTAATGATTCCACTAGGTTGAAGAGAAGAGAAATGATTTCCAAATATTCCTACCATATTCATTTGTTCCATAATTTCCCAATCTACAATCTTTGCAAATTTAAAAATCATCAACATAAATAACTATGATTTGATATCAGGTTAGACACCTTGCTGGTACTTCTGGGCCTTCATTTTGTCATTTTTTACTTCCTCTCGAGAACAACTATCCAACTCTATAAACTATTTGGTGTATGATGACACATATGATCCCCCTACTGTAATGGGAGAAGCTACATAGACATCACCATCATCAATTACTCTATAAAAAACATCTTAACGGAGAGGGTTTTGATATCCTTCTAGTCCAACACCACATACTTGTATTCCTATACAATAGAATCCTACCATTGGTTACTAGGACCCTCATGTCTAAATGTCAAAAACTTCACATTGATACTCTAAAGTGTATCCAAGAAGTCAATGATATGATCCATATTTTCTATCCAATATAATAAGTTTTTAGGTTTATTCATACCCTTAATGGATTCTGGAATCTTGTGGATGAACTCGCATGATTCATTATTTTCTCCTCTAGCTCCTAATTTTACCTCACAAACTATGTTCAGAGCATGTGGTATATTTTGGTCACTAACATGAACTACCCATATGATATCCATATTAATATTCTAATATAGAGGTGGATTCCATTGATGAACAATTGAATCACCCACTTAAGGAACCCATGGAAGTGGTTTCAGATGCATACCACTACAAAGTGAAACCAAAAAATGATTAGGCAATAAGAAAATAGTTGTAAAAATGGAAAAACATAAGAAAAAATAATGATGAATATCAAGAACTCAAAATAGAATAAACACAACCAAACATACCATG
This sequence comes from Viscum album, assembly GCA_963277665.1. Lineage (NCBI taxonomy): Eukaryota > Viridiplantae > Streptophyta > Magnoliopsida > Santalales > Viscaceae > Viscum > Viscum album. The sequence goes on along the minus strand of OY728164.1, from coordinate 1,004,908,112 downwards.
GTTACATGAGTTTGTTCATGGAAAGTGTAATTACCCTGAATTTCCATGTAATTTTTTATATATGGAATTATTTAGAGACCAAGAAATCTAATGGCGAGTGATTCTGAGGCCTGGAGTTCCCATAATGATATATTGAAAAAATGTTAAGTTTAAAATAGCGTGCATGAGTGGTTTTCCAAAAAAGCGGAATAACACATAAATGGTGCCCGAATTAGAAATTTGAGGGCACTAGTACATTTAGTATAGCGGGTTTAACCTAGGTGAAACATAAGTTTAGTTGGCAGAGGCCACTGGTGAGAAAACCCGAAATTGGAATAAATGTAAATAAAATAATAAAATAATGTTATTTTATTATTCATGTTCTTATAACTCACGAATGGTGAATGGGATTAAAAATCTGATACCACCAATGAGCTCGTGAGCGTATGGTTTCTTTAGGCATATACAAACATTGGCCTCCACGGGACAACTACAGAAGTTATGTTTTTGGTCGTAAAAAATGTTATTAAGTAACAATTATTTTATTGTTAAAATATGTTACTTCTAAACGGTATCTCAGATAGAAAATTCTAGAGTACCATTGAGTTCATTGGGACATGTTTCTCTTAGGGAGAGCCTAACCTCTACTGGTGTGGGTTGAGGGTGACTGTTAATAATTTTCTAAACTATTTTTGGGTACGTTCAGTAAATGCATGGGCAGCATTTTCTATATTTTGATTCCTTGCTCAGATCAAATATCTAAGAGCACCGTTTAATCTATAATTCCAATATTCGTTTAAGGGAGGATACACTTTTACCGTAGTTTTTCGAGAAAATAAGTTTTTTATTGGTCTTTTTTAAATAATAATAATATAACAACTTTTTTTTTATTTTGTCTTTCGTTTCTTTGATGGATGAGCGGCATTGGTGGGACCGGAGACATTTCAAGCCATCAAATGTCTTAAATCTTCTTTATTTTTAACTGCACTATTATGAATTTGGGATGGTCATTAATTAAATGAACCTAATTAATTCTTCGTGTGGGACACACTCTTTATCTTCTTTCATTTATTTGGAGCTCAGGGAGGGGTGTTAGCACAACTTCACCAATCTATAAAACACTAGAAATGTTCTGCGATGCCAACTACCTGGAGGACAAGACCAATTTCACTGAGAGGTGATGAGTGTGACCGAATCAAGAACCAATGACAACGATGAAGGAGGTTCCATCGATCGTCTTTATCCAACATTTCTTCTAGTTAAGGTGTTTATTTTGAAGTTTTCTTTGTCGAATTAAATTTCTCTCTCACTTGTTTTCACGTAACACAGAGGGTATGGGCCAAAAGAACAATGCTTGAACCCTTCAATGCTTTGTTATTGATGTTAAATTCAGGAAATGATATCCAACTTAACGGCAACATGAAATAGCTAGTCACGATATGATTAAGGTATCCTGGAATAGCTGTAGGCGCAAACGATGTCAAAAAACGGACCAGTGAAGCACTAGCGGTGACCTATGGAAGAAACCGCAAACACACCATTTCAGGGGTGGTCGGCGGTGGCTGGAGGAGACCGATGACAACAGGGCGGGCAGTGGAAGGCAGTGCACAATGGCCCACCACCGAGGCCATGGGTGGCAGATACGAGCCGGCCACGTGGAAAAAGGGCAGGGCCCGTAGGCGCCGCCGGTGGATGTGGACATGACCAGTAAACCGTGGGAGGAGGGTGCGGCGCGGCCCGCGCCAGGCCGCGATGTCGATACCAAGTCATTAAAACGGACGAACATTAAATGCGGTGGGGTAGCGTCCCACCAGTTGGCGAACGACCCTGCAAACGTGGGACCGACAGGATGCAAGGGTCCGCCTTTGGGCAGACCGAGCATGTGGGGGCCGGCTAAGCAAGCCAGACCCACGACCCAACAAGCCATTGCCGGTGGTCCAAGCCCCACCTGACGGGCCGGGCCAACCACGACCCGGGCCCGCGAACATTTCGGGCCTCCTTGACAGGCCAGAACTAGTGAAACAAGATGACCCCCTATAGGCCCGACTCGAGTGGGGTCAGGTAGGCCCTCGGACCCATGGGGTCGGGTCAGTCGGACCGAGTCAGATTGGGCCCATACCCAACCGGTAACTGAATAAAAAAATGTCTATAACTAACGAACCAGGTATCTATTAGACATGTCGTCAATGGCGTTGGGACCCCTTTTGAAAACGATTCATTTGGCATATTCTAGCGGGCCTGACCGGGCTAGGTCGTACCGAGCTGTGATCACCCCCTTTTCACAGAAAGGGGTGTAACTAACAGACTGAGCATCCGATCGACACGTTGTCTATGGAATAAGGACCCTTGTGGATAGGAGGTTATTTCCAGATGATCTATAAGTATTTTTATAGATTTTGACAAGCGACTTGGGTTGGATCAAACTTGAATCCAAAAGAACCATTTTTAAAAAAGTGCCCAAACCTCACAGACTGGGCGTGTGATCGACACTTCGTCTGTCACATTGGGACCCCTATGGTGGGGTAGTCCTTTAGGATAATTCTTCATAGAAATTCATGGACGGTGAGCTAGTACTGATGGATTGAGGTTCGGGTCCTCCCAGAATCAAGCGTGTATATTGCGGAAATCTAGTGGCTAGTTCTAACATGAAGAAAGGAAATCAATCCTATGTTGGTCATCATATATCGATATTATGAGGGTCGGTGCATCACAATCCTATGTGGGTCAATAGCTATCAATCCTGTATGGTTTAGTATCTATCGATCTTGTGTGGGTCAGTAGTAGAGCCTCTCGACAGAATAAGAAGATCGGGTTTTACCATTAATCATCTGTACTTCTGTACTTAAGTTATATACTTAGTTTGAGCTGACCCTTTTACCATCGTGGTGGTACCATTGTAGTTTTACCATTGTATTACTTTTAACATTGTGGTGTTACCTTCGTGGTGTTACCTTTTTTGTACTTTTACAATCGTGGTGTTACCTTCTGGGTGTTAGATTTGTGGTCGTTTTACCTTCATGGTGTTAACTTTATGGTTTTCTTACTTCGTTGATCAGTTGTGAAAATAGATTAAAAGTTTTAGACTCAATTTTCATCATGTATAAGATGAGTATATTTTGATAACTGAAGTATATGTGTCGGCATATACCTAAGTAGAGTTGATGACTGCTTCATGTTTTTTGATTGAGGTCTTCCTTTGTGATTTTCCATTGGGGAACTCTGGGAGACCTTCAGGGGTCTCGGGGTCTCATACTGGGTATTGTAATACACACACCTACATGGGCTTTTCCTGATCCTTGTTGTGTCCTGCGCAGATGACGACCATCTAAGTTTAGACTTAAGGGAGCTAGGACCTGGTGGTACATGAAAGAGACATGCTATACTAGTTTTTTGTGGAGATGAGTTATACCTAACCTTCATGTATAATACACAATGGACGATCCAAGACCTATTTTTCTCTTCTTAGTTGTATTTATATTATCTTGTTTGGTATTGTATTACGACCCTTTTATATTCAGTAAACTTTTACTTCAACAGTTTACTTCGTTGTTGCTTATTTTTGTGTTCTTGGTTTGTGTGTTTGTACAGTTTTCAAGGCATTGCCTTCCCGTTGTAGGGATATTCCTTTTTAGTGCTAGTCGCCAACCCCTAAACTGTGGAAGGAGGGATTGGGGTTGTCACGACATGGGCCCTGGGGGACGAGTCATGACAATGTGGTATCAAAGGAGTCAGTTCTACCGAAGAATTATTACTCTGATATTTTCAATGCATAAATAGTGTTAAGTGTTTTGAGTGTTGTTTTTAGTTTAGGGAGTCCAGTGTTGGTGTGGTGGCTAACGTATCCATACACTAGGACCCTGAATTGTGCTTTCTGACTCGGTGCATGAAAACACTGATATCTTGTATTTTGGAAATGTTTTCCCTTGGTGTTTTGGGAGTCATCTAACTTGGTATAAACTATTGAATGTGGCACATCTGTTCTTTATTAGGATTCCACCGCGTAGATAGCCATCTAGGAATCCTGATATAGTACATGATGATGGACCACTGAGAAACCCTGTGTTGATAAGCATTCTTTCGACCCTTTGTGGATCTGCACCAAGTGATCATGTATGGATATGCACCGAGCGATCCTATGTGGATCAGAACCAGATGCTACCAATAGACCATGCATGATTACTTAGCACATTTCGTGAGTTCTAGAGGTAGAGGCCTCTGAGGATTCAATGTGAGACAGATCCCCATGCAGCTGAGAACTATATGGAGGATGTGGCGAGAGTTTTCTACGTAGTTGGGACACCAACAGATCATATTGTGATCCTAATTGCTAGTATTTATCAGTGTGTGACCATGAGGACAGTCCACATGGTGATGAGGATTCGGTACATTGACCATTTCCAGAGATGGTACCTTTGGGTACTGTGCAAGCTAAATCACTGCTCGTTGGTCTACAGTTACAACCGACATTACCGATAGAGGACACATGTAGGCTTAGTTCCTTCCACTTGTTTAAGCATCAAATACCCCTCAGGTTCTGAAGAGATCCCGACTCATAGGCAGCTAAGGACTGGCTTGAGTAGGTGACTGGGTTTCTATCTAGCCAGGGCCCCATTTGATCAGATGGCTATCCGGGTAGAGAGCCTTCGACATGGCTCAGTAAGACAATGATAGGGTTTTGATTACCCTGATCTAGTGAAGATGTGACTTTTCTATGGACAAGCCAGAGAACCTTCCTCAGATAAGGGGGTATCTTTTCATAAAAATATAAAGGGTGAGTGTTCCCTAGATCTTCTACAACTTCAGTTGAACGACATGTCGGTAGCTGAGTATTCATCGAGGCATACAGACCATCCCAGGTACTCGATGAATACTATACAGTCAGTTCTTTAGGGATTGAACCTCCGATAGAGTTCTGTCTAGGGACATTCGATCCAACACATTTTCTCTATTCATTCGTACTTATGTTAGGGTGCTAGAGAGAGCCTTTGTGGTTGAATGTTCTTTGGATGAGAGGATATTTCCAGTGAATGATATTAGTGGAAAAGAAGGAAACTGACACCAATATTAGAGACATAGGCGTGTAAAATGTTTTGGGAAGAGGAAGTGATAGGGACAAATGTATCTCTAGGTAAGCAGATGTGGATGTGCAGCTTGGATAACCACGTGAGGTGGTATACATTACGACATGTTACAACCTCCACCCCAATGTGGTCTCCACCAGGCTCAGTGAGCTAGAGGACAGGGGAAGGGAATAGTTACATGTGGTCAAGAAGTGTGATCCAAGGGCTCCAGGATTGGTTTGAGGTATGTTCTGTGTCTTCTACTGGCTACCATATTAATAGAAATAGGTACCAAACATTCCTTCTTACAACAAATCTTGTCCATGACCTAGAGTTTCCAGTTAAAACTATGACTAAATCCTTACATCGGGAGATACCTTTGGGATGAGACTCGATAATAACACTTATACCGATAGTGTGATATGACCCTTGAGGTGAGAGTTTCGGTTGGAACTTATTGGTGGAAACGTCAAGGCCTTACGAAATTAGTTTCTGTATGGACTAGACATCCTTATTTTATACACATTTTTACTATTTTAGGAAAAAAGGATGTAGTATATCTGTTGTGTTGGAATGGAATTTTCAATGGTCGGTGAAAAAGGAAACGCCTGTATCATAGGATAAACTCATTCATAGAAGGGTGCCTCTGATCACTGTTGTGTCAACCATCCTTACCCTCGTGGAAGTAGATGTTTTATGTTTTTAGTTCCGAACAACAGTGGCAGAGTGTGGGGAAATATTTTTACAGGATTTTTCTATGACTACCTCCCTGATGGTAGAGATACATATGCTTTGGATGGGTACTACTGGAGTTATATAAATGATTTCTACATGGTAGTGTCACCCTTTTCATCTTTGATGAAGAAGAGGGAGATTTTTATGTGGACAGATAAGTGTCCGTAGAGCTTTCAGGAGCTGAGACATAGACTAAATAGTTCCCTCATCTTGAGGCTACTAGAATGGGTCATTGGGTATGTAGTCTACTATAACGCATTAGGGACTAGAATAGATTTTTACCTGATATAGGATCTTGTAGTGATTGCTTATGGCTCACGAAAATTAATACATCATGAGAAGAACTTTGTTACCAATGACCTGGATTTAGCAAAAGTTGTCTTTGCACTGAAGATGTGGCATCAATACATGATGGGTGAATAATCTATGGTTTACTATGATCACAAGAGTCTCAGTTACATCTTCTCAAAGAAGGACATGAACCTGAGACAACGATGAGGTAGAGAGTTCCCCTAATTCTATGACTTTGAGATGGTCTAAACTCCTGGGAAGGGGATGGAGGTAGCGGACACACTCACCAGGAGGTCTGGTATGTAGTTACTGAGTGAGGCATCAAAGTAGCTAGTCGCAATGTGAATATCCTTCGTGTATAAAGAGGGACAATCTTAAGTGCAGTCTATGACATTCACTCCCCCAATTCATCAGCAATCTCTGGAGGACCATCATGGGGACATTGACATTGAGGCCCAACATGGTCAGATATCCTCAAGATGGTGTCCTAAAGGATATTATAAAGGTGGGTATAATGTCAATCTCTTGAGTGGACGGACAATGGTACCATTGAAATTTTAGGAGGAGGTGTTGAGGGAGTTCCATACATCCTTTTAATGGTATACCCTATAGTAGAGAAGATATACCAGGAACTCCAGCGTTAGTATTGGTGGCCAGGGATGAAGGAAGTAGTTACTGAGTTTGTATAACAATGCCTCGCATGTTAGCTAGTGAATAATACACAGTTCCGGCAAATGTCTTTTACCGTTAGGAGACAGAGACCCTTGGAGTCAGAGGAGGAAGACCATGTCTTCCAAAAGGTCGCACCCCGAAAAGGATTGTCATGGTTTGGACGGGGAGGAAACCTATCAATGAGGTTCATCAGACCATTATAGATTCACAATAGAGTGGCCGAGGTGGCGTACCATCTATCTCATCCCCCATAGATGGAATGAGTGAATTTTTTTCCATGTATCCCATCTGATGAGATGCCTGCATAAACCATAATATGTAATTGACTAGGGAGAGTTTGGATTAGACAATGGGGTGACTTTTACATAGTTTTTGGTTGAGAAAAAGGATATACATGAGTGAGTCCTTTTTGGATGGTTGATCCATTTGTTACGAGTTAGGTTGAAACACAGGAAACTCCAGGAAGTCACATGGGAGCCGAAGGCTCAGATTCATGCTCAGTACCCCCATTTGTTTTCTTAGTCTACATTATGGATTTCAGAGACCAAAATCCCTAAGGCGGGGAGTATATAAAGACCTGGATTTTCCATGTATTTTTTATTATAGGGAATTATTTCGAGACCGAGAAATCTGACGGTGCATGATTCCATGCCTGGAGTTACCAGAATGATTCGTCGAAAATTTGTAATTTAAAATAGCACGCGTGAATGGTTTTCCTGAAAAAGTGAAATAACAATTAAATGGGTTACTGGATCAGAAATATGATGGAACCGTTGCCTTTTGGAGAGCGAGTTTCCCTAGGTGCGACTTATGTTTAGTCGGCGCAGCCCTCCAGTGAGAAAACAAGTAAAATGGCATAACCATAAATAAAATAATTAAATAAAGTCATTTTATTTTTCATGTGCTTATAACTCACGAACGATGTGTCAGATTGAAAATATGATACCATCACTGAGCTCGTGAAGGTATTTTTTCTTTAGGTAGATATAAACAATGGCCGACATGGTCCAACTAATGATGTTAGTTTTTTTGGCCGTAAATAAAATAAATAAGTAACAATTATTTTATTGTTAAATTCCATAACTTCTAAATGGTAACTCGGATTGAAAATCCCGGAGTACCGTTGAGTTATTTGGGAAAGTTTTCACTTATCATGATCCTATCCTCGACTAGCGTGGGTCAAGGATAACTGTTATTAATTTTCTGATCATTTTTTCAGGTTAGTTCAGTAAACGCGCGAGCGGTGTTTTCAATCTTTTGACTCATTTCTCAGATCAAAAATCTGAGAGCACCGATGAATCTGTAGTGCTGGGATTCGCTTAAGAGAGGATTCACTTGGATTTTAATTTTTCAAGAGAAGAAGTTAGATTTTGGACCTTTAAAAATAATAATAAAATAACAATTGTATTGTTATTTTTTCATTCTTTTCTCCAATGTATGAGGGGCATTGGAGGGACCGACGAATTGTCAAGACATTAAATGGCTTGACTCTTCTTTAATTGTAACCACACTATTGGGAATTTGGGATGTTCATTAATTAAATGAACTTCATTAATTCTTCATATGGGACGAACTCTTTATCCTCTCCTAATTATATGGATCTCGAGGAGGGGTTTTAGAATGTCTTCACCAAGCGATGAAGATCTGGAAAAGTATTGTGATGCCATACCCTTGGAGAATGAGACCAATTTTAGAGAGCAGTGATGAGCGCCACCAAATCACGAACTGACAAAAATGATGGAGGAGGATCTGTTGATCGTTGTCAGTGAACATCTTTTCCAGGTAGGGGGTTATTTTTGAAGTTGTCTTTGATGAATTAAATTTCTCTCCCACTTGTTATCATGTAACATGGAGGGCGCGAGCAAAATGAATAGGGTCCGGACCCTCTGCTACTTCGTTCTTGATGTGAACATTGGGGAATTATTTCTAACTCAACGACAACATGAAATAGTGGGTCATTATACAACTGAGTATCCCGAAAGATCCTTAGGCATAGACAACAAAAAAACTGTCCACCTTAGCATGTTCGGTGCCCCGTGGAATAAACCTCTGGTGCGCCATGTCGGCGGCGGCCGGCGGTGGCCAGAAGAGACCCACAACAACCGGTCACGGGTAGTGGAAGGCAGCACGGGACGACACGCCACATAGGCCTACCAATGTTGGCCATATCGGTCAACAGCAGTGCCCTTAGGCGCTTCTGGTAGAAGTGGCTGCGACCAGCACGCCACGACCCGTGCTGTGCCGCATTCGAAAAACCCGGTCATCCAAACCGCCGACCGTTAAATGTGGTGGTGCAACACGCCACCAACTAGAGAACAACCCAACAAGCATGGGGCCAACATGATGCAATGGTCCGACTTCGAGCTGACTGAGCTGGTGTGGGTCGACCCCGCCAGTGGGCTGGGTTGGACTCGCAACCCATCAGGCCTGTGTGGGTGGGCCGATCCCAACCCAACGGTCTAGGACAACCACAACATGGGCCCGCGAACATTTTGGGCCAACCCCAACTCGACCGACCCAGTAAACTAGGCCGACCACCAGTGGTCCGGACCTGATCAGGGTTAGGTAGACCCTAGCACACGTTGTTTTGGGCTGGTCTGGCCGGGTCGGAATCAGACCCGACCAAAATGGTACCGGAACAAAGAAACACTCTTAACTAACGATCCATGTTTCTGTTAGACACTCCATTAGTGGTGTTGGGACCCCTTTTGAGAATTAGTCCCTTTTTCATATTCTGGTGGGCCCGACTGAGCCGGTCCGAACTGAGGTGCGATCATCCATGTTTCATGGAAAGGGGTATAACTAAAATACTGGGCGTCCGATTGACGTTCCGTCTATGGAATAAGGCCCCTTGGGACAAGAAAGTCCATTGGAGAAACTCTAAGATTTTTTTGACGGATTTTGACATGTGCCCATGGTTGGATCCGACATGAATCCAACCGGGTCCTTTTTACAAAAGCACCCATACCTCATAGACCGAGTGTCTGATCGACTCACTGTCGGTCACGTTCAGACCCCTATGATGGGGAGGTCCTTTAGGATACATATTCGTGGAACTATGTGTTGGTTGATGTACGACCAGTGGATTGGGGAGAGGATACTCCCATAATCGAGCATTCTAAGAGAAAGAATCTTGTGGATGGATGTAACATGAAGACAAAACATCAATCCTATGTGGGCCAGCATCTATCGATCCCGTGTTGGTCCGCGCGTAGCGATCTTGTGTGGGTCAGGATCTATTGATCCTATGTGGGTCAACACCTAGCAATCCTGCGTGAGTTAGTATATGTCGATCCTATGTGGGTCAACGCCTAGTGATCCTGTGTGTTTTATCATTCATCGATCTTGCGTGGGTCAGCAGCAGAGCCTCTCGGCAGAATATGATGATCTAGTTTGACGACTAATAATATGTACTTATGAACATAAGTTTTATACCATTTTTATATTATTATTTTAACTTCATGGTGTTACCTTCATAGTGTAACCTTTCAGGTACTTTTACCTTTGTGGTGTTAACTTAATGGTGTTTCCTTTGTGGCACTTTTACCTTCGTGGTGTTACCTTGGTTGTACTTTTACCTTCGGGGTGTTACCTTCATGTTTTTAACATTTTGGTATACTTCCTTCATGGATCATTTGTGGAAATGGAATAAATATTGGAGCCTTATGTCTCATCATGTAGGAGACGAGTATATTTTGATAACTTAGGTATATGTATGGGCATATACCTAAGTAGAGATGATGATTTTTTCATGCTTTTGGATTCAAGTATTACATTGTGGTTTTTTCATTGTGTAACTCTGGGATACCTTTGGGGGTCTTGGGGTATCTTAACGGGTATTGTTATACTCACCCTTTCATTGGCTCTGTTGACACCTTGTTGTGTTTTTTTGCAGACGATGAGCAGATGAGCTGAGACTTGAGGGAGACGGGACTAGGTGGTACATGAAGGAGACAAGCTGATGTATTGTGCTATGGAGATGATATGTACCTACCCTTCATGTAGTATCCTCAGTGGATGATCTAGGAGCGGTTTTTCTCTTCTCAGTTTTACTTGTACTTTCTAGTTGGGCATGTATTAAATGCCATTTACATTCAATACAATTTTTTCTAAAATAGTGTACTTCATGGTTTCTTCTTGTTGTGTTCTTGGATTGTGTTTTTGTACAAGTTTAACGGAAATTCCTTCCCATTATAGGGATACTCTTTTTTGGTGATGTTTTCCACCCCTGGCCTATAGATGGAGGGCATGGGGTAGTCACGGCGCGAGCCCCGAGGGAAGGGTCATGACCGAAAGAGCTAGCCATGAACTCACCAATACTCCCACTCATGTGATTAAAATACTTTTTTTGGTATATTAACTACCCCCAAACAATGAAAAAACCAACCTAGTTTATTTTTTTTTTGAAAAACCCATCCCTGATCCCCTCTCAAACCAGTTCGCAATCGAAACCATCACACACCCAAAGGGTCTTCTCCATCCTAAGAGGCTGGAAAATATCTCCTTATAATATATAAAAACTAGATGAAATGATTTCTCCCAATATGAATATGATAACATTTCATATATATATATATATATTAAGTAGAGTGAAATATAAGGGAATATAATGTGACATTTATTATCTAAGAAAAAGAATCAAAAAAAGTAATACAAATCAATGGTAACTAAAACAAATCCAAGATACAAGTCCAAAAGTGAAGTAAAATTAAAACATAATTGCTACACCATCTAGTTATGCTCGAAAAATCCCCTCATCTCACCACAAACTTCCCTGACATAGCTGACAAAAACCACACCACCTCACTATGACACCTTTCTTTCCCTGTATCAAAATACATACAATGATATTTACATCACATGATGGGTGTACAGGGTCTGAGATAAATAGGCTTAGTTGGATCCCACCCAAGTGTTCTGTAAAATGTCTATATGTAACAATACAAACATGCTCAACATTAAAGAAAAAATTCCTAATAAACAACTATGCAATAAATATTTTAAAATATTGGTAAAACATTGACTTAATATTAAAATTTTTATTAATGTAGGAGTAATTAAGTGAATCATGATCAATGAGGCCAAAAATGATGAATCTCAAGAGAATCACCCCTTAAAATGTATAAACAACCTATATAAGAGATCCAAAGTCAGTAAAGATCATAAAGGAGCTTTACAAGATTACCTAAGAATCCTTGAAAACCATATCATGGTTACATTCAAACCATTTGTGGATAATTTTTGTGTTATAATCAACAATATTATTTCATGTTCAGATGAGATACATAATAAACTAGGGTAGAGTCATATTCCCTTGTAGGGATTGAAGAATTATTATCGAGTCATTTTTCACAAATGATAAAAATATTTTCATGTTTCCCCACTTATCTAGACCACTACGCATTACAAACGCCTCTACCATAAGAGAACCAACCAGACTATAGGATACACATAATGTGCTTGGGATAGAGATACCTGAGCTCAAAAAATACCACCTCAATGAATATGTCTAGAGAAGAAGGACCCATCCACATTGAGAATGATTATATTAGAGAGTGGTATCCAATGAATCCATTTACCCCGGGACAACACACGCTACCTGAGGTAGGGTGACACGCTACCATGAATAAAGATATTAAGTGAAGGGGAATGATCCTACTGATAAAGAAGTGGCACCAACTAGAACACCTAGAACATTGGTCGAGCCACCAAGGATTGAATAGAATCACAAATACCATTTCTCCAGGTTGTGTTCCTCATATTTCGGATGTTCTAACATCCAACCACCAAGAGATGAACCATTCGTCTTCCATTATTGACTATCACAAAAAAAACAATTAAATCATATCACATATTTCAATATATTCAAATCAAATAATGCATAACATATCATGTAAAATACAATAAAAATAAAACAACACAAGTGAAATCATGGCAGAGATCACTATTTTTCATGCTAACATTTTATTCATTCCACAATTACATACATGAACACATGCAATTCATTTGAACACATGCCTAAGGAGTATAGTATCACCCCATAACTGATCCCCCCAAAAATTCTAATTGAGTTCTTAGAGCAATGTGTTTAGGGAGAATATGATCAAGCCATTATTGACCCCCTAATAACACATGGATGATGGCCCTAAGATATACCTTCATCCTAAGTACCCAAGGCTTCACATGGGCTACGTTTTCCAATCAATTTCATCAATACCATGATTTAAAAACCATTCCATAAACATATTTCACAATAATTTGAATGAACAAGTTTATTTATCCAAAAAAAGGGGGAACCATATTTTCTCAAAAACCCATTTCCACAAACAAAAATAAATCAATAAATCATAACAATTCATTTGTATTTTTTTTATAAAAAATAGTTCAATGTTGTTCATCTAACATTGGCTAGAGATAGAACCATGATCCTCAAATTCAATTCATACACACCCATAATGGGATGAACCAACTAGAAAGGAACCCATGGTTAATAATTAAGTCCTTGATATTGATTCCCATATTGTAAAATCACATCTGATAGAAAACATGATGATGGAAAGGGGTATATTTTATCAAGACTGAATGAAAATTCACCCAACATAGTGCAATGAATAATGGATTGAACCCCAAAATAAGATCACTTAAAAACCAAGAAAAAAATATCAATGGATTTGAAAATGTATGACAACATTGCTACTTTGGTAAAGTGAAATGAAGAAACATGAAGATCACATACCCAGAAATATGGGAAAAACAAGATGATTAATGATCAAACAATGTGATCTAGAAGGTGATGAGGTCCCAAAAACTATATGGGTAAGATCCATGGTTGATAAGGAATAGATTTCATCTAAATAAGTAAATAAATCATCTATTATGAACATTATATCTAACATAACCCAATAGGTAGACAATATATAAACCATTCCTGTCATGTTATTCATGATTAAAAATTTCTACTGAGAAACATATATCCTTGGATTAAAATTCCAATTAAAACCATTGCATGTTCTGTAAACATTTCACGATACAAAATGATTTCACACATTAAACCAAAATAAATATATATTCTAGAAATATTATACATGAAATCTAAATATTTCCTAAAGTGAAGACACCCATTAGGTTGTGAATAGTCTTAGGTCAGCAGAAAACCCCACAACGATCCCTCATGTTCTTAGAACTTGTAAGTATCCCATTAATGAATTTTATGCATTAATACACAGAATCCATTAATGCTACAAAAATACTTTCCAAAAAATCAAGTTATTTTCCCTAGATACATATTCCACCCTCGAAAGCCTCAAAATGCATCAAAAAACAGGGAATCTAAAATAGAGATGAGAAATAACTAAAAGAACATAAAGGTATGTCACACTAATGTTTCATAAGTGTACCCAACTAAGTGAAAAAACTGTGATTTATATAATTTAAGAGAGAGTATTATTTAAAAAATAGACACTCATAAGAGTAATTATTTTTGGATAATAATAATGACTTGAAATAAAATGTTATGATACTGAAGTAATTTATACATGACACGATTATAAGAGTAATTTATAATTCTTTTAGTCTGAAGATAAATAGATTTTCACCATGAAAATTTTATTAAAATATGAATATGTAGGTTTAAAATTAATGATTAATAAATTAATTCCATGGTTAATTGATATGATAATCATGTTTTTTGTTGTTATTACCATGAATAATTGTTCATTATATGTGGACGTTTGTTCCATTGTGAAGGGTGAATCAATTTGAAGAAAACTTATTTGTAATGTCAAAATGCATGTTATAGTTCTATGAATAAATTCACAATTCAAGAGAATAATGATGAAGAGGTAAAGGTATAGGATATGTTATGGGTGGTTAAAGGTAGTTATTTATCTAGCTATTATAATTTAAAATTCAAATATGAATTTCAATATTAGTGTTTTTTATTGAAATAATATATTCCTGTATGCTATGAAATTATATATGATATCCACTAAAAATAAAATATCATAAAGAGATAATTCAGTAGAAAACTAGATAATACATTCTTATATTCATGTAGAATATGAATAGATATAAGAGGTAGGTGAAAAATCAACATCAAATGTTTAATGTGATATATGTATAATTCCTTGGTTGTCTTAGTTTTTGCTTAAATATGGATTTAGTAATTTAATAATGTGGGAGAACTATACATAGTCTAGAGAAATTTGTTTTTCATGAGTATAATATAAACCATTTTATTTTTTCCACATGGTGAAACAATTGAACATTATTGTCACTAGTGAATCTAGAACATGAAATGAACTAACTATTCATTTTGAGGAGTAAACAATATAAATCAGATTTTCTTCTTATGTATGTTCATTAGAGTGTGCAATAGTGTTATAAATTTAAAATTTATAAGCGATAAAGGTTATGTAAAAAATGAAACATAAAAAGAATCAAATTCACTGATTCAACCTCCCCTTAATGAATTACCACACATGCTAAGGGTCCATTTCAAAACTAAACCAAACTAATGAGAAAACTAAATGATATTATGACCTTTGTGATGCAACAAGGAACCCCATGTCACAACCTCGACACCCACTCTTCATCAACAAACTGAACATAAAACATTATCAATGGTATCAACCTGAATTAATTATAATTAAACAATTGTCCAAAACACTTTACCTCTCTGATTATGATACAACTATTGAATTCATGACTCATTCATCCTTCCAAAAAGAAAATGAATGGGTTCGAGAAAGTTTAAGAATTAACATTGGATACCTCTCGAATTACTATTATCCTCATGAATCAAAATGAATCCTAGAAATTAAGTAAAAAATATCCATATATAATAACACATGATATACTTCTCAAAAACATATATCTCTATCACAAGAACACCACAAGATTAAAAAATGGAGAGAAAATAATATGATCACATAACATCATCATCATCTAATATAAAATTGTAATATCATATATAAATCACAATGTTTTCTTATGAAACAATCAAGGTGAATTACATTCCAGACAAACACCTTTTCCTGATGACCCTACATCATATTTGGCCTTTATATATACATTTCATCATCTTCAATATATACCTCACCAAGATCAATGATAAGGGATAAATCATGACGTTACTGATGAATATGGGGCATGTAGAAAACATCATGGATTTGAACTATATGTGGATGAATTGAAAACAAATAGAAAACCTCATAAATGTTCTGTAACACCATAGAGAACCATTATATCATGGATAAATATTATTCTCATGATCAGAACGTCACTACCCATAGTGAAGAGAAGCATTTAAAATCCCTTGATCTTACATATATAACTCTAACGGCATCTTCCTTTAATTAATATTAGACATATTGAAATATTGAGAAACATTCATTCGGTCATGAATTAGAAATACCATATCTACCACTATATGACCTAATTTTGATTAAAAAATCAACGAATACCCCTCCTTGATCCAAAAATATGATGATTTACAAGGATAACTATACAATTATGTTAATAATCCCCTACTATTTTCTAAGTGATGAATATTATTATAGGATAACTCTAACCATTATACTAGAAAGGATTTTACACATGAAAATATAAAGTACTACAAGTTTTTAGTAGTTCAATATATTTAATAAATTTTTTTTGACGAAACATAATACTAAGAATAGTTTAGATCCGAAATCACACTGAATACCTATCCACACATGTGAGGTAAACCAAGGATTATGTTCAGATATGATATCCCTTGGAGCTCTATGAACCAATAAAATATCTTATATATACTACCTTGATAAAAAACAACTATACATGACTGGTTGATTGCTAAAAAATGAGACAAATTCATTAACAAATCGAATATAACCATGATAACAATATATGTTTTCTAAGATAAAGTAAAAAAATTATGAAATATATTGAGTTATAATGAAAAATCAATCAAGCAATATACAATGATTGAAGAAAGATATAGATACCATGATTTTCATCATTATCCATATAGAATACTAAACACTGGAGATGAACTCGGACATTGACAACATTATTCCAATTTCATAAAACTAACTTCTCATAGTAGGAAAAAAATTAGCCACATCCTGACTAAAAATAAATTGTGATATATAAATCTCATAGATAACCACCTAAAAAACCAAATATAGAAAAAAATCCATCATGGAAAAAAATAATCATTCATAGACCATATCTCATGAAAATTAACGAAAAAAAAAGTATCACCTAAAAAATCATCCTTAAAATCTACCAAATGTGACTAAATTAACTGATAATCTATTGATGACTACACTTTTATCTGAATAATATATATTTTACCAACAACATGATCCATAAAGAGATGTATATATACATTACCCTCCACACTTTCTATGAATTTATTGTCCCACGAATAAAATATCTAGATGATTTACTACAAACTGAATCAGCTACTACATTCACCATCATTGGTGTATTGGAGATCTTGAAGTCATACTCTTTTATGAAGTATATCCGCTATCATTGAAATAGATTCTAGTCATGTTGAGAGATAATGTGTCTCAAACACTTATGATCAAGGAAAACCCTAAAACACTCACCAATGAGAAAATGACTCCACGACTTCACTGATAACACAACTACAAGATGGTAAGGATCAAGGCTAGAATAGTTAAATTCAATGAGACTTATATTCTAAGACCCATAAGAGATAACTGATCACTATTTCATAGAAAATCCCTTGTCATGACATAGATTATAAAAAATTTAAAAGATACATGACTACTCTAGATTCTAGAGATTAAGAATGATCATCAGATTCTATTCTCGTATAAGAAATGTGGTACCATAGACCCATATATACTGATCTGGTACTCGAAACAATTTTCTCAAAACTATATTTTAAATATAAATAGATGAACTAAGATAGACATACATATTTCACATCATTTTCATGAATTTAAACATTCTATATCACAATAATCTCATAATTTGGAAATAGATGGGTTGATGTCTTTTATAACATTATATATATGAAATATAATATATAATACTTGTGAATATTTCTATATAATCAAACCACATAGGAACCCCTTCTAGAATCTTCTTAGTTTGTAATCATCTTTATAACTTTGCAAATGGAAGAAAAATAAAGGGGTGCGATCAAATAGTTTGTATAAAAAAAACTAATGAACTTGTTAACATCGGTTAGATTATATGTAATTGTGAAAATATGAGTAATAGAGTAATATCTTTTTAAAAATGGTAAGAATAATATTTTTCTCTAATTCATGTAATATGTTCATGTAATATCAAATAAACATACATTCACCATTGAATAAAAGGGAATTATAATTATGCTAACATGGTATATTGTAATTATGTCATAATTTTATGAAATCACAAATTTGTGGCAATAATAAATGACATAACACCAAAATAATAAGCCAAGGACCATAATAAAGACAATATAAAATTTTGTGCTTATTCTAACTAGCTCTAAACCAAAAGTGGTATCTTATGAGAAGAAAACATTTACCAATGAGTTATATGGATATATAATATTAGGAAAACCCATTACGTTATTAAAATTATATATATGTATTCCACATAATTTCAGTTATCTTTTCATTGAACTCCATGTAAATAAAATTTTGTTTCATATTTAAAATGTTATCCCGTAAGGAAAAACTCGAAAATTCTTTGATAATAATGACATTATAACCAATGAGAATTCAATGGGTATACAATGATATTAGGTAATCATTTAGATAAAGACCCTTCAATTAAGAGAATAATGTATGCATTATTTAAAAAAATGTATGAAATGGTATAAATTTTATTTAATAATTTCCCCCGTCAATCAATGTATTGGTATTTGGATAAAAATCCTTTAATCAATCAAATGAAATGAAAGGGAATTTATAGAGGATTAAAATTAAAAAAATAACATTAAAAATAATGTTAAATTAGTAATGAAAAATTTAGTAATGAATAATTTCACTTATATAGAGGAAAATTAATGTGAGATAATGAGTTGAATTTTATTAGAAAACATTTCAAAATTAAATTGTATAAATACCTAATTTTTATCTCACATTCATAAAATAAAATTTTAACTCAAAAAATGGAAGAATTATAAAAAAATTACATTAAAATAAATATATATAATAGGACCTTTATAACTATTAAACCTTTGGTAAAAAACCTAGATTATAAGAGAAAAATACATTCTTAAATAAAATTATGTATTTAGATTTTAAAATATTTTTTTAATCCGACATCAGTAAAAAGGATAATGAAACATTATTCTGAAAATTGATGAGGGGAAATATCTGGATCATATAAAATAAAATAAATTTGGGTTCCCAAAAAGGAAATTATAATATTTAATAGAAGGAAAAATATAGGAATGAATTAGGAAACATGATTATAATAAACAAGTATTAATCAAAACGGTGTTGTAACTTTTAACAAGAAATAAACTAAAATGTAATTTTTTTTAAAGAATTAAATTCCCACAATAGATAAGGATAAGTTACCTTATAGGATATTTAAAATTTAAAATATTAGAGAATAAAAAATATATTTCATGAAAGATTTCTTAAGACCCAAATAAGAAGAAAATGGAGCCTACAAACCACATATTACATTTTTATCTTTTGATTCAAAATACCTAAAATGTATAACATGAGTTGGATTAATAAATCAATAATAATTTATGAAAATTTTGATAAAAATACTTCCAAGAGAAATATTTTCATCATAAAAAGGCAAATATTGGAGAATAAGAATCATATCTCAAGAAGAAAAATTAAGATTTGAAAACCCTTTCCTCGTGTATTTATTCACGCTAAACATATTCTTAACTTATTAAAAATAAAATTATGTTTATTAAAAACATTATTAATAACTTTTACCATCAACTTTAAATTTTATATGTTTTATTTATCATCATGGGTTATTCATTTATTAAATTGTTTTATTTAGTTTAGTTTCTTGAGGTAGTTCCATAAATTTATAAGAAGCTTTCACGGTATCATTACCATGGTAAATCGTTTGGTAAATTATTTTTATAATATATCTAATTGTATAGGTTCATGAATTTTATTATTCCATTAGAAAAAAACATATATCATTTTATAGGTTTTTCCAAATGGGACTCAAATTAATTAATGTGCCTTAATATGCCCATGTAAGATGGTAATGTTTAATTTGATCATTTTTTATTTATAACATCTGTTGAATGTGAAATATCATATTTTCAAAACAGTATTCTTGTTAAAAAAATCTAATTTATACTATAAATAATTTTTTTATTTCATTAATGTTAGGAAGTAATGCGAAATAGAATACGTAGTTTTAGGGAGGTGGTAGTTTTCACATAGACACACACACACAAAACAATCATTTTTTATTGAATGTATTGGAGGTAAAAATAAAATAATTTTTATTTTCAGAATCTTAATCATTTAATAAATAATATTTTTTTAGATCAAAAAACTCATTTGACAAAACAATGTATTAATGTTATGAAAAATTGAACAATTTATTCATGGAGGCAGTAGTCTAGACATACACATGAAGTTAACTTCATTTTTAAAATTGGTTTAGATGAAGACTGGAAATTGTTATTCCATTAGTATAATGAAATTATTGAATATTAATACAATTTATGTTAACATAATTTCATGAAAAAATCAATTTTAGGGGGTATAATAACTTAGAAATTATGATAGCTTAGTTGAGGACATTACAGTTAAATTTGGATGATTTCCCTTGGGTAAAAAATTAATGGTTTATACATTGGACTATTGGGAAGATAATGCCTTGTCAAACCAATAGATAGGAATTATTAGATACTATGGTAATTTTTTATTCTAAATCATTACAATGTGTTGAGAAAAGTGGTGGTGATGTGTGATATTAATAAGTTAGGGAAGTGAGTATTTTGTAACACTATAAGAAAGAAATCCTTACTCAATGTGTAAAAGGACCCAACTGTAAATAATAGTAGACATTTAATCAGGTAAGGTACATATTACTCCAATTAAATCATTTAATGAGATATTTTGAACATGTTTTTGGTTCCTTTCAGTTGGTTAAACACTTTTAAAAGAAATTTAAATTTACCATTATAAATTTTCAACGAAAGTAATACATCTTTTCCGCATAAAAATAAAGCAGAAATTATTATAAAATTTAGAACTAATAATTCCAAATAATAATTCCATTTTTATAATAATTATTTTAATGGTGATAAAAACTAATTTTTATATGAGTTCGCATAATAGGTAAAATACAATTTTTAGAAAATCGTTATTTTTAGCATAAAAATAATTTTTATGAAACAATTATTAATGTTGTTGATTTCCATAACATTAATCAGTATATTTCTAAAAAATAAGTGTCCTATTGATAAATATAAAAACAAAATAAAATATTACATAGTGAAATCCTTATTATAGGCAATGAAAAAAAAATTATCAGAATAAAAGATTACATATGTTTCAAAATTTTAAACATGAGTTATCTGAATTCAATATAAGATTTTAATTTAAAAAATATACCCAATTAAAAATTCATGGTAATTATATTTTCTTTATAAAATTTTTAAGTCATGACTTGATCATGATAAGGTCAAAAATTCCACAATTTTAATAAAAATAGTATTTTTTAATTAACATAAATATTAATATTTTCCAAAAAAATAATAACTAAAAGATAAATTTTAAAATATTAATTCATAAATGATGTTCATTACCAGAAATTAAAATTTAGATGTTTAAATTACCATCATTTGAATTGAATTGAAATTATTTAAATTTATTTATAGACATAAAATATTTTAGACAAAAAATGTTCCTAAAATTATTTCATATCAATTTTTGGGTGTTCATTTATATATTTAAATTATAATTATTATCAAAATCATATTTAAAAAGTGAACAGTATAATTAATAAGTTAATATAAAAATTAATTTTAAACAGTTGACTAAAAAAATACCCCTAATAAGTTATAATAGTTTTGACCCCATTTAATTAATTAATTATTTTCTTATACTTAAATTTAATAAATTAATTAATGATTCATTTAATATAATATAATATAAGAAATTTAAATATATTTATTTATTATAAACAAACTTATTAGATTTCTATTTACTTCTGGTGTGTTTGATATTTTATTTTTCTTATTTATGTACACATTATATAATAATTTTTTACGAAGGAATGTTGTGGTCCATTTCATTTTTTTATTTCATGCAAAGAAAGATACGAAATACATTAGATTTATTTATATTGAAGATAACTAGTAAAATATTTGGGAAATACATAAATGAAACCTGAAACTTGTCTAACCGAACAAAAGACTTATCCTTAATAATAAATTCTCTCAAAGGAGTAGTAATATAAGAAAAATTAGGTACATACCTCTTATTGAAGCATACACGAACATGGGTAATCTTGACTGCCACACCATTATTATTGCATACCCTAGAAACAATCGACATATTATTATAATGATCAACAATTAATCCCCAATGAGCTAAAAAAACCCCATTAAATTCACTTATATCACCCAATACTTGCAGTTTAGAAACCCACCAAAAACAAATGATTCTAAAGAACATCTATAAAATATCATAAATGGACTATATGATCTTCCTATTATTTTAACTATACAAAATAATAATCAATTAAAACTACCTAAAAATATAACAGAACTCAAAAAACATAAATTTCATCATTCCCATGAATACATTTTTTGTATTAGTGATTCAAAAATAGATTTTCCGGAATTTACAGTGTTCATTACAATAACCATTCTGATATTTTCATCCTACGACCTCATCTTAGGATAAATAAATTAGAAATGTTTTTTGGAACTAACTAGATCACTTCAGCTAATCAATTCTATAATCAATGATTAGTAGTGAGTAATGGTTATTCACAATCACCAATGTTTTCTAACAGTATGAAATATACAAATACACACTATTATCCATTTTCTACATGAGTTACACCAGAGCACCACAAGGTGTCACAATCATTCAAATGAAACCCCTTTATAAAATTATATCAATATAAATCTATAGTACACATAACATGGAACGAATAATCAAATATAAAGACATTAAAATTAGAGATATAGTATGTCTCATCACTATACCAAACTCGATAAAATGTGGATGGGGTAGCATCAACAACCTTTTATGAAATACAACGAGAAAATATTACATGAAATTTATTAAAACAACCATATAAATCATAGGATAACTCAATATGATGTTGTACATGAGGGGATATAGTGGCTCCAATGAATTTTATTCATTATATACTCATTCTCACCAATAAACCCATCTTACTCATTTCCAACACAAAGGATTATAACTCTCATGGGGAAACAATCAGAGATTATCTGTAATGAATAAAACCAGTCATTTACAAATATTGAATAACTATAACATAGTGACATGAAAAAATATCTCTAAATGTAACTACACTGTGAAATTCCTCTATCTAGATGATTTTTTCTTATATACTGTATTAAATTTTATAATTGGGATCGTAAAATAGAATATAAAAATCTTATATGTCCAATACACCTTTCTAGATATTATTTAACTATCATCAATATGATTCCCTTATAGTTTATAAAATTAATTCATCCTAAATATAATATTAGAACATAATTGATGAAAATTTTGACTCATTGTGATAAAAAAATTATAATCCACATATAATTCATAGATCCATGTAGGAAAAAACATAAAAAATAATAAATTTAACCTTTATAAATGGATAAAATTGAAGACGATCTCTAGAACCTCCAACCATTTCATAGTCTATTGATTAGAAACAAATACCTCATACTTCTAAAGAATCTATCACCAAAACTCAAGTATATACTTCCTCCAAATATTATCCTAACAATACTCAAACCTCTAATAGTTTTCTGGTCCATCACGCTACACATTATCCTCCCAATACACTTGGGGATAATTTCAATGTTCTATATTTAAAAAATAGTAGAATCTCAGAAAATCAGAACAAAAGAATATGGAACATTATTGCTTTATTTATGTTTAATTTCATTTGAGCTGCTACTATATAAGAAATTATTCTATAAGAAGAAGAATGTATTATTCATGAAAGATTCATAAATATATAACCATCAATAAGTATCAGTTATCCATCATATTAAATAAGTTTATTGTCATTTTATTTGATAATAAGGGGTTTTAGTTTCTTATGTTAATATTTATATATCTTTCTAACTACCAATAAGTTTTTTTAATTATACCATTTCTCTATCAAATCATTAAAAAAAATAACTAGTTCCTAGATTAAAACCCCATCCTAAATGTCATCTATGTGATTGAATACAACTTTATAATGATCTTTCTCCCCTTGAAGCTCTCATAGAATGGTAGTAAATAAATTTGTGATCACTGAATCCCACCACCAATAGGTAATGAGTTAGAGACTAATATTTTGGGTATAATGGAATGAAATGGGTGGTTGTTTCCTTATAATTCCATGTAAATAAAGGAAACATAAAATATAATATTTTATGATTATGGATAATAAAATCCCATCTACATGGAATTATATACATAACACTAGAATCCTAAGTAGAATTACCAAAAATAAAAATCTAGTGACAGAATTCTTTGATCACTTAATAACCACAACAACTCATCAACTTAGAGAGGCCCTTCTCGTTCATGAGATCCTCACTATGGAATAGAAAAAACACATAAATTGATATATATATATATATATGTATATAAGGTTGTGAAAACAAGTATAATTAGTGGTATCCTACTCAAAATGTACTATGAAATTATAGATGATGTATCTTAACACAAAAGTGATTTTATAATGAAATCATCATATCACCTAAAACATCATAACTATATCCCCGAACCCACCAAGGATTACTCACCAATCATTTCATAGAAATAAGAAACATTTCAATATAAATATATGTATAATAAGATACTCCATTTTAACATTCCCACTGATCTAATCCCCCTAAAACCTATATTCAGATGTCATAGTGTACCCATCCCATCTATACATCTTTCCACCACATACCATATATCTATGTATCAACATCTGAACCATAATTGTATAAAACAACGAAAAAATCACCACATACACAATTAAAACGTAATATAACCAAGCTCCATCACAACCTTTGCATGCACAAAGGATGGCTTAATACATTAAAACCCATGTATATCTAGATATAAGGTAACATTAATCCAGTACTACTTTTATATATTCATAAAATCAACTTTTAGCCACTAAAACATGTATATAGATATATGTCCCAACCGTGACATTATAATAGCTATAAGAGTACAAATCCTATAACAATAAGAAATTATAACCCCACTATGAAGAGATAAAATGATACATCTATAAGAGAGGGAACAATTTGGGATTAATCAAAAATATGTGTCTTTTATAAACTTGATGTTGTGAATACATCTGAAACATAGGAACTAATATAGGAATTGTCCATGTTAAATAACTGATGTAGTGAAGCATAAGAAATAACAAGAACACAATTAATATATAATATCTCAACACAAAACAATGTGAAACTAACTTATACAAATGAAAAAACTCATAGCTACACATAATAATTAAATTATAACTATAACCAGTAGAAATATAGCATAATTCTAAGAATAGAAATAATACAAACCCATTAATTATATCATACTACTTTACCTTTAATTCATTAAAAACCCCTGTAATATTTCATCATCAATTTTCCAATTAATAAATCCATTATTATTTTAGATCCAACCAATTCATGATTTTTTCATAACAATATAACTTTACACAATTACATTTAATTACATTTATAATTAAAAAATTCAATCACTTATTCATCTAATCATTTATTACATATATCATTAATTCATCAAAACCAATCAACATTAATTAATTCATTATATATTATCAATCCATAATTATGGTTGCTACGACAGGACTTCTATATAAATAAATATATCAATAAAAACATTTAATGAAAATATAAACTTAAACCCCCATTCAACAATCAAAAACAACAAATAACCTCCACTGCAATATCTATAACCTTAACCCCATCCAAAAAATCAATCGACTAAATTGTGGTTATATCTATCAATATCAATACAATGGAAACAATAATAAATAATTTAAAAACCATAAACAAAAAATAGTCATGAAATCGACTAAAATAATCAATATTTGGCCAATTAATTTCTAATAACAACAACCTAAAACACTATTCAATAAGTAGTTATTAATTTATTCTTTTGTATTTTGGATTTTTAATAAATTATAAGAACATTGAAGAATTATCAATGATAATATCATCAGAGTGAGTTCATGTAATAATAGAATCAATGGAAAAAGACAACCATAATATAACATGCCTATGTTATGATTCAATAAATTAGGCGATTTCATGATTGAATAAAGTGGATTATTTTTTGAGTATTTGTTATCCGTTTTTATCAATATTAGTTATAAAAAATATTAATGACATCAAGAAAGAACTAATAAAATGTAATCATAGAACTAAAAAACTATAAAAGTATATGAAATTATAGAGTGTCAATATCATTAATGGAAGAAGTATGTCTTGTTATCAACCTTCCAATTCCACATATTAAATTATGGACTATAATCTTATTTATCATTATTCCATCTATTTACCCATTGAGAAATTAATAATGATAATCCCATATTTTAAAGTATTATAGATTAAGATAAATTTTTAATCCCTTAACATGAAGCTTCAATGATCATAAACAATGGATGAGATGATGAGAGAAGAACAAACAACCTAAAACCTTCATAATGAACAGTAAATATCTTTGACTATAACCAAAAAAAGAAAAAACCATATAAAATTGGCCGAAGAAACCATAAAATCTAGTGAACGTGGAATTAATAGATTGGTGAGAATATAAAATAGATGAATGGTGAAGGAACTTAGAAAATGATATTCCATGGATTAAAAAAAAGAAATTTCAAAAAGTTTAAGACTAATTATTAATAATGATATCTTATGATCATCATGAAAGTATGCCTCTTTCATCAGTGGTGCGAGTGAAGAAGGATGAAAGATATTTAATCTGAGTGTCCCCATAAATATATAATAAAACATAGAGATATAACATCATAATATTATTTTGGAGATCACTATGGATGAATGTTGTAATCAAAAAAGCATGGACTTACCCTTTCCTGCTTTTCGTTGGATAGAATTCTATATTATTTGATGAAATGAAATGAAATAATATCACAATACGAGGAGTCATATCTGAATTCCAATATCATTGTAAATCATAGAACAATTCCAACCTTTCTCTATAAAACCCATTAAACCCTTTATGACGCTTATAATGGAGCCTAGGTACCACTTGATAGTGATCCTAATAAGGAATGAAAAATTAAAATTAAACAACTTTAGATCTGTGCTGAAATTCCTCTTGTCGTGGAATTTTGGTATTTATATAGGATTAACCTGACAGTACACATAATAATTAACCAAAACCAGATGAAACCCCTTCATATAAATAATGAACCAATACACCATAGCACACCGAACCTAAATGACCTTTCTATATCAACATACTAAACACGACACCTCAGATATAGTCGTGCTATTATTTTTCTGTCAACTAAAAAATTTTCTAATCTCTTTCCCTCCCCTTCTATGTTTCTATAAACAGTATACAACACATTTAACACCCCAAAATGAAAAATTTAATGTATAAAAAATATTTTTTCTAAAGTAGATACCTGTAAATTTATTCTCATCAATAATATTTAAAAATAATCCTATATAATAAGAATAAATAACCACAAAAATTTTCATTTTTAAGATAACACATAAATTGAGATATGTCTATCCCTAGAACCTACTATTTAAAAATTGAGTGGAGATAATCATAAATTAAAATTAAAATATCAATTACACAACAACTAATTAATGAATATATATAAAATCTCATCAACAGTCAACCATAAATAACCTAGGATAATGATAATTCATGTATGTAATATATCCCCAAGTACACTACTCTAAATAACAATATCACGACTGATAGTCCTGAATCTCAAAATACTTTTTTATGAACATCACCCCATAATCAATATATAACATACCAAATCATATTATATGGTATTAATCATGATGGTATTGATGAATATTTTTCATGTGGAATATATCATGGATACAAACCATCCATGGAGGAATAACTTATCAATAAGAAACATCACCGATGTTCCCCATTAAATTAAATATCCCAACCAATTTTGGAGAAATATTTACTACCATGAAAAACAATTCCCTAACAAATAAGGAGGAACATTCACAAAATTTGATACCATACATAAAAATAAAAATGTCCTTAACTATGCTCAATATAATTGTTTTTAAGATCCTAAGATAACATTAACCAATCATGAATTAAATTCACCTTCTTGACCATTCTCCATCAAAATTTTGGTTATGGAATAAATGATCCAATTACCAAAATCTATAAAAATGGAGTTATAAAAGGTCTGTTATCCAACACATCAAACAGAAATATAATCGTGGATGGGTGATGACTATTATTATAGGAATAATAATCCTTGGGTAATTGCATCACCAAACTATTCTAAAAATATTAAACACTTGCACATAATAATTCCTCCAATGTCTAAATATCATACTCTATATAACTATCCATCTGAAGTGAAATAATGTTATAAAGTTTAGTTATGATCCAAAATACTAAAAATTAGACAATATATATATATATGATTTAAAATGATGATATGAATCATAGATGACAATATTTAGAACCCCATGAAGGAAAACCAAATCCTCCAAATATTGTCTTGAGAAATAATCCACCACACTCTAGTACATGATCACCAATAAGTGATGTTACATTGTTAAAAAACCCTAATCATGAAAATAGTGTCATATTTAATTTTTTGTTGAGGTAAAGTGTATCATCCAGATGCTTTTATGAAATATTTTCTTTAAATAAATTTTATTATTTAGTATCTTTCATCTTACATAATCATGAGTGTAAACGATCTATGAGATTTCCTAATTATATAAATATTATTATAGCCTACACATTAGGTTAGTGAGAATAATTATTACTAACATATGAAAATGCATTATGAATTTATTAACTATCAATTATTTATGAAAAATACAAATCAATTTGATATTTTTATTTTTGAGATAATTACTTTTGGTAATGAAATTATTTTGATATATATGTGTTATTTAATTAATATAATATTTATTATGTTCTCCTAATGGACATTTTAGTCATAGGGTAGAAATAAAACCCTATTTAATGTATAAAAACCTTTTTCATGTTTAATTTTACACCTTTGAATGGGGAACCCCTTTTAAATTAATATATTTACCCATTAATAATTTTTATATGCATCCATAAACATGTTATTTTTAAGGGGGATATACAAATTTACAATGGATAAATTTATGATATTTTTCTCAAAACTTTCATGTTTTGATGAATAGTAAAAATACGCTAAATTTTAATTGAAAATAACTTTTTCATTTAAATAAATTATATGGTTAAATTATATTATTTAACTGTTTAAAAGTATAAATAGAATATATTTTTACCATTTAATATAATTTAGGCTGTTGGAATAAATCTTACATTAATTTCAGAGGTAGATACATTTCAATCTCTTACAATATTTTATCTTTTTTAACATGTTATCTAATTTCAACAATAGTATTAATTTTATATTAATTACTGCAACATTTTTTATTTTAATTATTAAAAATGAATTCTATATTTGAAATCCTTAGGGCTATATTATCATTAAAGGATACTTTTTTTTGGAATTAGGATTAGTAACTTTGGTAATTATTTTTGTTACCATGGTTAAAGGTACATCGGGTAATTAAAGGTAAAAATAATATTATAAACTTACCTTCAAACCAATAAAAATCCTATTGGATGACTAAATTTGACCATTATCATTTATTTTTCTAAATGAAATTACTTAACTTCCACTTACTTATGAGTATGGCATGAATATAATAAAAACCAATGAATATAAAAAAATGTCACAATCTTATTTTGTATATGTATATTAATTTTAATATATGGATAAGATGGAGATAATATCGACTATATATAGTATCTGGAAAGATAAAATAATTACCTTCATCATAGAGATTTATTTATAATTTGTATAGATTAAATAATTACCATTAATGATGACATAATATTGATGTAGAAATTAATTTATTAACAGAAATATTAATAAAATGGTTTTAAAAATATTAAACTAAATATCATATTAAATAATTGATGTGGTTAATGAATTTTCTAGGTGACTATGACATGTAATGAGGTTCCATTTTATAATTAAGGTGAGGGTATATTTTGGAAAATCCATAAATAATAATTTATAGTAAAATTAAAACCAACACAAAACCCCAAAAATGCATCAATTTCAATGACTATATGAGATAGGGTTGTAATCACATCAACCAATAAATTTTGGACACATTATTTATCTTAAGTGTGGATTATATTTCATTTTTTTCCTTCAAAATCAGCCATATCATGACCTTTTTCCTTATAAAATTCCCTATTTTCATTCTAGTGGTTGTGGTCATCTTCAAAGACCAACTCTAGTGCTCGGAGAAGAGATTTAGAAGAAGAACATCGAGGAGGTGGTAATATCTTTTAAATATTCTATCAAAATTATTTATTCTTCTACTCCTTCTTCACTAGATTTTTATTTATAATGTAATAAAATCAGTTTCACTAATATACTAATATTTTATTATAAATACTATACAACCATATTTCACCTTCTATCCATCTTATGACAAATGAAATCACCCCATGCTTTCCTGTTTGACATACAGTCTCCACGCCGCGGTGTAATCTATTTTCACCACCACCTTACTTGGATGGGTATAATGATTGAAATAATAACTATATATGATTATTATAAAAATTTACTAATTATGAAATATTATACACCATCCACTTTAACACCATTCAATAATTTTTGGAATCATATCATCAATCATGCATACATACGACCTACCATCTCCACAATGCGATGTGATTAATTCTACACGATCATCATTAAAATCTAATTATATACATGAATTTAAGGAATAAATATGATATATATTATACTAATATATTTTTATAAATTATTTTTCTCTAAACTAAGAAGTGGAACAAACTTATCCCACAAATATTACATAATATCATAAAGTTGTTAATATCTGAATAACAAGAGAAAATGAAATGTTACTAACAAACGGATGATAGTATAATCATATATGATATAATAAAAATTATTTTGATTCAAGAACAAGTCATTTACATTATTTAAATCATAATACAAGAGGATTAAATACATATGAAGGATATCAGACCTAAGGTAACAGAGAATTTTACAATCTAATTTTTATTTGATATTGTTAATACAAAAGTATTTATTGGGGAATATTTATCATCCACATATATGTTTCCAAATTATGTAATATTATTTATATTATTATAAAATTTTTAACGTTAAATTTTCCCTTTGGTGAATTTTAATTAAATGATTTGAAATGAATCTTTTATTGTTATTTGATTTGAGGCACTTTTTGACTTTTCCAACAAAAGTACAAGGAGAATGATATTTTAACTCATAGCACATGATTGGATTTTATGGTTTCATGACACCTTATCCTCCTAAAGCATTAGCTACAAAATTTTAATATTATTTTAAAATATTTTTTTTTTCAAATTTCGTAGCATTTTGAATAAAGAAAACATATTTTAAAATGAAATGATATTTTTCTTTGGGAATTAAGTTCATGAGTTTTATAAAAATTATATTCTTTATAATATGACACATGGTTATGTTTCTATCCCCATTATTACATGGATATTATTCTGTTTATAATGAATTTTTTTCTATTCAATCCATTTATTTTTAATGGATTACAATGTACTGATCTTTAAGTAACCTATTTTATATCACAGATTATGCTAGGAAGAATTATTTATGTTATTTGTGGCACACATAATAATGGTTTCTTTATTATATTGTTGGGACCTATATCCCCATCCAATTCATTGGGTAATGATTTATATCTCCTGATATAGACATGAGTCAATTGACACGTAAATCTAGTTTAGTAATACAATGATGGAATAAAGAGTGATCTCGGTTCAGTAATGGAATTTTTCCACTATTATGGTCTTGGTGATGATCCTTGACTAATATAGAATGATGTTCTATTATTATGTGTTTATACTACTATATTTAATGTCTTATTTTATGACTCTTGGTATTATATTTCAATTTTATGATTTATCCCCTAACACGTATTCTGATCTTTTATATGAAAGATAAGAGTTTCAAATGTTATGTTCTTAGTATTATGATATGATTGATATTTCCCTTGTATACCCTTACTTTCAATTTGAGATCAACCTTTCATATGTTTCATTTCCCCATATCATGAATAAGTGTTTTAAATAAGATATATCAAAAAATATTGTAGTTTTGAAGAAACAAGTTGGGAGAAAATGTATTTGTTTTATGAACCATTTGTTTATGATTATAAATTTTTAAAGACATGAAATCTATATGGTTTTGTTGTGGTATTTGTTATGTAATGTAATAAATATTCATCAATTTTGATGTAGTATCAAAATGTAAATTATGGGATGTTATAGTTGGTATTAGAGAAAAGGTATAGTTATCCTTTGGAATCTCGGATGAGATAACCTTAGTAAGAACCCTAAGGACATGTCTATGTATAGGTTAAAATTATATCCTATTGTTTTTGAGTAGTTTATGAATAACACAGGATAAAACATAAAGTGTCTTAAATTGTAATTTTATTCCTGAATTACATGGTTTTCCCATTATGATTAGTGTTTCTCACACTATGCTTATTTTTATTAGTTAATGGATGGAACCCAAAAGAACTACATTAATGCAGAATGCAACTGGAAAAAAATGATGCCCCCACTAAGAAACCAAATGTCATAGGATATGGAATGAAAAATCTTATATCTCGGGTCACACAACTTTCTCAAGGTATGAATCATGACAGAATTCCAAATGAGAAAAGGAGGGAGCAAAATTCTATTGAATCCTTCACGAGGCAGCGTCAACCTTTATTCAGTAGGTCTTATGATCCATTAGTGGATGATAAATGGATCAGTACCACTAAAGTGATATTTTCAACTCTATAATGATCTAAACATGATAATTTCATCTTAGAAGTATATCATTTGGATGGTGATGTTATCAGGGTTGGAATCTTATAAAGAATTCAAGGTAAAGAGATGAAATTGAGTTCATGAAATGGGATGAGTTACCTACCTTATTTTTCAATATTACATTCCTCATATTCATCGAACGAATATTGAGATGCAGTTGTTTTAAATTAATAAAAAGGATGATGACATTGTCTGTACATACAAAGTAAATTTTACAATAATTTCAAGGTATGCTTCTGTAATTATTATCCAACCTGAGAGTAAAATTGATCGATTCATTAGTGGATTAAAACCATGTCTTATAAGTGAATCAGTATTAAGGGGCATCAATAAATATGAGTAAATTTTTAAAGGTTCTCTCAAGGTTTAGATGGAGATTAGAGTAACCCGTAATTCATCTGGGTTTTATTAGATGGGAAAAACTGAATTCATTGGAAAATCTGAATACCACACTGAAAAGAAGATGAGTTTTCACTTATGATCAAAATGTGAAATGAATAATGGATGTAATTGTCTTAAAGGTACCAGTAAATGTTTTAAATTTGGAAAATTAGGTAATAAGGTTGTTTAATGCTGATGTGATGGTAAAAATATGTCTAATGATGCAAACAATGAAAAGGCTACAGATAATGATCCTCCTACACTTCAATGATACAAGTGAACAGAAATTGGTATTTATGCCAATCAATGCCCAAATTCAACGGTTATTGATGAAAATCAATGTCAACCAAAATCTTAAGGACAAAGGAAAAGGAAATTCACATGAAATAATTATCATCTATGTGGAGTAAAATAATGAAGTGGTGGAAAGTACACTTATCGTCCAGTCGAAAGTAAAAAATGTTTTATTTGATTCTCAATTCACCAACTCATTTATTTCTCAATAATTTTCTATTGGTATCACCATATTACCTCATCAATTAGATGTTGAGTTAGATGTGACAACCCCAAACAGAACAATACTCACATAAAAAGATTATAATTATTCTCCAGTTGAAGTTGGTGGGAATGTGTTTCATGAAAATCTTGTTATTCTTCCTATTTTGGAATTTGAAGTGTTTTTTTGCATGGATTAAATTTCTATATATGGAGAAGATATCTATTTATAAGTAAGGGAATTCACATTTCATTTTACAGATAAATCAATGACCATCTTTTGATGCCTAGAATAATATAAACTTCAAGTAGAAATTTCATACATCTTATGGGTATTTATTCATTTAAATGAAGGTTATTTATCTCAAATGTTTCAGGAGAAACACACAATTATTAACAAACCCAATTTACAGAAGTTTGATGATGTCTTTTCAGTGACTTTCTAGGTCTTCCTTGAAATAATGAAGTTTATTTTTCAATAGAACTCATGCTGGGGGATATGATTATTTCAAGCACACATTATTGAATGCCACAAATTGAGTTGTAGGAATTGAAGAAGAAGATCTAATAGAATATTGAAAAATATTCACAATCCCTAGCCTATCACCGTTGGGAGAACCTGTTCTATTTATTATGATTATATAATGATCAATGAGACTATACATTGATTATCGAGAATATAACAAGATCCCAATCATGAAAAAATATCATCTTCCTCGCATTGATGGCTTATTTAACCAAATATACAGAGATCAATACTTTTAGAATAATGATATCTGTTCAGGATGTCACCAATTAATGTTCAATAAGGATGATATACCAATGAAAAAATTCCATACATGGTATAGTCTTTATGAATTTATATTTATTCATTTGGTTTAACTAATTCTTTAACTATATTCATGGATCTAATGAATAGATTCTTTAGGGACTATATTGATTAGTTTTTGGTTGTATTTATTGATGGTATTCTTGTCTATTAAATGATCACAGAAGAATATGAATATCACTTGATAATTGTACTGAAGACCCAGAGAAAAGCTGAATATTAATAACAAATTTACCAAGTGTGGATTTTTTATTCAGAAATTTTCATTTTTTTTCACATAGTCTCAAGAGAGGGGACATATATAGATCTAACAAAAACATAGGTTATAGAAAGATCATTGAGAACAAAAATTATAAATAATAAAAATGTTTCATTGGTATTTGTCGATATTATCAATGTTTCCTAAAATATTTT
The DNA here is from genome assembly GCA_963277665.1 of Viscum album. Classification (NCBI taxonomy): domain Eukaryota; kingdom Viridiplantae; phylum Streptophyta; class Magnoliopsida; order Santalales; family Viscaceae; genus Viscum; species Viscum album. The sequence goes on along the minus strand of OY728164.1, from coordinate 1,004,872,941 downwards.
TCATGATTATCTAATCCACTCTCCATGTTGATGTGGAAAGGAGATAAGTTTGTTTGGATAGAGGAATGTGAAAAAGAATTTCAAAGAACAAAAAATGGTTATCCATTGCACCTGTTCTCACACTGACTTGTTGTGGAGAAAAGATTATGATATATAGTGATGAATCCAAGAAGGGGCTAGGATGTATTCTCATGAAAAATGATATAGTGATAGCTTATGTCCCACGAGAACTGATAATCCTTGAAAAAAATTACTAATTCATGATTTGGAATTTAGAGCGGAAATCATTGCATTAGAAAATATGGAGGCATTATCGTTATAGTGAAATGTGTGATATTTATACTAATAATAAAAGTTTAAAGTATATTTTCATAAAAAGGATCTGAATACACAATGAAGACAATGGATAGAGTTGATTGAATATTATGACATTTCAATACCTTACCACCCTATAAAATCAAACAAGGTGGAAAAAGAATTAAGTTAAGAATACCATGATAGCCTTTTCATGAAGAGTATAATAAAAGATCCAATGTTTATTGATTGTCAAAGGTAGGTTCTTAAAATTTTAAAGTGGATAAATCTTATCTTTTTAAAACAAATGTTCAAACATCAGTACTACTTAAGATTAAATAAGTTCACAAAAATATAGTAGAGCTAAAAAATAAGGTGATAAATGTTCCTGAATTCAACATTGATTGTTATGAAATAATAAGGTTTAGGAACATGGTTTTTATTCTTCACATACCATAATTAAAGGATCAATTAGATGAGGATCATAGTTCTTCATTATCTATTCACCTTGGAAGCACAACAATGTAAAGGGACTTGCAAGAGTACTTCTCGTTAGATGACATGAAGAGAGATGTCACCAAAGAAGTCTCTTAATTATTTGTTTTTCAAAAACTTATGGATGAGAGACAAAAGTATAATTGGATTTTACAATCATTACCCATATTAGAATGAAAGGGTAATAAATCACTATTTACCTTTTCATTAGACATAAAAAATACAATGGAAATAATTCTATCTGGGTAATAGTTTATCTCCTTAAAAACTAGGAACACTTAATTTCTTTTAGAGAGGATTTATCTCTTGATCATATTTCCAGGGTATATGTTAAGGAAGTGGTAAAATTTCATGGAGTATCACTTTTCGTTATATTTGATCAGGATCTGAGAGTATCTTGGCAGTTTTGTATAAGTCTTCAGCATGCTCTGGATACCGAGTTTTGTTTTAGCACTGCTTATCATCCTCTAACAGACAGTCATTCTAATAAAAAAATTCAATCTCTCTAAGACAAGTTGAGAGGTTTCTCTATGTATTTCAATGGTGTTTGGGATCATCACATACCATTGGTGGAAGTTTCTTACAATAATAGATTTCGGTACAATATTCACATGGCTCATCATGAAGTATTCTATTAGAAAACTATAGAACTCCAACTTTATAGGATGAAGTTGGGGAAATAAATCTAATAGGACCTGATCTTGTTTTAGAAATTGTATAAACGGTCAAATCAAATCAATAACGCATAAGAGCATCTCAGAGTTGAAAAAAAGTTATGCTGAAAACTAAAGAAAAGATGTAAAGTATGAAGTGGGTGATAATGTGTTCTTACAAATATCTACCTAGAAGAGAGTAATGATATTTGGAAAGAAGTGAATGTTGATCCCTAGTTATATCAATCCTTCTGAAATTCAGGATCTTATTGGGAAGGTAGCTTACCGATTGGAACTTCCACTGAATCTCTCTAATGTTCATGATGTTTTCCATGTATCTATCCAAAAAAAGTATATACCCAAAATTTCACATGTACTTAGATCAGATGTCATACCTTTAGAGAAATATCATTCTTATGAACAACAACTGATATAGATTTTGGATCATAGAAAAACATTTCTACAAAATAAGACCACTCACATGGTTAATGTTTTATAGAGGAACTGCTAATTTGAAGAAGCTACATGAGATCATTAGGATATGATGTGGGAAAGGTATCCTATTCATTTTGTTTCAAAGTGTATAATTTTGAAGGAGAAATTCATTTTTAGGTGGGTAGATTAAAACACCCAAATGTTTTTAGGAAATATTTTCATTATATAATCTTAATTCATCAGTATCTTGCTTTTTAACAATTGTGTCCTGATGATAGCATAGACACCCTGCCTTAACATGGATTTCGGGTCCCAAAACCGCTAGGTACCTCCTGTTTCCCCCATAGACACATGGTTCCCACCCTGGGGCACACCCACATGCCCGATCGAGTCATCTGACTAATGATAGTCTTCATAGGCCAATACTTGTCCTTTCTAGTGTGCTTTTTTCCCCACTCACAAAAACCCTAGGAAACATACTAGAAGGTCACCCATCTTTATCACTACTCTAGTCCAAGAATGATCAACTATGGATTTCTAATTAGGTATGATTTTGAAAAGGATGGTTTACCTTTTTGACATGATGCATATAATTTAATCATTTAACCCTGTATCATCCTGAGGTGTTACATTCACACCTGTTAGAGCACAAAGTCCCTATTGTGGACCATACATCGCAAGCTAAGAAGTGCACCACACTTAGGGAAGAGTTACGGCTCGGATACAAAATGTAACAACTGGTTCCGATGATACAACATACACCCCACATTATAATAGCCATTGGGTCCTGTCCCACCAGGCACCACCAGTTTCCCTTGAAGACACGTGGTCCCCTCCTTGGGGCCCATCCACATTCCCCAATGGGTAATCAAAGTAATGATAGTCCCCAAAGGCCAACACATGTCCATTATATTGTGTTTTTTCCTCACTCACACACACTACAAGAAACTTCATAGAAGGCTACCCATCATAATCACTACTCCAGGCCAATAATTCCTAACTATGGAGTTCTAATCAGGTAGGCTCCCAAAAAAGGAAGGTAAACCTTATTGAAATGAGTCGGTTCATTTAGTCATTTAACCCTTTATCATCATGGGGTGTCACATGATTTTCAAATAATCATGAGTTGAAATGAAATGTGAGGCACCCTTATTATAAAATTACTATATATCCTAGCTATTAGGTAAGCGGGAGTAATTATAAATAACTTATGAAAATTCATTGTGAATTCATTGGTTATCAATTATTTATGAAAAATATAAATCAAATAAATATTTGAATATTTGAGTGAATTAATTTTTCAATTAAATAAATGTGTTATATGTGTGTTATTTACTTAATAAAATATTTTTTGATATTCATCCAATAGATTTTTTTGTAACAGGGTATGAATAAAACCTTATTTGATGTATAAAAACATATTTATAAAATGTCAAATTTTACACCTTTGAATGAAGAACCCATTTAAAATAAAAATTTTTACGCATTAAAAATAATTATATAAAATCATAAACTATTTTTATTATGAGTGACATAAAAATTTACTTTGAATGAATTTCTGATATTTTTCGATTAACATTCATCCTTTGATGAATAGTAATAATATAGTAAATTTAATTGAAAATAGTTTTTTTCATTGAAATAATTTATATAGTTAAGTTATATTATTGAATTATTTCAAAGTATATATAAAATATGTTTTTTAACATTTAATAAAATTTATTCCATTTCAACTAATCTTATATTAAATTCAGATGTAAAAACATTTCAATCTTTTGATTTATTTTATCTTTAAGAGCCCGTTTTCTCACTTCAATAATAGGATTAATTTTAAATTAATTAATATAAATTTTTTGTCTTTATTTTTGAAAAACTGATTCCATATTTGGAATTAGTAGGTCCAAATTATGTTAATAGGCTACTTTTATTTTTGGGTATTATGAATAGTAACATTGGTAATTATTTTTCTTACCATGGTTAAAGGTAAATCATGTAAGTAAAGTTACAAATAATATTATAAAATTACCTTAAAAAATATGAAATCATATTTTAAAACCAAATTCGAACTTTTTAATTTATGATTTTAAATGGAATAACTAAATAGAAACTTACCTATGAATATGACTTGAATATAATAAAAATAAATGAATGTGACAAAATGTCCTAATCTCATTTTATATAAGTATATTAGTTTTAATATATAGATAACTAGGAGAGATTATCAAATATAGATAGATTTTGGAAGTATAAAATAATTAACTACATATTATAAATTTATTTATAATTTTAAGAGATAAAATAATTACCATTCATGATGACACAATAGTGATGTATAAATTATTTTATTAAAAGAAATATCTAATAAATGGTTTTAATAATATAAGAAGAAATATCATATAAACTAATTAATGTGATCCAAGAATTTTATTAGTTAATATGATAGGTTAGGGTTGTATTAAATATTTTGTTTCAAATTTATATTATTTTTGGATTTTATTTAATGTCAAATAAATGAATAGTGTGAAAATAGAGACTATTGATATTTTATAAAAATAAGGTTTTATTAAATTATTTAAAAATCAAAAAAATATTTTAAAATAAAAAATTGTTAATTAAAAAGTCTAAAATATCATAAAATATTCATTTATGGTCAATTAACACCACATAAAAAAATATTTATAATCATTAAATATTTATATTGTTATTACCACAATTAAAATTAAACATAATAAATAAGTGTCAACTAAAAATATATAGTTTAGATTGAAAAATAACTTTTCCAAAATTTATTTGTTGATGCGATTACCGCCTTATACCATCTCATATTCGAAATTGGTACATTTTGAGGTTTTTGGGTACAATATGATTTTATTATAAATTATTATTTATGGAGTTTCTAAAAGTGCCCCTCACCTCAATTATAAAAGGAAAACTCCTCCCTCACATATTCACTTAATTTTAGGATTTTATCTTCGTCCCTCCCAAGAAATTTTTCCTTATAATGATTCCTATTTTCTTTCTATAGTTTGTGGTCATCTTCAAAGACCTACTCTAGTTCTCTAAGAAGAGATTTAGAGGAAGAAAGTCGATAAAGAGGTAATCTACTCTACAGATTTGTTCAATAATCTTTCTCCTTCTACTAAATCATCATAATATGTTTCATTACAAAGTAAAAATATATGTTTCAATAATATAAAGATATGTTATTATAAATATGAAACAACCATATTTCACCTTTTATCCATCTATGTATAAAGAAATCACCACACGTGCGTACGTATGACTTACCATCTCCACACTATAGTGTAATCTTTTTTCTATGCCACCTAACATATATGTGTACAATTATGGAACTAATAACTATATATTAATAATATAAAATATTTCTAATTCTGAAATATTATACAGTATTCACTTCAATACAATAAAAATTTTTTGGGAGTTATATCATCGCTCGTGCGTATAGACGGCCAACCATCTCCACAATGGAATGTGAAATTCCCTGAACCTAGATACCCAGAGTCGGTGAATTATTACACAACATTGGCATGATCACAAGAAAGATCAATTCTCGAAAGACCGATTAGTTTAATAGCCTTGGAAACACTAGATATATTCATAAAGTTTACATTACATCAATAAGTGAAAAACTACAACAACATATTGTCTTCATATCCCCTCATACTATCCCTACAGGTCATTCATAAAATACTTCTTCACATTCTAGGAAAAATAAAACATAAAAAAGGGTGAGCTCAGATGCTCAGTAAGGATAACAATATAGCAGAAACTTTCACAAATAAACATAAAAATTTAGGGCAATGTATAACTAAAACAAAAGCCTTTTAAACATGAACATCAGCATAATATGGAACAGATAAAATGAAATAATGCCATTTAATTATTCACATGTATATTCTACTAGTCGAATAATCACATGAAAATAATAATAACCACTTTCATAATGACAGAATGCATAATTCCAGACTATCATAACCACGTAGCCAAGGCCTCGTGCCAAGACTAAAAATAAGATTTTGTCAAGGCCTCATGCCAAGACACAAGATTGTCTCATGAGACCTACCGATGCATTGAGGAGCTATAGCATGCTCCACCCGTCACTTACTAAGTCCAATGCATTCCTCATATGAAAAGTTTTAAACATAACATAAACATTTGTATTAAAACTAGCATACGAAATGTCAATACTTTATCCACAAACCATGAATGGTATAAAAATAGCACATCCATAGTCAAACATAACTCATTCGATACAATATAGAAGATTGTATTGTATCATATTAACCTCAATTGATAATAATGAAGGATACTGACATAGATGAAAATAATCGTCAAAACTATTAGAGAGAAATATCCCCCTTTTTCTTGAAATCATTTAAAAGTCACAGTATTTGTCAAGAATCCATTTAAAAATAGATTTTAGAATCAAAGTGTCCCATACCACTTTGAAACTTTTAAAAGGATTTTTGATTTGAAAACTTTAATTTCAATATAAAAAAATTCCTGAAAACCATTTTTAAAACATGGACATTAATGAGAAAGATTTTGAATAATAAATCTTTAAAACATTTTAAAATTATATTTTAGTTAGAGTTACTAACAAAAAGAGAGAAAATTGAATAAAAATAATTTAGGTAATAAAAAATTTGTAATATCATGAGAATAAATGGATTTATGATATACTATGTCAAAGTACATTATATACACCATATAAAAGTGATTTGGTTTGTAAAAACAAAGGAGTCTCAATGGAATGTAAATTGAGATGAAATATCTCATAAATGCCGTATCCTTAGGTTAGGATAATTCAACGACATAATTATGTGTGAAAAATATAAATACACTTAATATGATTGGATATTCAGTGTAAAACAATCAAAGGACATTCACGCATATTCTTGTAAAAACAACCCCATTGAATTGGATGTTTAACCCAACAAATGGAGATTGAGTAAAAATTACACTTATCAAGTTCATACCAATGGCTTGAGAATTTATAAATTGAGTGATTATGTGTATCAAAACTATATCCACATAAAGGGGAGTAGAAATTATGACATAATCAAATGACTAATTATTCCACACATAATCTTGGAGTAAAATAATCAATGAAGTATGCGTAAAGCTGATTGAGTGGAGATTGAAATTTGTAATTCCCTTACCAATTTGGTAGCATATGAAACATACACCCACGAAAGGAGGATCATAAAATGATTATCTAAATATAAATGAATTAAATTATATTACCCAATGAATACAAACATGGGCAGTACACACACCACAAGTAATAAATAAGTGTTGAATGATGGAAATCTCATGGATTTAAAAGTGAGATGAGAAACCCCTTACTTTGTACATTTTCCTTGGTCGAAGGTAGGTTATCCTCCTGTATAATGGTGAAATAACTGTTATTGAATTATACAAGAATCATTTACATTAATATGATACCATATATGATCTTTTAACATTTATTTGTTAATAATATCTTAGTATTATCGTCATTTCGGGTGTTAAATTACTCATTTTCTTTTATATTTTTTGTTACGTAAGTCGTGTTTGTTATGGATAGGTTGTATCTTATTCATATCCAGAATTATATCAAGTCCTTAAACATTATTTTTAATCATCAAATTAGAATTATACTTGAATGGATACGATAGAGAATGAATCTCATCGCGTTCGTGGAGACGGTAGTCCGTACGTACGCACGAGCGACAATATCATTCTTTTGATGTTAAAATAATATATAATTGGATTTTATATCATATAGACAGAATAATTATCATGTTATATTTATTTATTTTACATGGATTACATATCATTATTATACCCATCCAAATAATAATTTATTGAACGACAAATACACCACGACGAGGAGACGGTAATCCGTACGTACGCACGTATGGTCACATGCCATTCAAAGGATGGATAGAATACTGAATATGGATGTACCATATTAATAATAACATCACAGTATATAGAATATACTGGAGTTATTATTTTAGAATATAAATAACAAATAAAGAAGAAGTGGAAGAAGAAAGGAACTTGAAAGTGGGTGGTGAAAACATTACCTCTTCTTCGGGTTCTTCCTTTTGATTTGATCAAAAGGGCTCCTTAGGTTGGCTTTATGACCAAAATAAGGCCCCTAGGTTGTAGTGAGAGAAGTTGAGAGAGTATTTGGGTAGGGTTTTTCCGAGACAAAAGGCTTTGAATGTGTGAATTAGTGGGAAGGGGGAGTGCCCTTTTATAAGAGGGGTGAGGGGCACCATTGAAAAAGCTAAAAATATTATTTTATAATAAATTCATATTCGGATTATAATGGCTCTAAAGTAGGTTATTTAAAGTTTAAGGTGGGTATGGGTCTAAATCCACTCAACCAATAGAATTCCTATAGGTTTGGGTCATTATATTATCCTTATCTTTAAGTATTAACTCTTAGTTAATTAGTTTCACTTTTACAATGTCTCTTTGTATGTTTATATTATATGGTTAACAAACATACTATATACATCCAAGCGACCCCCCAAGTGGTCCATTAATGATACACCTATCATGATATAAGTCTCTTGGCCAAAACGTATATTTTTAGGAATTGAATATAAATTAATAATATAATATTTGTTTTATAAACTCTTTTATGTCAATTTTGACACTATTGGGTATTTTGTTTTTGATAAAATCATAACAGAATAATTACTTAGAACATAATTTATATAATCAATCCTAATATGTTATATTAACCTAGAAAATTAATGGAATTTATAAAAAGTCTCAAATTACATTTATTTTGATAATTATAATATCAATTATTTTAATATTTTATTAATTAGGTAATTAGTGCATCACCATTTTGTCATAAATAAATTAAATTATTTAATGTCTAAAAATTATAAATAAAATACCATTATGTAGGAAATATTTTTATATTTATAATGAATATTTACAATTGAATTTTTCTTATGTATAACCCTATATTAAAAATGTTTTAGTAAATAAACATTGATTTTAACTCTTTTAACTCTTCATTGAATTAAATAATAATAAATGTCCTAATATAACACAAGTGGACCTAATGAACATATTTTACTCCTAAGGTTTATTTTGGTCGATATACACTTGTCCAATATAATTAGGACATGTGTTAGGGTAATATTCATATCATCTTACCCTTAATTACCCTATTTACTTTTAACCGTGGTAAATAAAAGGAATTTTTTTACTATTCACCAAAAATTATTTTCATCTCATTGAACCACATTTTACTCCTTTATATTAACCGTGTCTCTCTGATTTTCGAAATTCCACTCACAGAAGCGGTAAAATTTTGTTTTATGAAAAATTCAGTTTTTTAACTACCACTTAGTGGTTTCACTATTCATCAAAAAAAGAAAGTTTCCAGAAAAATACCAAAAATTAGGCCTAAGATATATTAGAAATTATGATTTCAAAAATGATGTCTATTTTACCAAATTCAAAATAGATTAGTTGCATTAATTAATTTAAAAATTAATTCATGTCGTCAAAACAAATAGCGTGTTTTTAAGAGATAATAACTATCAAATGATTGACACTTGTTTATGTCTGGTTTAAATGTGAAATTACATCCAATGACCAACATTGTATTAAATGGTAAAAATATATTCTAAATATAATTTAAAACCACTCAAATTAATAATTTATCACTATTAATTATTTCAATTAAAAAGTTGTTTTTAATTAAATTTTTTTAATTGTCACTATTCATCAAAATATGAAAGTTATCTGAAAGGTACCAAAATTTCACCCTTATCTAATTTCGATATTACGAATCCAAAAATGAAGTCCATTTAGAAAGAGAGAATTTATAAAATTTAGAAAATTAGGTATTACTATTCATAACGACTACTTTGACTGGTTGTGGTGTGTTAGAATCTTGAAGATGCGTACAATGTACGCCATTGCATTATTAAAAGGGAAACTTACCGTAGAAGCTTGGGGTGTTACATTCTCTCCTCCCTCAATAAATTGTATCCTCACAATTTTTTTTTAAAATTGGGCTTGAGAATATAATGGAATGTCTCACATTGGAAAAAGGGTCAATAAAACTATCACTTTAAAAGAAAGGAAGAGAGGTATAAAGGTCACCCAAGGTAACCCATACTAGGATTCCATATAGGAAAACATGGATATAAATGATAAACTAAGTGTTATGTTCAGATGGAGAGGGATAGAAAACATGATCAGGAAAAAGTTAACAATAACAAAATCACAAACTTGTGTTTGGAAAACTGGCCATTAGTCTCCCAGTAGGAAAAGTAAACTGACAACATTTTTTTAAGTTACATTACATAAGGATGAGGAATTCATTTATGATATTGACTAAGAACATAAAGAGATATACTTACTTTTTAATTAGGGTTTCATTATTTAATAAATTTTTACCCCTAACTCATTTTTTTTGAACAATGAGTATTCAAGAAGACTTTGTCACAGTGGAAGAGCTAGAATAAACTTCTATAGAAATACATGATCCACGTAGGATAAACTATATATTTACCTTCTCTTTAGAGATTAATCAAAACTAAAATGGTTAGTATAATATCTGATGATCCCCCAAATGGATATTCCATTAGAAAAAAACACTAATCTTAATTTCTAAAATTAAACCATCAATTCCCCAAAGTTAAATAAATACCATTCAATAATCAATTCTACTTAAAATCCTTCAATATAATCCAAGCTAATATTGAAACCCAAAACTTACAATAAGGTAGTCTTCCATGTTAAATTGTATCTTCAAATGACATTAATTACTCTCAAAGTCACATACTTAAAAGTAATTAACCTAATCATTTCCATAAATAACCCAAATCACTATAAATCTACAATAAAAACATAGATAAAAATACACCATTACTCCTCAGATCAAACCCCAAACTATTCTATTTTCCTTGGGCATATAGTGGTCACAAAAAATAGAACAAATTTAAAAATAAAATTTATCACTTAATCACCAACTCATTTTCCTATACTAAGGGTATTCTTTTGATAAGACATAAGATCCCAAATCAAATTATTATTGATCAATAAAATCATTTAACTTAAAATAATAGTCACACTAACCAGGGACTTCACGTAGTCCAGTGGTAGGTGATAAATCCCAATCGAACTTTGGTTGTGGGTTTGATTCCAACAACTTTGTCTGACACGATGGGTTGTCACACGGTCCGCGTATTGTCCTTTTTCGAAATCTATATTTTATAACATTACCAAAATGAGATAAATTCCTCAAAATAACCATAACATAATTTAACCACAAATCTTATCTCATACCTTGCATTTCCATCCCAAATTATAATAACCTATAATTTTCTCAATCCCAATGATCATATAAAACCAAATGGTTATTTATAACTATATCCACACGAGAAAAGATAATTCAACCTCAAATATCATTCTCAAATGGAAACTGTAGGGTTAAAAATACAAGATAAAATTATTCCAATGTAAACCCATCAACAAGGAGCACTAATACTTTTTAAACATTTTCCCAACCAATTATTTCCACATGGCTTCTTCTATGAAAAATAAAATATCTTATAGAATAGGGCATTCACTTGGGTAATGGCTAGGTCCCCTACATTTACGGAAAATGACTGTAAATGGATTCTTGGGACCATTTTTAAATTTTTTCCATAGTACTCATCATTTTTTTCGGAAATTATTCGCATTATGTCCTTCCTTCTCGCACGTAAAGAATTTCTTTGTCCCATTGAGACACTTTCTTGGGTGTCTCCTTCCACATTTCCTGCATGATGGAAATTTAGGATTTCTTTCTCCATGGTCTCCACTGTTGGAGCTCTTATCATTCATCACCTTTCTCTTCTTTGTTGAGTTTGAGAATTGGTTAATATATTTATATTCGTGATCATATTTTTGGAAAATTGATTTTTCATAAAGATGATATCTTTTACTCCTATCAAAATTTCAGTTTGTTTCTCATTACCACCACCGTTCCCACCTTGTACATCATTCTCAAAGTAACTATGACTTCCTTGGAATACAGCCATTAACTAAAACCATAAATCATTTTGTGAGTAACAGTAGTCATAAAATCATTTAGAGATTAACATGTCTCCATATTATTAATTTGAAACACATTAAGATTAACCAAGGTCATTTAGTATCATCTTATATATATAATACATTAAATCGGTTTGTAAAGAAAATGTAAATTATCCTAAGCATATCCCCCGGGAGTGTCGCAACCAAAAGTGCAGCAAGGCCCGTTGTTGTGCACTAGTTCTCGTTCGAGTCTAGCTCAAAGCAGTGTTTTCAGGTTTTACCCCTAGGTACATCTGTGCCAGAGCCGCCTCTACCTGATCGTATCCAGATAGGGATGTATTTTTTGGAAAACTCACAAAATCTCTACAGTACCAAAATTCTAGGAAGTTCTTCTATTCTAATCCTCAAAGACCATCTTAGGTCTATGTGATCTAATCAGAGTTTATCTATATCTAGCTTCCATGGTTTGTACCAGAATTCATTTGATACCAACTGCAATGCCCCGAACCTAGATAACCAGTGTCGGTGCATTATTACACAACATTGGCATGATCACAAGAAAGATCAAGTCTCAAAAGACCGATTAGTTTAGTAGCCTTGGAAACACTAGATATATTCATAAAGATTACATTACATCAATAAGTGAAAAACTACAACAAAATATTGTCTTCATATCCCCTAATACTATCCCTGCATTTCATTCATAAAATACTTCTTCACATCCTGGGAAAAATAAAACATTTAAAGGGGTGAGCTCAGATGCTCCGTAAGGATAACAATATAGCGGAAACTTTCATAAATAAACATAAAAATTTAAGGCAATGTATAACCAAAACAAAAGCCTTTTAAACTTGAACTTAAGCATAATATGGCAAGGATAAAATGAAATAATTCCATTTAATTATTCACATGTATATTCTACTAGTCGAATAATCAGATGAAAATGTTAATAACCACTTTCATAATGACAGAATGCATAATGTCATACTATCATAACCACGTAGCCAAGGCCTCGTGCCAAGACTACAAATAAGATTTTTTCAAGGCCTCGTGCCAAGACACTAGATTATCTCATGAGACCTACTGATGCATCGAGGAGCTATATCGGGCTCCACCCGTCGCTTACTAAGTCCAATGCATTCCTCATATGAAAAGTTTTAAACATAACATAAACATTCATATTAAAACTAGCATACGAAATGTCAATACTTTATTCACAAACCATGAATGGTATAAAAATAGAACATACACAATGAAACATAACTCATTTGATACAATATGGAAGATTATATTGTATCATATTAACCTGAATTGATAATAATGAAGGATATTGACATAGATGAAAATAATCGTCAAAACTATTAGAGAGAAATATCCCCCTTTTTCTTGAAATCATTTAAAAGTCACACTTTTTGTCAAGAAGCCATTTCAAAATATATTTTAGAATCAAAGTGTCCCATACCACTTTGAATCTTTTAAAAGGAATTTTGATTTCAAAACTTTAATGTCCATATAAAAAAAATCCTTAAAACCATTTTTAAAACATGGACATTAATGAGTAAGATTTTGGAAAATAAATCTTTAAAACATTTTAAAATGATATTTTAGTTAGAGTTCATAACCAAAAGAGAGAAAATTGAATAAAAAATATTTAGGTAATAAAAACATTGTAATATCATTAGAATAAATGGATTCATGATATACTATGTCAAAGTACATTATATACACCATATAAAGGTGATTTGGTGTATAAAAACAACGGAGTCTCAATGGAATGTAAATTGAGATGAAATATCTCATCAAGGCCTTATCCTTAGGTTAAGGATAATTCAACGACATAATTATGTGTGACAAATATAAATACACTTAATATGATTTGATATTCAGTGTAAAACAATCAAAGGACATTCACACATATTCTTGTAAAAACAACCCCAATGAATTGGATGTTTAACTCAACAAATGGAGATTGAGTAAAAATTACTCTTATAAAGTTCATACCGACGACTTGAGAATTTATCAATGGAGTGATTATGTGTATCAAAATTATATCCACATAAAGGGGAGTGGAAATTATGACATAGTCAAATGAATAATTATTTCACACATAATCGTAGAGTAAAATAATCAATGAAGTATGCTTAAAGCAGAATGAGTGGAAATTGAAATTTGTAATTCCTTTACCAATTTGGTAGCATATGAAACATACACCGATTAAAGAAGTATCATACAATGATGATGTAAATATACATGAATTAAAGTATATTGCACAGTGAATACAAACATGGGCAGTACACACACCACAAGTAATAAATAAGTTGTGAATGATGGAAATCTCACGGATTTAAAAGTAAGATGAGAAACCCATTTCATTGTACTTTTTCCTTGGTTGAAGGTAGGTTAAACTCCTGTATAATAGTGAAATAATTGTTATTTAATTATTCAAGAATCATATAAATTAATATGATATCATATATGGTCTGTTAACATTGATTTGTTAATAATATCTTAGTATTATCGTCATTTCAGGTGTTAACTTACTCGTTTTCCTTTATATTTTTTGTTACGTAAGTCGTGTTTGTTATGGATAGGTTGTATCTAATTAATATCCAGAATTATATCAAGCCCTTAAACATTATTTTTAATCATCAAATGATAATTATACTTGAATGGATACGATGGAGAATGAATCTCATCGCATTCGTGGAGACGGTAGTCCGTACGTACGCATGAGCGACAATATCATTCTTTTGTTGTTAAAATAATATATAATTGGATGTTACATCATATAGAAAGAATAATTATCTTGTTATATTTATTTTCTTACATTAATTAAACATAATTATTATACACATCCAAATAATAATTTATTGAATGACAATTACACCACGACGTGGAGACAGTAAGCCGTACGTACACATGTATGGTGACATTCCATTCAAAGGATTGATAGAATAATCAATATGGATGTACCATATTTATAATAAAACCACAGTATATAGAAGATAATGGGGTTATTATTTTAGAATAGAAATAACAATGAACGAGGAAGTTGAAGAAGAAAGGAACTTGAAAGAGGGTGGTGAAAACATTACCTCTTTTTCGGGTTCTTCCTTTTGATTTGATCAAAAGGGCTCCTTAGGTTGGCTTTCTGATCAAACTTAGGCCTCTAGGTTGTAGTGAGGGAAGTTGAGAGAGTAGTTTGGCAGGGTTTGGCCGATCCAAAAGGCTTTAAATGTGTGAATTAGTGATATGGGGGAGTGCCCGTTTATAAGAGGGGTGAGATGATCCTTTGGAAAAGCTAAATATATTATTTTATAATAAATTTATATTTGGTTTCTAATGGCTCTAAAGAAGATTATTTAAAGTTTTAGGTGTGTATGGGTCGAAAACCACTCAACCAATAGAATTTAGACAGGTTTGGGTCATTATATTAACCTTATCTTTATGTATTAACTCTTAGTTAATTAGTTTCACTTTTACAATGTCTCTTTAAATTTTTTTATTATATTGGTAATAAACGTACAATATACATCCAAGAGACCCCAAGTGGTCCATTAATGATACAAATATCATTATATAAGTCTCTTGGCCTAACCTTAGATTTTTAGGAATTGAATATAAATTAATAATATAATATGTGTTTTCAAAACTCTTTTATGTCAATTTTGACACTATTGGGTATTTTGTTTTTTTATAAAATCATAACAACATAATTACTTCGAACACAATTTTGATAATCAATCCTAATATGTAATATTAACCTAGAAAATTAGTTTAATTCATAAAAAGTCTCAAATTACATTTATTTTGATATTTATAATGTCAATTATTTTAATATTTCAATAATTAGGTAATTACTGGATTACCATTGTGTCATAAATAAACTAAATTATGTAATGTCTAAAAATTATAAATAAAATACAATTATGTAGGAAATATTTGTATCTTTCTAATGAATATTTAAAATCTAATTTTATCTTATGTATAACCCTATATTAAAAATGTTTTAATAAATAAACTTTGATTTCAACTCTTTTAACTCAATTTTGAATTAAATAATAATAAATGTCCTAATCTAACACAAGTGGACCTAAATGATCATATTTTACTCCTACGGTTTTTTAGTCGAGATACACTTGTTCAATAGAATTAGGACATGTGTTTGGGTAATATTAATATCATTTTTACGCTTAATTACCCAATTTACTTTTAACCGTGGTAAATAAAAGTAAAAAAGTTACTATTCACCAAAAATTATTTTCATCTCATTGAACCACATTTTACTTCTTGATATTAACCATGTCTCTCGGATTTTTGAAATTCAACTCACAAAAGCGGTAAAATAATGTTTTATGAAAAATTCAATTTTTTAACTACCACTCAGTGGTTTCACTATTCATCAAAAAATGAAAGTTTCCAGAAAAATACCAAAAATGAGGCCTAAGATATATTTGATATTATGAATTCAAAATTTATGTCTATTTTACCAAATTAAAAACATGTTAATTGCATTAATTAATTTAAAAATTAATTCCCGTCGTCAAAACAAATTGCCTATTTTTAAGAGATAATAACTATCAAAAGATTGACACTTGTTTATGTCTGGTTTAAATGTGAAAATACATCCAATGACCAAAATTGTATTAAATGGTAAAAATATATTCTAAATATACTTTAAAACCACTCAAATTTATAATTTACCACTATTAATTATTTCGATTAAAATAGTTGTTTGTAATTAAAATTTAGTAATTTTCACTCTTCATCAAAATATGAAAGTTATCTGAAAAGTACCAAAAATTCATCCTAAGATAATTGCGATATTACGAATCCAAAAATGAAGTCCATTTCGAAAGATAAAATTTATAAAATTTCAAAAAATAGGTATTACTATTCATAACAGCTAGTTTGATTAGTTTTGGTGTGTTAGAATCTTGAAGTTTCCTACAATGCACGCCATTGGATTATTCAAAGGGAAACGTACCTTGGAAGCTTGGGGTGTTACATTATCCCCTCCTTCAATAAATTGCATCCTCTGAATTTTTTTAAAAATTGGGCTTGAGAATATAATGGAAAGTCCCACATTGGAAAAAGACACAATAAAACTATCACTTTAAAAGAAAGGAAGAGAGGTATAAAAGTCACCCAAGATAACCCATACTAGGATTCCATGTAGGAAAACATGGATATAGACAATAAACTAAGAATTATGTTCTGATGGATATGTATAGAAAACATGATCAGGATGATGTTAACAATATGAAAATCACAAACTTGTGTTGGGAAAAATGGTCATTAGTCTCCCAATAAGAAAAGTAAAAAAGACAACATTTTTTGTTTTAAGATACATTACATAAGGACGAGGAATAAATTTATGATATTGAATAAGAACATAAATAGATATACTTACTTTTTAAGTAGAGTTTCATTCTTTAAAAAAATTTTACCCCTAAATCATTTTTTTTACAATGAGTATTCAAGAGGACTTGGTCACAATGGAAGAGCTAGAATAAACTTCTATAGAAATACATGATCCACGTAGGATAAACTATATATTTACCTTGTCTTTAGAGATTAATCAAAAACAAAATGGTTAGTATAATATCTGATGATCCACCAAATGGATATTCCATTAGAAAAAAACACTAATCTTAATTTCTAAAATGAAACCATAAATACCCCTAAGTTAAATAAATACCATTCAATAATCAATTGTCCTTAAAATCCTCCAATATAATACAAAGTAATATTGAAACCCAAAACATATAAGAATGTAGTCTTCCACGTTAAATTGTATCTCCAAATGACATTAATTACTCTCAAATTCACATACTTAAAAGTAATTAACCTAATCATTTCCATAAATAACCCAAATCACTATAAATCCACAATAAAAACATAGATAAAAATCCACCATTACTCCTCAAATGAAATCCCATACTATTCTATTTTCCTTGGGAATATTGTGTTCACAACAAAGATAATATATTCCAATATAACATTTATCACTTAATCACCATATCATTTTCCTATACTATGGGTATTCATTTGATAAGACATAACATCCCAAATCAAATTATTATTTATCAATAAAATCATTTAACTAAAAATAATAGTCACACTAACCAGGGACTTCACGTAGTCCAGTGGTAGGAAATAAATCCCAATCGCACTTTGGTTGTGGGTTTGATTCCCACAGCTTTGTCCGACGCGACGGGTTGTCACACAGTCCGTGTATTGTCCTTTTTCAAAAAATATATTTTATAACATTACCAAAATGAGATAAATTCCTCAAAATAACCATAACATAATTTAACCACAAATCTTATCTCATACCTTCCATTTTCATCCCAAATTATAATAACCTATAATTGCCTCAAACCCAACGATCATATAAAACCAAATGGTTAGTTATAACTATATCTACAAGAGAAAAGATAATTCTTCCTCAAATATCATTATCACATGGAAAACTACAGGGTTAGAAATACAAGAGAAAATTATTCCAAAGTAAACCCATCAACAAGGAGCACTAATACTTTTTAAACATTTTCGCAACCATTTATTTCCATATAGATTCTTATTTGACCAAGAAAATATCCTATTGGATAGGTAATTCACTTGGGTAATGGCCAGGTCCCCTACATTTACGGAAAATGACAGTAAATGGATTATTGGGACCATTTTTATCTTTTTCCATAGTACTCTTCATTTTTTTCAGCAATTCATCGCTTTATGTCCTTCCTTCCCGCACGTAAAGAATTTCTTTGCCCTATTTAGACACTTTATTGGGTGTCTCCTTCCACATTTCCTGCATGATGGAAATTGAGGATTTATTTCTCCATGGTCTCCACTGCTGGAGCTCTTATCATTCATCACCTTTCTCTTCTTTGTTGAGTCTGATAATTGGTTAATATATTTATATTGTTGATCATATTTTTGGAAAATTGATTTGAAATAAAGGAGATATCTTTTACGCCTATCATCATTCCATTTTTTTACTCATTACCACCACCATTCCCACCTTGTACATCATTCCCAAAGTCACTATGACTTCCTTGGAATCAACACATTGACTAAAACCAGAAAGCATTTTGTGAGTAACAGTAGTCATAAAATCATTTAGAGATTAACATGTCACCATATTCTCAATTTCAAACACATTACGATTAACCAAGGTTATTTACTCTCATCTTATATATATAATACTTTAAATCAGTTTATAAAGAAAATGTAAATTATCCTAAGCATATCCCCCAGGAGTGTCGTAACCAAGAGTGCAGCAAGGCCCGTTGTCGTGCACCAGTTCCCATTCGAGTCTAGCTCAAAGAGGTGTTTTCGAGTTTTACCCCTAGGTACATCTGTGCCAGAGCTGCCTCTACCTACTCATATCCAGACATGGATGTATTGCTCGGAAAACTCACAAAATCTCTACAATACCAAAATTCAAGGAAGTTCTTCTATACTAATCCTCAAATATCATCTTAGGCCTACGTTCTCTAATAAGAGTTTATCTAAATATAGGTTCCATGGTTTGTACTAAACTTCCTTTGATACCAACTTCAACGCCCCTAACCTAGATAGCCAGAGTCACTGCATTATTACACAACATTGGCATGATCACAAGAAATATCAAGTCTCGAAATACTGATTAGTTTAGTAGCCTTGGAAACACTAGATATATTCATAAAGATTACATTACATCAATAAGTGAAAAACTACAACAACATATTGTCTTAATATCCCCTCATACTATTCCTGCAAGTCATTCATAAAATACATCTTCACATCCTGGGAAAAATTAGACATTGAAAGGGGTGAGCTCAGATGCTCACTAAGGATAACAATATAACATAAACTTTAATAAATAAACATAAAAATTTAAGGCAATGTATAACTAAAACAAAAGCCTTTTAAACATGAACTTCATCATAATATGTCAAGGATAAAATGAAATAATTCCATTTACTTATTAATATGTATATTCTACTAGTCGAATAATTACATGAATATATTAATAACCACTTTCATAATGATGGAATGCATAATGCCAGACTATCATAACCATGTATCGAAGGCCTCAAGACAAGAATACAAATAAGATTTTGTCAAGGCCTCGTGCCAAGACACTAGATTGTCTCATGAGACCTACCGATGCATCGAGGAGCTATAGCGGGCTCCACTCGTCACTTACTACATCCAATGCATTCCTCATATGAAAAGTTTTAAACATAACATAAACATTCGTATTAAAACTAGCATAAGAAATGTCAATAATTTATCCTCAAACCATGAATGGTATAAAAATAGCACATCCGCAGTCAAACATAACTAATTCGATACAATATGGAAGATTGTATTGTATCATATTAACCTCAATCGAGAATAATGAAGGATAGTGATATAGATGAAACTAATCATCAAAACTATTATAGAGAAATATCCCCATTTTTCTTGAAATCATTTAAAAGTCACACTATTTGTCAAGAATCCATTTCAAAATAGATTTTATAATCAAATTGTCCCATACCACTTTGAAACTTTTAAACGGAATTTTGATATGAAAATTTTAATGTCCATATAAAAAAATCCTTAAAACCATTTTTAAAACATGGACATTAATGGGAAAGATTTTGAATAATAAATCATTAAAACATTTTAAAATGATATTTTAGTTAGAGTTCCCAACCAAAAGAGAGACACTTGAATAAAAATAATTTAGGTTATTAAAATTTTGTAATATCATGAGAATAAATGGATTCATGATATACTATGTCAAATACATTATATACACCATATAAAAGTGATTTGGTGTATAAAAATAAAGGAGTCTCAATGGAATTTAAATTGAGATGAAATATATCATAAAGGTCGTATCCTTAGGTTAAGGATAATTCAACGACATAATTTTGTGTGAAAAATATAAATACACTTAATATGATTGGATATTCGGTGTAAAACAATCAAAGGAAATTCACACTTATTCTTGTAAAAACAACCCTAATGAATTGGATGTTTAACTCAACAAATGGAGATTGAGTAAAAATTACTCTTATCAAGTTCATACCGATGACTTGAGAATTTATCAATGGAGTGATTATGTGTATCAAAAGTATATCCACATAAAGGGGAGTGGAAATTATGACATAATAAAATGAATAATTATTCCACACATATTCATGGAGTAAAATAATCAATGAAGTATGCGTAAAGCTGAATGAGTGGAAATTGAAATATGTAATTCCCTTACCAATTTGGTAGCATACGAAACACACAACCATGAAAGAAGTATCATACAATGATGATGTAAATATACATGGATTAAAGTATATTAAACAATGAATATAAACATGGGCACTACACACACTACAAGTAATAAATAAGTGGTGAATGATGGAAATCTCATGGATTTAAAAGTGAGATGAGAAACCACTTTCTTTGTACTTTTTCCTTGGTAGACGGTAGGTTAACCTCCTATATAGTGGTGAAATAATTGTTATTAAATTATACAATAATCATTTACATTAATATGATATCGTATATGAACTTTTAACATTGATTTGTTAATAATATCTTAGTATTATCGTCATTTCGGGTGTTAACTTACTCATTTTCCTTTATATTCTTTGTTACGTAAGTCATGTTTATTATGGATAGGTTGTATCTTATTCATATCTAGAATTATATCAAGTCCTTCAACATTATTTTTAAAAATAAAATGAGAATTATACATGAATGGATATGATGGATAATGAATCTCATCGTGTTCATGGAGACGGTAGTCCTTACATACGCACGAGAGACAATATCATTATTTTGATGTTAAAATAATATATAATTGGATGTTATATCATATAGAAAGAATAAGTATCATGTTATATTTATTTTTCTACATGAATTACACATAATTATTATACCCATCCAAATAATAATTTATTGAATGACAATTACACCACGACGTGGAGACGGTAAGCCGTACGTACGCACGTATGGTGATATGCCATTCAAAGGATGGATAGAATACTGAATATGGTTGTACCATATTTATAATAACATCACAGTATATAGAATATACTAGAGTTATTATTTTAGAATAGAAATAACAAAGAAAGAAGAAGTTGAATAAGAAAGGAACTTCAAATAGGGTGGTGAAAACATTACCTCTTCTTCGGTTTCTTCCTTCTTATTTGATCAAAAGGGATCCTTAGGTTGGATTTCTGATCAAAATAAGGCCTCTAGGTTGTAGTGAGGGAATTTTAGATAGTATTTGGGCAGGGTTTGGCCGATCCAAAAGGCTTTGAATGTGTGAATTAGTGAGATGGGGGAGTGCCCTTTTATAAGAGGGGTGAGGGCCACCTTTGGAAAAGCCAAAAATATTATTTTATAATAAATTTATATTCAGTTTCTAATGGCTCTAAAGTGTATTATTTAAAGGTTAAGCTGGGTATGGGTCGAAAAACACTCAACCAATAGAATTTAGAATGATTTGGGTAATTATATTAACCTTATCTTTAAGTATTAACTCTTCGTTAATTAGTTTCACTTTTACAATGTCTCTTTGTATTTTTATATTATATGGTTAATAAACATACTATATACATCCAATAGAATCCCAAGTGGTCAATTAATGATACAACTATCATGAAATAAGTCTCTTGGCCAAACCTTAGATTTTTAGGAATTGAATATAACTTAATAATATAATATTTGTTCTAAAAACTCTTTTATGTCAATTTTGACACTATTGGGTATTTTGTATTTGATAAAATCATTACAGCATAATTACTTCGAAAAGAATTTATATATTCAATACTAATATGTCATATTGACCTATAAAATTATTTCAATTCATAAAAAGTCTCAAATTACCTTTATTTTGATATTTATAATATCAATTATTTTAATATTTCTTTAATTCGGTAATTACTGCATCACCATTGTGTCATAAATAAATAAAATTATTTAATGTATAAAAATTATAAATAAAATACCATTATTTAGGAAATATTTTTATCTTTCTAATTAAAATTTATAATAGAATTTGTCTTATGTATAACCCTATATTAAAAATGTTTTAGTAAATAAACATTTATTTTAACTCTTTTAACTCTTCTTTGAATTAAATAATAATAAATGTCCTAATCTAACACAAGTGTGTAGGATCGAAATATAATATGAGAAGCTCAATATACAAGAGGGGGGTGAATTGTATACTTTAAAAATTCCTTTGGAACCATTAAAGTTAGTTATGAATAACTAGAGTTTCCTTAAGAAAAGGAAAGGCTAAGTTTAACAAAGTTAAACTAAGTAAATTCACAACACCTCTAACACCGAACTGAACTTGGAAAGGGATTCCAAAAGTAGGTTCCGGAAATATGATTCCGGAAATTGAAACTTAACAAAAGTTACAATATGAGATTCTACCTTAAAGCGTATAGAATCTAAACTAATCAGAGTAAGTAAGGAAGTATAAGAAAGTTATACTTTCCTTAAGATACAAAAAAACAGCGGAATAACAACAAGTAGTAAAACTACTAGTAACAAGATAATAGTCTTTTAACCCAAAGAGAAAGGTATCCAACAACCTTGGATAAAGGTACCTTGATTTATACTTTCAAGCAAGTCTATCTTACCCACACCAGGGTAAGCCCTCGATACGAAGATCGGTGTCTCTGTCTTGCTATCCCCGCAAGCCCTCAACTTAAAGGTAGTTGGCAACCTCTGTCTTTCTCAGCAAGAAAGTCCTCGATCTTTAAGGTAGTCGGCACCTCTGTCTTTCTCAGCAAGAAAGCCCTCAATCCTTAAGGTAGTCGGAACCTCTGTCTTCCTATCCCCGAAAGCCCTCAAATGTAATCACCAACATTCGGAGTCGCACGAAGCTTTGAGAGTTAATAAGAGACTCTCTCTCTAGAAATCACTTCAACAGAATGTAGGCACAAAACTCAGTTGTTTTTCCAACAGCACCGAGCTCTTTCAAATGAGCTCCTATTTATAGGTAAGGTCGGCTCCTCTCCAATGGTCATATTTTCCTTAAAGTTCGGAGGGACCTGTACACGTGTCACTTAGACAACTGTTAGTTTATAACAAAATGGACGACATCGTTTTATAACAAAACAAGTGTAACAGAAAGTACGACATCGTTTTAAACTCTAACATAAAGGTTCAGAATAGAAATTTCGGAGTGAAGGTTCGGAGTGAATAAATTCAGAGTGTATAAAACAATGATAATCAGATTCTGTTTAATAGGAGAATTCAGAATGAGAATTCGGAGTAGGAATTCGGAATAGGAATTCGTCATCAGAAATCG
Organism: Viscum album; assembly: GCA_963277665.1. Classification (NCBI taxonomy): domain Eukaryota; kingdom Viridiplantae; phylum Streptophyta; class Magnoliopsida; order Santalales; family Viscaceae; genus Viscum; species Viscum album. The sequence goes on along the minus strand of OY728164.1, from coordinate 1,004,848,686 downwards.
TAATGAGAATTCGTCATCAGAATTCGTAATGAGAATTCGGAATGAGATTTCTTCATTAGAATTCGTAATGAGAATTCTTCATTGGAATTCGTAATGAGAATTCTTCTTCAGAATTCGTAATGAGAATTCTTCTTCAGAATTCGTAATGAGAATTCTTCTTCAGAATTCGTAATGAGAATTCGGAATGGGATTTCTTCATTAGAATTCGTAATGAGAATTCTTCTTCAGAATTCGTATCCTGAATCTGGAATAGAACTTAGTCAGAATTCATATCCGGAATTCGGAATGAAACTTCCTTATAGTTCTTGTCCAGAATCTGAATACTAAACAGAATGCTTTTATATCAAAGTTTTAATGACTCTGAGAAAATGAATCCGAAACTTATACTTAAGAAAAATATTGATGAAAATATGATAAGGATAATTTTTCTTATAAAAGCGATTTTCCTTAAGAAAGCAATTTTCCTTATAAAAGCAATTTTCCTTATAAAATCAATTTTCCTTAAGAAAGCCTTTTTCCTTATAAAAGCAATTTTCCTTATAAAAGCGATTTTCCTTAAAGATAAGGTGTTTGTGATTTTCAAATCAAGAAGGAATGGAAAAGTCATAAGGAAAACCTTATTGACTCAACAATCTCCCCCTTTTTGGAAAGCACAATCATCCTTACGAAAACGCTATTCTATGAAAAAAGAAACACATTAAAGCTTATCTCCCTTGGTTTAAGGATATAGATGAATACGACTAACTCCCCCTTAGGTTTTGAAACTCTAAGGATCGTATTCATATTTCCGGAGTGATGTTTCTTTAAGAAAAACTCCCCCTTAAACAAACTCTTATTAGAGTTCTTTTTCCTTGGGTATTTTCCTTTCTCCCCCTTTGATAAGCACTTATTAGATTTCCTCTTTTTCTTAAGGATCTTTTCCTTCTCCCCCTTTGTGATTTTCAAAAAGAATTGGAGGGAATGGAAAAAACTTAACAATGTACCTGAAAAATTAGTAATGACAACAAACGAAACAAAAAACACAATTCTCATTATATTTGAAATGTCAGCAACAAAAACAGATTACAACAAAAAGATCGGATTGGTCATTTCGGATCTTTCTCCTTCGACATGAGCCCCTTAAGAATTGTCTTGATCTTTTTGAGGTCCTTATGATCTTCCTCTGCTTGCTTCTCTAAGACGACTATTCTTGCTGACTGAGCTTCAATGATTTCTTCCTGAGCCTTCAACTTTTCTTCCTGAACTTTCATCTTCTCTTCCTGAGCCTTCAACCTTTCTAGAAAATCAATCCGATGATCCCTTTCAAATTTCCAACTCTGATTAACGAAGTTGAGCTTTCCATTCATATCTCTCACTTCCTGAATCCGAATGTTCTTTTCCTCTGTCAATTTCTCATCGAATGATGCAGTCATCTCATGAAACTTCTTGTCCTCGGTTTGAAATGCATCCTTAACATTTTCCTGAAACTCATCCAGCAACCTCATCTCTTCCACATTTTTCTTCGACCAGCTTGTCATCCTCTTGCAAGATCTTTTATGTGCTTCGTAACCAACGAAGAAAGTTTTGAACTGAGCTTCAATCTCAACACACTTATCCATTACCAGGGATACGGAGTCGGTTTTCTGATTCAGCGCATGTTGAAGCATCTGGCATCTAGAGTAAATACTGGAGAAGGTTGGAATGGTTCCCACCAACTTCTTCAAGGGCTGAACAACAAAATCGTGCCCCAACGATGATGACTCCGAATCTGAAACCTTGCTAGGAGAATTTTCTTACTCAATAAGCTCCAACTTCCTCTTAGAAGAACTACCAGCTTCCTTCCTCATACTCTTTTCTGAACTCGGGGTATCAGCAAGAATTTGTTTCCCCTTATCTTTTTTCGGAATAGAAACCTGTTCCGGAGATTTCTTCTCGCTATCAGACACTTGAACAACCAAATCTTCCTCATCAGCAACTTCTACATTTTCCTTATGAGCAGCATCAAGTAAAAGATGTTCTTCTTCTCTCAGACAAGAAACTTCTTCTTCGCCTTTCTCTTCTTCCATAGTCGGAGTAAAAAGCTTCGAAGATTGAGCTTCAGATGTTCGGAGCGACAGGTGTTCTGAAGGAGTTCCTTTGTATTCATCTACTTGTTTGAGCACATCTCCTGTCTCACCACTTCCTTCATCAGCTTCTACAACTTCTTCCACTTGCTCTACTTCCTCAGTAGCAACAGCCTTTTCCGGAGTAACAAGATTTCTTCCTGGAGTCTCAGGTAGAGATTCCAGAGAGAAAGATCTCGGAACGGGAATGGTTGCTGAAACCATTTCGTTGAACTTTAACAAGGCCTGAGCTACCTCAGCCACAGACATTTTCTTCTTCAGTTTCTTCTCCTTTTCTTGTTTCTCAAGCTCATCAGCGGCCTTTTCTTTCAGAGCTTTAGCCTCTGCAGGATCCAATACGAACTGCGGATCTCCTTCCTTCCTCTTCTCTTTGTCAGCTCTCCACTTCGCTGCAACCTCATCAGTATAGGTTTTCTTCTTCTTAGACTTAGGAGGTGCGGAGTGGACTTCCTTAGACTTAGGTTCCTCAGCTTCGACAACCACTTCTTTCAGCTTCCTCTTCCTTACCGGCTTGGATGATTCCGGATCAGCCACTTTCGGAGTCACTTCTACTTGTGGAGGTAGATCAATAAACTTCCCAGACTCCTTGTCAAAAGCTATATTCATTCTCTTAAGAGTGTCATCACTGAGCAACATGATCTTGCAAACATTCGGCTTAGAACTACAAGCTACCTTGAAGGACTCAAGGCACCGAACTATGAGCTTTTGACAAAATTGATGGGTACATCACGATCTGAGCTCTCAGATTCCCCTTCTTCAAATTTTCAATGTTAAGAAGAATATGTTTCATCAAGTTGAACATTCTTAGATTTATCAGGAAACTTAAGATATATATCTCACTTTTCTTCAGACTATCCTTATCTCCTTTTCTCGGTACGATAAGGCCTTGTACCCATAACTCCAGAATCCGGAAGTTTGTAGATAGGCTTGCTATTTTCGGAGCCTTGTCATCATCCAATCCGAGAATTTCTAAAGCCCTTTCCTTGTTGAAACTACCCAAAGAGTCTGGCAATACGTGGGAAATAAACTCATCTTCCCCCTCATAACATAGCCCTACCAAGCTTGCAGCCTTGGTGTAAGAAAGCTTATATGTCTTTCCATATGATTTGAAAGAAAATTTTTCTCTATTATCTTCCTCGAAGAAAGCAACCGACTCATAAAACTCGACAAGCAAGTCAGAGTACACTTCATCTTGGTTGCCGGTTTTTGATACCGCAACACCTTCCCAGCCATTCAGCTTGATATTCTTTGAAATAATAGAATCATAGTTGCTGAAGAAATTCGGATGAACTAACCTCTCTCTGTAGACTAACCACTGAGAAATGGGCTTGGTTGAAGACATTTCTTGAGAAGCTAACTCTGCAGACATTCGGATTAGAAGTCCTCTGAGATATTCGGAACAGAGAAGATTGAAGTTCGGAACTGAGAAAACTGTGGTTCGGAACGGCCTTAAATTGAAGAGTCAGAGCTTCAGCACGCAAAAGCTTGAAATCGATGTGGGACGAGAAAATAGGGTCCCCTTTATATAGGCAATGGGATGACGGTTCAACTTCCTCGGTTGATCTAACGGTTTAGAATGATCTGAGATCAGATCTAACGGTTGAAAGCTTGAATCCGATCTTTTTGAGGTTTTTATTAAAGTAAAGAATTAAGAAATCCAAAAACCAAAAACAAACTATAAGAAATTTCCAGCAAGTAAAATATGATTACGAAAACTTAAGTAAGGAAAACATACCTTTCGGATTAGCTTAGAAAAGTTATTCGTAATGGGTAATATAAAGACGACTACGAAAAGCTCAATATGAAAAAGTAAATACGAAAAGTCAATACGAAAAACTCAATACGAAAAACTCAATACGAAAAAGTAAATACGAAAAGCTCAATACGAAAAACTCAATACGAAAAAGTAAATACGAAAACTTGTTATGGAAGATTCAGTACGAAAGTTCCATTATGAAAATACCAGTACGAAAGTTTTCCATTCCGGAAATTTTCAATACAAATACTTCCATTCCAGAAGTATTCTGTGCGAAAATATCCTTTCTAGAAAATTGTAGTTCCGGAAGTTCCATTCCGGAAATTTTCGTTCCGAAAAGTTTGAAAACAAATTTTGAAAAACTTTGTTAAATAAACAATCAAATGTACTCCCCCTATGAAAAGGAGTTTATTACTGTAAGGAGATTTTTTCAACATAAAGTTAATTAAGGAAGATTACCTTACGGTTATCATTCCTAACTTTTGTTTAATATATTCAAATCTATCAGAAGGAAAGGATTTTGTGAAAATATCAGCAAGTTGATCTTGAGTTCCGATAAACTGAAGAATAATATCTCCTTTGAGTGTGTGATCCCTAAGAAAGTGATGCCTAATATCTATGTGTTTTGCACGAGAGTGATGTGCAGGGTTTTTACTTAGGGCAATGGAACTTGTGTTATCACACAAAATTTGAGTTTTAGTAAAACTCAAGCCATAGTCTGTGAGTGTGTGTTGCATCCACAACACTTGTGCACAACAACTTCCAGCTGCTACATATTCAGCTTCAGCAGTGGAGAGTGCAACAAAATGTTGCTTCTTGCATGACCAAGAAACTAATGAATCTCCTAAGAAATGACAAGTTCCGGATGTACTTTTCCTATCCATTCTACATCCACCAAAGTCAGCATCAGAAAAACTTTTTAGAACAAAATCATTTCCAGAAGTATAAAATAATCCTAGATCCATGGTTCCCTTAAGGTAGCGAAAAATTCTTTTTACTGCCTTTAAGTGAGATTCCTTAGGATTGGATTGATATCTTGCACATAAGCATACTGAAAACATTAAGTCTGGTCGACTAGCTGTTAAGTAAAGTAGACTTCCAATCATACCTCTAAAAGATGTTTGATCTACTGGTTTCCCAGCTTCATCAAGATCAAGAGAGTTTGAGGTACCAATAGGAGTACTTATACTCTTAGTGTTGTCATAACCATACTTTTTAAGAAGATCTTTAATATACTTATGTTGATATATGTAGGTTCCTTCTGGTTTTTGAGAAATTTGAAAACCAAGGAAAAATGTTAACTCACCCATCATACTCATTTCAAACTCAGATTTCATTAGACTAGCAAAAGAGTCAGTCAAAGATTGCTGAGTTGAACCAAATATAATGTCATCAACATAAATTTGAACAATCAAAACATTTTTCTTATCTTTCTTTATAAAAAGGGTTGGATCTTCATTTCCCTTAACATAGTTATTTTGAAGCAAAAATCCAGTAATTCTATCATACCATGCTCGTGGGGCTTGTTTAAGGCCATACAAAGCTTTGGTAAGTCTAAAAACATGATCTGGATATTTTGTATCTTCAAAGCCAGGAGGTTGTTAAACAAAAACTTCCTCTTGAACATAACCGTTAAGAAAAGCACATTTCACATCCATTTGATAAAGTTTGAAATTAAAGAATGCTGCAAAGGCAAGTAGAATACGGATAGATTCAAGTCTAGCTACTGGAGCATAGGTTTCTTCATAGTCTATTCCTTCTTGCTGATTATAGCCTTTAGCAACAAGTCTAGCTTTATTTCTAAAAATGACTCCATTTTCATCACATTTATTCCTGAAAACCCATTTTACTCCAATAACAGAAGTTTCCTTAGGTCTTTCAACCAAGGTCCAGACTTTATTCCTTTCGAATTCATTTAGTTCATCTTGCATTGCTTTGATCCAATCATCATCACCTAAAGCTTCATCAGTGCTTTTAGGCTCTAATTGGGAAAGAAATGCTAGATGTTCTACTTCATTTCTTAAGGAACTTCTAGTCCTTACAGGTTGATTTACATCACCAATGATACTATCACTGGGATGATTCTTAAGAAACACCTGATTTGGGTTTTGTAAAACCTGTTCATCAACATAGGGTAGAAAGTCTTCTGGGGTAAATGTTTCAGAAGTATCTTCTAGAACAATTTCCTTATCAGAAGGTTCTTCTATCAAAGGTTGACAATCAGTTTTTGAAAACACATCCGAGGATGTAGGTTGGGAGGTTTTAAAAACAAAAGGGTCAGACTCATCAAATTTTACATGTACGGTTTCCTCAACAGTGCAAGTATTTTTATTAAAAACTCTAAAAGCCTTAGAGGTTCTGGAATAACCTAAGAAAATCCCTTCATCAGACTTTGGTGCGAATTTATGTAAGTTATCTTTAGTATTCAAAATGAACACTTTGCAACCAAAAACCTTGAAGTAGGAAAGTCTTGGTTTTCTACCATTCCATAACTCATAAGGAGTTTTATTAAGAAAAGGTCTAATCAAAACTCGATTTATAGTATAACAAGCAGTACTTACAGCTTCAGTCCAGAAATGTCTAGCAATAGAATATTCACTCAACGTGGTTCTAGTTATCTCTTGAAGAATTCTATTTCTTCTTTCAACTACACCATTCTGTTGAGGAGTTCTAGGTGCTGAAAAATTGTGAGTAATACCTTTCTTACTACAAAAAGTTTCAAAATCTGAATTTTGAAATTCTCCTCCATGATCACTATGAATAGTTTTCAATGGAAGGTTTTTCTCATTTTTAACTTGAGCTCTAAAACTATTGAAATAAGAAAAAGCTTCAGATTTCCTTGCTAGAAAATAGACCCAAGTAAATCTAGTGTAATCATCAACTAGAACAAACACATAGTATTTGCCTCCAATGCTTCCAGTTTGTGTTGGACCAAAAAGATCCATGTGCACTAACTGTAATGCATCGGTTGTTGAGACTTCACCGATTGACTTAAAACTAGATTTATGTTGCTTGCCATATTGACAAGGATCACAAACTTTATAAGAATCAAATCTAAGCTCTGGTAGATCCTTAACAAGTTTCTTCTTAGAGAGTTTACATAGGTTCCTAAGATTACAGTGTCCTAATCTTCTATGCCATAACCAAGAATGATCTTCCATTGCACTTAGGCAAGGTAAATCTTGGCTTCTTAGGTCTTCTAAGTTTAAGGTGTAAACATTCTCTTGCCTGTTGGCTGAGAGAATAAATTCTTCCTTGGAATTGTGAACTAGGCATTTATCATTCCTAAAATTCACAAGGTAACCTTCATCACATAACTGACTTATGCTAATGAGGTTGTGCTTAAGACCTTTAACAAAAAGAACATTTGAAATCAAAGTTTTACCCAAAAGAACTATATTACCAATACCAATAATCTCTCCCTTAGCATTGTCTCCGAAAGTTACCTTTCCTCCTTTCGTTTTGATAATCTTTTCAAAAAAGTTTTTGTTACCAGTCATGTGCCGGGAACATCCACTATCCATGTACCAAATATTGTTGCTGGAACTTTCGTTATTTTCCTGAAATTAAGAAAAAAGTTAGATTTTCGGAATCCAAACTTGTTTGGATCCGAGATTTCCAGACAATAAAATTTTAGGTATCCACATTTTCTTAGAAAAGTAAGCTTTATGAAAACCTAAGGATTGGGTTTTGTTTAGGGAACAATTTTTTGCCCAGTGACCACCACATTGACATTTAGTGAAAAATGGGGCACTTTGAGGAACAAAATAATTGTTACTGAAAACTGGTTTTGCATGGGTATAACCAAATCCGGATTTATTTCTTAAAGGTCGTATTTGAGAATACATCTTATCAAAATTTTCCTTACCATGGGTAAAGTTCGATAAACACTTCTTTAAGGAAAAAATTTCGGACTTGAGTTTTACAACCAAGTTTTTATCCTTAAAATCATTAGTTTTAGAACTAGAGTTAGGCTCGAAAACATTTTTATTAGAAATTACTTTTTCTAACTCTTTAGAAAGTTTATTCTTCTCAGAACTTACTTCCTCAAGATTTTTTGAAATATTTTCAAAATCAGTATTTTTCTTATCAAGATCTTTAGAAAGATCTGATATCTCTTTAGTAAGAATAGAATTCCTAGAATTTTCCTTATCAAGTTTCTTGTTGAGTTTGGAATTATCAATCTCAAGAAGTTCAGCAAATCTAAAGACTTCTTCATAAGTAGGTAATGTATTTTCCTCATCAGAAGATGATTCTTCATCAGAAGAGTTATAATACTTACTATCATTAGAATTTAGAGAAACATTGGTCAATGATTCAGCATTTCGTACCTTAGCCATAAGAAAATGATTATCAATAGGTAATCTGGCTATAAGACCAAGATTCTTCTGTCCTGAAGATTCATATTCAGAAGATTCATCTGAAGAGTCACCACCACTGGCACTCCAGGTGTCATTAGCTTTCAAAACTTTCTTAGCTTTGGCTTTGTAATACTTCTTCTTATTCCTGTCTGAATGCCTTTCTTTCCTTTCTTTCTTTTTGAGCATAGGGCAATCTGGTCTAATATGTCCAGCTCTTTTACATTCGTAACAAGTAACTTCTCCATCTTTCATATCTTTCCTGTCCTTCTTCTTATACTTGGATTGAAAGATTCTCTGTCCAGCTATCTTGTTCATCCTTCGAGCAAGATTGGCTAATTCATTTTCTGAAACTTCACTTTCACTAGATTCAGATTGGAAAATGACTTTCTTCGATTTGGATCTGGTTACTCTCTCAGGAGTCTTAGCTTTCATCTGATTTGAAGTTGTAGTAAAAGCAACAGTACCATTTCCATTCTTCTTCTTGATGTTGTCAGCATCTCTCTTCATTCTGGTCTCATGTTGTAGAAGAGTTCCAAATAATTCATCAAGAGTAATTTGAGTAACCTTCCTGTTCTCATCTATAGCGGTTCTCTTGGATTCCCATTCATTGGGCATAATGTCAATTATCTTGTCCACAAGAGCTTCATCATCTAAACCTTTTTCTCCCATAGATTGTAGACTGTTGACAATAGTCATAAATCTTTGTTGAACTTTACAGATATGTTCTCCATAAGGAAAATTGAAGCCATGATATTCAGCTCTAAGCATAGCTCTTCTAGTCTCAATCACTTTAGAAGTCCCAAAATGTGTAACTTCTAACTTCTTCCATATACAATTAGCTGCTTCACAAGAAGAAATTTGGCTATATATATTTCTAGTCATTGAACATAGTAAAGTATTGCGTACCTTATAGTTGAGTTGATATTATTGCTTTTCCTGGTTAGTAAAGGTTCTGACTTCCTTGTCAGGAATTTTATAATCTCCAGTAAGCATCACAAAGTTGTCTACTCCAGTATTGATAACAAAAGTCTTCATACGATCTCTCCAGTATTCATAATCATTACCATCGAATATTGGTGGCCTTGTAGGATTCAGATTTTCAATCGATCCAACATTAATTCCTGCCATACTGAAAATAACTTTGCACACAAACTTGTTAGTAGCTTAGAATCGAAATCACAAAGTTCAGAATGGGAAAATGTTCGGAATGGATAATCCGGAATGACAAAGTTCGGAATAGAAAATTGAGCAAGAAAAACTTGTATGTGAGTACAAGTATTTCAGTAACCTTGGCTCTGATACCAAATGTAAGAATGGTATAGAGTAAGAGGTTTCCAACCTCTGATACCAATTATAGGATCGAAATATAATATGAGATGCTCAATATACAAGAGGGGGGTGAATTGTATACTTTAAAAATTCCTTTGGAACCTTTAAAGTTAGTTATGAATAACTAGAGTTTCCTTAAGAAAAGGAAAGGCTAAGTTTAACAAAGTTAAACTAAGTAAATTCACAACACCTCTAACACCGAACTGAACATGGAAAGGGATTCCAAAAGTAGGTTCCGGAAATATGATTCCGGAAATTGAAACTTAACAAAAGTTACAATATGAGATTCTACCTTAAAGCGTATAGAATCTAAACTAATCAGAGTATGTAAGGAACTATAAGAAAGTTATACTTTCCTTAAGATACAAAAAACAGCGGAATAACAACAAGTAGTAAAACTACTAGTAACAAGATAATAGTCTTTTAACCCAAAGAGAAGGGTATCCAACAACCTTGGATAAAGGTCCCTTGATTTATACTTTCAAGCAAGTCTGTCTTACCCACACCAGGGTAAGCCCTCGATACGAAGATCGGTGTCTCTGTCTTGCTATCCCCGCAAGCCCTCAACTTAAAGGTAGTTGGCAACCTCTGTCTTTATCAGCAAGAAAGCCCTCGATCATTAAGGTAGTCGGCACCTCTGTATTTCTCAGCAAGAAAGCCCTCGATCCTTAAGGTAGTGGGCACCTCTGTCTTCCTATCCCCGGAAGCCCTCGAATGTAATCACCAACATTCGGAGTCGCACGAAGCTTTGAGAGTTAATAAGAGACTCTCTCTCTATAAATCACTTCAACAACATGTAGGCACAAAACTCAGTTGTTTTTCCAACAGCACCGAGCTCTTTCAAATGAGCTCCTATTTATAGGTAAGGTCAGCTCCTCTCCAACGGTCATATTTTCCTTAAAGTTCGGAGGGACCTGTACACGTGTCACTTATACAACGGTTAGTTTATAACAAAATGGACGACTTCGTTTTATAACAAAACAAGTGTAACAGAAAGTACGACATCATTTTAAACTCTAACATAAAGGTTCGGAATAGAAATTTTAGAGTGAAGGTTCGGAGTGAATAAATTCAGAGTGTATAAAACAATGATAATCAGATTCTGTTTAATAGGAGAATTCGGAATGAGAATTCGGAGTAGGAATTCGGAATAGGAATTCGTCATCAGAAATCGTAATGAGAATTCGTCATCAGAATTCGTAATGAGAATTCGGAATGAGATTTCTTCATTAGAATTCGTAATGAGAATTCTTCATTGGAATTCGTAATGAGAATTCTTCTTCAGAATTCGTAATGAGAATTCTTCTTCAGAATTCGTAATGAGAATTCTTCTTCAGAATTCGTAATGAGAATTCGGAATGGGATTTCTTCATTAGAATTCGTAATGAGAATTCTTCTTCAGAATTCGTATCCTGAATCTGGAATAGAACTTAGTCAGAATTCATATCCGGAATTCAGAATGAAACTTCCTTATAGTTCTTGTCCAGAATCTGAATACTAAACAGAATGCTTTTATATCAATGTTTTAATGACTCTGAGAAAATGAATCCGAAACTTATACTTAAGAAAAATATTGATGAAAATATGATAAGGATAATTTTTCTTATAAAAGCGATTTTCCTTAAGAAAGCAATTTTCCTTATAAAAGCAATTTTCCTTATAAAAGCGATTTTCCTAAAGAAAGCCTTTTTCCTTATAAAAGCAATTTTCCTTATAAAAGAGATTTTCCTTAAAGATAAGGTGTTTGTGATTTTCAAAACAAGAAGGAATGGAAAAGTCATAAGGAAAACCTTATTGACTCAACAAAGTAGACCTAAATGATAATATTTAACTCCTAAGGTTGTTTTTGGTCGAGATACACTTGTAAAATAGAATTAGGACATCTATTAGGGTAATATTAATATCATTTTTACCCTTAATTACCCTATTTACTTTTAACCGTGGTAAATAAAAGTAAAAAAGTTACTATTCACCAAGAATTATTTTCATCTCATTGAACCACATATTAATCCGTGAAATTAACCATGTCTCTCGAATTTTCGAAATTACACTCACAGAAGCGGTAAAATTAAGTTTTATGAAAAATTCAGTTTTTTAACTACCACTTAGTGGTTTCACTATTCATCAAAAAATGAAAGTTTCCAGAAAAATACAAAAAATTGAGAATAAAATATATTTGATATTATGAATTCAAAAAATGATGTCTATTTTACCAAATTCAAAACATATTAGTTTCATTAATTAATTTAAAAATTAATTCCCGTCGTCAAAACAAATAGCCTGTTTTTAAGAGATAATAACTATTAAAAGATTGACACTTGTTTATGTCCGGTAGAAATGTGAAATTACATCCAATGACCAACATTGTATTAAAAGGTAAAAATATATTCTAAATATAATTTAAAACCACTCAAATTAATAATTTATCACTATTAATTATTTGGATTAAAAAAGTTGTTTTTAATTAAAATTTAGTAATTTTCACTATTCATCAAAATATGAAAGTTATCCGAAAAGTACCAACATTTCACCCTAAGATAATTTCGATATTATGAATCCAAAAATGAAGTCCATTTCGAATGAGGAAATTTATAAAATTTCAAAAAGTAGGTATTACTATTCACAACAGCTAGTTTGATTGGTTGTGGTGTGTTAGAATCTGGAAGTTGTGTACAATGTACGCGATTGCATTATTCAAAAGGAAACGTACCGTGGAAGCTTGGGGTGTTACAGAATGCGATTCATTCTACATGATATTGATCAAAACATGATTATATACATGAATTGAATGAATAAATCTGATATATATTAGACTAATATCACTCTGTAAATTATGTAACTATATCCTAATAAGTGAAACATGATCTTATCCGACAAGACTTGCATAAGAACATAAAGATGTTAATATCCTAATAATGAGTGGCAATGAAATGTTACTTACAAATGGACGATAATATAATAATATATGATATCATAAAAATGATTATGATTTTGGAATAATTCAATAACATGATTTAAATCATTATAAAATATGTTCGAATACTTATGAATGTTATTGTACCTAAGGTAAGAGACAATTTTACAATATAATTTTTATCTGAGACTGTTTATATGTAAGTATTTACTATGGTATATTTATCATCCACATTCATATCACCTAATTATGTAATATTTTATCTATTATTATATAATATTTTAATATTAATTTTACCCATTGGTGAATTTTTATTATACATAATTAAATGAATCTTTTATCGATATTCAATTTGAGTTACTTTTTGACTTTTCTGGAAAAAGTACGAGGAATTTTTTTTTTAAACTTATATGGAATGAATGGATTTTTATGGTTTTATTACACCTTATTTTCAATAATATTCCTCTAAAATATTTTAATATTTTTTTACATAAATTATTTTCTTTTAAAATTTCATGTCATTTTATGAATGCAAACCATTTTTGAAAAAGAAACGAAATTTTCCTTAGGAATTATGTTCAAGTGTTTTATCATAATTATTTTCCATCTAAGATGACATAGTGTTATGTTTCTTTCCCAATTATTACTTTGATTTGATTTTGTTTATAATGGAATTATTTTGATGAAATTCATTTATTTTAAATGGATTATGATAGAAAAATATTTAAGAAACCCATTTTATTTCATTGGTAATGCTATGAAAAATTATTTATGTTTTTATAGCACATATATGAATGGTTTAATTATGATATTGGTGGGACATACAAATCTATCTAATGCATTGGGTAAATATGTCTACCTCATGATATAGACATGACTCTAGTGGAAGTTAAATCTTGTTCAATAATACAGGGATTCAATGAGGAGTAAACTTGGTTCAATAATGGAATTTGTCCACTATAATGGTCTTGGTGATGAGCCTTGACTAATATGAAATGTTTTTCTATGATTATGTGTGTCCTAAAAAAATATCATGACTTATGTAATAACTAATTAGATTACATTTCTCTTTTAGGATTTATCCCATGACATCATGTTCTGATCTTTTATATAAAGGATAATATTTTCAAATGTCATGTTCTTATGATTATGATATGATTGAAATTTCTCTTTATTTACCCTTATAGAGAATTTTATCTCACCCTATTATATGATTCTTTTACCCAGGTTATGTAGAAGGGTATAAAGTAAGATATGTCAAAAAGGAGTTTAGTTTTGAAAAAATAAACATGAGGCATTATAGATGTTTTACGAACCATTTGTTTATGTTTCTTAGTTTCTAAAGTCCCTAAACCTATAGAAAATGTGTGTGGTATTTGTTATGTTATGTATTAAATATTCTTAAATTTTGAAGTAATATCTACATGTAATGAATGGTAAGTTATATATAGTGATAATATTATATATTAATATTTCATTTATTGTATATTGAGGAATATCCAATGGCTTGAACAAGACACCGGGAATAATATGATCAACCTTCACCTTCTTGCATACCAAAAATAGAGATGTGAAATATTACCCTGAACAATTCTTTCATAGGAACATAAATAGACACCATGGGGAATGATACATCTTAACCACATGAGGATTCATAAAAATCAGTGAGATATGGAACTTATATATTACCACCATACACACCATTAATAGAATAAAATGTATACTCTGAAATTATAAATAATTTTGGTCATCTTAGAAACATCCCTGATAGGAATCACCTTTTAAAACATGAGCACACCAAAAATCCTCATAGAAATATACCATATAATATTACTTTACCTAAAAGGTATTTTTATTTAAGATTCATATGGTAAGGAACAAATTTACTACTAAATTAATCTCTAACATTATGATTTATTGAAATCTCTTCCATCATTATCGATGAATCCTGAAACTCATGAATAAATTCAACATAATATTATATAAGGAGTTCATCAATAATACATTACCCATTATCGTATATAGATTATATTGATTTCATAATTGTTCATTATATTCATCCACAATTTATAATGCATATTATGGTTTTTCTATAGGGCCTCTACAACATCAATGAAAACATAACTATAGAATGTTCATGATAATAAGTATTAATGTTATGTATATAATGTTATAATTTCCTAGACCCATATGATGTTACTATATTTTACTATATAAACACACAACCCAAAAAATTTCATTAAATATTGTAGATAAAATAAAATATAACTCACTAGACTAGAAGATAGACAACAGTATCTCATACCATCTTCTGTTTATCATATTCAAAAGCTTCATGTAAATAGATTAACCACAAAAATGATAAATAATACATGGAAAATTATTTAAAATGATCCTTAAGATGAAACAAATTAGGTACCAACTACTTATTTTACCCTAAAATACCAATTAAACACCAAACCCTCACAACATTATTGGGGACTAATGAAGAAATAACTGAATCAATCATTGATGTATCCAAAAAATACTCCCCATTAAGATACAAAATGGACCCATAAATCCACCACTATATCCCAAATCATATATCTGAAAAGAATTTAAAATATCAAGTGATGCTGAAGAACCACTAGAACATCTATGAAATTATCTACATGATCCACCATAATTTCATATATATAATAATTACATCAATAGACACCAATAAAACTAGTCCAATATCTCATGAAACCCCATTTTCATCAATACCATGAATAAAAATATACCATTCATGTAAAATGGTATTACCACACACTCATATTTACAATGGTGACTATTGAAGGTAGTATTTGGGATATCTTCATCCGTTAACCTCATTTGTTTAAACTCAGACGATAGATCTATGTTCAAGAAACATCTAGCTACTGTCTACTATGAAAATAAACTAACAATACTTCTAATGGGATAATGTTTCATCACCATCACATTATTCAACTGATGGTAATTTATATGCAATAGAATAATGTCTTCAACCTTCCTCATGAATAGTAATAGAGACATTGAAGGTGGTAAACTAGGTCAAACAAAATCTTCTACGAAACATAAATGAATTCAATATGAATATCCATTGAATTATAAGGTCGCATCCTATACAGAATCATTGAAATTATTGAGACACTAGTCTATAACTTTATCTTGTAAATTATATCACATCAATGGGGTAACATCAAAACCTCCTTATTAATGACATTACAAAAAATTCCCATGTACTTTTGAAAGAATAACTATAAAATTATTGATGAACACAATTCAAAATTAGACATCATAGAAGATTGGTGATCCTCATAATTTTGATTCATTTTATGATATCAGTCATTGATAAACACATAATGATCCTCAATGACATAAAAAAAATAACTAATATCCTATTAAATAAATTTAAAATAAGTGGAAATGAATAAATGTTGTCTATGTCATAAATTATTTCATATTGATATATCCCTAAACATAGGAATTTTCTTGATAACTGATGTTTCCCAAACATTTCCTTATAATCTCTACACTCCTCATAGAAGCTAAACACACTTCTAAGTGGTGTGGTTAACAAAAATGGAATCATAATACACTCTACCATGAGTCATAGAGATTCATCAATGTTATGTGTCATAATGTAATTTGTAGATCTGGAATCAAACAATATATAAACTAAGCTATAAGACTAATAAATGGAAACTTGAAAAAACTTTGAGTTCCCCTACCATAATAAACTATATAATTTTCACATGACCATATCCTTCCCCTTTGTCAAACTAGCCTTGATAATAAACACAACATTGACCTTTACCAACAATATATACATAAATATGATGGGAATCATAGGGATTTCATATTCCCAACTGATCCCCTCCGCACTGACCAAAACCTAGAACACTAATATACTATTGTGGCATCAACAAGAAATTATGAAGGGGTAAACTTATTACTAGATATAGTATCATCACTTAATTAATATGAATCTTCATCAATTAATATATTGACATAAATTAAATTCAAAAGAAAATAATCCCATGACCATGTTTTTGGTAGAGGACCATAAACTGTTAGCTATAGGGAAAGAAGATGAAGGAGGCTGAGGTCGACTCCCTACTAGATAAATATTTAATGAAATGGGAAACATATGAACTCATTACAAAATTTTAATCATTATAGTGTCTTGTAAAATAAATTATCTAGGTTATCCAACATGGTTTTAAATCAACATAACGATATCTACCTTCAATAGTACCTATAGAAATATGAAATATAGAAAATTGGTCAAATTAAATAGGATCTATAGGTTTAATGCTTCTTCAAAATGAATCACACAATTCATTTAATCTGGTTAAATATCTGAATTATAAAGAAGGACGTCCTAAAACCAAATCCAAAACTTATAAATTCTATAGATCCCTTCCTATAGAAAATGAAACACCTAATATCATGCCATATTTACAGATGTAGAAAATCAATTATTATGAAATTGATTGTAGAACTTCTCTTATGGTACACTTGATTCCTACCAATCACACAAAAAATCCACAACTCGTGGGAGAATCTATTTAATTAACTGACTATAAATTGAATCCATTTATATTTCCTAAAACAAATCAAGTCCCACCTAATCACAAGTTCTTCCTACTATCTATTAGTATCCTATTCATAAATTGTGACCCTGAACTTTTGCAGGATTTATTAGTGAAATGGATTTAATGTCTTCCCCCACAAATTATTTTATTGATCCTCAATATTATTATGATCTTCTAGGGAATCTGATAGAACATCGTCAACCCAAACCCAATGATAAAGCTATCAATGAGCCACATCTCTAAAACAATAGAATGGTATGGATTAGTATTATATGATTATAGAATCTTATAGTTCCATTTAATTATTTTTCATATTAACTCCCATTATATACCTATTTAAATCATAGTAAGAGATATTTATGATTCCTAAGTCTCACACATTTCTTATTGTTCTCGTTAATATTGAATAAGGATTTTTATATAAGATAATTGGGGGTCAATTTCATTTAGAAAAAAGACAACAATATTTTTTCTACTAAACTATGTTATTGTGTAGATGATAAAACTTCCAAAAAAGCTGAAAATAATATAGTTAATAATATTAATAAAATGAAATTTAGTCTATCAAACAATATACACTATGTAATAATAGAAATAAACAAAAATTAATTATACAGATAGTGTAATGTTTGAAACCATGTAGGAAGTATCAGGTAAAATTTTTAATACCCTATATGATATTATTTACTAATACACTACCAATTCATAGAAATCCTTCACATTCATCAAATGTTGATGGGATATCTATATTCCAAATATTAGGTACCTCCTTTTCGATCCCATAATTATCTAGAATGTAAAACCCATTAGAAAATAACTATCTTTATAGCGTTTCTAAAAATCAGTGATTATTATTGGACTCATCAAACCCATGACCTCTGATATTTTTCAACTATTACCCTATTCAAAGGGAACTATATTCATATCCTAAAAATCCAATGATGAATAACATATTTCTGTACATTATAATTTTTCATTAAATTTTTCAATCCCATAAATTTATTATTTGACGGGATCCCATTTTAAGGTTATTGGAATAATTTTACCCATATTATGAGAATGTATTAATTTTATGTTTTCATTTAGTTTGTTATTTCATATATAGTATTTTCTTCAGAATGGAAAATTATGGAATTACTATTTTAGGATTTTATGGTTATTAGGATATATTTAATTAAATCGTACATAAAAAAATTCAAATCATAGATGTCCCAAATGAATCATGAAAATGTGGACTGAAAATATATTAATAGTTTACATAAATTTCAATTATGATCCAATGTCACACAATGGAAAAATATAAATGGGAATTAATTTTAAAGTGGTATGGAAAATAGGTTGAAAAAAATTCACATTATGTTGCTTTTCTCTAGATTTATAATTTTCATAGGCCATCAATTCATATGATATTACATTATTATAATCAATACATTACATTAGTCCCAATAAATCTTCTTTAGTAATATTATAATAATGTCTTATACATAAGGAAAATAGAGCTCTGATTTTTTGAGTAGATAGGAATAGAATATTTGAAAAAATTTAACAACTAAAATATTCTATGATTTAGATATTTATTTGGCATCACATGCATTATGTTTCATAATAATGATAACGATACAAAATGATCTACCCCACAACATTAATAATTTCTAATTCCACAAAATATTATGGCGTTACCTATTATTCTGAGGATTGTGAGGGTGTTTCTATTACAGTAAATTTTTAATTTTTTTTATCAATTAGTATTAACTAACTCAATATTTATTTATGTATTTTTCATTCACCATGTTTTACTCAAAAACATTATTATGAAAAAATGAAACTAATTATTGATTGGGGTGGGGGAGTGATGATGTTATTATGTTTGTTATTCTTCAATGTATTCTTTATATTTTATTTATTGAATTAAAAAGTTATTCATATTGTTATGGTTTATCATCTCCCTTCATCATATGATATAGAAATCAACCAACTATTTAATGTTTCTACTATCATTAATTATCTATATACTATATAAATTAGAGTAGTGTTTGGGTGGCGATGTGTGGTGTAGAATCCTCTTCACAATAGTTTGAGAAAAATTCTGCAATATTCAAGGGTTTATATGTAGACAATTCACACTTAAATGATTTTGTAAGAGAGATTGTTCTTTATCTGAACATTGGACATGATTAAGAGATTTTTTTAAATAACTGATAACATTACTATGAACTCCTAATAATGATGACTATTTTATTCTATTTTCATAATTATTTCTTTATGTTGTAATTTCATTTTTTTTATTAAAATAATATATATATAAGTTTCACCTTCACTTTATTAAACACCCACAACTTTAGATTTTCATTTATTATTATATTTTAATTAAAAATTTAATTAATATAAAATTAGTTTTGGTGTGGATACTCCTTGTGAGATCCACCCTAGGGTGGAAACTATGTGAACTTATTAAATTAAATATGAAAAAGAATTAAATTTTGATTTTGGAAAAATCTATCTCTTAATTTTTTTTATCTGTTACATGGGAGTTTATACTTTTAATCATTATTTATCAAAAAAATTAAAATAATAAAAATATAAAAAATCCTAAAAAATATATAGTTATTGAATATCATTTTTTCTTTGATAGAAATAGGGTTTTACAGTGAATATCTATATAAATAGATAATTTATCAAAAAATGGATGAGTTTTATATGGAGTAGTCTTTTATTATAATGTTTATTATAATTTTGTAGTGTATTAAGAACATTGTAGACATGTTGATTCGGTTTCAGAAATTGTAAATGATGTCAAAGATATATAGATTAAAACAGAACAAAAACAATATGAGGAATATATGAAGGTTTTTGCAATAACAAATCAAATTGTAATGTCTAATGGTGCCAATAATTGATTATTAAATGATAAAATTCCATTTAAAATACTTGTATTCCTATTGTATGTTCATGTGGTTAAAGAGTTTAAGGTAATTTTTTTAGTAAGACAATGTATTCTATCATTAATTTAATTAAAATCTCCCTGATAATTTATTTAACACTGATGTCCATTAAGATAAATTATCAGGTTCTATTATAATGGTATATTTCGTAGTTGATGATAAAAATTAAACGATCATCCCCAAGGGGAAGACTGAGGTGGAATTCAATGAAGAACAAGAGATTGAGGAGCCCATTGTAATGTGACTTCCTCCTCTATATCAAATTGAATACATAATGAATAAGGAAATGATGATAATTAACTTGGATCTCATTTTCATTTTTTTACATCCAAACACAAATAACAAGTTTTGATCTAGGACTCCACGTGTCCCTAGGCATGCCAACCCATATACCAGAGGCTTCCAACTACACATTAGGGTTATGGTGGGAATTTTGGGAGACTATACCCCCAATTAGAGTTAAAATAAAATTTAAATGACCATGTATGTAAATAACATGTAATTAGTGTAACTACAAAACTGAATCATATCATCAATAAAAATGAATTTATAAACAATTGACTCAAACCTAAATATATGGGATTGACCACCAATTTTTCCAATCACATATACAAATAAATACAAAAGTAAAATATGTTTCTTTCAATCCAATCTACTTATCAGCCCAGTATCCTAAATAAAATCAATATCTCCCACTAATGATCATCCCCATTCCTCATCCCAACATAAACCATACATAATTCAGGATTTCGTGGGTACATAAGTTATATGTATGATCAAGTAGGGTGTGAATACAACTTAGTTGGGAACCAAAAATGTTGTCTAATACGTAATTGGTAAATTCAATGTACGTTCATGTGATAGGATCAAAAAAATAGAACTGATAATTCCTAAAATAAAAAATAATAACATATAATTAATAATTCACAATTGAGGAAATAAACACCCATTTTTAGAGTTTTTGTTGTGTTCATATATCCTCTACGAACCCTAATCATAACAACTTGGATTCCATGATTAAAGGATGTGCACCAACCATTTGAAAAACATCCCACTTCTCAACAAGATAGTTCACAAAACATGTTTCACATATCCCTTAGGAAATGATAACCCATATACATATCTCTCAATATTGCATACATCCCTCTTGGGGTGAGGGTAGTTCTTATGGATTATTCTATATCAACTATAGATGATAGTGGGTCCCCACATGAAACAATTATACATGATGAAAAATCAAAAGTCAAGTCATATCAAGAAATATACATATATATATATATAATAATCCATATTCATGAAAATATAAAACAATGGTTTCAAGGTCTTCAAACACAAAAAATACATTTGATAAATATCAAAAATGGGTATCATGGTCATCACACACACATGTAATAAAACATGGTATCACAACTACACACCCATACTCACACACATGTGATCAATAAATCAAAAGTGTTCCCATAGCCTCTAGGAATCCTATATCACATCCCAAAATGTAGGATGACCATAAAGTAAAAGTCACATAATATTGATCATTTATATACCGTTAGTGGATGATATAAGTCAAGTGCACATGGGTCCACTGTGGCCCCTATCACATTTTACAATTAATTTAATAATGATTCCTATAATTAATAATGTCATAAGGATAAAAAAAATTAATAATCAGTTTTTATTATAACACATTATTACTGTAATTATAATTAAATGATATTGGATAACATTAGAGAACATTTCAATAAGCATTGTTAATACAATAGGGAAGAGTATACAAGACCAATAACCTCAAATGGTGTCAACTCCTAGAAATGTCAATCCAATAACTTGTAAAAGTTTCTAAAGTGCATTAAAATTCCATCAATTTACATGAGGATATAACTGTTCCATTAGAATTAATTTTTTTTATTTATAATTAAATTATAAAATAATTAAATTTACACAAAGAAACCTTTAACATATGGTGAATGTAATACACACCAAAATACCTATAAGGTATCAACATAAAGCTCGAATAATGACCAATAACCCATATAAATATTATATTCATCTTCTAGTGTAATTCACGGAAAAATCACTATCACTATACAATGAGACTATGTATAATTTAATATAATTAAGTTGTAAACACATCAAGAAATCCTCTGGGTGATTTACCTTCATTTAAAAATGTGAGACAAAATGAAAAACAAATCTTGGTTTCTCCGATATATTGGATGATCGAAAGCACTATTAGGAATGGTCAATCCTATCATACAATGGTGGAATATTTCAATAACCCAAAATTGGAAATGATTAATATAAGAAAGGATGGTGGAAAATAAATGTTCAAGGAGGAAGAAGGATGATACATACCTGTGATTTTTTTAAATAACACCCGAAGCAACTAAAATCACAGTAGAGATGGTGGAGGTAAGCTCTAACCAAAACTTCCGACATGTGTTCAATTATTTTAAAGTGAAGGGGAACATTTACCATCTTTTTAATTAAAAATTCTATAAAAGTTTCATGGGTAAATTCTTATCGTCAAACCATGACTTTTGAGCTATAATTGTTGCCACTATTTTCATATCCTATTACATTTTTAGGCTACCACATGAATATAATTCTCATTATGAATAACCTATTAAAATTAGAAATTGGTCTATTTAGTACTTTTTAGCTACCCATGTCATTGGAAACTCCTTAAACATCCACACAGGCCCTCTTAGTCCTCACCGGAGCCTTATACCCCATCCTAAAAGATGATTTAGGACATCCAAACTCTCAAAAAATTATTAAAAATTCATGATTCTAAAAATACCCCCTTTATAATATGAATGTTTCAAATATCCCATGTAATTTAAAACTCACAATGATGTGGGTAACTAATCTTTTCCCCCTTACCCTTATACTTATCTCTTTTTTTCTGTATTGGTGGTTCCAAAGTTTCTTTTTTCCGTCTGGGGATGACACTTTTTTTACATCCATATAAATGTTTGGAGAAATAGAATTTTATGGTTCATTACATGAAAATACAATTATCTTCTGATACAGTATTGATAAATAGAATTTCTAGATTGAGTAATTCAAAACACTATTACCCACATTCGGTGGTTAATCATGTTTTATCCTCTTTTCATGTTTCCATTTCTATTTTTTTGATTTAAATAAATTTATATAGTTTTTATTTCTTTATTATTTGTTTAAATTGGTAAAAATAGAATATTAACTCAATTATTCCACTTTTCTAAATAAATATTAAAATATTTATCTTTTTATTTATATTTTCTACACTTATCTTGTTAATAAATCCTGTTGAAATCAGGGGTATTTAAATTTTTATGTTGGGGAAGGATTATCATGAATAGGATTCATTTGTGTTTGGATAATTATATTTCATTTTTTTAAATGTTAGTATTTGATAACTTTTATTTATGTATTCACTATTGAAATTAATTTTAAATGAATTTATTTATTTTTTTAAGTAATTTATTTTTAAAAAATTAATTATATTGAATTTTTATGGAATATATGTCTCAAAAATATTAATTTATTTGACTACTTTATTAATATATAATCCCATGAAACATATAATATAAATCATTTTCCTCTCTTGTGAGGTACTATGAATAGTATTGAAACATTACTAATAACTGATACACAATCTTAAGAGAAATTTATATACAATGTGAGAAGGGTTACAATTGATTATTTCTATTTTAAAGATTTGATTTCTATGAAATGTTTTAATATGACTGAGGGATTTCATTTCCAAGCTAAATTATTATCCTAAGGCCTAACATTATATCTAACTTGGTAATTCCCCCCAAAGCTATAAATTTTTATATATGTTTAAGGCTCATTGCAAGATAATGTTTCATTATACACCTTCACACATAGTGTTTTTATAAATATTTCAATTTATAGTCAGGGGAAGGGACTTTTAATCATTTTATTAGAGGATTAATTCATTACATTATGGTGTGAGGTGAGTGTAATTATTCTTATGAATAGAGAAAAATGAGAATGAGTAATTTTTATTTTCACTTAACATATATCATCCTTTTGTCCTAAGAAATAAAAATAAATAGGAAAAAAATGAAAAATATGTTGATGATATTGAATTCATTATTATGATTACTAAAATTATTTTTAATTAATTCACTATATTTCATTTTTATGTCATCTTCAATGAAAAAAAAATAAATAAAAAAACAAAAAAGGGGAGAATTATTAGGAAATTAATATTTTCATTTATAATTTGAATCACATATAATTGATTAAAAAAGGGGGCATGGTATTTCATATTTTTAAAGGCAATTGAGTGATGGTTTTCATGTGGTATCACATTAATATTTATTCCCTATGTTAAATAGCTTTGCCTAATGTTATCATCATTTATTTTTTATATTTTTTTTAATAAAAAACATCTAGCCAAAAAAATGACCATGAAAATAAAACATGATATAAACATTTTTATGGATTATTTTTTGTAGATACAATAATTTTCACAAACTATTTGTGACACATGCACATTCCATTTTTGAGGAAAACACCAAATTAAATTTCTCTTGAGTGAAGAGTGGAATTTTACGAACTTTTATTAGATAGCCCATTTTAAATATAATTTTTGAAAATTTTATAATTATTATGTGGAATACTAAAATTCAATTTTGAAATCATAATTTAAAAATATACTTTGTTTAAATTTTTTTGTATTTTTTTATGAAGTGTCATTTTTCGATGAGTAATGAAAAGAACAAAATTTTAATCGGAAACAGATTTTACATCTAATTTATTTGAATAAAAATTAGTGTCATTTTATTATTATTTTTAAATTAATTTTTACCACCTATATGATTATAATTTGGGAAAATAAATTCCATATTTTGAATAAAAATTTATTATAATTGCTATGGTTTTAATATTTTTACCAAATTTATCAGTAAACATAGTATAAATTAATTACAACGATTAAGGTCAAAATAATAATAAATAGTAGTTAAACATTACATTATAGAGATAAATAATCTAGAAACATGTCCAAATGAAATTTTATGAAACATTTTCGACCAATTACTATTTTTAATATAATATGGAAAATTATTGGAGGAAATGTTTTTATGGTATACCTCACAATAGAATTTAATTTTTTTATGTTTTTAAGAATATCACTTCTTTTCAATTGTGAAAGGGAACACACAGATTTAACTTCCTGACACCACTAAATCCAAATTGGATCATCCGAAACCTAGAAAAATAATATATTAAAATATATCCCTTAATCATATAGGCCTCACTTTGGGTATAATAACAACCATGGAATCGTTCTGCTGCTAACCAAAAAGAATTACCCAAAGAAGAGGTAACACCCTTCCACAAGCACATTTATTTTATTTTTGTCTCCACCACCTAAATTTATCTAGTTTTATGATTATATGACAACCACAAAATAAAAATTATAGCTAGATGTTTCTATTCTTCTTTTTTTACCGACACCTATACACACTTCTGTAAAATATGCAACGAACGTACCGTTTGTGTGTACGGAAAACTACCACATACGTAATGATGTCATTCATTTTTCCTTTTACCACATCTCATGGTTGGTCTTTATGGTGGAAATATTATTTTTATACATTATATATGATATTTATGATTTATTTACAATTATTTTATTATAATATTAAACATAACATACTAAATATCATTATTTGAAAAACAATAACTTCTTTTGTGGACGTATGGACTACCACAACCTCCAAGTAATATGATTAATTCACACTTTACATGAAATTTATTAAGGATGGGTTTAGTAAAAGTATATGATATATTTGAAGTGATAAGTTTAAATTTATTATAATATATATATACATAAATATATTTAATTTACATTCGTATTTTTAATATGACAATAAAATAGAAACAACATTCATGCATACATACGACTTACCATCTTAGTTTCATTTCTATGATATGTATTCCATATTCACCACTCATTTCTTTTGTGTGGTGTATATAATTACAATAAATGTATCATATTGTTATTATAATTAAATTTATGGCTATTTAGATATCCATTTTATGATTTTTGTTTCATGGGTTTTATGGTTCAAGTGTAACCAAATCGGTAAAGTAATTTTTGTCGCAATTACCCTTCTATGGGATACATGCCATGTTATGCACAATTATTTTCTTATGGGATGTATATAATACAATAATTTTATATCATGAATATAATTCTTTCATTATATTTTATGATTCATGTAATTATGTCCTCTAATGTGAGTCAACATTACCAAAGTGGTAATAATTTATTCCTACAATCTCATCGTTTATTAGGATTGTTAATGATTATGCTTCCATTGATGAAATAATATTATCTATTTCTCAAGAATACAAATGAATTTTGTTATCCTATTGAAATTAATAATATATTAGTGTATCATTATCAGTTTTACACTATTTGGTACTTTTAATTATTAGAAAAGTGTTTTATATAAAATTTCACATTATCACCGTCTTCAGTCAAAAATTTGTGTTCTATGAATACCATGTTTTCAAGAAAGATTTGCCAAATATTTTTTATGTTTAAAAATTTATTTAATAGATTTAATAGATTATGTATAAATTTTTGAATAAATTTAAAATGAAAATGTTTTCAAAATGTTTTCAATCATTCTTTATATGTTTTCAATTTATATTCAAATAAATTGTTAAAAAAAGTTTTATAATATTTCTTTATATGTTTTCAATATTTTTTAAATAAAAAATTATTTCAAATGGTTTGAATATTTATTTATAAATTTTCAATTTATTTTAAATGAAAATGTTTTTTTTAAAATGTTTTCATGATTAATTTTTATGTTTGAAATGCAATTTTCCTGGAAAGAGGTTTTCAAAATGTCTTCAAACTTACTTTATAAGTTTTCCAATTTTTTTTCAAAATGTGTTCAATATTTTTTATATGATTTAAATTAAATAGATTTTCAAAAGTATTTCTTTATTATATTATATTTTTTCATGGAAAAAAGTATCCAGAATTATTCATAGATTTATTTAGAAAATTTCATGTTTATTTTAAATGAAAATGGCTTTCAAATTTTTTTATGTGTTATAAATTATTTTTTTAATAATGAAAAGATATTTTCCGTACGAGATAAATTTTAAATTTTTCTTAATGATTATATTCCATATAAGATGACATCAATTAATATTACTAATACATTAATGGGGATATTCTGCAAGGGTCCCATTCATATCCTTTATTTTAATGGTTCATGTTTTTATTTAAACATGTTTATGAAACTCATTTATATTTCATGGGTTATGAGTTTTTGAAACCCCTTTCACTTTCTTATTATATATGTTTACAAATCCTGTTTCTCGTTCATTGGTTATATGTATATGAAATCCATTACTATTTAATTTGTAATATTTCAATGAATCCTATTACTGTTTCATAGGTTGTATAATTATGAATCCCACTTATTTTCATGAGTTATTCTATGATTAAATGATTATGAAACATGTCTCTTTTCCACCAGTAATGATCTAATGACAAATCTATTATACCCATTACATATCATGTGTTATGATATAATTGTTTATGGTTTTTACAACACATATGTATTATTTCATTATGATATGGATGATAACTGTATATCCCATTAATTCATTGGGTAAATATATATATCTCATGAGATAGATATGGATGGAATAGGGAGTGAACTCGATTCAATAAAGGACTATTTCCACGAATATGGTCTTCAGTGTGAACCTTGACTACTTATATGGTCCTATAATTTAACCATGAATAACGATATGGTATGGGGAGTTAAACCATAATAATAATATAGACATCTATGTAATCCTTATCTATTAGGAAAATAATTTTATATTCATATGTGTCTGCCAAAAATTCAATGTCTTATTATTATGTAATTTTTTCATGGATCATTCTCTTGATCCTATAATGATTCATGTCACAAACACATCTATGATTTTATTTTTCTAATTCATGTTTCTAGTATTTTATATACAATTTTTGATCTTCAATTGTTATGATCATTTTCTCATACCCTCAGTCTAATGTTATGCTAACATGTCTTCCTTGTTTACCCTTATTGAGCATATGAGCTCACCCATTTTTTATGTTTCTTTTCCCAAGGTTATGAAAAAAAATTTTATGCAGAATTATTTAGGGGGATGATCTTTAAGCTACATTTCAATCATATTTCATAAGGATAGAATATTATGATTCCAATTATCCAATGATAATTATCTATTATGGTCCTCGATCATGTATTTTTGAAATGTGATGAATATTCATCTAATATGATATAAGATCAATGTATATTATGACTGGGTCACCATATTTGGAATAAAAGGAACGTTTTAGTCATAATTTTTATAATATATTGAGAAATTTTTAGTGAGATCCATGGGGACATTTTTAAGGATATGTTTAGGGATGCCTTTAAGGAAAATCTTAAAGTTTCATAGTATTGAAAGAAGGTGTCCAAATTTTGACATCCAAAAATATATTCTTCAGGTTAATTTATTTTTCACTATGATAAGTGATATTTATACTATTATTTATTATTTTAGTCAATGGAGTGAAATATAATGAATTGGGTTAATGTTGACTGTGACAAATGTTTTTATATTGAGCACTCAAATTGGATGATCACTGGGGTAAGGGATATTTTGATCATGAAAAATAAGTTTTCATGTAAATTGATTAACATCATGTACCATAACAGATTCTAGTACTCACAAAATAAGATAAAAAGTAAATTCACTGAGATTTTGGTTAATGGAGACCATGGGGGAATGAATATTCATTTTTCTTGGTGATAATAATGTTGAATAAAGCACCAATGTGAATGTTTAAGAGGAACAAGAAGACTATTTGACTATAGAAAAGAAGAAAATTAAGTAAGTTACTATAAAAGAAAATTTAAGAGTTTAGTTACCTTAATGGATGTGAATATTTTCCTCCCTAATACATCATATACAGTTAAATTGTTTAAGGGTTGAATGAATGTTAATTATGTAAATCGATGTCTTAAGAGGAAATATCTTGATGGGAATCAGTATTGTGGTATGAGTAAGGGTTATATTACACTTAATTGAAAGAATATGGATGAAATGTGAAAGAAAATATGTATTATGTAAACTATTTTTTTATCCTTGTTAATGGATTATGAACGAAGTAGAATAATAGTAGTGTTTATGTATTTGGATTCAAGAATTATGGATGGTGATTTATGTAAGGATTTTTCAGTTTATGGTTATTTCTAAGAATTCACAATAATATATTGAATGGTTCTGATAGACAAGAAATTTTATTTAATTAAAATGATATGTTCTAAAAAACATATAATAATGTAGAAGGTAGCCCTTAATATGTTATTTATGTTAAGATAATGATGTATGGATAATTATATGTTCTATATGAATAAGTAAATTGTACAGTACTAATTACCATGAAAAAAATTATGGATTTGTTGACCAGTGGTTTATGCAATCACTGATTATGTTTGAACCATTTTTTTGATTTATAGAATATATTCAATAAACAGTGTAAGAAAGAAACAATCACATTTTCAATAAGGCTTTATTGTAGTTCTGGTTATTAACACGTTTCAAAAGAATAAAAGATGAAGGTATCCAAATGTTTGGTATGTGATAAATAATAGATATTTTATTATATAAGGGGTAGAAATGATAATCTAGTTTTAAAAAATGTAGTTTCCTTATTTCAAATTTTCAGGACTTCCATATATTAAAAGGGTTATAAGGTTAATCATTTATGTAATGGGTTATGTTAAAAATCAGATGAGGTTTCAGTGATTAATGTATTATCTCTTCATATAAGGTATAATTCATATTGAATAACATGAACTAATTTGATTTTGTGATATGTAATGACAAATTTAATAACTTTTCATTCTATTTATGGATCTCAGGAACTGGTAATTATTCATAAATGAAAAATTCACCTTTTTTTCTTTGAATAACAGACGAAGTGGGAGTTGATGATGGCACAAAAAGGGTTAGTTTGTCCTAAAATAATGTAATTATATCTTCTCATAAAATGTAATCAGTATTAGTAAAAGGGGTCCTGAAATAATATATCATCTTTGTATCACCATTTTTAAGATATTAGGGACATGTTTCAAAATTCTACAATTTATGGTTTTGTGATTGTTGATTTTTTTTCGATCAGCCACATTCCTATGGTCAGTGATCTTTATCAATATCTATGATTATTTATCATTTTCACCAGTCTATATGTTTTCAATTTACAAATTTGTTCTCTTATATGTAATCATAATTATGAGTTAACTTTGGTAACTATTATGTTTCTAACTTTCCCTTTATATAGAACGTTTTAGTATTTATTTTCATGATGTCGGTCTCTTTGAATGGGACATTCACATATTAAAAAATTGATAAACTAGACGATAATAAAGGGGGAAATTAATTTTAATGGGGGTATAATGTAACGCCCTTGGATTTTGTGAAATTTTTTTTGAAACAATTTTGTCTTTTCAATATTATACATTTCACATTAAACTGGATATAGCTTTTATTATATGAATGAAAAATATTTTCCAGGAATTATTTTCTAAAACGTGATAATGTGTCACTAAATGAAATCCTTATAATAGAATGTGGTACTTGTGAAACAATGTTGGACTTGGGTTATACATAATTCCATGTTCCATTAATAGATTGCATGAAATAGAAGACCTAGTTTTAAAAAGCTACAATGTAATATTAATAATATTCATAAAATATTCTTAAATTTATCACTTACCCATTGGAATGGTGATTATGAATATGATTAATTAAATTATCAAAATATGTTTTACACATTTATATAATAATAATTATTTTGTGAACAATTAACTATAATTGAAAACAAATCCTTTTCGAAAATATAGTAAATCATTTACTGGAGAACTATATTAATGAAATCAAGGAATGTTTACCTATATAAATTAATTAAAACACTTTTTATAAATTATTTTAATGAAATATATATATATATATATATATATTATATTCATAAAACTATTTAATGTTAAACTTATGTGTTTTCAGTACAATTGGTAAGAAGAAGTCTATTTTTAGTAATATAATGATATATTTTTCTAAAAGGTAATTTTACAGTGTTTTAATGGAGGACCCATTTTAAATTTAATTGATTAAAATTTAATTTTTTTTTATTTTCAAAAATAAAAATCAATTTGGAAATAATAATATAAAAATATACTTTGGTTTAATTCAATTCATTTTTTGGAGATGTATCATCTTTGATGAATAGTGAAAACACACAATTTTCATTAAAAACTCCTTTTTCACCTAATTTATTTGTATACATAAATTATAATTTATTTTTTTGAAGTATTGTTAGATACATAATAAAACAATTAACCCAATTTATGTTATTTTAACAGATTTCAAATTGAAATTTTTTATTAATTTTTTTTCCATCATTTGGATATTTTCTATTTGAAAACCAATCGTCTTATCCCATATACGCGAATAATTTTAAATTAATCTCTAAAAATTATTTGATTATAATATGAAAAAATTGATTAAATATTTGATATAATAGTAATTTATAATTTTAAATAAGGTGAACTTTATTTTAGGATAATTTGATTAGTAAAAGTAATTAATATAAATTATAGACATTTATGTGAAAATTAGATTACATAGTTGTCAAACATTAATTCAAGGATGAAATAACCTATAAAATTTCCAAAATATATTATAACAAGATAATAAAAATATGATCCTAATTTTATTTAAAATTTGAATCTATTAGAGGAACATTATGTAAGGGACTACTCTCAATACTGTTTTACTTTTTTATATTTACTAGAATGGCACTGTCCTTCCACTATAAAATAGAACTCACCCCCTAACGTCCTCACACCTCTAAAGAAACTTTTTATAATTCAAAAAATTCCCAAATAAGTTCTATAATTCTATCCCTTCATACTAGAGTGATCCCTATATCTATAAATCCAAAAAAGATTGTTCTTTGGTGAAAACTAAAAGGAGTTACCCAAAGAAGTGCCAACCCCCTTACAGAAACACTTTTCAATTATTTCTTTCTCCAAAAAATCAATTATTATTATTTAGATATTATATAAAAAAATCAGTATCCAAAATATACAGATGTTTTTTATCCTTATGGTCCTACCTTCACCTCCATATACATCTATAAAATGAGTATTGAACTTACCATTTGCGTGTACAACAGACTAAATCCTCCCAAAATGATGACGTTAATTTTTTCCATTACCACATTCCATGAATGTGAATTATGTTTTAAATACCATTATTAGATGATATATGTGATATTTATAATTTATTTAAACTTATGTAATTATTATATAGTACACACCATTATTCATTAGATTTGGTTTAAATATGATAACTTCATTTGTGGGCCTATGGACTACTGCCACCTCAAAACGATGTGATTTGTTCACATTTTACGAGGAATGTATTAAATATGTGCTTAGTAAAAGTATATGTTAGATAATAAATTCTAATTATAATGGAATTATATTACATATATATATTTATACATATATTTCATTTACTTTCTTACTTTCAATACTACAACAAAATGGAAACAACGTTCATTCGTACGTACGACATACAGTCTCCACGAACAATGTATTATATTTAATATTTTTATATTTTATCGAATATTATAAATTTTAGATAATCAATATATATAATATTTAATTTTTTTTAAGATTAATGAAAATTTAAATATTATTCTTGTGTAAGAATATTAAGAATAACAAGTCAAAAAATATATGAAAAACAAAGAAGATATTACCTAAAACATAACATTAACCAATATTTTTTAATAAACAGAAAATATGATGTTACAAAAAAGCAATATATAGTATTATATAGAATAATATGGTCATGTGGGATATATATAATGAAATAATATTTATTACACATTGGATTTGAACGTGTACGATGAAAGTAAAGACTTACAGTATGTGTTTCCTCGTCTCACTTTTATTTCTTCGAGACATTTTGTTTATACCCCACTGATTTATTTTCTGTGGTGTATATAATTCCGATGAAAATATTGAATGATTATTATAACTAAACTTATGGGTATTTACATATCCATTAAATTATTTTTCATTTATGGGATTTATTTTTTAAATGTTACCAAATCAGGATTGTAATTTTTGTTTCAATTTTACTTCTTTAAGATGCATGCCATGTTATCCACCTATATTTTCATATGGGGTGTATATACATCCACTTTTCAGGTAATTTAATAAATATCATTATATCATGAAATTTAAGCTTCATTTAGTTTTTTTTACCTCATGTCTTTAATGATTTAATGTTACCAAAGTGGTAATTGTTTATTACTACGCTCTCATCACTTAATAAGAATATTTATTATTATTATTGCATTAATGAACTATTAAGATCCATATCTCAATAACACTCATGACATTTATTACGCTGTGGATATTTATGATATAATTAGTTATTGGTAACATTTTAAACCCATTGGTACTTAATATAACTAAGACTATGTTATTAAGAAAATCTAACTTTTTCCCTCTCTTCAGCAAAAAATTTATGTTCTTCCAAAACCATGTTATCTGAAAATATTTTCAAAAATGTATTATATTTAAAAAGTGATTTAAATGGATTTAATAATTGTTTTCATATTTTCAATGTAATTTTAATGAAAAATGCATTCAACTATTTTTCAAGCATACTTTTTTCATTTTCAAAGTATTTTCAAAGAAATAGTTTTTAAAATTGTCTTCAAGATTCCATAATAAATTTTCAAAGTATATTCAATGAATAGTTCATCAAAAATATTTTGTTGTTTTTAAGATGTTCTCAATTCTATTTTAAAAAAAAATGGTTTTATTCTTCCTTTAAATGTTTTAAAAGAATATGTTTTTCAAAATATTTTCGATCTCCATTATAATTTTTGATGAAAAAGGTTTTGAAATTGTTTTCAAGATTAGTTTATAAGTATTAAATGAAGAAAATTTCATATTTATTCAAGATTATATTATATTTGTTATGGTTATTCTTAGTGAAAATGTTTTTCCAAAATTTTTATGTGTTAAAAAATAGTTTTTCGATTCAAATAATAAACTTTATTTTTAGCAAGAAATGATATTAAAACAATTCTCAAAAATTATGTTTCATCTATGATAAAATATGTTTTAGATTTTCATGACTAACTAAGGATATGATCCAAGGGATCCAATCATATTAATTATTTGAATGGTTTATTTTATTATAGAATTATTTTTGTGAAACACATTTCTATTTCATGAGTTATATGTTTTTGAAAACCATTTCTCCTTCAAATGGAATACATTTTTGAAACTCATTTCTATTTCAGGGGTTATATATTTATCGAACCTATTTATCATTCATGGGTTATATTTTTATGAGACACAATTCCTTTTATGGGTTATATTTTAATGAAATTATTATGAATTATATATATTTCCCACATGTAATAATATAATGAAATGTTTATGATACCCATTTTATTTCATATTTTATGATATGATTTTATATTATCTTGTTGAACTTGTATATATGATTTTATTAAGACATGGGTGGGACCTATGTCTTCCTCTAATGTAGTGGGTAATGATTTATATCTCATGATATATATGTTGATGGAATAGGGAGTGAACATAGTTCTGTAAAAGACTTTATCTATTAAGATGGTCTTTGGAGGGATCCTTAACAACAAAGATGGTTCTGGGAGTGAGACATGGCTACCAAGATGAAAATGGGAGTAAACCCGTAACACTAATATGGCCTTGGAAATAATACTTAAATAAAATATAAATATATTAATATGCATATGGGTCTACCAAAAATTCCATGTCTTATTCCTATTCTATTCTTTCATGGCATATCCTATTGATTCTCCAATGATTCTTATCATATCTAATAAAAAAAATTATACGATGATTTAGGTTTATGATCATTAATATACATGGTATTTTCTTATAAAGTTATTATCATCTTCTCATACCATTATTCTAATGTTATACTTACAAATCACCCTTATTTGCCGTTATTGAGTATATGAGCTCACCCGTTTCTATTGTTTCCTTTCCCAAGGTTACGATGAAAGGTTTTAAGTTGGAAGACCATCAGATAAGTTTTTTAAGGAATATGTTGAAGATATTTCCTGAGAATATAAGATTATGTTTCCATTTTTTTCAAATATACTAAACTATTACGGTCCTCAGGCATGTATTTTTTTAATGTGATAAATATTAATAAAAAATGATATAATATATATATATATTAATCTTGGGTTGTTATATGAAAGATACACATAAAATAAAATAATAAAACATTCAAATAAGATCAAACTCATTTTAAGGTATTTTGATTTTCAAAACCATGGATACCAAAGTGATATTTGACACATAGTCGCTCCATATTGAATATAATAATTCCCAAATATAAATTTGAAAATTTTAATTAATTTTTAAAATAAAAATCAATATGTTTTTTACAAAAATATTCAAGATTTTAAATCTCTTTTACATTGATATTCAATTGAAAAATCATGACATTAACTTGGAAACTATCCTTTAAACATGGAAAAACATCCATTTAAAAATATTTCACTATTTTTAATTTTCAAAAATAAATATGAAGTAAATAATAAACATAATATCTTGATAAAATATAATATTATACATATGAGGAGAAAAAAATTTAGTATAGTAATAAAATCCTATTTTTATTATGCTTCTCAAACTTCTTCCCCTAAATATTTTTATTTTTCTCCATAGTATTTTGATGTTTTTTATAATCCATTTCATTTTATTCACATTTCTTGAATATTTATTTTGAAAACGAAATATAAAAGAGGAAAATAATATCAAAAAATATAAAATAAGATTAAAAATTATATTTTATTTTCAAATATAGTATCATTCAATTTAATTTAATGATTTAATAAATTATTGTAACTCCCTTATTATTTTAATAATTAAATTAATGATTATACCTCACAAATAATATATAAAACATTAAAATAATAAATTTAGTTAAATATTTTATAGTATCTATTATTAAATTATCCATCGATATACTTGAAATTAAATTTATACATTCATCAAAATTAATATGAAAATAAGTTAGGAATATATTATTTTGTAATAATTTTGAACACAATATTTCTCATATCTATAAATCTCTTCTTAATAACTATCGTTGAATAAATTTCATTTAATAATGTTTAGGTACAGATAGTAAATTATTAAATTATACATATTGTAATACAATACTAGAAAATAATATCATAAAATAAGATCATAGAAAATTGACCCTTCTAAAAACTAATCCATATTTATCATAAATAATAATTTATTTAAATGTATTGAATGAAAATAAATTTTATGTACTACAATTTTAATTGATATATAAATCAACCATAATATTATATAATAGAATGACTATTTATACGAAAATAATTCAAAAATAAATATTTACATAATTTTATTATTATCTTATATCCAAAACATATATTGATTAAAAAATAAAATATTTTCCTTATAAATATCATAATTTAAATTAAAAACCAATATATTAAATATTTTTATAAAAAATAAAAATGAAAAGAAATTCATGGGATGTTACATCCTCTCTAAAAGGCATTTTTCCCTCACAATTCATTCATCATACTAAATTAAATTCTAAATCTCACTCCTCTTGTTTTAAGAAAACAATTATTAGAAATTTTTCATATTTTTAATAGTTGTCTAGAAAAAAACATTCCTAGAACCAGAAGCAAAATAGTTTTTTCTTAATGTATTGTCAAATTAAATTATTCTAATATCTAAAATTGTCAAAACAATGGTTCTAAACCATATAATGAATTCTCAAAACTGAAATCCCAGAAATGATACATAAGCAAGTTATATATTTCTTTTATAAAAATAAAATAATATACATAAAATACTATACACACCCAAAGATCTTTCATGTAAGGTTCTGGAGGATTGGGAAATACCATAAAACATATCAGAGTTATAAAAATCCAATAATATTTATGTAGTTTCACTTGAACATGACTGTTACATGAAACCAAACATCATTGAATATTTATTCATCACTAAACCTTTCAATGTTTTTTAAAAAACATAAGTTGAGAAAAAAAATTGATCATTAAGGGGTTTAACTACAGTTATGGAATCCTTTTCTTCAAAAAAATTTTAAAATCTCTACAGAATGTAAAAAGATTTATAATTTTTTTGATATATTAAATAAATCATTCCCTAAATAATAAATTATGGTATCCAAAATTCATAGAAAAATACTTTTCTAAACATACATTTGAAACCATAATATCTTTTTATTAAAAAACATATTCCACATTGAAATATTAAAAATTATAATTCAAAAATAAAATTCTATTATTGAATATAATGATACCTATAAAATTTATGAACTTAATGGTTCTATTAATAGTATTGAATATATTATATGTGGAACACAATTTCCCTTTGTTGTTGTGGGTTCACTTCAAAATACCCATAATCACATTCGATGCCCAAGTGTCTAAATTTCATGTAAATAATATTTAGGAAGCTTACCATTATTATTAATATACTATTGAAAATAGATTTTTGAATACATCGTCAATTATTTTCAAAGGAGAAAATAATTTCCCCTCACATAGATATCAATAAAATATTCTTTTATGTAAAATAGTATTTCATTATTAGAGATCAAAAAAATATATAATCATTTTAAACATTATCTATAAATATTTCTTTTAACAAAAGAATAATATTATTGAAAAATCTGTTCATAATATTATGAAATTTTAATGAATACTATTGTGCATGTCCATATGTATAATCCTGAATGATAATATAGAAATAAAATTTTCTCTTCCACATAAAATGGTTACATTAAAATGAACATTGAATTTGGAAAATTAAATAAAATTTCCAATATCTTGTATAAATTTTAAAATCTAGATTTTAGATAAAAATTTAAAATCAATTCCATTAATGATAAACCTCTAAAATGACTGTCTTATAAAAATAAATTACTCTCACATAGGGGTTTTAAAGAAATATAGTCTTTGTACAGAAAAATATTTTTCCCAAACAAACATAAAATAAACATTTTAAGATATATTTCCATTACAGAAGGGTTTTGAAAAAAAAATAGAAGCTTGATAAAAATAAATTCCCTTATAGTAAAGGATTTTTTGCTTTGAAAATAAATTTATATCATTAAAAAGTGTATGAAAAATAACATATAGAATTTTGAAGATTAAATTTTCTTTTACTTAAAATACAACAATAAAATTTGATTCAATAATGATATTCCAATTTTATAGGTTGGATATGTAATAATGGAGAAACATGGATCTTGGTAAGGTGTTTGGGTTTTCTAATGTGTGAAGTGGAAGACATTATCTATAGTATATTGGAAACAACAACATTTTCAATTTTAATGGGTTTCTATGCATGAATAAAACATTTAAAAAGTGATATTAAGATGGATATAAAATATTAATATCTTGAAAAATGATAACAGAATATTATTATTTATTTTTCATGGATCCAAATTTTTCAATGAAATACAGAATCCTATAAATATAAAAAGTTTTGGGAGTTTGATTATATGTTGTGTTAAGTGAATGAGTGGAAAAGTAAGGGAATTTTGATTTACATATATAATTAAATAAAAATTTCATCACATTTGGTTGATATAACCTCATGGGGAAGTTAAAAAATTGGTGGATTATAATTAATGGATGAAGATCTATTATCAAAAAAAGTCACAACCATCTTCCCTAAAAGGTTTACCCCTCCTGGAGTAGGAATGGGATAAGAGATATAGTGACACCCATGTCCCACCTCCAGTAGTCCCCGGGATGGTGACTAGAACTGAGGATATAGTAAACCCCAAAATGAGAGGAATTATCCTTAAAGAGAGAATTTGTGAAATAGAGAGATAACAAATAAATCAAATTACTCCTTCTCAGCCTCCAACATTAGAGAAAATAAATAGTTCACCTATGTAATGTCATGCATGAAATTATATAACAGAAAGGAAAAGTTTTATTACCAAATGAAAAGTAAAGATGATAGAGACCACAAATCCCCAATATATTCTACAAATCCCAAATTTAGTAGTAACAAAAATGATCTCCAACCTCATACAACCAACCTAGAAAATAGTTTATATATGTGTTGGGTGACTGTAATTGTATACTCACTAGGATCCTCCCCAAAGCCTCTCATGAAAAAAGGTAAACAAATAATGCTAATGCACTATAAAAACACATGAGAAACTAATTTGTCACCTAAACTAGTTTACTATGTTCACCAATACACTAAGGCTACTCTCACCAAGTAAAACATACAAGAGAATATAAAACAACAATGAATATCATTTGAACCCCACTACAGCTACCACATAAGTTTTTGGCTCTACAATATTGCACGTCTTGAGAATCTCTCTCTATAATGACTAGCCTAAGACACCTGGGAGAAGCACCAGAACCATTACCTCAGAAAAAACATCACCAAGTCCACATAATGAAAAATAAAAAAGGTAGTTTCCTAGATCCACCCTAAATAGTATAATGTGTATGATACATCAAATATTATACATCAGTCCCTCACAACCCATACATATAATAAGGATCCTCAATCCATTTCAATATATGTACATTATATATATAATAGTCCTTAGGAAATTATATCCATAATATAAGTTCATTTAATTACCACAATCCACTAAAACCCTTTACACACATATATGGGGAAAACTAACTATCATGATACCAGAATAAGTTACTAAAAAGATAAAAGAGTGGTTCTAATAGGGGTAGTTAGCCATTAATTCCCCCCAAGTTGTTGGGGGAAAATACCTCCAAGGTCTCAGAATCCCAAGGGTCTCAGTAGCCCTAACCAAAAGGGTGGATTAGTGTATAGAAACAGAAAATGAAATTTATATAATATATCTCAAAACCACACTATTGGTGTTACTTAGTCCCAGACTCAACTGAAGCTAACATCTCTCAAACTCTCGACTATCTTTGATGAGACCAGATATCCTATAAGCACAAAACCATTTGAAGATATCAAATAAATTAATTTATTACTTTCATTAGGTGAACATTACTTTAATTAATTATTTAAAATTTAATAAACCATTAATATTTTATATATTACAATTATTTAACATCACAAAAAACATTCATTTCTTCCTGTAATAAGCTAAGAAACTACATGAATTATTATAATTATAACATTAGTATTTCATCTTAGAATGATCCATCTCCATGTGTAAAAAATTTTCTTAGTTATTAATAAAATCACTTCCCACATTTCTGGGTACTATAAGAATAAATTATAAGTTACAAAAAAGGTATACAACCAAGCACATCCATCTACCTCGATTAGTTTGTAAAGAAAAACTGATAAACAAAAAAACATGTCCATCAACAAAAAAACAAGGCCATCAACAAAAAACATATTGTAATAAGAATCAAGCTTTAATATCAATGGGTATCACTAGCTTCGACCTGATCATTCATCTTTGGTTTCCTCCCCAGTAACCACATGTATATTCTTATGTATCCCACCACTCCTTGCATCAAATACTACTATAGAAAAAAGGTATACCACCCCACAAACCAAAAATAGGCCTCCAGGATCATCCATCCCATGATCATGTCACATCTAAGCCTCATCACCACAAATAGTAAAACAACCCTCTAGGATCAGCCATACCAGGTTCAGGTCACATCACAAGAATATGGAAATAAACAATGTAACTGAGAACATTTCCCTAAAATAAGATATCTAGCTTTTACACACCCCAATCTCTCATGACTCTAATGTACAAGGAACTTTTCCTTTTTTAAGCTAGTGGGAAACTCATTCCATACGAAGGCATTGTATTTTATCCTACTACAAGTTCTTATTCCATCTTGGATTAACAGATTTATTAATCATAGTTTCCAACTGTGAGAAACCTGAAAAAATAAATCTAATGATATCAGGAATTAATAATATAATTAAATTAAGATGAAGTTAATTATTTTTTCAAAAATAATCACCATGCTCGAGGCTCATTAAAAAATTCAATTTAACAAGCATAAATGCACCAATTTTATAATCATGATATTATAACAATAAGAACCATATTCATTAAACATGCCTCTTTAATATTTTTGTGAATTAATTTTTAATTAATTCCAGCTTTTATTCTCTACCAATTTCACATGATAAATAAATAATAAAAATCTCAACATAGATATCACCCTATCTAGAAAATCAAGAGGAAACCCATTATAATGGTATAAAAAGACATTCTTTATGCATTGGATACCAATTATTTATTCTATTTCAAGTAATTATTAGCTAAATTTCATTGCAATATAAAGAAAAAATAAAAATTATTCTAAATTTATTGTAAATAAATAGATAAGAATCAATTCAACAACATAAAAAGGGTCTCAATATTCCTGGCATGAGAACAAACCAAAACTATAGATCTTGATCGATTCTCCCACCAGAACTATATCAACACATGGAAGTCTTGGCACAACTGTGCCAATAAAAACCAATAAATCATCTTTAGAAAAATGTAGAAAAAGAACCCCAACATGGAAAATAAGAATTATAGGTAACCAATTGGATAAACCACACAAAAAGAGGTAGAACATGCCTTGGATCAATGAAAGATTGAATGAGGGGTGATAGAGATAAATTATTGGTAAAGGAATCCCCAAACAAATCGATGGGGGGTCACCAGGTGTACTAGAATTGGGAGAGAGGAACTAAAACCATATTGTTTGACAAACCCTAGTGACTAACATTTAAAACATACATCATTGGTGAATTAAATGATGTGTATTCCCATTTAACATTGTTTAATCCTCAGGGTTCAATTCTATAGAAAAACATGCATCCTTTTTATTTTATTTACTCCTAAAAACATACATTCCATGAACTAGACATACTGAAAGTTTAATTCATAGAATATTTGTAATTATTATTATTTATATATATTCAAAACCAAAATCCTCTAGACTTCCTCCAAGCCTCCCTCGATATTCATTGTCTTCAGAAACTATAAATGGTTGAACAATGCAGATCTAGGCCATCAAAATTAGATTCCCATCAAAACAATATTTTACTCGAGAATCCAAAACAAAACTAGAGAAGAAATATAAATTGTGCATCCAACAGCCACCCCGTAAGATAACTCCCAAGGCTCTCATCACCATAGGATTTCAACACCTTCACCCAAGCACAAGGGTCTCAACATGAGGAGTATATGATCTACTAGTTGATTCTTTTCCACCTATAGTAGGATAGTAGAATCATGTAACCCCAAAAATATAAAAACATAAATCATGTGAAATACCCCGATCATCTTCCCCTCAAATAGAAATAGAATAATCCACAACAATCTACAAGAGAAACCATCTCACAAACAAGAAATGTTTTATAAACACAAAACAAATAAAATTTACCACAGAAGAGAAAAAGGTATATTGGGTTACTAAGTATGTATATGTGAATCAAATTACCAATTACTATCCTCCATGCCATCATTTAATCATGAGACACAAACTAATGGGATATCATTCTCAAACCAAACCTTCTCTTGGAGGTCCTTGACATCTACATGCTGCTCTATAGAGGTCACATCATCATCAACATTGATTTCACCCCAATCAATTGCAGGAGAGTCATCATGAAGATAACAGTAAAACTGTGAGATGTGAATACATCATGTATCTGGTTCTTCTTTGGTGGAAGCCCTATAGGGTACCCAAAATCTCTAACATGAGTTAACACCTTAAATTTCCCATCAATCATTGGATAAATATTACTCCCATAACGAAAAAATTCACTCCCTATGATGAGGATTCATATTTGATGAGACATGATCCCCTACGTCGAACTCTATAGGCCTCTTCCTATGATCTGTATAGGATTTATGATGACCATGAACTTCATTCATCATCTCATGGATCACCTAAACCGTATCTTTTGAATTCAATACCAGTTCTAACTAGATAATTTCTCACTCTCTGACCCCAGTATAGTCTAATGGATTTTGGTAAGGTCATCGTTACAAGGCTTCAAATGGTGAAGTACTAATGGAGGAGTGAAATCTAATATTTTATTCAAACTCTACAAAGTTAATGTGACTTATTCAAAAATATCCAAAATCCCATACATAGTTGTGCAACATGTCTTCATGAGTTGGATGGTACAATCTATTTGACCATCCATCTATGAAATAAAATAACATCTATGGAATATATAAGAACCAAAATCATGCTGGAGAACTCTCCAAAACCTGGATGTAAAATGAGGATCTCAATAGGAAATTATTGTCTTCATGATACTGTGGTGTCTCAATATCTCTTCCAGATACTACCTTGAAAAAACCTCCACTGAGATCGACTCATTAATAACTAAAAAGTGGGATGACATTTCCAAATGGTCCATTACCACCAATATAAAGTCATATCCTCCCTAATCTCAATGTATACTAATAATTAATTCCATCAAGATGTCCTTACACTTCTACTAGGGAACATAAAATTGATGGAGAAAACCACTAGGAACATGATGTTTGGCCTTCACCTTCTAAAAGTAGAAACATTCAGACACAAACTCTGTAACATCACACATCAACATACACTACCAAAACTATCTTATCAAAGAAGTGTAAAACTTTTTCTTTCTAGGATACATCCGCATAGGAAACTTATGGAACTCTTTGTGAACCGTCTAAAAAAACTCACAATGAATGAAAAACCTTCCCTAGAAAAACACGTGGTAATTTCATCTTCAATATAACCATAA
Organism: Viscum album; assembly: GCA_963277665.1. Lineage (NCBI taxonomy): Eukaryota > Viridiplantae > Streptophyta > Magnoliopsida > Santalales > Viscaceae > Viscum > Viscum album. The sequence goes on along the minus strand of OY728164.1, from coordinate 1,004,804,766 downwards.
GGGGACATGACACAAACAAGTAGATTTCTTCATTCCTCCTCCTCAACATCAACAAATTGGGGCTCTTTTATCTTCTAAACCATATATGACTATAATATGTCCGAAGAAGACATCCTCGACCCCCCAATATCTCCCATATATAGATTAAATGATGATTTTTATTCAATTACCCTCTATGAATAAATTGATTCACATACTACATAACCAAACATTATTATTCTCAACATATCAACAATAACATTACACTTTCCAGGTGGTTGCAAAATATCTAATTCATTATCCTATAAGAACTCTACCCACCAAAGAAAAAACATGTTCAAGACACATTGGGAGAAAACATACCTCAGAATCTTATGATCAATGGATACCATATATTGAACACTGATGTGGTATTATCTCCATAACATCAAGGAAATCACTTCTTCCACAAACCCAGGATAATGGGAGGAATAGTTATGTTCATGGGGGAAAATTTTCAAAACCCAAAATAAATGGCTGATCTATACTACATGAGAACATAGCCTAACCCAAGATTCAAATCATCAAATAAACCTAAAAATAAACTCCTTCTATTGGAATAGAATGTATTAGATCACTGAATAACATAGCCTTTAGATAATAAAATGTTTTCTAATAGTATTTATACTATATAAATTCCTAATCATTTCAAGTCAATACTGATAGAGGATTCACATCCCAAGAGAAATATGTTACGAAAATCTTTTAATATCGGATAAGTCCATGAAAACTTCACCTCTACACCACTTCATGGGGGGAATCCCAAGACAAAACTATTTCTACATTTGATTGATCAATGGACAAACCCTATTAGGGTAAAATATGCCACATGAAATGGACTTCCTGATCACAATACTCACACTTTTAGAACATCCCAAACAACTTCACACGATGAAAGACTCTCAAAACAGTACAAAGATGCTCTGTATGATCCTTATCAAAAGAAGATTACACAAGGATTTCATCGATGAAAACCACCATGAACATAACCAGGAACTCAAATAAAAACACATTCATTTACCCCATTAACATCACAATAGAAGTATTCACACTGAATGACGTCACAATAAACTCGTAATGCCCTTGACGACAATAATATGTAGTCTTTATAATATCCTCATTATTCCAATGAATATGATGATATATTTACAACAAATTTAACTTCAAGAAGAAACTGTCATGCATCAGATGATCAAATTAATAATCAATACTTAGAAGAGGATATAGTTTCTTCACTATCACTTGGATAAAATTAAAATAATAGATACAAAACAACAAACTATTGTCATCCTTCTTTACGAATATTACTTGTGCACCCCATGCTGACACACTCATATAAACCAAACTACACCACAAGAGACTAAAGATCGATATACGCAGTTCTCGTAACTCAGAAGGAGTCATCCTATATAGATACATCGATATAGGAGATGCATATGTTTTTAGTTCAATCCCTTAACCAATCTCTTGATGAGGGGGTAAAATAATAAAAGCGTAAGTCAAACGACATCTGGATCACCTATAAATGAAAATTCTAGAGCATGAAGCTAGCCATGAATTTATCCATGGCCTATAAAACCATACATATGACAAACTCCATGGATACATTCTACTCTAAGATGAGGGGATAATCCCAGGGTGATCCACTACTTACCTCATCCTCTCTCTACTAATCAAAATCCAGAGAAACATGGTGCTGCATCCTCAACTACATCATCCTCAGTAGAGAAATCTTAAGTGGAAAAACTAGTTCATGATGAATTATTAGAATTATTGTGAATTATATTCACTAATGAAATTGAACTCCATAAGAAACACTTTTATATGATCCCATGGCATAGGGTTTAGTGTTGCAACCCCTCAAAAAAGAGGCATTTAGGGATGGGTCCTACCCCTGAGTGATCATGATCTCTTATGTATTGAAAACTGGGAACCCCAAAACACATATCTACTTTATGGGTAATCATGATGAATACCTTCTCCTGATGATCTAGTTCAAGATCATATTCTCTCAATGGACTCTACTATAAAAGAAACCTTTAGATACATCTTTAGAATAAAACGATCTGACAGGAATCTGGTTCACTTGATGCAATGCTTCAATGAAATGCATCACCCTAGCCTCTAAATCTGGAAATAATTGTGATGCCTATCATAAAAGGTTTATGAAATTGATATTGAACACTCACACAGTAGATATCCTATACCAAAGTGTAAGAAACTCCAAAATATTGGTTTCCTTCATTCTCAAAGTAAGAAACATATCTAAGAATCTTTCTCCGAACTCATCCCACGAGACTGGAGAATCCTCACAATCTCTGAGGAACTAGAACAACCACTAACACACTACCCCACCCAATATTGTCACATTTAATGACAAAAATTTATCATTATGATAATTGGATGAAATTATTCCTATCTCAACCTCCTACAACCATTATTTCATTATTTCATCCAGAAAATTTCCCTCTAACTTCTATAGGCTATAGTGTTGAAACTCTCAGAGTGTCCTCCATGTGTCATCATCTTCAAACCCTACTCTATGGTGATCAACTAGAACAACATGATCAACATATTTAAAATGAACATGATGAGGATATTGACCAAGATCCATTCCAGAAAAAGGAAAAACTCTTAGACCACCTAAAACTAGAATATGGAAGACCATACCATTAAGTAATAATTTTTTCTTCATTTTAGGTTAACTTATCCAGAGGTCCACCCTTCACACACATTCCCATATAATAATTATTCACGATCCTTTTCTAGGTCTCTACCATGTAACCACAATCACCTCATTTGGTATCCACTTTAAGCTTAATGGTCCGTGCATCATATCAATGGGGTGCCTAAATACCTGCGTCCAATCCAACCTCCCATGTTATAGCACTTGATAAATTTAGATGGCATTGTTTCACTAACATCACATGAAACCTCACCCATGCCCAACTCCAAAATCTATCTTATCCATGAATCATACCTCAAATACCACATTGACATTACCCCATCCCCCTAAAGGTGTCCCCCTCCTATATTGAATATTGGAGAAGAGAGAAAATGGCACTCCAGTCGCACCTCAAGTAATCCCTCGTATGATGACTAGAACTATGGGTATAGTAAACATGCATATGGGATGCATCACACCATAAGGAATAAATAAGAAAGGTATTAATAATAAATAAATCCAAAAATACTACTTATACTCTAATATAGAATAAAATATAATATTCACATATGTAATTTTCTGAAACAAATACTACAATTGAAAGGAAAAATAAAAGTACCCAAATAAATGTATAGAAAAAATCTTCCATGAAGCCCAAGTATCTCATAGTATACTCCAAAATAGTACTAACCAACCTAATCTCCATCCTACTCCAAATGACCAAAAATGGTTACATATATGTATTTTTTGTATAATAGTATACTCAGTAGGATCCTCCCTAGATCCCCTAATGCCAAAGTTAAAGAAATTATGCTAAAGAACTGTGATCAACAAGTGAATCTATGTCTTCACCAAAATGTGTACACTGAGTTCCCAGCCTCACCATGGATACTCATAACATGTATCCCGTACACGAGGATACAATATAGTAAATAATATCAAGGGTAACATACTACCACCTCCCCACTTGTTTTCCTCTCTTCCCCAATGTCACATGTACTAATAGTCTCTATATAAAAGGATAGCACATAGATATCTGGGTGAATCGCCACAACATGAACCTCATGCAACACACCACTACATAAACATAATAAAAGTAACCAGGTAGTTTTAGGGATCCTCTAAAGCTCATTAATATGTATCATACATTAGTTATTATACCTCAAGCCATCATATTCCATACACCGATTATGGATCCACAAGACATTATATCCTATAGATGTTATACCAATAGTTATCCAGAGGAAATTATATCCAAAATATATGCATTGTAAATAACCAAAATCAATTACAGCCCAAAACACAGATATATTGTAAAAATAACATTCATGCATACTAGAAGATGTTACTACCAAGAGAAGTGAGCATGGCTAAATGGGGAAGTTAACCATCCATCCTTCCCCCCATTATGTTGGGGAAAATACCGCCTAGGACTTAGAATCCCTAGGGTGTGATTCTTCTTAATCTAAAATGTGGAGTAGCTTATAGAAATAATAAAATTACATGATATAATATACCTCAAAACCAAACTATGGTCATAAGAATGTCTCAGACTCAACTACAACTAACATATCTCAAGCTATTGGATGCCTCTTCTATGAATAATTATCCTATAAGAACACAACCTTTTAAATATCCACATTAAATTAAAATATTCCTTTCATAAATTCACTTTATTTTAATTTGTTATTTTAATATTAATTAACCAAAAACATTTTCCACAATACATTTCATTAATCTCAAAACAAAGATCCATACCCCTGGGATACCAATATTAATCCACAACCTCACAAAATGAAAAACATAGCATTGTATGACAAAAATCTCTAACCCAATGGGGTAAAAAATATTAATTTATTAAAAACACTACATTAGATATTTTCAAGTAACATAGGATAACATCTTAAACTACTAGAAGAATTTATACAAAAAATAACACCCATAATCCTTAAGAAGTGGGGAAAGGAAATAATATATACCAAAAACTTTCCATCAGCCAAAAAATAGATTCAAATAAGAAATTATCTTTTATATCAGTTGGAAATCCCATCTTCGACTTGCTCGGTCTTGTCTACTGTCCATCCCAAGACACACATGCATATACCGGTTCATACCACCACACAATGTACCAAATATTGCCATAAAAACTAGGACTCACTGGCCCACATACTACAATAGCCCTCTAAAAGTAGCCATCATAGGACCACATCACATCAAGGACTTATCACCCACATAAGACAATAGTTGTCTGAGCTCTTCCATCCCAGAATCACGTCACATCATAAGTTGAAGGAAATAAAAAATGAAACCAGTATTATACCCCTAAAACAAGGAATATAACCTTTACACACAACAAGATATTACAACTCCAAAGCACAAGGTACTTGACCTTCAAAACCATTCGTGAAACATAATCCCTACAAAGGCATTATCTTTTATCACTCAACCAATTCTTATTTCATCTTGAATTTACTGATTCATTAATCATAGGTTAGAACTATTGGAAACATAAGAAATAAGCTATCTCATGCTATCATAAAATAATTAAACAATTTATTTAATGTAAATTTAATTATTTCATAAAAATTAAACATCATACTTCAGTTTAACTAAAAAATTAACTTAAACATGCATACATACATCAATTTTATTATCATTAAATTAAAATAACAACAATAAGATACATTAAATTTGGCTCTTTAATATTTTAACTAATTAATTATCAATTATATTTTTGTATAATTTATTTAAAAATTACTCATGATAAACCATGAATATTAATTATATCATAGATATAAAAATATGAAGAAAATCAAGAGGCAAGATGTTATCATGGTATAGAAAACAACATTTCCATGCAACCAATAAAAATTCGTTAATCAGATTCATCAAATTACAAGGATAATTTCATAATTATCCAAGTGGTTAAATGAATCTCAACATATTATTTTCCATATATAAATAGATATAAAATGAATCCACTAACTCAGAATGGATTCAAAATTCATCACAAGTGAACGGACCAACATTGTGGATCCTGGTCTTCACTCCCACTAGAACTGCATCTGATTGAGGATTCTACACCACAACCATGCCAAAGAAACCAACAAATATCCATTAGAAATATATAGATCATTCATCACCACATGAAAAAGTGGAATTGGAGGTAACATATTGAATAACATTCATGAACGGAGATAGAAGATACCTTTGATCAAACATGGATTGCAGGAGGTATGCTAGAGATTTATCCTTGCTAACAGAATCCAAAAAATGTCTATAAGGGGGTGGCCATGTCTCATATAATTTGTATGGAGGAAATTAATACATAGGTATTGAGAAATTCAAGTGTATGAAAATATTTAAAACATACATCATTTGGGATTTACAGTTTGTGTAGTCCCCTTTCACATAATTTAATCCTTTGGATTCAATTAAATCAAAAAACATGTAACTTTTTTATTTTATTTAACCCCAAAAACTCACACATCGTGAACCCAAATGACATGGTATGTTATTATTACATGATTTATAATTATTCATGTTTCCATTAATTCACTACGAAACAACTCCAGACTTCCTATGAGCCTCCTATAAGAACGTTCATCTTCAGAATCATGAAAAGGTCGATACACACAAATATGAGACCTTATAAAAACTATTTCAGATACACACCTAGATATATATATATATAACTCACCATTGTTATGGTGAGACTATATAAACCTGATTTTTTTATACTAACTAGGATTAGATTTTATTACTTCTTATATACATATATATACATATATATCTATTTTATCCTACCCAATCTTCCTCGGGAATGAAAATATCACTATTAATCATTACAGAGGTTGAATACATATAAAGTATCCATCATCCTGAATTATTAAGTTAATGGTTATAGGTATATCACCAATGGATAATGACAGTGGATGTAGTGTGGTACCATGTTGGGATATTTTGTGGGTTGTAAGTGTTGTGTGTAAGAACCTGGTTCTTTGTTTTGAGGTATGGGCTTCTTCTTTTTCCTTTTCCTTATGTGTTTTTGAGAAAATATGAAAAAAGGGGAAAAATCCTAAATTTTGGAACTACAAGCCGTGTACTTTCCCACACGCCGTGTACTTTTGGCCGTGTTGGGATGAGTGCACGGGGCGTGTAGCTATGTCGGCGATGAGGGGTGTAGGAACCGACTACACGCCGTGTAGTGGTACCTTACACTCCGTGTAGTCAATCGACAGGCTTAACCAGTAAGGCGGTGGAGTCGCCGCTAGCTGGGCGACAGTACACGCTGTGTACTTGGGAGTATATGCCGTGTACTCATGTCGACGGATTAAGATTGTGGCGGTGCCACCAAATGAATAGTAAAATTAAAGAAGTACATGCCATGAAATCAGAAGTACATGCCGTGTACTTTGTTTTTTCGTCTTAAAATAGGCAGTAGACTCCACTTTTTGTAGAGGAGACACTTGAGCCGATTTGGTTCCAAAGGAGGAGGCCATACCTTTGAAGATCCACCGGGTGTTCTTCTGTAATCTGATTCGGCTTCAGACGATCTCGTTGGAACCGTACGGGTAAGCCCTCTCCTCTCCTGGTACTGTTTGTACCAATTTTTCTCCTAATGTATGTTATTTACATTTGAATGGGTTTTGTTCTTCGCCAGATCTACGCCATTGTTGGGCATTTCTGGAGTCAGCGTTTGGGCATAACGTTTGTTGGCGTATAAGGTAGGTGGCTTGGTGTGTATATTTACAACTGTTGTGTGTTTTGTGTGTTTTTGAGCTACGAACCCATATTTGGGGTGTCTTGTGGCTGTGGCCATGGCTATTTTAAATACCGAGAATTGAATAGTTAATTAATTGTGACAATAAAAAGCTGCTTGGGATCACTGCATGGATCCAGGATCATCCCGAGGGGTGCGTTCCTCTGTTTAGCCGTTTGGCCAAGATACCTGAGGGTATGCCATGTTTACATTATGCATTACTTTCGCCTTGAGAGGAATTGTAAACAATTGCATGTTTGTATGTTGGTTATGGCCCCATTACTGGTTTAGCCTGAGGGCGTGGATATATATATATTTTATATAGCCTGAGGGCATGGCCTTAGGGCGAGATATTATATAACCTCAGGGCGATGCCTGAGGTAGAGATATTATATAGCCTGAGGGTGAGATATTATATAGCTTGTGGGCGTGGCCTGTGGTCAAGATATTATATAGCCTGAGGGTGTGGATATTATAAATCCCGAAGGCATGGTTTTACTACATTATCCTTAGGGCGAGATTCTGTTTGTCATTAGGGCTTGGCTCTGTTGAGCATAGGATGTTATTAAATTAAGTGGTTAAATGAATAATTAAAATGAAAATATAACCGGTTAAGTTAGTTACTTTTCCATACATCTTAGTTTATTGCATTTACTACTGCACATTGTTTTTGCATGGGCCTTTGGTGGGTGCCTACTGGGAATTTATTTCTCACACCCTGTTTGGGTCATGCTTTTCAACCCAAACAGATTATGTTTCTGCAGGTGTAGATAGGGGAAAGAGTCCCTATACAGGTACTTGACTGTTGCTGAGGAGCAGGAGGGCATGGGACCGAGCCTAGTCTCGCGATGCCGCTGCCAGTTATTTAATTTGCATTTCTATACTCTTCTTTCTGTTGTAATGTATTTATGTATAACATGTTCTGGCTGTTTTCTTAGAACTTGAAACTTGTAGCATCATCATTTATATATAGTTGTTTATGTAATCTGCAGTTGTTATTTCCATTGAGTAAGTTTACTGCTTCCGCTGTTGTTGTATTTTTTATTTTGTATTCGGCTGCGCTGCACTTTGACAAATGAGGGACTAGTTTCCCCACTATCAGACCTGTGCCCTCGCTGCTAGTCGGCATCCTCTGGCATTTGGGGAAATGCACTTGAGGTTAGGTGGTGAACCGGATTTGGGGCACCCGTTGCATGGAACCCAGGTCCGGGACGTTACAAAGAGGTATCAGAGGGGTTCTTTTCTTTGACATTCTATTTGGAGCCATAGTCAAGGATAGGACGAATGGTAGTTGGTAATAAGTTGTGCCTGGGCTTTGCTAATCCGTGTATAGGGAAAAGCCAGTCTACCTCGTATTTTGCAATTCTTCTGATTTTGCAAATATTACAGTTGAAATGTTTTCACCTTTGGGTGATGCACTTGGATTTTTTTGTTATATTTTATTTGTGGGTTCTATTTAGTTGCAACCCGATGAGATGAGGGTATTCCATCTCATTCATCATTTAGGCACATGATAGAATCACATGCCATGCATAGTTTCCATGCCATGTAGCTGCATTAGAAAACTACATGTTGTTGTGATAGGTGTTGTGCTAGAAAAGCATGCTGTTGTGATAGCTGCACTGATAAAATACATGCTATTTGATAGGGTATTCCTTGTATGATCATGTTTAAAGAATGGACGCCAAACATTGGTTTTTGGGGATTATGGGCCCCCATTGACCAGAATTTGGTGGATCATTGACTTTTTATTAGGTATAACACATATAAGATGTCAAACATAGATTCATGGGGAGTTTGGGCCCTCATGGGTCGAAATTTGACACTTAGGTGTTGTTTTTCAGTGTTTTTTGGGTTTCGGGGAAGTTTCTGAGGCATACTGTCTGGAAACCCAGTGTACACGCCGTGAAATATTTTTATACACGCTGTGTATGTCCATCTGTTCGAGAAGAAAAATATGCTTTTTGAGTACATGCCGTGTACCCTAAGTACACGCCATGTAGTATCTTTCTATGTCACAAATCGTGTGGGCAGCGACATAGGGTAGAGAGAGGCTTGGGTAAAACATGTCATGTACCGAATAGACACGCTGTGTAGTGTGACCCGGAGTCCGTCCGTGTAACTAAAAACACGAGTGGGTGAACTCCTGTACAGAACACGCCGTGTCAATGATGAACACGCCACATAGTGTGACCTAGGGACTCGGCCGTGTAACTAACAAACACAGGCCGATGTCACCTCTCCCTGAACTCACCGTGTACATGTGGGACACGCCGTGTAGTCTTGTCCACGGACAGACCATGTGATGTTAGCCAGGTAGCGGGGAAACGAGGTGTTGTGCACGCCGTGTATGGGTGTAACATGTTTTGTAGTTGTAAGCCGAGTAGTCGGTCGTGTCACAACCGACACGGGTAGTTAGAAAATAACACCATACATGCCGTGTAGATTAAGTACATGCCGTGTAGTTTTGTTTAACGGGAGCCATATAGCTTAGCCACGCAGAAGGACCCGGGCAGGGGAGGGGAATTCAAGTACACACCGTGTACTCAGTGTAAATGCCGTGTAGTTTTGTTTTTGCAAACTTTGAGCTACCTTCTTCCTCTTGTTTCCTTGTGATTTCGTCATTTCAGCCTTAATGACTTTGAATCTTAAGCATGCTTTTGACCCTGTAGTGTCATGCCGCCTAGAAGACCACGAGTTGTTCTCCAGGAGAGCAGTGACGATTATACTTCGGAGATGGTAGGCCATGGGCTACCAGTTGATCCTCCAGTAGAGGTAGATGTGGCACCAGCTGTTATACCGGACACAGGCACGGAGGCGCTGTTCCGTGAAGGTTTTATGCAGTTTATGTAGACCTTTCAGGGAGCACCGTAGGCTGCTACATCTATGGCCGAGCTGACACGTATCTTTCAGTAGCAGCATCTGCCTACATTTTTAGGGGATGGAGGACAACATGCTGCAGAGTCATGGCTAGGATCGATGTAGACTATTTTCGAGCATCTTGAGACGCCTCCAGGGCGGAGGGTCAAGCTCACGACATATATGCTACGTGATTCCGCCAAGAGGTGGTGGGATGTTACCACCCAGTCAGAGCATCACAAGGACATGGCGTGGGAAGACTTTCAGGAAGTATTTTATGTCTTTTTATTTCCCGAGACGCTGAGAGAAGATAGAGCTCGGAAGTTCATGAATCTGTAGTAGGGCTCTATGTCAGTGATGGACTATTCTTCTCGTTTTATGGAGCTTCAGTGCTTTGCACTTGTGTTGGTGGGTGATGAGATACTGAAAGCCAGACATTTTGAGGATGGTCTCCGATATGAAATTCGAGCGCTGGTGAATGTCTTCAGGTTTCCTACTATACATACCATCGTGAATCAGGCACTGATTATAGAGAGGAACCTATGGGAAGCAAGTTGTGTGGGCCAGGGAGGTTCAACACCATTTACTGGTACTATTTCTGCTGGTAAGATGAAGAGACAAATGGACTTCTCTCAGGGTGGCAGTACCAGCCAAGCAGTCATTTCAGGTGTTCCGATCAGGTGCTACTAGTGTGGCAGAGAGGGGAAAAAGAGACCGCAGTGTCCACGTAATCCAGAAGAGTGCCGAGCTTGCGGCAAGATGGGTCATCTGCAGCGCTTTTATAGGGCACTTCCACCAGTGGCTAGTGGGAGGGGTTCTTTGCAGGCTCCGCATGTGGGAGCGGGACCAGTGGATTCTTGCCAGTTAGGGAACTGGAACACATTAGGGTGTGCAGGAAGAGATGGTGGTCTTGTCCGTGGTAGAAAGATGCCAGGATCGCAAAGGCAGCAGGGCGGGACAGCTCAGGGTATCCAGGCTGTGTCGCAGGGTCGTGGCACTGGGCATGCATATGCAGTGCAACAGACCCAGTAGGAGCAGGATCCCGGACCATCGATAGTTAGAGGTACAATTCTATCAGCTTCTGTCTTATCTTCTGTGCTTTTTGATATGGATGCAACACATAGTTTCATATTTGTGCCCATTGTAGAAAGCCTTGGGCTCTTTGTTTCTTCATCTTCTGTTGTCATGACGCTAGACACTCCGTTGGGGACTAGAAAGGCTGGTGTGCATTAGTTTAAGGAGTTCCCCCTTGAGGTTGATGGGTGTCACTTCCTTTGGGGCCTCTATGTCCTATAGATGACGAGCTATGACTTCATTCTCGGGATGGACTGGTTGGTTCCCTTTTGAGCCTTTGTAGACTGATATCGTTGCAGGGTGCGTTTCACGTCACTAGAGGGCAGAGAGTTTCTATACAAGGGCCAATGGGATGTTCAGGCGAGTTGAGCTGGACCAGAGAATCATGGGCAAGGTGGAGTCACAACCCATATTGAGAGCATATATCTGGATGAATAGGGGACTTGTCAGAAGAATTTCCCTTCTATTGTTTACCGTTTCAGGGATGACTTTCCAGATGACTTTTCGGGTCTACCTCTAAAGCGAGAGGTGGATTTCTCTATTGAAGTAGTGTCAGGAGAAACACCGAAATACATTCCTCCTTATTGGAATGCTACACCACAGATGCAGGAGCTCAAGAGACAGTTAGAGGAGTTACAGGCAAGGGGCTTTATCAGACCCAGTACTTCTCCTTGGGTTTCTCCGGTCCTTTTTGCGACGAAGGAAGATGGTACCCTCAGACATTGCCTGGATTATCGGAAGCAGAACCAGTTGATGGTTATGAACCGATATCCCTTACCAAGGATTGATGATCTGTTTGATCAGATTCATGTAGCATTAGTGTTCTCGAAGATTGACTTGAGATCAGGATATCATCAGCTGCGCGTGAGACCATCAGATATACTGCTTACAGCTTTTTGGAGCAGATATTGTCTGTACAAATACCTGGTTATGCCGTTCGGACTCACGAACGCACCAACAGTTTTCAGGGATCTGATGAATCGTGTCTTCCATCTGTATCTTGATTCTTTTTTGGTAGTATTCATGGATGACATCTTGGTGTACTCTCACACTCGACATGACCATGCCACCCATCTTGAGATCGTATTGAGTACACTGAGAGAGCATCGACTATATGCTAAGCTCTCAAAGTGCCACTTTTGGATGGACCAGATTCACTTACTGGGTCATATCATCTCATAGGAAGGAGTTGCAGTAACCTTATAGAAGGTGAGATCAGTAGTTTCCTGGGAGCAGCCTAAGATCGTGTTTGAAATACGGAGTTTCATAGGGCTGGCTGGATTCTAGAGGAGTTTTATACAGGACTTCTCCCGCTTAGCAGCGCCATTGACATGCTTGACTAAGAAGGGTGTGAAGTTCGTTTGGTCGGAAGCTTGTGAGAGATATTTTCAAGACCTAAAGGGAAGGTTGACATCAACACCGATTCTGATACTCCCAGAGTAGAGAAGCAGCTATATAGTTTACTGTAATGCATCAGGGATTAGACTGGGATCCATTTTGATGCAGGGTGATCGAGTTGTTTCATACGGGTCTCAGAAGTTGATGCCACATGAGAGGAATTACCCGACACATGATCTCAATTTGGCTACAGTTGTGCATGCGTTTCACTTTTGGAGACATTTTCTGTTGGGGGAGCATTTTGTGGTTTTCACCATCCACAAAATCCTTATGTATATATTTACTTAGCGTGACCTGAATCTGAGGCAGAGAAGGTGGGTCGAGTACCTACAATCATTCGATTTTGAGCTTGCCTATACACCTTGTAAAGGTAATGCAGTAGCTGATGCACTGAGAAAGAAGACTCAGATACAAGCAGTGCAGGACGCCAGTGGTTAGTGGGAGCTCATGGGGTTGTTCTCTGAAATTCATATGGAGGTGCATGACAGTCAGGGGAAGACTTATATTTCATCTTTAGCTATGACTTCTACCCTCCTGGACACAGTGAGGATGAGACAACAATCGGTTTCAGAAGGCCTAGTTCTACGGGAGTCGGTGCCAAGTGAGGACCCTCCTCCCGGTTGGACGATAAATGATGATGAGGTTTTGTGTTTCCATGGACGGGTATGGGTTCTAGGGGATATATGCGATGAGCTGATGCAGGAGTTTCGTGCTTCGGCTTGGGAAGTTCATCCCGGGGTTACCAAGATGTACAATGACTTGAGACGTCAGTACTGGTGGTCGAGTATGAAGAGAGAGATATCTAGTTTTGTTATGAGGTGTTCCACCTGTCAGCAGGTGAAGGAGAAGCATTAGAGACTAGCTGGGCTACTACAGCAGTTACCCATTCCAGAGTGGAAATGGGGCGATGTCGCAATGGATTTCGTGACGGGGTTACCAAGGTCACCTCGAGGCAATGACGCCATGTGGGTTGTTGTGGACTAACTCACGAAGGTAGCTCACTTCTTGTCGATCAAGGAGACAATCAGTGTTGACGATCTCGAAAGGCTGTATATCAGAGAGACTGTATGTCTTCATGGGGTCCCTCATTCTATAATTTCAGATAGGGACGCCCACATTACGTCTCATTTCTGGCAGGGTTTTCAGAGGGCGCTGGGTACACAGGTGCTTCTGAGCACAACATACCACCCTCAGACAGATGGCCAGTCAGAGCGTACGATGCAGGTTCTAGAGGACATGCTACGTGCATGCATCCTTGACTTTGGGTGCTCATGGGAGAAGCATATACCCTTAGTCGATTTTGCCTATAACAATAGCTTCCAGGCGACTATTGAGATGGAACCATACAAGGCTTTATACGGTAGGCCGTGCCGATCACCCTTGTGCTGGTTAGAGGCAGGTGAGACAACTTTACTGGGACTACGTCTCGTATAGGAGACATTTGAGAAGGTCTAGTTGATTCAGAAGTAGATGGCTACCATGCAGTCTCGTCAGATGTCTTATGCTGATCGCCGCAGACAACCTTTGGAGTTCGTGGTTGGGGATCAGGTTTTCTTGCGTGTTTCATTGAGGCTGGGACACAAGCGAATCATAAGACATGGTAATATTTCACCTCATTATGTGGGACCATTTGAGATTCTTGAGAGAGTCGTGCGGGTTGCCTATCAGTTTCAGTTACCATAGCGATAATGATCAATGCACGACGGATTTCACGTGTCTCAGTTGCGCCACTATCATTCAGACCCATCTCACATTTGCCAACCTTAGGAGGTTGAGCAAGTGGTCGATGCATCATTTGAGGAGCATCCAATTCGTATTGTTTATAGAAGCACGATGGTTCTCCGAGACCGGTCAGTTCCTCTCGTACGAGTGCTATGGCAGCAAGGGAGAGTGCAGGACGAGACCTGGGAGTGGGAGGCCGACTTACGTGCTCAGTGTCCAGAGCTGTTCTGAGCTTATTCTTCGCCACCCTTGTAAGGTAAGTTTAGGGATGAATTTTTATAAGGGGGGAAGTTTTCAAGAACCCGGTTCTTAGTTTTGAGGTATGGGCTTCTACTTTATCTATTTCATTAAGTGTTTTTGAGAAAATATGGAAAATAGGGAAAAATCCTAAATTTTGGAACTACATGCCGTGTACTTTTCCACACACTGTGTACTTTTGGCCGTGTTGGGATGAGAATATGGGGTGTGTAGCCATGTCGTCGATGAGGGGTGTATAAACTGACTACACGACGTGTACTGGTACCTTATGCGCCATATAGTCAGTTAGTAGGCTTAAACAGTAAGGCGGAGGAGTCGTTTCCAGCTGGGTGACAGTACACGCCATGTACTTGGGAGTACATGCCGTGTACTCATGTAAACGGATGAACAATGTGGTAGTGCCACCAAATGAACAGTTAAATGAAAGAAGTACATGCCGTGTACTTTGTTTTTTCGGCATAAAACAGGCAGTAGCCTCCTCTTTTAGCAGAGGAGACACTTGAGCCGATTTGGAACCAAAGGAGGAGGCCAGACTGTTGATGATCCGCGGGGTGTTCTTCTGGAATCTGATTCGGCTTCAGATGATCTCGTTGGAACCGCACGTGTATTCCTTCTCCACTCCTAGTACCCTTCTTAACAATTCTTCTCCTAACGTAAGTTATTTACGTTTGAATGGGTTTTTTTCTTCTCAGATCAATGCCATTCTTGGGAGTTTCTAGAGTCGGAGTTCGAGCATAACGTTCGTTGGCGTATAAGGTAGGAGCCTTTGTGTTTATTTTTGTAACTGTTGTGTCTTTTGTGCGTTTTTTAGCTACGAACCCATATTTGGGGTGTCGTCTGGATAAGGCTATGGATATTTTATATAACTAGAATTGAATAGGTAATTAATTGTGACAATAAAATGCTACTTGGGATCGCTTCTTGGATCCAGGATCATCCTGAGGGGTGCGTTCCTCTGTTTAGCCGTTTGGCCAGGATACCCGAGGGTATGCCATGTTTACTTTATGCATTACTTTTTCCTTGAGATGAATTGTAAAAAAATTCATGTTTGTATGTTTGGTATGGCCCAATTACTTGTTTAGCCTGAGGGCATGGATATATATATATATATATATATATATATATATATTATATTGCCTGAGGGCGTGGCCTGAGGGCGAGATATTATATAGCCTGAGGTCGAGGCCTGAGGGAGAGATATTATATAGCCTGAGGGAGAGGGCTAAGGGAGAGATATTATATAGCCTGAGGGAGTTTCCTGAGGGAGAGATATTATATAGCCTGAGGGAATGGATATCATAAAGCCCGAGAGCATGGTTTTACTACATTAGCCTGAGGGCGGGATTCTGTTTGGCCTTAGGGATTGGCTCTGTTGAGCAAAGAATGTAATAAAATTAAATGGATAAATGAATAATTAAAATGAAAATATAACTGGTTAAGTTAGTTACTTTTGAGTACTGCTCAGTTTATTGCATTTACTACTTCACACTGTTGTTGCATGTCTACACATAGTTTAGCACCAACCTTTGGTGGGTGCCTACTGGGAATTTATTTCTCACACCCTATTTGGGTCATGCTTTTTGACCCAAACATGTTATGTTGCTACAGGTGTAGATAGTGGCATGATTCCATATACAGGTACTTGACTGTTGCGGAGGAGCAGGAGGGCATGGGACCGAGACTAGTCTCGCGATGCCGCTACCAGCTGTTTACTTTGCTTTACTGTACTCTTCTTTCTGTTGTACTATATTGATGTATAACATGTTCTGGCTATTTTCCTAGAACTTGAAACAGGTAGTATCATCATTTATATACAGTTGTTTATGTCATCTGCAGTTGTTATTTCCGTTGAGTAAGTTTAATGCTTCCGCTGTTGTTGTCTGTTTTATTTTTTATTCCGCTGCACTGCACTTTGACAAATGAGGGGATAGTTTCCCCACTATAAGAACTGGGCCCTCGCTGCTAGGTAGAAGCCTCCGGAATTTGGGGAAATCCGCTTGTGGTCACGTGGCGAACCGAATTTGGGGCACTGGTTGTGTGGCACCCGGGTCCGAGACATTACATTGTGACACATTACATCATATGCATATGAATAAGGTGACATAAGCTTAGCGCAAAGACATTGAGGAAGGAGAAGAAATTGTAAGAATTTAAGTTGAGATGAAGATGTAACACAAAGTGATTAAACAACTGATATCATTTCAATGGAATGTCTAGAGTTATAAAAAGGTGTCTCTGTTTCCATTGAATACTACCTACATTCACCAATCCCATATAGAAAAAATTATTGGCTGTGCACTTGAATATATTACAAATGATTCAAAAAATAGTTCTTTATAAGGAAACTATGGATATACACTTGGAACACTCCCACACATACCCCCCATGGGCTATTCCACACCATCCACCAGGAACCCTACATGTGTTATACTCATGTTAGTTTGTGCAAGAAAGTTCTCTCACCTACCTCTCCACTAAATGGCTACCCATGATTTACCTCTCCCATGTGGTTGGGCCATATTCTCCAACATGTGTGGTTGTAGGGTCACTTGGTTGGCTTAATGGCTAACCAATTTTTTTATAAAAATAAATTTAAATTACTTTAAAAATTTTAAATACGTACTAATTTATTTTTGAATCGTTGTCTTATTCTTAAATGTACTTATTTTAAAATAGGCTTATCTTCAAAATTCATCTAAATGAATTAATTTATTACTTATCATTTTGTATTTATTATTTTGTTCAATTTTAATATTAATATTTTCTTACTCATTAATGTAAATTACTACATATTTAACTATGGTTCATAAACATCTTAGTTTATTCATATATTATTTTTTGGAAAATAATAATTGAACATATTATTTTTTTAAAAATAAATTTTCATATAGAATTTCATTAAAATAATTTTAAGTATTTTCATTTTAAGAATATATGAATTATAATTTATGAAATAATTTTAATGATGTATTATTAATTATTTCTTTAAATAATCATGTATATTTATCTTTGAGATTGATATTTTAAAAAAAATCATGAATCTATAATTTAGTATTATAATATTAATTACATTTTAAAGAATCATATTTATTTTTTAATAGAAATAATATTTCATGGAAAATAATTTGAATGAATAATTTTTATAATTTTTATACTAAATTATATTAAAATATTTTATTGATTAAATAGAATTATTATACAATTTCATAAAAAATATTTTAATTTAAATTTTAAAACAATCAAAAATAATAATATTTTATTAAAAATAATAATACATTGAAATTCAAGGGAGGTTAAATTATCTACCAATTAAAATAATTGTGTTCTTAAAATTCATTTGTTATACTTAAGGAAATTCAAAATCTTACTGCATATATTTTAATAAAACTGAGATCCCCATTTTTTTGTATTTATATGATTTTTTTGGAAATTAATTTTCCATGAATCTCATAATATCATCTCAAACTCTTAATCAATCCTCACATGAAAAAATAATAATCCCCATGTTTTTATAAACTATTACTCTTATACCAAATGAGAAATTTGGGGAGTCACACTCCCAAATACAGTACAAAAATATCCTGTATATTTTTCTTTAAAATAAATATGAAAATATACAGTCATTTATAAAGCCAAGGATAATTCAGGAATTTGTTTTTGAGGACTAGGAAGAACATTAATAAATATAAATATTTAAAAAATTACCACATATCAGGATTCCCTTGAGTTAGATCATATATTTAATCCAAGCTCCATTGATCATTCAGACATTAACAAACATATGAAAAACATTTCAAAAATAAATGTTGTGAACAAAAATTTATTAGTTAGGGGTTTTAAAAAATAATAAAATCCATTTCTTTGAAGATGTTTCAAATTTTTATTAGAAATAATAAAATTTATATAAAAAATAAACATTATATATATTCAACATATCCATTATCAAATAATAATTTAGGGTTTTGAAAATTTATAAACTAAATACTATTCAAAATATACCTTTGATGAAAAAATATATTTTGATTCAAAATATGATTTCTCTTTGAATAAAAACACTACTTTAAAAATAATATTCCTTTATGGAATATAATTATAATGTCAAACATAAGAAACACATGGGTCAACTATATGATTTGGAAATACCACCTCTAGAAAAAAATCCCTTTGAGGTCATGGGTTCATTCCACAATACCCATTATCACATTCAAAAGTAATGTGTTGAAATTAAAAATACGTTTTACGAAGACTTCCATTATCCTTATTTGACCATTAAAATATTTGTTTGAAAAAATCAAAAATTATTTTCAATGAAGAAAATAATTTCATATAACACATATATGAATAAAATATATTGTAAAATAAAATCACATTTCTATCTTCATGATCAAGAGAAATCTGAAATTTATGAAAAATATTTTTAAATAATTCATGTAACTAATGATGTAAATTAATGGAAAATATTTTAATTTCTTTTAAAACATCAACGAAGACTATTGTGTGTGTCCATTACAATAATAATGAATGAAAATTATATAAATTAAATGATGTTTTCAACATCAAAATATAACTTTAAAATCAGCCTTGTATTTAGAAACTGAAAAATTTTCCATGAAAATTGAAATATTTTCAAAATGTAATTTTATATAAAAAATTACAATAAATTCCTAAATAAAAATCCTCTACAAAGAGTTTTTTATATAAATAATTCTCTAACATATCTGTTTTAGAATAAATAGAGGAATCATATATGGAAATAGAATTTTTTCATACACACATAAAATATATATTTGACAATATATTTCATATATAAATATTTTTTTAAAATAATAGAAGGTTTATAAAAATAAATTTCCTAATAAAAAGGGTTTTTAGATTTTAAATTCAATATCTCTCATATACAAATATTTAAATTTATATATATAATTTTGAAGAAAAAAATTCCCCTTACCTTAAATCTAACACTAAAAAGATATTGTATAACTAAACTCCAATTCTAATGCTTGGATATAGAATAAGTGTAAAAGATGGTTCTCAGACAACAGTATTGTTTTTCCAGTGATTGAAGAGGATGTTTATATTTACAACTGATTGGAAACTAAATTATTATATATTTCAACAACTTTATTATGCATGAATAAATCAATAGGAGGGTGCAATCGATTCAGATATGGAAGAAGATATTTGTGAAAAAATTATAATAGGATACTATTATTGAGAAATACTATATCCAAATTTTTTAATGGTTTAGTGAAATATATAAGGATCAATGGTTCATGGAGTTCAATTTGGTGTTGGATTCTGGTAAAATATGGGATAAGTAATGGTATTGTGATATGTGGATAAAGTTAAATATATATTTCAACTATTGTGGTTGTCATTACTAGATGGGGAGGTGAAAAAAATTGCGGGAATAATATTAAATAATGATGATACCTAGTTAAAAAGATTTTTTCATTTTGTTATAAATATATGTGTGTGTTTCTGTATTTTTATATCCCACCATCATTTAGGTGAGACTAGATGAACTCCACTTTGGTATATTAATCATGTTTATATTAGATTATTACTTATATATATATATATCTGTATATATATTCATACATAGTTCTCACGAAGATTCATTTTGAAGATAAAGGTTACCATTGATTGTCACTATTGTCAAAGACCAACGAAGGGTCCATCATCTTTTTTATAGGTAAATGGTTACATATTAGTCTCAAAAGGATAATAACAATGGAATTAGGGTGTTATTGAGATGTGTTATTTTGTAGGTAAAACATGTGGTGGTACCATGCATTGGAAGGAGAATAATGAAATATAAGTTAAGTTCTATTGTGTAGATGATGGAGAAGAAATTGTAGGTAATCAAGATATAAGGAAGACAATGCTTGTAGTGAATTCATAACAAATATAATTTTAATCGAATGGTAGTAATTATAAATTGATTTTTTAGGTCAGGTGAAAAATACCCACAGTAATAGGTACCACATTAAAATAATAGTTGATTGAGTTATTGAATATATTACCATCACATCCAACAATGGTTCAGGCCTACATATTGAGATATCATCACCTAGAACACACTTACACATTCCCACCATGGGCCACACCAAAAAATCCACCGAGAACATTGGGGGCACTATGTGTGAATCGATCCGAGTAGGTATACACCCTCACCCCCCTTCCACAAATCAGCAGCTATGGTTAATATCTCAAACATGTTTAAACCATAGTTTCTTACATATGTGGCCATGGGGTCTGTTGGTTAGCCTTTTGGATAACCAATTTTTTTATAAGTAAATTTAAATTACATAATAAAATTAAAAAAAGTGATATAATTTTTTTATAATTGTTTCATAATTACATGTACTTATTAATAAAATATTTATATTTAAAATTATAATAAATTAATTATGTCACATCTTATTATTAAACAATTATTATTTATTAGAATTTTAATATTAATCTTTTACTCCTCAATAATGTAAATTACTAAAAAATTTACTAAGACACTTAAATATCATAGTTTATTAATATCTTATTTGAAGAAAAATATTAAGTTGACAAATAATTTTGAATACTATATATTTAAATAGAAAATTAGTTTTAAATAATTAATAATAATTTCTATTTTAAATATAATTGAATTAAAATTTATGAAATAATTTTATAAAGGGATTATTAGTAATTTTATAAATTATTATATATATATTTTAGATAATCATATTTATTTAAATAATTAATTAAAATGTAATTTAGCTAGTATTAAATTAATTAAAATTTAATCTATCATTTATATTATTTATAAAAAAACTATTTATAGGAAAATAATTCAAAAGGTGTATTTTTATAATTTTAAATATATTTTATATAAAAAAATTATTGATTAAATTAATCAATTTTTTTTTCATAAAAATAAGTTAATTTAATATAGAATACAATGCATTTAATAAATATTTATTAAAAATTAGAATATAATGAAATTAGTGGGAAGTTATAAAATTGTTGTGGATGTGAACTCAATTAGAAGATAACATGGTATAAGTCAGGTTATGTATACTTATGGGCCAGGATATTTAAATTTTTATAAGTATATATAGTAATATAGTTCAAAAATCTTAGTAAAAAATAAATATAAAATATCATTTCATTGAAGATCCGATAGAGAACATTTCTTTTGATGTTGGAATTTTTTCATAAAAAGGTGTGATTAAAAAATGTGTTCCCTTGACCAATTCTTAAGGATATATTTTGATGAATTTGGATGATGATGGTAGTTCAACCTAATTACTATCTAGTATTTGTTACAACGATTTAATACCAACTATTACATTTTATCTAGATATTTCTATCAAAAGGAGATAAATATAACATAAATATCCCTATATTTAATACATTAATATATTAAAAATGGGGTGAAAACTAAATGCATATAGGGGGATTCGTTGGAATGTGTTTAATATATTCTAGTAGATACATATTGTTTAGGGGGTTCATATATTGGGACAAAGTTTTAAAAGTGGAAAGCTATGAATTTGGCATGTAAGTGTGTGAGTTTTGTGATTTTCAAACTATCGTCACAATTTTAGTGATCCTAAATATAGGAAATTGTTGTTTACTAGATTAATGAATATACTTTTTAAGAGAAATTGAATCAAGAGTTATATTTAGTTTTTATTTAGATCTATCAAGAACTCTACAGAAAAGAATGTAAGATATTATTTTTGGAATCTGTGATTTTAGTTTCTAAATACCATGTTTCCTATATTTAGATCACTTATATAGCCCATGAATTATTAGATAATGATTAATTTCTATGTTTTTTGAATTTTCAAAGTGATTTTTTCTCCATGGTTGAAAATTATTTTTCAAATGGTGATATTATTATGAATAATAGGTATTTTTTGGGTGTTTTTGAAATCATGTATGAAGAAGTTTCTATGATATGAACTTCCTGTGATGACATGGGACATTTTTGAGACCCAATGATTGTTTTTAAATAAAAACTAATGAATAAGTGAAATTGAGGGAGAATTAGATATTTTTATAATGTTATATGTTTTATTATAAATATATAAATAATATTCAAAATCATATACAATAATGATTATTATATGAGTTTATGGATATAAAAGGGTTTGAAATTTTTTCAAATAGGAATGGGGAATTTTAAAACTATTTGAAATTAATATTGATGTGTTTTTTACTTTAGTATATTCAAATTAAAATCCTTGATAATTTCTATATTTTTAAGAATCATTATTATCTGTTTATACTAGCACATTCATGTAGTCCTGTAGCAATGTGATTTTTTTGTATTAGTACATATTTTAGTTTGTATAAGTAATTTCAAGTAGTTTAGTGAATATTTATTGACACCATAAAACATGAGGGTAACTATTTAGGTTCGTGTCACACATCAACATTGTATATTATCTTATTTTCTTATTTTATTGATTTTGGATTGTTTTTTTGAGGTTTGAGTCTTTATCATGGATTTAAATCTTTAATTTTTGAGTTTACAGGTGGTTTTTGGATCTGTGAACTATTTTTATGCGTGGTTTGGGGATTAACTATGCTTCTTTTTTAGGTTGAGGGTGTTTGAGTTCATATTATTCTTGCATGATTTGTGAGTAATTTCCTACGAATGGCTTGGGAAAAACTGTGTGAGGCATAGGATAAACTATGTGGCTTGGGTGTTGGTGCATGGGACATGGTACCAAGCTTTATCATGCTTAGGAGAAACCATGAAGAAAGGGTGTAAGGATATTATGAAATTTGATAGAGAAAAATCACATGAATAGAATAGGGTTTCCCAAACTGTGAAGCCAAACAATTCTCAGTGCCCCTATTCTCAATTAGGGTGTGCATGGTGGGTGTATAGTTAGGAAAACAGTGTGGAAAAACCATGCTAGTTGTCATGGTCAATAAAAAGTATTAAATTATATTGTTTCCCTTATTTTGTATTGACCCATTTTTTTCTTCCTCCTTGGTTGTTTTGTCACACGATGGGGTTTCCAAACCCCTCTCCCTTATCTCATATTCCTCTATTAAAGATCCATGAATAATACTAAGTAATTTTATATGATTTTTTGTACAATTTTATCCTATTATACTTCTACAATATTGATTTCATGGGTTTTCATTGTTAGGATCTCTCTTGGATGAAACCTATAATCTAGATTTGGTATGTTGGATTGTGTTTATTTTGTTTTAGGGTGTGCAGATTGTTCCTCCTTTCAAGGTTTTAACACTTATGCATGCTGAAGTGGTAGTAT
The DNA here is from genome assembly GCA_963277665.1 of Viscum album. NCBI lineage: Eukaryota > Viridiplantae > Streptophyta > Magnoliopsida > Santalales > Viscaceae > Viscum > Viscum album. Next base: position 1,004,780,732 of record OY728164.1, on the reverse strand, counting down.
TTCCATCCATTCCTTTTTTGAGTCATTCCATTTCATACAAAATTATTTTTAATTAATTTATAAAAGTGTTATTCATTATTTTAATCAGTTTTTTATGATTTATTTTAGTTCTTATTTGTTGAAAATTTGGTAAAAATGTAGTTTTCAGATGATTTCTTTATTGTTCCTATATATATTTATTCAATGTGTTTGATAAAATGAAATATTTATTATTTAAATGAATTTGAGAAGTTTTGGTGATGTTTGACAATAATTATATTTTGAAAAATTGGATTTCATTATATGTGGGGTCTGTGTGTGGTTTGGTTTCTTCATTGTGGTTGAGTATTAAGTGAATGGGATTCTAAGGTTCCTTTTCTTCTCAATTTGAAATTCATTAATTTTTATGATTCTTGTTGTGTGATATTTGATGTGGGAAAATCTACATGTGAAAAAGTAGAATATATGAATAAGCACTCAAATGATAATGGCTCTTTGATATGATATTTTCTTAATACACATGTATTCAAAATATCATTCCCCTTATTCCCTCTCATATATGAACATCTTCTCCAATATTGTTCACATAAAACCCTGAAGTGTTAGAAATTTTTTAATGTTCCCTAAATTATTTCAATGTGTCCTTTAGATGTGTTTCATAATGTTTCCCTATATAACACCACATTATTTGAATTTGTTCTCTAATGACTTGAATGGCCTACTTGGTATTGTGAAACATGTTTTGGTCTCTAAATGGTATAAATACATATTTTTAACCTTTTTTAGTATTTTATGTTTTACCCTGGGTTTGAGGAAGGGTTTAAATAATAGTTTAAGAGACATGAATTCAAAGGCCTGGTTGGAAAATTGTGATATTCATGGAAAAATATTTGAAAATCAAATGATGTGATGGCCCAGTTAGAACTAGTGTACGATTTGGGATGTGACAGGATCCCTTATAGTGGACACCTCAGGGAGGGGGTTATCACATAGTGGGTTTTTGTTTTTGGTCAAGGAAATAATGGTGGTTGTGGGTTATTGGTTTGAACCATGCATGTGAGGACTTCCCCATTAACCATGTAATATTATTATGGGATTCCTAGGCATCATCTAGATGGTCAAGTGCTTGTTTCTTAATGACCAAGATGAGATGGGTTGGTACCCCATACATTAGTTGGGAGTCCAAGTGGGACGTGCTACTTGATTGGATAGTTTAGTGAAACCTTTTGGTTATTGAATGTGGAGCTACACCATATTCCAGAAGATGAGTCTGAACTGAGTACATCCAAGGATTTATTATAGAGAGGATTCAGATATTCCTAAGATTATCATCTATATATTTTATTTAACTTGATACACCAGAATATATATTTTTATAGTGTCTTACTATTCAGTTTTGTTTCCTTTACTATCATCATAGTCCCTTTTATCATGGTCTTATTCTTTATTTAGGTTTTGGTTTTGTAAACTGGTTTGTGAAATGGAAATCTACTTTGAAAAGAGGTATGTGGATTGTTTGTTTTTAAAAAAGTGAAAGATATGTTTTATTATTAAAAAGTATAGAACCCCATTTTCTATTTGTATTTCAAAGTAGTTGTTGTCGAATATTTTGGGAAATGAAATGTATGGACTCTGTGGTGTTTACCTCGTGATCTGTTTATGCTCACACACAACTTTTTCTACTTGTGATTAGTATACATGAGTGTTTTTAGGTCTATGTTCTAGTTTAGGTTTACATATAAAGATTGCAGGTTTTTAGATGGTGGGGACCTATAGGTTAGATGTATATATGGTCTAGTAATAGTTTTATTTTGGTTTCATTTTAATGATTCCATTTTTATCCATTTTTGTATTTGAAACAGATATTAGTTATGAATGAATATGTACTGATGGTTTTTATGGGTGTTCTATTTTATTTATTTGACCCTTTTTTTGTGGTAAATAGTTCCCATTGTGATACCTTTTATTCCTGGTAATATTCACAATATCGGGAGGATCAATAACTCCTCTTGGGCCTTATGTCAGACTGGGTTGGGGGTCAAGTCGGATGGAATCCTGACCTAGTTTTGATTATCCATTTATTATTTTACATGTGAGGTTGACCAGATATTAGACATGTCACACATGAGAGGTAGGCATGAGAAGGACTTAATGAACCCTTACTTGTCTTGTCCCTCAATTTTCTTGTGGTAGTTTGGGACATTAGTTATTTTATTTGATTTTTGAGGATAGGGAATGGAAATAGATTTGAGTTGGTGCTCTACAAAATTCCTAAATTATGTGGTAACTCATGAAGTGATGGCTGCATAACCTAAGGTATTCCAACTGATAAACATTTTCTTGGCACATAGTCCACTAATCCATGTGACCAGGGATTTCATAATTACTAATTTATTATCATAGGTGCTCAGTGTGGTATTTGTGTTTGTTTGGATTAGTATAGTGTGATGTTATTTTTAAATGATATTTTAGAAATAAGCTTTAAAAATGAAAATGGTTTCTGGGTTTTGCTTTATTTTTAAGGTGAGTATTTACATGCTAGTTAGTTTTGGAACCTGTTACTTATTTTTTGGAATGTGGACTCAAGACCAAGAGGATTTTAAATTTTAATGAAATTGTGGGTTTTGAAAGATGAAGTCCATTTTTATTGGATGTTTATATTAATAACTATTTTTTGACTGGAGGTGTATTTTTAGTTCTTTTTCCATCAATTTTTCTTTCAAATATATATTTTTATTCTATTATGAGTATACCTCTTAGAAAGGTTCACAATATTTCTAGTGATTCTCGTATAGTTTTTGGTTCTACCTAGAGTGATAGTGAAGTGGTGGGATTAAATTATTATCATACTTTTAAGTTCTTTCATGGTTATCGTGGTTAATTGAAGCCTTTAATGTGTCTTGAGGATGCTGAAGGTGTTTTTTAGTTTTGGGGAACTCGCAATGTTATGAGAGTGTATTACATTCTAGTCTTGTTTTATGGTATGAGTTTATATTAGTGGAATCTAAACATCCTACTGCCATTTCATTATGGGAGGACATGTGTTGTTTTTAAGACCATTTTTTTCTAATGGTTCATACTAGAGTAGGATAATAAGATAGAAATTAATGATCTATTTGGTGTTAAACAAGGATAGAAGATGGTGAAAGTCTATGTTGATCACTTAAAGGATTTGGTTACATTCACATGAGAGTTGTAATCAAAATATCAATTGATAAATCTTCCCCTTTTCTTGGGTCTTCGTTCAGATATCCAGGATTTATTCCTCTCATCTAGTAAAGTTTAATTTATAATTTGGTTTTTGAGGGTTTCTTAGATTAATTGGGATCCAGAGCATATGTTGATGGAAATCAAGTGTCTCTTTTTTATTGTGAGGGTTCCCCGTGTAGTGAGAAGGATATACTAAAGGATCCATATCTTTATGAGTCTCTTGCATGGTTTTGAATTTTTATTCATTGGACCATTCACTAATGTGTTTCTATTGTTGTATAGTTGGGCATTAGAAGTATTCCTCCAACAATATTATAAACCAATTAAATCAATGTTTCTATTTGAGTCACTTGGAGAAAATATACATGAATATTTTCTAGAAGAAGATATATCATTTGGAGGATGTTGACTTCTGACTGTGGTGCATTAGATACTTCAAACATTAGGGATCTAACCACAAGCCACAATATGAATCTCTTCACACCGTGAAGAATCACCAGGGGTGTAAGAGTTCCTGTCCCAACATTTCTCTATAGTGTGGGAGTGAGGATAGTTTATTTTTCTGTGTAATAGTTTTCACTAATTTTGTAAGTTCATTATTATTTGTAAAGGCGTTATTCATTTTTATTATTATAACATTATGGATGGGATTTATAGATGTGGTTAATTGTATGGTTGGATTTTTTGTATTTGTTTTTGTTTCTGGTTATATTTATTTTTTAGATGATCTTTATTTATCGGAATGATGAATTCTAGTCTCGTTCTTTGTTTAGATTGTGTCCCTTCCATGTGTTGAGGTTTTTTTGGTTTTGGATGGTAGTTCACATTTTGGGGTTTTTGTGTTAGGACTCTTAGAGTTTATCATGCTAGCCAGGTTGTTATTGTGGTTATAAACCACTTTTTTTTTGTTTTTTAGGTTTATCTTAGATGTGGTTAGGTGTTACTTGTGAAGTGAAATTTTACAGCGACGAATACTATTTTTTTTATCACATATAGTTTTGAGTGTGATCTTTACTCACCGATTTGTATGGTAAATTTATAGCAGCATAATGTTTTTATGGTGTGGAGAATTTTCACACCCGTACCTTGAATTTTTATTTATTTTATTCTATTCCAAATGATAGATTGTTTGGATGAGGTTAGAGACACACTCCCTGATGGATCTTTTTATTATTGGAGTTTCTGAGGGGTGTTTTTCACTATGCATGGTTTGTATACATAGTTTGGGGTTTACTCGGCTGGCCTATTGATATTGAAGATATTTTCAAATCCATTTTTTCTTGAATGGTTTGTGTGGTATAGCATGAACATGGATTGATCGAAAATGAGGGAGGCCTAAGAGAATTTGTGCAGTTTGGGGTTGGTGTCTTAAGGGTGGCAGAAAACTTAGAAACAATTAAGAGAAACCATGTAGAAAGCATGTAGGGAGTATCTCTAAATTGAATGTTCCAAATCACATAGTCAGCAGATGGATTCCCAAACCATGCAGGGTGACCCACTTATCGAGAAGGGTTTTCATTATTTCCACATAGTTTTCAAACTATGTGTCCCAACCTTGGGATTTTTCCAATCCATTAAAATTTTTGAAATTACCATCTTTTATTTTAAACCATTATAGGTTTGTTCCTCCTTGTCTAGTTTTTGCACATGAATGAGTCTCCCAAATACCTATACCGTGGATCCAATTCTTCCATTGAAGATCCCTCAACCATTCTAGGTGATTTTATTTTATTTTTTGACAATTTTATCCCCTTCTCATTCTCCTCTCTCGATGTCTAGTTTTTTATTCAAGGTATCTCTCTAGTATGAACCCACGAAGAAAATGTTGATATGGTAGATTGTGTTTCATAGGTTTTAGGGTGTGAGGTTTATTTCTCAGGGAATTATTCACCTTTTTCTAGAGATTAATTGCATCTTCACACCAATGAGGTAGGTGTTTCCATCCATTTCATTTCCAAATCAGGCCACTTTGTGCTTGATCATTTATAATTAATTTATAAGGGTGTTATTTATGGATGTGATATGTTTTTTATTAACAGTTTTTGTTTTTATTTATTGGGAATTCAGTGATAAATTGGAATTTTTCAAATTATTCATTTGTTGTGCCTATATGTATGTATGTAAGGCGTTTGTTAAAATATCAAATGGTTTTATAGATTGAAATTGAAAACATCTGGTGGTGTTCATTCTCGGTTATAGTTTGATAACATGTTTTTCTTTATAATTTTGGTTTGATTTGTGGTTTGGGTGCTTCCTTATTGTTTAGGATTATATGGAAGGGATTGTAAGGTTGTTTTTGAAATCAATTTATAATTAGCATTTTTTTGATGATTATTAATGTTTTTCATTAGATGTGGGAATATCTATATGTGAAGAAAGTGCACTTATAGATAAAAAATGATAATGGCTCATTAAAATGAGTTTGTTTTTAAATTTTTTCCTTTAAAAATACCTTTCCCATTACATCTTATCTTACATTTACCTCTTCATCCAAAAATGTACTCTTAAAACTCCCAACTGTTATAAATTGATTCAGGGTCCCCAAATTATTTGAATGTGTATTTATTTGTGTTTCATAATGCTATCCCATTTGAAATTTTAGAATGTGAATTAGTTCTATAATAACCAGAAAGGTCTATTGGAAAAAATGAATAATGGATTGGTATCTAAGTGGTTCAATGGATCATTTAGAACCATTTGTGAATGTTTTATGGTATACCATGGTATGGAGGAACTATTTAAAAATGATTTTGGAGACATGAAATCTATGGCCCTGTTGGAACTTTATGGTATTATAGGAAAATGATTTGTAACTCAAATGATATAAAGTCCATGTTGGAAAATGTTTATGATTTGGGGAAATATGAGAATCCCTATGGAGGACCCTCCAATGAGAGTTTAATCATATAGGTTTTCTCTGTGTTTGGGCTAGGTAAGCATGGTGGATTTGGTTTATTATCTTGAACCATTCATTTGAGGATCATCCCATTAACGTTTTAACTATTATAATTGGATTCAATGTCCTCATGATTAGGGAAGAGTGATATTTTCTTATCGACCATGTTTAGAGGGGTTGGTACGCCCTGGATTAGTTGAGGGGCTAGGTGAAATGTGAAATAGGATTGGCTAGTTTATAGTGTCCAGTTTCTTATTGACTGTGTTGTTTCAATAATCACCGATAGGTGAGTCCAAACTAAGTACGTACATGAATTTATTATATATATGTTTAGGAAATGACCATTGTTCTTATTTTTATGTTCTGCCTATTTTGTTTAACATGATTATGTATTTTTATTGTGTGTACCTGCTTTTTTATTTCCTACATTATCAACTTAGTCTTTTTTACTATTTATGGTTCTTTAAATAGTTTTTTATTTTTTAAATTGGTTTCTTAACAAGAAATAAGTTTGGAAAAGAGTAATGTGGTGTGTATTGTTTTTAAATATAAAAATTCAAGTTTTTTAAAAAAAATAATGAAAGCCCATTTTATATATGCACATAAAAATAATGTTTGTGGAATGATTTGGGAATTGAAATTAAATGAATTTGTTATGTTTACCTACTAATATGTTTATGCTCACAACGTATTTATTCCACTCAACATTGGTAGACTTGTGATATTTTTCATGTTCGGGTTCAGGTTTATGTTTTCTTATGGAGTGGGTTGGTTTGTGGATGGTGGTAACATAGTGGTCACATTTAGATCTAGTTGATTATTGTTTTTCTTTTGGTTTCATTTTTTAGTTTCAATATTGATTATATATTGTTTTCTTTTGATAAGTTTTCATTTATGGAATTTATGTTATTCAGGATTATGCTACATTCTCTTTTTTTCCTATTTTAACCCTGTTTTTTGGGATAAATCATTTCCATTATGATATCTTTGATTCAAACATCTTGTCACAATCCAAGGAGGATCGAGAATTCCTCTCGATCATTTTCTTAGGCTGGTTTGGATGTAGGGTTATATGGAATCCTGAACTAGTTATTGATATATTATATAAGTAATTATCTCATGTCACAATATTAATTTTAATGATGAATAATTTTAATAAGTATTATTATAATTTTTATAGGGTCATTACAGATTTTATAAGAGTCACAAATTTAATAAAAAATTCATTCCAATATTCCTAATATTAATTATTTTAATATAATGAATTCATAATTATTACTCCATATGTGGTGAACCCAACCCTTATACCCTCTCAAATAGCTACCAAACTAGAACCTTCACATTCTCGAAGGGAATTCTAGATCCCCATAGGATGTTGACTATCACTCAGACATCAAAAATAACCAAAGGTAATTATTTCCACATAACATGAAGTAGAAAAGGGGACATACATATACAACGTAGAGAGAAACAATGGAAAATATAACATGGAATATATTCCTTAAAAATGTAAACATAATAATCAATACAAATAAAAAACATCCAAACAATCTAAAAAATATATTCCAATTAAATGGTCAACTAAAACGTAATAGATAATTTATATGATATTATGTAAAGACTAACACCATCTTTACACCAGGTACATAAACACATCTGATAGAAACTTGACAGCGTCACTGTAGATCATTCCCCTAAACTACTTCGAGTGATACATAAAGGACTACATGACGACAATAGGGGTGCATAGCGAGTGATATTATGAATAATAGTAGTATCCTACCTAGGTGTTCCATGACATGTATTTTTAAAAAAATATTAATATACTCAACATTAATGAAAATATATAATTTTAAATATTTTAAATAGTCTTTATATATGATTCGTGGTTAAATATTTAATTCCAAATTTCTCAAAAATTTCATGGTTAATTTTTAAAAGAGTATGAAATTCCACAATGTTGTAAAATCATATTATGCATTACTTATCATATAAAATAAAATACAAATCAAACAGAATAAGTAACATCACTCTAGGGATCACTATTGTTTAGGATAATATTCTACTCAAAATAAATCAATGACAAATGTGCATTAATTCCCATAGAACATATGTCTATGGTGTAGAGGAACACCCCATGAGTGAACCCTATAACAGTCCAAGCTTTTACCTTTCAAATAATAAATCTAGTTAGATGAATATTCAATGCAAAACAACAAACTAAAAACTATAATCATAGAGCATTAGAGTACTTATATATTAGATATACAATACTACTATTTTATGAATATTCTTTAACATAACCCCCAAAAATTTAATAAACAAATATTATATATCATAAACAAGGATTCATGGAATAAAACATTATCATTTTAGAAAACATGGGATATAAGAGTAATAAATAATCATAAATCAGTCATGAACTGTTATCTCATTTTATAAAAGTGTGGAACAATCATAAATATAGAAAAAAAAAATTCACATGTCAGGGTTAATACCAAGAAAATAATAATATTATAACATTTGTTACAACCTGTTTCCCATTTTGGATCAAGAAGAACCTATTTCCCATATTTGATTAGGACACAATAGTTTCACATAGTGGATCAATCCCATCTACAAGTTTCCAATTTTTTTGTCATGAGATTTATATAATTTTCTAATGCATTTGAGTGAGATATAGTTCTGACTCATCACATAATGAAAACCATACATATGTGTTCCATAAGATTATAAATCAGTAATCATATCAAGACCCATGAAAAGAAATGGTTTTCGTAAAAATTTCATTACAGAAAAACTCATGGAAAATAAATGAGTTTAAAACACATTTAATTATATACCATAAAAATAAACCATCAAAAAAATAAGTATGGTATTATTGGATCACATACCAAATAATGTATAAGTAACATAAAAAGATTTGATATTAAATAGAAAATTATTTGGAACGATAACATGAATTAATTCTGAAAGAAAATAACTTTAACATTTTAAATTAACATATATTTTTTAGAAAGCATCACATGTATAAATGAAAACATATTTTTTGAAAATAAAATTCAAAAAATGAAAAGGAATATTAAAATAATTATGTTCCCATGATGGTGGGAATATCCACTCACGTCATATATGGTAATGAAAATTTCTTTTGTATTTTTGATAAAAATGTAACAAAGTCACTCATTTGGAAAACCAGAAAAAGATTCCATTCAAATAATTTTATAAAAAATAAAAATGGGTACCAATTATTTAAAATAATTTTAGAATAATATTATTATTTTTTGAATCATGTAAATGGAACATATATATTCCCCATCAATGACTTAAACTTAAACAGTCCCGAATAATGATTTAATTATGAAATAAACTCTTACCTTAAATATTTATTTTATTAATCAATGTTAAAAAATCATATATAATAAATATAGATATATAAATTTATTCTAAAGAACAAATTCTATAATACAACTAATTATATATTTATAAGATACTATCACCTATTTATTAATAATTTATTTTTAAATTCATAATTCTGGGTGTTAACTATTTCATTTCCCAAGAATGTTTCGGTTAAGAAGTATTGCATCTTATAATTTGATAATGGTATCATAATTTATCGAATATTAAATAATTTATAAAAAATTAAATAAAAATTATATACATAGTAATGAAAATTAATTGAAAGTAGAGATAGATTGTTTAATCAGACCTTTCATGGAGACTGTTGGTTATACTTACAGATAAATGTTTTTTTTTCATTTTTTGATTGATGTAATGAAATTATTGTAAATAAAATTCTTATTTACAGAATAATTTTTATATTATATATATCTTATATTGTTTTAATCCCATAATAATAATAATCCAGAATATATGGTAATGAAAAATGAGTTGTATCGCTACATGGAGACTACATGTTGAACGTATGCATGAGAGATACCTTCACTTCTTATTTAATGGGAACCTCAATGTATAATGGTGTTTTCATAAGAGTAATAACATTTAAGAAAATTATTATATTTATGTTATTATTTTATGATAAAAATAATTGATTTAGAAGAGTTATGAATAGGTTAAAATAGAATGTGGTCGGATATAGTCATTACAAGTTCCACAAAATGTCTCCTTTGGATCTACTCTATAGGGTTATATTGATGGTCTTTTAAGAATAAAAAAACCTCAATAATGTGTCTAGGGAATTGGATATGTTAAATTGTTATATTATGGTCAATCAATATGGATCAAATATGTGTAATGAAGTGTGGGATGAGGTGGCCTTTTATAGTTAATGTAAGGTGAATTTTTGATGTTTCTGAAATTATTAAATTATAATAGAGTAATTTTCAATAAAAATACCATACAATGACCATAGATTAGATGAAATTATAGGATATGGTTTTAATCCCATAAACAAATATATTTTATACAAGGTTTAGTGTTATTTTAAACCTTATTATTTTGATTAACCCTAAGTTAACCTATTTAAATTTTAACTATAATAACAACTTTTTCAATATTAAAAGACCTTCATTTATACTTATATAGTGTTAATGGTAGAATATATAGGAAATTGATGAAAATTTGACCATAGATTAATAATTTTTTGTAATTTTTTTTATGACTTATAAAAAATTTAATACAATATTAATCAAATAAAACATTATAATTATTAACTTTAATACTATTTACTACTTTGACCCTTAAAAATAACTAGACATCATGTTAAATTAAAAAAAATATTTTATTATATCTATAAAATGTCAATTTAATATTTAAAAAGTGTGGATCACCTTAAATATCTCAAAATATATTACATTTAATATTTTTAATGTCATTTATTTTATTTTTTTGTTAATTGAATAGTTAATACATAAGAGTTATGTAGGAATTTAGTGTAATTAGTTTATTAATAAAAATTATTAACGAATTAATATGGTGATTTTTTTTATATGTAAAATATTATTTATAGTCAAATACAACCTCATGACAACCCATTATTAATAATTTTAAAGTTATTAAAAAATGAATGTTACATCTTTGACTTTTATGTAAAAATAATAATATAAAGATTATAATCTCGTCATGTGGATCAAAATTTCATAAATTATACTCTCTGATGATCATTGTAGATATATATTTATTCAATAAAATCATTGCATGGAATAGGGAAAAATTATAGTCCTTAGAATATTATTTCCCCCTAATTACCCAATTTATCCATTACCCTTGTAACAAAATGTACCATGGTTACTATTCATATTGACAAAAAAAGATAATATTTTCTATATCTGGAACAACTGATTCCAACTATATAATCCATTTTTAATATCCAAAACATATAAGTTTCATAATTTAATTTAATATTAATTCATAAAAATATAATGGGAAAATATTTTTTGGGACAAAATGGCCTATTAAATATGAAATGTCTTTTAATAAATTCAAATATGAAATTGATTATAAAAACATTATTGAATTATGTTAAATTTATTTTAAGAAATTATAAGTTTAAAAAAAATCTAGATTATAATTCACCCTGTAAAAACATTAATATAATATACAGTTATTTATAAAAATTTAGATTTTTTATAATACCATAAAATATAAATATTTTCATAAATCCATAAAAAAAATATTAAGATAATTTTGATAGTATTATTTAAAAAATAATAATTTTATTTATTAAATAAAATTTTTTTATCTTCTATAAATTTATATTCACTAATTAAAATAAAAAAAACTCATTTTTTAAGAAAACATATTTTTGAAGAATAAATTGACCTTACTAAAAAAAATTATATTATAGGAACATACCAATTTATTCATATTATATTGGAACATTATATTTATTTAATAAATTATTTATTCCTTTTAATTAAATCAAATTTAAAGTCTATGATATAATATAAATATTTTATTTTATTTATATTTTACGGTTCTTATAAAATTGTTGCGTACAATTTATCCTATCACTGGTAACATATTATTTAAAAATATATTTCATAAAAATCATATGGTTTTACATTCTACGCCCAGAAAATAAATTTCACCCTCAAAATATGTCACTTGGATACAAGAATATGAGGGTACCACTACTACAAAACATCCTCAGGTTCCCATGTAGCTTTCTCAAATTGGTGGATTCACTAAAAAACGATAAAAAAACCAGTGGTTTTGTTTCATCGAACATTCTCTCTAAGATCAAAAATCTATACCAGTTATTCACCATAAAAAATATATTTCTCAAGTGGTATGACTAATTCGTATAGTATATGTGAATGATCATGTATGAACTTCCTTAGGAGATATACATGGAACAAATAATAAACTTATGAGAGATTCAGTGTATGGGGAAAAATAAAAGCTACTGTCCCATTATTATCAATTATTTGAAAGGGACTGATACACCTAAGGGTTATTTTGACCTCAATTCTTCCATAGATAAATTCATATAAAAAAAATCACATTAATTGAAAATTATATTTTCCATTTATGACTATAAACATAACATTTATTTAAACATTGTTTTGTGCATAAATGATGTTTAATGAATATAACATTTTCAATCATCTCATTATCCTACTCATCTCCTCATAGATTCAATTCTACAACATCTTTCTAGCTCATTTTATTTCTATGATTATTAAAATTAAGGGTAAATAGGGATCCATTCTAATTATCGAGTTAATGATATTATTTCAATTAAACTCATCTAGAAGGGGCATGGTGATTGGAACCACATTTGAATCCATATATGAAGATTTTATTATATCCTCCAGAGTATGAGCTATTGTCTCAGACTGACCATCAACCTATGTATGATATGGAGTTCTGAAAATAAACCTTATATCATGTAATCTCTGAGGAATTCACAAAAACATTGAGTTAAACATCATATCCCAATGATATACAATAGAATATTGTAATACATTCACCTTTAAAACAACCTTATTATATATTCTGGAAAGTATATAAAAATATAAATATTCTCTAAATGTAGTTTTCTAATATTGTAAGGCTAATAATGTTCAATAATAATTACTTCAATATCAAAAAATAGATAAATCTTAATGGTTACTAGAATCTTTAATCTTATGTCAACAAAGTATAAAGGAATTTCTCCTTGAATATATTTATCACATCATAAAAATCAAACGGTTGTATTTCAATAAATTTAAGATCCCATAAATTTATAGAGATGTATGAAGCTCATTTACAGGAACAATATTTTCATTCTGTTGGTTAAATACTGGTTTAGGCATGTATTGGGAGCATTTGGGTGAGATTTGAATGCTTTCGGAGAGGGTTTGGGTAGTTCTTGGTTGGCACATGGTTATCCCAAACCATGCTCCCTACCCCGAAAAACAATAAAATCCTAGAAAAGGGGGCCTTCATGGTTAGTGCATGGTTTTACAAATAATTATCTCTCTTATTAGTAATCATGTGACACAACTACGTCTGGTTCATGGGTAGGGTGCACAATTATGGAAAATAATGTGCCCTAAATAGGAAACCATGTATACATGAGTAAATACTGTAAAGAGTAGTTTTTAAATTACTAGGCCCCACTAAAATCACCCTAATTTAACAAAAATAAATCTTAATTGTTTTAACTCATTTTTGAGGCTCCTATATGAATTATTTGTTCTTCTGAACTCTATTCATAGTGAATATAATGGTTTCTTTATTGAATTGCACCTCTCCCAATAAGATATTCTCATCTATATTGGTTTCCTCCCTCTACCACATCATTCCCTAAATTTTTATGATATTTTTTTATTGGTGTAAAATCTAGATCTAGGTCTTATTAGATCTTAATATTTGAATTTTGGATCTAGTTTTTTGGATTTTGAATTAATTTTTTATTATGTAATTAAATGTTCCTCTTCAATTTGGGTATTTTTATTAGAGTGTATCAGTCAATGATCCTTAGGTTGGTGGTCTAAATTGAAAATCCAATAGTATTTTTTGAATTACACATATGTTAATTTTAAATGTTAGTTTCCATGATGGGTAATTTCATCATATATTGGATTGATTAAATTTAATTTCATTGTGATGATGAATTGGGTTATACTTTGGGCTATTGAAATTGTTCGACATATGATCATGAAATTTATGGATTAATGGGATTGTGTAATTGGTTATTTTTTTTAATATTGAATTGTTTGATAAATTTTATTAAGATATTTTTGGATTATCCATTAACGGGTTATAGGTTATTTGAATAAATGTGTATAAATGTCATAATTATGAATTGTTCAGATTATTCATGGTGATTAACATTAGTAATTATTATTGAATTAAAGATCGAAATGGTATATCATGATATGAAATGTCAATATTAGGGTTAATGTTTATTAAATTTGTTTAATTTGATGAATGTGATAAATGTGAATTATTGTGATTTTGGGTATGGGAAAAATACTAATGCTCCAAATACCCACAATATTATAGCCCTGAGATTCTAGAAATGAACGAATTTATGTGATTTTTATTTTATGGTATATCACCTAATCCCCAAAATACATGTGGGATGTGGGACACCGACTGATGCTCCAAATACCCATAGGGTGAAAGAACAGACATTCAACGCCCATTTGATTGGAATAAGACTATGGTTCCAAATGTATGAGATGTGAATTGAAAGTAAATGATAAACGAAAGCCATGGTATTTTGATATGTGATATTCCTTGGGGATAGTTTAGATTTAGGCATGGTAAAAAAAATTATTTTAGGGATTGGCGTCTTTATGAACCCAATAAAATTATGTTTCTAGTAAAATAATAATAAAATGTGGTAACATTATACTTAATGCATTATAAATTATTCATTACAAAATTCCATACACTATTGTTGACTAGAATTTGAAATATATGTTTTTGGTGGTGGCATACTGAGTTTTAATCATACCCTACTCAGGATGTATGATCATTACCTAAATAAAATTCATGTTTCTAGTATAGGATTAGGGAAATATCATTGTGTTAGATGGATGTGTTGAGATGGAGCATGGATTAGGGAACTAGACCCAATGGCAGGACCTTATTGGGAGTTATCACTATCTTTATTTTTATTGGTTTTCATATTGAATGTTGAAACATATTTTTAATGACTTATCAACTTAATTGGCTTGGTGATAGTGTGCTTGTTTTAGTCATCATGTGCTTCTGGTCAATTCTAGGTTGTAAATTATTATAATCTTCATATTGTTTATTTCTTTTTATGTATTGTTTCTTTGATAAAGATAGTATATTATCCCCATGGTATCTGTATTTGACCCTCACTTCTATTTATAAATTTTTTTCATATGGGTAGGAACACTTGAGGTCATGTAACCAACCGGCTCAGGACACCGATATATATCCCTCGGTTCAAGACATCACAAAGTGGTATCAAATGAGTTTTCTTTTCTTTTATATTTTATTACTACTTTGGAAATGTATAAATATAATAGGATTGTTATGCTTGGATATGATCTTATGCAAGGAAGTAACTTACCCATGTGTGGGGTTAAAAACCATTTACCCACAGTATGATTGTTGTCATTGATGTGTTCTGTTACAGTTGGATGTTATTTCACCTCATGTAATGAAATTGTTGTGTGATGTGATCATTTGTAATGATTGTTTTATTAATTTTACTCATGGGGCAGGACGGAATGATATTTGGGTATACAAGCATCATTTTAGTCACTCTGAATTATTATCTGAGATGCATCTTTTTCGGCACACATCAGATAATTAAAATTTTTAGTAAGTTGTGAAATGAAAAAAATATTCTTTGGAAGTATAAATATGAACTAAAAAATCTCGTAATATGAATTGAAAATAGTAAAATGTGGAAAAATGTTGACAATTGTTGTCGAGTGCTAATATAGAATATGAGAATGTGTTTACCCTAGTTAACGTAGACCTGGATGAGAGATTGCCAGGGGTAGTTATAACGTCTTTCTTTTGACCATTTGTCAATGTTTAGAGGAATGACTTATTATGGATTATTATGAATACCTCTTATATAAATGTTATAATAATTTGTTATGTGTCCTGAAACATGTGTTTTTAATTTTTGAGATATTCATACGTGATGACCCATATTGAGAGGATTACATGAGGTTATAGAAGGAGATTATCTACTAGAAGTTGTTCTGTAGAAACAAATAGTGTCAGGTGAGGAATTTGGAGTTAATTTACATTATAAAATTTCTAATTGTCTTCTATTTTGGAAGGATTCCAATGGTGGGTTTGGAAGAGTATGTCCAAATTGACATGGAAATTTTAGTTGCATCACCCTCTGACATTCACTGGGGAGAGTGGAAATGAAGTAGATGTGTTAATTAATGAGTATATCTAGATTATTATATCCCACTAAGGGACTCTTGATGATAAATGTGTCAAACTAGAAACTTATATCATTCAAGGATAAACAATGATAAGGTGGGACATTCTACCATGGAGTGTGCATCTTGGAAACATGGTATAGAAGGACTTCCTTGAAAAGTTCCTAAATAACTTTTATCTTGAGAAACTGAGATAGGAAAGGGGAGAAATGTTTTTGAGACAAACATAGATGATTATGCATGTGATGGACTATTCTTGTATTCTTACTGATCATCATCCCATTTCTCCAAATATGGAAGGGGACGAGACAACTATAGTAAGTCATTTTTCGATGGTCTTAAATTTGTGATTAATTCTTAGGATAACATATTTAGGTTAATGAATTTTTTTATGGTAGAAGATAAGTCTCTCATATTTGTAAGGAACATAAGGGAGGCTTATAGAGGATGACAAGTAGATTCTATTAGATGATCGGGTGGTATGTCTTTCTATAGGTGAAAGGAATATCTATGAGAGTGTTGACCAAAGCAATGGAAAGAATATTCTATAAGGGCAATGAAAAATTAATCAGGATATTAGCTGAGTTCTCCGCCATTGGAATGGTATGTTGGGTCAATTTCATAATAATTTTCCCTAAACATCATTAGAGATCTGAGATTTCAATAGAATGAGATATCTATAGAATTTTTCTAGGAATCTATGATAGATGGTTTGTGAGGGAGTATCAAGGACGAATCATAGTACCCAAAGGGCATATTCTACCCTGAAATGGATTGACAGTTATTGTTCTATTAGCCCTGGAGGATGGGGAATTCAAAAACGTGATTCTAGGAAAGGGCACCCATATCAGTAGAGTGGTGAATCTTAGGGGAATCATGGAGAATCATCAATAATAGGGGAATGATATTTGTTGTATGTTTAACCTACACTTGTGTATAGTGAGGATGGACCATCAATAGTTATAAGTACAATTCATATTGTGTCATTACAAACTAGTGCCTTTTTTGATAATGGTTCCTCTAATTATATAATATCCTCATGACATGTAAATGGGTTGAGTCTAACAGTGGAGTTTTTGATTGGGGTTATGATTATCGATTTATGACTGGGAGTATGAAGGAGAGAAATCTATTTGTGCATAGGGTGTTCTCTTGAGGCTGGGGAGTATCATTTCAGTTTGGGTCTTTACACTTTGAACATGTCAAGTTTTGACTTGATAATGGGTATGGACTGGTTATTAGTGTATTAATACCACATAGATTTTAATCGCAAAAGGGTGATTTTTACATCTCTTGGGGGACAAAATTATTTTAACCTTGGATAGTGTGATATCCATGAAATCCATATAGGGTCAATTCATTATCAACATGGGAATCCCACCACCCAGGTTGCAAGTATTTTTCCATATGATGGTAGTTGAAAGAATAATTGTTTTTCACTCATAGTGGATATGTTCCATGATGTGTTTCCTAAGGGATTCTCTGTGTCACCACCAGAGAGTGACATTGAATTTAATATTGATTTTATCACTAAGGGTGTTCTAGTTTCTATTCCAGCATATGGGATAACACCAATATAAATTAATGTTCTTAACACTTGATTGTAGGAATTAATGGAAAATGGGTTTATCCATTACAGTATGTCTCCTTCGGGTTCTATATTTTTGTTTTCAATAAAGTATGATGAGACATTAATCATATGTGTTGAATAGGAGAAGTGGATCAATTTGAATTTGATGAACCAATATCCTCTTTCATGTATCAATGACCTATTGAACAAGTTAAGAGAAGCCTATTTTTTTATCCCTGATTGACATGAGATTAAGATATCGTCATCTATGAGTTTGACCTTCAAATATACCTAAGGATAAATTATGATGTATTTATAGCCTTTATGAGTTTTTTTATGTATTTTAGGATAAAATATGTACCTATAATATTTATGGTCTTGATGAACAGAATCATCCACATGATCCAAGATTAGTTAGTGTTAGTGTTTGTGGATGACATATTGGTGTACTCCAATACTCGTGAATATTATTCCCAACATCTTGATATCATTATAAGTATTTTGAGAGACCATCATATATATATACCATGCTCTCTTAGTGTAAAATTTTGATTGACCAATTACACTTTATGGGTCACATCATTTCAGAGGAACGTGTATTTGTGGACTCAGAGAACCTTCAACCGCATGATTCAGGTTAAAAACCCAGTAATGTCTTTGATGTCAACTATATTAGGGTATTAAATGGCTATTATCCTAGGTTCAACATATAATTTTCACATTTTAAATCATAATTTTTGTTCATTACAAATAAGGGGTAATGTTTGTACGGTCAGGAGCATGTGATAATGATTTCCATGAGTTGCATAAGGGCTTTAATGTAGAGTAATTCTTGATCTGACCTAAGAAAAGGGATGAGTATAAAATGTTTTCTTATTCTTCCTAAGTATGTCTTATAATTTTGTTGATGTAGGGTGATTTTTGTGTGGAATATGAGTCACTATAGTTGAGGCCACTGGAACAGAACTACCCTATTCATGATCATTAGTTAACTAGAATGATTTATGATTTTATGTGTTCTGAACATTATATATTGGGATAAAATGATACTATGTATACTAATAAAAATATTTTAATGTATATATTTTCTCTTTGAGATTATAATCTAAGGTAGTAGATATCTATTGATTATATGAGGTCGTTTAATTTAGAGCAACCTCATATGCCCAAGTTGGGAAACAATGTTGTTGATTATGTATATATGAAAACAAAAAATCTTTTAGATCGAGAGTCTAGTTATAATTTTATGATTATTATTTTGATTAATGAGAATCAAGTGGAATTTTGGGAGGGCTAAGGGAAGATAAACTTCATATTAATTATATTAGATTATAAATATTTGATCTATATCAAGTATAGGAAGTATTACAATTGAGAGTGTTTATCCTTGAGGGGAATCCTTAAAGGTTGTGAGTCACATTAAAAGCTGGCTATAGATGAGGATGAGATAATCCAATTTGGGAATCAGGTAGTTCTGTCTACTAGAATACATGAGGAACTAATTTGTGAATTTCATTCCCCAAAGTGGGAGGAAGATCTGGGTTTTGAAAAAATGTACCATGACCTTCGATGAATATATTGATGTCTAGGCATGACAAAGTATATATTAGGGTTTGTGACATGATGATACATCTATAAATAGGTGAGGAATGAGAATCAATGACCTAGTGGTTTACTATGTCCATTTCACATTATATAATGGTTTTGAGATGATGTTCTCATATAAAATATTGTTGGTGTTCTAAGCACACATAAGGAGAATGATTCTATTTAGGTGGTTGTAGAATAAGTGATGAATGCTTCACATTTATATCCAATAAATGTGACTTTATTAGTGGAACATTTAGGAGACTTGAATGTTCATATGATAGTCTTCTACATGAGGTTCCATAGTCTATTATGTCAAACCATGACTCACATTTTAAAACATGCTTCTGGAAAGTATTGAAAAAGTTACATACTACACCTGTTTTACTAAGTATGACATTCAACTAATATATAGATAGGATGTTGGAATGTACAGTGGTGTCTTTAGGGGATACAATTTAGATGTCTGTCTTAGACTTTGTTGGGTATTTGGAGTAGAATTAACCATTGGTGGAATTTTCCTAAAAAATAATTTATTAGGAAACCATATATATGGAACCATATAAGGAATTATGAGATAGGATATAAAAATCACTTCCTTTGTAGATGAAGGTAGGTGACTTAGAGTTGTTGGGACTGAGTCCAATGAAGGTGATGTTAGAGAAGGATCAGATGATTTAGAGACATATTTATATAGATTAGATAAGATATCATACATATAATAGTTGACATGGATGAACAATTGAGTTTGATGTGGGTGATTATGCATTCATTTAGGTGTCACCTAGATTGGGTCATTTTAGGATTCAGAGATAGGTCAATTTGGAACGAAGAATTTTTTGAAATATTGTGGTTGTGGGGAGAATTAAACTAATGGAATATAGATTGGATCTTCCATATAGGTATAGTTCAATTAATGATGTTTTTCTTGTATCACAGCTTTTGTGGTATCACCCTAACCCTTCTCATGTTATTGATGTGGATGATGTTGAGTCTGAGACTAATGTTTACTCTAGGGAGCATCTGATTAATGTTTTGGATCACAACGAGAAATTGTTATGGATAAATACCATTATGATGTTTCATGTATTGTGGAAACTTGGGTTTGTTGGAGAGGAAACATGGGATTTAGAATTATATATGTGGGATCAGTGGCCAAATATTTTTTCCTCAGGATCATAGAGATTCTTGGGAGTAATACTAGAGGATGAGTTGTTATATGGTGGGGATATTATAAGATATAGACCATATAAAGAGATGTATCAAGCTTTTTTATAATTAGTCCTTTTTCATTTTTTTGTTTATACTTTGGTTGAGTTATGTCTTCGGTGTGTTTGGTTGAAATTTGGTTTTTTTAGAGGTTCTCGGTAGTGGATTGTTAGTGCATAGATTTCCCAAACAGTGCACCATGGATGAAAAAATTGTGTAACCCCAGATAGAGAGGGATTTTATGGTTGGCCCATAGTTTTCCAAACCATGTTTCATATTAGTGCTAACCATGTGACACACCTAGGTGGGGTGCACTGTTAGGGACCACGGTTATGGAAAACTGTGCAACACATAAAGGAAACTATTTATGTGCGATTTAATCTTATTAATTTTTTTTAAAAAAAAATTGCCAATCCCCCAAAACATCACCCAAATTTTACCCAATACAATGATAAATATTTTCTCTCAGTTTTTTAGTCTTTTAGAACGATTATAGGGGATATAGAACACTATTATAGGAAAATATAAAATGTTTTTTATAGATCTTCAGATATATTGGTAAGTGATTGTCATCCCAATTAGATTCATCCCTCTATCCCATAATTATATTTTATTTTAATGATATAGTTTACTCTATAGGTGATTGAAATATATATTTATTTTTATAAATCATATTTAGTTTAAATATGGTTCTAGGTTTTGGATCTAGATCTAGTTTTTCATTTTTCAATTGAACATGTTGCATTAGTTTATTTTAATTTGCGAGTGTCCATCAAAGATCCTGATAGAGGTCGTTTAAATTGAAAATCCTATTGTCATGATTATTTATGTGTATGTTATTTCATGACATCCTTCCGTAATTACTCTTTCAAGTTTATATACATATTTGTACTTATGGGATGAATATAGAATGATGAACTATGGTTCTTTTCCAAAACATCCTTATTTAGTTATGTTATATGATAAATAAAAAATAGTTCATGAACCATATTGTTCCACCACAATCATTGTTAAACTCAAGAATATCTCTCAACATCTTTTATAGATCTAAATCATCCTTTTCACCTCCTTACATTACACATGTATAGATTGGTGAAAACTCAATTGAGAAAGATAATATTTCTACCCTTCATTTTTGATTTCCTGATCCATCTTTGAAAATCCATACATATTGGATCTTTTGTGATCCTCATCATAGATAGGCTAGCATTTTCCTTTCAATTCAAAATGTATTCCCCATAGTTCACTTTCCAATGGTGGTAATGATTTGAGCTTTAAAAATATATAATCAATTCCAACCATATCCCTGGGTGCATATTCATCTTGATTTGAGTAAAAATATACCTTAATATTTTATGATCAGTTTATATATCAGACCTTTCTCCATATAGATTACACCTCTATTTATTTACTATAATGATCACCACAACTAACTCCAAATCAAATTTTGTGTTATTATTTTCATGTATTTTTAATTTCCATGAAGAAAAATATATCACCGTATCTTTTTTAATTATAACACATACTAACACCTTCTTCGATACTTCACTATGGATAAAAAACCTTTCTCCACTATCAGGTAGTGTGATCACAGGTTCACTAACTAAAAGTATTGAGATTGGAAGAGTTGGTCAAATAATTCATCAACATAGGGAAGATGATATTTATTCATTATTGTGATCTTATTATGTTCTTGATAATATTGTTTGAGTCTCATTGATCAATTTTTTTCATAACAAATAGAACATTTTCACCCCAAGGTGATTTAGTAGGTCATATGAATCCCATATCAAGATTCTATAATTATTGATTATTCAATTATTTAACTCAATTGGGTCCATTTTATATAGTGCCTTTGAAATATGCATTACATCCAATATGAGTTCTATTGAAAAATCAACATCATGATTTGGTGGAATGCCTAGATATTATTCTAGAAAAACATCAATAATATCCCATTCAATTGCTTTATCATTATTTTTGAGTTTCTCCCCAACAATCTGTGATAGAAAAATTTACTTCATTGTAAATAAGACCCATATTATGGAAGTAATTTCCATTGGATGTTCACATTCATTCTTGAATATCTATATGATCATAGATTCATTTGAAATATGAAATGTAAATTCCCATCCATGAAAGTTGATATGAGATCTATATAGAAAAATAAAATCCTTTCCAAGAATCACATAAAATTAAACTAAATGGAATATCATAAGATTTGAATGTAGTAATTTCCCACAAACTTCTTCCCTAGAAGAGTTATGAAGTTATTATGAAACTATTGTTCCATTAAAAAATGTCATAGCTAAATCTACGCCTAATTATTGAGGTAATATGATGATAGTAATAGAAAATTATTTATAAATAATAGTGTTGGTGGATATAAAATCAAAGAAAAAAATTTATACATTAGGGAGGATGGTATGTGTACCTTTCACAACACCATTTTCATAATACACATTTCCTATTTTAATTGCATGCAATTTTCATTTGCCTTTGTCCATAAGCAGTTGATGACATTGATCATTATCAATAAATCATTTATTATAGAACTATTTAACATAATTCCCATTTTATTTTCACTTGTAGCATTGAAGTGTGGGACATTCATTTTTTTCTAGCATTTTCACTATTCACATCATTTGTTGTCTTAATCCCATCACATAGACATTCAGTTGTATGATGACCCTCTTTTCCACAAATAAAACATTTATAGTCCCTTTATGAAAATTTACTCTATGTTTCATTCTACACTATGAGAATGAATAATTCAAATCTTCTTTTAACTACAGTGTTGATATTTTCCTTTCAATTCCATTTTTCTCTTCTTATCTAACCCATGAAATTGATGGGTGAATCTGATCACCGTATCAACATTGAGAGCACACTGAAAAATTTAACCATATCTATTGATGTCCCATATTAATATTTCCCATCAAATATATGATTTTATGAAATAGAAAAATTGATCAATATTATTATCAGGTTTAATGATAATCCCAAAAATGTACCTTGAAATTATTGTAAAATTTTCATTGTACATACCGATGGATTAATATTTTTTTTATAAAGCTCAATAAAATCCTTATTTATCTTTGTGTGAGGAATAAAATAAATGTACTTATTGAATGATATGTTCTTCAACTCATCGCATTCTATAGATTCTATTTCATATCATTAGCTAATATTCTTGATAAGATTCTACCATTGATCTACTTCACCTTCAAAATGATGGACTGAAAAGATTACTTCCTCAATTTTTAAAAACATGGGAAATAAAAATATATTTTTAGTGGTTCTAATATTTTTTTCAACCACTGTTAGATTAAAAGACAATCATAAATATAGTGGATTCTACCTCAAGACTAACTCAATAGAATGTTATTACATAATTTTTAATGTTTATAAGTCATGCATGATTCATGGTTTGAGAATTTTGTGTGACCATAGAAATAATATTTTTTATTCCTACTCCTAAAACATTTTGTTTCTCAAGATGATAATTGTTTCATTTCGCATTTCCTTTAGTATAAATAAATGTTTCTTTAACTTCCAACCGTGGAATAAAACTATGATTTATTGTGTAAGAAACACTAATCATAATAGGGAAAACAAATAATTAAGGAAAATTACTTATTAAGCATCAATTAAGAACACCATAGGCTTTACGCTTGGTTATTTATGATAGAAACTGAAACTCTTGGACGGTAAAAATTACATATACATATCATTTGTGTCCTTACTAAGTCTTTCTCATCATGGTTTATGATTGTTAACTAAAACATGATCTGGTACCAACTATAATGGACCATACTTTTCATACATAGATAATAATTTTGAATAGAGTAGTGTTCATTACATAATATAAAATACCCTTCCAAGACCATATATGTTTAGTGTATTCAGAATCTTGGAAACATAAAAAACTGGTTCATAAAACATGTACATTGTATCTATGTTAACTGTTAATAACTAGACCCCCTTTTGAAATATCTTACTTAATACCTATCTTTATATCCTAGGAAAAGCAATAGAATAAAGGGTGATGTTATATTATCATTAAGGGTGAGAAAAAAAGATATCAATAATATCATAATCACGAGGCATAATAAAGAAAAAAACACAAGAAAATTACATCTTTCACATCATACATCATGATTTCATGTAATTGGAAAATTCACATATTTTTATAAATAACATTTTCATGAGGTCATAATATAAGACACAATTTTCAAATATAAGTAATCATAAAAAATGTCTTCCATATTAGTTGAGGCTCATTCCCAAGACATTAATAATGGAAAAATTACATTACTAAATAATGATCACTCCTGGCTCCATGTAAAGACCCATAAATTTCAATGAATTTTTTTTTATTTTTTTTGGAATTTTACGAGTATGCAGTTTCTGAAGGTGCTTGATTCTCAGGCCCGATGTGCCCAGAATCAATTTTTGAAGTTTACCTCGGGTATGTTCAGTGAAATATTGAGCGGGTTTTTCTAAATTTTATACCGGTGCCCGAAATTAAAATCTGTGGGCACTGATGAATTTGTAGTGCTAGGATTCACTTAGGAAAAGCTTATCTTCAACCAATAAGGGTCAGACGAAAGAGATATGTTTTTAGACATTCAGAAAAATAATTATATATAATAAAATAACTATAAGTTGTTTTATTCTTTTTATTTCTCCATTGAGCGGTAGTTGGCGGAGTCGTAGTGTAATGATGATCAATAAATGGGGGCCATTTAATGACTCGTCCCTTGGGTTGTGTAACAGCAATTCCGGCGTGTTTAATAGGTTCATTAATTAAGGTTCCATAATGAACCATAATACTGAACACAACGTGAGGATTGATTCTTTTATAAATCACCCCTTTGGCAAACGAATTGGAAAACCACAGGAGGAAGCTCTGACGAAACGCCGACGATGAAAGCCTCCAACGAAGAACGGCGAAGAACGCCAATTCCTCGAAGATTGACGACGCGCCACCAATTCTCTTCCCCGCGGCTAGAGAGGAGACGCCGCTTCCTCCTCGGCATGCCCCGAAGACGCCTACGATCCTCTTCTCTGCGACGCCGTGTACCGCGACACCGATGATCGTCATCCAAGTTGAGGTAGAGGTTTTGGTTTATATTTCATTGCGTGATTTATACCCTCGTCATGATTTATAATTGTTGGGAGTTGTTTGAACCACTAACACGGTGGGTGCGGACCATTGAACAAGTCCAAACCCACCGCTATTCTGTTCTTGATGCACGGAACATTGGGTGACGATGAAACAGGACCACAATGGTGTTTGAAGGCCATTGCAGTGAAGAGAGGGTCCCGAGATGACCACAGGTGCATATGAGAGAAAGAACGAATCACCAGAATGAATCCGGTGGCCCGCGGACATCTCCAGCGATGCCCCTGTGCATCGCCGGCAGGAGCCGTCGTGGCGGCAGAGGGCCAGATCCCGCGGCCGTGTGGGATCCAGAGGAGACGCGGCACTGGGCGCTCTGTTCGCGGGGTGAAAAGGGAGGTGGGACCACGTCCCCCCCCCCCCTTTCTCGGCTGCAGGCCGAGGCAGTGCACCCCCTGTCATGCTGGGGTGGGTCGCGCGGACCGGGCTGGGCCGCGCCCCACCTGTCTGGACCCGGACCCGGGTACGGTCGACCCAGTTCGGGCCGACCCAGGGGGGGTTGGGCCAGGCCGGGCAGGGCCTATACCCCCCATTTCGGACAACATTCGGTATTTCTCCTACATATTGGGATACAGACCTCCGATCGACGCTCCATCAGTTGCGTTGGGATCATTTGATCGAGACGGTCGTTTCAGTATAATACACTCATGATTTATGAGAACATAGGTTACAACAGGGTTGGTTCAAACACAAAACCAACCGGGCCCCCAGGGCGGAAACAGTTATAACATGAACTTCAGACATCTGATTGACATGTCATTGACTTTGTTGAATTCCTATTAGTGATACGGTTCCTTTGGATTACTCATCTTGATGTTTGGTCACAACTGGAGTACGGTCAGGTTTGTTTTAGCTTAAAAACCAACCAGGCCCCTAGGACGGAAAAGCCAATAACTTTCAGACCGAACGTCCGATTGACGCACCGTCTATCGCGTTGGATTTATTTTGAAGAGAAGGAACTTTGTGATACATCAACTCTAGAATTCATGATAGTTGATGTATTGAACCCCTTGGCTCGTGGAGTGGACCCCCCCCCCCCCCCCGAAATCGAGCGTGCTGTGTGGGGGAACCCTAGAGCTTGTTGCGACTGCGTTGACTTATGTA
The DNA here is from genome assembly GCA_963277665.1 of Viscum album. Lineage (NCBI taxonomy): Eukaryota > Viridiplantae > Streptophyta > Magnoliopsida > Santalales > Viscaceae > Viscum > Viscum album. The sequence continues at coordinate 1,004,753,649 of OY728164.1, read as the reverse complement.
CTGGAATCCTGCGTGGGTTCAACAAAGATGACTACCATACTGGAATCCTCCGTGGGTTCGACGACGATGACTACTATTCTTATATCCTATGTGGGTCGGGCAAAATTGACCTCTGTACTTGTATCCTATGTCGGTCCGGCAGAGTAGCTGGTCTTGTATCCTGTGTGGGTCCGAAAATATAGCTGGTCTTGTATCCTCTGTGGGTCCGATAGATTAGAGGATTAAGTGGGTACAACTGATCATCTCTATCACCTTACAACATGTATACCTGTGTGATATGAGTCTTGATTCTCAATCATTATCATTGATGTGGTTGACTTGCTTTGATCTGTGGACTGGCTTGTGTTTTTCCTGTGTGGACTAAGTTGTGCTATCCTTGTGGACGGGGTTGTGCTTTCCTTTGTGGACTGTGTGGTGCTTGGGAGTTGGAGATGAACTGTAACTGATGACTTAGGTATATGTAGGAGCATATACCTAAGTAGTGTTGTTGATACTTCGTGATTGTATCTTTCCTTCGTGGTTTATCTTTTGTGGATTATGAGAGACCTTCAGTGGTCTTGGGGTCCCTACTGAGTATCATATACTCACCCCTACATGGGCTATGCCCGCACTACGTTGTGTTGGTTTCTAACGACGAACAGTGCTGATCGAGGTGGAGGCTTGAGGAGCTGGATGGTACCCGGAGGTGGACCACTTGACGGGACATACATGGAGAAGGCGACTAGACCGCAGGAGCTGAGGAGACTATATTTACCCACCCATCCGGTGGGATTTCTGGAGGACGAATCAGTGTTACTATTTTTCTTACTGTTGTTGTACTTTCCGTTGGGTTTGTATTCTGGACCATTTACTTTTCCAGCACTTAACTTGTACTTAGTTTCCTTAGCATTTACATCACTTGTGTACTCTGTTGTGTATGTTAATTCTTAAAGGAAATGTATTCCCTACTTTTGGGATTTACTCCTTTGGTTCTAGCCACCAACCCCTGACCTGTGGAAGGCGGTCTTGGGGTAGTCACAACATGGGCCCCGGGGACGGGTTGTGACAAATTGGTATCATAGGAGTCTGTTCTACCACAGAACTCAGGACTCTAATAATTTCTTCTCTATGGAAGCAATAATGTTTAGATTAATGAGTGTTGTTATCAGTCCAGTGAGTCCAATGTTTGTGCGGCGGCTGACGTATCCATACACCAGGACCCTGACTTCTGATTTCTGACTGAGTGCACGAAAACATTGATTGCATGTGTGTTTCAAAGGTTTTCTTTTTGATTACTTTGTGTACTCTCACCAAGTATACTATGTTAACCGTGGCGCACCTGTTTCTTTTCAGGATGGCCCCACGATGGCAGCCATCTAGGGTCCTAAGCATTGTGCAAGACGGCAGCCCACCGAAAGACGAGGCCTCAGTGTAGGGCCCCATTACAGCGGAGGCACCGGTGGTACCTCTACCCACATAGCCAACGATGCTACCCACCCCAGCGGTAGAGAGTGCATGACGCCTGAGCGTGTTGCATGAGTTTCAAAGGTAGAGGCTACCTAGGTTATGCGGATAGCCGGATTCTCAAGCAGCCGAGGATTGGCTATAGGCTATCGTCAGAGTCTTCATATTGGTAGGGACACCAGAAGACCTCATGGAGATCCTTTCCGCGAGTCTCCTATATGCAGCAATAGGTAGATGGTGGAGCCTGATGCTCCAGGTGCACGATGAGGCATCTCTTCTTTGGACTGAATTTGAGAGCCTCTGCCGCTCAGAGTTCGTTCCAGCCACCCTCTGTGGGGTGCGTATCCAGGAGTTACTACAACTGCAGAAGGGCAGCTTGTCAATAGCCCAGTACTTGGTGATATTTACCGATCTCTTGTGCTACTCCATGAACTTGGTATGAGACCCATTCTTCTAGGCCCCGACCTTTGAGCAGGGGTTGAGGCATGAGATTAGAGCTTCGACGATTCCACTCAGCATCCCAACCTAGGAGGGGGTGCTGGAGCGAGCCCTAATAGTGGAGAACTTTCTTGCCGAGTATCCATCAGCAGCGAGACCCACCGCATGACATCAAAAATTGGATTCTTCTATAGGTGGAAGTCGACAGTTGACGTAGGGGTCAATGCAGACCAAGCCGACAGGTGGTCGACCTCAGGATTATGGTTTGGCTGTGCGGGGCCCACGACGTAGAGCCAGCTTTCCAAGGAGTAGACAATGTTATGCATGTGGCGGGTAGGGCCACATGGCTCGTGACTGCCCGAACCACCATGTAGATGAGTAGCAGAAAGTGGAGGGGCTTCCCAGGCAGAGGCAGAGGTTCGACCGTGGCAGTCTCAGGGAGAAGGCACATGAGGGAGAGGAGCTAGTTGAGCAGCGGGTGGTGGAAGATGTTTCGAGGCTCTACCACCAACACCCCCAGGAGGTCTTCCCCAACCATAGTGATCTGGTGGGAAAAGGAAGGCTCAGCTCCAGGCAACAGAGACTTACAACTACGGTGCACCTGAGATGATTCGAGGTACTATCTATTTCTACTCCACCCTTGCTGTAGTTCTTATAGACAAAGGTGCGAGTCATTCTTTTATTGCCGCTTCCCTTGATAGGAGCTCAGAGATTCTGAAAGAGCTATTGGCTCGATCCTTTTGTCTAGATACTCTTATAGGAGAATACTCATTGATTACGCACTGGTGCCGGTAGTGTGAACTTACTCTGGGAGGAGAGATCTTCAGCTGGGATCTTCTTGTAGTGGCGTCGAGGCCTTATGACGTCATCTTGGGTATGGACTGGTTATCTAAATTCCATGATCAGATCGACTGTATTAGGCGCAAGGTGTGGTGTGTCCGCAGGAATGGGACCAGGTTCACCTTCACTGGTGAGAAGGGAACATTCACAGCACAGGATGGACTCTCGCAGAGGAGAGGGCAGCCGATCACACATCAGTTGGTTAGTCTCATCCTCAGAGCAGTTGATGTGCAGAGTCCGAGTATTTCTATAGTGGTGGATCTGTATGTGGATGTTTTTCATAATGATGTTACAGGACTACCTCCTCGCAGGGAGGTTGTTTTCTGTATAGACCTGTACCCTAGGACACCACCGATATCTACTCCAGCATATCGGATGGCTCCCGCCAAGCTTCGTGAGCTGCAGGTATAGTTGGAGGACTTACAGGGGAAAGGTTTCTTCTGACCCAGTGTTTCACACTAGGCTTCCCCAATACCGTTCACCAAGAAGGTGGATGGGAGCTTGCGACTATGTGTCGACTATCGTCGCCTGAACCAGGTGATTGTGAGAAACAAGTATCTGCTTCCGAGTATTGATGACCTCTTCGATCAGCTCAAGGGATCACGTTGGTTTTCGAATATTGACCTCAAGTCAGGCTATCATCAGCTCTGAGTTCAGGATGAGGATGTGCAGAAGATAGCCTTTAGGTGTCGGTATGGCCAAAATGAGTTCTTGGTCATGCCCTTCGGTGTGAACAACGCTCCAGCAGTGTTCATGAGTCTCATGAACAGGATCTTCCAGCCCTACCTCAATCCGTTTGTCGTAGTCTTCATTGTCGACATACTGATTTACCAGACCACTGAAGAGGAACATGCCTACCACTTAAAGGTTGTACTGGATACACTCCGAGAGCACCAACTTTATGTTAAGCTTTTGAAGTGCTAGTTCTAGCTTCGAGAGGTTCACTTCTTGGGGCACATCATCGAAGAGGCCGGAGTTCTAGGGGATCCCGAGAATGTTGAGGTGGTACTTTCTTAGGAGCCACCCAGGAGCGTTACAGAGGTGCAGAGTTTCCTAGGTCTGGTTGGGTACTATCGGATATTTGTGCCAAACGTTTATAGAGTTGTAGCACCGCTTTCAGTTTTGACGAAGAAGGGGAAACCCTTCGTGTTGTTAGACGGATGTCAGTAGAGCTTCCACTAGCTGAGGTGGAGATTGACCATTGCGCCCATCTTGAGGATACCAGATGAGGGCATAGTGTATATAGTTTACTACGACACATCGGGGACTGACCTCGGGTGTGTTCAGATGTAGGAGCGAGTATTGATCGCTTACGGTTTATGGTAGTTGAGGTAGCACGAGCAGAACTACGTCATCCATGACCTAGAGTTACCAGCAGTGGTATTTGCACTGAATATGTGGAGATACTACCTGATGGGAGAGCACTTTACAGACTATTCTGACCACCAGAGTCTCAGGTACATCTTCTTAAAAATAGACATGAACCTAAGACTACGACGATGGCTCGTGTTCCTCCCAGAATATGACTTTGATATAGTCTATACTCCTTGAAAGGGAAACATAGTAGTCGATGCTCTCAGCAGGAGGACGGGAATTCAGCTACTTGGAGAGGCGATAGAGCAGCTAGCCGCATTGTAGATATCCTTCATGGATAGAGATGGGGAAAACTTTCTACAGTCACTCACAGTCAATCCTCTACAACTTCAGCGGGTTAGAGAGGCACAATGTAGAGACGTTGACTGTGAGGCACGACGTGCTCAAATATCCTCAAGGCTAGCACCCAATGGATTTTCTAATGGAGGGGAGAACATCATCCTCTTCAGGGGACATACCATGGTACCAGATGCCCTACAGGAGGAGGTGCTGAGGGAGTTCCACACTTCCCCTCTAGCGGTACATCTTGGGGTAGCCAAGATGTACCAGGACCTCAGACAACAGTACTGGTGGCCAGGTATAAAGAAGGTTGTGGGGGAGTTTGTTTCTTGATGCCTCACTTGCCAGTAAGTGAAGGCGGAGCACTAGGTACCTACAGGATTGGTACATCCCATAGAGGTCCCAGAGTGGAAGTGGGATGGGATATCCATGGATTTCCGGACAGGGCTTCCATGTACTTCCAGAGGACATGACACTAACTGGGTGATCGTAGAACGACTTACCATGTCGGCCCAGATTCTACCGATCCGAAAGCAGGGCTCAGTAGAGATATTAGGATACCTCTACGTTCATGAGATCATACAGCCTGATGGTGTAACATAAACTATCATCTCCGATCGAGACGCTCAATTTAATTCCCTGCTTTGGAAGGGGTTGCAGGAGGTGTTTGGGACATAGCTACTCCTGAGCACTGCCTTTCACCCACATACGGATGGGCAGATGGAGAGGACTATTCATACAATCGAAGAAACACTTAGTGCATGTGTCCTTGAATTTGGTCGCAGCTGTTTAGATCACCTACTCTCGGTGGAGTTAGCGTATAACAACATCTACCACTCCACCATCAGGATGGATCCTTACGAGGAACTGTACGGCGGACCATGCAGATCACCTATATGCTGGACTGACCCTGGGGAGTCAGCACTCGTAGGACTAGATATGGTTCAGGCTATGATAGAGAAGGTGCAGATAATCCAGGAGTGGTTCAGAACTGCACAAAACATGCAGAAGACATATGCTTATAGGAGGCAGAGAACAATGGAGTTAGAGGATGGAGACCACATTTTCTTATAGGTCTCACCTCGACGTGGATTATGGAGATTTGGTCAGGGCGACAAGTTATCTCCGGCCTTCATTGGGACTTTTCAGGTCCTCTGCATGGTAGGCGAGATGGCTTACCGCCTGGCCCTTCCATCTAAGTTGCACCGGGTGAAAGACGTCTTCCATGTATCTCAACTGAGGAGATATGTGCACGACCCAACACATATAATCGACAACGGGGAGCTGGACAACGATGATCAGGCGACTTTTGCTGAGGTCCCGTTGGAGATCGAGGATCAATAGGAGTGGGCCCTATGTGGATGGTCAATTACTCTAGTGTGTATTAGGTGTCAGCATGGGAACCTTCAAGAAGGCACATGGGAGAGGGAGGTTTAGATGCATGCACAATACCCTCATTTTTCCCCTAGTTTATGGTATAACTTTATGGGGACGTAAATACCTTAGGTGGCAGTAATGTATAGACTTGTAAATTTCAAGGAATTTTTTTTAAATTACATTGAATTTTAGGAGTCCACAGTTTCTGACGGCACTTGATTCTGATGCCCGATGTGCCCGGAATCAATTTTCAAAGTTTAGCTCAGGTACGTTCAGTGAACGAATGAGCTGGTTTTTCTAACATTTGAACCGGTGCTCGGTATTAAAATTCGATGGCACTAATGAATTCACAGTGCCGATATTCTCTTAGGTGAATCTTAACTTCAACCAACAAGGGTCAGACGAAAAAGATATGTTTTTAGACTTTCAGAAAAAGAATTATATATAATAAAATAACTATAATTTGTTTTTATCTTTTTCATTCTCCGTTGAGCGGAAGTTGATGGATTCGCAGTGTAACGACGATCAATAAATGGGGGCCATTTAATGACTCATCCCATGGGTTGTGTAACAAAAATTCCCATGTGTTTAATACGTTATTTAATTAAGGTTCATTAATGAACCATAATAATGAACACAACGTGAGGATTAATTCTTTTATTAAACACCCATTTAGAAAATGTATTGTAAAACTGCGAGAGGAAGCTCTGACGAAATTACAATGACTCCAGCCTCCGCTGAAGAGTGAGAAATAACACTGGTTCCTCGGAGATTGATGATGCACCACCAAACCTCTTCCCTGCGGCTAGAGAGGAGATGTCGCTTCCTCCTCGGCACGCCCTGACGACGCCTACGATCCTCTTCTTCGCGACGTTGTGTACCGTGACGCCGATGATAATCTTCCTGGTTGAGGTAGGGGTTTTGGTTTATATTTCCTTATGTGATTTATACCCTCATCATGATGTATTATTGTTGGGAGTTGTTTGAACCACTAACGTGGTGGGTGCGGACCAACAAACAAGTCTGAACCCACCGCTATTCTGTTCTTGATGCACGTAACGTGGGGTGACGATGAAACGGGACCGTAACAGCTTTTGATGGCCATCGGAGTGTAGAGCGAGTTTTGAGATGACTACATACATAGACGGGAGCAATAAAGGACCACTAGAATGACTTCTGTGGCCCACAGTCATCTCCGATGGTGCGGGGCACCGGCGCCCAGGTGCTCTGCCGGTAGGAGCCGCCACGGCTGAAGCCGCTGCGGCAGGAGAATGAATCCCGCGACCACGTGGGATCTGAAAGAGATGTAGTGATAGGTGCCGTATCTGTTGGGCGAAAAGGGAGGGGTGACCACGCCCCCCCCCTGCTCGGCCACTGGCCGAGCCGACGCACCCCCCGGCCGGGCCGGGTCGGGCCAGGCCCAGACCCGCCACTTCGGACCACTTTTGGTCTTTCGCCCACATCTTGTGATACAGACCTCCGATTGATGCAACATCAGTTGATTTGTGATCCTTGGATTGAGGCGGTTGTTTTTGTATATTACACTCAAGGTTTTAGAGATCTTTCGGTACGACCGAGTTGGTTTGAACACGAAACCAACCGGGCCCCCGGAGTGGAAACACTTATAACTTGAGCTCCGGACGTCCGATTTACATTCTGTTGACTTTGTTGAATTCCTCTTATTAAGAAGGTTTTTTTTCTTACTCCTCTTGAGGTTTGGGCACAGCTGGAGTATGGTTGGTTTGGTTTTAGCTTAAAAACCATCTGGTCCCTAGGATGGAAAAACCAATAACTCTCAGACCAGGCGTCTGATTGACACACCGTCTATCGCGTTGGGTTTCTTTTGACAAGACTGAGATTTGTGATACATAAAATTTGGGCTTCTTGATAGTATATGAATTGAACCCTTGTCTCGTGGAGCGGACCCTCCTGAAATTGAGAATGCTATGTGCAGGAACCTTAGAGCTGGCTGTGACTACATCGACTTCTAGACTGGAATCCTCTGTGGGTTAGACAGTGACGACTACCGTACTAGAAACCTCCATGGGTTCGACAAAGATGACTACTGTTCTTGTATACTATGTAGGTTTGGCATTATTGACCTCTGTACTTTTATCCTGTGTGGGTCTGGCAGATTAGATGGTCCTGTATCCTGTGTGGGTCCGACAGCTTAGCTGGTCTTGTATCCAATGTGGGTCTGACAGCTTAGATGAATCAGTGGATACATCTGATCATCTCTATCGCCTTACAATGTGTATACCTGTGTGAGCTGGGTCTTGATTCTCAATATTTATCATTGATGTGGTTGACATTCTTTCCTTTGTGGACAGGGTTGTGTTTTTCCTATGTGGACTGAGTTGTGTTATCCTTGTGGACTGGGTTGTGCTTTCCTTTGAGGACATCATGATGATTGGGAGTTAGAGACAAACTGTAACTGATGACTTTGGTATATGTATGAGCATATACTGAAGTAGTGTTGTTGATACTTTATTCTTGTATCTTTCCTTATTGGTTTATCCTTCCTGGATTCTGAGAGACCTTCGGGAGTCTCAGGGTCCCTACTGAGAATCGTATACTCACCGCTGCACGGGCTATTCCGACACTACGTTGTGTTGGTTGCAGACGACGGAAAACACTGATCGAGGTGGAGGCTCGAGGATCTGGATGGTACCCAGAGGTGGACCATTTTACGGGACGTACACGGAGCGGGCGACCAGACCCGAGGAGCTGAGGAGACTATCTGCACCCACCCTTCAGGTGGGATTTCTGGAGGACGACTCAGTGTTGCTGTTTTTATTACTGTTGTTGTACTTTCCTTTCATTTTTACTGTACATTCAGTTGGATTTTTATTCTGGCCCATTAACTTTTCTAGCACTTACATTGTACTCAGTTTCCTTAGCGTTTACTTCACTTGTGTACTCGGTTGTGTATGTTATTTCTTAAAGGAATTGCCTTCCCTACTTTTCGGATTTACACCTTTGGTGCTAGTCACCAGCCCCTGGCCTATGGAAGCTGGGTTTTGGGTAGTCATGACATGGGCCCCGAGGAAGGGTTGTGACATTCCATCCATGTGTTACTGAACCATGGGTTCCTACCGTTTTATCCTTGTGTTAACCTACTAAGATCATTTCAAATTATAGTCATGTATATCTAATGAGATATATATATTTACGAAAGGCATTGGAGGGATATATATGACCCACCCATCATAGGATGAAAACCATATGTATGGGTTCCATAAGAACATAAACCAATCATCATATTAAAATCCATAAAATGGAAAGGGTTTCATAAATACCATTTGATCATAAAATAACCCATGGAAAATAATTGGGTTTCATAAATATCATTACATCATTAAAATAATGAAATAATAAGAATAATAAGGATAATGTCCAGGAAGAAAATATCCCCATTAATGTGTATGTAACACCATGGAATGTTCTTGTAGATGAGAAATATTTTTGATAGAACACTTGAAATTAATTATTGAGGAAAATTACCCCTCTATTTTAAAAATGTATTCTTTTTTAAAAAATCATGTTATTTTAAAAGAAATCATTTTTGTTTAAAATAAAAATTTATGATTATAAAGTAATAATTATGTCATTATTGCATCTTGAATGTGTCAAAATAATTTCATATCATATAAGATGAAACAAAACATTTTCCTTATACTTTTCCCAAAAAAGTCACAAACTACTTTGTTAGAAATATGTAAAAAGGAGTCCATTCATATGGTTTAGTAAAAATTCATTCATGGGTAAAAATGAATTTAAATATTTTTATAATATTAGTAAAAATATTCAGGACTTTTTTGATAAAACATGGACATGGAAAACAAATGTTTTCTTATATATTCTTACGTATAAACAATCCTGAAAATTAATGAAAATTTGAAATTAACACTTACCATGAGCTTTAGTTCCTTTATACATAAAAAAAAAATTAATACTAGATTAAATAATGTTATTAAATCATTCTAGAAACATATTCATATTTATGATAGAATATAAGATCATATTATCGCCTATTTGTTAATAATATTTCATTCTTACTTATCTTATGCCTGTAAATTACAAAATTTTTTATGTTAGTTTTTTCATATAAGTCCTAATTCTAATTCATATGATATATTTATATCATTTCCAGAATGATATTAAGATAAGATATATATCATATTTATTCATTATATAAAATTTTATAATTATTCTAGAATATTGAATATGAAAAAAGAATCTTATCGCATTGTGGAGACGGTAGGTCGTACGTACGGATGATTGATGATATAATTACTATAATAGTAAATAGGAAACAAAGTGTATGGAATATTTTTTTACATAATAAATATCATGTTATAACCATTATATGTAAATATATATATATATATTATTTCCATCATTATTCCAATCCATTAAAAGTGGCGATGAAAAAAAGATTACCCACGACCTGGAGACGGTAAGTTGTACGTACACATGTGTGGTACTTTCTTTTAATAGGATGGATAAAAGGTGGAATATTGTTTGTACATAACCATAAAAAAGTATAAAAATATATGTAACACTGGTGTTATTACATTATAATGTAAACAACACACAAAAACAATGTGGAAAAATAAATAATTTTGAATGAGAATGTAATGGAGATTACCACTTTTTTCGAGAACTCCCTCTAGATCTCCTCTATGGTACACAAGAATTATGGTTTATTAGAATAAAATATCTTATATATTGATACTGAAGAATCCTCCAATTCAAATGGGATTTTTACAGTTGATCATTAAGGTGAAAAGTATTGCAATGAAGTGAGGTATGATGCTCCCTTTTATAATTGAGGTTAGTGGAACATTTGGAATTTATAAAAAATATTAATTTATAACAAATTAAATATCAATTAAAATACCTCCAAAAGTCCATGGATACAAATATTAGATGATATAATATTTTAATATTATTAACCACTATATTTTTAAAAATTTATCGGTTTTTTTAAAACCTTATCATTTTGATTATACATTACTTGACCAATTTTTATTTTAACTTAGGTAACAAAATTTTCAATATTTAAAGGCTGTAATATTTACTTATTTAATTTCAATTCAACTATAAATGAAAAATAACAATCATTTTGTACCGTAATATAAATATTTGGTCTTTTAATTATATTTTATGGTTTTCTATTAATTTAATAAAATATTATTTTTATAGAATTCCCATACTATCCATTTTGAAAGTATTTATGTGTTGGATTTTTGAAAAAATCAATATACCCAGTTAACTCCAAGAAAAAATATATAATTATATCCTTAAATGGTTATGGTTTATCTATAAAATTCGATTTCTACATTAAGTGTCTCAAATTTATATTACTTTAATATTAATAATAATATCTTTTTAATATGTCCATTAATCCAACAATTACTACATTAGTGTTTTACAATAATTTAATATAAGTTTTATTTACTTAAAATAAAATAATTTCTATGATGAAGATATATCTTTTATATTTCATAATTATGTTTATATTATAATATATCTATTGTGTATCTCTAAAATAAAAATGATATATTATTAATAACATGATTGTAACTTCTCTAGGTTTTAGTTAAATAAAATATTATAAATATCCTAATTTCATACAAGTGTATAAAAACGTCAAATAGAATTTATATCATCAATATATATATACATATATATATATATTGAAAAATTGGAATTGATATTTTTTCATAAAATTAATTATTTTCCAATTGGAAACATAAGTGAATTTATAGAAAAATAAGATTCCATTTTGTCTCCTTCGAAGATTTAATTGTTATATAAGTCATTTTCAGGGAAAAGTGTCCCATAAATTAATTAATTGAGATACATAATTTCTAAGGGTACATGATTGTTCATCTAGTAATTTTTTTCATTTGTTAGGTTCGTTTTATGGTCTTTATAATTTTATTTTTAAACAAATTTACATAATTTACAATTTACCATGGCAAAATGTTTTACCATGGATACTATTACTATTCAAATGAAGACAAAATGGACCAACATAGTAAATTTATAACATATAAATAATTATTCTAAATCCCTTTTTCAAAAAATCAGAACACTAAAGTTGTAGAATTTAATTAAATATAAAGTCGATAAATATGCTTCAAATATTGTATTTTTTAAAAATCCCTTTTAATAAAAGAAATTATTTTTATAAATATTTAATTTATAAAATAAATTTCTAGAACATAATTTATTGGTTTTACATCAAATTTAAAAAAAATTTATTGTTAATGATTTTTTTAAAATAATTTTGTCATTAAAAATTAGTATTTTCAAAATTCATTAAAATATAAAATTTCATAAAGAAATAATTTTAAGAAATGTTTGACATGATGAATTAAAAAATTAAATTCATTTTATGGAAATTGATTTTATTGATAAATAAAAAAACATTTTCTAATAATATGTATAAAGTGATTTTAATAATTATTGTTTTATTATTCTCTAAAACATAAAAAATTAATATTGCATTGGATAATTATATTTTAGATATTAATTATAATTATTTATTAATTCTTATTTAATAGATCAGTGATAATGGTAATTTTATCATGCTTTATTTAAACATAATTTTCCATACAATACAAGCTATCGAAGAATTAAAATTATTTAAAGATTTTTTTTAAAATATTTGGCTCTTACAATGTGTATCAATCAGACCATCCTAAATTAGTTGACGATCTTATTAAATGACCAAATCAAATTGAATATATAATAACCCACAAAAAAATAAGTGATACTATCATAAACAATGATTCAAACTAAAATTTCCATATAAGAACTCAAATTATAACTCTAACAAATTGAAATGTTGAAAACTTTTTTGAATAACAAGAATAAACATCATTTACATATCTCTTATTTCATTAATTAACTTGAAACCACTAAAACATTTCATCATTGATATTTCAATTAATAATCAAATAATATCTTAAACTGAACAAATTCATTAGTAAGATATATATATATATATATATATCCTTAACCTATTAGTTTTTACTCTAATTATAATTATCCAATTCAATCATATATTCATTAAATAATATAATACCAAATAATTAATTCATAAAAATAAATAATTATTAATTAAATCATCAACTAATATTATTTCATTACTATGGTTTCTAATACATAACTTATTCTACATAATTAATCAATTTTATAGAAAAAAATAATATAAATATATAAAAAATAACACCATTACACCATCAACCACATAAAACCATTTAATATCCATAGATAATTCAGTTGGTAAACAAAAAAATGAATTAATATCCCATAATTTTGTTAATTGAATTAGATCGAATTAATATAGTTAATTCATATACATAAATATACAATAGGGTTTCTATCTTTGTAGATTTTTAATAGAGTATCCTAATCATGGGTTGAGAAAGTATTTTTCTTTAGTGATACATTATCAAATATATAAACATTACATTTTAGTTTTGTATAGGGGAGGAAAACATGGATGTATCCCTTGAATATATAAATATTTTTGAACATATAGACTATTCAATTTTCTTCTAATTGACAAATTATATGATCAATATTAGTTGGGACATTCCCTTGATTTATAATTAACAATGAAATAATGGAATGATAATTGACTTTGAGTATTTCTGATATAATATAATGACAAAGATAGGTAATGTATAAATTTCCATTCCTTTTTTTAAACATGTTTCTTGAATCTGATCTAACTTAAAATAAGTTTATATTTCTTCAATATTTTGAGCATATATATTACTATTTTTTATTTTTTATACATATATGAATATCAAAAACATTACAAAAATAAATAAATTGTTTATTTTAAGGATTAAAATAGTTATTATAATTAAGTGTTATTATTTTTTATCTACAAAAATAATAATTCTATTGAAGAACCAATTCATATGATAAATGAATTTATGTAATGAGGAAGTCCTCAACACTCCTATGTTTCCATTACTGATAACTCATCATCTCACTATCCCAAAAATAAATATAATATCAATGTTAGTAGAAAGGTTGATTATAATAATTTAGATTAATTAAAAATAAGCTACCTTTTGATGTTATGAAGGTTTTTAATGAATTTTTTGTTCAAATAAAACTATTATATTAATATTTTATTTTTTATAGAAATATATATTGTTTTATATTTGGTAACTTAACATGTATCTGATAATAACAAATGGAATGTTTCTTCATGTATATATATTAACTATAATTTAATGAAATGTATTTAGTATGTATATTTAGTTGAAAAAACGAAGATAAAAGTAAATGGGAATGTTAATTGAATGATATATATCCATTATTCAAAATATAAAAATAGAAAATAGGAAAAATATACATTTATTATTGTATGGTTATGGGAGGAGGTCATTTATTTACCTTAAATCCGACTAAATTTTAACCCCCTTCATTCCTTTTGGTATTTTTTAAATCAAGTATTGATTTTATTAAACACTTATTTAAATCTTGATATAATTATTCATCTCAGAATTTTAAAAAAAATTACCTCAGATAATATATTACATAAACACTTGAAAAATAATATGTTCTCTAGATTATGGGATAAGGTATGAAATAAATTTTTTTAGAGCATGGAGTTTATAAACCAAATTCATTTATATATGTCACAATTTGGGCATAACATTGGATATAATGTAATTATATAGAATCCACATCGTTTTCATGATAGGTGAATGATAATAAGTTAACACTGAAATATCATTCCTATTTGCTATTGTTTGTTCAAAATTTCCAAATATGAATCATTTGGGAAGATATGTGAATTCTTTTGATGGATGTATAAATGGACGGATTTTTTTCTCATTCATTATAACACATGAGTAAATTCTTAATTCTTGGGGAATTTCTCCATGGGATTATAAAAGGTTTTAATCCCATGACATATTAATGTTTTATTCTTGCAAATATTCACATTGAATCTCTCTCCCCATAAAAATATATCCATCTCCACTTTTCTTTTCTATTGAGAGAAACTAGAATTCCACTATAATTAAGGTGAATCTCCCATGTGTTTTGGGGTAATTTAGTGAAACCCATGGATAACCAAGCAAGGAATAAATAAATTGATTTTTCCATAAAGATATTTATCAACTGAAATTATTTAAAAACAAGGATTAGTGACAATATTTGGTCTAAGTTAAAAATTTTAATCATCTTTTTATACATGGTTTTTATTTGACCGGATGGTTGATATTAGGTTTAAGGTTTTCTCATTGCTTCATATATGTTGATTAAGTGTAAGTTGATCATAATAAACCCTTTAATGGTATCAAATATTTAAAATTAAAATAAAACCTAAAATGATGATTACAATTTGATGAAAATTGATTATGTATTGATTGGGGATTTCATATCTGATGATAACACAACACCTCCTACGAAATTCAATATTGTACGCTATAAAAAATTGGCATCCTGCGAAATAAGATATCATAGTCCATTGCACAATTCAAACAATTTGGTTTTATATAAATCATAGTGTAAAATATGGGATGTCATACTTAGCGATAATGTTTTCTCATAGTTTCAAGGTAGTGTTTCACATCATATATATGATATACTAGATATCATCATACACAACATCCCTGGAGTTAATTATTTTAATTCCATTTAAGCTATATATCAGAAGTTCAAATTTCTATTACATGTTGATTTTATCTTACACACAGCCTTATCATGGACAAAAATAGCTAGGCCTAATCCTATGAATTATAAAATATGTTTGAATGGACCACATGGCATCCAGTGTTGTGTAATCTCTACCTCTAAATAAGATATATGGAATATTTATAATTTGATATGAAGGGAAAAATATTTTTTCATTAATTTAAATTATGATTTGATTTAAATGGTATATAAATTGTTTAAAATTCAATGAATATGGTATTTTGTGACATTCACATAATTTAAAAAATTAATATAAAATAATTTATTATTATGTATTTTTAATTAATTAATTTATTTATTATGAAATATTCATTAAATAAATGCTTGTATTATTAAAATGTTAATATTAAAATACTTTTTCCAATAATATATGGAATGACATATGGTTTTGTTATAAATAGTTTATATGTAAATTTTAAGTATAAGTTATTGGATATTTTTTTATTTCATAATATGTAAATAATTTTAAAGTGTTATTATTTAAAATTATAAATTTCAAATAATTATATATTTTTGAAATGTTAAAATTAAAATAAACTATTTTAAAAAATTTGAAACCATATAAAATAAATTTTTCATAGTTTATATCCTCATGTTTTGAATTATATAAAACATGTGATTTTAGATTATATAAATTGTCAGCATAAGAGAGTAAAAATTTAAAATATTTACATTTTATATAATATAATAAATTTAATTAAATGATTATATATATCATATTATGAATGGGTCCATATTAAAAGGATGTTTAATGAGATTATATTTACATTATTATAGAATGTTCATAAGGTTTGGATAGATTATAAAATGTTTATAATTACCATTAATTTTATTTTTTTTTTATAAATATTTTATTTCATATTTAAATATATATATTATTCATTTATTTAGTTCATTAGATTTTTTATTATGTATAGGATAAAAATTTTATTTCATTAATGGATTTATAATTTATTATTATGTTTTTATCTTCTTTATTAAATATTCATTCACATATACACAAAGATAAATTCTATGTTCTAAAATTGTTTATATATTGTATTACTTTGACTTTAGACTGTGATAAATTTATATAATTTAATAATGAATTTAATTATGAATTATAAAAAGTATGTTATAGAATGTTGGTGGAATTAATATCTCTCTTTTGCAATGTATAATCCAACAATGGATATTTGGTTTTGACTCTCCATTGGATTCGAGGGTTATTCATTGTTTATAAATGTATGGTATTCCTATGTATAACTCCAAGAATACTCATAGTTCTTTTATTTTTTAAAATAATTCTAAGACATTACATGAATAGTTTACCATGTAACTTATTCATTTTATGAATTAATATATTTATGAATACATATGGATATTACATTGGTTTAGTAGAATAAGATATTAGGTGTCTAAGGAGATACACATAAATATAGTTTGAACATATTTAATTAGTGAAACAATATGATTATAAACTATTTCAATTATTGTAAACATATATATAAATGGAATAAAATGAGATAATATGGTGATATTAAATACCATAAAAAGTAACATGTGTGATTTTCCTTCCAAGTTGAACACTTTTCATGACCATGAACATATATCCAGTTCGATTATTTCTATGTTGTGTGCCTGTAGATTATTTTGTGCCAGGAGAACAACAAATTGTTACTTTAAGTGGATTAGGTTCCAATTTTTAGTGGTTCAGAGGTGTTAAAAATTATTGAGAGACCCAAATATGATTATTTTATTTAAGGAAATGTCTTGTTTTTCAATATGATGGATGTGTAATTTTTTTTACACTAAATCATCCAAGTATATGACATGATTATGATGATTCGATACCAAAATTTCTCTGTGATAGTTGAAATTTTAAATCAACTGAACATTTACTTAAATTTTGATCTTTGTAAAATAATGGATATGATATGATACTAAAGGGGAAATTATTTTACTATGATCATATTTAATAAAATTATATTTTAAATTAATGTAATACATGATAATCACTTGATTAAATTTGTTTTATACATGTTTTAATTATCATCAAAAATATCATTGAAATCAATCCATGAGATATGAGAATTTTAATTTATGAAATATATTTATATTTGTGTAGAACATAATATTTTTTTTTCAAGAAATTAGAATGATCTATGTGTCATATTAACTCCATCCAAAGTAAAAAACTATTAATGTATTTCAATAAGTATATATATATGTTTACGTGAAACATAAAGAAATTCACTAAACATATATTTATTAATTTTTCCAGCTTAAATATTTCATTATATTTTCATCTTTTGAAATGTTTCTAAAAAATGAATAATGTAAATAAATGTTGAACTTATTTTGTGAATGTGTTGATGAGTTATGAAATGAGAATTTGTTCTCTAGGTTCTAGTTATCTATCGATAATATAATAAGATAAAGATAAAAATTGAATAATAAAAATAGTTATAAAATATTATTATTTTAAATATAACTGGACAAGGGTATTGAAACCTAATAGGGGTTTCTTGATGATGAAAAAGGATTCAATAGGAAGAGATTTCATAAGATATCTGAAGGGGATTGATCCTCAGAATGTCCAAATCGTGTATCAATGTTAAGTAAATCAATTCATCTATTTGATGGGTATTTGATATCAAATTCATACATCATAACTTATTTTAATATATTTAATTTAAAAACAAGGAAATTAATTTATAAATATTGAATTAAGGTTTCATGTGATGATGTAAATAAATATTATATAGATATCTAAAGGATTAGGAATTTTTCAGGTTCAGAAGAATCTGAGAAAAGAATATATAATTTTATTTCTTATCTCTTATATGAAAAAAAATTTATTTTATAACCAAGAGTTATGATAAACAAACATGAGAAGTATTTTTATATATAAAATGGATTACGTGTCATCACAATTCAATAAAATATTGTGAAAATAATTTAAGGTAAAAATTATGTTAATCCAAGATAAAAAAGTTCATCAATATGTTTTTGAAGCTATAAGGGATATTATTCCAAAACACATTATAGGAATATTTTAATGATTAATGTATTATTTTCAATATAATTCTCCATGGACTTATAAAAACATATATTATATAGACTCTTTATAGTATTTGATAAATATTATAACTAGTGTAAATATATATTATTTTCTATCATCAAAGAGTTGTTGTATATTAAAATTATATTTTAATGTGAATATAGTTCCCAAGAGGAGATTGAGAGTATGTTTAGAGTTTGGGAATATTAGAATGAATAAATCAAGAATTATTACAGTATAAATATTATGTGATTGTGACATTATCCTAGTGGAGTTTAAGAAGTTTTTGTAATGACTAGTGTAAAAATATATATTAGATACTAATATTTTTTTTTTGAAAAAGATTAATATAAACATTCATAATAAATATAATGATTTTCATATAAAGTGATTTTAATTTTTTTTATAATAAAACTAGATATTATGAAATCAAAGAATTTGAATACTATATTCAAAGAGTTCACAATTAGTAATATGATTACTTGGTCTCACCATTATTTAAAATTCACTAGTTCATTGATATTACTCAATAAAAGAGATTAGTGAGAGATTTTTTTTTTCAAATGGTCATATAGAGATGTGGTATGAATTAAATATATTTTTAATGAGTATGAAAACCTAAAATTAAATCACAAAATTTCTGATTAGGTAGTCTATCATTTGTGATGTTGTTATAAAAATGTTTTTGTTTGATTATTTAAGTATCCATGATGGATTATAAGTTACTATGACATTAATAGACCATAATAAATAGTTAAATAGATTTTATTTCAGTTTATCACATTCACAGGATCATTTAGGTTTAGTGTTTTTGATCATTAGAATAATCATTACACACAATTGTGTAAATTTCCCCATACGGTGTATTTTTTCACAAAAAAAGGTTCATTTATTTATAATCTTGTTTCATTCATTAAAATATTCGTGATTCAATATGTCTCCCAATTGAACATCATACACATCATCAAGGTTAGATAATAATATTAGAAAATATAAGATATGAAAACAAATCGCAATAAAATATATAAAGATAATGTAAACTCATTTTTTCATTTAAAAATTCATTAAAACCCATAAGGAATTTTTTTACATAAAAAACATTTAGCTCAAAATAATCATTACCTAATCATTAAATAAACATGAAATAACTATGTTTTCATAAATAATTGTAATAAAACATTAAAGAGAAATCATAATCAAGTATTTTTCTTAGGAAATTATTTTATCTCATGAAACCAAACCATTCATCATTAAAATATTACCACGTTTCCTTTAACAGTGAGTTCATTTTCAAAAATTTTGAAATAAAAAAACATTTAAAAACAATTAATGGAATTGAAAATCCATTTTCGTATTTTTGGAACTTTTCATTGCAGTCAACCTCATAATAACTATTACAAATTAAAAATTTTCATTGTTTATTCCAACATATCAATAAGGAGTAACTTACTTCCCATTATCTCTATCACTTTACCCAATGCATTGGAGAGTAATATTAGGAATAACTATTATGAGAGATATACTGCTCACACCCATTGTATTTTTAAATTTACAAGAATAAAAATATGATTTAAAAAAAATAAGTAATTCATTTCCATAATAAAAAACAATTTTTATGAATTTGATCCCAGAAGCGAAATTAGTTTCAACTTCCTCATCAAAGTTAGATGGTACAACCTTTTAATTAAAAAAAATAAAATTAAAAATTCATAGAAAAATAGAAATTTCATTTTCTTTAAAATACCAAAGATATTTATACAGGTACAATAAAAATAAATAAATTCTATAATGTAGATAAATTTAATTAATTTTATAAAAATTTCAAAACATTCATTTTCACTTGTGTAAAAATAGTCAATAGTGACCTTAAATGTTTTTGAAAATATTTATTTTAATAATTAGTAAATTAATTAAAAGGTAGAAAAAACTAAATTTATAAATCATTTATTAATAAATAAATCTTACATAAATTTTTATATGATAAAAAAATGCCGAAAATAGAGTTTATAACATTTAAAATAACATTGTAAAGAAAAATTGATTCTTTCATATCATGACTTATTACATACATCCTATAAATTATTGAATAAAAAATATGTATTAAATTGACAAATAATTTGAAAATTTTTCATGATTATTACATTATAGTATTCACTTTAAATTCATTTATTAAAAGGTTTTATAAACATTGTAAATCAATTAAGTTCATGTATGATTTTTTGAGGTTTTTCAGTTTATAATCACAAAATAAAATTAATGTGTTGAAAATAAAGAAAGGTTTTATTGTTAACTAATCTATAGAATAATAAAAAATATATAATTATCATTCTTATAAAATCAAAATATTTTTATAAACATCCATTTATGAAGTTCATGAATAATTAACCACATCATTTCTAGAAAACTGTAGTCCCTATCTTTGTAAGAACAATGATTTCATTTTTCTATTGGGGGGAATATATATAAAGTGGATAATATTTTAAATTTTAATAATCATATATATTTAATAAATTCCAAATTTATTAATTAGTTATATATCCATATGAATAACTATATGATCTTGTAAAGAAAAAGTAATAACATTTCTAAATAGAGGTGGTAGTCTATACGTACACACGATCAACATTTTAATTTTCCAACAAATAGGAGGATAAGAAGCTGTGTAATATCCCATATTTATATAATAATTTTTATTTCATAAATAAAATTTAAATTCATTTTATACATAATTTTAACCATCCATATGAGGTAGTGAAGGAAAAAATAACATCACTACTTAGAGATGGTTGTAGGTAGTTACACTAGTGTGATGATATCTTTCTCATTTGATGTAAAATTTTATTAAATAGAGTTATAATTTTAAAATAAGTAAATATATCCACATGGGATATAATTATTTTATTATTTAAAATTTTCAATAATAGGGCTGAAAGATGTAGAAGAATAAACAAGTATAAAAAAAATTAGTCAAGACATAAAGCATCCCGTTTGATATCCTCCTTTCAATTGATAATAAGTCCCTTTAAGTAGAGTTATATGGTCACTCCATATTATTGAAAATTTGGAATAATGAATTTTAGAGATGCATTTAGGAAAAAAATATAGTTAAAACGTAATATTATTATTCTTTTTGAAATAATTTTGTGAGTCACTTTACATATTATAAAATAAATGTTATTTTTTTAATGTTTTATAACTTTAATTGTCATAGATGTAATTTTAAAAATTACAAGTGGCATAAAAATGAACAATAGAGGACAGGAAAAACTATTTCATAACAATAAGAGTCAAAATATGTTTCTTATTATTTTATAATGAATTATTTTTTAAATTAAATATCATTTAAAATAATTTCAATGACTATTAGAATATTTTGACATTAAAGGAATCAAGATAAGAATTAAATTATAATTTAAACATATTTTTACCCAATAATACATTATTTTATCGAATGAAATTAATGTAAAATAATAATTTAATAATAAATATATCTTTTAATTTTTTTTTAAAATAATTTATCTGATTTCTTTATGTTTTAACATGAACTGCATCAATATTTAATTAGATTTCCATGAAATTATTCAATCATTGAAATTTAAAAATAATTTGTTTTAACCAAAAAATTAATTTATATTAAAGATAGTCATTTCTAAAAACTCACAACTTATTTTTATCGATATAAAATCATATTGCATATTTTTAAAGATATAGAGTTTATTAAATAAGTTTTGTTTTAGGAACACTGGTTCTTATAGACATGTTTTCCATGAAAATATTTCATTCACAATTAGTGAGTTTTAAAATAGTTAATTTCAATAATGTTATGATAATTTATAAGAATTTAAATTTAAATTTAATATTTTTAATTTAGATGGAAGATGAGTTTCATGGATCAAAAATTATGTTACAATAAATAGTGATTCATTTAATCATAAATATATACTAAAAGATCTATGAGTACACTTCCATAGAGAGGGTAGTGACATTCTAACAAGTGTTTTGATGTAAACCGGTTGGGATGGTGATTCTACACTAAACCTATAAACTATAATTTCCACTAATAGCAATAATAATTATTTCTATATTCATGACATCAGTTGAACCATGAGGGATTTTGAGTCTCCATGAAACATTTTATGAAAGAAGGTATTAAGTGGATTATGGTACTTTAGAACAACAAATTTCATTAAAAATTTGATTTTCCAAGTGTAGATGAACCAATTTTTTTGATGCTCTTTTAAATTCTTTATGACTTAATATCTATTTGATTGAGATTATTGTTCACACAAATAATATAATTATTTCTTTGGAAATCATTATTTAATGAAAAAAATATCCTAGTTCATGTTGAATCATAGTATAACAGCCCTACTCTTTATTACACACATAAACATGATTTATTACATAAAACTATTGACTTAATACAACATAGATAATCGAGAGTTATAGTGTCTTTGGGGCTTAGGCTCATTACAAATAACTTAGAACATGAAACACAACATCTTTATTTAAATCAACTTTTACTTGACCACACACATTCCTTCGTACAAAGCATTGCATGGCATAACCTGATGACATGCATAAGAAAAGGGAGGGCTATAAGTCCCATTAAAAGAGTAAAAAAATTCATAACATGAATAATAAACTACACTATTTAATATGCATATCAATGTAGCATAATATATACATGAACATAAAGGCATGATACACCAGGATTATCGTGGCACTAAAATGTGTTAACAACATTTAACTGGATATTAGAATTAGCTAAGGATCATTGAACATAGTGCATGATTAAACAATAATTTTTCTTGAATTAGAAATATTAATCCCCCATTTCAATTTATACATCATGATACAAATCTTTACCGAATGCATTTGGAGCGCTATTAGGGCTCACCCTTCTTAATCAATTAATTTCTTGCGTAAGTGATCAATAAGGATAATATAAAATTGATTATTTAAACATCATAAATTATTAAATGATAATGGAATGATGAATTCATACATAAAACACTATAATAAATATGTAAATGTACATAAATCTGAGTACCCTTGATCGAGAAATGGAAAATGTATTCATTACACAATGATTTTGGGTTGGAAAATCACTGTGCAATTTTGGCAGCATAACGACGTGACATAAGAATTCATAAAAATGGATTATGATGGAGAAAGGGGTGTATCGTCATATATACCTTTAATGGATAGTGAGGAAGTCATATAGATTCATTTCACAACATAATTAATAGAATTTATATTCATAATACAAGAGAATTCTTTGAATGTAAATGAGGAGATAGAAATTCATTACTAAATTATGGCATGGTAATGGGTGTACATAAGAAGAATTAATGACAGATAAAGGAATATTTCATCATTAAAACATAATTAGGGAAGTATGGGTGTGGTGAAAAATCATACACTAACATTTCTAATTGAAAAAAATGGTATAATAACTTAATGATATTTGGACAAAAATTAGAAAGGAAGAAATCCTTTACTGAATTTAGGCATTGTAACAAGTGTACATAAGAGAAAATAATGAGAGATAAAGGGGTATATAATAATTAAAAAAATAAGGAGAGCAGTATAAGGGAGGTTATAAATCATACCCCATTATTCATAATTGAAAACAAAAAATTATAACAATATAATGAAATTTGGTTAAAAATAGAAAGGAAGAAATCCCTTAATTTAAAATGCGAACCCAATGGCCTGGGAGAGGCTTGAGAGGGGATTAAAAAGAGATTGTAGCATCTTGAGTGGATTATAGAGAGAAAAGGGAAGAGTTTCAACAAGATCAAAAGGTTTTTAGTGAAGAGGAAGTGGGAGAATTGGTTGGTTTATATAGGAAAAGAGAGGGAATTATTTATTATTTAGTTTTTGGCCTCAACACATTAAACTAATCAAAACCACAAACCAACCCATGGTTTTGGACCATGGTGTTTTCCAAATGGGAGTGTAAAACACTATTTTATAACTCTAATGTACTAAATTCTTAATATATTATGCTTGCTTATGTGAAGTTGAGTCACACTCTCAAAGAAATAATTTTAAAATGACAAAATGTTATATAAGTCTTGGAGGGTCCACTAAGGCTTTGTAAAATAGATCCAAAAAACCTAAAATTATATTATTTTAGTTTTAAGACAAATATTTTATGAATAACACATTTATTTTATTTTATTACATCACTATTGGGTCATTATGATGTCATAAAATAGATTATATAATTAAATGGTATTAAATTTTAACATAAAAAATTGACTGCCTCAGAAAATAATAAAAAATTCACCATTGGATAAATTCAGCATTCTGATTCCTAAAATATTATTCATTTTATTCAAATAGTTTTCTATATATTTGAATTTTTTACTTTAAAAATAAAAACTGACATTTATCGAAAATAATGTGTTCTAAAAAGAAGACTCTCAAACCTTCAAAAAAATTACAATTATTTTCATGAAAATTATAATATCATTTATATTTAGTAAAATTAAATTTATTAATAATATTTTACTAAAAAATTATTTAATTAAAAAATCAACTAATTCTTCAAAATAGATTTCTTAATATAATATTAACTAAAAATACTATTTGTGTATTAACGATTACTTATAATGTTACAATAATAAAATGAATTTATATTCTTTATTATATTAAAAAATAATGAACATAATAATAATGTTGAGGTCTTGTTACATAACCCCTTATACCAACTGCATAAGTCCTATGGGTAAGGTGTGCAATGCTAACATACTCTTGGAGTGGCTCGGATAACATCTCTTGGGTGGTAATATATATCTAAATCCACATCTAATGTAGGCAGTTCCATTCAAGCTTAATGTGTTGAAGATCGGATTGGGCTTCGTCAAGAGCAATGTCGAATGATGCCACCTCAAATCCATGCTCCAAAAAATGGTCTTCATATACAGATATTTTATTGGATGAGACCATCGCTTCATTTTACTAAGTAAATTAGATTTTCTAAAGCCCTATATTTATAAAAAAACATTTGATTAGTGTTCAACGACTATATTAACAACGATAACAATTCTTAATGTTATTTTGGAATCTAAAAACATAAATCCAAAGAAGTTCATATATTATATAACCATTTTACATAATAAGTTATTGATGGAATTCTCATATGTTAATCATGTTTTAATGATCACAAATCCTATACATTCTATAAAGCTTATTAATACTCTTTAATATATCTCAAATCATGTGTAAGAATGGTTGGTTTCATTATGATTTAAATATACCTATCCATGAACTTAATTCATATAAATTATTTTTTATTATTGTAAACTATATTTACCTTTGGTCTATAATGATTTCATTGATGAATTATTAAGTCCAATTCATTTTGTTAATTTCACTGCTCAAGTATATATACATATATTTTGCCAAGTCTGAGAATCTGTGAGTCTACCAATAGTTCTATTTTTCTGGAAAATGACCTTGACACTTTGGCCAGACACCATGACCTAGAAACCATAAACTAGACCTAGTGACCATACACGGTGACCCAGAAACTGTGATAAGACACTGTGACCCAAACACCATGACCCGGACACTGTGACCCAGACACCGGGACCCAAACACCTTGACCCAGCCACCACGACTAAACACCATGACCAAACACAGCATCTGTGCTACGAGTTCTTGATCTATATAAAAATATTCAATCATGATTGTCTCATCGCTCTATGGAAAATAAGAAGACATCATTTCGTGGTGACAAACATTTCCAAGGGATACCGTTTCTAGACAAACTGTGACACTATTCTTTAATCTATTTTGTTATTTTCAATTTAATTTCAAATTGTCAAATTTGATTGTTTTAAATGAACTGATATAAATAATATTTATTTGAAGAGATTTAACTTGACTATACAAGGTACGAGGTGAAGAATACATGTATCATTTAAGCTCCAATACATGAAATACAAGAATAAAAAGAAAAGTGTGGCCCAAAAATTAACATGCAGGGTAGTGAAAAAGAACAAGCATTATTGGGAATAGAACTATCACATGCAACAAGATACATCTAAAAAAACATGAAGAATTCATGAATGAAAAATCTAATAGAACATAGATCATAGTCAATAGCATCTTCAAACTATCAAATCCATTAATAACATAATCCAAATCTAATGGAATTGTGATACTCTATTTATCACAAGAAGATATGATTCCTATATATTCTTCATCATAGAAGTCTAGAGCTGCATAGACTAACACTCAGAGCACTTCTAACCTTATATCATAATCTTTTCTTTATTGTGTATTGTTTTTTGATTATAATCAGTGTGTTTGTGTTTATTTATAAAAAACACATTGTCTCCTACATCAAATTGGAGGATTTAAGATATCCTTACTCTCATATCTTTTTACACAGGATTACTGCCACAGATAAGTGTGGAAGTGGTCCCTGTGTGACCTATTAGTTTATACCCACGAAGAACTATGGAAGAGGTCATGTGACATGGATAGTCCTGTGTACTGTTCTTTACCCCGATTCATGGCGTGGATCAAGTTTATTAATATAAACTTCTTGGGGGTAGGTGATCACCAAGTGGAGTGGATTAGGTATCAACTTGAGACTGAACTACTTTTTTTATATCCACTGTGTTATTTGATTTAGTTCTCTATGTTTTACTATATAATTCAAAAATCAATAAATTTACTTTGATAGTTAATCTAGGAAAGAAGTAATAATTATTTTTCTTTATTATAATAGCTTCAAACTTAATATTAATAAATTATATTAAGATTACTAAGAATTAATCAATCTTGTGAGAAGTTATTTAAATAGTCAAACCTACATAACCCTACTACTTTGACTAATTAGACTATTTTTATTTTATTGGGAAATATTTTAAGAAAATATTTCAAACAAAAATTTTAAAAGATACTCAATTCACCCCCTCTTGAGTACTCTGCTCTAACCAACAATTTGTACCAAAAGTGTTTGTTATTCCTTTTAAGCCTCTTTCTTTGAGACTATTCAACTATGATTTTAGTTGTACATTAAAGATCTATAAATTTATATCAATTCTAAATTTCATTCTCTTTAAATGTATTTACTTTTTATGGATAACATAATGGAAGGTGTTGCAACAAACAGACCACTATTCTTTAATGGAACCAATTATCCCCAATAGAAAATCAAAATGAAAATGCATTTAGAAATTTTGGGTTTTAAAATTTGTCCTTCAATTAAAGATGAGTATAAGATTATTTATACTAATAGAATCCCTTGGGCTGACCTAACCATGAATTCCTATAATTAAAATTTCAAATCCATTAATGCTTTATATTTCTCTTTAAGAGATGAGGAATTTAACAAAATTTAAACATGTAAAACTACCCATGAAATATGGGATACATTCTCTATTACACATGAAGGAAATTATAGTTTTAATGAAGTGAGACTAAACAATTATTCTATAAAATTTAATATATTTAAAATGAAATTTGATGAGCCTATTTCTGAAATGTATCCCAATTTTAACAAAATTTTCAATACAATGATTTCTCTTAGAAGAAAAGCTACATCCAAAGAAAAAATTATGAGGATTCTTAAATGGATACCTGATAGATGGAGAGGATCCTCTGTCTCTATTAGATAGCCATGCGACATCGACATGTTACCTATAAAAGAACTCTTTGGGAAGCTAAGGATGTAGGAAGAGGAGTTGAAAGTCAATAAGGAAGAGGATGATGAACCAAAAATAGAATCTATTGTATTTAAGGACACCAACTCTAAACACAAAGAGAAAGGGAAATTGGCAGCCTGGGAAAAAAGTTCGATCATTGAAAAATCTTCACCTGATAGTGATGAGGAGATGGCCCAAGCACATGAGCCTTAGCTCGGTTGGTAAAGACTTCGTAAGTGCATCCAATCGACCAAGGATCAAATCCAGGCGGAGGCAGAATTTTCGGGATACTATAGCTGTACTGTAGCAGGAACTATGCAGTACTGTAAAAGGTATTATAGCGGGAACTGTACTAGGAACTATTTTGCACTGTAGTAGCTGAGAATATGCCCCCATTTGGGCCTTCAGGTCACCTATTTGGTCCTTGAGTCCTGTAAGGCCTTCGGGCTACCCAGGCCTTCGGGTCAGTAAGGCCTTTGGGAAACCTCAAGGTCTTCAGCCACCTTAAGTGCAGATAAAAAGCAGACAACATACAAGGAATAAGCTTTATAAGGAGGATGGGAAATGATTTTTCACCATATAAGAAGCTAAAGAGATTGCATGAATGGGAGGGTATGGAACCTGCCATCAGGAAGAGCCTATGCATGCACAAGAATGCATTTCCGAACAACCATACGAAGGTGGAGAGCTGATTTCACGATAAATATGCTGGGGAGGAGTAGTTCCAAGTAGTTAGTCAAGGTTTTATGTAATGTTTGAAGCCTATGGGCAATTAATTCCTCTAAGGCCTAAGGGCCATGTATTACTTATGCCTACGTGCCTCGTAAGGGTTCCACCTCACTACTTGAAGGGTGGATTATCAAAATCAATAAAAAATGAAGGCCTTCGGGCCATTGGAGATGGCTTAATTATCCATAAGGTTTAAGTGATTTTAAAAGAAAAATGAATTTTTTCAGAAATCGTAACTTCAAGGGATGAAATGATCAAAAATAAATATGGAAGAAAGATTGGAAAAGAAGTGAAAAGTCTGATGAGATAGTATTCTATGAATGTAATTGAAAGTGACATATAAAAGCTGAATATCCCAAGATCATGTTAAAAATGAAATATGTGGAAAAATATGTAATGTATAAAACATAAGGGAAGTAAACATGGAGTGATTCTGAGGACAGCTCAAGTGACTCAGAATCTTCACATGATGAACATGCTAACAAAACCAATATGTGTATTATGAAAAACACATCTATGGTAACACTATAATATCCTGTACACAATTATTATTTTTCTAGAGATGAAAATGATTCTGAAAATATATCTAATAATGATATTTTTGAGTACTTAAATATGCTTGAAGAGAAATACAACGAACTAAAAGATAAATACAAGTCTCTAAATAAACATCATGATCTTACCTAAACTGTTGAATCTGAACATTCTATTGAAAGGTAGAAAATTTTTTGATTACTCAAATAAAACAATTCAATAAATATATCTAATGAGAAATTGAAAAAGGTCCTCGAAAGGATTACTTATAGTAAAGATACTTCGGTACAAATTCAAGGTAAACAGATGGTTTCTAAATATATTAATCATATTGGCTATCAACCTCGTAAAATAAATTTTGGAAGAACTATTTTTGGTCAATGTCTAGGACATATACCTTTAATTCTTGTTCTGGAAAACATTCCGCTAATTAAAGTTATTATACACCCTCTACTGTTTCAATATTTTCAAGACCAAATAGATTTAACTTTTAAATAACATTACATAATGGTTATAGGAAACCTATGATGTAGATGTGGGTTCCTAGAGAACTATACACTAATTTTACTGGACCCAAAAAAATATGGGCACCAAAATCTATTTTTAGTGAACTATTTTGTAGGAATGTTCCTAAAGATCTCATGTAAAAGCTTATAGTACATGGAAACTGGTTGTTCAAGACACATGAAAAGAGACTATTCAAGCTATAATAATTTAATAAAATTTGACAGTGGACATTTCACCTTTGGTGAAAATTCCAATGGAAATATAATTGGTCTTTGAAAAATCGGTAACTCTAACTGAATTTTAATTTCCAATGTACTTTCTGTTGAAGGATTGAAATATAATCTTCTTAGTATTTCACAACTCTGTGATGATGGATTTCATGTTAAATTTTAAAATGATTCTTTCAATGTTTTTAATTATAAAAAAGAATTAATGTTTTCTATTTTGGGAAATGAAAATGTATACTATGATAACTTAGAGTCTTTAGTTTCTCAAAATGATTCATGTTTTAGTGTATTTCCGAAAGAATCTTGGATTTGGCATTGGATATGAGGACACTATAATATTCACTCTCTTAGATAACAAACTAGAAATATTTTAGTCAAAGACCTACCCAAACATGAGTTTCCAAATGATATAGTGTGTTATCCTTATTAAATTGAAAATCCACACAAACATTCCTTCAAACCAAAGAATGAAGTGTGAGCTTCTCAACCTGTTGAAATGGTACACATGGATTTGTTTGTACAATCTAGAGTTTCTAGTTTAAATGTGAAGAACTATGTTTATGGTCTTTTAGATGAATTTTCTAGATATACATGGACATTATTTCTATCTCACAAAAGTGAAGCATGCTCTCATTTTACCACATATTCAAAAACTGTAGAAAATAATAGTGTAAATATATTTAAATCCTTATGAATTGATCAAGGTCGTGGGTTTGAATATCATGATTTTGAATCTTTTTGTTCTCAAAATTGATATAGACAAAATTTATCTACCAATAGAACACCTCAACAGAATGGTTATGTAGAAAGAAGATATAGAACCTAGAAAGAGATTGCTTGAACCATGCTTACTGAATATGACATACCTATTTATTTTTTTTGTATAATCTATAAATACAACATGCGATATTATTAATAGAGTGTTGATTATACCCATTTTTAATATGACTCTATGTTAGTTATGGAACAATATAAAACCACAAGTAATCTACTTCGAAGTTTTGGTTGCAAAGTAGTTATCCTTAAAAGTTAAAAAAAATCTTGATAAACATTCATCAATGAGTGATGAAAGAATTTTTATTGGATATTCAATCTCTAGTAAAGCCTATAGAGATTTCAATAAAAGAACTAAATGTGTGGAAGAATAATTCCAGGTAAAATTTGATGAAACAATTCCAGATGAGCCTAAGACCACTCTAGAGAACCTAAAGGATGATGTATCAAATTTGGACATTAATTCATAATTCTCTAACCATCCTGAAAAGGAATCTGTGAAAACTTCCATTTCTAAAAATTATTTAGATGCAAGTCACAATGTACACGATCATGTTAATGATCATAAAATCATGAGTGTTTATTTTTCCAGAGCTATTAGAACCCTTAAGAACAATCCATTAGATGCTATTGTTGGAGATTTAGATAAAGGAATTCCAACTAGAGATTCTCTAAGCAATTAGGTTGAACATCATGTCTTGTTGTCACAACATGAACCTAAATACATTAATGATGCTATAAATGATGAATTTTGGTGGATGTATATGCAAGAATAATATAATCAGTTTGAAAGGAATTTTTTTTGGAAACTTCTTGAAATACCTAAAGACACATTTACCAAAGGCTCTAAGTTGGTTTTTAGAAATTAATTAGATGGATGTGGTAACATATTTATTAACAAGGATATATTGGTGGCACAAGGCTATAATCAAGAAGAAGGAATTGACTATGAGGAAACCTTTGTACCAATATCTAGACTTGAATCCATCAGAATTATTCTTTATTATGCTACAGATATGAATTTCAAACTATATCCAATGTATGTAAACAATGCATTCCTAAATGGGTATATAGACTAGAATGTCTCTGATGAGCAATCATGTGGTTCTAAGAATCCTTATTTTCCAAATCATATTTTTAAATTATCAAAATATTTATATGGTTTAAAAAAATCTCTAAGATATTGGTAAGACATATTAAGTACTTTTCTTATTTCTAATGGTTTTACAAAAGGAAAAACTGATCCTACCCATTTTATTAAAGGAATTTCCATTTATTTTTTAGTTGTTCATATTTTTGTAGATGACATTAAATTTGGATCTTCAAAAAATTATTTTTGTATTGAATTTTCTAAAATGATGCAAAACAGATTTGAAATGAGTTTAATGGGTGAACTAAAATTCATTCATGGATTTCAAATCATTCAAAATAATGATGGTATTATTTTATGTCAAGGAAAATATACTACATATCTTCTAAAAAGTTTTTTCCAGGATTGGTCTAAAAATAGTGACACACCAATGAGAACAACTTGTAATTTGGGTCTTAATGAAGATTGAAAAGTTATTGATCAAACCACTTACAGAGGTATGATTGGAAGGCTAGTCTACCAAACTAAAATATGACCGGACATTAGGTTTAGTGTATATATGTGTGTTTATTTTCAAGAAAACTCTAAGGAATATGATTTAATTTCTGTGAAGATAATTTTTAAATACCTCATGAATACACCCAATCTAAGAATGTTCTATATAAAATGACAATCATTTCAGTTAGTTAGCTATTCTGATGCTGATTTTGGAGGTATTAAGTTAGATAGAAAAAGATCCTCTGGAACATGTCATTTTTTAGGCAAGTCACTAGTATAATGGTGTAGTAAGAAACAAAGAACTGTTGGATTATCTATTGCTGAAGCTGAGTATATAGCTGGTGGTAGTTGTTGTGAAGAATATTTTTTGTATTAAACACACATTACTTGATTATGGATATCAATTCATGAATTTGACTGTAAATTGTGACAATAAAAGTGTGATTAACATCTCAAAAAGTACTGTTTCACACTCTGGAAAAAATATATTGATGTAATACATCACTTCTTGAGAGACCATTATCAAAAAGGGGATTTAAATTTGGAATTCATTGGAAGTGAATATATAATTGTGGATATATATTCACCAAACAATTAAATTCTGAATGAATATATTACTCCATACATGAGTTGGGAATGATAAATCTTAATTTATAGGTGTATAGTTTCGTAGATTATTTTTCACAATTTACAGTTTCACAAGTCACTATCTTAAGATTACTGTCTAACTCTAAAAATTCTATTGTTTTACTATCTTAAAAGTTGTTGTTTCATGTTTATGGTCTCACAATTACTATCTCTCAGTTACTATCTAGCACTTACTATCTAAAAAATATAGTCAGAGATTTTAGAAATTAAACAGTAATAATCTCAATGTGAAAGTTGATTACGGTCTCATCGGGAAAGTCCATTATGGTCTCACTGTGAAAACCAGTTATAGTCACACCTTGAAAGTCTGTTCTAGTCTCACCGTAAAGACACTTTTTTGTTTTATTTACATGTTATAACCCGTATCGTGGTTATTAATTATTTTATTCTTATACTTTCTCATGCTATTGATTTTTTGAAGCATGATATCCTTAAATGATAAAAACAAAAGAAGGTTCACTCTTTTCTTCACCCGATCTCTCTTCTATCAAATTTTAAACCCTCCTTCAACCTTTATCTCACTCTAAAACCTTTTTTGAATACTTATAATGAAATTAACATCTTTATAAAACCCCTAGAACTGAATATCAAATAAGAAGATGAAAATAGAACCGAAGCTAACACCTGAATGTCCTTTGAATTCGACCAAGTGAATGGAATAGTTGTACCTAAAAAGTAAATTTTCCCTAAGTGGATTTTGTCATGTAATTCTTTAGTATTTAAAGTAAAAAAAGAGTAAGGATGGCTGGATTGGTTCACAAATGAGGATATACCAATATACCAAATCAATTTGCACAATTTTATTAGTTCATTCAATTCTCTTTTGATACAACGATGGTTTTACTGTGAGAAGCTGGATAAATGTCCAGGGAAGTACCTTTTATTCATTGTTATGGGATACATTCCTATGGGTCCTGATAAGAATTTTATTGAGGACTACCATAGGGTTCCTCCATCTCCATGTGAGATCATTGTTTTAGAAAAATCCTTGGAAAGCTTAGATGGGAATGAAACAAATAGAAGAGCTATAGCTGCTGAGCTAGATGGTGAAACCAGACATTTGTTTAATTTTTTTCAGAATATGATTATCCCTAGAAAAGGTTATTTTTGTACCATAATGTATCATGTTGAGTTTTTATACATATTATGATGAATTGACACAAGATTAACATATTCATGTATGTTATACTCCATATGTGTGAGTTGATAAATACAACCTCTATGTTAACCTCCCTATTCAACTCAAGTTTATTATCATATATTCTTTATAAAAATGGGTTGGTTGGACTATATGAAGAAGTCATTAAGGACTATGAATTTTTTATTTCAAAATTTATATCCAAGAGAATTGAACTCAGTAAGAACCCATGAAGAAAAGCATGGATAGATGATAATAAGTGGGTCTATGAAATGTTCAACCTCATTGAGAATTCTTCAAGTCCTATGGACATTTTAGATCCTGGTTGGAACTAGATGAAATCATTGACTATCATGTTGATAAAGAATGAGAAGAGTCCTTTTCCCCTACAGGGAAAAATATCGTGCATAATAACGATAGTGAACCTAATAATCAAGTCTTAATTGAGATGGAAGTTCCTATTACTAATGAAATTATTAATCTGGAAGAATAACATGCCTCTAAAAAATAATATGTTGTTGTTGAAAGGGAAAAGGCTTTTCCGAAAGAACATTTAAAATAATATATTTTTCTTGAGAAATAATCTTTTCTTGAGGAACACCTAAAGGAACAAGCTATTTGGTAATTTATCCCATCTACTGAAGAGATAATGGAGACGCCTTTCATTTTTCTACAAAATAAATGGGTGAGGATATTAGGTATGAAATCGTAGAAGTATGTTGATGAAATAAATCTCTTCGTCTTGAGAATGATGCTCCTTTTGAGGGGGAGTATCACCCGAATCTAGAAAGCGTTTAAGTGACAAATTTTATTGATCCAGGCACTGTAGATACATGTTATAAATTCCAAATATATTTTAATGTGAATGATTAATAGGAATCCTCAGTTAAAGGTAAATATCTATCTATTGTGTTTCATTTGAAACCAGTATCTTCTTTTGAAGTTATTTCTGTAATGGATCCTGAGGATGTCTCACCTCTTACTCCCAAACCTGCACAAGAACCTTCCACCTTGGTGAGTATAGATGATTTGACAACATTTAGAGATACACTATTTGCTGGGGATGAAAATATCATGAATACCCACCATGAAAATATACCCATCATGTATGAATGCTATGTTTCCCTGAAGTTAGAAAAGACCATCGGGCAGATTCAGCAAAAAATGCTTCATGAAATTCAAGAGGTAATAGTTGAGAAAAAACAGTTAAGTGATGAAGTGACGTTTCTCAGAGTTATAGATGTAGATATGCTGAGAGTGCTTAAATCAAGACCAAACCCTATTTCTCCTTCTATTGAAGATGTTAGTGGTAAGATTCCATATGAATTTTTCTCCCTAATTCAACCTAGACTATCTTATTTAGCTAGAAAGGTGGATGAAAGAAAGAAGCCAATTGTTCAAGAAATGTGTGAGTTAGTTATTGGTCTTAATTAGTTGACTAATAAGTATAGGGGTTGTCTCCAGAAAGTTCTAAATCAACTAAATTACTTTACATCAGATATTGAATCTTCTAGTGCCTAGGTAAAGTCATCTCAATCCTCCTTGGATAGGGATATGCTCAGAACTATTGTTAAAGAAGAACATCAATCATTGCTCAGTGGATTTGAAAAATAGTCTCTATATATGGTTGTCAAGAATTGTGAATGAAATATTTATCTATTAATAATTAATTACATATTTTCCAATGATTCTAAAGAAGAAATTACCATGATGGTATATTTTTTACTTCAATAGGATTTCCTCTAAGAATGATATGTGAAACAATTTCAAGTACATTGTAGAGTATCTGAAAATCCATCCTGTCACTCACGCTTTCAAAACTCAAGTTAAAAAGATGAAGGATTTCACTCCATTGTTGGGAATGTTCATGGAGAAAAAAGGTGACTGAGAAATCCATTAAGTATGGTGGTGAGATTATTTCTGAATTCATCAAGCTATTGAGGCCTTATTTTCATGTACAGAGCAATACTATTGTGGCTCCTGCAACTGCACACTTGGTACCTGGTTAGACTACCTACTAATCCTTTTCCATTGAATCTACCTTTATGTCTGTTTCTTAGGCTCTGAGTTAGATCAGACCTATTATAATCGACCAACAAGTACCTCACTCTTCCACCAAACCTTCCTTGGAACCTCTATTTTTTAAGGACTCCCTTTACCTTCATTCTCTGTTGGTTCAATTCCTTTATCAACTTCTACCAATTCTCCTAGGGCTTCTCTTGATGCTGCTTCCAAGGGAAAAGAGAAGAGACCATGGGTTGCATAAAAGTGAACACTATGTTTTGATAGGGATATTTTGGTATTATTTTTTCTTAATGATTGTAATGAAACCTATTTATTAATTTAATGCACTGTGAACTTTAATTGTGTCTTCTACTATTTCCATTAGTACTCTTTTTGATAATCCCAAAAGGTGGAGAGATATGAACTCTAACATCACACTAATTGAGAGACACATTTACTAAGAACAGATATCTCACTCACATGATTTTTGATCATCAAAAGGGGGTGATTAATGGAATCCTCATGTGTTAATCATTTCATAATGATCACAAATCCAATACATTATATAAATCTTGTTTATCCTATTTAATATGTCTTAACTCATGTGTATAGATGGTTGGTTCCTTTATGATTTAAATAAACCTATCCAAGATCTTAATTACTATAAATTTTTTTTGATTATTGTAAACAATATTAATAATTTGACTATAATGATTTATTTGATGAATTATTAAGTCTAATTAATTCTATGAATATCACTGCTCAAGTATTTATACAGATATTTGGCTATGTTTGAGAAACTGTGAGTCTGCCACAGGTTCTATTTTTCTAGGAAAGGATCCAAACACCATGACCAGAGACCGTGACCCTAACACTGTGACCCAGAAACCATGAAACACACACCCACACCCAGACACTGTAACCAGCCATCGTCCCAGACACCACATTTCTGCTATCGATTCCTAATCTCTCTACAACTATGCCATCTAGATTGTATCACTATTCAAAGGAAAATAAGAAGATATTGTATTGTGGTGACACTGTTACCATGTGAAACTGTTTCCAGAAAAACTATGACACCGTTCTGTAAACTTTTGTTTCATTTCAATTTAATTTCTAATGGTCATATTTGAGTCTTTAAAATGAACTGATATAATTAATATTTCATTGTAGACCTTTAACCTAATAGTATGTGGTTTTAGGTGTAGAATACATGCATCTTGTAGGCTCAAACACATGCACTCCAAGGATAAAAATTTAATCGTGGCCTAGAAAATATCATGTACGATAGAGAGGAAGCACGATAATTTGGAAAACAGAACCAACACATGCACCAAGAAACATCTAAAGAAAAAATGAAGCATTTAGGAATCCAGAAGCTAAGATACCATTGATCCGAGTCAAGAACATCTTCTCACTATCAACTCCAAAAATAACACGATCTGGATCTAACTAACTTGCGAGACTCTATTACTAACACGAGGACTCGATTCCTATATCTTCTTCACCCTACAAGTCCATTTCTACATAGACTAACACTCAGAGCCCCTTTAACCTTATCTCAACATTCATTAACTATTATTTATTGCTTTTTACATTCGGATAGTGTGTTTCAGTGTCTTTATAAAAAAAATTTCTCCTATATTAATCTAAGGGATATAAGATATCATTCATCTAAAATGTTTTTACATCTGTTTACACGCATGGATAATTTTTTAAGAGGTCCCTATGAGAAATTTTAGTTTATACAAACAAAAAACTATAGAAGTTGTCGTGTGACCTGGACAGTCTTATGTACTATTGTTTACCTCGATCCATGGTGTGGATCAAGTTTATTTTTATAAATTTCTTAGTTTCATGTTATTACCAAGTGGAGTGGATTAGGTCTTCTCTTGAGACAGATCCACTTGTTTTATATCCGCTATGTTGTTGGATTTAGTTTTCTCTTTTTTACTGTATAATTCAGAAATCACTAAATTTACTCTGATAGTTAATCTTGGAAAGAAGTTATTATTATTTTTCCTTATTAGAATAGCATCAAAAGTTATATTAATAAATGATATTAAAATTACCAATAATTAATCAATCTTCTAAGAAATTATTTAAATATTCAAACATTCATAACGGTATTACATTGATTAATTGGGCAATATTTATTTTATTGGGAAATATTTTAATAAAAATATTTTGTAGAAATTTTAATAGATACTCAATTCAGACTCCCTCTTGAGTAATATACTCCAAAAAATAGAAATTTTATTAGATCAAGATGAATTTCTATTAATAAAGTTTTAAGTCATTACATTCTTCCCCCTTAAGAAATTATTCCCTAAAGATTTTTTTTCCAACACTAAAAGAGATGTGGGGAAATATGCTTCATCACTTCCTATGATTCCCACATTTATTCTTCTTACATATGGTTTCTCCACCACACCTTGACATGGAGCATTTTATTATTTCATAAAACATTTTTCCTATGATCTATGATCTTCACCATCTTCTCTTCATTTGAGAGGTCATTATCCAATGGTACCACCTTTGGACTGAGTACATGTGATGGGTTTGGTGTGTAATTCATCAAGAGTGATACATGGAATACATCATGTACTTATGATAGGTTCGGTGTGAGTTCTTGTTGATAGACCACTGCTCTAATTCCATAAAAAATATTAATAGTGCCGATGTACCTTGTAATAATCTTTCCATTCTTCTTTAATCTACCAACTCTCTTCCACGTGATCTGCGGAGGAATACCGTGTCTCCGACATCAAACACTAGGTCCTGTCGATGATTACCAGCATAGAAGTTTTGTCGAGTCTATGTAGATTTAATGTGCTACTAAATGGTTTTAACCTTCTACACCATTTCATTTACCATTTTACGGACCTTGGTGTTTTCGCTCCCCAACTTCATCCCTTCTTGCATATGTCCTTATCCTCTTAACATAAATGGATTCATATGGATCCATTTAGATTCTTGAGTGGAAACTATTTTCGTAAAAGAAATCCACTAGAGGAAGATGTTGATCCCATCCTCCTTTTAAGTCCATTGAGAATGATCTCTAAATTTCCTATAATGTATGGATAGTCCTCTCAGATTATACATCATTTTGAGGATGATAAGTCGTACTAATGTTAATCTCAATATCCAGAGGACGTTGGGGACACTTAAAAAACGTTGATGTGAATCTTTGATCTTGATCAAATATAATATATAGTTGTACTCCATGCTTCCTTACCACTTCTCTGATATATATCTGTGCCAACTAATTCAATTATAAATCCTCCAAAATTGCAATGAAGTGTGCAGTATTTATAAGAAGCTCCACAATAAACAAGATAGAATTATTTCATTTGGATGTCTTTATAAGTCCATGGTGATGTTCTCCTATTTCCATTATAGTATGGGTAATGGTTGCATCATCCCCTTAGACTTCTTCCTCTCATCCTTCACTTGATAACATATCAGGAACTTCAATTCATACTCAACGATCTCCTTTTTCATGTTATCCAACCAATAAGGATCTCAGATATCTCATTTCATCTTTGTGTTTCCTGGGTGAATGAAGAAATTTGAACTATGTGCATCATCAAAAAGTTATTTCTTTAACTCCAGATTTTATGGAACACATATTATTGACCCAAATATCACAATTACTTCTTCATTAATATTGATCTCCAATGAATTTCTTTTTTCTAATAGTTTCTACTTTATTCTGAATTTCCATCTCACCTTTTGATATTCCTTTAACCTCCCAATGGGTGAGAAATAATTTGTGAAAGGATTGATCATGTTCCCTTCATTATGATTCCCATTTACATCTTTATAAAATTTAACATGATTGGAACCTTTTCAATTCCAATCAATAATAGAATTTTTTTGTCCTTTCTACGTAGAGTATCTACTACCTTGTTCGTTTTCCCGAGGAGGTAATGGATTGAGCAGTCATAGTCTTTGACCAGCTCTATCCATATTCATTGGTGTATATTAAACTCATTCTATTTTAATATATACATGAGGCATTTTTGTTCCATGTATATTTCACACATCTCCCCAAAGAGACAATGTCACAATTTTTTTTATGTAAAGATCACCACAACCAACTCTATATCATTTTTGGATAGTTCTTCTGATGAACATTCAATTTCATTTAAGCATATGCAATTAGTTTGTTATTTTGAATCAATAGAAAACCCAAGCACTTCTTCAAAGCATCACTAAATAAAACAAAAATTGAACAACTTGTGAGTAATTCTAGAATGGGTATAGTGATAAGCCTCCTTTTCAACTCCTTCAATATCTCTTCGGATTCAACAACCCATGAAAACATTACTCCCTTCATAGTTATCTTGATAATAGGGTTGTACGATCATGAGAAATTTATCACAAATCAGTGATAATATCTTACAAAAGCCAAGATGTTACGGATATTCATTGCCAATATTGGCCCCAGCCATCCCTCAATTGCAGCTGTCTTGGAGGGACCCATAAATATCCCATTGCTTGTGATGATATTACCCAATAATGAGACCTCCTTCAACTAGAACTCACACTTTATGTACTTTGCATAGATTTTCTTCTTTCTCGAGGTCTCTAGTACATTTTTAGATGCTTCTCATGATTTTCCTTGGTTTTAGAGTATATTAGAAAATCGTCTATAAATAATACAAAACAATTGTCAAGATATTATATAAAGACCCTATTCATCATGTCCATGATGATTGTTGACGCATTAGTTAGTCTGAAATGAATTACTATGAATTCATAGTTCCCATATCTTGTAC
Source organism: Viscum album (assembly GCA_963277665.1). Taxonomy (NCBI): domain Eukaryota; kingdom Viridiplantae; phylum Streptophyta; class Magnoliopsida; order Santalales; family Viscaceae; genus Viscum; species Viscum album. Next base: position 1,004,712,513 of record OY728164.1, on the reverse strand, counting down.
GAAAAGTAGTCTTGGGGATATCTCCCTTTTCACCCTTACATCGTAATATTTCGACCGAAAATCCACATTGGAGATGTATTGTGATCCCAGAGCTGATCGAACAAGTCATCGATTTCAAGAAGTGGATGATTTTTCATTATTGTGATTTTTTTGAGCTCATGATAATCAATGCAATGGGGGATTGACCCATCCTTCTTCATGAAAAAGATAACGGATTCTCCCCATGGTGAAGACCAAGGGCATATAAATCCTTTATCTAGATTATATTTTAGTTGTTTATTTAGCTCCACAAAAACCATTTTATATGGAGTCTTGGATATTGGTAATGCCTAGAGTATAATATCAATTGAGAATTCAACATCTCTTCTAGGAGGGGGAGTAGACAATTCTTTGGGAAACACTTCAGTGAATTCCCTCACAACAGTCATGTCTTCAAGGATAGTTTCGTCGATAGAATCAGTCCTCTGATCAAGATATGAATGCTCATGGGATATTAATACCCATGATTGAGATGATAGTGCTAATGAAGATTCATCCTCATCCTTTCACTTGTACAAAATCAGGGGTCAATTCACTATACGGAGAGTGATTTCTCTCTCATAGAAATTTATGTTGGCTCTATATAGGGGAAGCCAATACATGTCAACAATTGCATGAAATTCCACTAGAGGGAGTATTATGTGGTTTTATTGGAAGTTCAATCCACAAATTATGACATGGTAGGAGTTATATTCATGGGATTCAATTATTTCCACATTTTCCGTACTCACTGACATTTTTACTTCAATGATTTTTTATGGTGTTGGAATTGTTCTATATAATTTTTAGTATATTAAAAATGTGTTGAAATAGATTAAAAAATTATGTTCACTATTATTGAATGAATAACTAGTGTATGTGTCACCAATTTGTTGTTGGGGTTCACTTCGGTGGTAATGAAGGAAAAATATCACACCTTCTACCTTGGAAGTTGATGGTTGCCTTTGAAAACCCTTGACTTAGGGAACTGGTTTCCAAAGGGCCCTAGTTATTTGTTGTTTAAGCAATGAACAACACATTGTGAGTCGAATGGATAATTCCTTTCGTCTGTCACAGTTGTGGATTTTTCTTGTCGGAAGTGAATAGATAAGATTCCTTTTCTTCCACAAAAAATTAATTTCCTCTTCCCCTTCACAAAATTATTATGGTGCTTCATTCCGCACCATTAGCAAGTGGGGTGATGGATTTTGATAGCACCATTGTAATTATCCGTTGGACTTCCAGAATTAAATTCCACCATATTTTTCTTATCCACATGATACCCCTGAGATTCACCGATCTCCATTTCGACTTTGATGTCACATTTTATAATTTCCTCATAGCCGCTGAAGTCACGGATCACAAGGGATTTCTATAGGCTTGTTTTTAGGCCACCAAATAAGTGGTAAACCTGGCATTCAGGGATTACGACAAAGCCTGAGGTGTATCAAACAAGACTTGTAATGTTTTTCTCGTATGCTATGATGGATTCCTCGTTTTTTTTGAATTAGGGAAATGAATTCCTATTCAATATTATGTTGGAGGGTGCATGGAAAATATTTATCAGAAAACATCATTGGGAAATCCTTTCATTCCAATGCCTTGATATCTTCCTCAGTCTTTATAATCGTTATCAGTGTCCACCATTGATCAGCTTCACATTCCAGATGATAAGTAGGAAGAAGAATATTATCTTGTATGGAACATTGAAGGATGTAGAAGATCTTTTCAATGGAGTTGATCAATTTTTTGGCAGTTGAGGGATCATATTATCTATTAAAAGTAGGAGGCCTTTGTCTCATGATTCTGTCCATTGCAACTTGTTATTTCTTGGGGGGGGGGGTTAAATGTTCTATTAGCCCATGTCTCTATTCATATCATGAATTAAATGAGAGTGTGTCTTGAAAAAGTTCCTGATTCCCACTCCAATTGGATTGGCCATCTCATTAGAACAGGAATCACATTGATCTTTGAATCATTTTTTAGACCGTGTCCTCCTATTATTGGACATTGGATTGAATAAAAGAAATTTTTGGGGTAAATAATAATGGGTAATCCAAAGACAGATACATATTACTTATAAATTACTTTTTTCCTTACGTTATGAATTTATAGGCTTCAATATATGTAATCTATGATCTACTTCCCTACAAATATTCTTAAGGGATTTTTCTAATTCCCTTATTAATGATTCATACAAACCTTATGAATTTATCAATGCATATCCCCCAAGAGTTTCATAACCAAGAGTTTATCAAGTCCTGTTGTCTTGCACTAGTTCCCATTCATGTCTAGTTCATATCGGTGTTTTTGGGTTCTACCCCAAGATACATCTATCCCATAACCGCCTCTACCTTCTCATATCAAAACATGGATGTATTTTTTTGATAAAACACTTACCCAACACTCACCAAAATTTACAGATGTTTTTGTTATACATAGTCTTATCCCTAAAGCTTTTATTACGTTTCTCTAATCATAATCCAAAAAAATAACTAAACCTATCATATGATACCAACTATAAAAATCCTGCTCTTTATTATAGACATAAATATAATTTATTACATAAAACTCTTGACTTGATACAACATAGAAGCTAGAGATGTCTAGTGTCTTTGAGAATTAATAACATTACATAACATCCTATAACATAAAACACAAGATCCACTAGTGACAGATTTTTTTAACACATCGGTTCTATATAAGGGACATGTAAAGATGGAAAAATAGATTAATCACATCATTTATAAAATAACCGATATAAAAAATACAGAGATAAGATTTAATGTTTCTACTATTTTATACCTCACATGACAGATCAAATATGGGTGCTTTATCACATCGGTTATTTTATAACCAATGTGATAAATCAAATCTCAACCATTTATCACCTCAGCTATAAAATAACTGACCTGATAAAATGATATTTGTCACGTCGATTATAAAATAATCACCGTGATAAAGTATTTTCTACGTCGTATATTAAATAATTGACATTATAAAATATAAAAAAATAGTTTATCACATCAGTTATTAACTAACTAGAATTATTAATATTTTCCCTGTATTTTGTCATTCTATTTTATACGATTATGTAACCTATGACTCACTGCTCTAACGCAGAAAAACTAGAAAGGATTCTTTGAAGTTTTTCCCTCCATCCTCAGTTTTCAACATCATTCACCGTCTTTATCATCACCCGATCAATCAGGTTGTCTCACAACACTCAAGTATTCCTCACACAACTTGGTTTCATTATTTTATTTTTTGAGATGACCTAAACTTATGCATAAAGAGGTTATATTTCTATCTTTGTTCTTTCTATCATAGTAAGTGCTATAGTGTTCTTTTATACCATGGAAAATTCTTTTCTGGTTAAATAAACCATGGGAGTGATATCATCATGTTATTTGATTTTTTGGTACCGTGTGTGTTCTATAATATGTGTTTTCATATACATTCATGTGTGTGGGGGTGGTCCAGGGGTGGTGGGGTGGGTGGATTTCTGTTAGGACCAAGTTGAAGGAAGAGATGGTTTTCATGGATTGTCTTTTGTTGATCTTGAAGAATTTTTCACAAAGAAAAAACTTTTTGATTTTATAAGAATTCGGAAGCAGGATGTTTGATGATTTGGAACCGATAAATTTGGAGTCTGGAATTCGGATTCTAGAAATTGATAAGTTCAGAACCGGGAAATTTCAAATTCTTGAAAGGTGGGTGATAAGAGATGTGAAGGCCCTAATTGTGACAATGAATTTCTGTTTTGTAACTCTAATTTGTGAGTATATGAATGTACTCATAATGCAAACAAAATTTGGGTGGTGATTTCATACCGATATCTGGAGGAGTCATTACGAGACATCAAAATCTCTGGTATCGATGATTGAAGAAGTTGTATCGAGAACCAAGAGTCGTTCCGAGAATCTGGAAGAGCCGTTCCAAGAACCTGCAGTTCGTAGCAAGATTTTTGGAGTCGACTTGCTAAAGAATAAGTTTATAGTAGAAGGATTGGAGTCAACTCGCTGAAGAAGAAGTTTATAGTGAGAAGTTTGGAGTTGACTTCTTGATTCAGAAGTTCATAGCGGGATGTTCGGAGTCGACTTTCTGAGTCCGAAGTTCATAGCGGGAAGTTCGGAGTCGAATTATTGAGTCATAAGTTCAGAGTGAAGAAGTTCAGAGTCAACTTCCTGAACCTGATGTTCGTAGCAAGAAGTGAAGAGCCATACTGAGAATTGAAATGGTGTCACGCCGAAGAAGCAATGAAGAGACATGCAAGGAATTGAAAGTGATGTTGAAGTCTCAAGAAGGGTGGATCCGAGAATGTTACTCTATGAAACCTGTGTAACAAGGTTGGATTTGGAAAATTCCAAACCACTAAATCAAGGGAAGGGGGGAGAAGATTATGAGAAGATTATAGAAGTGTTGACAAAGTCTTAATTACTCCGAGATTTCAGGAGAAATTTAGATTTTCGTGAATTTGAGTGAGCGGGAAAATTATTTCGGTTTGCCGCTTAAGCACACTTTGGAGAACCTATAAAAGGAGATCAGAGTACTATGTAAATGGATTGATGATGTTTTAGTGAGAAAAGCTCTGATAATCTAGATAGGTAAAGAAGTGTTTGGCCGACAGAGTTTCATTGAGGTTTCAATCGAAACGAGAATTTGATAATGGTTGAAACTATATTGAGTTTCTTAGATTAAAGAAAATTCGGAGTGAAGAATTCTGAGAAGAGAATTTGGAGTGGAGATTCGGAATGGGGAATTAGTACAGACTGTCACCGTATTGTGTTTCTCAGACTGAGGAATACTCGAATTGAATATTTATAGTGGAGAAGAAAATTCGGAGTAAAGAATTCGGAGTAGAGATTCGGAATGGGGAATCAATACTTGTTGTCACAGTATTGAGTTTCTCAGACTGAGGAAGACTCAGAATGAAGATTCAGAGTAGTGAAGAAAATTTGGAGTGAATTATTCATAGTAGAGATTCGGAATGGGAAGTTTGTATTATAATTGATATATCTTAAGTACAAGGATTCCTTGCCTTTCTTCTGGGTAAGGAAGTGAATATTTGTGTTGAACTTGCTGTCACTTGTGTATTTGAAAGGAAGTGCAGGTAACATAAGTTGTTAAAAAAAAAGTGACATTGCCCTATTGTGCTAAGAGGGTGCACACGCACTGGAGTGATTGTTTCACATTGCTTCATGAGTGTAAGGGTATATTCTACTCTTTTTAATCTATGGATTGTTTTCTTAGTGGATTGTATGGTTCTATATTGTTTCCAAACATTCCAAGGATGTAGCTATTCATATTGAATAGTGAACCTTGTAAATTGTTGTGTACCTTTGAATGCGTGATTGTTTGTTTTCTCAGTAGGGAATTATATCTTTAACAGGAGACAAAGTTTTTTCTCAATATTAAGGGAACTTAAAAATGGGTACCACAGTTTCACCCCACCCCCTTTAGTGGTTCATTTCTCCAACTGAGTCCTTACAAGTGGTATTAAAGGAAGGTTTCCTTTGTTTTCCTTGTTGATGGAGAATCTGAATTGTGTGAATAGTAAAGGCATTCTGGTATTCAATGGAAAGAACTATCACATCTGGAAGGATAGAATGCTACCTTATCTCATGTCTATTAGTAATGAAGTTCTTGAAGATGCAATAGTTGGGTTTCCCCCATTGAAGACAATGTTACACTCACACCTATTGACAAGAATTTTCTTGAGAATGATGGAAGATTCAAGAATTTTATATTGTGTTCAACTTATGAAAGTAAATTCTTGAGAGTAAAAGGAGTGGACACAGCCAAAGGTATATGGGAAAAACTGAAAAACATATATGAAGCCAAGACAAAAGTCAATAAGGAAAAACATCAAATCTGGAGATTGATGTATGAAGACTTGAAGATGGGAGAGCATAAATCAATTGGGGATTTATTCACTAGGTTAAACGATATTGTTAGTACCATCAGATTTGTTGGTGAAGAGCTGAAATACTCTACTGTGGTGGAAAATATCTTGAGGATTCTTCCTGATAAATTCAATGCGATGGTATCTTTATTAGAAGACAGAGACTCAGAGACTCTATCTCTTCATGATTTCTATATAACACTCAATACTTACGAGATGAGAAGGGAAAAGGCTATGAAGACCAAGAAAAAGGTTGATAGAGAATTATATTTCAAAGCCATAATGAAGGAAATGCCTAAGAGGATATTGATTGAAGAAGACGGTGGTGACTCTGACACTGAAACCGAGGTATGTAAAAATCTTAATGATATTTTATCCTTGTTTTTAGAGAATATTAAAAGAGGAATATGTAAATACAATGGAAAACATCCATTGAAGTGTTTTGAATGTGGATGCATTAACCACTTTGCGGATAACTGTCCTCAAAGGGATAATGAAGAATATAGTGAAGAAGAAGAAAAAAATCCAATAAAGTTGTGGAAGAATCATGGTGGTAAAAGAATGTCAGGGAAATACAAGAAGTTCTTCAAATCCAAGAGAACAAGTCTTCTATCTATAAATGAATAAGATTCATATGGTAATTCTGAATCTGAAAAATCAGTAGAGCATGGTGTTGAAAATACTTTCCTTACAGTAGCGAATGATGAAGATTTCGGGAGCAGCATCTCGGAAGAAGAAGAAACTCAGCTTCAGATGCATCTGAAAGAATAACTGAAGGAATGTTTAAGGTAGATCAAAAGGCTGGAAAAACATAAAAAAAAGTTGGAAGAGGAATGTTCCTCAGCATGTAATCAAGCTGATGTCAATGAATAATTTTAGAAAGAACTTGAAAATTTGAAGAAGTCTCTTGAAGATGAGAAAAACCAAAATGAGCACATGATAGTTAAGCTGAAAGAAAAAGAGGAAGAATTAGATCTTGTTAAAAAGAATCCCTCAAATGATGAGTTAAGAAACATATTTTTTAAAAATTTAATTACTTTTATAGGAGAAAGCTCCCAACAAGAAAATCCTGAGAAAATTCAACAAAAGAATAAAGTTGTTGCTATGAAGAAGAAAGATGAGAAAGCTATTTACGTGGCCAAGGCCACTGTTGCTAGGAACTCTGCAGATTCAAGGAAACTTAAGTCTAATACTGGTTAAATTCAAGAAAAATCAGAATTTTATCAGAGCAATCTTGCTAACAAAAGAATGGTTGGTGGGAGTGAAGAAAGAGCAACAAAGAAGTATCAGAACAAAATCTTTAGAGGAAGGTACTCCTTCTATGGGTACTGTTGGTATTGTGGTGGATTCAGGAATAAAACAAATATGTATTGGTTCAATAAACATTATTACCACCACCTCACAAGTTACGAAAGGCAGAGATTGAGGGGGAGTCAATCTATTCAAAGGAAGAAGAATGAAAAAGTTTTCTTAAAGAAAGTTGATAAGAATGAAGTCAATACATAAAATAGGTTCCAGCCTCTGGAGACTATTTGCGAAAGGTGAGAAAAACTTGGACATCTTGAAAAAGGATGTCTTGTGCTATTACCATCTCAACAAAAAGTTCTTAATTCTTAGAAGCTGAAGGAGAAGAATGAAGTGAAAGAAGAAAAATATCTTGTTGTTGAAATTGCTCTAAAAGTTACAAAGGAAGAACGACATTGGATAATTGATAGTGGGTGTTCTTCACACATGACAGGAGACTTCAAGTAGCTAAATAATGTAAAAAAGTTTAAATAAGGCACTGTGAAATTTGGAAATGATGAATCTTTAATAATCAATGGTATTGGATCGACCATATTTGGGAAAGAAAAAACTGATGTCCAAGAAAACTATGTTTGTTGATGGGATAAAGCACAACATGATGAGTGTATCACAATTGTGTGATGAGGGTAACAATTTTATCTTCAAGAAAGATTTATTTTTTTGTGAAAAGGGAATAATATGGGGAGATTGTTAAAAGAGGACAACGAACTAAAGGAAATCTGTTTCATGTTGGAAATTCAAAAAACTCTTGTTACATGAGCTTAGTGGAAGAAAATCAGTTGTGGCACAGAAGACTTCGACACATGTGTCATAGAAATATGAGTAGGTTATCTAAAAAGAACAGTGTTTGAGATATTCCTAATTTTCCAAGAAAAAGGGATTTTTGTTTCACTACCTGTCAGAAATGAAATATTACTAGTGTTGTGCATAAGAAGGTTGAAATTTGTTCAAAACAACCCCTTGAGCTAATAAATTCTGATATATGTGGTCCGATCAACAAACAATAAACAAATGGAGATGATTACTTCATCACATTCATTGATGATTTTATTCTCATTACATGTGTTATGTTTATGAAGCACAAGATAGATGCCCTGAAAATGTTTAAAAGATTCAGAAAGAAAGCAGAGAAAGAATGTGAGTACTCTGTAATGAAATTGAGAACAGATAATGGTGGGGAGTATATTCGTGAAGAATTTAAAGAATATCTTGAGAATCATGGGAATCACCAGAAATATATTGCTCCATATAAACATCAACAAAATGGGGTTTCTGAAAGAAAGAACAAAAGCTTGGTGGAAATGGGAAGAACCGTGTTACTAGAACATGGCCTTAGTCATTACTATTGGAGGAAAGGTACAAGTAAAGTTGTTTATATTCAAATTCGATGTTTCTACTGGCCATAATAAAACAAGACTCCATATGAACTCTTCTATTGCATCCTGCCTTTTTATAACATAAACGTTCATTTCATTTTACAAGACCGAGGATCTTTAAGGTATAGTGACTTGGAAACCAGGAACTTAAAACATGAAAACATAAAACATTCTTCTTAAACACTTGAAAGGATTCTCCTCATGTTTATCCTTAGTTTATTACTGCATCTCATAACCTGGGGATATACATCAAAAGAATGGGTGACTAGAAGGCCCAGTAAGGGAAATAAGAGAAACATATTACATGTGAACTTTAGATACTTCAATAAGGTGATGAAAAGAACATTAAGGCATCAGAAAGAAATCATGAAATATATCATAAAAAAATAGCATTTTTCATAACTTGAATATGTGGATACAAAATTTAACATAGACAGTCATGAACATATCACCGAGGTCCATCTCTAAGGTATCATTTGAAAATTACCAAGGTTATTCACCAAGATATCGTGAAAATTATAGTCTCTAGTGGTTACATCATTACCCAATGCATTGGAGCGCTATCCGGGTCCACCCTTAAATTTTCCTTTATTATCATGTGAGCCACATATATCATCATAAATAATTTCATAAACAATACATATAGCATAAAATAAATGGTTTTCATTTCATAATCATAACGTTTTAAAAACTGCTTTAAAGACATGATCTTTATGTCACTTTAAACCCACGGAAGGGGAGAGCGGGACTCATGTATGTAAATCTCAGAATTTAAAATAAAACATTTTGGAATATATGTGAATACCCATTTTAAAGAAAGTTCATTGAGTATTCATTTAATAAAATAAAAGTTCTTTTGAAAAAGAGAGAGACTTTTTGAGATGGAGATTCTGCAGCATAACAGCTATGATTCAGGGTTTTAGAAATCATTGAAAAGAGAGGGGACATGGGTCAAACACTCATAAATGACCCATAAAACATTAGAGGGACAGAATATAAAGGATTTTAGAACATGGTAATGAAATTTGATAGATATACCATTTTAAATGAAGAACATGAAAGGAAGACAACAATAAGATTTCACTTGGGAAAATTCGGCAGCCCAACGACGTCACATAAACTTCAACAAAAATGAATTGATTAGATCAAATAAGGTGTATCATCATATGAACATAAAAGATCAGTATGATAGATATAGAGATCATACCCCAACATAATACAAAAGGAACTTGAATTACATGACATGAATGTAGATCTTTGAAAAATGAGAAAGGCGGACGAATCCCTTAAAAATTCGGCAGCCTAACGGCGTCACGTAAACTTCAACCAAAAATGAATTGACAAGATAAAAATAGGGTCTCTAATCATATGTAAATAAGGGTTCATTATGATATATATATATATATATATCATTCACCAACATAATAAAAATGAACTTGAAAGACTTGACATGAAAATAGATCTTGAAAACGAGAAGGGTGAAAGAATCCCTTAAAAATTCGGCAGCGTAACGGTGCCACTTAAAACTTCAAAATACTGAATGGAAGAGATCAAATGGGGTCTCTCATCATACGATCATAAAATATCAGTATGATAGATATAGATATCATACCCCAATATAATAAAAATAAACGTGAAAGACTTGACAAGAAAATAGAACTTGAAAAAAAAGAAAGGTGAAAGAATCCGTTACAAAAATTTCGGCAGCCTAACGACGCCACTTAAACATTCATAAAATGAATTTGTGAGAGTAAGAGGGGGTCTCTCATCATATGAACATAAAAAAGACATTATAATTAATATAAAAGAACATCCTCCAACATAAGAACATGGAGAATAAAAGGAATGACATAAAAGAGATTACTTGAAAAGAAAGAGAGAGGTCAGATCCCTTACCTTAAAACGTAACTCTTAAAACTCAAAGGTTTTGGACATTGAGGGCTTGGGGGAACCTTGGGTGGAATATTTGGTAGGTAAGGACACCATAACTTCGTTGAGGATGGTTTTGGAGTCGAATTTATGAGAGGAGGGCTTGGTATTTATAGGGAAAGTGAGGGGACAAGACATTAATGGCCAAGGGACACCTCATTATTGGTTTTGACAAAACAATGAGCTTGCCCATGGTATTTTCCAATGGTATTGGCCACTTGGGACACCTCACACAATAATTCACCCCCTTTAGTCGACCATCCCTTAAAATATCTCATCACATCATCATGACACAGTTATGATGTCATTAAACATACCGAAACCCTAAAATTGTATTTTTACTATTCATCGAAAATTCATGTTTCTCAGAAAAATCAAAAAATTTCACCTTAACCAAAAATCAATGCTCTGATTTCAAAAAAGAACTCCATTTGATAAAAATAATTTTCTAAATATTTTTAATTTATTTTTTAAATAAATGCACTATTCACATAAAATTCAATTTTTTCAGAAAAATCCCAAAAATTTACCTTTACATAATATCGATTCTCTGAGTTCAAAAATGAAATCCATTTTATAAAAATAATTTTCTAAATATTTTTAATTTATTTTTAAAATAAATACACTACTCACTGAAAATTCATTTTTTTCAGAAAAATCCCCAAAATTTACCTTAACATAATATCGATGCTCTGAGTTCAAAAATGGAATCCATTTTATAAAAATAATTTTCTAAATTCTTTTTAATTTAATTTTTATTTAAAAAACACTATTCACCTAAAAAAACTAATACTTGAATAATAATTTCTGAAACCGTTATTTAACCATTTTACTGAATCACATTACTTAATCAAGGTGCCTAGATTATATTAATATTTTTTATGTGAGATTACTAATCCATTTGGTCACATTACTAATCATAAGCTGAAATCACTATTCATTATTTACTATTCTTTATAAATTAAGTTGATCTTATTAGACTCGAAATTTCGTACTGAACATAATTGTAGAAGACCATTTTTTGAAAATCATTACACATTTTTAATTATTTAAGGTTTACATAAACATTTTTTAAAATATTCTTTCTCTAAAATTCACCAAAAATATGCATACTATATTTATCCAGACATTTGAAAAGTCATAAACATCATCATAAGAAGAAATCCAACTTTTTATTTAAAAAAAAGGATTACACAAGGCAGTTATGGTCTCCTTACATAGCCCCTTATCACGCCAGCGTATGACCTAAGTGTAAGGTGATCTAAGGTGAGAGAATCTGAGGGTGGCTCGGCCAACATCGCACGAGTAGTAATTTCTATCAGTTTGAACTTCTCGCGAAGACAATTCCGTCTAGCTTCACACGATGATGTTCAGCATAGGTTTGGTCCAGAGCAAAGCCCAGTGGTGCTACCTCCTTCCCAAGTTCTGTTAGATGGGATTCGATCGGTCCAACACTACTAGGTGAGGCCATCGAATCTTCTTTCTATAATAATTAACCAAGATTACTTGTATTTAGAGACAATAATCGAAACGTTTAGTTTACACCGGTCATATTGACCAATGGTCATATAATAGTCAAAACCCAATTGTCTCATTTTAATTATATACATGTTATCAAATGAAATTTTTTTGTTGAGAATAAAAACTAAAATAACACACAAAATTAGGAAACAAGATTTATTCAAAATTTCGGGTTGTTACATCTTTTATGGAATTACTCCAAGTATGAAGCATGCTAAAATTTTTGGGATCTCATGCTCCATAAAGAAGAAGGGTGGAAGTAGTGGAAAATTGGAGCAGAATGGAGAAGACGAAATTTTTCATGGTTATTCTCCATAAGGAAGAGGTTATAGATGCTTTAACAACGAAATAGGAAGAATGGTGGATGAAGTTGATGTAAAAGTCATTAAAAATCCCTGGAAAGATAATCATGTCTAGACAGACCAGGAAGATGAGGAAGATAAAGTTAACAATTCTTATAAGGATGCAATGAATTGTAATCCTAATCAAGATGAAGAATCAGATTCAGTCATATCAAGTGATGAGGAAGGGATACGAAAAACATATCCAAGGTTGATGAATCAAGTGAAAGATCAGAACATAATTGGTGATCAACATCACAGGGTTAAAACAAGAAATTTCATATCACATACTTCCTTGTATTCTAAAGTGGAAGCAAATGATGTTAAAGAAGCCTTTGAGCATTCAGAATGGGTTCAATCCATGAATGAAGAATTGGATCAGATTGAATAGAATGATACATGGGAACTCGTACCCAAGCCTGAAAATAAGAATATTATTTTCACAAATTGGGTCTTCCAGATCAAGATAAATGAAGAAGGTGATGTTATCAGAAATAAAGCATGATTGGTTTGAAATGGAAACTCTTAGATTGAAGGAATTGACTTTGAAGAAAATTTTTCTCCGATGGCCATATTAGAAACTATCTGAATAAATCTTGCTATTGATGCACAAAGAGGCTACAAAATCTTTCAAATGGATGTCAAATTCGCATTTCTTAATGGTGATCTCAAAGAAGAAGTTTATATTTAGAAACCATGTGGCTTTGTTGTTGGGAAGAATTAAAGTTATGTGTGAAGGTTTAAGAAGGCCATGTAAGGGATAAAGCAAGCTCCAAGAGCATGGAAATCCAAACAAGATACTTGCTTTAAAAAGATGATCTTCAAGAAAGAAAGAGTTGTTAGCAATATGTACATCAATGAAAGCCAACATCTTTCTGTCATTGTGATTGTCTATGTTGACGACATTATTTTTGCTGGAAATGATGAAAGAAGCTGTGAAATGTTTGATGAAGAAATGAAGAATATCTTTGATATTTCCATGTTTGGTGAAATGAGATAGTTTCTTGGGTTACAAATTTTTTCACAACAAGAATTAATTTTTCTCTCCTATGAAAATTATGCTAAGGAAATTCTTAAAAACTTTGGGTTGGAAAAATCAAAACCTGTATCAACTCCTATCTCAGTGAAAATGAAGCAAAGAAAAAAAGATGAAGGAAAAGAAGTTGATCAGAAAGAGTATCGAAAGCTGATTGGAAGTTTATTATACTTGACTGCATCAAGGCCAGATACAATTTTTGTTGTTACCTTATGTGCAAGATTCCAGAGTGCTCCTAAAGAATCACATCATGTTGCAGGTAAAAGAATTATCAGATACATAAAATTCACAATAGAATTTGGAATCATGTATAGTAGTTCAAATAACATTGATTTGTTTGGCTATTCGGATTCAGATTGGGCAGGAAATGTTGATGATAGAAGATCCACATCTGGTAGAGTGTTCATTAAGGGAAAAAGTTGTGCTGGCTGCCACTCCAAGAAGCAGAACTCTATGACACTCAGTACTGTTGAAGCTGAATATGTTGCTACAACCATGGCTGCAACTCAACTTATCTGGATGAAAATAGTTTTGTATGATTTGTTAGTTGAAGTGAAGATTCCCTTGCTCTTGGGATGTGATAATCAAAGTACAGTTAATCTTACCAAAAATCTCGTCCATCATTCATGATCGAAGCATATTGACATCAAATATCTTTTCTTCAAAGAGCGTGTGGAAAATAATGAACTCAAACATGATTATGTTTCATCTACTAAACAAGTTTCTGATATTTTCACGAAACCCTTCCCGAAGGAATCATTCTCAATATTTAGGTTGAACATGGGTGTACAACAACTTTCTCTTCAAGGATAAGGTATGTTGCTCTGTCCCCTATCTCTTATTACATATGGATTGTTTTTTCAAGGGGGAGAAGTTGTTTGTATCATAAATCTTTTGTTTAAAGAGAGATTTGTGGGAAGCTATGAACATAGCACTTCTTGTGTGTGTGAACTATTCTAACTTTTTGATGGAGTGGTTGTAGGAATGTACCTGAAGTTGTTTACAGGATGTATGAAGCTGAAGATATATGAAGTTGAAGATGGATGAATTTGAAGATGTAATTTTCACTACCTATGGACAACATGGTTTTTCTATCAATGATTCTTATTTCCAACAGTGAGTTAGCTCACATAGGCTTATAATTATTGATATGTAATCCATTTCTTGATGATACAAAGTTTTTTGATTTATGAAAACTTGTTTGACAACAAAATCCAAAGGGGGAGATTGTTAGGACCAAGATAAAGGAAGAGATGGTTTGTATGGATTGTATTTTTTTGATCTTGATTGATATTTCATAAAGGAAAGACACCTTGAATTTCTAAGAATTAGGAAGCTAGAATTTTGATGATTCAGAACCAAGAATATTGATCTTTCGGAACCTCGTGTTCGAAGAATTCGAGGTCTGGAATTTGGAGACTGGAAATTGAGAAGTTCAGAACCGAGAAATTACAAATTCTTGAAAGCTGGCTGAAAGGATATGTGAAGGCCCTAATTGTGACGATGCATTGTTGTTTTATAACTCTAATTTGTGAGTATATGAAAGTAATCATAATGCAAGCTAAATTTGTGTGGTGAGGTCATATCGAGATCTGGAGGAGTCATTCCGAGAATTAATAGTCTTCTGTATCGATGATTGAAGAAGTCGTATCGAGAACCAAGAGCCATTCCGAGAACCTGATGTTCGTAGAAAGATGTTCAGAGTCGACATGCTAAAGAAGTTGTTCGTAGAGGAATGTATGGAGTCGACTTGCTGAAGAAGAAGTTCATAGAGATAAGTTTGGAGTCGACTTTCTGAGTCAGAAGTTCATAGCGGGAAGTTCGGAGTTGACTTCTTGAGTCAGATGTTCGAAGCGGGAAGTTCGGAGTCAACTTGCTGAGTCAGAAATTCAGAGTGAAGATTTCTAGATTCATCTTTCGGAACCTGAAGTTCATATCTAGAAATGAAGAGTGATACCAATAATTGAAATGGTGTCATTCCGAAGAAGCGATGAAGAGTCATGCCGAGAATTGAAAGTGATGCCGAAGTCTCAAGAAGGGTGGATCCGAGAATGTGACTCCGAGAAACCTGCGTAACAAGGTCGGATCTAAAAAAGGCCAAAGCTCTAAATCAAGAGAAGGGGAAGAAGATTTGAGAATATTCTAAAAGCATTGGAAAATTCTTAATTACTCTGATATTTCAGAAGAAATTATGATTTGGGTGAATTTAAGTGAGCGGGAAAATTATTTTGGTTTCCCGCCTAAGCACACTTTGGAGAACCTATAAAAGGAGATCAGAGTACTAAGTAAATGGATAATTGATGATTTAGTGAGAGAAGCTCTGATAATCTAGAGAGAAAAAGAAGTGTTTGGCCGACAGAGTTTAATTGAGGTTTCAATCACAACGAGAATTTGATACTGGTTGACACCATATTGAGTTTCTTGGATTGAAGAAAATCCGGAGTAGAGAATTTGGAGTGTAGATTCGGAATTGGGAATCAGTACTGGCTATCACTGTATTGAGTTTCTTAGACCGAGGAAGACTCGGATTGAAGATTCGGAGTGGAGAAGAAAATTTGGAGTGAAGAATTCAGAGTGGAGATTCGGAATGGACAATTAGTACTAGTTGTCACTGTATTGAGTTTCCTAGACTGAGGAAGACTTGGATTAAAGATTCAGCCTGGAGAAGAAAATTCGGAGTGAAGAATTTCGAGTGGAGATTCAGAATGGGAAGTTTATATTGTAATTGATCTATATCATGTCCAAGGATTCCTTTCCTTTCTTCTGGGTAAGGAAGTAAAGATTTGTTCTAAACATTCATACACTTGTGTATTTGAAAGGAAATACAGGTAACATAAGTTGTTAAAATAAAAGAGTGATTGCCCTATTGTGCTAAGAGGGTGCACACACACTGGAATGATTGTTTCACAGTGCTTCATGAGTGTAAGGGTATATCCTACTTGTTGTAATCCAAGGATTGTTTTCTTAGTGGATTGTCTGGTGCTGGAATGTTTCCAACCATACCAAGGACATAGCTATTCTTATTGAATTATGAACCTTATAAATTCTTGTGTTCCATTGAATGTGTGCTTGTTTGTTTTCATAGAAGGGAATTAAATCTTTAACAGGATACAAAGGTAGTTCCCAATATTAAGGGAACTTAAAAGGGGGTACCACTGATTCACCCCCTTATCAATGGTTCATTGCTCCAACTGAGTCCTTACAGTTTCTAGGGGGTGGTGGTGTCCTGGGGGTGTCCAAGGGGTTTTGGGGCGGTTTCCAGGGGTGAGGTGGTTGTCCAAGGGGGTTGGGGGTCTAGGGGGATTAGGGGGTGTCCAGGTGGGTGGGGGGGGGGGCTGTCCAAGGGGGTAGGGGGTGTCCTGGAGGGTGTGGGGATGTCCAGGTTGTTGGAGGAGGGGGTTTCCATGGGGGTGTGGGTGGGTGGGTGGGAGGGGGGGTTATCCAAGGGGTGTGGGTTTCTAGGGGGTGGGATTGTCCAGGGGTGTCTTGGGGGGTGTCTAGGGGGTGATGGGATGTCCTTGGGGGTAGGGGTGTCCATGAGGGTGGTGGTGATGTCCAGGGTGTGGGGGCTATCCAAGGGGGTGGGGGGATTTCCAAGGGGGTTAGTTGTGTCCAGGGATGTCTAAGGGGATAGGGTGGAGGGTTGTTGGGGGTCTAGGGGTGAGGGGGATGTCCAAGGGGGTGGGGTGTCCTAGGGGTGGGGGTGTCCATGGGGGTGGGGGTTGGGGGTTTTGTCCAAGGCGGTGATGGTGTCCAAGGGGTGTCGAGTGGGTGGTGTACAGGGGGTGAGGGGGATGTTAAAGGGGGTCGGGGGTGTCCAGGGGGATGGGGGCCGTCCAAGGGGGCTGTCCAGGGGGGTGGGGATTGTCCAAGGGGGTGGGGGTGTCAAGGGTGTGTCCAAGTGGGAGGTGGTGATGTCTTATGGGGTGACGGGATTGTACAAGTGGGTAGGGGGGTTAGGGGGATGTGGAGGGGTGATGGGGCTGTCCAATGTGGTGGGGGAGTCTAGGGTGTGGGGTTTCTGCAGGGGGGATATCCAGTGGGTATCCAAGGGGGTGGCGAGGTGGTTTCCATGGGGCTGTGGGTCTGCCCAAGGGGATAGGGGTGTCCCGAGGGTGGGGGTGTTCACGGGGTTGGGGGGTCGGTCCATGGGGTGGGGGTGTCAACCAGTGGTGGGGGTGTCCTAGTGGTTGGGGGTGTTATCCATTGGTGGGGGGGGGATGTCCAGGGGGTGTGGGGGCTATCAAAGGGGGTGGGGTGTCCAGGTGGTGTCCGGGGGGGGGGGGTGTCTAGGGGGTGAGGGGGCTAACCATGTTGGCAAGGGTGACCAGGGGTGGGGGTGTTTGGCGGGTGTGGGTCGTCTAGGGGGTTTGGGGAGTTTCTAGGGGTGGGGATGTCTAGGGGGTTGGGGGGTCTGTCCATGGTGGTGGTTGTGTTGTGTCTGGGGGGTTGGAGGGATGTCTCGGGGGGGGGGGGGGCTTTTAAAGGGGTCGGGGTCCATGGGGTGGGGGATGTCCAATTGGCTGGGGATGTCCAATGGTGGGGGGGTGTCCAGGGGTGAGGGGGCTATCCATGTGGGTAGGGGGTGTCTAGGGGGTGATTGGACTATCCAAGGGGGTAGGGGTGTCTAGGGGGTGGGTGTTGTCTGGAGGGGGGGGGGGCTATCCAAGGGGTTGGGGGGCTATCAAGGGGGTGTTAAAGGGGAGGAGTGGCTTTTCAGAGGTTTGGGGGCTATCCATGTGTGTGTGGGGGGGGGGGGGGTTGTCTAGGGGGGTTGGGAATTGTCCACAGGGGGTGGGGCTATCCAAGGGGGTGGGGGTGTCCAAGGGGTGGGGTGGTGTCTTGGAGAGAAGGGGCTATCCATGGGGGTAGGGGTTTATAGGGGGTGAGGGGGTGGGGGTTGGTGTCCAGGGGTGAGGGGCTGTCCATCGGGGTAGGGGTGTCCATGGTTTGGGGGAGTCCGGGTGGTTGGGGGCTGTCGATGCGGTTCGCGGGGGGGGGGGGGGGGGGCTGTCCATGGGGGTGGGGGTGTCCAGGGGCGGGGGTGTCCAGGTGGAAGTGTCCAGGGGTGAAGGTGTGTCCATTAGGTTAGGTGTTAGATAGCCCTCCCACTAGAAACCATCCCCTCAGACACCCCCACCCCTGGACACCCCAACCCCTAAACTACCCCCACCCCCAGACACCCCCACCAACATGGACACCCCCACCCCCTGGACACCCACACACCCTGAACACCCCCAACCCATGGACACCCCACCCACCATGGACAACCCCCAACCCCCATGGACACCCCCACCCCCGTATTTCACCACCCCAATGGACACTCCCAACCCACATAGAGAGCCCCCTCACCCCATGGACAACCCCATCCCCCTGGACACCTCCCCCACCCCCTTGGACACCCCACCCCTTGGACACCCCCACCCTTGGACACCCCCCCTGGGAACCCCCACCCCATGAACAGCCCCCACCCCCCGTTTTAATAGATTATATAATAGAGAGTGTATGCCAACTGTTCTTCAACTCTTGGTATACTGATATCCCAATGGTTTCCATGAAACCATTGGAATAGATTATATGTCTTAAACATGTATACCAATGGTTCTAGAATCGTTCGTATATATATACCAATTGTTTCATTAAAATTGTTGCCATATATTAAAATTGGAATGTCTATTCCAATGGTTCTTGTAGAACTTTTGGTATATGGCTATTGAAACGAATATCTTGCCAACAGTGTGTGAAAACGTGGGGATATTCCATCACAATGGTTTCAGGGCTATCGTAATGATTTCATATCATTGGGATATGTTTAATTTTAAGTAGTGAATGTATATATATTTTAATATTTATACTTAATATTTCTTTTTTACGAAATGGTGAATTTAGTATCTACTTGCACCGGGATGTTTTCTTTGTGTACCTTAAGAAGAAAGGATCCAAGATGAATTTATACTGTTATATCATGATCTATATGAGAGAGATCAAATAATAAAATTATTTTCATATAAATATAAAACTGTTAGATCTAACTATATTTTATTTTTAAAATCAATTTTATGCATATATTGTTTTTTAAATATTCATATTTTTTTATATTTCAAAAATGTTTTACATTAAAATTATGATATTTTCCATATAAATATAAAATTGGTTTATCATAAAAAGATGAATAGTTTTGATATTTTATATTTTTAATAATGTGTTGAAGTTGGATTACGGAACATCAAATGAGTAATGAATATGATGAAGGTGTTAATGCCTTTTTAGAATTTTCTAAACGATATGTTCCATGCAGCAACATTTATTGTATGTCCTTGCTTGAAATGTTTGAATATGAAGAAGATGAAATATAGAGAGATAAAAGATATTATAATCTTTCATCGTTTTAATCCAAGTTATAACCCTGGGATTTGTCATGGTGAAACTAGACATAATGTCATATCTACTGATAATGATGATTTTCATGATGGTAACTATGATAGAATTTAAGAATTAATTCGTGATATTATAGCAGAACTAATTGAGATAGAACCAAGAGTTGCATGTCTATATTATGATGCGGAAAAACCATTGTATCCTGGTTGTACGAATTTTACTATTTTGTCTGCGGTGTTAATATTGAATAACCTAAGGTGAAAAATGTATGGAGTGACATATGTATTACAGATCTGCAACAATTATTGAAAGATAATCTTCCAAAAGACAACAATCATCCAGATTCACATTATATGGCCATGAAAATATTTTTCCCGATGGTATTGGGAAATAAGAAAATACATGCCTTCCCAAATAATTGTATGATATATACGACAAAATATGAATGTCTTTCAGAGTGTCCTAAATTTGGGACAACACAGTATAAGTTCAATGAAAAATCACAGGTTGATAGAGAGATTACCGAGATCCCTTCCAAGTTATTTTGGTATCTTTCGATAATTCATTGTTTGAAATGTTTATTTTATAATTTACATGATGCAAAATTGTTAAGATGAAATTCTAATGAGAAGATATGTGATGTAAAAATACATCATCCATCTGATTTCTTATAATGGAAGAAAATTGATGAGCAGTATCCTACATTTGGAAATGAAATGTGAAATCTCAGACTTGGGTTGTGAAAAATTGTAATGAATTCATACCAAACCCTCATATCACACATGGTTCATGTCCTTTTCTATTGGATATTTACAACCTCTCTCCTAATGTTTGTATTAATCACAAATATTACATGTTGAGTATAATGATATCAAATATGAAGAAACCTATAAATGATCTTGATGTTTTCTTGTAACCATTGATTGATGATTTCAAACTTTTATGGGAGGATGGTATTAGGGTGTATTATTCTTATAAAATAGTATAGTTTCAACTATATACAGTGCTTATGTTCACTATAAATTCCTTCCTAGCATATGGAACATTTTCTGGATACAGTGTTAAGGTGCATAAAGAATGCCTAATTTTTGAACAAAAGGCTTCATATTGTCAATTTCATTATGGGGGGAAAATAGTATACATGGGTCATAGAATTTTTTTTCCTATGGATCACTCCTATAAAAGAATAAAAAATGAATTTAATGGATCACAAGAATTTTATATTGCTCCAAAAACATTATCCCTTGATGTGTATTTTGAGAGGGTATAAAATCATGATGTGAAATTAATAAGGACACATAAATCATGTAATTATAGACATATTTGAAATAAAAGTTCAATATTTTTTGAGATACAATATTGGAGATATCATGTAGTGAAACATAATATTGATGTCATGCACGTGGAGAAGAATATCTGTGATAGTTTTATTGAAATTTTAATAGATATTAAGGGACAGACAAAAGATGGGTTAAATGGAAGATTATATTTACTATCGATGAGAATATGTTTGGAGTTATCTCCCACTCTTAATGGATTACAAACATTTCTTCCCTTGTCTTGATATACATTATCCAAGAGGGACAAAAGTAGCTTTTGTTATTTTCTTAATGATATCAAAGTTATTCATGGTTATTCTTCAAATGTATAAAATATTTTATCTTTGAAGGATTTGAAGTTAATAGGTATGAAATTTCAATATTATCACGTCATGATGAAATAACTTCTACTAGTTGAATTGCATGGAATATTTCTCATCCGTGTGAAAAATACTATAATAAAATTTTGTTTTCAATTCATATTTTAATAATGTTACTGATGTGAATTATTTGAACATTTTGGAAAAGGATGAAAATTCTATACTTTGTCAGTTTGAAATGTATTTTACTCTATAATTTTTTGATGTAATGGTTCATTTAATGGTTCATATGGTTCCGGAAAAAAGTTTTGTGGACCTACATATCTTTGTTGGATGTTTCATTTTAAAAGGTATAAGAAAATATTGAAATGGTATGTTAAGAATCCATATTGACCTGAATCCTACATAGTTGAAAAGTATATTTCTAAGGAGGTCATGAAGTTTTGTATGAGCTACTTGTCTACAGTGGAACATATAGGTTTGCCTCCATCTCACCATGAATGATTTAATAATGATGGAAAGGGGATTCGTGGCTTTAAAGTCAAATCCTTTTCAGCTGAACAGATGAAGAAGGTTGAATTATAAATCTTTAATAACATATCTACTGCTAAACCATATATCACGTTGTATATTAATGAGTTAAAAAATTTTCATTCAAAGAATAATGAAATGTGGATTTTGAATGAGCACAATAGAAATTTTTTTCATGGTATAAAAATTCCTTTATTGGAAGACCAGATGTATTAGAGACATTAAGATGGTTAGTGGGTGGTCCAAGATTAAATGTGGTAACATGGTCCATGTACGACATTAAGGGATATACATTTCATATTAAAGCTCATGACAATAGAAGTGCATTTCAGAATAATGGTGTATTAGTGTTTGGAGATGCATTGCATTTGACGAGTTCTAATAACAAAAACCCAATTTTTGAATCAGGTTTATATTATGGATTCATTGATGAAATGTGGGAGGTTGATTAATTTAACATTATAGTTCTTGTTTTTAACTAAAAATGGTTTATTGGTTACAACAGTTTCTGACATGATGAATTTGGAATGATAGTTGTTAATCTGAATAGATTGGAAGACACAACAAGTTCTTTTATAATGGAAACACATGAAAAATATATTTTCTATATAGTTGATCAATCATATATGCATTGGTATTTTTTTACCAGGGAAAAACATTATTTTGTTGAGGATCAACTTTACGAAGATGCATATTTATGTTAGATCCGTACTTCCATGGAATTATTAGCAGAACATAATGATGAGCATGTTGAACTCATGGTTTGTTCCATAAGGAATGATCATGAAGAAGGAATTTGGGAAAAGAATACATTTGTACATTACAAATATTATAAGTAAGATATATTTATTTCTTGTTTACATTTATTACTTTAATAAAACATTAGATATTTTAACTTTTTTTCTTCATTAAAATGTGTATTAAAACAAATAAGTAGAAATTTTTGTTGATTTTAATTTTTCTTAATTTATTTGATCATTTTTACCATTACATAAATTAAAAATCTATTAATTTTGTTGAATTATAATTACATTACCAAGTTCTCTAAGTTTACCATGTTTACTAAGTTTACTATATTTACGATAGTTTACCTTTACGTAATGTGTATATTTATTGATTTTGTTGAATGAAAATTACACTAAAATGTTTAATATCATTATCATTGTTTAACATTCTTTCCATATTAACAATGTTTTCTATTAGGTAACATAGTTCTGTTTTCTATTTTTTTCTTTACATTAGTATTTTAATATTAAATTTTTATATTTGTGAATATTTTTTTAATTTTTGATTTGTAGGATAATGAAAGATCAATCATTTGATCTAATACATGATTCTGGAGATAATCTTAATGATCATACCTCTTGGTAGGAACATTCAAATACTCCTCTTGATGATCCCCAATATTCCTCATGTGCTCCAATAATGGAAAAGTTGAGTTCAAGAGATGGTAAATGTGGATGCAGACGTTTACCAAAATTATCACTTTCCCATACCAAAGACTAGAGGGTACTCATTGAGTTTGATGAGACTGATATTCTAAGAGGTCCAAATGAAAAAATATTTTATAAGTTTTGTATAAAATATGGGTAAGATAAAAGTAAGCATTTTGTATGATGATTGGAGATGTGTGTAAAAATCTATAATATCTTTGTCGTGGGAGACGATTTTGGAAATATATCTTTTTATTTTTCGTATACTCTTTAAATTTCTCTAGTATAAAATGTCTTACCTATTCTTTATCAGATGAAATTTGATATTCCTGAAATTGGAGGAGTCAGGAAGAAATTATTATCGATGGCTGCTAGGAGATGGAGGGATTCAAATCAACCCTCAATTATGATTTTCTTTTTGGTCATAGGATTGATGACAATTCATGTCATATATATCCTTTCATCAATGAAGAAACATGGATACAATTTGTATATAGTAGAAAAAAAGATTAATTTTGGTAAGGGAAATGTAAACTTTTATAACATTTCTTATATAAATGATCTTATTAATGTTTTTCTAATGATTAATTATTCTTAATTTTTAGAAAACAAGGACATCTCATCAGGATATCCAATCTAAAAAATTTTCCCTCATAGTTTATCTTTGGGAGGGTATACATTATTTGAACAAAAAATGATGGCGCAAAAATTAAAAAAACTAAGACCCGAATCTTAGAGATATAGAGAGGTTTCCCATCCATCCCCTCCAACCAGACATCAAAATTGGAAGAGGTATTAGATGGGAAAAAAGAGGAAATATATTTTAGAAGAATCGAGAATCGTAGCTGATATGATTATAAGATATTTATTTTATTTATTTAAGTTATCTATATTATTTATATAATTTGAATCATTACAGAAATGTTCAATTAATTAATACAGGATTCTCTTGATGAGAAGAGCAGACATGGGGTATTTATAGCTACAGGGAGGTAGGTTATTTAATCTGATACATTGGGAAATCCCGAACACCCTGGTTTTGTACGAGGATATGTTGCGGGTGTATCAGTAAGAAATGAGTTCCCTCATTTTTCAACATCTAACATTGTGGGTGTTTACCAAAAAATAGAATCATTGGAGGTTGATGTTAAAAATATTAATGCAATGATGGAGGAAAATATTATATCATTAGTACAGTCTATGTTTTCAGATATGAAAATAAAATTTCAGACTATAGCTCCCCATCCTCCACCTCACCCTACAGACCCCATTATTTATCCCCACCTCAGCCAGTACCTCTAACTCCCCCACCTCATCATGAGGAACCCATTTTTATCCTACTCCTTTTCCATGGCTCCCTACTTATTGTGAGTTGTATGTTGATTATCCTCAACATCATATAGTTGCATATGGGCTGGTATATTGTATAGAAGATACAATTTGTCATCAAAAGATAGAGGTAGAGCACCATCATGACAATTTATAGGATATTATAGATAGATCTGCTTGAGTAACATTACCTACAGATGAGGTGATGATAGTTGGACATAGTATCAAACCATTTTTAGTTTTTTCATCCAGATTTCCATGGCACATTACTATAGAGGTATGTATTGTTATATCTTTTATTTTATTTTTTTAATTAAAATTAATTCCGTATTTTCAAACTAATATATTTTTCAATTTATTTTTACAGGAATAATTCAAAGTAAAATAAACTGTGTATAGACAACAAAAAAGACAAATGAATATGACATTAGATATAGATTCTTGTAGTCTTGACATATTGTCAAGATATTCATATTTTTTAGTGGATAATTATGAGTTTCTAATAGAAGCTCAGGTTTGTAGACGTGAAATAAATGTGGGGATTGTGAAAAATGATATCATAGAGCTTTTTACTAGAGATTAGATGGGCTTCAACGTGGTGTATATTTTTCCATGTAAATATTAACACCTTTCCTTATGTTATATTTATTAAAAATGTATACTTATTTCTATTTTGTATTAGGTATCCTTATAACATGTGTGAGAACAATTAGCAGACAAATTTATAAGGATTCATGTACCCACGTTTGATTTCCTATAAAGCACATACATTGGATGAGTAATAAAGAACACTTTATATTGATGAAAGATTTGAATAGAATATAATTACATAGTGTTGGATGATGCCTTTTTTGTGATAGGTATGAAATAAATATATGGAAAAGTGTTCATTATCTATTAACATAAAAAACCTATAACCTTAAAATTTATTTTATATCCGTGATCATTGGATGTTAGGTATTTATTGTGTAATGGTGAAAACACTTTATTGGATATGCCCTATCCATAGAGATGTGTGGGGAGGTTTTAATAATATATTGGAAAAGTAAGATTCATATTTATAAGAGTTGATTATGTTATAATGTTTTCATAATTTAGCTCATTTGTATTATTTTATAATAGGGGATGGTTCTACTTTCTGAAAAACACAATGAAAAACATTTCCCCGATCAAATTTGTAAAAGTAACAGTAAATATCCCGTTATAATTTTACTTTTTTATTTTTTAAATAAATAATTTATTTTTAATTGACAGTCATTTAAAATGAATTTTCATGAACAACACGGTATCATCAAATGTAGATATTATATTTTATGATTTTCATATGAAATAATCACAACTTAAACACTTGGGATCTTTGACCTTGTAATATTTCTTTTTAAACATTAATATAATATTTCATTTGATTTATTCATTATACATGCTTAATACAATCCTTTTAATTTTTAGCTATTTGAAGAACCTCAAACCTATATTTCTAAAGAGGTCAAACACTTACAAGTTGAAGGGTCAAAATATTTTACTGGTTTGATTGGATTTTACATTATTTGTAGGGTAAATTGTAATTTTGAATATTGTAATTATAATTGTGTTTTTGGTAGTTATTTTGGTTTGATTTATGTTATTTATTTGAAATTGTATGTTTTGAATGTTATATATGTGAATGTTTAATTTTTCTCTAGTTCTTCTTGTTTTGGTCTAGTCTGATGAATTTTATTGTATGGATTCTGGACTAGTTTTGGTTTTATTTTGGTCAAGTATCTACTTGTTTAATACTTTGGCATAACATAATAATGGTTTCATGGGGGGGGGGGGGGGGGTCCCAGGGGTGGGGGGAATTTCTAAGCGGTAGGGGGTGTCCACGGGGGGGGGGGGGGGGGTATCCATGGGGGGTGGGTTGGGGTCGAGGGGTGGTCAGGCTGTCTGGGGGGTGTCTGGTGGGAGGTGGTGGCGGTGGTGTTGGTGGTGTGTGTTTGTCGGGGGGGGGGGGGGGGTTCTAGGGGTGTGGGAGCATGTCTAAGGGTGTGGGTTGTCCGGTGTTGTGGGGGTTTCCAAGGGGTGGGGGCTATCCAGGGGGTATTAGGGGTGGAGTTTCTAGGGGGTGGGAGGGTGTCCAGGGGGTGGGGTGGTGTCCAAGGGGTTGGGGGGCTATCGAGGAGGGTGGGGGAGGGGGGATATCTAGGGTGGTCTGTCTAGCAGGGTGGGGTTGTCCATGGTGTGGTGGGGGCTATCCATGTGGTGTCCATGGGGGGTGTCTAGGGTGTCCAAGGGATGGGGGTGTCCAGGGGGTGGGGGTGGTGGCGCTATCCAAGAGGGTGAGAGCTGTTGTCTAGGGGTGGGGGTTGTCTAGGGGGTGGGGGTGTCTAGGGGTGAGGGGGCATGTCTAGTGGGTGGGAGGGTGTCCATGGGGTGGGGGGTTGTCCAGTGGGATGGGGGGATGTCTAGGGGGAGTGACTAGGGGGAGGGTGTGTCGAAGGGTGGGGGTGTCTAGGGGGTGGGAGGGCGTCCAGGAGGGTGGGGCCTGTGAAGGGGGTGGGAGGGTTTCCATGTGGGTGGGGGTGTCCAGGGGGACTGTCTAGTGGGTTGGGGGGATTTCCATGTAGGGAGGGGCTTTCCAGGGGGTGGGAGGGTGTCTAGTGGGTGGGGGTTGTCCAGGGGGGTGGGGTGTGTAGGGGAGAGGGGTCTATCCATGGTGTGTCTGGGGGGGGGGGGGTTCAGGGTGTTGAGGGGTGGGGAGGGGGTTTCCAGGGGGTGGGAGACGTCCAGGGGTGGGGTTATCTAGGGAGGTGTCCAGGGGGGTGTCCACTGGGTTGGGGGTTGTCCAAGTGGTGGGGGGTATCCAGCAAGGGTTCTAGGGGGTGGGGGTTTCCATGGTGTCCAGGGGTTGTAAGATGTCAAGGGGTGGGGGTGTCGATGGGGTGGGATGGTGTTCAAAAGCATGGGGGCTTTCCAGGGTGTGGGGGATGTCCAAGCAGGGCTGTGCAGGGGGTGAGAGGGTGTCCCGGCGATGAGATAGTATCCAGAATGGTGGGGTATATCCAGGGGTGGGGGATGTCAAGCTAGGTGGGGGGATGTCCATGGGTGGGAGATTTCTCGGGGGTAAGAGGGTGACTTGGAGTTTTGGGGGGATATCAAGGGTGGTGGGGGTTGTTGAGGGGGTGGGGGGCCATCCAGTGCGGTGGGGGTTGTCCATGGGGGTATGCACTGTCCAATGGGTTTTATGTTTTTTAGTTTAAATTTTATGTTTTGAATGTTATGAATGTGAATGTTTAATTTTTTATGGTTGTTCTTATTTTGGTCTATTTTTGAGGTTTTATTGCTATGTATTCTATTTTGGTTTTGGTCTAGTTTTGGTCTATTTTCTCCATGTTTCAGGTCATCTTTGGAAGGGCGTAGTAATGGTTGAATGATTTTATTAAAAAAAATTATGTCGGTTATTTTATAACTGATGTAAAAAATGCATGGGAATGGTTTTTTACGTCTGTTATTTTAAAACCGACTTAACAAATACATGGGAATGGATTTTTATGTTTGTTATTTCATGACTGATGTAATAAATGAATTGAAATATTTTTTTCATGATAGTTATTTTATATCCAACATAGTGTATATTTTTTCGAGTTGGTTTAGTAATAACGGATGTGAAAAAATTATTGGCAGACTGGTTTATCACATTGGTGATGAAAATAACTGATGTGAAAAATGATTTGGAGGGGCATTTGATTATATATGGTATGTAATAATCGAGGTAATAAAGTACATATTACATTTTTTATTTCAAAACCAATATAATAAATCCGGCCTCCAAAGCGTTTTCCACGTCAGTTTTTAGGAGCCGATGTGTAAAATGCTGCAGATTCATATTTTTTACTTTGGTTTTATAATAACTGATATAAAAATCAATATTTATAATGTCTCATGTAATAACATCAGTCAAGAACTTTCATAAAAATTTAAAAAAATATGACGTAATTTTTTTTATACTAGTGATCTTTATTGAAAACATATTTTACATGACCATACACATTCCTTCGTAGTTTTCATTTCATGGGATAACCTGAGGACATGAATATGAAAAGGGTGATAAATAAATCCCATTAAGGTTTTAAAAAAGAATAACATTATGAATACAGTACATGTTAGAAAATATGAATATCAATGAATCATAAAAGATACATGAATTAAAAGCCATGATATAGAATGATTATCATAACATGGAAATGAGGCAACAACATTTAACATGATATTAGCATATTCTATGTCTCATTACAAATGGATCCTGAGTAAAACCTCACTGAACATGAATTATCATGATTAAACCCACATTTTACTTGATGTAGCATGATACTAATCTTTACCCATTTCATTTGAGTGCTATCAGGTAAAACTCTTCTTAATCATTTATTTTCATTTATAAATGTGCCACAAGGATCATAAAACATAGATTCATTAAACATCATAATTTATTCCATGATAAAGGAATGTGAAATGAATACATGAAACACTATAATAAATATGAAAAATGTGCATTAATGTGAATACCCTTGATCAAGAAATGGGCATGTTATTCAATATATAATGACATTGGCTTGGAAAATCGCAGTGCAATTTCCATAGCATAACGACGTGACATAAGAATTCATTAAAATGGTTGATGATGGAGAAAGGGGAGTCTCATAATATTTAAATGTTATGAAAATTGAGGGGTTAATATAGATACATGTCCCACTATATGTAATGTAATTTAGATTCACAATACAAAATAATTTCTTGAATGTAAGTGAGGAGAAAGAAATCCCATACTGAATTTCAGCATGGTAACAGGTGTAAATGAGAGACGTTAATGAGATATAAAGGGGTATATAATAATTAAAATATAAATAGGGTAGAATGGGGGAGGTTCTTAATCATATCCCAATATTTTTAATTGAAAAAAACCTATATAATAACTTAATTAAATTTCGGAAAAAATGAGAGAGGAAGAAATCCCATAAAGAATTTCAGCATGGTAACAAGTGATCATGGGAGTTATTAATGAGAGATAAATGGAAATATAATCATTAAAAAATAATGATACAAGTATAGGGGAGGATATAAATCATACCCCATCATTTTTAATTGAAAATAAAATTGTATAACAGTATAAGGAAATTTGGACAAAAAGAGAAAGGGAGAAATCCCTTACATGGATGTGTGGTCCCAAAGTCTTGGGTGAGTCTTGAGAGGGGCTTCTTGGGTGGTTGGGGAGAATTTATAGGATTATAGAAATATTAGGGTATATATTGGTCATTCTCACAAAATTGTTAGTGAAGATGAAGTGGGATATTGGGTGGGATTATATATTAAAGGAGATGGAATTATTTATTATTTAGGTTTTGGCCACAACACATTAAACTAATCAAAACCAAAAACCAAACCATGGTTTTTGCCCAATTGTTTTACAAATGGGAGTGTAAAACACTATTTTATAGGTAAAATTTCATAACTTCTTAAAAAATTAGTCTTGTGTATGTGGAGGTGAGTCCCACTCCCAGAGAAATCCTTTTAAAATGACAAAATGTTTTATATGTCTTGGATGGTCAACTAAGGCTTTGTAAAATAAACACAACAAACCTAAAATCACATTATTTTATTGGTAAAACACATATAGTCCTAAAATACCATTTATAGTAATTTATTACATAACTATTTGGTCATTATTATGTTATAAAGCACATTGTATAATTAAATGGTATTTAATTTTTACCGATAAAATTGATTGCCTCCAAAAATTTTGAATAATTTACCGTTGGATAATTTCAATGGCATGATTCCAAAAATAATATTTCTTATCTAAATAAATTTAAACATATGTGAATTTTTATGTTGAATATAAAAACAGATATTTATTGAAAATTCATTAGTTTTTACAAAAAACCATTTTCAAACCATAATAGAAATTACAATTATATTCATAAAAATTATACGATCATTAAAATTTAATAAAAATAAATTTATTATTAATATTTTATTGAAATATTATTTACTTAAAAAATCCATTAATTCATAAAAATATTTTTTTTTAATTTAATATAAATTATAAATACTTGTTTTGATTTAAAAATTATTTACTAAGAAAAAATAATAAAATGAATGTATATTCATTATTATATAAAACAATAATGAACATAATCATAGTGATAAGGCTTTTTTACATTACCCCTTATATCACCCACATAAGACCTAAGGGTTAGGTGTGCGATGGCAGCAGACTCGTGGGGTGGCTCAGATAACAATGCTCTGGTGGAAATCTCTACCAACTTACACTTCTCACATAGGTGGTCCATTCGAGAATAATGTGTTAAATATCATCTATGAATTATTATAGAGTGAATCCCAATGTAGCCACCCTCTTTCCATGATATGATAAATGGGATTTGTATGGAAAAATGCTACTATATGAGGTCATCGCATCCCTAGTTTTACTAAATTTGATTTGTTAAAGCCTTATATTTATATTAATCATGTGATCACTGTTAAATGACTATATTAGAAGCAATAACAATTCTTAATGTTATTTTAAAATCCAAAAAACCAAATAAGTGAAAATGTTATATATTCATTTTACATAATAATACATTAATTAGATTTAGAGGAATTTCCATTAAAAAAATGTTTGGGTGTTTAACATTCCTAGGATTAAAGATTTGTATATGTGATAACGATTCAAGTTAGTGGAAATATATGATATGTGGATTTTATAGAAATAATTAATCAGAACTAAATTCCGATCATTGATGGAAACAACTCTCAACACAAGAAAAATTTGATGGAATACTATTTCTAATCAGTAGGAATAAATATATCTATAGATACGACACCTAGGATTTCAATTAGAATGTAATATATATATTTATCAGAAGGAAAAATGTAATTAATTAGAAGAAAAAATTATAAGAATCAATATATTAGAGAGATCCTTATGTACTATTGTCTATATGATTTTGATTTCATGCAAATACTTAAATTATATGTTGAATAAACCACATAAAAATTAATATAGAGACTCAAATGTGGTAGAACCTATATTTAATGTTTTATGGAACATGCTTTAGGACATTAGTATTCACCCAAGTGAAAATTATGATGAATTATTTGATTTAGTAATTGATATTATGGAGGATATTAATGGTATGTGATAAAATATTAATGATTTAAGGATAATAATTAATATATTGTGAATATTTACACCCCCAATATAATCTAAAATCCTATTTACTTGAGGATATAGATCCAAAGGAGATGTCTTATGAATGTCCTCACAATTCCCTTTTCCCATATGTGATAATAAATGATGATAAAAAGGAAATGAAAAACGTGAAGTATATTGAGGTGAATTTCTTTTCCTTGAATAAGTTCAACATTGAATATTATAATGAAAAATAATATTTTGAAGAATTATTTTCATTAATATAATCAATTATGAATTGTAAAAAAGGAAATAAAATGGGAATACTTACACATAAATGATATTTATGTAAACAATTTTGTATCCTTATAGAAATGTGTTATAAAAAATTAAAAGGTGATTATGAGGACAATAGACATCCCATAAATAATTATTTTGATAATAGTATTGGAAGTATACATACTAATAATAATTTATTCGAGAAGATGAAGAAGATTTTATAAGGGGATTATAGAATAATAGTAAAACTAATAGATTTTAAAATGGAATTTCAATACCATAGCGATGATGATTTCATAGATATTCTAGGATAGTTAAAAAATAAATAAGAAAGTGATGATGATGAGATGGTGGTTGATAAGGGGAGTTGGTATCCATAGAGATTTATATGATTTACACAGTGAAATTGGTTTTTAAAGAACTAGGAAAAATAATTTTTTTAGATTGGTTTATGAAACTATACTCTATATATAATATTATAAAGAGGAGATGTATTAGAAAACAGAAGTGATAAAAATTATCAAATTGAAATAAATTAGTCCTTAGGGATGTTTATTGAGTATATTCCAAAAAATCAAAGAGTAGGAATGAGTTATCAAGGATTTGATTCATATAGTGAATTATCAGGTCAAATGTTTGATTGATCTTGAAGAAGAGGCAATCATTAATAGATAAATAATAGATTATTCAGAGATAATCACGACTCATTGTTAAAAATCATGAAATATGGTCAAACAAGTGATAAAAAATTAAATTATAAACATGGTTGTCTACCAAAAAATTAGTGGATAATTAAAAGGTTCAAGCAGAACTATATAATGAAAAATATATTATAGGTAGTGATAAATATGTGAAGGTATCGATGGTCGATGGGATACGAGAAGCACTAACTCAATATTTGAAGTCTTATTTTACCATGAAATCAAATTAGAACATTCAAATAACCGAAAATACCATTGGTGTTAAAGAAAATGAACACAAGTGTAGAAAAATAAATAAGTGTTATTATTGTAGAAATATGCTATAGTATTAGAATGCATGTTTCATATCTAACCAGTACGTAACTAAATAATTAAAACAATGGAATTTAATCCAAGGTAGAAATTCAAGTTGTTATTTTAATGGAAAATCTTTTTAATATGGAGCATATGGGCATTTAGTCGGGTATTACGTATCAATAAATTTGAGGAATGTTCTTATAATGACCCAAAGTTATAGAATAAAAAAATCATGGAATCATAAAGAGGAATGAAAATGTAAAATTGTTTTATTCGATGAATGATAATTTTGGACTATCATATTCTGGGGAGGATAAAAATAGATTATTCTCCCTTGATATTGAAAGAAAAAAATTTATAAAAATGAAAATTGTTGATAATATATTTCTTATAGACATTGCAGTAAAAGTATGAGATCATTTTTAAATATAGCTTTTTACTCCAAATTTCCATCCCATATGATATGAAACAATCATCTAGACAGTGGAATCACGTATGAAAAAAATATATTTATATGATTTTACAATGATTAATATTAAATAATTATTGGATTAGGGGAAGAAATTTTTTTTAGAAATACCATAATATGAAATGATAACATATTTTTTAATAGAGTTTTTAAGAACATAATCATTGTATGTTATCTGAAAGACTCATGATATGTACTTAATTTCGCCAAGAATAATTGTACCATAAATGGATATGATGGTGGAGTTGTGAGGAAAGCGAACCATAGAAATCCGAATGTCTACCTCATTAAGGTATTATAATATATTTGATTTCTATCGAAGGAGGATGTAAATAGATTATGGAATAAATGAAATGGACACATGAATCAATTATATTGTGATGATATAGGGAATAATAATTAAGCTTGTGGTTTTTGGAAACTATCTCTTTGTCATATATTTTTATAAAGGTATAATTATGAGATAGATTTATAAGTCAGAGGAATAGAAGTAAATGACTATAGTAGAATTAGTTCATGAAGATGTGTCTTGATCGATATCCAAAATTGTTATCAATAGATAGAGAAATAATATTCAATTTTTTGATTATTATAGTAGAATGGAAATTATTATGGTAATTTCTCAAAATAAGTTGTTATTAAATTGAATTACTCAGTATTAGATATAGAATAAATAGATTCTCAATTAAAAGATTCTAAAGGTATGTATTGTTAATGGAATGATTCTTATAAATATATAGGTGGTTAAATATCTTGAGAAGAATGGCATAATGTAATATGATTTAGTAGATATAACTTCTTAACCCAATTGTGTGGTTGAGAGAAGAAATATGATCAGAAAAATCATGGATATAATGATTATCATTGAGAAATACTTACAATAAAATTTTATGATAGAAGTAGTCTTAGGATTAAACTATGTCACCAATAAGGACTAATTTTATCTTAAGTAAGAATAGAAACAGTAAATGATGTATTGAATAATTAGTCTTTCACTGAAACACTATTGATTATTTGAAAGAGGGTTCTTTATTTTTTATTTTGTGAAATGTAGAATGTTTATGTCTCATAGTGACAATGAAATTTCTCTAGGTTATATTTATAGAATCAAATCATATTTTAGTTTCATAAAATTTCTTATAAATTTTTTTTCATGTGAATTTGTCAAAATAGTGGAGATTTAGTAGACTCTTTATAAAAATAGTGAATAAATTCTATCAGATAGTGATGATGTGTTAAAATTTTTTTGTAAAATGGTATAATGTTAAAATTAATGAAGAAGATGATAATGTGGGGATAAAAATTCATACAAGTAGCAATATAGAGGTTGAATAATAGGGATAAAATTATTGATTATAATACCTTCAGTGATCAGAAAATGATAGTTCAGATGAGGAGAATGATGTATATAAATAATTAGTTTCTTTTATCTTATGCGGGGATAATTTATTTTACCAATATTGTTTGCATGAGAATTAAATTTATGCTATGAATAATAAACCTAAGAAAATTGAGATAAATCATACATGATATTTTTTTTCTAATTTTTGAGGATAAATTATTCACAAAAAAATGGGTGTTCTAGAATAAAATTAGTAAATATAGGAAGGTGATTGGGAACATGTCATGAATAGTTTGCAAGGGGTATATCGTGATTGATGAAATTGATGTTGATGATACTTTTACACTAGTTTCCCAATATAAATCTGTTAAAATTTTCTTGGATGCATTTTTGAAAATAATATTCAAGGATTATTTGATGTGTGTGAATATGAAATTACTTAATAGTATTCATGATGTGGATGAGTACATTAAACAACCAATTAGGTTACTTGTTGGTGATGATGAGGGACATTTTTGTTGGTTTAGGAAGGATTTATATGGGTTGAAGTAAGTACCAATAACATAGTATTATAGTCTTGGTCACTACATAAGGGAGATGAGATTACAATGAGGTATAATAAGCCAAAATCACTAAAATTGGAAGAAGAAAGGACCAAGTTTGTTGGTCCTCATTTATGTGGATTAAATAATATTTGGATAATTAAAAACTTATAGTTTAATATTTTTTCAAAATATATGTGGTTCAAACCCAACAAATAGATGATTGAGGAGTTATTAATTTTATATGTCCAATAGGTAACACAGAGAAGCACTCAAACATTTATTTCTAAATCAAAAAAGGCATAACAAGGCATCAATATGTTTGGAAAAAGGAATTGAAGACAATAAAATACCATGTGGCTACCCTAAAGGAATTTTAAAATGATAATAGTTCCAAAGAGGTAAATATCATGGAGTATGAGAAGAGTATTAGGAAACAATCATGCTTATTGATTTCTTGACATGAAATTGTTTTTTCTATATTCCAAGAAGCATGTCTCAAATATTGATCCATGGGAGTCCCCAAGATATCTTTGAAAATATTACATTAGTATATTAAAAACAAGTTTAACTTTAGGATAATCTATCATCAATCGTCCTAATAATAATTATTAGTCTATAAATATATGGATTGGGATTTCTTAGTTGATGATATATAGTCAACATTACGGAGTAAATTAACCCTTATAAAATTGTGTATTTCATTAATTGTTATTGTATAAGTCTAAATTTCATAGAGAACTACTGAAGCTTAATATATTGTGGGTAGTAAATACATATTGATGTTTTGTGGTTGAAGAAGTATCTTAAAGATATGGTATTTTAGGTGAGTTATGTAATTGTAATCAATTGTGAATTCTCAAGTACTGTCAATAAAAGAAGAACTCACACACAAAACTCAAGGGTAAAGGACATATAAATAGAGTATCAATTCATTAAGTGAAAATTTTGATGTTTTTTAGTAAATATAGAGTATAATCTTACTAAATGTCATGTTATATATATGATGAAAAATTACATACCCAAAGATGTGTTTTATAGTAATCAACTAGCTCAAAAAGTCAATATAAAACTCTACACATATATAATGTGGACCTGGGGCACCAACTTCCCTTAGTATAACTTATATTTTCTCATGAGTTTTATAATTATTCTTTTCTACCTACATCCCACAAATCTATAATCGTCAATATGATTTAAAAATGGGGAGATATATTATTTAGGAATGTTTTGGGGATTGATCAATCCCTTTTAGGTATAATTAAGAATGATAACTTGTGGGATATATTCTATGTAAATACTGAGGGAAAAAACATACAGAGGAATTGTATCCCTGATGATGATAATGTAATTTTATTACAAACTAAATATAATGAAATGAAATAAGGTAATATCTTTTTCAGAAATGGATAAATTGATGATGTGATTTGTTAATAATAATTACCTATTACTTTTGTTTCTCACACAAATCATGACACATGTGGGATTAGAGTATAATTATGTATATATTTGATCACTATTTAGAGTTTCATAAGTAAGATGGTATTTTTAGTAGAAACTATTCATGTTTTGATAAAAATATATTCAATTAGTTCAAGTGTTTTTATAAAAAACATAGATCAAGATTGTTGGTATAAATCACTTAAGGATTCATCATGGAGTTTTTGGGGTTCTATATATTGAAAAATAATATTGATTTTTTTATAACATTAAGAAATTAAAAAATTCAAGAAGAAGTGGTGGTCGAAATGAAAAAATTTATAAAAGAACTTGTTCGAAAATTGTAATAATATAATTATTTTCATAAAACTATGGAGTTTCAAAAAAATTAGAGGCATAGTTGCACTACCTTTGGACAAAAATGATTCTAATACTATAAAGGAAGACCCAAAAAAGTGGATTTTGGTAAAAAAATCCATGAAAGTGGATTTCAATTATCTTTTAATCAATGTAGTTGAAATTTATTATAGGAAAAAATAAGTTTTATGAATAGTAATTTCGACCTATAGATGGGTTTGTAAAACATTATTATAGAGAGTGAACGACTTTGATAAAATCATAGAAATGTATTTTTATATAAGATTAACATGAATATATTTCTTATTATAATTAATTATTCCCAATTATCAGTTTCACATTTTTAAAACACAATGACTATACAAAAATTTTCTTTTAGATAAAATGTGATTTTGGTGATAGCTTTTTAATACACATAACCCCTGATTTAAACAAAACACTTTAAAGTAACATTTTTCATAGTTAATTAAATTATAACACTTTTATAGTGTTTATATAGTAAATTTATATAACATATATCTAATAAAACATTTTGAAATTAATTCAATATATTTTATAAGAATAAGATAAATAAGAACCCAATTTTATATATAAAATATTATTTTTTTGTAAAATAAATTTTGCAACCTTTTAACAGAGAACCTATTATAAATATGTAATTAGAAACTATTTTAATTTTTATATATAAATATAATATTAATTTTTTAAATCATAGCATCAAAATTTGGATATGGTTGTTTTCAGAGAAGATTAATTTATTTATGATCATTTAAAAAAACTAAATTTTAATTCAAAACTATTTTTTCATATAATTCATTTATAAGGATAAATTATGTTTATATATTTTTAGATGTTTAATTATATAATGCATAAATAAATTAATCCAATTTTGTTTATTTTAAACAAATTCACATTGGTATTTTATAGAAAATAATGGAAAACATTTGACCATTTTTTACATTGAAAACACACCCTCTCATCCCGTATGAAATTTAAATTTTAAAAAAAAAATTAGAAATTTAATTTATTATAATAAAAAAAAATTATTCCATATTTGGAATAAGAATAATTTATAATTTCTAATAAGGTAAATTTTTTTGGAAACAAATATTATTGAATGTGATTAAAATTAATAACAATGATTTTGAGAAAAATTAGTTTACTAAAGAACAAAATCATAATAATAAGAGTCAAAATGACATATAAACTTGTATAAAATATATTTTATGGACATATTTGGAGTCTATACTAACATTATGTACTTTATACCATTATTCGATCTACTTTCCATTGGAAAAGGAATGGTGGAATTTGCTTTCAAAAAATTTACTATATTACCACTCCTCCACCGTAAAATGGCAACCACACCTCCCACTTCCTCAAAAAAATTTAGCCAATTTTTCATAACCTATATCTCCCCAAATAGATACTTAAAGTCCCAACCATAAACCTTGATGCTTTACATAGGGTATAAATCCAACCAATAAATCCCTTTAGAGGAATCCAAAAAGAGTTACCTGATTAAAAGGTAACATCCTTCATCAAGTTATTTAGATTCATTTATATTTCCATTATTTTTTCCTTCTTCCATGACAATGTAAAATCAAAATTTTCCTAAATAAAACTATTTTTTTGTTTAGGGTTTACCTACACATACATACACTTATATCAAATGAGAAACAAACTTAAAATTTGTATGCGGTGAGCTACCACCCCATGAAATGATGATTGTTAATGTTTTTCATTTTTCACCTCTTATGGTTGGGAATTATGAAGAAAAAATTCATAATATATTTTATATATTATTTGTTTTATTTATTTATTCTTATTTAATTATTTTATAACACATGCATTTATACATTCCATTTTTTTGTAAATATGATAACATCGTTTTGTGAAGTTTGGTCTACCACTTATTCAAAGCGATGCGATTCATTTATCATATACAAGGAACATATAAAATATTATTTTAAATAATAATATATAACATAAATGAAATATATATTATATTCTAAAAATAATTACATTTTTGGAAGCATAATATACCATTTTCATTATTACCATTTTCTCACACTAAAATGTGTCAACTTCGGTCGTGGCCTTATGTACTTCCACTCATGGACTACCATCTCCCCAAAACGATGTTATTCATTTTAAACCACAAGAATTATAAAAGTATATATGATTAAATAAAATTTTATTTATAATATAATAATAATTTTGGAATGATATTGTGTCTCATAAATTCTTTCTAAAATATACATTGAAAAATGGAAATATTTCACAAGCGTATGTACACCTTACCATCTCAATGATTATAATGTTGATTAATTTTTCATAACCATATTAAATGATTATTTAAAAATTATATTTAATATAGAAATAAGATAATTATTTCATGATTATTATACTCGATATGATTATATAATGGCCCTTTTTAACATAGTGGACGTACTAAAGTCATTTTTGACACGTGAGTAAACTATAATAACAAGTGAATTGAAAGTAATAATAAAATTGAAAAATTTTATGAAGAATGTAAATAATTAACAACTATATATTATACATGAATATAAATAAACACATGAAAATAACAACTCAAGGTAAGGGATTACGTCAAAATTTACATTCCATTGTGACTTATTTTTTTCCAGGCACCAAATCAATTTTCTATGGTGTATATATTACATTTAGTTATATTATATAATGAATATAATTTTTATAATTATGTTATACGTTTCATTTAATTTTATTCCTTCATGGGGATTATGATTGAAATGATTCCATGTGGTATGGGTTACATTAGAAGGTTTAATGATTACTTTCCTCAAGATTGATTTAAGGATCATTAAATGGAATTTCCATTCACAAACATCCAAAACCAGTATTGTTACTTATCCTCAACTGTGGATTATTGTAGCAGTCTACATCCTTTATTCAATTAATAATTTTGATGAGGAATATTTCTTATTAATTTAATGGAATATTGGATATGATGAATGATTTGGAATAGTGTGATTCTAGTGTGGCCTGATTATTAATATCACCTTGATGCATTAGTAGACTCATGAGAAGAATTAGTTGGCCAAATATGATTGATTTTTACCCAACTTTCTAAACTTCCATGTTAATGGTATTGAATATAAATGTATAATGAAACAATGAAACATGTCCTCAAAAGATTAAAAAGTTCCCTCATTTAGATTCAGTTATTATTTATCCATGATATTTTCACATTGAAATACCTATTGATACATTCAATTATCAGTTTACTGTTTAAATATAATGTGTTTTGGTTTCATACATTAACATATTGATAATATCTTATCTATTTATTTGAAATTACATGTGTTATTAGTTACTTACCATTCCATGATGATTATTCTAATAAATTCATAATTTTTTTCCATTTTACATAACCATACATAATATTTTGAGATCACACTTGTTATGTTTCATTTCCCCACGTAATGATGAAAAAATATTAAAAAATATTTAAAATATTTAGTTTATTTAATTTTATTAAGTGTATTGTTTAATTTTATTTTTCCAATGTATTATGGGTATCATGTATGCAATATGGATTTTCAAAACTACTAGATTGATAGGTCCTTCAGGATGTGGTTCCTTGTAATCTGGCCAATGTAAAAAAATAATGAACCGACTTTGATATTCTGTGGTCAGGGAATTATAGTTTGTATGAATAGATGTTTATTAGAAATATAAAAAACAAGATATAGAAAACTTAGATTTGGAAACATGCCCTAATATATAATTTGAGAAAAAACTATTGAAAAACATCCTATAATTTTGGTAAGGTTGTGATTATCTTGGTATTTCTAGAAATAAATCCCTATTGGAATACTAAAAGTGGAATTGGTTCTTGGATTAATGTACGTAGGGACAAAAACTCTTACAAGGTGCATTGTGCTTGACCTGTCGTGACATTTTACATGAAAAAGAGCCTTTCTACACAACTAATTTGACACTCAAAGGGGATATGCTTATGATAATTCACATTTTAATTAAAAATCATAATGAAGGATTTTAATTTAATGATATCATCAAAGAAAACATGTTTATTATTATTATGAGATTAGTTATGAAAAAAATTATCAATTTTTGATTAGGGTTTCACATGTTTTGGGATTATAAATTATGTTACATAATGTTAGTATTTAATGAAGTATATTCATTTGTCTAGAAATGTACTTCATATGAATAATGGTACCAGTTTTCATGTAGAATATAGATATTTCCCTAAAGAAAAAACAATAAAGAAGGTAGTGGAACTAAGAATGTTATGGAAATTATTGGCAAAAAATCCCTCAAGGAATAATTTAATCGTTTTTGAGGTGACTGTGTTTGCAGAAAGAGAAAACACCTTTGTATAAATTTGTTGACAAAGAGCGTTTACATGGTAAGTTTTTGAGTTCAATTAATGGACAGTCTGGAGGTGGCACAGAAAGAGAAAATACATGGTGGTGCCATTTTCTAGTATTTGCCAAATTTTTTGGCCTAAAAATTAGAAAATGGAGAAAAGTGTTTTAGGAAAATGGACATGAACGCTAGTGCCTTGGAAGAATGGAAACTTGTGGGCCATATGTCTTTCAAGATCAGAACATCAAAATATGGGAATGGAAAAAGGGGCACCAATGTTTCTGTTTGGTCACACAAGTGACTAGGGCGACAGAGTCTAGGGCGGGTATGCTTGCATGCCAAGAGAAGATTTGGGTGATAGCTATCAGGGTACCCAAATGCCTATAAATAGTTGGCTACCACACCACATTTTTGTTGGAGTTCAAAACATAGAGAAAATTAAGGCTTCAATCGCGGAGGAGTTTTGGGCGTGCAAGTGGTGGTTTGGGTGCGCAAGTATAAGGTTGTTTAGAAGTTGCACGCCAATTGAAATTTTCACACTAATATTTTTGTGGGTGTAAATGGTAGTGATTCTACCATGTTTGGAGTTGAAGAGGGGGGTTTCATGGAAGTGGTTTGGAGACACTTGAATGCCAGGATTAGAGAAGCGCACCAAATCTTAGAGAAGTGCATCAGGCTTGGAAAAGCGTGGTAGACATTTTAGGGTTGAGTGAAAAGTTATATGTTTTCCCAGTACATACATGGTAAAGTTGTATTTATTAGTGTATAAATGTGTATGTTTAATTGATCATCAACATATAGAGGGAAATGCATTTATTTTTGATAATTAAGGGACCTATAAGTCTTTAAAAATTGAGTATATATTCTGCAGATGCAGTGAGCACACATTAGTTGAGAGAGTATCGAGCTCTCACATTTTGATTGGTTGTAAAATAAGAGGGACAATGAGTCCACTCCGAACATTATAAAAAAATTTCGTTTTTAGTGGATTTGGTACATTGGAACATCACCGATCTATTCTCCTTAAACCTTGCCCAGTGTGGGTGAACCAAATAAAAATCGTTGTGTCCTGTGGATTATTTAGTTTCTGTTTATACTTTGCAACATTAAATAGAGATAAGAGAGTTTTTTCTTAACTACCGAAAAATTTCAATAGGGGAATTTTTTTTATCTATCATACCCTGATGGATTAACATGTTCCATAATGATATTCTCCAATGTTGGAATTATTTATATGAAAGAGTACCCCATAATTTAGTTGGACTACTGATGAAATGGAATCTATGATATGGATTATGTATTTGGAGATGATATTTATGTAAATGGGATGTGGATAAAATTAATGTATTACACTTTTGTTATACTATTTCAATGGTTATTGATATCAATTTTGGTCATTAATTCAGAATACTATATCGGAAGAAGAAACAGACCTCTAGTAATGGAGAACTTTTATAGAAATATTATTTTATAAATACTTAGGTCAGGGGAAACAAATTGAGAAGAATATAAATCCCTTTTATTTTAATAAAAAGTTGAATAATTTGTTTAGGAGGCAGAAGCTACCTTTACTAGGAATTGAAGGTATAAAATAGAGTTTATAAGAGACATGAAATGAATGATTAATCATTTATTTTAATGAATTAAGATTAGTCTATGAGGGGTGATGTTGTCTTAAATATTTTATTGTAATGAATAAATATTTTTATGTTCTATAAATATATATATAAAATTCTCCATGTCATATGGATTCAAAGGTACAATATAAAATAAGATAAAGGAAGAAAAAATAACTGATAAAGAGAGTAATGGAAAGAAGGATTTTACAACATATCACAAATTTGGAAAGAATAACCCTGGTAAATTCATGAGAGGGTTGGGATATTTTAATAAGAGTAGATAAAAGGGTCTCCAGGGAAAATTAATGAATATTGAATAATTAAAACACTATAATTCAGTATTAACATTTCGACGATATAGGGCACTACATAAAGAGATTCCCCATGCATCCTGGAAATATACCCCGAAAATTGATACAAGGTCTAGGTGAAGAATATTCTATTGAAATAACCTAATTGGAATAATCAATGTTATTATGTATTTGGATCTAAGAAATATTTTGTAAAATTATTTTATTTATGATGGTATCAACATATGATTTTTGAAGTATAAAAGGATTATATTGTAGTACTTATTTGATAAGGATTTGGGATCATATGATGAATGGTGCCAAGAAATCTTATTTAGAAAAAATTTATTTTTTGGAAAACACGTGGTTTAGGGAATAATAACCCTTAATATGTTACTAATGTTAAAAATTATGTTTCAATAAATAAATGATTGGTTTGGACAATGTTAAGTAGATAAGTGCTGAATACCCTGGAATTTTG
The DNA here is from genome assembly GCA_963277665.1 of Viscum album. Classification (NCBI taxonomy): domain Eukaryota; kingdom Viridiplantae; phylum Streptophyta; class Magnoliopsida; order Santalales; family Viscaceae; genus Viscum; species Viscum album. The sequence continues at coordinate 1,004,668,407 of OY728164.1, read as the reverse complement.
AAATGATTTATTAACAAAGTGGTTTATACTATCAGTTTAAATATTTTATATTTTAGGAAAATACAAAAATAATTTATATTATATTGATGGAATAATAATCTAAAATGTTTTAAATAATGTTTAATGTTAATTTATGTTATTACCATATTGACATGTTTTGTATGTGGCTATTAAAATCCACTTCATCTTATTTGAAATATTCATTTTTGCAATTTTGTTACCTTAATTTTAAATTTTTGTATCATAATATTTTGGAAATGTTATCCATTTATGAAATTGTCAAATTTTATCATTGTATGAGGTTTTAGAGGTTAATGTATTACATCACCACATGATGAAACCTTTGTGAAGGAATAAATTAGAACTAGTTCAAGGAACAACCAAAGGATAAGGTCATATTTATAAAATATAAATATGTATTTAATTTTTTTACAATAGTGGGAATTAGTTATTCAACTATAGGTAAAATAGTATTGAATAATAAATTCCATCCTATTATCATTATTCTTGATGATATCAATGATTTCTTGTAATAGTGGATTATAGTTTTATGGTCATAAAATTTTAGTTGTACATATTCTCTGGAACTCTTTTTCATATATTGATTGTTATATTTTTATTCTATATCCTTGTTTTTATTTCCCACCTATGTTCTCCTACTAGAGAACCTAGTTACATGACCATTTTACTTTTCTTTATCTCTTATTAAAAAGATGTGTTATTAACCATATTCAGTATATTGGTTTTCGACAATAGTTTATTTAAATATCAAACCCATGATTACCAAGGTCGAGTTTAAATTGTGATGGTGAAATTTATTTAAATTTGGTCTAATGAAACCCCCTAAGTCTTTACAATGTTTTTTTATTAGAAGAAAATTATTTTTTTCCAAATCATTAAAATTATGACGACACCCGATTTTAAATTACTATATAGTCACATTTTTCAAAGCCAATTAAATTCTAACACTATTATAGAGTTCATATATAAAACAAATTAAATATATATCAAATAAAATATATTTGTATAAATTTGACATATTAGATAAAAATAAGATAAAAATAAAATCAATTTTATGAATAAAATACAATTTTTTATAAAGCATATATTAATGCCTTTTAAGGGAGAACCTAATATGACAACAAATTATTTTGTAAATTTTATATGTGAAATTAAATTACATTTTTGTAATTTAATGAAAAAATTAGTTTAGGTAATTTTATAGAATATTTTGAGGAAGTTTCATTTTTTTATGAATAAATAAAAATATTTAACATTAATTCAAAACTTCTTTTTTTATATAAGACATTTATATGGTTAATTAATGTTTATAATTGGTTTTAATGAATAAATATATCAACTATGCATCAATTAATACAATTTCGGTTATTGTAATCAATTTAACATTGGCATTAGACACAAAATATTAGAATTATATTTAAAAAAATTTAATTAAAACCCTGATTTTTTATCCTGTGTATATGATCAATTTTAAATTAATTTCACCATGTTATCTTTTTGGAATTTGGAAAATTTTCTAATATATTTTAATTCATAAAAATTTACATTTATTAATTATTTTATAATTGTTTTTCACTAAATATGTTAGTGAATGTGATTAAAAACAATTATAATGATTATTTGATAAATTAGATTAATAGGGGACTAAAGATTAAACATAACTGCCAAAATGAACTAGAAATATGTAAAAAAAACATTTTATGTAAGTATGTAGATTCTAGAATGACCATTGTATACATTTCAACATTATTGGATCCAATTTACATAGGAAAAATTGTGGTTGGAATTCCATTTCAAAATATTTACAGGAATTCCACTTCAGCTCCACTATAAAAAGGTACCCAACTCCCCCACTTCCCCACACATCTAATACTACATTCGCTCGATCAATATCTGACTAAATAGAACCTAAAAATTAATACCCTACACTTAGAATCCTAACATTGTGAATAAATCTATTTGGGAAATCCCTTTGTTGAAAACAAAAAGGAATTACTCGAATAAGTACGTCTTTCCTCAAACTCATTAGTTTTATTTATTTTTCAACTATTTAAATTTTATATTTTACACGATAATATTAAAAATATCTTATATATATATATACATATATATATATATTATTTTATGGATTCTATTTACACTTACACACACATCCATCAAATGGATACTGAACTAACTGTTCGTGTACGATGAACTACTACCTCATAAATTGATTATTCTTAATTTTTTCCTTTTTCAGATCTCATGGATAAAAATTATGTTGAAAATGATATTAATATATGATAAATATGATATTTATTATGTACTTATTTTTCTGTGATTATATATTGACACATACAATTATACTTTAAATTTTGTGTAGATAAGATAACATCATTTGTGGAAGTGTTGACTGCCGACTCCTCGAAGTGATGTGATTCATTCACAATATACATGAGAAAAATAAAGGTTGGTTTAAAATAAGAACATGTAACTTAAATTAGATATATATATATCTATGATATTTTTTACATAATTAACTTTCTCTAAATATAATATAATATTTTACTTGTTACACTTTTCACACACTAAAAAATGATAATATTGGTTGTGGATGCCTAGACTACCACATCACTGACACAATGTGATTAATTTTAAATCAATAGAATTCTATGTATAAGTATATATTAATATAAAAATCTATTTATGATATTATGATCATTGCGGAAATTTATAGTGTTACTAACGTAATTTGCAGAATTATCATTGAAAATTGGGAACATTACTAATGCGTGTATATGACCTATTGTCACCATGATTGTAACATTGGTTCATTTTTAAAAACCATATTTTTTTATTGGTAATAATATTATCACTGATGTATTAATATAAAAATTATATGATGATTATTATTCTGGTTATGTGTATACAATGATCCCTTTGGCCATTGTTAACCTACCAAAGTCGTTTCAGACACATGAAATGAATATGGTCAAAAACATCTAACAAAGATATAATTGACTTAGCAGATTTGTACAACATTGAAACAAGTGATGTGAAGGTAATAATGAACTTGAGAAATTTTCTAAATCATGGAATGATTTAATAAGATTTTATTATTCTTAAATATAAAGACACCCTGGACATGTTAGACTCACTGTAATGGATTTCATCTCAATATACATTCCATTAAGACTTAATTTTTTTTATGAACCAACTCACCTATATATCGTGTATATAATTCCCTTTGAAATGTTATATCCTAAATATCGTTATTCTCATGAAATTTAATGTTTCATTTAATGTTATAATATCATATTAATTATGATTAAAATGGTTCAAAGTGGTAAAGGACACATTAAAAGGTTTAATGATTATTTTTATCAATAATTATTTAATTATAATTCAATTGTATTTACATTCATTAATTTAAATAACCCTTGATTTAACTTTTCCTCCAATAGGGATTTATTAATATTTTTTTTCTTTATTCAATGTGGATTTTTGATAATGCATATTTTTTATTAACTGAATTGATTATTTCATAAGAGAAATTAATTGGATAGGTGCAACATGGGTTGGCCCCTATTATATATATCCCCTAGATGAATCATTAATATCATGAGATGAATTAGATATAAACATTAGATCTATTTTTACCAAATATCACGAACCATCTTGTGAATGCTATTGACAGTAAAGGTTCGATATTCCAAAGAGACATGATGTCCAATAATTAAGCCTTTCCCTCACATAGATTCTATTTTTATTTATCCATGATATTTTTTCACTGGCATATCTATGGAAGAACACTAATTTCAGTTTTTTTATATGGTATGTTCTTTTTTTTATTACCCTTCCATATTAATTATACCCTATATAGTTATTTTAAGTGGCTTGTATTATCAGTTATTTATCATGCCATGCTCATTATTTTTAGCAATTCATTATTTATTATGTTTTACTTAATCATACATAGAATTTGAGAAAACCCTTATTATGTTTCCGTTACCCATTTTATACAGTTGAAAACATTGAATAAACCATCAGGGTTGTATTTTAATTATTTTTATTAGGTATCATGATTTATTCTTTTTTCCCAATGCATTATTAGTATCATGTTTGTAATATGGATTTCGAAAATAGCTAAATTGATCATTCCTTTGGGATATTATTCTTTATAATTATGATAATAAAATAAAATAATTCATCAACTCCTAACATAATGTATTGGGCCTTAAATGTTGAAAAACGTTTTGTTTCTTGAAATTTCATTTTATAGGGTATTTTATGAATTGAAAAAGTAATGACATTTAGGACCTAAAAATTCTGTTTTAATGAAAGTTGAATAAACTCATCATAAGTATCTATTGATGGAATAGTGAGTACACAGAAATATAGGGATGGATATAGTGAGAGTATAATGTAGTCGGTATGTGATTTGTAGTGAACCAAGTGGGAAATTATTTCCACAATAAAATAGAAACTAAGTAATGATATTGACTGAGAATGAAATGAGATATCTAAATATAACTTTTGTTAAAGTGGGTGTCATAGTTATTCTACTCTAAATGTTTCATAATATAAGTTATTTAGTGGATTTCTGTACTTTTTAACATATCTGATGCACTCTCCTTAGATTAGCATAGTGTGAGTGAATAAAGTAAAGATTCTTATGTCTCTCATTTACATTTAATATCACCTAATATTTGTTGTAAGGGAGATAATTGTTCATACAAATAGTGTAAAAAGATAAATGGAGAGTGTCATTTAAAGATATTTATGTACCATGATTCACCCCACATAAGATATTAATATAGCTCATACACAAAAAATTTCAACCAATTAAATCTCTTCCCATTGGAATATCAAACACTCTATTTTTCATTGGTGGATTTTTTTATTTTAAGGAATTCATCCCAGTAACCCTTTCCTATATTTTCAAAATATAAAATATTCATCGCAATACTCTCTTTTAATATTCATTACTGTGGAGGTGACAATGAAAACTTTCAAACAAGGCATAATAATTAAGCTTATAGAAATCAAAAATTAGGAAGGCCTTTTCTTATTTATATGTTCACCTAATTTTCAACCATCCTAAGAATATATTCATTAAAAATGATAACTATAAATTAGAAAAATTATTTTATGTGAAAATGATTGATATTAAAAAATAAAAAATGAATAATACTGAAATAAATCATTCTTTATATATTTTAGTCATGGGAAATAATTACTTTCAACTTTTCCAAAAATATAGTTATATTGAAACTCCTATAATTTGTGTATTTTTATTCCATAAGAAAATTTATATTATTAAATGAAATCAAATAAAATCATTAAATTATATAATTTATTCAATGCATGATAAAATAAATATTTTTAACATAGATTATATGGGTCCTTCCATCCTTACTGTTTATTTTTAAATATTTCATAATTACTTCTATAATATGGATAAACATCAAGGTTTTTCATGATTTTTTTTCAAGAATTTATTCATTTATTTATTTCAATAACATGGTTTTTCATTATTTGATATTACTTTTAATAATAATTACATTTGATAGAAATTATTATTTTTTAAAATATTTATTTATAAAAATGTCATATGTATAATCATAAATCATTGAGAAAATTTTCCCCTATGAATAGAAAATACAAACATTTTTTCATACTGGAATTCTTCATTGAGCGTCAATATGTCCCAATACTTGGGTGGTCTTGTATTTATTCAGACATAAAAATATTGATTATTCTCCCATTTATATTAGTGGATTTTTATGGTGATTTCACAATGCTATAATGAAGTAAAGATGGATATTTAATCGGTTCAAGCATGTATTTACTATGATAAGGAATATTTCATAAAAATATCAAGGATACGATTGGTAAAAATAGAAAATACTGAGAGTAGTGTCCATAAATATTCTTTAATATGTGATATGGAACCCCCATGAGAAATGGATTTGAGATCAATTACTATAATGGTCAAAAGGGGGAATAGTGTGGTACTAGAAATTAAATGGGTTACTGAGTCATATTTCAAAAATATATTCCATGTAATCCTCAATGATATATGTTGTGATATCCCTGAAATTTCGAGATAGGGTTTCAATTATCCAAAAATATTATATTCCATGTGACTATAAGTCACACACAGTGTACATTGAGACATTGTACTTAGCCATGTCACTACATACCTGATGGAATAGTGAGTTAGACTTACACAACATGTGCTTACACTATATATACCATATACATTAGACCTAGAAGATAAATATAAAAAACTATACGCACCATAAGCCCATCTGTAATACACCTCATGTAATATACATGACAAGTACACTCAGCTTCACACATCATGTAGTGCTCCTTTGGGTAAATTATAGCTTCTAACTATCTTATATTGTTATGACATATAACCATTGGGCATACATATCACATATTAATCTATGAAAATTAATTACATAACATAATAATCCACGCATGAATCATATTGTCCTAGTTTCATTGGAAACATGGTCACATAAGAAACATATTCTTCAAAACTAGAACCTTTCATATAAAAATCATAAATAATAAATTTCATCATACCCTTGGGAAAGTAAAAACAAGAAAGGGTGAGCTTAGATTCCTAGTAAATGTAAACAAAGAAGATATTAATGATCATAAAATCATAACCTGAGAATAATGGTATAAGAACATGAACATAAAATTTGGAAACAAGACCCTGTATGTCAAAAATCCTAATATTAAGTCATGTCATAAATCTTGGTATCTCATTAGACATTAATCATAATGTAATTAATCAACACGATATATGAGATCTTACTATTTTCATAAGATATAGTTTTTCTAAAAAAATCATTTAACATTGAGAACATTTGTAAATAGAAAAAGGTTCAATAATTTATTTATGGAAGTAAATCATGCACTCTTATAAATATAAGGACTAATAAAAGAAACCCAAACATAATCATATGGGAATAAAATCCAGGTCCAGGCACAAATATATGGATTTGAAAACCAGATGCACACATTATCTTATTGACATGAAATCTAATTCCACAAATGTAATGAACTAGTATTTCCACTCAAAAATATTAAATATTTTTAGATGAATATTCAATAGATTTAAAAAATACATTTATTCGGATTGAGAATGTTTAGTGTCCTTAAATACTAGCTATTAAATCCACTTATTTCATAAATGATATTCACGATATCTCATAAATATCTTCACACATATTACAAATTATAGAAATTATGTATATAAGTCTTCTCTTAATTACATCGTGGAATGAAACAAAACAAATGATCATCTCCTTTCTCAGTAAGTTTAATCATGAGATATTTCAATAGAACACGAGAATAAGGGTATAAGAACATTAGAAAGATATTTTTTTGATTATACCCTACATATCATAAATCATAAACATGAATTATAGAATTAATTGTGGTTCATCGTAAGGCATGAATCATAAAAGAATCATCAAATATGATTTATAAGAACATAAAATTAGAATATGAATTATATATTGTATATAAAAATTATCTTATTTCATTTCTAACTTTTATGAATATAAACATTTTCACTCATTAAGGCAAGAGAATGAAATAAAGTGTAACGACCCATGTATTTATTGAATATTACATTTTCAAATATATTAATATTTATGTATAAGATATTAATTTTATGTTAAATATGACATTTTTTTCCAATAGAATTCTCAACAAAAAACATCGGGTTAATTTGAAATCATATGTTGCACACAACTTTGAGTTATACCGAAAAATAATATAAGAATAATATCATTTTAACTGGTTGTTAACGTATAGGTGATGTATTGCCAGGAGTGAAAATAACTGACTAAATTATTATTAAAAATTTTTGTTAAATGTTTTTACTATTATCAAATAAATAATAAAGGCTTTAAAAAAGAAATAATTCTATTTTAATCATGAAAAAATATATATTTTTTAAAAGGTCGTTCTACCACCTTTTGATGGAGATCCTTATTCAAATCTTGTTTTTTGTCACTTTTATTTTCTATATTTATCAAAATAAAATCCTTGTTTATAATCAGGACATGAAAATTTACTTTAGATGAATTTTTTCTATTTTTCAGATAAAGTGAATCCTTTGAATGAATAGTCAATAATACTACATTTTAAATCAAAACTTTATTTTCAGATAAATTATTTATATTATTAGATTGTCTTTTTTTACTAGTTTTATAATTTATTTTGATTATATTTTTATCATCCATTTAAATTATTGTCATCGGAATTAATTTCACAATTTAAATGGACATAAAGACATATCAATCTTTTGATAGTTATTACTACTTAATAACCCGCTTTTTGGTTTTGACAATGGGAATTCATTTTAATATAATTACTGCTAATTCTGTGTTATGAATTTGGAAAATGGATTTCATATTTGGAATCATTAGGTCCAAATTTTTTAAATATGTACCTTTTATTTTTAAACATTATGAATAGTAATTTTAATAAATATTTTATTTATAATGGATAAAAGGTAAATCTGGTAGATAAGGGTAAAATATAATATTATAATAATACTAAACTACTCTAAAAAGGTAATAAACCTATTTTATGAGATATTTGTGACCATGTCCATCCTTGGGTCTATTTTTGGACCCCATGGAGATTCTTGTGTTTGAAAATTACATTAAATTACTTTTAATTTAATGTTAATGAAAATATACCTTAAACATGTATCTTTTAGTAAAAAAAATTCATATAGGTTAATATAAGTGATATTTTCCACTATAAATATTCATTAAAAACATTAAAAAATTTCATACATAATTTTATTTTATTTTTAATTTTTAAACATTAAATAAAGAACATTATTTATGACACAATGATAATGTAGTGATTACCTTATTAATGAATGATTTAAATAAATTAAATTAAAAATTTTAATATAAATTTATTTTGAAACTTCTTATTCCATACAAAAATTTATGGGATGCTTATGAAATTTTATATTTTAATTAATGATGTTTTCCCAAAACTAAAATTATTTTATGGATTTTATAAAAATTTATGATATGAATAGTATAAAAATTGAAATAAATGAGTTTTTAAAACAATAAAATTTTATTAAATTATATAACAGTACTAAAAATCTAATATTTGGCCAAATTGAATAGATAATTTTTAAAACTATATTAATTAAACAATTTATTTTTGATGTGCATTTCATGTTAAATATATTTATAATATATTATGAATATGCAAGATGACATTTTAGGAATTTGATTAGTTAACTAAGGGTTAAATCTAAAATATAAGGTTAAATTTGAAACCAAAAAAAGTATAATACCTTTTGGTTGAGAGTATTTATAAAAATCCTCATCTTATATTCTAAATAAATATTTTGGGGACATTTTGAAAATTGAAATTCAATTTATAATAAGATCATCATTCATACCTTCCAAAAGTGCCCCTCCTCCCTCTTATAAAAGGTCATCACATCTAACCCATACTAAAACCTCTCAAGACACCTTGGATAATCCAACCTATGGCCAAATATTCTCCCAACATACCTCTATTCCTCTTATATGGCTTAACTTGTTAAGAATTTAATTAAAGAAGGCCTTTTAGAATAAATCAAAAGGAGTTACCTGATTGGAGGTAATTCATTCTCCCAAGCTTCATTCATTTACTTTCCTTATACAACCCCCAAAACTCTCTTTATTATATTATTTTATAAAAAAACAGTATATTGTGTATAATAATTTTTTTATGAGATTTATTCTACCTATACTCACACAAACCTCCATTTAATGGATTTAGAACATACCGATTCTATATAGGGTGAACTTCTGTCTCACGAATAAATGATTGTTAAATTATCTCTTACCTCCTTTCAGGGTTTCCATTATGATAGAAGTTTATTTATATATGATATCTATTAAATTTAAATTGTCTCCATTTTTTTATTTCTAATTTAATGTATAACTTTATACTTTTCATAATGCAAAAATAGGATAATTTCATTTTAAGAATTATGGACTACCGCCCCCTCAAAGTGATATGACTCATTCCTGATATACATGGAACATATAAAGGATGTAATTAAGGAACTTATTTAACATATATAACATATATATTATAATTGAATTATAATATACCTATTTATTATTTAATTTTTATATGAAAAAAAATTAAAGTAGCGTTCATGAGAACGTATGTTTTATCATCTCCCTGAACGGTGCATTTCATCTCTTATATCCAAATGTTATGGAATATTAGAAATACATATATACTTGATATAAATAAACAGGTTTCATATATATTGATATTTAAATCATGAATATAATTTTTGAGATAATGGACTATTTACCATATTGGCATTTTAAAATTATATCAAGTTAATTTTTTACTCAAGCATTGAACATCGACAAAATGATCGATATGAACATTAATAATTTTATGGTTTTTATAGAAAGTTAGTAAGTGATATAAAAGGTATAATAATCTTGAAAAATATTTTGATGTAATTATAAATTAACTTATGTTTATTATTGAGGGAGCTAAGTAATGAACAACACTCATCAGATATAAGGTAAGGGAACCTTTCACCGTTCTCATTTAGTAAAAGAATTCTTTTTGTTATGTCTTTTAATGTTCATTTTCATATATTTGGATATGATATTATATATCCTTAATTCAGTAAATTTTATGTGCATGTATTGAGAGACCATTTTCTCTCTCATTAAAACATTTTCTGAATTTGTATGTGACATCGTTATGCTACCGAATTTTCATAAGGGAATTTCTACATTATATTTCAAGACTTTGGGTTTTATGCATACTTTGTTGATTATATTATGCCAATATTATCTGTGGAATCGCTATTTATTTATTTATTTTGTAATTTCCACTTAACATTGTGTGGATACACTATTTCAACACATAATCACCACATTGATAAATTCTTACGTCATTTATACGATCTTTGTAAGGGATTTTGTCTCAATTTTCATTCTTTAAGACATCTTGGTATTCACAATTTCACATAATATGTTATATATAATTCCCTTGAAAATATTATATCATGAATCTTTTTATTCTCATGAAATTTTAATCTTTTTTATGTTATTCTGTAATTTTTCTATTTAATTATTTTCTCATGTGGTAAGGGACTCTTTAACTAAAACATGGTTTTAAATGTTTTAAAGATTTATTAATATAAATATTCTCATCAATATCCATGTTTTTAAAATGATTTTTAGTATTAATTTATATGGGAATTAACATTTTAAAATTTTTATTCCATTAATAGTTTTCAATTGGTATGGTACAATTTGATTAAAAATCTCTTTATTAAATGTTTTAAATAGTTTTGGGAACAGATTGAATATTTCCATATCTCAAATTGATTCATTGTGTTTGATGAGTGAAATATTGATAATTTTAATATTTTATGTTATATGATTACGTAATTGTACATGGAAATTTGATGGGTGGTTATAGGATTAACAAAATATGGGTTATTCTATGATAAACCTAGGGTAGGTGAGCCCATGATTTCTCTCCAATACAATGGATAATGAGATATAGGTAAACACTATTTTTTTTCCTAAGAGAATTAGGAAATATACTGTGATGGGTATTCCAAACGTAACTCCATATATAGATAAGAAATATACAATGTATGTATGATACGAATGCCACAAGATAACATTATTATTTATGATTTCTAATTCTTATTCATAAATCTAATGATTTAATGAGGTGTGTTAAAGATATTATGTTTTATTATTGAAACGAATGATTTCATTGACTTGTATGTATTGATGCAATAATGTTTTCTTTCTGTATTTTATATCCCTTACTGATATTTTTTTCTCATCCCATATTTTTGAATTGTTTTAAACGTGGTATAAGGATGGGTAAGATAAAGGAAGAATTCATGATGATTTATATCATCAAAATAATTCATGTTTTATTTTAAATAGTTTTATTCATGGAAAATAATTTGGATAGATTATAAGTGTCTAATTTTTAATTTTTGAGATGTAATGTTATAGTTACGACCTAATTCTCTAAAGTATAAAAAAAAATATCACCATTGTAAATTCTTGTCCTAACTCATGATTATGTAATGTTTAAGGCTGATGCCTTATATAAGGTCCTCCAATAACATTATGGACATTAAATCTAAGTCCATGTGTAAAATTGTGAATATATATTCCAAATCATAGAATATATATTTATATATATATATATATTGAGTTATAAATAAATACTCTTTTAATTAGAGGGAGATATATGTACCACAATTCCTTGGTTATAACCCGACAACCATCTTTTTATATAATCCTCCCACCATCCTTATTTATAGAATCACCACAATCATTGGTTAATATTTATCCACCATCAAACAACAGAAACCAAATATATTTTTGACACACAATGAAAACATATTCATTATATCAGAAAAATATTAATGGAAATGGATTTTATAAACATCACATCATTGTATAACCGATGGAAAATAAATATTTTTCTTTTACATTTCATCATTTCATTATAGGAAAACCCATTGAAAAATGAACGAGTTTCATAAAACTACTTTCATCATAAACATAAACCTTTTAGATAAATAAAATATTTGGTATCATTGGATTATATCCCTTGTATATATTAATTAACATCAAAGGATTCCAACTATGATGTAAATTCATATTTAATGGTATCTTGGAATATTTCATGAGTAAGGAACCCTTTAAAATTTGAGAACCAAATTTTTAAAAAAATATAATTTTACATAAATTAGTGAAAAATATTAATTTTCAAATATCCTTTGTAACTTATTAGATAATTAATAGAACATTTATACGTAATGATGTTAGAAATTAACATTCATTTTTTAAAATTAAAAACTATGATCCCTTTCACATTTTAGGTAAAAATCAAATGTTCCTCATTTAAAAAAGAATATTCATATAATTAATTTTTGTAAAATTTAAAAAAAGGGAAAATATTACATAAAATAAAATTTTCTAAATAGTTAATACTATCCTTAAATTTATTTAGAAAATATGAACATGGTTAAAAAATAATGTTTTACTGAAGAGAAAAAAAAATCAAATTTCCATAAAAAAATTATTTTGGACTCAATTGTACCTAAGGGAGGAAAATAAAATAAAAAAATAATATTTTTGATATGACCATTATAGAGGAATGAACATGATGTTATTGATAAACATATCATAATATTTATTCACCATAATCTTATTAATAAGATGTCTCGATAATGAATGAGATGTATTATAAACCCCTTACTAGTTAGTAAAATTTTGAATCATAAGCCAGATTAAATAATAAAATCCCATTAAAATTTAAATATCACTAAAAATTATGATTTTAATGATAAAAAATTTAAAGGGGGTAGACTATACCCCACAAAAATGAAGCATGTTTTTCATATGGCATTTGTCTCGTTGAATTAAATGGAGGAACAGAAAATCATGTACATTATGTCTTGAATTTTTCAAACATTAGAAAATCATGTATAATAAATATTAATTTATGGTAAATATATTCTAGAACCATATTAATATATATATACATCACACCATATATGATTAAATTATTTCTATTTATCACCCATTCATTATAAATTCTATGTAAAAACCATGTTTTGAGTAATAGTGTCCTGATTTTTAATGTATGTTTTGGTTTGGTTGTTTCAATATGGTTACTTTGATCAATTTTACATAATATAAATAATGATAAAATTTATATAAATATAATATATATTCATTAAATAAGTATATATTGTAATTTATAAAATTTAGAGAGAAAAAATGATTTACATTATTCATATAGACCGTAGGTCATATGTACAGATTAATGTTGTTTCTATTATCGTGATAGATGAAATAAATTAAAGTTCAATATTAATTTTTGTTAAATGAATAATTTTTATATCATATACACAATATATATTATTTTAATATTTTATTATTACCATCTATTTGAAAATAAAATGAAAAATTTATCGCATTGCTTCATGAAGGTGGTAGTCCACACATATGCACAAGTGACATTATAACTTTACAGGGAATTAAAAGGTAACAAGTTATAAGATATATTATAACTCATTAAGTATAATAATTTCATAAATAACATATATAAACATTACATACATAATTTATCACGAATTGAGAGGTGGTGATTGAAAAATAATTACATCAGTTTTTGAGGTTGTAGTCAACCTTACACATGATCAATGATTTTTTTCTCCATTTGATGGAAGGGGGTGTTGATATGAATTATGAAATTAATAGAATAAAATATCATTATATAGGAAATAAATGTTTTATTATGTAATATTATATTAATAATATTTAAAGGAGATGGATTAATAAATAAAATAAAAAAACCACTTTAATAATTTTACCTCTTCTTCAGATAACCTCTTCTGGATAATACCAAATATACTGTTATCGCAGTTTCCTAATAAACTTGTGTACTATATTATGTGGTTACTTCGTTTAGGATGGTATTCTTCTTTCGTATTGGATAATCCAAAAGGATTTTTACGTATGGGGAGGAGAGGTGTGGGGGAGGCCTTTTATAAGTTGGGCATATAAAAACATGTAATTTTCTAAAAGAAAATACAATACCCACAGTTTTCACATTGTGAAAGGCTTTAAAATATATTATTATAGAACCTCAGATCATATATGTTCTATATATGTATATAAAATATGAATTCGTAAAATTTGATAGGTTATAATAACCCATACAGATTTATTTTAACCCTCGATAGACTCATTTTATCCAAAATCATCGTAATTAATTTATACTGTTTTCACTATTCAATATGAAAAAATTGAACATAATATATAATTTAAATTATCTTCATTCTAAAATATATAATATTTTTCTTTACATTCACATATATTTTTTTCTAATCTAATTTTAAATTTAACCCTTATATGTGATGAAAAATTTGTTTTCCAAAAAAAAATTACAAAATTACAAAATGTTTTAATATCAAAATTGTAAATAATATTAAGTAAAATCATCAAAATTGGATAATATAAATATATATTGACTAATTTTATATTTATGAAAATATTATAATAAAAATAATCTTGAAATTTTATTAAATTAAAAGGTTATTTTTATAATAATCTTCATTTTTAACAATGTGCAAAAAAATTGATTATTTCAAAAAAAATCTTAAAACATCCATGAAATATTATTTTTTCATGCTCATTGAAATTTAAAATAAATTTTTCTAATATAAATTCTAAAAATTCTAAATAATTTTAATATTTTTTCATAAAAATCAATAAAAATGTTTTATGAGAAAAAAAATATATTTTCAAGCATATAATGTCTCTTTTATAAATTACTTACTTATTTGAAAATATATTTATTATATATAATATTTATAAATAATTTTATATTTTATTTATTAAAATTTATTCTATAAACTTTAATAACTAGGTTATAATGTTCTTGTCTAAATATTAATATTAATATCTTTTTATGTTCCTTAAAACTATGGGGTTTGTGTAACCAAATATATCAATGAAATTAAATTTATTTTAATAAATTATTTTAAAATTACATAGGGTGTTATGTTATCCCCCATTAAAAGGATTTT